>OY728163.1:1697691964-1702691964 GCA_963277665.1 Viscum album | reverse complement strand
CACTTAATTGTTTTTGTATATTTAATTTCTATATCATTGATATATATAAATTTAAAAAAACATAACATCACTTTGTTTCAAAATAAATAAATAATTTTTTTAAAAATATATATATATAATAAAAAATTACTATGATATTTATAAAATAAAACACATAAAAACATAAAATATATGTAAAAATTTATAAAAATAATAATAACAATAAAATTGTTATTATATAACCCATGATGTGTAAATTTTAAATGTCCTATTTTTAATACCACAATAATTGGTTTTTTTGGTTATGATATTTCATTGATGCATGATATGTTTTTATATATATTTGATACAATTAATTGGAATAATTAATGGATTCTCTTTATTATGCCTCATATATCCATTATGGTGATCATATCTCACATAAGTATTATTTATTATTCTTATTCTTCAATAGCATGTATTCTATATAGGTTAATAATACCATTATTTATTACATATCACATGGATTGAAATAGTGATTTTCAATATTTAGAAACATGTAATATTTTCGAAGCATTTATAGTTCAATAAGATAGATTTATGTTTACATTGACTGATCAACTAGATACATGGTTCCTGTATTGATTGGAATTCTAGATTTCACATATCTCAACATATTTACAAAGATATGATTAATTAATATATTAACTTGAATGATGATTAGACAACGCCTATGATGATTTTATGGTGAAAATTTTCATTTTTATATATTTATGTATTGGGAAGTCATTGGTTTGTCTCATTAAAACAAATTCAATTTCTCCATAGTTTAAATTCATTCAGTAATATTTACTATATGATACTCAAAATAAAATTATGTTAATAATAATGTTTACATTTTTTTATAATGATGTTTATATAGTGGAAATATTACTCTTTTACACATTCTTTGTATCCTAGGAAGCACACTCTGAAAAATATCATTATTTAGATATAATATAGATAATCCAATTACACCTTTATATAATCATATAGAACAATATCTAGTTTTCAATTAACATCTATTTCATCTTTAAAAACACTCATAGTGTGTCTAGTTATCCTATTAAAGTATAATTTCATCCCAATATATTTTTTGAAAATCATCTTAATTTAGTTACTTTAGATTCATACTATATATTTCATAAAACATGATTGTTTCATATTTATCTAATTCTTGTAGTTTTCAAAATAGATATTTCATTTTCATACATATTTCTCAAGGTATAAATATCCTATTATTTCTTCATTATCCTTAACAATATTCTTCTTATTTATCCCTCTAAATTAAAAATGAAACAATTCTATTGAATATAAGTTTTATTAACCTGTCCTTCAAGTTTTACTTGATGAAAATCATTTATACATTTTCTAGTCTATTATATTACATTAAAAATTTAAATTCTATAATTTTTTTATTCAATAACATCAATTTTTTTCTATTTCATCATCTTATTATACTATTATAAGTCTATACAAGATAAAAACACATATCTTTGCCGTCCATTAAGAAGTTGAAATCATTTTAGAAATCATAAATGTTTTCTTGATAGAGGCAACAACAACCTATGGATTTATTACATTAATATATTTAATAAAATTAAACAAACGAGATGATATAAAATGAGTCTCTTTAGATTTATATAGAAAACTATATAATGTGATAATAAAATAATAAAATTCACATTGATCACATTAATGTTTCCTGAGAGGAGTACATTTTTTTATAACCATATTCTTATCTTTATCTTGGGTCTTCAATACATGTGACATTAATATTATTTTTATTACACATGAATATTGTAAAATGATTTATGCATATAATCATTAAGTGAATATATTTAAATCATCATCCATATATTAGAGAAATTATATAATAAATACACCCCCATTCATGAAATCAATTAATTAGTATGTAAATTTAGCACCCAAAAATCTATCTAGTGGG
The DNA here is from genome assembly GCA_963277665.1 of Viscum album. Taxonomy (NCBI): domain Eukaryota; kingdom Viridiplantae; phylum Streptophyta; class Magnoliopsida; order Santalales; family Viscaceae; genus Viscum; species Viscum album. Next base: position 1,702,690,019 of record OY728163.1, on the reverse strand, counting down.
TGAATATAATTTTGAATATTAAAATTTTAATTTTTTTTGGAATCAATAGCTGCAAATAATTTTATGATATTCATGATGGAAACTTTTAAATCAAAGAACTCTTCATTTTTCTATGTCTATATATATTTTTTAAAAATAGAAATTACAAAATAAAATTTCTACACCCCATTATATTTGATGAAAAATCAGTGAAATAAATATTAAGAAAATTATTAAATTATAGTTTATATTATATATAACTTTATTTTCCATTGAATCAACAATTTACTAATGGTTTATATGACTAGAGACATGATAGAGGAGTAGGCACCAATTCCACATCATACAGCTGATACATTTACATCTATGGTTCGAGGTATGCATAAAAGTAAATGTGATTGTTTTAATTAAGGATATGAAATAAATATTCACATCTATCAAATTATGTAAGAAATTATTTTCAATTTGATTAGGTTCAATCACTTCTATGACTAAATTTAGAGGCACTATACATGGACTTTAATCATGTAATTATGACATGACCCTTGAAATATCATTTGATAAGAGATAAAATACATAGGGAATGTTTACGCCACTATTTATACAATAATATAGTCTTAAATATATGATCCACACATATGATCATTAAATACTTGTGACTAGGAATCATTACCCTAGGATACATTTGTTTATATGTGAAGGAAGTTCTTGAAATATGATAATTATAGTATCTTGGTTATGTAGTAAAAACTATAACAACTGTGAGAATATTTTTCTCAAATAAAATAACACAAGAGTATACCTCAATAATTTTTAGATTGTGGGTAACATAAAATTTGGATAAGTTTGGAAATTTAATAAATAAATGTTCTAGAGGGATCATTGTTTATATGTGGGGGTCATCGACATTCTGGATTGATGCCCAATATGGGTTCTCCCATCGCATTAGTGTGAGTTTTTTTCTTATTTTTCCATTAAGGAAAAAACAACGACTCTATATATTTTTGTATACATATTTCAAAGCATTTTTTAATCATTTATATTTTTTGATATTTTAATAAATATAATGTTGGATGTGGAAATTAATCATTCCATGAATTGTGAATTATAGGAAACACCTCATAGGCTTGAGAATCATCACGTATCCCCAATTCAACATGATGTATTTATTATATTCATTTAAAATTTATTATTTAATTAAAACTAGATTTGTTTATTTATGACTTATTGTTATAATATTATGGGAGAATGGTTCATCAATTAATAAAATGATAGTGTGGATTATATCCCTTTATTGAAATGGTTCAGAGGTTGGAGATCTAATAGAATGTTCTGGTTCAAATTACCAATACATACATAAATCAATATACACATATATATTTATATTTATATAATTAAAATTTTTCATTTAAGTCCATGTTATCACACCAAACATATGGACATAGACAACATTCCATGTGTCAGGGTCAGATATTCCATAATATTATTGGTCATAAAGGACCTGGAAACAATTTAACATATGGAACATGGGTTCCTCATCCTGTTGTTAAATACGCTAAGGTTATTCACTATATGAATCTAGGATCACAGTCTATTTTTTTATTGAACATTATCAATCTTAAGACCACAAATATTCTTTGTAATATATTGATAATTCGAAATGAACTCTCAAAACTCCATCATACATTTACGTATACTGATGTAAACAATACAGAACTCTAGTTTGTTTTACAAAACATCCAATAACCATTATTTATCTTTCATAACATTCTCTATTCCATTATTCATGACCCATTTTTCATACATACATTTAGGTATCCTATATTTATTCATAGTTTTCACAATATAGCTTATATTCTACCTTTAAACAAGTAATACAATCTCTGGATAACTGTTGTGTAACCAATATTAGTGTAGAGTTGTATTTATACATCCAATTCGACTCCAAGACATCCTTTTTATAGAAAATGTTTTTTAAAAGATACCTTCATGTATATCTATATAATTTCTTTCTACTTTTATAGATATTATTTTTATTCATGTTAACATTAAATAGGTTTAGAAACATGGTCTTGCCAATATATTTCTCTATTTTATCCATCGTATCTTTATGATGGTTTTCTATAGTGGCAATTATATAGCTAGATTAATGATCAGTTTAACATTTTTGTATTTTATATAAAATTAGGGTTACCTTATGAAATAAATTAAAACTTACCTCAGATATTTCATAACTAATCCCATATCCTTCCATCATCCATTAACATTTATAGACCATGTTATGTCACCAATCCTCAGATGTCTTTTTCGGTAATATTTTTTAAAAAATAATCACAATATAATTCATTACCATAAAAATTCACTTTCATCAACTGGTCCAAACATAGCAACATCCCTATAAAAATGGATTCATACATATGAAATCGATAATAGAAATATTATCACAGAGGTTCTTTTCTATAGACCTGATGAATCAAAACAATTTTTTTCATTTTTCCTATCCATTATTATATGTATTGATTAAATCGTTTAAAATTACTAATATATGGGAGATATCATCAATTAGTAATCACTACCTATCCTAGGATCACAATAAATTCTTACATCTAAATCCCCATGAACTATAACCTTGTCTAGGATCATACCCTCAAATTTAAAATGGGTAAAATAACACTATATGGATTTTGTTACACGACACCAAGATAAATATTCCTCATAGGATCCAATATCAAACATGTGTCACTACTGAAATGAAATTAACTTCTATATTCATGTAACTCATTTTTAGAATCATTTATGGACAATACATGTCACCACACACCAATCCATTTAGGACTACCTGACTCAATATAGAAGGAATATTCATTTTTTCAATTAAAAATTTGGAAAATTATACAAAAATGTCCTCCAAATTGTTACTCATCCCAGACATGTCAACCCACAAATTCACATCCAAATAATAGAATTACCAAATAATATGTACTACCTCATCCTCATCTAAACATAATGATAATACACACCCATAACAAAAAATCATAGAACCCTTCTAATTATCCCTTGGGTTACACAATATCGATTATCATCTCATCAGCCTAAAATATCAATTATTCTCCTCGTTCATTTCAGTTTCCTCATAATAGAATGGAAACGATTAATTTTCTATGGGAAATCACATATTCGAGTTATAACCTCTATAATTACCAACACAAATATCATTAGTCTCATTTATACTATGGGTTCCATATTAAGGTACTATACTCACCCACATTTCCTATAAACTACACCTCACATAGGTCAAATAACATCATGAAAACAATAATCTCCCACCTAAAACTTCTCATGAAAGATTATATACCATCACAACACACTTAGATTCCATATTACACATTGTATTGTTTTACAAAACATTTATTTATTTTAATTTCTCATTTTTAATTCATTTTTCTCAGGTTAATTCATGACTTTCAAAAATTTCTATATTAATTTTTCCAATTTCATCTATTTAATTATATATCTCAAAAAACATTTGATATAAAGTGGATTTCACCTACTAATTTTTTTAGAAAAACAATGAATTATATCCATGGACATTAAAAGTTAAATAATCATATTTTTTAAGTGATTTTATACAATAATTCATTGAATTTACCCAACTTCAAATTTTTATATTGTTGGATATTCATTTTTCATTATTTCAACACCATGATAAATGTACTTATTCCCTCAATTAAAACATTATCCCTAAAATTTATGGTTTTCCATTGATTTTTACAATTCAACCCAACCTATTCTTTTGTTGTAGGTTCATTCTTTATCAAAACTAAAATAGGGTTACATCATCTAACATTATCATCATTTTTAGTAACATTCGAATCCTCATGAAGAACCAATTATTTTATAATAATCCTATATTAGAAATTATTGTTGTTATATTACTCTACATTGGGAGTTATTGATTTTTTGTAAATTATTTTACTGAAATCAAGGAACTCATCCTCCATCTATTAAATCTTTATACCATTTTTCATCTTCATCCCTTTCATGAATCATTGTAACATCTTATTTTTTATCATATATTTTTATGGCCAGAATGAACTCTAAAATAATAAAACTAATTTATTATTCATCCAATTACATAGTTCCACCTTAATGATCCCATTAAGTATTACTATCTAATATAAAAAAACTTTTTTGTTTCTTATTTACTTTTCTTTTGAGAAGGAAATTCTTTAAAATATTAGAAATGCCTGGGAACTATTTCTCCACCACTTCTTTATCCATTAATGTATGGATTTAAATGTAAATCTTTAATGTATTCATTATTTGATGCTTGGTAATTTTTTATTTCATTATCATGGTTATTTCCTATATTGTGATATCCAAATCATGTCCTTGGTGCTTCTTACGTAAATAACTTGAAGGTTGATATTAATGGATATTCGGTTAGAATCTATTTATTCCTCTTGATTCCAGTCAAAACAAACTCTCATGGAGAACAGGAACCAACCATTAGAGGGTGGTAATTCAGTTCCATAAAGAATAAAATTTTAGGGCTTTGATATCATCATTGAAAACGTCTACTACATCATCCAGGGTGGCTACCATTGTTTCTAATGGAAGAAGATTTTATTCAATGGTAGAGAGATTCTTATGGATAGGGTAATCAAAATATCGATCTTGGTATTGAGAGAAAAAACATGTTTTCTTCATGTAGAAATAAAAATTTTCTTATTTTTTTGATAATCCATTTCATTTATATTTATGAAATATATTTAATTTTTCCATCTCATCGAACTCTTACATGTATGGAAATATAGGATATATCACATATTTCTATCAATGTGTTTTGAGTAGTTCCTAGTAAAATAATTCATATTCAGATAATTTGTTAAACCTCAAATCAAACGACTTTCATGCAGTTATCATTACATGGAGATGTTATGGTATGGTATAATTTTTGGAATTTATATTATATTTTTATTGTTATTTTAATGGTAAATTGTTCACTTTTCCTCTCATGAAAATGACTATACAAACATACATCTGATTAACTCACATTGTGTTCAGCATCTTCTTTTATATCCCACTGAGTCACCATTAAAGTGTATGCCATTAAATTCAATATGTCATGTGATATGTGAGGAAACATTCTTTTAGAAAAATTTTATCAACTATAAATATGATTTATGATAATATTTGTTTTTTAGATTTCATTTATTTTATTGTATTCTATACCTTATGAGTTGTTTCATTAATGAATAATAATGGAAGGTATTTGTAGCTATTGGTATTTATATATTGGTTATAATAGATGTTTTAATTTTGTTTTTTCATTTCTATAGTTTTTTTTTCATTTTTTTATTTCGTTATATAAAACTACTTGAATGATGATATTTCTATTTTTTTTTGTCGGATGTATATTTCCGGGAAGGGGCTATAGAACTGTAGAATTTTTTAATAAATATCCATAATTGCACGGGCATTTGGGGTCAATTTTTACTTTCTATTTTATCACATTTGGGACCATTTTTGTGGTATTTTCTTCAATTTTATATAGGCTAATGATGACCTCAATATCAATTACAAATATTCAATCATTCCACAACTATAGAGGTCTTAGTGGAAACCCCTATTCTATCTGAATTTTGATGTCACTCATTCCCTATACATATGCGACAAATATATCCATTAATGTAAGCTAGGTGGTATTCACAAATGCCAATTATTGAATTCCTTTAATGGTCAATAATAAAATAATTTTAACAACTGCATGCATGTTTCCAAAATACTTATCATCAATAATTTTTTTTATAGAGAATCACAGGGATATAAAAATGAATACACCTTTACTCTATGATATATATATATATAAATTAAACAAGAATATGGATATTATATAAACAATGTGAAAATGTTAATTACTAATATATAAATAAAAAACGGACATGGATGGATATCTATATGAAATAGAGTGAGAGAAACAATAGTTAGAGTCCTAAGGAAATACCATTACATGTACAATGTTTATTTCAACTCATAATGTTGAGGAAATTTTTTATATTATTGAAACCCATTATATTATATCATCCAATAAAATTTATGCATTGTGATTTTGTATAGAACTTAGTCATTTCATGATGACCACAAACAGTATGTTATAAATGTAGTTGAAGAATGATTTTTTATATCCTCAGTGTTGCGTGATCATCACTATCCATGACACCATATAAGTTTTTATAGTTACACATTATCACATCATTTATCTCATCATTGTAAATAAATTTTTGATTAGAAATAAAGACTTTATATATTTTTATTATCACATGACCTATTTTATTTCTTCCAATTGGCCCACTAATGTTTTACAAGGTGAGGGGGTTACTATATTTTGGAGGCCAGGATCCAAGATTCAAATTGATGATGTGATATAATGAAAACAATTATTATTTCTTCTTAACAATTTTGATACAAGTATTAGTGGTACCTTTTCATGCAATTTAGACTGAGTATCCTGATTTTCTTCTAGATTATTTTTTTGGGTTGCCTCCCCAGAATAATGTTATGTTTTTATATATTTTTATGGGGATCGTTCTAGTATCATTAACATCATATTGTATCGAAAAAACGTAATTATATGAATTAAAATATAATATTGGGAATCGTAGGGATATGAGTTTTATTAATCATATTATTTCACTAATAGTATTTCAATAACACTTTAGGATTTAGGAATTCTCAAGTCTCTGACCTTTTTTAATTACTATAAAATCAACTACCTGACAATTATGAATAAATTTCCCTTTCACAAAATTAATGGAATTTTTTTTTCAAACCCATGAGAGATATATGGTTCTCTAATATTGTTATGAGACCATGTTTTCATAATTTATTTTTTTAGAGGTGGATATTCTTAAGAAATTTCTTACGTGATGGAATTATCAATTTGAGTAGTTCACCATACTATTTGGATAGACGAACAATTCTAAAATTTTTCTTTCTTTGAAGAATTGAATAAAACGCATTTTCATATATTATTTCATATATATATTTTTTGGATGATATCATTATTTATTATATATCAAATAATGAATGTTGAGAGTCTTTTTAAATCATCTTTTTTATATACATATAATTTTGAACTAGAAAATAACCAAATGTAAGTCCAATATTCAATTGCGAAAATATCTAGGCCATGAGATTAATATGAAATGTGTCTCAGCACATGCTAAGAAGATTCTTGTAGGGATAACATGAGAGTATCCAATAAATGAGTTTGAGAACTATAATTTCTTATTAGTATATTTTTAATAGATGAAAATTATTTAGGACAACTCTAAAACATCATATCCTATGATTGAGTTATCTCAAATGGGTTCGAATTTTATTTCATGTAATTAGAGAAAAAAATAATTTGTAGAGTTGAATATAAAATTTACATTGTCTTCATGCATGATTATTCCAGAGGCTATTTTGTTTATGATGTCAAATGTGACACCTCAGTTATGGGTTTGGGTTATTTTTCTATGTAGAAAATATACATGGTATCTTGATGATATTTTCAATAATTCTTTAATCAAATTAACTACAACATTCATGGAATTTATTTCGATTTTATGATTCAATATAATACGAATTTGAACAAATTCATATTCGATTGGGGATAAATATTTTATTTTTTATATAATAGAATGTTGTATATATTTTATTAGACGAATATGATATTCCATTAGAGACATGAGTTCGAGTTCCTTCAGACACGTGATTTTTATATTTTATACAATTATAAAATTGAAACATTGTTTCATACAATTTCCAAATTGAATGGTGAAGGATCATAGGTTGATTATTAGATTCAACATGGGATATATGAGGATGTTGGGTTTCAGTACATTAGTAGGAGTCATTATCTTAAGGGGTCCTATGGTTAATGGACTTTTTATCCTGATGGTGTTATCTACTACTAAGACGTGATGGCTGTTATAATAGACATGATATATAAATATGTGTATAATATAAATTGATATAATTTATTTGTATAATATATATATATATATATTTAACATATATATTAATACCTAAGACATGAAAACTAGTTTTATATAATTATGTGTTCTATAATAGATTTCATGTCTTGATTCCTTACATGATAGACATATAAGGAAGAATATCACATGCCTAAATTTTTTCTAAAACCATTATCCATTGTAGAATGGAAATTTAATGATATATATATGGACATAGTGGATAAAATACCTCAGAATCATATTGGTGAATATGTGATATGGGTTATCAATGATCAAATCCTCAAATCAGTGCATTTCATATATATATATATACAGTAGTTGAGAAGGTAATAGGATCATGGAAAAAATGTTTATTTTATAGATATTATGAATCATGGTTTTACATGTTCTATCATTTCATATAGGGACTCTCACAGCACATCCATGTTTTGGGGGGGATTATCATAAATGATGAGTTCATAGTTGAGGTTGAGAAAAATGTATATTCAATTGAGTAATGGATAGATTGAGAAATCAAACAAGAATATTTTAAAATAATTCTATAATGTGTTTTTTACTATAGTGTATCTTTATAAAAACATATCATATTGGTTAATTTTTACTATAACAATAGTTAATAGGATTGTATCATAATTTATTACATTTAAGTTGTTTCATTGGAGGAATTGAAGGTAAACTATGAATTTGGATATAGGACATAGAATGGTCCTTGGATTGATCAATAGTTTATTATGAGATGGTGAATGTTATAAAGATGAATATGAAAAGATTAGTGATATCTTAAATTCACATGAAATCCTATAATGGTCATAACAATCGTCAACTAGATTTAGAGGATGGTGATTAGTTATTCATTATAGTTTAACTTGAATTGGGACTTAGATATTTAATGAGGTATAGTAGGATAACACCTAATTATGTTGGCCTATTTGATAATATCGAGAATCTTGGGAGGTTATCTATTTTATTGGACATACTAACACATTTTGATTTATATTCATGATATGTTTCATATTTGAAAATTGAATATGTATATACAAAAAATATTTCACATGATTAAGTGGGATGATATTGTGATTGAACTCAACACCACGGGGATTGAAATTCATATCAGTATATTTGATCGACATGATAAGAATGATTATTTAAATATGATCCACATATATCTAGAGATATTGACATGTGTTGGGGAAAACAATGAGACATTTGAACACAATTAAATGACGATGAGTCAATGGTCATTTCGATTTCTTGTTATAGACCATAAGCCTTTCTGGGGGAATAAATATTTTTTTTGGTGGGGAGAAATGTCAGACCAACTATGTTTTATTCATTTTTCATTGGATAAATTAGTGGAATATTATTTGTTTCGGATGATTTGGAGTTATTGTGTTTTTGAAATAATTTTTGTCATTTTATTTCAATATGGACATGAGCATGGCCATTATGTATGTTTTTGTGGAACTTTGGGACTACTGTGTAAAATTTACAAATATAATAGGATCATAGTTAATATTTTTTTAATGTATATCACAAGGTGTCCCCTAATCAACTATAGTCATAGGGACCATACTTTTCCATAATGGAGGCGGTGTTGGGTTAATCCAATTAGTATTTTTCCACAATGTATTTTATGATCCACAAGGTCTATGTACAGGGTGACACCATCATGCGTGTAGTGGATGCACTAGTGGAAGATGAAGTGGTTTTAGAGATACTAAATAGAATTTTTTTTGTTTAATATTTTAAGAGATGTAACTCTGTCCACATGAGACTGAAATGGAGTGGTGGGAGGGGGGTTTTGAATTCATAGACACAACTAAACACTATTAAACTATAGGATTTCTTACATATTGATAATTTTCATATGAATATTGTTCTATGAAGAGAGTGTATACATTTTTATTCAATATAGTATTATAATTTTGTATTTCACAATATTAGGTGTACTTCTAGTATATTATTGCTCATGTGGACCACATATATTCATTTCCCATCACCAGTTCATAAGGAAATGGTTTTATTCTCTTGAGGAAGGTTTCTCTTTTCATTGATCAATCCATTAGAAAACATTGGGTTCTTATGATTATTAATCATTTTGATTTATGAAATTTATTACTAGAAAACAATTAGTGGTGAATATTATATTTTACTGCATGGAATTTTTTTCTAATTTTTTTACTAAATTCATTATTATAGATGATGTTTTTGTAAAATTACTCAAATATGGGTTTTAAATTGAAATTGGTTTTCAATAATGAGAGATTTAGGGAATCACTATTGAAAATTATTTTCCATAAGGATGGGAATAAAATTGAAGTGGTGTTTTTTGGAATTTGTTCTGAAATATTAATTTTTTTCTTGATCATAATGATGATGTAATAGATCCTTGTTAAGACCATGGGTCATGGAAAAAACAACACTTGTGTGATCCTTAATGGAGTAATATATCACTATGTTATATCTTTATTATTCCATGGATCTAGTAGGTAGATTTTACCATAAAACTGATGTACATTGACTTAGGATTCTATAATGAAGGTTAGTAACTCATATTGGTTCATTATTTTGGTACACCCTTGTGTAATGTACTACCATTGAATACATTGGGGATTCATTAGGTGAGTAATTATTTGATAATATTATTTTCCAACATCATATGGATATTCACGTTTTAAAACTATTATATACATCTATATATGCTATATGTATTTATGTTATGTCTTATTATAGTGTTTATTATAATATTACCAATAATGGGAATGGAAACTGAAGGATGATTAAATGTTGGAAAATGATTAAATTTTAAAATATTTTAGAAATATATATTATACCTGAACTAATTTATTCATGTGTATTATGATTTTATATATTCATGGTGGTATCATACAAATATTTAATTCAAATGAGATACTTTTATACTTTGTGAATTTCTATACATGGTTTTGGGGGATACATGTATGGTGTGGAGATTCATTTAGAGGATAAATCTCTTAGATTGATTTTCCATGTTGTTGTTTTGGATAGTGGTTAAATGTTTTCATGATTTAATGGTCATGTAGTATTATTTTGTTTCCCAAAAGATTTACATTGTGTTTGTCTATATAGACCTTGGTATAATGTTTTTAGTTGTTACCATTATAATGAAGTTGTTCAGATATATGAGATATTCTTTCTAATATCTGTTTCAATCTTTATTATTTTAGTAATATAAAATGAATATTGGGGGAGAAATGGTTGTCATGATTCATTTTAAAATAGAATGATGCTTTTAATGAGCACATCATGATGGAGTATGTACGTTGGGTCCCCTAGTAGGACATGATGGGTGGCATTATAGGTTGACCCATTTCACTCTCTTTGTTTCATTGTATGCATATATTTACAGGACATGTTGAAGTTATATTAATCAATAATTGTATTATGTTTCTGATCTCTATATACACTGATACGTTAATATCATCATTTATATATTAATGTAAAATTTAGTTCATATAAATCTAACGTGATGTAATTTTTATGTATGATATCCCCAAGTTACCACACATGTAGCCTAATTCTATATCCTTATTGAACCTAACAAGCCACCAAGGAGGGACTAATCTCATTAGGATGGAATACCACCTAAAATAATATCAATTATAATTAATGTTCCAACCATATTTTTTAATATATAATGACTATAAATAGGAATATATAAGGTATATCTTTATTCCAAAAGTATCACATAGCCCATGGGGGTTAACATCCTTGAGTCTCTTTTTCGTATTACCAAGGTATCATGGATTTGAAAAATATTCATTAATGGGGAATGTAGATAGGGATTTCATATTCCACCACATTTTTTGATGAATAAAATTGTAGTGTACTTTTATGTAGTGGTCTCAATGAAGGTTTTTAGAAAAATAAAGAAAATATTAGTCATAAAGGTCCTCATGAATCTAGTTGTGGAGGCCCTCCTGACATCCTAAATATCAGTAAATTAGGCGGACCTCCCATTGTCAACTCATTTAAAATTTGTTATCATGAATGTACTCTCTATAGAATCCAATATAATATATGTATAATAGCCCCCACATAATGTTTTGATGAATTTATATCATAGATATCTAAAGGGAAGTACATCAAGAAAAATGTATAAAAAATTACTGATAACCCATGGTTGGTGGATTTCAATCATCCTCATAATAACATTGGGAGTAAAATTTTATTTATTTTAAATGATTTGAGGTATCTTATGTGTAATATCATGAACATGATTTCTTCATATAGTCTTATGACGCATAATCTATAGAAACATAATGTAAAATCACATAGTTAATTTGTAAAAACTCTTGAATAACCATTATTTTGTAGGTATGAAACCTAACCATCTAGGACAATCACTAATTATGAGGATTTTTTAGGTGGAGTTTGATTACCATATTTGTTATACACAATAGTATATATTGTTTATTTACTTATTTAATTACCAAAAAATGAGTGATTATAACTCCTCAAAACTTGTTGTAAATATATAACGTACTTACATAATCTTCTGCTTCCCTCAGAGATGTTTTTAGAGATATGTATAGAAAACCACTTTGATGAGTTTCAAGTGATAAAAATTACATTGACTCACCGTATTGGTTTCTATGACTTGTATCCTATATAATAATAACTATGTGATTCTATATGTATTTCAATAACTATGCATGAGGTGACACCATCAACAGTATTGATTAATACTTATAGAGTGGTGACTATGACCATCACACAAAAACCAATATTGTTATTAATTCCAACAACCTTTCCTAGAAAATGTCATATGTTCCTTACTCTATTGAAATGATTAAAATAGAATACACACTTCAAAAAAAAAGCGGGAAAAAATCGTAGAAATATATTATTATAAGAATAATGATTGTTCCTTTTAAAAAGGCAGAATATTTTCTAATTTCAATATATACTATAGTTATTAATATGGTTAAGCTATCTTATACCGATAAGACTAATGAATATTTTATGCATGTTTTCCGAAATTACTACCGCTTCTATTGAATTGTAGGTTATAACATTCAATATTTCATCATCTTTAGTTACATATTTAATATAATTATTTAATTTATAATGGTTGTGATGGGTATTCCACCTATTATAGGTGAAATGTGTCTTTGTAACACCACTTTAAGGATATAATGAGAATAACGAGATCTTAGATAAGAATATATAGAAATTTAATATCTAGATGACTTGTAAATCCATATAATAGACAAATGAAATACATAGGTATCAACTTAATTAACTAAGAATTATCCCAAATACCCATATGATATAATCAGAGATATCATCAACATCCCAACCTTCAATAAATCATTATGATCAACCCTATTAAAAGGATACCAAAAAAGGGGATCTCAATGGATGAAAAGTTTAAGACATAATCTATATTAATTCATTACCCTATTATTGTGATGAAACGTATGAAATGACATCAATAGAAACATATCTAAATTACATTAGGTACTGAAAATACAACATTATATTACATAAATATTTTGTGTTGTGTTTATAGTTTTAATTAAATAGTGTAAATTATTTTAAAATACAAATGACTATTTCATCTAAATGAAATTTTTGCCACTATATAAAATACTAATTAATAAATAACATGTCTTCAATATCTCAAAAAATTTCTCCACAAGAAAATACTCTTATAGTAAAATCATATGAATTAATTTCCATAATTTTTAATCGAAATGGATACATATGAAAGGGGGAGATTAAATTATTTGTAATGATAAACATTAAAAATTAACTACTATATATCTTTAGTGATCATACAATAAGTAAATAATTATATTCATGGAATACAAGAATTATATACCTAGGAAATCCAATATGAAAAATCATGTCATAAGGCATGAAATAAAATAATAATACTCCAATAAAATCCAACATAACATAGAAACAATAATACTTATAGAATTTGGGCCTATCCATAAGCGTATAGTTTCATCTACTTGATGAATCCAGAAAATTCACCAACTCTTTTGTGACAACATAATAATAACTATGGATACATCTCCCTTTTGAGTATGACACATTCACCCATAATTGAGAACAATAAAATTTTGACTAATTATATATATATCTTGATATTTTTACATTTATTTGGATGAAAATATTAGACCACACCAAAAATATTCAATATACTTGATTTCATGATGAAATCATTCTACCATCATATTACAAAAAAACAATGGAATGAAAATGGGTTTTGTTTCCTCTTTAATTGAAATAATTTAACTAAATATTTCATATTTTTTACAATAATAAAAATCTTATAAAGTCAATGAAAATAAATGGATTTCAAATGATATTTTCTATTAACAAAGATAAATTCCTATTAATCAAGATAAAACTGGATATGGTATTAAAACCATATTGGTAAATTTTTTACAATTATGATAATTTTTTGATGACCAATCAATTCATTGAATAATGGTAATCACCCATTCATAAAAAGAAAGAAATACAAAGTGTTCATAGAGGAAAGGCTGTAGAAGATAAATTATTTTTATACAAAATGTAGGTTTATAAAACATAAATTCATTAGTCGATACTTTAAATATAATATATTTCATATATCCAATTTTTTGAAATCATTGGTAATGAATAAATATTTAGATGACGAATATATTTTTGAGACAAATAGAATATTAATTTCAAAATCATGAGGATTATGAAAAATTTGAATGAATTGTTTTTAGAATATAACTTATAGAATAATGAAAATAAATTTTAATTATAAATATTAAAAGCATGATAATGAAGTATCAAAATTATTAGAAATTTTTTCTTGTTAAATAAATTCCAAAAGATGTTTCTTTTAATTTTTTTTAATTATAATCTTTAAAACAAAGTCATTAGAATATTGTGAAACATAATTTTCATTATTGTTGTAAATAATAGTTTTGTAACATATTAAAAAATTGCTTTTCATTAAATTTACAATAATGGAGTCTTGGAATAGAAACTAATGTTTTATAGAGAAAACATAGAGTGTAAAACAATAAATATATTAATGATATGTAAAACCATATTATATTTTAATGAAAACATTATTGAAAATAACCCTACATAAATAGAGAGATTAATTTTCTAATTCAAAAGTGGTGATGAAATATTGATGGATAACATTAATTATATCATATTTCATTTCATAAAATGAGAGTTAAATATTCATGGAAAAAATATAGAACTAATACATTTAAGATATATTGGAATGATTCGGATTCATTATTAATAATATTAAACTATTATTTGAGAAGGTATTTTATCAATGAATTTAACTACAAAGAGAGAAAGTATCATACCCAAATGAAAAGAGAAATTTACAGAGGAATTAATGAAACAAATGTATAAAAGGAAACATATAAGATCATGCCCATGCATAATATATATCAATCATGGATAAACAATTTGAGTTTGGAAATATATTATAGATTATATTAAAAAAATACATAAAATGAAGAGGAAACTAAAATTTATCCTAAAATACAAGAAAAAATATTATTTATTATATAATATTAAAAATAGGTGTTATATACAACCTAAGAATTTAAATAGTATTTTAACAAAAATATTGACTCAATTAATAATAATTAGGACCAAGAAACTTTATTTAATTAAAATAAATTTTGTATTAAAAAATTTATAATGCCGGTATAAGAAAAAATTGAATGACCAAATAATTGATTTTGAAAAAACATAGAAATTAATAATTTTTAAGAATAAATAAAAAAATGAACCATAGATTTCCATATGATGTTTTTAACTAAATGGAAGGAAAATAATTTAACAATATCATCTTCTAAATACATTATTTTTGAGCTAAAACACCTTGAGAGAAAGAACATAGAATTGAGAACATAATTTCATTAACAAATATATAATGATGAAAAAAAAATTAAATGGATTTTTAGATAAAATATTAAATAAAAAAAATTTGTGTAGTAAGAAATATTAATCAATGGGTAAAATTGAGATAATAAACCCTTATATACGTGGAATCCATTTAAACTAAATGCATTTATAAAAAATATATATTTCTATTAAAACCTCATGAATCACATGAATCAGTTAAAATACAATTATTTAGAAGTAATAATACATAGCCAATTTTATTATGGTGATTAATAATAAATACATATCAAGGAATTAAATTTGATACTAAAATAATATTACTTTATTTCCTAAAATTCACTAGTAGATTGAATAAAATTGATAAAAAATAGCCCTCTCAATCACATATTTTGAATCTAAATTCATATTTATAAAATTTTATAGTCAATACATCTAAATATTTTAAATAATTATATTGGTTTTTTAGTCTATATCCATTATTGTGTGTGTAGTGTTTTGATTATTTTGTACTACTTTCATAACTGCGATATAGTTTCTTATTCTTATCTGAATGTTAATCCTTCATAGATAATATTTTTCACAAAAATAGTGACATATAATTTTTTATAATTTTATAATATCATTATATATGAGTTTACTCCATAATCCATTATAGATGAAATCATCGGTGATCATTATTATGTAATTTTTTATAAATAAGAATTGATATATTCAATAATGAGTATAATATTTATAATTTAATTGCAAAACAATTATTTAATAATTATTTAATAACATGTATATTTTTCATATATTATAAGTAATTAAATTATCATAATAAACCATGATATTATTTTATGTATTGTTTCAAAAATATTGTTAAACTATCACAAAAATGACCATAACATCATTAATAGTTAAATAATATTAATATTATAGTTATTTTTTATTTAGGTATAATATATATATTATAGATGATTAATTATATTATTTGGGAATATTTAATATTGTTAATAATATTTTAATAGATATTAATAAATAATAATAAAAACTAGATTTAAAATGAGATAATATATACTGTGGAAGTGGAAGTCAACACAACACCAGATTAAGGTTTTCATTTCATAATGAATGGGAAAGAGATAATGCAGATTAATGTTATTCTCTTTGTAAAAAAAATATATTTTATACATTAAATTTATTATTGTGTTCCAAACATATAATTATTTAAGGGATTCAATGGTTAATATCAAACCTAGTAAAATTTAATACCAAAAAACATATTGTTGTGATTATATTCTAATTTTAGTATTATATTTGAGGACATAATAATAAAATTAATATATGTTATGAAAAAAGTTCTCATGTTGAAGATATGAGCACTCACATGGATGAAACCTGGATATAGGGGGCCTTCAGAAAATGTATTTCTACCAGTATCCCAATGATATTGAATTTTATTATATTGTATGTAAATGTATGAATTCTATAATGGAATACGTTTTTATCATGGTATTAGATGGGTGTTCAGAGGATATTTTAATAGGTTTTGAAAATATAATTTCTCTATATATTTTAATGTATTATTAAAAGAGTAAGCATTTAAAATGAAAAAAACTAAAATTGAAAATTGTATTTATTAGGTATGGGTAAAATTCAATAATAATTCATAATTTAATTTAAAAACAATTCTGATTCATGTTTTTATGTCAATCAGTAATAGAATGTTATCATTTTCAAATTTTTTATTATGTAATGTTATTTTTCGCAATGTAATTTACATTTAATTCGTAATACAAATATAAAATATCACATAATTTTAATTACAAAATCTGAAATATGAAATATTTTTTACCATGAAAAATTAAATATGTAACAAAAAAATTAGAATCACTTCTATTAATACATACAATTACATCACTAGATAATGATTATTTGTAAGAGTTAAGTATATATATAAAAAATAATGACAGTATTTTATTTGGATGATAAAATTTCATTTATAATAACAATAATGTGTGGATTTAAACAAAATTAAAAATTAAATTTTACCAGAATATTAATTAATTAAATGAAAAGAAAATGATTTATTTCTATAAAAAATATTCAATACATACATAAAATGATAATAATTTATTTTCTAAATTCAACATATTAATTTATAATAATTATTGGAATAAATTAATAAATATATATTTTAAAAATTAAAATTATTTTAAAATAATATATCTATTATAAATAATAATACAATTTTAATAGTTATGATTTTGTTAAACTCTGTATTTTAGACTATATAGAAAATTTTAATTGTTTATGATAAACTAAAAAAGTATCATAATATGTTATTGATACCCTAAACCCCAAAACTATTCTAATTTTATCTTCATAATCTTATATAATTTATAAATTTAACTTTCCAACATAAACATTATAATATAATGATATCCTTTTTATAGGAAATAAAAATTTCTTAGATAAATTTTATCATTATTAGAATTTTTTAAATTCATTTACAAATTAAATTTGTGTTAATATATTATATCAATAATATATTTAATTGTTTATAATACATTATAGAATAAAATAATTAAAATTATTCTATATTGTATAATCATTCCATTTTTTAATTTTTTAATTGCATTAATTGTACTTTTATTAGTTCCATTATATTAATAATGACCCCTATTTTTTATATATATTCAATAATTCAATTTCCATTTTTCATTCCATAAAATTATAGGGATATAATTTAATGGTTACATAAAATATATCTATTAATTTTGGTTGGTTTTGTAATTGATGAATGATATTAAGAATGTTATATTTTAATGGAAAATATATAATTTAAAAAATATGGTTGTTAATTCTCACCTAGAAAAAAAACTCCACATTAATTTTTTACCAGTTTCTAATAATAATACTCAAGGGTATAAAAATGTTATATTGTTTAGAGATAAAATATATAAGAGATAGAAACTGGTAAAAAATTTAAATATTTAAAAATTTTCTTTATATATAACCTTCTCATCCAAATTTATAAATTTAAGGAGCAATGTTTTTTCTGAAATCAATTTTCAGAATTTTTAATTTTTGATCAATGTGTATGGGTAAATTGTTATTTTACCCCTTGAGTATGATCTATATTTTTTTAAGAATACATATTTGGAACCATAATAGGTTTTTTACCCATGGACCTGAGTTTTATTATAATTCGACGCGACCAAATTTTGGTGAAATAATTAATATTTTTTAATAGTAAAATAAATAGTAAATTATTTCTCTAGGTTTGTTTTACTATATATTTTGAACTGAAATAATATTGAGATTCACCATTATACATTTAATTATGGAGAGGTATTTTACCCTAGCCCCGACATAAACTTGAGTTAGGTGTCAGGGTAGGCTCAGACCCCATTTTATTTTCCTTATTATTTTCTTCTTATTATTTTCGTTATTTTTTTAATTATTTATTTTTCTTCCTTCCTTCATGCACATGAATTCTTTTTATCCCCTTTTAACATGTACTAAGAGAGAAATAATGATGGATAAATATGGGGGGAATGGATGAGATGGAGATCTGCCATAGATCCTTTGATGTGCTGGATCAACATGTGATAACAATGGACCACAAAATTAGTTGCAGCTTCATTGGTTTCTACACCAAGGTAGGTTCACTTATATTTTCCCCAGAGATCCATGTATATATGTCGTTTTAAACATTTTACACTGTATTATGTTGGAATGATTACCCTTGTGGCCATATCTATTTGTTTGGGAATGAAAACTAGAAATTGGGGTGATCTGAGGGTTTTCCATTTGTGAAAAAATGTTACATGACATGCATTATAGTGGAACATGCCATGTGTAATTACAGATCATGTAAGATGACATTTATAAGGTACATGCGGTGCACATGGGAGTCTGTGACATGTTCTGGTACGTGGACATATAGCTGAGTATTTGACTATGTGAATTCATTATGTGCATGTGGTTGTGTAGAGGACATGGACATACCCCTTTTAAAAGGAATTTCGTATAAAAGGACATGACCTAGATAGGTAGACATCCATGTGAGTATAAAGACATGACCATGTACCCCGTCTTGGTTACACGATGGGTACCTATTTCACAAGAAATTTACTTTGTGCTTTTACATGGCATTTTCAGTGGAAGAATGTTCTCATGTGGTGCACTAGGAGAATATGATGTGTGTCGAGGGTGAAAGTCCATGTACTACCACATATTAACCCATTGAGGATTTTTCATGTTTTAAATCACTAGATTTGGAATTCGACCTATGATTTGTCCAATATAAGATGTTTTCCAGGAATATCATGATGGTGATCCCTATGGAGCATTCTATGGATTCCAAATAGATTTTTTACATCTTCATCCTTAAAGGAGGGGCTCTTACCCTAGTAATCTAAATTAGTAATCTCTTGATAGAGATGCTTGAATGTGAATTATTATGAGAGTGTCATAATCATCATATTTATTGACATTGGTCTAATATTATCTATGTTATATCTATCATGATGTATTTCTTTTGATGATTTATCCCTTGTGACCTAAGTGGTTATGAGAATAGTTGTAATAAAGGATCATAGGTATGATGACTCTATATATTATCTGGTTTCCAAGTATCCCTTGTGGGATTAACTTTTCTGTGTGTTAATCAGGAGTGCCCATTGTATGATCCCACAGATTTATATATTCATATGGATCCCTGATATATGATTTCATTGATTTTATCATCAAAGGATACCATGTATAACTCATCATTTTCGTTTTTACATAATGAACCCGTGAAGGATTGTTTTTAAATCTTTACTTAGAGGATACTTATTATGTTTCATTTCGTTGATTGAATTGAGTCACCTAATAATTTTCCATTGTTTGACCAACCCTAATTTGTATGTCGGGTTATTTGAATATAAGGAACCATGTGTCACATAAGAAAATGTACCAAACATGTTTGATTATGGTGGTATGGTTGTAGAGTTGGGTTGGCAATTCAAGCCAACCATGCTATTTTTTTATGATTCACATGTTTATTGAAGATGAAACAATGCTACCATAGGTGCTTCTTGTTCAGTGGTTGTTGAGACAGATGTGAGGTGTATTTCTTTCTATAGGGATTCCTTGAAATTCTTACAGTGTTCTGTATTTCTTTTCAGATGAACAGATGTACTTTTTTGTTATCCGGATCTGATCCAAGATATTTCATATATTTTACATTTATACCCAGAGTTATTATATGGTACATGTATATTGATCATATATATATATATACTTGTATATAAATATTTTTGTGACGTTTATGGTTATTTCCTAGTATCTGGTTGTTCAGCATTACTAGTAGACTAGTTGGCCATGAGTAATATATGGATTCAAGCTATGGAAATTCACTGGGGAGATATAGTGGGATGATAAATGATATTCCAGGAGTAAAACTTGGATTACCGATATAAGACATCATTGAATGGAATCATATGGCTAATGACATGTACAACATGAGAGATACATATATTCATTATTGTTGGAATGAATTTAATGTAATCATAGGATTGTTGGTTTTATAAATTCATTGGATGTTGCTAATGGGAACATTGATGTGATAGTGGACTCATTATACTAATTATTCTTATTGGGTATTGATTTTGTAGGACTCCTTGGGGATTTCTACCCTTTGGATCTTGATTTTGTGGAATCATGTAGGACATGTTGATATACGTGCTATAAGCACTCCAACCACATCCTTTATCGAGATTCTATCATAATTATCTTGGAACATGATAAAGATACCTTGGACTTATATACCTTGGATATGTACATTCTTTGTCTAAATATTTATTTCATGGTGCTATGGTAGTGAATTTCGTATTTTTTTAGTGATTGGAGGTGAGTACAGGGGAACAAATGTGCAGTATGAGTATCTGCCTATGGTGATGTAGCTTGCTTATCGAAATTTCTACTATTGGACGTAGTAGGAATATGACTGTTGGAATTATGGACCCAAATATAGACAGTATGATACATGTTTTGAGTGACATTATTTCCATCTTAATACCCTTTGATAGGATATCTAGGAGATCGTGATTACTGAACGAAGGATCTATTTCAATTTTGTTATCATGATATCTAATTTCAAAAATCAATGAAAAATCATATTAATGTATATAATTATAGTAATGAGACTATATATGTATATGTATATAGATATGGACATCCATGGTGTAAATTTCCTAGTTAGTGGGGATTATAATCCTGAGGTTCAAATATGGTTTCACATATTGGTTTTTTACACTTTTAGTAGTTTCTCACCTAGGGTGAGCACATTTCTATTTATTACACATATTCTATCACAGTGATAGGTTGACTATTTGGGTGGCAAAAAATTATTATTTATCACCTATACATTTTATCCCTTGTGTATGTGTAGACATTATGTTTTCTCTCTAGGTTTAGCACAATTTCACAGTGGTTAGGGAATAGGCTCGTTGAATCATATTTGAGCAGATCTACTCACGTAAGTTCTATTAATATGTTTGATGCAGTTCGATTGTGTCTAGAGAAATGGTATGTGGATTGAATCATAGATAGTAGTTGATCCCAATAATTTTTCATTCAATTTCATTTGTACTCATGTATCAATGTTGTCATTCTAGTGGGTGACCATTATTGTTTTGTATAACTATTTGAGCTATCCATGGATTTTAATTAATTATTATATCATCTTTTATTTATGTTATTTACATCTTCCAATCTCTATTTACATTCCTCTACTATAATAGACATAGTTATTTATATTATTTGAATACCCTGGTATGAGGGAATGACCTCCCCAATTTCACACCCTCTTCCATTTATAAAATTTTACATCATCTAGAATACATTGAGACCTTCAAGAGGCCTATAAACCAGCCGATATAGGATCATTTTTATTGTCATCAGGAAGGGTATATTACTTAGTGGAATCATAGTTATTATTTTCATGGTATTTATTATGTTTGATATAGTAGATTGGAATATTTTGAATGTGTCGCAACCTTTGAAGGATGTCATATTGGTTCATTAAGTACACCAGTTCCAGTACAACATACTAGTTTTTAGGGAATGTGATTGTTTTTTATTTACATTGATATAGTTGTAGATTATTTTCTCCTTCGGGGATATAAATTTTATTTGGATGGTATTATATAAAGTGGATTTCTAGATCATGGCCATTGGGAAGATTCCACTGATGGATTTTGACTCTTGGCTAGTAATGTAAAGAGGAAACTCATGACTCATATTTTTTCCGAAGGATTCACATAATATAGGCTAACAAATCAATGATTTTACAGATGAAAATGACATATTTTTTCCTTCCTATCAATACTTTTTAATTTAATGGGTGTTTATGTTGATCTAAAGAATGTCATTTTTATGAGGCCGATGAATCAGTCCTAGTGCATAGGATGATAAAAGACCAAGTACATCAATATGAAACAAAATTACATTCTATTGAAAACCTTATAGGGTGTTGTATCTCAAATTTTATTTTTCGATTCAGATTGAAGAATATGATGTCTATTAATGTAGGAACATTCCTATGAATAAAAACTCTATGTAGTATTTTCCTATAAAAATTTTAGATGATTGTATGTTCATTTTTTATTTTTTGTTGGTATCGCGAACTCTAGAGATAAATTCATTCTGAGTATTCTCGTTGTGGATAAAGGCCCTTATCAGCCATTTTTTTTATCTTTTACCCTCATAGTTTAATGTGATAATTCTCTTCTTTTGAGAGGTTTTGATCTTTTGATGTTTGTTGTTAGACATCAAGATCCAGTTGCGAGTCTTGTTATCTATGGAAAGATGGGAGGCCTAGAGAACCTTGGTTTTGACTCAGACCTTCGTATGTCGACATATATTTTGTTTTATGGAATACATTGGGAGATGTTAGCCTATGTTTTTAGATTCCTTCTTAAGTTTATGGATTTTCATTATGATCATTTTGAGATTGAGGAATGTTATAATATCTATATATTCATTATGAAAATGTTTATTCATGTACATATAAAAGAAGAACCACGTTTTCTTATTTTTCAAGATAGAATACAAAGAGTTGGACAACTTAGGTGGTTGGCCCGATTGGACAATGATTCCATGGATGCTAATGTAGTCAGAGTGTGGGTAGACGCTCAGGACTAGAATGATGCAGGGTGATGGAAATTCATCTGAAAATTCATGGCATAGGTTGGGTTCTAGATTTTTTAATAGGATTTACAATAGATATTTTAGCTTAATGAAACTGAGGTGCCTTACTGTTTGATCAGAATATCCTAGTAATATATGAATCATGAAAGTATGATGTGGGTGATAAAGATACCTACTGGTTCCACGTGGTGTAATTTGAATCTTAATTTTTGAGTGGTTGGGTGTGATTTGAGTACTGATGTTTCAATTATTTCTATGGGATGGGATCCAAGATTTTGGGCAGTAATGTTCCTTTATGAAATAGGATACATCAATGGTGGATGGGGTACAATAAGGCGGTTGACCTCGTGCAGAATCTAGGTCATATTTTTATAGGATTTGAGTGTAGATTAGAGGGGTATGTACAAAAGATTTTGAATAATTTTAGTTTACTCATGTTAGAGATGATGATGTAATATCTTGATTCGTCTTGAGCATGTGGGAAGAGTGTCATTCATATTCCATGTTTGATTCCATTCTATATGTTATTCCCTGGTTTTGAAGAGGAACCTATGGATGTTGCACTCGAGGAGCAGTGTAAGGTAAACCATATGTTCACAAGAGATTCATTGGCAACTTGAAGGCTGGTGAACCTCATTTTCAGTCGAACAATTGAATTTTCTATGTGCTGTTGAGCTCATAGTTTCATTGTGAGTCATACATCATGGTATTCCTATGGAGTTGAGTACCAAGTCAGTCATAGTTAATTGTCTTCTGGGTTGATATTTGTAATTAATGGTATTGGGAAGGATGTTTGAAATTCTAGATATTGTGGTCGTGCAGGAGCATGAGTTGAGGGATTGTATATTGTTCATTTCAATTGGCTTCTCAAAGATGAGAAATTTTCTAGTAGTGAGTTTTTAAGGACCTTTGTCCTTTCAGAATGATGTTTCGAAAAAAAAATTAATTGTCACATTCAAATTCCTAAAAAGGGTTATGTTTAAATTTTACCATAACAAATGATCTCAGATAATTTTTTTGACTAGTCTTCTAGTCCTGAAATAGTTTTTTCACCATAGGATCAGAGATTGGGGGAAATCTGAGGCGTTCCAAATTTTTTAGAATAATTAATAATTAATAATATTAAATTAAATATTATATTATTTTCTAGTGTTTAATAAGCTATATTATTTTAGTAGAGGATCATATTTATAATACATCCCTACAGTTATGTCCAAAAAGTGTGAGTATGGATTATGATAGGCATGAATGAAACATGGGCACCTAGACCGGGCCGAGACCCTTATTCTTTACATTTTTGTGTTTTCTTATATTCATTCATATCATTTTATTTATTTATTTTACTTCAATCCATAATATGAATTCTCTTTTGTGGATTCCCCCATTCATCTGATCAATGACATAAAAGGGTTGAGGAGAAATATTGGGACATATGAAGAGAGGGAGGAGTCATCAAGGATCCTTCAACACACTGGATCAACTTGACACCACTAGAGACTGTGGAATCTGATGAATCATTAGTATTTTATTCCAAATTGAAGTAAAAATTAGGTTATCAACATGGTTCTTCATATATTCAACATTTTAAAATATTAATACCTTTTATACTTTTATAAGGCCCATAGTGGATGGATCTATGTGTTTTCTTATGAAAATAATGGTTTATGTGATCCAAATGATTTCCATTTATGAAAACCATGTAATAGGGTGTGTGGTTTAGGGAAACATACCATATTTTCATTCCATATTAGGAAGATTAAGGTTAAGGAGTACACATCACATGTAGTGGAGTACATCTTATGTCTTGATACCTGGCCTTGTAACCGAGCACCCAACTAGGGATGGCCATCTAAGGGTACATGGCCTTGTAAAATACACTACCATACCACAAGTGGGTAGATTAATATGTAAAAGTAAACAACCTGTACATGTAGAAATCTGGGCTGGTTGAGGGACATGGTATGCTATGGACACACTATGTACCCATTTCACATGTCATGTACATGGGTATTTTTTATGATTAGGTCCGTGGATGTATATTCCCATGTGTTATATTGCGTGTACATGTCATGTGTCAAGGGTGACATGTCATATACTTCCCCTTTTTAACCCATTGAGAGTTTTTTGTGTTCTCTTAACCTAGAGTCATAATTATACACGAGAGAGTCCATTATCAGTAATTTTCATTGTATATGATAATTGTTGAACCTGTGGAGTGTATTGAGGACTCCTAATGGGTGGTTTTTGGGTTCTACATAAATAGAGAGGTTCTTCCTCCAGTTATCAAATTTATTCATCCCTTAAAATAGATACATGAACAAGAATGGTTGTATGGTCATTCAGTCCAACCTATGTTGAGACATTGATCTGCTATGAGATATTGGATATGCCCAATAATTTATTTATTTGTATGATTTATCCCTTATGAGATGTCCCCTTCAAGACTAATACGTAGTGAGAAAAAGTTTTATTGAGGATCTTGTGTAGGATGTCTATATCAATTGTCTAAATACCAAGGATCCCATACTAAATGATTTTTCTTATATGTTAATCTAGGGATCCCCTTGTAGGATCCCTCGCATGTGTTTGATTTAGAGGAACCATGTTTTTGATAACCTCAATTGTGTATTATTTGGGGATCGATTATAGGATTCCACTGTTTTGTTTTCTTATCAATATCACGTGTAGGATTACATTGCATATTTTTTACTGGAGGATCCTCAGTAGAATGCATCTCAGTTTCTAGTGTGAGGGACCAATTAGGTGCACATTATTTGACCAACCATGGGATGTATGCAGGTTTTGGGTATAGATGGCAGTTGGTGTCACCTTAGAATCCATGATGAACTAGAAATCTGATGGGACAGTGACTATAGTGTTAAGAAGAAAGTTTGGGACACCGTCACTAATTTTTATTGTTTCATATGTTTATTACTGATGTTGTAATGTTACCATAGGTGCTTCCTGGTTTCTGGTTTTTGATCTTAACATGAGGTCCCATTTATTTTATTGGGATGCATGTACATTCTTTTTGGGATCTGTTTTGATCATTTGGATTCACAGACATTCTTATCTGTGGTCTTAATTTTGATCCTTGTTATTTCTAATATTTTACATGTATAGAAAAATATACTATGTAGTACTTGGATGTTGTTCCTAAATATATATATATATATATATATTGTGATATATATATATATTGGTGTTATTTTGATATGTGTTGCATTTTATTTGACTATTGAGCCTTATGTTTTGACTTATATTCCTTAACTAAAACATGGATTCCTATTGTAGGAATGGATTAGAAAGAGTCATAGGCATAGTGACTTGTTTTCCATGAGTGATACATGGATTACCATAGTAGAAATTCCATGGATGGATTAAGAGGGATCATGATTTGTACACCCAGAAAGATTCATGGATTCCATATTGTAGAATTTCCATGGATAGAATAATAAGCTGGTTGAATCTATAGATATGTTGGATGTTTCTACTTGTATATTGGCATGTTAGTAAATTCAATGGATTGGGTATGGTCCATTGGTTTTTATTCTGTAGTATTTCGTTGGCATTGATAAACCTTGAATCTGGATATTCTGTACTCATGTATGACATGTTTGGTCGAAATTCTACTAGAACTCCAACAAATTCCTTTATTCAGATTCCCTTGACATTCTTCTGGGACTCGATGATGATGAATTTGTATTATATACCTTGCATAGGGTAGTTTATGGTCTGAAACATAATGCTACAGTATGTATGAGATGAATTTTTTTATTACACGGTATAGGACGTCGTTGATAGTGTGGTCAATATACCATGGATATTTCCCTTGGTGTTCAACCTGTGATTACTCGTCATTTGTAATATTTGGTTGTCAGGGATTAATTGGTTTGACCTTTGCAATATAGTATCCTATTGAATACGGTTGACCATTAACGTCTGATACCATTATTACTGATTCTAAGGGAGTATGGGTGAACCCAGTCGGAGGATGAGTATCCCCATGTGGTGACGTATGCAGCTCAGAACATTTTCTGGTATCGAAAGAAGTAGTTAAATGTTGATTTATATTACGAACACAGAGAAAAATGTGATGATACAAGACATAAGTGAAATTAAATACATACAAATTCTCATGCATAAGATTTCTGCTTGATTGGTACTGCTATCACGATCTGTATTAGAGGTGAACATGTCCGGACTACCCCATGTTCAACTCCGATAGTCTAGGGGCTTGTGAATATCATAGAATAATTATATCACACAAATGGGAGGAATATTCTTACATACCTATAAAAACACACACATTTGTAATCACAAAATGATAAAATGTATAACACTAAGTAAACAGTGCATGCATAAACTATGATACCATGCACCAAATAGGATAGTTAGAAATGTTTATGGTAAACAATGCCATATTTCAAGATCAGCAAATGAGAGTTTTCCAAATAGAAGGCACATGTTACTGAAACATATCCATATAAACTCCTACTTGAAGGTTATATGTAGGAAAACTATCTAAAGACATATAATAACACCTCATCTTTCAGATCACTCTATGAAAAACCAGGTCTTGTTCCACCTATATCTCCATCAATGTGTCGATCATCTACTCAGGACATTACATGTGCGGGTAATGCCCATGTAGGAGTGAGTAAGAAAATACTCAGTATGAAACCATGAAACTAGAATGGAAGAACACTATGAATCACACAATTTATACCATAATGATATAAGAAATGTATACAATATATAAATAAAAAAATTATGCCAAAAAGAAATTCACAATGTATAGTTAACTCACACAGGTATAAGCCTAGGGAATAAATAGAAGGAATTTTAGTTGTAGTCCATAGATCCTTGAGTTCACATGACACAAAGTGTGTTAATAATACATTTATCATCAATGGATCCTAGTGCTTCGATGGAACACGTCACATGGATGGTTGATGGATCATTAAATGCACAATGAGTGTCCCATGTAAAATGATCCCACAAGTCATGCATGATCCTTTCCAAAACCAGATACAAGATTATGCTCATAGTACACATGCTTTGGGAGAACTTATTCATGAATAACTATAGTCATAAATCCAAATCCCCCAAAATATAAAATAGATAATCTCTAAAGGACCGTCTCATTGAAAGGATCCCAATTCCAAAAATAGATTGTCAAACGGACATAAAGATAAAAAGGAATAGATTTTTATTATAATAGTATATCTCAGTTCCATCTTGGGCTACACAGGTAAACACACTAGGCCCATGAAGAAAAACATATAACCTAGTGTAACCAAGTCTATGGGAAGGTTTTCTCCTCCAGACATGGCCCACCTAGGCCATGCCCCCTGTTCCACAAGGAATGCGTTGTCTACGTCGCTCCTCATATGTCACACATCCAGCATGGTGTGATGCTGCATTTCATGTGGTCGGAATACCTTCCTATGCATGTCATGCATCATTCCGTAGTGGGTTCCTCCGATTTAGCTTCATGTTGCATCACATCTCTCTTCTTGGGAAAATTTTTGCATCCCCTAGTAACTGCACATGACTTCCATCACTGTGGGGTCCATGTGGTCTGAATGAACAACATGCAATGTCTGGCCACTACTGCCAACTCTATTTTTCACTACAACATACCATCAGGATCTACCCTTTGTGGCCTCTGTTCCATATGATTCACTCATTACATTGTTTCTCCACTTTCTTAAACATTGCTTCATCCAAGATCCTTGTGTTGTGACCTCACTATATTATTCTCTTATCCATCTTGCTATAACATTCTGGGACTAGTAACGTTCAGAGCTGCTTCGAAAAATTCACATTGACCATGATGGTCCAGTGGAATAAATTCCAATAATGGGGATAACATGAATACATAGAATGCCCAAGGAAAAGATCATGGACTGCTTCCTGTCGGGATTGATCCATTCATGTTTAGAGGATTAACAAAGGATAATAAAATATAATCACAATATTTAATCCCCTTTTTAAACATTTTTAAATTTTTTTGATCAAACTAGAATGTTCGAACCGTAGATCAACCTGTTCAAGTTTGTTGTATCTTCATCTTTTGAATATATGAATGAAATTTAAATCACCAAGAGGTTAAAGACCCAAACTCTTGGTCTGTTCAATCTTTGAAAATGAAATGATGTTCATGTAGTTTTTGATCCTTTATCCACTATCATTCAACATCAAGAGAGATTCCTTCCATGCCCAATAGGAATTCCATTGTTATAGTGATTACCCATAATTAATGATAAATAAATCATTAAAATGAATGATAGTGTTGTATCTAATAAAATATATATATTTTTTAATATTTTAATGACATATAAATCCAAATTATAAATTTTTTAGTCAAATCGTACATTCGATGTTAGGCCCTATATGAGGTAAAGTCACTGCTCCAAATGCAACAATTCCCTCATATTTTTGATCTGGGAACACATTTAAATGTTATTACCAATTTAAGGAATACCTTCCCACAAAAATTTTAAAAAACATAAACTTCTTCATCATATTTTTTGGGGAATATCTGGATATGGAATCTCACTCCGTCTCAGTACTAGTTCTCAAAATCTTCCCAATTAATTTATAAAAATAAAATCAATGAATATTAGAGTCACTAAATTTTACCCCCCTTCAGTATTTTCAACCATAAAAATCCCAAACAGGGGCTAATCACCCAAAATATGAGGGTACTAATCATTAATCAAAGCCTCCTACTCCAAATATCTCTCCTAGAGAATCTCATTCTACCACTAATTGCATACTTGAGGAATTGACTACCCATGAATGATCCACACATATTGATCCTTGATATCTAGTGGGTACTTAATAAAAACCCCACATCATCAATGTTCATATCACCCCTATCCAATACATGTGATGGATCATGGACATACCTTCTTAGAATCGACACATGAAGGACATTACAAAATCGGGGAAACTACAGGGTTAGTTATAGGAAGTGTTCCACCTCTCCAAATCTACTAATAATCTGAGAGGGTCAATGTGTATCGGAGATAATATTTCTCCCTGACCATTACACCACAATACTTGTCAATGTGAGACATGAAAGAACACATGGTATCCATAATAGCACACCAATGGCCTTGGTCTCCTAGATGAATATGACTTCTACGAAATATTTGTAGTCCCCCACTACTCCAAGATGATCTAAACCTTCTAAGTAGTATTCAGCACCAAATCTGGACCAAGGAGTGTTGACTCTACTAGGTTAGTCCTGTAATATGGTGAAATATATGGTCGACCATAAATTTATCCATACATTACCATATAAATGGTGTAGTTGTAGATATTGTTCTATGAAAATTCACAAGATGTAGATGATTATCCCAACTGTGGCCAAAGTTTGAGATGTATACATGTAGAATGTAATAAAGATATTGAATGGTCCTATATTTCTGGTCAACTGTATGGGGAAGAAACACCATGCTCATGAAAAATTGATCCCCAAATTCCTCTTTTAATCCATTCCACAAATGGAATGTGAAATGATTCTCATAGTCTGAAATGATCATCGATAGCAATCTGTGAAGCTAAACTATCAATTTCATGAAGAGGCATCCAATGCTCTCTAATGAACTCCATTGAAAGATCTGTAGGAAGTGGAAAAACATGGTGAGTTAGTCAATAATCAACCAGATTGTATCATAACCCATATACATTTGTGGAAAACCCATAATTAATTCCATCAATCTCTCATCCCTCTTCCACTATGGAACCTCAAGGGGTGGGTTCAATCCCGCCAGGATTTACTACTCATCCATCAACAAATGAAAAATAAGGAATCGAGAAACTAACTATCCCACCACCTTCTTCATCCCTTACCACTGGAATTGATGTAGGGGGTCTGGGTACATCTTCACCACAACCTAATGTAATATCAAAGGGGTTGTGCAGATATGCTTCAAAACCATATCATGCAATGTTATTGCTACAAATATGTGCCGAATAAAAATAATGATGTGATCCCCACATATTGAATATACATTAGGGGCATACCTATAGGCAATTGGGCTAGTCGGGTCTCCTAGTAGATATCCCTGAGCAGTGCCTCCATGAATCACTATAATAGTGGAGGGGTAAAAAACATTTTCATGTGGTAATCATCTCCATCTCCATCCATCAAGAATATCTAAAATGATGGAAAATACTCAAATTACTCACTCAAAAACTCTAAGATGGGTCTCATGTTGAGAGAATCTTTCACTACATTAAAATTCACATGAGTATAGTCAATCTCAAAGTCATAATCCTAGAGGAACCCTATACATTGCCTATGTCTCATGTTCAGATTCATATAAGAGAAGTTATAATTGATACTATTATGGTTATAGTAAATATTTATCCTCTTACCTATCAAGTAGTGTAACCACATTATCAAAGTGAATATTAACCCTACTAGATCAATATATTGGGTCACGTCGTTTTGATCATGAAGCCTCAATTTCTCTGATCCATAGGCAACCACCACATTCCCCTTCATTCGGAAACAACAATACTAGATCCTTGATACAGCATAGAAGACAAAATTCATGACACCCTCTTCTTGTAGTCTCAGTATGGGAGTACTCATTAACCACTCCCTATTCCCTAGAATGAACTACTTGAACTTCTCGGTTTACAAGAAAGAATTCCCATTCGATTTTAACGCCTTTATGGGTGCTGCTAATCATGAAAATTTTTATACAACCCTTATGTAGAATGATGAAAGACCATGAAAACATTGCACCATGGTAACACTCCTAGTTGTCTACCATGAATGAAATGCTTCAATCATCATGATATCCACAACAACTCCATCCTCTTAAATGAAGTATCACAAAACATGGACCTCTGGAATCCAAATGGACAGTTTCAGAGCATCCTCTTATGTTGTAGCTCTCGAAGTGTTTCCAGCACTATCCTCAAGTGTATCACATGATCCTCCTAGGACACCACGTACACCAGGATATCATCAATGAGGACCACGTCAAACTGATCGTTGTAAGGATGGAATATTATGTTCATAAGTGCAATAAACACTTCCTAGGTGATTTTTATTACACACTACATCACAATGTACTTGTACTATCCATACCAATAAATTAATACATTAATTGGAACTTCCTCACCCCATACATGTAGATGGTGATTGCCAGAGATGAGGTAAATATTAGATAACCAAAAATCTATTAATACATGATCGTAAAATTGATCAATCCATTTTAGTGGATATATTTTCTTCATGGTCACCAAATTTAGGTACTGTATGTCCACACATTACATCATGATCTATATATCATTCATAGAAAATAAAACTGAGGCTACCCAAGGTGAAACACTAGGTCTCAAAATCCCTTCCTATATAAGACTTCTAATTGTACCCCTAACTCATGATGCTTTGTAAGAACCACACAACATGTTGTTTTGGATATTGATTTCATCATGGGGTATAGGTCAATGTTGAATTATATTTCTCATTGGGGAGGTAATCCAATGATATCCTGATGAAGGAATTATTCATAGTCCACCACCACCGTTGAAAACTGCAGACTCTAATCATCCACTGTAACAATGGTGAGGCTATCCAACTAGTGATTAAAAGGATGCATGCCCTTATGAGTTATTACATCATATGGTGTATGTGTTTACATTTTTAAGGAAAAAAGTAAAACTGGGTCCCATAATCATGGACACAGCACACATTATGCCTAAAATAATCAATCTGGCCATGAAATATTGCTAACAAGTCTATAACATGAATAACATCGTAAGGAATCAATGCTTGCATAAAGAGATACCAAAATAAACTATAAACCCATATAGTGAGGGAACACTAATGTTACTAGTGTGTGATCATTGAATCATCCATATTAGAGCCTCTTGGAAAAGTGAACAAGATAACATTTCCATTTGAATATTCTAGTATCAAATAAGGGCCATTGCATTAAAAGAGTTACTAGAACCTATATCTATAAGAAATCTAGATACTATGCAAAAGTCATAGATCATACGTCTAATAATATATGGATGACCTCAGTCATAGGCCTCCATAACCTAAACATGGCCTTTTCTCTTTCCACAAGCACCTTTCTCCTGAAGTGGATCACCTGAGCATGGTGGTAGTAGTATGGCCAATGACTTCCCATTTCCGGGTACACAACCTCCTACTGTACCATGCCAACCTCCCTATGAACCACCCTACTCTAGGCACCTCTTCTTCTTTGGTGTCCCCACGACTGTCTATTGATCATACATGAGATGATTTGAGAAATCTCTATCCAAATGTCCGCAACTACCAGGTAAGCAACATAACATAGCCATCAGATGACACTCTATACATTTGAAGACCTACTTCACTGACCATGTGTCTTGCAGTTATCCCCTAGAGTGAATGATCAACATGGATCCATACTTCTAATTTCTCCTACCCACTGCTAATGACTCGGATAACTAGTACTTGTTGGTAGCTCTCACTACTACTGCCTACTCATCAAAAATATTTGCATGAGAAGAGTTTTCTCAAATACAAAAACATTTGTATAAATTCTAAGGGATATAAATAATTCCATTGTCTCATAGAATGGTTTCATCATGAAGTTAAATCCATAACTTACGGATCCCACAAAATATATGTATATCACTGACAAAATTTTGTAACCATCTCCGAGTACTCCGCCATAGTACGAATGCCCAGCTGTTGATGTTGGGGAACTTGAATATGCATTTAGAATAACATAGCTATAATAAATTCCTTTATGAATATTATCTCTATGTATTACCAGTATATATTTATCTCATAATGTTTCTGGATCACTATGATCCACCATCTTTCTGATGGTCCTTGAAGAAGGCTCGCACCAATAACTACCTTCAGTTTGAAAGGCATCCGCACAATGAAGAATACATTTGTAATTACATCCATCTAGTTATATGAAATTTGGGGGGTCTAGATAACCCCAAGACATTGGAGTTTTCTACCGCTATAACTCATGAAACTCTCTCAACGACAATGAATCCTCAACTAGTAGTGGTGGTTGTAACCATCACTCAATAAAAGGTGGTATCCTAGTTACATCACCTGAAGGTGCTATCTCCAATTCAGGGAGTACTTCTCTCACATTCCCCTACACTGATTTCTCGTCTCAAGAAGGATCATACATAAGATCACGCAATTGAATTCGGTAAGGAATTATGTGTTGAGATATCCTGAAATTGAAAAAGATGCACCACAATCAATTAAGTATAATTGGTGAGCTGACTTATGAAGGACATGAAAACAGACTAAGAATCAAATATGATTCATGTACCATAAAATCCATAATACTAGTTTTTTCATGAAATAGGTTGAATAGAGAGAATCCAGAGTACTAGTGTATGAATGTGTTGGTTTCCACATCAACACTAGAGTCCCTGGACTAAAAGACAAACTCGAAACACATAACACACTTTTCCAATTGCAACCTCACAAACTCTGAGTTCATTAATTGAACCAACCCATTTGACACCACTCAACAATAACGTTTCCTAGAGGGGTTTATTCTATAACTACCCAATTACATCCTTTGATAGGCAAGAGGAAGGCAAATAGCAACGATTACGAATATACCACAAATGGGAGGCATTTTCCTATGTACTTGTACCCAAACACACATCTTCTATCCAGAAATGTGTAAATGTAAAAACACTATGTAAACAATTAATTAATACACTAAGATACAACCATAGAGTATGAATGTTGAAAAAATATAATGTAAACATGGTCAGAATACAATCCCACTAAAGTAGAATCTGCAGAAGTGAATGCATAATTTCCAGAAACTCATCGACAAAAAATCATACCCAAAAGGTAGGTATAAAACAGTTGACTGATGTCATAGAAGTACACCAAATCTTTTGAATATCTATATGTACCACCAAGTCCTAGTCCACATAGAACTCCATAAAACTGATTATCATATGCACATGAAACAACATATTTTTTCCAATTCTTGTGCAAGGATGAGTAAAACAATACATAGTAGGACAACCCGAAACATTAAAATAATACCGATAAGAAATACACGATGTATACCACAAAGAAAAAAAATTGTATATCAAAAATAAATACATGTATTATACAAAATAATAAACTATGTATATTTATCATGCACAAGTACAATTCTATTGCATGGGGAGAAATATTCTTTGTTATAGTCCACAAACCTCCCAATCTTCACGACACATAGAGTGTCAGTGACACATGGTTCATTAAGGGAACACTTGACATTGATGGTTCTTGTTGAAGAGATGGTGTAAAGAGCATTTATGGAACATAGAGCATCGATGATTCATAAATCATCTATGGTAGATGCAGCCCCCAAGTCTCATAGTCATAATGTCACATCCTAGTACTAAATTCTAATAATATTTTACTTTTTCTTGAAGATCATACCACCCAATCCATTATGTTGTACACCATATACACCAAAATCCTACATATAGTATCTCAGAAGGGCCTTCATATTGAAATTTTCTTAATGAAAGAAACGTTTTATCAAAATGACAAACAATATAAATGTTGCGACTTTTTTTTAAATGTTCAACCATGGTCTAACACATTTCCGAACGAGACTTGTCTGACCTACCTAATCCTTCTCGTAGTAATGCTAGGTCCATATCATAGATCTTCAAGAGTTACCTAGCCACCCTTCTCTTGACTGCACTACATGCCGGTTTACATCATTAGATGCAGATCACCCTGGCAGCACCCCCCAGTCCACTCAATCCACCATGACCACATGTCTCCCTCCATGTCACCCGGTTCACAGGGCATTATGACACATTTTACAGATGCCCGACCGCCTCCTCTATATGAATTTTTTCTTTCCACACCTAATTCTGCTAACATGGCTTTGAGCCCCATCACATCTCACCGTAGGGACCTTTAATTGTGTCCCCCTATCACTGCTCGTGGCTTCTGCTGCCACTAGATCCACATGGTATGGACATGATACATGATATTGTGGTTATTTCTATGTTTGGACATCATCCTCTGGTACACCCTCATGTATCGTCTGGTTTCCATGGTTCCACATGTCAACAACATTTCTCCTTTTTTTAAAATGGAACCACATATTTTATCCTCACATCACGACCTAGAGTACATTGGAATCTGATCCAATTTACTAGAACTCTAGAGGCTCGATATTGATCAGATCCTCCCAAAAAATTGAGCCACAACCATGACAATCCAATAGTGCAATACTCCCTAAATGAGAATATGAAGAACATATTCAATGCTTAAATAACATATCATTTGAATTTTTTTGTTAGTCATGATCTGATCATGTAGGGTGTCTTAACAACAAATAATATCAAAAAATGAGTGTGATCTATCTCCAATTGAAAACCATGAATTATTTTTACCATCACATAAGAATGGAAGAACCACAAATAACCATATTGGAACATGTTTTATTCTATCATTGGTACATTGGAATTTACCATCAACATATTTTCCTTCCACAACTCTTAAGAATTCCAGGGTTATGGTGATATACATAAATTCATCAAAATGTTTTCATTAAATAGAAAAATTACAATTCGTATGATTAGATTTATTTATTAAAATGGTTAGATACGTTTACACTCAAATTCAAACATTCACATTATACCCTCGACCCTTAATTATATGAACCACATATAGTAAATTCACTTCTCTGAATGCAATATTTCAATTGTTTTTCGGATATTAACAGCCATTTTTAAATTATTCGCAATTCAAAAAAAACACCTCTGACACTCATTATTAAAAATATATCATTCTTATTTTATTGTTCTGGTCACATCGGGCATCGTAATGTCATATTGTCTCATGACATGGTCTCTAAGTTTTCACAATTAATTTATAATGAAAACATATACAATCTAAGTCATTAAAATTACAAATCCAAGACCACTACAGTTTGGTTCTCATGATATATAGTATTCATACAAAATAATATTCATATTTATTTATATATGTATATGTATGGGAATATACATGTATACTTATATTGATATGGATATCTATGGTGGAACATTCTCAATTTCCCTTAATCACGAAATCACAGTTTGACTTCTGTTTCACATATTATTTTTTTCATACTTTTTCATTATTGTCTCTATTAGGCTAAAGTCTTTTCATTTTGAAACACATATATAATAACTTTGATAGGTTTTTGTTGGTGTGGACTAATTTTGATTATTTATCACCCCTTTATATTGACCCTGATGTATGTGTTAACCTTTTCTCTTCTTTTTAGGTTGTTCATATTCTCATGGTGGTTAGGGGTGGGGCACAATGTATCAAATTATAGAAATGCCTCTAATGCGAGATGTTTTGATTGGGATGGTGTTGTTTGACATTGCATGGATTCGAGGTATGTGATCTAGCATAGAGTTAGTTCTAGATCCTTGTACATTCACTTTTATTTTATTTTGATACTATATATCTATATAGTCAGCCTAGAGGACAAACCATGTTATATTTTAGATATATTCATTATTTCCTACAATTTTATTTTATTATTGAAAAATATTATATTTCAGTTATTTAAAACCTCTAGAATCTATTAGA
Source organism: Viscum album (assembly GCA_963277665.1). Lineage (NCBI taxonomy): Eukaryota > Viridiplantae > Streptophyta > Magnoliopsida > Santalales > Viscaceae > Viscum > Viscum album. Next base: position 1,702,651,307 of record OY728163.1, on the reverse strand, counting down.
ATTCATATTTTTTATGATACATACTCATTTATAATGTTTTCAAACTCTTATATGTGCCTATACTCTCCCACAATCATAACCTAGTCCATCAGTACTAGTGGATAGCCTCTTGCATGAAAGGATGTGTGTTTGAGGCCATGTAACCAACCGACTGGGGGAACTATTTCACTGGTATTTGGGGTGGAATTTCAAAATGTGGATTCAAAGGTATTCATTTCCTTTTCAATACATTTTGGGATATGGTAGAATATATAATTAGGAATGTGTTTAAACATGTTATGGATTTTGGACTGGTGAGTCATCAAATATTTTCTGGGTCAGATGTACTGGATTCTACGGTATGGGATTTTCTTTCTAATAAGGGATGTTACTGTTGTATATGATTTTTTTTCTTAAGATAAATATTTTTATGAGGTCATTACGTTTTACTGTGGCTCTATGGCTCATGGACATTGGAAGGAGGACAATGATGGATTTTGACTCCCGTCCAGCAAAGGAACTCAACATCTCATGCATCATATTTTTCACATAAGATTCCAATCATATAGGGATTTTAGTTTGATTTTAATGATAATGAATCCAATTTTATTTGGACTACATAAACATACTTGTTACCTTAGTGGAATGTTATGTGGATATAAGTTGAAGTGTTTTTTTGTGGTCGATGACTCATTACACATGAACGAGAGGTTTAGTGACCTTGTAGGGCGATATTGAATGTAATGTATTTATACTGAACCAATTATGTGTTTTAGTTTCGCAGGTTTTTGTTTTCTACTATGATAATAAATTTTAGTGATGATGGATTTGAGGAATTTATTGTGAATATGTCCTCTATGGGTATTGTCATGTTCAAATGTCCGATGACTGTCAGTTAAATTTCTCTTATTCATTAGTATCATGAATTCCTAGGATCAGTACTTTTGGAGGATGATCGATGAGTATCATCTCCCTTATAGTCCATGATTTGATCTTTGAACCTCATAGGTCATTGTGATCATTTACTACTTTTGAAATGATTTGATATTTCGGTCAAGGATATTAGACCTCAATATCATGATGTGAGTCTTGTTCCGTAGGGCAAGGTTTGAGGTTGACACAACCTTTTTTTATGAATCAGACTCTTGTATGTCGACAACTATTTATTTCTAGGGAAACCTCCATGATTATTTATTTAGTGCTTTTAGATTCCTTTTGCGGTAGTGAGATTTGTTTTATGATCATCTTTAGATTGGGGAACGATTGGTTCTCATGTTTTGTGATATATTCATGTTGATGCCATCGACTTTTGATGAAACACATTGAGTGATTGTTTTTCATGGATGTATTGGATGGTTTGGACTACTCAGATGCCTATTTTTATTGACTAAGGATTCCATGGTTTCTAATGTAGTCAGAATATGGGAAGGAACTTGTGACTATATTGGCATCGAGTGACTATCAGTTTGATAAAAAATAATGGCACAGTTGAGGTGATCGATTTTGAAGTGTAGGTTCAAGAGAGTTTTTCGATTAATGAAACTGAAATTCAATGTTGCACATTCATGTTAACTTTGTAATGAGTGACTCACTAGAGTACTTTTTAGTTAATTAAGATACACAATGGTTTCACATGGTGTTATTTGAATCTAGATAAGTTAGTGGATGGGTGCGATCTACGGTAAAATGTTTCATGGCTTTTTGGGATTTCTAATGCAAAAGGTGTTGTTGCAATGTTCTTCCATGGTATAGGTGACATAGATGTTGAATGAAATAATTTAACTCAGTTTAACCATGGATAAATCCTTATCTGGGTTTGATAGGATGTGAGTGTGGCTCGGTGAGAATTTTAAACGTCCTCCTATAAAACATTATTGTACACCTGTTAGAGATGATCATTATCCATATTGATTCATCATGTGTATGATGAGAGAGTTTCATCCCAACACTGATCTCTATTTATTTATAAATTTTAATTCATGTTTAGAAAGATGAACATGTAGAGTTTTCACTCAGGGATAGATGTTTGGTATTCCATATAATGGAAACTAATCTAGTGGAAATATTAGGGAGGTGACCCTTCATTTTCAGTTGAAAATCGACATTATACATGTTCTATTGAGCTCATAGTTTTCTTATCAGTTGACGATATGGGTATTCTAATGTTGGGGAGAATCTCGTGAGTCATCGTTAAATATCAAATGTGTAAAATGTAGTTGTGATGATTTGAGGTTGGTCATTGAATAGTCTAGGTAGCATTGTTATGTAGATTTTCGGGTTGAAAAGATAGATACTGGTCATTTAACAAGGATTATCGCGAATGGTATGTTTTATGTTGAAGAGTTTGTGACGTCCAATGTTTTTCATGAATGTTGTTTTCAGTAGAAATTTGATTTTTCAGTTTCATATTCCTGTAATGGTTTATAATGATCATTATTCCAAAGAATATGTTCTTAGTTAATTTTTATTACATGTCCTTTTGTCTAAGAATGTGTTCTTTTACCACAGAATAAGCATTTGGTGGGAAATTGAGGAATTTTATTTTTTCAGGAATAATTAAAAGTTAATATTAATGAATTAAATAATAAATTAATTACACCAGTTTTATATTCCATATAATTTACAAGGAGCCTCTGATTTAGCTTGTGTATCAACTATTGTGTATTAATTAGGAAGTTTCTCATAGATGATTCACATACCCATGTTGAGCACTAGGGTATGCGCAATCCCCATCATCATCATTTTTCGTTTCTTTTTTATTATTTTTATTCTTTGAATTTTCTTTTATTATTTTCCAACATTCCTTCTCACACATACCCATTTAGGATTACCCCATTCAATAAACCTAATAGATGAAAATTGAGAGGGTGAAATACATGGTGTGTGGAAAAGAGGGAGTAGTCGTCGGAGAGCCATCGACACACTAGATCAATGTCGGACAACCATTTACCGCAAAATCGTAAGATCCTTCAGTGGTTCCCACTGAAAGGTTGTCCCTTTTATATTTTAGGAATATATCCCCATTTAGTTGTAATTATATATTGATTAATCCATATTATTATTTTATGTTTCCATTATTGTAAAGATATGTTGTGTAGGTGATGAAAAGTGGGATTTTGGGCGATCCTAGGGTTTTCCATTCAAGAAAACCAAATTACATAGCATGTTATTAAAAGGATCATGTCGTGTGTTATTAGTGTTTTTTATGGTGACGTTAACAGTGTAAAAACTATGTATATGGTGGTAAATATTATGTTCTGGTACTCAAACATGTTGTTGAGTACCCATCAATATGAGCCCGTATAGGGGAACATTTCCATACATTGTGTGGGTAGCACAATGTGTAAATGTAAATGGCATGGCCTAGTAGATAGCAAGTCTGGTTGATGGAAAAATTCATGTATTAATTGTTCATTACGAAGATCGTGTAAGTACACACATTTGTTGTGTGTTGGTAGAACATGTTGTGTGCTAACGATGAAACCCTATGTAGTGCTCTGTTTTAACCCTTATAGGGTAATTCATGTTTTAATACCCATATAGTAAGAATTAGACATGATAGTAGTAAATTGTGATTTGTTTTATATATATATCATTATGGTAGAACCTATTAATAAGTTTCAGGAGAAATAATGTGTGTTTTGTGTCTTCGATCTAAATAGAGAGGATTTTCCTTATCAAATTCAGTTTATATAATGAGGGTGATACATGAACATGAATTAATGGCTAGATGTTTGGCCCAAATTATATTGAAAAGTTGATTTGAGAAGAACAATAGGATATCTCTAATGATGTAATGAATTTGAAGATGTATCCCTTGTGATATGATCCCTTGTTACCGAGAAGGCTGTGAGAATAGCTATAATTATAGATGCTATAATGGATTCGTATATCTATTAAATAGGTACCAAGGATCCCCTGATGTATTCCTTTTATTATATCTATAACAATAGAATCCATTGTATGATTCCTCCATAGAATATCATTTTGAGGATCCCAATTGTAGGAATCCAATGTTGTTTATCATTTGAAGATCACATATAGAATTCCACCTTTAAACTTTATGTTTTCGATTATATATAGGATGTGTTCTATAATGATTGCATAGAAGATCCCGACTAGGAATACAAATGGATTTTGACATGATGGACCCAACATGTGCCTGTGGTTATACCGACATTTATTTTTAGGAAGGCTTTTGTTAGATATGGCAGCAGGTGTGACCTACAAACTCTTGATAAACTAGAAATTCCATATGGATGTATCTATATTGTGTGGTTGGTTGTTCAGGCCAACAACACTCAGATTTTATGTTTAAATTATTTTTTTCTTATCAAATGTTGTTACAAGCGGATCATCATGGTTGGTGGCTACTAGACCTAATATCAGCGAAATTTCATTGTATTGGGATGCCAATATGTTATTTTTTGAATCCATACTGCTTGTTGGGAAGCCCATACATTCTACCTTGGATACAAATTTTGAACCATGATAATTTTTATATATTTTATAAAAAACTAGAGGTACTACCTAGGACATGGATATTGATCCTGTATGAATATATATTGTGATATATATATATATTGTTTGGATGTCTGGAGGTTTTTCATGGTATCATGATGTTGAGCCTTACATGTTGACTGGTATACCCTGAGTGCTACTGTGATTCCCCCTATAGTAATTCCATAAAATTACATAGTGGGATGATGACTAGATTTTCCTAATTGATACATGGATTCCTGCCATATGAATTCCTTATACAATATCATAGGGCTGAGGACTTGTATGACTTGTGTTACTATTGGATTCCATATAGTGGGAATTCCTATGATGGGATCATAGGACATATTATTCTATATATTCTATGGATGTTTTTAAATAGAACATGAAGTGATAGTGAAAAAATTATATTTAGTATACTACTTGTGTCAAGATTTCATGGGATTCCTTGGACCTTATTACCCCTTAGACCCAGTTTGTTTAGGGTAACATATGCTATGTTTTGTAGACATGCAACATAAAATCCAACCAGTGACATTACCGATATTCAATCGATATGATTCTAGAACATTAATAGTAATACATAGACTTCTATACATGTATCTATCATTTGATTGTATGAAACATGATTTCATATCATGGACATTATGAATGTCATAATTGTATTCAAATGACATAGGATTACATGGATGCACTGGTAATTATACCTTGGAAATGACCCTTTTGATTTGAAACATGATGAATCATCATAGGCCAATGTTGGTTGTAATTTTATTTTACATGAATGACTTTTGGTATATGGTATCCATATTTATAAAAATATAATTAATCCTATGATATCCTAGTTAGTATTCTGAGGTGAGTATGGGTGAACCCATGTGTTGGATGTGTATCCTCCTATAGTGACATAGCTTGCTCTGAGAATTTTCAGGAATTAGATAAAAGAAATATTTTTTGATTGGGATTAATAATCGAGAGATTTAATTTATTATGGATTAAAATATTGGTAGGATGTCTGGTTTAATTACCTTGTATAGGATGTGTAAGTGATCAGGATTATGAACCCGAGGATTCCATGCAGTTTGATTTTCATGATATCTTGTTTCTCATACTAATAAGAATTCATATTTATTAATATATATGTAGGAGAGGTATTATACATGTATAGATATATATATTTTTAAAGTCACAATGGAACATCCCTATATGGAATGGATTGCAAATATGAGTTTGGGCATTGGTTTTATATATTCATTTTTCCTACGTTTTTAGTTGTGTATCGGCTAGGACAAGAAATTTTATCTTGCATAAACTTATAGAATCACTTTGATTGGAACAATAACATTATTTATCACCCATTAACATGAAACCCAAAGTATTTTTAGAAATTATGACTACTTTTCACGTTGGTCATAGTTTCATCGTGATTAGGGATGATCCCTAGTGTAGTATAATTGAGTGGGGATGCTCTCATGAGATGTTATGATCAGGTTGCTGCAGTTGACAATGTCTTTAGTCTTGGTACGTGGTCTGACATGGAATTAATAGTATATCCCAAAAACTTGAACATATTTTTTATTTTTACACTTGTATCTATATCGTCATCTCATTGGGTGGCCAGTGTTTTATTGTATTGTTATTGTTGATTTCATATAATTTTCATTTATTTTTATAACATGTTCTATTTAAGTTATTTAATACATCATCACACATTATGATAGCTTCATTTCGTGCTAAGAATCAATTTAAACTATTTTCATAAATTGATATGAGGGAATAATCTCTGTACTATCACAACCTAGGCTCTCGCAGCTATTTGGAAGCCTCCGATGTATAGGGATGTTGAAATGAGGCCTAGTGACAGACTAACATGAGGAAATGATTTAGTGAAATTCGTGGTGGGATATCAAAAATAAACAACAATAATCATTCAAATACAAAATAAAATAAAGTTAAATGATCAATGGAATATAAAATCTCAATTAGAATATGTATTCCACATTGACACCTCAATTTCAAATCATGATTCATTAATTTTAACAATATAAAATTTGGTTTTTCCTATAACTATATTGGTTCAACCTAGAAGACTTTATGTTTTATTTGCATTTAGTTATTTACAAATAGAAATAATGAAGTTAGAAATCAATCCTTTATAATGGATGGTAAGGATAACATTATTAACCAAACAATATTACCCCATTAGTATCTCACCATCTGTACTGTTATAGACCCACTCATCATAAACTCAAGTGAATATTATGTTAATACTCAACCATCAATTTTTTGGGTGATTACCCATAGGTGTATTTCTTCAATAGATGCATCCATTTTTTAAAATCACGAAAATTATATAATTATAATGAGAACCACAAAAAACTACTATTACAAATCTTATGGATGTAATACTATTCCAAATATCATCCCATAAAAATGTCCCTTGGTATTCAACTACGAATATATTACCCTAGTACATTATATTTTTAATACTACCATAAGTAACCATAAGCGATATATATGTGGTTGAAATTATGATCAAAATTATCAAATCATCTATTATAATATCATTAACATACATTATAACTTATTAATTTACCTAAACCCAACTCTAATATGATCCATGACACTCCAATGGAATGACTATCAAATAATTAAATTTCCTAAATAAAAAAAGTCATTATAAAAAATTGAAAATTATTTTATGTTAATACTTGTAATTAATTTTTTGAAAATATTTTCTATCCAACCTCATGAATATTTCATCTACTGGAGTTTTTTACACTATATATATATTATTAATCCATAAAATCTGATCATTATCACCCAAAATTTCTAGCTAAAAATACTATTTTAGACACATATTATATATTACATTTCTGTATAACATTGGGAAATAGAAATATAACTATGGGGTGAGTTCAAAGCCTAGTAAAGTTAACCTGACAGTTTAATCTACATATTATAAAGGGGCTTAAATGATTACTTGGCTATAATTAGGTTATATAATAAATTTTTACCCAACAAATATAACATAATAAATCATGTAATATGTCATAAAAATAATATATCATTTAAACTCCATCAATAAATGAAACATCGAATAAATATTTATTTAAAGATGAAACATAGACATATGGAAGCATCACCTTCATATGTTACACACTATCATACATGCTTGTGATACTTATGAACTATAACCCATATACACCACATTAACAAGTCAAACAATTGACTCCATTATTGCGTGGAACTTAGTTGGTGTAGTGTATCTATATCTTAAGAGATTTAACAAATTAATTGGGTGAAGATATATAACCCCACCAATCATGATATATAAATATGTGTTCAACATGAAATCATATTTTCATCATATTAAATGGAAACCATAAAAATATAATTGTTCATATATACTATTGAATACAAATAATGTAAGTAAAAAATATGCACTTACATAAATAATCACAACATGATGTATATACATAAATAAATGAGAATGAAAATATATTTAGTAACATAATAGGTAAATACTATTAAATAAAGATAACAAAGAATATGATATATAAAAATTATAGATAATTTTTTTTTAGTTGAGTCAACAAATTCTCTAATCAATCTATATATTTACAATTGGTGGACCCACTAAAATAATGGAATGAATTATACATTTTTAACAATAGAATTAAATTTTATGAAGAACCATGTTTCTACATAGTTGATGTATATGAAAGAACAATATAGTGATTAATTATTTTTCATATAGATATTTTACATAACCTATTTTTAAAAATATTGATAAATATCTACTGGGAATATAGAGAATTTTTTGAATATAATAGTATAATTTTATATTAACATTATAGTGAAAATTAACAATTTCAATGAAAATAATTTTTAAAAAATAAAAATTATATATTAACAGAAACATTATATAATTTTAAATCATGGAAATGTAGTATATAATTTTAAAAATGATGGGAATTCAATTTTTTAGTTATTTTTTAAAAATATTATTCACCGAATATTTTTATAAAACAATTATAAGAGAAAAAATCACTAAATTATTTTGATGAATAATTTTACAAGAGGATAGAAAGAAAAACATTGTGATACAGTTAAAACATATTTGTAATAATATCTCTATTAATGGATTTTTAAAATTACTTTATTGTTTTATCAAGAAACAGTGAAATGTAATATTAAAAATATTTCAATGAAATGAAATTCATTTTTAAACAATAAAAAATTTGTGCTGAATAATCAAATCATAATTAGAGAAATAAAATATATATTTGGAAACTGATGATTAAATGTAGTAGGATCAATATAATTAATCCACATCTTACTTCCAAAAAATATAAGACATTTTTGGAATGATAAATATGGACACCGTGAAGAATTTTCTGATGGAATGAATGAGAGTTGTTGTTAGCAACAAAAAACATTTATTTGATAAGGTATTTCATAAAGGAAGATAAAACTACTGAAATAATTTTTTTCAACTATTAAATATTATTTTGGGAATAACTAAACGTATTGATGGAAGGGGGACTATAGATGATCATAATCAAGAAGAGAACTTATGAATCAAAGAGAATGAATTTGCGTTAGTAAATATGTTACAATTCATGTAACCATTATATTTAAATCACTTGAATGAGAAAGAGTACAAAATTGAGATTCATATAAAATAAGAAATATATTGCATTATAAAATATTAAAAATATGACATATATAGAACATATAAAAAAATTGTTGAAAAACAATAATTATGTTCTAATAAAAAAGAATTTTGGAAAACAAATTCACATCATGTCAATTAATTTATGAGGAATGAATCATTTGATAGTGATATCGTAAGGAGGAAATATAGAACCCAAAAAAAATAGATTTAAAATAAATTATGGTATTCATTATTTATGTTATGTAAAACATATAACCATAGATTACAATATCAAATATTGAACCTCAATGAATGAAAATAAAATTTACACAAGCCCTTAAAGAATTTATAAAATTGGAGTCAAAAGACAATGAGAGATATAAAATAGAATTTAATGTTAAATTATTATAATTTTCCGATAATCGTGACACAAAATATTCAAGGGATATTACATACCACATTCCATAGAAATCATGTTGTATAATATAAAATATCTCTCAAACTGTTATAATTGATATAAGAACCCTTACAATCATGGAATCCTTGGAAATAATGTCGATTTATATAAAGATCATGGCATGGATCATAGAACATAAATAATTAAATATGTATCATAATGAAATTTCATTTTAAATGAATAAAACAACCCATATGATATTATAGTTTATAAAATGTAATATGTCACAAGAACATATATGTCTAATATAGAACCATTTTCCTAAATTAATAATATCATATAATGTTCATGATTGTACAATATAAAAAATAATTAACATAATTACATATTTTAGAAACATATTTATATCTATATCATTTTATACAATTCATTTATAATTATTACTTGTGGGTATATTAGTTACACATAATTTTTGTTTAATATCCAGTGTGGGTAGTCTTGATTATTTTGAACTGGTTTCATAAATAATCTTTTTTTTCATCATTAATATATCAATGATCATCATTCCTGGATAATACATGTAAAAAAAATTAACGCTTAATAATTGATTCTAATTTTATAATTCAATTATAAGAGCATTTTGGTCATGGTCTATAATGAAAAAATCAATGTTGATAATGCCTTTTGTTTTATTACTAACATACATTGACATATTATTTAATGAAATGTAAATTAATTTTATTCATATATAATTATTAATTTATTAAATTATATATATTATTTCTTAAATATTGCTAATTTATCTTCATCATCCTTTATATTATTTTATATCATTGTTTTATTAGGTGATCATAAATACCCAAATATTAACACACAATAATATATAAATCATTATGGTAATGATTATAGTAATGGTTTTTTTAGGATAATATTTTTATTACTGATTATTAATTATGTTATTTGTATAAATAAATTACTTTATAACATATTTTAATGAATTTATATAAATAATAAATAAACTAGTTGATGAATGAGACATGTTACATTGCAGAGGTGGTAGTCCCCAAAACACGTGGTTATCATTTTCATTTCTAATTTAATGAGGGGGATAAAAGGTGGATAATATTTTAAAACATATTAATAAAAATTATATTATATATCTCACAATTATTATTTTCTTCAATAAATATAATTTCTGATGAAAGATAGTAGTGAAAATCCAAATTCTTTACTTTTTGAAGGATGAAGATGACACAACCCATGAATCCCATTTTTATCTAATGGAAAATGGAATATGTTATTCCAATTTATTTTCTTCTAACAACAAATTATTTAAAATATATTTTTTTAATTATATAGGAAATATATAATTATATTTCGTAACATAATAATGAAAATGAACAATGTTAGGAACAAAAATAACACTAATTGATGAAATGATCAGTCCCATAAAAGACTCCATGAAAATGTATATCTTAGTCCAATATCATGAAACCCGAGAAATATAGAAATAAAAATGTATTATAGAGTATGGAAAATAGGAATACAATTATATAGAAAATATGTTCTATGGGATTATTTAAAGAGTGATGTGAGTACCTTTTTATAATTGTTGATAACAGAATATCTATAGATACTTCAACATAATATAAAGAGAGAACTTGTTTCCCTTGTTATGAATACTAAAAATTTAAAATACTAGAATTATTGGGAGATAAATGTTCTAACCACTTAAATGTTATTTAAATGAAATGTATTAAACATTTTTTTGTTCATTACTCTTAAAATTTTATTTTCTATAAAAATTGGTTTCATTTTGGTTAATAACTTATACACAATTAATTTAGTTGTTATTTCAAAAAATGGGGCACAATACATATTTTTAATGTAATATTTTCAAATATAAACTCTATTTTAGATAAATTTGATTATTTTTATGAAAATTCAATATTATAATGGGGCCATGTAATGCATAAAAAATCCATTTTTAGATAATGTGTATTTATAAGATTAAAATTTATAAATATTCTAAATTTATAAAATTATTTTATTTTATTTATTTTATTTTTGAATATAAAAAATAAAATTTGTCTGTAATTCAATAAAATCCAAAACCAAATTATACCCAAATAATATATTATTTAAGGAAATACCAAACTCATTTTTATTGTAAAATATCATTTATGTCCTTAAACAGATAATCATAGGTTTTCCAAAATAATCCTTGTATTTTTAAAATATATATTTTAAATTATTAAATACAAATTTTATCATTTAAAAAGATTATAGTATATTTTATATTTCATAAATAATGACAACATAATATATGTTTTTGTTTTTATTAAATATGAATATTTCAATATTCAATAATATTATTTGGTTTTATAAAAGATTCAAAAAATTAGTCTTTGATAATATTGTTATTTATATTTCATTTTTTAATTTAATTATCTATTACTAAATGTATAAATTTATGGAATTATAATTTTACATAAAAGTATATGTATATAATTATTAATTTTCTCATAAGAAAATAAAAATTTATTAAAAATTTAATCTTCTTAATTTGAATCAATATAAACTACTAAAAAATTTCATTATTAAAAAATTCATTTTAAATATATTTTTATCCATAATATTTTTAATTAATTAAAATAAATCACATAAAATTTTATTTTTAAAAAAGGTTTATTTAAAAAAAATATTCGTAAATTATTTATATTATATTCTTTAATATTATTAATTACATAGTAATTATAATGATGATTATATTTATTTATACATATATTTGATACTTTTTTGTTTATATTTTTACATAAGAATTATATATTCACATAGTAACTACTATAAAATATATAGATTCGAAATTTGGTATGGTTTATAATGTGAAGTAATATATTTAACACATTAGGATTTAAAGTAAAATATATAATTTAATTTCATATGGTGTCACATTCCCCCAAAATAAATTCATTTTTAGATACATTAATTATCTATTAATAATTAAAATAATGATGTGTGTCTAATTATAATCATGAATCATGTATTAACATATATTATATTTAAATAACTATATCTAAAATAAATCTTGTTAACATATATTTTCCCATATAATAGGATAATATTAAAATTCGCTACAATTTATACCATATATTTATTTATATTATGTCTTAGAATTCCCTAGATACAAATCTTATAGAATTGTTTTTTCATGATATTGTTTTCAAAAATAAAAAAAAACCACAATGATTATTATAATATCAAATAAAATAAAGGAAAATGATCGTATGAGAAAATAAATTAAAATCCAATAATGTATTATATGATGACACCTCTATTTAAAACTAGGATATTATCAACTAACCTGTTACATTTTTTATCCTATAACTCTTTAAGTTCATCCTATGTTTCCTGAAGTTATCATCAATAATACTTCTGAACATATCACTTTAATTTAATTAACAGATAAATCCTAAATATATCATAGCTAGGAGTATATGAATAACCAAAGCATATCCACACATATATTCTAATCAAGTGTTGATGACTTATAACCACGCATAATTTACCATTTTGAAGATTGAGTTGATATGAAACCGATCATTTTAAGGGTTAGTACACCTATGTGTATCAATTCCACAATTTCATCGACATTACAATATTTAAAAAAATGATATAATTACATGGAAAACCACAAAATTTGTACATTAACAAAACATTAGGTCATTTTCCTATTTATAAAATTTTCTCTTTGCCATATACATAGATTTTTATTTAATTTTCTCTTATCCCATTCCATATAATATACAAAATTTCCATTACTATCCTAAATGAATATCTATACCCTTAGAATTTAGATCATCATTAAAATATCAACTCATATATTTTTCTCAATTATAATTTTAAGGTATATATTTATCTAAACATATATATAATACAAACCATAACACTCTATAAGTATTAACCTCACATAATTATAAGACATAAATAAATCACCTTGTTAAATTACATTGCCATGATCAATTAGTTTTGTAGTTTTATATAATTATAAAAAAATTACCTGAAAACACATGTATTTTTTTAAAAAATGTAAAATTTCCAAACTATATTAAAATAATCTTAATACTTAAAAGAATAAATTGTTTCCCATAATTTATCGAACAAAATAATATTATAAAGACATCATTTGTTTTAGTCATTCCTCACTACATAAGAAAATATAATCATTTAAAAGGGGTGATATTAAATTCTATATAAGGGTAAACAGAAGTGATAAAAATGATCATTAGTGATTATAATATGAGTATATATATTTAATCCGGATAAATAAACTAGTTATTTTCAAAAATGAAAAGGTAAAAATCTCATAATCTGGATTGACATAACAGAAGAATTTAACATAAATTTTTTTTCATATCATAGAAACAAATAATACTTATATAATTATGGACCATTGTCAAGAGTAGGAAAATAATATCTTAATTATTAACACACATTCACCATGAATTGTGTGAGATATTAATTTAAAACATGTATAAATGAAAAAAAGTTATAACAAACCTAAATCTATATCAGGGATAAAATTAATTACACTAGAGTAAAAATACATAATGACAATTATCTAACTAATTATAGGAAGATATATGAGCCTACCCAAGAAAATCCTTAAATATGAGTTACAAATGAAATCAATCATTCATCAAATAACATGGAACCATGTAAATAAAATGGTGTTCATATCCAACATTAATGGAATCATGGAAGAAAACAATTCGTAATTCGTAAAACAATAATAAAATAACAAACACATGAAAAATAAATGGATATTCAACAATATATTTTAAATTCCTTGAAAAATAACATGAAATCATGATAATAAAGAATATAGTAATATCAAAATTTAGATAACGAGTAATGAATTATCTCAACCATTTCAAAATCAGTCTATGTTTGTAATTTTGGTGAAAACACATCAATCAATATTTGTAAATATTTAGTACTAATAAAGGAAACACATTTGATGATGAACCATTATTATAAAAGGTATATTTTTAGAAGTAAAACATATTGATTGATCATTTATCATATATATATTTTTCAATTATCATGTTTGATAAAAAAGGAAATGAATAAATAGATGTATAAACATTCATTTTAATAGAAAAGTAAAATTTTACATGGGACGAAATGGTGAAAACCCATTTTTATTGAATAAATTAAATTAACCTCATAAAATATTGGAAAAGTGAATTATTATGTTAATAACAGAAACCTTGGAAATAATATAGATAATTAGCAGAAATCCATTTTTTCTGATTTTTTAAAAAGTAGTATCTTTTATTATTTTTATAGTGAAAATATAATAATAAATTACAATATTTTTTGAATTTTTAAATTAATAATTTTTCAAAAGGGAATAGTATAGATAAGCAGATTTTTTTTCAATTACTATCTACTTATATATTTTTAACAATGAATTATAGTTTAACAAATAAAATTTTATCATGGATGATAAAGAATATATATATGACTTATAATGAATTTTGAAAATTTTAAAACACCATTATTTTAAATACAAAGCATAAAAAGATATATAAAATATCCATTTGATAAGTGGTGATTAAAATTCATAGGATATCATGAATTAATGAAAACATTTCCGCATAAAAATAGAGTAAAATGTTGATGGGAAGAAAAATATAGAAATGATGGACAATGACCTGTTAAGAAGAATGAGAGTAATTATTTCCAAATTTAGTGTTTTATTTCAACAGGTAATACATCAATGAAGATGATGACCATGAAATTATGTAACATACAATAATAAAAATTAAAATGGGTAAAATAAATAGAAGTATAAAATAGAGAATATAAGATAAAAAATTTAATGAAATTATAAATCCTGGAAAAATAATATCATTTGGGAAATCTATTATTGTTAGAGATACATTTAAATCCAAACCCTTTTAAAAAATATTGGTATTAAAATTAAAATTTTATAAAAATAATGAAATTATTAATTGGGTTCTAATAAAATAATAATAAATATACAGACCTTTTAAAATTTAATTGTTGCACTAAAATTTTTATGTCATAATAAATCGTAATGGATATCAACAATATCATTTCGTGAAACAAAATATTTTCCCTTTGGAATCAATAAACTATTTGTTAATAATGATTAATTATAAATACAAATAAGTGAAAAAAAGTTATTAAAATTATTTAGTAGGTAAAAAAACATGGAAACTATGACTTCAATAATAAATTTTATTACTCAGTAGAAGAAAATTTATTTTGTGTAAATGGTTACATCTCCCTATTGTTATGTGAAACACCCATGAGGGATGAAAATGATCATGGGCATTGAAAATAATGAAATATAAGAAAAATATGAAAAAAATATATTTAATTTTTTGTAGATTAACCATTCTGAATAAATCCTAGTGTATAAAAACAAATATGTCTAAAGGGAAGAAAATTGAGTAATGAAACCCTTACAGCCATCGTAACTATTAAAAAATATATTTAAATATTGAACATGATATGGTTCTTCAAAACTAAATTAATTGAAATAATACTGAAAAATATATCCATTTAGATGTAATCACACAATAATAATTATATTATGGGACACAATATGAAATATGTTTAATCATTAGTAATTCAAGACAAATTAAACCATTCTTTAATTAATATCATCAACTAATGAAAAAGATTATCTTGAATAAAAAAATATTTTCACCATCAATTTCATATAATTATACACACATATATATCATTTTATAATGGTTAATTATAATAAATCTATATATGTATCTTAGTATGTAATTTTATATTTTCTATATCAACTAAGAGTAATCATGATTATTTCAAACTATTTTAGTGATAGTAGTGTTCATGTATGTTATTATCTAGAAGATAATCATTTAATGAAATTAATATTCATAAAAATGGTTCAATTATTATTATTTAATTTCTTATAATTTTAATCTATGTGATTATTGGTCCTGATTAATATAGATAAAATCTACATTGAAAATAATTTGGTTATTTTAAATGAACGAACATTAGTATCCTAAACAATGAGGATGGTATAATTTCTACAATTATTGATATAAATTAAAATAATTATCTAGATAAAAATATTATTTTATATCAGTAATTAAATTCTCAGTATCTTTCATGATATTTTTTGTATTTTTTGTTTTAAAATGAATTTAGACCGACTCAAACATAAATATAGTACAATAAATGGAAATTTATGAGGAAGGTGGATTCATTTGGAATAATATAATGATTATTGGATAATAATGATAATATTTGTATACATTTAAGGTTATGATATATTTTTTAATAGTTCTAAATAAATAATATTTTTTTAATATGAAAAATGATATGTGTTACCCCATAGATCTTGTAGTCCGCACAATGTACTGATAAAGTTTTTATGTCACAATGATTGAGAGGGTATGAAATTATATAATAATTTATATAGTAAGAATCTATAAGTATAATATATATATATATATATATTATTTTATTCCAAATCAATATTTAAAATATATGGTAGTGGAAAATGGATGACTTCTCAATGTGGGGGTGGTTCAATACACAACAGATGAATGTGATTTTATTTTATTTTTCCTAAAGATAATGGGGAAAGATGGATAGTGGTTAATATAATAGGTTAATAGCTTTAAATATATAAATAATAGTAATTTTATTACTAATGAGTTTGAATATTATATTTGGGAATGTAATAATGATATGAAAATAAGATAAAAAAGTAGATAGGTTAACAGATTGGGATTTGAAAAGGAAAAATCCTTTGAAATGATGATCTCAAACAAATATTTTGTAAACATATTCTCAAGGTAAATGTATAAGGAAAAAATATTACATTTTATTTTAGAAATAGAATTTTCAATATGGTCTTGACGGTGTGGCCAGATGATAATTTTATTTGATTCGTGAATGGAATTTATGTAAATATTTTTAGCTATTATAAATAGAGCACATGATTGACAGTTGAATATGCATAAAAATTGTAAATATTGTATTTATTTGTGATATGAATATTTTGATACATAATTAATTTATTTACATACATGTTTTAATCTTTTTGTTATGTCCATTAATCTTATAGTTTTATCTTTTTCCAATTTTATTTTCACTCTGGTGACTTCTTTTTTTAGTATGTAATTTATTATTAATTTATAAAATATTAAATAAATTATTATAAATAGTTTAAAACTACTAATTAAAAATTTGAAACATATTTAATCATAGAATACATATTTTTATAAGAAAAATAAAATTTATCACTAGTGCATGAAATGTGTAAAAACCAGTGTGTAAAAAATGTTTATTTTCATCTTAAAATTTCTATATAGGGTAAAATTGTCAATCTCTTTAATTTTAAATTTATAAATTTTTTTATTATAAATATATTTTTGTTTTCAAAATATGTAATCGTGAAATTTAATAGAAATATTATTTATAAAATACAAAATACAAAAATAGTTTTTATTAGAAATTATAACTTATATCATTAAAATGTTAAACATATATTATCCAAATTCAACGTAGTATTTTTTAAATGTATATTTTTCCATATCAAAACTATATTTTACCAATTAAATCATTTATTATCATCATGATATTTCTCAAAAAATTATAAAATTAAAACATATGGTTTTCGTAAAAACTTTATTTTTCACTATTGATAATAACATAATTGTTATGGAAAAATTACAAAAAAATTCACAAGATAACATTGAGTCTCCAATTAAAAAAATGATATTATTTTTTTGTTATAAAATTTTGAGGCATAGGAATTTAATTTTCACATAAACAAATTTAAATATATTAAAATTTATTTTTATTGGAAAATATCTTTTTAAAATATTAATGATTCATAAATTTATATCCTATAAATTAATAAATATATTTTAAGCAAATATATTAATTAATATAACAAATTAAAATTATCAAAAATATATTTGTGTTCATAAAAGAGATAATATAAAATGAAAATGTTTATAAATGTTTTGTTTAAAATTATAAATCACCGAGTATTGTAATTTCAATAAAATATCTGAATTTTATTTAACTCCATAGTATCAATAAAAATTCATTTTTTTTTAAAAATTTATTTTATCATATTGTTCAATATATTATTACAACCAATTAAATTAATATATGTTGATTATAATAGAAAATTTCTGGGATTGATTTTAAAACCATTTATGTTTGTAGAAAGCTGGTAATCATATTATGTTATGAATAAAAATATATAATTAATATTATCAATGATGTTCAATGTGAAACCCACAAGTAAAAAATCATTATCTATTGATAATATATAATAGAGACCATTTATTTAATTCTTATTTTTTTATCCCTTCACTAATGAGGAAGATTCATTCAAACCCAAATTCATCATCTATAATCAAGGAAAAGGCCATAAAGATTGACGATATAGAATTTTCATCATACTTTAGTGTCTATTAATAATTTCTAAAGAGGTAATATTTGAGGGTTCCAAGGATTGAAAAAAAAATTATCGATTATCTCAGAATATCTGATTTTTTATTTAATAGATAATCTAAATTATACATGACATGAATGAGCTAAACAAATAACTTTCCTTAAATAAGATTTATTATATTTTTTCAACATAACTAACAGGTGATATTCTCATTGTATCATTAAATTAGAATAAATTACATTATGAATTATTACAACATTGTTGATACATTTATTCATTGATGGTGTTGATAATTTTTACATTATTAGTGAATCATCATATCATCATTATGGCCTACTGAATATTCCCTCTATCAGTGATCCACATTTACTTTTTACTCATTGAATAACACTTATGCAATGAAAGGTTGTAGCATGATTGAATGTTGGTTTTTTATTTTTCAATTTGATCTCATAATATTTCATTTTGATTAAACCAATATCTATCTTTTTATATTACTGAGAGAAAGACATGAATAAGAATGTTTTGGGTGGAATGTTATGGAAAATGATTAATCAATCCACAAATGAAATATAATTAAATTTATAAAACCCTTTGAAAGGTATATTATTTTTTAAAATTTATAATTGGCCTTATTAATATATTTGACCAATATTAAATAGTTTACCATGTAAAATAATGTCATTATTTCTTCAGTTGTTATTCATAGACCCTAATAATGAAATTATTATTATTACAACCTAATAAGAAAATACATATTCATAGACCCAAAACCTATAATTTTCTACCACCTCATCATTTATTTAATTAATTAAAAATTATTTAATTAAATATTTTTCATTTATTTAAAAAAATAAACATTTTCTTAACTATAATGTGAAATAATATTATATTTATATTCATGTAAGAAAATATATTAAATAATTAATAAATATTTATTATTTATCCAATTATGAAAGATAAATAAAAATTATTTATTCATAATTAGAAAATTACCTTTTGGTTTAATATTTTTTTAATATTTGTTGTCACTGAAAAAATACAAAATACACTTATTATTCTAGAAAATATTATTATTTTTAATTTTAATGTATAAATAATATTTATCTAATATCAATATAATTACTTTATATATGACCCTCTACGGATTTTACATATTTTAATTAGGTTTCCATTAAAAAATTTAAATGTTAATATAGATAATTCGTTCAAATAGCATACAGGGGAAGAAAATATTCCAAAATGATAACAAATAAATTTGAATACTCACAGTTTAATAAATAAAATTTCATGATATCCCATCAATAATATTTCTCATCTAATCCATTAGCCTATATGATTTATATGTCATTATTTGAATATTTAATATTTTATCCCATATAATACAGCACTGAATAAGTTCTACTCCCTATATATTTTAGGAAATTAAGATCATGTGATTTTTATAAAACCATGTTGATATATTATTTTTCCAGTAAGACAACCTACTTACTAGTTTGGTTTTCAATTGTATGGAGCAGACGTTCCCTTACCATGTTTTTACTACTCAATGGAGGAAAAAATTCATTATCATCCTGAATTATATACAACATGAAAGGGATAGATTCTAAATCATCATTTACATATGGAATGATTTAATCTAGTAAATATATAGGGATATTATACTAGTGAATATATAAGATATATCTATAGAAAACATTTCTGATGATTTTGAAATGTTAATAACTCACTTGACTCAATATTATTGATTTTATTTTATTATTTACCTATAGAAGAAAAACTAAAGATTCAATTAATATTTCAACATATTTTCTAAAATTGAAACCATAAAAGGTATATATGAGACAATAAAGATTATTGAATTTGACCAGCACAATCAAACAAGCACCACCAATATTTATACCTCAAATATCTCTAAATATAAAGAGGTTAATTATACTAAGAACAAATTAAAAAAAGGACCTATTCAGAAAAAAAAATTAATAATATAATTAAAACAAATAATGAATAATTTCAGTTCCATTAGAAAATAATATGTTTTTATATTGTCCATCAATACCCTTGAAATGAACATCGTTAAATGGCTGGAGTCGAAGAGGCCCAGTGAAGTATGCCTATATGATTCCAATGATTACTACACCGTATATTAAGTGATTGTCTGTAAAATCCAAGAGTAAATTATATTAAAAGATATGACTTATAAAATATTTGTATTTAGAATGTTACATTTAGATAAGCCCCTATTCAGGTGACTTGTATCAATTCCACCCCATCATAAAAAGCAAAAGAATTGAAACATGTTCTAGATTAGAATATGAATAAAATTGGTGATTAAATGATGTATAAATCCACCACCTAGAGAGAAGATATAATTTGGACTCTACATAATAAAATAAATACTATCCCAAATCATCCTATGATATTTGTGGATATATTTTAATCATAAAATCCAGCTATGAATCAGATATATGTAAACAAGAAAATTACGACTCGAAAAGGGATGCCCAATGTGTTAAAATTCCAAGACAGACTCTCTTGGACTTCTTCCCCTTATAAAGTATTGGATAAGTATGATTCCTTGAAGATATAGACATATCATAATTACATGTTGTGATTAAGATAATATATTATAGTCTATTTACATGATCTATTCGGTTTACAATTCTATCATATTAGGGAAATAATTAATAACAATACCAATATCTCTTTCAAATAATGAAAATTGTCCCCACTATATAAGAAACCTATTAATCCATACTTATACATCATTATCTTCCATATTTATTCCATCAAAAATTATCTATAGGAAACATATTATGTATTAATATTCTATATTTTTTGATGAAATTGAAATATACAAAAGTACTGAGATAAAATTCTCAGTAATGTTAAACAAATGTAATAATAATAAAATATTATAAGTGTTCATAAGATGAGTATATGGGTATTGTAATGATACATAAGAAAAATATACCCTTGAAATTGTAAATGAAATATTATGGAATGATTTAGGAAATTACATAATATTTTGTCAAAAAATTAAATATATAATAGAAATAATAATAAAAGTAGAATTAAATCTCAACTATTGGATTAGAGAAGGATTGCCATCACAATTCTCAAAACAAAAACCATTATTTTAAGACAACAAAAATATACCACTTTATGCATTAACTGTTTGATTCCACCACATGGCCACATACATTTCATCAACTAAATTTTTTCCGTGTATACATTTGTCATGATAATTTAAAAATTAATGGGATATAAACAAAGGACACCACATGAAATCATATATATATATATATATGAGTTCCCCTCAAACAACTTGATTCATTGTATAAAAAAGGACCCATGGAAAGAAAAATTGAATTCATCTCCTCTTCAAATGAAATAACTTATTGAAATTATTCATAATTCTATAAAAATTCATAACACGATGACAGGTTGAAAATAATTTTTTTTCATTATATATTTACTGACATCATAGGTAATTACCTTTAATCAATATAGTAAATCACATGGTGATTTCACTATGAATATAAAGGATATAAAATTAAGATAATATTTTCGGTAATTAATTGATTATTAATTCAATATTATCACTATTAAATAGAATAATGGGAATATAGAAAGAACAAAGTGGAATTGAATTGGATTAAGAACCATGTTTACACATAGTAGAGGGTAAGAAAATACGATGGTTTTGATAGATGTTTTTTGTTTTTCATATTTATTATTTCTAATATATTAGAATATATATAAAGAATAAATCATTATATTAATAATAAGTCTAGAATACAAGTAGTATATTTGTTACACCCCTAGCTTCCACGGTACATTTCCATTTGAATAATGCAATATATATCATTATACGTAACATTGAAATTCTAACACACCGCGACCAATCAAACTAGCCATTATGAATAGTAATACCCAATTTTTCATATTTTAGAAATTTTATTTTTCAAAATGTAGTTCAATTTTTAAATAATAATTTCAAAATTAACTTAGGGAGAATTTTTTATATTTTTCTAAAAAGTATTCAATTTTTTATGATTCGTGAAAACAATGCTTTATTGGTGAATACAGACTTTTTAATTAAATAATTATTTATTTTAATTTCTTTTATTTTTAGTCAAAATAGAAACTTAATGCCTATATATAGTCAATGTATCCCATTTATGTCATTTTATAAAATGTGTAGATATATAAAAATTTAATTGAACTTTTCACCAACTTTTACCCACCTCCAAGGAGCATTTGCAAATTTGCATAACACATAATTCTACCTATTCATTGAGTTGAATTTCAAAATATTGATAGTAATGATTAATATCAGTATGTAAAATTTGGTTAAATAATATGAAAATAATTTTTGGTTAATAAGAACTTTTGACTTTTATTTACCATGGTTAAAAGAAAATAGTGTAATTAAGGGAAAATGATTTAATAAATATCATAAAACATGTCTTAATTCTATTTGATTGTTATAATTCTACAAAAAACATCCTTATGAATAAAATATGATCCGCTTTGGTCCACTGGGATTACATTAGGACATTTATTATTATTTTATTTAAAAAATAGTTAAACGTGTTAAATTAAAAGTATAATAACTCAACCATTGGTAATATAGAGTTGAATATAAAAAAAATTCTACTATAAGTATTAATTATAAATACAAAAATATTTCATACATAATGGTATTTTATTTATAATTTTTCGATGTTAATTAATTTAATTTATTTATGACACAAAGATGACACAGTTATTACTTTATTAAAGAATGATTAAAATAATTGATATTATAAATATACAAATAAAAGTAATTTTTGCCTTTTGAGGAATTACATTGATTTTATTGGTTATTAGGTCATTTTAGGGATGATTAATTATTTTTTTAAGTAATTGTGTTCTTAATATTTTTACAAAAACGAAATACTAAATAGTGTCAAAAATGATATAATTGATTTTTTTAAAACAAATACTATTTCATTAATATGTATAATATTCATAAAAATATTTGGTTAATAAAATTTTCATATATAAGGTTACATATATTAATAATAAACTATTAGGGGTTCAATTTTCTTTTTATAGTAAATATATTTACCAAATAATATAAAAATACAAAGAGACATGGTAAATGCCAAACAATTTAACTAAGAGTAATATCTAGAATTTAAGGTTAATAGGGTGAACTAAACATGTCTAAATCCTATTGATTGAGTGGTTTTGGACACATTCCAACCTTATCCTCCAAATAAATCATTTTTGAGCCATTTTAAACCGAAAATTAATTTTTTATAAAATAATATTTCATGATTTTCATAACGTGACCTTCACTTGTCTTATAAAAGTGAACTTCCACTTATTTCAATTTCACAACTCCAATTCCTTTTGTCTCTACCAACCACTAACCAAATATCCTCCCAACTTTCCTAACTACATTCTAGAGGCCATCATTAGGTCAAAAAGCCAACAAAATTATCCCTTTTGATCAAATCAAAAGGAAGAACCCGAAGAAGAGGTAAATATTTCATCACCTCTTTCAAGTTAGTGTCTTCTTCCAATTCATCTTTCATAATTGTTTCCATTATAAAATAATTAATCCTATAGATTATATATAATTTGATGTTATTATAAAAATTTTACAACCATATTCATTATTCAATCCATCATATGATTGATAATGTCATCATACGTGTGTACATACGTCTTACCGTTTCCACATCATGTTGTAGTTTGTTATTCAAACAATACATTATTTTTATTGGAACAATAATGAGTATAACAAATTTAAATAATAAATAAAAAATTTTAATGGTTTTGTATATATGATATAACAACCTATTACATAATATTTCGCCATCAATATAATGATATTGTCGTTTGTGTGTACGTACAGATAACTGTTTCCACAAACACGATGAGATCTATTTCCCATCACAGTCATTCAGAAATAATATTCATTTTATGATTAAAAATAATGTTTATGATAAAAATATTATTATGTATATGAATAAAATAATTCATATCCATTACAAAAATTGCTTACTTAACTAAAAATATAATGTAAAAAAATCTGTTAACAACCAAAATAATGATACTACTGAAATATTATTAACCAAACAATATTAGAGGATCATATAAAATATCATATTTATGTTTATAGTTGTTTAATAATTTAATAACAGTGTTTTAACTATTATACAATATGTAAACATACCATCGAAAATATAAAATTACATGGTACGATATAATTTAACAATCTGTTTACTATCTGGAGTTGTTTTTATGTAAGTATCTACGGGGACCTCATTATCATCCACATATGTGTTTTCTAAAAAATATATTTCAAATAATTTTTACTATTTACTAGACTATGTTTTAAATTCATTTATACCCTTATTTGACCTTATATTTTTTTGAATTAAATCATTCTATCTTTTTTCAATCAAGGTACTTTATTGCCTTTCAGATAAGTTAAGGTAATCATTTTTTTATCTTATACGGTGTTTATGGTTATTCTCTATTGTTATATCACCATTGAAGATTCACTTACACAAATATAATAATATTTTCAAAATTAATGTTTTCATTTTTAATAATTTGACCATTAAATATTTCATATTAGAAATAGACATTTCTCTCAAATAGTATTGATTTCATCTATGTCAACACCCATTGATAAATTTTACTGTTGTTTGATGTTGATTTATAATGATACAAATCATCTATATAGTATTTAAAATTTTGTGATATGATTGAATATGGTTGTGTTATTTTTATACCATTCCTGTTATTTTATTAATGTATCGACCTTCCGTATGTATGTTTTAAAAGTAATGTATATATTATGTTTCAAACATTTCATATGAGGAATGTGTTGGACTTAGAAATTGACGGGTGGTTCCCACTATTACTCATAGGTGTATCTGTAGGTCTCATGAGACTTTTAGATTTAGAATTGGTCAAGGTCTTTCCCAATTTGATATATGGTTTTGGGCGAGGCCTAAATCATTTTTAGACATCAATGCTGAAACCATGACAAGCTGTTTTTGGGGATGTCCAACATTATACATTCCCAATTTGATATATGGTATTGGCTGAGGAATAAATTATTGTTGTATTTATTTTCAAGTTGTAAGTTCAATCTTATCTATGTATCTTGTTTCCAATTATTCTAAATAGATCGTCCTTTAGGAGGACGATTCCGTGTATCATACCAACGTAATCTAATAAAGCACTGACTCAAGGTTACTTGGGTAGGGGCTTTAGAGTGGGTATCAGAGGAAGTTTATTGCAACCCTAGGAAACTAGATTCAGAAAAACTATGATAATATCACATTATCCTATGATATACTTTGAGGATTAATATAGAATAACATCCATTCATTTTGGTACAATAGAGATTTATTGATTTTTTTAAAAAATATATCTATGTCTAGATACGAGTAGGTAGAGGAGGACCCTGCACAGATGTACCTAGGGGTAAAACCTGAAATCACAACTTTGAGATAGACTCGTAATGGAACTGGTTCACAAAAAAGGGGCCATGCTACACTCAAGGTTATGACACTCCCTAGGGATATGCTTAAGATAATTCTAATTTTCATTATAAACCATTATTAAGGATTTATGAGTATATACCATATCAATAATATTTTATTATTATTATGGATTATATCAATAAAATGCTCAATTAATGATAAGGGTTTTACAAGTTTAGAATTATTGATTGAAATTCATAATCTAATCTATTGTATTCCATTTTTTAGAAACAGAATCTAGTGGAATGAATGGAAATAGTATAAATGTGTGTAATCTATCTAGGGATTTCCCACCCACTCAAGATAATTATAGTGGAGCTGGTGATGAAAATAGTGATGATCATCATATCACCATACTGGTGAAACTCACTCAGGTTATGAATAAAAACCATACCCATATGGATCACCTTGATCCATGATACAGTGGATCAATGTTATATCGCTTTATGAGGCAACAACCACCAACATTCAATGGGTCTCCAAATCCATGTTTTTCTGAACAATGGATAATATCTTTCAGAAAATATGTCATGCTACGTGGAGTAGTGAAAGGGAAAAAGTTGTCAAAATATTTTATCACCTCACTAGAGATGCAGATCAATGAGGGTTATTAATTCAAAACACAAAGGGGGATGAAGAATTATCGAGTGTGGAATGGAGGGAGTTTATTGGGATTTTCTTTGAAAAAAAATTTCCTCCTGACCATCGAGCTGAAATGGAAAGGAAATTTATGAGTGTAAGACAAAAGGAGGATGAAAATGTAATAAAATATGAAGATAAAAATACAAGGTCTGTATGGAATTATACAGATTATATAGATAACCCATGTAGTAATATTGATCCTTTCATTGATTGGTTAAAGCAATTTCTCCATCGAGCATTAGTCCCACAATCCTTCTCATCATATAAAGGTATTCCCTCTTCTACTATTGAGATAGAAAATGAATTATCTAGGTCTTACGACTTTAAAGCAATTCACAAGAAGAATAGATCTACTGAACACTATGGGAATGGAAATAAAGAAACATGTAAGTAGTGTAGAGTTGAATTTACACCTTCCGATAAATGTGGAAGGAAGCACCCTGGTGCCTTTCAAAAAAGAAAATGAGTATGAAAAACATGTGGACAGAAATTCCATCATTCTAGTTATTGTAATAAGAGGAATAAAGCAACAATGGTTCAATGCTACAATTCTAGGGAGATGGTACATTATGAATATTAATTTCCTATGTTTCAAGGAAACATACCTTGTTAAAGGACAATGGATCAAGGCCAAGCTTATGCGATCAATAATTCTGTGCATGAAGCTCTGAAACACATGGTTGCAGGTAATTTAATGGTTTCCACATGTTCAGAAAATGATTTATTTGATTCTGGATCATTTCAATGTTAAATATCTCACCAGTTTTCTATGAAAATTAGATACTCCCAATTGGATTTAAAAAGGTATTTTCAGTCAAAAATCATAATAATAGTATATTTGCAATAATGTTTTTTGAAGAAGTCCCTATTAAATAATTTTAACAATATTTATCTGCTGATCTAATCAGCATTACCATGATTTAATTTGATATAATCCACGATATGGAATGGATTTTGGACATTGATGCAAACAAAATTTGTATGAAGGAGGTTACAATTCATGATGATTGAAATATTACCTTATCTTTAATGAAGAAATGTCACTATATGATTATTATCCAAATCCACCCCCAGTCGCTCTACTAAATAGATTCATTGGGGAGGATGAGAAATAGATAATTATGGGTGAGGAAAAGAATTTTCTAATAGAGGACATACCTATTGTCCAAGATTATATTGATGTGTTTCCTAAGGATATACCTGGATATCCTCCAGAATGAGAAATTGAATTTTCCATTAATTTAATTAATGGTTCACGACCCATATCGATGAACCCTTATATAATATCCATTGTCGAATTTTTGGAACTAAATAAACAACTATAGGGGTTGAGTAATAAGTGATTTATTTGCCCATGTGTTTCTCCATGGGGATCCCTTGACCTTGTGGTTTAAAAAAAGAATGATCTATGAGGTTTTGCATTGACTACATGGAGATCAATGATTTAAAAATAAAAAACATGTATCCCATACCTCTTATTGATGATTTAACCGAAAAAATTCATGGAGCACAATACTGTTCAAAGATTTACATTCGATTTGGAAAACATCAGTTGTAGGTGATGAATTAAGACATTCCAAAAAAAGAATTTCAGACTAGGCACGATTATTAAGAGTTTAATGTAATTCTTTTTGTATTGACTAATGCAACCTCCCTCTTCATTGATCTAATGAATACAATGTTCAATGAATATCATGAATACATTGTAGTGGTATTTATTGTTGACATCATAGTATACTCCTAAAGCGACAAAGATCATGAAAAACACATGTGCATTATTCTATAGACCCTTAGAAGTAATGAATTATATGGGAAGTTTAGCATGTGAAAATCATTGGATTCAAGAGATCTCATTTATTGGCCATATTTTTTCTATAGATGGAATATCATTCAATCCTTCAAAGACCAAGGAAATACAATACTGCCCAGCACTGATAAGTATAAATAGGGTAATCATTTTTATTTGTTTAGCAGGTTATTATTGGAATTTCAAGAATATTTCCCAATTGGCTAACCCATTAACCATGATCACAAATAAATGGGTTAATGAATTTTGGACAAAAGAGTGTTTTAAATGTTTTGAAGAACTGCAGAGAAGATTCGTCAATTATTTTATCCTGACTCTATCATTAGGATATGTTGGGTTTGTTATTTATTGTGATGATTCAATGAAAGGACATAGTTGTTTCCATATGCAGAATGATATAGTTAATTCCTATGCATCGTGACAGCTAAAAAATCATGAGAAAAACTCTACCACTCATGATCTTGAGTTAGCAGTTATAATCATCACTCTAAAAATATGGAGATGTAATCTTTATGGTTAAAATGTGAGATTTATACAGATCTCAAGAGTTTAAAGTATATTTTATCACAAAAGGAACTCAACATGAGGCAAAGGAGATGTCTTGGACTACTCATGGATTATGATTTCACAATACACTACCACCCGGGGAAAGAAAATAAGGTGGAAGATTCCTTTACAAGAAATGATCATGGAGTTTTGAACAATATGTGAGTTAATAGGGATATTATGTTCATGTATATAGTAATGATGGATATGGGAATAACC
This sequence comes from Viscum album, assembly GCA_963277665.1. Lineage (NCBI taxonomy): Eukaryota > Viridiplantae > Streptophyta > Magnoliopsida > Santalales > Viscaceae > Viscum > Viscum album. The sequence continues at coordinate 1,702,621,508 of OY728163.1, read as the reverse complement.
ATGGAAGGTGGATCATCAATAAATTTTCGAATGGCTGCTAAAAATCATAAATATACATTATAATAAATTCTTAGACTGATGATGAGAAGTTTAAAAAGAAGATTAAAGTTGTAAATGATGGGAGATTGAGTGACATCGTATATGAAGATAAAAATTTGAAATTTGGGAAGGGGATTTGTGTTCTCGATATATCTGATCTAAAAATTTAATTATTGGATGATGCTCATAGATCGAATTACTCTATACACCCATGGATCACAAAGATGTATAGAGATTTAATGGAACATTTTTTTGGGACTCCATGAAAAAGGAGATTTCTAATTTTGTGTCAAGATGTATGGTTTTCCAAAAATTATAATCAAGAAGACAACATACTAGTAGAGTAATTCATCCTCTTCCCATACATGAGTGGAAATAGGAATATATAATGATGGTCTTTGGAGAGGGGATAACAAAGACTCCTATAAGGAATCATCAATATGGGTCATTGTTGATCGTCACATCAAGTCAGTACATTTTCATGATATAAGATAATATTTACCACTTGAACATCTGGAAAGACTATGTATTAATGAAGTTGTAAGACATCATGGAGTACCTCTATTGATGGATTCGGATTGTGATCCCCATTTTATAACAATATTCTAGAAAAGTCTTCAGCAGCACATGGATACTGAAATTCATTTGAGCACCATGGAACTCCATCAAACTGATGGAAAATCATAATATACTATTCAAAACATATAATAAATGTTGTGATCTTTCCCACATGACATTATAGGTATGTGCGATCAATATTTACCTTTGGTAGAATTTTCCCATAATAATAGCTTTAATTCAATTTTTCAGATGGCACCATATGAAGCGTTATTGGGAATGATATGTTGCACACCAACGTTTTGGGATGATGTTGGTGAAAGAAAACTCCTAGGCCTTGAAAATGTTGAAGAAGCAATGGAAATGGTTAAGTTTATCCAAACCCCCATAAATATAGCTAAAATTAGGTAGAAGAAATATTTCGATAACCTTATGAAGGATTTGGAATTTTAGTTAGGATATCATGTTTTCTTGAAGGAATCTCCATGAAAAGGAGTTATACAATTCGGTTTGAAAGGTACATTATGTCCCAGGTAAATCAGACCTTAATAAATTCATGAACGAATTCAGGTTGTAGCTTACCATTTGGAAAAGATTCCATGTCAATCCAATGTTCATGATATGTTCCCCATATCACTGTTGAGAAAATAGAGGCCTAACCCAACAAATGTACTCACCTATGAGGAAATTGAACTAGAACACGATCTATATTATTTCGAAGAGCGTATAAGGATTCATGATACCATTTAATAAGTGTTGAGAAACTGGATTCCTCATCTAGTAAAAGTTCTATGAAGAAACCATAAGATGGAAGAGTTAATGTGGGAACTAGAGAATCTTAAGAGGAAGAACCACCTGAATCATTTTCTATGGTTGTATTTAGAAATTTAAGATTATATTATTTGAATGAGGGAAGAATGTAACACCACAATCTTCCATTATATGTTTCCCCTTGAATAATGCAATAGCTTGAATTGTACATAACTTGGAGATTCTAATACACCGCGACCACTAAAACTAAATGTTATGAATAGTAATACGACCTTTTGGATAATTTATAAATTTTATTTTTCAAAAAGGAATTCATTTTTTAATTAATAATATAAAAATTAGCATAGGGTGAATTTTTGGTATATTTCTGAAAACAGTCAATTTTTTATGAATAGTAAAAAGTGCATCATTATTGGTTAAAACCAACATTTAACATGAATAATTATTTGTTATATTTAATTATATTTTAGGTCAAAATAGTTACATAATACCTATATAATTTCAATGTAATTCATTGTAGTAATTTTATAATATTTTTAGACATATAAAAATTTTATTGATCATTTTACTATCATTTAAAACCTCCATTGAGCATTTAAAAATTTGTATAAAACATAATTTTACATCTTCTGTGAGTTGAATTTAAAAAATCCAAGAGACACTGTAACATCTCAAGTATCTAATGAATAAGATATTTTTTTATATATGTCTATTTATGAATTAAATAGTGTTTTATATGATTAAAATGAGAATAAATCCAATCTTAAGCATGGAATACACTAATATTTTTAAAAGATTTTTTTACTGCCTTTTGATGGAAAACCATTTTTAAATAACTATTTTGACAATTATATATGCTCTATTTGTCAAAATATACTTATTATTTATTATTGGGATCTTTAAATTTACATTGGATAATTTTTTGGTATTTTTCTGACAATGTTCATTTTTTAATGAATAATGAAAAATACTACATTTTACATAAAAACTGCTTTTTCATATAATTTAATTATATGGAAAGATTATATTTCTAATTTGTTTTAATGTTTAATTAGAATATATTTTTACCATCTATTCAAATAGAGGTCATTAGAATTAATTTCACTTTGGAATTGGGCATAAACTAATTCCAAACTTTTCATTGATATTGTTTCAAATAAACCCGCTATTTGTTTTGACAACAGGAATTATTTTCAAATTAATTATTGAAATTTCTGTGTTTGAAATTTGGTAAAATGGATTTCGTATTTGGAATCATAAGGTCCAATTTATGTAATGAAGACTCTTTTGTTTTTGGACTTTGTGAATAGTAACAGCGGTAATTATCGTTAATTATCTTGATTAATTAGTAATCGGGTAGTTAAGGATAATAAAATAATATCATAATAATACAAAATGGCACCAACATGTGTCTTTATACTAATTTTTGTGTCATTTATGACCATGTGATTCCTTGTTCCAAACATGGGGACCCCATGGAATCACTTTTGTATGATAATGACTTTTTATCTTTTTATTTTTAATGAATGTTAAATATAACAAAGAATGTGTCACCTAAGTAGAACATTTATAATTTTGTCTACATAAATGATATATTGGACTATAAATATCCATTTTAAATCTAAAAATATTTCCTACGTCATTGTATTTTTTTATAAATTTTATACATGAAATTAATTATATTATTTATGACATCATGATGATGCAGTGATTACCTCATTAATGAACGATTTAAATAAAATAAAAAGATAATGTAAAATCCAAGACATACACTTGTCAAAGACCTATTTTATGAGTATATTTCGAACCCTTATCACCTTATACTCTAAATATATCAATGTGAGACATTTAAAATCCGAAAATCATTTTAATATAATGTAACATTTTATAACATTCCAAGAGTGCCTCTCCTCTCCTCTTATAAAAGGCCCCCAACTCTACCTCCTTTCACACACATCTCAAGCCCTTGGCTAAGCCAAACACTCCTCATTTTCTCTCTCCACATCCCTCTATTCATCCTATAAGCCTTACCTTAGGGACAAATCTCTTCAAGAAACCATTTTGGTTCAAACCAAGAAGAGTTACCCGATTTAAAGGTAAAGTCTTCTCTAATGTTCTTTTGTTTTATTTTGCTTCTCCAACCCCCTAAACTCTTTTTATTAATTTATTTTGTAACAAAAAAAGTATATTAAATATACTAAGATGTTTTTATAAGATTTATTTGAGTTTCACTTACACATACCATCATCTAGTTGTTAAAGAGCTTACTGTTTCCGTGGATGGCGAATTTCTGCCTCATGAAACGATGATTATTCAATATTATTCTAACACCATCAAATGTGGCCATTCAGATGACACTATATTTATATATGATATATAATATGTTTATGGTTTCCTTATGTTTCTGTATTTTTCATTTTTGGCATACCTTTATGGTTTCCATTATGGGTAAACGTGATATCTTCATTTTAGGAAGTGCGGACTACCGCCCCCTCAAAGTGATTTGATTCATTAATTCCATATGTGGGGCGTATAAAATATGGAGTTAGTGATATTATATATGATATTATACTGGAATTATAATATACCTTTATATCATTATGATTCCACTCCATAAAATACGAAATAGAAATGAATGTAGCGTTCATGCGTACGTACGGTTTACCATCTCCATGAACAGTGCATCTCATTTCGTACCTCTAAATGTTATGTAATATTATAAATTCATGTATATAATGGATATATATGATATATATGATATCTAAATCATTAATATAACTCTGGATATAATTTATACATGAACAACTTGTAATTATAAAGAGTTTATTTTTGACTCAAGAACCAATGATCCTTAAAACGACCATTGTTAACTAAAATAATTAAATAGTGTTAATGACATGGTAATAAGTGATATAAAATGAATAATGAAATTGAAAAGGTTCTTAATCATGTATAAATTAACTGATGTTTATTATTCAGGAGATTAAAGAATGATCGAGTCAAGTCGGATACGAGGTAAGGGACTTTTTCTCAGTCTCCATTGATTGATGCATATTTTGTTTTATACACACCTTTCATTTATACAGTGTATAAACCCCATTGACATTTATGTATATTAAAAATGAATCCTTTTATATGAAGCGTTTTACTAAATGACAAAAGGGAATGTTTTTGTCGTACGTATGCGGCGACAATGACTTCTCCACCACCGTGACCATTATTTGAGTTTCGGATTTCTCTACAAGACATAACATTTTTTTAAATGAAAAATAAATACCATGTCTTAAATTTATTTTATTTTGGTATTGAAAATGGTTTTCATAATTTTTTTATTATATCAATGTGTTGTATTGATATCTTGTGATCGAAATGTGGAAATGTTATGTTTCCTTTATGCATGTTTTATGTGATACAATTATGTTATGGTTCTTGGGCATTGTTATGAAGACGGGTGGTTTCGTGATAAACTAAGGGAGGGTGAGCCCGATATAGCTCTCCAATTTATTGGGTAACGCGAAGGAGTCAAATGTTAAGGTTTTGTCCGAAGAGATTTAGGGAATATACTATGATGGGTATTCCAAACGAAACCATGAGGGTTACTCCCTACATAAGAATGTTATGAATGAATCAAGTTATGTTTATGTATTATGATTTAAATTATTTATTCATGATTTTATGAGGTATTTTAAAAATATTATGTTTTACGAGTAAAGTATGATTTCATACATGGACAAATGTTTTCATTTCATGCTTTTATATCACTTGCTGAGCTTTTTATGCTCATCCCATGTTTTTGAAATGCTTTTCACAGGTCAAGGGAAAGGTAAATGATTTGATTATAGTGTCAAGGAAGTGTCAAGAAAGAATCAATGTTTTATTTTAAATATGTTTTCGATGATAGGAAAAATGAGTACTATCATTTATGTAACCACTTTGTTTAAATGTTGTGTGTAATGTATGATTTTTGATTTCATTCTCTAAAATATAAACCTAAAAATATCCTCAACGTGTTTTTGTGAGAAAACTCAAGATTAAGTAATGTTTAAGGTTGGGGCCTTATAGTTGGTATCAGAGGTCGGTTTAGATAACTTTAGGAGTTAGAAAGCTATTAAATGATTATCCAAAAATATTTTTGATTATGGTCAAATTGAAATGATATAGCATTTGAAGATTACCATGTTTCTTCATCTAAGACATGTTTGTTTAGAATGGTTTTCTGCAGAGGAAACTGGGAAGTAGTGTTAGGAAGGCATACAGAAGGAAACAACCTTCCGAATCAGCATCCTGAGATTTTCGGAATTGGAACTTAACAGTTTGTTGCAGTAATGGTGTAGTTGACTCAAGAGATAAATGGTGGTTTTATCCATGCACCAGATTATCCAGATCAACCGCAGATGAACATGTCAGTGGTGGAAAATTTCATGAGTCAACATCCCCCATCATTCAGAGGATCATCTGACACTATGCTAGCTGAAGGGTGGATTATAGAACTGGTGATGATTTTCAAGTTCATGGGGTGTTCAGAAAATAAAAAGGTTAGTCTTTCTATTTAACGTTTGGAGGGTGAAGCAGATAAGTGGACATCGATGGTTAAAAATATCAGGGACACTAAAGAGATTGATGCTCTCAACTAGGATGAATTCAAATGTATATTTCTTGAGAAGTATTTTCCTAGAGCTATTCAACTTTGGATGGAAAAACAATTCCTGTAATTGAGGCAAGAGTATGACTTAGTGGCTTCTTATGAAGAAAGCTTCACTCGATTGGCAAGGTATGCTCAAAATTTTATCCGATACCTTATAGTAAAATACATCATTTTTAGTCAGGATTAAAGCCAAAATATCAAAGGTATTTTTCTTCTCATGAGTTCAAAAGTTATGAAAAGCTTGTTCGATGTGCTGATAAGGTAGAAATGGAGTTTGACGATGATCTAGTGTTCTATAACAACCAGAAGAAGACGAGATCGAGGTGGCACGAGAAAGGAAAGAATTGTTCAAAAAGGTCTGATAGTAAGAAAACTATGTTTCCAGTTTGTGATAAATATGGTAAAAGGCATGTTTGGGAATGTCTTCTAAATTATGGAAAGTACTACCGATGTGATAATATGGGACATAAGGCCCGTGATTGAACTGAAAAAGATCAAGGTGATGGTAAGTACAAATTTTATTTACAATCAGTGAAATGTTTTATGTGCAATGAGATGGGTAAATATGAAAATGAGTGTCCGACAAAGAGCTTGAGTGATGGGAATCAATTAGAATACAAGCCAAAAGGGGTGGTTAAATCCTTTGCATCTACTTCAGTAGATATCGGGCCATCAAATGAAGTGGTATCAGGTACATTGTTTGTTTTTTCAGATTATTTCATTTTGTTTTTTGATTCAGGGTCTACACATTCTTTCATCTATGAAAACATTTCTAGTAAAATGGGAATACCATCTCAAAAAATGACTATGGAACTTGTGGTAAAAACACCTGGGGGAAATGTTGAGGCAAAAAGAATTTATAAGAATCATCCAATCCTTATTCGTGGAATGAAGCTACTTGCAATCCTTATTGTTTTAACACTAGTAGAGTTTGATGTTATATTGTGTATGGATTGGCTCTCTGTTTAACATGCTAAGATTGACTGTAGAGCTAAAGAAGTTTCTTTTCAGAAAGACATTCTGTTTGTGTACAAGAATGAACCCTTAGTTTTGATAACATATCAAGAGGACAAGAAACATGTAAAAGATAAAAATAAATGTTACCTTTCACATATCATTGAAAACAATGGAACCGTTCATATTAATGATGTGCCAGTGGTAAATGAGTATCCTGATGTTTTTCCAAATGAGTTGCCTGGAATAATACCAGATTGAGAAGTTGAGTTTACTATTGACTTAGTTCCTAATGCTAAGACAATTTTAAAACCCCCTTATAAAATGGCTCAAATTGAACATTTAGTTTTGATGGTGCAATTTCATGATTTATTAGTGAAAGGTTTAATTCGACCTAGCACATCACCATGGGGTGCTCCTATTTTATTTGTTAAAAACAATGATGGTTCAATGAGACGTTTCATTGATTATAGAGCCTTCAATAACATCACTATTAAGAACAAATAACCTTTTCCTCATATCGGTGATATGTTTGATTAGCTCCAGGGAGCTCAGTTTTTTTCAAAGATTGACCTGAGATCAGGGTACCATCAGTTGAAGGTAAAGGAAGGAGATATTCTGAAGACCATGTTTCGTACAAGATATGGCCATTATAAATTTTTAGTTATGCCTTTTGATCTAACCAATGCACCTGCTGTATTCATGGTCCTTATGAATATAATTTTCCATGAGTTCTTGGATAAGTTTGTGGTTGTTTTTATTGATGATATTTTGGTGTTTTCTAAAAGTAAGGAGGAGCATGAAAGACATTTAAGGGTTATTTTTAAAACCTTAAAAGAAAAGAAAATGTATGGGAAATTTATCATGTGTGAGTTTTGGTTGCAAGAAATTTAATTCCTTGGTCACATTGTTTCTAAAGATGGGATAAATGTTGATCCTACAAAAACAAAGCATGTTGAAGAATGGCCAAGACCCACAAATGTAACTGAGATTCATGGATTCCTTGGTTTGGCAGGCTATTACCGATGGTTTGTTATAAATTTTCCATCGATATCTACTCCAATGACTAAGCAAACTCTGAAGGGTGTTAAGTTTATCTGGACAAAAGAATGTGATGATTGTTTTCGGGATTTGAAACGAAGATTGGTGAATCCTCCAGTTTTGGTACTACGTTCTAGGAATGGTGAGTTTGTTATCTACAGTGATTCTTTATTGAATGGACTTGGTTGCATCCTAATGCAGAATGATCAGGTAATTACTTATTCTTCACGACAGTTGAAAACACATGAGCTAAATTACCCTACACATGATTTGGAATTAGCTACTGTTGTTTTTTCTTTAAAAATTTGGAGGCATCATTTGAATGGAGTCAATTGTGAAATATATACTGATCATAAAAGTTTAATGTATATATTTACTCAAAAATAATTTAACATGAGACAGAGGAGATAGATAGAATTAATCAAGGATTATGTTTGTACAATTAATTACCATCCGAGAAAAGAAAATAATGTGGCTGATGCTTTGAGTCGAAAATGTAATGATTCATTAAAAATGTTGCGTTTGGAATGTGATCCTTTGGATAAGGATATGATGAAATTTGGCATAGATGTGGTTGGTGCAGGATGTCCTTTTGTTTTGTTTCAGGTATCAGTGAATTCTTCTCTATCATACAGAATCAAGAAAGCACAGAAGCAATACAGTGAGTTGCAGAAAAAGGTATAGCTGGTTCAGAAAGGTAGGTTGCCTGAATTCAACACTGAGAATGATTGTGTTTTGATATTTGGGAAGAGATTGTGTGTGTCGTGTGATTCACAGTTGAAGAGAGAGTTGTTATGGGAAGCTCATAGTTCCTTGTTTTCAGTTCACCCTAGTAGTACTAAGATGTATAGAAATCATCAGGTGTATTACTGCTGTGAAGGAATGAAAAGAGTCATTGATGATTTTGCTGTGAAGTGTTTGACTTGTCAACAGGTTAAAGCATAGTGGTAGTTACCTATAGGGATGCTTCAGCCTTTACCCGTGCCCGAGTGGAAATTGGATAATATATCCATTGACTTCGTTGTGGGATTGCAGAAGACTCCTTAAGGTAATAATGTAATCTGGGTTATTGTTGATCACTTGACTAAATCAACTCATTTCCTTTCTATACGAGATACATTTTCCCTAGATCAACTTTCTCGTTTGTATCTTAATGAGATAGTCATGTTACATGGAGTTCATCTCTCCATTGTATCTGACCGTTATACCAGGTTCACTTATAACTTTTGGAATGGCCTCCAGAAGACATTCGGTACTGAATTAAATTTTAGTACGGCTTTTCATCCTCAATCAGATGGGCGGTCATAAAGAACGATTCAAACATTGGAGGATATGATACATGCTTGTTCGATGGATTATCAGGGAAGTTTGGACCAACATAATTCTTTGGTTGAATCTTCTTATAATAACATTTTTCATTCCAGTATACAGATGGCACCATTTGTGGCATTACATGGGAAGCGTTGTCAAACTCCAGCTTTCTGGGATGAAGTGGGTGAAAGGAAGTTGATGGGACCAGAATTGGTAGAAGAGTTGGCAGAAAAAGATCAGCTGATACAGAAACACATCAGAATAGCTCAGAGCAAGCAGTAGAGTTATGCAGACAATAGGTGGAAGGATCTCCCTTTTGGGGCAGGTGATCATGTTTTTTTCAAAGAATCACCAAGGAAAAGTGTGATGTGATTTCGTAAGAAAGGAAAGTTGATTCCAAGGTTCATTGGACCATATGAAATTCTGGGGAATGTTCGATCAGTTGCATACCGAGTGGATTTACCTCTGAGTTCATCTCAGGTACACAATGTTTTTCATGTTTCAATGTTGAGGAAGTACATGCCAGATCCATCTCATGTTTTGAGTCCAGAGGTAGTTCAGCTGGAAGAGAATCTATCTATTGAGGAACAACCGAGCCATATTATTGACCACATGGAGAAAGTGTTGTGAAATAAGGTGATTTATCAAGTAATGTTTTTGTGGAAAAACCACATGATTGAAGAGGAAAGATGAGAATCTGAAAATTCAATGAGGGATAAATACCCCCCCTTATTCGATAAGTAAATAAATTACGGGGACACAATTTTCTAAAGGGGGGAGGGATTTTACATCCCATGTAAGTAATAAATAATAAAAAAAAATTATCTATGTCTATTTATGAATTATATATTGTTTTAGAGTCTTAAAATGAGAATAAATCCAATCTTCAGCATAAATACAGTAATGTTATTAAAAGATTGTTTTACTACCTTTTGATGGAAAATAATTTTTAAATAAAACATTTGACAATTTTATAAAATCTATTTGTCAAAATAAACTTATTATTTATGATTGGGACATTGAAATTTACATTGGATACTTTTTTGGTATTTTCTGACAATGTTCATTTTTTAAATGAATAGTGAAAAATACTGCATTTTACATCAAAACTTGTTTTTTATATCATATAATTATATGGTTTGGTTATCTTTTTAATTGGTTTTAAAGTATAATTAGAATATAATTTTACCATATAATCCAATAGTGGTCATTATAATTAATTTCACTTTGGAATTGGTCATAAACTAATGACAACTATTCATAGATATTGTTTCAAAATTACCCGCTATTTGTTTTGAAAACGGGAATTATTTTTAAATTAATTATTGAAATTTCGGTGTTTGGAATTTGGTCAAATGTATTAAATATTTGGAATCATAAGTTTTAAATTATGTAATCAATACTCTTTTGTTTTTGGACTTTGTAAATAGAAATGACGGTAATTATCGTTAATTATCTTGATTAATTAGTAATCGTGCAGTTCAGGATAATAAAATAATATCATAATAAGAAAAAATGACACCAACATGTTTCTTAATACAACTGGTTGTGTCATTGACAACCATTATATGCCTTGTTCCAATCTTGGGGACCCCATGGAATCACTTTTGTGTGATAATGACTTTTTATCTTTTTATTTTTAAAGAAATATAAATATAACAAAGAATGTATCACCTAAGTAAAACATTTTTTATTTTGTCTACATAAATGATCTATTGGACTATAAATAGTCATTAGAAATATGATATTATTTATTAGATCATATTAGTTTTTTTTATAATTTTTAGACATTATATAAATTAAATTATTTATGACATCATGATGATGCAGCGATTACCTCATTTATGAACAATTTAAATAAAATCAAAAGATGATGTAAAATTTAAGACTTACACTTGTCAAATACCTATTGGATGAGTATATTTCGAACCCTTATCACCTTATCCTTTAAATATATCAATGGGTGTCCTTTAAAATCCGAAAAACATTTTAATATAAAGTATCATTTTATAACATTCCAAGAGTGCCCCCCCTTTCCTCTTATAAAAGGCCCCCACCTCTACCTCCTTACCCACACTTATCAAGCCATTGGATCGGCCAAGACCTAATCATTTGGACTCTCCACATCCCTCTATTTATTCTAGAAGCCTTACCTTATGCATAAGGCTCTTTAAGAAACCATTTTGGTTCAAACCAATAAGAGTTACCCGATTTAAAGGTAAAGTCTTCTCTAAAGTTATTTTGTTTTATTTTGCTTCTCCAACCCCCTAAACTCTTTTTATTCATTTATTTTGTAACAACAACAGTATATTCAATATACTAGGATGTTTTTTAAGAAATATTCGAGCTACACTGACACACACCTTCATCTAATGGTTAAAGAGCATACTGTTTCTGTGGATGGCGAATTTCTGCCTCAAAAAACGATGATTGTTCAATATTCTTCTAACACCTTCAAAGGTGGCCATTAAGATGACACTATATTTATATATGATATATAAATTGTTTATGTTTTCCTTAAGACTCTGTATTTTTCATTTTTGGCATTGTAACACCCCGAACTTCCATGATACGCTTCTCATTCAATAATGCAATAGCTTGCATTATACGCAACTTCGAGTTCTAACACACTGCAACTAATCAAAGTAGCTGTTATGAATAGTAATAACCACTTTTTAAATTTATAGAAATTTTATATTTCAAAATGGACTTCATTTTTGGATTCCGAATATCGAAATTAGCCTATGTTGAATTTTTGGTATTTTTCTAAGAACTTCTAATTTTTTATGAATAGTGAAAAATACTTAAAAACAACTATTTTTAATCAAAATAATTTATAGTGATAAATTATACTATTTAGTGGTTTTAAAGTATAATTAGAATATATTTTTACCATTTTATCCAATGGTGGCCATTAGAATTAATTTAACATTGAAATTGGACATAAACAATTGCCAATATTTTGATATAAATTCTTTCGTAAAAACACGCTATTTGTTGTGACGACGAGAATTAATTATAAAATTAATTAATGAAACTTATATGTTTGGAATTTTTTAAAATAGACATCATTTTTGAATTCGGAATATCAATTATAGCTTAGGGTGAAATTTTGGCATTGTTCTGAAAACATCAATTTTTGATGAATAGTGAAACCACTGAGTTGTAGTTAAATAACTGATTTTTCATTTAAATGAAATATTACCACTTCTGTGATTTGATTTTCAAAAATCCAACATACATGGTTGTCATTAATATGTAAAATTTGGTTCAATGAGATTAAAATAATTTTTGGCGAATAGTAACTTATAAGTTCTTAATCGCAATTAGAGGTAATTAGTGTAGTTTAAGGTAAAAATAATATTTTAATAATATGAGATAAGCATGACACATTTCCTACCCTCATTTTATGTGCCATGGCCGACCAATACAATCCATGGGTCAACTTGGGGACCCCATGGAGCCTCTTTAGTTGTAAAATGACATAAATACTTTTTATTTAATGTTAAAGTAAAAAATGACACAGACATGAAATGTTTTACTAAAACAATTTTTTACATGGGGTTATACAAGTAATATTTTTTACTATAAATAATAATTAGAAATCTAAAATGCTTTCCTAAATCATAGTATTTTTTTTATAATTTTTAGACATTATATAAATTAAATTATTTATGACATCATGATGATGCAGCAATGACCTCATTATTTAACGATTTAAATAAAATGGAAAGATAATGTAATATCTAAGACCTTCACATGTCCAAAACCTATTGGATTAGTATATTTCGAACCCTTATCCCCTTATCCACGAATTATATAAGTGTGGGACCTTTAGAATCCGAAAATAATTGTATAATAATGTAAAATTTCCTTACATTCCAAAAGTGCCCTCCTCTCCACTTAGAAAAGGCCCCCACCACTCCCACATTATTCACACCTTCAAGCCATTTGGAACGGCCAAACTCTGCCCAAATACTCTCCCAACTTCCCCCTCTTACTCCTAGAATCCTCACTTTGGGAAGAACTCTTCCCAAGGAAGCCTTTGGCTCAAATCAAAAAGAGTTACCCGATTTTGAGGTAATGTCTTCTCTAATGTTGTTTTGTTTTATTTTTCTTCTCCAACCCCCTAAAATCTTTTTATTCATTTCTTTTGTAACAACACCAGTATCCTAAATATACTAGGATGGTCTTATAATAAGTATTCGAGCTACACTTACACACACGTACATCTAATGGTTAATGAACATACAGATTCTGTGGATGGCGAATTTCTGCCTCACGAAATGATGATTGTTCAACACTCATATAACACCTTCAAAGGTGGCCATTAAGATGTCACTGTATTTATATATGATATATAATATGTTTATGTTCTACTTATGCTTCTTTATTTCTCATTTATGGCATACTTTATGATTTCCATTATAGGTAGATGCGATAATTTCATTTTAGGAAGTGCGGACTACCGCCCCCTCAAAGTGATTTGAATCGTTAATGCCATATGTGGGATGTATAAAGGATGGAGTAAATGGTATTATAAACTATATTATACTGGAATTATATTATAAATTTATATCATTATTATTTCAATCCATTAAATACGATATATAAATGAAAGTAGCGTTCATGCGTACGTACGGCTTACCGTCTCCATGAACGGTGCATTTCATTCCTTACCTCTAAATGTTACGTATTATTATAAATGAATGTATATACTGGATATATATGATATATATGACATATATATCATGAATATAATTCTGTAGTTAATGGATATTATACCACATAAGCAACTTTTAATTATAAGAATTTTATTGTTGACACAAGTACCAAAGATCGACAAAACGACCGTTATTAACTTAAATAATTACATAATGTTCATATCATTGCAGTAAGTGATATAAAAAGGACAATTAAATTGAAAATGGTTCTTAATAAGGTATATATTAACTCTAGTTTATTATTCAGGAGGTTAAATAACCGTTGAGTAATGTCAGACACGAGGTAAGGGAAATTCTTAACCCAATTTCTATTCGTTGGGTTAATATCCTACTTTAAAATTATGTCATGATATTATTATTACTATCTTTTATTTTTACATTATTTATGTGTACTTATAGTGAATACACATAATATACCTACTTTATAAAAAAATGATCTTTTTAAGGACTTCGCCTCAATCCCCTTTCATTGAGGCATATTTGGTTTTATACACAACTTTCTTTTATACGGTGGATAAACCCCTTTGACTTTTACGTTTATTCAAAAGTAATCTTTTTTATACGAAGCATTTTTCTAAACGACAAAAGGGAATGTTTTTCTCTCCGTACTTATTCGGCGACAACGACTTCTCCACCGCCGTGACCATTATTTGAGTTTCGGCTCCCTCTACAAGCCATCATTTTTTTAATGAAAAATAAATACAATGTTTTAACTTTCGTTTATTTTTGTATTGAAAATGGTTTTGAAAGAGTTTTTATTATCTCAATGTGTTGTATTGATATCTTGTGATTGAAATGTGGATATGTTATGTTTCCATTATGCATGTTTTATGTGATACGATTATGTAATGGTTTATGATATGTTTAAAACTATTCATATGAGGAATGTATTGGACTTAATAAGTGACGGGTGGAGTCCGCTATAGTTCCTCGATGCATCTGTAGGTCTCATGAAACAACTAGATGTGGAATTGGCCGAGGCCCTTTCCCAATTTGATTTATGGTTTTGGCCGAGGCCTTAATCATTTTAGACGTCTTGGTCGAGGCATTGACAAAATGTTTCAGAATGTCTAGCATTATACATTCCCTCATTATGAAAGTGGTTATTGATATTGCATGTGATTATTCGACCAGTAGAATATCCATGTGAATAAGTAAATGGCATTATCTCATTTTACATTTTCCATATTATGTTGAATTTCATGTTTAAAAGTCTTTTGTTTTAGTTATACATTTCCTTAAATGATAATATTTATTTATGAAAGCTTCCGCAATATTGTTATCCTTACTGAGCATCTGAGCTCACCCCTTTCAATGTTTTAATATTTTCTAGGATGTGAAGAAGTATTTTATGAATGACCTGCAGGGATAGTCAGAAGAGGATATGAGTGTGGACTATGAAGACTTTGTTATTAGTTTTTCACTTTATGATGTAATGTAACATTTATGAATGTATCTAGTGTTTCCAAGGCTACTAAACTAATCGGTCTTTCGAGACTTGATCTTTTGTTATCACGCCAATGTTACGAAGTAATTCACCGACTCTGGGTAGCTGGGGTCGGGGCGTTACAGTTGGTATCAGAGGCAGTTTAGTACTAACCTTGGATGCTAGATTTAGATAAACTCTGATTAGAGCACATAGCCCAAAGATAGACTTTGAGGATTAGTATAGAAGAACTTCCTAGAATTTTGGTATTGTAGATATTTTGTGAGATTTCCGAGCAATACATACCTGTCTGGATACGAGCAGGTAGAGACGGCTCTGGCACATATGTACCTAGGGGTAAAACCCGAAAACACCGCTTTGAGCTAGACTCGAACGGGAACTGGTGCACGACAACGGGCCTTGCTGCATTCTGGGTTACGACACTCCCGGGGGATATGCTTAGGATAATTCTCATTTTCTTTACAAACCACTATGAAGGGTTATGAGTATATACGTCCTCAAAGAAAACATTTTTATGGATTATATCCATAAATAGTTCAATTTATGTTAAGTATCTTACAAGTATGGAATTATGTATTTTGATTCATAAACTAATATAGTTTATTCCATTTCTTAGAAATGGCACCTAGTGGAAGGAATGGAAACCGTATTAATGCACGCACTCCGTGCAGGGATTTCCCTCCTGCTCAAGATAATTATTGTGGAGCTGGAGATACAACTGGTGCTGATCAACATATTACCATCCTGGGACAACTCACTCAGGTAATGAATAATAACCTTACTCGTATGGAGCACCCAGATCTGCAACGTAGAGGATCAATGTTAGACCGCTTCATGAGGCAACAACCACCCACATTTAATTGGGGCACAAATCCGTTAGTAACTGAGAAATGGATAAACTCCTTAGAGAAAATATTCCACGCCTTGGGGAGTAGCGAAAGGGAGAAGGTTATCATGGCAGTTTACCACCTCACTGGAGATACCAATCAATGGTGGTCATTGATTCAAAATACAAAGGAAGATGATGACGTATCGAATATGGAATGGCAGGAGTTCAAAGAGCTATTATTAGAAAAATAATTTTCTCGAGACCATCGACCAGATATGGAAAGACAATTACTGAGTCTGAGGCAGAAGGAGGATGAGAATGTCATAAAGTATGAGGCTAACTTTACAAGGTTAGCGAGGTATGCTGCAGATTACATACGTAACACAAGAAGTAAGACTGATCGTTTCTTTGATGGGTTAAAACCATTTCTCTGTCGAGATTTAGTATCACAAAACTTCTCTTCATACGAAGGTAATGTCTCGTGCGCTATCAAGACGGAAAAGGAATTCTCTAAGTCTTATGACAACAAAGTAAAGCAAGAGAAGAAGAGAATGGTGGAACAAGAGACAGATAAAGGGAAAAAGGGAAATAAGGATTTTCCATTATGTGATAATTTTTGGAAGAATCACCCTGGTACTTGCCTAAAAGGAATGGGTGTTTGTTATAAATGTGGAGAAAAAGGTCACCAGGCGCGTGATTGCAAGGGAAAGAAAGAGGATATCAATGTTGAATGCTACAATTGTAGGGAAATGGGGCATTATGCAAATGAATGTCCTAAGCATCAGGGAAACTTATCTCAGAAAAGGCCAAGAGATCAAGGACAATCTTATGTTGTTACTACAGTTGAAGCGGAATAATTAATTTATTGGTGCTTTTGGACTCGTGGATTATATTCTGGTTATTAGAATAATGTGATATATATATAAGGATTGTACTGCAGTACTTGTTATTTCAGTAAGGATTTAATATGATGAAGGTAATCATATTTTTAGTATGTGACAATAAGAGAAACTTTACTTTGTTTGGGGAATTTGATAAATTGATTTTGGAATTAAGAGACCTTTTAGATAAAGTCTGGATAGAGGTATTTGGGATAACTATAATGGTTGTAGTGGATTAAGTTGATCTTTGGATAGTATTGTTTAAGGTTAAAAAATTTATAAATATTATTTTTGGAATATTATAATACTATAGTTTTAGGAAAAGGACAGCCTGCAGGGTGGGGCATAACCCGTCACGTCGGACAAAGCTGCAGGAATCGAACCCACAACCATAGTGCGACATGCCCTTATTTCCTACCACTAGCCTACAGGAAGTCCCTAGTTATTACAAAATATTTTTACTAATCTAAATGGTATGTGTTAACATTTGTAACCTTATACAATTAGGATAAGTATAATATTTTTGAGTTCTATTATCTTTTTGAGTGAAAGATGAGTTGAAGGATGAAACTCTAATTGTCAAGAATAAATATATATATACCTATCTCTTATTCAATGAATAAATTAATTCTTAAACTTTAGTAAAGGGTTATTAAAACAAAAAAATGTGTTATCCTAAGACCTTATGTCTTGTTGAACTGATGATATTTTAAATCGACATAGATGGAAGGCTTTGAGGCCCTCAATTTGACAGTTGATTGTGATTGGTGACCTCAATCACTCCCTACAAATATTTACATTTTCCTCCAATTATATGTCTCTAATTACCACAAATGTTCTCCTTATCGAGATCATAATTTGGTGGGGACTTTCTTATTTCCATTTCCCTCTTATTAAGGCTAAATTTTATTAACCTTATTTCCGATGAGGGTTTTCCACAAAGGTATTTTCTATTTTCAACCTTTTATTTTCCAAGAAAAATTTCAAATTGCGAGGACACAATTTATTGAAGGAGGGGAGAATGTAACAACCCGAGCTTCCATGATACGCTTCTCAATCAATAATGCAATAGCATACATTGTACGCAACTTTGAGTTCTAACACACCGCAACTAATCAAAGTAGCCGTTATGAATAGTAATAACCACTTTTTAAATTTATAGAAATTTTATATTTCAAAATGGACTTAATTTTTGGATTCGTAATATCGAAATTAGCCTATGTTGAATTTTTGGTATTTTTCTGAGAACTTCTAATTTTTTATGAATAGTGAAAAATACTTAAAAACAACTTTTTTTAATCAAAATAATTTATAGTGATAAATTATACTATTTAGTGGTTTTAAAGTATAATTACAATATATTTTTACCATTTTATCCAATGGTGGTCATTAGAATTAATTTATCATTGAAATTGGACATAAACAATTGCCAATATTTTGATATAAATTGTTTCTTAAAAAAACGCTATTTGTTGTGACAACGGGAATTAATTATAAAATTAATTAATGAAACTTATATGTTTGGAATTTTTTAAAATAGACATCATTTTTGAATTCGGAATATCAATTATAGGTTAGGGTGAAATTTTGGCATTATTCTGAAAAACTTCAATTTTTGATGAATAGTGAAACCACTAAGTGGTAGTTAAGTAACTGATTTTTCGTTTAAATGATATATTACCACTTCTGTGATTTGATTTTCAAAAATCCAACATACATGTTTGTCATTAAGAAGTAAAATGTTGTTCAATGAGATTAAAATAATTTTTGGTGAATAGTAACTTTTAAGTTCTTAATCGCGATTAGAGGTAATTAGTGTAGTTTAAGGTAAAAATAATGTCTTAATAATACGAGATGAGCTTGACACGTGTCCTACCCTAATTGGATGTGCCATGGCCGACCAAGACAATCCATGGGTCAACTTGGGGACCCCATGGAGCCACTTTAGTCGGGAAATGACATAAATACCTTTTATTTAATGTTAAAGTAAAAAATGATACAATCATGAAATTTTTTACTAAAAAAATTTTTACATGGGGTTATACAAGTCATATTTTTTACTATAAATAATAATTAGAAAGATAAAAATATTTCTTATATCATAGTATTTTTTTTATAATTTTTATACATTAATTAAATTAAATTATTATGACATCATGATGATGCAGCGATGACCTCATTATTTAACGATTTAAATAAAATGGAAATATAATGTAATATATAAGACCTGAACATGTCCAAAACCTATTGTATGAGTAGATTTCGAACCCTTATCACCTTATCCACAAATTATATAAGTGTGGGACTTTTAGAATCCTAAAATCATTGTATAATAATGTAACATTTCCTTACTTTCCAAAAGTGCTCCTCCTCTCCACTTATAAAAGGCCCCCACCACTCCCACCTTATTCACACCCTCAAGCCATTTGGCTCGGCCAACCTCTACCCAAATACTCTCCCAACTTCCCCTTATTACTCTTAGAAGCCTCACTTTGGGCAGAACTCTTTCCAAGGAAGCCTTTGGCTCAAATCAAAAAGAGTTACCCGATTTTGAGGTAATGTCTTCTCTAATGTTGTCTTGTTTTATTTTTCTTCTCCAACCCCCTAAAATCTTTTTATTCATTTCTTTTGTAACAACACCAGTATCCTAAATATACTAGGATTTTGTTATAAGAAGTATTCGAGCTACACTTTCACACACCTACATCTAATGGATAAAGAACATACGGTTTCTGTGGATGGAGAATTTCTGCCTCACGAAACGATGATTGTTCAACACTCATATAACACCTTCAAAGGTGGCCATTAATATGTAAATATATTTATATATGATATATAATATGATTATGTTTTACTTATGCTAATTTATTTCTCATTTATGGCATACTTTATGATTTCCATCATGGGTAGACACGATAATTTCATTTTAGGAAGTGCGGACTACGGCCCCCTCAAAGTGATTTGAATCGTTAATGCCATGTGTGGGATGTATAAAGGATGGAGTAAATGGTATTATACACTATATTATACTGGAATTATATTATAAATTTATATATTGTTATTTCATTCCATTAAATACGAAATAGAAATGAAAGTAGCGTCCATGCGTACGTATGGCTTACCGTCTCCATGAACGGTGCATTTCATTCCTTACCTCTAAATGTTACGTAATATTATAAATGAATGTATATGCTGGATATATATGATATATATGACATCTAAATCATGAATATAATTCTGGAGATAATGTATATTCTACCACATAAACAACTTGTAATTATAAGAAGTTTATTGTTGACTCAAGTACCAAAGATCGACAAAATGACCGTTATTAACTTAAATAATTACATAATGTTTATATCATTGTAAAAAGTGATATAAAAAGGATAATGAAATTGAAAATGGTTCTTAATAAGGTATATATTAACTCTAGTTTATTGTTCATGAGGTTAATGAACGGTTGAGTCAAGTCAGACACGAGGTAAGGGAACTTCTTAACCCAATTTCTATTCTTTGGGTTAATCTCCTACTTTCAAATTATGTCATGATATTATTATGTCCTATCTTGAATTTTTACATTATTTATGTGTACTTATAGTTAATACACATAATATACCTACTTTATAAAAAAATGACCTTTTTAAGGACTTCGTCTCATTCCCCTTTCATTGAGG
Source organism: Viscum album (assembly GCA_963277665.1). NCBI lineage: Eukaryota > Viridiplantae > Streptophyta > Magnoliopsida > Santalales > Viscaceae > Viscum > Viscum album. Next base: position 1,702,600,634 of record OY728163.1, on the reverse strand, counting down.
CATATTTGGTTTTATACACAACTTTCTTTTATTGGGTGTATAAACCCCTTTGACTTTTACGTTTATTCAAAAGGAATCTTTTTTATATGAAGCATTTTGCAAAATGACAAAATTGAATGTTTTTCTTTCCGTACTTATGTGGCGTCAACGACTTCTCCGCCGCCGTGACCATTATTTGAGTTTCGGCTTCCTCTACAAGCCATAATTTTGTTTAATGAAAAATATATACAATGTTTTAACATTCATTTATTTTGGTATTGAAAATGGTCTTGAAAGCGTTTTTATTATATCAATGTGTTTTATTGATATCTTGTGATTGAAATGTGGAAAGGTTATGTTTCCTTTATGCATGTTTTATGTGATACGATTATGTTATGGTTTATGATATGTTTAAACCTATTCATATGAGGAATGTATTGGACTTAATAAGTGACGGGTGGAGCCCGCTATAGCTCCTCGATGCATCGGTAGGTCTCATGAGACAACTAGACGTGGAATTGGCCGAGGCCCTTTCCCAATTTTATTTATGGTTTTGGTCGAGGCCTTAATCATTTTAGACGTCTTGGCCGAGGCCTTGACAAAATGTTTCAGAATGTCTGGAATTATACATTCCCTCATTATGAAAGTGGTTATTGATATTACATGTGATTATTCGACCAGTAGAATATCCATGTGAATAAGTAAATGGCATTATCTCATTTTACTTTTTTCCATATTATGTTGAATTTAATGTTTAAAAGGCTTTTGTTTTAGTTATACATTGCCTTAAATGTTAATGTTTATTTATAAAAGCTTCTGCAATATTGTTATCCTTACTGAGCATCTGAGCTCACCCCTTTCAATGTTTTAATATTTTCCAGGATGTGAAGAAGTATTTTATGAATGACCTGCAGGGATAGTTAGAAGAGGATATGAGTGTGGACTATGAAGACTTTGTTATTAGTTTTTCACTTTATGATGTAATGTAACATTTATGAATGTATCTAGTGTTTCCAAGGCTACTAAACTAATCGGTCTTTCGAAACATGATCTTTTGTGATCATGCCAATGTTACGAAGTAATTCACCGACTCTGGGTAGCTGGGGTCGGGGCATTACAGTTGGTATCAGAGGCAGTTTAGTACTAACCTTGGAAGCTAGATTTAGATAAACTCTGATTAGAGCACATAGCCCAAAGATAGACTTTGAGGATTAGTATAGAAGAACTTCCTAGAATTTTGGTATTGTAGAGATTTTGTGAGTTTTCCGAGCAATACATCCCTGTCTAGATACGAGCAGATAGAGACGGCTCTGGCACATATGTACCTAGGGGTAAAACCCGAAAACACCGCTTTGAGCTAGACTCGAACGGGAACTGGTGCACGACAACGGGCATTGCTGCACTCTTGGTTACGACACTCTTGGGGGATATGCTTAGGATAATTCTCATTTTCTTTACAAACCACTATGATGGGTTATGAATATACATCCTCAAAGAAAACATTTTTATTGATTATATCCATAAATAGTTCAATTTATGTTAAGTATCTTACAAGTATGGAATTATGTATTTTGATTCATAAACTAATATAGTTTATGCCATTTTTTAGAAATGGTTCCTAGTGGATGGAATGGAAACTGTATCAATGCACGCACTCCGTGCAGGGATTTCCCTCCTACTCAAGATAATTATTGTGGAGCTGGAGATACAACTGGTGCTGATCAACGTATTACCATACTGGGACAACTCACTCAGGTTATGAATAATAACCTTACTCATATGGAGCACCCTGATCCGCAACGTGGAGGATAAATGTTATACCGCTTCATGGGGCAACAACCACCAACATTTAATGGGGATACAAATCAGTTAGTAGCTGAGCAATGGATAAACTCCGTAGAGAAAATATTCCACGCCTTGGAGAGTAGCAAAAGGGAGATGGTTATCATGGCAGTTTACCACCTCACCGGAGATGCCGATCAATGGTGGTCATTGATTCAAAATACAAAGGAAGATGATGACGTATCGAATATGGAATGGCAGGAGTTCAAAGAGTTGTTCTTAGAAAAATACCTTCCTTGAGACCATCGAGCGGATATGGAAATGAAATTTCTGAGTCTGAGGCAGAAGGAGGATGATAATGTCACAAAGTATGAGGTTAACTTTACAAGGTTAGCGAGGTATGCTACAGATTACATACGTAACCCAGGAAGTAAGACTGATCGTTTCTTTGATGGGTTAAAACCTTATCTCCGTCTAGCTTTAGTATCACAAACCTTCTCTTCATACGGAGGTATTTTCTCGTGCGCTATCAAGACGGAAAAGGAATTCTCTAAGTCTTATGACAACAATGTAAAGCAAGAGAAGAAGAAAATGGTGGAACAAGAGACAGATAAAGGGAAAAAGGGAAAGAAGTATTTTCCATTATGTGATAATTGTGGGAAGAATCACCCTGGTACTTGCCTAAAAGGAATGGGAGTTTGTTATAAATGTGGAGAAAAAGGTCACCAGGCGCGTGATTGCAAGGGAAAGAAAGAGGCTATCAATGTTGAATGCTAAAATTGTAGGGAAATGGGGAATTATGCAAATTAATGTCCTAAGAATCAGGGAAACTTACCTCAGAAAAGGCCAAGAGATCAAGGACAATCTTATGCTGTTACTACAGTTGAAGCGGAATAATTAATGTATTGGTGCTTTTGGACTCATGGATTATATTCTAGTTATTAGAATAATGTGATATATATATAAGGATTGTACTACAGTACTTGTTGTTTCGGTAAGGTTTTAATATGATGAAGGTAATCATATTTTTAGTATGTGACAATAAGAGAAACTTTACTTTGTTTGGGGAATCTGATAAATTGATTTTGGAATTAAGAGACCTTTTAGAGAAAGTCTTGACAGAGGTATTTTGGATAACTATAATGGTTGGAGTGGATTAATTTGATCTTTGGATATTATTGTATAAGGTAAAAAAAATTTGAAGATTATTTTTGGAATATTATAATACATTAGTTTTAGGAAAAGGACAGCCTGCAGGGTGGGGCATAACCCGTCACGTCGGACAAAGCTGCAGGAATCGAACTCACAACCATAGTGCGACATGCCTTTATTTCCTACCACTATCCTACAGGAAGTCCCTGGTTATTACAAAATAATTAAACTAATCTAAATGGTATGTGTTAACATATGTAACCTTACACAATTATGATAACTATAATATTTTTGAGTTCTATTATCTTTTTGAGTGAAAGATGAGTTGAAGGTTGAAACTCTAATTGTCAAGCATAAATATATATATACATATCTCTTATTCAATGAATAAATTAATTCTTAAACTTTAGTAAAGAGATGTTAAAACAAAAAAATGTGTTATCCTAATACCTTATGTCTTGTTGAACTGATGATATTTTAAATCAACATAGATGTAAGGCTTTGAGGCCCTCAATTTGACAGTTGATTGTGATTGATGACCTCAATCACTCCCTAAAAATATTTACGTTTTTCCTCTAATTATATGTCTCTAATTGCCACCAATGTTCTCCTTATCGAGATCATAATTTGGTGGTGACTTTCTTATTTCCATTTCCCTCTTATTAAGACTAAATTTTATTAACCTTATTTCCGATGAGGGTTTTCCACAATGGTATTTTCTATTTTGAACCTTTTTTTTCCAAGAAAATTTTCAAATTGTGAAGACGCAATTTATTGAAGGAGGGGAGAATGTAACACCCCGAGCTTCCAGGATACGCTTCTCATTCAATAATTCAATAGCTTGCATTGTACGCAACATCGAGTTCTAACACACCGAAACTAATCAAAGTAGCCGTTATGAATAGTAATAACCACTTTTTAAATTTATAGAAATTTTATATTTCAAAATGGACTTCATTTTTTGGATTCGGAATATCGAAATTAGCCTATGTTGAATTTTTGGTATTTTTCTGAGAACTTCTAATTTTTTATGAATAGTGAAAAATACTTAAAAACAACTTTTTTTAATCAAAATAATTTATAGTGATAAATTATACTATTTAGTGGTTTTAATGTATAATTAGAATATATTTTTACCATTTTATCCAATGGGGGTCATTAGAATTAATTTAACATTGAAATTGGACATAAACAATTGCCAATCTTTTGATATAAATTGTTTCTTAAAAACACGCTATTTGTTGTGACAGCGGGAATTAACTATAAAATTAATTAATGCAACTTATATGTTTATAATTTTGTAAAATAGATATCATTTTTTAATTAGGAATATCAATTATAGCTTAGGGTGATATTTTGGCATTGTTCTGAAAAACTTCAATTTTTGATGAATAGTGAAACCACTAAGTGGTAGTTAAATAACTGATTTTTTCGTTTAAATGAAATATTACCACTTCTGTGATTTGATTTTCAAAAATCCAACATACATGGTTTTCATTAAGAAGTAAAATGTGGTTCAATGAGATTAAAATAATTTTTGGTGAATAGTAACTTTTAAGTTCTTAATCACGATTAGAGGTAATTAGTGTAGTTTAAGGTAAAAATAATGTTTTAAAAATATTAGATGAGCTTGACACATGTCATACCATAATTGGATGTGCCATGTCCGACCAAGACAATCCATGGGTCAACATGGGGACCCAATGGAGCCACATTAGTTGGAAAATGACATAAATACCTTTTATTTAATGTTAAAGTAAAAAATGACACAAACATGAAATGTTTTACTAAAACAATTTTTACATGGGTTTATACAAGTCATATTTTTTACTATAAATAATAATTAGAAATATAAAAAGATTTCCTACATCATATTTGTTTTTTTATAATTTTTAGACATTAAATAAATTAAATTATTTATGACATCACGTTGATGCAGCGATGACCTCATTATTTGACGATTTAAAAAAAATGGAATGATAATGTAATATCTAAGAACTAAACATGTCCAAAACCTATTTAATGAGTAGCTTTCGAAACCTTATAACCTTATCCACTAATTATATAAGTGTGGGACCTTTAGAATCCGAAAAGTATTGTATAATAATGTAAAAGTTCCTTACATTCCAAAAGTGCCCCTCCTCTCCACTTATAAAAAGCCCCCACAACTCCCACCTTATTCACACCTTCAAGCCATTTGGCTCGGCCATCCTCTGACCAAATACTCTCCCAAATTCCCCCTATTACTCCTAGAAGCATCAAATTGGGGAGAACTCTTCCCAAGGAAGCCTTTGGCTCAAATCAAAAAGAGTTACCCGATTTTGAGGTAATGTCTTCTCTAATGTTGTTTTGTTTTATTTTTCTTCTCCAACCCCCTAAAATCTTTTTATTCATTTCTTTTGTAACGCCAACAGTGTCCTCAATATACTAGGATGTTGTTATAAGAATTATTCGAGCTACACTTACACACACCTACATCTAATGGTTAATGAACATACGGTTTCTCTGGATGGAGAATTTCTGCATCACGAAACGATGATTGTTCAACAGTCATATAACACCTTCAAAGGTGGCCATTAAGACATCACTATATGTATATATGATATATAATATGTTTAGGTTTTACTTATGCTTCTGTATTTCTCATTTATGGCATACTTTATGATTTCAATTCTGGGTAGACGCGATAATTTCATTTTAGGAAGTGCGGACTACCGCCCCCTCAAAGTGATTTGAATCGTTAATGCCATATGTGGGATGTATAAAGGATGGAGTAAATGGTATTATACACTATATTATACTATAATTATATTATACATTTATATAATTATGATTTCATTCCATTAAATATGAAATATAAATGAAAGTAGCGTTAATGCGTACGTACGGCTTACCGTCTCCATGAACGGTGCATTTCATTCCTTACCTATAAATGTTACGTAATATTATAAATGAATGTATATACTGGATATATATGATAAATATTACATCTAAATCATGAATATAATTCTGGAGATAATGGATATTCTACCACATAAACAACTTCTAATTATAAGAAGTTTATTGTTGACTCAAGTACCAAAGATTGACAAAACGACCGTTATTAACTTAAATAATTACATAATGTTCATATCATTGTAATAAGTGATATAAAAAGGATAATGAAATTGAAAATGGTTCTTAATAAGGTATATATTAACTCTAGTTTATTATTCAGGAGGTTAAAGAACGAGTTAGTCAAGTCAGACACGAGGTAAGGGAACTTCTTAACCCAATTTCTATTCATTGGGTTAATCTCCTACATTCAAATTATGTCCTGATATTATTATGTCCTATCTTGTATTTTTACATTATTTATGTGTACATATAGTGAATACACACAATAGAACTACTTTATAAAAAATGATCTTTTTAAGGACTTCGTCTCAATCCCCTTTCATTGAGTCATATTTGGTTTTATACACAACTTTCTTTTATACGGAGTATAAACCCCTTTGACTTTTACGTTTATTCAAAAGGAATCTTTTTTATATGAAGCGTTTTGCTAAACGACAAAAGGGAATTTTTTTCTTTCCATAATTATGTGGCGACAACGAATTCTCCACCGCCGTGACCATTATTTGAGTTTTGGCTTCCTCTACAAGCCATCATTTTTTAATTAAAAATAAATACAAAGTTTTAACTTTCTATTATTTTGGTATTGAAAAAGGTTTTGAAAGCGTTTTTATTATATCAATGTGTTGTATTGATATCTTGTGATTGAAATGTGGAAATGTTATGTTTCCTTTATGCATGTTTTATGTGATACGATTATGTTATGGTTTATGATATGTTTAAACCTATTCATATGAGAAATGTATTGGACTTAATAAGTGACGGGTGAAGTCCGCTATATCTCATCGATGCATCGGTAGGTCTCAGGAGACAACTAGTCATGTAATTTTCCAAGGCCCTTTCCCAATTTGATTTATGGTTTTGGCCGAGGCCTTAATCATTTTAGACGTCTTGGCCGAGGCCTTGACAAAATGTTTCAGAATGTATGGCATTATACATTCCCTCATTATAAAAGTGGTTATTGATATTGCATGTTATTATTAGACCAGTATAATATCCATGTGAATAAGTAAATGGCATTATCTCATTTTACTTTTTCCATATTATGTTGAATTTCATGTTTAAAATGCTTTGGTTTTAGTTATACATTGCCTTAAATGTTAATGTTTATTTATGAAAGCTTCCGCTATATTGTTATCCTTACTGAGCATCTGAGCTCACCCCTTTAAATGTTTTAATATTTTCTATGATGTGAAAAGTATTTTATGAATGACCTGCAGGGATAGTCAGAAGAGGATATGAGTGTGGACTATGAAGACATTGTTATTAGTTTTTCACTTTATGATGAAATGTAACATTTATGAATGTATCTAGTGTTTCCAAGGCTACTAAACTAATCGGTCTTTCGAGACTTGATCTTTTGTGATCATGCCAATGTTACGAAGTAATTCACCGACTCTGGGTAGCTGGGGTCGGGGTGTTACAGGAATACCTTTATGGTTTCCATTATGGGTAAACGGGATATCTTCATTTTAGGAAGTGCGGACTACCGCCCCCTCAAAGTAATTTGATTCGTTAATGCCATATGTGGGATGTATAAAAGATGGAGTTAATGATATTATGTATTATATTATACTGTAATTATAATATAACAGTATATCATTATGAATCTATTCCATATAATATGAAATAGAAATGAATGTAGCGTTCATGCGTACGTACGGCTTACCGTCTCCATGAACGGTGAATTTCATTTCTTACCTCTAAATGTTATGTAATATTGTAAATGAATGTATATAATGGATATATATGATATATATAATATATAAATAATGAATATAACTCTGGATATAATGGATACATGAACAACTTGTAATTATAAACAGTTTATTTTTGAGTCAAGTACCAATGATCGTTAAAACGACCGTTTTTAACTTAAATAATTACAGTGTTAATGACATGGTAATATGTGATATAAAAGGAATAATGAACATCAAAAGGTTCTTAAGAAAATATAAATTAACTCAAGTTTATTATTCAGGAGGTTAATGAATGATCGATTCAAGTCAGATACGAGGTAAGGGACTCCGTCTCAATATCCATTCATTAAGGCCGATTTTGTTTTATACACAAATTTCTTTTATACGGTGTATAAAACCCTTTGTCTTTTACGTTTATTCAAAATGAATCTTTTTATATGAAGTATTTTAATAAACGAATAAAGGGAATATTTTTGTCGTACGTAGCCGGTGACAATGAATTCTCCAACGCTGTGACCATTATTTGAGTTTCAGCTTCCTCTACAAGCCATAACCTTTTTTTAATGGAAAATAAATACCATGTTTTACTTTTATATTATTTTGGTATTGAAAATGGTTTTCATAATGTTTTTATTATATCAATGTGTTGTATTGATATCTTGTGATTGAAATGTGGAAATTTTATGTTTCCTTTATGCATGTTTTATGTGATATAGTTATGTTATGTTTCTTGGGAATTGTTATGAAGACGGGTGGTTCTGTGATAAACAAAGGGAAGGTGAGCCCGATATAGCTCTCCAATGCATTGGGTAATGCAAAGGAGTTAAATGTTAAGGTTTCTCTGAAGAGATTTAGGGAATATATTGTGATGGGTATTCCAAATGTAACCATGAGGATTACTCCCCACGTAAGAATGTTATGAATTCCTCGCGTTACCTTTATGCCTTATGATTTCTCTGATTTATTCATGATTTGATGAGGTATGTTAAAATGCTTATGTTTTACGAGTAAAGTATGATTTCATACATGGACTAATGTTTTCATTTCGTACTTTTATATCCCTTACTAAGCATTTTCTGCTAATCCCATGTTTTTTAAATGTTTTTCAAAGGTCAAGGGAAAGGTACATGATGTGATGATAGTGTCAAAGAAGTGTCAAGAAAGAATCTATGTTTTATTTTAAATATGTTTCCGATGATGGGAAAAATGAGTACTATCTTTTATGTAACCACTTTGTTTAAATGCGGAGTGTAATGAATGATTTATAATCTATTTCTCTAAAACTCTTATCCTGAAAAGATCCTCAATGTGTATTCGTGAAATAACTCAAGATCATGTAATGTTTATGGTTGGGGCCTTATAGACACAGTTAATATCAGTAAGTAAAATTTGGATCAATAAGATGATTTTTTTGGTAATTAATAACATTTGACTTTTATTTAATAGAGTTAAAATTAAATATGTTATTTAAGGATAAATATGATATCATAACTACCCTAACAAATTTCCTAATTCTATTTTATAAGTATTATTAGACCAAAAAGAACCATAGGAATAAGATATGATCTTCTTTTGTCCACGTGGATTAGATTAGGACATTTGTTATAATTTTATTTAAAGAAGAGTTAAAAGAGCTAAAATCAATGTTTAATAAATATATAATTTTTTAATATAGGGTTAAAAATAAAATAATTTGGCTTAAAAATATTAGTTATAGAGCTAAAATTATTTATTAGGTAATGTTATTTTGTTTATAATTTTAGAAATGAAATGATTTTATTTATTTATGACACAATGATGATGCATGAATTACATTATTAATGAATGATTAAAATAATTGATATTATAAATATCCAAATAAATGTAATTTGGGACTTTTGATGAATTTAAATAATTTGGTAGGTTAATATGACATGTTATGCTTTATTAAATATTTTTTTGAAGTAATGATGTTTTTAATATTTCCACAAAAATAAATCAAAAAAAATCTATGATAGGACAAATAACTTATATAAGGACATATATATTAACAATTATCCACATGGGGTTCGATTGGATTGTTATATTAAGTTTATTAAACATATAATATAAAAATAAAAATACACATGGTAAATGTCAGACTATTTAACTAAGAGTTAAATCAAAAAGATAATGTTAATATGGTGACCCAAACCTGTCAAAAACATATTTGTTGAGATTTTATCAACCCATACCCAATTTATACTCGAAATAAATCATTTCAGAGCCATTAGAAAACGAAAATTATATTATTATAAAATAACATTTCAAGGTTTTCCTAAAGTTACCATCTCCTCTCTCATAAAAGGGTACATCCATATATATTTATTTCACACCGCCAATGCCATTTGGCTTGGATAAACACTACCCAAATATCTTCCCAACATTCCTAAATTCTTCCTAGTGGCCTTAATTTGGTCATAAATACATCCTATAGACCCTTTTAGATCAAATCAAAAGGAAGAACCTGAATGAAAGGTAAATATTTCATCAATTCTTTCAAGTTATTTTCTTCTTCCACATCCTCATTATTTTATTCCATTCATAAATAAAAACTCGATTTTCTTCTATATAATGTGATCTCATTACAAAAATTTTACAACCATATTCATTATTCTATCAACCATATGAATGAAAAAGTGAACATATGTACGTACATATGTCTTATCGTCTCTACGTTGTGCGGTAATTTGTTATTCAAACACATAATTATTTGGATGGTTACAATAATGAGAATAACTGATGTAAATAATAATATATAATTTTAACGACTCTGGATATATTATATACCATTCTATTACACATGATATCACCCTTATTATAATGATATTGTTGCTTGTGTGTGTATGTGGATTGTCATCTCCACAAACGTGATGATATTCATTCCCCATCGTAATCATTCAATAATTATTTTAATTTTATGATTAAAAATAAAGTTTATAAACATATTATAATTATGTATATGAATCAATTACATCCTATAAATAAAAAACTTGGCTTATGTGACCAAGAATATAATGGAAAATGAATCAGTTAACACCCGAAACGATTATACTATAGAAGTATTATTAACAAAGCAATATTAAGGATTCATATATGATATCATATTTAAGATTATAGTTCTTTTATAATTTAACAATAACTCTTTAACAATTATACATGTAGTTGACATAGCATCAACTAAGGAAAAGTAATAGGTAATGGTTAATTTCACAATCACATTATTATCTGAGGTGGTTTTTACGTAAGTGACTACTGGGACCTATTTGTCATCCACATCTATGTTTTCTGAAAAATGTTTATGAAAACATTTTTACTATTTACAAGAATATGGGATAAATTCATTTATACCCTTATTTGACCATATATGTTTCAAAATGTATCTTTCCTTCATTTTACAAACAAGGTACTTTACAACCTTTTGGATAAATTAATGTAAGAATGATTTTTTACTTATACAGTGGGTGTAATTATTCTCTTCCATTATATCACCTTCGAAGTTTCATGTAAAATATTATAATTTTACTTTTCCAAATAAATGTTTTATATTATAATTATGTCAATATTAAATTATTTCAAACTAAAAAGAAATATTTCAATTGTATAGATTTGATTATATCTATGTCAATGTCCTTTGATATGTTTTACACTTGTTTGATGTTAATTAATTATGAAACAAATCATCCATATTTTTTTAAGGTTTTGTGATATGTTGCACTATGGGTGTGTTATTTTTTAAACATTTAATGGTTTATTGTTAATGTATTGACATTTTGTATTCTAGTTTTTATATGAATGTTTATGTTATATTTCATCCTTTTTATATGAGGAATGTATTATACTTAATAAGGGATTGGTGGAGCTTGATATAGCACCTCAGTGCATTAGTATGTCTCAAGAGATAATTATGTGTGGAAGTCTTTGAGGCCTTTCCCAAGTTGTTATATGGTTTTGACCTAGTCTTAAATCATTTTTAGATGCCTTGTATGAGGCTTTGACATGATGTTTTAGAATATACCGCATTATTAATTCCCTCATAATGAAAATAATATTGATGTTTCATGTGGTTACTCCACTATTATAATACCAACTTTTATGGTTTATTATGGAATTATTTACTCATATCATATTCCATCCATAAAGTGTTCAAGATTAATATTAATAAAGTCATCTGTTTTTAACTATTCGTCATCTCTAATGTTTATGTTATCTTCCGTTGTATTGCTTACAGTTACTGAGCGTTTGATCTCACCCCTTTCATATGTTTCATTTTCATAGGATATGAAGAAGATAGTTATGAGTGACTTTAAAGAAAAATTGTAGAGACATCGATGTTTCTAATAGAATAAATTAATGTTGTATTTCTCTTAAAATTGCTATGTTGATCATTTGTATGATTCTTGTTTCCAATAATAATAAACTAATCGTCAATCTAGATATTATTCCTTATATCATGCCAATGTTATGAAATAAAATAGAATCTCTATAGATTTTGTTTGTGGCATTATAATATTGATTTTAATTTCATTCTAAAAAATGAACATTTACATAGAAAACTATTTTAAAAATAAAACTCATAAAATATTAAAAAAATAATTTCCAATTTAAAACCTTTAATGCTGGAAATGATGTTTGAAAATCAATGGAAATATGTTATTTTGAAAAAAAATCTATTTGAGAAGTGGTGGTTAAAAGTAAGATGATTTAATGAATTAATATATATGTTATTTTCTAATTTGAGTTTTGAATATTATTAAAAAAAATATGGAAATATAAGGTAAATATTTTATGGATATAATCCAAGTTATTCATAAAAATTTATAGAATTTATTTTAGATAGTATTTCCTTTGATAATATGATATAAATTAAATAAATTAAGGTCCCCTAAAAAATTTATATTAATATTTGAAAAACCAAATAAAACGATATAAGGGGAATTAAAATATCTTGACCCTATAAGAATTTATAAATTGGGTATAAATATTTTTAGAATGGTAAGCTACTATGAATCAAATCAAAATATAAGCACATGAATTAGAAGGAGACTAAAATTGAATAAAATATTCCATGGAAGAAGGTGGATAATGATATTATATAAGAAATATATTTTACAAACAACATAAAAAATTAAATTGTCTTATAGGAAGAAATATGTCTCATGAAACAATAATTGGGTCAAAAAAATCTAACTAAATTAATATATCGTTTCCTCATATGATAAACTGTTTATGAGGTTTTATGTAATTATTTTATATCATTTAAAAAGATTTCAATTAAATAATAGCTTATTAGGTAGAATAAATCGTACATATAACTATAGTGTTTGGTATGTTAGTAAATCAATAGAGGAAAATTAATTTGACACAAACCCTTATATATATTGTATTTTTTTATTAAAAACCCCCATGAGAGACTGAAAATGTAATTGAACATTGAATATCATTAAATATAATATAATAATTAACCAAAATTTATAACTGTTATTAGATAGGCTGTCCTGACCACCTCCCCAAAAAGTGTTCCCCTCCTGGGCTGGCAATGTGAGAAGAGAGATAATGGCCCCTGAGTCTTGCCACTAGTAGCCCCCGGGATGGCGACTTGCACCAAGGGTATAATAACACACAAATGAGAGTCATTATACTCTATGAAAACACATGCTGAAGAGATAGATAAGATTAACACCAACCAACTCCAACTCAGGACTGAAAATATAAAAGAAACCAATGTTCACAAATGGAATGGCAGGAAAAAGTACTACAATAAAAAGGGGGAAAATGAAAGTACACAAAAGAAAGTAAAACAGATGCAACCACAAGCCCGAACAGCTCCTACAAACCCTAGCTAGTAGAAACTGGTTTGATCTCCAACCTGCTCGAACTTCCCTGAAAAAAAATTTATATATACTTAGGGTGAGTATAATAGCATACTCAGTAGGATCCTCCCCGAAGCCTATTGTACAAAGGTAAAGAAATCATACTAAAGAACAATGAACAACAAGTTAAACTAACTCGTCACCTAAACATGTATACTATGTTTCCAACCTCACCATGGCTACACTCACCAAGTAAAATATAAAATAATATAGCATATAATAAAGAATATAGAGGGTACCCTAATACTACTTCCACACTGGTTTATCACTTTTCCCCAACGTCATACGTCCTACGAATCTCTCTCCAAAAAGAAATTCATATAGAAACATGGTAAAAGCACCACAATCTGTACCACATGCATGACAATGGATTGCCCGCAGACACCTGGGAAGAACACCACACCATCCTCACAACCAAAAGTAACCAGGTAGTTTCTGGGACCAACCACAGCTTTCATAACATGTATCATGCGTCGGGTATTTTACATCAAGCCATTACAACCCATACACAGAGTAAGAATCCTCAAGTCATCATAACCTATACATGTTACACCTATTGTATTCCATATGATGCTATATCAAGAATATATGTGTGTGAATAACCACAATCCATTACAACCCACTACAAACATATATGGGGAAAACTAAATATTGTGTCTAATTTCACATGTATCTACCAAGAGAATAGAGCAGGGTCAAAGGGCATAGTCAGCCATTCATCTTTCCCCTAGAATATTGGGGAAAACACCCCCCCCCTCTGGGCTCAGAATCCCCGGGGTGTTAGTTGCACTTACTAACAGGGTGGAGTTGTGTATAGATACACCAAAAGTCCAAAATATTATATGACTCACAACCACACTATGGGAATAACCTAGTCTTAGACACATTGCAGCTAATGTCTCTCAGATTCTGGGCTGCCACTTCTAAGACTAGGTATCCTCTAAGAACACAACCATTTAAGGAACTTTATTAGATTACTTCAATCCAATTTTATCAGTTTTATATTAGGTTAATTAATTCATTAAACATTAATTAACTATGAACAATTCCACGTTATGTTTCATTAGCATCGCTCCCACATCCATTGTTCCTTCAACAGTTTTCAACCTCATCATTATGTTTCGGAAACCCCTTCCCCATGAGTTAATACCATTTAATAAAACATTCATTACAAAATTACATTCATGTATTCCCCATCATTCTAGAAAATCATTCTATTCTACTAAACACAAGGGGGATTAACACGGTGAGTAGATGTACTACCTGCGAGTCAATGCCACTTATAACAAGATTATTGACCCATCCTCCCTTGAGAAGCTAGACACGGAAGGCACATGGCATACCCCGCGTGTCATCGCCTCCATCAGAAGAAGAGTAAGAAAGACCATCTAACTTGAGAAGTGGGGAAAAGTAAAGAGAGATAAGCAATCAAAGAACCCCCAAGCATCCAACAATCACATCCATCCCATTATATCGTCCCTGGTCTCCTCCCTGACACCCAAATGCATAAATCGATGCATCTCGTCAATATAGGCATCATCCACTACCAAAACCAAAAGGCCTCTATGCCCCCACATATCACAACAACCATCCAGGATCACATAACATCACAAGCAGCAGGAAAGAAAAAATCACATCAATTGGGCTCTTGTCCCATTACCAATAAAGAGGGTAACTCAGAACCCTTCAAGGACTTATCAAACTATCAAATCGTTACACCATCTTGAATTAACAGATTTATTATCCGTTGGTTCCAAAATCAGAAACCTAACCAGTAAGCATTCACAAATGATTATACACGCATATTATTCCAATTTATTTAACATAAAATTTCAAAAAATACCATATTTTTTGACATGAATCATTATCTATATCCAAACAAATATCAATTAGTCCCGATTTAAGTTAATTACTGTTTTACATCGAGGATAACAGCTAAGCAAATCAAGTATAGATATCACACCATCTAGCAAAACAAGAGGTAATAACATACGATCGATATAATTTCTTTATCCGATTCAATGTATTTAGTCTATCAATTCCATTTTCATCCAGTGGTATTAAAATTGCTAACAATACAGTTTCACATAAAAGAATGAGAAGCAACAAATCCCCTACATCAATGGTTTTCGATGAAAACCACAACGGTCGATGAACGCTCAAGAAACCTGGGTAAATTCTCTAAAACCCCACCATATATCTCTCATCCAAGATAATAAAGACCACATATCATCATATTTGACATCCACAAACATAGATATTCCCATAACGGGCATAGATCTCTATAACCAAGAGAAGAGAAGTAGATCTAAATATATTTAAAAAACCAAACATGAACGATCACACTCATCAAGAAACTGGCATCGATTCACCAAGTGAAGACTTTATATCACCTAAAAACGGTTTGGGAGAGGTTCTCATACCTTTAAGGAAGGGTAATCCCTTGTTATGGCTGCTTATAGTCTTAAACAAGAAAGTTAGAGGAGAGACAATTGAGATCCAAAATGTTAGGATCCAGATTTAAGTGCCCACACTATTTTCTCACATGGTTATACAAATTGTGCGCTAACTGTGTGGTCGCTACTGCCATGTCAAACACTCCTCGCACAGTTAGGCCGCATGGTTAGACAAACTGTGTGCCAATCGTGTGTTATCCATTACCTGCAACACCAACCTTGGACAGTTTGTCCGCATGGTTTAGACAAACCTTGTGATTCTCGTGCAAAATATATAGCCCTTTAGTTTCCCATAATAGTACACCAAAAAGCACCCCATGTCACATTAACCTCCTAGAACACCTCTAAAACTAAATTTTTACAATGTAATGGACTGGAGTGGTTCAGGCCATTACATCAGATACCTCTAAAAACATTCTCTTCCTCGAGATTCCAAAACCCACCTAATGTGAAATTGAAACGGGGTCTGAACAACCACCCCTCGAGATACCTCTCAAAATATAGCAAGCCAAAAAATCAAAAAAGGAATTCATCTGATAAACATGAATGTTTCATAACCACATCAGCTACAACGATACATGAAAAGAGTTAAACATAAAACAACTCTAGGTACTAAATAGGTATTTGTGACTCACGTTCACAGGTACCCTCCTCCAAGCCACCGTGACACAAAAAGATATGAACTAAAAGAATATAATTCCCATGCAACACCTTCTCCTTGTAGTCATGGATATCCAAAGGTCTCTCCTCAATGGTTGCATCATCATCTTCATTAATCTCTCCCCAATCGATGATGTGAGAGTCATCATGATGATAACGACAGAGTTGTGATACATGGAAATCATCATGTATCTGACTCATCTTGGGTGGAAGTGCTACTCGATATGCCATAGCTCCAACACGAGATAACACCTCGAAAGGCCCAAAAAAACTAGGGAGAAATCATACTTCTACATCCAATCCTTCGCTTCCCACGACAGGGAGTCACCTTCAGAAACAGACGATCCCCAACACTAAACTCCAAGGGTATTCTTCTTTGATCGTAATATGCTTTCTGATGATCTTTTACTATCTTCTTCCTCTCACGAATCACATGAACCATCTCTATTGTATTCTGCAGTAGTTCCCGTCTGAGAATTACTGACTCTTCGACCCCAGTCCAGCACAATGGAGAACGACAAGGCGGACCATACATGGTTTCAAACAGCGCCATGCTGATGGTGGAGTGAAAATTATTATTATAAGAAAACTACACCAATGTTTAGTGACTTATCCAGAGCCTACAAAATCTAGAACTCAATATCGTAATTGGTCTTCATGAGTTTGTATGGTTCGCTCTGTCTGACCATCCGTTTGGGGATGAAAATTAGAGCTAAGGTATAGTTGAGAACTGAATGCATGTTGGAGACCTATCCACATAGTAGAGTTAAAATGAGGATCTCGATCATAAATTATTCTCCTTGGGACTCCATGAAGTCTCACCACCTACTCTAGATACTGCTTCGACAAAACTTACACTGAGCTTAACTCCTTGATTGATATAATGTGGTCCGATTTTGTTAAACTACCCACCACCACCCAAATAGAATCATGTCCTCCCGGAGCACAAGGTAAAAAAATAACAAAGTCCATTGAGATATCCTCCCACATCCACTGAGGATTCTATAATGGCTTAAGACGACCACTTGGAACACGGTGTTTCATCTTTACATTCTGGCAGACTAAATATCAAGACACAAACTCGGCAACCACATGCTTCAGCCCAGGCCACCAAAACTGACTCCTCAAGGATCGATACATCTTTTTTATGCTATTATGTACCATAAAATGTGAAATATGGTACTCTATATGTACTGTATCTCTCATCATCAAAGGAACAAAAATCCTCTCGTGATACAACACTTTGTGTTGCTCATCCGCAGACCAACCATCAGGGGCCTCACCACAAACAACTCGGTCTCTCCAGACTTCCACATCTAGATTCACCAACTGGGTCTCTTCTACATTCTACAAAAGGGATAATTGTACCATCATTGGAAAAAGACAGCCTCTAGCCCCAACTTCTCCCATATCAAGATATAATACTAACAATTTTTCCATTACTCCCAAGTAATCACCGGATTCACGCAGAGCATCAATATGTGACTTTTGACTCAGCGAATCAGCTACAACATTCCATTATCTTGGTGTACATGACATTTAGAAGTCATATTACTGTAATAACTCCATCCACCGATGTCGTCATAAGTTCAAGTCACGCTGGGAGAAAACATACCACATTCTCTAGTGATCATTGAAAAACACAAAGCGCTCACCGATGAGGTAATGTCTCCACAAAATTAGTGAAAACAACATGGCGGCCAACTCAAGATCATGGGTGGAATAGTTGCATTCATGGGGACACAACATCTAAGACCCATAAGAAACAACTAACCTCTACTTCATGAGAACACAACATAACCCTAGATGTCATGCATCGCAGAAAACATCAAACCAGACTCCCTCAACTGGAAGACAATGTACTGGAGAACTTTATAACTTCTCCATTAGATACTAGAATGATACCTGACACTGATAAATACATATGAATGCCTTATATTTCCTTGTAAAAGTTGTTATAGGAGTATCAACTCTTGAGAAATTGGCTACAAACCTCCTGTAGTAGCCTATGAGACCAAGGAAACATCTCGCCTCTGAAACTATCTTAGGGGCTGCCCAAGAAACAACTACTTCAATCATCGATGGATCCACATAAACTCCATGTTACGTCATAACTCAAGTCCAAAAATCACACTTTGACAACCTTCCAAATAGCTGATGTCGAAGAAAGAATCCAAAACGGCTTCTAGATGATGTGTATGCTCCTCTTCAGATATGGAGTACACATGAATGTCGTCGATGAAAACTATCAAGAAATTGTCTAGGAACTCACAGAACACATCATTCATTAATCCCATTAACACAACTGGAGCATTCATCATGCCATGTGGCATTACGACGAACTCATAATTCCCAGGACAACAATGTAAAATAGTCTTCAGAATATACTCATCTGTCACATGCATCTGATGATATCTTGACCGCAAGTTGATCCTAGAGAACCAAATTGAACCCTTTAGTTGATATAATAATTAAAAAATCTAGAGAAAATGATATTGATTCTTTATTGTCACTTTGTTTAAGTGATGATAATCGGAACACAAGAGTAAACTGTTGTTAGCCTTCTTCACGAACAAAACTAGTGCACCCCATGGTGACACAGTTGGCTGAACAAAACCACACTGTAACAGACCATCAAGCTATATACATAGCTCTCACAACTCATAAGTGGACATCCTATATGGTGATATATAAATAGTATATTCTCCAGGTTGTATATTGATCCAAAACTCGATCTCTCATTGTGGGTGCAATGCTACATCCTCTTCTGGAAAGACATCAGGGTACTCCTTTACGACCCTAGGAAACACCAACTTCTAAACCTCTGACGAAATCTGCATCATCTTGGCCATTATTGATGATATGGATGGAAGATTACTATGACCCTTCCAAGGATCTCCATCAGAAATTATCGTCCTAGGGACTCCATGAAGTCCCACAACCTCTTCTAGATACTGCCTCGACAAAACTTCCACTGAGCTTGACTCCTTGATTGATATAAAGTGGGAACATTTTGTTAAATGATCCACCACCAACAAAATAGAATCATGTCCTACCAGATCTTGAGGAAAACTAGTAAAAAAATACAATTGAGATGTCCTCCCAGTTCCTCTAAGTAATCTGTAATGGTTTAAGAAGACCACCTGGAACACGGTGTTCGACATTCATCTTTTGGATGACAAAACATCGAGAGACAAACTCCACATCAGCACGCTTCACTCCAGGCCACCAAAACTGACTCCTTAAGGATTGGTACATATTTTTAACACCAGTATGTACCAAAAAAGGTGAACTATGGAACCTTATGAGGACAGTATCACTTATCATCAAATGAAAAAAAATCATCCTATGATACAACACTCTGTGTTGTTCATCCTCAGACCAACCACTAGGGGCCTCACAACAAACAACTCGGTCTCTCAAGACTTCCACCTCTAGATCATCCAACTGGGACTCGTCTACCATTTGCATCAGGGATGACTGTACCATCATATGAAAAAGACTGCCTCTACCCCCAAATTATCCCATGTCAATATGTAATGGGGACAGTTCTTCCATTATTCTCTAAGAAGCACCAGATTCACACACAGCATCACTATGTGACATTCGGCTTAGTGAATCACCTACAACATTACCTTTTCTAGGTGTATAGCATATTTCAATGTCGTATTCCGATAATAACTCCATCCACTGATGTTGTCATATGTTAAAGTCACGCTGTGTGAAAACATACCTCATACTATTATGATCGATGAAAACCACAAAGCGCTCACCGATGATGTAATGTCTCCACAACATCAGAGAAAACACCATGGCTTCTAACTCCATATCATTGGTGGAATAGTTTCCTTTATGGGAATATAACATTTGTTACCCATAAGGAACAAATGACCTCTGCTTCAAGAAAACATAGCCTAACCCGAGATGTGAAGCATTGTAGAAAACATCAAACTGGACTCCCTGAGCTGGAAGACAAAGGTCTGCAGCACTTACTAACTTCTCCTTTAGATACTCAAAATCTTCCTAACCCTAAAAAATCCATATGAATGATTGATCATTCATAGTCAACGTTGTCAGAAGAGTTAATATTTGTGTGAAATTCGTTATGAACCTCCTGTAGTAGCCAGTGAGACTGAGGAAACATCTCACCTCTGATAATGTCTTGGGGGCTACCAAATACACAACTTCTTCTATCTTCGATGGATTCATAGCAACTCCCTGTTGGGACACAACATACCCCAAGAAATGGACTTCTCATGTCTAAAACTCAGACTTAGACAACTTCCCAAATAGCTGATGTCGACGAAGAACTCCCAAAACGTCTTGTAGATGTTATGCCCGCTCCTCTTCATATTTGGAGTACACAAGGATTTCATCGATGAAAAATACCACGAACTTGTCAAGGAAGTCACATAACACAAAATTCATCAATCCCATGATCACAACTAGAGAAGTCATCACGCCAAACAATATTACAATGAACTCATAATTCCCATGAGGAAAATGGAAATCAGTCTTGGGAATATCCTCATCATTCACACGCATCTGATGATATCCGGACCGAAAGATGATCCTTGATGACCAAATAGCACCCTTTAGTTGATCGAATAATTCATCAATCCGTGGAAGGGGATAGAGATTATATTTTTTCACATTGATTAAGAGATGATAATCGACACACAACAACAAATTGTTGTTGGACTTCATCGGGAACAAAGATGGTGCACCCCATGGTGACACACTTGGCCGAACAAAACCACATTATAATTGTCCATTAAGATGTATATATAGCTCTCGAAACTTAGAAGGGGACATCATATATGGAGAAATAGAAATAGGAGATGCTCCTAGCTGTAGCTCGAACCCAATCTCAATCTCTCGTCGAGGTGGTAATCCTAGATCCTCTTCTAGAAAGACATCAGGGTACTCCTCTATGACCCTAGAAAAAGCCAACTACTGAACCACTGATGAACTTAACATCATCTCATCCATCATTGGTGATAAGGATGGACCGTACCTATGAACCATCTGAGTATCTTGATCACCAATAAACGCCCCTTATTCTCCATCCAGACCAAAGAAAACTACCATCTTCCTGGTGAAATCCAAGATAGCCAGCACTGAATACAACCAATAATTTCCAAAGATGACATCATATTTTTGTATTCGTAAACATAGGAAATCTCCCCATGAGCGGTGTTACCCCTGCACTAGCTCACATTCTCTACATACTTCAAACAAGTCAGCTCGACCTCCATATGGTGTTGTCAACGCCAAGGGAAATGGAAGCCTCTCTAATTAAGTCCCAAAGCATGGACAAGGTTAGGTGATACAAAAGAGTGTGTCTCTCCTGAATGAAACAAGGCATGCACCGAGGTAGAAAACAAGAAATGGGTACCCCAAACGACAGATGGCTCTTTGGTGCTGGAAACGCTAGAGCATGAAGTTATCCACAACCTCTCTGACCTTGATGATGAACACCACCATGTCTGCGCTCTACTCTCTAAGGACGGGGAGCATCATGGGGATGTCCTCTGCATTCCCCATCTACCCTCTTCTGATCTAATGCTTGTTTAACTTGCCACTAATCCCTCGGCAGGAACTGCCTCAATAGAGGAACCTGGAGCATAGCACCTGGTTCACGATTACCACATTGAAAGTTCGGGCACTCCCACCACTGATGTCCCTGATCACCAGAAGAAAAACATGTTCCTGATCCATTGGTATAAGACTGAGAGTTCTACCTATGGATAATCGAGATGTGATGGGTTGAGACCTACAGATGGCTGAATGGAGACTCTTCTGCTTTAAAAATTGGGAACCCCAGACCACAACCTTGCTTCATGAGGGATCATGGTGATCCCTCTCTCGTGGTGATCTTGTCCTAGCCATAGCCATCTTGAAGACCTCTGCCCTCGCCAGCACCTCATGATATGTCATCAACATAAATGGAGTGACATAGCACTAGATCTCTGGATACAAAGCCTCCTTGAAATGCCTCGCCCTAGCCTCCTCATCTCGTGAAAAGTCCTAAGCACATCGTAAAAGGTTCATGAAATGGATTCTAAACTCTACAATAGTAGATCTCCCCTATGGAAGGGTAAGAAGCTCATGGCGACTAGATGCCTTCGCATTTGAAGGAATGAACTCGACTCTAAACTTGTCTCAGAACTCGTCCCTTGAGATCAGTCATTCCTCATGATCCCCAAGGAACAAAAACCACCACTACCTCACCACTCCATGCTGCATCTTCACAGATAAGGACACCCAGTGCTCCATCCTATCACAGATCGAATTGAAGCCTATATTGACCTCCTCCAACCAGTCTTTTGTTACTGCTTCTAAAACGGAGCCCTCGTACATCTGTAGACTTTGGCACTGAAACATTAGGAGTTTCTTCCATCATGTGTTTTCATCGTAAACCTCTACCCTGTGGTGATCTGCTAAAATAGCCAGTTGGACATTATCTGTGAAAATCTATTGAGGACGTCAACCTAGAGCCATAACTGTAAAAGAAAAAACCGTTAGAGCTCTTAAACCTGGAATATGGAAGACTCGACATTAATTAATTAATTTCATTCTTTTATTCATTTTAGGTAAACTTATCCAAAGGTCTACCCATTCAAACACAAGCAAAAAGATGAATGATGCATGATCCTTTCCTAGGTCTCTACCCTGAAACTATTTTCACCTTGTTTAGTAGCCATTGTAAACTTAATGGTCCATACATCAGATCATATGGGGCCCTAAACTCCTATGTCTCAACTAGTCACCTGTTTTTACCTCACTTGCTAAACATGAATGACATCGTTACCCTTCCAACCCATGAAACCTCACATGTGCCCAACTCCAAACACCATCCTATCACTTATACAGACCTTTGATACCACATTGTCTCGACCCCCTCCATACAAAGTGTACCTCTCCTGGGCCAACAATGTGAAAAGGGAGATAATGACCCCCGAGTCCTGCCTTATGATGGCCCCAGGATGGTGACTAGCACCGAGGGTATACTAACACACAAATGGGAGGCATTACCCTCTAAGAGAACACATGTAGTATAGAGAGATAACATAGAATCCAATCAACTCCAACTTAGAACTAGAAATATAAATGAAACCCAAGTGTAGAAATGGAATGTGTCGTGAAAAAGTACTAAAACAAAAAATGGAAAAACTGCAAGTAATGAAAAGAAAGTAAAATAGCTGCAACCAGAAGCCCGAATAGCTCCTGCAATCCCAATATAGAAGAAACTTGATTGATCTACAACCTAATCCATGTTCCCTTTAAAACAGTTTAAATATACGTAGGGTGAGTGTAACAGCATACTCAGTAGTATCCTCCCTGAAACCTATCGTGAAAAGGATAATAAATCATGTTAAAGCACAATGAACAACAAGTGAAACTAAAACATCACCTAAACATGTATACTATGTTCCGAACCTCACCATGTCCACTCTCACCAAGTAATGCATACAATAATATAGAGTATAATAAAGAATATCAAGGTTACCCCACTACTACTTCCCCATTGGTATGCCGTATTTCCCCAACATCGCACGTCCTAAGCATCTCTCTCAAAAAACACTTTCCCGCAGACACCGGGGTGAAGAACCATAATCTGCACCTTGTGCACTACAAAGGATTTCCCACCGACACCTCGGTGAAGCACAACACCATCCTCACAACCTAAAGTAACCAGTTAGTTTTTGGGACCCACCACATCTCGCATAACATGTATCATATGTCGGGAATTATTCCTCAAGCCTTTACATCCCATACACCAAGTACGGATCCTCATGCCATCACTGCCTATAGACATTACACCTATAATAGTTGTAACGCCACGACCCTAGTTACCCAGAGTCGGTGCATTATTACATAACATTGGCTTGATCACATGAGATCATGTCTCGAAACACCAATTAGTTTTGTAGCTTTGGAATAACTAGATACATTCATAAATTTTACATTACATCATAAAATGAAAACTACAATAATAAAGTCTCCATAGTCAACACTCTTATACCCTCATACTATCCCTGCAGGTCATTCATAAAATACTTCTTCACATCTTGGTAAAAATAAAACATAGAATGGGGTGAGCTCAAATTCCTAGTAAGGATAACAATATAGCAGGAACTTTCATAAAAAATATAAACATTTAAGGCATTGTATAACAAAAACAAAATCCTTTTAAACATTAACTTCAGCATAATATGGAAAAGATAAAATGAAATAATTACATTAACTTATTCCCTTGTATATTCAAATAGTTGAATAATCACATTCAATATCAATAACCACTCTCATAATGATGGAACGTATAATTCCAGACTATCATAACCACATAGTCCAGGCCTCGTGCCAAGACTACTATAAGATTTTGTCAAGGCCTCGTGACAAGAAACTAGTTTGTCTAATGAGACCTACCGATGCATCGATGAGATATAGCGGGATCCACCCATCACTTACTATGTCCAATGCATTCCTCAAATTACAAGTTTGAAACATAACATAGACATTCGTATTAAAACTAGCATACTAAATGTAAATACTTTATCCAAAAACCCTGACTTTTATAAAAATAGCACATCCACAGTCAAACATTACTCATTCAATACAATATGGATGATTCTATTGTATCAGATTAACCTAAATCGAGAATAATGAAGGATATTGACATAGATTAAAATAATCATCAAACTATTGAGAGAAATATCCCCCTTTTATTGAAATCATTTAAAAGTCACACTAATTATCAAGAAGCTATTTAAAATATATTTTTGAATCAAAGTGTCCCATACCACTTTCAAACATTTAAAAGGAATTTTGATTTGAAAAAATTAATGTCTATATAAATAAATCCTTAAAACCATTTTATAAACAAGGAAATTAATGAGAATGATTTAGAATAATAAATCTTTAAAACATTTTAAAATGAGATTTTAATGATATTTCCTAACCAAAAACATAGACACTTGAATTCAAATGATTGAGGTACTAAAAACGTTTTAATATCCTGAGAATAAAAGGATTAATGATATACTATTTCAATGTACTTGATATAAACCATATAAAAGTGATTTGGTGTATAAAAACAAAGGAGTCTCAATGGAATGTAAATTGAGATGAAATCTCTCAAAAAGGCCATATCCTTAGGTTAAGGGTAAATCAACGACATAATTATGTGTGAAAAATATAAATACATTAAATATGATTGGATATTAATTGCAAAATATCAATGTATATTCACACATATTCTTGTACAAAAAACACCAATGAATTTCATGTTTAACTCATCAAATCGGGATTGAGTAAATATTACTCCTATCAGGTTCATACCGATGACTTGAAAATTTATCAATGGAGTGATTATGTGTATTAAATTTATATCCAAAGAAAGGGGAGTGGAAATTAATACATAATCAAATTAATAGTTATTCCACACATAATTATGGAGTAAAGTAATTCAATGAAGTATGCTTAATGCCGAATGAGTGGAAATTGAAATTTTAAATTCCCTTATTTATTTGGTAAATTATGAAACATACATCCATGAAAGAAGGATAACGCAATGATGATGTAAATATCCATAAATTAATGTATATTACACAATGAATACAATCATTGGCAGTACACACGCCACATGCAATAAATAAGTGGTGAACAATGGAAATCACACAGAATTGAAAGTGATATAAGAAACCCCTTAAATTGCACTTTTTCCTTATTTGAGGGTAGGATAACCTCTTATATAATGGTGAAATAATTATAATTTAATTATACAATAATTGTATTCATAAATATTATATCATATATGATCTTTCAAAATTGATTTGTTAATAATATCTTAGTATTATCTTTGTTTCGGGTGTTAACTGATTTATTTTCCATTATATTCGTTGTTATGTGTGGCATATTTTTTATTGATGGGAAGTATATTATTCATATACAGAATTATATCATGTCTATAAAAATTATTTTAAATCATCGAATTAAATTTAGTCTTGAATGGATACGATGGTGAATGATTCTCATCACGTTCGTGGAGACGGTAATCCGTACGTACGCATGAGCGACAATATCACTCTTTTGATATTAAAATAATATATAATTAGATGTTATATCATATATATAGAATAATTAACATGTTATATTTATTACTTACATTAATTAAAAATCATTATTATTTTCATCCAAATAATATGTTATTGAATAACAATTACACCATGACGTGGAGACAGTAAGCCGTACATAAGCACGTATGGTGACATGTCATTCAAAGGATGCAAATAATACTGAATATGGTTGTACCATATTTATAATAACATTAATGTATAAAGAAGAAAATGATTCTGTTATTTTACAAAGGAAATAACAAAGAATGAAGAAGTTGAAGAAGAAAGGAACTTGAAAAAGGGTGGTGAAAACATTACCGCTTCATCGGGTACTTCCTTTTGATTTGATCAAAAGGGCTCCATAGGATGGATTTCTGATCCAAGTAAGACATCTTGGATGATGTGATGGAATTTGAGAGAGTATTTGGTCAGGGTTTGGCTGAATCAAAAGGATTTGAAGGTGTGAATAATTGGTTAGAAGTTGGGTCTTTTTATAAGGGGGATGTGGGGATCTTTAGGACAAACGTAAAGTATTAATTTATAATAAATTAATATTCGGTTCCTAATGGCTCCAAAGTGAATTATTAAACATATAAGTTAGGTATCGGTCGAAATACTATCAACCAAAATATTTTATACTGGTTTGCCTCAATATATTAACCTTATCTTTTAGATTTTACTCTAAGTTAATTAGATTGACATTAACCATGTCACTTTGTATTTTCATATTATATAGTTAATAAATATATTATATACATCCAAGAGACCCCCCAAGTGGTTAATTAATGATACAAATATCATGATATAAGTCTCTTGGCTGAGCCTTATATTTTTAGGAATATAATATAAATTAATAATATAATACTTGTTTTTAAAAACTCTATTATATCAATTTTGACAATATTTAATAATTTATTTTTTAAAAGTATTGAAAACTTTATTAATTAGAAACAAAATTCATTTAATAAATCCTAAAAAATCATATTAACCAATAAAATTCTTTTATGGCATCAAAATTTTCAAAAAATATTTATTTTAACATTTATAATACTAATTATTTGATTCTTTCATTAATAAGGAAAATACTACATCATTATTGTGTCAAAAATAAATTTATTTATTAAATTTATGAAAATTAGAAATAAATTATAATTATGTAGGAAGTATTTTTATCTTTCTAATGAATATTTTTAATCTAAAATCCAACATATATAACCCAATTAAATATTTTTTGCTAAAATATATATGCTTCTGTCATTTTTATATTTACTTTAACTTAATTAATATAATGTGTCATTATCACATTCAAGTGGATCCATGGGATCCAAAAATAGACCCAAATATTCCCATGGTCAGAAATGTATCAAAAAATAAGGTTAGGACATCTTTTAGGATAAATTAATAATATTATAATTTTATTGTTTACATTTATTTACCGGATTTACCCGTTAACCACGGTAAATTAAATATTTACCGAAATAATTATTCCAAATGCCTAAAAATGAAAGATAACTATTTACACAATTTGAACATCCTGATTCCAAATATGAAATCCATTTTTCCATATTCAAAACATATAAGAGGTAGAAATTAATTTAAAATTAATTCTCGTTGTGAAAACAAAAAACGTGTTATTAAAAGATAATAACTATCAAAAAATTGACACTTGTTTTTGTCTGCTTTAATTGTGAAATTATGTTCAATGACCAAAATTGTATTAAATGTAAATAATATATTATAAATATACATTAAAAACACTCAAATTCTTTATTTATCACTATTAATTATTTCTATTAAAAATGATGATTTTAATTAAAATTTTTTAATTTTCACTGTTCATCAAAATATAAAAGTTATCTGAAAAGTACCAAAATTTCACCCAAGGCTAATTTCGATATTCTGAATCCAAAAATGAAGTCCATTTTTAGAGAAATTTTTTTTTACTATTTCAAGAAGTGGGTATTGCTTTTCATAACAGCTGCATTGATTAGTCGCGGTGTGATAGAATCTCGAAGTTGCGTACAACACACACTATTGAATTATTTAAAGGGAAACATATTTTGGAAGACTGGGGTGCTACATTCACCCCTCCTTCAATAAATTGCATCTCTTCAATTTTTAAAATTGGGCTTGTGAATATAATGGAATGTCCCACATCATAAAATTTTCAATAAAACTATCACTTTAAAAAAAGAAAGAGAAGTACCAAGGTCACCGGAGATAACCTTTAATAGGATTCCATGTATAAAAACATGGATATGGATGATAAACTAAGTGTAATGTTTTGATGGAGAGGGATAGAAAACATGATCAGGAGAAAGTTAACAATAAGAAAACCACATACTTGTGATTGGACAAACAATCATTAGTTTCGCAGTAGGAAAAGTAAACATGCTACATTTTTATTTTTATTTTTTATGTTACATTACATAGAGATGAGGAATTCATTTCTGAGATTGTATATGAACATAAAGAGATATACATAATTTTCAATGTGAGAGTGATATTGGAGGAAGAATTATATTTTCTCTTGGGGATAAAGTTATAAATAATAACATGCAATATCAATAACCACTCTCATAATTATGGAATGCATATTCCCAGACTATCATAACCCCATAGTCAAGGGCTCGTGCAATGACTACAAATAAGATTTTGTCAAGGCATCGTGCCAAGACACTAGATTGTATAATGAGACCTACTGATGCATCAAGGAGCTATAGCAGGCTCAACCCGTCACTTACTAAGTCTAATTCATTCCTCATATAAAACGTTAGAAACATAACATAAACATTCTTATTAAAACTAGCATACTAAATGTCAATAATTTATCCACAAACCTAGAATGTTATAAAATTAGCACATCCACTGAAAAGAATTACTCATTCGATACAATATGGATGATTTTGTTGTATCAGATTAACCTCAATCGAGAATAATGAAGGATATTGACATAGATTAAAATAATCCTTAAACTATTGAGAGAAATATCTTCCTTTTTATTGAAAACATTTAAAAGCCACACTATTTTTCAAGAAGCTATTTAAAATATATTTTTGATTCAAAGTTTCCCATTCCACTTTCAACCTTTTAAAAGGAATTTTGATTTGAAAACATTAATGTCCATATAAATAAATCCTTAAAAACATTTTTAAAACATGGACACTAATGAGAAATATTTAGAATAATAAATCTTTAAAACATTTTAAAATGATATTTTAGATAGAGTTCTTAACCAAAAAACAGACACTTGAATAAAAATAATTGAGGTACTATAAACATTCTAATATCATGAAAATAAAGGGAATCAAGATATACTATGTTAATGTACGTTATATACACCACATAAAAGTGCTTTGGTGTATAACAACGAAAGAGTCTCAATGGAATGTAAATTGAATTGAAATCTATCATAAAGACCATATCCTTAGGTTAAGGATAAATCAATGAAATAATTATGTGTGAAAAATATAAATAAACTAAATATGATTGGATATTCAGTGTAAAACAATCAAAGGACATTCTCAAATATTCTTTTAAAAACAACACCAATGAATTGGATGCTTCAGTCAACAAATCGAGATTGAGTAAAAATTTCTCCTATCAGGATCATACCGATTACTTGAAAATTTATCAATGGAGTGATCATGTGTATCAAAAGTATATCCATAGAAAGTGAGTGGAAATTATGAAATAATCAAATTAATAGTGATTCCACTCATAATCTTGGAGTAAAATAATTCAAGGAAGTATGCTTAAAGCCGAATGAGTGGAAATTGAAATTTCAAATTCCCTTAGTGATTTGGTTAATTACGAAACATACGCCCATTAAAGATGAATAATAAAATGATGATGTAAATAACCATAAATTAAAGTATATTACACAATGAATACAATAATGGGAAGTACACACACCACATGTAAAAAATAAGTGGTGAACAATGGTAATCTCACAGAATTACAAGTGAGATAAGAACCCCTTACATTGTACTTTTTCCTTGGTCGAGGGTAGGATAAACTCTTGTATAATGGTGAAATAATTGTCATTTAATTATACATGACATATATACATTAATATGATATCATATATGATTTTTTAACATTGATTTGTTAATAATACCTTAGTATTATAATCGTTTCGGGTGTTAACTGATTCATTTTCCATTATATTCTTTGTTATGTGAGAAATATTTGTTATGGATGGGTTGTATATTCTTCGTATCCAGAATGATATCATGTATCTAAAAATTATTTTTAATCATAGAATTAAATTTATTCTTGAATGGATATGATGGGGAATGATTCTCATCACGTTCGTGGAGACAGTAATATGTACGTACGCATGAGCGACAATATCACTCTTTTGATATTAAAATAATATATAATTGGATGTTATAACATATATACATAATAATTATCATTTTATATTAATTATTTACATGAATGATTCATTTTTATTTTTATACCCATCCAAATAATAATTTATTGAATAACAATTACACCACGACGTGGAGACGGTAAGCCGTACATACGCACATATAGTGACATGTCATTCAAAGGATGGATAGAATACTGAATATGGCTGTAACATATTTATAATGACATTAAAGTATATATAATATACTGGGGTTATTATTTTAAAAATTAAAAAACAAAAAAAGAAGAAATTGAAGAAGAAAGAAACATGAAAAATGGTGGTGAAAACATTACATATTCTTCGGGTACTTCATATTGATTTGATCAAAATGGCTCTATAGGTTGGCTTTCTGATAAAACTATGGCCTCTAGGATGAATTAAATGAGTTTTATAGTGTATTTGGGCTGGGTATGGCTGAACAAAATTACTTTTAAGGTGTTAAGAATTGGTTAGAAGTTGGATCATTTTATAAGGGGGATGAGGTTCTCTTTAGAAAAATCATAAAGTATTAACTTATAATAAATTCATATTCGGTTTCTAATGGCTCTAAAGAATATTATTAAATGTATGAGGTGGGTATGGGTCGAAATCCTTTCAACCAATAGATTTTAGACAGGTTTGGGTCATTATATTAACCTTATCTTTAAGTTTTAACTCTAAGTTAATTAGATTGAAATTTACCATGTCACATTGTATTTTTATATTATATAGTTAATAAACATACTATATGCATCCAAGAGACTCTCAAGTGGTTCATTAATGAAAAAAATATCATTATATAAGTCTCATGTCCGATACATAGATTTTTAGGAATATAATATAAATTAATACTATAATACTTGGTTGAAAAACTCTTTTTTGTCAATTTTGACAATATTTAATAATTGATTTTTGTAAAAGTATTTAAAACTTTTTTATTTAGAACCAAATTCATTTAAGAAATCATATCATGTCATATTAACCAATAAAAGTAATATTTGGAATCAGAACTTTCAAATAATATTTATTTTAACATTTATAATACTAATTATTTGATTCATTCATTAATAAAGAAAATACTGCATCATTATTGTGTGATAAATAAATTTAATTATTAAAATTATAAAAATTATAAATCAAATTACATTATTTAGGAAATATTTTTATCTTTATTATGAATATTTATAGTCGAAAATATAACATATATAACCCAATGTAAAAATTGTTTTGCTAAAATATATATGCTTATGTCATTTTTTTATTTACTTTAACTTCATTAATATAAAGTGTCATTATCACTTACAGGTGAATCCATGGGATCCCAAAATAGACCCAAAGATTCCCATGGTAGGAAATGTATCCAAAAATAAGGTTAGGACACATTTTAGGGTAAATTAATATTATTATAATATTATTTTTTACCCTTATTTACCAGATTTACCCTTTAACCATGGTAAATAAAATATTTACCGAAGTAATTATTCAAAATGACTAAAAATAAAAGTTAACTATTTACACAATTTGGACATCCGGATTCCAAATATGAAATTCTTTTTTAAAAATTCAAAACACAGAAGTGGTAGAAAATAATTTAAATTAATTCTCGTTGTCAAAACAAAAAGTGTGTTTTTAAAAGATAATAACTATCAAAAGATTGACACTTGTTTTTGTCATGTTTAATTGGGAAATTATGTCTAATGACAAAAATTGTATTAAATGGTAAAAATATATTATAAATATACATTAAAAACACTCAAATTCATAATTTATCACTATTAATTATTTCGATTAAAAATGTTGTTTTTAATTAAAATTTAGTAATTTTCATTATTCATCAAAATATAAAATTTATCCAAAAAGTACCAATATTTCACCCAAGGCTAATTTCGATATTATGAATCCAAAAATGAAGTCCATTTTTAGATAAAATAATTAAAATATTTCAAAAAGTGGGTATTACTATTCATAAGGCTACTTTGATTGGCCGCGGTGTGTTAGAATCTCGAAGTTGCGTACGACACACGCTATTGAATTATTCAAAGGGAAACGTATCGTGTAAGATAAGGGTGTTACATTCTCCCCTCTTCAATAAATTGCATCCTCGCAATTTTTAAAATTGGTATCGGGAATATAATGGAATTCCCCACATCAAAAATTGTGTCAATAAAACTATCACTTTAAAAGAAAGAATGAGAAGTACAAAGGTCACCTGAGAAAACCTATACTATGATTCCATTTATAAAAACATGGATATGGATGATAGACTAAGTGTCGTGTTATGATGGAGAGGGATAGAAAACATGATCAGGAGAATGTTAACAATAAGAAAATCACATACTTTTGATGGGACAAATGGTCATTAGATTCCCAGTAGGAAATGTAAACAGACAACATTATTATTTTTTTTATTTTAAGTTACATTACATAAATATGAGGAAATCATTTCTGATATTGAATATTAACATAGAGAGATATACCTGCTTTTTAAGTAAATTTTCATTCTATAATAAATTTCTACTACTAACTCATTTTTAAACGATGAGTATTCCAGAATACTTGGTCACACTAAAAGAGATAGAATAAACTTTTAGAGAATAACATGATCCATTAAGGATAAACTATATATTTACCATTTCATTAGAGAATAATCAAAACCAAAATGGTTAGTACAAGATTTGATGATCCCCGAAAAGGATATTCCATTAGAGAAAGAAACACTAATATTAATTTCTAAAATTAAACCAACAATACCACAATGTAAAATAAATATCATTCAATAAAGAATTGTCCTTAAAATCATTCAATAAAATCCAATTGAAACTCAAAACTTAGAAGACTTTGGTTATGTAGTCTTCCACGTTAAATGGTATCTCCAAATGACATCAACTACTCCTAAAGTCACTTAATTAAATGTAATTAACCTAATAACATATTATCTATTATAGGTTAATCATTTTCATAAATAACCCAAATCACAATAAATCCATAATAAAAACATAGATAAAAAATTCACCATTATACCTCAAATGAAATCTCATAGTATTCTATTTTCCATGGGCATATATGTTCCCAACCAAGCGAACATCTTCCAAAATAACATTTATCACTTAATAACCATATCATTCTCCTATACTAAGGGTATTCATTTGATAAGACATATGATCCCAAATCATATTATTATTGATCAATAAAATCATTTATCTAAAATTAATAGCCACTCTAACAAGGGACTTGATGTAGTCTAGTGGTAGGTGATATATCCTAATCACACTTTGGTTGTCGATTTGATTCCCATAGCTTTGTCTGACCCGATGGGTTGTCACACAGTCTGCGTGTTGTCACTTTTCCAAAACTATATTTTATAAAATTACCAAAATGAGATAAATTACTCAAAACAACCCACCAATGTTTTATCATACCTTTAAGTTTCATCCCAAATTATAATAACTTATAATTTCATCAAACACAATGATCATATAAAACCAAATGGTTATTTATAACTATATCCACAAGAGAATAGATAATTCTTCCTCCAATATCACTCTCACATGGAAAACTGCTTGGTTACAAATACAAGAGAAAATTATTCCAAAGTAAACCCATCAAAAAGGAGCACTAATACTTTTTAAACATTTATACAACCATTAATTCCCACATAGCTTCTTCTTTGGACCTGAAAATACCCTATGGAAGAGGGAATTCACTCGGGTAATTCCCATGTCCCCTACATTTACGAAAAATGACTGTATAAATATTCATGGGACCATTTTTTTTCATCCATAGTACTCTTCATTTTTCCTAGGCAATTCTTCACTTTATGTTCTTTCCTGCACGTAAATCATTTCTTTGTTCCATTGATACACATTCATGGGTGTCTCCTTCGACATTTCATGCATGATGGAAATTTAGGTTTCTTTTTTCCACGTTCTATACTGCTGGAGATCTTATCATTCATTACCTTTCCCTTCTTTGTTGAGTTTGGGAGTTGGTTAATATATATGTTGTTGATTATATTTTTGGAAAATTGATTTGGCATGAAGACGATATCTTTTACGCCTATAGACATTCCATTTTGTTTCTCATTTCCAGCATTGTTCCCACCTTTTACATCATTCTCAATGTCACTATAACTTCCTTGGAATCCAACCAATGACTATAACCAGAAAGCATTGAGTGAGTAACAACAGTCATAAAATCATTTAGATAATATCATGACACCAAATTTTCAATTTGAAACACATTATGATTATCCAATGTCATTTACCCTCATCTTATATATAATACTTCAAATCAGTTTGTAAAGAAAAAGTGAATTATCCTAAGCATATCCCCATGGATTTTCGTAACAAAGAGTGCAGGAAGGCTCATTTTCATGCACCAGTTCTGGTTCGAGTCTACCTGAAATCGGTGTTTTAGGGTTTTACCCCGAGGTACATTTGTACCAGAGCCGCCTCTACCTGTTCGTATCCAGAAATGGGTGTATTGATCGGATAACTCACAAAATCTATACAATACCAAAATTCTATTAAGGTATTCTATACTAATCATCAAAGTCTATCTTAGGGCTATGTGCTCTAATTGGAGTTTATCAAAATATAGCTCCCAAGTTTTGTCCTAAACTTCCCCTGATAACAACTGTATGTCCCAACCCTAGTTACCCAATGTCGGTGCATTATTACATAACACTCTCACAAACACAAGGGATTAAGTCTTCATAGACCGATTAGTTTAGTAGCCTTGGAATAACTAGATATGTTCATAAAGTTTACATTACATCATAAAATAAAAACTACAACAATATAGTCTCCATAGTCCACACTCTTATCCACTCATTCTATCCCTATAGGTCATTCATAAAATATTTCTTCACATCCTGGGAGAACTAAAACATTGAAAGGGGTGATCTCACATGACCAGTAACAATATAGCGGAATATTTCATAAATAATCATAAATGTTTAAGGCAATTTATAACTAAATGAAAATACTTTTAAACATGAACATCAACATAATATGGAAAGGATAATATGAAATAATTCCATTTACTTATTCACATGGATATTCTACTAGTCGAATAATCACATGCAATATCAATAACCACTCTCATAATTATGAAATGCATAATGCTATACTGTCATAATCATATAGTCAGGGCCTCGTGCCAAGACTACAAATTAGATTTCTTGAAGGCCTCATGACAAGACACTAGTTTCCCTCATGAGACCTACTGATGCATCGAGGAGCTATAGCGGGCTCCACCCATCTCTTACTTAGTCCAATTCATTCCCCATATGAAAAGTTGGAAACATAACATAAACATTCGTATTAAAACTAGAATACTAAATGTCAATACTTTATCCACAAACCATGAACGGTATAAAAATAGCACATCCATAGTCAAACATAACTCATTAAATATAATATAGAAGATTGTATTTTATAAGATTAACCTCAATCGATAATAATGAAGGATATTTACTAAGATTAAAATAATCATCAAACTATTGAGAGAAATATCCCCAGTTTTCTTGAAGACTTTTAAAAGTCAAACTATTTTTCAAGAAGCTATATAAAATAGATTTTTTAATCAAAGTGTCCCATACCACTTTTAAAATTTTAAAAGGAATTTTTATTTGAAAAATTTAATGTCCATATAGATAAATCCGTTAAACCATTTTGAAAACATGGACATTAATGAGAATGATTTAGAATAATAAATCTTTAAGACATTTTAAAATGATATATTAGATAGAGTTCATAACCAAAAAAGAGACACTTGAATACAAAAAGTTGAGGTACTAAATTTTTTTAATGTAATGAGAATACAGGGATTCAAGATATACTATGTCAAAGTACATTATATTCACCATATAAAAGTGATTTGGTGAATAACAACAAAGGAGTCTCAATAGAATGCAAATTGAGATTAAATCTCTCATAAAGGCCGTATCTTTGGTTAATGATAAATCAAAGACATATTTATGTGAGAAAAATATAAATAAACTAAATATTATTGGATATTCAGTGTAAAGAAATCAAAGGACATTCACACATATTCTTTTAAAAACAACACCAATGAATTGGATGTTTCACTCAGCAAATCAAGATTGAGTAAAAATTTCTCCTATCAAGTTCATAACGATGACTTGTGAATTTATCAACGGAGTGATCATGTGTATCAAAAGTATATCCACAAAAAGGGGAGCGGAAATTATTACATAATCAAATTAATAGTGATTCCATACATAATCTTGGAGTAAAATAATTCAATGAAGTATGCTTAAAGCCGAATGAGTGGAAATTGAAATTTCAAATTCCCTTATTGATTTGGTAAATTGCGAAACATACACCCATGAAAGAAGGATAATAAAATAATGATTTACGTATACTTAAATTAAATTATATTACACAATGAATACAATCATGGTCAGTACACACACTACATGCAATAAATAGGTGGTGAACATTGGAAATCTCACAGAATTAAAAGTAACATAAGAAACCCCTTACATTGTACTTTTTCCTTGGTCGGGGGTAGGTTAACCTCCTGTATAATGGTGAAATAATTTTCATTGAATTATACAATAATTATATACATTGATATGATATCATATATGATCTTTTAACAATGATTTGTTAATAATATCTTAGTATTATCATCGTTTCTGGTGTTAACTGATTCATTTTCCTTTATATTCATTGTCATGTGAGTAGTATTTGTTATGGATGGGGTGTATATTATTCATATCCATAATTATATCATGTCTCTAAACATTATTTTTAATAATAGAATTAAATTTAATCTTAAATGGATTTTATGGGGAATGATTCTCATCGCGTTTGTGGAGACGGTAATACATACATACACACGAGCGACAATATCACTCTTTTGATATTAAAATAATATATATTTGGATGTTATAACATATATATAGAATACTTATAATTTTATATTTATTATTTACAATAATAACACATTATTATTATACCCATCCAAAAAATAAGTTATTGAATAACAATTACACAACGACGTTGAGATGATAAGCCGTACGTACACACGTATAGTGAGATGTCATTCAAACCATGGATAGAATACTGAATATAGTTGTAACATATTTATAATAACATTACAGTATATAGATGATACTATATTTATTATTTTAAAAAGGAAAAAACAAAGAAATAAGAAGTTGAAGAAGAATGGATCTTGAAAAAGGGTGGTGAAAATATTACGTCTTCTTCGGGTACTTCCATTTGATTTGATCAAAAGGGATCCATAGGTTGGATTTCTCATCAAAATATGGCCTAAAGGTTTAATTGAAGGAATTTGAGAGAGTATTTGGGCTGGGTTTGGCTGATACAAAAGGATTTGATGGTGTGATGAATTGTTAAGAATTTGGGTCCTTTTATAAGGGGGGAGGGGCTCTTTAGAAAAAACATATATTATTAATTTATAATAAATTAATATTCGGTTTGTAATGGCTCCAATGTGGATTATTGAATATATATGGTGGGTATGGGTTGAAATAATTTCAACCAATAGATTTTAGACAGGTTTGGATCATTATATTAACCTTATCTTTTAGTTTTAACTCTTAGATAATTAGATTGACATTTACCATGTCACATTGTATATTAATATTATATAGTTAATAAACTTACATATACATCCAAGAGACCCCCAAGTGGTCCATTAATGATACACATATCATGATATAAGTCACTTGGACGAACCTCAGATTTTTATGAATATAATATAAATTAATAATATAATACTTGTTTCAAAAACTCTTTTATGTCAATTTTGTAAATATTTAATAACTGATTTTTGTTAAATTCAGAAAAAACTTTAAAAATTAGAATAAAATTCATTTAATAAATACTAACATGTCATATTAACAAATAAAATTCATGTATGGCATCAAAACTTTCAAATTATATTTATTTTAACATTTATAATACTAATTATTTGTTTCGTTAATTAATATGGAAAATAATGCATCATTATTGTGTTATAAATAAATTTAATTATTAAAACTATAAAAATTATAAATAAAATACCATTATTCAGGAAATATTTTTTTCTTTCTAATGAATATTTATAGATGAAAATATAGCATATATAACCCTATGTAAAAATTGATTTCCTAAAATATATATTCTTATGTTATTTTTGTATTTACTTTACCTTAATTAATATAAAGTGTCATTATCACTTACAAGTGGATCCATGGGGTCCCAAAATAGGCCCATATATGTCCATGGTCTGACATTTGTCACCCAATATGGTTAAGACACGTTTAGGGTAAATTAATATTATTATATTATTATTGTTTACCCTTATTTATTGGATTTACCCTTTAACCATGGTAAATAAAATATTTACCAAATAATTATTCAAAATGTCTAAAAATAAAAGTTATCTATTTACACAATTTGTACATACTGATTCCAAATATGAAATCCATTTTTCCAAATTCTAAACACAGAAGAGGCAGACAATAATTTAATATTAATTTCCGTTGTCAAAACAAAATGCGTGTTTTTAAAAGATAATAATTATCAAAAGATTGACACTTGTTTACGTCCGGTTTAATAGTGAAATTATGTGCAAGGACCAAAATTGTATTAAATGTTAAAAATATATTCTAAATATACTATATAAACACTCAAATTCATAATTTATAACTATTAATTGTTTTGATTATAAAATTTGCTTTTAATTAAAACTTAGTAATTTATACTATTCAACAAAATATAAATGTTATCTAAAAAGTACCAAAATTTCACACGAGGCTAATTTCCATATTCCGAATCCAAAGAGGAATTCCATTTTGAGAGGTAAAATTTATAATATTTCAAAAAGTGGGCATTACTATTCATAACGACTACTTTGATTGGTCGCGGTGTGTTAGAATCTCAATGTTTCATACAACACATGCTATTGCATTATTCAAAAGGAAATATATCGTGGAAGCATGGGGTGTTAGAGTATTCCATAGGATTCTATATCCATAAAATATATCTGTGAAATACCACAAGCCATTACAGTACTCTACAAAAATATATGTGGAAAACTAACCATTGTGCCTAATGGCACAAGTATCTACCAAGATAAAAGTGTGGGGCCAAAGGGGGTAGACATCCATTCATTCTCCAACCAGAATTATGGGGAAATCACCCCCTAGGACTCATAATCCACGGGGTGTCAGCTACCCTTAATGACAGGGTGGAGTAGCGTATAGAAACACAAAAAGTAGAAAATATACTATGACTCATAGACACAATATTGGAATAACCTAGACTTAGACACACTGCAGCTAACATCTCATGGATTCCAGGCTTCCAATTCTAAGACTAGGTATCCTATAAGCACACAACCATTTAAGTAACATTATTAGATTACTTCATTCCATTTTTATGATTTTCACTTTACGTTAATTAATTCATTAAAAATTAATTAACCATGAACAATTCCACATTATGTTATATTAGCATCACTCCCACATCCACTGTTCCGTCAATAGTTTTCAACATCGTCATTATGTTCCGGAAACTCCAACCCCATGAGTTTATACCATTTAATCAAACATTAATTATATAATTACTTTCCC
Source organism: Viscum album (assembly GCA_963277665.1). NCBI lineage: Eukaryota > Viridiplantae > Streptophyta > Magnoliopsida > Santalales > Viscaceae > Viscum > Viscum album. The sequence continues at coordinate 1,702,559,770 of OY728163.1, read as the reverse complement.
ATATTCCTAGGCATTCAAGAAAACCATTCTATGTTACTAACCACAAGGGGGATCAACATGGTGAGTAGATGTACTACCCGACGATTCATTGCTACCTATAAGATGAGCATAGACCCTTCCTCCCTTGACAATATAGACATGGAAAGCACGTGGCATACCCCACGCATCTTCTCCTCCTTTGGTAAAAGTGTATGCAAGCCAAGCTGCCTTGAGCAGTTATAAAGAGTAAATCTGATAAAAAATCAATGTACCTGCAAGAATCCCACAATCACATCCATCCCATTCCATCATCCCTGGTGTCCTCCATGACACCCACATGAATAAACTGATGCATCTGGACACTTCTCAGAACCCTTCAAGGAATTATCAAACGACCAAATCATTAAGCCCTCTTGAATTAACAGATTTATAATCTGTTGGATCCATAATCGAGAACCTAACCATTAAGCTATCAAAAATGATTATACATGCTTACTATAGAAATTTGATTAACATAAAATTGCAACAAGAACCAGATTCGTTCACATGCCTCTATATCATTATCCAATCAAATATCAATTAGTCCCAGTTTATGTTCATTAACAATTTCCATCAAGGACCACAGTAATGCAAAGAATGCATAGATATCACATCACCTAGAAAAACAAGAGGCAATAACATACAATCGATACAATTTCATTATCCAGGTAAAAGTATTTATAATGTCAATTCCACAGTCATCCAACAGGATTGAACATGGCCACAATACAGTTGCAAATAAAAAAAAGTGAAGCAACAAATCTCGTACCTCAATGGTTTTTGATGAATACCACAATTGCTGAAGAACGCCCAAGAAACCCAGGACGATTCTCCAAAACCCCGCCTTAGATCACCCCTCCTAGCAATATCAAGACCAAAGAGCATCATATTTTACAACCACACCCTTAGATCTACCCATATCGGGCATAGATCTATGAAACCGAGAGATAGGGAGGAGTTGATCTATGTAGATATAAGAAACTAAACAACAGCGATCACAAACCTCAAGAAACGTACTTCGATTCGGCCAGAAAACCTTCAGATCACTTCCAATACACATGGGAGAGGTTCTCCTTCATTAGAGATAGGGTAATCCTATGTTATGGCCTCTTAGGGACTTAAAAGAGCATGTTAGAGGAAAAAATGTTGAGATCCACAATTTTATGATCTATAATTATGTGCTCGTATGGTTTTCTCGCAGGGTTAGAAAAACTGTGCGCTAACCGTGTGGTCGGTACTACCACGTCAAACACTCCTCACATGGTTAGGTCGCACGGTTTGAAAAACCATGCGATAACCGTGTGTTAGCCACTACCTCCAACACCAACCTCACATGATTTTTCTACATGGTTTAGACAATCATTCTTCTCCCATGTGAAAGCTATAGCCTTTTAGTTTCCCTTAAATGTCCACCCAAACGCACCCCATGTCACCGTAACCTAGAAAAACACCTCTAACGCCGTATTTTCACAATGTAATGGACTGGAAAGGTTTGGGACATTACATCAGATACCTGTCAAAACATTCTCGTCCTCGATAATCCAAAAGCCTCCTAATGTGAAAATGAAACAGTGTCTAAACAACCACCCCTCGAGATACATCTCAAAAGAGATCAAGCCACAAAAGCTACAAAGGGAGCCATCTCATAAACATGAATGTTTCATAACAACATCAGCTACAATGAAAAATGAAATGAAAAAAAATCAAACTAATCTAGGTACTAAGAAAGTATTTGTGACTCAAGTTTCAAGGTACTCTCCACTGAGCCACCATGTCACTATAAGACACTAACTAAAGTAATTGAACGCTCGCGCAACACCTTCTCCTTGCAGTCTTGGATCTCCACAGGATGCTCCCCAAATGTTTCATCATCATCAACCTAAATCTCCCCCCAATCTAAGATGTGAGAGTCATCATGAAAATAATGAAGAAGTTGTGATACATGGAAGAGATCAAGTATCCTACTCATCTGACGAGGATGTTCTACTCGATATGCCACAACTCCAATAAGATCAATCACCTCAAAAGGCCCAACAAAACGGGGCGAAAGTTTTCTTCAATGTCCAATATTTCACATCCCATGAAGTGGAGTCACCTTTAGAAACACATGATCCACAATATTAACCTCTAAGGGTATCCTTCTTTGATCAGCACATGCTTTCTGACGATCCGGCTTTGTCTTCATCCTCTCACGAATCAGCTGAACCATCTCTGTTGTATTCTGCACTAGTTTCGATCTGAGAATTGCTGACTCTCCGACTCCAGTCCAGCACAACGGAGAATGGAAAGTCCATCCATACAAGGATTCAAATGGAGCTTTGATGTTGGTGGAGTGAATATTATTATTATAAGTGAACTCCACCAAGGTGAAGTGCCATATCCATGAGCCTAAAAAATTCTAGAAAATAAGAGCATAACAATTCATCGAGAATTTGGATGGTTCGCTCTGTCTGACCATCCGTATGTGGAAGAAAAACAGTTATAAGGTATATTTGAGAACCGAAAGCATGTTGATTACCTCTCAACAACTTGGATGTAAAATGAGTATGTTTATCAGAAATGATCATCCTAGGGAATCCATGAAGTCTAACCACCTCCTCAAGAATCTTCCTCGATAAAACATCCACTAAGCATGACACCTTGATTGATATAAAGTAGGCAGATTTTGTTAAACGATCCACCACCACCTAGATTGCATCATGTACTCCCAGAGCTCAAGGTAAACCTGTAACGAAGTCCATTGAGATGTCCTCCCACTTCCACTAAGGAATCTCTAATGTCAGAATAATTCCACCTATAACATGGTGTTTTGCCATCACCTTTTGGAAAACTAAACATCGAGACACAAACTCTGCAACTACTGGCTTCAGACCATACCACAAAAACTCACTCCTCAAGGATCAGTACATCCTTGCCCTTCCAGGATATACCGCTAAAGGTGAACTATCGAACCCTTTGAGGACTATATCGTGTATCATCAATGAAACAAAAATCCTCATGTGATACGACACTCTCTTTTGTTCATCCTCAAACCAACCATCAGGGGCCTAACCACAAACAACATGGTCTCTCCAGACTTCCACCTCTAGATCACCCAATTGAGACACTTCTACCTTTTACATCAGGGATGACTATACCGCCGTCTGAAAAAGGAAACCACTACCCCCAACATCTACAATATCATGATGTAATGTAGACAGTTATTCCATTACTCTCTCGGAATCACAAGAATCAAGGACAACATCACTACTTGACTTTCGGCTCAGTGCATCAGCTACAACATTCCCCTTTCTAGGTGCATATGATTTTTCAAAGTCATATTCCTGTAAGTAATCCATCCACTGACACTGTCATAAGTTCAAGTCATGCTGTGAGAAAACAATCCTCAAACTCTTATGATTGGTGAAAACCACTAAGTGCTCACCGATGAGGTATTGTCTCCTAAACATCAGAGAAAACACCACGGCTTCCAAGTCAAGATCATGGGTGGCATAGTTGCATTCAGGGGGACGTAACTTCTGAAACCCATAAGAAAAAACTGACATTTGCTACATGAGAACACAACATAACCGTAGATGTGAAGCATCGCAGAAAACATCAAACTGGACTGGAGCATATACTAACTTCTACCTTAGATACTTGAAAGCTGCCTAAAACTGGTCCATCCATATGAATGCATGATCATTCCTGGTCAAAGATGTCTGAGGAGTTTCAACTCTAGAAAAATTGGATACGAACCTCCTGTAGTAGACTTTGAGACCGAGGAAACTTCACAACTCTATAACTATCTTTGGGGATACCCAAGACACAACTGCTTATATCTTCGATGGATCCACAACAACTCCCTATTGTGACACAACATGCCCCATGAAATGGACTTCTTGATTCCAAAACTCACACATCAACCACTTCCCAAACAGCTGATGACGACAATGGTCTCCCAAAATGGCTTGTAGATGATGTGCATGCTCCTCATAAGATTTGGAGTACACAAGGATGTCGTCGATGAAAACTACCAATAACTTGTCCACTAACTCATAGAACAAGGTATTCATCAATCCAATGAATACAACTGGACCATTCGTCATGCCAAATGGAATTAAAATGAAGTCATAATGGCCATGATGAAAATAGGATGTAGTCTTCGAAATATCGTCATCCTTCACACACATCTGATGATATCCTGATTCCATGTAGACCCTTGAGAACCAACATTCACCCTTTAGTTGATCCAAAAAGTAAACAATCCACCATATAAGATAGTGATGATTTATTATCACTTTGTTTAAGCGACGATAATTGACACACAATAGCAAACTGTTGTCAGCCTTCTTCATGAACAAAATAATGAACCCCATGGTGACACAGATTGCTGAACAAAACCACACTGTAACATACCATCATGTTGTATACGTAGCTCTCATAACTCTAAAGGGGCCATCCTATATGGAGTCAATGAAATATGAGACACTCTCGGTTGTAGCTCGATCCCAAACTTGATCACTCATTGATGGTGTAGTGCTACGACCTCTTCTAGAAAGACATTAGGGTAATCCTCTATGACCCTAAGAAATTAAAACTGTTGAACCTCTGAAGAACTCAACATCAACTTGGCCATCATTGGTGATAATGCTGGAACGTGCCTATGACCTATCTGAGGATCTCGCTCACCATCATACACCACTTTTCCACATCTGCACCAAAGAAAACTAAATTCTTCCTGAAAAAATCCACGATAGCCTTTAGTGAATACAACCAATCCATGTCAGGGATGACATAATGTGGTTGTATTAGTAAACATGGGAAATATCCCCAAGAGAGGTGTTTCCCCAACACTAGCTCACAGTCTCTAAATACATCAAACATGTCATATCGACCTCCAACTGGCATAGTGAATGCCAAGGGCACATGAAGTCTCTCTACCTCAGGTCAAAGCATGGACACGGGTAGGTGATATGAAGGAGTGTGTTGCTAATTAATCAAAAATGGCATACACCAAGGTAGAAAACAAGAAAAGTGTACCTCGAACGACACTGGGCTCTTCAGTTGCTGACAACGCTAGAGAATGAAGCTGACCATGACCTCCTCCACAACCTCTCTAACCATGATGAAGACCCCCACCAAGGCCACACTCTGATCTCTGAGGATGGGGAGCGTCATGGGGTTGTCCTCTACCTGCCCCATCTACCCTCTACTGATCTATAGCTGGTGTAACTGGCTGCTGCAACCTAGACAAGAATTGCCTCAACGTAGGAACCTGGAGCATAACACCCGGTGCACGATGACCACTTTGAATGGTCGAGCACTCCTGCTGCTGAAGGCCATGACCACCACATGAAAAACAGGTGTCTGATCCCTTGTCATATGCCTGAGAGTTTCTACCTCTGGAGAAAAGATATTTGAAGTGCTGGGACCTCCCCCCGGCTGAAGGGAAACACTTCTGACCTTAAAAAAGGGATCCCCGGACCACAACCTTGCTTCATGAGGGATCATGACGATCCCCCTCTCGTGATGATCATGTCTTGGCCAAAGTCCTCTTGACAACCTCTTCCCTCGCCAGTATCTCACGATATGTCTTTAGGATAAATGTGGTGGCCTGGGGTAGGATCTCTGGATGTAGAGCCTCCTCAAAATGCCTCGCTCTGAGCTTCTCATATGGTAACAGGTCTGGTGCACATAGTTAAAGGTTCCTAAAATGGATTCCAAACACTCGAATAGTAGTTCTCCCCTATCAAAGGGTAAAAAGCTCCTGGAGACTAAACACCTTAATAGTAGAAGAAAGAAACTCGACTATAAATTGGTCACAGAACTCCTCCCATGAGATCCATAATTCCTCATGATCCCCAAGGTACCAGAACCCCCACTACCTCACTACTCCATGCAGTATCGTCATAGCTAAGGACACCCAGTGCTCCATCCGAGCATGGATAAAACTAAATCCTATCTCGACCACCTCCAACCAGTATTCTCTGACTGCATCTGAAATAGAGCCCTCGTACTTCAGTAGACTCTAGCACTGAAACTCTCAAAGTGTCTTCCTCCATGTGTCGTCATCATCAACCTCTACCCTACGACGATCTGATGGAACATTTACTTGACATTTTCTGCAAAAACCTAATGAGGACGTCGACCTAGATCCATACCTATAAAATAACAAAACGTTACAGCTCCAAAACCTAGAATATAGAAGACTCAACATTAAAAAATTAATTTCTTTCTTTTATTCTTTTTATGTTAACCTATCCCAAGGTATGCCCATTCAAACACAGGAACAAAGAAGAATGACGCATGATCCTTTCCTAGCTCTCAACCCTACAACTAGAATCACCTTGTTTAGTAGCCATTGTAAACATAATGTTCCATACATCAGATCAAAGGGGGACCTAAACGCCTATGTCTCAGTCTGTCTCTACTGTTTACCTCACTTGATAAACATGAATGACACTGTTTCCCTTCAAACCCATGAAACCTCACTTGTGACTAACTCCATACTCCATCATATCCCTCAACAGGTCCTTTGATTCCCCTATGTCTCGACCCCCTCCCCACAAATTTTACCCCTCCTGGGCCGGTAGTGTGAGAAGGGAGATAATGACCACTGAGTCCCACCTCTAATAGGCCCCAGGATGGTGACTAGCACCGAGGGTATAGTAACACACAAATGGGAGGCATTACCCTTTAAGAGAACACATATATAAGAGGATATAATTTAGAAAAAAATAAACACCAAATCAGAAATAGAAATATAAAATAAACCCAACAGCAAAAATGGAATTCATGCAAATGTACTACAACAAAAAGGGGCAAAACTGCAAGTACCCAAAAGAAAGTAAAATAGCTGCATCCAAAAGCCCGAAGAGCTCATGCAACCCCAAGGTAGTAGAAACCGACTTGATCTCAAACCTGCTCCAAGTGCCCTGAAAAAAAAAATTATATATACATAGGGTGAGTATAACCGCATACTCACTAGAATCCTCCCTAAAGCTTCTCGTGAAAAGCTAATAAACGCAGGCTAAAGAACAGTGAACAATAATTGAAACTAACTCGTCACATAAATAGGTATACTAAGTTCACAACCTCACCATGAATACTCTCACTAGGTAATGCATACAATAATACAACATATAATAAAGAATATCAAAGTTACCCTGCTACTACTTCACCACTGGAATTCCGCTTTTCCCCAATGTCACACGTCCTAAGAATCTCTCCACAAAAAGTATTCCCATAGACAACTGGGCAAAGAACCACGATCTCCACCTCATGTACCATAAAGGCTTGCCCGTAGACACCTGGTCGATGCACCACACCATCCTCACATCAAATAGTAACCATGTAGTTTATGGGATCCACCACAGCTCCCATAATGTGTATCATATGTCAGGTATTATACCTCAAGCCATTACAGCCCATACACCGAGTAAGGATCCTCAAGCCATCACAACCTGTACACATTAAACCTATAGTAGTCCATAGGATAATATATCCAGAATATATGTGTGTGAATAACCACAAGTCATTACAGCCATCTACACACATATGTGGGGAAAACTAACCAATGTGCCTAATGGCACAAGTATCTACCAAGATAAGAGAGGCGGCCAAAGGTGGTAGTCATCCATTCATCCTCCCACTAGAATGTTGGGGAAAACACCACCAGGGCTCAGAATCCCCGGGGTTTTAGTTTCCCATACAGATATGTTTGAGTAGCCTATAGAAACATAAAAAGTAAAAAATATTTATATGAATCAAATCCCCCTATGGGCATAACATTTTTTTAGACACACTACAGATAATGTCTCTCAAATTCCAGGCTTCCACTTCTAAGAATAGGTATCCTATAAGCACACAACCATTTAAGGAACTTTATTATATTACTTCATTCCCATTTTATCAGTTCAGTTTACGTTAATTAATTCATTAAGCATTAATTAACCATGACCAGTTCCACATTAATTTTCATTAGCATCACTTCCACATCCATTGTTCCTTCAAATGTTTTCAACCTCATCATTATGTTCCGGCAACTCCAACCCCACAAGTTAATTCCATTTAATCAAACATTCATTACAGAATTACTTTCCCATATTACTTGGAATTCTAGAAAAGAATTCTATGCTACTAAACACAAGGGGGATCAACACTGTGAGTTGATCTACTACCCTTCCATTCTTTTCCGCCTATAGAATGATAGTAGACCTATACTCCCTTGAGATACTTGACCCGGAAACCACGTGGCATACCCCACACGTCTTCGCCTCCTTTGGGAGAAGGGTAAGCAAGACCAGCTACCTTGAGAAGTGGGGAAAAGTAAAACAGATAAACAATCAATGAACTCACAAGCATCCAATAATCACATCCATCTCATTCCACCATCCCTAGTGTCCTCCCCCGCACCCACATGTATAAAATGATGCATACTGCCACTCGAGTCATCATCCTCTGCCACAACCAAAAGACCTTTATGCCCCCATATATCAAAAAAACAACCCTTGATCACATCACAGTGCAAGCAGCATGAAAGCAAACATCACATCAATTGTGCTCTTGTCCATTTAACAATCCAGAGGGTAACTCAAAACCATTCATGGAATTATCAAACAATCAAATCATTAAAACATCTTGAATTAACAGATTTATAATCCGTTGGTTCCATAATCGAAAACCTATGGAGTAAGCTATCACAAATGATTATACATGCTTACTATGCCTATTTGATTAAAATAAAATTGCAATAAGAACCACATTCATTCACAAGCCCCTTTATCATTAGTCAAACAAATATCAATATTCCCGGTTTATGTTCTTTATCGATTTCCATCAAGAAAAATAGATAAGCAAAGTAAGCATAGATATCACACCATCTAGAAAAACAAGAGGCAATAACAAATGATCGATACAATTTCATTATCCGGTTCAAAGAATTTATTATGTCAATTCCATTTTCATCCAGTGAGATTAAACATTTTAACAATATAGTTGCACGTAAATAAAAGGGAAGAAACGAATACACGACCTCAAAGGTTTTTGGCGAAAACCACAACAGTCAAAGAACGCTCAGGAAACCTAGGTTGATTCTCTAAAACCCCTCCTTAGATCTATCCTCTTAGAAAGATCAAGACAAAAGCTCATCATATTTGACATCCACACAGTTAGATCTACCCATAATGGGCATATATCTAAAAAAAGAGAGAAGAGGATGAGTAGATCTATGAAGATCTATGAAACCAGAAAAAAATGATCACATACCTTAAGAAACCGTCTTCGATTTTCCAAGAGAAGCCTTCGTATAGCCTCTAAAACACATGGGAGAGGTTCTCCTACCTTCAAGGAAGGGTAATCCTTATTTATGGCTACATAAGGGCTTAAACGATCATATTATAGGAGAAACATTTGAGATCCACATATTTATGATCGAGATTTAACTATCGCACGGTTTTCTCACACGATTAGATAAAATGTGCGCTAACTGTTCGCTCGCTACTGCCTCCTCATACACTCCTCGCATAGTTAGGCTACACGGTTAGACAAACCTTGCGCTAACCGTGTGTTAGAATCTACCTCCAAAAACAATCTAGCATGGTTTGGCCGCATGGTTTAGACAAATTGTGCGGCTCCCGTACGAAAGCTATAACCCTTTAGGTTCCCTTAAAAGTGCACCCAAACGCACCCCGAGTCACCTTAACCTCCCAGAACACCCCTGACACTGGATTTTCACAATGTAATAGACTGGAGTGGTTCATTCCATTACATAGACCATTGTAAATAAATCAGTTTTTATCATAAGAAATATGGTCCATGGAATTGAAATTTAGATAAGAAATACATACATCTATGGAATCCTATGAAATGAAATATATTTATAAAAATAATATTTTATATAATTTAAAACCTTGTGAATTTCATTTATATATTCAAAAAACCACAATAGTAATTAATCAAACCATCCATATTATATTATCATTTATAATATTAAAAGGTCCATGAGAAATTAAATTTTAGATAAATAATATATTACATTAATACACGACTTCCACTAAAGTGACTGGATCATTTGATAAAAAATTTAACTATCTCAATAACCTATTTCATCAGATTATTCATTTCAATAACCATTAATAATATTTAATTTTATATATTTTCTACAATTAAGGTACATAGTTATTATATATTTTAAATATATGGTGTGGGTAGACATGGTCGTTCGAAAATTATTTCATAATAGTGAAATCTTTTATCAATATTATCCAATTGAAAATTATTTATGGATAATAAACGGTATTATAATTGATGATTTATAATTGTTTATTATTTTATAAATTGACTCTATATGATTTTTTCTAAATCCATAAAAATAAAATCATCGATGAGCGTGGTTCAGTGTTTTTTAATAAATATACATTGATAAATAAATTAATGATTTTAATAATAATAATATATTAATAAAATGAAAATATAATAAATGCATAATTATATATAAATATAACATATTACTTATAATTAAATTCACATAATCAAACATGATATTAATTTATATCATTATTTAATATGGAGGTTAGACAGACCAAAACATGAACATTACATATTTAATGGATAGTTATGATTATGATAATGATTATTAAATATTTTTTTAATAATATATAGATTCTTATTTTAATTCTATAATTATAAGTTGTGAAGTAATATTTTAATAGAGTATAATAAATAAAATAAAAACATGATAATAAATTATACTCGTTAATTAGGGTGGTGGTAGTCAGCAGGACACCCGATTAATGTTTTTATTTATTATTGAATAATTGGTAAAGAAGGAGGTATATAATTTTTCACATCAAAATAAATACATAATTTTATATATCACATATTATTCTTAATTATATTATAATAACATGTGAAGAGAAGCATGGGTGAATATTTATATTTGTTTTTTATAGTGGCGGTAGTTCACACAACACTTGAATGACATGTATTATTTTATTAATGGAAATAAGGAATGGTTTTTAATAGCTTATATGTTATCATAATAATATTAATTATAAAAAATGATTATCACACAATATATTAACTTTATAATTATATTTTTGTATATAAGAATGAAAATAAAAGAATTTATGAAAAAATTACTCATGTTGGTGACATATACATTGACATCGATTGAATTTTCTGAATAATGGATTTACATCAATATATTTTATCAATATTCACAATTAAAGTTAATTATAATATTTTTTCTGAAAAAATAGATGATTTTCTGGAGGTAACAAAATTTTTATGGTTGTTTAGAATTTTTTGTGAATGGAAAATTTTATACATGGGGAAAATGGAATTTCAATAAGTATTTCAACCTAATATAAAGATAGTGTATGATTAATTTGTAATGAGTACATGAAAATGGAAAATAAAATTTTTGTTATGTGATTAATTAGATCATCCCACAGCCATATTTATAAATTTTTTTAAATTGGACATTAAATCCCCCACCCTTATGAATTCATCTTTTACCATTTTTTATGTGGTAACTAATATTTACTACAATAATTTCATATTAATTACATAAAAATTTGAAATTATTTATAAATTTGAATTTAATTAATACAAAATATGTAATCCATTTTATCATATAAATTTATTATGAGTAAACAATGTAAATTTAACATTAATCCAGGCCAAAGAAAAAAGGTGTTGTATAGATAAAGTTTATTTATAGGCATTAAATTTATAAATGTGTTCAAAATACCAACATATTAGATTTTCATGTTAAAATAATATTAATTATAAAAAATTCTTAATATATATGGATTTCAATGAAATCAACTATATAATTTTTCCAAAATATTATTTAATTAAATTAAAAAAACGAAGAAAAATTTTTAATTTAAAATATTATATAGTTCGTTATAATATTCATGATAGGTTTCAGAAATTCAACATTTCCATTGAATAATTTACAGATTAAATTAATAAACTATTATTTGAAAAATTTAATTATTTATAAACATATTTCTCTTTATAAAAAAATTTTAAATTAATAAATTTTATGGTTTGCGTAAAAATGGAATTTTTCACTATTCTTTAAAATTTAATTGATTCTGAAAATTTCTGAAAAATTATCCAAATATAATATTAATATCCAAAATCTACAATAAATTTACTTCATTGTTATGAAAATTTAAAAATTATATAATTTTATTTTTTGTGATGAGGATAATAGAATAATGAATTACATTTTAGTAGGAATATATCCATTGCAAAAAAATATTTATAATTATTACATTTATTAATGATTAATTAAAAATCCAATTACAGTTGATTATATATTAATGTTAAAAATAAATTATTTTCATATTATATATAAATTAATAGAATAATGAATCAAAGACACATTTTTAGAATGGTAATATTATAAAACAAAATTCAATCTTTTAAATTATTAAACTACATTAATTGAAATTTTACCAATGAAATAATATTAATAATGACCATTATCTTTTTATATATATGATTCATAATAATATCCCTTTATTAAATTATTAAAATTATATATCTAATGTTTAATGATTATATAATACCACATTGTTTCTTTTAGTCAAGTTATTCATTTGATGAAATATAATTTACACAAATGGTTTTAATGAGAAAATATATAATTTAAATTTATGGTTGCTAGATTCTCTCCCTAATAAATATTTTCCATTATATTCTTGTTACTTGATTATAATAAGAATACTATAGGGTATCTAAAGAGAATCGTGACTCATGATAAATCATATTAGTGTAACATATGTTTCTATATTAGTGAAGTAGAGGTAGTATATCAATTACTAGATGGTATTATTATATTAATATTATGAAGCCATTATCCCTAAAATTCCATTATATCTAAATATACTGAGATTATAGGGACAAATCCCACACTGTTTTTTAGATATCATTTTTGAAACAAAAATTAAAACAATAATGATTATGGTATTTTGGAATAAAATCTAGGAAACTGATCATATGAATTAAAATTCTATAATAGAATGTATAATACCTAATGAAACCCCCATTTTAACCAATGATACAGTACATACAAATACAACACATTTGTATTTTCCAATAACCCTCTTCGTTATATGTAGGATATGTTATGTTGATTCTATCAGACTTTTTAACCTAATAAAATAGTTTAATAGGGAAACAAATACTTCATAATGGATTTTTAGTGTAATATGATTTAGATAATCATATTCTCCCTGTGTTTCTATTCAGGTGTGTCATGTCAAGGACACTCCCAATTCCCCAAAGATAATATTTCCTTGATACTGAACATCGATTTTTTGGGTGATTACCTATAATTGTATCTATTCCACATTCACATAATATTTTTAGTATCCAGAATAGTATATAATAACTTTGACAACCACACAAATAAATACAAATCATTAGGATGTTATCCTAATATTAGACACATACAATGTAATTATTCAGTGGTTTCAACTATTTTTCTCTTATCCCATTCCCTATAATATTCAACATTACCACAACTAACATAAAGTTTTTTCTAATATATTGAAATTATTATCTACCTTGTCTTATCATCTATCAAATTATCTTGAACAAAAATTATAATATTTAATGTTTTATAAAACCTGCTATTATACAAACAATTTTACTCCACATTCACGATGACAACATAATTACCTGACATAATCAAAATAAATAATTAAAATACATTCCAAAAATCATTATGTTTTAGTGTTTAAGAGAATTAAAAATTCCATAATAATAAAAATACATGGTTTTTCAACTACATAATTTTTTTATACTATATAAGAAACTTCATTAACAAAATAATTATTTACTAAGTCCCATGATGTCCCCACACAATATAGTATTATATACACATCATACATGTAAATTTTCATCATAATATTCGGTGAATTCAAATGTAAGAAACTAGTTAACTCATATGATCTTCATGGGTAAAAATAAGTGATAACTCCAATGATCATATGTGACCATAATGTGAGCATATTGTTTTAATCATGATACCTAATAAAGTTATCCCCTAAAAATAATTGATAAAAAACATGGAACATCTAATGGAACAACATAATATCATTTCATGAAGATATTATATAGTATATAAAATATGAATTTATATATATTTGTAGATGAAACATAAATTTATGGAAACATAAACATCAAGAGTGACACCAAATTACCCATTCTTTGAAGAATTGTAATTATACCTATATAAACATCTCATTCATGACTCACACAACTACATTAATTCATTTGAGATGTTAAGTTGTACAATAATATACATATCTCATGATATTTTACTAATTAAATGGAAGAATATAACTATCTTCAACCCTCATCATCAATACATATAATTAAAACTGTAAATAAATTATTCATAATATCAAAAAAGAACCCATTGACCAAAAATTGGGTCTTATAAACTTTTCGAATGGAACCATGTAAGGAAAATATTGATAATTACCTTAATAATCGTAACATGAAATAACCATGTATATTAAATGGGTAATCATATATATTGGCAAAAATAATAGGTAAATAATATTTAATTACGATAATAATTCCATTTTATATACACTATATATATAAATTTTATTACAATAATTTAATAATTTTCCTAATAAATCAATTTATGGATTTTAGGTACATACTATAATACATCTATTGAAATATAGATAGTTCACAAGAAAAAGTCATTAGAAGAAGGAAAATTTTTATACATAGTATATTTAAATTAAGAAAAATGTTATGATTTATAATTTATCAAATAGGTATTTAATATCTCTCATTCATAAAATCATAGGAAAATAATGTATAAGTATATGTAAAATAATTTAATTACAATAATATAATTTTTCTATGAAACTGCAAAAGAAAAAAAAAATGCATGCATGAATTTTTTTAATTAGAATCAAATAAAAATGGGAAATCAATTAATTTTCTTACATCATGAAACATGGAAATTAATTTTCAAAATGATGAGAAATCAATTTTTATGCCATAAGGATAGCAATAGATGATATTTTCGTTATTAAAAAAACTAAAATCCAAAAGAAAAAGTAAAAAACTTCATTTGAAAAGTACTTTCCATAATGGTTGGATGTAATTTTTTTGAGATATATTAAAACAATTATATATAATTCTCCATCAATGGAATTTTAATAAGAAAAAAAATGATTTATCCTGAAAATTTTTAGTGTTAGATAAAACAATATATCCTTGATAGCTAAATATTTCTTATACATTGAAGACATGTTTATTGAAAACCCACAATATATATTGGGAAATAAAATTTCAGTTTTAAAAGTTTAGATGATATGTATATGGATCTCATGAATTAATTCATATATTATTTCCATAATATATATGAAATATTGGTACAATGTTGGGATAAATTTGTTAGAAATATAGAGAGTTATTCTTAGAAATATTAACAAATTATATGAGAATTTATTTCCTCATATAATATGATTCTAATAATCTTATTTAACTTAAAATATGATAAATAAAAATTTAAAAATTTAAATGTAATGGTAAAATGGTGTCTTTAGAAGATCTAAATGTTGTAGAGATCTTATATCTCAGCGACAAAGGTTTTGAGTTGGAAAACGTTTCAATGTTTGAGTAACCTTCAAATAAGAACCAATTATAATGATATTTAGATTGAAATTAAAATTTAATTATCCTAAAAAATAAATAATTGATGATATAATATAATAAAAAGGAAATATATACACCAATATAAATATAATTGGTTCATAATAGGATGTATGTATCAAGATATAGGATTTAAATCTTAGAATTTCCATTCATTTAACATAAATATTTTTGTAGTAATAATTTCTAATTTTTGTTATAAGGAAGAATTATGGATCAATAAAAATTAACAAGGAAATATAATATAGGTTGTTAAAGAGGTATATTAAAAGAATCCTGGTAATAAAGAGTTATGTCTAAAATATTGTAACAAAATGAATGAAAATTAAGTTAGCAAAAACCCTTAGGGACATTATAATATTTTAATTAATGATATATAAGATCAGTAAAATGGAATTGAAAATGTAATATCATTAATTAAATCATAATAATTATTTAAATATCAACTGGAGATTAGATAACCGATTTAATAGAAATCATGTACTAGTAAATATGTCTCATGTGGTGACATTATAGGCTAGAAACCCTTATAACCATGACAATAATTTAAATGAAGTCCATATTGAAAATTATAATGATATAGATATTGAAACCACATAAATTATATGAATATAGAAATATATATTCAATTTCATGTAATAAAAAATAACAATGATATTATTGTGCATAATATGAAATATGACTCAACAATAAAATTTTAGACATAGAACCTTTTCCATTAGTTCCAAACATCCACTACATTTATTGAACATTATATATAAGGAATAAAATACATAATCACCTAATTAATAATATTATTCATATTTTTTACTATTTAAACTATTCATTTATAATTTCTATCTGCATACACATTTCTCACCTATTATATATTTTCATTATTGGTTGTTGGTAGACTTGTCCATTTTGACCTATTGTCATAAAAAACTTATTCTTCATTAATCACCCAATGTTCATCATTAAAAGATTATGAAAATGTCTACAAATGAGTGTATATAATTATTATATAAGTTATAATTCCACTTTACGATGGTTTTGGTCACGGTTATTAATTATAAAATCAATATTGAACCTAAATTAATTATTTTTATCATACAAATATTGATATACTGTGGGGTGGATGTTTGGTTAAATAAAATATGATCATATGTCGCATGGTTTTGGATATTGGAGGATTGGAATGTTTTCTGATGTATCTGATATAAGGGATCTAAGCCTAGTTGATAAAACCATTCTATGTTTCAATGATTACTATTATCAGAGGAGGATCCAAAGTGGTTTGGATATGTTCGGTTAAGTAAAATATCATTTAACGGTAGTACACATCATATAAAATATTACATGATGTGACATCCTATTTCACAAGAGGTTCTATGGAGTGAATGTGGGGTTCATGGTGTTAAATACTTCGAGGATTTAAAAATAAAATAATGTGTTGAGGTGATGAATTTCATGGTAGAACTAGTCATCTAGGTATTACATGGAATGAAATTAATGACACATCATGTAATGCCCCGACGCTATATATTTTATGTATTTTCTATCCACTATGGTTTTTTCAAACATACAGACTCAACGACTCTCCCTCCACTCCATGTGAACTAATGACTCTTTATTTAGAGATTTTAGGATTTCAACCTCATTTAATGATCCCTCTATCACTTCTTCAATCTATTGTGATCTAAAATTGATATATGGTATGATATTCATCCATTCATGATGTTTTCTTGACCTGTTTCCTTTTATCTCTCATTGACGTTGGTTGGGGCCTGATATCCAAGTTTCTAATGGATTTTCATTAAAGGATTGTTGGTGCAGTTGTGCTACATGATTCTCATGTGGTTGTAGTTATTTTGAAAAAGGTGATCGAGATTCGTTGGCTTGTTCCATTCTCTTGTAAAGAAAATCAATGACCTTTGAGGTTATAAATTTCATGTTTCTCTATTTATATATGTTAAATCGAAGAGCTTTCATGATTTAACCCTTTGGATTTCAATGAAATTAACCTCATAATTATATGTACCAGATTAAAGGAATTATTATCAATCGTGTAGCAATGAAGATTTTTTATATCATGATAACAGTTTGCCTCATTATTTTCTAGATAGTGTTATATTTATCCCTTTCTTATATAGCATGTTGTTATTTATTGGAATTAGTAAAGAATGTAAAGAAAAAATTATTTGATTATTATTTTGGATAAAACATAAGGTGTCATGTTTAATTAATCTTCTTATTGTTGTTATAATTTAATGTCAATCAGATTGATCATTCTATGCATGTATAATTTAATTGGGTGTTGAAACTAAAGCATGTTTATTCTTGGTTATAATATAACTAAAGTAATGTTAAATTATTTCTTGAATTATTTTATTGACATCTTTTGATATTTTTCTTCTTAGGTTTCCCATATTTGGAACTTATTAATAATGAATTGGTTAATTCAATATGGAATAAAAACCAGAGTGTTATAAATGTTAATGCCATGTAGGGCCTGAGTTTCACGCTTCTTTAAAAGAATGAGTATTTATGCCATGGGGCTGTGGGATTTCATTGTGTGTAATGGATGAATTCCCTACTTTGGGGCTAAGATCTCATTGTAATGTTTGTTCCTACAATGTTTTATTTGATATTCAATAGAAACATGTTTCTATATGGTATGGGAGGCCCAACTATGAAGTGAGTTTTATAATGATGAGCCTGGCGGGTGGATGTGGTATTTGGGTGTAGGGAGGCCCAGTGCTTGTGGATATAGTTGACACCTAGAGTAGTATTATTGATCGTTTTATACCCCATGTTATAGAGTAGTCTACAAAAGATAACAGAACTGATTGAATTTGGTCTTACCCATTGATTTGAAAGTAATTTATATAGAATTCATTGTTTGATTATCTTCATTACATTTCCCATTAAATGATTAAGATGCTCTTTCATACCCTCTTTCAAAAAGCAGCATGGAATAATGTGGTATGCCATGTTTTTTCGTGTTTAGATTCTCTTTGTAGGATGGGTGTATACTAATTCTATATGTGGAAATAACTTGATAAGTAGCACATAAACTCAACACATTGATCCCATTGGGTATGGTAGCTTAGAATATTCTACTAGAATTACTGGGAAATTAGAAAATTGTAATTTTGGTAATTAAATTAATTATTTTTTGTATAACCTATGGGGATACTGCATTCTAGGATGTAGTGCAATGTTTATGTTCTTGAGGTTCCATAGAACTAGTATAGTTATGCATTGAAGGGAATGGATCATTATTGGAATCAAAATGGAATGTGATGTGGGTTTGATAATTGTCAATTAATTGTTAAAAAATTATGAAATAAAAAGTTCATATGATTAAAATGGATAATTAATTTAATGTATCTTTTTAAATAGTTCATTACTTATATGATATCTAGTCATAGGAGTGGAATCCTGGATTCTAATAGGCATTAGTTTAATTTGAGACTAAGACTAGGTAATTCCCATATTGTGGTTGTGATCTATATTATGTCATATACGTTTTGTGTTTCTATATGATAATCCACTCTATATGTTAGGGAATCTAACAACCCATGGATTCTAATCCATGTGGTTGTTTTCCACAATATCTTGATGGTATGATGGATGGATTACTAACCTATTTGGACCTGATCTCTTCCATAGGTAGTGACTTGTGATGGTAGGAATGACAATCAACATTCCACATATTTTTGTATAGATGTAAGTAATGGATTTTAGTTATTTCACACGCAAATATTCTGGATATTTTTACTTATGGACTACTAAAGGTGTAATATGTATACGCTATGATGGCATGAGGATACATGATGTATGGGTTTTAATGGCTTGAGGTATAATAACTTAAGTGTGATACATGATATATGACGTGTGGTGGCTCCCAAGAAATACCAAGTTACTTTTGGGTTTTTATGGTTGTGATGGTGGGTTTCATGAGCTTCTTGTTGTGGTGTTATGACAAAGTTTCATTAGGCTATCCTTTTTGGAGATAGAATATCAGGACTTGCGATTTTGGGTAAAAGAAGAAAAACATTAGTGAATCAGTTATTGGGTTCCCTCAATATTTCTTATTATATTTTATTCTCCTGTATGAAATACATTGTTAGAGTATCCATGGGGAGTTTGGGAACATAATATACGTGATTATCTGATGTGTTAGTTTCACTTTTTGTTCACTATTCCTTTAAATGATTTCTTCATTTTTTCACAACAATCTCTGGGGAGGATGATACTATCTATACATTTTTTCTAACCCTACATTATATAAACTAATTTTCTAGTACCATATATAATATTAGATTTCAGTATCATAACTAATTGATTGGGGGTTTCCCAGGAAATGCTCATGCTTCCTGGTCGATGTTGTTGTACTTTATATTGGTGCTTGATTTTTTCCCCTTTCAGTTGTATAAGTTTGACATGACATTATATATGTTAAATTTGGATTATTATATATATATTTTTGAACAAGATTTGGTTGGTATCTATCTTATCCCTCTCTTATGTGTGTTTTATCCTATAGGGTAATACCTCCCATTTGTGTGTTTGATATCTGTCATGAACCAAGTCGGGTCGTCATCCGAACCGACGCCCGACCCGGCCCGCGGCATGGCCTGAAGGGTGTTCCCATCCCCACAGGCTGGAATAAGTTCATGGGTATCAAAATAACCTTTCGGAACAATTTAACCGAGTAAACAAATATAAAGAAGCAAACAAAATAAACCAACAAAGGAAAAAGTTGCATCCAAACAAGCCGTTAAACAAAAACATGTTCTTGAGTCACATGTAAAACCAAAACCCAAACATTGCTAAAATTAAGGTGACCAAAATCCCACTTAATAATGTTCTCCTGGAATGTGGACACCACCATCAAGCCACCACCCCAACGCCACGTAAATACGCATGTTAACACATGAACCACCGCTTGCAAAAGCTGGACCCTTACCTGTATCTGATGTAAACAAATCTACTGACACCCAAGGATGTAAGTACGGCGTGAGAAATCACCCAGAACGTCGTCACCATGAAAATATTCCATACAGAAATATTGAATGACAATACATTTTTAATGATAAATAAAATAAAAAATGAAAAGCCTGACAATGTTAGTGAAAACGGTTTTCATAAAACGATTTCAAAGAAAATCAGTTTAATGAGAACACATGTTTGCGTCGTAACTCAAGGGACATATCATGTATCATTGTGCATGAAAAGTAACTGGTAGCACCAAAGTATGGGAGAGGCCCTATGGGAACTAGAAACAGGTGGGACCATAGAACGTCATGTCTCGGTGAAACATGGCATAAAAGGCCACGACCCTCAGAAAATGTGGCTTTGAAGTCCACGACCCTCAGAAAATGTGGCATAGAATTCCATAACCCCCAGTCATCATATGTTGAGTTAGTGTTGCAATTTTCAATCCTGCCAGCGAAACCGGGCTAAGTCATCTCCAGAACAGTAGCACACTATTCCTAGTCCCCCCAGCTAACACCCCAGCTTCCCTCCTTGTGCTCACCTAATTTCAATGTTCACATAACATGTCACTCACACACTGTAATCTTTTTTGAAAACCACACACACACCAAAACACATTGAAAATAAAAATACACTACTTATGTCTTAAATTATACTAGATACATAACTCAATTAAATCACTTTGATGATTTATTAAACAGTTGCAAAGATGTCGCAAAATTTTTTGAAGTTAAAAAATCACTCAAAACCCATTTTTAAAATAAAACATATTCTGACACATGCCAAAATATAAACCACATCCTCTGCACTTCCTAACTCACACATTGCACAGTTTAAAAACTATAACAGACAGTCCAAAGTGAGTTTTCAAAATAAAATTCACCAGAATCACATCAACTTAACTCTAACTAAATTAATGCACAATAAAAAGTAGTCAAAGACAATTACGTTGTATGTAAACAAATAGAAAAATCCATGAAAGAAATTAGACAAGCAAGCAAATATTTTTAAATTAAGACTGGTTTGCAGAACCACATACCAACGTGTCGCAGGCTTCACAAAATTGGTGGGCAAAAGCCACCGCTCCTAAAGCACCTCAAACAAGAAATAAAATACACCCTAAAAAAGGAATTAAAAACATAAAGATATAATCAATTTCAATTAAATCACACATCCAGAACTTCCAGAAATAAAAGTATGAACAAGGGGCTATGCACCTACGACAATGAGTTTGAGAGGTCGGTCGAAGGGTGACAAGGGATTTCCGGGCTTGCGCGGTTCCAGAAACACAAAGCGGGAGGATGTGATGTGATGTGGATGTCTGCAGGAAGCAGGAGGGTAGTAGGGTGGTCGGCTGAGGGGGTAGCAGGGGGGTAAGGCGCGACTGTGGTGGGAAGGCAGGAGTGGGTTGAAGGGTGGTCGGCCGAGCGGGGTAGCAGGGGGTAGCAGGGTGGTCGGACGAGCTAGGGTAGCAAGGGGTAAGGCGCGGCTTGGGTGAGTGGAAGGTAGAGGGATAGGCCAGGACAAGGATGTGGGAGCTAATCCGAAGAGAGGAGGAAAACCAGGCGGCTTATTGGGCTCGCGCGGACTAGGTGGGGGGGGGGGGATAAACAGTAGCTCCGTGAGGGAGAGGGCAAAAGAAGGTGGAATAAATTGAAAGAAAATAGAAAAGAAAGGATAATTAAAAAAAGAGAAGTAAATAATTAAAAATGAATGAAAAGAAGGGAATAAAAAGAAAAGTAAAGACAATATAAAATAAAATACGAATAAGGAGATGGCGAAAATTAGATAAAATAAATAAATTAAGGCCTAATAAATAAAATATTACCTCAACTAATCTCAATAATAATAATAATAGTAATGGTTTTAATGAATAAAATTATGCGTTTAAAATGTTAATGATAAAAAGGTCCACCCGCACACCAGGCAGGTCGCACGGCTTCACCCATGCCCTACCTACTCACCAGGCATTGTCAAGGAAATGCTCATTTATCAGTAGGGGGTAGCAGGGTGGTCGGCCGAGCGGGGTAGCAGGGGGTAGCAGTGTGGTCGGCCGAGCGGGGGTAGCAGGGGGGTATTGTGCAGCCTGGGTGAGCGGGTGGTAGCGATGGAGGCCAGGCTGAGGATATGGGAGGTGATCTGAAGAGAGGAGGAAAACCATGCCTCTCTTAGGGTTCGAGCCTACTAGGTGGGGGGGGGGGTGATGAAAAGTAGTGCCGCGATGTATAGGGGAAAAGAAGGTGTAGAAAAGAATAGAAAAAAATAGAAAAGAAAGTATAATAAAAAAAGAGAAGGAAATAAATAAAAATGAAATAAAATTAGGGAAAAAAAGAAAAGTAAAGAAGGGATAAAATAAAATTAGAATAAAAAGTTGGGGAAAAATAGAAAAATAAATAAATTAAGGCCTATGAAATAAAATATAACCTAATAAAATCATATTAATAATAATGATAATAGTAATGGTGTTAATGAATAAAATTATGTGTTTCAAATGTTAATGATAAAAAGTTCCACCCACACACCAGGCAGGCAGCACGGCTTTGCCCGTGCCCTACCTGCTCATCTGGCATTTTCAAGGCAGAATTCATTAATTAGTGCCAAAAGGGCACACTAATTTCATGCTAAGCCCGCTTTCCAACAAAAAAATTATAAAAAGGAAAATAAACATACAAGATAAAAAAATTAAAAACATACCTTGATGCATAGTCTAGGTGTGACAATATCCCTTAGGTTCTAGTCATTATCTCAAGTCCCACTAGTGCCGAGAATCATGGGTCATTATCTCTTATATCATATTAGTAAACTAAGTGGTATAAAAATTGTGGGGATGGGGGACATATAAACTCATGTGTCCCTCCAAAAATTTCATATTATTTAGAAACATGTGGGTCAGTTGATGATTGTGATGGTTACAATTGAGGTGGTCCATAGAAATTGTAAATTTATCTAACATCATTAAATATATTCCACGTGACAAGGCATATGTTTGTGATCAAAAAATATATATAATTTATTAAACTTTTAGAAAAATTAATTTATTATATAAATATTATTTTTCTAAAATAACATATCAAAATTAACTTACGGTGAAATTTTGATAATTTTCTAAATTTTTTAATTTTTCAATGAATATTGAAAAATACATATTATTATTGAAATGTCTGTTTCCTTTTCTTATATTTATAAAAAATATTTATATTTCATATTATTTATAAAATTTAATTATATAATTTTAATTTTAATTATATTAGAAATTGTTTTTGAATTGATAAAATCTATTAATTTAGTATTAAAACATTCAATATTTAAAAATATAATTTTTTTGAAAAACATTTTACCATTGTGTTTGTTGAGTAAATTTTAAAATAAATTTTGTAACTTCTGTATTTTTTGTTTTAATAACTGAATCAATTTTTTATATTAGGGGATCCAAATCTACTAAATCAGTTACTTTTTTTAGGACAATATGAATTGTTACTTTAATAATTTTTCTTACCATTGTAATGGGTAAATTATATAATTAAGGGTATAAATAATACGATAATGTATATATTGTGACCCTAAAACATACAAATATTTTATTATATTACTAATATTAATCAATAACCATTCATGGTTCTATTTTATCACCATTCATGTCTATTTATTTTAGATTATTACATTTATCATTTATTAATTAATGAAAAGAAAAACATGCAACAATCGATTTTTTAACAAGTATAATATTTTTAGTATGCTATTATTTTGATAATAAGTTATATAATTAATATTATTTTGAAATCATGAAGATTCATACTCATCAAGGAAATTTACATTTAATTTTTAGTGATGAAATAATATTCGAAAATTAGTGCACAACATTTGGTTACTGATTATTCACTTAATGAAAAAATACAATAAATGATTATAAAAATAATTATTTTATTATAATATTATATACATAATTTAATAAAATAATTAAGTACAACATTTAATATTTCTTGTACGTATTCAAAAAAAATTATTTTATCTTCTGTTATTGATATTTTTTGAAAGTCAATTTAATGTGGATTATCAAAATTGACTATAATGATATCTAAAAATAAATAAAACTTTATTAAATGATATAAAATTATTAAAAATAAAAATTTCAACAAATCTATTAGTATAGGCTTTATAATATCTACCATTTTCCAATTTGAGGTCATTTTTCATTTCTTTTAATCAATAATGATCTTCATTGTGTAAAAATCAATGTTTTCATAATAATAGATAAGAGATTAATGATGTGTTGAAAATAAATGGTAACAAAACTAAAGTTACAGAATATTTTATATAAATTAATATATTTGAGTACTTAGGCCAATATTTTTATTATATCACAACAAAATAATTTTTTATATTTAAATTAATATTATATTTTGAGAAATTGTAGTAGTGCCCCACCCCTTTGTATAATTGGGAAGCACTTATTCACATTTATTCACAATTAAACACATTTTTTCATACAATATCTACACATATACCTTCATATAATCACTAAACCCATTCAATAGGCCTAATATTTCCAAAAAAACAACAATCATAATTAGAATTAAGAGTAAATCAAGTGAGGTCATCCAAATAAGAGCTACTGTTTTATCCAATTGTTTTAGTTTTGTTTATTATGCCAACTCCCTAATATATTTATTTTCTATGATACATTATGAAAACAAGTATCCAAAATATAAATAGATTTTATTTTTTTTATAATAATATCTATCTATCTTCATTTACATAAATCATTTATCATGATATTGATCTTATGTACGACATACTACAACCCTATGAACTAATGTGATAAATATTCTATCACCATATCTATAGATTATATATAATTTTGGTTATAGTGTTTATATGTTATATTCATGAAATATTAGTCATTATTATAAGTAAATGTATCATTTAGATTCTTATCATTCCACACACAGATAATGATAATGTAGTTCATCTATACATGTGAACTACAACCTCCATGAAGTGATATTATCAATTTTTAATAACCAGACCACATTGAATGATATATAAAATCATTTGTAAAAAGGTAGAATGATATATATTATATTATGGTATTATGTTAAAAATTAATGCATACCTTCATTCTATATTGATATTTGAAAAATCCAAACAGTTCTCATGTGTATATATGACCAACCATTTCAACATTATAATTTAGTTCATTTTCACTACCTAAATTAATGGTAATATTTAAATGTTTTATTTATTTAAAAAAATATTTATTATTTCTCCAATATAATATGGGAAATGATTTCCCTTTGACCTATTTGACAATATTTCACATACCAAACCCATTTTTTGACATAGGTACTGAATATCATCCAAACTTCTAACAATAACATAAATGCTTATGAAATTATATATAACGTATAACTGGATGAATTAAAATTATTAAAAAATTTAAAAATATTCTAACGAATGTATAAATTTCTTTGTCTTTAATATAAAAAATGATTAATAAAATATGTGATGACTTGGAATCATGATAAGGGACCCATTAAATAAAAAATGTCATTTTAGATGCTTTAAATAATTAATTTTTATATCCTTTTTCCCATGTAATGTTTTTTAGAATAAATTTTATGTATTAATTTTTATAGAAATGAGTTTTCTAAAATGTTGTTTTTAATATTATTCTAAAAAATTTTCAAAATGTAATCTTTTTTTAGATTGTTGTAAGATATTTTCTTTTAAGAAATCTCTTTTAATGTTTATATATTATATATTATTAAAAAAATTAAATGGAATTATTTTTACTTATATGGTTTGAGGGTAATTTACCAAATTCCCGAATAATTGATGTTTTGAATTGTCATATTTGAATTTACGTGTTTAATTTATACTAAAATATTTATCATTATATGTGTGGAATTTTTATAAATATATGAAATTTAAAAATTAAAGGTTTATATTACATTTTATGAATCATATGTTGGGGGAATTCCATTATTTTTATCATGATATTGTTCATGGGAATTTTGTATGATAATGGATGGTTATGTTATAACCCCGTAATTGGTGGTTTTGTGATAAAACAAATACATGTGGTGAAATTATGAATCAATGATGGCTGGTTTAATGATAATCAATGGATGTGCATTTATATTATAACTTCCATTGACTTGGGTAGTCCATAGTTAGAGGATGTCCATATTGGTTACTAAATTATTAAAGTGGTATATAAAATAATGTCCCATGTTACATAATAAAAATTTATTTTAATGTTAATTATTTTTCATGGAAATATATTGATATTATAATTTTAATATTTTTATATCATATAATATATGATTCATTTTTCAGGTAAAAAGTTATGTTTATTTGAAAATGATTTTTGAATCATCATTATACTAATGGGTATCAATCATTTATTATCCTTAATAATATTTTCATAAATCATCCTTAAATTTTCTAATGTTTTCCATATGATTATAAGGAGGAGTAGGGAGAAGAATGAGGTAAAGATAAAATTTATGAGGATATGTAATTAAAAAGAAAACATGTGTTATATTAGAAAAGTTTACTTTGCTGGAAAAAATGGATTCTGAGAATATGTCCCCTCTTGAAATGTATGGTTAAAATATATATTATTTATTAATATTTCAGTAAATAAGTAAAAGAATTTTTTTTTGGAAAATAAAGTGATTAATAGTCATAAAATGACATGAATATGTATTTTTTATAGATCACATACTTACAATTTTCATTAAAGTAGTGTTTGGATAACAGTGAAGATTAAGAAGCTTTTTTGAACTATTTTTTCTGAGTTGTGAATAACATTATAGGTCTATTATTTTATTTCTAATAATAATTTATATATGTTATAAACCCATTTGAGGATTTTCGATAAAAAATCCAATGTAAATAATTATATTTTTGGAGAAAATAATTTATTTATGTAATTATGGTTTATTACTTTTTTCGATGAAAAATGAAAATTATGAGATAATAAATGAATATTAAAAATTTCTATAATTTTTAATATAATATTTTTATTTTATTGATTTTCTATATTTTGTTATGTTTTAAGACAAATATACAGTTTTGTAATAGTGAAGTTTGTGTGACAACCAATCATATATAAAAAGGGTGATAGAATTCAACCAACAACCATAGGGAAGTAAGGATACATCACCAACAACAAGCCTACGTAATGTCCCAGCTGGTGTGAACTTTTTTGTTTTAAATACATGAATTTAGGGTTAATTTTTTTTGATAGTATATGAATTATCATAATGAATACAATAAGAATATAAATTTATTTACAAATTATTTGACTACTTTTATTTTAGAAGAGTAACATTATAGTTTTGGGATAAATTATAGGAATAAGGTAAATATAATACACTGCTATTTAAATTTATGAATAAATATTGATTTTTAATTTTTAATGTCATTTTGATGTGTGTAAATTAATTTATTATTTTGTTGATTACATGGTAGGGTATATTTGTCTGCTAAGAGTGTAATTGATGTTATTTACAGATAAATATTGAAACCATTTTTGATGACTTTATGATCAATTACTTCTTTTTTTGGGGTGTAAATTAATGTATGTAATATTTTTAATGAATATAATGTAATAATTAAAATTAACTTATATTTCGGTGTAAATTTTGAATTAAAATTATTAAATGATGTTTTTCTTCAGTTGATTTTTTTCTCAATTTTTGGAATTATCTTATCTTATTCTATCCATTTTGGTTTTTTTATTTTCTATTAATAAGAGGAAGATAATTTTATCACTTTTTGGATTCATTGATCCATTGAAGTTGATTCAAATTCTTAAGGAATGAAAAATTCATATGAGATACTCATTATTTGGATAAAAAGAAGATATTGTTAAGGAGATGGACTAAATTATGAAACACTAATTTTCAAGTAGGTATATTTACTCAATTTATTAGATAATAAATTAAATAAATCCAAAAAATATGAATAATATAACATGAAACAATAATATAAATTTATTATTCATATAGGGAAATCAATTATCTCGTAACCCATTATAGAGTTTTGTTGTTGTGACATTTCACATTATCATTAACATGTTCTATATCACTATATATCAGTAAATATCTTTTATTTATTCTCTTAAATTTCCTTGTTTTCTAACATGGTTACTATTTATGTATTAATCATGATTACCTTATTACTTCACAGAAATTCATTTAAAATAGAAGTTCTAGTAGTCCTCTTTCAGATGAGGGATTCAATAAAATAATTTTAAAAAGTGAAAACATAGTTAATGAGATAGAATTAATAATTTCAAAATAAAAATTTGTTAAATGGGAGTAATAATGTAACATGATGATATTTTTTAAAATTAAATGCTATGTTTGATATATTATAATATAATTCACAATATGTTCAAACAAATAACTGATTTTTTATTCTATGATGGTAATAAATATGCTATTAAATTTATTAGAAGGATTATTATTAATTTAATTGTAAAATATAAAATGCTATTACTCATTAAAATATTATTAATTAATGATTAAAATATTATTCACATTATTTTATTCATGTCATTATATTAATGAAATATACATTCTTCATTAATGGTTTTATTATCTTTGTGTTTGATAAATACAATTTTATTAGGAAACATTAAGAAATTTTATATAAATTAAAAAATACCATTTTTTAAATAATCATATAAAAAATATATTATGGTGAAATTCTTTGAATTTTCAAAAAATTATTATATTTAAATGAATAAATAAAACTTCAATTTTTTTCTAAAAATTGCATTTTCCATCCATTTATTTACAAATAAAATTTATATATCAACTTTTATTAAAAAAAATATGTTGTTCTTTTTTATTTATGTTAATCAAATTATGTTTTTTTCAAATTCATTTAGGCATGAATTTAGTATTAAAAATATGATGTTTTAAAAGGGAATGTTTTAGAAAATGTGATTTTCATTATGTTTTTAGGATTTAATTTAAAATTAAATACTCAATATTTTGGGTTTTATAATTTTATAATATTGATTTAATATTGGGAATCCAGAGATCAAAATTTATTAAATAGTTAAATTTTATGTTTTTTGAATATGAATAGTACAATAATAATTTCTTGTAACCATAATATAGGGTAAATCCTTTAATGATGGAAAAAATAGAATGTTAAGTAATATAAAATGACCTTATCACATGTCATAATTTTATGGGAAGTTTAATATTCATACATTATTTTTTCAAGTAATTTTTTATGACAATTTATGGCGAATTTTATTAGATTTTGACATTTAAAATATTTTCTTCAATGTAAAGTCAAACATGTGTCATTTCTTTCTTATAAAGTATAATATTATAAATATTATGCTATCTATGAGATTTGTTCAACATTTAACAATATTCCTAATATATAATATTTCTATTCATCATGGTTAATTTTTATAAATTTTTAGGGAAATGATAATTAGATTAATGGTTTACACAACATTGATAATTTAATTATTCATTTAATGGGAAAATTTAATATATCATATTTAAATTAGAAAATATATATTTAATTTTAAATAATTATTTCCAAAAATAATTATATATATATTTTTTAAAATGTGAGGTTTGTATTACAAAATTTATTTCGATGTTATCTAGTGGTACTGATATTTTGTAAAATTCAATGTAATAAATACAGCCAAAATTAAAATTGATGACTTTCTTAAAAATTAATTTTTTATTAAATGATTTTAAAAATAATATTACATTCGACAAAAAGATTATTATAAGGGTTAATATATTTACCATAATATAATTAGGTGTCGTTTTTCCATTATGTTGTTCCAATATTGACCAATATTGTTTAACAGGTCATTATTGTTATGGTAAGAGTTAATGAGATTAAATATCAGTTTCAAATTATTGATTAGAGTAATAATGTTTTATAAAATCACTAAAAACATTTCAGGAATTTATTTAGACCAAAAAATTCAAAACATTTAAAAAACTCCCTTTTGATACATTTTTAATTAGTAATTAATATATATAAATTTTATATATTGAGAAATTCCATGATTGGTTGTATCATCTCCTAAAAAGGGAAATATTTCTTATAATTCTATCACAATTATGAACATTAAACTTCCAAAATCATCCTAAATACCATAAAATGGCGGGAAAATTCTTTCTTTCTTTGTATTGTGGTGTACAGCCTCATAAACTATTATGATTCATTTTCAATCACCGTCATTCATTATGTGTTATAATGATTTCTGTAATGATTATAAATTATATTGATCTTATTTTTATCATTATTAAAATATAAATTTTCATTTACCTTCTTTCCATTCCATTAACATTAAAACAATAGTGTCATTAGTTCATATGTGTGGACTGCCACCTCCATGAAGTGATGTTCTTTTTTTCATTAAAATCCAAAATTAATGGTATATATCTATATATTTTATGAATTATTATGATATATATTATATAATTATAATTTTGGATATAAAAAGTTTTCTTACCTTCATTCGATAATAATCACTAAAAATTTGACATGTAACTCAGGCATTCATACAACCTACAATGTGCATGATTATAACATAGTTAATTTTTCATAACCTTATTTTAATGATTTTATTTAAACATTTAATTTATTTATAAAAACACAAATACTATCATGAATAGAATACTTGATATAATGGAAATATTTCACCTTTGTCCATAGTAAGCATATCGATCCCATCTTGGCCTTCGGTACTGAATTTCATTGAAACATCTGATGTGAACTTAAATGATTATGTAATTGTATAGATCATCATAATTATTCATATAAAAAATAATATATATTCTAATGGTTCTCATGAAATTATAAATTAAACTATGTTGATTACTCCAGCTAATAAATGTCATACATTATACGTGAGATTAATTATAAGGGACATTGACAAAAAAATATCATTTTAATTGTTTTAATGATATAATATCCAAATAATCATTATTCATCTAAATATTTTTTAAATTTTTATGAATTTTTTATGTAAATTAATAATCATAAATAGTTATTTTATATTTAACATCATTTTTAAAAAATATATACATACTTTTATTTTTTTATATAGGAGACAATATGTGAAATACAATATAAATAGTCTTCTTTTTCAAAACAATATTAACAACTGAAACTAATTTTTTACCATATATAGAATGATTGTATTTTCCTGCCTTAATGGTAACTTAATGTTTCCTTCATTCATTTAAAACCATACATTGTTATTTTACTAGATGGCTTTTTTCCTTTAAATATGGACACAATTTTTAGAAATATGTGATTTGAAAATTATAATTTTATTTTCTTTTATAATATGATAATGGATGGAGAATTCATATTCTTGGAATATGATATGGTTGTTGGGAATTATTTATAATTATGGATATTTCTTTTATAAACCAATTATTAGTGGTTCTATAAAAAATCCAAGGATGGTTTTTTACGTTATAAACCAATGAAGGGTGGTCTCGTTATAGACCTATCATGAGTGGTTATAAAATAATAAATAATTCATTCGGTAATAAGGAGCTGATAGTTGAACATTTTGGTTACCCCATCTAAACGATTCATAGAGAAAACTATCTCTAATGTTATATTGTTAAATCTTCTGTTTTTCTTAATGGGTTTTCAATAAAATCAATTGACATCAAAAAACATGTGATGATGAATTCTTTTAAATGACAATTACTTTTCAGGATAAAATGATATGTTTGTAAGAAAAAAAATTAATGGGTTTTTACTAATCTATTTTTTTATTTTATTTATGGACCTTATTGAGAATATTTTTGTCATCCCACATTTTTAAATGATTTTCATAGGGTTTTAAAGAATTATATGATAAAGAATGTGTTGAAGATCTAATTTTTGATGATAAGTCATGAAAAAAATGTATGTTTTATATTGATGAAGTTTGCAATAGTGAAAAAATTATAGACTGAGTATAAGTTTCCAGTTGTAATGATTGTGTTTAAATTGTAATATTTTCTCATAATTCTATAAAAAACATAACCAAAATAAATATTTGGAAATAAAAAATTAATAGTAGATTTAAATTAATTATTATTTTTATTGTTTGAGTTTGGGTGCTTTAAATTTTGATATAAAATTTTATATTGAAGAATTTATATGTTATTAATAATGTTTTTTTAATTAAAAATATAATATACAATATAGATAGAAAAATAAATAATATTATGTATTAAGAAAACTAATTTGAGATAATTATAATAAATACCCTATCTGATGACCTATTCAAATTACATCAATATTAGTGTTGAATATTGATATTACCTATAATAATATTATTTAAATTGTATTATATATGGAATATGCATATTATTAACCTAATGTAATTGGAATTGAAATTTTTTATATGATATTTAATGTCATATATTTAATGTCAATATTTTGTAAATGAATTATTTGAAATATTTTATATATAAAATAAATATAATATGTTCATATATATTTATTTATTAATTATTCAGAACTCATGTATAATTTTTAATGTGTTTATAATTAGTTTTATTTAGGAATTGTTTATAATTAGTTCATATCATATTTAAATAATTGAATTTTTTACATATTTATTTAATTCATGGTTTTTTTCATAGTTAGAATTCTTTATATTTTAAATATATGAAAGAATTATTATAAATCATATAAATTACTCATTAAAATGCCTTACATGTATACATGGTGTTGAATGACTGGTGTGACAATTTATTTAGGTTTTTTCTACCTTAAAATTCTGTGGTATTTGGTTATATGTTTTAATTTAATGTATGATTACATTTTATAGATATTAGGGGAAACAATTGTGAAATAACATTAATATTTTGTGAGTCCAAAATTATTTGGTAGAGGAATATTGGGACTCACTACCATTTTGTCTAGTGGATTTTCACTTGCCTTGAATTGATAACATTGTCTATAAATTACACCACGACTAATTTTATGAGGATTGAAGAGTTCCTACTAAAAAATTAATTTACATGAAATGGAATTACAATAATTACGAATTATATAATTTTGATTTATCTAAAAAACTATATTTTTGATTTGTTTAGTAACACAAGATATGAGATGTAAATATTCTTACACATTGTCATTATTTGAAAATTTTGATTATAAAAATGTAATGGGATTCCAAACCGCACAATTAAATTAATACACATATGTAAAATAAAATATATTATATAATATGGTGATATAAAATTCCATTGAAAATACTAAGTGTTAAATTACTTGTATAGTGAACATATTGAATTTCCTCGATTTTCCAATAGTGTGGGTCATAATAATCAACTGTTTCACTAGGTTATCATTTTTAATGAATAAATGTAATGGTTGTTTCTAATAAAATTAGATTCTTATTATTTTTCTTTTAATTGGGATACACATATCTGGGAGACCACAATGATAATTGAATCCAAATTTATAATATTTATATAATTAATACAATGTATTAGAAAAATTATTGTTCCCTAAACCATCATATACTCATAAATGATATGAGTGAAAAATGGATAAGCTAAATGTTTGTGTTATTAGAGAATATATAAAAAAATCCCAATTTATAGTGAAATATAAATTTTTTACCACTATTTCATATGCTATATTATAAAAAATGTCATTATTTTAGTGGGATAATATCTAATTAAATTCATTATTTATTTTATGTAAAACATGTAAATGAATAGAAATAAGAATAAATTTTTGATATTTTGAATCGTTAATATCTAACATGACTTATAGATATACACATTAACTAGAGTATCTAAATCGAACCAACTTCATACACTATTAAACATATTAATAATTTTTCTTAATATATAGGGGACATTATTTTTTTAATACACATCAATTAGACCATCCATTAGATATGTTCAAATATGGAAATTTTATGCATATGATATGTACAAAATGATTTACTCAGGATTTCCTTATTGTATGATCATGATAAGAAATTCAATCTATATTAAATGATGGAAGTGTTCTGACAATTTGAATATTTTAATTATATGTTTACTCTATAATATTATATTATTAATGATAGATAAATCAAAATTGTTTTTATATTTGTGTGTGTGTTGTATTTAGATTTCAAATTTAATGAAGAAAGTTTTGTAAGAGAATTAGAAAATTTCAATGAAAATAGCTTTCATAGAGCATAACATCGTAAAGGTTGTATCATTAGTGAATAAAATCTTCTATTAGACCCAAATATGTGGAATTCATAAAGATAATCATTGAAGATTTAATTAATATCAATGATTGGTAATAATATTATGTAAAATAGTCTTAGTAAATATTGGGGAGATTTATCTAGTTTCTCTTATCTCATACGTTTAGTTCTTTATTGAAAAATTGTAGTTATTAAAAATTTACATTATTGTTTCAATAAATATGGTTTTTTATAATCAACATATATTATGTGATTGATAATAGGATGATAAAAAAATTTCTTTTTATGAAAATATAGTTTATATATTTTTTATTATTAAATATGAGGTACTATATCCCATCCTTAGTGAAAATTTTTAATGAATACAAGCTTATTTAAGGAGTAATGTCCCAAAAAATATAATAAAATATAAGTTATAGATCTGTTAATGAATTTATTAAATTTTACCACAACAACATACTAATGGTTATTTTCTTATGTAAATGAGCATGTGTATCTTCTTAAGATATCTAAAAAATAATATCATTTCTATGATTCTAGTGGGTGTTTTTTTCTACTTTAGGAACTTCAATGTGTGAAAATTTTAATGTTATGATATTAAAGATGTAATGATAATGTTACTTAATTTCATAAAGATTAATATAATAATTTTTTTTATTAATAATGTAAATTTTATATATTTATGTCAAAATATTGCAATATCTCTAACATATTGCCATTACAATGAATTATAACGATGATAAAAAATAAGGCGTTAATGTATGATTTTTTTATAAACTTAATTAAATTTGAGGTTTTAATGGTAATGGGTTTAAATAATTAATTCATGATGTTGTACGTTGATATTATGATTCAAAATCATCAGCATTAGCCAATAATTATTTCATTATATATTATAGAGACTATAAGAGTTTAAAATGAGGATGTCATTAGATATTCACAGATATATGTGTAAAAATATTCATAACGATATATTGATATTAATAAGTCCATGATGGTGTGGAAAACATCTTTCTGATCTAGTTGTCAATCATATGTGATTGGATATAATGAGTTCATATTGATGATTTTATAAGGTCAATAATTGAGTTTATGAATATAATATGTATCATTTTATAAAAAATGAAGTAAAAAATTTACCATTAGTTAATGATATATGTATATAATCTTGATCTCAAATGATCATTTAAAACCCAGAGTATGACATTGAGTTATCCTTAATCAATTTTTGTTATTACATATTATTGGATGTGATATAATATGACAGTTAGAAAGTGAAATATTCGTGTATCCAGATGGAAAATATGCTTTTGAGGAATGAAATTATTTTTCAGTGGATGGCCTATAATGTGTAGCACATACAGTATCATACAATATGTATTTGGTTTACTTGGGGTGTATGATTCTTATTTCGACTTCAATATAGTCATGGTGGGAAAGATTCATATCATGATATCCTACATACTTATATATATTTTTCTTATATAATGCTTTTGGATAAGATAATCATTAGTGGTCATTATGTTTTTGATTATTGAGAAAAATTGATATTAATCAAGTTGGGATTTGACATATTATATGGGGAGTATAATGTTTAGTCCATTAACATAGATAAGAAAAGGATGTTTATGACTGTACCATGACATGATCTTTTATATGTTTTTCAGTCAAATGAGGGGTTTAAAATGTTACAATATTGAATGATGAATGACATATGATGTATCCATCATCCTAGTAATCTTACCCTGAAGGAATTATAATGATATATATTCTCTATATTGTTTTGAAATTCTGTATTTACATTAGTCAATCAATAAGTTTGAAAAAGGGATTATATGAAGATACATTCATGTATATCATGATATGAAAGGACATATGTATAAATATATATGTGTTTAATTGAGATCAAAATAGGAACATTTTTATATTGGATTGAACCATTTATTTTCTAGATTCCACTAATCAATTATGTTTATGAGTTCAAGAATTTCTTTAGTTCTCAGTGATAAAAAATTACATATATCCACACATTGTGGTCAAATTTATGGGTATGTATTTTTCACATATAGGGATTCTCTAAATGGTATTTAGAGATAAGAAAATGGATGTTTGGATATTTAATTAAAAAGTATTGAATATGATGTGCTATAATTTAATGTTGATGATATTTGAAGATAAGTGTTTTGGATGATATCTATAAAGAGTCATTTTTATTATTAAATTAAATTATTAAAAGATACTATATAAGGTGTAATTACAGTATTTTATTTATGAATTACAAGAAGTATAAACATAATAAATATATTCCATAAATTCATAAAATATATAATGTTCATGGATATATATCATTGAATGATAATGAATATGGTTATTCATTAGTTTTTTGTTAATTAATAGTGTTATAATATTGGGTTACATAAGAATATCATATTACATTGTAACTTATTTTATGACAAACCCTGAAATATATGATTCACATAGAATTTGAGTGATAAAAACACCATTCAAGTTTATTCCACATGGTTAATCTTTTACAATGACTGGTTCTTATTATAAAACTATTTTATGTATCCTGGAATTCATGTGATGAATGATGGGTTACATAAATAACTTTATCATTCAATTAAAATGTATGATTTATTCAAGGGAATGTCTCGATGGAAATATAAAGAAGAAAGAACCATTTATATTTGTGGTTCATTATATTCAAATATTACTTTTGATTATAACTCTTTTTGAATCCTTCCAACTTCAATAAATATCAATATAAGAATCTACCATGTCATGGATTGTAGGAAAATAAATCTCAAATGTCAGGTGATTCATTTCAATTATGGATTCACTAGGGGGAATAGAATTTAATGGTTGTATTAGTGTGAAAATTATCATTCAATATAATAGAGACCACACCCATCAATTATGAATATAATATGATTTATTCATTTGACAGTTTCATTGATTTTATTAAAATTTAATTAAAACACCTGAATTTTGGAATATTGTGGTTTAAATTGTATTTGTGAAGTGTTAATTAATCCTTATAAACCAATTAGTTTAAAATTTTATTTTATATGTAATTTTACTAGTAGATGAAAATTGTATAGATTGATAAAAAATAAATAAAATTCATTAAATTTTAGTGCATCTAAATTGGAATATATTTTTATAAATCGTTAGGTGAAAAATATTATGTTGATGAAAAAAAATTTAATGATCTCACGATATAGGTGTAGTTATCATTGTTTTTTGGTAGTGAAATTACCATCTGATCAATTATTTTATGGATTTAGTTAAATAATATTTGTCTCCAAATTTTATTATAAATCACCACACTATCTACGATAATGTATAATAGGGACGCTTGATGTTTAATTTTAATCAAAAATCATAATGGTTTTTGGGAATTTTCATTATATATTTCAAAGAAATAATTTTCATATATTATGATAGATGATGAGACTTCAATATTTCTTTAGTCAAGA
This sequence comes from Viscum album, assembly GCA_963277665.1. Taxonomy (NCBI): domain Eukaryota; kingdom Viridiplantae; phylum Streptophyta; class Magnoliopsida; order Santalales; family Viscaceae; genus Viscum; species Viscum album. Next base: position 1,702,521,373 of record OY728163.1, on the reverse strand, counting down.
CTACAGAGTGGGATCCATCCATTTATGTTTTAATCTCTATTATTAATTTATTAGTAGGGTACAATAATATCAGTCAATTTTTTTATTAATTTGTTTTTTAATTTTTCTGTAGAATATCTTATTATATTGAAAAATAAAAGGAAAATGTAATAAATTTTACATAGACTGAGTTGTATGATTTTAATGGTATAATTTGTTTTCTAAAAAATGAATACATAAATAAATATGGAATATATGAAAAATTATTATTAAAAAAATTATTAAATAAATAATACGTAGAAGGGTAAGAGGTGATGAGTTGAAAATTATTTTAATATTTTAAATTTTAGATTAATCATTCCTTCCAATTATATTTAGTTTTCACCCTATAGATACAAATAAATTAAATGACACCTTATTTTTATAATTGATATATGTTTATTTATAATCATTTCATTGATTAAAATGAAATATTTATTTATAAATATGATTAATATAGAAAATTTTATTTATTAGAATAAAAAAAATATGTGTAAATTTTAGGTCGTGTCAAAACACTACATGATTAAGAAGGTGATAGAGATGAATAACTGATTTAAGACTATTTATGTTGATTTAATCATTAAAAATATTTCTATTTCTCTAACCAATTATAATGATTCATGAAATTATTAAAATAAGATATTTGGTTAGGCTAGAAATCTTTTTAAAAGACCATGACCTGATTGGATGTTATATATGGAAATGAAGAAATTATACTATTGTTTAGAATAATTTTAGATGATTTAGGGAGTATATTATCAATAAATATTTTTTTTAATTTTTAGTGGTAAAACTACATCAAAAAATATATACACCTATAGTTAATTTTTACTCAATAATTAACCATCGACTCTCATTGAAAACATAATAGTACACTACTATAATGTGTCATAATTCAAGAGAAATTTTGATGGCCAATCGAAAGAACTACATATGACCTCAGGAAGGTCACACCAAATACTATAGGATAACTAAAAGGGGTGATGGTTTTTTTAGTACTATACCTAAACCAATCCCTCGATATCATAATATCCAAATAAATTTAAATTAGTGAGAAAACAATAAGGAATGATATAGGAGTATAAATATAGAATCACAATTGACTAAAAGCATCACTATTATATATCCATTTAATTAAAAATGAACTATAAACATACCAAAAAACCATTATTTATAAAGGTTATTTCATAATAGTAAAATCATATTTACGTAATATGTGAAAACTATAAAATAAGTTATTGTATAAAATATTAAAAATTCACTTAGAATTCATTTTTGTTTCACTGTAAATACATTGTGATGTGACTCTAGCTCAACCAGCTATAATAAATTAGTTTACCTTACATGTATCAAAATTAATATATTTTAATTTACAATAAATAATATGTAGGTTATGATTATTAATATTGGTATAAAATCTTCGAAATGAATCTAAGACGATGTAAAATATATGATAATATATGTCATGTTAAAAATGTAAGAAGTAAAAAAAACATATGCATAACCAATGTTATTAAACCACATGAGAAAAACCCCACCAAAATGATCAAATTAACCTGCTTTGGAAAACACTAATGAGTTTGAATGATTATTCCACATTCTCCTCAAATGGATCTGGGGTTGTACATTCTCATGCATCGATAGTCTTTGTTGCTAAACACTAGTACATATGGGATTGTAATTTCATTCATGTATTTTGATCTAGTTTATATTATATATATATAAAACATAGTATGATGTTGTAAAGCTATTGAATAATTCTACTTAATTTATCATTAAAATAAATAAATTTATCCCAGATGTACATCATCATAATACTGGGGGATTATTTTCTTATTTTTCACCCTCATATGATTCCAAAAAATATGACTCAATATGCATGTATCTAGAATTACCCAATGCACATTTAGTCATTGGCCAACATTATTTCAATTTTCACAAGGAATTTTTATCTATTTTTTGATCCTGAAATAATTTAATTCATATCATGTATTTATATAATTTATAAATTCAACAGTAAACATCATGGTAAGATAAAATTCTCTTACCCAACTAATCTAAAATTTCTCTTTCTTACCAAATCATATATCCTGATATTCATGTCTAAGAGATATTTTTTATATTATGTTCGCAAGTAAATTTACTCAATAGTAAGAAGTGATTGATGGCATTATGGATATGCGATGCCAAATCCACTTATATTCAAGAAGTAATTTATAGATATAGAAACATGATATAGGGAGAATCAAATATGAAATATATTTCATTGGGGTATATTGGAATTAGGATATTAAAAACTATATTATATAATATAATCACATTAATACATAGAAAAGACACATAATTATTGAATGAAAATATATTAGTAATAAAATTCAAACATGGGTTTTTTAAGGGATGAGTTAAATGAATTTCTTCTTTTTTCTATTTGTATCTATTTCACTATGGAAGAATTCATTTAATGAGACAATTATTCAAACATAATTCATTGATATGACTGCTAAAAAAATACACGTATAATCATCAATCCAATCAGACCCCATATATTTGGAACATATTTGAAAACAAAGTATGTCATAATTGAAATTAGTGAATATGAAGAAGAAAATAAATCATAAAATTAAATTTAGAACACTAAAAACTAACTTTAGATTTTATGTAGAGGAAATAATATCCAGTTAAACACCACAATACTACATCATACCATCCCATAAGTGGGATATACTACCATTGATGAAGTGATCTTAATGAAATATGTAATTTTACCAGAAGAGGTGGTATTGATTATGTGAAAATAATGAAATAACAATAACACCATTTTGATGTAATGAATTACCCAAATTTTGTCTGTATAAATTAAAAAAATATTGAAATTTAGTCAACAAGATAAAAAATTATAACATAAAACAACTATAAGACACATATTTAATAAAAAAACAAAATGATATAAAAACATCGAATTAATGAAATTTGACTATAATATCAATATAAAATCATAACGTTGTAATGAATCCATAAATAAAATCCTCAATAATAAATCCAAACCAATAAATTATAATGGAATTTTTAAATCCTACGTAGATTCACCAGTAGTCCAATTAATCCCAATTAATGATGGTATGTTTTGGAAGGTGAATTGTCTTCTGAGACTAGACATTAACACAATAGAAAAAATATCGGTTCAAGCTTGAATCCATTAAACACATGTAGAAAGATGATTTTATTGATGAATGTATATTTTTGGGATATAGAATAATATAATGAATCCCTAGTTATTCCATATGGTATATAAATATTTCAACTAAATTTTCATCATATCTATGATTTTATTATTAAAATGTAATTTGTTATTCTAGGCCACCAAATCAGGTTCAGTATATCGTCATCAACATGGTTTGTATGGATCACCAATTAAACCTCTTAGTTATATTTTTACATAGTTCAAGGAAAATGATGAAATGATATACCTGATATTTAGTTTATTTTATCTATTTTAGATATTTATCATAGTTGATAAATATTTTAAGTGGGTTTTTGTAAATATTACATTCATCCAAATTTTCTGGGTTCATGGACTAAGATTAGTGCCTTATTATGTGAATTTTCAATCCCTCCATAAATGTTAAATATTTCTCATAATATTTTTATCATCATCATGAAATAAAAAATAGATGATATTAATAGAGTGTGTTTGAAAAGGTGATGAGAAATCTATGCGGTTTTAAAACATTTAAACTAGGAATAGCAAGAATAAGAATGAATTGATTATAAATTATAAAATTCACAAATAGTGTGTTCTATGAACATTTAATTAAACGAATATTATGATATAAAAAATTAATATTATATTATGATTGTGTATATTATATTAAAAATTTTATTTCTAGGTATTAATAACCCCATAATGATATTTAGGATATGGTCTAATTGGGGTTTGTAATCAGTTCCTGAATTAGTAAATTCACTAGAAATTCCATCACATAGCTTGGAATATTAATATAGTATTTTTTATCTAAATTTAGTATATGTGTGAATCGTTAATTTTAATAAAACAAAAAAATAGTAAAATACATGGGATTCGTTTATCCTTAGATCACTATGATATGGATAAAAATATTTCAATTAAATTATGGGCCCTTTTTCAATTTTAAATTTGATTCATCAGACTAGATAATACATTAATTTTTAACACTTATTAATTTTTTCCTTAAACAAAATATTGTTTAATTTATAACACATTAATCTGAAAATAAAATAATTATTTCAGTCTGCATGAGAAATATATAATTTTCTTTTTTGATGTTCAATGATGTGACAAAATATGCATAATTAGTGTTTCATGATTTTTAGCATATTATTTTAAAACTATTGCAATCCTATCATCCCAAAACTTTATTAATATTTATTATTTACCATTGATGGAATGATAATTGAATGAGTGAGTTTTGGGAAATGATATATTATGTTTTCAATATTGTTTTAACACATATCTCACATTTTAGTTCCCAGACAATATGCTTTAATAAAAAAAGTTTATATTCTATTTATTATCTATTTCACATTTTTCTCTCTATATATTATAAATTCATTATTGTAATATCTAAAATTCATGAGGATGGGTGACTATGTGGAAGCTTTTCCTTATGGATAAGTATCTATATATTTCAATTTTTTATACTTCCTTTTAATTTTAATTTTTATTATATTTTTTAGAGGAATAGAAAAGTGTAACACTAAAATATTTTTAAAATTGTTACTTTAAATTAAACAATCTTTTTGATATTTTAAATTTCACGTGATACTGAAAATTGAAATATATATATATATATATATATATATATATTAACAGAATATGTCAAATATTACATTCAGAAGTCACTGTTATGGAATGCACTACATGAAATACTTACTTCGATATCACCACACACAATACCGAATTGTCAGGCACTACCTGAAAGATTGACATGACTTATATTAAATGCAATAAAACATTTCTACATTGAACCATTTATTATTTTTAAATGAAATAATTTAATATTTATAAAAATATTATTTCTATAAATATTAACAAATACTTTTAAAAACATTATTTATTATGGTTTTATAGAAATAAAACATAATGATAATGATTTATATAATTATTTGTGATGATTATATATATATATATATATTATGAAATACAATTCATGTCATGGTCTGATAAACAATAAAAATAATTTTAGACATATATTTAAATTTATTTAGATATATTAAAACTCGTTTTTTAATTTTGAATTATCACATTATCTTAATTTGAATTTTTTTTTTCGGAGGCACATCTATTTTTGAAGAATGGGGAAATTATAGAATTTTAGTTAAAAATAGCTTTTTCTTTAAATTATTTTTAATGTTAAATAATATATCGAATTTTCATTAATTATAAATTAGATCAATTATACTTAAATAAAAATAATAAAGGTATTTAAAATTAATTTTTCATTGATATTTAATATATAAACATTATAAACTTTTTAACATCTTTCTACCTCAAAAAACTAAATTTCATCCCATCAACATGAATTACATTAATTTTAACATTTCCTCTTCTATGAATTGAATTTATAAAAAACAGGAATAAACCATTATAACAATTATAAAATCTATATTCAAATGTGACCATATTAATGTTTTTCCAATTATATTAGTAAACGTGATTAATATTAATCACATCGATTAAACTCAAATTAGGCATAATTAGAGACTAAACCTTAATTTTAGGGAACCAAATGACCAATAAACATATCAGAACATCAATTTTCTAATAAAATAATTCATCCATAAAACATATATTTTTTTCTTTGGGTTGGATTTATAGGTCTGTTTTTATGTAATAACATTTTGACACCTAAATGTTTTTTCAAAATTTCAAAATTAATCCTTTTATTTCCCAATAAATGTCCACCACATGAACAAATTATACATACCTATAAAAACAATTGGGTTCATACAAGAACTTTAGAATATAATTCCAAACATCCCTACCTTCCTCCATGCATCCTACATTTGTAAATGATGTCTTTTAAGGAATCCTTTTGTGACAAACCAAAAGGAGTTACCAGATTAATTGGTAACGCCTTCTCTGAAGATCATTTCTTTTTATTTTCAGTCTACTACGCCTCAAATATATTTATTTAATTATTTTATAATAAATTTAACCTATATGTACTATTTTTATATTATATTTTTTCACCTAAACATACTCATTGCTACATCCAATGGTAGCCATACATAGTGCTAATGTGTATGGAAAACTATCACCTTACAGTAAGATCATTGTTCAATTCATCATTACTACCTCACATAGTGGAAATTATAATGGAATCCCTAATTATATATTTCATATATTATATATAATATCTAATTATTCTTATATATATCTTTTTTCAACAAATATCATTTTAAATTCCATTTTGGGTTAATACGATAATTTAATCTGAGGAAATGTGGACTACCACAACCTTAATGTGATATAATTATTCATACATGACATGAATTTTATTAAGGATGGGTTTTTTGAATATATATTATATATGAAATAATAATTCTACTGTAATTATTATTTATATATATATATATATATATATGTACATTTATGTCTTTTTCTTTCATTCTTCTTACACGATAATAAAAATTGAAACTTTGATCATGTGTACAAACGAAATACCATCTACATGAATATTGTATTCCATTTTATACATATATATTATGTTTATTACTATAAAAAGCATATAATGGATACAAATTATATTTATATTATGTTTTAGATTATGGAATCAAGAAATAATTACAAGGAGGAATGATATAAAAAATCAAGACACGTACGAAGAGTAAATTCAATATTACCGAAATTGAAAACATAACATAAGATTGTTTACAAGAGGGGAATATATGGTCATAATTAATCCATATATGGTACTACATAAAAGAATAATATTATAAAAAATGTGTATAATAAATATATATTTATAATAAAGGCTGTTATAATTAGTATGACAAGAGTCAAGACACAAGCTTATAGGACTTCATCTCACCTTTTAATTTCGTGAGATACATGCTATATTCAGCACTAATTCAATTTATGTGGTGTTTTTAATTCCCCTCATTCTATTCAATATATATTATATATAAATGTATGGGTACACACATATCCATTATATGTTCTTTATTTCATTGGGTTTATGTCTCAAAAGCTACCAAATTAGTAATATTTTTCCAAAATTCCCTATTGTAGACTCATGTTTTGATAGAAACCTAAATTAATAGTCATGGTGTATACAATTATATTTTGGAAATTATATCATGAAGTTATATAATTTAATGATATTTTAATTTTCCTATAATTTCATTGCATCAAATGAATTTTATGATCCAAAGTTACCAATTTATAAGAGTTTATTAAGACAATCTCATTGCTTTTTGATATTGATAATGTTTATTCATCATTTTATGAAATATTAGGATCCAAATCTCCATGGAATTCATGAATGTTATCCCCACATGGTTAATCATGAAATATTAATTTATTGGTACCATATTTATACTCTTTGGTATATATGATATGTAATAAATTATTTTTAATAATGCCCGACATATCCCACTATTTAGTCAAAAATCTATGTTTTCTAAAAGGGGTTCCTAGAATAATATAATATTTTCAAAAAAAATAAAAACTAATTTTTCTATTTTATCTTTTATAAAATTTATCAGTGGAATATTATTGTTGATTTCAGAATGATGAACTTTTTTATAACATTTTTACCAGGAAAATTGAATGATCTTTTATACTTGAACTACTTTTAAATCATTACTCGCAATCAATTATATGAATATTTATTTTTATTTTTAAAAGTATAATTTTCTAGAAAACATATTTAAAATATATTTTCTTGGAAATGGTTTTTAGAATTTTTTCAATGTTTTTATATATATTTTTATCTATTGTGTTATTCTAATGGTTTTATGTTTTACAGATACTATTTTAAAGTAGAAAAGATATTTACCTCTAGAAATGTTTTCTAAATATACTTCAAACATATTTTCATTTATTATAAAAATATATTTTGTCAATAATTACCTTATATTAAATGATATAATGGTTCAATTCAAATTAATTATTGATCATATTATTTTTTTTGGAATAATAGTTAAGACATATATTACAATTCCATAGGATTTATGATTTTGAAGCATTGTACATTTCAGTGGTTATTATTTCATGAATTGATTATAAAACATATATCCATAAATAGTTCATGATGTGATGAAATATTTATGAAACCTATTTAATTTCATGCATTATGATTTTATGATTATAAAACCTATCACTTTTTATTGTTCATGATATGATGAATGATTAATTATCTAATGGAAATGTATGAATGATATTACTATGATATTTCTGATGCACATTCCACCAGAAAATGAATTGTAAATTGATAAGTTATATATGAGGTTGAAAAGTACATGAGTTGTATTCAAATCCAAATAATTAAAAAGTACATGGTTTTCCCCAACATAAATTAAATTGGGTACATTGGTCATACCCTAGATTGAAAAAACATGGTTTCTGTCATCTATCACAGACCTAAAATAAAGAGGGTACATGAGTTGTAGCACTATCCCAAAAAACAAGAAGTTATGTTGGTCATATATGAAGCATTAAAAAAGAGGGTATACTGGCTGTATCCAATTATATTAAACAATAAGGTACATGATTTATATAAAATGACTAAATAAGAAAGATTAAATAGGTTGTAGTGTAATACCAAAAATATTAAGGTACATGGGGTTTAGAACAAGCCTAAAAGAAAAGGTTACATAGGTTGTAGCATAATCCTGAAAACAATGAGGTACATGGGTTGTTGCCCAGACATTAATGAACGCGGGTACACTGGAGGCTATCCTAGCTTGAAATTGGTACATCAGCCATAACCTAATCCTAATAGGGTACAAAGGTAATTGTAGGTAGCCTCGAAATAAATATTTCTATTCTTATATGTATTCAAAAAATAATATTTCTTATTCCTCCATTTCAATTTAATAGTTCTTGATATTTATTTCCTTATGATTTGTGTCTTATGGAATACCATGCTTTGTGCCACAAATCATGTTTATTATTTACAATATACATTTATTAATATGTTAATATTATGATCATGTTCTAATAGCCATATTTTCATGGTTATTATTACATTTATTCCTTTTTACCCTAACTGATCATATGATATATCCCCCTTTTAGGTTTCCATTTTCCAAGAATTAAATAATGGTTTTAGAAATATTTAATAATGGTGGATATATTTATAGAACATGTTGCTGATATTTCACAGAGATATAAGGGTTAGTTATCCATGTATCCAAAACCAAAAAACTATTACTGTCCCTAGGATAGTATATTTTCATAATGTACTAAATATTCATCTGAAATGATTTAATATACCTATATGCAAATCCAATGTCTCTAATATATGTATCAATGGAAAGGAACGACAACCCATTAGAAACAAGGATTAGAAAATATTAGAGACATCCCTAGGTATTATTCAAGGGATATGTATTGGGATGTCTCTAAGAATTAGTATAATGATGCGGAAACATTTTAGAAAATGACACAGAATATTGTTAAAGGATATAGTGAGGTTTATCCTATTAAAAAATACATTTTTAATACTACATGTATATATGTGTTTGTCACTAATGTACCTAGGGTTAACAACTATGACATGATTTTTTGGGATTTTCTTGGGGTAATATTGTGCTTGACTGCATCCCATTAGCACACCTGGTTAGACAGTCTTGGGGTATATGGTTTGAGAATTAAGAAATTATTCCCAAAATTTCATTGATGATTTAAATAAATATTTTCTATGAATAACCTAGAATAAACCCATGATCTTATATATTAAGGAATATTATTTGATTTAGACATCCAATAATTAAATAATTTTAGTATAATGTGGTTTTAAGATATAATAAACAATGATCACATTATGTTATTGATTATAGTCAATGGATGGAACACAAAAGAACAAGATTGACATAGAATGTGATAGAAAATTTTATGATGAGTAGTAATAGGGGATGATCACTAGATTGAAACATGTATTGATATTTAATAATAAGTTGTCATAGAACAGGATTTACAATATGTACATTAAAAAATGCTAGACACAGTAACAAAGATAAATATAAAGTTTTATGAGATTTGAGTAATTGAGACCAATGAGGAAAGAATATTTTGTTTCCCATGTGTCAACAATGTGGAATTAATCACCTTATTGAATTTCATATAGCTACAAGAATATGTTTTGACTATGGAAAAAAAGCACAAATTGAATGCGACAACATTGAAAAAATGTAATGTTTGGTTAAAAGAATAGATATTAATGTTGTCCTCTATATGTTATTATCAATTGTTGAGTTCATTAAATGTGGAAATAATGGGAATTTTGATAATCTATGTCCTATGAAAAATGAACATTAAGTGAATCAAAAAAATGGTACAAGTATTGGTTTTTCAGATGATGTTAAAGAGACCACACATGACATGTGAGTGGTATGTGATTTTCTTCCAGTATTTATTAAATTAAACAAAAAAATCATGATTTGATTGAGGTTGAGGAACATTAATACAAGATTCAAATTTCATATTCTATTAATTTTGTATTAACTAATTTTTTTATAATGCTTGACTAATGGGGTAAGAGTATTGTTTGTTGAATTAATAATTTATGTTTTGAAATTTACATATAATTTTATACGATTCAGGAAATATATATTTATTTTTGGTATATATTTTCATTATGGATTTAAATGTAATTTTTTATGGTTGATGCAGACATTGAAATGTGATTTCATAGATAGGTTATATTTTTATTAAGGAATGTTTACCATTAATTATTCCATGATATTATGATATTTTTTTGTATAATGATATGTGGGATGTGAAAACGTAAATTGGATGGTAATAATTACCTTACTAGTAATTTATAATTTGTTGAAAATTAGATTATTATATAATGGATTGAGTTTTAAAATTCTGGGATTTTTATAATATATAATGTAATCTATCAAATTATGAATCCTGAATGTTTTCAAGATGTATTTATAGTAATTCATGTTGTTTCCATGTTCTTATAATATTTACTATGACGTTGTTTCCATTATTTGAATGTCACATTCAAGAACTCCTTTGTGATTTATGGGTGATTTTTGATAATGTGACATTGTGAAATCCAATCTATGGTTTTGGATTTTTATATTCAAAAAGGTTTATAAGGATAACCAGTCCTGAGAAGTTTATGTTATACATAATATGAAGTATTTATTTCACTGATTGTGTGTTGAAAAACAAGGTTAAAAGGATATGAAGTGATTTACAGTATTTCGAGGATTCCCATATTATTTTCAAAATTATATTACCATGGTTTTACAAAATGAAATCATGTATGTCAGGTAATATCCAATCATGACTGGAAAGTCTGCTGGTCTTGAACCGGTTACTGAAGGAAGATATAAGTTTCATGCCTACCACTGGCTTATGCAATGATATGTATAATGTATAACTATTTTTATTAAATAAATATTTATGATGAAAAAATAGTGTTATTTTTTTGTATGTAGATTAATTTATTAACCGTTTCTTATTAGGAATAGTTATATATGAAGAGTAGTTATTTTAAATCATTTATGGGCCTTTATATTTTTAAAAATTGCATTACAGCTCTTTTGGGAACAAGAATCATTTATAGATTTCCATTACGTGATGTAATTGATGAATTATAAATTGAATATAGAATATAAAAATAATCAAATTCTATCTACATAAATATATCATGTAAGTGTAATTCCTTATATTCATGGTCAATTAAATAATTAATCATAGTTTGGATATTAATCAATAGAAAATGTGTTGTAATAATAACATAATTATTGGGCAACCAATGTCCTTATAAATTAACATAGAATTAGGATTTTTTGGCCCTTAACCATTCATTTATCATCTACTTGTTTTTGATTGATGACTTATATCAATATCTATAAATATTTTCACATTTCCTCGATGTCCAATCATCACTCCCAACCAATGTTATCTAATGTGGAAACCATGTTAAATGATTGTTTTGGTAACCATCGGGTGTCCAAAATTAACTTTTTAAAGGAAGTTTTAGAATTATATTTTAAGATGAGGATTTCATTGAATAAATCATTAAAGTATTAATCCACTGATATGTCAGATGAATTTCAAGTGAAACAATTCATTTTAAGGGCGATATAATGTAACACCCCTTGATTTTGGATATTGTTAATTCCAGGTGACCATAAAAATATAAAATTATATGTAGATAAATATTAAAACACTAATACAGGAACTCCATTCTTAATAAACTGACTTGTCTTTCACTATATTTAATAATGTCTTGGCATTACCACAAAAATAAGGACATGGCATGCGCTACCCGCAACACCAACTAGTAAAACATTCTACACAACCCTGAGATTCTAGAAATCATCATTTTATTATAATTTTTAATTTATTTTATTATAACCTAGATGCTGAAAGTATATATATAAATATTAATAAATACTTTACATATATTAATTATAATGGTTTTCCCAAAATAAAACATATTAATAACAAAATGTATAATTATTGGAAAAGTCCTTAAGTGATTGAAAATAGTACGAACTACACTCCATGTCATTCTTTGAGAACAATGAAATTAATTTTATAAACATGTATAAATTTTAAATGATAATTGGAAACTAGTTTTTGAATTTATAATCCCAAAATTATAATAGAGTGAAATTATAGGGTATTTTTTAGAAATATCAATTTTGGATGAATTCTGTAAATGCTACTTTTTTAGTTAAAAATAAACAGTTCGTTTAAATAATTATTAATGTTAAATAAAATATTAAATTAATTTTAGGGTTAAATTACAACCAAAATGAATCTTTTAAAAAAATTATATCATTACATTCTATTTTAATATAAAATTGGATATAAAAACTTAATATACTTTTGGATATATTTCTACCTTAGCATGCATATTTTCAACTCATCTGTCGGATTAAAAATAATATAAAATTTTTATCAAATGTAAAATGAATTTAGAAAAAATACACAATTTTAATATTTATAATATTTAAATTATAATAAAACCAACTAAATTTATAACCAAGAATACTAGTAAAAGTGTCTAAAATAAATCATAATATTTAAGGTCAAATTCAGCTTATTTATGGATGAAACCAAAATATTATGTGCCCAAATGACATGTAAACATTTCCAAAACTCATTTTTGGACATATAGCGTTCATAAAACGTCCATTTTTTTTCTTTTTATTAATTTTTTAGGTACTAACATGTGTACTCATAACTTATTAGAAATAATATCATGTGAGACCTTTTACATCACTAAAAAATTCCACCACATCTCCCACTTCTACAATCCTCTTAAACCACTAATGTACATGAAAAATTTAACTGATATAGATAAAAATATCCCTCCATTAATAATTTGAGCCTCCCATTGGAGAAATTGGTATAAATCGAATAAATTTAGCACGAACCCGATGATGTTACCAGATTAAATGGTAACACATTCTCTCAAGATCCTTTCATTTATTTTTCTTCACCGGCCATCCACTATATTTATTCAATTATTGAATAAAAAAATCTTCAATACGATTTTATGTTTTTATTTGTATGGATTTTACATAATCATACACACAGCTCTATCTAATATGTAACAAATAAATAGTATATGTGTAGGTTAAACTACACACTCACAAAATGGTGATTGATCAATTTTTCCTTACCACATCTCTTGGTCAAATTTATGATGATACTTTTGTGTGTATATTTATATAATTCATATCTTATACTTATTTATTCATTAATATTATTTAATTATTTTTACAATAACATTATTTTTAATTTTAATTTTCTGTTAATACAATATTTTTGTTTGAGAAAGCGTGGAATACTTCCCCCACAATGAGATATGATTCATTTATAATATAAATTGGTCATATTGAGGATGGTAATACTGACTATATATAATATATGATATCGAAAATCTACATTGAAAATGATATATATATGTATCAATCTATATATATAAAAATATATAAATAAATGTATATGTATTTTAGTTTCTTTCTTCTAGAATTACAAAAAAAAGGAACCACGTTCAGGCGTACTTACAGCCTATCATCTCCATGAAGGTGTTTTCCATTTTGTACTAATATATTCTATAAATTATTATAATATAAATATAATTTCTATACATGATATTCATATAATTTTTTACATTCAGGAATCCTTATAAATGAATAAGCACCAATAATATATCAAATTAGGACATGTGAGAAGAATAAAGAGAATATTAACTAAAGTGATTACATAACATAGGTTTGTTAAAAAGTGGTTATTATAAGGACTAAATAAAACAATATATGGTAATATATATAATAAGTTGGTTCTATAAATGATGTAAAATAAAATTATACTTATTATACATTTGTTTTTATTAGTATAACGACATTCAAGACACGTGGAATGGGGACTTCATCTCACTTATTATTTCCATGATATACATGCTATGTTATAAACTCTTTCCGTTTTTTTGGTGTATGTAGTGTATTTGATTTAATTATATGTATCATATACCTAAATTTATGGGTCTTAATAAATCCATGTAATGTTCTTTATTTCATGGTGATTATGTTTCAAAAGATTCCAAATTGATAAAATATTTTGTTGTAATTTTCCTTCATTGAGAATCATGAATAGATATCCACATAAATTCTCATTCAAGATATAGAGAATTCCATTTTACATACAATATAACTAAAAAATTTCTGTTAATTTTATTTTAATCTTCCATTAATTTTCTTTTCATACATGTAGTGTATGTTCCCACGATAACATGTTATAAGAGTTTACTGAGAAAATCTAATAACTTTTTGAGATTATTTATGTTTATTCTTCCATTGATGAAATATTTTTATACATATCTCAAGAAAATACAAGAAATTTATTATCCCCTAGTTATTAATAACATGTTATTGTATTGGTAAGAAATTTATACTTTTTGATACATAATATAATTCTGAATGTAATTTTAACATAGCCCGACATAACCCTCTATTCAGTTGGAAATCTATGTTTTCAAAAAATGGTTCAATGGATATTATAATATTGTTATATAGTCATCAAAAGAAAATTGCATCCTATTAAAATTTTGGAAATTTTTTCAATGAAATCTTCTTATGTAATACTGAACGAGTCATTTTTTTTAATATTTTTACATTAGAAATGAAATGTTCTTTTTTACCTAGCACGACATGTATAGACTTTCCCACCACCAATTATTTTTTGATTTAGATTCCTGGTAGAAAAAAATAAATTACGAATAATTTTAATGATATTTTAAATGAAATTTTTTTCATAAGGTTTTTAATATTTTTTTATATAATTTTTAGGAAGGAGGTTTCCAAAGGAATTATTTTTCATAGATCATTTTCTAAAGAATAAATGAAATTTGAGATTGAAAATGATTGGAAATTTTCAATCCATGTTATTTAAATATATGATCACATTCATTAGTGTAACTCATTCCCTTATAGCATATTATCTAATGTTACCACTTATATTCTTTATTTAATGGATTATGATTGAATGATTCTTAAGACACCCGTTTCTCTTCAACGAGTTTTATGATTTTGAAACCCACTACTTTTCATGTGTTTTGATTTCAAAATGTGATTATTAAACCAATATATTTTCTTAGTATATAATGTAATTAATTTATAATGATACCCATTTTATTTCATGGGTTATGATTTTATTCTAGTAAAAACTATCTATTTTTATCATTAATGATATGAGGAAGGTTTAATATGTAATGGAAAATGTAAGGATGATTTTATTTTGAGATGTCGGGGATATATATCTCTCCCCAAAGCATTTGATAATGACACTTTTTTATGATATACGTTTTTATATATTTTATAGACCAATCACACAAACAATATGCTAACTAGGTTATTGCAAAATCCTAAAATAAATATGCTACACAGGTCATAGTGAAATCAGAAAAACATGAAGTTACATGGGTTATATCCCATGCCTAAAAGAATGAGGGTATAGATGTTATATATTAAGCCCAAAAACATGAAGTTTTATGGTTCATATCCAAATACAATAATTAAAATGGTAAATGGGTTGTAGATCATTCCTGAAAACAAGAATGTACATGGGATGTTGCCCAATCTTAAAAGATTGAGGGTACACATGTCATATGTCATACACCGAAACAACAATGTACATGGGTTGTAAGCCAAGACTAAAAGAATGAATGTATAAGTATTGTAGCCCATTCCAAAAAACATTAGTGTAAATTTTTGTATCATAAGCATAAATTAACGAGGAATCTGGGGTTAGTAGACCAAGGATATCGTAGGTACACGTAATGTATCCCAATCGTAACATGTTATAATGTTCTTCGTAGGTACACCTGAGATAAAATTTTCTATTCTTATATGAATTACATAAATCCTATGTCTTATACCATTTTTACAAATTCATATTTAATGTTTTTTTCCCTTATTATTCATATCTTATTAACTTCCAATCATTATCAAAAAACAAATGTTTATGATCTTTGATATCTACTAATGTTATGATCATGTTATAATATCATTATATTCATCATAATGCATATATGTATCCCATTTTTTCCATTACTGCTAATTTTAGATCACAACCTTGTATGTTTACTTTCCCTAATTTATGAAGAATGTTTTACATAGATGTACTAATGGTGTAGATCATCATGGGAGATGTTGAGGTTATTTTTCTATGATATAATATTTTGTTTTCCCTTTTTCAAGATACACTAAACTATAATGGTCCTAAAGAATTTATTTTCTTTAATTTAATAAATTTTAATTTATAATGATTAAATATTCATGTATTCTACGCTTGGGTTTCTATATAGACGGTTAGGTGTAAGATCCCAGTCTATTCTTCTGTCACCATGGGTGCCTTTTCATGTAATTGTTTTTTATATACCTAAATTTTGGAGATGTGGCTTAGGGTGTGGTTCGGAGAGTTTCAAAAAAAATTAACAGGCATTGGGATTTTCATGGTTTCAGCATGATTATAGAACTCACTAATAAACTAGGAAAAATTTTAGCAAAACCCATGTGAACATGAATAGGGATCTCCACAAGGTTGGCACATGGTTTTCCCAAACTATGAACCCCTTCCTAGGAAAAAATGTGTGCGGGTTCTAATTATCTAATAATTAGTTAGTTAATCACTTGAACCACTAAAACACCTATATTTCAACAAATTCCTGCGCTTAAAAAATTCAACTATATCTCAGAGAAATCTAGTTGAATTAAAAGGTCATTTCAACACTGTTCATTGAGATCTAAAGCCTAGATTGAGGACCATCCCATTTCCCAGTAAGTGGATTTCATCCATTTGCTTGTTCTGTTATTTCCTCTATCCTTCTATTATTTTTTCATGTATGATCTTTAGTTTTTTCATTGATATAAACCTATATGTTGAGATCTTTATCTGTGATTACAGATATAGATATAGAGTTCCATGATCCTGATACCATTGATTTAAATTATGGGTGCAGGGATTAGATCATGATCATGATCGAGGTTCCTTCACTTCTATAATTTTAGTGATTATGTTAGACTATATTGCATAAAAAACTAATGTAATTAGTCTAAATGGAACAATTATAATTTTTATTTGATATGTGTATGTGAGATTATTGATTTTTTAGCTTCACATGATATTTTATTTCCAAAATTGGAGTAATTTAGAATGAATATTTCACTAGTGGTTTCTTTAGTGATTAAATTGATGGTTGAACCAAGGGGATATGGGGTTGTCCAAATCGATGATTGATTTGGGGGAATTTATTATGATTTGGGATATTATAATTGAGATGTATATTGTTGATGGTTTCGAGATAATTAAATAGGGGGAATTAATAGTGAGATGGTGGAAGATTATATAAGACAACTAATGGGGAATAAATTATATTCTATGATGTTGATTGAGAAAATTAATTGTGATGTTACTTATTATAAGTTGAAAAATGGTTTGGATAATTAGTGGGGATGATTAATTAAGGAATAATATTTATTTTGTTTGATTAATTAATTGATGAATTAATTTATGGTTTGTGTATATAATTAATTGTTGGGTTAACTAATAGTTTTTAATATACATAATAATAATTTGATTTGAAGGATAATTATGTGTTCAATTCTAGTGAAATAAAAAATGATTTGAATGATTGATAATGTATGAGCTAAACATGGTGTTCTAGATACATTGAGATGTTAGGGCATGTTACATGGCATTCTACCATAATACGATATACAATCACTTATGAGGTTGAGTGGTAGACCGAAATATCTACGCCAATTGAGAATGTGGTGTGTGAGAAATGGTGATCTAAACCAATTGATATTGTTAGTGTTGTATATGGTATTCTACACCAAACACATTTTAATGCTAAATTATAAGTTCAACTCAATACCTAAATCAAACCTGAGTTTAATGTGACATGAAATGAATAAATGAAAATATAATTATTGTTTAATTATAAAACATGATTATTGACTTATAGACTTTCATACACTATATTGTGACTTGAATTGGATTATACATCATTGGTGGTGGACTACAGAGTTGTACTCACTCCAAAATTTGGCCACCTAATCGTCACCAGAGCACACTTTTTTGTTTTCAGAAAGGTTAAAGGAATGGACATGTGATTAGTAACCATTTGGAAAAAGAAGATGGGTGAGGGAAACATACATGGTTTGGGACCCACATGGTAGTTTTTATGTAATTATTTCGAATTTCATTTTTGAAACATGACATTTGTATTGTTATAGCATTATTTCCATTTCATATGAGTATTGAATTTCATGGTTTAATAATAATCTGAAATTTGTGTTAACCTAGTAATTTAAATGCTTCCACACTTAATTATTTTTATTTTATTATGTTTGTTATTTACTCTGATAAAATATGGTATTGTTTCTCCATTAATATCTTAGCAAACCCTCACTGCTAGTTGGAAACAAAAATCATATGGGGAGTCATGTTTGAGAGTATGTGACCAATCACCTAATAGAAATATTTACTGGGACCTAGGTTAGAATGTTACTATGTTGTATCAGAGGAGATTAATAGTTTACTTATTCTTTGACTTATTTATATGGGAAAGGTAGAGAAGAGACTAGGAAGATTGGGGGATTGGTTTTGATATTGTACAAAGTAGGTGAAGACCCTTGTATATGAGAATATCTAGGTTTTCGTGGTTGGATTATTATGATTGATGTTTTCTATTACACTTGGATATTATTTAAATATTTGTGTTGATCCTATGGTGTGATTTGACATTGTTTTTAAGAAATGATTATTTTGGATTGATGGAAACAAGAGGTACGAGAGTTGAGTAAAAATGAATCACTCTGGGCAATCAGTTATATTATGACATGCCTTCTTTTAGGATCAAACAGGAAAAGATGTTATGGTTTTTTATTGAACATGAATAGTTTTCCTTATTGTGATGTTGATAGAAAAAGAGCCTCAAATGAGTTGTCAATTGTGGTAAAATTTTGAAAATTGATATTAATTGGGATTCTAAATGAGAAGTGTTTTAATGAGAATTATCTTATCATTTTTAACTAATACATAGGAGTAGGATGGTTAAGGGTAATGATAATGCCTCTAGGTTGACTGTGTTGCATGAAATGGGAAATAGAATGATGAAACTTGTTGTGTATCTTTATCCACATACATAAATGTTATAAGGATGTGTTATAAGACTTAATATGTTTTTTTTGGAATTATAGATACATTCAACCATGACGATTTTTGAGAGGGAGACTAAGGGATATGGATAAGAATAAACATCCAGCTAAGGAATGAGAGGCCCTATTAGTGCTTTGTGAGGAGGTAGGGAAGATGTTCCAAGAGAAATATGGTTGTTTCCTTAAATTCATGGTGAGAGAGGCCAGGGGAGTGTTCTAAAAAGAATTTCGGAGTTTAAAAAAAGATTTAATTGAATCTACCTGTGACTTTTACTATAGAAGGTGGACCTGAGGTAGATGAACTATATATCAAATCCATAGAGATGTTACATGACTTCATTGTGACACCATATGAGTGGAGGGTCATGTTGGATTCTTAAATTCTATGCGGTTATAAGAAGAACTAGTTGGACATTCTTTTATGATCTGGATAGAGTAATGATATGTAGTTTAAGATATTTCTGGAGAGGTTTAGGGAGATCCTCTATCCAGAGACACTGAGACTATATAAGGCATCATGTTTTATGCTTCAGACCCATGGAATAATTTTCAGAATGGATTAGGATGAGCGTTCCATAAATTTTCCATGTTTTTCTCTATCATTGGTGATGGATGAGGCTTCTTTGGAAAATTATTTTATGATGTAATTAAGGGTGAAATTATGTCACATATTAATATCCTTAGACTGATGAAGTTCTCCGAACTAGTGTATCGTGCTTTAATTTTAATGGGGAACCAGAAGGATGTTTCTAGAACTAGACAGTAAGTCATCACATGATGGCTAGGGAGTGCGCCTTCCAAGGATTGGAAGCACAGTTATGAAAACCATAGTCATGAATATAGAATGATAGGTGGAAAGTGAGCAGGAACAGTTTCCCCAGACATTACTCATGTTCTTTTTCATGAGTGTGGTAAGATGAGACACTACGATAGGGTTGGTCATCTCCCACCAGTGGAGTACTAATTTTGATGTATGATGGGACACCTATAGTGTTTTTATAGGAAAAAGTGGCACAACTGTGTAGATGTAAAAGCTACTCAAATTCAATGTGTGGGAAGGGGTCTTCTACACTATATAACAATGTATGTTAGAGTTCTACTGGTAGAGGGTGTAGAGATTGTGGATGTTGTTCATCAGGAAAGAGAGTCTGTATCAGTATAGATTTGTTACTCAAGTTAGTCAGAAGAGACCATTGATAAGTGGTAAATTATAGTTATATTTAGTGTAACCTATACATGTGGAGAGTAGGGTTTGTCCATCGAAATTGAGAGTCACAATTGTAATAGATACTAATTTTCTACTTCCTTGTTTGATACTGGTTCCTCTAATTCTTTTATATTTTAAAATCATATTAATGGTTTGAACCTGGAGATGGTGTCCATAGTCGAATTAATAAATATCGATACACCATAATGGTAACCATCTATATATATATATATCTATTTATTCATGTGATTTTCAATAGATATCGAAGATTATTGTTCTCTATGGGATCCTTGTGTCGTTGATATGATGGGAATAGACTGGATTACGGTTATGGAATGGTTCGTCATATCCCAATACCACATTGATTTTTTTCATAGGAGAGTGTCATTTGTATATCATAATGGTGACCAATATGTCCATCACATAGAGTGGGATTTATAGTCAATAAAAGAATGTCTAATTACTCCGCAACTGAGAGAGAACACCACCAAATTTACTAGTCAATTTTTTAATGCTTTGACTGCTAAAAAAGATGTCCTTCTACAAGTATTAGAACTATTTCAGGATGTTTTTCTGGAATAATTATCTGGGTTTCCAATAGAGATAGATATAGGGTTCACTATTTATAGCATGTTGTGGGTTGTGGCTGTATCTACTCAACTTCATATAATGTAACCCAATGAGCTTCAAGAGATCAAGACTCCAATGGAAGAACTAGAGAATAAGGGGTTTATCCATCCATGTACGTCGCCTTGTGGGTATCCTGTGTTGTTTGCAATGAAAGATAGCAGGAGATTCCATTTTTGTTTCAAATAGGAGATGATAAACATAATGATCATGAAAAACAAATATCTTATTCCACATAATGATGACTACAGTAACCTGATGAAGGGTGATTGGGTTATCTGAATGATCTATTTGCGATATGGATACCATCATGTAAGATATCATACATCTGATATACTATGGAATGTTTTCAAGTGATGGTATGACATTTATGAGATTATCATAATGTCGTTTGGAATGATAATCTCACCAGTACTGTTTATGGCCTTAATGAATATGATATTTCATCCATTCATAGATATGTTTGTGGAATTTTTCATGGATGAAATCTTGATGTAATCCAAGATTTATGATTATTATTCCGAACATATTAGAATTGTATGGGTTACACTAATAGAACATCAGTTATATGACAAGATATCTAAGGGTTATTTTTAGATTGTCCTGGGACACTATTGGGATACATCATCTCAGGTGAAGGGGTGGTAGTGGACCTAGATATTTTTCATGAGATGCTTTCTTGGGAGAAGACCATGAATGTTCTTAATTTTTGAATATTTTTGGGATTACCTAAATTTTACATGAAGGTTATCTCTTACATCTTACAATTAGCATCTTAAGTTTCCAATTTGACAAATTAAGTGATAATGTTTCAATGGAAGGTAGCATGAGAGATTTATTTACATGAGTTGATGAAGAATATAAAATAGAAACCACTCGTCATCATATCCCCATTGGGTGAGGAGTATATGGTGTATAATAAAGTTTCTTCGATAGGACTCGGAGTTGAGTGGATGTCGGGGGATTGAGACATTATGTATGGGATTCAAATGATGAGGACAAATGAGCATAACTACCCCACATACAACCTCAATGTGTTAGGGGTTTTTATGATCTTATGCGTTCGTGATACTATCTCTTGGTACAAATGTTTATAGTTTTTACATATCACAAAAACATGTAGTATAACATTTAAAAGAGTGAATTGAATGGTCGGTAGTGAAGATGGGAAGATTATATGTTTTCCTTTTATATTGAACCAGAATATTCACCTATAAAGAGGAATAGTGTGGATGATTCATTGATCCTAAGAACTAAGACTATGTTTTTACATGATTTCATTCTAGGGTGGAAGATAATGATTTTACTAGCTGAAATGCATGTTCTGGTTCAAGAGAGTCAGGAGAATAAGAATCTGGTTTTAGTAGAATTGGATTTGACACTCTTAAGATAGATTATGGTCAGGTAGTATAGGATTAAGAGTGCTTAACCTAGTGGGAGAGCCTTGTAGGTGGGTAGACACCATCATATTGGAATATATATAAGGATGAAGTCATCTCTATGAGAAATAAGTTATCATACCTATGAGGATGCGAGAAGAGATCAGTCCAGAATTTGATGCCTTGAAGTGGGCGGTTTATCCAAGATTTACTAAAATGTACAGAGACCTATGATAAAATTTTTTTGGATGTTCTTGGAAAAGGAAATATCAGTGTTTGTGATGAGATGTTTCACCTATCAATATGTTAAGGCAGATCATCAATAATTGGGATGTCTATTGTAGTTATTTCCTATTCTGGAATGGATGTGAATCAGCGTGACTATAAATTTTTTGGTAGATCATACCAAGACCCTTATTGTGAATGATTCTATTAGGGTCATTTTGGATATATTGAAATATGTATCACATTTCATTCTCATTTGGGAAACCTTCCTAGTGGAGCAAATGGGGTAACTATACCATCAATGGATAATTTATTTTCATGGGGTGCAATAGACTACTGTTTTTATAATGCTTCTCCGATTACTAAATTCACTTATTAGGTATTCCAGAAGGAACTTGGCACACATGTTTTTTTATTATGCATTCCCACCCATAGAGAGATGGGCAGTCAGAGCATACCATACATGTGAAAGAGGATATACTATGGGAATGTGTGCTGGATTATGGTGGTTCATAGGAGATGCCCATGGATTTAATAGAGTTTTCCTATAAATATTTTTGAGGAAACTATATAGATAGAACCATGTAAGGAACTCTATTAATGTATATGTAAATAACCGTGATAATCGATGAAGGTGGGTGAGTCAGAGTTATTGGGAATGAGTCTAGTGCATGATACATCAGAGCAGGAGTAGTATATTTGAAAACATATGGTTTGAATCATTATAGATAGATGTCATATGATGATAGATGAGGATGACCACTATAGATTTCATAGGTTTATCTTTTATTTCTTTGGGTGACGCCTGGGATGGGGCATAACATCTTATAGAGGTACGACATGTTGGTGACTAGGTTTGTAGAAATGTTTGAGGTATTAGAGAGAATCATGTTGGTGACATACTGATTGACCCTTTCACAAAAACTCAGTTGTATGCATGATGCATTATAGGTAAAAAACTATGATGGTATCACTAAAACCCTTCTCATGTGATCTATGTGGACAAGGTCGACCTTGATATAGATGTGTCCTTTGATGAGAATCTGATATATTTGTTAGATCGTAGTGAGAAATTTTTGTGGAGAAAGACCATCCTAATAATTAATGTGCTATGGAAACTTGGACGTGTTCTAGAGGAATCATGGGAATCAGTGGCATACATGACAACTAAGTGACCCAATTGTTTTGGCGTTGATTATTAGTGGTGTTTGGAAGTGTAGCTCAAGGATGATCTGTTATAAGGGTGATATTGTAAGATACCATACATTAGTAGAGTCATTTCAGGCATCTGTTTAGGTAATTTTATTTGATTAATGTACACTTGTTTTAGAGTTTTTTATTAGGGTGTGTTTGTGGGAATTTTTAAGAAAAAATAATGGTTAGAGGGCTATGTAGAATTTGTGCATGGTTTTACAAACCATGGGCCAATACCTAGGTAAATGTGAAACCATTGGTAATGAGGGTCCTCATGGTTATAGAATTGATTGATAAACCCTATGTCTCTTTAAGAGTAGATATATAAACCATGATAGAGTTATATGTATGGACGAGGTATAGTTTACACTAATCGTGTCCCCTTCCAAGGAAACCATGAGTTTTGGTTTTATTATCCAAAAATTAATTTTTAAATCACAGAACCCATAAAACACCTTTATTTTAAATTATGATCAGTCTTGAAGAATTATAGGGAATCCTAGATCAATAAGGATGGATTCCGAGTCCATTCAAACACCATTGTTCGATATCGTAATCTCAAATTTTAGATCTGTTCTATTCCAAGTAAGTGGATTTCATCAAATTACTTTTTCTGTTCATTCCACTGTTATTTTTTTCATTTTTTCATGGATGGTCAACACTATTTTCTAATATCAAAAAATATTTGTTGAGATATATATCATGAAATATAGATCTAGATGTATAGTTACTTGATCTTGAGGCCTTAGATATAAAATTTGGGGTTAGGGATTTAGATCCTAATGTTGATCGACCTCATTGTGCTACTCATATTTTAAATATTTCTATGGGACTATCATCCTTCAATGAACTGAGTTAGGTGGTAAAAATAATTATTTTTTAGTTTTGGATTCTATATATATGTGTGGGTGTGTGTGTGTGTGTTTGTTTTTGTGTGTGTGAGATTATTGATGTTTATGAATCCTTTGATAATATATTTCTCAAATTGGAGTAATTTGAAATGTGGAATTGACTTGCACATTCCTTGGTGATTAAATTAATGATTGAACCATGGGGATAAGGGGCTTCTCAAAAAGATTATTGATTTGGGGGAATTGAATATGACTTGGGATATTGTTATTGAGATATAGAATGTGGATGGGTTTGGGATAATTAATCATGGGGAATTAATTATGATATGATGTTTAGATATATGAGTTAATTAATAGTGAATTTATTTTATGCACAGTGGTATTGATTGAGATAATTAATTGTGTGATTAATTATGACAAGTTGAGATTTGGATTGGATAATTTTTGTTGGGTAATTAATTTTTGATTAATAACATTATTGTTTGATTAATTAATTTTTTAATTAATTAATGGGATTTGTACCTAGTTAATTGTTGGGTTTACAAATGTTTTTTGATACACATTACTAGTATTTGTATTAGTAAGGGAATGACGTGGTTAATTCTGAAAAAATCATAAATTATGTAAATAATTGAGAAAGTGTGTGTTATACATGGTATTTTAGAAAATTGAGAATATTTGGTGTGATTCATGGTATTATACCGACATAGTAGATATAAGGGATTATGAGGTTGAGTAGTAGACCCAGTGATCCACACCGATTGATAAAGATGAGTGTGATACAACATGATCTACACCGATATAGATTTTGACTATAAGACATGCCATTCCACAGCCAAATAATGATAATGATGATATGTTAGTTGAAATAGAGATATGAATCAAACCTAAGTTTATTTTGACATGTAATGAATAAAGTAAAATGTGATTGATTTTTTATTATGAATTGTATTAATTCCCCAAAAGTGTTTCATACACTTTATTGTGACTGGACATGTGTTACACACTATTGGTTGTGACCTACTGTGTATTATGCACACCTTACTCAGGCCTATAGATTAGAACCATAGAAAACATTATTGATTCATGAAAGGATAAGAGAAATTCCTCGGGATTGGTTCTGTATTGGGAATGGAGCATATATGGGGGAACCAAACGTGGTTCGAGACCTTCTTAGAAGTCATTGTGTCTTTACTTTTAGTTTTTTCTGTTGATTTATGAAAATTTAATTGTGATGTCATGCTTTATGTTTCTTATTAGTATTTCGTTTCCTATTTTTACTATCATATGACTTTGGTATTGTATTGTTTATTTATATGCTACCAAACCTATTTATTTATTGATTCTTTTGTTGGTGTTTTACTCTAATAAAAGAGGGTATATTCTACCCATGACTGACTTAAAATTACATAGCTACCATTACAAACACCCTTTAATATGAGGAGGCATTCTTGAAGACATGTTGACAATCAAATCGGGGAACCATTTAGTGGTACCCATGGCGAGAAATTACATTTTGGGTTGTTGTGATTACTATTCACATATTAATAAAATAATTATAAATATCATTTTTTCTATGTAAAAATTAATTCCATCCCATTTCCTTGGAACATATTTTATTTGAAAGAGTTAGGTGTCCTCTAGGGTTGAATAAATATACAATGTTGTCTGGTCTTTGCAAGTGAAACACATTTGATGATTTCTTTCATCATCTGTGACTATTTGGGATACTAAGATTTGTGGTTATA
The DNA here is from genome assembly GCA_963277665.1 of Viscum album. Taxonomy (NCBI): domain Eukaryota; kingdom Viridiplantae; phylum Streptophyta; class Magnoliopsida; order Santalales; family Viscaceae; genus Viscum; species Viscum album. Next base: position 1,702,494,216 of record OY728163.1, on the reverse strand, counting down.
AATAGGTCGACTATTTATATATTTTTGACACTAAAGCTAGGGGTAGTAGATCATATACAATTGGATAGAAAATAATTAGAAATTACTCATCAAATTTGATAATAAAGGAACTGGATTATCCTAACATGGGACTATTCCACAACATTAAAACACCATTCATTCAATACGAATCTTGTGTTTTCATGTTTATTTTTTTTCATTCTATATAATAACCCAACTTGTTGTTAGTTTTTACCTAAAATATCAAAATCAATCAAAAAATAAAATAATTGATAATTTACTCACTAATAGACCAAATAGTTCACCAAGAGAGAAGTCAATATTCACCCACTATGCTATATTTGGATAATATAAATATCAAAGAGTACAACTCCATAATATATTTTTTTGATAATAAATATATATGAGGTTTTTCTGAATGTCATCAAGGTTGATTTATATTTCACATTTATAGTTTTTAATGATTCTTCTTCTTTGGTATAATATAACAGTACATAAGTGATTCGTGAGAGATTATTTAATTGCATAAGTGATTTTGTTCTAATTAATATTTTTTCAAAAACATTGTAAATATAAAATTTAAGAACATCTTCAATTTTATATGCACCTCACTCTTCGATATAAAATCTGACTATTGATTAAAAAATGTGTTTCCGTTTCCAAGAAATACATCATCAGTGGTATCAAATAATAAATTATCAATATATTTTTTTCCATTCTCTTTACATGCTTTCTAATAAACATATTTTAAATAAAATAGTGAATAAAAATATTAAATAATGCATTGAATAATTAAAATCTCACTAATTTTTTTCAATTTATATAAAATTATCTTAAAACATGATTTATCATATTATAAATCATTATGTAGAAAAAAATATTTTTTTTGAATTCATGTTTTTTATTTTATATCACAATGTAAAATTATCTACATAACAGAATTAACTGGGAAAATTACAATATAGATGAATCTACTTTATAACCAATTTTACCATTATATCTAACTATCATAATTTATCTAATATTCTCATGTAACATACTTTCACACATTCAAAAACTGATGTAGCTTATTAGAACCACATAAGATATTTCAAGACCAATCATATTCGTGTTCAATATAACAACACATATAAAATTTGAAATTTGAAATTATATGCACAACTGACTGATCGTGTTGTCTACTGATCTATTTTATAGATATTTGTATTGGAGGTTTTGTGAAATTGCTTTTTTATATAGTCTTATCATCAATGCAGGTGATTGATATAACTAAATTTCCGGAAATCTATTTCCCTATGTATCTTATTTCATTAGATAAAATCTTTATAATGTGTATGATTACTTTTGTAAAAACATTCCAAATTTTAGAATTTATGATTTTACAACTAAATAAATTAAGATGTTTATAATACTAGTTGAAATATATTAAAATAAAAAACATCTGTAATGTATGAAGTATATTTTGGATCATCATAACTAAATATAATATAGGATATGTTTAGAAATCTATAATATTCCAATAATTTGTATTCAGTAACACGTGTTTATCATTCATCTATTAGGGAAATCCACTTATATAACCCACAACACTTATTTATGAGATTAATATAGAAGAAATATATTCTTTTGTTTTAGTATCTATGTGGAAAAATTATGAGTATACTTGTTCTAAATGTGATGGGAAGGTAATGAATTATATAGCCCTCCAATTATTTCAGTAATGATTTATCTCATGATATATCATGTACTGTGTATGAGAGGTTATATTATGAACTTTATATAATGATTTCATTTTGGGTATCATATATATATGATTATGATATAATTTTTATGTTATTAAAACGATTTCTTCTTTCCATTATGTTATGATATTGTTTAATGATTCAATGATAATATTTATTATTCTTTTCCATATTTTGTAACATTGATATTGTTATAGACTAGAAAATATTTATGTCATCATGTTATTCATTGATTATTCTCTTACTAGGATTTCAGGATTACCCTGTTACTATGTAAATCCCCATGTTATCCCATTAAATCTTAATAGTGTGTCAAATTTTTAATAGAGTATCAAGGGAGTTCTAAATAATTTTTTATATTTATATTTATGTAAATAGATATATTTAACAATTTACATCAATTAAAATTATACCATGAACTTATAGGGTTGTATCATGTGTATATTTTATTATCATGTCATGAATTAAATTCTATTTATTATATGACAAGTCACAATGTGAAAATTTCTTCAGAATATATGATGATATATATTATATATTATATTATAATAGGGTTTAGTATATCCATATCTATTGAATTAATGTCTTCGTCTAAAAGGGTTAATGAATCCCCTAACAATAATAGTTTATAATTATGATAAATTCACTAAATATTTCATAATTGGGATTCTTAAATCATATATTTAGAATATTTTTATGTGGGTCATCATTGAATTTATCAGAAAGTCATCGCATGTCCATTTAATTAGAAAATATTTTTCAATTATGCATCATGCATGGTTATAAATAAATAATGTTAGGTTACATCATAGAACACCCTTATTAATAGACTATGATCATTCCAAAAGGATCACATCAAAACATCGTAGGAGTATTTAGATAGAATGAAAAACAAATCTTAATCACATAAAACCATATCAAAATCATATTGAATGATGTTCCAAAAAATATTATCCATGCAATAGTGTACATTATTTGGTTTTACACTCATGTCATTGAATTTCATTTGGATCAATGATAAAATATTATGTATGTTACATATAAAAACAATTTCAAATCAATAAATAAAACTACACCATAATAATCCATGAATGAAATGATTTTTCAAACACTGATATGTTGGGATTGAATTGGATAAATTATTCTTTTTTGTTGACAACATTTTAAATAGAAAATAACAAACTAATATATATCTAGAAAAATTTCTTGATATCCCATTGTGGAAATAATAATAATTATTTATATCAAGTAAAGGATCTTGGAATATAAGTTGGATTATTTGTGTTCATGAATATATCCACATGAAAATGGATTATGTGAATTGAAATGGAATGTAAGATGATAACAATACATATTGGTCTACATCAAATATTATAGTTGACATGGAGAGTTAAAAATAAATTTTACAAACAATTAATCCTATCAAATAAACTGTAATGTTTGATATATAAAATTTAATGATGAATATGATAGATGATAAAAATTCACTAAACTATATCATGTATAGTGTAATCAAAACACATATTATTAATAATAGGTTATTAAAATTCATGTGAAAAGTGAAAATGTTCTATAAAATAAAAAAAATTAGTTGTTAACGGTTTTTTGATGAATTAATGGATGGAAGAAAAACAATTAGATCTATATTATTATATGAGAAATTATTATCCACATATATTCCACTACTAATTTACAAAATCATTGTTGAATTTTTTATGGTTTCTAGATTGTAATTTATAGAATTCTATAATAGTAAATAAATCATTCATCGTGATATTTTTTCACAATGAACACATTAATTTATAATCATAATATTATTAAAACACATATTGATAAAACTAATCAATACAAAATTTAATTTATAGATGAATAAAGGACTATAACAATAATGAATGTAAATATTTTTTGAAGCAATAGAATCATGAAATACAATAGATCATATAAAAAATGGATAAAAATTATATAACACATGTTTTATATTAAAATAAAACAATAAACCATGAAATTTATTTTTTTAATAAAAAAGTTGATTTATGAAGAGTTTTAGATGATGGTGTATATTTAAGGATAAATTTGAGAATCTGTATATGTATATATATATCTATAATAATTTTTAATAATGAATATAAACATTGTGAATTATGATCAATTGATATTATGACTAATATTTATTATAACCCTTGGTGGTAAAGTGATTATGAACATTGTATTAGGATTAATCAATATTATGCAGAATAATGAATGATATTTATCATTGAAGAGAGGAAATATAATCATATTTAAAAGGAACATCTATTTTGATGGTAATTTATCTGAGTACGGAATGAAGGATGCATCTCTAGGGGTTTCAATTTCCCAGGACTAGTCCAAACTCAAACAATTGAACTCGGATAACTCATGTCTCATGTTTATTGGAGATATTCAAGTTTGGGAGATCATTGGATAATAAAGTATTCTAAACCACCCCATGATATATACACCCTTAAAAACATTATCCTTATGTCAAATTATTATGTGTTTAATAGACATGTGTCTGGGGGATTAGATTTATTATATTTTTCATTAAGAAAATGAAAGGTTTTTTTATTTTATGCATTATTTTGATGCTTGTATAATCCAAACACAAAATATAAAATAATTGTAATTAGAAAATTAATATGATAAAATATAATTCACATTTGGTGTCATGAATTAAAAATTCAATTTTGGATTAAATTGTGTAAATATTTACTAAACATATTTGAAAAATAATTTAATATCTTAATATTCAATAAATAATTTATATTTAAAATCATATATCTATATCAATGACTCATATCATCCAAGGAATTCAATTTCTCTATTAGTTGATCTAAAGACGGTAATGGGGAATTACAAGTGGTAGTGGAGCATAATGGCTATAGAAAAGAACTCAACAAATTTTGAATAATAAATAAACAAAAAAAATATTACATGAAATTAAAACCATCATATATATAAATGCACACCCATCATCTAATTATTACAAATGTATTATGAATTATCCACATCATTTCCCTCAAAATTCGTCTCTTCCCAAAATCTATATTCATTAATGAAGATTCTAGTTTGATTAACTGTTGGATTCCAAATAATTTAAAGACATGTAAGGATTTATATTTATTACTCTAATCTGTATTTGAAATTAATTATGTGTAATATCCTATAAAATTATATTTTAATGATTTCATGATATGTATCCATGTAATATTTTACCAATTCAACTATAATCATCAATACAGAACCCAAAAAACATACACTGCACACACTTACTATATTGCCAATATACTGATGTAATTGTTGAATTTCTCTCAATTCACAATTTCTTTGTTATTTCCATTGCCGAATCACATTTAATAAATAAATTATTACAATATTATTTATTTATAATATTTTTTAATCCATTTTTATGGAAACTCACCCACATGAGTATTCCATTCACTCACAGTATGCTGAATTCTCTTTCTATAAATATTCTTAAATATCCATGTATCGACAAAAATCCAATAACATTTTGATGAAAAATTACTTTTATTTTACAAATAAATGAAATATCAATCCATATAATAAAATAGGAAGAATTTTAGGGTGAACCTAATACTTTAGTAACGTCCTAAAATAAATTTCTTTGATATATCATAAAAAAATACCGATCTACTAGGAATATCCATCTATTGAGAACCTTATTTGACAATCCCAAGGGATATTAATTAATTAATTATCAAAACCATTAAACAAATACATTTATATGGTGGTTTAGTATGATGGTGTTTTATTGGAGTAATATCATTTAAAATAATTCCTAAAGATATTCATGATCATTAATCAATAATTTAAATGTTACAAACATCAATGAAATAATCACTTTTATTTTGTAATTTTATAAAACATTTATTACATAATTATGAAACATAATGATTTAAGAAATTTACTCATATATTATTATAAATTAAATTAATGTTAATTTATATTAGGGACCTATATAATTAATTATTCTGTATCGGATGGACATTAATAATTAGTTCCATTAGGAAAATGTTTTAGTTATTTTATAATTTATTCATACTTAAATATTACTGTATTTATATCTGATAGTCATTTAGAACCCGATGGAATGAAAATATAATTTCATGTAATTGGATTGTTTTGAAATTATATATCCCTTTAGTGCACTGGTAGATCTAATGAGACATATAAGATAGGGTAATTGGATACCCCAAACTTTTTTTGTATAATGTATTGGAATATAGACTCTATGATATGATTATGTTATCCATCGTTATTCAATTATATTTTTTATATTATATTTTTTCATTCTATGTGATAATGAAATTTCATTACCTTCCTGTAATGTAATTATTTATTTATTTTTATTACATTAATTTTACTCATGATGTTTGTTTTTTACTTATTTAATATTTATGACCATCAATTGTACATCATTCCTTTTATTATAATTTAATATCAGAAACATCAAATTTTTTCTTATTTCCATACGTTATTTTGTTGAATACTATCAATGGGAAATTATACATTTCTTGAATAAATACATATAAGTTTATATAGTAATTTTGTAATGAGATGAATTTTTTATATTGGGTACAAAAAACCATGATCCTTGTATTGTAATATCATTTACACTATTTTCCATCTAAAAAATAACACACTTGGCTTTTGATTATATAGTGTGGGGGTGATACATGTTTCATTTACAAATGAGAGTGTACAAAAAATATATGTTTGTGGAATATCTATCATAGATGATTATAATTTCAAATACAAGGATGTGCTATCTACCAATGGAAATAGACACAACATGTTATGTGTAGGTAAATATTACTATTAAGGAAATTAAATAGTATTATAATGAAATTATTGTTTTCCTACTGCTTGATGAAGATATGATAAAATTTCAATAGAGTATGAACCAAAGGAAATATGACTAAAATTATATATCAATGTAGATGATTTTTTAATGTGAAATAGATTCAATCCAATTATGTTATAAAATACATAGTTTTAATGGCCAATATAATATGATAATAATTCTAAATAAAGATTTTTTGGTACATTTTCTACAACTAAATTGATAATGAAACATCATTTTATCTAATTTTTAGAATGTAATGAAAACATAACGATATATATGAGGTTAGAAATTCATCACACATAACCACTAGAACATATAAATTCTGGTGTATATATAAAAATGGATCCATCATTATATAATTTTACATTTATACATTATCACTTTAATTGATGACATTATCCAGAAGGCTGATGTTTTGTTTAAGAAGAATAAAATAAATTTCATCGATTTATTCATGTTTTATATAATGGACGTGGGAAAATAACATGGGCCATAAACTCTAAAATAAATATTTTATTATTGTCATTGTAATACACTATGATTTTTGTTTATATCATCAATTAAAAATAACACAACTTCTTATTCCATGCTGTCCATATAACACATAGATTAAATAAAAGATCATATAAAATTATTTAAATATGTCACTTATAACCCATCATTGGGGCTGAAATTTAAAATTATTAATAGCCATATTATTCAATATATGTAGAACATTTTCTCATTTTAACAATAATAATCAATTATATATTGATTTTTTTAAATAAAGATGAAATCATTTTTAAATGATTAAAATTTTTTGAAAACAAATTTTGTGGGATAAATATATTTTTATCTTAATATTTTTTGTTTACCTGTATTTATAAATGATAATAATGAGACAATAATATTTTGTGTCCAATTTAATGAATTATGAATTTTTTATCAATTATTAGTATGTATAAAATTATTATAAATTCATTTGATTCCTAGAAAAAAAAAATCATAAAAAATTTTAATTAAATTTTTTAAAGATGTTATAAATACTTTTAGAATAATTTTAAAATTTTTCTCAAGAAATTTATATCATTTTTTGGATCATCAATTCAGAATATGTAGAAGAATACTTTTTTAAAATTATTGAATATGACTTATTTTTTAATTGATCTTAAAAATTGAAGAATATTGAAAATCTATGATTTATTTTCAATAAATATAGTATTTTAAAATCAACATTTAAATTTTTTATTTGGTTTAAGTGTAATGTAATTTACATTAAATTAACAATTATTAAAATAATTCTATAAGAATAATCTTATTATTTGAATTTTTTCTAAGCTAAATTGTGGGATTAAAAACTCATTTTTCTAAAAAGTATAATCATTATGATTTATGAACATATATCAACATTTATTTATTATTATTATTTAAATTAAATCATGAAAAAATTGTTTTGAATTGGAATTTGGAGAATCATATTTTGTTAATATATTAATTATATTTTTTCATTATGAGTTGTTACAATTGTAAATATTGGATTCCTTGATAGGGGTAATACAAGTAAAATAGGGTTAAAAATTGGTAAGGATACTAATTATAATTAACACCTTCCATTATCCAATTAGATGAGTTTATATTAACCATATCTATTAATATAGAAATAAATAATTTATTTTAAAACATTATTATAAAATTTGAGAATTGTTTTCTAAGTTTTATGAATATCACTAATATTTTACCAATGTTTAAAAATATTATATATTTTTTTCAATTAATGGTACACTTTTTTGGTTTTGTTCATTTAATTATTGATATGTTTTAATAAAAGTAATTTTAATTGTCTATAATAAAATTTAATGTTATCCAATATTTATTTTGAAGAAATGGTTAAATGAATTTTTTTATAAATCTATTGGGTCCCTAAAAATAAAAATTTCATGTTCCATTCATACATATATTAAAATTCAAATAAAAAACATATATAATTTATAAATAATAATATGTACTAGATGTTTATAATAATCACATATATATATTTTTGGAATATCCCTTTTATTATTAAAAAATATAATTATGATTTGATGGTAAAAAGTTATGTTATCCCAATTAATGATAAATACGGTTTGACAAGTACCCAGTGCATAAAAATTGACCCACATAAGTATAAATTATATTAGTAGTGTTTTGGTCAATCATATAATATATTGTCTAAATTTTTTGATTTCTCCGATTCCACTATACGTGAATAAAATATATATTATATTTACGTTTTTTAAACGATGTGCATTCTTTCCATCTGTAATAAAAGGGATTCACTAGTTATCCATAATTAACTACCTTATAGATCTTTATCTCACCCAATAACTACAATAATACCATATTATATTTATTCACTTTTTCCTTTATATCAAGGTTTTAGCCTTTTACCAATCTATTAGGAATGAAGGTGTATTCCAAAGGTGGTCTCTTAAAGAAGAAATAATCATGATACCTCACACATTCATATTTTATATATTCTTGTAAACTTTTTGAGTATACTCTATACATCATAAAATAATTAAATTAGTATCCTCATATTCTGATATGTTATTATTATTATGTGACCACCATTTTCCACATATATTCTATCAATGGATAAATAAAAATACATTCATACACATATGTCGACTACAACCTTCACATAGTGATGTGATTCATTTTCCATCACCCAAATCATTTATAGATATAATGACTAATTTAACAAATATATATGACATTTATGGATTACAAATAATTTTTTAATGATAACATGTTTTCTCATATTGTCTCCCTCTTATCATAAAAATTTGTTTTAGTTTAAATATATTTATAAGGAATATATTCTCCAAGGGATATATAATTCATTTATGGTATCGAAATTTTATAAATTTTATAAAAGTATAAGTGTTGAATATATATATGATAATATGAATGTGATAGATTTTGTTAATTTATATATTATCTTTTGGCGTTAACTTGGACTCACTCATTTTGTTTTAAGGAAATAGTATTGTTTATGTTGATGGTTCCACTTATATGTGGGAATTCATATTTATCATGAAATGAATTAATAAAAAACAATGACTATAATTATCAAATGTAACCACACATCACACAAAATGGTGATTTTAATAACGAATAATAAATGATAATGTGATAGGATGTTACAAATAATACATTTATTGTATCATATATATGAATATGGTATTATATATAACTATAATCATTTTAAATTTAATATATAAGAGTTTAGAGAACTTACAATTAAATTCAAAGAGGATGCAAAGGTATGTTTTCACATTTCTACTACAATTTCACGTGTTTATATTGTGAACCTAAATTCATTTATATTCATTATATACTACCCCATTGACATCTTAGATAATTAATTCTTTATTAATAATCACATACAAATTTTCAAATAATTTTAACACAAAAATTGAGTTTCATATAAATTTCAATAATGTTACAAGACAATTCTATTATAGTCTCATTTTATTTGAGTACTTTTTATGTTCATATTTTCTTATAGAATGTATTACAATAAAAATATTTTAAAATTCATCAATGTTATTCTTTTTTTTTTGCAGTTTTAATTTTTATTATATATTTATTCTCGCATTGGATCATGAATCATCATACTAGTTATAATCAAAGGAATTTCATTTAAAAAAAATTCAAATTTTAATGTATTCATTCAATAATATTTTTTCTCCCATGTCAAGGTTCTTTTAAATGATTTCAATAATTTTTTTCACTAAACTATATTGATTATTGGAATTCATTTTCAACCATATTGTACTTATTTATAATTTCATTAATGAATATTTTTATTTTTTTATAAATGATGTATTTTTGGACTTATTACAAATGTGTAAAACTAATACTAGATTTAATATTTTCCATAAGAATAGAATTTCACATATCCATAAATATTATTTAAATATAATATTTTATTACAATTTTTCATGCTTATTTTCAAATGAAATATAATTCAAAATTATCTTAAAATTTAAATATGAAATATTATAAAATAAAAGGTCATTTTTTCTATAATGGGAAGATAAGAATTATGAATATGATTTGTAACAGCATTCATAAAAACTCTAGAAGGATTTAAATTAAAAAATATTTAATATATTGTAAATATTATTCAATGTCTCTTATTTACTAAAAAAATAATTTTTGATGAGTTTATGGTATTATTTCATACTTTAATACTCTATTAATTTGTTTCCATAATCATTTTGATGATCATATTATGGTTCATTTTATAGTGAATTGTTTTCTGCTCTTTGTCTGTACTTATGTTATAATGGATAAATATGGAATCATATACACCCGTTGATACTATATAATCTATAAACCAATTCAATATAATGTGGTAGTTGATGTAAGATTATTAATAAATATACATCCTTAATAATGAAATTATTATATATTAATGATGAATGTTATTAATTATTGAATAATAATTCACTTTTCAAATTAACTCTATTTATCAGAAAATAAAAGAAAATATCAATGTATAAATAAGAAATTTTTGGGGTCTTGAAATCAATATTAAAAATGTTAATGATTTATATATCAAGGAAATAAGATCATGTTAGAATGGGTGGTAAACTTATACATACCAACCGAATAACACCCAGAGAAAATATGATATATTTCATTTGAATAAAAAAAATTCATCGATAGTTTGTGTTACATGAATCCCCATGTCTAAATAAACTGTAATATTTTATAACATTATAATATACCCCTTGAATGTTATGATATGAAATGGTCAAACTAAATTATTAAAAATTTATTTATAAAATAAAATAATAATTTGTAGTTGATTAGAAATTGAAATAACAAATAATTTCAAGGTAATGTAATTTATTTTCTAGAAAATGATTTTATACACGTATAATGTTTTAATATTAATTAATTAAATTAATCACTTTTGGTGAATTATATTATTTAAATTAATATGATATATAGTTAATGAAATGATATATCATTCATTTATTTTATTTAAATCATGGAATAATAATGTATTATATTTTATTTTAAAAAATCAATTTATCTTATAACCAGTTTTGATCACGTTTCTTTTGTTATAGTAGAATTAATTTCATCCAATTATGTTTATTTATTTGGTAACTAAGGGGATATATTGAAATATTAGTTTTAAAATACAATATAAACTGCTCATATTATTTTTATTTTGATGATATTTCAAACTTATGAAATGTATATTTTAATATTTTTCAATTTGGATGTATTTTTCATGATAATGTGTTAGTTATAGTTTTAAATTTTTAATAATTATATATATATATTATTTCAGTCCCTTTTATAATTAAACCCTTTCCTTCACATCCATATTAATATATTTACTATATATTTTTAACAAATACCTAGCTATTTAAATTATAAACATGATTATAAATGTTCTCTAGGTGTGAATATCTGAAAAGACTGATCCATGTTTCATAAGGAATGTTATAAAAGTGAAATATTGAATAATATTAACTCATATTAGCATAGATCTTTCAATTTATTTTCCCTTCTTACACCTCTAAATATATGTTATTTTTTTAAAATTAATACCGTAAATATCCAAAATAACCTGATAATTTACTATAATTGTAAAATAACAATTACCTTCCACTATTCAATTAAATGGGAAGTCTATATATGACTTTTTCATTTGTACATATTACCATCTCCATGTACCCATATAATACATTTTTCATCCCAATAATTTATTGATGTGTATAATAATTTGTTTAGTATGTATATATGAAATTTATTAAGTGATCTTACAAGTTGAATTACCATAACACAAATACAATTTTACCTTCAAATCAAATGTAATACTATAATTTCACAAATTCATACAAGTGAAATACCGCCTCAATGAAGTGATGGGGTTTTTTATCGTTTTAGATTTAATTGGTTAGTGATAATGAAATATTTAATTATTTTAAATTATATATATTATATAAAAAATTTAATGATAAATTTTCATTTTCATATTTTCATTCTATTTAATTTAATGTAGAATAAACATTCATGTGTTAATACAACCTAACATCTCTAGGAGTGTGGTAAGTCATTTTATACCATTATAATTAATTAATTATAATAAATTTGAAAAAATTAAAATATATGTAATATTTATATCAATTTAAAATTAATTATGAAGAAGGAACTATGATAAACTAAATTTTTTTGAAACCAGAAAATGAATACATGAATAACCAATCATTTATTATCGAGAAAAGTGATTTTAAAAAATAATTATTAAAGAAATGTAATAAAATATTATAATTAAATTATATATCAAATTATATATTTGAATATCGTTTTGTATCATTTTATTCTATTAGTACTAGAATAATGTTCATAAGGTTAACCGACAATGACTTTCTACCCAGTCGAAATTTATTCTCTTTCATGTTCATATTTTCCATCAATTCATTTGAATGATTTTTTAAAACTGCGGAAATTATTAATTAAATATAATTAATCAATTATATGAATTTTTTAAATTTTTTAAAATAAAATCATCTTATACTTTTCCAAACAATAATTTTTTCCCTTTTTAAATATGTGTAAAATGAATTTTTAAACCTATATTATATGGAAAAAATATCAACAAAACCACTATTTTTAGTAATTATTAATTTAATATATTTTTATGTACATTTAAAATATGTTTTTTCCATTATACATGATAAATTTGATGTTTTTTATGGTTTTAAGAGTAAAAATGATTACATTCATTGAGAAATTTTCCATTGAAAATTTGAAGGTACTTTATGATTTTTCAACATATAATATTTAATATTATGTATTAATGTGGTTTTAATATTATGATATGGTCCATAGTATTTCATTTAATTGTTTATGATTAGTATTATTAATGAAATTATTGTAATTATTTATAATGAATTTTTAATACAAGAAATTATTGATTTTCAATGGAATGTTACTTATGTTATGTTATTTATTCATATAATGGATTAATTTGCCTATTCTGTGATGGGTGGATCTCAAAATTAAATAATAATTAAATTCATTTGTAGGTCTCCTGACACTAACATGATGGGATATTTGTCTTGGGCGTTACCCATTTTTGTAAATGTTTTGGAATGAGGAATTTATGGAATTTTTAGATATCATAGAACATGTCCATGATGGTATATTTCTAAAGTCAAGAATTATGAATTTCCTAATTATAAAATATGTTATTGATGTCCCGATGTTTACATTAATTTCTATTATATAGATAGATAAGTTTAATACTCATGCGATTATTTTTAAGAAATTATATTATCATAATTTATTCACACATATTATTCAAGATATATTTATATTTTTATGTATTAGTTATTTTATTTTCAACCATAGTTCTTAAATTTTTTTCGTTCCACCTCCATAGAATTCTAGGAAATTTTCGATGTTACAGATAATATGAAATGATATATGGAATAATATGTTCCAAAATAATGGTATCTAGTATTATTTTATTCAAATGTATAGTGTATTCAAGTATCTATTAAAATTATAATCCCAAATAAATTTTTCATCCCATTGGGAAGCAATTTTATTATTTTATCCACAATATATCAAAAAACTACATAATATGAGCTACTTGGTTGGGTGTATAACATTGGTGTCGGAAAATGTTTTTTAGAAACCAAGGGAACTAGAATTGGAAAACATATAGATTGTATATTATCCCTATTAAATACATTCACAATCTTCTCCCCAACAAAAATATTATTATTTTGTTATTAGTTAATCAAAAAATTTCGTTTTTAACTGTTTTACTAGTTTTTATATTTTGAACTATGATTAATTATATTACAATATAAATATTCATGTTACATTATATATAAATGAAACCCTTCATATGTTATGGAAATAATTTAAATGTATACAATTCATATAGGGATTTCCCTACTAGATAAGAAAATAAATCTCTAGAAGGAGTTGTAATATGAGATAAAAAATTTATCATAAATCTATTAAAGTAACGTACATTATAACTAATAACTGTGGCCATTTTAAATAACACAAAAAATACAAATTATAGAGTTATAATTTTAGATTTATTCACGTATCATAACCCTCAATCATTCAATAGTATTATAATCCTATTTAATGTAGATAACTAAATTTTTTCTTAGATGTTATATTTGTGTGTGTCTGTGTTTGGGAAGTAATAAAAAGAAAACGGAATTCATGGATGTTTCTTATCTATTATTGGATGATATAAAAGGTGATAATTTATTAAAAACACAAATGATGAGGATTATGCTGTCATAATTGAATCGATGTATTTTAAGGAACATATTTTAGGAAAAAAATCCTCACAGTCAAAAAGAAAATACATGTAGATAATAACTGGATCTGAATAAAAATAATGAGGAAGACATTTTAAGGGATGAGTAAAAATAGCTTTATAGTAACTAGTCTCCCAATATTTCTCATCGTATATGGATATATTTTCATGTTTCATTAAAAAAGAGAAATAATTGTAATATTATTATTACATCATTGGAAGGAATGATCTGATGATGATCGTAGATAAAAAATGTAAAACAGAAACTACAAAAAGAAATGTTTTTCAAAAAGTGAAAATTTTGTATAGAAACACCATGATGCATTTCTAAATGTATAAGGATTCTCGTTCTTGTATAATGAAAAGAATTTAAATGATCATTAATGAAATTGTATGGGATAATCCATACATATAATATATACTAAAAATAAATAAAATTTCACACTCAAATTAATTTTGGTTTATTTTAATTATATATCATCAATATATTTGAAATCTTGAGATGCAGGCAACACCAAATAAAAATTTATATATTCTATAAAAATATTATTTAACCTATGAATTATAACATAGGAGTTATATTGGTTGGTATGAAGAGTATAACATAAACCAATAAAATTATTTTCATTATAGACATATAAAAGTGTATAAATGGATATATATAAGGAACTGGCTTTAAACATTTACATAATATTGAATTAAAAGAATAGCTCACATTGAGGATCCTTTCAGGTTTAGAGTTTAGAGAATTATGACAGAACTGTTACATCTCAAAAGATTATGAGGTAGACACTTCTACACAGCTTCCAATTTTTTTCATAAAATATAAACTCTTAAAAATAAAGTCATGTCTACTTCCATGTTTTAGACAATATGACTTTTCCTTGATCCTGTCTTTGACCCTATTCATCTTTAATTCCTGTGAAAACATTTCAAAACATAGGATGAGCACAAAAAGATCAGTAAGTGTTATAAAACAACGAATGATAAAAAATTTCATAAATACATAAAAAAATGAACTCATTTACTTACCTCGTGAAATCATAATATTTATGAAGGACATATAAAAATCATTAATCATAAAGGTAACTTGTGGCACCGATATCATGCTTACATTGTAGCTATCACAACTACATAGTGAGTTACTTTTGAATAATCATCACAGTATATTCGATAAATCTATTAGGAGAAACATTCATGTTTACCTCCCTCATGTTACCCAATCCATTGAAGAGCTATCTCAATCTCACCCACCCGAGGTTTATCATAGAACCACCTGTATACGGGAATAATGCCCAAGAACCACAACATGATCATAACACATAACATAAGCATAAAAGAAAGATTAAATTTTCAAATTTCATTAAAAAAATATCATTTAATGATATTGATATAATAAATTCATTCTCAAAATCATTTTCAAAACCAAAATATGTAAAAAGAGTTTGTGGTATTTATTTTTCCTCTTAAAAACATTTCGGTTTGTCATGGAAGCCAAAGATCAAATAATACTCATGGCGGTGGAAAGGTCGTTGTCACCACTTACATAAAAAAAATTCTTTCATGTCATTTAGTATAAAGCTTCATATAAAAATATTCCCATTGAATAAAATTAAAATTAAAATAAGTTTATACACTGTATAAAATAAATTCATGTATAAAACGAAAAATGCCTTAATGAAAATAGATTGAGATGATGTCCCTTACCTCGTGTCCGACTTGACTCGGTCATTCCTTAATCTCCTGAATAATGAACTAAAGTTAATTTCTACATTCATAAGAACCATTTCAAGTTTGTATTAGTTTTATATCAATTATTACCATTTAATAAACATTATGTAATCATTTATGTTAATAACTTCCATTTTGCCGATATTTGGTACTTGAGTCAATAATTAACATCTTATAATTACATATTGTCTATGTGGTCAGTATTAAATTATATAAAGAATGATATTCATTATTTAGATATCATATATATCATATATATCAATTATATACATGTATTTATAATAGTACATAACATTTGGAGGTAAGAAATGAATTGCACCGTCCATGGAGACGGTAAGTCGTACGTACGCATGAACGCTAATTTCATTTCTATTTCTTATTTTTATTGAATTAATGAATAATTATATATAGTTATATTATAATTACAGTATTATATAATATATTACATCATTAACTCAATCTTTTATACATCCCATATAAGGAAATAACGAGTCACATCACTTTGAGGGGGTGATAGTCCGCACTTCCTCAAATGATATTATTGTATTTACCCACTATAGAAACAATAAAGGCTTGATATAATTGGGTATTAAAGAATAATAAGTAAATAATAAACATAATATATATCATATATAAATACAGTTCCATCATAATGGCCACCATGAGTGGGGGTATGATATAATTGAACAATTATCGTTTCATGAGGCGTTAGTTTTCCATCCACAGAAACATTATGTTCTTCATCCATTAGATGGAGGTCTGTGTAAATTTAGTTCGAATAAATCCACTAAAAATATCCTAGTACATTAAGGATACTAGTTTTTTTACAAATGAAAGGAATAAGAATGATTTTAGGGGTTGGAGAAGTAAAATAAAAGATAACAAATTAAGTGAAATTGTTACGTTTAATTTGGGTAACTTACTTTTGTTTGAACCAAAAGGGATTAATTATGTATATTATGCCTAATGTAAGGCTTCTAGGTGGAGGATAGTGATGTAGGGAGCTTAATTGGGTAGATTTTTTATTATACTAATGGCTTGACAGGTGTGAGGAATTGGTTAGAAGAGGACTCCTTTTATAAGGGATAGTAGGGGATCTTTAGGAAAGTGGGAAAATATTATTTTATTATATAATGATACTAGGTTTCTAATTGTACAAAAATAATTAAAGATGAAGATAAGATGACTCAGGGTCTAAATAAAATCATCAAATTGGAATTAGACATGTTTTGGATAATATTTTAATCATTATATTCTTATTTATTTAAATCATTTATTATTGAGCTAAATACTACATCATTATTTTGTCATATATAATTTAATTTCTTAAATGTCTAAAAATTATGAAACAAACACTATCATGCAGGAAATGTTTTTATCTTTACAATGAATATTTATTTATGAAAATATGAATTATATAACACCATATAAAAATTAATTATTAAAATATTTTGGTTAATGTCAATTTTAACTTTAAATTAAATTAATTAATCCAAATTGTCATTATAACGTCAAAGTGTTTCAAAGTTGTAACAAAATCGACCCAAAGATGCACATGGTCGTAAATGACTCATCCAATAGTCTTAGGACATGTTTATAGGTAATTTTATATTATTATAATATTATTTTATACCCTTATTCATAGGATTTACCCTTTAACAAGGGTAAATAAAATATTTACTGAAGTTAATATTTAAAATGTTTATAAATAAAAGTTACATATTAACACAATTTAGTCCTCCTGATTCCAAATATGTAATAAATTTTTCCAAATTCAAAACACATAAGTGGCAGAAATTAATTTAAAATTAATTCCCGCTGTCAAAACAAAATGCGTGTTTTTAAGAATTAATATCTATCAAAAGATAGATTGTTGTTTAAGTAAAATCTCAAAATGAAATTCCTTAAAATTACCAACATTAGATTAAACTGTAAAAATATTTTTTAATATCACCTTCAATCCAAGTAAAAATTTATTCTAACTATATAAATAAATTATATTAAAATGGCACTTTTGAATTAAAATAAAATATTTTTCACTATTCATTAAAAATGTACATTATCAGAAAAATACAAAAAAAAATTACCCAAAGTAAACTTTGATGTCCACATTCTATATAAGGGTTATATCTGGTCAATTATAATTTATTAAAGTGAAAAAAACTATATTTAAAGAGGGTTCTCCATTAAAAGGTGATAAATCAGCCTTTTAATGTAAATTATGCTTTAAATTAGATTCATTCACATTTTAAGCTTCTAACATTTTATTGGATAATGTAACTAAATTTAATAAATATGTATAATAATATTTTAGTTAGTTTCATTAATTCCCGCAGATACAATTTCTAGGAGTTAACTACCATTTAAAATAATAATTTTATATTATTAGTGTGCAATGTAAGATTCCAATGAAACCCATTATTGCGTATTGGGTACGCTCTTAAAAATAGAAACCCATTTAAAGTAAAATTAATATTTAATTAAATTATATTAATATGTATAAAAAATCATATTCTTCATTTACTTCGGATGTTACATCCTTCCCCCCATTTGGAAATTGCATCCTCACAATTTTTATTCACTAATCAAAATAAGTTGTGGTATTTATCCCTCAAAGAATTTTCTGATTCCCACGTTGCCTCTTCAGCCATGTGGTTTTTCTACAAAACCTTTACCTAGTGAATTATCATAATCTGCAACACTTTCTCTCTATGGTCATGAATATGGACTGGTTGTTCTTCATAAGAGAGATTCACTTCCAACTGAACTACCTCTGGGCTTAAAAAATGAGATGGATTTGGCATATACATTCTCAACATCAAAACATGAAAAACATTCTGTACCTGGGATAAACATGGAGGTAAACCACTCTATACGCAACTCATCCAACATTCCCCAGAATTTCATACGGTCCAATGATCCTTAGACACAACTTTCCCTTCTTACCAAAACACATCACACATTTCCATGGAGTGACATTGAGAAAGACATGATCACCTAACTCAAAATAAAAATCCTTCCTCCAGTTATCTAAATATCTTTTCTATCTAGTCTGAGATGTTCTCATGTGCTTCTAAATCAAATGAACATTCTCTGCCATCTCTTCTACTAATTCTTGCCCCATTAAATTTCTTTCACCTACTTCATCCCAAAAAAATGGAGTTCAACAACGCTTTCCATATAATGCCTCAAATGGATCCATCTGTATACAGGAATGAAAGAAGATATTATAAGAAAATTCAACCAAAGAAAGATGTTGGTCCCAAATTCCCTGGTAATCCATCGAGCAAGAACGTAACATATCCTCCAAGGACTGAATTTGTTCATTTTGTCTGCACATCTGATTGACGATGAAATGTTGAATTAAAATTTAGTTCAGTAATCAATGATTTCTGAATGCCTTTCTAAAAGTTAGAAGGGAACCTGAGATCACAATCAGATACAATGGAGAGGGGAACACCATGTAACCCAACTATCTCTTAAACATACAACCGAGCAAGTTGATCTAGAGACAAAGTATCTCGAATATGAATGAAATGAGAAGATTTAGTCTATCGATCAACTATAACTCGGATTGCATTATTACCTCGAGATGTCTTTGGTAATCCCACAATGTTTTCCATTGATATATTTTCCCACTTCCACTCTGGCACCAGTAGAGGCTGAAGCATCCCTTTCAGTAACTACCTCTTTACTTTAACCTAATGACATGTCAAACACTTCATAGTAAAATCCGCAATAACTCTTTTCATTCCATCCCACAAGTAATACTCCTGAAGTTCTCTGAAAATATTAGTACTACCAAGATTAAATGAAAATAGAGAACAATGAGATTCACATAACATCTCAGTCTTCAACTATGAATCACAGGGTACACATAATCCCTTTACAAATCTCCAAACAAAATCATTACCAAAGTTTAATTCAGGCAAGAAACCCTTCTGAACGAACTCTACCATTTTCAATGACTCACTGTGTTCATTATGCTCTTGCTTTATTCTATCTGATAGAGATGATATCACTGACACCTGATACAAAACATAATAATTTCATGCACCAACATCTTCTATTCCAAAGTTCATAAAATAAAAAACCAAAGGATCTTGTTCCAAATGTAACATGGTTAATGAAGAATTACTTTTTCGACTTAAATCATCGACCACTTTATTTTCTTTTCCCGGATGGTAATGGATTGTGTAATCATAATACATGATTAATTCCAACCATCTCCTTTGGCTCATGTTCAATTCTTTCTTAGTGAATATTTACTTCAAACTTTTGTAATTAGTATATATATCACATTTTACTCTATACAAATAATGTCTCCAAATTTTTAAAGAAAAAACAACAGCAGCTAATTCCAAATCATTTGTAGGGTAATTTAACTCGTGAGGGTTCATCTGACGTGAAGCATAAGTAATTTCCTGATCATTTTGTATTTGGACACAACCCAATCGTTTCAATGAAGCATCACTATAGATAACAAAATCACCATATCTGGATGGTAGTGCCAAAACTGGTGAATTCACCAATCTTCTATTAAATTCATGAAAAAAATAATCACATTATTTTTTCCAAATGAACTTAACACCTTTTCTAGTTAACTTAGTCATTTTAATAGATGACCATGAAAAATTTTCAACAAACCTCCGGTAATAACCTTCCAAACCAAGAAAACTGCTAATCTCAATTATATTTGTTGGTCTTTCCCATTCTTCAACAACATTTTTTTAGCAGGATCAACCGTTATTCCATTTCTTGAAACAATGTGATCAAAGAATGAAATTTTTTGTAACCAAAACTCACAATTTCTGAATTTCCTAAACAGTTTCTTTTCGATTATGTTTTTCAGGATAACCCTTAAATGACTATCATGTTACTTCTTATTTTTTGAATAAACAAATATATAAACAATAAAAACAATAACAATCTTATCCAAGAACTCATGAAAATTTCTCTTCATAAGATCCATGAATACAATAGGTGAATTGGTTAAACCAAGAGTCATAACTACAAATTCATAATGGCCATATGAAGTACGAAACACAGTCTTCAGAAGGTCTGCTTTATTTACTTTCAACTGATAGTACCACAACCTCATGTAAATCATCAAATAATACTGAGCTCCCTAGATCTGATACAACTTCATTTGATGGCCCAACATCTGCTGAAGTAGTGGCAAAGGATTTCACCACCCCTTTCTGATTGTAGTCTGTCTGCTTGCTGTCACGACCCGACCCTACCCGGGCTCGAGCTGCAACTACCCCAAGTCTGCCTCCACGGGCCAGTGGTTGGCGACTATCGCCAAAGGCACAACAACTCGGGGAGGCCTTTTCCTAAGTACCTGTACACACACACACAGCGCACTCAATGTAACGGTGTAGAGTAAATGAAAAGAAAAGTAAATAAAAGGGAAACTGCTATATATATATACCACAAATGTGTATCGACCTCTAAATAGTACAAAACAAGTGTTGAATGTAAACTGAAAAGAATAGGGGAAAAACATGCGCCCAACCAGGAAAAGTGCCAAAACCCGGCAACAGGTAAACAAAACAAACATCAAGAAGGGTTCCCATCCTAGAACCCGACTACGACCACCGCACGCGGTCCAAGCTCCCAAAATCCTATGCTCCACTGAAGTCATGACCAATATATCTGTCATCTGCAAGGGCACACCTAGTGTGTGAAAAGCCCAAGCAGGGGTGATTATAAAAATAATCAGCAGGATACCACAAAGGATCAAGGGAGCAACAAAGGAGGTACCGAAGCGTGTGCAATAAAGTGAAGTCGGAATAGTAGAGGTGTACAACTAAAAGTGCAGTAAAGAGTCCAGATCAACCCAACAAGGGAAAGGATTTACACTCATCCAAACACAATGAGCTGGAAACGGTGTGAAGATGAACTTCTTGTCAAGTCATCGCTACCTATATCATGAGAGTAGACTCGTATGACCATGAGAATCAATACAAGGAAATCATGTGGCATATCCCGTGCGTATTCGCCTCTCCTGGAAGAAGGGTAGCCAATACCCAAGAAGTGGGTACTAGAACAAGGGATACACAAAAACATATACTCAATAAAAATCCGGAACAAGATCGTAAGGGGTTATCCATCCCGTAGCTCAGCCCAAGAAAATAGTAGCCAAAATTCCCAAAAGTAACACCATCGATGCCCAGCATCCCGCACGTTTTCCCCGAACTACAAGTCAAGGGCCCAATCACCGCACCTCGACACTATCCGCTTTGGGCAGCACTGACTCGCCAACACATTTTTAGGTCACGTAACAAGGACATGTCTCGGTGGGGAAAGTGCTCTCGTAATTGAGAGTTCTGGGGGAACGTCAAACCACAACTCCTCACTACCCCGCAGTCGATAGGTCTCCTCAATGTCGACAGGTGATCCCCTGCCCAGTCCCGCTGAAGGGTCACTGAAAGTCAACAGGTTTCTACTACAGGGAGACCCGGCAAGAGTCGACGGGTGCCACACTGCCTAGTCCTGTAAAAGGGTAATCCACTGGAGGGAGACCCAGCTAAAGTTGGCGACAAGACCACTGCCCAGCCCATCTGGAGGTATCCCGGCATCGGGGACCACTACCAAGCCCAGCTGGAGGAAAGCCCTACATCGGGGACCACTGCCCAGCCCAGCTGGAGGTAAGCCCGACATCGGGGACCACTACCCAGCCCCGCTAGAGGTAAGCCCGGCATCAGGGACCACTGCCTAGCCCAGCTAGAGGTAATCCCAGAACTGCTCTGGTCGTCCCTTCTAGATGGTACTGCTAGGTGAACACTATTGTACTGGTCATCCCTGCTGGATGGTAACCTACTGGCGAGCCCTGCTCGAAACAACCCCATCCCTACTGGTAACAACCTCAGTCCTGTTGGAAACAACTTTATCCCTACTAGAAACAACCTCCTACGTAGAGGATCGATGTCTGAGTAAAGTGTTGGTCACACCGAATCCACAAGAACACTACAAGTGAACACAAAGCAATGATAGAAACTTCCCAGGCCTCTCAAGGTGATCGCGATCCAATCCGTTGAGTCACTGTCAAAGCGGACTGAGACATCTCATCCCAGAAAGTGGGAAAACACCCACACTATATGAGAACATGTAGTCACAAACGGTGTCGCAATCCGGTGAAAGGGCATGGTACTGAAACCCCTCACAGCCGAAAAAATGGAGGAACCAAAAGATCTTTGTCGGCCAAACGAGAACAAGACCAGGGGGAAACTCAACCCTTTTGGTCAACAAATGAGAACAAAGGGACCCTCTACATCACGAGAGGTCAACAGTACGTAAATCAGAGCATGTCACACACATGGGGCCTACATGACGTGTGGCCCCAAGTCAACCCCAACTGAGCGCACAAACGTCCTCAGGTACAAACAACCACATGTACCTCCAAGCGTTCCTGTATACTCCCAGAATATACCTCGTCTCTAGCCCAAAGGATAACATGCACATGGAACCCAATGTCAACACGAAGGTGTAACATAACAACTCCAACCCGGCACCTCAACGGCTGAGGCACAGCAAACCACATCTCTTCACTCACATGGGAGTGCACGAGATCACATGCCAATGGTTCTCTAAAAACACTGGAGGAATAACCACCACAGGGGCACCTTCACATTTCCATATCTAATAAGACCACATAAGAGGCTATGCCCGCCTGAACAGATTACACTGTTTTCATCCTCAAGGAAAAAGACACGAGATCGACTACTTACTCGCCACCACGGGATATCCAGCATAAAATTTTCCAATACCGCCTTATGCCCGAACAACATCCTGTGGCCCGGAGCCTCGGCCCTGAAAACTGTCGGACGTATCACCCCATTTTGTTCCCCTCAGGAAAACACGTCAAAAAGACTGCTCACTTGTGCGCAACAGATATCTGGAGAAAAAGATGCATTTTCGTGCACCGCACACGAGCGGTGTAATGTGGGACCCAAATCCCAGTCCTGAATCACAACGAATGGATCGTACCATTGTGATCCTCTCAAAAAAGCCCACAAGTTTGACTATTCACTTGTCCACAATGGTCTTCCGGTGATAAAGATAGAAAAAATCACTGTCAACGCCCAAACAGCCCTCGCGGGGCCACACTAGCATGCGAAATTAAAGTGAGAAGACTACACCAATTAAATGCCCTCTGAAAGACACCCAAAAACGACTACTCGCACACCCCGAACGGATGTCCAATGAAAAAGTTGTGAAATGTTGCACGCAGCTCAAAAGACGGGCTATGGAGCCCGCACCTCAACCTCAGCCTCAACACCTAAAACCACCCTGGAAATCTCTGCCTTGGTGCTAAGGTCCCAACGCCATTGACGGCGCTTAAAATGGACGTCGGATGCATCCACGCTGTCCAAAACAAGAACCCCCCCTGAGAAAAGTGCTCGACCACTTAATGTCGTGTCGCGCCACCGAACCTCTCGTCTCGAGAATTGAAAAATACCTGAGACCATTTCAAAATGTTCATCTCAATTAAAGGAATGCGCGGCCGCTGACGGTGCCCAAATCGGGAATCCTGCAGATGATTTATTATTTATAAATCATTTTCATTATAATAATAATAACAATATTATTATTATTATTATAAACTTGTTATTTTTTTTATTTTTTTTATTTTTCGCATCACCTTTTTTCCCTTCCTTAGTTTTTTTCTCTATCTCCCGAGTCCACCTGACCAGAAGCCGGGTCTCCCGCGTCGCGCACCCCCAGCTAGTGTCGTCGACGACCCCCGTGACCCGGTGCTTGCTGACACCGCTTCTCCCTACTCGCACCGAAGGCCTCGACCCTGACCACCTCGGCCGCTCGCTCGTGCTGAAGACTGCCACACAGATCGCCTGGCCTCCACCGCCCGCTGCCGAGCCACCACTCCGAGCCACCTCCGACACCCGGTTCTGCCATCGTGAACCGGCCAGAGCCCCTCCAAACCAGACAGAAACCCACCTTCAACACCTGATATTCGACAATCGACCGTGGTTCGCTCAGAACTCAGATTTCGAATCTGTAAACAGAGACGGAAAGCACATAAATTCTACTACACACCGAGGGGCTTTTCTTGAAGATCAACCAGAAATTTGACTGAGCGAATCGAGCTCAAAGTAGGGGTACTGAAATTATAAACAAAACGATGAACTCCCACCGAAACCAGAAATTTTCGGTGGACGTTTGCAGTTAGCTCGGGACTCGGATTTCATATCCTAAAATTGAAATGGGAAGTACAAAATATGAAATAGGAAGATATTGGATTTTAAGGGAATTTGTCAGGGTTTCAATGCCATAAAATTTAAACGAACGGGTGTGGGAATTGAAACAAATAGGATAAGATCCTACCTCGTGGGACTAAACCCGATGCATTGTCGTCGATTCGTCAGTCGCCCGCAACACCTCGGAGATAATGGAGGAGGAGATATTGAAGGAGAGATCCTTATGTTGAGCTCCTTCTTCCACCAGGGGATGCAAAGGAGGAGGGAAGGGGGAGGGTTTGTCTAAATAAAGAAAAAAATAATTAAAATTTTAATTATTTCGACCCTCAAATTAACCCACGTCTGAAACTCCCGACGGGGTCGGGGTTACACCTACCCTAGGGTAAAAACCATCCTCTAAGTGCAATAGAGGTCTCTAAATTTTAATCTGAGGCCCTAATGACAAGTAATAAAACTGAACGCCCAAAGCCACCAAATTACGAAAACGCCCCTGGGGCCATTTTTCACTGACGGCCCGTGCCCACTAAACTTATACCCCTCCTACGGTAAACGGAACGTTCCGAACTCAATGGTGCCCTCAGTTTTCCAATATGACCCACTGTTTAAGATATACTTGAGCTATGCCGTAAAACGAATAAATTAATTAATTTAATTATCCGTTTAATGTTCTGAAAGCGGACGAGGGGTCCAATCGTCCTGCACCGACAAGTTTTATGTCAATCCTAGGGTAAAAACCCCATTCTGGACCCATCCGTACACTCAGATATCTGATCTGAACCACCGTTTAGAAGTTATCTGATTTATTTGGCATGCCCAGTGTGAACGCACTGAAAATTGAATTCCGTCCAATCCAGAGATCGGAATCCTACTCCGTCAGAAGGCACTACTCTGGAATATAATAAAGAATATTGCAAAGCTTTTTGCAGAAAAAACCAGGTTCTTACATAATTACCTCCTTCAAGATTTTTGTCCCCAAAAAGAAAAACCAGGGAACACCTCAGGGTACTAAGCCCACACCTATCTTTCCCGTACCCAGAAGAACTTCTGCACATTCCCGCATCACCGCTCACAAATCAAAGGATTTGATATGTTAATGAGAGGCCCGCCCATGCCGATGACATTAATATATCACACACACTTCTCTTCAAGTAAACCACACAGAAAACATCATTCACCTACTCCAGACCTTAGGGTTAGGGAAAGGTGGTAGGGAACCTCGACCTAACCTCCACGTCGCACACCACGACTGGAATCACCGCCCGCCCCTGGAACAAGGCCCGGTAATTCTATCCTTCAGAATATCTATATGGTGAAACACCCAAGGATATCTTGTCACGCAAGATTTCACCATAAATGTCTCACAACCAAGACTCTCTTACATTCTCAGTAAGCGATAGAGTCGACACCATCGACTAAAGGAAATGGTCTTACACCTTTCTCATACCAACACATGGTTACACCGATGCCCCGCGCCACCCTGGTAATAACTCAAACAAGGAGCCGGGAGAAAATAATTCCACACACAGAGTCTAACAATTCTACTTCAAGAAGTAGAAGAGTTGTAGAGAATACCTCTTATCCCCTCATGCTCTACAAGATCGTAGACATCCAAAGCTCGCGGTTGTCCTCGGTCCGAACTGTCATCTCTCGGAGCCTATTGTGGACCGCCTAGTGGTGATGAGAATACCTTGTAAATCTATCCCCCACTACCAGCTCCTCCCGCACCTCTTCTAGCACCATTTCTCTGGGTACTACTCTGACCATGGCACCGCCTCCGTCGTGGTGGTGCACTTGCTGCCGGCCTGATGCTCTCTGCCTGCCTATTCGGGCAGTCCCATGCCAAGTGACCTCGCCCATCACAAGCATAGCACCGACTCTCTTCGGTCCATAATGGTGCCCTCCGGTGCCACTATGGTGTACGACCACGCCCCTGAGCCTGGTTGTCAGAAATCAATATGTGTTGAGGTTCTCCATGTCGACACCCACTAGTTGCGGCAGACATCTCGGCTCCGATGTGCCTGCTG
Organism: Viscum album; assembly: GCA_963277665.1. NCBI lineage: Eukaryota > Viridiplantae > Streptophyta > Magnoliopsida > Santalales > Viscaceae > Viscum > Viscum album. The sequence goes on along the minus strand of OY728163.1, from coordinate 1,702,466,272 downwards.
CCACCACCAACTCTAGAACGTGACAAGAATCCCTCTCTCACCTGCACTTTCTCTAGCACCCCGGCATATGTGTAAATTCCCAAGGGTGCTATGATAGCACGATTCTCTCGAAAGAGACCCTTCTCAATCTTCGGCGCTCGGATGTTGTTGTCATGGACCAAGTCCGGGTAAAAGCCTGCACGATCTGCGAATCTAGCCACGTACTTGGCCACCGTCATCCCTCCCAATTGAAATTGCAGGAGCTCCTAAATCTGAACGGAGCGTAAGAAGGAGGGACAAAACTCCCCAAAAAACAACAACTGAAAATCACCCCATGAAAGCGACGACTCTTCAAGAAACTGAGTCACCAGACTCCACCAACGCTATGCTGATCCATGAAAAAGGGTGGATGCCATAGCCACTCTCTGATCTACCGGTGTCTTCACAAGACTGAAAAAGAGAACCACTGCCTTGAGCCAAACCTGTACTGCCTGAGGGTCTGGCTCACCACTGAACCTCAGTGGGCTCTGCTACTGGAACTCACAGAGCGCGCTCAACCTGCACTCAAGCTCAGCCTGCTCTGCTAAAACTGTTTGCTGCTCAACAGGTGGGGGTGCTACTACCAGACCACCTGAAGAAAGGGGATCGCATGATGGGTCATGGACTGAGGCCTCATATCTCACAGGGTTTTCGTCACGAACCAAAGCTGGTATCCTGGCTGAGTGTCTTCGCAAAGACATCCTGAATATTATCAAGGAGTTTCGCAGTCAGATGAACATATATATATACCAAAACAACAACAACAATGGGGAGATAACCCTATATGTTCTGACAAAAACTCAATCATATGTGATGCACAAACAAATTTTCCCTGAAATAAGTGTCTCAACATGTCGAGTCGACAAGTGGGTTATCACTATCCTAGTGAATGGATACGTCGACTGCCGCACCATCACTAGACTCCCTGGCCTGAGAGCAGCTCTCGAGACACGTTAACAGTATTTCCCTAAATGCCAACCAATTACTTATATTTTGGGGGCATCCAAATACTTCCCAAGGAACGAACCACCTCTGATACCACTTTGAAAATACCTGGCCCTACCCGGGCTCGAGCCACAACTACCTCAAGCCCACCTCCATAGGCCAGGTGTTGGTGACCAGCGCCGAAGAAACAACAACTCGGGGAGGCCTTTTCATATGTATATGTACACACACACAGCACACTCAATGTAATAGTGAAGAGTAAAAGAACATAAAAGTAAAAAAATGGTAACTTCTATATATATAAACCACAAATGTGCATCGACCTATAAAAAGTACAACGAAAGTGCTGAATGTAAACTGAAAATAAAAGGGGAAAACACGCGCCCAACTAGGAAATGTGACACAACCCAGCAATAGTTAAACGAAACAAATAGTTGGAAGGTTTCCCCACCTGGAACCCGACTATGACCACCACCCACGGTCCAAAATCCCGAACTCCTATGCTCCATTGAAGTCACGACCAACCTGTCTGTCGTCTGCAAAGGCACACCAAGTGCGGGCAAAGCCCAAGCAGGGGTGAGTATAAAAATACTCATTAGGATACCCCGAAGGCTCGAGGGAGCAACAAAAGAGGTATCGAAGGGTGAGCAGTAGAGCAAACAGTGAATAGTAGAGGAGAACAAATGAATGTGCATTAAAGAGTCATGCTCAACCCAACAAGAGAATGGATGTAGACTCATCCAAACACAAGGATCTGGAAATGGTGAGAATATGAACTTCTCGTCGGGTCTTCACTACCTATAGTAGAAGAGTAGACTCATCCAACCATGAAAATCTAGACATGGAAAGCACATGGCATACCTCGCGCGCTATTACCTCTCTGGGAAGGAGAGTAGCCAAAACCCTAGAAGTGGGTACTAGAACAAGGTATATACAAATAAATATGCTCAATAAAAATCCAGAACATGATCGTAAGGGGATCTCCATCCCATTGCTCAGCCCAAGAAAAGAGTAGCCAAAAGTCTCACAAGTAACACCAAAGATGCCCAGCATCCCGCACGTCTGCCACGAACTAAAAGTCAAGGGATCAATCACCGCACATCGACACTCTCCGCTTTGGGTGGAACTGACTAGCCTACATGGTTTTAGGTCGTGTCACAAGGATGTGTCTCGGTGGGGATATTTATCTTCGTACTTGAGATTTCTGGGGAAATGTCACACCGCAACTCGTCACTGCCCCGCAGTCAAGAGGTCTCCTCCATGTCAACATGCGACCCCCTGCCCATCCCCGCTGGAGTGTCCCTGGAAGTCAACGGGTTCCCACTACAGGGCAACCCAGCAAGAGTCGATTGGTGCCACAGTGCCCAGTCCTATAAAAGGTTTATCCACTTGAGGGAGACCCAGATAAAGTCAGCGACGAGACTGCTGCCCAGCCCAGCTGGAGGTAACCCGACCTCGGAGACCATTGCCCAACTCAGCTAGAGTTAAGCTCAGCCTTAGGGACCACTGCCAGCCCAGTTGGAGGTACGCCCAGCATCGTGGACCACTGCCCAGCCCCGCTAGAGGTAAGCCCGACATCAGGGACCACTACCCAGCCCAGCTGGAGGTAAACCCAGAACTGCTCTGGCCATCCCTAGTGGATGGTACTGCTAGGTGAACACTGTTGTACTGGACATCCCTGCTGGATGGAAACCCACTGGCGAGCCCTGCTCGAAACAACCTCAGCCCAGCAGGTAACAACCTCATCCCTGTTGGAAACAACCTCAGCCCTACTGTAAAAAACCTCCTAGGTAGAGGATCGGTTCCCACATTATGTTTTGGTCACACTGAATCTACAAGAACTCTACCAAGGAACACAAAGCAATGGGAGACACTCCCCAGCCCTCTAAAGGCGATCACACTCGAATATGCTGAGTCACTGTTGAAGCGGACATAGACAACTCATCCCAGAAAGTTGGAAAACACCCACTATGTACGAGCACACGTAGTCGCAAACGGTGTCGTAGTCCGGTGAAAGGGAATGGTATTGAAACCCCTCACAGCCGATGAAATAGAGGAACCAAACCATCTATGTTGGCCAAACTAGAACATGACCTGGGGAAAACACAACCTTACTGGCCAAAAAAAGAGAACAAAGAGACCCTCTACATCATGAGAGGTCAAAAGTACGTAAATCAGAGCAGGAAATGCACATGACGCCCACACGACGTGTGGACCCACGTGAACCCCAACTGAGCGCACAAACGACCTCAGGTACAAACAACCACATGTACCTCCAAGAGTTCCTGTATACTCCCAGAGTATACCTCATCTCTCACCCAAAGGCTAACATGAACATGGAACCAAACTTCAATCTGAAGGCGTAACTTAACAACTCCAACCTTCCACCTCAACGGCTGAGGCATAACCGACCACATCTCTTCACTCACATGGGAGTGCACTCGATCTCACGCCATGGGTTCTCTGTAAACACCGTATGAAGTACCACCCCTCGGGCACCGTCACATTTCCACATTTAATAAGATCACGTAAGAGGCATCGCCCGCTTGAGTAGATTACACCATTGTAATCCTCGCGAAAAAACACGCGAGATCGACTACATACTCGCCACCAACAGATATCTGACATAAAAGTCGCCAATACTGCTTTACGCCCGAATGGCGTCCCGTGGTCTTGAGCCTCGGCCCCAAAAACAATCGGGCACATCGCACCATTGTGATCCCCTCGGGAAAACACGTCAAAAAGACATCTCACTTTAGCGCAATGGATATCTGGAGAAAAAGATGCATTTTGGTGCACCGCACATGAGCGGTGCAACGTGGGACCCATATCTCGATACTGAAACACAATGAACAGATCATACCGTTGCGATCATCTCGAAAAATCACACAAGGTAGACTATTCACTTGTACACAACGATCTCCCGATGATAGAGATGGAAAAATTCACCATCAACGCCCAAACGGCCCTTTTGAGGCCTACACTGGCGTGTTGAATTAAAGCGGGCAGACTACGCCAATGCAATTCCCTTCGGAGAACACCCAAAAACGACTTCTCTCACACCCCCAATGGACGTACGATGAAAAAGTAGTGAAATACCACACACAGCTCAAAAGATGGGGCATGGGGCCCGCACCTCAACTTTGTCCTCAAAGCCTGAAACCACACTGGAATGCTGCGCCTCAGTGCTAGGGTCCCAACGCCACTGACGGTGCTTAAAACGGACGTCAGACACGTCCGCGCCGTCCAAAACAAGAACCCCCAAGAAAAACGCCTGACCAATTAACATCGTGTCGCGCCACTGAACCTCTTGTCTCAGGAATTGAAAAACACCGAGACCATTTCAAAATGTTCATCTTGATTCTAGGATTGTGCGGCCAAAGACGGTGCCCATATCGGGCGTCCTGCAGATGACTTTTTTATTTATAAATAATTTTCATAAAAATAATAATATTTTTATTATAAACTTATTATTTATTTTTATTTTATTTTATTTTATTTTCCGCATCCCCCTTTTTTCCATCCTTTTTTTTCTCTACTACTCGAGTCCACCCAACCAGAAGGTCGGGACTCCCACATCGCGCGCCCCCAGCTGGCACCGTCGATGACCCCCATGACCCGGTGCTCCCTGGCACCGCTGCTCCCTGCACGTGTCGAAGGCCTCGACAACGGCCACCCCGGCCGCTCGCTTGCGCTGGAGACCGCCACCCAGCTCGCCGCGAGCTCACCTAGCCTCCGCCGCCTTCGAACGGTCGACACCGCCCACTGCCGAGCAGCCACTCTGAGCCACCTCCGATACCCGGTTCTGCCACCGTGAACCGGCCAGAGCCCCTCCAAACTGGCCAGAAACCCCCCTTCAACAATCAATATTCGACAATCGACCACGGTTCGCTCCGAACTCAGATTTCGAAACCGTAAACAGCGACAGAAAGACCATAAATTATACTACACACCTAGGTGATTTTCATGGATATCAACCAATAATTCGACGGTGTGAATAGATCTCAGAGTATGGGTTTTGAAATTATAATCAAAACGATGAACTCCCACCCAAAACCTGCAATTTTCGGCGGACGTTTGCGGTTAGCACGAGACTTGGATTTTGAATCCGAAAATTGAAACGGGAAATAAAAAATACAAAATAGGCAGATATGGGATTTTTAAGGGATTTTGTTAGGGTTTAAATGCCATAAAATGTAAACAAACGGGTGTGGGAATTGAAACAAAGAGGACAAGATCCTACCTCGTGGGACTAAGCCCGAAGATTTTCCATCGATTCGTCGGCCGCCTGCAACACCTTAGAGATAATGGAGGAGGAGATCATGAAGGAGAGATCCTTGGGTTGAGCTCCTTCTTCTGCCAATGGATGAAAAGGGGAAGGGAAGGGGGGTTGTTTAAATAAAGAAAAAAAAATAATTAAAATTTTAATTATTTCGACTCTCACACTAACCCATGTTCGAAACTCCCGATGGGGTCGGGGTTATGCCTCCCCTAGGGTAAAAACCCCGCTCTGAGCGCAATGGAGGTCTCAGAATTTTAATTTGAGGCCCCGATCAAAAGTTATAAAACAGAACGCCCAAAGCCACCAAATTACGAAAACTTCACTGGGGCCATTTTTCACTGACGGCCCGCGCCCGCAAAAATTATACCCCTCCAAGGGTAAACAGAACATTCCGAACTCAATTGTGTCCTCGGTTTTCCAATCTGAACCACCATTTAAGTGATACTTGAGTGAAGTCGTTAAACGAATAAATTAATTAATTTAATTATTTGTTTGACTTTCTAAAAGAGGGCGAGGGGTCCAAATGTCATGCGCCGACAAGTTTTATGTCATCCATAGGTTAAAAACCCCATTCTAGACCCATACGTACACTCATATCATTTATCCGAACAACCGCTTAGATTTATCCCATTTCTTTGGCGTACCTAGTGTGAATGCACTGAAAATTTAATTCCAGCCACTCCTGGGCTCGGAATCGCACGTCGTCTGAAGGCACTGCTCTGGAATATCATCAAGAATATTCCAAAGTCATTCACTGCAAAAACCAGGTTTTTACACTTTCTCTTAGTTGACTTATTTTTTGGACACTCTTTTGCATAATGACCCATTTCAATGCTTGTAAAACATTTTAATGACTATAAATCGGATTTTGTCCTACCATTACCCTAATCCTTTTCAGTGCAATTACGATCCTTATGTCCCATTTTACCATATATGTTGCACTTATAAGAATTCAAAATACATTCCCCAGCATGATTTTTACAAAAATTTTCACAAACTGAAAACCTGTGTTTTTTTACCATCAGACTTTTTTGAAGAGTTCTTCCCTTTCTCCTGCCACATCGACCTCGTATTCTACTATTTGTCAAAAAAATTCACATCATAAACAAATCAAATTTCCACATTCTTCGCACAATGAACATGTTTTCCATAACTTTTGATCTCGCGAGAAGCTAAATCCCTTTGATACTTTGGCATTAATTTTGAGTAAAAATGGTTGATTTTACTAACAAGATCTCGTATGAAATTTGGAGCATACCTTTCCAGTCGAGAGAATTATTCTTCATAAGCAGTCACTGAGTCATCCTCTTTCCCCAATTCAATTTTTTATTTTTCCATCCTAAGACGACCCACCGTAGGAAAATATTTCTCCAGAAACATACCATTGAATTCATCCCATTCAAGAGAATCAATCTCCTCACTATCCTTGATATTCTTCACCATCGACCACCACTGATCAACATTAGCTTCATAATGGTAAATAGAAATACTAACCTTCTGATGTTCTGAACAACCCATGACATCCAAAATCATTTCCAGTGCTTTTATCCACCCCTCAGCTAGCATAGGGTTAGATGATCCTCTGAATGATGGGGGATATTGCCACATGAAATCATCCACTACTAACATGTTTCTCTGAAGTTGATCTAACTAATCTCGTACATTGATACCACCACCATTTATAGCCTGAGTCAATTATCCATCACTGCAAAAAACTATTCAGTTCTGATTCTGACCATCTCAAGGTGTTGACATGGATGGTTGTCTTCATCCTGATGTCGTCCCAACATAGCGGCCTTGTTTCCTCTATGGAAAACCATTCTGAGCATATAACTATCTTTGGCAAAGCAACATGGTAATCGGTAAATGCTATATGATTTCAATATTAACATAAAATACTTTATAGATATTAAGTTAACAATACCCTAACTCCTAAAGTTGTCTAAACCGACCTCTGATACCAAAAATAAGGATCAGGCCTTAATCATTTACAAAATATTGAGTTAAACGAATAATTCACATTGAGGATCTTTTCAGGTTTATATTTTTATAGAATTAGGACATAACTATTACGTCTTAAAATATTACAAGGTAGAAACTTTTACAAAGCTTCCATTTTTTTCATAAATTATAAACTCTTGAAAAAAATGAGTCATGTCTAGTTCTATGTTTTAGATAGCATGACTTTTCCTTGATCCCATCCTTGACCCTATTCATCATTAAGTCGTGTCAAAACATTTCAAAACATTGGATGAGCATAAAAGGCTCAGTAAGGGTTATATAGCAAATAATGAAAAAAATTGTTCATAAATACATAAAAAAACATGAAATAATTTACTTAGCTCATGAAATAATTACATTTATGAAAGACACATAGAAATCATTAATCATAAAGTAAACGTGTAGCATCAATATCATACTTACGTTGTAACCATTACAGCTATATATGGAGATACTTTGGAATACCCATCATAGTATATTCCCTAAATCTCTTAGGAGAAAGTTTCACATTTCCCTCTATCATGTTACCAAATGCATTGAGGAGATATATCGGGATCACCCGCCCTTGGTTTATCACAGAACCCACCGTATTCGTAAATATATCCCATGAACCACAACATGATCATAACACATAACATAAGCATAAAGGAATGATAATATTTCCATATTTCAATAAAAAATATCATTTCAAGATATTGAAATAAGAAATCCATTCTCAAAATCATTTTCAACACCAAAATACAGACAAAGATTATTCGGAATTTATTTTCCCTTTTAAAAACATTCCGGCTTGTTAAGGAAGCCAAAGATCAAATAATTCTCGTAGCGACGGAAAGGTCGTTGTCACCGCTTACATAAAAAACATTCCTTCTTGTCATTTATTAAAACTCTTTTTATAAAAATATTCCCTTTGAATAAAATGAAAATTAAAAGGGGTTTATACTCCATATAATGTAAATTCTTGTATAAAACATAAAATGCCTCAATGAAAGGAGATTGAGATGAAGTCACATACCTCGTGTCGAACTTGACTCTATCGTTATTTAATATCAGGAATAATAAACTAAAGTTAATTTCGACATGCATAAGTAATTTATTCAAGTTTTTTATTCCTTTTCTATGAATTATTACCATGTTATAAATATTATGTAATCAGTTATGTTAATAACATCCATTTTGTCGATATTTGGTACTTGAGTCAATAATGAACACATTATATTTACAAGTTGACCATGTGTTCAATAGTCCATTATTTCCAGAATGATATTTATTATATAGATATCATATATATCATATTATCTATTATATACATGTATATTTAATTTTAAATAACATTTGGAGGTGAGAAATGAAGTGAACCGTTCATGGAGACCGCAAGCTGTATGTACGCATGAACACTACTTTAATTTCTATTTCATATTTTTATGGAATTAAAGCGTAATGATACATAATTATATTGTAATTACAGTATAATATCATATATAATATCATTAAATCTATCCTTTATACATCCCATATAAGGCTTTAATGAGTCACAACACATTGAAGGGGCGGTAGTTCGCAATTCCTCAAATGAGATTGTCATATTTACCCATTATAGAAACCATAATGGCTTGATAGAATTGGGAACTACATATGAATAATGAAATCATAAACATAATATATATCATATGTAAATAAAGTTCCATCATAATGGTCACCATGAGAGGTGGTAATATATAATTGAAAAATCATCGTTTCGTGAGATGTTAGTTTGTCATCGACAAAAACATTATGTTCTTCATCCATTAGATGGAGGTGTGTGTAAGTGTAGTTCGAATAATTATCATAAAAAAATCCTAGTTTATTGTGGATACTATTTTTTTACAAAATATAGTAATAAAAATGTTTTTATGGGTTGGAGAAGTAAAATGAAAGAAAACGAATTAAGAGAAACAATTACCTTTAATTTGGGTAACTTCTTTGCTTTGAACGAAAAGGACTTCTTTAAGTTACTTCTTCCTAAGGTATGGCTTCTAGGGGGATTAGAGGGCTGTAAAGAGATTAATTTGACAAATGTTGGATGAGACAAATGGCTTGAGTGGCATGATGAATTGGTTAGAAGTGGTCTTCTTTTATAAGGGAGAGGAGGGGCTCTTTAGGACAGTGTGGAAATATTATTTTATTATATAATGATATTCTATTTCTAATGGTCAAAAAATCATTAAAGATGAATATAAGATGACTCATGGTCGAAATAAAATCATCCAATTGGAATTGGATGGTTTTGATAATATTTTAATCATTATATTCTTATTTATTAAAATTATTTATTAATGAGGTAAATACTACATCATTATTGTGTCATAAATAATTTGAATGATTAGATGTCTAAAAATTATTAAAAAAATACTATCATATAGGAAATCATTTTAGATTTCTAATTAATATTTATAGTCTAATGTAGTACTTATATAACACCAGATAAAAATAATTACTAATTTATGTTTGTTAATGGCAATTTTTCCTTTACATTAAGTTAATTAATCCAAATTTTTATTATCACTTCCATGTGGATCAAAGGGGTACCAAAATCGCCCCAAAGATTCCAATGGTCGTAAATGACTCTATAAATTGTATTAGGACGCGTTTTTGGGTAATTTTATATTATTATAATATTATTTTTACCCTTATTTACCAGATTTACTCTTTAACCACGGTAAATAAAATATTAACTCAAGTGGATATTTAATATATCTAAAAATAAAATTTACCTATTTACACAATTTGGGCCTCCTGATTCCATATATGGAGTCCATATTTATAGATTCAATACAAAGAAATGGCAGAAATTAACTTAATATTAATTCCCGCTATCAAAACAAAAATCGTGTTTGTAAGAATTAATAAGTATTAAAAGATGGATTTTTTCTTAATTAAAATTTCAAAATGAAATTGCTTATAATGACCAACATTGGATTAAATGGTAAAAATATATTTTAATTTTTCTTTAAAACCAACTTAAAATATAATGTAACCATATAAATAAACTAGATTAAAAGGCACTTTTGAATTAAAAAGCAATAATGTTCACTATTCATTAAAAAATGAACTTTATCAGAAAAATATTAAACAATTACCCAAAGTAAAATTTGATGTCACCATTCTAAATAATGGTTATATATGGTCAATTATTATGTATTAAAGTGATCAAAACTATATTTAAAGAGGGTTCTCCATTACAAAGTGATAAATTGGCCTTTTAATGTAAATTATGCTTAAAATTAGATTCATTCACATTTTAAGCCTCTAACTTTTTATTTGATAATGTAAATACATTTAACAAACATGTGTAATCATATTGTAGTTAGTTTCATTCATTCTTGCCAATACAACATCTAGGATTTAAATATCATTTAAAATAATATTATTATATTATTAGTGTGCAACGTAAAATTCCAAAGAAACTCATTGTTGCGTATAAGGTATGCTATCGAAGATAGTAACCCCTTTAAAGTAAAATTAATATTTAAATAAAATATATTAATAAGTATAAAAAATTTACTCTTAATTTACTTAGGATGTTACAATATAGATGGACTAGAAATAAAATATATATCAATTAGAAAACTAATTGTTTTACAGATGATTAATTCAATGTTAATTTGTAAAAAAAAATATAACTGAATATTTATTCATCATCTGATTAATCCTTTTCCATTGATTTAATTTAATGTTGAATTTTTATATTTAATCATTTTATACATATGATGTGTCTTTCGTTGGAATCCCACAAGTTCATCGTGATTGTCGTTATTATATGAAATTATATTTGGCCAAATTTGTTAATTGAATTGAGAAATATGGATTTATTATTTTTATTCATAGTAATATATATTATCTAAATGGATATACATAATTTGATACATTTTTTAATAATTTGAGTAGTAAAATTTAATTGCAGCAGTTTAAGAAAAAATTTCAGTTATCAGGGGTTATACTAAAATGATAAGTGATAAAATGACCTATAGACATTCAAAAAATAATATTTCTAAAAAATATAAACTTTAAAAAATATATAGTTCCTTAATTTTAAATTTTTATTTCTTGAGTCAAGATGTAAATTTGGGTGTGATATATTCTTTTCATGAACTATTTGTCTATTATCTCCCCCACTTATAAAAGGATACATATTCTCCTACAATCTACACACATCCAAAGACAATTGGTTCAAAAACATACCTTCTAAAATACAATATTTAAATATCTAAAAACATCATAGAATCTTTTTTGGATCTGGAATCCATCCAAAGAAGGTTTTATTTGTGAAATTCTATCGAGGACATTTAATCTATATGTACCATAATTTTAAAATGATTTCTATTTTATTTCTCCTTCAACCTCCTTAATAATATTATTCATTCACCTTAGTATAAGAACACTAGTATATACCATGTATATATATCATATTATTTTAATCGAATAATATAAATCTATGTACACTTCAATCAAATAGGTAATGAAACTATTAATTGTGTGTACTATGGACTACTGAGTCGTGAAACGATGTAATTTATTTTTCATGACTAATATTAAATTAAATATATTTTAATTTATTTAATAATTTTATATGATATTTATGATATTATTACATTATTTAACTTAAAATTTTAAATATAAACTGTTATATTATTTTACATTTTAAATATCAAAATGTATCTTTTGTGTATCCCCAATTACCATCTCATGATGTGAGGTCTTTCGTTTTTCTCTTATATAATTAATTGAATATAATATAGATATTTTTAATAAATATGTTTGATATAAAAAAATTATATCATTACGGGGAAAAAATATCATATTATCATTTTCCCTTTCAGTTGTTAAGTGGATAATATAATCACCCATGCATATCTATGGCCTATTGTCTCTAAGAAGCGATGAGACATAATTTCAATGGCCCACATTCCAGAATAATTATAAAAAATCATTCTATTTATAAAAGAATATATTTAGAAAATTGTTATGATTATGTACAATATTAATTTATATATTAATATTAGGAACCAGAACATTCCTGACAAGATCAAATGTGAAAATGATAAAATGGACACAAGAAACTATAAAAATAATAAAAAGTTATAAACCAATGGGTGAAAATGATATATTAGGATCATATATGATATTATTAATATGATTATGTGTTTTTTATAAATTAAAAACCTGATTAAAACTGTTATACTAAATTTTAAACAATGCTCATCTAAAGGAAATAACGATTTATGGTATTTAATCTCCCTATCAATTTCATTGAGAAATATTTTTTAATATCAACATATTATCTATTATGTTGAGCATATGCATTTAATATTTTATATATAACATTTATTATTATTGATTCCTCATTAATAAATATTTAGGGTTTATTTATCATGGGGATAAAATGAAACATTTATCAAAGAAAAACTGAATTATTTTTCAATATCACATTATTTTTTCATTGATTACTTTATCTTGAATCAATCATTTTCGTCGGATAATTTTTAATTGGATATTAAATTTATCTAATACATCATAATTTCATTATTTTATTAATGGTTATTTACTTAACTGAATACCAATCTAATATAAAGTGTTTTCTTTGATTATTATCTGAATATCTTAGAAAATATTGATAAAATTATTTCCTTACTTATTACAGATATTTAGTTATAAATTATATTCATTCTTAATATAAAACAATTATTTGATCTTTGGGATTGAAAATATCGGTGGTTTAATGATATTGATATCCCCTCAATGAACCTATGTGTCTCATTCAGAAAATATTTTGAAAAAATATACTGTGTTTTTACTTGTAGTTTTAAACTATCTTTAGAAAGGTCATGAAAATAATGGTATCATAATTCATGAGATCATAATATCCAATGATTAATCATATCCATATTATATAATTCAATTATTACAGTTATCCATGAAATGTTTTCAATAATATTTACTCTTTATGAACATCATTCTAATTTTAATTATTATGTAGAAATGATGTTCAGTTTTTTACCTTTATATATTGATTATGAATTATTTCATGGTTAATTTATTAATTAAATGGTATATGTTTTAGGTTATTTACCATTTAATATTGAATATTAAAATTAATTCAAGATATATTTTGATGTATGTAACCCTTATAGAGTATATTATCTCAAACTTATTTTGTTTACATTCCCCTGGTTTGGAAGATGAATCCTCTGAATTAGACGCGGGGTTATCGAGTGATTTATTTGTTTGAGTTATTTTATTTTCCCAACCTATATTGTATATCATGTAGGTATGTTATTTTTAAAAATTGTTAAATTGGATAATACTTTGGGATTTGACTCTCTGTATAATTAAAAATGTAATAAAGAAGACATCTAATCTAGATTAGTCATGTTGGGGTCACTGTTATTTGTATTATAGAATGTTTCAAAAAAAATTAGGAACTAGACAAATGAAAACAATGATTAAGGAAAATTACACTATGATATAATTTAGGGATATGAATATAAGAACATACTAAATTTTTCATGAGGAGATGATTATGTGGATATTCCTAGAAAAAGTTTCATATCTAGATACTAAATTTGGTAGTGGTTCTATAATAGATATTCAATGTGGTAATAACTCTGAAAAAAGGATTTTCAGTCTCCGCTTTTGCATTAAATATTACATGAATGTAGACACTACATCAGACATAGTTTGACCCTCCTGGAGGATATGTTTATGAAAATTCAATTTTATACAAACTAATATGATTGATTTTAAAATAATGATAACCCCAAAGAAACCATGTTTATGATTCTATTATTTAATTATCCAAAATATTTAATTATTGATAATTTTTATACAATATGTCAAATTATTCATTATGATTTGATATTCGTAATATTGTTTTTGTTAAAGATGATTTAGTTATTATTTGAAAATGGTTCATAAAAGTAATAAGGGTATAAATACTCATGGTTAATGTAGATTGTTCCCTACATAGTAGGCTAATATAGCTGGTATTGAAACTAATAAGATCATGAAAAAAATTATGAAACATAATAATGTTATAAAAAATATCATATTAGAGAAGAAGAAATATATTCAACAATGTGATTCACCTATGTTATTTAACTTATTTTAAAACAAACCATAATATTGTTTTGGGATTCAAATCAAGTTTTATTATAGTAATTATTTAAATATGTTGAAAATATATGTCAGAAAATTGAATGTGAATAAATGATAAATTTCACAAATAATGTGTTCATTCTCTATGGAAATTAAAACAAAATATATTCATTGAGATAGATACTAGGGTGGAAAATGAAATAAAACTGATGGACGATATTATTTTAATGGAGATATTTTTTCCAAATATTTCCCTTATAAGAAATAAACTAAAATGATGTGATATTTACTCACCTTAATGAAAATGAAATAATAATGCGTTGATGAGTATAAGGATACATACACTAGGTACTTCATGTATTCTATATTTTACATACACAATATGGAGTGCATGATTGACCATTGCATTGAATAGCATAAGACATGTCTTTGAAGGGTGATAGTATCTAAATTGATTTCATCATATGATTAAATTTTTTCACTTTTAATAAAATTGGATAAGGAGCTTTATTCATTGTATATGGTAAAGGGACCTAAAAAATAGTTATGGTCAAATGAGATCCAGGAAAAAGGGAATGGAAGAAAAATGGAGACAACGATAAAATTTACACCCTATTTTAAATATTGAATGATTATTCCAGATAATTGATTTAATGGGATTGGGTGTTTATCATATTTATGTGGAAAATGATCAGTAGGGTCAAAAATTCAACGGTGATAAATATTAAAAATCACATCGGTTTGATATATTTTGCGTGACTGAGAACTACTAAAATAAATTCCCCAATAATCGTGGAAATCCACCATAAAGTAGTAATTGGAAGAATGAAATGTTTATGAGATCACTACAACTGCAAGGTATGAACCTGATGAAATGGGGTCTTGTATGTTAATTATATATTTTAATTTAGAAACATCTATATTTTTTAAAATTGATGTTTTTTATATCTTCAATGGTTTCCATGTAAACTACATAATAATTTTTTACATTAACAAGGGAGATGTTAGTCAAAATAGTCGGGGATGGATTTTATTTGTAATAAGGATTTTTTAGGCTCCCCCTTTTAGAAATTGAAAAGTAATTATATAAATATATTATTATCAAACTTATGTTTTACATTTATATATAATTTTTTCCCAAATTTATTTTAATATATTACGGAACAATATTATAGGGATACATAAATTACTATTCATGATGAAGATATACATTTCCATATCATTAGGGGAGAGACATAATCATTAGAGACAAGTTAATATCCACCCCTCATATCTATACTGTATCGGATTCTTTCTGAATGAAGAGAAAACTAAATCATAGTGTATATAATGTAATAATAAAAATAATGATGAAAATATCCCACATGAATACATTCATGTATTTCATGAGGATTTACCTAGACATCAACTATATCATAAATTTCATTATTCCATTGATGAAATCATTGATATAATAACAAATAACAAATACTCATTATAGAATTGTCAATGTGTAATTAGTGTAGATGAAGAATCAAATATAAGAGTAGTGTGATAAGGGATAAATTATAAAAGTGTTTCACTATGTGTACCCCTTTTTCTCTTCATTAAAAGAAATATTGATCCGTGGTGTTGTTCATTTATTATATGGAAAAAAGTTCTATTATGATGTTGATCATGTAACCTCATTATCACATTGATAAATTATTCTATCAACTTCATAGAGCCAAATTCATTCAAAAAATTTACATTTATATTGTGTGTCATAAATTTATAGTAAATATGTAATAAATACTAATGAAATCATTTCAAATGAGGTATTCAATTTTTTATTTTACTGTAATTCAAATTTTATTGACTCATGTACACTTTGTATTTATGGGTATAATGAGTAATGTATTAATAGAATATCTTGATGATTTGCTTATTCATTAATGATATCATCATTTATTGTAATGGATGTGAGGGACATGGGAATATGTATTTGATTATTCTTGAGACTGAATGAATGAAAGAATTATATGGGAAATTTACTGTGTTTGATTAATGGATTAAGGTTTTTTTTATGGAAATATTTTCTCTAAATATATAATCTTAGTTGATATTGTGGACAAAAATGATGTAAGATATTTTCCAAGAACAATGAACACAAATATGGTATATCGTTTCACTAGTTTGGTAGGATAGTATCATCAATTAATCATGAATTTTTACCAATTGGGTAAACCTATAACAATTTTTAAATTGAAATGGATAAATTTAAGTTAAAAAAGGAATGAGAAGAATGATTTGATTAACTAAATATGAGATTAGACAATGCACTTATTTTGACTCAATAATCATTAAATGATATTTTTTATATATATTGATTAATCATGGAAGAGAATTTTTTATTTCATAACAAAAAATTTTAATTTTATTGAATAAACATAAATGATATTGATGACTCTTAAACCAAATTTCCAAACTCGTGAACTAAGTTGAAAGGTGTAGTCATTTATTTTATGATATAGAGTCATTATTTTTATAATGAAATTTTTATGGTATACATGGAAAATAAAATCCTAGAAAAGTAAACTTTTAGTGGAATATATCAATATAATTCATATGTGAGGGCTGGAGATACTCAATTAGTATGATATTGTGGTACGCTACAACTTATAGGATTAAAATTTAACAGTTGCATTAAGTAAGGAAAATCCTGGATTTCTATCCCCAATATCAATTTAAATGGACCCTATTTTCATAGATCTATTACGTAAGGAAATTGAAATTACAATAGAAGGATGTAGGTTAAAAAAATTTCAACTGTTGATGATACCATAATAAATAAAAATGTTATAAAGTTCTCAATGTGGATGATGAAAACATTATGAGAACTAATAATTCTACGAATGCTATGAAATTTTTAGACTTCATTTGTGACGATGGTGATTTAAAATTTTTTCCTGATATCATGTGTTCTTTCTATACCATAATTTAAACCATAATTTTTTTACAATACATATATCATGAATTTCTAATTTCATGGTGGTATATCCAAGATATATAGGGATTTTAGGGAACATTTTTTTGTGGGAAATGGGAGTAAATTGCAATGGAAATTTTCAAGGGTCTTCCACAAACTCAAATATAAATGATCCAATATTTTTTATTATTGAACAACTAACAAAAAAATTTCAATAACCCACTTTAAGATAAGACATTCGTCTTTAGATAATTATTATACTATATATTAGTAATTTTATATGACTTCACAATGCAAATTTTTTTATTATCATCCAATTATTTTAAATGATTTCTAGATGAATCTTCAGAATAATCTTCATACTGAGAATTAATTGAACACCTAAAACAACATGAAATTTAATTGATAGTCATTACATATTATAAAAAAATTATAATTAATGATATTTTCATTATCCCTCATCATCAAATGTATGTGGGATCAGATTTTATCTTTGGTAGTTTTTTCTTATAACAATTGATTCCTATCTAGAATTCTATTGTTTTTGGTATTACAAATTATATGACAAGAGACATATTACTCAAAATTGATGGGATGATGTTGGATAATGTGAACATATAATACCAAAATACTATGAATACAATGAAATAAAGATTAATTTTTTCAGTCTCATATTAGTGAATATAATTGATGAAAAAGGGTTTATGCTGAAAAAACGAGGAATGATTTGGAATTTGAAGTTGGTGATCATTTTTTGTTGAATATATCAACATGGATTTGTGTTATACAGTACAAAATCAGGGGAAATCAAATATTTAAGTACATAATACAATTTTAAATCCTTAACATAATATGGGATGTTTATTTCTACTTTAAAATAACACCAAAAAAATAAAATTTATATGAATTTTTTCATAAATAATTTATATTAAACTATGTGTCAAAAAAAATGTTCTCACTTTTTATGACTTAGAATGGAAAACTGATATAACCTACTATGAATAATACATAAAGGAATGTGATCCTATATAGAATGTACTTAGGAATATGATGATTTGATAAGAAAATGTACATTGGTGAAATCACAAATTGGAGGAAGAATGTTGGGATGATGATGATAATATATTGAATTGATACCCTAATCTTTATAGAGGGAAATATCCCTAAATTTCATAGAGTCAAATTTTTATATGATCGAATATTGTAACACACTGTGATATTGTCAATTAGAAATTTTTAAATAAATTCAATCCCATTGATCACATGTAATTAATGAAACATCGTGATTAAATGATAATACTATATTAATAAATTATTTAAACATTACCATTATAATATAGTTATTATGTAGTTGGGAATAACTTGTAAAAAATAAATATTTAATATTATATAGTTTATATATATAATAAATTAAAAATATATACATTGATTTGTAATAAAATAATAATATTTTAAAAAATATAAGCGTTCTATTAAATAATATTTTTTATAAATAGAATATTATTAACTCCATGAGAACATAATTTAAAGAATTATTTTAAAAATTCAGGATTTTGTTTTTAAAAAAAATAATTTTTTAAATAAGTAAATCAAAAAATAACTTTTTGAAATTATTTATATTTTTTAATTATTTTTTTATAATTAAAAATATTACTTTTTTCCAAACTATCATTTTCATATCTATTTATAGAGATAAAGTATATATTAAATATCTATATGGAAAATTTATTTCAGTTAAATTATAAAAATTAAAATTGAGGTCATTGTAATCAACTTCCTATTCAATTTTGTTACTGAAATATTCTATTCTTATTGGAATTTTGGTATATGGATTCTGATTTTTTCACATCTATTTGTGTAATTTGGAATTGTATTCATGAACTTATGTGAATTCTATTTAGAATTTGGGATTTTTTATTTCATGTAATACTAATATAAATTAACGTATATGTGAAACTAAATTTTTTTACCTCTATTAATAGTAACGAAAATAAAAATTTATTATCATGGTTCAGGTAAAAAATGATTTACCTAGTGTTAAACTAAAATTATATATGATAAATTTCTTAAAAATAAGTCCAACACCCTATTTTATAAAAATTTATACCATATAAACTCTATGTGTTATTATTGACCCATTAAGTGTTTTTTAATGTTAAAATCATGGATGTAATTGAATGTTTTAAAAAATTCCTTCTGTGAACTCTCCAAATGTTATCAAAGGACACCCTCTCTTCTCACCAATTAATCAAATTTCATTTTGATCAGCCACTAAACTCCCAAATAACATTATTACTATTATACCAAATATTAGATCCATTTATTTGACCATAATGTATTCCTAGAAAGGATTTTGGTGCAAATGAAAACATGTTTTTAATGAAGAGATAACATTCTTAAAAATTCTTTTCATTTTTATTTCATTCATCACCTTAGTTAAAAAATATTCAATATTTATAGTATAATAATACATTTATATCACATAGTATAATATATTATTATGTTAAAGAACTGAACATAAATCCATATCCACTTCTATCAAATGGGGATTGAAAGTGTCAATAATTTGATAGTCGGACTACCGCCCCGCGAACCGATGTAATTCATTTTTCCATCACCAAGATTAAAGGATATATATATATATATATATTGAAAAATATATATGATATTTTAAATATTATTATATTCATTTAATTATAATAGATTTTTAACAATATTACATTCATTTCATTTTAAAATATGATAATGTCAACGGTGTGAATGATATACTTCTTCCTTTCATTACGATGTGATGGTTTTTAAATTATGGTTTACATGGAAGGTAATGAGGATAAATTTAAATGTTATTTTTTAAATGTATGAAATTATATAAATTATTTAAAATTTATATATTATAAACTCCCTTAACAGTTCACATTTTAATGGAATTATATTTTTTCTCGTGCATACATAGGACCTCCAATCAAAATAAATAGAGGTAAACAATTTTACATGCTAATAATTAATGAATGGTTATAATAATGTGTATAATTTTTAAAATTATATTTGTAAAATTTATAACATTTTTGGATGATATAATTATTCTATATGTACATGAATGATAAATTCAATTAATAATCATGTGTAGGGAAATAAGGTGAGGGAACCAGAAAATGAAAATAATGAAATATTTTTAACAAACCGATTGTAAAATATTATAAAAGAAAAATATATAATATTTAAATTTTTATAATAAATATGGTATAATTTAATAACATTATTTAAACCAATTTATATTATGTAAATTCATTATCAATTAAAGGATTGTGTAATTCTAGGACCATGCCTTAATTTAAATTGTTTTGATACCTATTTTTTAATATCAACTGATTAAATTTTATGTGGTTTATATACTTATGTATTGCTGAATTAAATATGAATAACTAGTTATCCATGATGTTAAGTGTTTTGTTTCAATTTTATTATTTAATTTAATACTAATTAAAAGCTACAAATATGAAAAAGGATTATTGTATATTCTCAGTTTCATTTGTTATTCTTTACATTCTGTTGAAACAATCATGTTCATGAAATAATTTTTCATTTTAATTTATATTTATCTTAAATATCCATATTATCGTATGGTTAAAATGATTTTTGATTAATCAATATACAATTTTCTAATATCACACTTCATTGAAATTTAATTTTAGTTTTTCAAGAGATGTATTGGTAAATTTGCGTACACCCTCAATATATATATTTTAATGATATTTATTGTGATACTTGAATGACATAAATATTTATATATGTGTGGAATGATTTTTAAACGTATTTATAGGTGGGAAATATTTTTATATTAAACTTCATCTAATCGATAGGGCTCATGAGAAAAATATATAGTCTAAATTAGACAAGGTTTTCTCAAAATTTTATATTATCATATGAATGGTTGTGATAATAAATGTATAAAGATGTTTGAGATCCTGATTTCAAATAATTATGTTTCTCCATCACTTATAATTAAATTATTATTATTACACAATAAAATTTCACCATAATATTTCTTCATGATTAATCTTATTCTTAGTTTATGGATTATATGGAATTGGTGTTTAGTTAGTTACCTTGTTGTATTGATTATCCATTATTTCAGGATCATTTTATTAATTAAATGAAAAAATTAGTTAATTGACCTAAAATATTTAATATTTTTACCAATTTATGTTGTCCTCCATTTTTTAATTACACAAACTGAGAATTTTATGACACCCTTATTCTATATCCTTTCACCATGTTATGATGATAAATCATTTGAATGAGTATCAAAGATAATTATAATTTTATTTTTTTATGTTGTACATTATTGTATTAATGTAATATTTGTTTCAAATATGTTTCTATTTATTCAAATATACTATATTGATCAATCATTTCAGATTTTACCCTTTGTGTCATTGGCATAGTGATAATGTAGGCAATGACTCCAGGTAACTATAATCATTGTCATTATAGAGATGGGTTAATACTATGAAAAATTGTCTAAATGTTAATGTTACTTACCAAAAATGACGTTAAGGAGTTATGTTTTTGCTTCTAAAATTACAATTTCTAATGTGGGTGTTCATAGAAACGTAGTGAATGGTACACTTATCATAAACGATATAAGTTAATATGTTTTGTGCAATTATTGTTTAACCAAATAACATAAATCATAAGAACTTTTTAATTGTATATTATTACCAACAGAACTATTAGGTACTATTATTGTAGTAAAAAATCAAAATTGGGGGATTAACACATCTTATGAATATAACTATACAACAATATAATATATTAGGATTTTTCCTTATATGATTATTTATATATATGGTTTAGTTAAATTTGATAAAATTAGAGGTATTGATTTACTCTCCCAATATATGGCCAATATCAATTAATGTAAAAGATTTGTTATATTTAAAATTTAAATTTTACCTCATACGTCAATCAGTGCGAGGAGAAACCTAAACACCCCATGCAGATTGCAGCCTTCATATGTGTTTTTGTAACAGTTCATTAGAGAATTTATTTTAAATGGGTTTTTTCTAATCTAAAGAAGGTAAATAAGGCCATTTTTATGATGATGATGATTTATTTCATATGTAATCCCTCATTATTTTCGTGAATAATGAGGATTATTATTTAAAATAACTCAAAAATGGTGCTTAATAATTTAGAAAGGCTCTGATGTAAAAGGAAATAATTGTGTTATAAAAATTAAATAATAAACTCCAGGTGAATCTTGGATATCCATTAATTCATATTTTTGATTCAATATGTGGTGAATGAGTACTTTTTTTTGAAGAAAAATGGGTCAATGTGTCATTTTATTTGTTTTATGAAGCATAACATAATTAATATTCTAAAACATTATAATGTACAACATATTGATGGTTATTTTAATTAATTATGAGTACATTTATATTTTCTATAACTAATCTTCAATCTGTATATCATCATATAAGGAGTAAAATGGAGGGAATATATAATATAACCTTAAATATGATGTATTGGAGTTTTAAATTCTAGTAATTCACTATGGACATAACAAATTACCAACTACCATTGCGTATTTAATGAAAAAAGATGTTATAAGTTACCATGATATATTCTGGGTAGTTCATATAGACACAAATCTTATATATTAAATTAGAAATAAATATCCTGAATAACATTTTTAATTGTGTGATAGACCCATTTGATAGAAATTTTACGTGAATAGTTTACGATGCATAAATTATGGATTCAGAATAAATCATATTTTGTTATATAGTCTCTATAAAGGGTATATTAGTGAATAATTCAAAGAATATTATTTTTTTATTAATGAATTAGACCTACCATAGTACCCTAAACACATTAATATTTAGGTAGGATCGATAAAATAACCTCTAGGTGATTGGTTTTTAATAATATAAAATCCACTCAATATAATGATTCGTAAGGGGGTAATAATTTTTTGGACAGAAGAAGATGATGAGGGATTAAACAAAATAAAGAAAATGTTTTTTCCTTTTCATACATTCCTTAGAATATGAGAGGGTTCATTTTTTGTGATTATATATTAAATAATTTGTCGGTGTACATCCACATATATAATGACAGGATGATAGATTTTTCAACATGATTATTGAAGTCTTATCTAAAAAATTACTCATCTAATGAAATAGATATTTCAGAAGTAAAATTTCCATTGGAAATAGAGTGTAACATTCTATATAGAGACTTCTGTGAAATATATACTTTTCAAAATATATTTCTTTTTATATTTACCCTAAAATTTGTGAATTCAAAACCTAGATGATGGTTGGGATAATCATATTTTATGACTGCTCAATACATTACAAACCTAGGAATGATGACAAGGTGAACTGTTCATTGAGTTTAGAAGAATAACAATGTATGTCAAGTTAACAGTTGAATGAGATCCAATATTTAAGAATTTGAAATATAGTGATATTTATTAAAACATAAAGGTGTAACTATCCTATTTCAATCATCAATTTTCAAACATAAACACATTTGGTGATTTATATGGAATAGAAGGAATTCGTATAAGTACATAATAATGTGGAGAATGATACTGAGTTTAGCAATGAAAATACTTCAATTATAAGGTTCAATAACCATTTATACCACTTCTAGAATTCCCATTTTTTTCAACCATCTATTTCCTATGGGATCCCGTCGAAAAAAGCTTTTAGCGACGGGTCCCCGTCGAAAATAGACCCTTGCAGAAAACGGTGTCGCAACAGATTTTTTTTGCGTTGGGCCCGTCCCAAAATATATCTGTTGTGACAGCACATTTACCTTTCACAAAAAACCTCCCGATTATATACATTATATACCCCAAAAACCTTTTGTGAT
Source organism: Viscum album (assembly GCA_963277665.1). Taxonomy (NCBI): domain Eukaryota; kingdom Viridiplantae; phylum Streptophyta; class Magnoliopsida; order Santalales; family Viscaceae; genus Viscum; species Viscum album. The sequence goes on along the minus strand of OY728163.1, from coordinate 1,702,442,057 downwards.
GGGCCCGTCATAATTAGTTTTTGTGATGGGGAACTTACTAGTTGCAAATAACATTCTGATTATATACATTATATACCCATAAACTTTGTGAACGGGCCCATAAAAAATACTAATTGTGACGGGCCTGATGTCCCATTGCAAATACTACTCTTAAAAAAAATTCACTTATATGCGACATGGACCTGTCGTAAAAGATCCCGTCACAAATACATAAATTAATTAAAAATAATAATAATATTATGATTAATGAATAAATTATATTATTATTATAAAAATATGAAAAAATAAAAAATATTATTATTATTATTATAATATGTAAACAATATAAAATATAATAATAAAAAATATATTTAATAAAATTATTTTTAATAAAAAATTAGTAATATTATTATTAAAATAATATATTAATAAAAAATTATTAAAAGATTCAATATTTTAAAAAAATAATATAAAATATTCAGAAAATATTATTATTATTATTATTATTATTATTAAAATAAAAAAATGTTAAAAAATACAATGCTAATAATAAATAATAAAATATTACAAAAAATTTAAATTATACAGTATTTCAACAAATATAAAAGTTAGAAACACTAAATAGTTCATATTGTTACAAAATGTGAATTCAAATGTTTTTAATGTAAAAAAATCACTGGGGCTCCTCTGGAGGAGGTAGAGGAAACAATATCCATAAACTACGAGTCAGACGATGCATATACTCTCTTTGCTCATGACACTCCTACTTTTGTCGCTGCTCCAATCGATGTAGCTCCTCCTTGTGATGTTGATCCTACTGCTACTGCTGCCGACACATCTCTACATGCTGCTTCTGTAAAGTCTCTATAAGCTCTGCCTGAGTTCGCAACTACTCCAGATATTGTGAGCTAGAAGATGATGTCTCTCCATGAGCTCCTCTCGAGTTGGATGCTTACATCACAATAGTACCATAATAAGTACCATGAGTCAACTGAGAGCCGATACCAACTACTCTGCCCTTCTCAAATCCATATAGAGTCGCTTGCATCCAGGTTACCTCATCAAAATGGTGAGCACCAGTCTACTCAATTGTCTCGTCCTGACGCTTATTTGGATCTAAGAGGTCATAGCCTCATATGACTCCTTCAATTCCAATTAAAAATTAAAATTGTGAAAATATTATATGTAGTTAATTGTCAAACTGAAAAAATAATTCTAACCTTAATCTGATGTTGGCGATCACCTCCAATCTCTCTAGTGGTTGGATGACTGTACATCCTCCGATAAATGTCGAACTCCGTAATATCGGGATGCTTGACCGCCTACATAAATATAAAATAATATTTTTATATTTAATGTTATATAATATATATTCATAATATACTTACCAAATTCTTTCTTTCCGAACTGAATATACAGATACAAGCTCAATGTGTCACCTCTCGTCTCCCCTGGTTCATCCATCCCACTGATGATCTCCTCTGAAATCCACCACCCAACTACTATAAAAATAATCCCTCCCAAACGTGAGATTGAATGTACTCTGGTTGGAGAGCTCTATATAACTCATCAAATACTATCACTCCTACTTTAATAATAGTTGTCCTTCTAAAATTGTGAAAAAACTGACAGAAACTGTCACACATAGAAACATGTCATGCAGTGTGGATAGAGTCGTGCATCATATCATCGATAGGATACCATAAACCGTAAAAATAATTTATAATATCACGTTTTTAATAAAATAAATTTCAAAATAAAAATTATTTATTTATGTACCAGCCAAAGATAGAACATGTCATGTAGCACATCAATAAGAATATATTCTCATGTGATCCCTGAATTATAAAAACAATTTCCCAAGATAGCACTCCAATATCCAATAGCTACATATGAAAAACTGTGAAAAAGAATAAATAATCAAACAATTAGTATATATATAAATAAATTGATTAAATCTAACTGAAATATACAGCATATCAGACCTCTGTGTGTGTGGATCAAAACCAAGATGTGGACGTCTCTCTGGGATAGGGTTAGGAATCTTCTATCATGCAAGACCGCACCCCCTCCACGTACCCCCTGAACTGCCAATAGGATGAGCGCCAGATGATCCAAAATCTCCATCATCCAACGGTAAGTCAGCCTCCTACAACTCACAAAATATATCAGAGTCCATCTGAAACATAAAATGATTTTTATTTATAGATAATTGAAAATAACTATATAATATATCTATATATTAGTTATTATTATAGCTAGCATTTAACTATGTTAATGTTCATCTTCATCATCTTCTCCATAGCTATCAATGTTAATGTCTTCATCTTCCCCCTCTGCATCATGGATATCCATATGAGTTTCAGTTTCCACATCTCTTATCATTTGAAATTCAATTGTAACATCATTAACATCTTCATCACCATCAATACATAATTGTGGGGGTGTAATCATCGATATTCATGTCTCTTTGTGAAACATATGTATTTTGTGAAGTCTCATGAAAAATTTCAATTGCTTCCACTTTAGCAGATCTACATTCAGTTTGAGTAAATGGATTACCACAAGATTTCATTTTCATTATGCTCCACCAATCACTATAGTCTCTTGATGTATCACAGTAATTTGTATTACAAAATTGATGTTCCTTTGATCTAGTAAAAATAGACCATTTACTGCAAGAATACATTTATATTTAATATCGATGATTCCATGTGTCAGATGAAGACGCAACCCTCTCTGAATATCCCACCACCGAAAATTAAACATTGTTATATAATTCTGTCCTAGATAAAAAAACTCAATAATTTCATCCAAAATTATATAAAAGACAACTTCAGTTTTTCAATGACGTGATCCACTCAAGAAAACTCCACTGTTAATTGTTTTTTTGTTCTCTATAATCATGTGTGTGAAATCGAAAACCATTCAAAACATATGAATTATAAGATTTTACAATTTTGGATGGTGAGTTACACAATATACAAATCTTATTATAAATATTATAAGCATATTGAGACACATAAAAATTGTTAAAAAATTATCTATATAATAAATAATAAACATAATTGATATTAAACCATCAATAATTTTTGTTACCAATTTTTAAAATCATTGCGATTTTTTTTCTGGGTTCTTCAAGAGAAGCTGCTATAATTTGTGAAATTTGTTTCTTGATATGATTATCATATAACCTACATATAAAATAAGTTTAAATAATGTAACATAAATTATAGAATAAGTGATAGAAGCACTCATAGGACAAATGATGTCATTTCTTCACAGTTGAGTAGATTATATGTATGATCTCTGTGATATCCATCATTTGAAATACATCATTCATGAACTCCTCTAAACCGAGATATGGATGATTAAATAATGTTAATTGATTTTCCATTTTTCCATTAATATTGACCTCATTTCGTCCAATATGATTTTTTTTGAGGGATATAGAGTTTCAAAGTAATGAGAGCAGAAAAAAGTAATTTCCTCTTGCAAAAAACCTTCATAAAATGAGACTTCAATAGAAGATTTGTTACGTACTTCTTTCTTTATTTTAATCATGTATCTATCAAATGGGTACATCAATCAAAACTATACTGGACATCCACATTTAGCTTCATGTGGAAAAATTAAAATCAGATGCATAATCGAGTCAATGAAAGCTGGCGGAAAGATTTTTTCCAGTTTAAATATAATTACAACAAACATCTACTTCCAGTTTTCTTAGCGCATCGTAGTCTGTTGTTGCATCACAAACGTCTCAAAAAATATTTGATATATCTGTTATCAATTCCAATATCATAGAATTCAACAATCCTCTAAATCAAATCAACATTAGTATTTGCATTATAACATGACAATCTTGACTTTTTAATCTAGTAATATAACCATTCTAAACACATCTGGCCAAACTGGATGCATAGCCATCTGGAAGTCTCAAATTTACAATCTACTGATAAAATAATATGTGAATCTCTTTTGAAAGTCTATATGATGCTTTTTTTTCATTAACCTCTGTGATCTGACATTTTCAAATAGACTAAGTTCTGGTCTACTAAAAATTTGGACAAGATCTAATAATTCCTTTATTGTATCTTTGGTCTTACCTGGTGTATCCAAAACTGTAGGAAATAAATTATCAAAATATTTCTACTCAATATGCATAACATCCAACATGTGGCAGACCAACAAATCAAACCAATAAGGAAGATCCAAAAAAATCTATTTTATCCAATTATTTTCTTTCCCAAATCCATGAATTTTCAGTTAGTTTACTGTTGGTCCAAATGTGGTGGGAGGTAATGAAAATAAAATTGAATTTAACTCTATACCTTATATCATAATTAATGGTTTGTACCTTTCAATTATACATTTTCTGAAATGAGATTTTTCCTCTGAAAATGATGATCGGTAGGAGGAAATATAAATGACGATCAAAATAGAAAGGTTTTATCCATTGATGAGCATAAAGGCTTTGTTTCCTTTCATACATTAAGGACATGACTTCAGACTATGTGTACTCCAACCAGATAACATGCCATATTCCAGGAAGTCACCAATTGTCCCCATCAATGCAACTTTTAATTTGAAATTTCATTTCACAGCAACATCATATGTATTAACACCATCAATCGACAATGAATTTCACTCATCAATCGATGGTTTAAAATAAATATCAATATTCCTTTTCGGATGTCATGAGATTAATAGAGTCAAGATGATATAAGGCTCCTTCATCAAAATCCATGGAGGGAATTTGTAAGGAGTTATAAAGATAGGCCAACATGAGTACTCACTACCATAAGAACCAAAGAGACAGAAACCTTCAGTAGAAATAACCAATCACATGTTTCACGCTTCTATAGTAAATGGTAGATGTAGACGGTCTAAATGTTTCCATGAATCACCATCATATGGATGATACAAGTATCTATCAGTTGAAATCTTGGTTTTGTGCCATAACATCATTGACGCTTTATTCTGAGACAAAAATAAATGCTGCAACCTGGGTGTAAGGGGGAAATATCTCAACCGTTTTACTAGAATCGATATAGACTTACCTTTTTGAGATTCTTTATACCTCGATTTTCCATATGTGGGGAAACTATCCAATGACTCATTTTATCTAGAATATAAAATGCAATCATTTGAAAATTCATAAATCTTCCAATAACTAAGGCCCAGATTACGAACCAGCCTCTTTCTCTTATAGAAATTTCCAGGAAACACATTTTTTCAGGTAACAGTGTTTTAACCAAAGAAAATATCTGATCACAACAGTTTTTTCGCATAGTATTATCTGATTTAATAGCAATAGTTTTTGAAACCACTTCTAATTTTATTATCTTTCAACAAGGATATAATGAATCCACAACAGACCTCACGAACTCATAAAATTTGAATAGTGCCAACTCAGGAGTTAAGTCAATATCATCGTGAGTTTCAGTTTGTTGCATAGATAGACCTGCAACAACATGTACTAAATTTTGAAACTGTGATGGATATTGAATTAAGTTATTAGGATCTTCTTTTGAACTGTGTCCACCATGTTGATACCAAAAAACATAATCTGGTTTAAAAAAACTACAAGAGATTTCCCCCAACGTTTTCAACCGTGTCAAACGTTCTCAGAGCACATTTTTTACAAGGACACATAATTGTGCCTTCTGAAAAATAGTCTCGTTTTGATGATGAAAATGCTAAGAAATCTTCAACACCTTCAATATATACAGGATTTAAATCAGAACCATTTGGATTTCTGCACTAATTTATCCCTACAGAAAAATCTAATAATTAATGACATCGACTTCCTTGTTCCATATTTTTTACATAAAATTTAAAATCATCATTGTTTTTGAATAATTTAAAATTATAAAAACACTATCTAAAAAAAGATGATAAATAATTACAACTACTTATTAATAATTACCATTAATTAAGGGTAGCACAATTTACAATAGATTGAAGGCTACTCTTCTGTCCGACGTCTCATTTACTTGCATCTTTCTCACACTAAAATCACAATAAAGAATCTGGTCTGAGGTACGCATATTCATTCTCATAAATGGGCGGTCACACAACAGAGCCCCCTTTTCGTTGATGAATCGTCTTCTTAAAACTATCAGCGCCTGAAAAAATTATAAAAAATATGATCCTACGAATGCATATTTAATCACGGGCATACAAGAATGAATATGTCTACATAGAAACATATTTTTCATAATGGTTTGATTTGGTGAGAGTTGAAAGGAGAAAAGTCATTAAAAAAATGAGTGTCTTCAATCCATAAGAAATTCTTCCATGTTCTTAAAATTTATTACAATTTATTAAAATTTGTTCCTAACTGTTCCTAACTATTCTTAACTACTTATTAAAATTTTTTACAAATTATTCCTATTTATTTACAATATATTATTATTTATTCCAATATATTCCTATTTATTCGTATATATTTCTAATTATTAAAATTTATTGTTAATTATTACAATTTATTGTTAATTATTACAATATATTTCTAATTATTACAATTTATTGCTAATTATCACAATTTATTGCTAATTATTACAATTTAGTGCTAATTATTGCAATTTATTGCTAATTATTCATAATTATTGTTAATTATTCCTAATTATTTCTATTAATTCCCAATTATTCCAAATTATTCCCAGTTATTCCTAACTATTCCTAATTATTTCTAACATTTCTTAATTATTTCTAACTATTCTTAATTATTGCTAACTATTTATAATTATTTCTAACTATTCCCAATTATATCCATTTATTCATAATTATTGAAAATTATTCCCAATTATTTCTAATTATTACAAATTATTACAAATTATTACAATTTTTTAGAAATTATTACTAATTATTTCTAATTATTATAATTTATTACCAATTATTACTAATTATTTCAATTTATTCAAATTTATTACAATTTATTACTATTTATTATTCTTTATTCTTTATTATTCCTAATTATTACTAATAATTTCTAATTATTTCTAATTATTTCTAATTTTTACTAATTATTACAAATTATTACAAATTATTACTAATTACTACTAATTATTACTAATTATTAATATTTACTACTAATTATTACTAATTATTACAATTTATTACTAATTATTAAAAGTTATTACTGATTATTACTAATTATTACAATTTATTACTAATTTAGCAATACATAGTAATACTTAACAAAATGAAAAATGCTTCAATAGTGAAAGGAAATTTGTTAATCATCATTGTGGAGATGATTACAAATTTCCCTTCATTATCCAAGAAGTTTTCTTTTACTAATTATTACTAATAAAATATTATTATTATCAATATTTATGAAAAATTATATCAATATTATTAAAATTATAAAAAAAATTATAAAATATTAAAATAATCAATATTCGGAATAGACATTGCTCTATTCTTAACATGTTCAAATATCAAAGGATCACCAAATGTCAGGTCATGTGGAAAAATAAGTTTGTGTCACCCATGTCTAATGTAAACTCTATAATTTTCATTGCATGGTCGATCAACTCGCAAGTACTGTTGCAATTGAAAGACTATAAGTAATTTTGTTCTCGTCTCTAAGAATCATCTCGTTCTATTTACATATATCATTCTTCCTTAAAATTTTAATTGGATATCAGTATCATTCCCTTAAATTTTCAAGGAAGAATGGTCTATGTAAAGGGTCATGTGAGATAATTCTTATAGATGAGAAGGACATGACCTGGTTTGTCATATTGCAACTCTACTTACATAGTGATCAACCAAGCAAGAATAATTATTGAGTTTACATAATACATGGCTGACAGAAACATTTTATTCCACATGACCTGACAATTGGAGAGCCTTTGAGATTTGAACATGTTAAGAATAGACCAAATCCTGTTGAGAATATTGATAATTTTAATATTTTATAAACTTCTTATTGTTTTAATAATATTAATATTTTTTTCATAAATATTGATAATATTTTTTTATTAGTAATAATTAGATATAATTATATTTACTATTTATTATTTTTTATGGCTAATTATTACTAATTATTAAAATTTATTACTAATTATTACAATTTATTCCTATTTATTCATAATTATTCCTTATTATTTCTAATTATTCCTAATTATTTCTATTTATTTCTAATTATTGCTAATTTGTTCTAATTATTACAATTTATTGTTATTTATTGCTAATTATTATTAATTATTTCTAATTATTGCTAATTATTGCTAATTATTGCTAATTATTCCTAATTATTAGAATTTATTAGAAATTATTACTAATTATTGATAAATGATCATAATTATTCTTAATTATTGCTAATTATTGGTAATTATTCAAAATTAGTATTATTTATTACTATTTATTATAAAATTATTACTAATTATTGAAAATTATTCCTAATTATTCCTAATTATTCTTAATTAATGATTATTATTATTAATTATTTATAATTATTGCTAATTATTGCTAATTATTACTAATTATTACTAATTATTGATAATTATTCCTAATTATTTCTATGTATTTCTGATTGTTTCTATTTATTCCTAATTATTTCTATTTTTTCATAATTATTGCTAATTATTGCTAATTATTCATAATTATTAATATATATTCCAAATTATTACTAATTAATTCTAATTATTACAATTTATTGCTAATTATTACAATTTATTACTAATAAATACAATTTATTCCTATTTATTGCTAATTATTATTATTTTTTGCTAATTATCCATATTTATTGTCAATTATTCCTATTTATTTCTAGTTATTCATATTTATAACTAATTAATCCTATTTATTGATAATTATTCATATTTATTGCTAATTATTATTAATTATTCCTAATTGTTGCTAATTATTAAGAATTTTTCTTAATTATAGCTAATTATTGCTAATTATTGCTAATTATTTCTAATTATTTGTATTTATTGCTAATTATTGCTAATTATTGTTAATAATAGCTACTTATTGCTTATTATTCCTTTTTATTGCTAATTATTCTTAATTATTGCTAATTATTACTAATTATTGCTAATTATTTCTATTTATTACTAATTATTCTTAATTATTGGTAATTATTCCTAATTATTGTTAATTATTCCTAATTATTGCTAATTATACATATTTATACCTAATTATACATTATATGTAATTTTTACTAATAATAACTAATTATAACAAATTATACCTAATTCTTACTAATTATACATAATTATTACTAATTTTACCTTATTATTACTATTTATACCTCATTATTACTAATTATATGTAATTATTACTATTTATACATAATTATTACTAATTATACCTAATTATTACTAATTATAATTAATTATTACTAATTATACCTAATTATTACTAATTATACCTAATTATTACTAATTATAATTAATTATTACTAATTATACCTAATTAGTACTAATTATACCTAATTATTACAAATTATATCTAATTATTACTAATTATACCTAATTATTACTAATTATACCTAATTATACCTAATTATTTCTAATTACTACTAATTATATCTAATTATTACTAATTATATCTAATTTTTACTAATTATATCTAATTATTACTAATTACCCCTAATTATATCTAATTATGACTGAATTCTGCTAATTATCAATAATAATCTCTAATTATTGCAAATAAACAGTATTTATTTATAATTATCAATAAAAATATCAATTTCATACTAAAAATATATATATAAAAAATTAATTTAAATATAATTTAATTACAACTAATAAACAACTATTAAAATTAATAAAATAAATATTAAAAAATACAATATAAATACCTTATGCTTTGATATTCTGAAGGTGTAGGCACCATCCAATTTCTGTCTTATAATAAAATTTAAGTAACAGAATTTTTTTCAATAAAACTAGAAAATCGAGAGAAAGATAGAGAAATGTAGAGGAAGATCTGAGTGATTTGGAAAAAATGGATGGGGTATATATATAGGTTAGATTAGTTGCGACGAGGTTAGTTGCGACGAGTATCACATCGCAAATTGTGGTATTTGTGATTGGCCCCGTCGCAAATACCCTCAACCCCAATAATTACAGTCGGTGTTTAAAAGGGTATTTGGGACAGGTCTGGTCGCAAATACCACCTGCCGACATACTATTTGCAATTGGCTGCTTTGCCTGTCGCACATGGTCTTTACCGCCGCAAGAATTTTGCGATGGGACCCATCGCAAATACCCTCTCCAGCATTAATTACAATCGGCATTTAAAAGGGTATTTGATATGGGACCCATCACAAAAGCCCGACGGTGATAAATACCATCTGCGACAGGCGGATTTTCCCATCGCATATGGTATTTACCGCCCCCCGGGCTTTTGTGACAGAGATGCGTCCCTGTCGCAAATACCCTTCCCCTGTTTTGGTGCGCAAACCGTGACAATCCTATTGCAATGGGTCGCCTATTCCCGTCGCAATTAACCTACTGTTTGCGACGGGAAAATACTCATGTCGAAAATATGTTGTTCGTTAGACCTTTTTTGACGGTATATATTCTCGTCGTAATTGACCCATAACAGAAAACCACTTTTCCTGTAGTGTACATCCCAACAATACAAAAGTTAAAGAATGAGTAATTTGAGTAGGAACATAGTTCACCATTATCTATTTATCTTGGAAGTATAATTATGTATACATATCCAAAATATTATTTCAAATGGGAAAAAAGAAATAGAGATAATGAAGATCCATCATGGTTCAAAGTATGTTATATTGTTAAGGATGAGAGAGTGGTGTACTAGGGGTTTTTTCAATGATTACCCATACCATAATAGAAATGGGAAAACACAGTTTTCATGTTTTTCATTAGCCACATCAAATGTAAAATGGATATAATTCTATAATTATATTATTTAATATCATTACAAATTAAAAACATTTAATTTTTGTTAAACAATAATCCTCTCATGATAAATTTTATATATTTTTCATTATGAAGGTGGGAAGGATTAAAGATGTGACATTTTTTATTAAATCGGATCATGATATGAGGATTACATAGTTGTTCTTGAATCATATTTGGAAATATACTTTTAAAAAGTTGTGTTTCAATACTCATTATCATCTATTGATATTTTTCCATCATATATGGTCATTAAAACTCTATAATACATTAATATAGATTTTTCTTTAACATTTAATGGTTGTTTGGAACAATATATACTTGTATATGGGTTATAAAAAATATATTACAGTCGAATGTTAAAATTTGTAGATATTATTCTCGATGTGTTATTATGTGTAGAACTACATATTAATGATATTAAGTTATATTGTGAAAGCTATTGAGACATGATATTTCTAAGGAAATGGTATAAAAGATACATACAATTAGTTGCATATTAATTTATCCACGAGTATATTTAGATGTTATAATGAAAATTCATGATATGATTAGGAAATTACATTTATTGGAAAGAGTTTTTATGACTTCACCCATTTAATAATGATATGAGATTTTTATAAACAAAAATTTTAATCCCAGGGTATTTTGACCATTTTTACACTCTTTGTTTTGTAAGGATTGTAGTTTTTTAGAATATCCAGTGAAAATATTTGAACATATAGATAATTTGATACAAAAAGAGATGACTCAACTGGTAACAGAACTCTAGTTGAAATATAAATTAGAAGAAGATACAATGAAACCATAGGATATAATAAAATATTGTTATCCTAATTTGTGTATGATATTGTTTTTATTTCAATGGAAAAATTATTTTGAGGGTCTAGAATATGACACACTAAAAATTCAAGATGTATTTGTTCCTAAAAAATCCATTTTATTGATCGATTGTTTTATACAAATTCATGAGTCCAAATGAACAATAATACAATATACGATTTTTATCATTACATTAAAATTGATTGTATGAATAATACTATGAAAATCCCAACCTTGTTAGTGCATAGTTGGATATTACATTAATACATTGGGATTTCATAAAATGAATCACATCCTAAATGTCTGAAAATCTAACTATTCCTAGAAAATTTACTATATACATCAATGCAACACTACAAATTAATACATAACGCTGCAAAAATTATTTTCACTAAGAAAATAATTATTACCTTAAGAATTTACCAAATAAAAATATTAATAGACATCCATGAACTATTGTGTAGGAAAAAATAATAATGTCATCATTTAAGATGTTTAGAATGGGTATACAATTTGTGAATGATAGAATCAAGTAATAAAATTTCAATACAATGGATGAGATAATTATCAGATCTTCCAAATGATGAAATCATAAATTACAATATTTAGTACACTAAATGACTAGTTCCATAAATTAGGGGACAAAATTCATGTATAACATAACAAAACTAATTATTACATTGATGATAATAACCACCTTCATAATGATGGAATGAATAACGTTTGATGCCACAAATTATCCATTAAGGCCTCATCCCAAAAAAACATACATAAATGGGTTATGAAAAGAAAAATTACCCAAAATATTTATTTTTGATAGGAATATAAATCCATATCAATTCTATAGTGATCGCTTCGAATCATTTACTATGTTTAATGCATTCACCAAAAAATTAGGATGATACATAATCAAAATTAATATTCATATTAAAAAATTAGCATCAAATTGTTAAAAATACCAACATGAAATACACATAAACGTAAAGAATCTAGATTAATATTGTGTGTTGTATCAATATATTATATAACAAATAATTAAAACTATTAAACAATAAATATTTATAGATATGAATATAGCATAAAAGGTTCACATCAAAATCTCTTGAGAAAAATATCTTTCACATTGAAATTATCTTCATAAAATCTATAATACCACCAAAAAATTAAGCATAAAATAAGATTTGAAAAAACTACCATTTAACCATGAAAGTTTATATTCAAATAAATTATCGATTATGAAGTATAGTAATTCTTTATAAGTTGTTAAAAAATAAAATAAAACTATAGTAAAAATGTATAAAATCACCACATTTGGAATATAAAATTAATATTTCATTTAAAATATTTTCTGACAAAATTAATAGGGTTACAATTTTCATCAATAAATCATTTTATAATGGAAATAATTAAATTGAAACCTTTTATGTAAAATCTAGACAAATAAGAGAAATATACTCCCTCAAATGGAAAACAAATGTCACTTTTCCATAATAAAAACTATTTTCTTTTCATGAGTAAATAATGTGATGAAATTTAATGAAAAAAATGTATTTAATTATAATAACCATATCATAAAAAAATTTCATTCTATTATATAAATATATAATAATATCACCAGTAGACAATAAAAAAATATTCCTAATAAATGATTAGATTGTAAATTTATTTTATATACAAATTGAAAATTGAATTTATTATAATGACCTCAATTAGAATAATAATAATATATATAATCTAATTTTATTATTAAAACATTTTTAATAAATAAAATTTATAAAAACATTAATGAAAATAAAAAATTAAATAATTTTTTTTCAATATTCATGGAAAAACAGTATTTTCAAAAACTATCAAAAAGAACTATATGATAATTTGTATATGTTTATTTCAAAGTTGAAGTTAATTTTTTGAAATAGATTATAAAACAATTTATAAATATAATTATTAAAAAATGTTGAAAAAAATAGAACCATATTTGGGTAAAATACTGTTCATAACAAAACAATTAGATTTACTCTTGTCTCTATCATAGAAAAAAATGTTGATGAATGGTGAAATGTTTTACGGACTATATAATATATATATTTCAAAAAAATCCCTACTTTTGATTAATTATATATATTTTTATTAAAATGCAATGCATGCATAATAACTATTTTTCAAAATTAATTTCATGTAATTTTAAATGAATTAATTTTAATTTTTAATCAATTGAAAAAAAATGAATTTATTTTATACATGTGTTGAAAGATGATTTTGTTAAATTATTTTTAATCATTCATAGTATCATATTATTATGCTATCGTATAATGGAATAATATATGATGGATAATTTAGACATCATGTTTTATGTATCATAAGCAATTGACGAGATTAAATTTTAAAAATATGTCTTATATTATCATAGTGTTACATTCTTCTTGCCTTTAAAAGATTTTTTCCTTGAAATTTCAATAATTCAACTTCAATGATAGATTTTGGTAATTCTTCATCACAATTAAAAAAGCTTTTATCATTGACATTTCTATCATCTGATTAATGTAAGTTACCATTACAAGGTTGAGTCTTATGATTCCTCCCCACATTATATATACTATCAAGAATCTAGATGGTATCTTCATAGAAAGATAAATTTGGTTCCAATTAAATTTATTAATAGGTTAGCACATGTGTTTGGTCTGGCATGCAATCCCATAACAATGATATGTGGAACACATCTGGTACATTAGTGATATTTAGGGGAATTAAAAAATAGAAAGACCTAATTATTATTCTTTCTTAGATTTAAAAAGGTCTAATAAACCCTGAGTTTTATTTTCCTTTTTATAAAAAATTTAGACACCCTTCTATTAAGATATTTTTAAGAAAAAATGATCTCCCAATTGAAATTTCAAATCCATCCCCATGTAATTGGAATAAGATTTATTTTTTATTTTAATTTCATTCATGTTGGTTTGAATAGACAATTAAACTTTTATTTCTTTACCCAGATGTTATAGGAAAAAATAATCATTTTCATATATTCTTTATAACATGATAGAGTATAAAATCTCATTCAATATAATACATCAAGCAACACCATCCGAATTATTGAATTGAATCTATTGTCAAATATGAACACTATCTATGAAAAAATTCATCACACATACCTTGATTGTTATGATATTAGTACCTCAACATGACATATAATTCTTGAATAGTCTTTTCAGACTGTATATTAGTTTGAGGGTGATATGAGTTTCTCTAATAAATCACAGTATCAGGATCCTTCTAAATATTTTTCAAACATATTTATTCAATTCATATATCATGATCATATAAAGATGAATGTGTTGATCCATTAATACATTCAATATCATTTATATAGATCCATGTAGGGTGGTCAAGAGTAAAATCATCTCATGTTATATGAAATTTGAATATTTTATGAGGTGATCGACAATAAACAATATTGCATCATTTAATCATTAATATTTTTTTAATCCCATGAAAATGAATAAAGTATTGTTAGCCCATATCCTTATAGATATATTAATATGTTTCATGACTCATCTGGGAAACTACCTATCAAACACTACCTACAGTAATTCCAAATATCATTATATGTATTCATCAATCTCTGTCATTACATTATCAAAAAATTGTTCCCAAAATTATCTAAAATATTGTTCATACCATGTTGTATAGTGAAATTTGAGAAGTGATAACCGTCCAATAATTGCATCTTTATCTATTTTATTGATGGAATACAATGCAACTTCAAAAAAGAGTTTATCCATACTTACAAAACAATGATTCCAATTTTTATTCAATAAATTCATTAATGTTTTTAAAAAATACTCATCTACTTGATAAAACATTACCATTTTCAATAAAATAGGATTCAAAAATCATATGAAAAATAAGTGATGCCCACCTTTATCTAAAAATTACCTAAAAATATTTACTATATCAATGAACAAATGTCCATGTCGTTCCCCAATTATGGAAACACAAGATGGTCATTTCATCTTAGTGAATAAGATACCTCATTTTTTTATACATAGGTGATATCCTATTGATATGTAATAATCCAGGATTAGCATGATCCATCACCTTTGCCACATTTAGATCTATTTCATTGAATATATATATTAATGAATCCAATGATACATTTTTGTCATAAGTAATTTTCCATAGATATCATGTCTATTTATGTAAAATTGAATAAATATGGCTGAAAACATGAGATCAGGAGTATGATTTTTTCTTCATGAAACTTTAACAATCTCCATAGAAAATAAATATCTTGATCATTTAATATATAGACACAACCATTTAAATTATATAATGAATAAAAATATATCGTAAATAAATCATTTTTTATTATAGAGGTAAAATAATATCATTAACAATTTTTATCATCAATTCGACAAAATATTCTACACATTCCATTTCCCATTAAACGGTTACCCGATTACGAGTAGGCATGGATAACATGATAGACAATCTGTAATGTTATTTTGTAAATTATTGATATTAAGCTTCCAAACAATGGAATCTAGAAGTGTCAATTATATTTACTTATTATAGGTTATATATAAAAACCTTTTTCATTGGACATACAAATAAGATAACATCCTAGGATAAAACAATTTCCATGAGAAGAAACCTTATAAACCAAAAATTAACACATGAAAATTTTACCATATAACTAGTTTCATTCAAGACACTAAAAAATGATCCACAAGTTAATAAAATGGTGCTCATTGGGTATGAATACACCTATATATCATAAATCCCAAAATAAAAACATCAATATATTCCTTCAATACTCTGTTCATTGGATTTAAAAAATAGAGGGCTCATTATATTAAGAAAATTCCATTACTGCAAAAAAGTAACGTATAATTTTTTTTTGTATTTGAAATATAGTTTTTATCCACATAAAATTTATGATACACAGAATGATGTTCATTCATTTAATTACATTATATCTATGAAATTTATCAATAATGACATAAATGGAACGTAGTGGAAAATTCATCATTATATTAATTTCATTTATTTCAAAATAATAATTGAATCCACTCATTATCATGACCCCATCCCTCCAATTATACATCAATGAGGATAGAAAGATGATGAATACCTAATTAGGGCCTCTAGTAGGCCCCATGTGGGATACTGGAACCAATTGAATGTTTTATCACAATATGAGATGTATTACCCTCATTAAATGAAACCAGATTGTTAGACTAGATTTAAAATCACAAAATATTCCCATAAAATAATTAAAAAACATCCCATTATGTAATAATAATATATATTTGTGAAATATATATATCCATCCATTATAAATACGAAAAAACATGTTTACATAAGTGACTAAATAGAGCCCTAATCTAGGATTTCATTTCTATATTGTCATTAAGGTCATCTAGGAAAATTAATAACTATTTATATATATATGTTGAGTATAATAGGTATACTGAATGGGAACATAATGAAGAACTCATGGATATATGTTAAAATATCATTATAATAAGCCATTAAAAAACAGAACCAGTAAGGTCATATATAGGTCATTTAACAAATTATAGTCTCTATAAATCTCACTAGCCCAGTCATGCATCCAATATTAAAATATTTTATCAATATCATAACAATGAAAAGTTCCCCATAGTTGTTTCCCAAATAATATTAATCTCTCATACCTCAACATCGAATTTCAGGTTCTCTCATCACATCACATATTCTACATCACATCACATCATTTCACATTCATCCCAAAGACCCAAACATTATACACTACATCACATCAAGTCAAATCAAGATCGCAGACACCTATACCACAAATCAAATCAAACATAACGAAACCAAGTCCAAATCATCACATCCTAATTGAAGACACATTTTCTTACACATTACATCTTATTTGAAGAACCCTAGGATAAAACATCTCATCTCTCATGAAGATGACTATGCATAAAAATCACCACTCCTTAATATCCAACACAAACCCATATCACAACTACAAATAGAAGATAGAGGTAGAGGGATAGGTAGCCATCATAATCACTAACATTACATATGTTGGTGAAAAATCCAAATAACATCACCTTAAATTATTGGTAAGGTTATCTTACTCACGTGGGTTTTGTATATAATTACAGTAGAATATATGGTATATTGACGGAGAAAAATATACTAATTATGGGTTCATACACAATTCATGTGAACTTCCACTATGCCACATCCAATATTCCAAAACTACTTCCCCACAACCACTTCCCTACAATAACTACACCAGAACCAATTTCCCATGACCACTTTTCCTAAACCATTCAACCACTACCTCTTCCCCACAATAACTATTCCAAAACATTGTGGCACCACCACTGCACCAAAGCCTATGCACCCCAACCTCATTACACCACATTGAAAAACTTCCAACCTCATATCCTTGCAATACAAACTCCTAATCATAGTAAACACATCCTAGAAACTAGAATATCACCTTTATAATTGTATAATATCCCATACCAATTAAGTCAATATGATATTAAAAAGATTAAAAATATGTATCAAAACTATTATATATAATTATTCAATGGATTTGATTAGCTTATTATTTTTTACTTATCATTGATATTGTCACACAAACTAAAATCTATGGGAAACAATTTAATTATGAAAATATATGTTCCTCATCTATTGATTTAAAGAGTGATTACATAAAACATAGTATTTTTATCATAGTAAAAATTTATAAATCATATTGTGATTAAAACATTAATTATTTTATGAAATTTAAAATACATAAATAATAATAAAATAAATACATCAAAGCATTAAATCATTCAATATCACTATATCCACATCAATTATATAGATGAATTATAATTACATATTTAAAACGACCCATAATAGTTTCCCAAATGTTACAAAAATAATGTTGATCTGACATATAACACATTAATATGGGAGAATAAGGATCTACATACTAATGAATCTTGTTGATCTTGTTATACACTGTTGTAGGATAATAAACATCCAAAAACCCATCGGCGCACATAGACTCCAGAGAAAAACCAACAACACAAAAAATTCTTTTGAAAATAAACCCTATAAAAACCCCAACAAAAACATCACCTTTGTACTGGGTATCTGAATAATATTGGGAGGATACACCATGGGGAATAGAGGATAAATCACCATGGATCGCCAATTGTAATCCACCGGAACATAAGGATTGAGTAAACATTGGAGGGGACAGAAGGTAAGCTCATGTTACCTTGGTTTTTCTTGTAAAGAAAGAGATAGATGTACAACCAAAGGAAAATATATCTCAAAAAATATTTTAGATTAAATTAGATCCCCATATTATTACACGTAAAAACCCATTAAAAACATGAATTCCAAAATTTTCAACATCCGTTGAAATTCATATCACCTCAGAAATTATATAGTTTTGCATAATGTACTACTTAAATGATGATAATCCATTTCCCAATCTCCATTATAAAAAATACAATATTCATGTCCTTATGACTACACCATACCATAATCACATAGTCACGTCATATAAATCATTCACAAAGTGAATATATAACACTACCTATATTGCACCTCTAACAAAAAAAATATCCTTAGGCCTCCTCTAAAACAACTCCAATAAAAAAATTGAAATGTAATTAACCTAGAAAGAATAGAACCATTACATGAGACACCAATCATAAAATTATCATCCTTGAGAATAAAAATACGTTGAATTGAAGAAATAGTGTCCTAAACACCCACACCATGAGATACATCTCATGTATCTCAGTAAAACATAATTCTACCACCAACCATTAATGATAAATAAACCTCCCATGAAACAATATCCACTTCTAAATCACCTCCTCACCAAGAACAATACAACATTTTATATTACTAGACATATTGATCATTCATATCACATAGATCGGGATTCTCATATTACATAAAAAGTTATAATTTTCTTTTGGTGGCATTAACATCTATGCATTGATTTAATGAGTATAATAAATCTTGATTTTATTTTAATTGATCCATGTTTTATATTTGTTATAATTATTAACACAAATATCATATTAATCTAAACCACATATATCATTATATATAAAGATCAAAACATCACATCAGAAAAATAATTGAGAAAATATAATCTCAAAAATTCTTTTGTTATTAAGAATATATCGGAATATCTATATCTATTATACTATCTTCTAGAATACGATAAATCTAGAAAAATAGAACATAGAAAACAATTCCCTAATGAAGAATCATCTCAAGAGGATATTGCATCTCTACTAGACTCTCCATTAACACCAATCCATCCATAATAACTATATATCCCTAGTCAATAATACGGATGTTATCATGAAGATATTGAAAAAAATGATAGATGTTGTAGACATCGTGGATCCTCTATATATGTAGTTGAAATGAAAATAAATATGAATCATAACACACTCACACTAATACCTCTATGTTAAAAGAATCAAAGACAAATCATACTCTACTGCTAAACCACCATTGCCCTCAATGAGGTTAGAATATCAAGAATAATCGGCCTCTAGTTAAGAACTCTTGGGGAATCAATCAAGGATCAGTATAAGCATTAATATTTTCTTGATCAACCCTCACACACTCACTAACAAACTAGGTCCTCTCAGTTGTGATTTACAAAACATCAAGACATCTAACTTGGGACTCTCCATTATCCATCATTAAAAATAGAGAATCACAAAGACACATATTAAATTACTCAATGGTATCCATAAAAATGGATGAGTAATAGCACTTTACATAAAAATATCATCCAAAGGAATGATACATACCCCTGATTCAACAAGGACAATTATTCATCTAGCCAATACATTCTACGACGATTGGGTAGTCCATTTAATCTCCACATATTACTGAGTGTGGAAAAATGTACTAAGGAATAAATGGGAGTCCAAAACACAATGGATTCTGCCTAGAACATTGATGTAAAATGAGGATTCTGATCAAAGATGATGTTCCTCATAATCCCATGAATACCAACCACATCATATATATACAACTTATCCAAAACATTCATTACAATCATCTACCAAATATAAATAAATAGGCATGATTTTATCATTCACTCCAATTTCCCCCAAACCACATCGCATCTTCACTGATCTCAGGGTAGCATTTTGATAAAATATGTCAATATTTCCAAAAATTTTGTCATGTTTAAATTCAAGGTCTAAATAAGAAATCTGAAAAAATGGTTCCCAACTTACACCAACTGAAAAAAAACATATACTATTTTACAAATTATTTCAATGACCATTTCATCTTCAGCCTCCAAATCAATCTCCATAATACATGATATATATTTTTCATCTGAGGAGGTAAATAAGATTTTATGTTACATAACTCTAGGAGAACAACGTGTTCATCACTTATAGGGAAAAAACATCCCATGGAAAAAAATATAATTCAAATTATTTGCATACCATCCCTCTAGAGAATCACCATGGGAAAAATCATGCATCACATATGCCTCCTAGACTCTCAATTGAAAACCATCCAACATCAACATAAAAAATATCACCATTGTAATTTGATAATAATATATATTATACTACTCTTTGTAATGAAACGATGAATCCCGACATGATCCTCCATTCCTATCCAGATATATGAAAATTCTTCACCCACATCCTCTCGAAACATTTTACAAAACACCTAGGAAAGCACATTAACCACACTTAGGGTGTTTGATATCACAAAAATCATAATCATGAATAAACATAATCCTAAATTTTTGGAATATATTTATAACCCATTAAGAGAAAAAAATTATTAATTCTATTTTTTTTCATGAAATATGAAAACCTATTTTTAATAAGGTAATTCCACTAATTGTTTATCTAAAAAATCACTAAAAACATCTCCAGATCATGGGTGGCATAGTCACCATCACAGGGGGGTTTCTATGAACCCCTATAAGAGATGAATTATATTTTATGAATCAACACATATACCAATCCCATATGGGATGAATCCCAAAAAAAACCTAAATTAAAACACCCTACATAGCCAATAGAATCATTATATCAGTAATCAATTTCTTCATTATTTATTGAAACACTTTGTAAAACTCATCTATCAACAAAAATCCATTTTAGATTATTTTTGAAATTATTAGTGTGTCCTCAACTATAGATTAATAATGTACAAACCTCCCATAATATCCCTTTTAGCTAAGAAAATAAAGATCAGCTTCTATATTCCAAGGATATTTCATTGAAATAATATTTACATTTGATGGGGAAACTTCTAAAATCCATATGAGACACCACATTAGAGGGAAACATTCCCCTCTCATTCATAACTCACATGTAGAAAACATCCCAGAAATATATTGGTTTTGTTGACATATAAAACAACTCTAATATTTTTGACATATCCTTTCAATGATATAGATTTGAAAAAAATATCATCTATAAATAAGATGATGAGGTGGTCCATGAACTCGTGAAACATGTTGTTCCAAATCATTTTTAACAATCATGTTTCATTAATAACATTGAACGACTCAGATACAAACTCTATGTTCCAAACCACAATATGATGTAAAACAATATCAAAATTATATTTTTAAAAAGATATATCTAGAAATAAAATTAATGAATGAGATTTATCAACCTCCCCTCAACTAGTCAAATAGATCACTAATCCTCAATAAATTGTAATGCTTATTAATAGTCATCTAAAACAACATTTGTTAATATATACAGAACCTCATAAATCGATCTACTATCATAGGAAAAAACATGGTTCCACCCCCAACAACACACTAATATGAATATAACCCATATAAGTTATATTATCCTCATATTTCCACAATATAGGAATCTTCATGGAATCCATCTGATAGGGATCCATCGAGATTATATAATCACACGATTATAACTCTATCACAAACCCTACATCACATCAAGTAGGTAGTTCCATAACCACATATTGTAAAACATACTAGAACCTCTTTATTACCCTAGGGAAACCCCTAAAATGATACTCTTCAGAAAACTCAGCAAAATGTCAGAAAACTAGAACCCATTTTCTACCTCACAACCAATAACCATTCTCATGATGGAAATCCACTCATTGGCCCTCGACATTGGGAAATGAAATTATTCTCCAAAAATAATCGATGAAAGAAGGAATGGATACATCCAATCCATGTGAAGGATATAATCATATGGTCGTATATAAAAAAGAATATGTATCCCACATACAGGTTTTTCACTATAACTAGTATATATTCCACTAACATAACAATCAAAATTTAATATCCTCTTATTAGTGTACAAAACACCATGGGAACTGCAATCTTTTTCACAACTAGACCCAACATATGTAATAATGCATGGAAATATATGAAGAGTGAGGTTCAAGGTTCAAATAAAAAACAAAAGAATACATGATAAATAGATCACACCTCAAGGAACATCGTGCATTGCGGGCATTGCTACATATAATCTGTGCATATGACCACACCAAACGCCTCTTTCTCTCTGTCATAGGAATATATGGTGATGTTATGTCCAATTTCCCTATAGATGAAGACCATAACTTGGATCCCCTTTACAGGATCTGCATACTCTATGCTACTGAGGAACAAAATATGGTCCCTACAGACGATACTTATCAATTGGTTACTTATTATTTGAAGATGGTCTTGATTATCCCACTAAAAATTATATCCTTGAGTAGTTATAAAACAATCCTTATGGTTTGTATATTTAATACCGATGTAGAATGTAAATAGAATACTCCATAAAGGTTTTATGAAACTACCGTCAAATATAAAATTAAAAATAAACTAATATGACTGGTTTTCAGTTGAATGGTACATGGGATTAATGAACACACACAACCCAGTGACATATGTTATACATCTTGATGTTCACTACATGCCACTATATTGGTTATGAACATCCTATGAAATTATATAATTGATAACATAATCTTTTTTCATCACCCATAAATATTTTAGGATCATAAATAGAGACCTCATATACATGATAACTAGGTGAAAAGAATCATCCACATGCCCCACTCTAGAAACCTGATCATTAAAATCATCTGGACTAATTTGAAGGACTTCCTTAAACATAATATCAATCTCTTAGATAGTTTCACTCCACTATTGACGGAAGATAATCCCTTTTTTATGGATTAAATCTTCATTGATGATACAATATATTTTTTGGAACTCCCTTTGAATGTTTTGGAAGAACTCATGTATCCCATTTTTGTCACCATGAAATTGTTTCCACCAGTAACAGGTTGAACCACGAAGCTCACTATCTACTAATTGTACACAAATATCATATATTGATCATATTCGAATGAAACAGATATTAAACCCCTCCCTAAATCACCATGTATCTGGATAATACATTCTCACAAATTACTTACCCACAATCTAAATCTAAAGGTAATGAAAATACCAGTATAATTATACATTTTCCTCTATCGGAGAATACCTTTAGTGAATTAATAAACCATCCCACTGAGACTCAACTTCCTGAGAAACATGAAAATGATGAACATGTTCATTAATAAAATCATGATCAACAAACTAATCCTAATGTCATTAAATTTATTCTTATATAATTAATTTAATTAATTTAAAATTCCCAAAATTTCCAATTCAATAATTTAACAAAATTCATCATCATATATGATCTACTCATAGTTCTTTACACTAAAAATAGATATAACATACTTAGTAATTTAATAATATTTGAGTTTGTTAAGTAGATCATGGGGGGATTAAAATCTTGTTTCCATGATATTCTCCCTGTCTAATGTCATGCATTAAGATCCACTACATCAACAGGAGTAACAACCCATGAAAACCTTATAGTGTCCTACTCCAAAACCCATATTCTCTTTAAACCAATACCTCTGATACATATCTGTGATGATTCCCTCATAATTGATATAACAAAAAATATATTAAGATGATTACACCTATATCTTTCATATAGTATTTTCTACGACGGTATCAAGAATGTAGGGTACAAAAAATTAAAAATATGGGTGGCATTAAAGTCTATAACTAAAATTGAATTTGGATCTCGGATAAAAATGACCAATGAAATCAAGTATCCAATATAAAGGTAAACCAATAACAATCCCATAACAAGTGAATAATATAGAAATGATACATAAAAAATTACATAATTTAAATTCCAACAAAAATTACCCTCCCTCTAATTCTCGAAAACATCACCATCCTAGTTATTAATGTCCATAATGGTCCCTAATGTCTTTATAGGAACATTAAAATAGTTTATATATATAAGGAAACAATAATTTTTATTCTCAGTACGTACATAATAAAGTCATATATTTTACTTGTTAAAATTGAATTCAGATGAAATTGTGAAAACAAATTAGAACCGACATGCCCATATACAAATCAATTAACCAAACCCAGCCTCACCCTGACATACTCACCAAATCAAACATACAATATAAATATATATCGTTGGGGTCATAAACCGAAATGTGACTATATACTACTTACCCAATTATTGAAAACTCTAATGCCCCAACATCCAATTTCATATTCTCACATCCCTTCCACACAATCCACATCCAATCTTATAAAATTATATATCAGACATTGACACCTAGGAAAAACATCACACCACATTATGTCACACATCACTTGTAGACACCGATGAAAAAAAATCACAACCTAACTGATGATAAAAGGGATAACATATAAAATCTTACAAAAATAATCTTTTTTTAATACATAAATTATAGAATGAATTCAACAAGACCAACACATCACATCCCACATAAATACACGTAGTGAAACACATCTGCTCTAGTTACTTTCCAGCACAAACCAATATCACTAATACTATAGGAAGAGAAAGGGAAGGAGGGTAAATAGAAATAAATATCAATACCATCCGTCGTTATTGGTAGAAACCCAAAAACCACCTCTCATATGAGTTAGTAAGGTAATCCTACTCATGTGGGAAATTTAAAAAACAACATAAACGTTCATGGTATTTAGATTTATCCCAATACCAGAACTAGGAGTAACATCCTAAATTTTTATGAATTATTTTAATCTGATATAAAATATTTCTCTAATAGAATGTGTTACACAAAACACTATGTAAATATTTCTCAAAATAACCACACTAGGTATGCTTCTATACACATGTGAATTTTTTTATCAAAATCATGATATATTATTTAAATTATTCAAATTTGGCAGTTATGAAATTCATATTAAACAATTTAATATGAATTGTAAAAACTAATTTTAAAATAATTATTATTATATTTTTATATAAATTATTTTTACCTATAAATATTTATATAAATATTTTAAATGAAGTCTATAAATTTCTTTTTAAAATACTTTTGCAGAAAAGAAAATTCAATTTTAAAACAATAATAAAAATCAATTTTGGAAAAAATAGAAAATTTATTTCATAATAGAAATATCATTCTTTAAAATAAAAATATTATTATGTTCTCATGATTAATGTTTTATAATTTTGAAAAACTAATCATTTTATGATGTACCATAAATATTAATGAATTTTAATAGAGAAAATTGTTTTCATTTTGATTATTGATA
This sequence comes from Viscum album, assembly GCA_963277665.1. Lineage (NCBI taxonomy): Eukaryota > Viridiplantae > Streptophyta > Magnoliopsida > Santalales > Viscaceae > Viscum > Viscum album. Next base: position 1,702,415,690 of record OY728163.1, on the reverse strand, counting down.
AATATAATTTATATTTAAAAATGGTTTTATGTAAAATATGATCAAATATATATCTATTACTATAATTTACGTCAAATTAATATTTTCCAGATTAAATTTTGAGATTAATATATTGAACTCTTTAAGAAATTTTCCATTTTAAAACCTTCATTCTCATCATATATATGAGTTTATTATTAAATTAAAATGTTACAAAATATTGAATTGAATGTGGAAAAATGGATTACATATTTGGAATAGAAAAAATTTATAATATATAATAATTACAACTTAATTATTGAATAATCATAATAATGAATATAGTAAAGTTCAATTATCGTAATTATTGTAAAAATGGGTTTATAGATGGTTAAAAAAAAGTTATAATGGTTATAATTAAATTAAAACATTTTAATAATATATTTTCTAGATGTATTTAGACCCTATATTATCTGATACAATTAATTTAGTATATTAATAAATTATTTCTATAGAATATTGTAGGTTCCCTTTTCTATTTTCATAAAATTACAATTGTGTCACTCTCCTCAGTAAAAAACAAATAACCCTTCTCTATTATTAACATGGAAACCCCATTATGATTAGTAAAATAACTACTAAAATCATATACTGATTTCAAGATTCATACCCAAGAATAATTATTTTGGATATATATCTCCACTTGGAAGGTTTTTAGTGCAAGCATAAGAAGGATACCCTAGGGAAGATATAAACTTCTCCATTGAATAATTTTGTATTATTTCCTCATTATCCTTTATGTATTCTTAATAAACCAATGTAGTATAACAACCTCTTCATGATCCACACATATATATATTTTTATGATAAGGTAATTAATTAAAACAATTCCACTTATTATAAATTTCATATTAAATCATCAATCATGTGTACAGAGGTATACCACCATGTTAACTGTTGTCATTTGTTTTTCCATTACCACCTCTAAAATATTGGTATAAGGATGATATACAAATTATATATTTCAAATTTCTATATTAATTGTTCCCCTCTAGTAATTATATCATATATACACATTTACACTTCATTTTTTTGGGAATATGATAACGTAGCCCATGTATACGGTTAACTACGAAAATGTAAAGAGAAGTGATTCATTCATGCATTACATGGAACGAAATAACTAGGGATATATTGAAAATATGTGATACATATAATGTATAAATGATTTATTATTTATAATATATTAATTACAATTCATTATTTCAACCATTCAAAATAATGGAAACCTAATTCTTCTCTTAATATGCACCATTAACTACATGAATATCAAATTTCAATTTCTACCTATATAATTTTTTTGTTACTACGTACAAATACTTAATGAATACAAATGATATTAATATAATTTATATAATTATGATGTCAATTTTTCCATCATCAATATAATATTAAAATAAAATAAATCAAAAAATGCATGAAAAACTATGTAAATAATACACAAAATGTAACAATAACAAGGAATTCTTAATAAATGGGAGAGAAAATTTCATATGTAACAATTTATGGTATGATAGGTAATTTTATTTCTCATTAATATATTTATATTTATATTATATTTTTTATAAATTATGATTTAATATGTTTGATGGATGTTGATACTTATGTTATGGGATATGTAGTACCTATGTTATTGCCACGACCCGACCCTATACGGGCTCGAGCCGCAACTACCCCAAGCCCGCCTCCGTAGGCCAGGGGATGGAAACCAGCCCTGAAGGGACAATAACTCGGGGAGGCCTTTGCCTAAGTACCTGTACACACACAGCAATCTAAATGAAAAAGTGCAGAGTAAAAGAGAAAATATGAGTAGAGAAAAAGAGAAACTACTATATATATACCAGAAACGTGCATCGACCATTAAACAGTACAAGTAAAGTGCTGAAAAGGAAAAAGGGTCAAAACACGCGCCCAACCAGAAGGGGATCCACAACCCGGCAATAGGTAAACAAAAAGAAACAGCTAACAAGTCTCCCACCCAGAACTCGGCTACGACCACCGCACGTGGTCTAAGTTCCTGAACTCTTATGCTCCACTGAAGTCACGACCGACCTGTCCATCGCCTGCAAGGGCACACCAAGTGCGGGCAAAGGAGGTATTGAAGGGTGAGCAGTAGTGAGAACATGGAAAAGTAAAAGAATTACAACCGAAGGTGCAGTAAAGAGTAACAGCTCAACCCAACAAGAGAAAGGTAGAAGACACGTCCTAACACAAGGAGCTAGGAACATTGAGAAGATAATCTTCTCATCAAGATTTTTCTACCTATATCAGTAGAGTAGAATCATCCAACCACCATAATCTAGACGCGAAAAGCACATGGCATACCCCTAACTTCTTCGCCTTTCCTAGAAGAAGAGTAACCAAACCCAGGAAGTGGGTACCGGAACATGGTAGATACAAATCCATATGCTCTGTCAAGAAGCCCGAACAAGACCATAAGGGGATCTCCATCCCGTAGATCGACCCAAGAAAAGTGAGTCGCCAATAGTCCTAGGAATAAACGCCATTGATGCCCAGTATCCCGCACGTTTTCCCCAAACTACAAGTCAAGGGACTCAAACCACCGCACCTCAACTCTATCTACTTTGGACACCACTAACTCGCCCGCATGGTTTTAGGTCGCATCACAAGGACGCATCTCAGTGTGGGAAAGCACCCCTCTTACTTGAGAGTTTCGAGTTAAGTCAAACCAGAAATCGTCACTACCCCATATTCGAGAGGTCTCCTCAAAGCCAAAGTCATTCTATTACTGACCCGTACAACCAAGGGTCCCGCTCCGGTGATCACGGAGGAAAGCCACAGACTAGCCTAGTAAAAAGGATTGAGTCTGGAATATCAACGGGTGTCCCTCTGCATAGCCCTGCTGGTGGGTAATTCATAATATGATATCGGGTGACCCACTGCCCAGTCTTACTGGAGGGTAAACCATAATACATCATCAGGCGACCCACTGTGATGCCCTGTTGGAGGGTAAACCTGGAATGAGTCGTCAGGCGACCCACTGTCCAGCCTTTATGGAGGGTAAACCTGGAATGAGTCGTCAGGTGGCCCACTGCCTAGTATCTGCTAGAGGGTAAACCTGGAAGTAGTCGGTGGGTGACCCACCGCCTAGCCCTACTGGAGGGTAAACCAGGAAGAAGACGACAGGCGACCCACTGCCCAGCCCTGCTGAAGGGTAGACCCACAAGAGTCATCAGGTGACCCACTGCCTCGTCTCTGATAGAGGGTAAACCCTGAACATGTCAACAGTCGACCCACTGCCCAGCCCTGCTAGAGGGTAGACTAGGAACGAGACAATGGGCGACCCACTGCTTAGTTTCTGCTAGAGCGTAAACCCTGAGAAGTCGATGAGTAGCCCACTACCCAGATCTTCTGGAGGGTAAACCCATAACTACTATGGCCATCTCAACTAGATGGTACAACACTGGCCAACCGAACACGGAGTGGGTATCGCACAACCACCTAACTCCAGAACATCTCACCCAAAGGAGGTTCAGTGCCTGATCCAGCACTGGGTGTCACTATCACCGCTACCGGCCAATCCATCGAGAATGAATCCAGGGGAGACCACTCAACCATTCTTGTCAAACAAACGAGCAAAGAGGGACCCTCTATGTCGTGAGAGGTCAAAGTCCGCAAAGAATAGCACGACACGCACATGGGACCCACACGACGTATGGCCCTAAGTCAAACCCCAACCAAGCACACAAATAGTCTCAGGTAGAAACCACACGTACCTCCATGTGCTCCCGTATACTCCCAGAGTATACCTCACCTTCAGCCCAAGGGAAATCATGCACACGACACCCAACGTCATCGCGAAGGCATTACATAACATCTCCAAATTGCTACCTCAACAACCAGGGCATGACCAACCACATCTATTCAAGCATTGCTTCACTCACACGAAAGTCCACGCGATCACACGCCAAGGGTCCGCTACGAACACAGTAGAAGAACCACCACTAGGGCACCTTCAAATTTCCATATTTAATAAGATCGTGTATGAGGCTCTACTCACCTGAACAGATTACACTGTTGTAATCCTCACAATAACACATGCGAGGAGCCACACCTCGTTATGCCTGAACGGCGTCCCATGATCCCGAGACTCATCCCCGAAAACAGTCGGGGGCATCTCACCAATGAAATCCCCTCGGGAAAACATGTCAAAAGCACTACTCACATGAGTACAATGGATATCCGGAGGAAAAGGTGCATCCCAGTGCACCGCAGACGAGCGGTGCTTAATGGGAACCACAATCCGGTCCCGAAACACATTGAATGGATCGCACCATTGTGATCCTCTTGAAAAAGAACACAAGATGGAATATTCACTTATCCAAAACTGTCGCCCGGTGATAGAGATGGAAAAACACCGTCGACGCCAAAACGACCATCGTGGGGCCCGCACCATCATTCTGAATTACAGCGGGAAGATTGCGCCATTTCAATCCCCTCGAAAAAACATCCAGAAACGGGTACTGAAACACCCCAAACGGATGTCGGGTGAAAAAGTGGTGTTTCACCGTAATACGTGTGAACTAGGACCTATGGGGCCTGCACCTCGTCTCCGACCTGAACACTTTGTAAATTCTTCAAAAATTCCACACGAGTACTGACATCATGCTGCCACTGACGACGCATAAATCGGACATCCCAAGCGGGAGTTAGGTCCGACGCAAGAATAATTAATTAGTTAATTAATTCATTAATTTTTCCAATTAATCGTTTCATTCCCCTGAGCAATGAAACCTCGCAGTAAAGGTTCTGAACCAACTTTGGAAGGTCTTTCTAAACTCCAGGGCCATAGCGCCTCTGACGGCACGTCAATCGGACGTCCGGTTTGTGAATACGTCTGCTGCAAAACATAATAATAATTTAATATTATTAAGTTGAATCGCTCGGGCCACCCACATTCAAGAGAATATCCAAAAAACCCATGAAACTCGCCTTAAAATAACCACCATGTCAACAAGGTCTCACAACAATAGACGGTGCATCAATCAGATGCGCCGTTTAAGAGTTACAGCACCCCGAGTGCAAGGGGGCCTAACCGGGCCGGTCTACCCCGGCCGGCCTGGTCCGAGCCACCGGTCTGCAGCCCAGCCGCGACCCGCCTCAACCTCCGGACACAATCGGGTCCGGACCTCCTCAACCGACCATCCGAAAGTCAGGTCTCCATCACAATGTAGGACCAGCATGAGGCAGGTCCTTTCCTCCTCTGACATAGACCGGCCGATGCCAGTCTTCATTGACCCCAAGAAGACCCACACGGCGCGGGTCCTTCTTCCTCTGCCGAACGCGACCAGTGCCCTCAGCCGGCCTCCTCTGCGACGCCCTCTGCCAACCCATCACCTCCGCCCTAACCAGCCTCCTCCTCACACCAAGAACCCACTCCGACCGCCACTGCTCGAACACACCATGCCACCGCGCTCCGCTGCTCATGCTCGCCGAAGAACCCAGAACCGCCGGAAAAACCAAATACGCGTGTACTTCGCCGGATGTTTGCAAACATGTTGGGACTCAGATTTTATATCCGCGAATTGCATTGGGGATCTCGGAATGAGTACTAAGAAAATATGGTCCTTGATCGATGTTTTGATAGAGAATCGATAATTCAAATTGGGCTCAAAGTAGGTGTAGGAAATTAAAAATGAAACACACATCCTACCTTGATGGGCTTCGCCCGAAGCTTCGCTGCGATCCATCGGAGCCACGCCTCGCTGGAGCTGTCTCGCTGGAGTGGAGGAGGAGAGGAAGAGTATAGGTTTCATCAGGGGGTGGGAATGAGGGAGAGGGGAGGGTTTGGTTTAATTATAAAATAAAAATTAATTTAATTAATTTTTATTAATTACCCACGAAAGGACCCAACTCTGAAACACTCGATGGGGTCGAGGTTAAGCCTCCCATAGGGTAAACACCCCCTCCCGAGCACAACTGTAGTCATAGGATTTTAATCCAAGATCCCATTCAAAAGTTATAAAATTGAACGTCCGAAACTGCCAAATTACGAAAACACCCATGAGGACATTTTTCACAGACGGGCCGCGCCCGCAAAACTTACATCCATCCTAGGGTAAACAGCATGCTCTGAACTCTACGGTGCCCTCGATTTTCCAATCCGAGCTATAGTTTAAGAGATACATGAGTTTCACCATTATACGAATAAATTAATTAAATTATTTATCCGTTTAGCTTTCCGAGAGCGAGCGAGGGGTCCAAACGTCCCGCACCCACTCGTTTTATGTCATTCCTAGGGTAAACACCACATTGCAGACCCATCTGTACACTCAGATCTCTGATCTGAAACAAATTTTATAAGTTATCACATTTATTTGGCGTTTTTATTGTGAATGCACTGAATATTTAATTCCGGCCACTCCGGGGATCAGAATCGCACGCCATCTGAAGGCGCTGCTCTGGAATATCATCAAGAATATTCCAAAGTCTTCCGCAGCAAAAACTGGTTTCTTAAATCATTCCCTCCTTCAATATTTTTATCCCTGAAAATAAAAACTATGGAGAAACACAGGGTATTAAGCCCACACATGGCTCTTCCATACCCAAAAGAACTCTCGCACAGCTCTGTGCCACTGCACACAGACCAAAGGATTGATCTGCTCACATGAGGTCGGCCCTTTCCGATGTCGTTCACGCACTCTTGACTTTAGGGGTTAGGGAAAGGTGGCAGGGAAACTCGCCATCCCTATGCACGATTTCAAATGCCCCAAAGGCTCTCGAGGGTAGCTCACCTCCCCGACCGAACTGTTACGCCGAACGCCGCGACTGAATCACCGCCCACACCTCGAACAAGGCCCGGTGATTCCCTCCTTAAAAATATTAATATGGTGAAACAACCAAGGATAACTAGTCACACAAGATTCCACAGTCGATGTCTCACATCCAAGGCCCTCTTACATGCTCGGAAGTGAAGGAGTCAACACCATCGACTAAAGGAAAAGGTACCACGCCTTTTCTCATACCAACACAGGGTTACACCGAAGCCCCGCGCCACCCTGGTAACACCACAAGCAATGAGCAGGGAGGAATGAATTCCACACATAGAGTCTATCAATTCTATTGCAAGAAGTAGAAGGGTTTTCCAGCATACCTCTTATCACCTCATGATCTGTAGGATCATAGACATCCAATGCTCGCGGCTGTCTGTGGTCCCAATTGTCAGCTCCGAGAGCCTGACGTGGACCGCCTAGTGGTGATGGGAAGACCTCATAAAGCTGACCCCACTACCAGCTCCTCCCGCTTCTCTACCCGCACAATCTCTCAAGGTACTACTCTGATCACGACGCTGCCTCCACCATGGTGGTGCATCTGTTGCCTGACCGAAGCTCTATGCATGCCTGGTTGGGTAGTCCCATGCCAGGTGACCTCACCCATCGCAAGAATAGTACCAACTCTCTTCGGGTTGCACTGGTGACCTCCGGCGCCACTGTAGTGTAAGACCACACCCCTAAGTTAGATTTTCATAAAACCACATGCGTCGAGGTTCCTCTTGCTGACGTTCGCTAGCTGCGGTAGACCTCTAAGATCCGACATGTCTGATACCACCACCAACTCTACAACGTGACAAGAAAACCTCTGTCAGCAGCAATTGCTATAGCACCCCGGCATATGTGGAAATTCTCAAGGGTACTATAACAACATGAATCTCTCAGAGGAGACCCCGCTCAAACTTCCACACTCAGATGTTGTCTTCATGGACCAAGTCCGGGTAAAAGCGTGCACGGTCTGCAAACTAGCCACTTACTCGCCCACTTTCATCCCTCCCTTCAAAAACTGTAGGAGCTCCTGAATCCAAAAGGAGCGCAAGAAGGAGGGTCAAAACTCCTCACAGAACAACATCTGAATGTCGCCCCATGAATGCGATGACTCGTCAAGAAACTGAGTCACCAGACTCCACCAATGCTGAGCTGCTCCACTAAAAAGGTATTCTACTAAAGACACTCACTGATATGTTGGGGTTTTCACAAGACTAAAAAGGAAAACCACTTTCTCTATCCAATCCTCTGCTGTCTGAGGGTCTGGTTCACCACTGAACCTCAGCGGTCTCTGCCACTGGAACTCACAGAGCGCGCTCAACCTGTGCTCAAGCTCAGCCTGCTCGGCTAAAGCTGTCTGCTGCTCAATAGGTGGGGGTGCTGCTACCGGACACCCGGAGGAAGGGGGCTCTAATGATGAGTCCTGGACTGTGGCCTCGTAGCTCACATGGTCGTCTTCACGAACCAAAGCAGGTTTCTTGGCTAGCTGTCTTCGCATAGATATCCTGAATATTATCAAGGAGTGCTGCGATCAAATGAGCATATATGTATATATCAATAACAACGATGGGGAGCTGACTCAAGAAGGACAGTCAAAGACTCAATCCTATGTGATGCACAAACCAAATTTTTCCCTGCAATAAATGTCTCAGCATGCTGTGTTGACAAGAGGGTTATCAAGGTCCCGGTGAATGGATACATCGGCCGCCGCCCCATCACTAGACTCCTTGGCCTGAGAGCCGCTCTCGAGACATGTTAACATTGTTTCCCTAAATCCCAACCAATTACTTTATTTAAAGGACGTCCGAACAACGTCCCATGGAATGAACCACCTCTGATTCCACTTTTTCATGACCCGACCCTACCCGAGCTCGAGCCGCAACTACCCCAAGCCCTCCTCCATAGTCCAGGGGCTGGAGACCAGTGCCGAAGGCACAATAACTCTGCGGGGCCATTGCCTAAGTACCTGTAAAGACACAGGCAGCACACTCAATGCAAAAGTGAAGAGTAAAAGAGAAAATACAAGTAGAGAAAAAGAGAAACTGCTATATATATAACACAAATGTGCATCGACCTCTAAATAGTACAAGTAAAGTGATGAAAAGGAAAAAGGGGGAAAACACGGGCCCAACCAGAAAGGGTGCCACAACCAGAAAACAGGTAAAGAAAAATAAACAGCTGACGAGTCTCCCACCTGGAACCCATCTACGACCACCGCACACGGTCCAAGCTCCTGAAGTCATATGCTCCACTAAATTCACGACCAACCTGTCTGTCGTATACAAGGCACACCAAGTGCGGGCAAACCCCATGTAGGGGTGAGTATAAAAATACTCAGTAAGATACCCCAAAGCCTCTAGGGAGAAAAAAAGGAGGTACCGAAGGGTGATTAGTAGAGCGAACAGGGAAAAGTAAAGGAGTACAACTGATGGTGCACTAAAGAGTAACAGCTCAACCCAATAAGAGAAATGTATAAGACTCGTCCTAACACAAAGAGCTAGGAATTGTGAGAAGATGAATTTCTCGTCAATATTTCGCTGCCTATAGCAGGAGAGTAGACTCATCCAACCACGAGAAGCTAGACATGGAAACCACGTGGCATACCCCACGCATCTTCGCCTATCCTGGAAGGAGTGAAACCAAACCCAAGAAGTGGGTACCAGAACATGGTATATACAAATTCATATGCACTATCAAGAAGCCCGAACAAGACCGTAAGGGGATCCCCATCATGTAGCTCAGCCTAAGAAAATTGAGTCGCCTACAGTCCCAGGAATAATCGACATCGATGCCCAGCATCCCGCATGTTTTCCGCAAACTACAAGTCAAGGGGCTTAAACCACTGCACCTCGACTCTATCCGCTTTGGGCGGCACTGACTCACCTGCATGGATTTAGGTCACATTACAAGGACGCGTCTCAGGGGGGGGGAACACCGCTCGTACTTGAGAGTTTCGGGTTAAGTCGAACCACACCTCGTCACTACCCCGTAGTCGAGAGGTCTCCTTAAATCCAAAGTCGTTTTATCATTGAACCGTACAACCATGGGTCCCGCTCCAGTGATCATGGAGGAAAGCCACAAACTAGCCTAGTAGAAAGGACTAAGTCCAGAATATCAACGGTTGTCCCACTTCCCCACCCTGTTGAAGGATAATTCATAATATGATTTCGAATGACCCACTGCCCAGCCCAGCTGGAGGGTAAACCATAATACATCATCAGATGACCCACTAACCAGTCGTGCCAGAGGGTAAACCTAGAATGAGTTGTCAGGCTACCCACTACCCAGCCTTGATGGAGGGTAGACCTGGAAAGAGTCTTCAGGTGACCCACTGCCTAGTCTCTGCTAGAGGGTAAACTTGGATGAGGTCGGTGGGTGACCCATTTCCCAGCCCTGTTATAGGGTAAACCCGGAACAAGACGACGAGTGACCCACGGCCCAGCCCTGGTGGAGGGTTGACCCTCAAGAGTCGTCGGGTGACCCACTGCGTAATCTCTGCTAGAGGGTAAACCCTAAAAAAGTCGACAGGCGACCCACTGTCCAGCCCTACTGGAGGGTAGACCTAGAACGAGATGACGGGCGACCCACTTCCTAGTCTTTGCTAGAGCGTAAACCCTGAGAAGTCGATGAGTAACCCACTACCCAGCCCCGCTAGAGTGTAAACCCAGAACTGCTCTTGCCGTCTCTACTGGATTGTACAACATTGGCCAACCGAACATGGAGTGGGTATCACACAACGTCCTAACTCCAGAATAATCCACCGAAAGGTGGTTCTATGCCTGATCCATCACTGGGTGTCACTAGCACTGCTACCGGATGATCTATCGATAATGAAACCAGGGGGGACCACTGAACCATGCTTGTCAAAAAAACGAGCACAGAGGGACCCTCTACGTCACGAGAGGTCAAAGTCCGCAAAGAAGAGCACAACACGCACATGGGTCTCACACGACGTCTGGCCCCATGTCAAACCCCAACCAAGCACACAAACAGCCTTAGGTACAAACCACACGTACCTCTAAGTGCTCCCGTATACTCCTTGAGTATACCTCACTTGTAGCCTAAGGGATATCGTGCACACGACACCCAAGGTCAACACGAAGACGTGACATAACATCTCCAACTTGACACCTCAACGATCAGGGCATGACCAACCACATCTATTCAAACATTGCTTTTCTCAGACGGGAGTGCACGCGATCACATGACAAGGATCCACTACAAACACATAAGAAGAACAGCCACCGGGGCCCCTTCATATTTCCACATTTAAATAGATCGTGTATGAGGCTCCGCTCACCAGAACAGATTACACCGTTGTAATCCTCGTAGAAAAACATACGTGATCGACTACTCGCACACCTCAAACGGATATCCGACGAAAAGCTCATCCCACACAGCTTTACGCCCGAACGACATCCCGTGATCCTGAGCCTCAGCCCTGAAAACAGTCGGGTGCATCGCACCAATGTGATCCCCTCGGGAAAACACGTCAAAGGCTTTACTCACATGAGTGCAACGGATATCCAGAGAAAAAGGTGCATCTCGGCGCACCGCACACGAGCAGTTCTTCGTCGGACCCATAACCTGGTCCCTAAAAACAACGAATGGATTGCACCATTGAGATCCTCTTGAAAAAGCACACAAGATGGACTATTCACTTGTCTAAAACGGTCGCCCGGTGATAGAGATGGAAAATCACCGTCGACGCCCATTCGACCCTCATGGGGCCCGCACCATCATGCCGAATTATAGAGGGCGGATTGCACCATTGCAATCCCCTCGGAAAAACATCAAAAAATGAGAACTCAAACACCCTAAACAAATGTCGGGTGAAAAAGTGGTGTTTCACTATAATACTTGCGAACTAGGCCTCGTGGGGCCCGCACCTCATCTCCAACCTGAACACTTTGGAAAGCTCCTCAAAAAGTCCGCATGAGGACTAGGATCATGCTTCCACTGACGGCGCATCAATCGGACATCCAAAACAGGAGTTAGGGCCGATGAAAGAATAATTAATGAATTCATTCATTCATTATTTCGTCCCCCTGAAACCTCACAAAAATGGTTCCGAACCAACATTGGAAGGTTTTTCTCAACTCTAGGGCCATAGCGCCTCCGACGGCACATCAAGCGGACGTCCGGTTTGTGAATACGTCGGCTGCAAACATTAATAATAATTTAATATTATTATGTTGAATCTCTTGGGCCACCCGCCTTTGGGAGCGTAAACAAAAAAACCCCGAAAGTCACTTTAAAAGAACCGCCCCGTCAATACGGTCTCATAGGTGTAGACTGCACATCAATCGGACATGTCGTTTAAGAGTTACCCCCCCCCCCCCCCCCGCCGAGTGCAAGGGGTCTCACCAAGCTGGTCCACCCCGGTCGGCCGGGTCCGAGCCGCCGGCCAGCGGCCCTACTGCGGGTCCGACCAAGTCCGCCGCTGCCCGCCTCAAACCACCGGACCCGAGCGGGTCCGGCCCTCCTCAACTGACGGGCCAAAATGCCGGTCTCCATCACAATGCAGGACCTGCATGAGGCGGTTCCTTGCCTCCTCTGACACAGACCAGCCGAAGCAGATCTTCGTTGACCATAGGAAGACCAGCATGGTGCGGGTCCTTCCTCCTCCGCCGAACGCGACCGGCGCCCTCCGTCGGCCTCCTCCGTGGCGCCCTCTTTCGACCCAATGCCTCCGCCCTGACCAGCCGCCACCTCATGCTGAGAACCCATGCTGACCGCTGCTACTAAAATACACCATGCCGCCGCGCTTCGCCACTCACGCTCGCCGAAGAACCCAGAACCACCGGAAAAACCAAATACCCACGTACTTAGCCGGAAGATTGCGAACACTTTTGGACTCGGATTTTAAATCCGAGAATTGCATTGTGGATATCAGGATCAGTACTACGCAAATATGGGAATTGATAGAATTTTTGATAGGTAATCTACAATGAAAATTGGGCTCAAAGTAGGTGCGGGAAATTAAAAACCAAACACACATCCTACCTTGATGGGCTTCACCCGAAGCTTCAACGCGATCCGTCGGAGTCACGCCTCACTGGATCTATCTCACCGGAGTGGAGGAGGAGAGGGCGAGGAGAGGTTTCACCAGGGGGTGGGAATGAGGGAGAGGGGAGGATTTGGTTTAAGTAGAAAATAAAAATAAATTTTATGAATTTTTATTAATTACCCACGAATAGACCCACCTCCGAAACACTCGACGTGGTCAAGGTTAAGCCTCTACTGGGGAAAAAACCACCTCTTGAGCACAACGAAGGTCTCAGAATTTTAATCTGATACCCCATTCAAATGTTATAAAACTGAACGTCTGAGGCTGCCAAATTACAAAAACGCCCCTGAGGCCATTTTTCACAGACGGGCCGCACCCGCGAAACATACACCCCTCCTATGGTAAACAACACGCTCCAAACTCAACAGTGCCCTCATTTTTTCAATACAATCCACTGTTTAATAGATAAATGAGTTTCACCATTAAACGAATAAATTAATTAATTAATTTATCCGTTTAATGTTCCGAAAGTGAGTGAGGGGTCCAAACGTCCCGCGCCGACCAGTTTTATGTTGTTCCTAGGGTATACAACCCATTCTAGAACCATCTGTTCACTCAGATCTCTGATCTGAAACACCGTTTAGAAATTATCGCATTAATTTGGTGTTTTTAGTGTGAACACACTGAATATTAAATTCTAGCCGCTCTGGGGCTCGGAATCGCACGCCGTCTGCAGGCGCTGCTCTGGAATATCATCAAGAATATTCCAAAGTCTTCCGCAGCAAAAACTAGATTCTTACAGTTATTTTAGGGTGACATAATCAAATTATCCATTAATTTTTACTATGGTGTAGATAATGTTCATTTAAATTTTATATCATTAGTCGAATTTATTTCATGTTATTTAGTATTTCATTTATGTTATTATTTAACGGGTATTACATTCCAAGTTATTAACAAAGTGGTACGGGACTTTTTCCACAGTTTTAATTTATGTAAGGCATATTCTATATACATCAATTGTTTCATTGATGTGGGGTATATATTACACATTAATGAATTTTATGTTGATTCTATAAAAAATTTATTGGGATTTAACAATCCACTTCAAGATCACTCTTCAATTTAGTTTACGGAAAAAATCTTACAATATCATTAATGTTTTTTTCCCAATTTCCATTCCATGAAACATATGATATGTTATCAACATATCTTATTCTATGAGTTGTATAAAAATAAAATATGACATTTCATATAATAGATTTAATTAACTTCATGTTATTTTATGTTACATTCAATTTTTTCCACTAATTGAGCTTATGAATCTAGGATAAAATTCTTATTATTTATATAGAGGGTATGTTTTAGATGGAATGTTCTTTATGATACCCCTTTATATTCCATGAGGTATATCAGGATAAAATTATTTTAAAAAATGATTATTTTTTTCTTTGGTTATGATATGATGTAATAATTAAATTATTGTGAATCATGTATATTTTTATATACAATTAATATTTGAATAATAATTAAACACGTTTAATTTTATGGGTTACTATATGATGAATGATTTACGATATGTTGTAACACATATGAAATATTTTAGTTATCATATGGGTGGGACCTATATATCCCTTAAATACATTAAGAATATATTTATATATCATGTGAAATCCATGATTAAAATAAGATGTTATCTGGGGATAGTATTTGACTTATTCATTTATGATGGTCTTACAAGCGAAAATTGACTACCATGATGGTTTGGAGAGTAAACACATTCCACTATGATAGATGTGGTAGTGATCCTTAACTACTATGTAAATGGTTATTGAATATTTTTTTATTTCATTATTCCATGAATTTGGGAATTATTATTCTATAATGGATCATGTTCTTTGACTCCCTTATTAGTCATTTCCTTTTTAATTCCTATATTTAATCCATCACTCATGATATGAGAATTGATATGTAAGGTGTGGTTTTTAAAATATTATACTCATATTCTCAAACCCATATGTTCATGTTATTTTTACATAAAAACTTTATTACTTTTACTAATATTATATGCCCACACATTAATATGTTTTCATTCCCCTTGTTATGATGGGAGGATTTTTTATGCTAAATTTTTCAAGAGTACTAAAAGGTAATATATTTGTTGGAGATATTTTAGATCTTTCTCAAAATTTTATATTAGTGTACCATATATGTAAATTTAGTAAACACTTTTTTTTTCATCAGGCATGTGTTTCTCTAGTATATATAATATTATTCAAAAATTACATAATATATTTTTATTAATAGTGGGTTCTCAATATTTGGTGTTAGTGGACAGTTTTAAATTTATATAGAAATATATAAGAAACAAATTAGTGATATCCATATTAAAATTCCTATAGAAAAATATAATTATATGTTAATATATTTGAATATTTCAATGAATTTTTGAAAAGTATTGAGAGTGTTGCATTTTAGGGTTTACATGCTTTTATGGATACAATAAGTGTATATGGCTTTGGAATAGAGTATCCTATGTGTAATAACACATAAATGAATCATTGAGATAGACTGAATCATCTTTTGTTGTATGATAGAAATTCATTCTTGAACCATTTTTTGACACTCCCAAAGGATATTCTTTTAAAAGTCTTAGTCACTTTAAAACCCATTATGATGGACATTAAATAATGATTACTATTTATTACCAAGGATAAAACTATGGTTTAATTGATTTAAAATATGGTTCCAGTTTTTAGAAATCATATAAGTTATTTTCATACGATTATGTGGTTCCCCACTATTAATATTGTTTCATAGACTATGCATTTTTTATTTTTTAATGGATAGAAACTAATGGGTCCATGTTAATTATTATTGCAACTTGTAATAAATTACTTTTATCCTAAACATATAAAAATTATTTGAGTTGGAATTTAAAAAAATTAATATTCTCAGACAATTTTCTGAAGCAATAAATAATTATGGATATCAAAATGCAAAAAATGGATGGATCGAAATTATATTCATTTCATCATGTGGTCACATCCACCTAATTTATTGTGGGTATTTTGATCCCCTAATTATAATAAAATTGATCTTCAAAACCCAAGATATATTTTCTATTCTTTGGTGTTCCGATCATGAAAAACACAATTTTTTTATACCATATTGAAGGTCAAGAGGATTAATTATAAACTATTTTAAAGAAAATGGGGAAATAAATTGATATTGACACCTTGTAATTGGAAGTGTATTAGAAATTATTTTTTAACATTTAACTTCATTGTATTCTCTATACGAATATAGGAAATGATTTTATTATTATAAAGAATATGGATAACAAATATAATTCCACCTATTAGGTATATTTTACAATATATGGGATTGATAATTATGTTATTAAAATACAAAAATAACTAGAGGATGAATGATTATATAGTGTCTTAAAATATTTTATTCCCCTTTTAATTAGTTATAAAAGTTCTCACAATTCCTAGATCATAGAATAAAATACATCACATGAAATAAGTATGTTCTTATAATGAATGATGCATGTTAAAATATATTCCATTGTTTCAATAAAGATTAATGCATAATCATCTAATGAAATTCTAATTAATGCATATAAATTTAATGAAATAACAACATCATGCATAATATGAATCACTCTAGGAGAGTTGACATCAAATTTTAACACACATACATCATTAAAAATGTTATATCCCTTGGAAAAATAATTTTTCCATGTATATGATTTAAAAAATCCAAAGAACCAGACCATTACCAAGTCCCAATACACAATAGTATCATTTATACATTAACCAAATATTATTGATGTAGAAAATAATCATAATTCCCATGAAAATACATTTTACCATCCCGACCTAGTTCTCAATTATGTGACTGACCTAGTTGGATACAGGTGTGCCAACCCAAATGATAAAGAATAATGACATGAAATGAGGGGATAATGAATATTAAGGGTATATTATAACCACTGGTAAATATATTTTCAATGAAATAGGTAATAGTTTAAGAGTATTATAAATAATAAAAACAATTTGAATAAATAATCAATCAACCAAAACTAATAATGGTCATAGATGAATAAATATAAAAAAGAAAAGAATAATAAAATAATAGAATGAATGTACATAACAATTGAGTTTAAATTCATTTAATAATAATAATTAGTAGACTCAAATAAAAACTAAAAAACTGTAGTCCTAAACTAATTGTTAGTTATGTCTCAAATCCCCATCCCATCCAACCAGATGTGAATCAACTTCATGATCCTTTTTCCAATAAAATCATGAATATAAAAAATCATTCTAGGTACCAAATTTTGGCCCATAGAAGGTGCAAGTACAACTTAGTATGTTATATCCATAGGTACAAAAAAACTCCTGTAGGAAAATATATTGAATGAAATATATTGACAAACATGGTTTCAATTTTATAATATAATATTTCATATGATATAATCCTGATAACTATCCTAATATGGGTAAAAACCAATGTCCAGCCAAACCTTATTTGGGGCCTTGTTAGGTATCTATATATGGGGGATGATACTATTGATTTAGGATTATTCACCCAAGTCAGTGGGTTATTCTCCTACAAGGGATGTTTCACTCATACTATATAATGAATAGATAGACTCTACCTACATGAAATCCAAAAAAAACACATAGGCATCATTTGACATTCCATATAATAATTATACATCTTATATAATCCTATTCACATCAATTTTACATCAATTAACATTGAGGATAACAATCATGTGGTACAAAAATCATGCAACATGCCCTCATACATCCATATAAATCATGAGTTGTATCTAAAAAACTCAACATATCAACCAACATCCCATGCTTAGGTATGAATCATATTCATATCATATTAGCTCAAAATCTATGAATAAAAAATTACAAGGATTATATAAAACATACCATATTAGGAGTCCTATAATCATATGATAAATTTATCAAATTTTTATATATTAAAATGAATTTATTTCATTAAAATATGTTCAAAATTATCATAATAATTATATCAATGCTATTTATTTTATGAATTATCGTTAATTTCATTTATATATAAATTTACCCATTTTAAATGTGGATATTCTTCCATAATAAACCAAATTTTTTCCCTATTTCAATGGACTAATTTATTAACTAATCAAGTTGACTAATTTATCCTACGGATAAAATGTCAAACCAGCCAATTCATAATTGGGTCACACACTACAGACATATTGGGTGGTTTTAGTTCTGAGTAACCAATACTTGGACCAAACAAGATCAAATGTTAGTGGAAAAATGAATTATCATTTAACATGTCCCATCTAATTTAATTGGACCTGTGTTCAGTATTCTTATGTGATAACACATGTCACTTATACTAAAATTAGTTAAATGATAAAAAAGTTATAAATTAAAACCTCCACCATGAAAGAAGAGAAGGTAATGGGAGAACCATTTTTATATATTTGTGATAGACACCTTTCATCGTTTCAGTTGGAACTAGATAATTCATTATCAATTGATCAATAAATATAATAAGAAACAGAAGGAATACCTTAAAATATGTTGTTCCTAGATCCATGATCATATGTTCACTCACTTGTCGATAAAATGGGACTCTTGGAAATAATTATTTAATATTATATAGTGAATAATGATTATGCATAGAGGGACTTACATCAAATACGGTGTTTACAGGACAACTCTAGTTAGAGATATATAAATTATTCATAAAAATAACGGATACTTGATTTATTAAACATGATAACAATATATTATATGTATTGTTAATTTTTTTAGATGATCTTAGTTTTAAGATCATTGTTTTCATTTTATTGTCCCATTTTATATCCCACATGTTTAAAAAAATATAAAAATACTATATATTGTTAACATTATTTAATGACATGAGTGATTTTCATGAAATATCTACATGTGGTGAAAGGTTTTTATGGAAATATATAATTTTAGAGAAATTTTTTTACATGCTATGTAAATTTTTACGGTTTGAATAAATTCAATCCTTAATGAAATTAGAAGGTTCTACCAAAAACAATGTATTTCATGAATATTTCAACCTTAATAAATCACCTCTTCCGTGATGCATCCCTATAGAACTACCCCCTGATCCAAGGATTGATAATCATGGTAAAAATGAAGGTCATTCTAGATAAAAAACAATTACTGAAAAATGTAATAAATGTCAAACATGATAGAATGGGATCGTAAAAATATATATAAGGTCACCTAAAATAAAAAAATAACTACATTAGTACATTATTAAAATAGATTTCTTGATATTATGGTTATTATAAAGGGGTTTTAAGGGTAAGATTCAAGTGAATAGATTAAGGAAAATTTTATACATATATCGATATATTATTTAACATTGAAATATACATGGATATTGAGGAACTATGTTAGATAATTGTTAAAGGTGGATAAGAATGTTGGATATGGTATGAGAAGAAAGAAAATAATAGTTTTTTGGATGAAATTTTAAGAAAATTTTTAACTTTATTGGGTGTAATGGAGTCCTATTTTCATGTTTGGTGGAGGGAAATTTTAGAAGCACCATTTATATTTTGAAAATTTTAATGTCACTATCCAAGGGTAAAAGGGATGAAAATGGAACAATGTAATGAAAAGTGAGTTATTATAAATAAATAACTAAATAACGAATTTTATATAATATTTATAACATGTTTTGAGTCATTTACACAAATTAACTAATTTTATTTCCATTTTTAATATTAAATTTCAAATATAATTTCAGCCTTAGAAATCCAGTGTAATGAAAAAATTAAAACATACAGTTTAATATGATATTCACTATATAATTAAATTTTTAAAACCTTAGTGCCAAATATAATTTCTATTAATGTGAAATTATAATTTTATAAAAAACATAAAAAAGTTTAATGTTTTTTTCATAAAGTGTGTGTTTATTATTTGAAAATAACTATAAGTTAAAATTATCGATGTTTTTTATTAATGTAGTGACCTGACACCAGAAGGTCTAATTACATAGTCTGCGGTCAATTACATAAAAATTATTACATGAAATAAAATCCTAATTAAATAATATCTTTAGTTGTCCCATAAAACCATATCTATAAATAATACTTGTATTAAAAATCAATACACAAATTAAAAAATTGTGTTTTTCTTATAAATGAATTAATAACATAGATGATAATGTTCTTCCATATAATAAACCCATGCATATATTTCATAGAACAGTATTTAGATTCTTCGGTGAAGACACATAATAAGTGTGAGCTCAAACTCTCAATAAAGGAAAAGTATAGCAGAAGAAATAAAGATTCAATGAGATCAACAATCACTCTATGGTAAATAATTTAACATACACACCATATAATCAATGACATTAAATAAAAGTTCGAAAATAATATGGAAATTTAATGAATAGAATAGAAATTCATAAAAATAACTAGATTATAAAAAATCATTATGTCATGATAAGGAACTGAAACATATTCTAGTAATATATTAATTAAAACTAATATTTATTAATAAATATTTTGAAAAAGATATTATTGTGAATAATAAATGAAACTAAATTATGTTAGTACTTAATTGGGGGATTCCATTTTCCCTGGGCACATGGAACCATTACCATCAAGAGATATCTTACCTATACTAATAATCAAAACAAATTCATCTCATGAGACAATTTATGCAATGAGAGGATTTTATTAACATTTCCCCAATCTATACGGCTTGCGTTAAACTATCTCCAACCCATGAATTTCATTATCAAATAATTACTCATATCCAATAAAAATACCCCTTATCAAATATTTTTATTGTATAAATTATATAGATTTATAAATACTTTCCAAAATAATCAAATAAGATTCAATTTTAACAGTTTATTAAAAATAGTATAATGTTTAATCAATAATGATATTCTTGAAAATTGATATAGACATTGAGGGGGAAATCAATTTTAAAAGATCCTATCAAATTGAAAATCTCAACAGGACTAGAATGAATCAATGAAGTAAATGTTATACTTTCCTCAAAAAATGAATCATAATTTATCAATATGACGATTAATGATGATTTGAATACAATATAACCCACATATAGTAAAATAAAGGGTTGATTTCACTATGAAATGTAAATATTATAAAATAAAATTTTAAAAAACTTCATGAGGAATGTATCATTTTTTAAACCATTTATTTTAAAATAAATGTTTTAATATTTTCATTAATTTTATAACTTTTAAATAATAAACTATAGAATCAATGACATGTTGATTGGTAAATAAATAAAAGCCATATGAGAAAAATATAATATTACATTTTCACATTTGTTGTTTATAAAAAAAATTTATCTAGAAGGAGAAACAAAGATTCCTTTAAAATCATTGGTAAAATAAAAAATGGAAAAATATTATATACCACATATTTCAGAAAACATATTTGTTTTATAAAAACATACATGTTCTCTATCTAAATAGATATACAATGTTTGATTTTCAGGAAAATATTTTAAAAAATATTTTGTGTACTAATGAGTTGATATAGTTTACTGATACACGAAAATGCAATAGAATAACCAAAATAGATTAAATTAATGTTTTTATTATACTATAGTTGTATAATTTCATCCAATGGAAATTCCTTATAATTGTAATTAATATTATAGTTCAGAAAAATGATCTTAAAATATTTCATAGTGTCCTATAAATAAATTAGAAATATTAAGTCATAATACTTAAGAAGGAATAATATTAAATAAATTTATAAAAAACATCGAATATAAATGGAATGAGAATATTATATGTAAAATGGCGAGTACATACACAACAAAAATGATTTATGTGTTACACATGACATTTATCTCTTAGTTCTGAAAAGTTAGATGAAAATACCTTACCTAGATTTTCCTTTTTAGTTCACACAACTTAAAATCCTATATAGTAAACTAATATAAATTATCTACCTACATAAAAAATATTTTCCATTTTTATCATTAATTATTATTCACATATTACAATGTTTTAAACAACATCATAAAAAATTATTCTTACATTATTTGTTTTTACCAATGTCAGTTTATGTTTCAAAATAACATTCCTAGGTCAACTATTGTCCACGGATTATTATATTTCATTTATCGAATAATAATAATGAAATAATTATAATATTAATATATAAATTATACTTTCTGAACAATCACTAAACATGTTTCTGAAAAATGATTCAATCATACAATAATGGAAAATACAGGTCGTACGTACGCATGAGTAACATTCTCATTATTCGATAATCATTATGGAAAGATGTTATGTAGAATTATTGAATTCTATAATTATACTTTTATAATAAATAACATATAATTTAATTATATAAAATTACATATATAATTATTGTAATGTAAAAGGAAAATAATCATATAGAGGAGATGGTACTCCACACGTCCACGAACGAAGTTATCAGTTTTTTAAGAGTATAGAATGGTAATAAAGAAAATGATATATATATATATATATATTAATATATATATCTGGAAATTAAATTATCTGATTATAATTAGAAAAATTCTTTTATTTTCTTTTATTTTAATTATAATCATCCTTTAAACATTCCATGGATCGTTTGAACGAAACACATCAGATTTTGGGTACAGTAGTCCACACTTCCTCACATGATGTTATAATATTTCCATAAAATGGAAAGTATAATCATATATGTTTTAAAAGAAATAAAAATTATAAAAAATTATAAATATCATATATAGAATAAAACATCAATGTCGGTATTATAATGTCCATCACGAGAGGTTATAAATTAAAAAAGGAAAAATCAACATTTTGTGAGGTCGTAGTTCATCGTACACATATAACATATTTTTGTTACCCATTAGATGCAAGTGAATGTCATTGTATGTAGAAATAATAGCATATAAAATAAATGAATATTTAGGATATTTTTTATACAATAATGGAAGAAGAGTAAATGATCGGTTGGAGAACGTATTTAAAACAAAAAATCTTATGGAATGACTGTATCTCTTAATCATGTTACTGCATTGGTTTGAACTAAAAGATTAATGGAATTTGGTTCATACCAAAGAGTTTTTTATAGGTTAATGTGGGGTTGGGATGTTTAGTAACTATTTTGGGAGATCTTGTTTGACCAAAATAGGATTGAGAGTTGTTAACAAGTGGGAGTATATAGAGCCTTTCATAGTAGAGGAGTGCCACTCTTGTTATATTTCCATAATGGAAGTCCATGATAGTTTATCACATTGCAAGTTGCTCCCATAATGGCACAATTTACATTAAAGTGAGTATATAATATAAATATGTCTATGAAATTAGTATTTAACAATTGTATAGGTCATTTGGTCCCTTATGTTAAAGGTTTAGTCATCTGTTAAGAATCATGTTTCATTGATAAATGTAATACCTTTAAATTACCTCCCAATTTTTTTTCATAAATATATATGAAATAAATTGAAATTATTTTTTATGATGATTCAAAATATGGAATCCATTTTTCATAATTAAAATATTATAAATGGTTGAGATTAATTTAAAAATTTTCCAGCATGAAGAACGACAATGTGTGTTTTTAATGTATAAGCATCTGAATGTTTTCCTTGTATTTATAATGAATTTTAATGATATATTGACTAAAATTAAATGAATTGTTTTAATTGATAAAAATATAATATAAAAAATATATTAATCCATTTAAAATTATAATTTAACCTTATATATAAATTAGGTGATACCCCAGTTTTGAAATAATATACTACATTTTTAACTAGTCCTTATAAAATCAAAAGTTTCTGAATAATTTCAACAGCAAAAAATAATATAATTATTATGATTTTTAGTCAAATATTAATTTATTTGTACAATATTAATAAATAAATGATTCAAAATTCATATTAAAAATGTGATCACCATTAAAATGTGGTAAATTTTCCTTTATAAAAGTATAGGTTTTTATTAGTAAAATAGTGTTTCTTTTATCTTTTTCATATCAAACCAAACTTATGAGTATAAAAATAAATTATTTAATATATAAAATATATATAACATTATAATCATTAAAAAGTGTTATTAATTATTTTTTATTATGATAAATCTCCCTTGGAAGCATAAAAATATGTATATTTCTTTTTTAAATCCCACTGGTTCTTATTTTTGTTTCCCATTTATTGGTATACAATGAATTAATTATAAATATTTGTAATAAATGTTTTCATAAGATAGTTAGTAATATTCATAATCTCAAACATAATTTCATATTTATTTCATAATATATTAAATAATTATATATTTAGAATATATTGTTATATGAAAAAACATGACAGTGTGTGTAACACAAGCTATCAAAGAAGGTCTTCCTTGCGTGTAATGCATGCTAAATTAGTGTTTCTTGCATAAAAATTTATAGAATCGTTTTTAGATTTTTAATATTTTATAAAGTATATTAATATTATATTCTTTTATGTGGTAGGTGTTAATGTTCTATATAAATGTTCAGGAGGTTCCAGATTTGTAGTTTAGTTTCAGCAATGTATATCATCCATAGATATATAGTCAATCTAAGAGAACATTTCAACCCCAAACTTGTATGATGAGATAATTTTCATATGATTGAATATTTTTTTCTATCAACACTAGAATCTAGTAGAGGTTTTATATAGTTCTATATATCACCCCAACATTCAAAAGGCTCCTTATTATGACCACTATTTTAAAAAATACTGATATATTACAAATTCCAATGATTTTTTTTTGAAGAAATATAATAAGACATAATATATCTAAATAAATTTTATATAACTATTGACCCATTAAAAATTATTGTTAGTACATACTTGGCATAAGATAAACATTGGTAATCATCGACATTATTTAGAATTTAAACTTTGTGCAAGTTATTTATTTTAATTATTTCACAGAATAAGATTATGTTATTTGGGAAAAGGAAGTTAATACATAGGTATATTTTCCCCTTTCAATTTAATTATCATATAAATAAGTTATCCCATTACCCAGTTCATTTACTAAACAACTCTGAAGTTCATGATTTCTTCTATGTATATGTCCATATGAAGTATATACGTGACCCTTCACATGTACAGATCTCAGCGGACATACTTATAGGGAAATAGAATTATTATGAGGAACAATTAGTGGAGAATCTTGATCATATAGATAATTTCATATAATTCATGACCTTCCACCAGGTCAATATTTTATGGTGAAACTACCAGTTTGTCATATCTATGTGGGATCATGAGTTATAATGAGTTAAATTTATCGCAATAAATTTGTATTAGATTTGTAAATATTGAGGGTAAAATTCATGTAATGATTTGATTAATTTTACAACCCATGATAAATTTATTATTTTCTTCAAAAATGTAAAATTAATCAAATTATTGAATGTCACACAGTGCTTTATTAATCATGAATCCTATGAAACATATTTTTATCTTTCTTTACACGTGACACTATGTTTTATCAAACACATGAAACATTATTAATATTATTCAAACCCAATTATTATAAACTAGAAATTAAAAAAAGTGTTTTGAAGAGTATAAAATAATATAAATATATTAAGTAAAATATATTAATAAGAACTAATATTACGTATAGAAAATTTCATAAATTCTCAATGATGTATTTTTTTTTGTTTCGAATATTATTTTTTATGAAAAAATATTTATATTGTTTTATTTTTTCAAAATTTTTTTTTTACCATTTTATAAAATCTATTTTATAGAATAAAAATTATTTTTCAAATCATCATATATAAATTATCAATGTGTGAATCATTTATAATTTTATAAAATGAATAATTTTTTGATGAATATTGGAAAAATACCGAATCTTAATTGGGAACTACAATTTCTATTCAATATTTATAAATTGAAATTGAATTTCAATATTGTTTATAAGTAAAATAATTCAATTATATATTTAAAAATCAAAATTAGTACATATGAGTCTATTCCATATTTAATTCTAGAATAAAAAAAATTAAACCAATTGAAAATTTTAATATTAAAAATATTCATTTTGGTTATGACAGAGGGATTATTATTAAATAAAGATTTTTTTCACTAATTAACATAATTTATAAAAATGTATGCTGTGTTTTTAGTTTTTTTATTTTTTTCTTTTCTTATATCATAAATTTTAAAGAACATAATAATTAAAAGAGTTAAAATTATTTTTTTCTTAAGGAAGAAATATGTATCTCAGTGGATAACAAAAAGATGCGGTCTAAAATATTCTTAAACCTTTTATGAAATATATTTAGTTGATATATAAATACAATATCATATCAATATTATTATAAAACTAAAATTTTATCCGCTTTTCTTGGGAAAAATGTTGTTGCTACTTTATAATTTTATAGATATTACAATTTTGCCACTCAACACGCTTAAAAAAGACTGTCACTACCCTTTATTATTCAAACAATAAATCCATACTGAAGGGAATTATAATTTATAAAATATTTTCCTAAAATACATCCAATAGTAATAAATTACTTATTTTGGGAATAAATTCATCATGGTAAGGCTTTTTGGTGAAATCCGTTGGATGTTATCTAATGAATATGTAACATATTTCATCGATCATTTTAATTTTATTTTGTCCTTAACCTCATTAATTTATAATTTTAAAATTTTGTTGTATAAAAAAAGAAAATGAACATTTATGAGATTTAGTTAATTAATATAATGACATATTATTGTATGAAATTCCATCAAATGTGCTACGAAATAATTATTTCTGTTTTTAGTGGATTACAACCTCACAAACCAGTGTCATTATTTGATCCATTAGTACAACTAAAATCATCATATGATGACATATAAAAATAATATATATAAAATATAAAACATATTTATACATATTTAGTCATTTATATATATATATATATATATAATTTTCTTTTTTGTGGGAATATGACAGTATCATTCTTGTGATTGGTGAACTAGAAAATCGAGATGATATATGATTCATTCTATATTAAAAGGAAGATAATAATGATAATATTAATGAAAATAGATGATATATATGTCATAAAAAGATTCTTTATTATAAAATTATTATTTACCATTACTTTTTTAAAAAAATTCTGAAAATTGAAACGACGTTAATGTCAACATATGACCCAACCTCTCCATTATTGGTGCATTTCAATTTCGACCTCCTTATTTTATGTATTATTATAAATACATATATATTAAATATATATAATATATTTATTATTTTTATTTCTTTTATTTCTTTTAACCATAAATAATAATTTAAATGAAAAATTGTAATCATTTTACTCATTCACAAAAAATCAAAATGGAGATTACCCAAAACATGGAATTAATATGGAATTTGTAATAAAAAGGTAAGAAAAGGAAATATGAAAATTATATATTGTAGCATATATATATGAATGGATCTATTATATATATATATATATTAATATTATATTTATTCTAAATGATGTTTTATTATGTACAATGAAATTCGATACAGAATCAACGGTATTACTAATGCCACTTTATAGTATAAGAGGCATATAAAAAGTCACTAATTTTTTCATTTATGTGGTTTACATACTATATTATTGAAATATTTCTTCATTAATCATGTAATTTGATTATATTTAATATTTAATATTTAATTAATTTTTGGGTATTTTGATTGAAAATATTACTAATGAAATTGTGGATTTTAATCTCACTTTATACTACTATAAGACAAATGAAAAAATTACCACCTATTTAATTAATGTGGTTTATATGATGTCGATTATTGTATTTTATGAATGATCTAATAATTTTTTTTCTAAATATCTAATTTATGTAATTTATTTCATGGTATTCATGGTTAAAATATACCAAAAAATATTGTATCATTGCCACAATTTTACTTGTTTGAGACATTTTTTAAGGTATGCACATATATTCATTTATGTGGAGTTTGTGGAAACCATTTTGTATTTAGTATCATAATTTTATATATAAAAATTATATTTTATGTTTCTTTTGTTGTTATAATTTTATAGGGATTAATTTAATGGTTTCCAAGGAAGTAAAGAGTGTGTTAAAACATCATTATTTATTGGGATTGTTTCTGAATATAATTTCAATGGTAAATTAATATGACTATACAATCAAGATAATAATAAATTTTATTTTATTCTGATCATATGATGATTCTATATTTTTTCCATTCATTTAACTCTAATTATGAACTCAAATGTAAAAAAAAATATTTTTTTTAAAAGTTACGTTATTAATATTTTTTAAAACCCAAATTTTACAGAACATTATTTCCTAAATATAATTTTGAAAATGTGTTTAATATTATTAAAATCATTTTATAAAATAAATTTTACCAATTTTTTATTTTTTTAAAAATATAAATGCTTTTTCAGTCCATTTATAAAAAAATTAACATTTTTTTGATAAAATATGTGAGTGAATAATTATTTTAATGTTTATGTAATGTAAGGTATTTTAATCCCTCCTATCCCCACAATATTTTAAAAAATATCAAACATGTAATCATTGTAATTTTCAAAGAAATATTTTTTGAAAATGATATCTGAAATTTATATTTTAAAAAATCAATGTAATCGTTTATTTCACAATAAATGAACCATGTATCTTTCAAAAATAATATTCCATCCATGATGAAATCATTCGATGATACATTTGATTTACTAGGCATATGATCCAGGGATAATATCATTATTATTTCAATTAATGTTGTATGTTTTTTTATAAAAACCACATCTTTCCAATGGGTTATACCAGGAAAAAAATCAAAAAAAATATTCCTTTTCCACAGGTTATTCTATAAGGAAATGAAAAAATTGTTATGGAACCTGCACATTTAATACTTATTATAAAATCATGAAAAGTTTTGGATAACAATTTTATTTCATTGGTTATGATATGATGAATGCTTTATGTTCTTTTAGAACACCTATGTATTATTTCATTATGACATTAGATGGACCTATATATCCCTACCAAGTATTGGGTAATGATTTATATATGTTAAGATAGATAGGAAAAGAATATTTAGTGATTTTAGTTCACCAAGGTTCTTTGACTTCAATTATGGTTTTGTCAGTGAGCCTTGAAAAATATTATTGTTCATATAATGAACCAATTCCACTGTGATATCATTTGATGTAAGTCAGTAGTACTATGAATTTTATTTTCAATGCGTATATATATACCAAAATTCAATATCTTATTGCAATGTTATGTTCTCAAGGCTCATGTTTATTGATTACATTATGATTCATCGCATACATACTTCCAATCATTATTTCATTACTATTGACTATTAAATTTTATATATAGTTTGTGGTTTTAAAATGTTAATCTCAAAATAATATATCCTTATGTTCAGGTTATGTTTACCAAACTCCCTAGATTACCCTTATTGATCATTTGTGCCAATCCATTCTTAATTTACCCTACCTAGGTAATGAGCATTAGTTTTATGAAGGTTATGTTTCCAAATAGAACTAAATTGGAATAATTAAAACGAGATATTTATGTTCATTCACCAAATTAAAAGATAGTTTACGTAGTCTTCAATTAAAACAAACTACTACGATCCTCAAGGTTCTATTTTTTTAATGTATTGAATATTTTTCTAAAAAATGTAATATCAATGTACGAAATGAGGGGTTTGGTATTGGTTCATATAAAATGCACTAGATAAAACCACTTCACATCCATGGAAAACCCCTAAACCATTACATCTTCTATCACAACAAGATACAACACACCACACATCAATAATACAAGGCCACACAATAATTCTTACTTATTATATTATCTTTCTCATCATTCATTATTTATCAATTTTATTTCACAATACACAATTCATTCATTTAATCATATTATTCATCTAGTTACCAAAAATTCATGAACTCCATTTTTCTTATATATACCAACATATTTTTTTTCATTTATCATCACATTATATTCAATGGATGACTAGGTTAGTATCTCAAACATTCCACTCTTGACGTTGGCCAACTCCAACTACCCCTACCAAAAAACAACCATTACACAATCACTATCTTGACAAATCACCCATTACATATAATAAAACAACCACCAAATAACACTATTAACAAACAACATAATAAATCCTAGTTCACCACAACCACAATTCCATATCCACTTTCCCAAATCCACATTACAATGTCCTCTATTTCATAACTATTTTTCCACAACAATTGTTCCAAAACAACTATGCAGCAAGAAATACTCGACAAGATCTACACAAAAAAATATGTTCCAAAACCACTATATTGAAACCTATATTCAATTACATTAATGCCACATCCTATGTACCACAACAACTGAACCACAACCTCATCAAACAACATCACACAACTACACACATCACATATATTCTAACAAATAATTGGAAGACATATACTCACATCACATGTCATGTATGTTAATCTATAGAACCATACAACAATCCTAAACACATAAGGAAAAAAATAAGGTCCCGAAACCATAAAATATATCAAAAACATTTACCAAAAATATTTAGGGGATTTGAATGTAATAATATTAAATAATTATCATGGGTTTTATCAAATAAACCAAAATACATGGGAATATATGTTATTATCCAATTATAGTTTCTTTATCCATTAATATTTTGTGATATAAAATAATAAATCATAAGGTATCATCAAAACATATTAAGTAAAATGAAAACAATGCTCACAGTAAATATTATTTTCTGAATTGGAAACACAGATGCATAAAAACATCAGAAACATCTATAAAATGATTTAAGGATGTGATGATTTTACACTACCATTAATTATAGAAATTAAAATTAATTATCTCATTACATTACCATTATGACTACAAAATGTTTTGAATAATTATTAATACCAAAAACATAGAATATAAATAGTGTAGAACGAGGAACCCCAAACACCTGGATGCATTCACATAATTGTTTTCAACGAAATAAAAATAATAAATTTTATTGAAACCATCACTACTCAAGGAACTCATGGATGAACCTATAGCACACCCATGGGTTATAAGAATATAACAAATTCAAAACCCAAAAAAAATACACCAACATATAGGGTATCCAATGTAATATAGGATGAAACGCTAATGTAAATGGAGGATTTGTCATTATAAATAATAATAGTAATCCAACATAACACAATTATAATTGAATGAGAGAAGAGGGAAAGAATATAATATTTAGGCGCCTAGAGTTTTCTCAGAATAAGGCAGAAAGTGTGATATCTATATATAAATGATAATTAATCAGCTAAAAAGATTATAAAATAACATGAAATTCAACACTATTAAATCATGTTACACATTTATAACATGAATTCCCATATTTTCACATTCCATTGAAATGTGTGACACCTAGACCAATAATTATTTATATGACATGTAAAATATATAGAATTTGAGTCTATTTCATGGCCTCCATTATCCATCATACAATGTTTGAGTCCTATTATCTATAGAAATTATGAGTCCCCAATTCTCATTGTGTAAATAAGTAATGACATGAATATCTTGCAGCACCTTCGCTAGACCACTATCAACCAAGAAAACACTTACAAATTTGATTAGAAGAACTACAATACCCATGACATAGAATATAACGTAACTAGAAGACAAATGATATTACACTCATATACCCATATATATTCTTAAATAGTGAATGGAGTGACCTCTACGGAAAATAATTCACTCATTAAATCCCTAATTAAAAAACTGATCTTTTTGTTTCTTCAATATAAAAAATTATATAATCCTTATCATATAGTTATTATTTTATATTATTCATTCATCTTAAAAAATGAAGAAATCACCTTCATGATATGGTGGATGTCTAGATAATTCCAGAGGAAATAAATCATTTTATTCTAAAGCAATACGTAAATACACTATTTTCTAATTATATTTTCCATATAGAGATTGATGGTAAACTTGTCCCCTAATGACACTATTTTGATGAGAATTTGGGGGCCTGTTGGAAAGAATTAGATGATGATCTCTCCCCTGTAAATAATTAATTCTATATCTGCATCACGAATCATAATTTTTTAATATAATTGTAAAACAAATTACTATATTTTTAAATCAAGTCCATACTATATCTTTCAACAAAATCAATAATAGGTAAAATTATATGGTCCAGAAATAGTGCACAAATATGTGTCATAATATGATCTGATTGACACATCCATTCAGAAATTATACTTTCACTGGGAGTATTGACTGATAAATCCCATATTATGGTGTTAGTTAATATCCTGACATTGTTTTTTTAAATGAAAACCACACAATTCATAACATACCATATCATTCGGATGATATCATATACATATACTTAACATCATAGTATGTTATTAGGTAATATTCCCAAATCTATGTAGTTTCTAATATATTTCCCATGATTTCAATGAAACATCCCAATATTCCAACTATAAATACCTCAACTATAATACCACATATTTAGTGAATAATTTTTTAAAAATATCGCTCTATATAAGAAATTGAACCCAAAAAGGGCGGAATATAATTACAGTCCAACAAACTATATGAATAAATAAATCCTTGATTATTAATATAAACGGATAATACATCACAGTATTTTCTTTGTGAACAAATTTATTCCTTTTAACATGTCTCTTAATATCAAACATTATACCCTTCCTAGAAATAATGTTAATGGAAACCTAGAGGATGGGTTAATGTTGATGATTAATAAGAATATTCACACAATAGAATCTAGAATTAAATAAATAAATCCTAAATAATATGGACAATATATTAAAAAATTCACCTGATAGATAATATTATAGAATTAGGGAATAAATCCAGGCTAAAAAAACATAAATAAAAAAATGAATAATAAAATACAATTTCATAATGATTGAATTAATATTTATTGACATCGCACAACTACCATCAATGTACCATTCCCTATGAATATACATATTCAAGAAAGGCCTCATCCAAATGACTTGAGTAGATGGTCTCCGGATATATAATGATATTTTGAGGTTCTATATAGGGCCTCAACTATCACATACTATGTCGAATGAATTTACCATGTAAAAAGGATTAATCATAT
The DNA here is from genome assembly GCA_963277665.1 of Viscum album. Taxonomy (NCBI): domain Eukaryota; kingdom Viridiplantae; phylum Streptophyta; class Magnoliopsida; order Santalales; family Viscaceae; genus Viscum; species Viscum album. Next base: position 1,702,382,660 of record OY728163.1, on the reverse strand, counting down.
TAAACATAACCATCCATACAAAAAACATTAAATAAAATTTTTAATAATTTTCATAATAATTAAAAATAAACCTAAATTATCTAGAGTAATATATTGAATTGAATAAAAATAAAAATTCTCTATTAAATTATAACATACACTATATACTGGTGATATATATTAATATACATTGAAAATGTAAGAGAAGTTTTCTATGAAAAAACAATTCTTACATTGAAATAAATTATATTATGTAAGTAATAAATCTAAATTATTAAAAATATTTTATTTGAATATAATTATATTAAATTTTATTTATCCATTTAAATATATGAGGTTTGGGATGTTAGATAATTTTATATTTATAGCTAATAAAAAATACTTTGAAATTTTTGTAAAAAATTTTAAATGACAAAAATGTCTATTGTCATGAACCAACCCTGGTCGACCCTGAACTGGTCACCTGAGGCAGTCTGCGGCATGTCCTGAGGGGCGTTCCCGATCCCCCCGGGATGAAAACTAGTTCCGAGAATCAAAAATTAATTGTTGGGAATGAATTGTCCCATAAATATAAAGTAAACACAAGCAACTAACCAAATACTAACAATAAAATAATGACTAGCAGCGGAAAAGAAAACTAAACAGCTAAACATACCTCCATGTAACCTCTCAGGTCACCTCCCGTCCAAAGGCAGACCTTTCTCCCAAAATGAGCAACTCATCCAAGAAAACCTATGCAAAGGGAACCTGAAACTGAAATGATAAAATAGGTGTGAGAATCAAAAATGCTCAGTAGGGTTGCAAAGGTAAACCACATAATCCATGTCTCCTTTGCCATCACAAACCACTAACACAGGTTTGAAAAATAAAAATATAAAACTATGTTTTTATCATTTCAAAAACATGAAACATACATTTTCTATTTGAAAATTCAGTTCACACTACACAACATTTTTGATCCATTTTCCATTTTATAAATTGAACCCAAAAAAGGTACACCGAGGATGTGCTAAAAAGAAATAGGCAACAGTGTAAGTTGGAATCAAGTATGGCCGAAAGTAAACAACCAATGTGAATAATCCAATAACCATGGGTGATCCAAAACATCCCTAGGCAACCCCAGGATGTACTCGTTTTCGGGACCACCTACCGGAATATGGTGAAGCTCATAAGTATATAATCAACTTGCATCCCTACTGACCAAACTAGTAGTAAAGCCCACCTGGACTAACAATGAATCTAGTGGGTACCAACCCGTCTAATCAGGGTTGATCAGCAACTGTCACTCGATCATATAAGAGATGCCTATGAACCCATGGTGGTTACAATAATACCATGTATGTAGGAAGCCCCTCGCATGCATGACTAATATCACCGCACTTGCCTACCCCAAAAACGGACGCTTCCTATGAGTTAACCCCTAAAGGGTTACCCTAAACAGGAGCGCCCCAAAATAGATATTCAGTAATTTTATATTAAATAAAGTTAACAACCTTTTTGTTACCTCATAAAATCATCAAATCCATTTAAACCCCTTTTCAAAACCATAGAGTTTCCAAATGGGTACATTGTTGTGAAAACACCAACCTTTCAAGGAACCAACACAAGTATTACACTAAAACTGAAAGTGTCAAATGGACCTTTAACTTTTCATGCCCAAAAGTATTACCCAAAACATCACACAAACTCCACCTTTTATTTCACAAATCCAAACAGGCATATGCTCAATGATTTCATTTAAAACCATTTTAGAACCCACAAAAGAACAAAACTTCATTTAGAAAAACACGAACCATTTTCACAAAATTTTCATTAACTTCATACCAAACACAAATGCACACTGAAAAACTACCTTCTCACCTTTCAAAAAATAACTCGCACCACTTACGCTACCACCTGAACTCTTTCCACAATTAAAGAAGTAATTTTCACTATTAAATAAACCACTATGAATTTTTTTACACAATTATAAGAAGTAGCCCATGGCCTAAAACACCAAACATAGTCAAATAATCTTTTGTGACTAAATGCACATCAATGTCAGACAAAAACATAGTTCGCAGTTCTTTCACAGTTAAATACACTAATTTCACAGTTCAAAAAACTCTAGAAAAGACACACTATGGGATTTCATAAATGAAAGCATTCCATGCTACAAAAGTATATTGTACATATTGAACACTGTTAATATCTAATTTCTCACCAAATAAATTAATTAAAGAACATGTTAAATAAATTAGATAGGCATAATAATCTATCAAGTAATGTTTACACACAAAACTACCTACACATAATGAGTGAATTTCTTCAAAATCTATTTTAACAAACATAAATAATATAAAAACACTACAATGTGTTAACCACAATAATTATGAAGGTGCGAGTGATATTTAAAAATTTATTTATAGCACACAAGAGTCATGAATTGTGCGACAAAGGAAAAATTTGGAAAACGTGTACCTCAGTATTAGAACAACTTCACAAAATTCACACGCAAATTCCATCTCGCTTCAATCGCACCGCAAATAACTTAACTAGACCACAAAAAACAAAGAATGAAACCATTCATACCCAAAATTTAACCAAGAAACATAAAACCCTAAGAAGGGGGAAAGAATTTACTGGAGGGAGAGGAAAGGGAGATCAGGTCGCTACATGGGGGGGTGTCACCGCCGGAAGGTGGTCGCGGCTGGAGGAGGTGCACCCCGTGGAGGAGGCAGTCGGAAGAGCGACGACCGGAGAAGATATGACCGGAGGAGCTGCAGCTGGAGGAGGGCACCGGTGAAGGGCGGTGAGGAGGGAGCGAGGTGGCTGGGCGAGGCCGTGACAGCGTGGCCGGAGTGGGGAGGTGCGGGACGCGGTGAGGTAGAGAAGAAAGGAAGGGGGTGCGGCTAGCCTCACGCGGGCAGAGGAGAGGAGGTGGGGGGGCGGGGTGGTTCACCACGGGTAGATTAGGGTTAGGCTCTTTTTTCACTCTATTATCATAATAATAATAATATTAATAATAACAACAACAATAATAATAATAATACTAATGATAAAATTATAATAATAATAATAATAACATAAAGACAATTATAATACCATTAATATAATAATAATAATATCATCATAAAGAACATTAATATCCTTAATAATAATAATAATAATAATAATATCAACACAATATCATTATTATTTTTATCGAACGTTCTTTAAAAAAAATTAATTTTAATCCATTTATTTATCTTATTCTGAATGTCGGGCCACTGCATGCTCGTCGCAAGACTTAATAAACCGCGTGCAAGTCGTGTGCCTCAACTCAGGCCACTCATGCGTTCTCAAAAGCACCTAGGGGGATCACACGGACCTTGGAATGAGAACCTGAAGCCAAAAAATAATAAAATAAAAATAAACTAAAATGTCAGGGTGTGACAACTCTCCCCACTACATACACTTTCTACCCCCAGAAAGTCACCCAGCCAAACAATAAACAAAACAAGAAACCATGCCTGACTGAAACCGAAAGAAACCATAAAACAAGAGAACGGGAAAACATGAGAGGGTTCTCCCAACTACAAGAAATCAACTAGAGCAGAAATTTAACATCCAAACATAGCACCTCGGGAGGGGGGCGACGTGGGAACTCCCAACCGACCCCAAATAACTTCTATAGCATGAGCGAACTACACCTCCGAGAAGAATATAACTCATGTTGTGAACCCGAGCATAACTACAACATCAACTCTTCCACATGCACATACATCTACAAAAAACATCGCTAAACCGAGATTAACCCACACAAGTTCCAAACAAACTTTTAAGAGAAGCACGCGATTCGGAGAACAATGTCCATACAAACGGAACTGCTTGGATTATAATAGGTCATGTACATTGTAACTTCACAACCACAACTATGAACTCACAATAACACCAAAACATTAACCAATAGAACAACCAGAACGAAAATACATTAAATGTTTCACCACCAACAAGGAACCTAAAATCCAAACTAAGGCTTCACACCCCCGACAACTCCTGACTGTACGCGAGCTTCAACTCGAGACCTGTGGTTGGGGCTCTGATGGCTGAAGCATCTCCCAGCTCACAATCAGGCAGTGAAATTTCTCTGGTCATAGCGTCTTCTTCAGTCAACACTTCCTGAAGAACATCTCCAGATGACCTAGATGGCTGCAATGATGACACATCTTCGGAGGGGTGCGACATGACTGTTTCACATGTCCGAACCGGCCACACTGGTGGCACACCACTAAAAGGCCTGACGGAATAGAACCCAGAACCACTGCATGGGACTCTTTAATAATAGGTCCATGTAGCACACCCTGTCCGCCAAACATGAAACCTTTACGAGCAACTAAATGTTGTGGATTTCCGGCCATTTGCACTATAGAGACCAACTCAGCTAGGAAAGCCTCATCCACTAGCTTCTCCAAACTATGGTCCTTAGAAGGGAGGACCCACTCCTTGATCTCTGGATGAAGACCCCCAATGAAAAGAGATGTCATTATCAAATCATGTGACGCTACCTCTAGAGAAAAAGACACAAGCTCCTTGAAATGGTCAACATAAGTTTTCACCGTCCGTTGTCCTTGTTGAAAGCGCATAAGCTCTTACCATTTCTTCTCCTTCAACTATTCGGGTATAAACCATCGGACAAAACGGACATAAATAAGTCCCATGTCATCCCAACTTTAATTGATGGTGGGGTGAATAAATCCCATACATCCAGGGCTAGACCTTCAAACAGAGCCAATACGGCACAAACACTAACAACTTCGGGAGTTCCCATTACCCTGAAGACACGCTTGACCTCTTCAAGCCACTTTGTTGCCTCTAACGGACCCCGATCACCATGAAGGATAAGAAACATCCGAGAAGGACCAAAAGTTGGGCATGAATTATTAGAAACCTTTGGGATCTTTCTAGGAGGCATTTTGTGAACAACATATAAAACAATGATCCAAAACCAATATCAAGTCGAAGCAATATCATTGAAAGCACTTTCAACCAAAAAAGTCAGGATAAAACCAAACATATACAAACACAACAAGAAAATCATTTTTTTCATTTTAGATTTCAAAAATGATTTATTTTAAGTTCACATTCCAAATACCAAAACCACTTTCCAGAATCCAAAAATCCAAGCCGAAATTCCTCTCCTCAAGGAAAAACCAATTTTCAAAACCTTTATATTTCAAAATGTACCCAAGGCATCCTATGAATCATCACATTTGTGTCCACCGATTTTCATCCACATCATCCATAATAAATTTTACCCACACACTTCCTGTTCATACCCACACACATGTGATCTTCCATAACGAGTACTAAAGGTCACATCCTTTCCTCATCGAAACCCCAACACTTACCAAATTTCCAACCCAAAACGCTTCTAATTTTAAAACTCTCTTTACCAATTTAAAATTATATGATATAAAACACTTTCATTTGAAAACCCACATTAATTCCCAAAAGCACACTTTCACCAACCAAAATAGAATAGCAGACAACTTACAATGATTCAGCGGAATGAGGAACTAGTAGTTACGCTTAACCCGATGACATGGTAGTGAGTCACGCACCAAGTCAGCGTCAACAACAAGGAGGAACTTAAATAGCGCACTCAGACTCCACGTCGGTTACTACTCCATGTGAGGGCACATCGTGACACCGGTTTGCCTCCGTTGTCATCTGTCAATCCTAAACAAAAACAGAAGACTCAATTCCTGGAATACCCCTAGCGACTCGAGGTTCGGAATGAGAAAGGGTTCATTACATCTTTCTCGTACCTACCTCCCGAGTCCCGACAGTGCTAGACACCATCTACCGAAAACCCCAAATAACAAGGGCCTCCTCTAATACCATTTTTTCACGAACCAACCCATGTCGACCCTGAACAGGTCACTTGATCCAGTCCACGACAAGTCCTGAGGGGCATTCCCGATCCCCCCGGGATGGAAACCAGTGACAGGCATCAAAATTAAAATATTTGGAAATATTTAGCCCATAAATATAAAATAAAAACAAACAACTAACGAAATACTGACAATAAAATAAATCCTGGTAGAGGAAAAGAAATCTAAATAGCTAAACATACCTCCATGTGACCTCTCAGGTCACCTCGCGATCAAAGTATGACCTTGCTCCAATAATGAGAAACTCAGCCAAGAAAACATGCGCAAAGGGAACCTTCGACTGAAATGATAAAATAGGCATGAGCATTAAAAATGCTCAGTAGGATCTCCAATGTAAACCATAGAATCCAAGTCTCCTTTCCCAACACAAACCGCTAACACAAGTTTGAAAAATACAAATATAAAAGTAGGTTTTTCACATTTTAAAAACAAGAAACATACTTTTTCTATTTGAAAATTCAGTGCACACTACACAACATTTCGGAAACATTTTCCATTTTATAAATACAACCCAAACAAGGTTCACCAAGGTTGTCCTAAAAAGAAATAGAAAATAGTGTAAGCTGGAAACAAGTATGGATGAATGTAAACAAGAAATGTGAATAATCCAATAACCATGGGTGACCCTAAACATCCCTAGAAAACACCTGGACGTACTCAGTTTCGGAACCACCTGTCGGCTTATGGTGAAGCTCTTAACTCTATAACCAACAGGCTGACCTAATGACCAATACAGTGGAAAAGCCCACCTGGCCTAAAAATGAATCCAGGGGGTACCAACCCGTCTAATCAGGGTAGATCGGCAACCGTCACACAATCATCTAAAATATGCCCAGGAACCCATGGTGGTTATAATAATACTATGTAAGTAGGAAGGCCCTCTCACGTGTGACTCATCTCACTGCACTTGCCGACCCCAAACACAGACGCTTCATATGAGTTCACCCATAAAGGGTTACCCTAGACTGCAGCTCCCCCAAATAGACATTCGGTCATTTCATATTAAATAAAGTGCCAACCGGGCCGTCATGTCATTCAATCATCAATTCCATTTAAAACTTTTTCAAAACCATAGAGTTTCCAAACGGGCACATAGTTGTCAAAACACCATCCTTTCAAGGAACCAACACAAGCATTACACTAAAACTGAAACTGTCAAATGGACGATTAACTAGTCATGCCCAATAGTATTACCCAAAACATTACACAAACTCCACTATTTCTTTTACAAATAAAAATGGTCATATGCTCAAAGATTTCATTTCAAACCATTTTAGAACAAACACAAGAACTCAACATCATTTTGAAAAACACGAAACATTTTCACAAAATTTTCATTTACATTAAACTAAACCCAAACACACACCGAAAAACTACCTTCGCAACTTTCAAAAACTAACTCTCACCACTTGTGAAACAACATGAACTCTTTCCACAATTAAAGAAGTCATTTTCACTTTTTAATAATCCACTATGAAAAATTGTTAAACAATTTTAAGAAGTAACCCATGGACTAAAACTCCAAACATAGTAAAATCATCTTTTGTGACTAAATTCACATCGATGTCACACCAAAACACAGTTCATAGTTATTGCACAATTAATTACACTAATTTCACAGTTCATAAATCACTAGAAAATGAACACTATAGGATTTCATAAAAGAAATCATTCCATGCTACAAAAGTATAACACACATATTAAACACTGTTAAAAACTATGTCCGCACAAAAAAAAATTAACTAATGAACATGTTATATTAATTGGATAGGCATAATAATCTATTATGTAATTTTTACACACAAAACTACATACACATAATGAGTGAATTTCTTCAAAAGCTATTTTAACAAACATAAGTAATACAAAAACACTATAATGAGGTAACCACAATAATTATGAAGGTTCGAGTGATATATAAAAATGTATTTGAAGCATGAAAGTGTCATTAATTGTGCAGGAAAGGATAATTTCAGAAAACACCTACCTAGGTATAGGAACAAGTTCACAAAATCCGTGCGCAAAATCCACCGCGCTTAAATCGCACCGTAAGCAACATAACTAAACCCTAAAAATCAAATCATGAAACCGTTCATACCCAAAATTTAACCAAACAACATAAAACCCTATTAAGGGGGAAATAAATTACCATAGGGAGAGGGAAATGGAGATTGGGTCACTGCAGGGGGGGTCGTCGCCGGAAGGAGGCCGCAGCCGGAGGATGTGCGACCATTGGAGGAGGCGGTCGGAGGAGCAACGACCAGAGATGATACGGCCGGAGGAGCTGCGACCGGAGGAGGGCGCTGGTGAAGGGAGGTGCATAGGGAGAGAGGCGGTAGGACGAGGCTGTGACAACGTGGCCGGAGCGGGGAGGTGCGGGACGCGGCGAGGGGGTGAAGCAGGGAAGGCGGTGCGGCTAGCCTCGTGCGGGCAGAGTAGAGGAAGAGGTGGGGGGGGTTCTCCCGTGAGTACATTAGGGTTAGGATCTTTTTTTCATTATATTATAATAATAATAATAATAATAATAATAACAGAAACAATAATACTAATGATAACAAAATAATAATAATAATAATATAATGAAAATTATAATACCATTAATATAAAAATAACAATATCACCATTAATAACATTAATATCCTTAATAATAATAATTATTATTATAATTATAATATCCACACAATATCATTTTTATTTTTATTGAACGTTCTTTAAAAAAAATTGAAACTTTAATCCATTTATATATCTTATTCTGAATGTCGGGCCACCATGTGCTCATCGCACAGCTTAATAAACCGCGTGTAAGTCGCACACCTCAACTCAGACCACTTGGGCATTCTCACAAGCACCTGGGGGGATCGCACGAAAACCGCCCACCGTGCGGTGACTGCACACAGGTCCAAAACCTTCTAAAAATATTAAACGAAAAAAATTTTAATCCGGGACCCAACCCGGACCTTGGCGTGAGAACTTGAAGCCAAAAAATTAATAAACTAAAAATAAACTAAAAAGTCAGGGTGTGATATCTATAAACGACAAAATATTACTTTTAAACCATTTTGTAAAAATTTGATATATTTTGTTAAAATGTCATTAATAAATTTTTTATGAATAAAAAATTTTAGTTAAATATATTAAACAAAACATCAACATGGAATATATGAAGTCACAATCGAGTAGAAAGATATTATCAATATTCCTTAAAAACACTATATTAGAACCCAGAATATATAAAGAGAAAATGTTGACAAAAATATATATAATTTTTAGTAATTATTATAAAATAATAATATATATTTGGTATAATATGCATGATAAAATAATTAACCATGTGGATAGATGAACATAAAATATACCAAATAATAATGAGATTGTGAAATAAACCCTTAAAATGTGGTGAATTCCATCGAACATGTTAAAAATATAATTTAATAAATATATTATCGATATAAATATATTCCAGAGCCGTGTAAATAAATATAATTACATATATGAATTTTTGATAATAATTTATAAAAATTTAAATTATAATAATTTGATAAAAAAAATTAATCATATTATAGTATCTTTTTTACTTGTTTACCTCAGTACATTTGATTCATTATAATTATATAATCGTGGTATCATCATATATATCATTTTAGTATTGATAAAAATATAAAATATTTACATTATATATTTATTAATACTAATAAAATTCATTGACTGATAAATAAATTACACCATTAATAGATATGATAGGTAATATTTACACATGAATGTTGTGTCCATTTTTTTGATAGAAAGAATAAATGAAATTTTAGTATTACTAAAAATATAAAAAAAATATATTAATATATAAATATGTTATATATTCATTAAATTTATCTTTATTATAATTCATGTAAGAATAAAAGAAAAATCACATCACATTGCTTCATGGGGGCATTAATCCATGCGTACGCATGAGAAACATAATCTTCTTTGAGCAATAAAATGGATGGTAAAAATGTATATGTGATACTATAATTTCATAATCTTAATTATTTAAAAATTATATAATATATAAATATTTATTTATTAAATCCATCATTATATATATTCCTGAGAGTCGGTGAAGGAATATTAATTACATCAGTTCATTGGGTTGTTGACTGTCATACACAAGATCGACACATTTTTACCCATTTGATGGAAGAGGGAATAGATATAGGATATTACCTTAAAATAATAATATCTTAGTATATGTGTGATTCTCTTATTATTATTTTATCATTGTTTTATAATATTTTAATTGTTTGGATGATGAAATAAATCGAAGAAACACTGTTAAAAATGTTACATATTCTTCAGAGAACCACATTAGTTTTATATGTATATCACTACATTGGAGGATATATGATAATAAATAGACTATAATTCCTAGTATGGTACTTATTTATTTGATTTTAGAAAATATTGGATGATTAAAAAATGAACTTTTACCTCTATAGAGGATAGGATATGAGATATCATTATATTTTTTAAGGACATGACCCACATAGAAATATCCTAAAATTATATAAAATTATTAGGTCCACAAGGTTGAATAACCTGAGAGGGGGGTGAATCAGGGTATGACTAATTTAAAATTAAATCTCGTTCTGATATTGTTTCACTCTTAAGAAAAACACACTTTTCTCTCTTTCCTATTGCACGATATATAAATATATTCCTGAAATCCCCTATGTCAACAAATTTTTATGTCATGGTTTTCTTTGCCAAAAATCACAGCACAGTTTTCCACTTTGTCAACAAACACAATCACCTCAAAAATGCTTCAATGATGCCTTGAGGGATTTTTGCACAATAATCTCCCCCTTTGGGTTTATTGAAAACTCATCCATAAAAATGATACATCGTTAATTTTTCAGACATCATTCGCCTATTTTGATTCTAATAGCAATCAAGGATTTACTCAACACATACTCTAATCCCACATGAGCAATGCTCGGCATGAGAATCAAGAGTAAATAAAAAGTTCATCAATGAATCACTTTAACTCTGACAACCACTGTTGACACCAAACTGATACCAATTTTTACCAAACTGATACCAATTGTTGGAAATCTTCTTACCACATTCCAACTTCCCCCTTTTGATTTTATCACAATCCTCAGCTATCATGAAATCTATTCCTTAATCGATCACTTCTCGCATCGTCAGATTTAATACACTCCCCCTTTCTATTCACAGCTTCAACCCCTGTCAGCTTCAAAACCTCTTTAGCCTGATTTCTTGTGTTTTCCAAGCTACGCTCAGGCTAAGCACGTTCGACTAGCTTCAACTCCCCCTATCCATCTGCTCCCCCTATATGGCTGCTCCACCTGTCAGCTTCTCCCCATATCTATCATTATTTCTCAAATTTCCACACTGTTTCCCCTTGGACAATCACTATTTTCTCCCCCTTTGTCAATGAACCCAAAGGTCATGCCGTTGCAGTCTGTAATAGAGTAGAGAACACATATTAGTACGTTAGGGCGAAACGCACATCATACCTAGGGGAGAGGGGGTGGTCCACATCCACACTATTTCAATTGCGGGGAATCGACTAAACTCCCAGAGTCAGCTGATGCCTTTAAAATTCTTCAATGTGTAAGGCCTTTTTAAAAATGTCTGCAACCTGTAGTTCTGTAGGAACATACTCCAAATTCATGATTCCCTGCTCAACCTTCTCCTTGATAATTGATACATTGTCTCAATGTGATATTTCTTTGACTGATGGACATGAATGTTTCTATGATTTATGGCACTTGAGTTATCACATTGGATTCCGATCGGAGACTTCACTTCAACTCCCACATCTTCAAGATGATACTTCATCCACAATAACTTTGTGAAAACTAAAGTGGCCACAATATACTCAGCTTCAGTGGTGCTTAATGAAATGCTATCTTGCTTCTTACTAACCCAAGAAATACACAATCCACAAGGATAGAATTCACCACCTGACGTTGATTTTCTATCATCCGCTGAACCAGCCCAGTCTGTATCATTATATCCAAACAATTTTGTCTGAGAGTTTTCATTATATGTCAAGCCAAAATCCATTGTGGCCTCGATATACCAATGTACTATTTTCACTGCAAGCATGTGGATTTCCTTTGGATTACTATGATATCTCGATGCTTTGCATTTGAAGAAAACAATATCAGGCCTTTTCTGGTTAAGTAAAACATACTTCCAATAATTTGCATCTATTATGTGATATTAACTTCCTTGCCATCCTCATCTTTTGATAATTTCATCTGGGTAGAAATCGGAGTTTTCATCTCCTTGTAATTATCCATGCCAAACCTTCCTAAGACCTCCTTGGCATATTTGGATTGATTAGTGAATGTTCCATTCCTTCCTTGTGTCACCTGTAGACCACAGAAAAATGTTAGCTCTCCAATCATTGACATTTCAACAATAATTTTTCATTTATTCGGAAAACTGTCTGAACTGAGCTTCATCTGATCCACCAAATATTATTTAATCAACATACACCAACAACATCATTCTTTGATTACTATTTTTGCTGAAATATAGATTGTAATCAACACCTCCACGCTGGAAACCAAGCCTTTTAAAGTACTGATCAAGCCTTGAGTACCATGCCCTTGGTGCTTGTTTCATCCCATACAATACCTTTTTCATCCTGAAAACATTGTTCTCTTCCTCATGAATGAGAAAACCATCTAGATGCTCAATATACACCTCCTCTTCCAGAACTACATTTAGGAATGCGGATTTGACATCCATCTAGAACACTTTGAACATACATTGCACTACTATGGACAAAAATAATCCGATTGTCTCCAGCCTTGCAACCGGTTCAAATGTTTCATCAACATCTATTCCCTCTATCTGGGAGTATCCCTTCCACACTAGCCCTGCTTTGTTCCGAATCCCTGTTCCATCTTCATTCATCTTGTTGCGATATACCAATTTAGTCCCGATCATATTCTTGTCTGCTAGCCTCGAAACAATCTCCCATGTCTGGTTCTTCTCAATTTGATGAAGCTCTTCATTCAAATCCTAAACATAGTTTTCATCTTCAGCTGCATCAGAAAAACATTTTGGCTCCACCTGAGAGAAAAATGATGTTTTCCGTAATGATTTCATTATTCGAGCCTGAATTGGAACTGTCTGATCACCAATGATATTTTTCCTATCAATTTCAGCTCGAATCTTTGCCTTCCTTGCAGAAATAGACTTTACACATTCTTGTTTATCATCAGTATATTCATCTGATTGAGACTCTGCCACTTCTACTCCCCATGTGTTGATTACCTCATCATCAATTTTATCTAGAAATTGTTCACTGGGTCGTTGATCATTCTATTCATTTTCAACTATAATGACATCATTGCTCTCAACAATTTTTCCAAGAAATTTCATGAATAATTTATATTATTTGATTTTCCCGGAGTATCCATGGAATATACCCTCATCTCGTCATGAATCAAACTTCCTATGATTTTCTTTTTTGAGAATGAAACACTTACTTCCAAAGATTCGAATGTATTTCAACGTTGGCATCATTCTGTACCACATTTCATACAGAGTCTTCCCTTACTTTGGACACAATAGAGACCTATTCGAAATATAGACTGATGTCAAAACTACTTCCTTACAATACTTCTCTGGTAGTCCCTTTTCAATAAGCATTGTTCTGGCCATGTTGTTGATGATCCGATTTCTCCATTCAACAACTACATTCGGGTGGGGTTTTCTCACTAAGGAAACGTGATTCCTTATCCCGTGTTTCTTGAGATATTCTTCGACTTGACTGTTTGTGAATTCTATACCGTTATCTGTACGAAATTTCTAAATTTTATGCCCAAGAATCCTTTCTAATTCCCTCCTGTACTACTTTATGAAACTGAACACCTATGTCTTATAGGCAATGATAAATACCCAGGCCATTCTACTATAATCATCAATGAAATGAACAAAGTTCCTTTGACCATTTATATCTCGTGGTGAGATAGGTCCACATACATCATCATGCACCAATTTGAGCACTCTAGTTGATTTCTGTTACTTTGGCTAGTATGTCTATCTGATGATCATCCTTTTCTGGAAAGCATCACACGTATGAGTGCAATCACATGATAGTTTTAGAATATCTCTAGAAACATCACACTTTACCAGATCTTTCATATATGGTTGGAATTGATGACTATGTCACATAGTCCATAGCTGGTTTTTTCTCTATGGATAAAAGACATGTATTTTCTTCCCCACCTACAAGGTAGAGATTTCCCTTTTCCCTTTTTCCCTTTAGAACAACTACTCCAACATTTTCTTTCACAACACACAACTTATTGGTAAATCGGATAGAGTGCCTAGATTCACAATGTTGTCTGACACTGAAAAAGTTATGAATAAGACCCTCTACTACCAAGACATCAGCAAGTCTCATTTCTTTTCCACCAAACATGGATTTTCCTGAGCCAATAATCGGCAGGCCTTCATCATTTCCAAATTTGAAAACTCCTTCTTTTTCATATTTTCTGCCTATAACAAGATCCTTATTACCCGTCATGTGGTATGTGCAACCACTATCAAGGATCCACACACTAGATCGATCTGATGCTTTAAGGGAAATCTCTGCCACCACAACCTTCTCAATTTTCATCTTCTTGGTCCATACTTTTTCCTTCACACTCGGCATGGATTGAGGCTTCTATTCTTTCTCAGAGTATGATGGAGCACCTTAATCTTGTAGAGCCACAAATCTATTCTTCAATTTTAACTCACCTGTTGTTTTATTGGACTGATTCTAGAATACATTTTGATTTTTATTTTTCACATTTCTATGAATTGTCTAAGGGTAGTACCTAGCCATGTGCTGAAATCCTCAGCACCAAAAACATTGTCCTTCAAAATATGTTTTGGAAAACTATTCTCTGTTTGGCTGCCACATCTGTTCTTTATTGCTTCTATATATCTTGGATATGGAACACACATACTGTGAATGTCCCATATTCCCACAATAATAAAACCTAATATAATGTGCATTCCTTCATGTAACTTTAGCACTACAATTTTACCTTTGGGATCTCTGAATATTCTATTTTTTCTTTGTGCCCAAATCAAACTTCAATTTCGAGATGAGTTCTTATGGTATGCCCTCAATTTTCACAGATTTTTGTTTTTGATTAAGCCTTAAAACAACCTTAACATCTGAGCTCAATTACTGCTTCTTCCCTACTGAACTACTGGGATCCTCTTTCATCTTTTCAGTCTTTGTATCAATCAGCATTCCCAGGAATGTGTCAGGAATCAAAGGTTTTTCTTGGTCTTTCACTTTTCTCTACAGACCGACAACTTCCTCTTCAAGCACTTCAATATGCTTGACGTGATCTTTCAATTTTCCGTTCAATCCATCGATATCTCTTTTATGTTCTTCAATCTTGAGCATATTATCAACAACCTTTTCTGTGATCTCTGGCGATGAAGACTTAAGGTTTTCTATTTCTTTTCAAATCTCGGACTTCTCGTCTTCATACTATTGCATGTAGAGTTTAGAATCATGTACCACCTTGTTGGATTTTTTGTTTTTTCTCTTTAAATATCTATCTTTTCAAGAGCTTCTTCTAATTCAGCTTCCATGACAACTCTACCTTCAATTTGATCTACTTCTACATCAGTGTCGATTTCATCATTTAATTGAGCACTACCGACAACAGCCACCACTTCATTTTTTCCATGATCATTACAATTTTCAAACTCCTCAACTTCTTCATCCTCAGACTCATCTGAACTGTCTAATTCTTGTGAACGAAGATTCTTATTCTTGAGAAATTTCTCTTAAATTGTTTCTTCCATTTCACAAATGATGATTACTTCTTCTTGGTAATTTTGACTTTATCATCATCATTATCATTATATTAAATCTTTTTCGGGCACCTTACCACAATATGACCAACATTTCCACATCATAAGCATGCTAGTGGAAGTTTCCATGTAATCTTTCCTTTCCCTCTTTGCTGATTTGAAGAAAGGAATGACAACACTTCATATGTCTCTTCTTCTACTAGAGAATCATCAATGGAGATCTTCTTCATGGCCTTAAATTCCATCTCTTTGGATTTCCCCTTTTCCACAACCTCGTTATCATCATTAGTCATCTCATATGCAACCAAGGTACTGTGAAAATTCTCCAATGTCAGCTCTTTGGGATCTTTATCTTCCAGTGATGAACCATTCATATTGAATCGAGCTGGAAGCTTCCTCAAGATGCGCTTTATGATCTTTATTACTTTAATGACTTCACCAAGTCCTCGCACATCTTCCACAACAATATTTACCATGTCGAAGAATGCATCAACAGACTCATTCAGGTTCATCTTCAGATCTTCATACTTATTCCACAGCAATTGCAGATTTGCCTCTCTGACCTTTGTATCTCCTTCATATATATTCAATAGTTCTTTCCACATGGCATGTATGGTTTTGCATGATATCACCTTTGTGTAGATGGGATTAGAAAGGGCCCCCCCTAAGGCATTGATTGCTTTTTCATCAGCATCCAACTCTCTATGACCAGCTTCTGATAATGCACCACCATTAATATCAGTTGTAAATCCATGCATAACTGCTGAAAACACATCCATTCCCAAAGATAGGAAATAGTATTCCATCTGATTCTTCTATATCTGAAAATTACATCCGTCGAAGATCAGAATCCCTTTATGATTAGTGACCTGCATTGAGATAAGAACTAATTTCAACCATTCGCTCCGATACCAATTGTAAGGTCCACAAGGCTGAATACCCTGAGAGGGGGGGGGGTGAATTAGGGTATTAGAAATTTAAAATTAAAGACAATTCTGATCATATTTCGCTGTTAAGTAAAACATTGTTCTCTCTCTTTCCTATTGAACAATATAAGCAGAAAGTAAATCATTCATAAGATACAACAATTTTACATAGTTCACAGCTAAGGGCTACGTCCAAGGAGCATACGTTGATAGGTTGTCGGTTGTACCAATTTCCCCTAAACTT
This sequence comes from Viscum album, assembly GCA_963277665.1. Lineage (NCBI taxonomy): Eukaryota > Viridiplantae > Streptophyta > Magnoliopsida > Santalales > Viscaceae > Viscum > Viscum album. The sequence goes on along the minus strand of OY728163.1, from coordinate 1,702,365,750 downwards.
CTCTAGTTGTGGATTAAAAGGTTTGGGAACAGTCACTCTATCCCAGGCTCACTGCCTTTACAATGTTTAGGGACAACTCACTACTTTTCCAAGGGTCACTCCCTATTTCTCTCTCTCTGGCTCACTACCTGTGTAGAGGATCACCATCTTTCTGTTCCTTTTCTCACTACTCTGGAAGGAATCTTCTCATAGTCTATAGACCTGTAGGTCTCTTCATTTTCATGAAGGAATGCATCTTCTTCTATATGAAGATGCTCTGTTGACGTCCAACTCTCACCTGTAGATGAATCTCTCTTTGCACTGATGGTATCGGGAAAATTTCAGGCATCCACGCAGCCTGAAAATCATTGCTAGAAATAAACCATACATGGTGCACAAGTCTATATCGACACGCAAGTATCGGCACACAAGTCACAATGGGCACGAAATTCCACCTCACACACTTGCACAACACAAGCTTAATCAACTTCAGACATGTTTGATTAACTTCCTTCCACACCTAAACCAACTCAGGCACGCAACTCAAACTTGGCGCGCAACTTCCTACTCTGGCGCGCAAGTCCCACTTGCGTGACACACAACCTCTTTCACGACTTCCACACCTGCGCGACTGGAGCTCTGATTTCTCTAATTGTTGAACTCCAGTGAGAAATGAGGAGTGGTCCGGTATTTATAGGCAATTTGCCCACCCTGCGTGACGGCGCACATGTCAACCCTCGGCGCACGTCTCAGCGCGCATGTCTCTTCACTAACAAGTTACTTGCACGACACATGTCTCAACATGCACAAACCTCTATCATTTTCCATATTTTGATCTTATGATCTTGAAAAACCATTGGCACGCAAGTTCTCAAGATTCCAAGGCATCAGCGCGCAAGTCTCTTTCGCGCCGCACAAGTCACTTGCGCGACACCACCAATACATGCATGACATTTATCCCTTTGCCATATTTTAATGATCTGATCTTGAAAAACATAAGGCGCCCATGTTTCCAAGACATCAAGTACACGGCGCGCAAGTGACATGCAGGATATGAGGTACTTATTTATTTAATTTTAGAATATATTATATGATTAAAAAATGATCTTTTACCACTATAGAGGAGATGATATGAGGTATAATTATATTTTTGGTGGACATGACCCACATAGAAATTTCTTAAAATAATATAAAATTGTTAGGTCCACAAGGTTGAATACCCTGAGAGGGGGGTGAATCAGGGTATGAGTAATTTAAAATTAAATCCCGTTCTGATCTTGTTTCACTGTTAAGAAAAATACTGTTTTCCCTCCTTCCAAGAGCACCATATAATCAGAATATAAAGCATGCACAGTACACAAAAATTTTAATTGGTTCATCGATAAGGGCTATGTCCAAGGAGCATATGCCGACATGTTGTCAGTCATACCAAATTCCACTAATCTTCACTAGCTATGGATTACAGGGTGTGGGCACAATCACTCTGTCCCAGGCTCTCTGCCTTTATAATGTCTAGGGTCTGCTCACTACTTTCCAAAGGGTCACTCTCTGTTTCTCTCTCTCTGGCCCACTGCCGGTGGAGAGGATCATCTTCTTTCTCTTCATTTACTCACTTCTTTTGAAGGAATCCGCTCAATGTTTATAGACCTGTAGGTCTCTTCATTTTCATGAAGGAATGCATCTTCTTCTCTTTGTATATACTCTATTAAAGAACAAATTTCACCCTTAGATGAATCTCTCTTTGCACCGAAGGTATCGGGAATACTTCCAGATTCCACGCATCCCGAAAATCACTACAAGAACTAAACCTTACTTGGTGTGCAAGTCAATCTCGGCATGAATGTATCGACACACAAGTTACAATGGGCGCGCAAGCCCACCTCACACACTTTCGCGACACAACATTCTTCAACTCCAAACTTGCACTACTCTCTTCCTTCCTCGCCTCAACCACATTAGGCGCATAACTCACACTTCGCGAGAAACTTCCTACTCTGGCGTACAAGTCCCACTTGTGTGACTTCCACACCTGCATCATGGGAGCTCTGATTTCTCTAATTATTGAACTCCAATGAGAAATGAGGAGGAGTAATCTGGTATATATAGGAAATTTGACCACCCTACGTGATGGCGCGCAAGTCAACCCTTGGCATACAAGTCTCGGCGCGCAGGTCTCTTCCCCTACAAGTTACATGCGCGACCCATATCCAAAATTGCGCTATCCTATTTCCTTTTCCATATTTTGATCTTATGATCATGAAAAATCATAGGCGCGCATGTTCTCAAGCTTCCAAGGCATCTATGCTCAAGTCTCTTTCGCGGTGCGCAAATCACTTGCGGGACACCACCAATACTTGCACAACAATTATCTCTTTGCCATATTTTGATTATCTGATCTTGAAACACATATGGCGCACATGTTTCCAAGCCTTCAAGTAAACGGCGCCACCTTGTATCTGTTCTTTTTATGCCACCTTGAGGGATTTTTGTACAATAATCTCCCCCTATGGGTTTATTGAAAACTCATCCATAAAAATGATATATCGTTAATTTTTCAGCCACCATTCGCCTATTGTGATTCTAATAGCAATCAAGGATTTACTCAACACATACTCTAAGCCCACATGAGCAATGCTCGGCATGAGAATCAAGAGTAAATAAAAAGTTCATCAATGAATCTCTTTAACTCTGACAACCACTGTTGACACCAAACTGATGCCAATTTTTACCAAACTGATACCAATTGTTGGAAATCTTCTTACCATATTCCAACTTCCCCCTTTTGATTTTATCACAATCCTCAGCTACCATGAAATCTATTCCTTAATCGATCACTTCTCGCATCGTCAGATTTAATACACTCCCCCTTTCTATTCACAGCTTCAACCCTTGTCAGCTTCAAAACCTCTTTAGCCTGATTTCTTGTGTTTTCCAAGCTACGCTCAGGCTAAGCACGTTCGACTAGCATCAACTCCCCCTATCCATCTGCTCCCCCTATATGGCTGCTCCACCTGTCATCTTTTCCCCATATCTGTCATGATTTCTCAAATTTCCACACTGTTTCCCCTTGGACAATCACTATTTTCTCCCCCTTTGTCAATGAACCCAAAGGTCACGCCTTTGCAGTCTGTAATAGAGTAGAGAACACATATTAGTACGTTAGGGAGAAACGCACATCATACCTAGGGGAGAGGGGGTGGTCCACATCCACACTATTTCAATTGCGGGGAAACGACTAAACTCCCAGAGTTAGCTGATGCCTTTAAAATTCTTCCATGGGTAAGGCCTTTGTAAAAATGTCTGTAACCTGTAGTTCTGTAGGCACATACTCCAAATTCATGATTCCCTGCTCAACCTTCTCCTTAATAAATGATACATTGTCTCAATGTGATTTTTCTTTGAGTGATGGACATGAATGTTTCTATGATTTATGGCACTTGAGTTATCACATTGGATTCCGATCGGAGACTTCACTTCAACTCCCACATCTTCAAGATGATATTTCATCCACAATAACTTTGTGAAATCTTGAGTGGCCACAATATACTCAGCTTCAGTGGTGCTTAATGAAATGCTATCTTTCTTCTTACTAACCCAAGAAATACACAATCCACAAGGATAGAATTCACCACCTGACGTTGATTTTCTATCATCCACTGAACCAGCCCAGTCTGTATCATTATATCCAAACAATTTTGTCTGAGAGTTTTCATTATATGTCAATCCAAAATCCATTGTGGCCTCGATATACCAATGTACTATTTTCACTGCAAGCATGTGGATTTCCTTTGGATTACTATGATATCTCGATGCTTGGCATTTTAAGAAAACAATATCAGGCCTTTTCTGGTTAAGTACAACATACTTCCAATAATTTGCATCTATTATGTGATATTAACTTCCTTGCCATCCTCATCTTTTGATAATTTCATCTGGGTAGAAATCAGAGTTTTCATCTCCTTGTAATTATCCATGCCAAACATTCCTATTACCTCCTTGGCATATTTTGATTGATTATTGAATGTTCCATTCCTTCCTTGTGTCACCTGTAGACCACAGAAAAATGTTAGCTCTCCAATCATTGACATTTCAACAATAATTTTTCATTAATTCGGAAAACTGTCTGAACTGAGCTTCATCTGATCCACCAAATATTATTTAATCAACATACACCAACAACACCATTCTTTGATTACTATTTTTTCTGAAATATAGATTGTAATCAACACCTCCACGTTGGAAACCAAGCCTTTTCAAGTACTGATCAAGCCTTGAGTACCATGCCCTTGGTGCTTGTTTCATCCCATACAATACCTTTTTCATCCTGAAAACATTGTTCTCTTCCTCATGAATGAGAAAACCATCAAGTTGCTCAATATACACCTCCTCTTCCAGAACTACATTTAGGAATGCGGATTTGACATCCATCTAGAACACTTTGAACATACATTGCACTACTATGGACAAAAATAATCCGATTGTCTCCAGCCTTGCAACCGGTTCAAATGTTTCATCAACATCAATTCCCTCTATCTGGGAGTATCCCTTCCACACTAGCCCTGCTTTGTTCTGAATCCTTGTTCCATCTTCATTCATCTTGTTGCGATATACCAATTTAGTCCCGATCATATTCTTGTCTGCTAGCCTCGAAACAATCTCCCATGTCTGGTTCTTCTCAATTTGATCAAGCTCTTCATTCAAATCCTAAACCTAGTTTTCATCTTCAGCTGCATCAAAAAAACATTTTGGCTCCACCTGAGAGAAAAATGATGTTTTCCGTAATGATTTAATTATTCGAGCCAGAATTGGAACTGTCTGATCACCAATGATATTTTTTCTATCAATTTCAGCTCGACTCTTTGCCTTCCTTGCAGAAACAGACTTTACACATTCTTGTTCATCATCAGTATATTCATCTGATTGAGCCTCTTCCACTTATACTCCCCATGTGTTGATTAACTCATCATCAATTTTATCTAGAAATTGTTCACTGGGTCGTTGATCATTCTATTCATTTTCAACTATAATGACATCATTTCTCTCAACAATTTTTCCAAGAAATTTGATGAATAATTTATATTCTTTGATTTTCCCTGAGTATCCATGGAATATACCCTCATCTCGTCATGAATCAAACTTCCTATGATTTTCTTTTTTGAGAATGAAACACTTACTTCCAAAGATTCGAATGTATTTCAACATTGGCATCATTCTGTACCACATTTCATACAGAGTCTTCCCTTACTTTGGACACAATAGAGACCTATTCGAAATATAGACTGATGTCAAAACTACTTCCTTACAATAATTCTCTGGTAGTCCCTTTTCAATAAGCGTTGTTCTGGCCATGTTGTTGATGATCCGATTTCTCCATTCAACAACTCCATTCGGGTGGGGATTTCTCACTGAGGAAACGTGATTCTTTATCCCGTGTTTCTTGAGATATTCTTCGACTTGACTGTTTGTGAATTCTGTACCGTTATCTGTACGAAATTTCTGAATTTTATGCCCAAGAATCCTTTCTAATTCCCTCCTGTACTACTTTATGAAACTGAACACCTATGTCTTATAGGCAATGACAAATACCCAGGCCATTCTACTATAATCATCAATGAAATGAACAAAGTTCCTTTGACCATTTATATCTCATGGTGAGATAGGTCCACATACATCATCATGCACCAATTTGAGCACTCTAGTTGATTTCTGTTACTTTGGCTGGTATGTCTTTCTAATGATCATTCTTTTCTGGAAAGCATCACACGTATGAGTGCAATCACATGATAGTTTTAGAATATCTCTAGCAACATCACACTTTACCAGATCTTCCATATATGGTTGGAATTGATGACTACGTCACATAGGCCATAGCTGGTTTTTTTCTCTATGGATAAAAGACATGTATTTTCTTCCCCACCTACAAGGTAGAGATTTCCCTTTTCCCTTTTTCCCTTCAGAACAACTACTCCAACATTTCCTTTCACAACACACAACTTATTGGTAAATCAGATAGAGTTCCTAGATTCACAATGTTGTCTGACACTGAAAAAGTTATGAATAAGACCTTCTACTACCAAGACATCAGCAAGTCTCATTTCTTTTCCACCAAACATGGATTTTCCTGAGCCAATAATCGTCAGGCCTTCGTCATTTCCAAATTTGAAAACTCCTTCTTTGTCATATTTTCTACCTGTAACAAGATCCTTATTACCCGTCATGTGGTATGTGCAACCACTATCAAGGATCCACACACCAGATCGATATGATGCTTTAAGGGAAATCGCTGCCACCACAACCTTCTCAATTTTCATCTTCTTGGTCCATACTTTTCCCTTCACACTCGGCATGGATTGAGGCTTCTATTCTTTCTTAGAGTATGATGGAGCACCTTAATCTTGTAGAGCCACAAATCTATTCATCAATTTTAACTCACCTGTTGTTTTATTGGACTGATTCTAGAATACATTTTGATTTTTATTTGGCACATTTCTATGAATTGTCTAAGGGTAGTACCTAGCCATGTGCTGAAATCCTCGGCACCAAAAACAGTGTCCTTCGAAATATGTTTTGAAAACTATTCTCTGTTTGGCTGCCACATCTGTTCTTCATTGCTTCTATATATCTTGGATATGGAACACACATACTGTGAATGTCCCATCTTCCCACAATAATAACACCTAATATAATGTGCATTCCTTCATGTTACTTGAGCACTACGATTTTACCTTTGGGATCTCTGAATATTCTATTTTTTCTTTGTTCCCAAATCAAACATCAATTTAGAGATGAGTGCATGTGGTATGACCTCAATTTTCACAGATTTTTGTTTTTGATTAAGCCCTAAAACAACCTTAACATCTGAGCTCAATTGCTGCTTCTTCCCTACTAAACTACTGGGATCCGCTTTCATCTTTTCAGTCTTTCTATCAATCAGCATTCCCAGGAATGTGTCAGGAATCAAAGGTTTTTCTTGGTCTTTCACTTTTCTCCACAGACCGACAACTTCCTCTTCAAGCACTTCAATATGCTTGACGTGATCTTTCAATTTTCCGTTCAATCCATCGATATCTCTTTTATGTTCTTCAATCTTGAGCATATTCTCATCAACCTTTTCTGTGATCTCTGGCAATGAAGACTTAAGGTTTTCTATTTCTTTTCTAAGCTCGGACTTCTCGTCTTCCTACTATTGCATGTAGAGTTTAGAATCATGTACCACCTTGTTGGATTTTTTGTTTTTTCTCTTTAAATATCTATCTTTTCAAGAGCTTCTTCTAATTCAGCTTCCATGACAACTCTACCTTCAATTTGATCTACTTCTACATCAGTGTTGATTTCATCATTTAATTGAGCACTACCGACAACAGCCACCACTTCATTTTGTCCATGATCATTACAATTTTCAAACACCTCAAATTCTTCATCCTCAGACTCATCTGAACTGTCTAATTCTTGTGAACGAAGATTCTTATTCTTGAGAAATTTCTCTTCAATTGTTTCTTCCATTTCACAAATTATGATGACTTCTTCTTGGTAATTTTGACATCATCATCATCATTATCATTATATTAAATCTTTTTCGGGCACCTTACCACAATATGACCAACATTTCCACATCATAAGCATGCTAGTGGAAGTTTCCCTGTAATCTTTCCTTTCCCTCTTTGCTGATTTGAAGAAAGGAATGACAACACTTCATATGTCTCTTCTTCTACTAGAGAATCATCAATGGAGATCTTCTTCATGGTCTTAAATTCCATCTCTTTGGATTTCCCCTTTTCCACAACCTCGTTATCATCATTAGTCATCTCATATGCAACCAAGGTACTGTGAAAATTCTCCAATATCAGCTCTTTGGGATCATTATCTTCCAGTGATGAAAAATTCATATTGAATCGAGCTGGAAGCTTCCTCAAGATGTGCTTTATGATCTTTATTACTTTAATGACTTCACCAAGTCCTCGCACATCTTCCACAACAATATTTACCATGTCGAACAATGCATCAACAGACTCATTCAGGATCATCTTCAGATCTTCATACTTATTCCACAGCAATTGCAGATTTGCCTCTCTGACCTTTGTATCTCCTTCATATATATTCAATAGTTCTTTCCACATGGAATGTATGGTTTTGCATCACATCACCTTTGTGTAGATGGGATTAGAAAGGGCTCCCCCTAAGGCATTGATTGCTTTTTCATCAGCATCCAACTCTCTATGCCCAGCTTCTGATAATGCACCACCATTAATATCAGTTGTAAATCCATGCATAGCTGCTGAAAACACATCCATTCCCAAAGATAGGAAATAATATTCCATCTGATTCTTCTATATCTGAAAATTACATCCGTCGAAGATCAGAATCCCTTTATGATTAGTGACCTGCATTGAGATAAGAACTAATTTCAACCATTCGCTCTGATACCAATTGTAATGTCCACAAGGCTGAATACCCTGAGAGGGGGGGGGGTGAATCATGGTATTAGAAATTTAAAATTAAAGACAATTATGATCATATTTCGCTGTTAAGTAAAACATTGTTCTCTCTCTTTCCTATTGAACAATATAAGCAGAAAGTAAATCATTCATAAGATACAACAATTTTACTTGGTTCACAACTAAGGGCTACGTCCAAGGAGCATACGTTGATAGGTTTTCGGTTGTACCAATTTCCCCTAAACTTCTCTAGTTGTGGATTAAATGGTTTGGGAACAGTCACTCTATCCTAGGCTCACTGCCTTTACAATGTTTAGGGACAACTCACTACTTTTCCAAGGGTCACTCCCTATTTCTTTCTCTCTGGCTCACTACCTGTGGAGAGGATCACCATCTTTCTGTTCCTTTTCTCACTACTCTGGAAGGAATATTCTCATAGTCTATAGACCTGCAGGTCTCTTCATTTTCATGAAGGAATGCATCTTCTTCTATATGTAGATGCTCTGTTGACGTCCAAATCTCACCTGTAGATGAATCTCTCTTTGCACTGATGGTATCGGGAAAATTTCAGGCATCCACGCAGCCTGAAAATCATTGCTGGAAATAAACCATACATGGTGCACAAGTCTATATCGACACGCAAGTATCGGCACTCAAGTCACAATGGGCACGAAATTCCACCTCACACACTTGCACGACACAAGCTTAATCAACTTCAAACATGTGTGATTAACTTCCTTCCACAACTAAACCAACTCAGGCACGCAACTCAAACTTGGTGTGCAACTTCCTACTCTGGCGCTCAAGTCCCACTTGCGTGACACACAAACTCTTTCACGACTTCCACACCTGCGCGACTGGAGCTCTGGTTTCTCCAATTGTTGAACTCCAGTGATAAATGAGGAGTGGTCCGGTATTTATAGGCAATTTGACCACCCTGCGTGACGGCGCACATGTCAACCCTCGGCGCGCAAGTCTCAGCACGCATGTCTCTTCACTAACAAGTTACTTGCACGACACATGTCTAAACATGCACAAACCTCTATCATTTTCCATATTTTGATCTTATGATCTTGAAAAACCATTGGCGCGCAAGTTCTCAAGATTCCAAGGCATCAGCGCGCAAGTCTCTTTCGCGCCGCACAAGTCACTTGCGCGACACCACCAATACATGCATGACATTAACCCCTTTGCCATATTTTAATGATCTGATCTTGAAAAACATATGGTGCCCATGTTTCCAAGACATCAAGTACACGGCGCGCAAGTGACTTGCAGGATATGAGGTACTTATTTATTTAATTTTAGAAAATATTATATGATTAAAAAATGATCTTTTACCTCTATAGAGGAGATGATATGGGGTATAATTATATTTTTGGTGGACATGACCCACATAGAAATTTCTTAAAATAATATAAAATTGTTAGGTCCACAAGGTTGAATACCCAGAGAGGTGGGTGAATCAGGGTATGACTAATTTAAAATTAAATCCCGTTTTAATCTTGTTTCACTGTTAAGAAAAATACTCTTTTCCCTCTTTCCAATTGCACAATATAATCAGAATATAAAGCATGCACCGTACACAAAAATTTTAATTGGTTCACCGATAAGGGCTATGTCCAAGGAGCATATGCCAACATGTTGTCAGTCATACCAAATTCAACTAATCTTCACTAGCTATGGATTACAGGGTGTGGGCACAATCACTCTGTCCCAGGCTCTCTGCCTTTATAATGTTTAGGGTCTGCTCACTACTTTCCAAAGGGTCACTCTCTGTTTATCTCTCTCTGGCCCACTGCCGGTGGAGAGGATCACCTTCTTTCTCTTCATTTACTCACTTCTTTTGAAGGAATCAGCTCAATGTTTATATACCTGTAGGTCTCTTCATTTTCATGAAGGAATGCATCTTCTTCTCTTTGTATATGCTCTATTAAAGAACAAATTTCACCATTAGATGAATCTCTCTTTGCACCGAAGGTATCAGGAATACTTTCAGCTTCCACGCATCCCGAAAATCACTACAAGAAATAAACCTTACTTGGTGTGCAAGTCAATCTCGGCATGAAAGTATCGGCACACAAGTTACAATGGGCGCGCAAGCCCACCTCACACACTTGCGCGACACAACCTTCTTCAACTCCAAACTTGCACTACTCTCTTCCTTCCTCGCCTCAACCACATCAGGCGCATAACTCACACTTCGCGAGAAACTTCCTACTCTGGCGTACAAGTCCCACTTGCGTGACTTCCACACCTGCGTCATGGGAGCTCTGATTTCTCTAATTTTTGAACTCCAATGAGAAATGAGGAGGAGTAATCTGGTATATATAGGAAATTTGACCACCCTACGTGATGGCGCGCAAGTCAACCCTTGGCATACAAGTCTCGGCGCGCAGGTCTCTTCCCCTACAAGTTACATGCGCGACCCACATCAAAAATTGCGCTATCCTATTTCCTTTTCCATATTTTGATCTTATGATCTTGAAAAAACATAGGCGCGCATGTTCTCAAGCTTCCAAGGCATCTATGCTCAAGACTCTTTCGCGGTGCGCAAATCACTTGCGGGACACCACCAATACTTGCACAACACTTATCTCTTTGCCATATTTTGATTATCTGATCTTGAAAAACAAATGGCGCACATGTTTCCAAGCCTTCAAGTAAACGGCGCCACCTTGTATCTGTTCTTTTTATGCCACCTCCAGATCATCCATTCCTTTATCGATGTTCTTGAGTCAAACATGGATCGATGACCACAACTATTGAACTTTTCATTCCACTATGAAATCCCCTTTGTCAAAAAATTTATATGTCTTGGTTTGCTTTTTCAACAATCACAGCACAGTTTTCCACTTTGTCAACAAACATAGTCACCTCAAAAATGCTTCAATGATGCCTTGAAGGGATTTTTCCCCAACAAAACTGATAATGTCACTCCCTATAAATTTTTTCCTTAATTTCCATATATTAAAATTAAGGCTATTGTATGGTTAAAATATTGAAATAAGATAGAATCCAAATATATTTTTTCAATGATATGCATATATTTCTATTTATCCCAAGGTAATGTAATTTTAACCTTAATATTGGTAATTAAATATTATTGTTTAAAAAATTTGATATTATGAATAATTATATTCACTAGTTTTTAATAATATTATTAAAAATATTGAATTTTTTTAATTAAATTCAACCAAAAATTAATTTTCAAATATTATATGTATTTAGACCCACAATCATGGTGGAATGAATTATTACAACGAAAATTATCTCAAATGAAAAAAAGATTTTTAAATACAAAAATGAAACTTATTAAATATGAAAAAATTTAATTATTTATATTATATTTGAACCATTGAAACATTTAAATCCATTAAAAAGTGGATGTTTTAAATTTTATAAATGAAAAATTTAATTTTTATTAAAAATTTGTCTTTTTTGTTCTTTTTAAAAAAATAATGTTTTTTGAAAACTATCAATATATCATACGAAGGTAATTATGAAAAGGTTACATGAAAAACGATGTTCATTTATTACATTATCTTATAAAAATATAGGTAATATTAATTTAAAAATATATTTTTAATACATGAGAGAACAACATTGTAAAAATATACAATTTTTTAGCATGTAACATGATTTTTTTTCTTGAAGAACTATTAAAATATAAAGGGAATGGATGATAATGTTTATGACAAAATATAAAATTTATATATTTTAGAATAATTCATGAAAATATTTTAATTATTTTTAATAAGATAAAGATAAATTTTTCATATATAAATATGTTTTATGAAAAAAAATTTGCCTGCAAATTTCTTTATAAAATTTTTTAAATCAAATTATTTTTCTTATAAGTGATGACCAGAATAGTTATAAATATGAATCCCTTTTTGGTTGAATTAAATGTCTTATTATGTGGTATGATTATAGAAAAACGTGAAATTCATTGGTTTTATTATATGATATCTTATTTAAAATCCAATTATGAATTATTATCTTTGACAATATAATTATAGAAAAGTGGCCAATTGATTAGTATTTGTATCTATATTTTCACAATTCCAATTGAAACTGAAAAAAGTGATCTCCTCAATGAATTTGACCGTACACTATAAAATCCATTTATTATATTTTTCAGGAGATATTTAATCAATTTTATTTTCTATTGACCAATCCAAACATGGGATGCAACTTTATAATCTAAGGAGAAAGAATTTTCGATAGATATTCAAAATCATTGATATCACCACCCAAACTATGTATGTCTGACCACACCATGAATGTGTTATCCTCACAAATGATAAAAATATATACATTGATGGTCTATTAAAGGGATATGTATCATGATTATAATAATACATATTTATTTTTATTTTAAATTAAATATTTTTATATTTACTTCAGGGTAAAATTTTGTATATTTTAATGAAATTTAAAAAAATGTATATTTTAATGTAATATTAAAATTTAATTAAGGAATTTATTAATTAAAAGGTTTTGTAAATAGATATTATATTTTTGAAATATAATTATTAATGATTTTTTATTAATTATAAATGTAATATAAACATTATGACGTCAAATGAAATTTTTAGAAGGGTCTGAAATTGATTATTGTAAAAATCCTAGAATGTATCATCAAATATCAATTATAATATAAAATTGAAAATTATTATATTTGGAAATTAATTTTTTTAAATTGAATATTTTTTTGGATTCCTTTATTCAAATAAAACGATTGTGTGTTTTTCAAAAAAAATTAAGATAGTAAAATTTTTGAGAGAAAATTAAAAACCAGATAAATTTACAGAGTATTATGACATAATAATGAAAAAAATTATGTGATAAATATAATAAAGAAAATACAAGACCAAATATATGATTAAACCTTAACAAAATTTTATTTTGAGTTTATTTTAGTAATTTTTTTACTCTTATAGGTATTCTACATATCCTATATTTTGTTTTAAGGTTTTAAAAACATTTATTTAATGAAATGTCTCACTTATCTATCATAAATATTATTAGTTTTTATAAAATTGGCACTTTATATTATAAAATAATAAAACCTCCCCCCATATTTTTTATAAACAATGGGAAATACCATGGGATATTTTTTTGTGTTGGTTATTATATAATATTGATTAAAAACCCAATGTTTGTTAAATAATAAAGAATTATCAACTCTTTTCCAATATAAAACCATCCATGATTCTATTTATCTATACTCAAAAACATTTATCATGTCATAAATAGTCCTTATAATATCAATATTCCATTCATGGTGGCCCTAATCTCTCAAGACTAAGCAGCCAATAATTTTTAAACAAACTATCAAGGTAAAATATCCTCTCCTTCTCCTCCATGTAAAAGATTCATTATAATCCTATTTCATTACTCTATAATTAATAATTACAGTATACATTTTAAAATATCGCTATTATTTACTACATTACTACATTATTAATATTAAACGCTTTATCTCTTGCTAATCCCTATATTAAACATTTATACATCCCCTTTATGTCTACAAATGTTGTACATGATTCTACATACCAATCAAATGTTTAATGAATACAGAAAACCATTTCCTATCAAATATGTTCAAATTTCTATTCATATACTTATTTTATTCTAGATATGTAGTCATTTATTATAAAATATGTTTTCATGGAAGTCATTTATTATAAATGATACCATTTTCATGGTATATGTTGCAAACATAAGCTTGAGAATAAAATTAATGTGATTGGTGCACATGGAAATATATAGAAGACCAATGCATTATGTAATGATTAAATAACATGAGTTATCATGTAGGGGATTGGGGAGTGATCATAATACATCATGCTATCTTTTCAGTTATCTTAAACATGAGTTTACGATGCAGTAATTTATGTTGTTTCCATATATACATCTTGAATTTATGTTTTCAGGAAATATTATTCCTCATTGTTCTTGTTTATGATTCTATCACATTTATATACAATTTCATTCCAATTGTCTAAAATGTTTTACATTTTTTAGTTTATCTATTATTTATTCTCATACTATGATTTATATCTCACCACTTTCTCATGTTTGTCCCTAGGTTATCTCACACATTATCATGTACAATGAAATAATATGAAATTGTTAAGGATGTTTTCTATAAATATGATGCATTCCATATTTTATATTGTTATGTAATATACCTAACTATAAAATAAAATAAACTTATCGATCATCCTGGATGTATTATCTATTGAATAATTTAATTAATCATTAATTAACTTTTAATAATGTGTATGTTATTCATAATAGGAACTAAATGAATGTTTTCTAATCAAGGTTTTATTATTATAAAATTATAGAAATATATATATATATAACTATGTATATAAATAACCAAATTATTGAAAACTTATAGGGTATGTTTTTTATCATGAAAATAAATACATTATATGACACTACATATGAATGAGGCTCTATCCTTAAAGTATATATGGGTAAACTAGAAAAAGACTTGGTTGTGAAAGACTCGACAAATAATTTGTTCACTATAATAGTTTATAATAGATAGCTAGTATTAAACTCCATGGGAATTTGATTATTTAAACTCAAAATATCATTTTAATCCATTATTATGGGAAAAAAGATTGATATATTAGTGATTGTTAGAAAATTGTTCATTGGTAACATAGATTGAATCCTATGAGTTTTTATAATAAAATTTTAATTTCATATATAAGTTATCCCTTTTCGGTCATGTATTCTTGTTTATGTGTTTAATAGATTAAAAATAATAAATAATAATTTCTCAATTATTCAATCCAATGGAAATAAATATGAGGAACCTGTTAAATTACCAATATGATGGGAAATGTGATGATTTCCCAAAAGATATGCCTAACCTGATAGGAGTAATAATATAGAACTTGTTAAATATACTCTCTCATTTGACTCAGGATGTGAATATAATCCTATATCATGAGACATGTCCAAACCCCCATGAAATAAAAATGTTGTTATTGATACCTTTATGTGTCATGGAATATTGAATTCAAAGGATCATTTCAACCCTTAATCAAAGAACAATAGATCAAATCCACTGAGAAAATATTCTCCATCATTCAATGTTCCATGTTATTGATGGTTCTACTATCTATTTATAATATGGATAGAGAACAGATTAATGGATTGAATTTATCATGATTACGAATCTAAATTAATAGATCAATGTTATTGGGTGGATATAATTCCTTTAAATATTTTCTAATAAATATTTTTCTCATACTCTCCAATAAAAAATTGAAAAGGGATTTTTATTCCATTAAAAAAATTAAAGTCGAATCATTCATGGTGTATGAATAAAACATCACAAGACATGAATGATAAACCACTGACAATTAAAACACACCTATATTAAATTTTTACCTCTTATTCAGTATGATAAAACCTAGCCTTATAGAATCTTTGAAAATCCAAGACATTCATATGTATGAGGAAATAGTTCAATGATCTGTCACAATCAAATGAAGATAATTGAATCCCAAAAGTATCATGTGGATAATAAGGGTAAAATGTATTTTACTTCTAGTATCATAATGGAGAAATACAATGGTGAAAATAAATATCAATTTCCCACATGTGAAATATGACGACATAAGAACTGTGTAAAATTTCATAAGTGGAATGAGGAAATGGAATATGGTTTGAAATGACGGGAACCTATAATAAGATTAATAATGGGAAAATAAAATTATTACAATGATGGAATTGATTCCTCCACTCATCCCTCGTATTATTGTTCATTGTATTTGAAAAAATGAACCATGGAAATCTAAAAAGCAATTCACTATGAAAAGGGTTTTCAAAGACAACCAACAACCTCCAAGGACATAAGGGACAACATTTTCCACCATAATTTCAGAGGTTGAAACGAAAAATGAAGTGTTGAACTATATGCTAGAAATTCATTCATGAATATAATACTAATATTTTGATTATCATTATATGAATTCCTTCATATCGCACCTATATAGTAAAACTATTAAAATACCACCATAATGAAATGATGTACCGTTGAAAGTGAAATGGATAATGGAGAAATTATTTTATCCCATGTATATAGCTCATTCTATTTCACTAATTTATGGATGAACATACATGTGATGATTTTGAAACAACCATTATAATAATATAATTCCATTTTTTCATGTATTGGATTTCCATATATACAAACATCATAAATTTATATGATAAGAAATTAAATATCCATATCATGAATCATCATCTAATTATGTACACATGAATGGATCTATATGAATCTTCATTATCAAAAATATATCAACGATATAAATTATTTTCATAAAAAAAATAATATCTAACTGATATGATATAATCTATTAAAAATATCATCATTGATGAAAATCACATTGTGAGGGAATATGATGAAGTGTTTGTTGATGAATTATTTGGTCTTCCTCTTAGACGTGTGGTTTAATTTTCAATAATATATATACTGCAGTGTTACAAATATGCAATAATTTATATATTTTGAATATCATAGAACATGAAGAGCCAAATAAATATATATTTGAGAATCTAGATAAAGGGTTCATATAGCCTTGTTATTCAATATAGAGTGAATCGGTTCACTCCAATATGAAAAAGGATTGCATAATACACCTTTTCATTGATTATCATTAGATAAAAAATATAATGATAAATAAGAAGTTTCCACTTACATGGATTGATAACATGTTTGATCATATATCTGAAGAATAGAATTTCACCTAGGTGGATTTGTGGTTGGCATTTTACCATGTTAGTTTGATGTAGGCGTATATCTTCATGGATACATTGTAAATAAGGTAAGGGATCTATGAGTTCATAATAATTCCAAGGAGACTCATTAATTCTATAGAAATCATCATGGACATGTTGAATTTTATATTTATGGGTTACCTTGAAAAACAAGTTATAGTCTTTGTTGGTAACATTTAATATACTCCACAAGAATGGAGAGTCATGAATATTAACATGGAACTATTCTAAATATACAAATAAAGACAACTCTTTCAGAAAAGTATATCAAATTCATGTACTGGTTTAAGGAAGTACCATTCATGGTTTATATCATCACACGATATAAGATGTCTATGGACCATTCAATGATAGAAGATATTGATGTATGGATGCACCATCATATATGTTGGATATATGTATTTTCCTTTTATAAACAGTGTTCTATAATGAGTTTTTTATAACATTCCATCAATTTTCAAACCATATAACCAAAATAACTCTGAATGGATTCATATTTGATTGGAATTGTCAATGCGAGGACCGAATCTTGGAGTTAAAAAAGAGTCTTATTATTTCACGGGTACTCACACAACCCATGAGTGCAGAACCTTTCATGGATTGAGGGATGCTTCAATAAAATGAGAGGGATATGTTTTAAAGAATAAATCCCTAGTTATTTCTTATGTTTTAACGAAATTGATGGTTCATGAATATAAACACCTATAACATGGTATGGAGTTGGATTCAATGATCTTTTTTTTGAAAATATAGAGACATTATAAATTTTGGTTTAATTTTGAACAATATGTTGATCACAAGAACCTCATGTATATATTCACACATAATGACATGAAAGTATTCCAAAGAATATGGATTGAGATAATGGAGTAATATAATTTATCATTCCAATACAATCCATGGAAATAAAATAATATAGTATACAATGTAATCATAAATTATCATAAATTTTTTTAATTGATGTGGATTGAGAAGGATCCGTTCTTCTAAGACTAGAAAAGGGAAGACATGTGAATGATAATGAAAAGAGCATCGCCGATACATTCAAAATTTATTTCTCAATTATACCATCTAAAAATGATATTGGATTCTCAATGAGATTTTGTGGGTATTCAAAATAATGTTTAATCCATAAGAAAATGGAAATACTAAGAGTTCAAGGTTAATAAAAAATGAGGGCTGATATTTGGCACACGATTAGGTGTATCATTATGTCCTATGTTTAAAAATGATATATTGTTTAATGAACATAACTCAACCTTATCTATCCATAAAGAAAGAAAAAAAATGCAACATAGTCTATATGAAAACTAATTGTGGGAAAA
This sequence comes from Viscum album, assembly GCA_963277665.1. Classification (NCBI taxonomy): domain Eukaryota; kingdom Viridiplantae; phylum Streptophyta; class Magnoliopsida; order Santalales; family Viscaceae; genus Viscum; species Viscum album. Next base: position 1,702,347,197 of record OY728163.1, on the reverse strand, counting down.
TATGTAGGTGATTTTGGAATATACATCATGATGTCATGTATGTTAGTAAGAGAATGCAGATCAAAACAAATCCAATTGGATGATGAAAACATTACCCATGCCTATATAGAAGTTAAAAAACTTCACTATGTACATTATCAATATTCTTTTAAAAATATCAATAAGAAATAAGGATTTATGGTTTGTGTTATATCATATCAAAGGAGACTCTCTTCATTACAATTTTATGGGACTTATCACATGATAAAATTACATGGATATACATTATAGATGATGTGAGGCTGTAATGACAACAACTATGAATTGTATATAATCATGATCCCAGATTTACAAACATGTTAAAAAGGATTATTCAACATGATCTAAATATATATTTTAACCTCATCATATATTATCACCCTTAAACTAATGTCTAATATGAGCATACTATACAACCAATGTAAGAAAATTTTAGAGCATTCTCAAATCACATCAATGGATAAAGGGATCTGCATCTTTTCCTGGTTGAGTTCTCCTAAAATAATAGATTCCACTCAAGAATCCAAATTATTCTATATGAATCCCATTAGGGGATGTGATTTTGGAAACATACATGTTGTGATGAAATTGGGGAAATAAAACATCTATGTCCTGAAATGGTGGAAAATATCAAGTACATTCAACAACACATTATGGATATATAGAGTCAAAAGAAGATCAATGTTGATAATCATCGACGATACATACTCTTTGACGATGGAGAAATATATTCTCCCCACATAACTATGGCGACACAATTCATCAAATATTGGAATAATGTATCACATTTTCCATGATACATTAATCTCTTTGATATCCTCAATCACATTACAGTGGTGGTCTATCAGAAAGGCATCCCACCAAACCTATATCTGGTAAAAAAATTATTCTATGTACCCCTATTGAATAAATACATAACAGAATATTTATAAGGCCCCAGCCTTAAACATTATATAATTTTGAGTTATTTCAAGAATACACATTGAGGATCTTTTCAGGATTATTTTTTTAAAGAATTAGATAACAAATCATGCATTACATTCCACATTTCAAAAAGATGGTTTCATAAAAAAAAGTATTAATTTTTCCCATAAAAGGAGACATATTTAAAATAAAACATGGATTCTTCCTTGAAACATCTTCGACACTATCATCACATCATGTACTTTTCCCTTAACCTATGAAAAACATTACAAAAACATGGGATGAGAAATAAAAGCTCAGTAAGGGATATAAAAGTACGAAATGAAAACATTAGTCCACGTATTCATACTAATCAATGAAATAATACATTACTCATTAAACATAAGCACTTTATCATACATCATTAAATCATAAAATTTATGAATAACTCATAGAAATCATATGACATAACGGTAACTTTAGGCATTCATAACATTCTTACGTAGGTAGTAACCCTCATGGTTATGTTTGGAATACCTATCACAGTATATTACCTACATCACTTCGTAGAAACATTAGAATTTAACTCCTTCGTGTTACCCAATTAATTGGAGAGCTATATCGGGCTCACCCACCCTTATTTTATCACAGAACCACCCGTCTTCATATACAATGCCCATGAACCATAACATAATCAAATCACATAAAACATGCATAAAGGAAACATAACATTTCTGTATTTCAATAACAAGATATCAAAAACAAATTGATATAATCAAAAAATTTTGAAAACTATTTTCAATACCAAAATAAAAGAAATGTAAAACATGGTATTTATTTGTCATTTAAAAAAAGTTATGGCTTGTAGAGGAAGCCAAAACTCAAATAATGGTCACGACGATGGAGAAGTCATTGTCACCGCATATATAACACAAAAACATTCTCATTTGTCGTTCGGTAAAATTCTTCATATCAAAAGATTCCTTTTGAACATAGGTTAAATTAAAATGGTTTTATACACCGTATAAAAGAAAGTTGTGTATAAAACAAAATATTCTTCAATGAAAGGAGATTGAGACGAAGTTCCTTATCTCGTGTCCAACATGACTCGATTGTTCATTAATCTCCTGAATAATAAACTAGAGTTAATATCTACATGATTAAAAACCTTTTTGAAGATAATTATTCATTTTATATCACTTATAACCATGTTATGAACATTATGTAATTATTTAAGTTAATAACGGTCGTTTTGTCGATCATTGGTACTTAAGTCAAAAATAAACATCTTATAATTAAAAGTTGTTAATGCGGTAAAATATCCATTATTTTCCTCACCCATAGTCATTTCACTATCTTCCTCCCCAATAATTGAATTTAGTTGAAATATTGGTGGTGGATCTAGATAAGAATTAGGTGGTGATGATTCTTCTCTAAAGATAAGGTGTTCCTTATCATCATCATAAAAAATCCTAACCTCTTTCTTCTTACCATAAATATTCACATCATAGTCTGAATTCCAATCCTCACCGAGGATTATATCAAACTCAATCATAGGTATGATGATGAGATCAGTGGATAAAGATCATTTTTGTCCTCTAATGGGGACTGATTCACAAAACATTGTTACAATGATACTTCCCTTAGGAGTTTTAACTGATAACTCCCTTGTTAAATCAAATTGGAAATATCTAATTTTCATAGCAAACTAGGAAGATATGAATCAATGTGATGATCCAGAATCAAGTAATGCATTTGCTAAACTTGAAGAAACCATTAAATTACCTGCAACCACGTCTTTTGTAGCTTTTACCTCAGCAATAATGATAGCCAAAACTTGGCCTTGATCCCTTGGCCTTTTCTGAGGTAACTTCCCCGGACGATTAGGACATTAATTTGAATAATGTCCCATCTCCTGACAATTGTAGCACTGAACATTGGTAGCTTCATTCTTCCCATGGAAATCACGAGCTTGGTGGCCTTTTTCACCACATTTGTAACAGATGCCCTTTCCCTTCAAGCAAGTACATGGGCGTTTCTTCCTACATTTTCCACAGGATGGATATTCAAAATTTCCCTTATTCCCCTTATTTCCATTCCCAGATTGATCAGTAGATCTATTATTCTCTTGCTTTTCATTAATGTCATAAGACATAGAGAATTCATATTCTGTCCTGATATCACATGAAACAATATCTTCGTACGACGAGAAGGATTGTGAGACTAATGGTCAATGGAGAAATGGTTTTAACCCATCAATGAAATGATCAATCTTACTTCTTGGGTTACGTATATAATCTCCAACATACCTTTCTAACCTTGTAATGTTAGCCTCATACTTTGTGACATTTTCATCCTCCTTTTGTCTCAGACTCGGAAATGGACTTTCCATATCTGCTCGGTGGTCGCGAGGAATTTATTTATCTAAAAACAGATCTTTTAACTCCCTCCATTTCATATTTGATACTTCATCATCTTCATTCACGTTTTGAATCAATGACCACCATTGATCAGTATCTCCAGTGAGGCGGTAATCTGCAATGATATATTCTTCCCTTTCACTACATCCCAAAGCATAAAATATTTTCACTAGGGAACTTATCCATTGCTCAGCTACTAAGGTATTTTTACTCTCATTGAATGCTGGTGGATGTTGCCTCATGAAGCGATCTAACATTGATCATCCACGCTGTGGTTCAGGGTGCTCCATAAGGGTAAGGTTATTATTCATAACTAGAGTGAGTTGTCCCAATATTGTGATTATCTGATCGACAACAGTTGCATCACCAACTCCACTATTATTATCTTCAGTAGGAGAGAAATACCTACATGGAGTGCGTGCATTGATACAGTTTCCATTTCTTCCACTAGGCGCCATTTCTAAACAATGGAATAAACTAGATCAGTTTATGAATCAATATACATAATCCCATACTTATAAAATACTTAACATAAATTGAACTATTTAGGGATATAATCCATAATCATAAAAATGTTTTCTTTGAGGAAGAATATACTCATAAACCCTTCATAATGATTTGTAAAGAAAATGAGGGTTATCATTAGCATATCCCTCAGGAGTTTCATAACCAAGAGTGCTGCAAGGCCCGTTGTTGTGCACCAGTTCCCGTTTGAGTCTAGCTCAAAGCGGTGTTTTCGGGTTTTACCCCTAGGTATATCTGTACCAGAGCCTCCTCTACCTGCTCGTATCCAGACATGGATGTATTGCTCGGAAAACTCCCAAAATCTCTAAAATACCAAAATTCTAGGAAGTTCTTCTATACTAATCCTCAAAGTCCATCTTAGGTCTATGTTCTCTAATCAGAGATTATCTAAATATAGATTTCAAGGTTTGTACTAAACTTCCTCTGATTCCAATTGTAATGCCCCGACCCCAGTTACCTAGAGTCGGTGCATTATTAAATAACATTGGCATGATCATAAGAAATATCAAATCTCGAAAGACCGATAGGTTTAGTAGCTTTGGAAACACTCTATATATTCATAATGTTTTACATTACATCATAATGTTAAAAACTACTACAACAATATATTGTCTCCATAGTCCACACTATTATCCCCTCATAATATCCCTGTAGGTCATTCATAATTTACTTCTTCACATCATGGGAAAAATAAAACATAGAAAATGGGTGAGCTCAAATTCCCAGTAAGGATAAAAATATAGCGGAAACATTCATAAAGATGAATAGACATTTAAGGCACTTTATAACTAAAACAAAATCCTTTTAAACATGAACTTCAACATAGTATGGAAAAAATAAAATGAACTAATGACATTTACTTATTCACATGGATATTATACTAATAAAATAATCACATTCAATATTAATAACAACTTTCATAATGATGGAATGCATAATGCAAGAATATAATAACCACATAGACAAGGCCTCGTACCATGACTACAAATAAGATTTTTCCAAGGCCTTGTGCCAGGACACTAGTTTGTCTCATGACACCTACTGATTCATTGAGGAGCTATAGCGGGCTCCACCCGTCACAATTTGAAAATCCTGATTCCAAATATGGAATCCATTTTTCCAATTTCAAAACTCATAAGTGGCAGAAATTAATTTAAAATTAATTCCCGTTGTCAAAACAGAAAGCGTGTTTTTAAGATATAATAACTATCAAAAGATTGATACTTATTTATGTTTGGTTTAATTGTGAAATTATGTCCAATGACCAAAATAGTATTAAATGGACAAAATATATTCTAAATATACTTTAAATGTCTAAAATTTATAATTTATCACTATTAATTATTTTGATTAAAAAAGTTGTTTTTAATTAAAATTTAGTAATTTTCACTATTCATCAAAATATTAAAGTTATCTGAAAAGTACAAAAATTTCACATTAGGCTAAATTATATACTCTGAATCCAAAAATGAAGTCCATTTTGAGAGATAAAATCTATAAAATTTTAAAAATTAGGTATTACTATTCATAACTGCTAGTTTGATCGGTTATGGTGTGTGTTAGAACTCGATGTTGCGTACAACACACGCTATTGAATTATTCAAAGAGAAGCATACCATAGAGGCTTGGGGTGTTACATTCTCTCCTCCTTCAAATAATTTCAACCTCGAAATTTCTATAATACTACCACATGAAAACACTCGGGTGGTTCTTCATCATAAGTCCCTCAGGTTCCCACGTTGCCTCTTCCATCTTATAGTTTCTCCACAAAACATTAACTAGAAGTGTCTTCCTGTTTCTCAGTACTTGTTCTCTCGTATCAATAATAATTACGGGTTCTTCGCAATAATACAGATCAGGTTCCAGTTCTAATTCCTCATAGGTGAGTACATGCGTTGGGTGAGACATGTATTTCCCCAACAGAGATACGTGGAACACATCGTGAACTACGGAGAGACTTGGCGGCATTGCCAATCGGTAAGCTAAAACCCCAATTTGTTATAGAATTTCAAATGGTCTGATGTACCTGGGACTCAATTTACCTTTCATATGAAAACGAATGACTCCCTTCCATGGAGATACCTTCAGGAAATCATGATCACCGAGTTGAAATTCCAAATCCTTCCTTCGATTATCAGCATAGCTCTTCTGCCTACTTTGAGATTATTTGATGTGATTTTGGATTACCTTCAACTTTTCCATCGTATCCTCCACCAGTTCTGGTCCTACAAGTTTTCATTCACCAACATCAACCCCACAGGTTGGTGTACAACATCTCTTTCCTTAAAATGCTTCATATGGTGCCATCTAAATACTCGAATGGAAGCTATTGTTATAGGAAAATTCTACCAGAGGTAAATATTTTTCCCACATACCCTGAAAGACAAGTGAGCAGGATCTCAACATGTCTTCTAAGGTTTGAATAGTCCGTTCTGATTGTCCGTCTGTCTGAGGGTGGAAGGCAGTTCTCAAATGAAGTTCAGTATCCAAGGATTTCTGAAACATTTTCCTGAATCTTGAAGTAAAATGGGGATCACGATCATAAACAATCGATAGGGGTACTCCATGATGTCTCACAACTTCATCAATATATAGTCTTTCTAGACGTTCTAGTGGTAGAACTTCTCTTATTGAAAGAAAATATGCTGACTTGTTAAGACAATCAACAATGACCCATATTGCATCATTCCTTCTAGGAGTCTTTGGTAGCCCCATGACAAAGTCCATCGTAATATTGTCCCATTTCCACTTCGGTATGGGAAGAGTTTGCATGACTCCTCGAGGCTGTTACCTTCCAGATTTCACTTGTTGACAAACCATACATCTTGACACAAAATCAGAAATATCCCTCTTCATGTTGTCCATCCAAAAATATTCCATCAAATATCTATACATTTTAGTGCTCCCAGGGTGTATAGAGAAATTGGAACTATGAGCATCATCCAATAATTCCCTTTTTAGATCTGGTATATTGGGAACACAATGTCTCTTCCCGAATTTCATAATTCCATCTTCATGCACAAAGTATCTCAATCTCCCATCATTCACATCATTAATTTTATTTTGAAATTATTCATCATCGGTCTGAGAACTATTAATCCTTTCTAGTAAAGATGGTTTGGAAACCATTTGAAAAATCATTGATGTTTCACCTTCCCTACTGTTGAGTTTTTTTGTGAGAAAATATATTTCAAACTCCTGTGATCAGTATAAATCTCACATTTTCACCATATAGGTAGTGCCTCCATATCATCAAAGCAAAGATCATAGATGTTAACTCGAGATAATGAGAAGAATAGTTTTTCTCATTAATTTTCAACTGTCTTCATGCATAGGCAATAACCCTATCATTATGCATAAGGACACAACCATGTCCTTTCTTCGATGCATGACTATAAATAACGAACCCATCATTCGTCGATGGTAGAGTCAATATAGGAGCATTGAATAATCTTCTCTACATTTCTTCGAAACATTATTCACTTTCTTTTGTCCAAACAAATTTATCCCCTTTACGTGTGAGCTTCGTTAATGGGTTTTCCAATCGGGAAAAATTCTGGATGAAACGTCGATAATAACCTGCCAAACCAATAAAACCGCGCACCTCAGTTATACTCGTAGGTGTTGGCCATTCTTGGATTGCATTGGTCTTAGAAGGATCAACATAGATTCCATATTTTGAGACAATGTGGCCAAGAAATGAAATCTCATGAAGCCATAATTCAATCTTGGTAAACATCCCATATAATTCATGTCTTCTCAGAGTCTTCATGATAATGCGCAAGTGACCTTCATGATCTTCGTAGATTTTAGAGTATACCAAGATATCATCAATAAATACCAACACAAATTAATTGAGATATTCCATGAAAACTCTATTCATCAGATCCATGAATACAGAGGGAGCATTAGTCAATCCAAAAGGCATTCTGGTAAACTCGTAATGCCCATACCTGGTTCAAAATGTTGTCTTAGGAATTTCTTCCTTCTTTACACACAACTGATGGTATCCAGATCGAAGGTTAATCTTTGAAAAGTATTGAGCTACATGTAGTTGGTAAAATAAATCATCAATGCGAGGTAGGGGATACTTGTTATTTATTGTTATAGCATTGATCTCCCTATAGTCAATACATAACCTCATAGATCCATCTTTCTTTTTAACAAAAACAACAGGGGCTCCCCAAGGAGAAATACTATGAAAATAAATCCATTATTACTCAATTCCTCTAGTTATTTCTATAGTTCAACTAATTCTGCAGTGTCCATTCTATAAGGGATCTTCAATATAGGCCTTGATCCAGGAATTAAATCAATGGAAAACTCAACTTCTCGTTCTGGAGGATGTCCAGGTAAATATTCTAGAAATACATCTACAAATTCTTTCACATTAGGTACATCCTCTATTTGAACATTCCTTTCCTCACCCATAGTCATTTCATTCTCTTCCTCCCCAATAATTGAATTTAGTTGATCTACTGGGGGTGGATATAGATAAGAATAAGGTGGTGACGATTCTTCTCTAAAGATAAGGTGTTCCTTATCATCATCATCAAAAATAGTAACCTCTTTCTTCTTACAATAAATCTTCACATTATAGTCTGAAAGCCAATCCATACCGAGGATTGTATCAAACTCAATCTTATGTATGACGATGAGATCAGTGGATAAAGAACATTTATGTGCTCTAATGGGGACTGATTCACAAAACTATGTTGCAATGTTACTTCCCTTAGGAGTTTTAACTGACAAATCCCTTGTTAAATCAAATTTGAGATATCTAATTTTCATAACAAACTGGGAAGATATGAAACAATGCGATGATCCAGAATCAAATAATGCATTTTCTAAACATAAGGAATCCATTAAATTATCTGCCACCCCGTCTTTTGGAGCTTTTACCTTAGCAGTATTGATAGAAAAAGCTTGGCCTTGATCCCATGGCCATTTCTGGGGTAAGTTCCCCTGATGATTAGGACATTCATTTGTATAATGTCCCAACTCCCGACAATTTTAACACTGAACATTGGTAGCTTCCTTCATCCCTTTGCAATCACGAGCTTGGTGGCCTTTTTCACCACATCTTTAACAGACACCCTTTCCCTTCATGCAAGTACCTGGGTGTTTCTTCCCACATTTACCACATGATGGATATTCAACCTTTCTCTTCTTCCCCTTATTTCCATTCCCAAATTGATCAGTAGATCTCTTCGTCCATTGCTTTTCTTTATTGTCATAAGACTTAGAGAATTCCTTTAATGTCTTGATAGCACATGAGACAATATCTTCGTACGAAGAGAAGGATTGTGAGACTAATGCTCGATGGAGAAATGGATTTAAATAATCAAAGAAACGATCAATCTTACTTCTTGGGTTACGTATATAATTTCCAGCATACCTTGATAACCCTGTAATCTTAGCCTCATAATTTGTGACATTCTCATCCTCCTTTTGTCTCAGACTCGGAAATTGACTTTCCATATTTGCTTAGTGGTCGCGGGGAAAGTATTTTTCTAAAAATAGATATTTGAACTCCCTCTATTCCATATTTGATACTTCATCATCTTCCTTCACGTTTTGAATCAATGACCACCATTGATCAGCATCTCCAGTGAGGTGGTAAACTACCTTGATATAATTTTCCCATTCACTACATCTCCAAGCCTGAAATATATTCTCTAGGGAAATTATCCATTGCTCAGATACTAAGGGATTTGTAATCCCATTGAATGTTGGTGTTTGTTGCCTCATGAAGCGATCTAACATTGTTCCTCCACGCTGCGGATCAAGGTGCTCTATACATGTAAGGTTATTATTCATAACCTGAGTGATTTGTCCCAGTTTGGTGATTAGCCGATCGACACCAATTGCATCACCAGCTCCACTATAATTATCTTGAGCATGAGAGAAATCCCAACATGGAGTGCGGGCATTGATATGGTTTCCATTTCTTCCACTAGGCACCATTTCTAAACAATGGAATTAACTATATCAGTTTATGAATCAAAATACATAATCCCATACTTATCAAACCCTTAACATAACTTGAACTATTTATGGATATAATCCATAATCATAAAAATGTTTTCATTGAGGAATTATACACTCATAAACACATCATAATGATTTGTAAAGAAAATGAAATTTATCCTAACCATATCCCCTGGGAGTGTCGTAACCAAGAGTGCAGCAAGACCCGTTGTCGTGCACCAGTTCTCGTTCGAGTCTAGCTCAAAGCGGTGTTTTCGGGTTTTACCCCTAGGTACATCTGTGCCAGAGCCGCCTCTACATGCTTGTATCTAGACAGGGATGTATTGCTCTGAAAACTCCCAAAATCACTACAATAACAAAATTATAGGAAGTTATTATATACTAATCCCCAATGTCCATCTTAGGTCTATGTGCTATAATCAGAGTTTATCTAAATCTAGCTTCCTAGGCTTGTACTAAACTTTATCTGATACCAACTGTAATGCCCCGACCCCAGTTACCTTGAGTCAGTGCATTATTACATAACATTGGAATGATCACAAGAAAGATCATTTCTTGAATGACCGATTGGTTTAGTAGCGTTGGAAACACTAGATATATTCATAATGTTTAACAATACATCATAAAGTGAAAAACTACTACAACAACATATTGTCTCCATTGTCCACAATATTATCCCCTCATAATATCTCTACAGGTCATTCAAAATTTACTTCTTCAAATCCTGGGAAAAATAAAACATAGAAAAGGGGTGAGCTCAAATTCCCAGTAAGGATAACAATATAGTGGAAGCTTTCATAAATAAGAATAAACATTTACGTTAGTGTATAACTAAAAGAAAATCCTTTTAAACTTGAACTTAAATATATTATGGCAAAAATAAAATGAAATAATTCCATTTACTTATTCCCATGGATATTCTACTAATCGAATAATCACATGCAATATCAATAACAACTTTCATAATGATGGAATGCATAATGCCAGACTATCATGACCACATAGCCAAGGCCTCGTGCCAAGACAACAAATAAGATTTTTCCAAGGCCTTGTGCAAAGACACTAGTTTGTCTCATGAGACCTACCGATGCATCGAGGAGCTATAGCGGGCTCCACCCGTCACATATTAAGTCCAATACATTCCCATATGAAAAGGTCTGAACATAACATAAAAATTCGTATTAAAACTAGCATACGAAATGTCTATACTTACACCATAAACCATGAATGGTATAAAAATAGCACATCCACAGTCCAACATATCACAAAACCTTCAATACAATATAGAAGTTTTGTATAATAATAAATCAACATTAAATAAGCGTAAAATATATCAAAGGATGTTGACATAGATGAAATCAAAACTCTTTTAAGAGAAATATCTCTTTCTATTTTGAAATCATTTAAGAGTCATATATTTACAAAATAAAACATTTTCAATGAAAATATTCTTATAATCTTGTAAGGGAAGAATCGAAGATTTTATAATGGTGTAAAATAGCCGCACCCGCCGTATAAGTTAAAAAAACATTCTTACCTTTATTCTGTCGAAAAGGTTAAAAAGCACCTTGTTACGAAAACAATGGAAAGATTCCTTTATAAAACTCTTATAAAAAGTCAAACAAGGGTTTAAATGACTTTAACCCATATTCTTTTAAATATTAAAAATGATTTGAAATACATTTTTATGAAACATGGATGTGGATGAGAAAGAGATCCCAGTAGATTATTACGTATAAACAACCTCGGATAATGAAGAGATTGCGAAATAAACCCTTACCGTGTACTTTTCCTTGGTTTGGGTTAGGTTAAACTCCTGTATAATGGTGAAATAATTGTTATTAAATTATACAAGAATCATATACATTAATATGATACCATATATGATCTTTTAACATTGATTTGTTAATAATATCTTATAATTATCGTTGTTTCGGGTGTTAACATACTCGTTTTATTTTATATGTTTTGTTACGTAAGATGTGATTGTCATGGATAGGACGTATCTTAATCATATCCATAATTATATCAAGTCCTTATATACTATTATTAATCATCAAATGATAATTATAATTGAATGGATACGATGGATAATGAATCTTATTGCGTTCGTGGAGACGGTAGTCCATACGTACACACGAGTGACAATATCATTCTTTTTATATTAAAATAATATATAATTGGATGTCATATCATATATACAGAATCATTATCATGATATATTTATTATTTACATGAGTCACACATCATTATTATACCCATCCAAATAATAATTTATTGAATAACAATTACATCACGACGTGGAGATGGTAATCCATACGTACGCACGTATGGTGACATGTTATTCAAAAGGATGGATAGAATACTGAATATGGTTGTACCATATTTATAATAAATCAAATTATATATAATATAGTGGAGTTATTATTTTAGAATGTTAATAACAATGAAAGAAGAAGTGGAAGAAGAAAGGAATTTGAAAAAGGGTGGTGAAATCATTACCTCTTCTTCGGGTTCTTCCTTTTGATTTGATCAAAAGGGATCTTGAGATAGCTTTATGACTAAAGTAAGGCCTCTAGGATGAAGTGAGGGAAGTTGAGAGAGTATTTGGGTAGATTTTGGCCGAACCAAAAGCCTTTGAAGGTGTTAATAAAAGGGAAGGGGGTGCCCTTTTATAAGAGGGGTGAGGTGTACCACTGGAAAAGCTAGAAATATTATTTTATAACAAATTTATATTCGGTTTATAATGTCTCAAAAGTGGATTATTTAAATTCTAAGGTAGGTATGACTCGAAAACCACTCATCCAATATAATTTAGACAGGTTTGGGTTACTATATTAACCTTATATTTATGTAAATCTTAGTTAATTAGTTTCACTTTTTCAATGTCTCTTTATATTTTTATATTATATGGTTAATAAACGTACTATATACATCCAAGATTCCCCCCAAGTGGTTCATTAATGATACACCTATCATGATATAAGTCTCTTGGCCGAACCTTATATTTTTAAAAATTTAATATCAATTAATAATAATATATTTGTTTTAAAAACCCTTTTATGTCAATTTTGATACTATTAAATAATTTATTTTTGTGAAAATTATAACAGAATGATTACTTAGAAAAAAGTTAATTAAATAATTCCTAACATGTCATAGTAACCTATAAAATTAATTTAATTCATAAAAAGTCTAAAATTATTCTTATTTGAGTATCTACAATATCAATCATTTTAATTTTTCTCTATTATGGTAATTACTACATCACCATTGTGTCATAAATAAATTAAACTAGTTAATATATAAAAATTATAAATAAAAAACCATTATGTAGGAAATCTTTTTATCTTTAAAAAGAATATTTATAGTTGAAAATATAACATATATAACCCTATGTAAAAATTTGTTTTCTAAAAGATATATGCTTGTGTCATTTTTTTATTCATTTTAACTTAATTAAATTAAAGTGTCCCTATCACTTACAAGTGGCACCATGGGGTCCTAAAATCGACCCAATGATGGCCATGGTCGGAAATGTATCAACCAATAAGTTTATGAAACGTTTTAGGGTAATTTATTATTTTTATAATATTATTTGTTAACCCTTATTTACCAGATTTACCCTTTAACCATGGTAAATAAAATATTTTCCGAAATAATTATTCAAAATTTCTAAAAATAGAAGTTACCTATTTAAAAAATTTGAACATCCTGATTCCAAATATGGAATCCATTTTTCCAAATTCTAAACACAGAAGTGGATGAAATTAATTTAAAATTAATTCCCGTTGTAAAACCAGAAAGCGTGTTTTTAAGATATAATAACCATCAAAAGATTGATACTTGTTTATGTTCGGTTTAATTGTAAAATTATTTCCAATGACCAACATTGTATTAAATTGTAAAAAGCTATTAGAAATATATTTTAAAACCACTCAAATTCATAATTTATCACTGTTAATTATTTTTATTAAAAAAGTTGTTTTTAATTAAAATTTAGTAATTTTCACTATTCATCAAAATATTAAAGTTATCCGAAAAGTACCCAAATTTCCCCATAGGCGAAATTCAATACTCCGAATCCAAAAATGAAGTCCATTTTGAGAGACAAAATATCTAAAATTTTAAAAAGTAGGTATTATTATTCCTAACGGCTAGTTTGATCGGTTGTGGTGTGTGTTAGAACTCAATGTTGTGTACAACACACGCTATTGCATTATTCAAAGAGAAGCGTACTGTAGAAGAATGGGGTGTTACAATGGAGTTCTACACTACATCCCATATAATTCCTAAAATGGTTCCATCTGTATATTGGAATTAAAACTGTTATTATGAGAAAACTCAACCAAAGAAATATGGTGTTCCCAACTTCCCTGATAATCCATCGAATAAGCACGTTTCATATCCTCCAAAGTCTAAATTTTTCATTCTGACATCCCATCTGATTGAGGATGAAAAGTTTTACTAAAATTTAATTCAGTACCCCCGATATCTGAAATCCTTTCCAAAAGTTATAAGTATTCATAGGATCATGATCAGATACAATAACGAGGGGAACTCCATGTAACCTAAATATCTCTTTAAGATACGAACGAGAAATTTGATCTAGGAAAAAATTATCTCGTATAGAATGGAAATTAGAAGATTGAGTGAAGCAATCAACAATAACCCAGATTGCATTATTACCACAAGGTGTTTTCGGCAACCCCACAACGATGTCCATGGATATATTCTCACATTTCCACTCTGGCACTGGTAATGGCTGAAGCATCCATTTCGGTATCTACCGCTCTGCTTTAAACTATTGACAAGTCAAGAAATTCACAGTAAAATCAGAAATATCACTTTTTATTCCATCCCACCAGTAATACTCTCGAATATCTATATAGATCTTAGTAATGCAAGGATGAACTGAAAACAGAGAACTATGAGCTTCACATAACAACTCTCTCATCAACTGTGAATCACAAGGAACGAAAAATATCTTCCCAAACCTCAAAACACAATCATTATCAATGTTCAATTTCGGCAACATACCCATATGAACCAGCTCTACCATTTTTTGTATCTCACTGTCTTGCTTTTGTGCATTCATAATTCCGTCTGATAGAGAAGATTTCACTGATACATGAAACAAAACAAGAAAAAACATCCTCCACCAACAACTTCTATGCCAAAGTTCATCAAATCCATAACCAAAGGTTCACATTCCAAACATAACATGGATAATGAAGCATTAATTATTAGACTCAATGCATCAGCCACATTATTTGATTTTCTCGGATGATAATGAATTGTAAAATCAAAATCCTTGATTAATGTTATCCATCACCTATTTCTCATGTTCAATTACTTCTAGGTGAATATATATTTTAAACTTTTGTAATCAGTATATTTTTCACATTTTACACCATACAAATGATGCCTCCAAATTTTTAATGTGATAACTACAGCAGCTAATTCCAAATCATGTGTAGGGTAATTTACCTCATGAGTTTTCAACTGACGTGAAGCATAATCAATTACCTGATCATTCTATATTAGGATGCAACCACGTCTTTTTAATGAAGCATCATTTTAGATAACAAACTCACCATTCCTGGATGGTAGTGCCAAAACTGGAGCATTCACCAATCTTCTTTTCAACTCATGAAAACAATCATGACATTATTTTGTCTAGATAAACTTAATACCCTTCCGAGTTAACTTAGTCATTGGACTAGATAATCGTGAATTTTTTAGCAAACCTTCTGTAATAGCCTTCCAAACCAAGAAAACTACGAATCTCGGATACATTTGTTGGTCATGGCCATTCTTGAACAACCTTTTTTTTGCAGGTTCAATAATAATTCCATCTTTAGAAACAATGTGACCATGGAAAGAATTTTGTTGCAACCAAAACTCACTCATGTAGAATTTCACATACAATTTCTTTTCATTTATGGTTTTCAAAATAACCCTTAAATGAATTTAATGTTCTTATTTTCATTTAGAAATCACCAAAATATCATCAATGAAAACAACCACAAACTTATCCAAGAACTCATGGAAAATTCTATTCATAAGGTCCATGAATATATCATGTGAATTGGTTAACCCAAAAGGCATTACTACAAATTCATAATGGACATATCTTGTATGAAATGCAGTCTTCTAAATATCTTCTTCAATTCCCTTCAACTGATGGTATCCTAATCTCAGGTCAATATTTGAAAAATACTGAGCTCCCTGGAGCTGATCAAACAAATCATCGATATGAGGAAGAAGATATTTGTACTAAATAGTGATGTTATTCAAGGCTCTCTAATCAATTAAAAGCCTCATAGAACCATCTTTCGTTTTATAAAAAAAGACAGGATCACCCCATGGTGATGTGCTTGGTCAAATGAAAGCTTTCTCAAATAAATCATGCATTTTCTCCTTTAACTCTAAAATTTAAATTTGAGCCATTCGATAAAAGGGTTATGAAATTCTCTTAGCATCAGAAACTAATTCAACAGGAAATTAAACTTCCCAATCTGGTATTAATCCAGGAAACTCATCAGAAAAATATCAGGATACTCATTTACCACTGGCACATCATTTATCCGAACGGTTCGTTTGCTTTCAACAATATGTGCAAGGTAACATTAATTTCCATCTTTTAAAAGTTTCTCAACCTTTTGATATGTAACCAACAGTAAGGGTTCATTCTTGTAAAAAAAATGAAAGACTTTCTGAAAAGAAACTTCTTTAGCTCTACAATCAATCATAGCATGGTAAATAGATAGCCAATACATACTCAGGATAACATCAAACTCTATTAGAGGTAAAACAATAAGGATTACAATAATGTTCTTTCCACGGATAAGGTTATGAAGATTCTTATAAATTATTTTTTCATCAAAATTTCCCCCAGGTGATTTAACCACAAGTTCATGAGTCATTTCCTGAGATGGAATTCACAATTTAATAGAAAATTTTTCAGAGATGAAAGAATGTGTAGACCCTAAATCAAACAACACACTGGCATAATTTGAAAAAACAATCAAAGTACCTGATAACACATCATTTGAGGTCCCAACATCTGCTAAAGTAGTTGCAAAGGATTTAACTACACCTTTCTGATTGTAGTCTGACTAATTCCCATCATTTGAGCTCTTTTTCAAACACTCGTTTGTATAATGACCCATCTCATTACACATGAAACATTTCATGAACTGTAAATCAAATTTTTTCTTACCATCACCCTGATCTTATTAAGTGCAATAACGATCCTTATGTCCCATCATACCACATCGGTAGCACTTTACAGATTTCAAAAGACATTCCCTATCGTGTTTTTTACCATATTTATCAAAAACTGAAAACTTAGTTTTCTTACCACCAGACTTTTTGGAAGGATTCTTCCCTTTATCCTGCCACCTCGATCTATTCTCCTGTTGATTTTTATAAAACAATTGATCATCATCAAACTACATTTCCACCTTATCAGCACATCGAACAAGCTTTTCATAACTCATGAACTCACGGAAAGCTAATGCCCTTCAAAATTTTGGCTTTATTCATGTGTAAAAATTATTTATTTTACTATCAATGTCTCGGATAAAATTTTGATTATACCTTTCCAATCGAGTGAAACTTTTTTTAGAAGAAGCCACTGAGTTTTCCTCTTGTTAAATTCCATGAATTGTTCTTCCATCCTAAGTCAAACAACATTAGGGAAATATTTCTCAAAAAACATACCTCTGAATTCATCCTAGTGGAGAGCATCAATCTCATCAGCATCCTTGATATTTTTAACCATCGACCACCACTGATATGCTTCACCATCCCAATGGTAAACATCAAGACTAAAAAATTTATTATCTAAACACCCCATGACATCGAAAATATTCTCGAGTTCTTTAATCCACCCTTTAGATAGCATACGGTCAGAGATCCTCTGAATTATGGGGGATGTTTCCTCATTAAATGTTCCACCACTGACATGTTCCTCTATGGTTGATCTAGCTGATCTCGTGCATGGATACCACCACCATTTATCGCTTCATTCAATTGTGTCATTGCTGCAACAAACTGCTCAGTTCCAAATCCAACCATCTCAAGATGCTGATTTGGAAGGTCATTTCCTTATGTATTCATTTCTATCACTCCTTCCATGTTTCCCCTACGGAAAACCATTCTGAACAAAGATGTCTTAGATGATGCAACATGGTAATATTCAAATGCTATATCATTTCAATTTGAGCATAAAAAACATTTTTGGATACTCATTTCATAGAATTATAACTCCTAATGTTATTTAAACCTCCCTCTAATACCAACAATTAGGCCCCAACCTTAAACATTACTTAATCATGAGTCATTTCAAGAATACACATTGAAGATCTTTTCAGGTTTATAGTTTTATATAATTAGATCATAAATCATGCATTATATTCCACATTTCAACAAGGTGGTTTCATAAAAAAAAAATATTCATTGTTCCCATCAAAGGGGACATATTTAAAATAAAACATGGATTCTTTCTGGACACTTCCTCAACACTATCATCACATCATGTACTTTCCCCTTGACCTATGAAACTTTTTTAAAAAACATGGGATGAACATAAAAATCTCAATAATGGATATAAAAGTATGAAATGAAAACATTTGTCCATGTATTCATACGAATCAATGAAATAATACTTTACTCATAAAACATAAGCACTTTATCATAACTCATGAAATCATAATATTTATGAATAACACATAGAAATCAAATGACATAAGTTTAACTTGAGGCATTCATAACATTCTTACGTAGGGAGTAACCCTCAGGGTTACGTTTGGAATACGCATCACAGTATATTTCCTAAATCTCTTTGGAGAAACCATAGCGTTTAACTCCTTCGCGTTACCCAATGAATTGATGAGCTATATCGGGCTCACCCATCCTTAGTTTATCATGGAACCACCCTTCTTCATAAACAATGCTCAAGAACCATAACATAATCGTATCATATAAAAAACGGATAAAGGAAACATAATATTTCCACATTTCAATCACAAGATATCAAAAACACATTGAAATAATAAAAACATAATCAAAACCATTTTCAATACCAAAATAAATTAAAATTACAACATGGTATTTATTTTTCATTTTGAAAAAGTTATGGCTTGTAGAGGAAACCAAAACTCAAATAACACGATGGCGAAGAATTCATTGTCGCCGCATATGTTAGACAAAAACATTCCCTTTTTTCATTTAGTAAAATTATTCATATAAAAAAATTCCTTTTGGATTAAATTTAAAGTAATAGGGGTTTATACATCGCATAAAAGATATTTTTGTATAAAAAAATATTCCTCAAGGAAAGGAGATTGATACGAAGTTCCTTACCTCATGTCCAACTTGACACTATCGTTCTTTAATCTCCTATATAATAAATTAGAGTTAATTTATACTTGCTTAAGAACCTTTTTCAAGTTCATTATTCCTTTAATATCACATATTACCATGTTATGAACATTATTTAATTATTTATGTTAATAACGGTCATTTTGTCGATCTTTGATACTTGAGTCAAAAATAAACTACTTATAATTACAAGTTGTTAATTCTGTAAAATATCCATTATATCAAGAATTATATTCATGATGTAGATATCATATATATCATATATATCCAGTATATACATTAATTTATAATATTACAAAACATTTTGAGGTATGTAATGAAATACACCGTTCATGGATACGGTAAGTCGTACGTACGCATGTGCACTACTTTCATATCTATTTCGTATTTAATGGAATGAAATCATAATGATATAAAGGTATATTATAATTCATTTATAATATCATATATAATATCATAAACTATATCCTGTATACCTCCCACATATTGCATTAAGGAATCAAATCACTTTGAGGTGGCGGTAGTCCGCACTTTCAAAAATGAAGATATTGCGTATACCCATTATGGAAACCATAAAGGTATGAAATAAATGAAAAATACAGAAAAATAGGAAAACATAAACATAATATATATAATATATAAATATATTGACATCTTAATGGCCACCATTAAATATGATAAAAGAAGATTGACCAATCATCGTTTCGTGAGGTAGTAATTCGCCATCCACAGAAACATTATGTTTTTTAACCATTAGCCAGAGGTGTGTATAAGTGTAAATCAAATCGTTCTCATAAAAACATCCAAGAATAGTGAGTATTATTTTCTTGTTACAAAACAAATTAATAAAAACAGTTTAGGGGGTTGGAGAAGAAAAATAAAACAAAAGAACATTAGAGAAGACATTACCTTTAAATCAGGTAACTCCCCTTGGATTGAACCAAAAGGGTTTCTTAAAGAACATTATGCCTAAGGTAAGGCTTCTAATATAAATAGTGGGATTTGGAGAGATAAAATGTGCAGAGTTTAGCCGAGAAAATGGATTGAGAGGTGTGGGTAAGGTGGTAGAGGTGGGGTCCTTTTATAAGAGGAAGGGGCACTCTTGGAAATTCTTGAAATGTTACTTTATTATAAAATTATTTTCGGACTTTAAAGGTCCGAAAATGATATATTTCTAGGATAAGGTGATATGGGTTCTAAATCCACCCATCCAATAGGTTTTTGACATTTTTATGTCTTATATTTTACATTATCTTTTCATTTTATTTAAATCGTTCATTAATGAGGTAATCACGGCATCATCATGATGTCCTTAATGAATTAATTTATCTAATGTCTAAAAATTATAAAAAAAAATAACAGGATGTGGGAAATATTTTTAGATTTCAAATGAATATTTATTGTCTAAGAGATAATTTATGTAGACAAAATTAAAATTGTTTTTCTTGGGTGATACATACTTTGGTTATACTTTCCTATTAAAAAACATAAAATGATAATGTCTCACTATCACCCAAAATTGATTACATGAGGTCCCAATGTTTGGCAAAAAGAATACCATGGTCAGCCTTGACACAACCAGTAGAATTAGGACACATGTTGGGTTCATTTATTATTATTATGATTTTATTTTATTACCCTTAACTACCCGATTACTAATTAATCACGATAATTAAAGATAATTACCGTCGTTACTATTCATAACGTCCAAAAAAGAGTCTTAATTACATAATTTGGAACTTCTGATTCCAAATAGGGAATCCATTTTTCCAAAATACAATCACAGAAAATTTAGTAATTAATTTAAAAATAATTCCCACTGTCAAAACAAATAGCGGGTTTTATTGATACAATATCTATCAATAGTTTGACAATTGTTTATGTCACATTTCAACGTGAAATTAATCACAATGACCACCATTGGATTAAATGGTAAAAATATATTCAAATTAAACTTTAAAACCAATTAAGAAGATATTCTATCCATATAATTAAATTAGATGAAAAGGTAGTTTTGAAGTAAAATACAGTATTTTTCACTATTCATTACAAAATGACCATTGTCAGAAAAATACAAAAAATTTAACCAAATTAAATTTCAATGTCCCAAGACTAAAGAATAAGTTTATTTTGACATAAAAGGACATATATTTGAAAATATATAATTCTTTACTTACTTGGGATGTTACACTATTCAATTATACTAAGTAAATATGTGGTACTATTGGATAATGATCTCTCACATGAGGAGTAGATGGTGTAGACCTTAGATCAAAGGGAAACAATTATTGTAAATAATTAAAATAACCTTGTCAATGGGATGTGGATAAAAAAATAAAGATTTATTGTAGAAAATAGATGAGATGATTAATTTTAAATTACTTTTTTTTTGTAGTGTTTTCAAAGAAAAATTCAAGGGTGCAATTTCTGAAGGGTGGTAGATTTTAAATGACAAAAATTTTATAAATACAATTCACCTAGTTGTATATTTAATTGTCTTATTATGTGTTATGGTTATAGAATAAAAATATGTTATTTTTTTATTATATCATATTATATTTAAAATATAGTTAAATAACCCAAACACTGATAATATTGTTTCCGATGAGTCGTTAATGGAATAATATAAATATAGGGTTTTAACAAATCCAATTGAAACAACCTAAGAAAGTGATGGCCTCAACTAGTAGGACAGTACTCTATGAATCCCATTGGTCAAGGCTTACTAGATAGATATAATCACTATGATTTTCCTTTGAAAAATCTAATGTTGATATATACAAACTTCTTCATGATGACAATTTCTTCCAATAGAAGTTCATGCTCATCGAGATCAAGACCCATACCATGTACACCAAACCACCCAATGAAAATATCACCATTATGAACATTAGAGTTTTGTATTTTTATAGTGTATTAAATGTATATGTATGAAGACCTTTAAAATATATATGTGTATATATAAATATCATTATAATAATTAAAAAATATTCTTCATGATAAAATATTTTTTATTTAGATATAAAAAACACCACATATATTTTGGGCAATAATTAAAAATCAATTATGGGTGTTTTAGTTATTAATTTTTTAAAATTCATAATAGTTTGTTAACATATAATTATTAAATAAACATTATCAAATATAAGTGATTATATAATTTTTAAAGTAAAATATAATTTTTTTAAGGGTCTGAATCCAATAATTATAAAAATCCTATTATTTTAAAATAAATACCTATTAAAAGTTAAAATGAAAAAATAAATATAAAATAAAAATTATTTTAATATGGTTAATATATTTTTGGAACGATAACAATTATGTTATCCTATAATGATTTTTTGAAAATATTCTATGCTAAACCTATTTTCATATATAAATTATATACTATATAAATATACAATGTTTATTATAAAATCATAATGACCCAAAAATTATGTATTAATTATTATAATGTTTATAAAATAGAAAATATATCTCATTTCTTAAAAAACAATGTGACTTTATGTCCAATTTTGTAAATTTTCAAATCCTTTATGAATCCTAATGATCATAAAATATTTTTTAATTTTCTAAAATCATATATTTAATTATATAACTCACATAAACATCAGAAAGGGTATAAATTTAATTATAATGTTACATGGCCTTATGAAAAACTGAATTTTAACCATATTTTTTATAAACCATGGGTAAAACCATTGAAGGGTTTATGGTTTTGGTTTTTTAAAATACAGAGTCAATATCCTATGTTTGTGAAATAATATTGAATACCCTTATATTCTCCTTAATAAACCAACCCATGATCCTAGTATTTTTCACTAAAAACCCATCAATGATTTATTTAGTGAATCATACACTATATAGAGTACTCCCAATGTTCACAAAACATATCACACAGCTTCTATAATGTATTTAGAATTACACTCTCTTGTCAAGTGATCCTCTTCTAATCCACTTTAACTACTTTTATTCATTATCTTTTGTGATTTCCCTATAATTCATTATTATAGAATATGTTATTTAAAATCCCCAAATTCTACATTTTATTTTTAAATGATTAAATACCCCCTTTATCTCATTTATCACTCCTATGAACATTTATAATCCCATGTTTAGAAGATAACAAGTCATTGCATTTTTATTTTGTAAACCAATGTGTAGTGAATACAAATATACAATTATTATCAAGTCTGGTCAATATTATGGATTTATACATATTTTATTTTATAATTACATTTATTATTTCCATATTCCTTGACCATGTAATATAATGTTTGGATAAATGATTAATTTTTTTATGATATATGTGTCAAAAATATTCATGAGAAAAAAAGAAGCCGAATATGCCTCTAAATTAGTATAAAACTCCAATGCATTGGTAAATGTTTTGGTATAATTATGTTTAATCTAAGTGAATTTTGAGTGAACATAACATATCTTGGGCCTTTTTTATATCATGATTTTTGGGAATGTATCTATGAACTATTTTTTCTGAAGTATTTTTTATGTTTTTTCTACATTTCTATGATGCCTTTATATTATTATACTATATCATGCCACAATATTCATGTTTATAGTTCCATCACATTTTATCCCTTGTTGATATGCCTAATGTCTAACATATACCACATTTTTTTCTTGTTATTCCATATTTATTTTTTTAATGGGATTCATTTCTCACCCTTTTCTTATGTATGTCCCTAGGTTATCCCTTACCATTTGAAGTAATAAGGTATATCATGATCATGTTTTGAATTTTTTATTATTGAAGATGTATTCCCTATTTTATGTTGTTATGTAATGTATAAGTTTCTTAAAGACAATATAATTCATGATCATCCATATTGTATTATTTTTAATCATATATAATAAATCACAAATTATGGTGTTATAATGTTAAGGGTTATCATATCTTACATGCCAATACCTAATAGTGGTCATAATTTAGTTATAAATTTTTATATATTCTAATTTAACGAGTATGATATAATGGTATACTATATTACAGTTCATTTACACTTTGGTTTGTGTGTATTGTAAAGAACCAGAAATCTAAAGGAAAATTTTTTCTTAAATTCTTTTGGATTTTACAAGTCTGTAGTTTATGAAGGAACCCGATTCCGTGACCCGGTGTTCCCGGAATAATTTTCTAATGTTTTGTTTCGGTACATTCAGTAAAAGTACGTGAGGGGTTTTCTATCTTTTGAACCAGTGCTCAGAATTGAAATATGAGAACACCTATGAACTCACATCACCGGTATTCACTTAAGGAGACCACTACCGCAGTTGCGTTTGGTCGAGAGTGAATGTTATAAATTGGGGTTTCTAATTAAAATTTAATGATTAAAGAAAAATGTGTGTGTAACAAATTTTTATTTTAAGGTGGTTAAAATATTTGGGTGGTGGTTATTTTCTCCAATGGGATGTTGGAGGTGGGGCCCACCCCCGCATAACCTCCCATGGGATGATATTGTGTGGCTAGCCCCACATAGGAACCTATCCCTTTAACTCACCTAGAGCACCTTTAACTCCCCTTTATTAATTGGACAACTCTACTAATTAATTAGAACCTTTCACCTCCTCTAATATTTTGAATTTTAACCATTCATTAGAATTAATTAAATGTGGTGTCGCATTTAATTAAGCACAACATGTGGTGTTTTAATGTGGGGATGAGTCAAAAACCACTCAGCGAATAGAATTTAGATAGATTTGGGTTACTATATTAACCTTATCTTTAAGTATTAACCCTTAGTTAATTAGTTTCTCTTTTACAATCTCTTTGTATTTTTATATTATATGGTTATTAAACTTACTATATACATCCAAGCGACCCCAATGTGGTCCATTAATGATAATCCTATCATTATATAAGTCTCTTGGCTGATCCTTAGATTTTTAAGAATTTAATATCAATTAATAATATAATATTTGTTTTAAAAACTCTTTTTTGTCAATTTTGTCACCATTCAATAATTTATTTTTGTGAAAATAATTACAGAATGATTACTTCGAACAAAGTTAATTAAATAATTTAAAACATGTCATATTAACCTTGAAAATTAGTTTAATTCATAAAAATTATCAAATTATATTTTTTTGGGTATCTACAATATCAATCATTTTTATTTTTCACTATTATGGTAATTACTGCATCACCATTGTGTCATAAATAAATTAAATTATTTAATGTCTCAAAATTATAAATAAAATCCCATTATGTAGGAAATCTTGTTAGATTTCAAATGAATATTTATAGTCTAAAATCCAACATATATAACCCTATGTAATAATTTTTTTTCTAAAAGATATATGCTTGTGTCATTTTTGTATTCATTTTAACTTAATTAAAATAAAGTGTCCCTATCACATACAAGTGGCAACATGGGGTCCCAAAATCAACCCAAAGATGCCCATGGTCAGACAGGTATCAACCAATAAGGTTTCGACACGTTTAAGGGTAATTTTTTATTATTATAATATTATTATTTTTACCCTTATTTACCGGATTTACATTTTAACCATGGTAAATATTATATTTACCGAAGTAATTATACAAAATTTCTAAAAATAAAAGTTACCTATTTACACAATTTGAACATCCGAATTCCAAATATGGAATCCATTTTTCTAAATTCAAAACACATAAGTGGTAGAAATTAATTTAAAATTAATTTCCGTTGTCAAAACAGAAAGCGTGTTTTTAAGATATAATAACTATCAAAAGATTGATACTTGTTTATGTTTGGTTTAATTGTGAAATTATATCCAATGACCATCATTGTACTAAATGGTCAAAATATATTCTAAATATAATTTAAATGACTAAAATTCCTAATTTATCACTATTAACTATTTTGATTAAAAAAGTTGTTTTTAATTAAAATTTAGTAATATTCACTATTCATCAAAATATTAACATTATCCAAAAAGTACCAAAATTTTACATTAGGCAAAATTCGATACTCTGAATCCAAAAATGAAGTCCATTTTTAGAGATAAAAGCTATAAAATTTTAAAAATTAGGTATTACTATTTATAACGGCTAGTTTGATCGGTTGTGGTGTGTGTTAGAACTCGATGTTGCGTACAACACAAGCTATTGAATTATTCAAAAAGAAGCGTACTATATAGGCTTGGGGTGTTAAATTCTACCCTCCTTCAAATAATTTCGTCCTCAAAATTTCTAGAATACTACTGCATGAAAATGCTCGGGTGGTTCTTCATCATAAGTTCCTCAGGTTCCCACGTTGCCTCTTCCATCTTATGGTTTCTCCACAATACATTAACAAGACGCGTCGTCCTGTTTCTCAGTACTTATTCTGTCGTATCAATAATCTTTACGGGTTCTTCGCAATAAGATAGATCAGGTTCCAGTTCTAATTCCTCATAGGTGAGTACATGCGTTGGGTCAGGCATGTATTTCCCCAACAGAGATACGTGGAATGCATCGTGAAATTCAGAGAGAATTGGAAGCATTGCCAATCGGTAAGCTACAACCCCAATTCGTTCTAGAATTTCAAAAGGTATGATGTACCTGGGACTCAATTTACCTTTCATACCAAAACGTTTGACTCCCTTCAATGGGGATACCTTCAGGAAAACATGGTCACCGACTTGAAATTCCAAATCCTTCCTTCGATTATCAGCATAGCTCTTCTGCCTACTATGAGTTGCATTGATGTAATTTTGGATTACCTTCACCTTTTCCATCGTTTCCTCCACCATTTCTGGGCCTACAAGTTTTCTTTCACCAACTTCATCCCAACAGGTTAGTGTACGGAATATCTTTATGTATAACGCCTCATATGGTTCCATCTGAATACTCGAATGGAAGCGATTATTATAGGAAAATTCTACTAGAGGTAAATATTGATCCCACATAACCTGAAAGACAAGTGAGCAGGATCTCAACATTTCTTCTAAGGTTTGAATAGTCAGTTTTGATTGTCCGTCTGTCTGAGGGTGGTAGGCAGTGCTCAAATGAAGTTCAGTATCCAAGGCCTTCTGAAAAATTTTCCTGAATCTTGATGTAAAATGGGGATCACGATCAGAAACAATCGATAGAGGTACTCCATGATGTCTCACAACTTCATCAATATATATTCTTTCTAAACGTTCTAGTGGTAGAACTTCTCTTATAGAAATAAAATTTGCTGACATGGTAAGACAATCAATAATGACCCATATTGCATCGTTCCTTCTAGGAGTCTTTGGTATCCCCATGACAAAGTCCATCGTAATATTGTCCCATTTCCACTCCAGTATGGGAAGAGGTTGCATGAATCCTCCAGGCTGTTTCCTTCCATCATTCACTTGTTGAAAAACCATAAATCTTGACACAAAATCAACAATCTCCCTCTTCAAGTTGTCTATCCAAAAATGTTCGTTCAAATCTCTATACATTTTGGTGCTCCCAGGGTGTATAGAGAAATTGGAACTATGAGCATCATCCAACAATTCCCTTTTTAGATCAGGTATATTGGGAACACAATGTCTCTTCCCGAATTTCATAATTCAATCTTCATACACAAAGTCTCACAATGTCCCATAATTCACATCATTAATATTCGTTTTAAATTCTTCATCATCGGTCTGAGAACTCTTAATCCTTTCTAGTAAAGATAGTTTGGAAACCATTTGAAAAAGAATTGATGTTTAGCCATCCCTGTTAATTCCCATGTCCATCTTCACTAGATCCATGAAAATTGGATCCCATTCAATTATCATATTGTTCAAAACCCCATGGTCATTCCTTTTCAAAGCATCATCAATCTTGTTTCCCTTCCCCGGGTGGTAGTGTATCGTGAAATCATAATCCTTGAGTAATTCAAGCCATCTCTTTTGCCTCATGTTGAGTTCTTTTTGTGATAAAATATACTTAAAACTCTGGTGATCAGTATAAATCTCACATTTTTCTCCATTGAGGTAGTGCCTACTTATTTTCAAAGAAAATATCATAGCTGCTAACTCGAGATCATGAGTAGGATAGTTTTGCTCGTGAATTTTCAACTGTCGTGATGCATAGGAAATAACCCTATCATTCTGCATAAGGACACAACCATGTCCTTTCTTTGATGCATCACTATAAATAACGAACCCATCATTCGTCAATGGTAGAGTCAATATAGGAGCATTGACTAATCTTCTCTTCAGTTCAACGAAAAAAGTTTCACAATCTTTTGTCCAAACAAATTTATCCCCTTTACGTGTGAGCTTCGTTAATGGGTTAGCCAATCGGGAAAAATTCTAGACGAAATGTCGATAATAACCTGCCAAACCAATAAAAATGTGTACCTCAGTTATACTCGTAGGTTCTGGATTTTCTTCGATTGCCTTCGTCTTAGAAGGATCATCAAAGATTCCATCTTTAGAGATAATATGGCCAAGAAAAAGAAATCTCAAGAAGCCAGAATTCACACTTGCTAAACATCCCATATAATTCATGTCTTCTCAGAGTCTTCAGGATAATGCGCAAGTGACCTTCATGATCTTCATAGATTTTAGAGTATACCATGATATCATCAATATATACCACCACAAATTAATCGAGATATTCCTTGAAAACTCTTTTCATCAGATCCATGAATACAGAGGGTGAATTAGTCAATCCAAAAGGCATTACAGTAAACTCGTAATGCACGTACCTGGTTCGAAATGTTGTCTTAGGAATGTCTTCCTTCTTTACACACAACTGATGGTATCCAGATCGAAGGTTAAACTTTGAAAAGTATTAAGCTCCATGCAGTTGGTCAAATAAATCATCAATGCGAGGTAGGGGATACATGTTATTTATTTTTATAGCATTGATCTCCATATAGTCGATACATAACCTCATAGATCCATCTCTCTTTTTAACAAAAACAATAGGGGCTCCCCATGGAGAAACACTAGGGAAAATAAATCCCTTATTACTCAATTCCTCTAGTTGTTTCTATAGTTCAACTAATTCTCCAGTGTCCATTCTATAAGGGGTCTTCAATATAGGCTTTGATCTAGAATTTAATCAATGGAAAACTCAACCTCTCATTCTGGAGGATGTCCAGGTAAATATTCTACAAATACATCTACAAATTACTTTAGAATTGGTACATCCTCTATTTGAACATTCCTTTCCTCACCCATAGTCATTTCATTATCTTCCTCCCCAATAATTGACATTAGTTGAGCTACTGGGGGTGGATCTAGATAAGAATTAGGTGGTGACGATTTTGCTCTAAAGATAAGGTGTTCCTTATCATCATCACCAAAAATCTTATCCTCTTTCTTCTTACAATAAATCTTCGCATCATAGTCCGAAAGCCAATCCATATCGAGGATTATATCAAACTCAATAATATGTGTGACAATGAAATCAGTGGATAAAGAACATTTATGTGCTCTAATGGGGACTGATTCACAAAACTTTGTTGCAATGTTACTTCCCTTTGGAGTTTTAACTAACAAATACCTTATTAAATCTAATTTGAAATATCTAATTTTCTTATCAAACTGGGAAGATATGAAACAATGCGATGATCCAGAATCAAATAATGCATTTTGTAAACATGAGGAAACCATTTAATTACCTGCCACCCCGTCTTTTGGAGATTTTATCTCAGCAGGAGTGATAGCAAAAGCTTGGCCTTGATCCCTTAGCCTTTTCTGAGGTAAGTTCACCTGACGATTAGGACATTCATTTTCATAATGTCCCATCTCCCGACAATTATAGCACTGAACATTGGTAGCTTCCTTCTTCCCTTTGCAATCACGAGCTTGGTTGCCTTTTTCCCCACATTTGTAACAGACACCCTTTCACTTCATGCAAGTACCGGGGTGTTTATTCCCACATTTACCACATGATGGATATTCAACCTTTCCCTTCTTCCCCTTATTTCCATTGCAAAATTGTTCAGAAGATCACTTCTTCCCTTTCTTTTCTTTATAGTCATAAGACTTAGAGAATTCATTTACTGTCTTGATAGCACATGAGACAATGTCTTCGTACGACAACAAGTATTATGAGACTAATGCTCAACAAAAAAATGGTTTTAACCCATCAAATAAATGATCAATCTTACTTCTTGGGTTACGTATATAATCTCCATCATACCTTGATAACCTTGTAATGTTAGCCTCATACTTTGTGACATTCTCATCCTCCTTTTGTCTTAGACTCGGAAATTGACTTTCTATATTTGCAGCGTGGTCGCGAGGAAAGTATTTTTCTAAAAACAGATCTTTGGACTCCCTCCATTCTATATTTGATACTTCATCATCTTCCTTCACGTTTTGAATCAGTGACCACCAATGATCAGCATCTCCAGCGAGGCGGTAAACTACCATGATATCATTTTCCCATTCACTACATCCCAAAGCTAGAAATATATTCTCTATGGACCTTATCCATTACGCAGATACTAAGGGATTTCTACTCCCATTTAATGTTGGTGGTTGTTGCTTCATGAAGCGATCTAACATTGATCCTCCAAGTTGCGTATCAAGTTGCTCCATATGGGTAAGGTTATTATTCATAACTTGAGTGAGTTGTCCCAGATTGGTGATTAGTTGATCGACACCATTTCCATCACCAGCTCCACTATAATTCTCTTGAGTAGGAGGGAAATCCCTACATGGAGTGAATGCATTGATACGGTTTCCATTTCTTCCACTAGGCACCATTTCTAAACAATGGAATAAACTAGATCAGTTTATGAATAAAAATACATAATCCCATACTTATAAAAGACTTACATAAATTGAAATATTTATGGATATAATCCATAATCCATAAAATATTTTCTTTGAGGAATTATATACTCATAAACCCTTCATAATGATTTTTAAAGAAAATGAGAGTAATCCTAACCATATCCCCCGAGAGTGTCGTAACCAGGAGTGCAACAAGACCCGTTGTCGTGTACTAGTTCCCTTTCGAGTGTAGCTCAAAGCGGTGTTTTCGGGTTTTACACCTAGGTACATCTGTTCCACAGCCGCCTCTATATGCTCGTATCCATACATGGATGTATTTATCTGAAAACTCCCAAAATCTCTACAATAACAAAATTCTAGGAAGTTCTTCTATACTAATCCTCAATTTTCATCTTAGGTCTATGTGCTCTAATCAGAATTTATCTAAATCTAGCTTCCAAGGTTTGTACTAAACTACCTCTGATACCAACTGTAACTCCCCGACCCCAGTTACCTAGAGTCAGTGCATTATAACATAACACTGGCATGATCACAAGAAAGATAATATCTTGAAAGACAGATTGGTTAAGTAGCTTTGGAAACACTAGATATATTCATAAAGTTTTAAAATACATCATAAAGTGAAAAACTACTACAACAACATATTGTCTCCATAGTCCACACTATTATCCCCTCATAATATCCCTGCAGGTCATTCATAATTTACTTCTTCACATCCTGGGAAAATAAAACATAGAAAAGGGGTGAGCTCAAATGCCCAGTAAGGATAACAATATAGCGGAAACTTTCATAAATAAGAATAAACATTTAAGGTAGTGTATAACTAAAACAAAATCCTTTTAAACTTGAACTTCAACATAGTATGACATAAATAAAATGAAATAATGTCATTTACTTATTCACATGGATATTCTACTAATCGATTAATCACATGCAATATTAATAACCACTTTCATAATGATGGAATGCATAATGCCAGACTATCATGACCACATAGCCAAGGCCTTGTGCCAAGACTACAAATAATATTTTGCCAAGGCCTTGTTCCAAGACACTAGTTTGTCTCATGAGACCTACCGATGCATCGAGGAGCTATAGTGGGCTCCACCCGTCACATATTAAGTCCAATGCATTCCCATATGAAAAGGTTTAAACATAATGTAAACATTCGTGTTAAAACTAGCATACAAAATGTCAATACTTTCACCATAAACCATGAATGGTATAAAAATAGCACATCCACAGTCCAACATATCACAAAACCTTCAATACCATATAGATGTTTTTTATCATAATAAATCAACTTCAAATAAGCGTAAAATCCATCAAAAGATGTTGACATAGATGAAATCAAAACACTTTTTAGAGAAATATCTCTTTCTATTTTGAAATCATTTAAGATTCATATATTTACAAAATAAACCATTTTCATTGAAAATATTCTTATAAGCATTTAAGGGAAGCATCGACGATTTTATAATGGTGTAAAATAGCCGCACTAGCCGTATAAGTTAAAAAACATTCTTACCTTTATTCTTTCGAAAAGGTTAAAAACACCTTGTTTGCAAAACAACGGAAAGATTCCTTTATTAAACTCTTATAAAAAGTAAAACAAGGTTATAAATGACATTATCTAATATTCTTTTAAATAGTAAATATGATTTGAAATACATTTTTATGAAACATGGATGTGGATGAGAAAGAGATCCCAATATATTATTACGTATAAACAATCTCGGATAATGAAGAGATTGCGAAATAAACCCTTACTGTGTACTTTTCCTTAGTTGGGGTCAGGTTAACCTCTTGTATAATGGTGAAATAATTTTTATTAAATTATAAAATAATCATATACACTAATATGATATCATATATGATCTTTTAACATTGATTTGTTAATAATATCTTAGTATTATCGTTGTTTCGAGTGTTATCATACTCATTTTCTTTTATATGTTTTGTTACGTAAGCTATGTTTTTCATGGATAGTATGTATCTTAATCATATCCAGAATGATATCAAGTCCTTATATACTATTATTAATCATCAAATGATAATTATAAATTAATGGATATGATGGAGAATGAATCTTATCGCGTTCATGGAGACGATAGTCCGTACATATGCACGAGTGACAATATCATTATTTCGATATTAAAATAATATATAATTGGATGTCATATTTACAGAATCATTATCATGTTATATTTATTATTTGCATGAGTTACAAATCATTATTATACCCATCCAAATAATAATTTATTGAATAACAATTACATCACGACGTGGAGACGGTAAGCCATACGTACGCACGTATGGTGACATGTTATTCCAATGGTTGGATAGAATACTGAATATGGTTGTACCATATTTATAATAACATCACAATATATATATAATATAGTGGAGTTATTATTTTATAATGGTAATAACAAAGAAAGAAGAAGTGGAAGAAGAAAGGAATTTGAAAAAGGGTGGTGAAATCATTACCTCTTCTTCGGGTTCTTCCTTTTGATTTGATCAAAAGGGCTCTTAGGTTGGCTTTCTGACTAAAATAAGGCCTATAGGATGAATTGAGGGAAGTTGAGAGAGTATTTGGGCAGATATTGGCCGAACCAAAAGCCTTTTAAGGCGTTAATAAAAGAGAATGTGGAGTGCCCTTTTATAAGAGGGGTGAGGGGTACCTTTGGAAAAGCTAGAAATATTATTTTATAATAAATTCATATTCAGTTTATAATGTCTCCAAAGTGGATTATTTAAATGTAATGGTTGGTATGAGTCTAAAACCACTCATCTAATAGAATTTAGACATGTTTGGGTTACTATATTAACCTTATCTTTTAGTATTAACTCTTAGTTAATTAGTTTCACTTTTACAATGTCTCGTTGTATTTTTATATTATATGGTTAGTAAACTTCATATATACATCCATGAGACCCCCAAGTGGTCCATTAATGATACAAATATCATGATATAAGTATCTTGGCCGAACCTTAGATTTTTAAGAATTTAATATCAATTAATAATATAATCTTTGTTTCAAAAACTCTTTTATGTCAATTTTGATACTATTCAATAATTTATTTTTGTGAAAATCATAACAGAATGATTACTTCGAAATAATTTAATTAAATCATTCCTAACATGTAATAGTAACATATCAAATTAGTTTAATACATAAAAAGTCTCAAATTTTATTTATGTTGGTATCTACAATATCAATCATTTTAATTTTTCTCTATTATGGTAATTACTGCATCACCATTGTGTCATAAATAAATTAAACTATTTAATGTCTAAAAATTATAAATAAAATAATATTATGTATGAAATCGTGTTATCTTTCAAATGAATATTTATAGTCTAAAATCCAACATACATAACCCTATTTAAAAATTGTTTTTCTAAAAGATATATGCTTGTGTCATTTTTTTATTCATTTTACCTTAATTAAAATAAAGTGTCCCTATCACTTACAAGTGGCACCATGGGGTCTTAAAATCGACCCAAAGATTCCCATGGTCGGAAATGTATCAACCAATAAGGTTACGAGACGTTTTAGAGTAATTTTTTATTATTATAATATTATTTTTTAACCCTTATTTACAAGATTTACCCTTTAACCGTGGTAAATAAAATATTTACCGAAATATTTATTCAAAAATTCTAAAAATAAAAGATACCTATTTACACAATTTGAACATCCTGATTCAAAATATGGAATCCATTTTTCCAAATTCAAAACACAGAAGTGGAAAAATTAATTTAAAATTAATTTCCATTGTCAAACCAGAAAGCGTATTTTTAAGATATAATAACTATCAAAAGATTGACACTTGTTTATGTTCGGTTTAATTGTGAAATTATGTCCAATGACTAAAATTGTATTAAATGGTAAAAATATATTATAAATAAATTTTAAAACCAATCAAATTCATAATTTATCACTACTAATTATTTTTATTAAAAAAGTTTTTTTTATTTAAAATTTACTAATTTTCACTATTTA
Organism: Viscum album; assembly: GCA_963277665.1. Taxonomy (NCBI): domain Eukaryota; kingdom Viridiplantae; phylum Streptophyta; class Magnoliopsida; order Santalales; family Viscaceae; genus Viscum; species Viscum album. The sequence goes on along the minus strand of OY728163.1, from coordinate 1,702,312,246 downwards.
TCAAAATATTAATGTTTTCCGAAATGTACCAAAATTTCACCATAGGCCAAATTCGATACTCCGAATCCAAAAATGAAGTAAATTTTGAGAGACTAAATCTCTAAAATTTTAAAAAGTATGTATTACTATTCATAACGGCTAGTTTAATCGGTTCTGGTGTGTGTTAGAACTCAATGTTGTGTACAACACATGCTATTGCATTATTAAAAGAGAAGCATATCGTAGAAGCATGGGGTGTTACAATGGAGTTCTAAACTGCATCCCATAAAATTCCTCAAATGGTGCCATCTGTATACTGGAATGAAAACTGTTACTATATGAAAAATCAACCAAAGAAATATGTTGTTCCCAACTTCCCTGATATTCCATCAAATAAGCACGTTGCATATCCTCCAAAGTCTAAATTGTTCGTTCTGACTTCCCATCTAAATGAGGATGAAAAGCTGTACTAAAATTTAATTCAGTACCCCTGGATATTTGAAAGCCTTTCCAAAAGTTATAAGTAATCCTAGGGTCATGATCAGATACAATGGAGAGAGGAACTCCATGTAACCTAACTATCTCTTTAAGATACGAACGAGAAATTTGGTCTAGGGAAAATGTATCTCGTATAGCAAGGAAATTAGAAGATTTATTGAAGCAATCAACAATAAACCAGATTGCATTATTACCATAAGGTGTTTTCAGCAACCCCACAATGATGTCCAGGGATATATTCTCCCATTTCCACTCTGGCACAGGTAAAGTCTAAAGCATCCCTTTCGGTAACTACCGCTCTGCTTTAACTTGTTGACAAGTCAATCAATTCAGAATAATATCAGAAATATCCATTTTCATTCCATCCCACCAGTAATACTCCCGAAGATCTATATACATTGTAGTACTGCAAGGATGAACTGAAAACAGAGAACTATGAGCATCAAATAACAACTCTCCCATCAATTGTGAATCACAAGGAACACTAAATCTCTTCCCAATCCTCAAAACACAATCATTATCAATTTTTAATTCCGGCAACTTACCCTTCTGAACCAGCTCTACCTTTTTCTGTATCTCACTGTCTTGCTTTTGTGCTTTCATAATTCTGTCTGATAGAGAAGATTTCACTGATACATGAAACAAAACAGAAAAAAAATCCTGCACCAACAACTTTTATGCCAAAGTTCTTCAAATCCATAACCAAAGTTTCACATTCCAAACATAACATGGATAATGAAGCATTAATTTTTAGACTCAATGCATTAGCCACATTATTTGATTTTCTCGGATGATAATGAATTGTAAAATCACAATCCTTGATTAATTCTATCCATCTCCTCTTTCTCGTGTTCAATTACTTCTAGGGGAATATATATTTTAAACTTTTTTCATCAGTATATTTTTCACACTTTACACCATACAAATGATGCCTCGAAATTTTAAATGTGATAACTGCAGCAGCTAATTCCCAATCATGTGTACGGTAATTTACCTCATGAGTTTTAAACTGACATGAAGCATAATCAATTACCTAATCATTCTGTATTAGGAGGCAACCACGTCCTTTTAATGAAGCATCATTGTAGATAAAAAACTCACCATTCATGGAAGGTAGTGCCAAAACTGGAGCATTCACCAATCTTCTTTTCAACTCCTGAAAACAATCATCATGTTATTTTGTCTAGATAAACATAACACCCTTCTGAGTTAACTTAGTCATTGGACTAGATAACCATGAATTTTTTAGCAAACCTTCTGTAATAGCCTTCCAAACCAAGAAAACTACGAATCTTGGTTACATTTGTGGGTCATGGCCATTCTTTAACCACCTTTTTTTGCATGTTCAACAGTTATTCCTTCTTGAGAAACAATGTGACCATGGAAAGAATTTTGTTGCAACCAAAACTCATTGTTTCCGAATTTCACATACAATTTATTTTCTTTTATGGTTTTCAAAATAACCCTTAAATGAATTTCATGTTCTTATTTACATTTATAAATCACCAAAATATCATCAATGAAAACATCCACAAACTTATCCAAGAACTCATAGAAAATTCTATTCCTAAGGTCCATGAATACATCATGTGAATTGGTTAACCCAAAAGGCATTACTACAAATTCATAATGGCCATATCTTGTATGAAATGCAATCTTCTAAATATTTTCTTCCATTCCCTTCAACTGATGGTATCCTGATCTCAGGTCAATATTTGAAAAATACTGAGCTCCTTGGAGCTGATCAAACAAATCATTGATATGAGGAAAATGATATTTATACTTAATAGTAATATTATTCAAGGATCTCTAATCAATGTAAAGCCTCATATAACCATCTTTCATTTCATAAAAAAAAGACAGGATCACCCCATGGTGATGAGCTTGGTCAAATGAAAGATTTCTCTAATAAATCTTCCATTTTCTCCTTTTACTCTAAGAGTTCATTTTGATCCATTCGATAAGAGGGTTTTGAAATTTGCCTAGCATCAGAAACTAAGTCAAAAGTAACTTCAACTTCCCAATCATGTATTAATCCAGGAAACTCTTCAGGAAAAATATCAGGATACTCATTTACCATTGGCACATCATTTATCTGAATGGTTCCTTTACTTTCAACAATATGTGCAAGGTAACATTCATTTCCATCTTTTAAAAGTTTCTCAACCTTTTGAAATGTTATCAAAATTAAGGGTTCAATCTTGTACAAAAACTAAAAGACTTTATAAAAAGAAACTTCTTTAGCTCTACAATCAATCATAGCATGGTAAACAGATAGCCAATCCATACCCAGGATAACATCAAACTCTACTAGAGGTAAAACAATAAGCATTACAATAATTTTCTTTCCACGGATAAGGATAGGAAGATTATTATAAATTATATTTTCCTCAAAATTTCACCCAGGTGATTTAACCACAACTTCAGGAGTCATTTCCTGAGATGGAATTCACAATTTACTAGAAAATCTTTCAGAGATGAAAGAATGCATAGACCCTAAATCAAACAACACACTGCCATAATTTGAAAAAACAATCAAAGTCCCTGATAACACATCATTTGATGGCCCAACATCTGCTAAAGTAGTTCCAAAGGATTTAACTAAACGTTTCTGCTAGTAGACTGACTGATTCCCATCATTTGAGATCTTTTTCGAACACTCGTTTGCATAATGACCCATCTCATTGCACATGAAACATTTCATGAACTGTAAATCAAATTTGGTCTTACCATCACCCTGATCTTTTTCAGTGCAATAACAAGCCTTATGTACCATCATACCACATCGGTAGCACTTTACAGAATTAAAAAGACATTCCCCGTCATGTTTTTTACCATATTTAACACAAACTAAAAACTTAGTTTTCCTACCATCAGAACTTTTGGAAGGATTCTTCCCTTTCTCATACAACCTCGATCTCTTCTCCTGTTGATTTTTATAAAAAAATTGATCATCAGCAATCTCCATTACCACCTTATCAGCACATCGAACAAGCTTTTCATAACTCTTGAACTCACGAGAAGCTAATGCCCTTCAAAATTTTTGGCTTTAATCCTATGTGAAAATGATTTATTTTACTATCAATGTCTCGGATAAAATTTTGAGTATACCTTTCCAATTGAGTGAACATTTCTTCAGAAGCAGTCGCTGAGTTTTCCTCTTGTTAAATTGCAAGAATTGTTTTTCCATCCTATGTCAAAAAACATTAGGGAAATTTTTTTCAAAAAATATACCTTTAAATTCATCCTAGTGGAGAGCATCAATCTTTTCAGCATCCTTGATATTTTTATCCATCGACCACCAATGATATGATTCACCCTCCAAATAGTAAGCAGTAAGACTAAACATTTGACTATCTGAACACCCCAAGACATCAAAAATCTTCTCCAGTTCTTTAATCCACCCTTTAGATAGAATACGGTCAGAGCTCCTCTGAATTATGGGGGATTTTTCATCATGAAATGTTCCACCACTAACATGTTCCTCTATGGTTGATCTGGATGATCTCGTGCATGGATACCACCACCATTTATCTCTTCAGTCAATTGTGCCATTGCTGCAACAAACTGTTCAGTTCCAAATCCGACCATCTCAAGATGCTGATTTGGAAGGTCATTTCCTTATGTATTCCTTTCTATCACTGCTTCCATGTTTCCGCTACGGAAAACCATTCTGAAAAAACATGTCTTAGATGATGCAACATGGTAATATTCAAATGCTATATCATTTCAATTTTACCATAAAAAAACATTTTTGGATACTCATTTAATAGAATTATAACTCTTAATGTTATTTAATCCTCCCTCTGATACCAAAAATTAGGCCCCAACCTTAAACATTTCTTAATCATGAGTTATTTCAAGAATACACATTGAGGATCTTTTCAGGTTTACAGTTTTATATAATTAGATCATAAATCATACATTACATTCCACATTTCATCAAGATGGTTACATATAAAAATAGTATTCATTTTTCCCGTAAAAGGGGACATATTTAAAATAAAACATGGAATCTTTCTTGACACTTCCTCGACTGTATCATCACATCATGTAATTTCCCCTTGACCTAATAATTTTTTTTCAAAAACATGGGATGAGCATAAAAAGATCAATAAGGGATATAAAAGTATGAAATGAAAACATTAGTCCATGTATTCATACGAATAAATGAAATCATACTTTACTAATAAAACATAAGCACTTTATCATACCTCATGAAATCATAAGATTTATGAATAACTCATAGAAATCAAATTACATAAATGTAACTTGAGGCACTCATAAGATTCTTACGTAGGGAGTAACCCTCAGGGTTACGTTTGGAATACCCAACAAAGTATATTTCCTAAATCTCTTTGGGGAAACCATTGCGTTTAACTCCTTCATGTTACCCAATGAATTGAAGAGCTATATCGGGCACACCCATCCGTAGTTTATCATGGAACCACCCGTCTTTATAAACAATTCTCAAGAACCATAATGTAATCGTATCATATAAAACACGGATAATGGAAACATAATATTTCCACATTTCAATCACAAGATATCAAAAACACATTGAAATATTAAAAAAAATTATCAAAACCATTTTCAATACCAAAATAAAAGAAAAGTACAACATGGTATTTATTTTTCATTTTAAAAAAGTTATGGCTTGTAGAGGAAGCCAAAACTCAAATAATGGTCATGACGACGGATAATTCGTTGTCGCCGCATATGATAGACAAAAACATTCCCTTTTGTCGTTTAGCAAAATGCTTCATATAAAAATATTCCTTTTGGATAAAATCTAAATTCAAAGGGGTTTATACATCGTATAAAAGATAGTTTTGTATAAAAAAATATGCCTCAATGAAAGGAGATTGATACGAAGTTCCTTACATCATGTCTGACTTGACACTATCGTTCTTTAATAACCTAAATAATAAATTAGAGTTAATTTGTACTTGCTTAAGAACCCTTTTCAAGTTAATTATTCCTTTAATATCACATATTACCATGTTATGACCATGATTTAATTATTTATGTTAATAATGGTCGTTTTGTCTATCTTTGGTACTTGAGTCAAAAATAAACTACTTATAATTACAAGTTGTTAATTCTGTAAAATATCTATTATAGGAAGAATTATATTCATGATTTAGATATCATATATATCATATATATCCAGTATAAACATTCATTTATAATATTACAAAACATTTTGAGGTAAGAAATGAAATGCACCGTTCATGGAGACGGTAAGTCGTACGTACGCATGTACACTACTTTCATTTCTATTTCATATTTAATGGAATGAAATCATAAAAATATAAAGGTATATTATAATTCATGTATAATATCATATATAATATCATTAACTCTAGCATGTATACCTCCCACATATAGCATTAATGAATCAAATCACTTTGAGGTGGCGGTAGTCCGCACTTTCAAAATTGAAGATATTGCGTATACCCATTATGGAAACCATAAAGGTATGCAATAAATGAAAAATACAGAATCATAGGAAAAAATAAACAAAATATATATAATATATAAATATAGTGACATCTTAATGGCCACCATTAAATATGATAAAAGAAGATTGACCAATCATCGTTTCGTGAGGCAGTAATTCGCAATCCACAAAAACATTAGGTTTTTTAACCATTAGACGGAGGTGTGTGTAAGTGTAAATAAAATCATTTTAATAAAAACATCCAAGTATATTGAGTAGTATTTTATTGTTACAAAAGAAATTAATAAAAATAGTTTAGTGGGTTGGAGAAGAATAATAAAACAAAAGAACATTAGAGAAGACATTACCTTTAAATCAGGCAACTCCCCTTGGATTGAACCAAAAGGGTTTCTTAAAGAACATTCTGCCTAAGGTAAGGCTTCTAGTATAAATAGTGGGATTTGGAGAGATAAAATGTGTATAGGTTGGCCGAGCCAATGGATTGAGAGGTGTGGGTAAGGTGGTAGAGGTGGGGTCATTTTATAAGATGGAGGGGCACTCTTGGAAATTCTTGAAATGTTACTTTATTATAAAATTATTTTTGGATTTTCAGGGTCCGAAAATGATATATTTCTAGTATAAGGTGATATGGGTTCTAAATCCACCCATCCAATAGGTTTTTGACATGTTTATGTCTTATATTTTACATTATCTTTTCATTTTATTTAAATCGTTCATTAATGAGGTAATCACAGCTTCATCACGATGTCATTAATAAATTAATTTATTTAATGTATAAAAATTATAAAAAAATACCATGATGTAGGAAATTTTTTTAGATTTCAAGTTAATATTTATTGTCTAAGAGATAATTTCTGTAGGGAAATTTAAAATTGTTTTACCTGGGTGGTACATACTTTTGTTATACTTTCCTTTTAAAAAACATAAAATGATAATGTGTCACTATCACCCAAAATTGATTCCTTGGGGTCCCAAAGTTTGGCACAAGGAATCACATGGTCTGCCTTGACACAACCAGTAGCATTAGGACACATGTTGTGGTCATTTATTATTATTATGAATTTATTTTATTACCCTTAACTACACAATTACTAATTAATCACGATACTTAAAGATAATTACCGTCGTTACTATTCATAACATCAAAAAAAAGAGTCTTAATTACATAATTTGGAACTTTTGATTCCAAATATGGAATCCATTTTTCCAAACTACAATCACAGAAATTGTAGTAATTAATTTAAAAATAATTCCCATTGTCAAAACAAATAGCGGGTTTTTTTGATATAATATCTATCAATAGTTTGACAATTGTTTATGTCTAATTTCGAAGTGAAATTAATCACAATGACCACCATTGGATTAAATGGTAAAAATATATTCTAATTAAACTTTAAAACCAATTAAGAAGATATTCTATCAATATAATTAAATTAGATGAAAAAGCAGTTTTGAAGTAAAAAACAGTATTTTTCACTATTCATTAAAAAATGACAATTGTCTGAAAAATACAAAAAATTTAACCAAATTAAATTTCAGTGTCCCAAGACTAAAGAATAAGTTTATTTTGACATAAATGTACATAGATATGAAAATCCATAATTATTTACTTACTTGGGAAGTTACATTATTCAATTTTACTCAATCAATAAGTGGTACTATTGGATAATGATATCTCACATGAGGAGTAGATGGTGTAGACCTTAGATCACAGGGAAAAAATTATTGTAAATAATTAAAAGAACCTTTTAAAAGGGATGTGGATAAAAAAATTAAGATGAATTTTAGAAAATATAGTATATGATTAATTTTAAATTACTTTTTTTTTTGTAGTGTTTTCAATGTAAAATCCAAGGGTGCAATTTCTGAAGGGTGGTAGATTTTAATGGAAAAAAATTTTATAAATACAATTCACCTAGTTCTATATTTAATTGTATTATTATGTGTTATGGTTATAGAAAAAAATATGTTATTTGTTTTTATTATATCATATTATATTTAAAATATAGTTAAATAACCCAAACACTGATAATATAGTTTCTGATGAGTCGTTAATGGAATAATATAAATATAGGGTTTTAACAAATCCAATTGAAACAACCTAAGAAATTGATGACCTCAACTAGTAGGATAGTACTCTGTGAAGCCCATTAGTCAAGGCTTACTAGATAGATATAATCACTAAGATTTTCCTTTGAACAATCTAATGCTGATATATACAAACTTCTGCATGATGAAAATTTCTTCCAATAGAAGTTCATGCTCATCGAGATCAAGACCCATACCATGTACACCGAACCACCCAATGAAAATATCACCATTATGAACATTAGACTTATGTATTTTTCTAGTGTATTAAATGTATATGTATCAAGACATTTAAAATTTATTTCTGTATATATAAATATCATTATAACAATTAAAATATATTCTTCATGATAAATAATTTTTTATTTAGATATAAAAAAACACCACATATATTTTGGGAAATTATTTAAAATCAATTATGGTTGTTTAGTTATTAAATTTTTAAAATTGATAATATTTTTTATCATATAATTATTAAATAAACATTATTAAATATAAGTTATTATATAATTTTTTATGTAAAATATAATTTTAATAAGGGTCTGAATCAAATAATAATGAAAATCCTATTATTTTAAAATAATTGCCTATTAAAATTAAAATGAAAAAATTAATATAAATATAATATTATTTTAATATGGTTAATATATTTTTGGAACGATAACAATTATGTTATCCTATGATTATTTTTTGAAAATATTCTAAGCAAAACCTATTTTCATATATAAATTATATACTATATAAATATACAATGTTTATTATAAAATCACAATGACCCAAAAATGATGTATTAATTATTATAATGCTTATAAAATAGAAAATATATCTCTTTTCTTAAAAAACAATGTCACGTTTTGTCAAATTTAGTAATTTTTAAAATCCTTTATAAATCCTAATGAACATAAAATATTTTTAAATTTTTTAAATTCATTTATTTAATGATATAACTCACATAAACATCAGAAAGGGTATAAATTTAATAATAATGTAACATGGCCTTATGAAAAACTGAATTTTAACCATATTTTTTATAAACCATCGGTAAAATCATGGAAGGGTTTATGGTTTTGGTTTTTTAAAATATAGAGTCAATATCCTATGTTTGGGAAATAATAATGAATACCCATATTTTCTCCTTAATAAACCACTCCATGATCCTAGTATTTTTCACTAAAAACCCATCAATGATTTATTTAGTGAATCATACACTATATAGAGTACTCCCAATGTTCACAAAACATCTCACAAAGCATCTATAATGTATTTAGAATTACACTCTCTTGTCAAGTAATCCTCTTCTAATCCTCTTTATATACTTTTATTCATTATCTTTTGTGATTTACTTATAATTCAATATTATATAATATGTTATTTCAAATCCCCAAACTCTTCATTTTATTTTTAAATGATTAAATACCCCCTTTCTCTCATTTATCACTCACATGACCATTTATAATCCCATGTTTAGGATACAACAAGTCATTTCATTTTTTTATTGAAAACTAATGTGTAGTGAATACAAATATACAATTATTATCAAGTCTGATCAACATTATGGATTTATACATATTTTATTTTATAATTACATTTATTATTTCCATATTCCATGACCATGTAATATAATGTTTGGATAAATGATTAAAGTTTTTATGATATATGTGTCAAAAATATTCATGAGAATAAAATAAGATGAATATACATCTAAAATAGTATAGAACACCAATGCATTGGTAAATGTTTTTGTATAATTATGTTTAATCTAAGTGAATTTTGAGTGAACCTAACATATCTTTGGCCTTTTTTATATCAAGATTTTTGGGAGTGGATCCATGAAATATTCTTTCTGAAGTATTTTTTTTGTTTCTTCTACATTTCTATGATGCCTTTATATTATTATACTATATCATGCCACAATATTCATGTTTATAGTTCCATCACATTTTATGCCCTATTGATATGCCTATTTTCTAACATATACAACATTTCTTTCTTATTATTCCATATTTATTTTTTTAATGGGATTCATTACTCACCCTTTTCTTATGTATGTCTTTAGGTTATCCCTTACCATTTGAAGTATTAAGGTATAACATGATCATGTTAAGAATTTTATATTATTGAATATGTATTCCCTATTTTATATTGTTATGTAATGTATAAGTTTCTTAAAGACAATATAATTCGTGATCTTCCATATTGTATTATTATTAATCATATATAATAAATCACAAATTAATGTGTTATAATGTTAATGGTTATCATATCTTACATGCCAATACCTGATAGTTGTCATAATTTAGTTATAAATTTTTTTATATTATAATTTTACAAGTATGATATAATGGTATACTATATAACAGTTCATTTACACTTTGGTTTGTGTGTATTGTAAATATCCAGAAGTTTAAAGGAAAATTTTTTCTTTAATTCTTTGGGATTTTATGAGTCTGTAGTTTATGACGGCACCTGATTCCGAGACCCGGTGTGCTCGTAATAATTTTCTAATGTTTTGTTTGGGTATGTTCAGTTAAAGTACGTGAGGGGTTTTCTATCTTTTGAACTAGTGATCAGAATTGAAATATGAGAACACCTATGAACTCACATCACCGGTATTCGCTTAAGGAGACCTCTACTGCAGATGCGTTTGGTCGAGAGTGGATGTTATAAATTGGGGTTTCTAATTATTAATTAATGATTAATGAAACATGTGTGTGTAACAAATTTTTATTTTAAGGTGGTTAAACTATTTGGGTGGTGGGGCCCACCCCCACATAACCTCCCATGGGATGATATTGTGTGGCTAGCCCCACACAGGAACCTAACCCTTTAACTCCCCTAGAGCACATTTAACTCCCCTTTATTAATTGGACAACTCTACTAATTAATTAGAAACTTTCACCTCCTCTAATATTTTAAATTTAAACCATTCATTAGAATAAATTAAATGTGGCGTCACATTTAATTAAGAACAACTTGTGGTGTTTTGAAAATGATTTAATAAGACCATCATTTATTTTTTTTTGGTGGTTGGCATAATCTTTTGAGAGAGCTTGTAGTTCTTCGAGAGCAACATATTAGAACGAAGAACGAAGATGTCGTCTTCTCCTTATCCAATCAGGGAAAGAAATAGGAGACACCACCCGCCAAGAATGTCGCCAACGATGAAGTCATCTCCACCTGACGTCAATGGGACGACACTTCCTTCATGCGACTCCATCAGGTGATCACCGAATACAAGGTAAGGGTTTGTTTGGATTGATTTAACTATTCGTTCCTCATTTTTTATTGTGGTTCGATGTCTGCAATTTATTATCACCTAACGTGGAGTTATCAGGATGAACAAACATGACTTGACAACCCTCCGTTGGTTCTTGGTTGGATTGTGACGGTGGTGGCACAACTATGCCACCAGAAGAGAGGAAAGCGGTGGAGCATCGACGGGCAGTGACTGGTCGGTTAAAAGTGGATCTGTCGGCGCATGTGCCACCGAGTCACCGATGGGGATGGGTCCCGTCACACTGAGCTGGAGAAGAAACGCGGCCAGGAGGTCCTCGGTGGATTAGAGGCGCGGTGTCGGTGCACCGTAGTGGAGGTGCGGAGACTGTCGGTCGGGCCATTCACCATGGAGCTGGAGTGGTCTGGGGCCAAAGGGATATGGTGGATGAAGGAGGGCGTGGTTCACCCTCATATTTCACAACCAGCTGGCCAGCTAAGCCAGCCAGCTGGGCCGGACAACACGAAGTGAACCGACCAGGTGCCACACGGCCGGATGGCCGGGCGCCACATGGCCGGCTGGGCTAGGAGCCACATGTCCAGCTGGGCAGAGTTCCAAACTGAGTATTGTTATACTCACCCCAGTACGGGCTAAAACCACACCTCATTATGTTGGATGCAGATGACATCCATCGCTAACGGAGGCCGAGAGAACCACCAATAGACTATACCAAGAGGTGGACCTTACGACGAGTTGACACATGGAGGAGACTGACAGACTTGAGTGTTGAGGTGTGCATCTGTACTTACCCTTCAGGTAGGAATCCCTAGAGGATGATCCAGAAGCTACTTAGTACATTCTATTATTTGTCCCTTTATACTTGTACTTTTTGTTCAATTGGGTTTTTGTACTGGCTCATTTAATTTCTAGAAAACTCTTTTGTATTCAGTTTACTTAGTGTTTACTTCATGTTGCAAACTATGTTCTGTTTGCATCCATTTTATAAATGAAATTCCTTCCTATCATATAAGTTGATGCCTTTGGTGCGAGTCACCAGCCCTTGGCCTATAGAAGGCAGACTTGGGGTAGTCACGGTACGGGCCCCAAGGATTGTCTTGACAAATTTGTATTAGAGGAGTAGATTATACCGTAGAACATAAGACTCAGATCTGTCTTACTGTGATGCAATATTATTAAGAGTATTGATTATGGTTTCAGTCCAGGGAGTCCAGTGTTGGTGCGGCGACCAACGTATCCATACATCAGGACCATGACTTCTGATTGCCGACTAAGTGCATGAAAACATAGATTGCGTGTGTGTTTCAAGAGTTTACTTTGTGGTCCCTTTATGCCAGCTCACCAGGTATAACTTATTGACGGTGGCGTACTTGTTCTTTATCAGGATTCCACAGCATAGCTAGCTAGCTAGGGATCCCAATATAGTACATGATGACGACCCACCATGCAAAGAGGTTCCGGTTTAGGGCCCTCTTTCTACGTTGTCACCTTCGGGTGGTGTACCAGCAACACCACCACATGTTGGGTAGAAGATACCACCGACCTCAATGGTAGACGATGCACGCTGACTGAGTGCGTTTTACGAGTTCCAGTGGTAGAGGCCTTTGATATTTTGAGGCGAGAGATATTCCCATGCAGCATAGGAATGTATGGAGGCAATTACTAGAGTTTTCCACCTATTTGAGACATTATTAGAGAAGATTTTATTCTTATATAATAATATTTTTCTGTGTGTGACCATGAGGATGGTCCGTATAATGATGAAGATTCAGTACTTTGACTGCTTTCCGAGATGGTACCAATGGGAAGTGTGACAACTATATCATTTCCCATTGTTCAACAAACACCACCGGCCATACCATTAGAGGACTATTGTTGGACATGTGCCTTACATGTGTTTCAGCACCAGATATCCCTCACTTTCCAAGGTGAGCTCGTCCCACAGGCGGCTGAGGACTTTCTTGAGGAGGCATCTGAGAGTTTTCTAGAGCTTATACAGCTTCAGCATGGTGACGTGTCTGTACCTGAGTATTCATCGAGGCATAATGATCTTTCCTAGTTCTTGATGAATATGATTCGATCAGATATATAGATCTTATACCTTTTATCGACGTGTGTTTATGGATATCTGAGCCATAACTTTTTCCTCTATCCATTTCTACTTATGTTTGGGTGCTAGAGAGAGAAATTGTGGTTGAATGGTCATTGGCTGATCGGATACAACCAGTGAATGTTAGCAGTTGGAAATAATTTTACTAACGTCAGTCTTCGATACTTGGGCGTGTTAGATGATTCGGGAATAGGAAGTGTAAAGTATAGATGAATCTATAGGGCAGTAGAAATTGATGCAGAGTTAGGAGAGCAGCATGAGGTGGTGAACATTTTGACATGTTACAACCACCTGCCTTTGTAGTCCCCACTAGACTCATAGAGCTAGAGAGCAGGGGAAGAGAGTAAATTTAGGCGGCCAAGGAGTGTGGACAATGGGATCTAGGAATAATTTGAGGTACTTTCTATGTTTACTACTTCCTACTGTATCAATAGACATATGTACCAATCATTCCTTCCGTACACAAATCTTGTCCCAGACCTAGAGTTTCTAGTTAAACCGTTTACTTGACCCCTGCGTTTGGAGATACCTTTGGTAGAATACGTGATAATAACACATATTCTGATGGTGTGATCTAACCCTTATGGTGATAGTTTAGGTTAGAATCTCTTGGTGGTAGCGTCGAGGACTTATGAAGTTAGATTTGGTATGGACTGGGCAACCAAAGTTCATACAAAGATTGATTGTATTAGGAAAAAAGGTTGTAGTTTATCAACAATGTTTTGATGGGGTTTTCCTTGGTCGGAAAAAAGGATTACCCAGGCAGTACAAGATGGAATCATGAAAAATAGGGTTTGGTCGATCTCTTATGATTCGACCAGACTTACGTCTATACCAGACTCTTCCAGAGTTATAGCACCACTATCAGTTTTGGTGAAGATGGGGAAAACCTCAATGTGGTTGGAGAGATGCCAGTAGAGCTTTCAGGAGATGAGGTAGAGGCTGACTAATGCCCAAATCATGAGGAATCCAGAGGAAGTTGTAGAAAACTTAGTTTACTGCGACTCATCCGGGACCAGACTCGAGTGTGTCCTGAAGCAGGAATGAGCAGTGATCCTTTTGGTTCGCGGCATTTGAGACAGAATGAGAAGAACTACGCTACGCATGACCTGGAGATAGCAGCAGTGGTCTTTGATATGAAGATGAGGTGGCAATATCATATGGGAGAATTCATTACAGTGTACTCTGACCACAAGAGTCTCAGGATTATCATTTCATAGAAGGACATGAACCAGAGATAGCAATGATGGCTTGAGTTTCTCCAGGACTATGACTTTGACATAGCCAATATTCATTTGAAGAGGAATGTAGTAGTATATTCTCTCAGCAGGAGATCGGGAATTAAGCTGCTATGAGAGGAAACAGAGTAGCAGGCCTCATTGAAGATATCCTTTGTGGATAGACATGGAGCATCCCTTCTGCAGTCTCTCACAGTCACTCCACCTTTTCAGCGAGTCAGAGAGGCACAACGTGGGGATGCTGACTATGAGACATGACGTACTCAGAAATCCACAGGGCATGCACATAATGGATTTTCGGACGGTGGGGAACACATCATTCTCTTCAGAGAACGTACTATTTTGCCAGTGTCACATCAGGATGAAGTGTTGAGAGATTTACACACATCTCATTTAGCGGAAAAACCAGGTGTGGTGAAGATGTATTAGGTCCACCGACAACAGCACATGTGGTTAGGTATGAAGAAGGCATTATTGGAGTTTGTCTCTCAATACCTCACATGTTAGGAAGTGAAGGGGGAGCATCCGATACTAGCCAACATGGATCATCCTTTAGAGGTCCCAAAGATGGAGAATGAGTAGATATCTATGGAATTCGTGACAGTTCTTCCACATACATCCAAGAGACTGAGACCTCTGGTGTTCCAGGATGGCGGCCATGTCTTTTTACGAGTCTCACCTTGATGAGAAATACAGAGTTTTGCCCAAGGCGGAAATATATCTATGAGATTTATCGGACAATTCCAGGACCTCATAAGAGTTGGTGAGGTGTCTTACCACTTAGCTCTTCCAAATCTATTTCACCAGGTGCATGGCGTCTTCCACGTATCCAAGATGAGTAAATACTTTTGTGACCCTTCCCACATTATCAACCACGAGAAGATGGATATCAATTACAGGGTGACATTCACGAAGGTTTTAGTAGATATTGAGGATTTATGGGAGTAGTTCCTACGTGGACTGCCAATTCCTTTGGTGCACGTTCTCTAGAAGAACGGGAACCTCCAAGAGTTCACATGGGAGCACGAGGCTCATATGTGTTCTCAATATCCCTTTTGATTTCCTAGTGTGTGATGTTGCTTTATGGGGACGTAAATCCCAGAGGTGGGGGTAATGTAAAGACCCAGAAATTTCAAGGAAAAGTTTTAAATAAATTCTGTGGAATATTACGAGTCTGTAGATTCTGACGCCACATGATTCTGAGACCCAGTGTGCCCGAAATAATTTTCTAATGTTTTGATCGGGTACGTTCAGTGAACGTAGGTGTGGGTTTTTCTATCTTTTGAACTAGTGCTTGGAATTAAAATCTGAGGACACTGATGAACTCGCATCATAGATATTCGCTTAAGGAGACCTCTACCATAGTTTCATTTGGTCAAGAGTGGATGTTATAAATTGGGGTTTCTAATTAAAAAATTAATTTCTAAATAAAAATGTGTGTGTAACACATTTTTATTTGAATGTGGTTAAAGTATATGGGTGGTGGTTCTTTTCTCCAATGAGAAGTTGGAGGAGGGGCCCACCCCCATATAACCTCCCATGGGAGGATATTGTGTAGAGGGGACCACAAGATCTCTTAACCATTTAACTCCCCTTGAACCCCTTTAACTCCCCTTTATTTATTGTACAACTCTCCTCATCAATTGTAAACTTTCCCCTCCTCTAAAATTTGGAATCTGAACCATTCCATAGCATTAATTAAATGAGACAACACATTTAATTAAGCACAACTAGGGGAGTTGTGCCAAATAAATAATAATACCATCATTTATTTGGGGGGGGGGGGTTGGTATAATCATTTGAGAGAACGTGGAGTTCTTGAAGAGAGGCATATTCCAATGAAGAATGATGATGCAGTCCTCTCCTTCACCATACTCGGAAAGAATGGGGAGGTGCCACCTGCAAAAAACGTCACCGACGACAACATCATATCCTCCCGACGTCAACCGAACGATGTCGCCTTCCCAAGACCCAGTCCGGTGATCACCGAATACATGTTAGGGGTTTGTTTTGATTGAATTAAATCTTCGTTCCTCATCGAATACTGTGGTTCGATGTCAGAATATTGATGTCACCTAACGCGGAGGGTGTGGGCTGAACAAACATGGCACAATGACCCTCTGTTTGTTAATGGTTTTTGGTCGATGATGGTGGTGCAATGACACCACCAGAAGAGAGGAACGTGGTGGAGCATCGGTGGACGGTGACAGGTCGTCCATGAGAGGAATCGGCGGAGCAAGGGCCACCAGGTCACTGAAGGGGAGTGGTGTTGTTGCACTACACCAGAGAAGAACCCTGGCCAAGAGGGTAGCAGCAGATGAGAGGCACGACGCCGTCGTGCAGAGCCGAGGGCAGCAGAACCGCGACACCGTCACGCCGTGGTGGAGGTGAAGAGACAACCGTGCTAGCGACCATGTTGCTAAAGAGGACCACGACCAAATGCCGGCACCTCACACCGGCCGTTACGGACCACAAGGGGGGGTTCCCCTCCCTTTGTGCGGCATGTGGGCGAGCCGGGTAGGACGCCCCACAGCCAGCCGGGCGGGTGCCTCACAGCTGGTCGGTCGGGCGCCACACCGCAAGCCGAGCCAGGTGCCCCATGGCCAGCCAGTCGGGCCACCCATGCTGACTGGGATGCCACTCTGATCAGGGTTCAGACCTGCAGATCAGTTCGGATCCCTAGAGTGGGTCGGACCCCTTTCTGAACCTTTTAACCCAAAATCACTTATTCGACTGTATCATGGGCAACGAGTGTCCAATCAACGAACCGTCCATAGTGACGAAAGGCTTAGATCAGAACAGTAGTTTTGGCATACTCCACTTGTGGTTTGTATGTAGTGGGACTACAATCAGGTTTGTTTGAGCCCAAAACCCAAATGGTCCCCTAGACCGGAAATGTCAATAACTCTTAGACTAGGAATCGAGCATGCTATCTGTAGGAACCCTAGAACTGGCTGCGTTGACATTTGTACCGGAATCCTATGTGGGTTCGACTGTGACGACAACCATACTGGAATCATCCATGGGTTTGATGACGACAACTACTGTACAAGAATCCTTTGTGGGTTTGACAACCCTGACTTCTGTTCCTGTATCGTGTGTGGGTCTGACTGAATTGTTGGTACTGTATCTTGTGTGGGTCCGACATCTCAGATGAATCGTAGCGAGTCCTATATCATGTGTGGGTCCGATGACTTAGGAGGTCCTATATCTTATGTGGGTCTGACAGCTTAGATGAGATAGCAGGTCATGTATCCTGTATCGGTCTGACGACTTAGCTGCTCTTGTATCTTGTGTGGGTACGACAGCTTAGTTGAGTTAGCTAGTCCTGTATCTTTTGTGTGTATAATGGCTTAGCTGGTCTTGTATCATGTGTGGGTCTGACAAGTTATATGTGATTCCTGACACTACATATTGTGTGGGTCCGACGGCATAGATGGTCCTGTATCATGTGTGGGTCTGATAGCATAGATGATCCAGTGGCTACATCTGATCATCTACATCTCTCCACTATTGTGGCATACCTGTGTGAGATGAGTCATGTCTTTCAACCATTATCATTGTGATTATTGTCTTTACTTTTTGGAATTGGGTTGTTCTTAGGCTCGAGAGTTGGAGCGGGACTATGATTGGTAACATAGGTATATTTATGGGAATATACCTAAGAAGGGTTGCTTGATACTTCGTGATTGTATCTTTCTTATTTTGTTTATCCTTTGTGGATTTTGTGAGACCTTGCAGGTCTCGGGGTACGTACTATGTATCATTATACTCACACCTACACAAGCTATGATAGTACCTTGTTGTGTTGGATGAAGATGATGGACAACGCTGATGAAGGCCAAGAGCGCCACGACTGGACAGTATCTAGAGGTGGGCCTTACGACGATTCGACACAAGGAGGAGAATAATGGTGGTGAGTGATGAGGTGGCCATCTGTACCTACCCTACAGGTTGGAATCCCCGGAGGATGATCTATGAGATTCTATTTACATTCAGTTGTTTGTCCCTTATTATTTGAACTTGTTTTTTAGTTGAGATTGTATACTGGCTCATTTACTCTCCCTCTCACTCTTTTATATTCAGTTTACCTAGTGTTTACTTCATGTTGAATACTCTATTCTGTTTATTTACTTTTTTATAATGGAAATGACCTCCCATCTTAGGGATTTACCACATTAGTGCTAGTCCACAGCTCCAGGCCAATGGAATGCGGGCTTGGAATAGTCATAATATGGGCCCCGGGGATGGGTCAGGACAAATTGGTATTAGATGGGTTGTTTCTACCGCATAATGTAGGACTCTGATCAGTCTTACTGTGAAGCAGTAGTGTTAAGAGTATAGAGTGTGGTTTCAGTCCAGGGAGTCCAGTGTTGGTGCAGTGGCCGACGTCTCCATACACCGTGACCCTGACTTCGGATTCCCGACTCAGTGCACGAAAACACTAATTACGCGTGTGTTTAAAGAGATTCCTTTGTGGTCTCTTTGAGTCATCTCACCAGGTATAACTTATTGACTATGGCACACATTTTCCTTATCTAGATGCCACTGCATAGACAGCCAGCTAAGGTTCCTGAGAGAGTACATGATGATGGCCCAACACTCCACAAGGCTCCTGTTTACGGACCTCTTTCTATGTTGGAACCTTCTGGTGGTGTACCAACAGCACCACTACACGTTGGGCAGCAGATACCACCTACCGCACTAGAAGATGATGCACGCTGACTGAGCACATTTTACGAGTTCCAGTGCTATAGGCCTCTGAGGTTTCAAGGTGAGACAAATTCCCAGGTAGAAGAGGACTAGAGGGAGGCAATTACTTAAGTTTTCCACCTAATTGAGACACCAGTAGAGCAGATATTGATCATAGATACTAAATTTTTTCAGTGAGTGACCATGAGGATGGTCCGCATAATGATGAGTTTCGGTACTTGGACCGTTTTCTAAGATGGTACCATCAAGTAGTGTGCCAACTATATCACGACCCATTGTTCAGAAGACACTACTGGTTGAACCGGTAGAGGACACTTGTAGGATTAGTGCCTTACATGTGTTTTAGCACCAGATATCCCTCGTGTTCTGAGGTGATACCGACACATAAGTGGCTAAGTGGCTTAATGAGGTGGCTGAGAGTTTTCTAGTGCTTATACAGCTTTGGTAGGAGGACATGTTGGTGCTTAGTATTCATTGAGGCATACTGATCATTCCTAGTACTAGATGAATATGATTCAATTAGTGAATTAGAGCTCGGGCCTCTTAGAGAGGTTTGTTTAAGGACATCTGGCCTACACTTTTTATTCTATTCATTCCTACTTATGTAAGGGTGCTAGAGAGAACCTTTGTGGTTGAATGTTCATCGGATGAGCGGATACATCCAGTGAATGTTAGCTGTTGGATAGCAGAAAACTAGCGTCAGTCTCAGAGAATTGGGTGTGTGATATGTTTCAGGAAGAGGAAGTGTTAAGGATAGATGAATCTACAGTGCATTATATGTGTAAGCGGATCTAGGAGGGAATCATGAGGTGGTGAACATTTTAACATGTTACAACCACAATCCTTTGTTGTCCCCGCTAGGCATAGGGAGACGGAGGGAAGGGGAAGAGTGTAGCTGCATGCAGTCAAGGAGTGTGACCCAAGGGCTCGATGAATGATTTGAGGTATGGTATGTGTCTACTACTAGCTGCTGTATCAATAGACATAGGTTCTGATTATTCCTTTCTTCCATGAATCTTGTCCCAGACCTAGAGTTTCTAGTTAAACCATTGACTTGACCCTCAGGTCTGGAGATGCCTTTGGGAGGAGACTCGATAATCACACAAATGATGATACTGTGATCTGGACCTTGAGGTGAGAGTTTCGGTTGGAACCACTTTGTGGTAGCGTTGAGGCATTACGATGTTAGTTTCATTATGGACAGGGAAACAACAGTTCATACAAATATTTACTTTATTAGGAAAAAATATTGTGGTTTATCTACATATTTGGTATGGGTTATTCCAAGGACAAAAAAAATGAAAACCCACGCATCACAAGATGGAATCATGCATAAGATGGTGCAGTCAATCACTCATGAGTCAGCTAGACTTACCTTTGTCCCAGATACTTC
Source organism: Viscum album (assembly GCA_963277665.1). Taxonomy (NCBI): domain Eukaryota; kingdom Viridiplantae; phylum Streptophyta; class Magnoliopsida; order Santalales; family Viscaceae; genus Viscum; species Viscum album. Next base: position 1,702,291,531 of record OY728163.1, on the reverse strand, counting down.
CAGAGTTGCAGCACCACTATCAGTTTTGGAGAAGAAGGGGTAACCCTGAGTGAGGACGGAGAGATGTTGGCAGAGCATTCAAGAGCGAAGGCAGAGGCTGACAATGCCCCAATCTCGAGGATTCCATAGGAAGGCATAGGGAACGTAGATTACTTCGACACATCAGGGACCAGACTCGAGTGTGTCCAGATTCAGGAGCGAGCAGTGATCACGTATGGTTTTCGGCAGTTGAGATAGTACATGTAGAACTACGCTACCCATGACATGAAGTTAGCAGCACTGGTCTTCTCCTTGAAGATGTGGTAGCACTATCATATGGTCAAATGCTTTATAGTCTACTCTAACAACTAGATTATCATGTATATCTTCTCACAGAAGGACCTGAATCTGAGAAAATGGTGATAGAATGAGTTCCTACAAGACTATGACTTCGAGATAGTCAATACACCCTGGAAGGGGAATGCTGTAGCAGGTTCTCGTAGCAGGAGATCAGGCATTCCACTGCTAGGATAGGCGAGAGAGCAACTAGCTGCGATGTAGATATACATTGTTGATAGAGATAGAGCAACCTTTCTGTAGTCTCTTAAAGTCACTCATACACTTATTCAGTGAGTCAGAGAGGCAAAACATGGGGTCATTGACTATGAGACACGACATGCTCAGATATCCAAAAGGTAGGCACATAATGGATTTTTTAATGTGGGGAACATGTCATTCTCTTCAGAGAATGTACTATTATTATAGTCTTAATTCAGGAGGAAGTGTTGTGGGAGATACACACATATTCTTTAGCGGTACAACCAGGTGTGGGGAAGGTGTATCAGGACTTCCGACGAAAGCACTGGTGTCCATTTATGAAGCAGACACTAGGTGCATGACGTCTTCCACGTATCCCAGTTGAGGAAATACCTGCACGACCCTTCCCATATTATCAACCATGAGGATTTGGATATTGATGACAGAGTGACATTCACGAACGTTCCAGTATAGATTGAGGATCAATAGGAGTGGGTCCTACATGGATGGTCGATTCCTCTGGTGCGCGTTTACTGACAGCACAAGAACCACCAAGAGAGCACATGGGAGCAACATTCTAAGATACGTACTCAATACCCTTTTTGTTTCCCTATTATGTGGTGTAGCTTAATGGGGACGTAAATCCCTAAAGTTGGGGTAATGTAATGTCCCAGAAATTTCAAGGAATGTTTTTTCTTAAATTTTTTGAATTTTACGAGTCTGCAGTTTCTGACGAAACATGATTCTGAGGCCCGGTGTCCCCAGAATAATTTTCTGAAGTATTTTTCAGGTACGTTCACTAAACTAATGTGTGAGGTTTTCTATGTAACTCCTCGAGCTTCCATGATACGCTTCTCATTCAATAATTCAATAGCTTGCATTGTACGCAACTTCGAGTTCTAACACACCGCAACTAATCAAAGTATCTGTTATGAATAGTAATAACCACTTTTTAAATTTATAGAAATTTTATATTTCAAAATGGACTTCGTTTTTTGTATTCGTAATATCAAATTTATCCTATGTTGAATTTTTTGTAACTTTTTGAGAATTTCCAATTTTTTTTGAATAGTGAAAAATACTCAAAACAAATTTTTTAATAAAAATAATTTATTGTGATAAATTATACTATATATTGGTTTTAAATTATAATTAGAATATATTTTTACAATTTTATCCAATGGTGGTCATTAGAATTAATTTAACATTGAAATTGGACATAAACAATTGTCAATCTTTTGATATAAATTGTTTCTTAAAAACACGCTATTTGTTGTAACAGAGAGAATTAATTATAAAATTAATTAATGAAACTTATATGTTTGGAATTTTGTAAAATAGACATCATTTTTGAATTCATAATTTCAATTATAGCTTAGGGTGAAATTTTGGCCTTATTCTGAAAAACGTCAATTTTTGATGAATAGTGAAACCACTAAGTGGATGTTAAAAAACTGATTTTTCGTTAAAACGAAACATTACCACTTCTATGTTTTGAATTTCAAAAATCCGACATACATGGTTGTCATTAAGAAGTAAAATGTGGTTCAATGAGATTAAAATAATTTTTTTGTGAATAGTAACTTTTAAGTTCTTAATCGCGGTTAGAGGTAATTAGTGTAGTTTAAGGTAAAAATAATGTTTTAATAATATGAGATGAGTTTGAAACATGTCCTACCCTCATTGGATGTGCCATGTCCGCCCAAGAAAATCCATGGGTCAACTTGGGGACCCCATGGAGCCACTTTAGTTGGAAAATGACATAAATACCTTTTATTTAATGTTAAAGTAAAAAATGACACAAACATGAGATGTTTTACTAAAACAATTTTTACATGGGGTTATACAAGTAATATTTTTTACTATAAATATTAATTGGAAAGATAAAAAGATTTCCTACATCATAGTAGTTTTTTTATAATTTTTAGACATTAAATAAAGTAAATTATTTATGACATCATGATGATGCAGCGATAACCTCATTATTTAACGATTTAAATAAAATAAAAAGATAATGTAAAATCCGAGGCTTAAACTTGTCAAAAACCTATTGGATGAGTAGATTTAGAACCCTTATCACCTTATCCTCTAATTATATAGGTGTGGGACCTCTAAAATCTGAATCTATTTTTATAATAAAGTGTCTTTTCTTTACATTCCAAGAGTGCCCCTCCTCTCCACTTATAAAAAGGCCCCCACCTCTACCACCTTACTCACACTTTCAAAGCCTTTTGGCTCGGCCAACCTCTGCCCAAATACTCTCCCAACTTCCCTTCCTTACTCCTAGAAGCCTCACATTGTGCAGAAGTCTTTCCAAGGAATCCTTTGGCTCAAATCAAAAGAGTTACCCAATTTTAAGGTAATGTCTTCTCTTAAGTTATTTTGTTTTATTTTTCTTATCCAAACCCCTACACTCTTTTTATTACTTTATTTTGTAACAACACCAGTATCATAAATATACTATGATGTTGTTATAATGAGGATTCAAGATACAATTACACATACTTACATCTAATGGTTAAAGAACATACAGTTTCTGTGGATGGCGAATTTCTGCCTCACGAAACGATGATTGTTCAACACTCATAAAACACCATCAAAGGTGGACATTAAGATGTAACTCTATTTATAAATGATATATAATATGTTTATGTTTTACTTAAGGTTCTGTATTTTTCATTTATGGTATACCTTTATTGTTTCCATTATGGGTAAACGCGATATTTTCATTTTAGGAAGTGCGGACTACCGCCCCCTCAAAGTGATTTGAATCGTTAATCCCATATGTGGGATGTATAAAGGATGGATTAAATGATATTATATATGATGTTATACTGGAATTATAATATACCTTTATATCATTATTATTTCATTAAATATGAAATAGAAATGAAAGTAGCGTCCATGCGTACGTACGGCTTACCGTCTCTATGAACGGTGCATTTCATTTCTTACCTCTAAACATTATGGAATATTATAAATGCATGTATATACTGGATATATATGACATATATGATATCTATATCATGAATATAATTTTGGATACAATGGATATATCACCACATCAACAACTTGTAATTATAAGAATGTTATTTTTGACTCATGTACCTAAGATCGACAAAATGACCGTTATAAACATAAATTATTACATAATGTTCATAACATGGTAATAAGGGATATAAAAGGAATAATGAACATGAAAAAGGATCTGAAGTAAATAGGAATTAACTCTAGTTTATTATTCAGGAGGTTAAAGAACGGTCGAGTCAGGACAGGATGCAAGGTATGGGAACTTCTTAACCCAATTTCCATTCTTTGGGTTAATCTCCTACTTTCTAATTATGTCATGATATTATTATGTCCTATATTGTATTTTTACTTTATTTATGTGTACTTATAGTGAATACACATTATAGATCTATTTTATTTTAAAAATTATCTTTTTAAGGATGTTGTCTCAATATCCTTTCGTTGAGGCATATGTGGTTATATACACAACTTTCTTTTATACGGTGTATAAACCCCTTTGACTTTTACTTTTATTCAAAAGGAATATTTTTTATACAAAGCATTTTACTAAACGACAAAAAGGGAATGTTTTCCTTTCCGTACTTATGCGGCGACAATGACTTCTCTGCCGCTGTGACCATTATTTGAGTTTCGGCTTCCTCTACAAGCCATCACTTTTTTTTAATGAAAAATAAATACAAAGTTTTAACTTGCTTTTATTTTGGTATTGAAAAGGTCTTTGAAAGCGTTTTTATTATATCAATGTGTTGTATTGCCATCTTGTGATTGAAATGTGGAAATGTTATGTTTCCTTTATGCATGTTTTATGTGATACGATTTTGTTATGGTTTATGATATGTTTAGACCTATTCATATGAGGAATGAATTAGACTTAATAAGTGACGGGTGAAGCCCGCTATAGCTCCTCGATGAATCGGTAGGTCTCATGAGACAAACTAGTGTCTTGGAACGAGGCCTTGAAAAAATCTTATTTGTGGTCTTGGCACGAGGCCTTGGCTACGTGGTTATGATAGTCTGGCATTATGCATTCCATCATTATGAAAGTGGTTATTGATATTGCATGGGATTATTAGATTAGTAGAATATCCAAGTGAGTAAGTAAATGGCATTATTTAATTTCATTTTTTCCATATTATGCTAAAGTTCATGTTTAAAAAGGATTTTGTTTTAGTTATATGTTTCCTTAAATTTTAATGATTATTTATGAAAGCTTCCGCAATATTGTTATCCTTACTGAGCATCTGAGCTCACCCCTTACAATGTTTTAATATTTTCCAGGATGTGAAGAAGTATTTTATGAATGACCTGCAGGGATAGTCAGAAGAGGATATGAGTGTGGACTATGGAGACTTTGTTATTGTAGTTTTTCACCTTATGATGTAATGTAACATTTATGAATGTATCTAGTGTTTCCAAGGCTACTAAACTAATCGGTCTTTCAAGAGATGATCGTTTGTGATCATGCCAATGTTACGAAGTAATGCACTGACTCTGGGCAGTTGGGGTCGGGGCGTTTACAGTTGGTATCAGAGGAAGTTTAGTACTAACCTTGCATGCTAGATTTAGATAAACTTTGATTAGAGCACATAGCCCGAACATAGACTTTGAGGATTAGTATAGAAGAACTTCCTAGAATTATTGTATTATAGAGATTTTGTGAGTTTTCCGAGCAATACATCCCTGTCTGGATACGAGCAGGTAGAGGCGGCTCTGGCACAGAAGTACCTAGGGGTAAAACCTGAAAACACCGCTTTGAGCTAGACTCGAACGGGAACTGGTGCACGACAACGGGCCTTGCTACACTCTTGGTTACGACACTCCCGGGGGATATGCTTAGGATAATTCTCATTTCTTTACAAACCACTATGAAGGGTTATGCGTATATACTTTCTCCAAGAAAACTTTTTTTTTATGATTATGGATTATATCCATAAAATAGTTCAATTAGTGTTAAGTGTTTTACAAGTACATAATTATGTATTTTGATTCATAAACTAATCTAATTTATGCCATTTTATAGAAATGGCGCCTAGTGGAAGGAATGGAAACCGTATCAATGCATGCACTCCGTGTAGGGATTTCCCTCCTGCTCAAGATAATTATTGTGGACCTGGAGATACAACTGGTGATGATCAACTTATTACCATACTGAGAGAACTCACTCTGGTTATGAATAATAACCTTACTCGTATGGAGCACCCTGATCTGCAACGTGGAGGATCAATGTTAGACCGCTTCATGAGGCAACAACCGCCAACTTTTAATGGGGGTACAAATCCATTAGTAGCTGAGCAATGGATAAACTCCTTAGAGGAAATATTCCATGCCTTGGGGAGTAGCGAAAGGGAGAAGGTTGTCATGGAAGCTTACCGCCTCACTGGAGATGTCGATCAGTGGTGGTCACTGATTCAAAACACAAAGGAAGATGATGACGTATCGAATATGGAATGGAGGGAGTTCAAAGAGCTTTTCTTAGAAAAATACTTTCCTCATGACCATCGAGTAGATATGGAAAGGCAATTTCTGAGTCTGAGGCAGAAGTAGGATGAGAATGTCGCAAAGTATGAGGTTAACTTTACAAGGTTAGTGAGGCATGCTGCAGATTATATACATAACCCAAGAAGTAATATTGATTGTTTCTTTGATGGGTTAAAACCATTTCTCCTTCGAGCATTAGTCTCACAAACCTTCTCGTAATACGAAGATATTGTCTCATGTTCTATCAAGACAGAAAAGGAATTCTCTAAGTCTTATGACAACAAAGTAAAGCAAGAGAAGAAGAGAACAATGGAACAAGAGACAAATAAAGGGAAAAAGGGAACGAAGGATTTTCCATTATGCGATAATTGTGGGAAGAATCACCCTGGTACTTGCCTAAAGGAATGGGAGTTTGTTATAAATGTGGGGAAAAAGGTCACCAGGCGCGTGATTTCAAGGGAAAGAAAGAGGCTATCAATGTTGAATGCTACAATTGTAGGGAAATGGGGTATTATGCAAATGAATGTCCTAAGGGTCAGGGAAACTTACCTCAGAAAAGGCCAAGGGATCAAGGACAATCTTATATTGTTACTACAGTCGAAGAGGAATAATTAATGTATTGGTGCTTTTGGACTCAAGGATTATATTCTGGTTATAAGGATAATGTGATTGTACAGCAGTACTTGTTGTGTTCATTAAGGATTTAATATGATGAAGGTAATCATATTTTTAGTATGTGAAAATAAGATAAACTTTACATTGTTTGGGGAATCTGATGTTATAATTGATTTTGGAATTTAAAGACCTTTTAGAAAAAGTCTGGACATAGGTATTTTGGATAACATTGGATAGTATTGTTTAAGGTTAAAACATTTATGAAGATTATTTTTGGAATATTAGAGTTTTAGGAAAAGGACAACCTGCAGGGTGGGGCATAACCCGTCGCGTCGGACAAAGCTGCAGGAATCGAACCCACAACCATAGTGCGACATGCCTTTATTACCTATCCCTAGCCTACAGGAAGTTCCTGGTTATTAAAAAATAGTTTTACTAATCTAAATGGTATGTGTTAATATTAGGAACCTTATACAATTAGGATAAATAGAATATTTTTGAGTTGTATTACCTTTTAGAGTAAAATATGGGTTTGTGGTAAAAATTTATTAAAGAATGAAAGTCTACATGACAAGTATGTATATTCCCTTACGTTCTTAGTAAATCTCCTAAATAAATTCCTTAACTTTATAAAAGTAAACGCAAAACAAAAAATTTGTCGGTTAACTTTTCCTACTGGGGAATCAATGATCGTTTAACCAATCACAAGTTTGTGATTTTCTTGTAGTTAAACTTTCTCCTAATCCTGTTTTCTATAACTCTACATCAGACCTTTATTGTTTGTTTCTCCTCTATATCCATATTTTCATAGAATCCTAGAATGGGCTATCTCGGGTGACCTTTGTACTTATCTTGCTTTCTTTTAATGTTATATATTTATTAACCTTATTTCCGATGTGGATTTTCCACAATGGTATTTTCTATTTTAAACCTTTTGTTTTCAAAGAAAAATTTCAAATTGCTAGGACGCAATTTATTGAAGGAGGGGAGAATGTAACACCCCTATCTTCCATGATACGCTTCTCATTCAATAATACAATAGCTTGCATTGTACGCAACTTCGAGTTCTAACACACCACAACTAATCAAAGTTGCTGTTATAAATAGTAATAACCACTTTTTAAATTTATAAAAATTTTATATTTCAAAATGGACTTTGTTTTTGTATTCTTAATATCAAAATTATCCTAAGTTGAATTTTTTGTAACTTTCAGAGAACTTCCAATTTTTTTATGAATAGTGAAAAATACTTAAAACAACATTTTTAATAAAAATAATTTATTGTGATAAATTATACTATATAGTGGTTTTAAAGTATAATTAGAATATATTTTTACCATTTTATCCAATGTTGGTCATTAGAATTAATTTAACATTGAAATTGGACATAACCAATTGCCAATGTTTTGATATAAATTGTTTCTTAAAAACAAGCTATTTGTTGTAACAGCGGGAATTAATAATAATATTAATTAATGCAACTTATATGTTTGGAATTTTTTAAAATAGACATCATTTTTGAATTCGTAAGATCAATTATAGCTTATGGTGAAATTTTGGCCTTATTCTGAAAAACTTCAATTTTTTATGAAAAGTGAAACCACTAAGTGGTTGTTAAAAAACTGATTTTTCATTAAAATGAAACATTACCACTTCTGTCTTATGAATTTCAAAAGTCTGACATACATGGTTGTAATTAAGAAGTAAAATTTGGTTCAATGAGAATAAAATAATTTGTTGGTGAATAGTAACTTTTAAGTTCTTAATCGCGATTAGAGGTAATTAGTGTAGTTTAAGGTAAAAATAATGTTTTAATAATATGAGATGAGCTTGAAACATGTCCTACCCTCATTGGATGTGCCATGTCCGACCAATAAAATCCATGGGTCAACTTGGGGACCCCATGGAGACACTTTAATTGGAAAATGACATAAATAACTTTTATTTAATGTTAAAGTAAAAAATGACACAAACATGAAATGTTTTACTAAAACAATTTTTACATAGGGTTATACAAGTCATATGTTTGACTATAAATATTCATTGTAAATATAAAAAGATTTCCTACATCATATTATTTTTTTATAATTTTTAGACATTAAATAAATTAAATTATTTATGACATTATGATGATGCAGCGATGACCTCATTATTTAACGATTTAAATAAAATAAAAAGATAATGAAAAATCCAAGTATTAAACTTGTCAAAACCCTATTGGATGAGTAGATTTATAACCCTTATCACCTTAGCCTCGAATTATATAAGTGTGGGTCCTCTAAAATCCGAAACTCATTTTATAATAAAGTGACTTTTCTTTACTTTCCATGAGTGCCCCTCCTCTCCACTTATAAAAAGGCCCCCACCTCTACCAACTTACTCACACATTCAAAGCCTTTTGGCTAAGCCAAACTCTACCCAAATACTCTCCCTACTTCCCTCCTTTACTCCTAGAAGCCTCACATTGGGAATAAGTATTCCCAAGGAAGACTATGGCTCAAATCAAAAGAGTTACCCAATTTTAAGGTAATGTCTTCTCTTATGTTATTTTGTTTTATTTTGCTTATCCAAACCCCTAAACTCTTTTTATTACATTCTATTGTAACAACACCAGTATCCTAAATATAATAGAATGTTGTTATAATGAGTATTCCAGATACACTTACACACACCTACATTTAATGGTTAAAGAACATACGGTTTCTGTGGATGGCGAATTTCTGCCTCACGAAACGATGATTGTTCAACACTCATAAAACACCTTAAAAGGTGGCCATTAAGATGTCACTATATTTATAAATGATATATAATATGTTTATGTTTTACTTAAGGTTCTGTATTTTTCATTTATGGCATACCTTTATTGTTTCCATTATGGGTAAACGCGATATTTTCATTTTAGGAAGTGTGGACTACCGCCCCCTCAAAGTGATTTGAATCGTTAATGCCATATGTGGGATGTATAAAGGATGGAGTAAATGATATTATATATGATGCTATACTGGAATAATAATATACCATTATATCATTATGATTTCATTAAATATGAAATAGAAATGAAAGTAGCGTTCATGCGTACGTACGGCTTACCGTCTCCATGAACGGTGCATTTCATTTATTACCTCTAAACGTTATGGAATATTATAAATTCATGTATATACTATATATATATATGAGATATATGATATATATATCATGAATATAATTCTTGATACAATGGATATATCACCACGTGAACAACTTGTAATTATAAGAATGTTATTTTTGACTCAAGTACCTAAGATCGACAAAATGACCGTTATAAACTTAAATAATTACATAATGTTCATAACATGGTAATAAGGGATATAAAATGAATAATGAACATGAAAAAGGTTCTTAAGTAAATAGGAATTAATTCTAGTTTATTATTCAGGAGGTTAAGGAACGGTCGAGTCAGGACAGGACTCAAGGTAGGGGAACTTCTTAACCCAATTTCCATTCTTTGGGTTAATCTCCTACTTTCAAATTATGTCAGGATATTATTATGTCCTATCTTGTATTTGTACTTTCTTTATGTGTACTTATAGTGAATACACGTAGTAGATCTATTTTATTTTAAAAATTATTTTTTTAAGGGCTTTGTCTCAATCTCCTTTCATTGAGGCATATGTGGTTTTATACACAACTTTCTTTTATACGGTGTATAAACCCCTTTGACTTTTACGTTTATTCAAAACGAATCTTTTTTATATGAAGAGTTTTACTAAATGACAAAAATGGAATGTTTTCCATTCCGTACTTATGCGGCGACAACGACTTCTCCTCCGCCGTGACCATTATTTGAGTTTCGGCTTCCTCTACAAGCCATCACTTTTTTTTAATGAAAAATAAATACAAAGTTTTAACATGCTATTATTTTGGTATTGAAAATGGTTTTGAAAGCGTTTTTATTATATCAATGTGTTGTATTGACATCTTTTGATTGAAATGTGGAAATGTTATGTTTTCTTTATGCATGTTTTATGTGATACGATTATGTTATGGGTTATGATATGTTTAAACCTATTCATATGAGGAATGCATTGGACTTAATAAGTGACGGGTGGAGCCCGCTATAGCTCCTCGGTGCATCAGTAGGTCTCATGAGACAAACTAGTGTCTTGGAACGAGGTCTTGACAAAATCTTATTTGTGGTCTTGGCACGAGGCCTTGGCTACGTTGTTATGATAGTCTGGCATTATGCATTCCATCATTATGAAAGTGGTTATTTATATTGCATGGGATTATTCGATTAGTAGAATATCCTAGTGAGTAAGTAAATGGAATTATTTAATTTTAATTTTTCCATATTATGATAAAGTTCAAGTTTAAAAAGGCCTTTGTTTTAGTTATACGTTGCCTTAAATGTTAATGATTATTTATGAAAGCTTCTGCAATATTGTTATCCTTACTTAGCATCTGAGATCACCCCTTTCAATGTTTTAATATTTTCCAGGATGTGAATAAGTATTTTATGAATGACCTGCAGGGATAGTCAGAAGAGGATATGAGTGTGGACTATGGAGACTTTGTTATTGTAGTTTTCACCTTATGATGTAATTTAACATTTATGAATGTATCTAGTTTTTCCAAGGCTACTAAACTAATCGGTCTTTCGAGACTTGATCTTTTGTGATCATGCCAATGTTACGAAGTAATGCACCGACTCTGGGTAGCTGGGGTCGGGGCATTTACATTCTATCTTTTGAACTGGTGCTTATAATTGAAATCCAATGACACCGATAAACATGCAGAACCATTATTCTCTTAAATAGCCCTCTACCGCAGTTGCGTTTGGTCAAGAGTGGAAGTTATAAGTTGGGGTTTCTAATTAAAAATTAATTATTAAATAAAAATGTTAGTGTGAAAATTTTTATTTTAAGGTGGTTACTGTATTTTAGTGGTGTTTGTTTTCTCTAATGGGATATTAGAGGTGGGTCCCACTCCCACATAACCTCTTCTGTGAGGATATTGTGTGGTGGGTCGCACAAGGGCTCCTAACCCTTTTACTCCCTTTAACTCCCCTTTATTAATTGGACAACTCTCCTCATTTATTGCAACTTTTCACCTCCTTTAATATTTTGAATTTGAACAATTCCATAGCATTACTTAAATGAGTCACCACATTTAATTATGCACAACTTGTGGTGTTGTGCCCACGATTTAATAAGACTATCCTTTATTATTTTTGGGTGGTTGGCATAATCTTTTGAGAGAGCTTGGGTTTCTTGGAGAGTGGCATATTCCAACGAAGAAAGACGAAACCATATTCTCCCTCTACAATCCAGGAATCAATGGGGAGACACCACCTACGAAGAACGTCACCAACTACAACATCATCTCCTCCTGATGTCAATGGAATGATGCCACCTTCCCAAGACTCCATCAGGTGATCACTAAATACAATGTAGGGGTCCGTTTTGATTGAATTAAGTCTTCATTCCTCATCATTTATTGTGGTTCGATATCTGCCATTCATTATCACCTAACGCAGAGGCAGCGGGACGAGCAAACATGACCCGACGACCCTCCGTTGGTTCATGGTTGGTTGATGATGGTGGTGGCACAACGACGCCACCAGAAGAGAGGACTGTAGTGGAGCATCGACGACCGACGATGGGTCGACTACGAGATGAACTGCGGAAAATGGGCCATCGGGTCACCGAAGTGGTAGTGGTTCCATCACACTACATCGGAGAAGAACTGTGGCCAGGAGGGCAGCGGCGGCTGAGGGGTGTGACACAGTCGCGCCGAGCGGAGGGCAGCAGAACCACGACATTGTCACGTCGTGATGGAGGTGCGGAGATGGCCGGCCGGGCCGGTCACCGTGGAGCTAGAGAGGACCACGACCAAAGGGCCGCTGCGGATGATGGAGGGCGGCTGGCTGAGCCAGACGCCGGCAGCGCTCCACAAGGCGGGACCCTATGTGTCACGTGGTTAGCAAAGGATGGCGCCTGCCATTATAGACGACAAGGGGGTGGGGGGGTTCCCCTCCCTTTTCACGGCCATCACGTCAGTAGGGCTAGCCAGCTGGGCCGTGCACCACACAACCTGCCGGTTGGTCGCCCCACGGCCCGCCAGCCGGGCACCCCACGGCCCACCGGCTGGGCGGCACTCCGGACCGGGTCACCCATTCGGGTCGTGCCATCCATGCATGTCAGGACTCCACATCGGGTCAGGCCACCACATTGGGTCGAGCCACCCATGCGGATCGAGCTGACACTTCAGGCCGGGTTAGACAATGGATCGGGGCCGACCCACGGACTGGGTCGAACCCCTGTCCGGACTATTTAACCCGAAATCACTTAATCGATTGTAACATGGGCTACGGGTGTCTGATTGACGAACTGTCTGCGGTGATGGAAGTCTTAGAGAAGAACTATACTTTTGGAATAATCCACTTGGGGTTTAGACGTAGTTGGAGTACCGTCATGTTGGTTTGAGCCTAAAAAACAATCGGGCCCCTGAAACGGAAATGTCAATAACTCTCAGACCGGGTGTCCAAATGATGCACCATCTATTGTGTTGGGATTCTTTTGATGTGATAGAATATCAGGATACACCAACTCAGGACATCGTGATAGTTGATGTATCAACCTGTTTTCTCAAAAAGCAGACCATCCTAGAATTGTGCAAGCTGTGTGCGGGAACCCTAGAGTTGGGTGTGAGGACTTCTGTACCAGAATACAGTGTGGGTTCGATTGTGACGAGTATCGTACTGCAATCCTCAGAGGGTTTGATGACGATGACTACTGTACCCGAATCCTGTGTGGGTTCGACAATTCTAACTTCTGTTTTTGTATCCTATGTGGGTCTGACATAATAGCTAGTAATGTATGTTGTGTTTGTCCGAAAGCTCAGACGAATCATAGACGATCGTATATCCTATGTGGGTCTTACGGATTTGCTGGTCAAATATCATGTGTGGGTCCGACAGCTTAGATGAGATAGCCAGTCCTATATCCTACGTGGGTCCGTCAACTTATCTAGTCCTATATCTTATGTGTGTCCTATAACTTAGATGAGATAGTTGGTCCTGTATATTTTGTGGGTCTGATGGCTCAACTAGTCATGTATCTTGTGTGGGTCTAACATCTTAGATGTGATAGCCGGTTCTGTATCTTGTGTGGGTCTGACAGCTTTGATGATCTTGTGGCTCCATCTGATCATCTATATCTGTCCACTGTTGTGGAATACCTATGTGAGCTGAGTCATGTCTTACAAGCATTATCATTATGGTGACCGACTTTACATCCTTTTTGGAATTAGTTTGTGCTTGGGCTCATGAATTAGAGTCGGACTGATAATGGTAACATAGGTATATGTATGGTCATATACCTAAGTAGTGTTGGTTGATACTTCATGATTGTATCTTTATTCTTTTATTTATCGTTATTTGATATTGTGAGACCTTGCGAGTCTCCTGAACCCTACTGAGTATTGTTATACTCAACCCTGCACGGGCTATGCCCACACCTCCTTGAGTTGGATGTAGATGACAGACAACACTGACAGAGGTAGAGAGTGCCACGATTGGACGGTACCCGAGTTGTACATTACGACGAGTCTAGACAAGGAGGAGACTGATGGACGTGAGTGTTGAGATGGCCATATGTACCTCCCCTTTAGGTAGGAATCCCGAGAGGACGATCCAATAGATGCTCATTACATTCAGATGTTGGTCAAATTTTACTTGTACTTGTTGTTCAGTTGGTTTGGTATACTAGCCCATTTAAGTTCCCGCACACTCTTTTGTATTCAGTTTACAGTGTGTTTACTTCCAGTTGCATACTCTATTGTGTTTGTTTCCTTTTTATAAAGGAAATGGCTTCCCAGCTTAGGGATTTACGCCTTTGGTGCTAGTTTCCATCCCCTGGCCTATGGAAGTCGGGCTTGGGGTAGTCACGGTACAGTCCCCAAGGATGGGTCGTGACATGTATTTTATTCAATCGAAGGACAAAATTTAATTAAATATATCATAAATTATTATTTTGCAACAATAGTTTGTAAATTATGAATAATTTTTGTAAAAAATAAAATCACTAATTATAAATTGATGATAAATTTTTATAAAATTCATTTATTTGTAAATGTAGGAATTTTATGGAAAATTAAGTTTATGATTGCAATGTGTTTTTATCTTAATAAATTATATTATTCACAATTATGGATTTATTATAATGATATTTAAATGATAAAATTTAAATATAATTTTTTAACCTTCATATACTTTTTTATAGGAATGATATAACGATAAATCTAATTTTATGCATAAAAATTATTTTATGTTTTAAATGGTTTTAAAAACAATTCTTAAATACTAGTATTGAATTATATTTTAACAATTATATGTATTAAATATAATATAATAAATTCTACATTTGGAATAATGATGATATAATTTTTAAAATAGGTGCCTTCTATATATATGTATTTTGAATAGTAATCATGCCAAAAATTATTATATGTTAAAAAGGAAAATCTGTAAAATATAATTTAAAATTAAATAGCAAGGTCAAAATATTTCTTTAAAATAAATTTTGGATGAATTTAATTATACTGTAATAACCTTATTGTTAAATTTTAATTTTTTATTGGATACAAATCTATGAAATGTACTTATATTAATTTTTAACCAAAGAAATATACAAAATATTACCCTTTAACACTAATATTTTGTTCTGGTGTCCACATCTGGAAAAATAAAATGGTGAATGATTATTAATTTTTTATCATAATATAATATCTTTATTGATGTTATTTTATTTAAAATATATATATATATATATATATTTCACCTTAAATTATTATGCAACAGTAACACAATATTTTTCCCAATAATAGGATAAATAAACAATTATAAAAATATTAGTTGTAATAAAATATTTATTAGTAAATATGATCATCAAAATTTTAGCTAAAAACACCATGTTTGTTAAATTTCGTAGGTTTTTATTCAGATTATAACATTATATTGTAATATTTGAAAACAAATCAAATGAATAGAGTTAATAATATCTATTAAAATATTTTATGAAAATAATTTTCTATAAATTTAATAAAAAAAATTAATATTAAATGAGGATAATGGGATAATATATATTATAAAATGTAATAACTTTTCTTTTTTGGGTCAAATATTAATGTTATATATAATATTATTATTGTTTTTAGTTTAAAAGAAGTTACTATATATGAGATTAAAATAAATTAATTAAGGCATTAGCAGAAAATATATGTATAAAACACCTCGTAAACGTATGGAAATAATATTAAGAGATGCAATTTTAACCATATCCTTCTTTATAATCGAATATTTTAAAATTTTGAATAATTGTTATTCCTAATGACATAGTCATATATTAATATATATATATATATATATATAATATGTAATTTTATGTCCATTATTTCCCAGACATATAAAAGAATACCCCATTCATCTCATATTAAAAACACATTAATAATCCATGTTAAAATATCCCAACCCATTTATCTTATCAAAATTATTATCAACATTGTAGAGGTTTCAGTATCCACAATATACAACCCCAACGATCTTCAATAAGGTATCTGAAGGAGTTCTCATGAAGATAATGTAATTGTATTACGCAACCTCTCTCATTTTATTCCTTATTAATTCATGTCTAAATTTTTAATTTTTATCATGACATAATAGATTCTATATATGAAATATATATTGTTAATTTTAATTATGAATTAACTACTATGCAAAATTATTTTCCTCAAATGTGATGTGAATGTATCACTTGTGTGTACTTTTGTCTTAATGTCTTTACATAGTGAAACAATTATTTTTTCACCATCATATGATATGGAAAATAAATTTGATGGTTTTAATTATCAACAATGTTTTTAAATAATAATTACATATATGTTTTTATACTAATATATATTCATTCTTACCTCTTAATATTATTGAAATTTAGAGATATCACTTATTACTATATATCAACTACCACCTCCGTAATGTTATATGGTTTTTTTCATTTCTATTTCACAAGGATTGTAATAAGTGTATATTTAATTCATTCACCCTATTTATATATTATGATATTTCTTATTTAATTTTTAAGTGTCATTTAATATTTTCATTCCATTCATTAAACTTTTCATCTATTTTTAATGCATACATATGGCCAATGGTCTCCATGAATGATATAATTCATTCTATGTCTCTATACATTATTAACTACACAAAATAAAAATAAAATGAAAACTTGTCATACATATATTGGAGTTATATTTATGAATGTTATTGAAACATTATAGAAGGAATTTTTTTAAAACTAATAAACCAAAACATTCATGAATCATGAAGTAGTGGTTGATCAGAACAATGATTTTATAAAATAATTGTCAATAATAAATTGATATAATATTTTATTTAAATAATGATTGGTCTATTTTTTATAATTTATTAATTATAAATATATATTTATTATAATAGAGGATTGGAAAAATAATATTGATTTTAGATATTCAATTTTTTTTTTCAGAATCATATAATTATACACAATTATTCATTATTAACCTTTTGTTGGGTAAATTATTGGATATTAATATCTTAAAAATGAATATTATTCTAATATATATATATTTATAAAATAAATTATTCAGTCCAATTTTACCTCTTTAAGTACTAAAGTTTCCAAAAATATTGTTTTCATTAAAAACCTAATCTTTTTTCTACTAGGTAGAAAATATTACCCCTCCATGTATATATTTCATAAAAAAGTAAAGAATTTGTTTTAAAAAAATTATGGAGACAATATCCATATTTTTCTGTATACAAAAAAATATAAAGTAATCTATATGGATTTTTACACATGATGTGCATTTTTACATTTTTATCATATTGTGAATAAAATGTTCTTTTTAAATTATACTATATAAAAAGAATTTATCATTATCATAATCTATAGATAAAGTTTAATTTGGTTTAATATTATAGAATTTAATTTATAAAGAAATTTTTTTCCTCTACATTTTTAATTTTTTTAATATTTTAAATATGATTTTAAAAAGTAACAATAAAATTTCCCTAAAAAATTCAAATCTTTTTTTAATGTATTTGTATCTATTTCAAAAAATATTATTGAATATTATGATATACTAGGTTATACACATATTATTTCATATATACTGTTTATTTTTACATTTTATAATAATATTTACTATAGAGTGAATTTATATTCCATATTCATGCTCTTTCAAATTAGATAGTTGTTGATTTTTAAAAGAATATTATTTATGTTATGTCATTTTTTCAAATAATGATTTTATTTTAATTATTTTGTGATGGATGAGGAATGTAGTTACATATCCCTTCATTTTATTTTACTTTATCTAGAGAAAGAAATGATCCTGTATCCTGTAAAGGTCACAATAATTTATCAACCCATATAGGTTGGGGGCCATGTTAGATTATTTAGTTGAATTGGCATACGTAATTGAATGTATGGTTTAGTTGTCCATGATTAGGAATTACCTCATTATTCAATAAATTATTTAGGGCCATGAGATTATTTAAATATATTTCATAACCATGGACATGTTTAAAACTCATAGGTTTATTTATATTTACTTAATTTTTCATAATCATTTATGCCTTATTATTCATTTTTTATATAGAACTTGATGTATAATTTTCCTTACTATTAATATATTTTTTCAATCTATCCTTATAAACATTACATTTAATTGGAATATATGAATTATAATATACATACATTAAAATATAACCATTTAATTTAATAAATAGAAATTTATTCATAAATATATAATCAATTTTATGAACATTCAATTTTATCTGTCAAATATATGTTTTCCAAAAAAATGATTTTTATTGATTTCAATGAAAAACTAGAAAAAATTTACATTATAAAATTTATAAATTATATTTCAAAAAATAAACTAAACATTATAAATCCTTATTTCATTATTATCTTAGAATTTATTTTTAAGAATTTTATAAATAGTTTAATATTTTAATGAATATTAATCTACTCATTTATATTCAAAATTTTATTTTATTTTTAATCATTTAAAAAATAAGATTCTATTATGAATATTCCCAAAATTTATTTAGTTACTTTTAAACTAATAATGGACTTTTAAATGAAATTTATTTATTTAAAAATTATAAAAACACTTTATACTTAGAAATATATTATTTTTTTAATAATTCTTCATTCTTATTTTATTTTAAAATTATTTTTTCGAGTACACTATTTAGAAATTTTAAAATTTAGTTCAACATATATAACAAAAAAGGTAAAATTTTTGTATAAATACCTATTACAAATTGAAATTTTTTAAACAAAACACTATATTAAATAACTAAAATTATAAGCCACATTGGGCATAAATGAAAAACGGAAAATTATAATTTAATATAGTATTTATCATAAATTTCTTAGAATAGAAGGAATATAAATGATAAAATTAATTATTAAAGTATAGTTTATTAATATATATTTATTAAAATATTTTGATAATAATAACATTGAATCAGATATTAAACCATTTTTAAAATAAAAGGAAATGTTATTTCAAAAAACTATTTAATTGTGCAAATAAGTATGTTTAATTTTATTAAATAATAAAATCAAATTTTTGTATTATATTAATTATATATATATAATCGAATATAATATTTAACATTTATATTATTCATTTTTTATATGAGATATTTGAAAAAAAATACATTTCACAAATAAGAGAAATATTTTCTAGAAACCCATATTTGTTGGCAATTGAAGACACAATTGTTTTAAATATTGTTTTTGAAACAATTACAAATTATATTTTTAAAAATAAATTATTTATTCGAATGATATTAATGAAAATATTATTTTAGTTTATCTGTCACGACCCACCTTCACCAAAAGGAGGGAAGGGTCAGCAGATTGAGAGACCTTTCCAACTTTAAGTTGAAGGAGAGATAATGACCCCCAAAACCAGTTTTCAATAGGTCCTGGAATGGAAACCAACACCAAGGGTATAAAATCACACACTAAATGGAAGGCATTACCCTTTTTCTTTTAATAGGATCGGGAGATAAGATATTAAATTCCACAACACCAAAACTGAAAGTGCAAATACGGCTGAAAAATAAACCATTCCCATATGCATGTTCAATGGTAAAAGATACAAGTCACTAAACTGCAAAGGTAAAAAGATACCAGGAAAAAGGGAAACAACAACAACAACTACCCCAAAGGTCCAAGCTAGTATGGTCCCACACGATCCCTGAAGTACTCCTGGAAACATGAAAGGAGTTTTATAGATGTATGGTGAGAATACAAGTATAATCAGTTGGGAAAAACCAAAGAATCTCATGCACAATTGGGGAGGCATACTAATGCCCTGTAAGAAAAGAGATAACCAAGAACCTAGCAAGGAAACTAACCACCCTGGATTCACCAAGGCACACTCCCCAAATAACGCAAGTCAAGTAATGTATAGTAATAGCATATTGATGTTTGGGTACCTTGCGCCACTTTCCCACTGGTTGTTGAAGACATCCTATGCATCAGACCAATGCCACCATTCTCATCGCAGTCCCACTTCCATACCCCGCCCGCACACACCTAGTCCACAAGCACACATCCCACCCACAAACATCTGGCCACAACCACTAACCCGCCTGTAGACACCTGGGCCAAAACTGTCATACATAACCACGCCTACGGACACCTAGGCCAGAACAACCACTGCCACGCTTGAAGACACATGGTCTTGAAGAACTAATTCCACGCCCGGAGACACCTAGGCCTTATCCGGAAGATACATGGGAAACCACATGCACACACACACCTGGTCCAACCACCACACTACCCTATCCAAATATTCTTGGGCTAAAAATGGTATTCAGGCAATCACAGCCTACCCGTAGAGTCTTGGGCTATTCGGGAAAAGGAGAAGAAAATGAGCTAATAACCATCCACTCATAGGAGTGTTGGAAAAAACACCATCCCCCATGAAGTGGGGGTGTTCGGAACTAAGTGATAAACCTAGGTGGGGCACGAATGAGAAACACAAAAACTATATGTATATGTATAGGTAATATGAACTCACCCAATATATGTTTTTTTTTCAGCAATCCTAAAGAACACAATCCTTACTATTCATTCATAAGAGTAGTGAACATCACCCATTACCAAGTCTCAACTCACATCAAACCAAATCCTCATTTGTCCCAACCTTGTTTTCATGTTTAGTAATAATTTTTAAATAAGTTTCTGCACCAACTTGGGCAACTAGTAAGCATAAACGCAAGCAAAGGAAAGAGTACATAGAACAACAATTTAAACAATCACACCTGGTTCTCTTGAGAAAACACATCAAGAAAGACCCAACCAAGTTTTGGAACCAAATAAGGTCAATGTGAGATACAGTCCCAAGTTCCCAGAACTATGAATAAGAAGGTTTCACTACAGGAGAGTACCCAACCCCAATTCGTGATACCGAGGATCCCACTCTCATCCACATCCCCCCAGTGATCTAAGCCCATATCCAACCATGGAAGAATCAACCAAACCAATACTACCAACACAAGGCAGACTCAACCGGTATTTTTAGATTTAAAAGATTTAACACACTCCATGATTACAATTCCACTGGGCATAAACCAGGGTCATCATAGAAAAAGAGTAGATCTTGGTGCTTCGAATTTATTTTGCCGAATATACGTAATTATCCAATTTCGTTTACACAAGAAAATTGTTCCACCAATGACCATGATGTTCAGTAGGCGTAATCCCGTACAATTCAGAAATCATTAATCGTGAATATGGAGAAAAACATTGTAGAATCATCGATCAGACACCTCCGCTTAATTCTTTAGAATCCACTTATTATCTTCCATAAAGTTTGGTTCATCCAATTCTATAAGAGTAGGAGTGTACCCACCCTGAAAGATACACAGAAAAGGGAGACGAAGGCGAAACCCCTACATGACTGATGAAGGATTGACGTTAAGTCCCCGCGTGATTATCCGGAGCTCTACAGAACACGATAAAGGAAAACGTCTCTGACTTACAACTCGTATGGAGGAAGGGTACTCCGACCACATGGTGATCGAGAAAAAGAAACATAGGGAGAAACCTTTAGGTTATAAAGGATGATAATGGCTGAGATACATCACTCCCTGAATGGTTATGATACAGAGAGAAAAACTCAAAACCGCGTAAGGACTATGATAGTTGGTTGACCACGCGTTTGGGACACCTCACACGTCATTAAAGGGTCCCCGCCTTTCGGGGCGGTTTAAACCGACGCACACCAAAGTACCTCACCAATAATTTAATTAAATGTAATTAATGGGAATTAATGGGTTTCAAAACTAGCTTAAAGGGTCAAAACATGGTTTAAACCCCAATTTGCACAAAAAGGAAGCGATAATGGAAAACCCATGGGGGTAGGTGAGAGCTACCGGTAGCCGAGAGCTACCGGTTGGCAACAGATATCTGTACCAGAGAGCAACCGGTTGGCGACAGCAACTGGTAGTCGAGAGCTACCAGTTGGCGAGAGCCACCGGTAGCCGAGAGCCATGGGTAGCCGAGAGAAACCTATAGCGGAGAGCTACCAGTAGCCGTGGGCTACCGGTACCCCAAGGTCACCGGTAGGCTAGGTCTATCGGTAGGATGAGGCTACCAGTAGGCCAAGCCTACTGCTAGGAATCACCGAGATGCTGGGATGGCCTTCTAGACCACCCAGAACACCTCAACAAAGAATTTTTACTATGTAATGGGCCCTAAAAAACCGGTCCATTACAGCATATACTTCTCAAACTATTCTCATCCCCGAGAATATAAGAACAACCCAGAAAAGAGAAAAGTGGGGTCCAAACAACCATCCTCTAAAGGTACTTCTCAGGGGAAAACCCCGGAGTTGTTCAAAAGCTGGAACAGAACCCTCCCCCTACATCTATGATTACTCTCCCAAGAGTTATCGACCATAACATTCACAATAAGAACAAGGATCACAATGTCCAACACATGAGTTAGGGAGTCCCCTCCTATATGTCAGGATAATATCCACTTTGGGTGGTACTGACTCGCCCGCATGGGTTTAATCGCATCCACATTAATGTGTCCTGATTAGCAGTCAGGTTTTCCCATCATCACACATTCGTACACACACACACACAGAGAATATGGAATAGATCATCTAATATCTAAAAAAACAATCATTTCATATATTAAAGCTCACGGTACAATATTTCAAGGATTAGAACAAAAACAAAAAGTCAAAATAGCACTAGGTTGTGAACGCGTTACTGGGCCTCCCTCTCCCATGTGCTCTCTTCGAGGCCACCTTGCCTCCACAACACATGAACCAAGGTGATTGATCATCCATGAAGAAATTTCTCCTTGTGATCCTCGATCTTGATTAGTCGTTATATGAAGGTCTCATCATCTTCGACATCTAACTATGCCTAATCAATGATGTGGGAGTCTTAATGTAGATATCGACGAAGCTGGGACACATGGAATACATCGTGTATCCTCAGTATCGGCGGTGGTAGTGCTAGCTGATAATCCACTTCACCAACCCACCTCAACACTTCGAAGGGTCTGATGAACATAGGATAAAGATTCATCCCCATCCCAAACCTCTGCTATCCACGCCAAGGGGAGACCTTCAAGAACATGTGGTCCCCAACCTCGACCTCCAAGGATCTACTCCTATCATTTACATATGAATTCTACCGGTCCTGAGCCACCTTCAGCCTTTCTCGTATAAGATGAACCTTCTATGTCGTGCTCTGCACCACCTCCAGGACAAGAACACCTGCCTCCCCAACCTCAGTCTAGTACACGGGTGATAGAAACAGCCTTCCATATAGGGCTTTTAATGGAACCATGACAATGGTAGAGTTCTGTCTATTATTGTAGGTGAACTCTACCAGAGGCAAGTGTTTCACACATGATCCCCCAATGTCCAGAATACATGCCTGTAGTATGTTATCCATGGTCTAGATGGTGCTCTCTGTCTTCCCATCTGTCTGGGGGTGGAAAGTTGTGCTAAGATGTAGCCGGGTGCCATAAGAACGCTATAATACCCTCTAGAATCATTTGGTAAAATGTGAATCCCTGTGTGATACTATGGAACTCATAACTCCATGAAACTGCACTAACTCGTCCACATAATTCTGTGCTTGAGTGTCCGCTTCACTCGACTCTTTAATCACCAGAAAGTGAGCCAACTTTATCAAGCGGTCCACCACTAACTAGATGGCGTCACAACCCCCTTGCACCTTGTGTATTCCCAGGACGAAATCCATCCAAATGTCATCCCACATCCACTTAGGGACATCTAAAGGTTTCAACAACCCGCCAGGAACACGGTGTTCAGCCTTGACCTGCTGACACACTAAGCACTTGGACATAAACTCTGCCTTTGCTCGCTTTACTCCGGGCCACCAAAGAGGTCTCCTCAGACCCTGGTACATCTTGGAAACTCATGGGTGTACCTATAGGGGTTAGTTGTGGAACTCACTATGAACCTTTCCATGCATCACCTCTGCAACAAACATCTTCCCCACGAAGAGCATCCGATTTTGACCATCTTCTGACCACCCTTCTGGAGCATCTCCCTAGTCAACTCAGTCGCGCATCACTTCGCACTCTGGGTATCCCCACTGAGACTCATCCACTTGCCGCATCATAGAAGCCTACACTGTTATCTAATAAATGCAACCTCTACCACCATACATCCTCGCATACAAGTGAAAGGTAGCCAACTCCTACATCGGCTTCCAAGCGTCTGCCGACTCTCAGACCTCATCCTTCTGCGATCTCCTGCTCAAATCATGAGCCACTACATTCCCTTTTCCTGATGTGTAGGATATCTCGAAGTTATAATCTAGGAGGAACTCCATCCACCTTCACTACTGTAAGTTTAGGTCCTACTGGGAGAAGATATAACTCAAGATTTTGTGATCCATGAAGACCACAAAGTGTTCTCCTGTCACGACCCATCCTCGGGGCCCGTGCCGTGACTACCCCAAGCCCGCCTTCCATAGGCCAGGGGCTAGCGACTAGCACTAAAGGCATAAAATCCCGATAACTGGGAAGGCATCACCTTTATAAAAGAAAACAAGAACCACATAGTACAAGCGGAAGCAAAACACTAAGTACAAAAGAAATTCTGAAAAGTAAATGGGCCAGAATACAAACCCAGAAGAAAGTACGACTACAACTGAACACGGTACAACAACATAAAGACAAACAGCTGGAAGAAGGAAGCAGCTCCTAGGTCGTCCTCCTCGGAAACTACTTGAAGGGTAGGTACAGATAGCGCATCTCCTGGTCATCCACCACGGATCCTACCTGAAGGGTAGGTACAGATAGCCTCCTCCACGCTCTCGTCCTTCAACCTCCTCTGTGAGTCGTCACGTCGTGTAGTCCACCTCCGGGTACTGACTCGTCGTGTAGTCCACCTCTGGGTACCGTCCAGTCCTCGAACACTCGGCCTCCATCAGCACTGCCCGTTGTCTGCAACCAACACAACGAGGTACGGGCATAGCCCGTGCAGGGGTGAGTATAACGATACTCAGTAGGGACCCCGAGACCCTCAAGGTCTCACTAAACCAACAAGGATAACCACAAGAATATCTCAACAGATAACATCTACTTAGATATATGCCCATAAATATACCTAAGCTATCAAGTAACCCATCTCAATCATGAGGAATCATAAGGATTGTGAAATCAACGTATAACCACTACTCAGATATATTCCCATACATATACCTAAGTTATCAAGTGACCCATCTCAATCATGAGGTAAACACAAGGTCAAAAGTCTCAGCTCAAACCAGGATTTTCATTATCAAAACCGTAACTGCTGAAGAGCTCCGTCTCTGGAGTGTACAGTGGTCCTGTCACGACTCCGAGGTACTGCTCACTAACCTAAGACTGCTGAGGTACTCCTCCTGTCGAGTATTGTAGGTTTGCGGCCAACTACCGGGCGCTTCGTCCACTGAGGGTTTGTCGCCATATACCAGGCACTCCCACTAATAGCCTACAGAGGTACTCCTCCTGTCGAGTACCGCGGGTTTGCGGCCAACTACCGGGTGCTCCGTCCGCCGTGGGTTTGTCTCCAAATACAGGGTGCTCCGTCCACTGGGCTAGTCGACTCACTCCAAGTTGTGTCGGTCAAGCAGTCGTCAGGTCTCAGCCGACTACATGGTCTCCGTACTCCGCACGCTCGTCTCCGGGAGGGTCCGCTCCACGAGCTACTGGCCAATACTCCAAGTATCACAAAATCCCACAAAGAAGTATCTCAAAGGACCACCTCATCATAGGGGTCTCAACGCAACAAACGGAGCGTCAATCGGACACCCGGTCTGTGAGTTATTAGCCTTTTCATCCCATGGGCCCGATTGGTTTTGTGTGCGAACCAACGCCACTGACGGTTCGTCAAACGGACGTTCTGTCAGAAAGATATCAGCTTTTCCGTTCCGGGGGCCCGGTTGGATTTCGGTGCGACCCAACCCGGCCACTATCCATATGCATCCAATTCTCAGGCGGAGGATGCCAAACGTTTTGTATCGCAAATAGGAACTCAATGCAACAGACGGCGTGTCAATCGGACGCCCGGTCTGAGAGTTATTGGCTTTTCCGTCTCACACCCACCCTGGGAAACTTCCCAGGAGGTGACCCATCCTGATCACTACTCTAGGCCAAGCACGCTTAACTATGGAGGTTTAACCATGTAGGCTCCCGAAAAGGAAGCTGTATCTTGAGTATAGTATACCGAAACGGACGTCTCGATCCAATGATCGTGTTGCCGCTGACGGCGCGTCGTTTGGAGGCCCGTAGCCCAAGATACTGGAATTTGACCAAAAGTGGTCAGAAACTGGGGGTCTGGGACCGGGCCGACCCGGCCCGACCCCCCCTAGGTCGGCCGAACCGGGTCGACCCGCCCCGGGCGGCGACCCGGACCGACTACCCGACCCGGCTCGGAAAACCCAGCCCGGCGAAGCGGCGCTGGCCGGCGCGGCGGCGCGGTCCGGCGCAACTGC
The DNA here is from genome assembly GCA_963277665.1 of Viscum album. Classification (NCBI taxonomy): domain Eukaryota; kingdom Viridiplantae; phylum Streptophyta; class Magnoliopsida; order Santalales; family Viscaceae; genus Viscum; species Viscum album. The sequence continues at coordinate 1,702,264,812 of OY728163.1, read as the reverse complement.
ACGGACCGGCACGGCGGCGCGGACTGGCACGGCGGCGTGGCCTTGGCGCTGTTCGGGTGCCGTGCGCGGGGGGAAAATCCCCCCCCCCTTTGAGAACCGCGGCCTCTTATTTGGGGACGCTTTTGAGACCCGGTCGGGGAAAATTAATTCCCCCGGTCTCCACAGCCCAGCCGGCCCGCACTAGTCGGCCGGTTTCGCCAGCAAGGACCGGTGACGGCCGGTCCTTCCTTCACCGACACCGGCGGCCCGGTGCCGGCTGCCGGTCATCTTGCTCCGCTACGACCCGAAACCGGCTACGGCCTATGCCATTCGGCGCGATGCGACGACATCGCTTCCCGCCTCCGTGGCCCCTCTCCGGTCGCGGTGCCATTGACGTTCTTCGACGCGACGTGACGGCGTTGCGTTCTTGGATTTCTTTCCACGGCGTCGCGCGTATCTTCCGCAATAAATCACGTGGTGCGACCGCACCACGTTTTCTCGTATCATCCTCAAGAAACCATCACGAAAAACAAAGGAGGAGGGTCGGCCGTGTTTGTGCGGTCCGACCCCCCCCCCCCCCCGCGTTATTCGATAATAAAAGGGTTTTAAACCATGATCATCACCAAGTTTGTATTCAAGAACAATTAAATAAATAAAAACCCTCAATCATCAACCGCTTGATCGGACGATCTGCAGATCAACCCGGTATTGGTTGGTCCACGCTCGTCGTTCTTTTCTCAAAAGATAATAGAATTCCAAAATAAAATTCCCCTACCTCGGCTTCAAGAACGGAGTTCTTCAACGACCCGTGGAAGACAAGCGTCGCGAAGGTCGGGTGTCGTTCCATCTAGGTTGGTGGGAGAAGAGCTCGGTGAAGTCGAGCCGAGTCGTCACCCTCTGTATACTTTGTAGGCGGCGGTGCTTCCCTTACTTACTCCGGTTGAAGATGGTCGGAGGTGTTGCTTCACGTTCTTCGGAAACGTGGAACGTTCTTCCTCGAGAGGTTGGTGATCTTCCAACAGTTCTTCTCCTCTCCTTAGTTCTCCCCACAAGGTTTATGCCAACCCAAAAAGAAGAATATAATCTCTCTTTTTAATGTTGGAAAAATGAATTCAAAAGAATTCAAACACTCAAAATAATTAATTGAGTTGGTTTAATTAATTAATTGCAAAGTGTTGGAAAGAATTTCAAAAGATTGAAATTCAAATAAACCATACTTAACTCACCTCATTAATTAATCAAGTTGTCAAATATTAAAGAATGTGAGTTAATGGGGAGTTGGAATGTGATGGGTTAAGAGGGTTAGAGAGTTTAAGGAATTTGAAAAGGTTGGGGGGGGGGGTTCGTGTGGGCCCCACCCTTTTAAATATTCACACATGGGAAGTTGGATGGATTTGGGCCCACCACCAACTTCCCATGGGAGAAGTTAACCACTTAACATTGTTAAAATTTGATTTAACAATTTTATTCACTTTTTTAATTAAACCCCAAAAATTAACTTCTCCTCCCGCACAAACGCAACTACGTTAAAGGTTCTCTTAAGTGATTACAGGCATTGCGAGTTCATCGGTGCAATCGTATTTCAATTCCGAGCACCGGTTCAAAAGATAGAAATTCTCGCTTGCTCGTTCACTGAACGTACCCGAGCCAAACTTCAGAAATTAATTCCGGGCACACCGGTCCTTGGAATCAGGCGCCGTTAGAAACTACGTTCTTGTAAAATTCCAAAGAAAATTAAGAAAAAATTTTCCTTGAAATTTCTGGGTCTTTACATTACTCCCACCTCAGGGCTTTACGTCCCCGTAAAACTTCATCACAAACTACGGTCACAAAAGAGGTACAGAGCACGCATCTGAGCCTTCCGCTCCCATGTGCTTACCTGGAGGTTCCATACTGCCAATGAAAGTGCACCCGAGGAATCGATCATCCTCATAGGATCTGCTCATGTCGATCCTCGATCCCCACTGGAATCTCCGTGAAAGACACCCCATCGCCATCGTCTAGCTCCTCATGGTCGATAGTATGCGAAGGGTCAAGCACGTATCTCCTCAAATGGGATACGTGGAAGTCGTCGTGCACCTGGTGCAACTGCGGTGAATGGGTCAAGCGGTAAACCACCCCGCCTACCCATCTGGGGACCTAAGAAGGTCCGCTGATCCCCGGAGATAACTTTCCACCTTGGACACATATCCGTAAACCTCGTCGAGGTGAGACCCGTATAAGGAAGTGATCATCATCCTCGAACTCCAGAGGTCTCCATTTGCTGTTAGAAATGGAACTCGAAAGGCTGCTGCCACGAGGGTAAGGTTGACTGACTCAATAGTGATCGGTCACACCCTCCTGTGCAAGAGTTACCCTGCACTGTCTGGGGTTTCCTTTTCCGCCGACCAAGGAAAACCTATCCCGACGTTTGCCTAAAACCGTCAATTTGAGTATGAACAATTATTGCCCATTCCAAACTCAACCTAATGTCATAAGGCCTCGACGCTGCCACCAAGAGATTCCAACCAAAACTCTCGTCTCGAGGGTCTGACCACACCATCGGCGTAAGTGTGATTATCGAGTCTCCTCCCAAGGTATATCCAGACGTGAGGGTCAAGACCACGGCTTACCGGAAACTCTAGGTCTGGAACAAGATTTTTGAAAGCGAGGAATGATTCATATCGACGTCTGTTTCTACAGCAACTAGTAGTGGACACAGACTGTCCCTTGAATCATTTCTAGAGCCATTGGGTCACACTCCTTGACCGCATGCAGCCGCATTCTTCCACCTCCCTCTAGCTCCCTGAGCTTGGCGAGGATAACTAAGGTGGGTGGTTGTAGCATGTTAAGATGTACATCACCTCATTCTGCTCTTCCTAGATCTGCCTCCACGTCTGCCGCTTCGCATACTCATCTCTATTTAAAGCTTCATCTTCTTGAAACATTTAACACGCCCGAGTCTCTAAGACTGGCACCGGTTCCCTGTTTCTTACTACACTGTGTAGTATTCATCCGCTCCTGGATGAACTGCACCTCCTTTAGTCTCACAAGAGATGCTATGAGTTCTTCGATGCCGATAAGAAAAATCTGGTCTCATCCCCTGGATGAACCACATTCGTTGCCTAATACAGTCAATCCCAACATGAATGATGCATTCATGCCATGGATGATATCGTAAGGCCTCGACGTAACTACTAAGAGATCCAACTGGCACTCTCGCCTCCAAGGGTCGAGTCACACTGTAGGCATCAGTGTGAGGTCACTGGGTCTCCTCCAGTGGAAATCTCGAAAGTGAGGGTCAAGTCAACAGTTTTAACCGGGACTAGTCAGCATCAACCAAACAAAAGGACAGGAAAGCAAACAATGATATGTGTCTTTTTATTATTGAATCTCTTAGTACAAAGACACGAATACAACAGCAACATGGAACTAGAAGTACAAGGGACGTATCCACTAGTTCCGCTCCTGTCCACCTGCTCCCAGAGCTCTACTGCCTTGTCCACTGCTCGGCTGTTTCTCAAACACTCGTCGCTGCTTCTGCCTCGGTGGCTCCTCCAAAGCTAGTGGATCAACTGTACGAGGAGTCGGATAGTCACGTGCCAGGTGTCCCTTTCCGCCGCATGAGTAACACAACCTGCTTCTGGCACGCCTAGCTCTGTTTCCACCCCGGGTGCCCCGCACCACCGGTCCTGAAACCCGAGATCGTCCAACTGCTAGTCTGGTCCTCCTGGACCTCTGTATCATCTGTCTACTGCCCACAGATGACTCGGCTGCTGATCGAAAAACACGCAAAAAAGGCAGAATCTCCTGTACACGCTCGGGGTGTAGAGCTACTGGAACAAACTCCACCCTGAAGAAGGTCTCAAAGTCATCCCATGCGAAGGTCATCCCGTCGCAAAACTAGAACAAGTGGCTCCACCACCTGCCTACTGCTGCCTGAAGGAGGCTGGTAGCAAAGATCACCATGAAGTCTGTCGACATCCCCACCAGCCTGAAGACTCTCACCACAGCCTCCAGCCAAACCTCAGCCGCCTGTGGGTCCGTCTCTCCCCGGAACCTGGGTGGCTTCTGGCGCTGGAACTCATGCAGCGTGCTCAAGCGTCGTGCATCGCCAACTGCTGGGGCTGGTGGCATCGGTGGCCCAACGGGTAGTAGTACCGCTGGTGCCTCCGCTGGTGCCTCAACTACAAGAGGGCCCTATACCGAAGCGTCATCGCTCGATAGGCTGTCAGCACGCACATCCCTCTGGGCTCTAGATGGTCGTCCGAGAAAAGGCATCCTGAAAGAAACAACGTAACATGGTCAAACGATTATACCTGGTGAGCTGACCTGGTTTGAGCTGTTTTAAGGGGAAATCTTTAAAAACTCATACACAATCATTGTTTTCGTGCACAAAGTTGGAAATCAGTTGTCAGGGTCCTGGTGTATGGATACGTCGGCCGCCCGCACCAACAATGGACTCCCTGAACTGAAAACCACACTCGGTACTCTTAACACTATTGCTTCACAGAAGAAACATCAGAGTTATAAGTTATGCGGTAGAACCGAACTCCTCTGATACCAATTTGTCATGACCCGTCCTCGGGTCCCGTGCTGTGACTACCCCAAGCCCGCCTTTCATATGCCAGGGGCTGGCGACTAGCACGAAAGGCGTAAAATCACGATAACTCGGAAGGCATTGCCTTTATAAAAGAAAACAAGCACCACCTAGTACAAGAGGAAGAAAAACACTAAGTACAAACGAAATGCTGAAATGTAAATGGGCCAGAATACAATCCCAAAAGAAAGTACAACTACAACTGAACAAGGTACAACAGTAAAAAGACAAACAGCGGGAAGAAGGAAGCAGCTCCTAGGTCGTCCTCCTCAGATCCTACCTGAAGGGTAGGTACAGATAGCGCAGCTCCTGGTCTTACACCACGAATCCTACCTGAAGGGTAGGTACAGATAGCCTCCTCCACGCTCTCGTCCGCCAGCCTCCTCTGTGAGTCGTCACGTCGTGTAGTCCACCTCCGGGTACCATCCAGTCCTCGAACACTCGACCTCCACCAGCACTTCCCGTCGTCTGCAACCAACACAACGAGGTGTGGGCATAGCCCGTGCGGGGGTGAGTATAACGATACTAAGTAGGGACCCCGATACCCTCAGGGTCTCACTAAACCAACAAGGATAACCACAAGAAGATCTCAACAGATAACATCTACTTAGATATATGCCCATACATATACCTAAGTTATCAAGTAACCCATCTCAATCAAGAGGAATCATAAGGATTGTGAAATCAACGTATAACCACTACTCAGGTATATGCCCATACATATACCTAAGTTATCGAGTGACCCATCTCAATCATGAGGTAATCACAAGGTCAAAAGTCTCAGCTCAAACAAGTATTTTCATTATCAAAACCGTAACTGCTGAAGAGCTCCGTCTCTGGAGTGTACAGTGGTCCTGTCACAACTCCGAGGTACTGCTCACTAACCTAAGCCTACTGAGGTACTCCTCCTGTCGAGTACTGCGGGTTTGAGGCCAACTACTGGGCGCTCCGTCCGCTGAGGGTCTGTCGCCAAATACAGGGTGCTCCAACTAATAGCATATAGATGTACTCCTCCTGTCGAGTTCCACGGGTTTGCGGCCAACTACCGGGCGCTCTGTCCGCGATGGGTATGTCGCCAAATACCGGGCGCTCCGTCCATTGAGCTAGTCGACTCACTCCAAGTCGTGTCGGTCAAGCAGTCGTCAGGTCTCAGTCGGTTACACGGTCTCCGTACTCCGCACGCTCGTCTCCGGGAGGGTCCGCTCCACGAGCTACTGGTCGATACTCCAAATATCAAAAAGTCCCGCAAAGAAGTATCTCAAAGGACCACCTCGTCATAGGGGTCTCAATGCAATAGACGGCGCGTCAATCAGACACCCGGTCTGTGAGTTATTAGCCTTTTCGTCCCAGGGGCCCGGTTGGTTTCGTGTGCGAACCAATCCGGCCGTAACTCAACTATACCCCGAACAGTCATAGGGTATACTCATAGGGACCGTTTCTCAACGAGATCAGCAATGCCGCTGACGGTTCTTCAAATGGACGTTCTGTCAGAAAGATATCAGCTTTTCCGTTCTAGGGGCCCGGTTGGATTTCGGTGCGATCCAACCCGGCTACTATCCATCTGCATCCAATTCTCGGGCAGAGGATGCCAAAAGTTCCGTATCGTCAACAGGAACTCAACGCAACAGACGGCGCGTCAATCAGATTCCCGGTCTGAGAGTTATTGGCTTTTCCGTCTCACACCTACCCTGGGAAACATCCCAGGAGGTCACCCATCCTGATCACTACTCTAGGCGAAGCACGCTTAACTATGAAGTTTTAACCACGTAGGCTCCTGAAAAGGAAGGTGCACCTTGAGTATAGTATACTGAAACGACCGTATCGATCCAAGGATCGCGTTGCCGCTAACGGCGAGTCGTTTGGAAGCCCATAGCCCATGATACAGGAATTTGACCAAAAGTGGTCCGAAACTGGGGGTCTGGGCCCAGGCCGACCCGGCCCGACCCCCCCTGGGTCGGTCGAACCGGGTCGACCCGCCCCGGGCGGCGACCCGGCCAGACGACCAGGCCAGGCTCGAAAAACCCTACCCGACCGGCGGCGTGGCGGCGTGGCGGCGCGGGCCGGTGTGGCGGCGCGGTCCGGCGCGGCGGCACGGTTCGGCACGACGGCGCGGACCGGCACGGCGGCGCGGACCAGCACGGCGTCGCGGCCTGGGTGCCGTTCGGGTGCCACGCGCGGGGGGCAAAGCCCCCCCCCCCTTTGAGAACCGTTGCCCCTTAATTGGAGCCGCTTTTGAGACTCGGCCGGGGGAAATTAATTCCCCCAGTCTCCACTGCCCGACCGGCCCGCACTGGCCGACCGATTTCGCCAGCAAGGACCGGCGACGGCCGGTCCTTCCTTCACCGACACCGGCGGCCCCGTGCCGGCCGCCAGCCATCTTGCTCCGCGGCGGCCTGGAACCGGTCGCGGCCTATGCCGTTCGGCGCGATGCGACGACATCGCTTCCCTCCGTCGCGGCCCCGTTCCGGCCGCGGCGCCTTTGACTTTCTTCGACGCGACAGCCTCGCGTTCTTGGATTTCTTTCCACGGCGCCACGCGTATCTTCCGCAATAAATCGCGTGGTGCGACGGCACCACGTTTTCTCGTATCATCCTCAATAAACCATCAAGAAAAAAAAGGAGGAGGGTCGGTCGTGTTTGTGCGGTCTGACCCCCCCCTCGCGTTATTCGATAACAAAAAGGGTTTTAAACCATGATCATCACAAAGTTTGTATTCACGAACAATTAAATAAATAAAAACGCTCAATCATCAACCGCTTGATCGGACGATCCACGGATCAACCAGGTATTGGTTGGTCCGCGCTCGTCGTTCTTTTCTCAAATGATAAGAGAATTCCAAAATAAAATTCACCTACCTCTAAATCAAGAATGGAGTTCTTCAACGACCCGCGGAAGACAAGCGTCGTGTAGGTAGGGCGTCGTTCCATCTAGGTTGGTGGGAGAAGAGCTCGGTGAAGTCGAGCCGAGACGTCACCCTCTGTATACTTTGTAGGTGGCGGTGCTTCCCTTCCTTACTCCAGTTGATGATGGTTGGAGGTGTTGCTTCACGTTTTTCGGAAACGTGGAACGTTCTTCCTCGAGAGGTTGGTGATCTTCCAAGAGTTCTTCTCCTCTCCTTAGTTCTCCCCACAAGGTTTATGCCAACCCAAAAAGAAGAATATAATCTCTCTTTTTAATGTTGGAAAAATGAATTCAAAAGAATTTAAACACTCAAAATAATTAATTATGTTGGTTTAATTAATTAATTGCAAAGTGTTGGAAAGAATTTCAAAAGATTGAAATTCAAATAAACCATACTTAACTCACCTCATTAATTAATAAAGTTGTCAAATATTAAAGAATGTGAGTTAATGGGGAGTTGGAATGTGAGGGGTTAAGAGGGTTAGGGAGTTTAAGGAATTTGAAAAGGTGGGGGGGGGGGGGGGGTTCGTGTGGGCCCCGCCCTTTCAAATATCCACACATGGGAAGTTGGATGGATGTGGGCCCACCACCAACTTCCCATGGGAGAAGTTAACCACTTAACATTGTTAAAATTTGATTTAACAATTTTATTCAATTTTTTAATTAAACCCCAAAAATTAACTTCTCCTCCTGCACAAACGCAACTACGGTAACGGTTCTCTTAAGAGATTACCGGCGTTGCGAGTTCGTCGGTGCAATCAGATTTCAATTCTGATCATCGGTTCAAAAGATAGAAATTCCCGCTTGCTCGTTCACTGAACGTACCCGAGCCAAATTTCGGAAATTAATTCTGGGCACACCGGGCCTCGGAATCAGGCGCCGTCAGAAACTGCATTCTTGTAAAATTCCAAATAAAATTAAGAAAAAAGTTTCCTTGAAATTTCCGGGTCTTTACATCTCCAATGAGGTAATTATGCCATAACTTTAGTGCGAAACGACCACTGCTTGCTCCGGATCGTGGGTGTAATAATTACGCTCTTGAGGGATTATCTTCCTAGACCCATAAGAGATCACCCGTTGTCACTTCATCAAAACACATCCGAGGCCTTTCCCTGAAGCATTACAAAACACCTCATACTTTTCCCCTTCTTCTGGTAGTCTCAGCACCTGGGCACTTACCAACTTATCCATTAGATAGCTAAAGGCTGCCTCAAACTGCTCACTCCACACGGAAACCAGGTCCTTCTTGGTAAAGGTCTTCAAAGGCGCTGCAACATGAGAGAAGTTGGGTACGAACCTCTGGTAATAACCTGCCGGCCTGAGGAAACTACGATCCTCTGCCACATTAATGGGTGTTGCCCAAGAAACAACCACCTCAACCATTTATGGTTCCACCGCTACCCCTTTCTCGGACACTACGTGCCCATGGAACTTCACTTCTCACGTCCAGAACCTTCACTCTGATAACTTCCCATAGAGGTGGTGTTGTCGGTGGACTTCCAAAATCATCTTCAGGTGCTCCGCATGGTACTCCTATAATCTTGAATAGATCAGGATGTCGTCAATGAACACGACTATTAACCGATCCAGATATTCCTGGAGGACAGATTTCATAATCACCATGTATACAGCCAGAGTGTTTGTAATACCAAAAGACATGACTAGAAACTCAAAGTTCCCATATCTACACCTGAAGTCCATCTTTGAGATGTCGCCCACATTTACCCTCAACTGGTGATACCCAGACCGCATGTCGATCATTGAGAACCATCCCACCCCTTTCAGTTCTTCGAAAAGATCGTATATCCTTGGAAGAGGGTAGCGATTATTGATCGTTACCAGATTCAGCCTCATGTAGTCTATGCATAGCCTTAGACCTCTATACGCCTTCTTCGCAAACAACACAGGAGCACCCCATGATGACACACTCAGTCGAACAAAACCCATCTTCATCAGATCATCGATCTGAATCCAAAACTCCCGTAGCTCCGAAGGTGCAATCCGGTAGGGAGCCATCGAAATCGGACGAGCACCATGTTTCAAGTCTATCCCCAAATCGATATCACGTCGAGGGGGTAGAGTCAGCACCTCCTCAGGGAAGACTTCCATAAACTCACTGTTGATCCCTAGTACTTCCACCATCTCAGCATCCACTGACTCTACTGACAGCTCAGCTAACAAGGAGAGGAGGGGTTCCTCTCACCTGCTGCCCTTCTGGCCACTCTACTCGCGGGTGAATGTAACTCATCGTACACCAAAGTCTGAGAATAGAAGACTTCCTCGGAAGCAGTCGATGATGGATCCCACATAGAACAGCTCGTCGATGGCTAGGATGACATCTCATGGATGTATCTGTAGTAGTAGTAGTAGATCCCTAAGTGACTGTTGTGGCCCTATCATCAGACTGCATCCTCTACAAACATAAAACAAGTCTGTCTGACCTCTGACTGGTGTGCTCAGCACCAGGGGCCCTGGAAGTCTATCGTCATCTAGACACAGAGCACAGGCCAGACTGGGTGTAACAATGGATTTTGATGCTCTAGTATCAAACAAGGCGTAATCAAGGGTACTGAACAAACTGATCATAATTCGAACAACATCTGGTCCAGCTGGAATTGCTGCCTCCATGGCGTGCACCTATCCATGCCCAGCTCCTCTGCCCCTCGACTATTGGATGCCTCCCGGACCAAGCCCTGGTCGAGGTCCCTGAGTAGCACCCTGAGATAGGCTTTCCCTTGCAACATCTTCCTTCAGAGGAGTGGGAGCTCGATGCCCCTTCTGCTACTACTGTATGTGCCTAGCTCGAAGCTACAGTTGAGGTGGGTGCTGGGCCTATCCACAACTGTCATACTGAACATGATCTGGGAACTGATTCTAGAGATGTCCATGGATCCTACTGAAGAAGCACCTCTATCCTGGGCCCGAAGGAAAAGGGCGAGGACCGAGGGATCAGAACTGGAATGGTTGCGGCCTACTCCATGCTAGTCGGAACCTAGAGGATCCCAATACTGGAGGTCTAGAGCTGACAAACTTTCCCTCTGAAGGGCCGAGCTAAATCCCCTCTCATGACACACTGCCCAGCGTGTGCAGTTTCCCCACCACCTCTACCTTCTTCTGGACCTCCATGTATGTCGGAAAGGTGAAGGGGGTAACGGCGTATTGGAGGGAGGGTCAAAGTGCCTCCTCTAAACTTCTCGTCCGAGACTCCTCATATGGAAATAGGTTTCGAGAAATGTGGAGGAGGTCATTGAACGTGATCCCCAGCTCCCTTACTGACAGACTCCCCTGCTGTAGGGAGAGTATCTCTTGCCTCTTCTCTACCTTCATCGTAGAAGAGAGGAATTCTGCTCGGAACACTTTCTCGAAATCAGCACATGATACCTCAGCCTCTCTCCTCTCCCCCAGGTAGAGCGTCCACCACTGACGCACTGCTCCCTGAATCTGGATGATGGCTAAAGGAACCCATTTCTCAGTTGGAGACTTGATAAAGCCTTAGGGTATCACCAACTCCTCTACCCATCCCTCCATCTTCATCTCAGAGGTGTTGCCCTCGAACTTCTCGAGGGTCTTTCGCTGGAAGTCTCAAAGAGTCTTCTGCCACTAGTCGTGCTCCTCCTTTTGATCAGCCCTCGGCTGATCTGCCAAGTCAACCTCATGGGCCTCGATCTTCCTTACAACTCATGGTCATCTCCTGGGTGCCATATCTGCAAGGTAAACAAAGAAAGCCTAAGCCCATGTGGTGAAGAATATTATTCATAAAACTCCTTAAACTTCTTATCTATTTAAAACTATCAAAACACCCAAAAAACACGAGAAAACAAGTCATTTATGATGCATATACCTTTCCTAGGGTCTCTACCCTACAATCAGCGTGGACACACTTGGTCCTTCGGTAGGTCCAGAGTCCTTGCATCAGATTATGGGGGGCCCTAAAATCTCATGTCCCAGACAGTCTTCCCTGGCCGAATTCATGCACCAAGGTCACCCAACACTGTTCCCTATCATTCCATGCAATCCCCACTATGCCTATCTCTATACTCTATACATTCTCTCAACCTCCCCCTGATACTATTCTGTAACAACCCACCTTCACCAAAAAAATGGAAGGGTCAGAAAATTTCAAGGCTCTTATTTCTTTAAGTTGAAGGAGAAAAAATGACACCTGAAACCTGCCTTCAATAGGTCCTGGAGTGGCGACCAACACCAATGGTATAAAATTACACACTAAATGGAAGGCATTACCCTTTTTATTTTAATAGGATCATGAGACATGATAGTAAATTCTACAACACCAAAACTGAAAGTGAATATACGGATAAACAATAACCCATTGCCATATGAATGTTCAATGGTAAAAGATACAAGTCACAAAACTCCAATGGTAAAAAGATACAAAGAAAAAGGGAAACAACAACAACAACTTCCCCAATGGTCCATGATAGTATGGTCCCGCATGATCCTTGAAGTCCTCCTGGAAATATGAAAGCAATTTTATATACGTAGGGTGAGCACACATGTATACTTAGTAGGGAAAAACCAAAGTCTCTCATGCACACATGGGGTGGAATACTAATTCCCTGTAAGGAATGAGATAACCAATCACCTAATAAGGAAACTAACCACCCAGGCCTCACCAAGGCACATTCCAAAAATAACGCAATTCAAGTAATATATAGTAATATCACATCGATGTTTGGATACCCCGATCCACTTTCCAACTAGTTATTGAAGACATCATACGCATCGGACCAATCCCGCCATTCTCATCGCAGTCCCACTTCCATACCCCACCCGTACACACCATGGTCACAACCACACATCCCTCCTACAAACACCTGGGCCACAGCCACTAACCCGCCCGCAGACACCTGGGCCACAACTATTACACATAACCACGACTACAAACACCTAGTCTAGAACAACCACTCCCACACCTGAAGACATAAGGTCTAGAAGAACTACTGCCATGCCCAGAGGCACATGTGCCTCATCCCAAAGATACATAGGAAACCAGCTACCCATACACACCTAGGCCAACCACCACACTACCCTACCCAAAGATTTTGGGCTAATAATTATCTTCAGGAAATCACAGCCTACCCGTAGAGTCATGGGCTATTCGGGAAAGGAAGTAGAAAATAAGCTAATAAATAGGCAGTCATAGGAGTGTTGGAAAAAACACCATCCCCCATTAAGTGGGGGTGTTCGGCACTAAGTTCTCAACTTGGTTTGGGCTTGAATAAGAAACACAAAACTATAAGTATATGTATAGTTAACAAGCACTCACCCAATCTAGGTTTTTCTTCAGCCAGCCTAAAGAACACCATCCTTACTATTCATTCATAAGAGAAGAGAACAACACCCATGACCAAGTCACAACACACATGAAACCAAATCCACATTTGGACCATCTTTGTTTTCATGTTCAGTAATAATGATTAAATAATATTCTGCACCTACACGGGAAACTAGTAAGAAAAATAGCATGCTAATGAAAGAGTACACCCAAAAGCAATTTAAACAATCATAGTCGGTTCTCCTGTAAAAACACATCAAGCAAGACCCCTAAAATTATTGGAACCAAAGAAGGTCAAATTGAGAAACAATACCAACTTCCCAAAACTATGAATAAGATGGTTTCACAATAGGAGATGATCCCACCCCTATTCGTGATACAGAGGATCCCATTCTCACCCACATTACCCCAGCAATATAAGCCCATATCCAACCTTGGAGTAAACAACCAAAAAAATTCTACCAACACACAGCAGACTCAACAAGTATTTGTAGATTTAAAATATTTAACACACTCCATTATATGAATTCCACTAGGCTTAAATCGGGGTTATCATAGAAGAGGAGTTGATCATGGTGCTTCCAATTTACTTAGCCAAATATACTTAATTAACCAATTTCCTTTACACTAAAAAATGTTCCACCAATGGCCATGATTTTCATTAGGCATATGCTCGTACAATTTAGAAATCATTAATCATGAATGAGGAGAAAATCATAGCATCATCATCGATCACACCCCTCCTCTTCATTCTTTAGAATCCGTTTATTATCTTAATTAATGTTTCATTCCTCCAATTCTACTGAAGCAGGAGCATACCCACCCCACAAGATTCATAGAAATGAGAGACGAAGGTGAAACCCCAGCTTGATTGATCAATGATCGACGTTAAGTACCTGTGTGATTAGTAGGAGCTCAACAGAACATGATAAAGGAAATCTTCGTCGGGTTACAACTCGTCAGGAGGAAGGGTACTCCGACCGCAGGGTGATTGGGAAAAATAAACGTAGGGAGAAGCCTTTAGGTTATAAAAGCTGATAAGGGATGAGATACAGCATGCCCGGTATGGTAAAGATCTAGAGAGAAAAACTCAAAACCGCGTAAGGAGCGAGATCATGGGTTGACCACGCGACTGGGAAACCCCACACGTCATTAAAGGGTCCCCACATTTCGGGGCGGTTTAAACTAACGCTCACCAAGGTACCTCCCCAATAATTTAATTAAATGACATCAATGGGCATTAAAGGGATTTAAAACAGGATTAAAGGGTCAAAACATGGTTTAAAAACCAATTTTCAAAAAAAGGAGGCACTATTGGAAAACCTATGGTGGTAGGTGAGAGCTACCGGAAGCTGAGAGCTACCGGTTGGCGACAACTACCTGTAGCTGAGAGCTATCGGTTGGAGGCAGCTACCAGTAGCTAAGAGCTAATGGTTGGTGACAGCTACCGGTAGCCGAGAACGACCGGTAGCGGAGAGCCACCGTTAGCCGAGGGCTTCCGGTCGCGGAGAGCCAGCAGTAGTCGAGCGGTACAGGTAGCTGAAAGCTACCAGTAACCGAGGGTTACCGATACCCTAAGGTCAACAATAGGTGAGGTCGACCGGTAGGACGAGGCTACCGGTAGGCCAAGGCTACCGCTAGGAGTCATCGAGAAGCTGGGATGGCCTTCCAGACCACCCAGAACACCTCAACATCATATTTTTACTAAGAAATGGGCCCCAAAAACCCGGGACATTACATTAATTTTTTTTTTGCAAATCATATTGATTTAATAAATTATGAAAACTATTTTCATTTTAATTGAAAATACATTTTCATCTAAATAATATATAATTTTAAATTATATTACTCATTTTTTAAATATATAATTATATTTTTTTTATTATTTTATCCATTATATGTAATTGAAATCAATTTCAATTTTACTTTCGATATAAAAGCATTTCAATAGTTTGTTTTTTACATTAAAATTCCATTTTCACATTCCATTGACGAGGATTATTATTAAATAATATTATAAAATTATGTGAATTTAACTTAAAAAATGGATACCATATATGTAAAAATCTGGTCCAAATTTAGTAAATTGTTCCCTTTTATTTTTGGACATTATGAAATGTAAATGTGGTAATTTTTTATTAACAAGATTAATGGTAAATTATGTTATTAATGGTAAAAATGACATTATATGAATTATTAAAATAAAATAAAACATTGAAAAAATTAATTAAGGGATTGGTTGTCAAGAAAATGAATATGTTCTTTTAAATTATTTTCATTAGAGCCAATTATATGGTAGTATGACATTTATAATTTTATATTCAATGAAAAGTCATTTTTATCACACATTTTTATAAAAAGTGAAATATTTTTCATATGTGGTTATATACGTGCTCACATTGACTAAAATAATATTTTGAAATTTCAAATATTTATAATTATTGTGATAATAAAATTTTAATTTTTATAGATTCAATTATTAAATTAATGGCATTCACAATTAAGATACAATAATTGAATAATTAATGGAAATATCAAATAAATGTTATTAATAATATAAAAATAAATATATTTAATATAATATAAATTTTATAAATGAATTTTTAATTTAATTTTATATAATATTTAGTTTTTGGTTCTAATATTCCATATTTATCCTATAGTAATGTTATTTTAAAAAAGTCACAAAATGAATAGTTTCAAAATTGACATTATTTATTTTTTAAAATTATTAATATTCAAATAAACAATATTATATTAATTAAAATAACAATTTCTAGAAACTAATTGGGATAAGTCTTAATATGTCATAAATTACTCATTCACTACCATTTTGACATTTTATTTTAATTATATAAACCCTATATGTGTTGGTTTCATGATAACATGGTAAAATAAAACGGGTTAAAAAAGATAAGGATTAAAAAATTATCATTACATATTTTATAATTATTTGATTAATGTATTTTGACATATAATAAACCTATAACTAATATTATTTTCTTGGGATACATTTTTAATTGAATAATAATTTATAATTAATTTAGTGTGTGAAGAATCCTAAGATTGTGTCTCTAATTTCTTAGAAAAGGGCTCCCATTCATAGATATTCAATACAATTAAAAACCATTATTATTCATTAAATACTCATCCAAATTCCGTTAGTTAATCCCACCTAACAATATAGATAGATTAATTTGTTATGAACACCCATCTTAGAGGTGTTATATTTAAAATAATATTAGCTATTCTGATGAAGATGGATCATTTTTAATTTGATGTTTCAATTTTATTTCTTCAACCACACCCATCAAATAATCCTCAACCAAGATGAAATAATAAATATATATCATTAATATACTAATATTTTATAATTTTAATATCATCCCCTAAATCCATATCTACTTCCACCAAATGGAATAATAATTATCAATTGTGTGTACAATGAACTTCAACCTCACGAAAAAATATAATTCATTTCCTAGAACAATCTATCAAGACTATATTTATGGATGAATTTATGAATGAATCTTATGTTAATTAAATGTTTATATTTATTTAATTTTAATAAAAAAATTATTTTTCTACCATTCAATATTCATAAAAATAACAAAATCATATATCTGTACTTGTGAACTATTGCCTCAATGGATTATGTGATTCTTTTTTCATAACCACGTCACATTAATGATATATATAAGTATAATTAAATATTTATTATGATATTAATGATATTATTATCATTATAAAATGAAAAATTAATACATAATCCCTTTCCAAAAATTTTCATTGAAAAATGGAAACATTACTCATGATTATCTATAGATTACTATCTCTAGGATTATAACATTGTTCATTATTCAAAACCATGTATAATGTATTGATTTAATAGTATATTTGATGTATAAATGTTATTATTTTGTAATGAATTATATTATAGAGATGATAGAATAATTTCCACATGGACTCTCAAAGTCATATAATTTAATTTTGGACTCAAGTACTAAATATAATCAAAATGTCTGGCATGAACCTAATTTATATGTAATTGATGTAAAATGAAAATAAGTGATATTAAATGAATAATAAACATTAAATAGGTTTTCATGAAATTATAAAATTACACAACATTTATTATTTATGAAGATATTGATTTCATGGAATGAGTTTGAGTCAATGTAAAATACTTTCAATCAAAATCTATTTTCAATAGTATAATATAAACTTTTTTATAAAAGAGAAATGGATGATGTTTTTACAAAAAATACATGAAAAAATATTATTACAATCATGTTTCTTTAATTTTTTTAGGATCACTTAGCATACTGAAAATTTATTTTCAAATAATGTTTTCCAAATTATGAGTGTGTGGTTTTGTAAAAATGAGAAGTGATTTTGATGTGGAAACGTTATGTTCCATTTGTGAATGATTTATCTGTTTTGTATATGTTTTTTTCATTGGAAATATATTATGATTACCAGTGGTTAAATGATAAATAAATGGTGGGTGAAAAAATTATATCTCTCTAGTGAATTCGCTAATATAATGGAGTGAGCTAGTTGGGTATCTCATATGGGATTAATGGAATATAATGTTGTGGGTATAGCAAATGAAACAAAGAAGGTCACTCCATATGTAGCTGTGAAAGAGACAATAAATGTATGAGTAATATATAATATATTCCACATGTAATATTTATTATTTATGTTATATATGTATGTTTATTAGAAGCTTATGATTTCATGAGGTTATTTAACGAGTTATGTTTCTTGGGTAAATATGATAACATTATGAAAATATTTTCATGGAATTAAAATATAAATGAGATAATGGTTTCATTCATTATTTTATATCTCGTAATGAGATATTTCTTACCATCCCATGTTTAATATTCATTTCATATGGTATATTGAATGGTTATAAATAGTATCATTACAATATGAATGTTATGGATATTTTTCAGGACCAAAAAATCATGTTTTCGTCAAAATTATTTTTATTTTGGAATAATTGTATACTATTTTTGTTATATCAACATTGTTTGAAAGTCAAATGATATATATGAATTATGAACTAAATAATTAAAACATAAAAACTAAAATGATCCTCTATGTGTAAAAAATTAAATTCATGTCTAGAAATCATGATCATGCAATTTTTAAGGATGGTGAAATATATTTAGTATTATGGGATGGTTTATAATAATGATAGAGGATATTAAATTATTTAATACTATGTCATAAGTCATATATAACCTCTATGGAATGAAACTTTGGATGGATTATAGTGATTTTTGATAAATGTAATGGGTACCAGATATCATGAATAATGATATTTTGTTGTTTATCATCCTCATAAGTTGTTATATTAAGATATTATTTCTCACACATACCTTTTTTGTTTTAGTTAATGATTGGATCTAGCAAGAACCAAAGTAATAGTGGATATGAATAAAAATGTTATTGTTTTCTGAATAAGAAATTGAATGAAATGGTAGATGCAATGAGAACTCTTGAGGTTCTATAAACCAACTAACAAGAGTAATGATTAACCAATTTCACTATATTGAGTTTTATAACGCATAATATTTGACGGAAATGAGTCCCTATGTAATTTAAGGTTACATTAATATAATGATAAACATTTTCAATGTAATATGTGTCAATAATTGGGGAATAAAGACCAATGATAATAACATAATAGGAAATGAATTTGTTTTATACGTAGTGAATGAGGTTCTAAATAAATAATCTGGAAAGGAAAATGGAATCATCTAGTTGATTCCAAGAAAGGGGAATAATTTTATACTGAGTTATCAAATAACTGTTTTAAATTTGAAAGGTATCATAATTATAAAAATCAATATCTTAGGATAAAGTCTCATGAATGAGATCATTAAGACCATTATGATATCTATGTTGGAATACACAATGGCATTACAAATGAAGCTGATGAAATTGAATATTACATATGAAATGAATGCTTTATTTATTATTTAATTTTTTAACATTATTAAAAATTATGATATGACTCATATTTTTTAGTTTCATGGAAATTTTAATTAAGTAATAATGTAGAAATAAATGGTTATGTGATTATGAATAATCCTTAATGATTAAGATGTCTATATAAAAGGAATTCAAGAGATTTATTAGATATAATGATGTTGTCATGTTTGAAATTATTAATATAATTTTCATCATGGATTTATAGTGTAAGGAGTCATTAGTTTTTGTTACATGTTACCCATATATTTGTTTTTTATAAAAACATTATCAAGGGATGTATTATCTTTTATTTTTAAGTGATAATTATAATAGAATATTTGAGCAGTATGGAATATATGATAATTGATTTGGAGTTAATTATGGGATATTACATTTTTTAAGAATAATGAGTGGTTTAAGATAACGGTTTAGGCATAATCATTTTATTATTATTTTAAAATATTTTAGATATTTTTTAATAAATATTTTTTATAGAAAAACGAAAATCATTAGGAAGGTTGAAAAAATATAACATTCCGTAAGGTAGTTAAAATCAAACCCACAAATGAAGGGAAACAATTATAAATTGCACAAGACTACCTTACATGATTTCCTAGTTATACCGAATTTTTATTTTTAGTAAATTTATTTTTATTGTGAAAAATAATTTTATTTTGGGAGGATTTATTTTACCAAATTGATAAACACTGGATTGGAAAATGATTTGGTAATTTAGTGATTACTGATATTTTTTATGAAATTTACTATTTTGGGAACTCATTATGATATTTATAAATATAATATGATAGGATTTTATTTAAGGAATATTGTTTATATTTTGTATGAATATATGAAATTTTTGTTGACTAATGGTGACACATTTTATTTATCAAAATTGTTAGTGTATCTTGTAATTTACTATAGGAGTTACTATTTGGTATGAGACATTAAGAGTAATTATTTTTAGATGGGGATAAATGTTAAAATTCATCTCCATTTAGTATTTTTAAATGAATTTTATTTCTGGGTTTTAATTTTCATTAAACTAATTTTTTTAAATTTATAGGATTGTTTTTTGATGAATGAAATTTGTCGATCATTGGGAATAACTATTGAATATGAGGATTGATATTGTTTTTAATCATATAATGGTTTATTAATTATTGGTATTTATCTTATATTATCCTCACAGTTATTTTTTTAATTATTTATGATTAGGAAAATATGACGTTAACCATTTTTGGATAATCAGACCTGAAAAAATGTAATTATGTGTCCCCATCATCAATAATTCATTTACAAATGTAATTGTTTGTAATAAAATCAGATTACATGATGTTAATTGATTAAAGGATGAAAAAATACATTTACTATACATATATTTTATTAAGTTCATAGTCCATGTATTAATTTAATTCTTCAATACTTTTAAAATTATCTAATAACAAAAATGTTATTTGTCTACATTTCTTAATAATAATTCTAAGATCTTTTATCCAATAAAAATTAATGGTTTTGTGATTATTAATATTTTCATGGACTTATTTTATATCACTATCCTTATAAACATGAATGTTAGTTTTCATTTACATTTTCATTTGTTTATATATGTAATCCTAATATGTGTAATCTTGGGTGACCTTTATATGTTCGAGAAATTTAATGTGAATGTTTTTTAATCAATTTTCTGACTTGTGATTTCAACAAAGGTATTTTTAAAATTCAAACCCCTAGATATTTATCTCGAGGTAAAATTTTGAGGATTCCATTTATGAATGTGGGAAAAAGATACAATAAGAATTTCTTAAATGAAAACACTACATTTGATATCATTGATGATTCACCACATCGATCTTACTAGAAAAAAAGTATAATTATTTAATATAGTAGTTATCACATTGACATTTGAATAGGGTGAATTAACATGATTAACTATATTTTAAAATTATGGTTTATATATGTATATATTACTAATTATTTTTGGACCAGTTAATTATAAATCAATATAATCATTTTTTGTAAAATAAAAGGAATTGTATTTCTGAAATCCAATTTATATGTGAACAATGGAAATTAATGCCAATAAATAATATGTTAACTATTTTTGTATTATATTTATTAAATATATATATATATATATATATTAAATATTCTATATAATATCTAATATTAAACTTATGAGTTTCCATTATACGATATCAGAACAAATTCAATTTTAATGAATAAATAACTATTTTTCTAAAAAAATACGTATTTTCCATCTTTTGATTTAATAATTTTTTAATGATTTTTATTAAATATTCATAAATAAAATTTAAAAAAATCTTTCGAATAGGGGTATCAAAATTTTATTTTTTTATTTTTTATTTTTCAGATAATTTTCTTTTATTAATAAATATTTATAAAATATTGAATTGTTATTGAAATTTTATTTTTTCTAAATAATATGTGTTGTTAAATTAAATTTTTTGATGCATTGGATTTATATTTATATAATTTTTAAATTATTTAATTTAATTTATGATAATGGAATCAATTTCACATATAAATTAGATATACATACATATCATGGTATAAAACCTTTTTTACATTAAAGACAATTTATTTATTCCGTTAATGAGATTATTTATTAATTATTTATATAATATATTTCAATTGAAATTGAAAACATGGTTTTCGTATTTTTGTAGAAAATGTTTGAAATTATTTACATATTCTCTTTTTCTTTTGGACATTATGAATATTATATTTATGAATTTTTTAACAAACCCATTTAAAGATAAATCATACAATTAAGGGTACAAATAATATTATAAATATTGTAAAATTACCCTAAAGATTTAAAATTAATTTTTATGGGTATTATTAGACTAATATTATACTTTGGAAGATATTATATCCTTCAGAAGCCACGTATAGGAGAGTATTTCTTTTTAAAGTCATGTACATTGATGATGCATTAATAGTTTTATAATCATAAATATCAAATTAATGTAATTAAAAATATTATAATAACTATAATATAATGTATTTAATTTCATGAAATAATTTTTTAACATACTCAGTTTTGTTATTTATGTTTTATAAATATTTTTTAATTTATCTTGTTGTTTGGATAATTTTTAATAATATAGTTAATGAATAATGTAAAAAAAAATTATTCATATCTTGAAATAAATAATATTTTTTTGAATGATATATTATTTATAAAAACATTTATTTAGACAATTTTTTTTCTATATTATAATGTCATAAATTAATAATTTAGTGGTCGATTGAAATTTTATTGTTATTATATAAACCCTCAAAATTTAAATTACATGAAACCATGAAAATGTACAAAGGGTTAAAAACAAAAATAAAATTAATAAAAAATAAATACAAAAATTTATAATTTTAATTATCATAATATATTTGAAATAATTCACTTTATATCCATTTTGAATATAATATTTATAAAAATTTATTTATTATTTAGAAAACTATTATAAGTTCCCTCTCTTTTGTAATAAAAGGTCACACATTGTTCTCATTTAAAAAAATTAAAAAAATTTGTTCATCCAGTCTCTACCCAAATACCTTACTAGAGTCTATAAACTCATTATAAATTCCAAATAGTTTGAATAAGACACTTTTTAGAGGTGTTCAGTTGTTTAAAAAATGAGAACTTCTGAAGAAGGGAAATCATTTTTAATAAAGTATTCCTATTTTATAAGTTCATCAAAATCAATAAAATCATTAAAAACCATGATGGAATAATAAATCCAGTATCATAAATATTATGAGATTCTATTCTGTTCATATGATATTTTAAATACATCTCCATAATCATCAAATGGAAAAA
This sequence comes from Viscum album, assembly GCA_963277665.1. Classification (NCBI taxonomy): domain Eukaryota; kingdom Viridiplantae; phylum Streptophyta; class Magnoliopsida; order Santalales; family Viscaceae; genus Viscum; species Viscum album. The sequence continues at coordinate 1,702,242,226 of OY728163.1, read as the reverse complement.
AATATTGTTCGTGTTTACAGCAAACATCCGCCTCGCTTCCTATATTACTAATTTTCCACAAAAATAAATCAATAATGGTTATACTATGTACATAATGTTTATATATTATATGAATAAAATATTTATCATTATGGAATTTTTATATAACATTTACATTCTTACATAATCATTCACATGAAAATTATAACAACATTTTTGTGTATATGTGAACTATCTCCTCCATGAAGTGATGTGTTTCATTTTTAATCTCTACATCACTGTATTAATATTTATAAGTATATTAAAAGTATTAATGTTATATTATTGATATTATTATAATTATATAATGTTAAATTAATACTTACTTTCATCCTCACATGATCATTGAGAAATGGAAACATTAATCAACAGTGTGTTTGGCCGAAAATCTCTATGATTATATCATATATTGTTTTTCATAACCATAGATAATTTATTTAAATAAATATATAATTGATTTATAAAAATAATTTTTTTGTTGAATATATATATAGTAATAATGTACTAATGACCATGTAGGATAATGGAAATTTTCTAATTTCATTTTGGACTCACGTACGAAATATAATCAAAATGTACAACATAAACTATAATAATAAAGCATATGATGTAAAATGATAATAAGTGACTTAAAAGAAATAATAAACATTAAAGAGTTTATTTAAAAAGAAATTAATTATCCTAATTTTATTTTTCATAAATATAATTATTTTACATGATGAAGGTGAATCAAGAAAAAGGTCATTCTGTTAAAAATATATTTAAATGTTAGTCTTTGAACAATTTTTTAATAATCCAAACAGAATGTTTTTTTACATATAATTAATGAAATTAATTCCTCTCATACATGTCATATTCATGTGTTTAATAATACATTACAGTTTTTTAAATTTATTTAAAAATAACATGATTTCATTTATTAGTTCATGATTTTTTAAAAATGATATGTGATTTTAATGTTGAAATGTAAATTTTTTCAATGCATGATTTATGTGTTATGATTTTATTATGGTTGATGGAAATTATATCATGTGTATGGGTGGTTCAGTGATAAACCATGGGTGGGTGATCCTGTTATTTCTCTGTAATTCATTGGGTAAGGGGAATGTTTAAACTAGTTGGGTATATCCTAATATATTATGGCAATATACTATAGTGGGTTTTACATATGTATCCATAAAGTATACACCCTCTTTAGTCAAGATACAAATAATAAATTTAAGGGAGATATGGAATTGAAGCCAGGGTTAACCTTTATTATTGTATTCTATTTCATTTTATATGAATCTTATTACTTCTTGAGGTAATCTAAATAGCTTATTTTTTATGGTTGAAAATTATATCATTAATAAAAGTGTGAAATTGGATTAATATATTCATGGAATAACATGTTCGTTCAATCCTTTTTGGCTGTTACTCATATTTTTATATCATATTATTTTTTTAGAAAAATTATAGGGTATAATGATGCGTAATGTAAATTTGAAAGTCTAGATGAATGAAATAATGATTTTCATGAAATTCAATTCTTGTTTTCCTTTAACTGTTTTATATTTATATGAAAGGTATACTATTATTGTAATATCCACATTGTATGAATGTAAAATTTAATATATGAATTATGACCCAATATTCTAAAACTATAAACCTAAAAGTTCTATAATGTGGAGAAATGAAATTTCTTGAATACAAATAGTAATCATGAAATGTTTTAATATAATGACTTATAAGATATCTTTTATTCCTTGTTCAATATGAATAATAACCTTAATAAATCATTGTTACCTTTGTTAAGGGTTGATCATAAAAATAAGCTAAAAATTGATAATAATTTGAAAATGTCCCTATCAAATTATATAATTCAATGAAATGAGTAAGTCTCATCCCTAATAATCCATGGAATAAATTTATGACATTGTGGAGCCACATGGGTGACATTAAGATCTTTATAGGATTTTATTTTATGAAAAGTCAAAGATTTCACATTATTCATTTTAGTAACAATAATATTTTTAATATGTGGTAATCTTAATGACATACATTACCATAAATAGTAATTTAAAATATAATATATTTATATTCAGCATAGAAATATATTTTTTTTACTTTTTTATATAAATAAATACATTAAATGATTTCATAATGATAATGAAGTAGTTAATAAAATAACGAATAAAAAATAAATTAATTCAAAAAAATAAAATTAAATAAAATTTTAATTTTTTATATCATCCATGGACATTCAAAATGAATGTGTCATTATAGGATATAATAAAGAAGTTATTTTTTGGATTTTAACTTGATTTCATATTTATTTAATGTTATTGTAATGAATAGTATCAATTTCATCAATAATAAAATTTTATAGAACTAATATCTGGTTAAATTATATAACAATTATAAAATTATTATGTATGGTTAAATGGAATATGATATGGTCTTTAATTTAACCCACTATGTATTTATAGGATATTCGAAGCATTTTCCACTATAAATGACTTATTATATTTAAATCATTTATAAATTATCCAAACTACCCCTCACCCCCCAATATGAGAAAATCTACTTCATCCCATCATTTCATAACATTGAGACTTCTTTCTCAAAAATAAGATTAGAAATTATATTTTCCAATTCCTAATACACATTCTAGAGGATCTGGCCTTTTCAAAATACTACCCCCAGAACCCATTAGTGTATAATTAATGGAATCGTTTTGAAGAATAGGTAATCGCTATAATTGAACATATTATTTTTATTCTCTTTATGAAATCTTATTATTATATGATAAAATTAATAAAATAATAAATTATTGATCATAAATATTATAAAAAAATTATTATTATTACGAAAATACAATTATACTCCCTCTTTCACATCAAACAAGAAGTAAAAGTATCATTCATGTGATTGTACAACATATCATCCAAAAATAGTGATATAATTAATTTTTAATCCCAATTTTTTATGGATGGGTAATATAATCAGTTTAATGGGCTTTCATTATATATATATATATGGAATAAATATACTTGTTCGAGGATAATTTCATATCTACCTTTTTACAATATAATCATTTGTGAAATGATAATGTCGGTCATTCGTACGTATGGAATATCTACTTATTGATGCGATGTTATTAATTTATCATTTATATTTACCATGAGTTGTAATAAGGATAAATTATATGAATATAGATATTATATATACTAAATCATAATAATAATTTATATTAGATAAATTATTATTTACCTTTCATGCACTATATCTGTCAAAATAATGGAAACAACATTCATGCCTATGTATGCCTGACCATCTCCATGAATGGGTAATTCTTTTTATTTTGTGACATCCCTAAACAGGATGCCACATAAGGGGTTCCCTGATATCAGTTGGCCACATGCCATAAAGCACATCTCCCTAAATTTCTGAGACTACCGACTAGTATCGAGGACCTTGGGTGTGTCTGTGGGGATACTACTCCCTCATTAGCATAGTACTGCACAATGGTAGGAATATGAAAGAATATTAAATAGTGAATGAAGTAAAAATAATATTAATAAATAGTTGAAGAAAACTAATTAAATAGATAAATGAGAGTAATAGTAACATTATCAACTAAAACAATGATGATATAATTTCATGTATATAGAAAAATGGAAAACACGGATACAAGGCATAAGCATAACATGATCCATAATGAAAAGAAAAAAAAGGCTACTCCAACAATACTGAGATCCAAATCCGTCATCTGATATCAGGAAACATTCTCTTAGTACCCAATCATGTGCTTTATGTTTTATACTTCCCTTATTCAATACCTATATCCGTGTAATGTACTATGTGCACCAAATGGTGCTCATAGAGGGTGTGAGATAATTATTATTGATCCACCACCATCCTTGTGTATAACATCCGACCTGTGTAATGGAATATTGAAGTGTTCTATCATGCATATATAATGTAAAAAAGTAATACAATATCACTAAATACCAAGGTACCAACTTCCTCCCTCAGCTAGTGTTTGAATATATAACTAATTCATTAATTATTTCATTACCATTTAATGTTAATTGGTCACATGTTTCTTTGCCAGCACTAACATCACCTCGTGATAGTATATGTCGTGAAGGTCCCAATACATAACAAGGAAACCAATCAATGATATACAAAAATGGAGTTCTATAATATTAACAATGGTAATGTAAATCTCATGAAATGCTATCTCAGTAGTATATGAGTCTTGATAAAGGCTATGAATGTAATCCAAGGAGCATAATCTAGGTCATTCAATGATAAGGTGCCTACTCAATCCTAGGTGATAGTCCAAGGTATAACAGGGTTATAAAAAAGATAGGTCACTATGGTATTTCACCATAGTACATACTAGCCAATGTTGGATTTGTGGACTGTATTTGAGGTATCATTTAATAAAGAAAATGATCCTACAGTAGTATACTAGGTGTGAGAGGAATATAAATGAACCAGAGTCTTGGTATATATCATCTTATGCAAATCGAATACCTGAATAGGAATGGGGTTCCAGAATCTCAAAATATTCTCAAATTATAATCCAAGGTGTTATAGATTCAATCCATTACTTATGGATATTGTAATCATCTAATCATACATTATGATCAATCCTTAACTTCTATTAATTTTGATTGACCAAGTATCATTAAAAAAATTAATTTAGTGGTTGAAGACTTAACTTTAATTGTTGTTGATAGGCCAAGTAGCCTTGAAACGATTTAATGAAGACTTAATTAAACATTAATGTATATTAAATTATTGGCGTTCACTCAACTAAATTCCATCAATATAGAAAGGGGTGTTACTAACATTTAAATATTAACCAATATCTTTTGACCAGGTCATTTAACACCCCAAATCAGGTTACCCAGAGTCAGTGCATTAATACAAAACATTGTCATGATCACAAGAGATCACGTCTCAAAATACGGATTAGTTTAGTAGCCTTGTAAGTACTAGATACATATATAAGTGTTACATTACAACATTAAACTGAAAAATAATAATATTGTGTCCCCTATGAACACACTCGTATCCCTTAGCATATTCTTGCAGGTTAATCCTAATATACTTATTTGAATCTTTGGAATAATAAAACATTGATTGTTGTGAGATCACATGCTGATTAAGGATAAAAATAAAAAGGAAAATATCTTAATTAATATTAATCATTTGAGGTCATGTATAAGACTAAAAGACAAGACTTTTAAACATAAATTTCTGCATTATATTGCAAAAATAAATCAAATAATTCCATTTACTTATTAACATGGATATTCTACTAGTCAAATAATCACATTTAATATCAATAGAAAATTTCATAATTATGGAATACATATTGACCGAAATCATAACCACATAGTCAAGTCCTCATGCCGAGATTACAAATAAAATTTTGTGAAAGCCTTGTTCCAAAGCACTAGTTTGTCTCGTGAGACATATTGATGTATAGAGGAGCTATATTGTGCTAAACCACCACTTAAGATGTCCAATGCATTCCTCATTCGAAACTGTTGAAACCTAACATAAGCATTCAAATTAAAACTACCATACAAATTTTTAATACATTAACCATCACCCCTAAATTGTATAAAAATATAATATCCATAGTCAAAAATATCAGAAAAAATTTAATAAAATATGGAAAATTGTATCCTAATAAATCATCTTTAAATAGTCTAAATTCCATAAAAGGAAGTTGACATAGATGAAATCAACACTATTTAAGAAAAATATCTCTTTCTAATTTAAATTCATTTAAAAGGAAAATAATTATAAAATAAAACATTTATTTTAAAAAAATTCTGATAATCTATAAGGTAATCTTTTAAGGTGAAATAATGTCGGAAAATAGTCTCACTCACCATATAAGTTAAAAAAATTCTTCTCATAATTTTGTCGAAAACGTCAGAAAGGGCCTTGTTTGTAAAATGACAGAAGGTTTCCACTGTAAATATTTTATAAAAATTCAAACAAGGATATTAATTACATTAACCCATTGTCTAGGAATTTTTTAAAAATGTTGGGAAATAAATTTTTGATAATCACATATGTGGATGATAAAGAGGTCCTAGTTGTTACTCTCGTATAGACAACCACTGATAATGATGATATTGTAAAAGTAACTATTACATTGTACGTTTATGTGGTTGATTGTACATTAAACTCTTATATAATAGTTAAATAATTTTTTTTAAAATTTTACTGGAACCACATACATAAATATGATATAATATATGATCTCAAATATTTCTTTCTTAATTATATTTCTGTAGTATCATTGTTTCATGTGTTAACTTATTCATTTCCTATTATATGTTTTTTAGGTAAGTTATTTTTTATGTATAGGATACATTTGATTTATATCCCAAATGATATTAAGTTCTTAGAAATTATTTTCAATCATATAATTAATAATATTATTGAATGATTGTGATGGGGAATAAATCACATCGCGTTCGAGGAGACAGTAATCTATTTGTATGTACGAGTGACAATATCATTCTGTTGATGATGAAATTATATGTAAATGGATGTTATATCATATATAAAGAATCATTAAAATGTTATACATCATTTTTATATCAATTATAATCGTTTTTATACTAATCCAAATAATGAAGTGTTGAATAACAAACTACACCATGATGTAGAGATGGCAAGTTGTACGTACGCACGTAGGGTGAATTTGTAATTAATAAGATGGATAGAATAATTAAAATGGTTGTAAAATATTTATAATAACATCACGATATATACATGGTACTGTAGTTATTATTTTGGCATGGAAATAACAAATGAAGAGGATTTGGAAGAAGAAAAGAACTTTGATAGAGGTGGTGAAATTAATACCTCTTCTTTGGGTACTTTCTTTTGATTTGATCAAAAGGGATCCTTAGGTTGCATTTTTATAAAAAAATGGAACCTATTTTGATGTGAGGGTAGTTGTATGGGTATTTGAGCTGGGTTTGGCCAAGAAAAATTCATTTCGAGGAGTTATTTGGAGAGAAGATGAAGTTCCCTTTTATAAGGGAGGTTAGGGTCTCTTTAAGAAAATCATGAAATATAAATTTATTATACAATCATTTACAGATTATAATGGCTAAAAAAGGGTTTCTTTCAAGTATATGGTGGGTCTAAATCGAACAAATATAAAAGAATTTGTTTGAGATAGGATTACATCTCCATATTAACCATATCTTTTACATTCTACTATTAGTTAAATAGTTTAACTTTTACCATGTATTCTTGTATTATTATAATAATTTTTTTTATAAAATAATATAAAATTCCAATAGAACCCAAAGGGGTTCATTGTTGACATATATAGCCTTATTTGTGTTCTTTGGTAGAACCATAGTTTTTTTTGGAATATTATATAATTTAATAAAGAAGTATTTGTTTTAAAAACTTATTTATGTCGATTTTTAATGTATGTGGTTTTTTGAATTTTTGAAAGACATAAATACATTATCACTACAAATAACATTTATTTAATCAACCATGTCATGAAATATTGACGTATAATATTAGTGTAATTCATTAAATGACTAAATATAAGTTTATTTGGATATTTATATTATCAAATATTTTAGTTATTCATTATTAAGTAGTTATTACATCATCATTATGTCAAAAATAAAAAAAATTATTTAATGTCTAAAAATAATAAATAAAATTACATTTTATAGGAAATTATTATATCCTTTTAATTAATATTTATAGTCTAATATTTCTTATGTATAAACCTTTATTAAAAATATTTTTGTTATTAAATTTTGAATTAAACACTTTTAACTCTTACTTAAATAAAATTATAAAAAATGTCATATTCTAATCCATGTGGATCATATTTTATTCCTACAGATGATTTTTTGTCAAAATAAAAAAATCCAATAAATTTAGGACAACTAGTATGGTAATTATAATATAACTTTTACCTTTAATTACACTATATACTTGTAACAATGGTAAATAACTTCCAAAATTTACTAATCATAAAAATATATTTTCATCCTATTGAACCAAATTTACTTACTAATGTAAATCAAGTCTCTCAGATTTTTGAAATTCTACTCATAGAAGTGGTAAAGTTATGTTTTATGTAAATTTTATAATGTTTCAAGAAGGTGGGTAAAATACGTTAAAAAGTTCAATAAAATTATATATATATATTATTATTTTAAAATTACTCCAATGAATTAAATTGAACTAATATAGGTATTATATATATATTTTTTCTTAAAATAAATTTAAATAAAATAAATAATTATTTTAATTAAGAGTAGGTTTAAAACAATAACTCATTGGTTTTCACTATTCCTCATAAAATGAATGTTTTCAGAAAAATAACAAAAAATCACCATAATCATATTTTGGTATAAAGAATCCAAAAATGAATTCCATTTTGAAAAATAGAATTTATAAATTTTCCAAAGCTAGGTTTTACTATTCAAAACTTCTAGTTCGATTGGTCGTGTCATGCTAGATGTCGAATGTGTCTACAACACAAGTTATTTAATTATTCAAAGGGAAACGTACTATAGAAGCTTGGGGTGTTACATTTTTACCACTTTAAAATAATTTCATCCTTGAAATTTATAGAATAGTACTACATAAAAAGATTCGGGTGGTTCTTCATCATAACATCCCCAGCTTCCCACTTTGCATCATCCATTATTCAGTTTCTCCCACGAACATTACACGGATGGGTCGTCCAATTTCACAACACTAGATCTCTATTATAAAGAATCCTGATAAGCCCTTCTCAATAAGATAGATCGAGTTCCACTTTATTTTCTTCTGGGGTGAGTACATGTGTTGGGTTAGGCATGTATTTTCAAAAAAGTGATACATGGAACACATCATGAACATTTGAGAGACTTGGAGGCATTTTTCAATGGTAAGATACAACTCTAATTCGTTCTAGAATTTCCAAAGATCTGATGTACCTGGGACAGAATTTACCCTTCTTACCGAATCATATAACACCCTTCCATGGAGATACATTAAAGAAAACATGATCTCCTAGATGAAATTAAAAATCATTTGTTCAATTATCGACATAGCTATTTCACCTACATTGAGCAGCATTGATGTCAGTTTCGATAATCTTCATCATTTCCATTGTTTCCTCAGCATGTTCTGGGACTACAATTTTTATTTTACAAACATCACCCCAACAAGTTGGTGTGCGTAATCTCTTTCTATATAATGCTTCCTATGGTGACATACTAATACTTTAATGGAATATAATTATGTAGGAAAATCCTAACAGATGTAAATATTGTACCCACATACCTTTGAAAATCATGAGAGAATGATCTCAACATGTCATGTAATTTTTTAATAGTCCACTATGATTGTACATCATTTGAGGGAGGTAGGGAGTGCTCAATCGAAGTTCTATATCATAGACCATATGAAGACTTTTCTGGAATCAATATGAAAAATGGGGATCATGATAAAAAACAATTGAAAGGTGAACTCCATGAAGTTTTATAACTCCCTTATTATATAGTCCTATTAAATTCTCAAGGGGTAAATATTAACTTATAGAAACAAAATGGGCTAAATAGGTAAGACGATCAACAATGAACAACACTGCAACATTTTTTCAAGGATTTTTTGGTATCCCCATTATAATGTCCAATGTAAAATCATCCCATTTCCGATCAGGTTTGGGAATAGGTTTCATGACTCCTCCAGGATGTTGTCTTCCAGCCTCAACTAGTTGGAAACTGATATACCATGACTTATAATTAGCAATCTCCCTCTTCATGTTATCCTACAAAAAAATGATTCTTCATATCACTATAAATATTACTCGTATCAAGGTGTATATAGAAATTGGATCAATGATCATCATCCAACAATTCCCGTTTTAGATCAATTATGTCAGGAAAGGAATTCCTCTTCCCAAATTTCAAAATATCATCTTCGTATATGAGGTCGATCAATCTCTCATTGCTCACAGCTTTAATTTCCATTCAAAACACGTAATCATTAGTCTAAGAGCTATTTATCCTTTCTAGTATAGTTGGTTTTGAAACCATTTGAAGAAGTATTGATGTTTCACCATCTATGATTATTCACATATCTATCTTTACTAGATCAATGATCATAGGATCCCATTAAACACTCATCTTGTTCAATACTGTATGATCATTAATACACAAAGATTCTCCTACATTATTTTCCTTATAGTTGTGGTATTTTAATTAGAAATAAAAATCCTTGAGTTGTTCAAGCCATCATCTTTGGCTCATATTGAGTTATTTCATTGTGAAAATATACTTCCAACTCTTTTTATCAGTATATATCTCCCATTTTTCACCATAGAGATAGTTTCTCCATATCATCAAAGAATATATTACATCCGATAACTCAAGATCATGAGTGATATAGTTTTTTTCATAAATTTTTATTTTTCTTGATGCATTGGAAACAACTTAGTCATACTGCATAAGAACAAAACCAGGTCCATTCATTATGGCATCACTATAAATAACAAACCCAACATTCCCATATGGCTATTTAAATATAATAGCAATGATTAATCTTCTCTTCAGTTATTAGAAAAAAATTTCACCAACTCTTTTACAATCTAATTAAACCCTTTTACGTGTGATCTTGGTTAATGGGTTATCTAATTAGAAAATTTTCGGGACGAAAAACTGATAATTACATTCAAAACCAATTAAACTGCGTACCTCGGTTATATATGTCAGTTCTTGCCATTCCTTGACTGCATTTGTTTTTGAACGATCGATGAAGATTCCTTTCTTATAGACAATATGTCCTATAAAAGAAATCTCATGAAGCCAAAATTCAAAATTTCTAAACCACCGATATAATTCATTTATTTTGATGATTTTCAGAATAGGATGATAGTGACGGTCCTGATCATCGTATATTTTTTAGTAAACCATGATATCATCAATAAATACCACTACAATGTCATTGATATATTCCTTAAAAACTCCATTCATCAGATCCATGAAAAATAGAGGGTTCATTAGATAGTCAAAAGGTAATTACTATAAATTCATCATTCCCAAACCTGGTACAAAATGATGTCTTCAGAAAGTCTTCCCTTTTCACACACAACAGATGACATCCAGATGGAAGGTCAATCTTTTATAAATACTGAAATACATGAAGTTGACTGAATAAATAATCAATGTAGGGTAGGTGATACTTTTTCATTATTGTTATAGCATTGATATTTCTGCAGTAAATGAACAACCTCATAGATCCATCTATTACATATCAAAATGATCAGGGGCTCCCCCTAGAAAAATTCTGAAGTTAATAAAATATGTTTTAGTAATTTTCTGTAGTTTTTTATTTAGTTCAACTTATTCGAAAATGAACATTCTATAAGGGGTATTTGATATGGGCCTTGAACTAGGAATTAAATTAATAGAAATCACAATTTCTCATTCTAGAGGATGTCCAACTAAATCTTACGGAAACTCATCAACATATTCTTGAACAATATGTATGTTTTCTATTAGAATATTCCTTTCTTCACCCATAGATATTTCACTCTATTCTTCCCCAATGATTGAATATACTAAAGCTACTGGGGTTGGATCTAAATAAGAATCAGATGGTTACATTTCTTCTCTAAATATAAGGTACGCCATATCATCATCAAAAATTATAACCTCCTTATTCTTACATTAAATTTTCACATCATGGTATGAATGCCAATCCGTGCAGAGGATAATATGAAATTTAATCAACCCTAACATGAAATATTGACCTATAATATTAGTGTAATTCATAAAATGACTAAATATAAATTTATTTGGATATTTACATTATCAAATATTTTAATCATACATTATTAATGTAGTTATTACATCATTATTGTGTCAAAAATAAATATAATTTTTTAATGCCTAAAAATAAGAAAAAAAATTACATTTTGCAGGAAATCGTTATATATTTTTTATGAATATTTAAAGTCTAATATTTCTTTTGTATAACCCTTTATTGATAATATTTTCGTTATAAAAAATTGAATTAAACACTTTTAACTCTTCCTTAAATAAAATAATAATAAATGTTATATTCTAATCCATATGGATCATATTTTATTCCTATGGATGATTTTTGTCAAAATAACAAAATCCAATAGAATTAGGAAAAGTGTTATTGTAATTATAATATAATTTTTACCTTTAATTACACTATATACTTTTAACGGTGGTAAATAACATCCAAAAGTTACTATTCATAAAAATATATTTTCATCCTATTGAACCACATTTACATACTGATGTAAACCATGTCTCTCAGATTTTTGAAATTCTACTCATATAAGTGTTAGTATTTGTTTTATGTAAATTTGCTAATGTTTCTAGAAGGTGGGTAAAATACGTTAAAAAGTTCAATAAAATTTTATACATATATTCTTATTATAAAATGACTACTATGAATTAAATTAAACTAATATAGGTATTATATATCTATTTTTTCTTAAAATAAATTTAAATAAAATAAATAATTATTTTAATTAAAAGTTGGTTTTAAACAATAACTCGTTGTTTTTCACTATTCATCAAAAATTTAATGTTTTTAGAAAAATAACAAAAAAACACCATAATATTATTTTGGTATATAGAATACAAAAAAGAATTCCATTTTGAAGAATAGTATTTATATATTTTCTAATGTTATATAAAACTATTCAAAATTGGTAGATCGATTGGTCGTGTCAGGCTAGAACTTGAATGTGTTTACAACACAAGTTATTTCCTTATTCCAAGAGAAATGTACTATAAATGATTTGGGTGTTACATTCTAACCTCTTTAAAATAATTTCATCCTTGAAATTTATAGAATAGTACTGCATAAAAATATTCGGGTGGTTCTTTATCATAACATCCCGATCTTCCCACATTACATCATCCAATTTTTGCTTTATCCCAAGAACATTACCCAGATGGGTAGTCCAGTTTCACAACACTAGATCTTTTTTATCAAGATTTTTGATAAGCCCTTCACAATAAGACAGTTCGAGTTCCACTTCAATTTCTTCTGGGGTGAGTTGTTGTGTTGGGCTAGGCATGTATTTTCACAAAAGTGATACATGGAACACATCCTGAACATTGGATATACTAGGAGGAATTTCTCAATGGTAAGATACAACTCCAATTCATTCTAGAATTTCCAAAGATCTGATATACCTGGGACAAAATTTACCCTTCTTACCGAATCATATAACACCCATCTTGGGAGATACCTTAAATGAAACATGATCTCCTAGATGAAATTAGAAATCATTCATTCAATTATCGACATAGAAATTTCACCTACATTGAGCGGCATTGATGTATGTTTTTATAATCTTGAGTATTTTCATTGTTTCCTCAACAAGTTCTGGGACTACAATTTTTCATTCACAAACATCACCAAAACAAGTTGGTGTGCATAATCTCTTTCTATATAATACATCATATGGTGCCATAAAAATACTAGAATGGAATCTAATTATATAGGAAAATCCTAACTGACATAAATATTGTTCCCCCATACCATTGAAAGTCAAGAGATCATGATCTCAACATGTATTGTAAGGTTTTAATAGTCCGTTATGATTGTCCATCATTTGAGGGAGGTAGGGAGTGCTCAAACGATGTTTTGTATCATAGACCTTCTGAAGACTTTTCCGGAATCATGATGGAAAATGGGGATCACGATCAGAAACAATTGATATGTGTACTCTATGATGTCTTGCAAATTATTTATTATATAGTCCTATTAAATGATCAAGGGGTAAATATTAACTTATAGATTCAAAATGGGCTAAATTGCTAAGACGATCAACAATGACCAAAACTGCAACATTTTTTCAAGGATTGTTTGGTATCTCCAATACAATGCCCAACAAAATATCATCCCATTTCCAATTAGGTATGGGAAGATGTTGCATGACTCCTCCAGAATGTTTTCTTCCAGCCCTAACCAGTTGGAAAACCATATTTCATGACCTATAATTAGCAATCTCCCTCTTCATGTTATCCCACAAAAAATGATTCATCATATCACTATACATATTACTCCTATCAAGGTGTATATAGAAATTGGAGCAATGATCATCATCCAACAATTCCCATTTTTGATCAATTATTTCAGGAATGGAAATCCTCCTCCAAAATTTTACAATCTCATCTTCGTATATGAGGTCGATCAATCTCTCATTGTACATATGGTTAATTTCCATTCGAAACACATCATTATTAGTCTGAGATCTTTTTAAACTTTCTAGTATAGTTAGTTTTGCAACCATTTGAAGAAGTATTGATGTTTCACCATCCATGATTTTTCACATATCTATCATTACTAGATCAATGAACATTGGATCCCATTAAACTCTCATCTTGTTCAATATTGCATGATCATTACTAATAAAAGCTTCTTCTACCTTATTTGACTTTTCGCTGTGGTAGTTTAATGAGAAATCATAATCCTTGAGTACTTCAAGCCAACATCTTTGGATCATGTTGAGTTATTTCATTTTGAAAATATACTTCCAACTCTTTTTAACAGTATATATCTCCGATTTTCACTATAGAGATAATGTCTCCATATCTTCATAGAATATATTACATCTACTAACTCAAGATCATGAGTGATATAGTTTTTTTCATAAATTTTTATCTATCATGATGCATTGGCAAAATCTCTGTCATACTACATAAGGACAAAACCATGTCCATTCATCAAGGAATCACTATAAATAACAAAGCCATCATTCCCCTATTGTAATGTAAATATAATATCATTGATTAATCTTCTCTTCAGTTCTTCCAAAAAAATTCACCCCCTTTTGTCCAATCAAATATAACACCTTTATGTGCGAGCTTGGATAATGGGTTTCCAATTAGAAAATATTCTTGACAAACCACCAGTAATTACATTCAAAACAAATTAATCTGCATACCTCAGTTATAATTGTCAGTTGTAGCCATTCCCTGATTGCATTGGTTATTGAACGATCAATGAATATTCCTTCCTTAGATAAAAAATGTTCCAGAAAGGAAATTTCATGAAGCCAAAATTCACACTTTCTAAACAACCCATATAATTCATTTATTCTAAGGATTTTACGAATAGGTTGATAGAGATTTTCCTGATCGTCGTATATTTTTTAGTATACCATGATATAATAAATAAATACCACTATAAAGTCAAGGAGTTATTCCTTGAAAACCCCATTCATTAGATCCATGAAAAATAGATGGTTAATTAGAAAGTCCAAAAATAATTACTATAAATTCATGATGCCCAAACCTGGTATGAAATGAAGTCTTCAAGATGTCATCCCTTTTCACACACAATAGGTGATATCAATATAGAAGGTGAATATTTTATAAATATTGATATACATGAAGTTGACCGAATAAATAATCAATGTGGGGTAGGTCATACTTTTTCATTACTGCTATAGCATGGATATTTCTGTAGTCAATGCAAAACCACAAAGATACATCTATTACATATCAAACTTAACAGGGGCTCCCCCTAGAAAAACTCTCAAGTGAATAAATCATGTTTTAATTAATTCCTCTAGTTTTTATTTAGTTCCACTAATTCCAAAATGGACATTCTATAAGGGGTCTCTGATATGGGCCTTGAACTAGGAATTAAATCAATGTAAATCACAATTTTGCATTCTAGAGGATGTCCAGGTAAATCTTTTGGAAACACATCATCATATTCTATCACAATAGGCATGTCTTCTATTAGATTATTCCTTTCTTCACCAAATGATATTTCATTCTATTCCTCCCGAATGATTGAATATAGTAGAGCTACTGGGGTGGATCTAAACTAGAATCAGATGGTGACGTTTCTTCTCTAATGATAAGGTACTCATTATCATCATAAAAAATTATAACCTCCTTCTTCTTACAATAAATTTTCACATCATGGTCTGAAAGCCAATCCGTACAGAGGATAATATCAATTTAATCTATGGTATGAATATGATATTAGTAGATAATGTAC
Organism: Viscum album; assembly: GCA_963277665.1. NCBI lineage: Eukaryota > Viridiplantae > Streptophyta > Magnoliopsida > Santalales > Viscaceae > Viscum > Viscum album. Next base: position 1,702,226,152 of record OY728163.1, on the reverse strand, counting down.
ATTTATATACCATAATGAGAACTAATTCACAAAACATTGTTACCATGATCCTTCCCTTATTTGTTTTGAAATAAAAAATGATTGTTAAATAATATTGGAAATATCTAATTTTCATATCAGTCATTGAAGACATGAAGCAATGCAATGATCAAGAATCAGATAATTCATTGGCTAAATTTTACGAAACCATTAAATTACCTGCTGCAACATTATTTAGAACATCAACCATAGTATTAGTGATACCATATTCTTTTCCATCCACCCTCTACCTTTTACAAGGCATGATTCTTTCAAAAATTGGAAATTCATTTTCATAATGGCACATTTCGATACTATTGAATAATTCAACAATGATAGCCTCTTCCATCCCATTACAATCAAAAGAAAAGTGGCCTTTTTCTCCATACAAGTAACAGACTCACATTCCCTTCAGACATGTTCTGAGGATGTTCTTCCCACATTTATTGTATGATTTAAATTCAACATTTCCATTCCTCCATTTATTTTAATTTCCAGAGTATTCAATAGATATCTTCTTCTCTTCCTTTCTTTTAATGTCGTAAGACCTAAAGAATTCTTTTTCTATAATGATAGCATATGAAACAATATATTCGTACTATGGGAATGATTGTGAGACTAAATATAGATAGAGAAATCATTTTTACCCATCAATGAATCATTCAATCTTAATCATTGGGTTATTTATATTATTTGTTTCATGCCTTTATATCCTTGTATTGTTATCCTCATACATTAGGACATTCTCATCCTCCTTTTTCCTCAGACATTGAAATTGACATTATTTATCCGCTTGATGGTCATGAGGTAAGTATTTTTCTATTAAAAACTATTTAAAATCCCTCTATTCCTCATTTGATACTTATTCATATTATTTTGTGTTTTCAATTATCTACCACCATTGATCTGCATCCCCTGTGAGGAAATAACCCACCATTAAAACTTTTTCCCTCGTGCTACTCACTAATGCATGAAATATTTTCATTAAGGATCTTATACATTTCATAGATGCAATTGGATTTGTATTATCATTGAATGTTGGTGGTGTTGGATCCATGAAGCCATATAACAATGATCCTCTACGTCGTGGATCAGTGTGCTTCACATAGGTAAGGTTATTATTCATAACCTGAGTTAGTTGTCTCTGTATGTTAATAAAATGTTCGACCCTGATTGTGTCACCAACTCCACTATAATTATATTTAGTAAGATGGAAATCCCTACATGGATTATGTATGTTGACACGGTTTTTTTTCTTCCACTAGGCTCCCTTTCTAAATAATGGCATACAATTTATTAGTTTATTAATCGAAATACATTATTCCAAACTAGTAAAATCCCATACATAAATTGAACAGTTTGTGCATATAATCCATAATCATAAAAAATGTTTTCTTTGAGAGACTATTTACTTAAAAATCCTTCATAATGGTCTATAATGAAAATATGAATAATCCTAATAATATCCCCTGGGATTGTTTTTACCAAGAGTTCAGAACAACTCATTGTTGTGTGCTAGGATACCAAAGATCACGTGTCTCGATCCATCACTCAGGGCTCGTGTCATGAATACACCAATCTTTCCTTTTATATCTCAGGTGTTGGCGACTATCACTAAAATAGTGTATCCCAATAACGAGAAGAAACTTCATTTAAAAATGTACCCATACACAACCCAAGAACACAAAAAGAAGGAACCGTGATGTAAACTACTATATTAAATATTGCAATGAATGTAAAGAGTTTATAAAAAGAGACCAACTAAAATTTCATGTACAAATGAAAAGGGAAAACAACTTCTGGATCAAGCTTCTAGGATCCTATCTAAAGGGTAGGTATACCTCACAATCAGTAGTCACTACGGCACATCACGTCATATGGTACACCTCTAAGCACCGTCCAGTCCTAGCATCCTCAGCCTCGATCAACTATGTCTATCGTCTGTATAGTCACAGTAAGGTGTGGGTGAGTCACATGCATGTGTGAGTATAAAATACTCATTAGGGACCCTGAGACCCTTGAAGGTCTCCTAGAGTTCCACAAAGGAAACAACACTAAGAAATTCCTTAATCACAATGCACAAAGAATTCAATAACTCTACTTAGGTATATTTCAAGTATATCCATAAGTTATGAAAGTGTAGTCATCTCAATCATGAGGAAACAAAAGGCTCCACATTTTATTCCTTTTGCACAATTAATCCACAAGGGGAGAATAAAACAATGGTAACACCCCAAAGGTAACACAATGAGGGTAAATGTACCACAAAGGTATAGACTCGTCTGATACAAGGCATAACATAATTACATAAGTACAAATGATTAGATATATTACTGGATCATCTTATTTTGCTGTGAGGCTTGGCTGTGGACCCACACAAGATTGGTAGATGATGAACCACATAGGATCATTGAGCACTAACCCACTCAGGATCACTGAGCAATGACCAACATAGGATCGATAGATTTAGACACACATAAGATTGATTGATACTGACCCACATAGGATTGATATTCTCTCTTCACATTACAACCAACCACTAGATTCCTGCCCTAATAACGCTTGATTCTAGGAGGATATTCTTCTCATGTTATCATTCATATCACAACTACCAAGAACACCATGATGAAGTATCCCAAAGGGCCTTCTGGTCGTAAGGGTTCTAACGTGACAAATGGTTCCATAATGAGACACACGGTCTGTGACTTGTATGCATTTTAGTACCGAGGGCCCAGTTGGATTCGAGATTGATCCAACCCATCCATACTCCATCATTCACCCAAATTCATGTGGATTATACCGAATGGTCTTTCTCTCTCCAATAATCCCAATGCAGCGGGTGGTTTGTCAAATGATGTATGGTTCATAAGTTATAACGCTTTATGAATATAGATGCCGGGATGTGTCTGGTTATAGATCACCCTGGTAGGACCGAACCAGTTTGGGTCTAACCCAACCTGATTAGGTTGGGCCATAGACCGACCGAGCCTATATAGGGCGCGACCCGCTGGGCTCGCGCAACCCGACCCATTGAGGGGAGCGACACACTGGAGGAACGACCTTTGGGAGCTGGGCCCTCTCTAGCTGGCACGATGGACTGGCCCCCAAGTAGTCTCAAATGGCTATAGTTGTTCGGTTCATGCAACAATTCCATCTTGCACGACTTGGTATCCCCGAGGGACCCCTAGGGAGTGATTCCCTTCTTCCATGACATGATATCTGCAACCACCCTCCCTAGTTGCACATCATTACGCAGCGCTCCGCCTCTTGCAGACGGTCGGTGCCGACCACTCCATACATCTGCTGCAAATGGAGAGTCAAAACCACACTCTCTAGTGGCATGACATTGTGCAATGAATCACATCTACGGCCATCCCAAGTCGGTCGTCGTCTTCACCCATCACGACTACGGTTAAAAATATTCTATATTGGTGGCACGTGACGACACACTGCCATCTTCTTTGCAGCTGGCCGTTGCCTATTGCCGACATCACCCCCCATGTCGGTCACTACTGCGGTCGGGCATGTGTCATGCATGCAGTCTTCTGAAAGTCACTCGATGAGCTCTAGTGGCCTATTTTTCTATCAGAAGGTATCAATGGCCACCCCATGATGCCCTCAATGCAACCTGACCCTTAGGTCCTGGTTCTGTTCCACCTGAATAAAAAGACCCCAATGAACGCATAGATCAACAATGTAGTAGAGGGTCCATGCCTTGTTTGTTTGGATGGATCCAACAATATTTTCATGATAACATTATAGAAGAGTAATAAAAAACAATTCCTTTAAAACTAAACAAAATAAAAATCCTACATCAATATCATTGAGAAGGACTATGATTGAGGAAGATTTGGTGAGCTTTGTTTCCCCAACAAGCCTCCAAGGATTCCAATCAATCATTCTTTTTCAGTTCTTCCTTAGTAAGGGGATTCGTTATTAGTCAAGACTCCTCCACAGATCAACCCTTTAAAAACAATTTTCCAAAACCCCACATTATAATTTAACTATCTACCTTTTCATTGAGATGATGATTAATTGGTGAAATTAATGAGCTTCAATAATCACAGTAAGGGTGGTTACATAACAATTGTGTAACCAATACATTAAAGTTTTTCATTAAATGTGAGACCACTCTTGTGGTCCCCACAATCAGAATAAATAAGTGAGTTGGAAGGATGTGTTAAACATAAAATAAAAAAATTTATTTTATTGATTCATCCACGAAAAAGGCCAAAACAGCTTTCCTCCATGGCCCACTACAGTTGAGGTTAATTACCACTTAAGAGAATATCATCTCTACATGTTCAAACGATTCCCACATATTTCAATTCAGAAAACTAGTTCAATACATATGATTTCATGCCTGCATGTTTACAGAATATACCTTAAAGAATATTAAGAAATTAATTTTGGGCACACAAGGCCTCAGAATCATGAATCCTTAATTTATGTAGACTCGTAAAAATTACATATAATTAAAAAACATTACATGGAATATACGTGTCTTTACATTCTCCCCACCATTGGGCTTTTCTCCCCCAAAAGACAAAAAATATACTAAGGAAATAAATGGGGGTACATACATGAATATGAGCCTCCCGCTCCCAAGTTATCTCTGAGAGGTTCCCATGCTCGTAGAAAAAATACACAATAGGTACCAACAATCCAAGAAGGACCCTCTTCTCCCAAGCCTTAATCTCCACTAGAACCTCCATAATTGTTAGCCTATCATCAATGTCCATCTCGTCCTAGTAGATAATGTGTGATTGATCATGCACATACTTCCTCATCTTTGTTACGTGAAATATATCATGCACATGATGTATGTATGGGCGAAGAGATAGGAGATATGCCACCTCACCAACTCAAATGAGAACCTAAAAGGGTCTGATAAAACATAGAGATAGCATGTCGCCCAAGCCAAATCTCTGCAAACCTCATCATGGTGAGATCCCTAGGAAGTCATGGTCTCTCTCCTCTAACTCCAATGGTATCCATATCCTATCAGTATATGACTTATTCTTGTATTGTGCAGTATTCATCTACTCCTGGATGTTATGAACCTTCTCAGTGGTAGCCTGTACCAACTCCAGACCCATAAGTGCTGACTCCAATGAGTCTGGCCTGCATAGAGTTGATCTGCAAGGTTGACCATACAAGGCCTCAAAAGGATCCATAATGATGGTTGAGTGATAGCTGTTGAATTTCATGAAATATTCCAAGGGAATGTGATCCTCCCAACTAAAGCGAAAATATTTGACAAAAGCATGAAGCATGACCTCCAATGTTTGAATTGTCCAATCTGTCTAAAAAATCCGCCTGAGGACGAAAGACAGTGCTCCAAAGTAGCTTTTTGTCGAATGCCTCCTGAAATCCTCTCCAAAATTGGGATATAAAACATTCCTCATAGTTAGAGATGATCTTCAATAGGACCACATCATGTATTTAAATATTCTATATTTAGGGGTATCCCAATCTCTATACTACACCCTACTCTCAGATAGGTAAAAATTGGGCCGACTTGGTGATTCTGTCAATGATCACCTAAATTGAATCCTGTCCACTAGACATACATGGATACCCTGTCACAATTTTCATAGAGATTACATCCCACCTCCCTCCGGTGCGTCTAGTGGTTGCACTAATCCTACTGGATCCTGATGATTTCTCTTCACATGCTAACATGTGAGGCACAATGAATCAAACTCTGCCACTATTTTCATTATCCCTAGCCACAAGTGCTAATGCCAGAGGTCCTAGTACAACATTGCCACAACAAGATTTACTACTAGAGGGGATGTATGGAACACCCTTAACACCACATCTTGTACAATCACAAGTACCATTGTGTGTCATATAAAGAGGATGATGTGATCCCCACCTTATGAAATCCATTAGTGGCATATCCAAAGGATATCTTAGCATGTTGAGCATCGTAGGAAATTTCTTCATGTTTTACCTCCAAAATCCCTAACGAACTGGTGCAGTTAATGTCATAGACTAGAGGTATGTTGCTCCATCTCTATCCACAATGGCTATCTATAGTGTATCTAGCTGCTCGGTCTCCTCAGTCTACAGCTGTAAACCAGACCTCATGCTTAGTGTGGTGCCACTATGTTCCCCTTCCCAAGAGTGTAGACTATATCGATGTCATTGCCCTGGTGGAACTCTAACCAAAAACACTATATCTGGTTCAGGTCCTTCTATTAGAAGATATACATGAGACTATTGTGATCAGAATAAATACGAAACTATTCACCCATCAATTAGTGTAACGAAATATTCAAGGTGAATACTACTACTACTAGATCCAGGTCAGGTGTAGTGTAGTTTTGATCATGTATTCTCAATATTTGTGAACCATAATTGATCATTGATCACCCTTACATTTGGACACATCCATGTCTGTTCATGGATGCATCACAGTAGACTAAATACCCAACACACTCATTCGGTAGACAAATGATGGGGGAACCTATCAATCTCAGCATGCACTCATAAAAACTCGTCTGGCATATCTATGTACACACAAAGGGCTATCCCATCTTCGTCAATGCCGAAATGTGTTTCACAACTCTAGAGAAGTCATGTAAGAAACTCTGGTTTATCCCAGTCAACCCCAGGAAACTCCGCACCGTAGTCACACTATTGGGTGGATCCCATGAAAGAAAAACCACTATATTCTCTAAATACAATAAAACTCCATCCCTTGAGATAAAGTTTCAATGGAAGTGGACCTCCTATATACAGAACTGGCACATCGAGAGCTTACAATAAATCAGGTGCTCTCAGAGTTTGTCCAGAACTATATACAGATGATAGGCAAACTTCTCTTCCATCGTATAATATATCAAGATGTCGTCATTGAAGACCACCACAAAGTGGCCAAGGTATGTCTAGAAGATACAATTCAAGAGTCCCATGAACACTGCAGGGGAGCTAGTTATGCTGAATGGAATAACCAACAACACATAGTAGCCAAATGGACATCTGAATGTCTTCTTCTGCACAAACACATCACTTACCATATAGTGAAGATAGCTTGATCTGAATCCTATCATCAAAAACCAATGATCTCCCATCAACTAATCGAAAATGTCATTTGTCCTCAGAAGAATATTCTCTTCAATATGGTCCATTAGTTCATGTGCAGATATTCCACACAGATTCTTAAACACTCATCCACCATCATGGAGAACAAAATCGGGCTTCCCATAGTGAAACACTAATCCTTATGAACCCCTTCCTCTATAAGACCTCCAACTGTACATGTAACTCACAATGCTCTAAGGAAGTAATCCAATATGGTGGTGTAGATATCGATGATGTCTTGAGGTATAGTTCAATGTAATAGTCTACCTTCCTAGAAGAAGGTAATCCCAAAACATAATATGGAATGAAATTATCATATTGGTCCACCACTACATGATAGATCAGACTCTCAAAATCAACTACTACAATGGTAAAGCTAGAAAACTAATATGTGATTGGTTAAACCCTCCTTCGGGAAAGTCCATCCTGTGCTGAAAAGGTTCCTTTCATTCCATTGAAGAAAATCATGGTCACATCCTCACAGACACACCACACATTGTGCCTAATGCAGTCAATCTAATCATGGAATGTAGATAACTAGTATATACACAAGATGGCATCGTGAGTCTTCAATGCCACCACAAGAATATCCCTGCCGAAGATATATTCTTCTAGAGTAATTTCAAACTACCTAAAATGGTGTGTAATCATTGAATCCCATCTCGTAATAGTCTTTAGCCATAAGGATCGAGCAAATAGCTCTATCAGAATCTCCAAGCACTGAAAGAGGGATGTGGAAATAATAGCTCTGTCTACAAGTACTAAAACTAGGGTGGAGTTGACATAGATCGTACCTTGAATCATCTCTGGAGTGTCGTGGTTATAGGCCATAGCTACATATATCTGAACTCCTCCTTTTCCACATGATCCATGTGGTCGGGGTGGAACACCAGGAGGTAGTGGAAGTATAACCTTCAATCGCCACCCACCACCTTCTACATGTCCTACTCCTCTGACATGCCTACCAACTGCCTGCGGAAATCCTTGATTGAATCTTATCCTCTGCCTCAGTAGTCCCTCGACTATCTACTAGCCATCTGTATGGTAGGTCGGGCTGTCAAGATCCATGTATCCATGCCCACCACATGACTATCATTGCCTACTCCTCATATGTCCTCCTTTGACCCGTGTGACCCACACAAACGACAATATATCTTTAGGTCGTCCACCTGAATGTCCAGTAGGCGTAGGCCCCTACGTCATCCATCTACAGCCTGCTGTAGAAAACTCGACTACCTAAAATCCGGTGGTGGCTCTCACTATCAGAACCTACTCATTTGATAAACTCTCCACAAAGAGTTCTAAATCTAGAACACCATCCTACATTGGAATGCTTAGCGATATCATCGATTACTTGATCTTCCATTAGAGACCCTACTCAACGGTCTGGGGCCTGAGGAAAGGATCTCGTAACATGTCGGTGGAGTAGCGGGAGAGATCAGTGAACCTTAGTAAGTACTGGGCCATAGTCATGACACCCAGAAATATGTGAAGCAACTACTATATACGCACTGAGCGTAGAGTCACTTTGATGAAATATCCACTAAAAAGGCCATCGATGTCCACCTTGGTGATGGTTGCCTCTTCGTGTATCTGGAGTGTCTGACTCCACCATCTCCTACCTTCTCCCTCGAAGAGACATGTAGCATGGATGACCATCAAATTACCTGGTGACCCAACTAAGAAAAAAACTCTGCCCAAATCCTCCATCCATTCCTCTACCGCATGAAGATATATCTCTCCTAAGAACCTCAGAGGCCTCTAATGTGGGAACTCGTGCAACATGATAAATTTGCATGCACTATATTCTAGTGGGGATAGTGGAAATGACTTCCCAATAGGTAGTGAGGCTACTGTTACACCACACGATGGTACTATCGTTGAAAGATGTCCCTATACTGAAGCCTCATTGGTGAGTGTACAATCATAATAATCACTCACTAAATCCCTTGATTGTTGTCTATGTAATGGAATACTAAAAGAAAAAAATATACACCATGAGCAATATGTTATATCAGGGGACAATACCAAATGAAATCATAAGAAAAAAATTTCAAAAACATAAACAATTAGTGTTTTCATGCTCTTAGTCGGAAATAAGTATTTAGGGTCCTAGTGTTTGGATACTTTGGCTAGTGCACCAACAATGGACTACCTTATCTAAAAACAACACCCAAAACACATAACACTATTGCTCCAATGGAATGATCATAGTCATAGTTCATTATTAGATATGACTCCTCTGATACCACATTGTCCCGACCTGTCCCTTGGGGCCCATGCCTTGACTACCCCAATCCCACCTTTAATAGGATAGGGGTTGGCGATAGGCACCAAAAGGAATATACCTATAATGGTAAGGCATTGGATTTAATCCTATACAAACTCACAATCCATTAGCACAACAAGAAGAAACCACAACGTAAACTACAATAGTAAGAAGTGTGCTGAAAGTAAATGGTCCAGAATATAATGCCAACTAAAAAGTACAAGTACATCTGAAAGGATAAAACATCTCCTAGTTCAGCCACCGAGGATCCTACCTGAAGGGTAGGAACAACACACGATCAGTAGTCATTGTGTCACATCTGATCGAACGGTCCACAATTGAGCACTATCCAATTCTGGTTTCCATAGCCTCGATCAATGATGTTCATCTTCTGAACATACACTGTAATGTGTGGGTGTATCCCATGCAGGGGTGAGTATAACAATACTCAGTAGGGACCCTGATACATTTAAAGGTCTCCCAAAGTTCTAAATATGAAAAACAAAAATTCAAGACCTCAAAAAAATGTATGAAGAAATCAACAACTCTACTTAGGTATGCGCCAATACATATACCTATGTTATCATAATATACTCATCTCATTCATGAGGAATCAAAAGGCTTCATATTTTAAGCCATTTTCACAATTGATCCATGAGGGGAGAATAAAAAAAGATAACAGAAAAATGGTAACACCATGATGGTAAATTTACAACAAAGGTAAAGACTCATATCACACCATGTATAATGTACGTACATATGTACTGATGATTAGATGTATCACTGGATACTCATATTTTGTCGATAAGAACTACTACTGACCCACATTGGATAAGTAGATTCTGACCCATATAGGACCGACGAGTAAAAACCCACTCAGGATAACATATTGCTAACCCAGGTATGATTAATAAATGTTTCCCCACACTGGATCAATAGGTGCTGACACACATAGGATCGATGTTCTTTCTTCAAGATACAACTAGCCACTAGATTCCCGAACTAATCATGCTTGATACTAGGAGGATTCACACCTTAGGATATTGGTCCTAAATTAACCACAAATAATTACAATGAAGAAGTACCCCAAAGGACCACCATGTCATATGGGGTATAACGCGACAGAGGTGCGTCAATTAGACTCCAGGTCTATGACTTGTATGCATTTTTTTAGAGAGTGCTCGATTGGATTTGGGCTTTACCTATCCCACCAGCACTACAACATTATCAAAAATTTATGTAGAGTATACCAAAATGTCTGACTCACTCCATGCATCCAAGCACCATAGATAGATCATCAAACTGATGACCAATTCACATGTTATAGCCTTTTAAGAGTAACTGGGCCATGACGGGCCTGGCCCTCTAGGCTGCTGACTGGCCCGACCTACTTGGGAACCATGACCCGCTGGGCTGGTGAGGCATGGCCTATGGAAGGGAAAGACCCATTGGGATTGGGAAACATGACCTTCGGAGGGTGCCGCCCACTAGGTTCGCAAGGCCTGACCTGTGTAGGGGTGCGACCCACTGGAGTCATGGCCTGTAGGAGCCTGGCCAGCCCTAACTAGAATGGGTGGAGCGGCCCCCTAGTCATATCAAATGGCTATGTCTATTTGGTTCATGTGGTAGTGCATGGTCTCCCCATGAGACCCCTGGGGAGTGGGTCCCTACTTATGCAGTGTCGGAGTGACGACCACCCTCTCTGGCAGCATGGTGTTACACGCTGCTCCGCCTCCTGCATCCAACTGGTGTCAGAAGCTACCTATGTCAACTGAGACTGAAGAGCAACAAACTGACCTCTCTAGTGGCATGCCATTGCATGCAACTTCATCTTCCATGTCTGGATTAAGCTGGCCAATATCTTCACAAGCCATGACTACGACCACAACCCTCTCCGCCGACGGCACTCGACGGCGTGTCACTATCCCCTTCACTACTAGACATTGTTGGCGACCGCTGTCACCTACCATGTCGGTCACCAGTGTTGTCATGCTGGTGTCGTACCAGTGGTCTCCCGAGGGTCTCCTAGTAAGAATTTCTAGACCATTTTACATACGAAGGTATCAATGGCCTCTTTGGGGCTGCTTCTTTGACGCATGATCCATAGTTCTAGGGTCTGTTCAACCTAAATAATAAGACCATGAAGAACACATATATCAACAACGTAGAGGAGGGTATGGGCCTTGTTCATTTGGACCACACCCTCCATTTTAGAATGATAAAATGCGAGAAGAATATGATTGAACAATTCTTTTAAAACTAAACTAAATAAAAACCTGACTTCAAGATAATTGGATTACATCTACATTTGAGGAAGATTTGGCCTTCATCGTTCCTCCCAACCAGCCTCCAAAGTCGCCGCTCAATCATCATTATATGGTACTTCCATCTTTAGGGGATTCATTCTTTGTCAAGAATCCTCCCAATATCAAGCCTTTGCCAATAATTTTCCAAAACCCCACGCTAGAGTTTAACCCACTACCATGTGATTAAGAGGTTCATTAATGAGTGTAATTAATGAGATACATTATTCACGCGATGGGTGGTTACACAAATATTGTGTAACGAGGAATTTAATGCCCTTTATTAAATGAACGAACTCCCATGTGGTCCCCACCATCAAAATATTAATTTTATGTAGAAGGATTTTATAAACATAATATAAAATAAATTTATATTATTTATTCATATACAAAAAACACAAATTCAACATTCCCCCACGACCCAACGCGTTAAAGGTTAAACCTCCCTTATGCGAATCTTGGTGTTGCGAGTTCAACGATGCCCTACGATTTCAATTCGGAGCACCGGTTCAAAATTTTGGATTTCTCATTCATAGGTTTACTATGCATACCTTAATTAATGTCCATAAATTCCTTCCAGGCACACCGTGCCACGAAATCACATGCTGTCAAATTTCGTGGATTTGTAATAATTCCATATAATTTTAAAAAACATACATTGAAAATCCAGGTCATTAGATGAAGCACGAAAATCCTTTTCAGAGTTTTTACTACATGGTACATCTTTTCCAGAGCTGCCACTAACAACATGTATCCAGAGAGGGATGTATTTCGTCGATTTTTTTTCAAAACTACTAACATATCATATGTCTCAGGAAATTTAGAGAGTAGTTTTAAACCACCAAAATAATAAATAAAACTTTCTTTCATTATTTATTATAATAAATAATGTATTGTTTTCTAATATTATAATTATTTCCTGTGATGTTCTAATGGATATATAATTCATCTAGTTTAGATCAAGTAATAACATATTAATTTTAATATGATAATTATAATGAATATTTTTTATTAATAAACTCATAAACTCATCCCACCCAATTTAGTCAATTTTATAATGTTTCCCCATGTTCTTGATAATAGTCTTCAATTGACCACCTTTTCCATAAATATTTTAATAAGTTAAAATATATTTTACCCAATGAAAAAACTAGTGATTTTAAAATAACATTTTAGTGGAAATATTACATTTATTATCAACTCTTTGATAAATATGGAAACTCAAATAATTTTTTTTAATTCCCTTAAATGACTAAAAAAACATTGTTTCCACCTTTTATCATTTGGAGGAATATAGTGACTTTTAACTTGATAATGTTATGAAAGCATAAAAAATGGTTTTATATTGCATATATAATAAAAAATGGGTTTTCATTATGAAAATAATTTAAATGTATATTAAATAAAATATTAACATGAAACATCTGGGTTCTAGACATTAAATAAAATGAAAATATATAACATGGGAAATAATCATCATAGTGTAAAACAACATAATTATGAAAAATAATGTTTGGGAATTATAAATCAGGATGTCTTCTAATAAATTTATGATTCATTGGGGGTTTTCAAGTACATCCCTGGTGATAATATATTAAATTACTTCAACATTAATCATACGATATTGTGAACTAACAAAATATAAAATCTGAAGACTATCAAACCAGTTGAATATTATGAGATCACTCAACATGCCATACGATGATGAAGTATATATTCTTAAAAAACAGTTCTCAGGCTAATTAACTCTAGCTGGATATGTTTTTTAAAAAAACCCCCACTTGTAGTATTTTGGTATGGATTTGTTATATAAGAATCAAAAAACTTTATTTAACATAGCCTTATACATTTTCATGTATATAGTATTATTCTATGGGTATTATCTAATGTTTTATCATCATAGATTATATTGGTCACAAAATATTGATATGTTATTAACTAAGTGAATCATAATTTTCATACATAAATATAATATCATATTAGATTAATATTTATTATTTATTATTTTGTTTCATTTAAAAATATCATTTTTCTAGTTTATTTGAAAACACTCATATATCAACTACATATTCCTATGAAATATATATCATCTCATTTAATGTTATTCATAACTAGAATCATGAATTAAAATATTGTACTAAGAACATTTCTATTTAACATTGGGAAGGGAAATATATCAAAGGGTAAGATGTGTTTCACATTAAATGAAAATACTTGAGACATTAATGATATCATAATCATATCAGTAACATTTCTATTTTGAGAGAGTAAGGAAAATATTTGAAAATCATATCTATAAAAAAAATATTCTAATAGTTTTATTTCATATAATTCTAGTAATATCCTAATACATAAATCATAATGGAATCAAAAAAAGAATTAAATAAAAGAATTATATTTTTCAAATACATAAGTTTTTTTTGCATATATATAAGAATATAAAAACATTTACTTGGTATTTATGAATCATTACCAAGATTATTATTATGGATTAGGTTCTTTTACCAAACCATAAAAACCTTAGTCAAATTTCACTATAGAGATAATCATTGTGGAAAACAATCCTTACTGATTTCAGTTCACTCCCTATTCAATTCATTATTTTCTCATTATATGTATATCTTTCTCCATTGACATTCAGGGATATATGATTATGATCACACCAGTTACGTAAAAAAATCAGAGAAATATATTCCACAACATATTATATTATTCATCATAGAATGAAAATTTATTTCATTATCATTCCTTCATTTCAATATCGCCAATACTTTAACAAAATGGGTTTTATATTGGTTCAGACATAACATAATTAACCATAATGGATGAAATCAAATTAAAATAATCATTAATAAACACTCATTATTATAATATATCCAATGAACGAAACTGGATGGTATCATTGGACTATATCATTAATCTAGAATACATAATATACAAATATTCGTCGTTGATGAAAACAACTTTAAAATATATCTATAAAATTTCATTTGTAAATTGAACTTTTTATTTTTAACTCACATAATTAAATATTGATTTTTTCATTATAATTCAGGAAAAACCATTCATTGAAATGAAACATGAATATTTTATTTTATTCATTAATGAATATATTTTACATGGTGGTGTGAAATTATGTTCACTCTATGAACATGAAAAAAAATTTTCCTTTACCATATTCAAGACAAATTCTTAAGTTTCTATTTCGGAAAATGATAATAATATTTTATTTAATTTTGTTCAAAATTAATTGATTGGTCAAAAATTATTATAATAAATCAAATGAGAATATAATATTTTTAAACATTTATAGAGGACATGGACATTGTATAAAACATATTTTCATCTAAAATTATAAATAAAATTTATTTATTAATAAAAATTATTTTTATTCAAATAAGTATTTAATGTTATAAAATGATAGAAAACAGTTATTTTAAAAAAATTAAATGACGGTCAAGAAATTCATGAGATTCTTGAGAGGATGGTCTTGAAATTTTATAATTGGAAACCCAATGAAAAGTATTCCTTTTAGACAACGATGTTGTTTAATAAAACCATAAACTCAACTTACACATGCATCAAAATCACTCTATCCCCCTATATAATATAATTAAATTTTTTTAAAAATCATTTCCAAAATCATTTATATACATATAATATAATATATTATACCATAATACATTTCATCCAATGTTTTTAATACTAATTCATAAAAATATTTGTTTCATGCTCTAAAATATTAATTTTTAATGGCAGACACTATGTTCGATAGTATATATAATTTAAGATGTAATGTTTAAGTAAATAATTGAGTATTATTATATAAACCTTATAATTATAACTAATCTACATTAATGGATTTTTAAAATATGATCAAGAATATTATTAAAATATTATTCATGTAATTAATTATTTTGTGACAAATTAATTATAAATTAGAGTAAATCCCTTTTGAAAATAAAAGTATTTTTTTGACAAAATTGTTAACTTCAAACATGTGTGTAAATAAAATAACAAAATCACTATTTTTGAATTATTTTAAATAAATCTATATAATTTTTATCATTCTTCTTATGATTTTTCTAAACAAGATATTAGAAAATATCCAGTATCATGCATAAAATATATACCATTCTAAAAAGGTAGTTTTTTCTTCTTTTTATAGAATACATGTTTTAAAACTTAATTTGGGGAAATTTATAAATTTTTTTTAAATAAATATTAATTATTTTTGAAATCTGAATAATATGTTTTACTTTTGTTTTTTTTGGAATTTTTTTTCTTTTTTTGATGAATAGTGAAAATAATACATTTTAATTTAAATATGAATTTTAATCTAAATAACTTTTAATGTAAAACATCATTTTCATATTGCTATAAATTTATATTAGATAAATTTTACCTTTATTAATCCCATTTAGATCATTTTAATAATTATTATATTGATTTTTGAAATAAAATTATTTCAAACATTTAAACATTTTCACATAAAAAATGCTTTATTACTTTTTATGTCAAATTAAATTTACATTAATATTTTCTAATTACGTGTCATGTATTATGAAAATGGATTTTGTATTTCTTTTAAAAGGGTTTGAATTTAGTAATTAGAATCTTATTGTTATTGTATAACATATATAATAAACATAACAATTTTTATTATGACATTTAAGGATAAATCTAGTAAATAAGTGATAATAAAATGTTATAAATATTATAATATAACCCTATAACATGTCATAATTTGCTGTATGATTAATTTTACACCAAAATAATCCATTTCATTATTTTTTAAAATCATTTATTCATTTTGATGACATTCATACCATTAGTGTATTTTATTTGGTTGAAATGTCAAGGATATCATACATGTGTTTTTAAAATCCATATCATTTCAACTATAGATTTATTCATAATATATAATAAACTATAAATATTAATTTGAAATAAAATTTTGTTAGCATTGTTATATTACTTTTTATATGAAATTAATTATTACTGTAAATGCCTCACCTTGATGATTCGATAAATATTAAATTAATTCAAATATCAAATAAATAATATAAAAAATAATTAAATATATATAATATGAAGTACATAATGTAGTCCATGGAATTTATCAATAAAGTAGAGTTTTTTTTGTTTTATATGTATTTTTATCGAATTTTTTTTTTCATTTTTTTTTTCGAATAATAAAATAATTTTCAAAATCAAAATTGAAAATAATGATATTTTAAAATAAATAATAATTTAATAACTAATATAAAATTTACAAAAATACAAAATTAGTTGTAATTATAGGTATAATGTAAAAATTTTTATTCATGATTCATTAGTCTTCCTTTTGGAAATTTATAGTAACTATTTAAATCGTTAACTTTTAAAAATTCATGTTCCTACATTAATAGTTAAAGGGATTAAGTGATAATTAAATCTATAAAATAAGAATAAATAATTTTTTTAATATGTAAAATATCAATTAGATGAATATTTTTATTACAATAATAATTTTATATCATAAATAACTCCTTTGGATCAATTTTTTTGGGAAATTTAATTTATAATAATTTTATATTTTTAGAAATTCCAAGAAAACCTCTCTCATCTCTTTTAAATGAGAGCATATTTATCACTTATTTTCACACATAAAAACATATTTATATCAACTAATATCTACCCAAATAACTTTTGATAATCCCTATGCACAATCAAGATCTCCTATTTTTGGAATGAACACATCCTTCACGGTCTTAAGGTGTGATAGAATGAATGATTTCTAAAGAAGATATATAATTTTTATTAAATTTATTCTATTTCATTTCTACTCCAACCTAAAAAAATATTCATCAACTCCTATTAAATAATAAATACAATAAACAAAATAAAAAGATAAGTAATTGTGTTAATTTCATCACCTAAATTCATGTCAAATTCAATCATTTGATTAATGATTTAATTTTTTTGTATAATGCATACTACTACCATGAGAAATGATGATATTTTTATCCATCATCATTAATAATAAATATTTATAATGATTAAATAAATTAGTTTTTATGAAATAAGTGTTACATTTATAATTATTAAATGAAAACATATCCTTCATTTTCATATCTTCCATTGCATAAAAAATTGTTATCATCATTCGTCTATATGAGGGAATTATCACCTCCACGAAGTGATGAGATTCATCTTTTCATCACCAAATAAAATTTATTATACATTTAATTATATATAATTGATATATATGAAATTATTATCATTCATGAATGGTATAATTATTTATAATATCTTTCTATAATTATTATTGAAAAATTAAAATGTTACTCATATGTACCAACAACCATGTGTTTCCTTGATCATCACATAGTTCATTTTTTAAAACCATAAATAATGTATTGATTAAAAAGTAAATTTTAATTATAAACATGATAATAATGTGATAAATATTATTCTAGTAATGACTAAATAAGGAATTATGTAAATGGAAGGGAACACACCACACACGCACGCAAAAAACTCGCTGATGGATTTAAAATTTTCAATGATTTCCTATGATGTGAGTCTAAGAGTTGATGGTTTCCTAGATTCTCTAAAATTCAACCGATAATTTCATCAGTTTTAAGGGACAATATCCATTAGTTAGTAGAGATCTCACCTGACACTTTGTATGAGGCAATTAGCTGTCTCAAATTGACAATTTTCGTTCATTTTTTGTCAGTAAAACCTCTCATCTTGATTTTAAAGAAGTTCGTTGATTCATTGGGACTTTATGATCCATTCCAAGTCTTGTCGGTTAACCGGTCTTCATTTTTCTTTTTTTTCTTTTGATTTGGATTTTAGTCGCACATGGTTTAATTATCCCCAAATCACGGGTCAATGGCAGTTTAATCTGGCTCGACGGTCGATTGATGTGCATAGAGGGAGGGAAATTTCTATTATGGCCATATAGATCATCATTATTGGTTTTCCACTCCCATTACATAATTTTACTATTATAAAAGTCATTAGAGACTCTCATAGAGGTTTTATTTGTTCAGATGACTGTAATCAACATGGTGTAGTTGTTTCTACTACTTCCATCTGTGTTGAAATGGATCAATCAATTAGCATCTATAATAGGATATCATTGAATATGAATGAGTAATTTTCATGGAATCAATAGATTGATTATTAGGAATTACCTAGGTACATAATCAATTGTTTTATTCATGTTAATTCAGTGTAGGTATTTGAGAAATAAATATGGTTTTGGACTAGACCTTCAAATAATGTCACAGTCAAAAGGGGTGTACATTCTGATACTTCCCCAAATTAGATGGACGTCCTCACTACTGATACTATTAGTGTCTCTGTTACTGAACCCTTATCCAGCTCTGATTATGCTATTTTAAATGAAGATATTTCTTTTAATAATTGGTCTTTAGATATTTAACATTCATTTAGATAAAGGATATATGATATTTTTTAATATTTTCTATTACTCAGTAATTTTTTTCAATATCAGGGGGTCTGTATGAACTTTCATTGTTAGAGACGTGTTAATGTTTCATTCTGTAAATTTACAAGGCATCATAATTTCTTGGGAAGGTTTGTTTAGACATTTGGTCCCCTGGTCTAGTTCTATGAGACCTCTTTCTTTGCTATCTAATCCCTTTTCTTCTTCAACCTTGTCCTCAATTGGGAGTGTTAAAAATGACACATCTACTCATTTTTTCAAGGGATTAGATAAGTGATTAATATTATGATATGAAAATATAATACATAGGTTTTCATCCCTCATGTTTTCTCTTCCCCAAGAAAATATAATAGTCCTCTTCCATGATTTTTTGATTCCTCATGTATATAATAATTGTGATAAACATTTATCTTTGATCAATATGAGGAAGGATTCGAGGCGGTATCATACTGTCTCTTCTTATCCAATCAAATCTATATCATCTTTACACAATATAGTTTTCACTATAGCGAGGAATCCCTATATTAAAGAGCATATATACTCTATTTTTAGTACCCCCATGATTAATGGGGCCAAATCTAGTGATTAACTTTTCCAGAAATTCAAATAATTATTTTGAACACCATTAGCATTGGTGCATATGTGAGATCGGATATATTGGAAATGGAAATAAGAAAGTATAAAGTGTGTATTATTGTTATTAATGAGAACAAACCAAATCTGAGTTTTATTAAGGAGTTTACTCATAAACTCAAAATTCATGAAAGAATGAATGTAGAACATGATAATCATCATATATTGGTTTTCTAGAATAAAGATGTCTCTATGGATCTGGTTAGAGATTGGGATCAATATATTACAGAGAAATTCATCACAGTTGTGGATTTTATGTTTTTGTATGTTGTGTATGGAAGCTAATATTATATTAATACAGAGTTCTTATAGAAGTATTTGAATCATTTTTATTTAGAATAACATCCTTGGATTGTTGGGGGGTTTTACCAAAAAATCTCATTTAAAAAATTGGAGGGGTGTGTTTCCTTGTTATTCTAGCATGAATTTCATCAAATTTATGTCCAATAAGGGGATTATTGATTTGGGTTTTTCTATGGATGATTTCACTTGGTGTAAAATCAAGAAAGTAATTCAGCATTTCTGGAGCCATCTTGATCGTGGCATATGTAAATTTCATCTTTTCTATGGAATCTCGAATCACTCACCTTTTCATATTTAAAAATCATTTAGGCTAGTTGTAAATGAAAGTTTCTACTTTTAGGATTACTTGAATGATATGAATTATTATCAACAGATTCTCAAGAATTATTTGAATTAGACAGTTCAATCCTATTCTTGGGTAGCCATTCATAATAAGTTGAAACACATTAATCATAAGATTCATTCCCAGGTGAAATATCTCCCTCCTATCAACTGTGTCTTGGAATATAATAAAAAATATGTTGAATGTACGAAAACAATTCATGATGATATATGGGATGACATGATCTTTAATTATATTCCCTATAAGAAAAATGATATGGCTACCCTTATCATGAAATCTGAATGTATTGATCGTGAAAGAGATATAGTGAAATAGATTTATGATGAAGATAGAATATCTGCCTATTTCCATGGTTCTATTAAGGAACATAGAATGTTTCTAAAACCAAATATCCTTTTTAAAGACAGGTATTTCTCAGATGATAGAATTTTAGTTGGGAACTTGTCATTCTCCTTCTTAAAAAATTTAATTGCTAATCCTAATCCAAATATGGTGAATGGATATCCATGTGAGAACACAAAGTTGTTTTAGGATATACCTAATATAATGTATGTTCAGGACATTATTCCGCTGTAAGCTATACCTGATTAGAAATAGATCTATAATGTTATGATTAAGCTTATCCTGGAGAGTCTTCTAGGTCCGGATGATTATCCAAGATCATTCTATAAAGGCTCTCGGGATGTAGTTAGGGTTGGTGTCATTTTGACCATCCATGAATACATTCATGGTAGTTCTATCAAAAGGCTCGTAGTTCATACTACTTTCGTAATGCATCAAATTACTAAAAATACATCTTCCATCTGATATTATACACCAGTGAGGATATGTAATTTTATGTATATAATTGTTTCATGAATTATCAACTCAGGACTCTCAATGCATGTTCTGTGGTGGGATTCCACTGAAAAACATGCTTTTGTTCGAGGTTGATCTATTTAGAGAGTGGTTTCCTTGGATCCTGAAATGATCTATGATATATACATTAAATAAAATGCCTTAAACCTTGATTTAAACCTTGATATGAATAAATCATATAATATAATTGAATGGTATTTTATCGATAGAGTTCTAAAGTTTATGACATTCTCTTCATGGGCCAAGGATATTATGTTTTTTTGCTTCTGCACTTCCTGAATAGCAGTTTCCTTTATGGAAAAAACGTGTGGATTTTTTCAGGGATACTCATGGGCTCAGACAGGGAGATCCAATTTCCCCAACTCATTTTATTCTCGTGAATGATACTCTGAGTCACATTATTAATAAGAAAATCACTATGGGTATCCATCTTTTATACCAAAGGAAAATGAATCAAATAAAAATCTCCCACTTTATGTTAAAGGATGACAAACTGATCTTTACCAATACCAGGTCTACAACATTTTGGGGAATTATTAAAATTATGGATGAGTATAGTTACTGGAGAAGATAAATTATCAATAGGGACAAAATTAATAATTATATTTATGAAAAATGTGGTGATATGCATGTTTGCTTCATATCATGAATGTTGAATTTACAAAGATGATATTTTCCCTAGAATTATCATTGTTCTTATATATTCCCTATTCGTACTATAATTCTAGATTTTGAAGTAATTATGAAGAAAATTATAAATCAAGTACATAACTTGAAAAAAATTTATTTATTCTTCAGTGGAAGGATTTATTTAATTAATAACATTTTTCAAACTATTCCAATACATTTTATTGCATCCATTAATGTGACTTAGAGGGTTCTGATTAATATTGAATATATTCATGGATGATTTCTTATGGGTTTCTCCTTTAGAGGTAATACACTGTTGGACCTTGTGGGATTTATTGGTTATACATGTTCATAAAGATGTCTTTAATTTCAGGAATATATAGGATATAGTGCACTGCATGCATGAAAAACATGCATGGCATGTAGAAGAGGAGCATATTTTTTTTGGTAAAATTGTGTCACTTCATGGAAGTGGTTATATAGATGATTGAACGTCTATTTCACCATTCTATTCATTGATCTGTAATATTATTCCTTCCATTCATCAACTCTCATGTGGATTATTGGGAAGGGGGATATTTCTTTTTGACATCATAATTCGGTTGGCTCTAATTTAGGTATTATGAACTTTCTAGGGCCTTCTATCTCTTTTATAGAGTCATGTATATATCCTAGTTTCACTAATAATACTTTGAACAAAGATAAAAAGAATATGATTGATAGTATTAAATTATATTCGGATCCGAATAGATGTTTTTTTAACTTACTCTTATTCATGTTTGTTTTCTACAATGGACTTTCATAGAATCATTCGTTCACACTAGAAATAAGTCACCTCTAATATAGTATTATGGGGAAAAAATTATTTCTAAATTCAAATTTCTAATATGGAGGATTAGAAACTAGGCCATACCTACTAATGATAGTGGGATGATGTTGGATATTAATATGGTCTCTTAATTTCATTTATGCACAATTTGAAAGGAAGAGGATACCAATAATTTCTTTTTTCCAGTATAATGTGCGATGAATGTTTTGGCATGTTTTGGTGTGTTGACAAGGATTTTTTGGCAGGCCTCCTAGGTGCATCAATCCATGAAAAATTGTTCTCTATTGTGAATGGTGTATGCCCAAAAAAAATGACTTGGGCCCTAATTCTCATGCATGTTACTGGTGTTTCTAGAAAAAAAGAAATAAATCCATATTTTAAGGCTATGATTATACATGAAGATATATTGTCACCAGAACCGTGTACATCATTATTGATTTGGTTAGTAGTTGTTTCTGACGCTTTCGCCGGGGCGCGCGCATCCGTCTGCGGGGGACGCGCGGCTTTGTTGCCCCGCATTCCCGCTTTCCAAATGCGGGCGGCATTCACTCCTTATTCAGGGACGTCTGATCCTTGATCGAAACGGGATGATGGGATGTCGGTTCTTCATCATGTGGATTCATCCTCAGAACTCATCACCTAGTCCGGGTCTCCCTTATAGATTTAATACATAGTTCGTGAAACTCTTCCCAGTGCCATGTTTCCATGGACACCGGTTAATTACAATGCTTCTGTCGGGACATTCCAAAGGGTCCAGTCAGGGCAGCAACCTTCAGTCAGGGGAGTAGTCACGTTGAGGCATCAGTAGCGTGTCTGGATGCTGGGGTACCTGGCATGTCTGTCTGTTATCCTTGATCGCAAGGCTTCTCGAGGTCGTGGAAGCCCGAGGCATCCCACATCGAGCGCGGGGAATTATATGTCGTAGACACATATCTGAGGTTTTCCTCAGCTTCCCGTGATCAACACAGGGTATGTCACAAGTTTAACGTCCAGCGGAGACGGATCAACCCAACCAGAGCATTATCTAGGTTAGATCGGATTGAGGGATCCTCCTTGAAGAGATATCGACACCGGGCCTGTGGGCGATTGGTGAATGGAGTAGAAGGAGAGTGAAGTGGGACCATCGCAGGGGGAGACAGTGAAGTTGGGATTGATCCTTGACGAGGCTTCCTACGTATCCCTGTGGCAGGGAATCAAAGTCCGCGTAGTTCGGGTTGGTGCCGGTAAACCGACGTGAATGTGGACCTTGGACCGATGAATGTCGTCGGCGAACTTGCTTGAAGGTGGACCTTGGTCCGATGGGCATCGTCAGCGTACCGACGTGAAAGTAGACCCGTGGGTCCACTAATGGTGTGCTTGAACCATGGGAAGGTTTCCTACGTACCATGCCTTGACATGGATCAAAGACCTCGTAGTTCAGGGATTACAGTTTAATGTCATGCGGGACGAGGGAGAATCCTGACGTGAATAAACGACGGGTGATGGGTGTCGGCGAACTGACGTAAGTGAGGGACCTTGATCCGATGGGAGTTGGGCTTGAACCTCTGGGAGGATTCCTACGTACCATGCCTTGACATGGATCAAAGATCTCGTAGTTCGGGGTGGTCACAACGGCTTGCCATCGGACGGGAATTGCAGTTTAACGTCGTGCTGGACGTGGGTGAAACTCGACGTGAAAGAACGATCGAGCAATATGGCTTGAACCTCGTGGAGGCTTCCTACGTACCATGCCTTGACATGGATCAATGACCTCGTAGTTCAGGTGGGAAAGGGTCGCAACAGCTTACCATTGGACCAGAATGGGACCTGACGTGAATGGATGATGGGTGGGCTTAAACCTCATAGAGGCTTCCTACGTACCATGCCTTGACATGGATCAAAGTCCTCGTAGTTCGGAATTGGGTTTGTCGGTGAACCGACGTGAAAGTGGACCTTGGCCCAATGGGTGGTGGGCTTGAACCTCATAAAGGCTTCCTACGTACCATGCCTTGACATGGATCAAAGACCTCGTAGTTCAAATGGGGCTTTGTCGGTGAACCGACGTGAATGTGGACCTTGGTCCACTATTGGTGGGCTTGAACCTCGTGGAGGATTTATACGTACCATGCCTTGACATGGATCAAAGACTTCGTAGTTCAAAAGGTGGGTGTGTCGGTGAACCGACGTGAAAGTAGACCTTGGTCCACTATTGGTGGGATTGAACCTCGTGGAGGCTTCCTACGTACCATGCCTTGACATGGATCAAAGACCTCGTAGTTCAAAAGGTGGGTGTGTCGGTGAACCGACATGAATGTAGACCTTAGTACACTATTGGTGGGCTTGAACCTCGTGGAGGCTTCCTACGTACCATGCCTTGACATGGATCAAAGACCTCGTAGTTCAAAAGGTGGGTGTGTCGGTGAACCGACGTGAAAGTAGACCTTGGTCCACTATTGGTGGGCTTGAACCTCGTGGAGGCTTCCTACGTACCATGCCTTGACATGGATCAAAGACCTCGTAGTTCAAAAGGTGGGTGTCAGGGTCGGTGATCACTCTAAGCCCACGTGAGTCATGCTCGGTGTGAGAATCAAGAGGTTGCAAGGACCTGACGATCACGTCGCGAAGGGTGCATCCGTGAGAAGCGAAGAGGGGCTTACGCGTTGGGCGGCCCATGGTGTTGGGACTTACTCCAGGATGGAGGCCCATATGGGGGTGCCTCGTTCCCTATCACTCCCTCCACTGACCTTGGTAGTGGGGAAGTTCAGAGATGCACAGGTGCAATCATCCGTACGAAAGGCTAGGGGATTACGCTCTGAGGCGGCCCTTCCCCTGCGAACATACACCGCTCCGACAAGGAGGATCTCATTCCATGTGCGGAAGAGTTCCATTCCCGTGGGGACGAGTGGTGTAAAGAATGTTCGAGCTGGGGGGGACCCTTTGTGAGGGAGACGAGGTTGGGTCACAGTTTAACGTCATGTGTTGAGGACGTGGTGCTTGGCAGTTTAACGTCCTGCAGCTCGGACAAGGTGGGTTCACTCCACACCCCTAAGACTTACATAACCGGTACCCTCTGGTCCTTGGGGAAGGGAAGGTGCCGGTAAGGCCATGGCAAAGGGGGGTCGTGGGACGAACCATCGAGGGGTCCACGTTAGCGTGGATATGCGAAGAAGCAATAGTCGTTAGCGTGCCTATGCGAAGAAGCATTAGGCGAAGCAACGCTACGGGTGGTATTGTCCATGGGACCTTCAAATCACATCGTGCAAACCTGGAGGGTCGCACGGGAAGAGGAATTTCTAAGCAAAGGAGTGTGCTTCGCGAAGTGGGGTGCCTTGGCCTTAGCATGGGGAATTGGTGTGAGTGGGAGGTGCTTCGCGAAGTGGAACAGTGTTCGCGGAGCACTGCCTCACGAAGAAGGGGTGCCTCGCGAAGTAGGGTCCTGCGAAGCAGTGTGCTTCGCGAAGTGGAGCGGTCCTGCCTTAGCATAGGGATCAATCGTATGGGTTGGGTGTTTTGCGAAGCACAACTGCTCCGCGGCTGCCCGGGTTCCCTTGGGAATCCCCTTCCTTCGCGAACGCCATTGAGCTTCGCGAAGGGAATCCCTCTCGGAAGAGGGGCTCAAAACGAGACAAAGCAGAGTCGTCTCGCGAAGTAGAAATACCTCGCGGAGATCATGATTCCCAGGGCAAAGCGTGCTTCGCGATTCGGGAGAGGAGAAGCAGAAAGGTCGGATTTTCCGTCGGATCGTCCTTCCGGGACTCAGGGGGAGTCCAGTATTTATAGGGAAGGGGCGCCGCGAAGCAGGGCTCGCGCGCCGCCTCCGGTGCTTCGCGGCGGCTCGCGAACGTCAAAGGGATTCGCGGAGGATTACCGCCTGTGGAGCTTCGCGGTGGCTCGCGAACGTCAAAGCAGTTCGCGGAGCATTACCGCCTCTGGAGCTTCGCGGCGGCTCGCGAACATCAAAGCGGTTCGCGGAGCATTACCGCCTCTGGAGCTTCGCAGCGCAGCCATGGTAGGGGCGCTTCGCGGTGGAGCTTCGCGAGGCAGTGCGCCGGCCTTTTTCGTTCCTTTCCTTCGGGCCACATTTTTGGCGCCAACAAATGCCCCCCCTCAGACTTGGAGCCGCGGAGGGCGAAGGGTCGAAGTCTGAGGGAATATCGCCAAAATTGTCGGTGGTTCGCGATGCTGCATCGCGAAGGGGCCCCGCGATGCTCGCCGGGGCCGCGGATTCGTACGCGCCGCGATCCTTCGCGCGGTTGAGGCACGCCGCCTATAAATAGGGGGTCCGTCCTCTTTTGTCTTCACGTGCATTGTCTTTTTGTGCGCTCTCGACTTCGCGAAGCTCCGCGTACTCCGCGACAGCCCTCCGCGAATCGAGCTTCGCGGCGAACCGCGGGTCTCCGACTCCGCGTCCGCTCTAGGCGAACTTCTTGTCGGCCTTAGCCAGACTTCGCGACTTGGTCTCGTGACCGATCTTTGCGATTCCACTTCGTGGCCGATCTTCGCGATTCAAATTCACGGCCGAGCTTCACGATCCAGGGTGAAAAAACTTTTCTGAGGGTCGGCATCAATATGGCCCATCATGAGGCTGTGCTGAGAGTGCTTGCAGATGCTGCTCGTCGGGATGAGATGGCCAACCGTCCAGGCTTAGGGGAGATGATTTCGAGCCACTCGGACCACACTTCCTTGACAGATCTGCTGTCGGAAAGTCAGAAGAATTATCCGCAGTGCAAGAAACTGTCGTTGTACGGCTTCGGGCTGAGGGATGATGTCTTCATCCCTGAGGCGAGTAGGGATGAACCAGCTTGCTGGTTCAGGAGCACATCGTGCCAGCACCAATGGTTCAGCGCGGCCGATGGTCATGCGCGGGAGGATTTCACACCCATAACCGCTGACTGTCTCTACAATCATGAGAATGATATCGACGGGAAGCCATTGCAACCAGAGACGTCCCCTCCTCTCTACCGCACCATGCTGAAGGTGGCTCTTCAGGATCCGAAGAAGGGATGGTCCGATGAGTGGGACCTGCGCCAGGGCGGCAACTTTACCGATGACTGGGCTTGGGCCTACTGGGTAGGCTCCTCATGCGAGCAGTTCGAGACCGAGCTGAGGAGAGTGGGATTGTATGAGGTGGCATGGGCCTCCTAGTTCCACATTTACCAACCAAAGCAGCTGATGCCGGAACTGCTGAGTAGATGGTCATCCAGGACCAACACTTTTCACCTTCATCACGGGGAGGTGGGCATCAGCCTATGGGATGTCCACCAGATTTCTGGGGTCCCGATCTCGGGGGCCATGTATGACGAATTCCTCCCCGTTTCTAGCGCGTGGGGGGATCCGGAGAAAATGCCGCGACTGGCATCGGTGCTGATGGCGCTCGTCCCTAGAGAGGACAAGGAGGCAGTGAGGGATGTCCACTTCAGAAGATGGTTCAAATGCTTTTTGAATTTCCCAGAGAATCGAGAGTTCCCTCCAAGGCCTCGAACTTGTCCAACGGCAGCCCAACGGGGCAAGGGGCACTCGTATTGGCGGGTTTTGGAGGACAGCTAATGGAAGACTTGGGGTTTCAGCGTCAGCACCAAAAAACAGCCAATAGTCAGGCTGGCGGCGTTCATCGTGGCTCTCATCTATGGGTGGTTCCTACAAGTGTGGGATACAAGCATGGGGGTGCGACCCAGCTCGTTCATCATGGCGTCGATGTTGGCCATGGGGAAGCGGGTCAACCTGGGGATCCCGATGCTCACCAAACTGTACAGAATGCTGCGGCATATTAGCGAGGGCAAGAAGCCGCCAAGAATATGCGGGCCCTTCCACCTCCTGTATGGGTGGATCGCAGCGCATATCAGGGGGATTTACGAGTATCCAAACCCCATTTCGCCGCCGGTATCAGACTTTCTCCCCTCCATTCTGAATGCAGTTGGGAGCTTCTCATTCAAACTGGCCATTCCGATGGTGCTGAATAGGGTGTGGAGGGCGGACGAGTTCAACATTCATCCCTTCCCACTGCCAACGGGGAGGCTTACTGATGATGGACGGGGAATGGAAGAACATCGAGCTTACCTCCTGGCCTTCTGAGGTGGAGTTTTGGTGGCTCGAATAGATCGTGAGCCAATCTGTGAACCGTACACCCCACGTCGTTTTGCGAGGCAGTTTCGGTGCCTCCAGCGGCTGACCCCGCAGGTCTACTGGGAGGTGCGCCACGAGGAGCACCCATGTGTGATGAGGCAGTTGTGGCTCATGTTCACACGTGAGGATAGAAAGATGCAGATCGCATTGCCTCCATCCACCGCCGCCTTCGGCTTAGTGAAGGAGTACGCTATCAGTTGGGAGGCCGCTTATCCCGGGGAGATGCTGAAGCAGCCAACGATCCGGGTTGGTGACGGGGGGCCTCCTTTATCACGAGGTCGGGGTCGGAGGGCAGCTAGGGCCGCTCGGGACAGCGGGGCTGCCATGGCGGCGAGACCCGCACCGGCCGAGGGTACGGCAGCAGTGGTGGATCCGGTGATTCCGGGAGAGCAGGGTCATTCGGAAGGGCGGCCATCGAGGTGATTCCGTCGGATATCCACTCAAGCTCCAGGGAAACCGCTGCGTCACATCGACATGGCCGAAGATGCTATCTTTACAGAATCATGGGACATTTGGGATGTCAACCGGCAATTTCTCAGCCCACCTGAGATGTGGGCCCACCCGAATCGCCTCGGGATGGAATTGCCGGGTATAGGCCCAGTGCGGGCTGGATTCATGGCGTCTCTGGCGGAGGCGGAACAGTACCTGGAAGAGCTGGAGGATTACGTCCACTCCAGTGGTGTCCCTCGCCCAATGACAGACCGGGTGAGGGTATTGTTGAATCAGACGGTCCCCCCACAGTTATCGGCTGCCGATCTGAGGGAGAGCTTCCCCTTGCCGGAGGAATCAGAGGGCTCCTCTCGGGAGGATGAGGCTGGAGGAGGGAGCCCGCTGGAGGAGGTCGAGGTCGGAGACCGAGGCTCAGAATCCGATGATTTTGCGGAGGCTCTCGAGGTAGCATTCCGAAAATCTCCCCTTACGATCTGTTCTTGGATCCTTATGGACTTCTCACCAATGTTTGAGCCATGCAGGAGGATCTTGTTCGTAGGCCTCGTTCTCGCTCCTTGGCGGGTGGTGATGCGGGACCTTCAGAACCCGCGCATATGGCTGCGTCCAGTTCTGCGTCTGGTGGGACCAGGGGGTCTGAGGCGGCTCCTCTGGAATCTACAGACCTTCCTACAATATATGGGGGGCCTCGTCTCGGAGTCCCCTCAGTACCGGCTCAGGAGCAGCGCTCGGAAGTCGATCTTCGTAAGTCTCCTCCACCGATATCCTTGTTGTCACATGTAGGCCACGCCAACTAACGCTTATGTCTCTCTATCGTACAGTTCTTCGGCTGGCGTGGGCCGCTGCGGCAAGGCTGGTCGGGATGTCTGGCGGTGTCCCTCCTAGGGGCATGCCGGTGATGGTGGCAATAGTCCCTCCATATCCTCAAGCTGCGACACATATCATCACTGGCAGGTCCGCTAGCAGGGCCGTACCTGAAGTCATCGAGGTGGACTCTGAGGAAGAGGATCAACCGGTCGGTCCCAGCTCTGTTGCGGTCATGGAAGCTGATCACACGCTTTATCAGGGACACTCCCCAAGTGCTATGGCTGGCCGAAATGGATAGGCTCCGCTCACAGTTGCGCGAACTGTGTGCCGTGGGAGTGGATGCCCAACGCCCTCACGCGCTCATCCGGGACCTCATGGCTGAGAAGTTCCGGGAGCATGATCGTGGGCTGAGCGACGGATGGCAGCGGAGGAAGGCGACCAGCATTAGGAAGCTCCAGGAGGCTGAAGGCGAGGTCCAACAGATGCAGATCCGGGACAACGAGCTTTCATCCACTCTTGATGCGCAGTCTGAGCTGGTCTCACAATTGAAGGCCCGGCTGGCAGAGGCTGAGGAGCATATGGGGCAGACCTCTGGAAGGATGGCTGTCGTTCAAGCTGATGTGGAGAGGGCCAAAGCCAGGACTGACGAACTGTGCCCTGCCGCTGCGGAGCAGGAGCGGGAGCTAGTTCAGCGGCAGCAAGCCTTGGATGTCGCGAGTCAATGGGTGGTGGAGCTGCAACGCTCTTTTGATGGGGTCAACCCGTCCATGGGGGAAGTCAACCCCCGAGTATTGTAACAAAACCCAAAGTCCTTTTATTGGTACTTTCGTGCTTCCAAATTTTACCTTTGTTTTGAATGTTGTAGCACGCACGATTTCCACTGTTGAATTTTATTGTCACATCCCTACAATGTTTTCGGGACGTTTGACGAAAATTTTCCAAGCCAGTCTAGGTTCCCGAAAGATGGGGAAGGCATGATCGGAGCAGGAACATCCGGGATAGCCGAATTACTGTTTCTTCAACGTGCTCTTATGCACGAACAGGGCAACGCCAGGGGCGCTGAATTCGGTTCAAACTGATGAAAATGGGGAGTGTGAATCACGATACCCAAATTCGGAACACTGTGGGGATGGCGTGACAATAAAGGACAACCATTAACCGTGGAGGACAAACGGTATCCTTACTACGTTAGCCTGAAATGGGGACAACAAATGAGCATCGACCGCTGACCATATTCGCAACGCGGGATTTTATCAATTTGTTGTCGATAAATCCTTCGAGACATTGGCCCGTAACGGTAGGAGAGCCCTTGGGCGTAGCATCAAGGCCGTTATTGGGGGTCCTTCCAAACATGACCAGTCTTCCGGGAGGTTGGGCCAGGACGGTAGGTGAGCTGATGCGGCATGAGACCAGACCGTTAGGGGGTTCCTTCAGACATGAATGAGGACGAGGGTCCGAATAAGGGGCACGCAAAGCGTGGAACATGGAGTGGTGGTTTGTTCAAACAGAATCCAACACTTCGGTAGTTGCACCACCGTGGTGGGAGTACGCCAGATGGGCGCATCGGCCTGATCACGGATCATTCTTTCTTCCAGATAGGGCCTCTCTGGCGAGGGCTGGAAATGGGGAGGAATAGGATTTCGTGATTCCAGGGGCTGAACCCTAGGAGAAATGCCTGGGTGTCTCTACGTATCCCACGTGATAATGGGAATCAAGACACACGTAGTTCTAGAAGCGCAGTTTAACGTCATGCGGGACGGGGAGGGGCCTAAACGTGTTGGTACACATCCTGCCAAAACTACTAAGCCCACGTGAGTCGTGCTCAGTGTGGGAAACAAGCAGTAGTGGTGGGAATTTCCCGACACAAAGGGGGTAGGTTAGGGAAAAGGGACACTCGGTGACTACTGGCCCAATGACACTAACACGATCATTTAGCGCACCTAGATGCGCGAAGAGAAAGAGCCGAGTATGATGGAATTCCACTTGAACTTGAGGAAGTGGAAATGTGTGAATCATGGTGCTCGAGATTCAGATCACAATAATGGCGGCGTGACGATGGAGGATTACTGCTGACCATGTTCGCAACACAGCATCCTGTCGCGTTAGCCTAAAATGGGGACAAACAAATGAGGGTCGGCCGTTGACCATGTTCGAAACACGGGACCATGTCACAAATGTTATCAGATATCCGTAGGGATGTTGGCCCGAAACGATTGAAGGGCCCTTAGGTCCAGCATTCATGGAGAGCCCTTAAGCTTAGTATCCACGTCGTCCGAGGGTCCTTTTGGATGTGGAAGAGGATGAGGATCCTAATAGCGAGCTCACGAAGCTTGGTCATGGGATGAGTGGAACGTCCCTGTGAAAATCCCATTCTTCGGGGTTTTTGTCAAAACACATCTGAATACGGCAACGAAACATATCAGAGAGAGGGAGCAGATTCCTTTCCCTTGGGATGATCTTAGTTTAGGGTCATAGAATTTGGAACATGCATGGGAAAAGGGATCAGGGGATGCATGACATCAAAACCTGACGTGAATGAAGACATAGTCCTGCTTACCATGCGTTCTCTGGGGAAATGCTCGAGTCGAGGGACCGAACACAAGGGTTAGGCTGGGCCCTCGGGGAAGTACCCGGGCGCTCCTACGTATCTCATAAGGATGAGAATCAATCCATACGTAGTACTGAAAGGTGGCACGGTAAGGTACCAGTGCCAGGGGAAAAGGGGAGTGCGGACGTGGACCTTGCACTAAAAGAAGGGGAATTTGATGTATCTTGTTTGTTCTTTAAGGTGAATGGGTTTTTTTTAAGCGACCGGCCTAGAACAGTAGGTCGTGATGTCGCCACAAGAATCAAGCCGTGATGGGCGTTGACAAATGGAATGGCACGTGACCAATACCCAACGTGATGTCCTCTACAACGAGGTTACCACAATGCAGTGCCATTTTTCGGCGTGCGGCCAGGACGATAATGTCACAGTTTAGGGTCGTATGATAGGACCAAGCATGCATTTTATCGTCATGCAGCGCAGACGTAGCAGAGACGATGCTAGGTGGGAAATGTGCACAGTGTTATAAAACACAATTGACAGAGACATGATCCCACATCAAATTGTACGCCATCCGGAGAGGGAAACCTTAGGCTGAGGGACCTACACAGAGGTGAAACAGGGAGAGAGACTGGCTTCTTGAATGGGTTGTACCCGGAGACAGGGCGTCTGGGCGGTCCTACGTGTCCCATGAGGATGGGAATCAAATTGAAAGTAGTCCCGAATGGGTCTTAGTTTATGGTCTTAGAGCTCAGACCATGGGAGTCCCAAAGGACGCCAGATTGCAGCTTTGTCCCCCTAGCATGCAAAGGTGCACTGAGGGATAGCGCCAAAAGTGTCGAGATTCCACCTGGACATGATGGGGTGGAAAATGATGTGAATCATGCAACCAACATTCAAGGACTGAAGGGGCTGGCATGAAGACAGAGGATTACTGCTGAGCATGTTCGCAACACAGCATCCTGTCGCGTTAGCCTGAAATGAGGACTAACGAAACAAGCATCGACCGCTGACTATATTCGCAACGTGGGATTTTATCGATTAGTTGTCCGAAACCCTGGGGGGCGTTGGCCTGTATCGGTAGGAGAGCCCTTGGGCGTAGCATCTAGGCCGTTCTTGGGGGTCCCTCCGGGTGTGAAAGATGATGGAAGTCCGAATAGAGGGGAACACGAAGCTTGACAAGTGGAAGGAACTTGATCAAGTTGAATCTGACACTCTTGGTCCTAGACTAGAGTGCTCTTAATACATGGGCAAACCACTGCAGGGAGTCAAGGGACTCAACCTTGAAGGTGATCGAGAGATGGAAGGTTCCCGGGGGAAGGGGGGCATGTTGCCCGAAACCTTGTATCATACCTACACATCCCCCTTCTGGAGAGGGATAAATCAAGTGGCCTAGGTAACTGGGAGATCAGGAGATCACCAGGAGGTGGGGCTGGACCTGAATCGTAGACATCCAGGTGGTCCTACGTATCCCATTAGGATGGGAATCAAGCCACACGTAGTTCTGAAGGGTGCCTTTTAATGTCATGCAGGATAGGGAATAGGAGGACTGAACCTCAGAATGGGGGCGTGCGTGGTGCAACTATTGCAAACCTGACGTGAATGAGGACGTAGTCCTACACTGCGCCATACAGCCCTGTGATCAGGGTCCTGAAGGCAGGATTAGAGATGTAAATTTGCTGAACTCAAGCTGGGTTTGGAGACAAGGGGTCTTGAACGTAGTTCCAGATGAGAGTCTTAGTTTATGGACTTAGAGCTCGGACCATGGGTGGTAACAACTCCCGAGTAAGCATAGATGTCAACCCAACCCCTAATCCCGTGTGAGATAAACTCGGTGTGGGAAACAAGGGGGGTATCCCCATTGCAATACTTGGGGCGTCCATCAAAGGGGAGTCAGCAGAGAGTTCCGAAAGACACTTTTGACGTAGCTTGTTCCTCGAACGCGCAGACGTGCATGGGGGAAAAGTACCAAGAGTCCCGAGACTCTACTTGTACATGATGAAGTGATGAAGGGTGTGAATTGTGTACCCGGCATTTGGGCTTAATGGTTTAGCGTGGTGATAGAGGAAAACTGTTAACCATGGTGGAAACACAACGTCCATATCGCGTTAGCCTGAGGTGGGAACAACAAACGAGCATCGACCGCTGACCATATTCGCAACGCGGGATTTTATCGATTTGTTGTCTGAGAACCTCGGGGGCGTTGGCCTGTATCAGTAGGAGAGCCCTTGGGAATTGTATCCAGGACATTCTTGGGGGTCCCTCCGGGTGTGAAAGATGATGAAAGCCCTGATGCAGGGATACGGAAAGCCTGGAATGCGGGTGCGGACATGTCCGAGTAAAGCTTGGCATTCCAGGTAATAAACCAGAGTACTCTTAAGCACATTGGTGAACCGCCGAAAAAGAGGGATCGACGAAACAACTCAGTAGGGGGTGGGAGCATGGCGTGGTCCTCACGAGACTGTCGTGAATGAGGACACAATCCCACACCGCACCATATGATCCCCTCATAGAGGAAGGATAGGCCAAGGGGCCAATATGGGATGAGGATTCCCGAGAGATGGGGCTGGACCCGAATCTTGGACATCCAGGTGGTCCTACGTATCCCATTAGGAAGGGAATCAAGCCACACATAGTTCTCGAAATGCAGTTTTAATGTCATAATGGACAAGGAGGGGAGTAATATACTTCGAAACAAGGGAGGTGTGCGGTATGGAGAAGAAGCCGTCGTGAATGAGGACGTAGTCCTACACCACACCATACACCCTGGGTAAAAGGGGACCTGGGCCGTGGCCCGAAAAGGCCAAGGGGCCTAAGGTTAGGCATCAGTCAGGGAGGCCCGACTGGTTTGTAGTTTAACGTCTGACATGAGGACGAGGGGACAGGGGCCCAAGGAGGCCAAGGGGCCTGAGGCTGGGCCTCGCAAGGGGGGTCGTACGGCATGGTACATGATCCCGACGTGAATGAGGACGTAGTCCTACATCACACCGTACACCCTTATGAGGAATCCTGGGCCGTGGCCCGGAGAGAAGGGGATGTTATCAGTCAGAAAGGCCTGACTGGTTTGCAGTTTAACGTCTTACATGAGGACGAGGGTCGGGGACCCGAAAAGGCCAAGGGGCCTGAGGCTGGGCCTCGTAAGGGGAGTCGTACGGCATGGTACATGATCCCGACGTGAATGAGGACATAGTCCTACATCACACCGTACACTCCAGGTGAGAAATTGGGGAGAAGGCCCAGGGGGCCTAAGATCGCTAGCACCACCTGGGGGAAGTTTGTCGCCTCGGGATGGGGCAGAGGGAATCACTGTTCTTGATGCCTGGGGCATCTCGGGGTGGACCCGAAGATCCAGGACACTGTTGACCATGTTCGAAACACCGCGTTCCTATGGTGACCTGTATGGGGGCAACAAATTAGCGTCGACCGCTGACCAAATTCGCGGCGCGAGACTTGTATCGGCTTGTTGCTTGAAAACCCTCGGGGGCGTTGGCCCGTATCGGTAGGAGAGCCCTTGGGCATTGTATCCAGGCCGTTATCGGGGGTCCCTCCGGGTTTGAAAGGTGACAGAATCCATGTCAAATAGTGGGTGAAGCTTAGTTGCATCCATCCATGAAAGGGGCAAACACCTCCAGGGGGGAACGTGCAGCCTGGTCGAGGCTTGCTCGACGTGGGTCGGGGAAAAAGTGTGCACCCTGCCATGTCTTGACCCGAGGGGAAGATTTTGGCTTTTGGGCTGGGCCAACGGACGAAATGTCTGGGCGTTCCTACGTATCTCATAAGGATGATAATCAAGCCATACGTAGTTCTTGAAGGCCATGCAGTTTAGCGTCATGCGGTGAGGACGTGGGAGGATAGAAGAACGGGAGTGGGCACATGGTGCGACCTTTACAATCTTTGCGTGAGTGGGGTTGCATGAGCTGGGCCAAGAAAGCCTACTCCCTACTACACAAAGATCCTCTAAGGAGTCTATTCCCAAGGGGAATAGCGGAACAGAAAAGCTTGGGGCTGGGCTCAAGACGACGCGTCCGAGCGTTCCTACGTATCCCATGAAGATGGGAATCAAGCCACACATAGTTCTAGAAGTGCATTTTAACGTCATGCAGGACGATGGGAAGCACCTCATTTGGGGATATGTATGGTACGACAAGTAATCCGACATGAATGAGGACGTAGTCCTACACCATACCGTACAATTCCGCAAGAGGGTAAGTCGGGGAAAAACCAGGGGGGCCTAGGGGCCAAACCGTGGTCAAGGGGACCTGACTGGCTTGCAGTTTAACGTCTTACAGTAAGGACGGGGTCGGGGGCCCGAGGAGGCCAAGGGGCCTGAGGCTGGGCCTCGCAAGGGGGGGGGCGTACGACATGGTACATGATCCCGACGTGAATGAGGACATAGTCCTACACCACACCGTACACCCCAGGTAAGAGATTGGGCGGAGAGGTCTGAGAAGGCCAGGGGGTCTAAAGTCAGGTATCAGAAAAGAAGGCCTGACTGACTTGCAGTTTAACGTCTTGCAGAAAGGACGGGGATGCAGTTTAGGGTCGTGCGGGACCTTTCGCAGTTTAGGGTCGTGCTGGACCTTCTCGCAGTTTAGGGTCGTGCAGGACCCTCTTGCAGTTTAGGGTCGTGCAGGACCAAGTTGTAGTTTAGAGTCGTGCAGGACCCTCTTGCAGATTAGGGTCGTGCTGGACCACTTTTGCCCTAGGCAATGTATCGCTTGAGGAATTTGGCATTGGTAGGAGGGGTTATACGCTCTCCATCCGCGGTCACCAAAGAGTATGCTCCATTGGGGTAAACCTTATGGATGATATAAGGCCCTTCCCATTTGGGTTCTAACTTGGGCGGTTTCCTACCAGGAATCATTGGCGCTCGAAGGGCCAATACCAGGTCACCCTGTAGAAAAGAGCGGAGACGAACCTTCTTGTCAAAGGCTCTCGCTATCTTGTCCTGATGCCTTTCCAGATTGTGCAGGGCACGAAGCCGGTTCTCGTCCAGTGCTTCCAATTCATCTAGATGGACCTCAGCTACTTCATCTGATGTCTGGTGATCATAAACTGCAGTGCATAGCGACGGCAGCTGGATCTCAATGGGTAGGACGGCCTCAGCTCCATACACCAGGGAATATGGGGTCACCTGGGTAGAGTTGCGAGTCGTCATTCGGTAAGCCCAGAGGGAGTTGGGGAGCTTGTCCGGCAAACACTTCTTGTTCTGACCAACAATGTAGAGACCCGAAGCTTGACGTACATGGACATTACATTACATTTGCGGAATACTTAGTACATAACAAAAACACACACTAAAGGATCGTAATAGTTTAGTGTCTTTGGAAACTCGGAACGTAATCTTCTAATCGTGGTAAAAGTTCTTCAATATCTCCCATAAAGGTCATCCCTTTTTTCTACCTAAAACCTTTCTTTATATCCTGGGGAAAAGAAAACATAAAAGGGTGAGCTCAAATGCTCAGTAAGGGTAAACAAAAGAAAAATCAATCACATCATATACATAGCTTTTGGAAATCTTAACCTGCAAAAGAGCTCATAATATCATAACATGAGATATATCATAGAAGTGAAATGTAATCCCAATAATCATAACATAAAACATGAAACATTGTGGCATACACACATAATCATAGAAAATCATTTCTTGTTAGTCAAGACTCATTTCCAAGACTATCTTAGTGGACAAAGTCCCTTTCTGAATCGAGTAACCCTCGTTTCAGTCCTGTTTCACTGAACCGGTATAACCTACCATTTCAGCCATGTCTATCTCATGAGATATAAAATCTTTAACCAATGCATTGGAGGGAGATATAGGTCCCACCCATCTCATAATGATACCATTCTTATGTGTGCCACAAAATCATAAAACATACATCATAGCATAACCCATGTAATAAAAATGGGATTCATAAACAACATGACATCATAAAACCATTCATATAAGATAAATGAATTCATAAAAATATTTCCATCACAACATAATCAAATCCATGTAATAATAGGGATAAAAACAGAACCCTTTTATTATCTTAGATGGAAAATAATTTTGATAAAATACTTGAACTCCATTCTTGAGGAAAATATCCTTTCTACTTCAAAAACCATTTTCCTTTCATAACATGTCATACGACTTTAAAAGAAGTTGATTAAAAATAAACTTGAAAACTTGTAAAGGAAGCTTCTTGGAAATAATGTTTTAAAAATCCATTCATGTCATATAAGTTAAAAAAATCATTCTTCGTACTTTTGTCGGAAAAGTCAAAATGTACCTCGTACGAAAAAAACGACAAAAGATTCCTTTCATATTCTTTACTAAAAACTCAACGAAGGGTAAAATTGGATTTAAACTATTGTAAGTGGATGGAAACAATATTACATATTGAGGGAACATGGATGTGGATGATAAAATACACCCCAGTAAATACTTACGAATAAACAATCTCGGATAAAAATGAGATTGTGATATTTCCCTTACCTTAGGTCCAATTTGCTTCGTATGTGTCCGAACCTCCTGTATAATGATTTAAATAATGTCATTGACTTATTACAGAATCATATTCATTGTTATGATATCATATATGGTTCACTTATGACATTATATTACCCGTTCTTTTGTAAAATCCATGTTAAAGAAGCGTTTTGGGTAAAATGGTTTCATTTATCGTAGGTGTTTTGACTTGTTGTTCTTGACATCATTATTACTTATATCATGATTTACTTATTTCCAGAATATAAAATATGATTTATATATCATATATATTCAGTATATATATATATAATAGATAGATAAATAAAATGAAAAACACCGTTCATGGAGACGGTAGTCCGTACGTACGCATGAACGCTGTTTTTCTTTCCTTGTTGTCTTGAAATGGAAGTAAGTAGATGACATACATATGTATATATATACATAAATCCAGTAGCTTTATAATGTCATATATTTCATTATTATATCTTATATATACATTATAATCATTCTTAAATGGTTAACATGGAGAATGAATCTCATCGCATCGTGGAGACGGTAGTCCGTACGTACGCACGAGCGATGATATCATTTCTATAAATATTGAATTGAATTGGAGTGGATTATACAATATATCAGAATCAATATGATGTTGTAATAACTATGTATAGTTATTCTTTACACCATGATACCCATCCATGTAAGGTGGTGGTGGAAAATAGATTACACCACGGCGTGGAGACGGTATTCCGTACGTACGCACGCGCGGTGATTTCTTTTTCCGTAGGATGGATAGATGGTGAAATAGGGTTGTTTCATACTTATAATAACATATCCGTATATGAGTGATACTGATGTTATTACTTCATAATGAAACAACCTAAGAAAAGAAGTGGAAGAATAAATAAAGATGAAAGAATTGGTAACGGTAATTACCTCTTCTTTGAAGTGCCTCTTTGAGACCTCCTCTTAGGGCACTAGAATTGGTCTTTGACGAAGACCAGAACCTCTAGGATGTTGCTAGGGAAGTGGAGAAGGGATTTTGGCAGGGTTTGGACGAGCTTGAGTTCTCAAATTGGTGTGAGGAGGAGGGGGAGGAGGTGTCCTTTTATAAGGGAGGAGAGGGGAACCTTAGGAATATCTCAAAATATTATTTTATATTAAAGTCAAAATCGGTTTATAATGGTTCCAAAGGGTCTTATTTAGAAGATAAGGTGGGGAGGGGTCGAAATCCTATCAACCAATAGAATTTAGACAAGTTTAGGATATTATTTTAACCTTATCAATTAAATTTAACTCTAAGTTAAATAATTTAACTTTTACCATGTCTTTTTGTTTTCTTTCACTATATGGTTAATAAACTTACTATAACATGCCAAACGAACCCCAAATTGTTTATTATTAATATATATATCCTTATCTAAGTCATTTGGACGAACCTTAGATTTTTAGGAATATAATAACAATTAATAATATAATATTTGATTTAAAAACTATTTTGTGTCAATTTTGACACTATTTGATATATTATTTTTGTGAAAGTCATAACAGAATTAAATGTTCAAACCAAGTTGATTAAATCAACATTAATATATCATAGTAACCTAAAAAATTAGTGGAATTCATAAAAAATCTCAAATTACATTTATTTTGTTGTTTATAACATCAATTATGTCAATATTTCATTAATAAGATAATTACTGCATCATCGTTGTGTCATAAATAAAATAAATTATTTTATGTCTAAAAATTACAAATAAAATAACATCATGTAGGAAATATTTTTAGCTTTCTAATTAATATTTACAATCGAATTTATCTTATGTATAACCCCATATTAAAAATGATTTACTTATTAAACATTGATTTTAACTATTTTAACCTTTCTTTAAATAAATTAATAATAAATGTCCTAATCTAATCCAAGTGGGCCTAAATGGTCATATTTTATTCCTAAGTTTGTTTTTGGTCGAATTACACTTGTCCAATAGAATTAGGACATGTGTTAGGGTAATAGTAATATCATATTTACCCTTAGTTACCCTATTTACTATTAACCGCGGTAAAAAAGTAAAAAGTTATTATTCACCAAAAAATTATTTTCATCTCATTGAACCACATTTTAGTCCTTGATATTAACCGTGTCTCTCGGATTTTCGAAATTCCATTCACAGAAGCGGCAAAATTAAGTTTTATGAAAAAATCAGTTTTTTTAACTACCACTTAGTAGTTTCACTATTCATCAAAAATTGATGTTTTTCAGAACAATGCCAAAATTTCATCCTAAGATATATTTCATATTCCGAATTCAAAAATGAAATCTATTTTACCAAATTCATAACATAGAAGTTGCATTAATTAATTTTATAATTAAATCCCGCTGTTAAAATAAATAGCGTGTTTTTAGGAAACAATATATATCAAAAGATTGACACTTGATTATGTCTTGTTTAAATGTGAAATTACAACCAATGACCAACATTGTATTAAATTGTAAAAATATATTCTAAATATACTTTAAAAACACTCAAATTAATAATTTATCACTATTAATTATTTCGATTAAAAAAGTTGTTTTTAATTATAATTTAGTAATTTTTCACTATTCATCAGAATATGAAAGTTATCCGAAAAGTACCAAAATTTCACCTTAGGCTAAATTCGATACTCCGAATCCAAGAATGAAGTTCATTTTGATAAATAAGATTTACAGAATTTTAAAAAGTGGTTATTACTATTCATAACGGCTAGTTTTAATAATATTTTAATAGCACATCGTTGTTTAGTGAAACTCGGTATTGCGTATTACACACGCTATTGAGGAAGGTCGCGATTGCGTGTAATGTAAGGCAAGACAAGGATGCGTGTTGTGCAAACTCCTTTTGGTGTAGCGTACAACACAAGACATTAATAAAATTAAAAAGAATATTTCTTTATAAAATCTTGGGCTGTTACAAACCATCTTCGGCAGAATGTTAGAGAGTGTCTTGTTGAACGCCTCGATCTGTCCATTCGCCTGCGCGTGGTAGCGGGAGGTATGGTTCGACCGGATGTCGTACTTTGCATACAATTTCTTCAATTCAGCTGCTCGGAAGTTGGTGCCGTTATCGGTGAGGACAGCGTGAGGGACTCCAATATGGTGGATAATGTTGGAGCTCACAAAGTCAACGATGGAACGGGCCTTGACCTCTTTGAGCGGAACTGCTTCTGCCCACTTGGAGAAGAAATCTGTAGTAGTCAAGATGAACCTGCACTGGCGGGCTGTTGCCGGCGGATACGGTCCCACTACATCAAGTCCCCATACCGCAAATGGCCAAGAGTACTTGGTGGGGTGGAGGGGTTCTGGCGGCCGATGCAAGAAGTTGGCGTGTACTTGGCACGCATGGCATCTCTTGGCATACCCAATATAATAGTGGATCATGGAGGGCCAGAAGTACCCTAACCTCCGGATTTGCTGGGACAGCTTCGGCCCAGCTAGATGGGCGCCACAGGAACCGGCGTGAACCTCTTGCATAACTTGAGGTATCTCAACTCCTTGGATGCAACGGAGGAGGACACCATCGAAACTCCGTTTATAGAGGATCTGCTCAATACTGGGGCCGCTCTGGAGGGTAAATTGAAGTGCGCGCCGTCGGATTCGCTCGCGCTTGGCCCGGTCATCTGAGAGCTGACCATTTTGGAGATACTCGACAAAAGGTGCTCTCCAGTCAGGGGTGGTTTCAACCACTGCGTCTGACGAACCCGGAACTCCCGATATGGAGGGTCCGGCAGTGAGATGACTTACCCATAGGCTATCACGGTCCTCTTGGGTGACGGGAGCAGTGACTCTCCGGTGGGCCACATGTATGACCAAATCATCTTGCTCGGGTTCTGCGAGCGACGCGGCTAAGCCAGCCAGGGCGTCCGCTTGGTCGTTCTGCGATCGTGGGACATGGGTAACCTCTGGCCGAGGAGAGAACTGAGCCATTAGGAGGAGGGTGTACTCCAGCAACGGTGCAAGCTCTGGCTTCCTGACGACGTAGTCTCCATTAACCTGTTTGATTACCATCTCGGAATCTCCTTTCACATGTAGATGGGGAACATGGATCTCAAGGGCCAACTCAAGGCCGGTGATGAGAGCCTGGTACTCTGCCTCGTTGTTCGTACAACCTTCTGACAACAGGAACGAGTACGGCAGGACGACTTGTGCCAGGGTAATGAAAACAATACCCAGACCCACTCTGTTGAGCTTGGGGTCGTTGAGCCTTCTACCGGTGGGGATCCGGGAGGCACCGTCGAAATGCATTTGCCAACACGGGACAGCATGATCGACTGAGAGGATCGTCTCGTCAGGGAAATCCAGGTCCGGGGATTGATCCGCGGAGGTTGGATGGGCAGCTAAAAAGTCTGCCAACGCCTGTCCCTTAACGGCCTTCGGCGGCACGAACCTGATATCAAACTGCTGGAGAATCACCGCCCA
Organism: Viscum album; assembly: GCA_963277665.1. NCBI lineage: Eukaryota > Viridiplantae > Streptophyta > Magnoliopsida > Santalales > Viscaceae > Viscum > Viscum album. The sequence goes on along the minus strand of OY728163.1, from coordinate 1,702,182,583 downwards.
CCGTGCTAGTCGGCCAGTCAGCATGGGGCGGTTTAGGATGTACTTCAGCGGATCTACCCGAGAGATCAATTGCACCTCGTGGTGTTGCAGGTAGTGTCACAACTTCTGCATGGTGAAGACGAGCGCAAGGCAGCTCTTTTCGATAGGGGAGTATCTGACCTCCGTATCGAGAAGCATGCGGCTGAGATAGTAGAGACTGTTCTCAGTGCCCTCGTTATTCTTCTGGGCGAGCAACGCGCCGAGGGATCTCTCCAGGGCGGTCACATAAAGAACCAGCGGCATTCCGGAGATGGGTGGCATCAAGACCGGTGGTTGGAGCATATACTGCTTGATTTCCTCGAAAGCGGCCCGACACTCCTCATCCCATTCGTAGGCAGCGCCTTTCTTCATGAGTCGGGTAAAGGGCTTACACATGCCGGCCAGATTCGCAATGAATCGGTGTATATAGGCTAAGTGGCCTTGAAGGCCTCAGAGCTCCCGAATGTTGCTCAGGGGAGGCATTTGGCTGATGGCCTTGATCGTCTCCGGGTCGATCTCGATACCTCGGTATCTGACAACAAAGCCCAGAAACATCCCGGAGGTGACACCGAAGGCACACTTCAGCGGGTTCATCTTCAGGTGATGGGAACGGAGGAAACCGAACACTTTCTCAAGGTCTTTGAGATGGTCCTGGCGCTGGCATGATTTGACTACAAGGTCATCCACGTAGCATTCCACCAATGTCCCGAGAATCGGTTTGAATATGCGATGCATGACCCTATGATAAGTGGCACCTTCATTTTTCAAACCGAATGGAATTACCTGGTAGCAAAAGGTACCCTGGGGAGCCCTGAAAGCAGTGGACTCCTCGTCTTTGGGGGCCATCCGGATCTGATTATACCCGGAATACCCATCCATGAAAGAGAGGGCTTGGAACCCGGCCGTGGCGTCAATCAACAGCTCCGTCATCGGGAGTGGAAAGTCATCCTTTGGGCAGTGGCGATTGAGATTGCGGAAGTCGATGCAGACTCTGATCTGCCCATTATTCTTCCTGACCGGCACAATGTTGGCGATCCATTTGGGGTACTAGACCTCCTTAATGAAGTTGGCCTTGATAAGCTTGTCAATTTCGGCCTCAACCATAGCACCATGAGAAGGGTGCATCTTCCTGGGAGGCTGCTTAAACCCACGATGTTTTGCCGGGAGGCCCAGACGGTGGACGGCCACTTGGGGATCCAGTCCTGGCATCTCATCGTAACTCTAGGGAAACTCATCACGGTGCTGTTTGGGGAAGTCTACGTATTGTTGCCGCTCCTCGAGGGACATGGCCGCACTGATCAATGTGGGTCTCAGATCTGCCTCGCTACCAAGGTTCACCTGTACCAGTTCATCAACCGTGGTAGAGACGCCTTCTTCAAAGGCTTGGGGAGCATCCTCCAAGTCTTCCTCCCCAGCCGTGGGGGGACTTCCCGCGACGGAAGATACTTTTGGGCTCTCGAAACCCGAGGGGCAGCTGGTGCCGGCTTGGGCAGCAGCGGTCATCACATCAGGAGACTCACTTGTCGTTGAGATCATATCAATGAATGTATTTGATCCTATCCCATCTGGACTTCGTCCTAAGGGGCCACGTTTTATGATATCAAAGTAGTGGTGACGTGTCGGCCTGAGTCGGTTAATTCCAGCCCGGTGAAAGAGGCACGTATGGCGCACCGCCGTTGTCATGAGCATGACGTCCCGGTACCGTACAGGGGTAGGAGGTTCCGGGATGACCCGAGCCTGGTTGATGTAGGAGTACGAGGTGATTTTCCGCCGTCGCTTGGACACGGGAACATGCCTTCCTTGCGTACCCGAAACAACGAAACATTGCCCCATGTTGGGGGTCGTGGCTTCCAACCGGTGGATCGGGAGGACGTAGGCGTCGTCCATGCATTCCCAGGGATCACTTGTGATCGGGGCGGGCTCATCCTCGCTTACCAGGATTTGCTTGTCCTTACTTTTGTAATAACCCGCATCTAGATAGAGGGCCTCACAAGAAGCAAAAGGGGACGCGTCTTCTTGGAGCACTCCTACTCGACCGTTGAGCGAGTATTTGAGGCACTGGTGATACGACGAGGGGACCGCTGCATGCAGATGGAGCCATGGCCTACCCATCAATGCGTTGTAGGCGGTGTCCTGAGAAACAACCATGAACTCGGTGCTGGAAATTAAGCCACCGAACTGAGTCTTCAGGCGGATCTTGCCAGACAGGGTTTGCTCTGTCATATCGTACCCCTGGATCCTGAGGTCAGAGGGAGTCAAATCACCTTCGGACAGACCCAGCTTTCGCAGCGTCCGGGTCGGAATTAGGTTGATTCCAGAACCCATGTCAATGAGGTAGCGGCGGACTTCCACACCATTGAGGTGGCCAATGATATACAGTGGGCGAATGTGCCCCTGTATAGGAGGGTCCTCATCTTCACCGGAGAACGAGATAATTTCCTGACATTCGGCGTTTTCAATCGTCTCGGTATGGAAGGATTCCGCAGATGCTACCTCCGTCTCGAACTGGAGGGGGCTACTTAGGGCCTCGGCAAGTGCCTCACACATTTCAGATGACAGGCGAAGGGCCTCGTGGATGGAAAGCCTTTCTGGAATGCCGGACAGGTGCTTCAGAACATCGTACTTTCGTGCCAAACGCGAACCTCTGCTTACTGGAGGTCGTTCGACATTTGGATGCACAACGGGTCCGACTGGCTGAACCGGCGAGTAACTAGTACTGGGTACATCTTGCTGCCTACCAGTAGAAGCCTGAAGAGTAGTCGCCGGGCTGGGATCGGGCAGCGGAGGCTGGCCTGTAGCCGGGCAGGACTAACTATGATACGGACGAGGAGGCTCCCCCCGATCCAGCAGCACGAACGACGGTGGAGGTAGAGCCAAGGGTGTTGGATGGGTCTGCGCGTGCTGAGATCTGCGCTGAGCCTGCTTCCTGGTCTAGGTAGCGTGCACGGCTTGGCCAGAAGTTCCTGCTGACGCGCCTCGATGACCGGCGCGATTGCGATTCCGCTGACGTTGACGTCGGCTGGAAACGTTGGGGAGGTATGCCTGGGGTTCCCCCTCGTCGGGGGTCATATAGGGCTTTACCAGCTCCACGGTGTTAACCAAAGCGTACACTTGACTGTCTCTCGAAGAGTCATCCACCGTTGGGCGGATTCTGGGAGGAATACCCATTTCGGGAGGCATAAAGTCGCCGAGAGTGCGGGACGACGACGGCACTGGCGGTGCATGTTGCTTCTTCTTGCGTCGCCGCTGCTTGCCCTTTTGGGCAGAGGTCGACTGTGAAGACGATGCGGAGGCACCAGCTACCTCTTCTGAAGGTTCCGACTGCTTCAGGCGCGCCCGGATGATACCCTGAGCACAGACGACGGTTTATCGACCCATCCAGTTGTCGTATTTCTGGGACCCGCAGCTAGGGACCTGCTGCCACTCACCTTCGCTGTCGCTGCCGATTTCTGATCCTGCAAAGACGCCTGCCACTTGCACCGGCGCTGGGCCCAACATGACTATGTTGTTGTTGACCTGGTCCAAAAGCCAGTCTTTAGACACATAGCATCGCTTGAGGGTGTGCCCCAGGATCCGATGATAAGGGCAGTAGTTGGGGTGATCGGTGAGATGCGCCTCTGCCGGCCTTCTGCACTTAGGAAGATGCACAATCCCTTGCTCTAGAGCACTTCGGAAGTAGCCAGTGACCTGATTTTCATTGAACGAATAGGTCTGGTACCTTCTTTCCGGATAGGGGGGCCTGGGGGCCTGGTCCTGTCGAGGGACCGGAGGGGCCTGCCGAGGAGGCGGCGCCTGGTTGTCTCGCTTAGGTGGCGGTGGCTCATTGCGCGGGGGAACCTGTCGGTTCTGAGGCGGTCGCTGCTGGGCAGGAGCCTGTGCTTGAGGTGGAGGACCTCTGCGGGGTTGCAGGGGTGGTGTCACCGGCAGCAATTCCAGCCGCCTCGGGGCTTCTATTTGATCCACCGCAGTGGGTTCAGCCCTGGAGGCCCTCCTGGCTGGGATCATAGGGGGCAGCAAACGTGCCTGAATGGCCTGTTGCAGGGCCTCCTCGAGCCGCTGGGCCTTATCCGAGAAATATATGAACCCTCCAGGGTAGTTCTGGGTAATCAAGGAGGGTACCAGCTCTTTCTTGACGTTCCCCACACACATCGTCAGTAATTTCTCCTGAGTCAGTGGCATATCGATAGAATACGTAAGTCCTTTCCACCGGGAGATGAAATCTGTGACCCGCTCATCAGGCCTCTGTTTGCACTTGAAGAGGTCCGCATTGCTGGTCTTTCGCATGGTGGAGCTGAACTGGTATAAGAACTGCCGGTGAAGATCCTCCAAACCGGTCACCGATCCGATAGGGAGCTGGCTGTACCAGACGAATGTCGGACCTTCCAATGTCTGTACGAAACATCGGAGCTTGGCGGCTTCTTGCTGAGCCGGGGTCCCCAGCATGGGGCCACACCTAGAAGAGAAATGAGCCAAGTGCTGGGGTGGGTCCCCTGTCCCGTTAAAAGGCAAGAAAGTGGGGTTCCCAAAACCCGGAGGCGCTGGCATATCATCCACCCACACGGGATAAGGCTTTCCATCCGGTGGGACCGCCACCTGCCGCGTTTCCAACGCCTCGAGGCGGGCTGTGAGTGACACAATAAGGTCCTCCGGGTGGGGGTACCTGTCTTGACGGGGATCCCTAACCACAAGTGCATTGCCAGGTTCTTCAACACGGTAGACGGCTTCGGCTGCTCGTGGGTCAACTGGCTGGACGACCCGCTGGGCGACTGGGGGAACCCGGGTTGGATTCTTCAGATTATCCCGTCGCTCGGGGGGGTTTCGCGAGACATATCGCGCCCTCTTGCCGTATGTTCCGGCTTCTGCCCTTTCTGCGGCAGTAGCATGATCAGGGTGGCCCGGAGGCATCTCTTCGGGGGGAAATTGTTCCTGCCCCTGCTGCCCCGGCCTAGGATTACCATAGTCGGGTCGTCGCTCTGCGGCGCGTTCAGCCAAGAGTTCGTCAACCAGCCTCTTCTGCTCAGCAAGCTGCTGGCGTAACGTGGCCTTCTCAGGATCTTTGTCCGTTTTCTGCACAGAGGTAGACGGGTCGGAGTGCTTGACTGTTCCAACATGCTTATTACCCATGCCGGTGCTTCGACCGAGTGCCAGCGACTCGGTGGGTTCGGGGAGACCTAGCAGGTTCCTCTGATGATGGGTAACTCTCCCTGACGGGTCGAGAAGCGGCGGTACGCCCTCGGATGGTATGTCTCCATCAAGGAACTCAAGCTCATCTTCCTTATCCACAACATCGACCATGTGGACTGTGACCCCTCTTGAGGGCATATCCTCGATGTCTCATAGCGAATCGGGATGCCGTCAGATAGGGTCGAAGAGGAGAGCGGCATAGTGTCCCCAACCACAGACTTGCACATGGGGGGTGGCTTCCCTGACAATTCTGCGGAGTGCTTTAAGACTCTGAACGCATTTTCGTTGAAGGGCGCTCTGGTGGCCTGGCGACTCAGGGTGTTGGGCTACAAGAAGTGCGGCTGCATCGATCAGGCGGCATTGCTCGCCGATTTCTTTGAAGTGCTCATGACTTCTGGGGTACACCACCCGTTCAAAACGGAGGCGGAAGTGTGTCACCCACAGGGTTCGGAAAAAGCATCCTACTTCTTCAGTGGTAAGAAACTCTTGTATGTGGAAATTCAGTGCCGCCGTCGGCCAGAACTTCTCCGGGAAGTAATCCGCTACAAGGATACTCTAGAAGCTCCTAGGCTCGGACTCAGGGTCTGGCCCTGTGTTGCCCCACTCGTCAACCGGGGGCGGATGAGGAACCGGTAGCGGTACCAAGGCTGACCTTTGGGATAATAAGCTTGGAGGTGGAGAATACGACAAACGAGCTGACTGGCCACCGAATTCCGGGCCATCCTCCGAAGAGTGAGGTGACCTAGCCACGATGTCACGATACGACGGGGCTGATAATCACAGCTTCCGGTACAGGAGCCGCGGCTACCGGCGACAGGTCATGTCGTCGCTCTACCGTCGTGGGACCCCAAAATTACTCTACATGATCTCTGGTAGAGGTAGAGGGCTCTTCTGGTGACAGAGGCAGTGATTGCGTGGTCGAGACCTGCGGAATTCCCAGGATTTCTTCCTCCTGGATGTACCTGCGGAGAGAGACGGGAATCCGGTGGACCTCAAATTCTGGGAGAACGAGGCTGACGCATCTGGTTCCTGCCCCAGTCCTTGATACAGAGGAGCGGGGAGAAGGTTCCATCACTGAATCACATTCCGCTTCCGAATCAGAGAAGCGGGCAGGTTTGATCTCCACCTGGGCCTTCCCAGGATTCTTCTTGTGGTGGTGAAGACCCGCTCTTCTGCCCCTAGGTGTCTCTTCGGGACAAGGTTGACCCCTATTAGGCAGCCTCGGGGCGGCGTTGGCGCCGTGGAGGAGAGGGCCCCCACTTGAGACAGCCAGGGTGCGAGGGGCACCAGGGAAAATGTCGAAGGGTACATGGGGAGGACCTCCATGAACAGTACCCATGTGGGAGGGTCCTCTGTTGGAACTGGCAGGAGCATGGGGAAGACCTCCATGGTCGATGCGAGTGGAGCGAGGCCGACCTTCACCCCTCGAGTTGCTGGGGTGAGGAGGACCTTCGCCGGTTGCAGAGATGACGTAGGGAGGCCCCCCACGTTGGAGGAGGACCGGATGGACGGTGCCTTCAGAAGGATGAGCTTCATACCCTATACAGCGGGCGCGGGAAATGTTGCCGCGCTGAGCGCCACTACCGCGGGGCAGGTCTTCCTGCAGGATGGGGGCAGTATGAGGCATGCCTCCATGACGAACCTCGGAGCGGGGAAATCCCACTCTCTATGGAGTAGTGGTACGGGGAGGACCTCCGTACGGGGTGGCATCACCGCGGGTTAGCTCACGGCGATCACCACTGGGGCCTGCAACCCGGAGAGTCAACCCAGCCTGCCCATGGGGCGGTTGGGGTCTCAATATTTGTTGGGCGAAGGGGTGCCCCTGCTCAATGTACGTGGGGGCTTCATAATGCACGTCGGCGGTGGCTCAGGCCACTGTAGCTGTCGACGTGGACGCTCCTGAGCGGTCGTCCTCAGCCCGGGCCCGACGCTGACGTCGGGTCAGGCAGGTCGGTTCAGGTGGTGCAGGGACATAGTCTTCCTGCTCTTACTGCGGGGCCGGACGGCGGCGCTGACGCGGCCGGACGGGAGCTCTCACCTAGGGGCCCCGGGTCGGGGCCCTGAGCGGACTGAGCCGGACAGCGCCTGCCTCTTCAGCGTAAGGCGAAGAGTCGTCAAGGCGTTCCAGGGATAGGCTCCCGAAATGGTTGAATGTCGGGGTGGGGAGCAGGGGCTCCCTGCGTGGCCTGTTAGGGCGGCGTTGACGGCGGGGCCTGGAGGCCTCCAGGTCCAGGCGGGCCATATCCAGGGTTGGGATGACCCCTTCTTCCTCATACCTGCGCACGAGGCTGTTGATCACCTTTCGTTGGATGACCTCTGATGGGGAAAGGGGACGTGGGAGTCCCGTATTCCGTGACGTGGCAGCCATCGTGGCGGTAGTGGCGCTATGTGGAGTGGTCGTCGTGGTGTTGCCCCTGCCCCTGCGTGGGCGAGGAGCGGATGGTGACTGCATCTCCGAAATAGCAACCTGGTTCCTGGGAAATGAAGGGATCAACTCATCAGTACTGAGAGGAAAAGGATTGACAGACAGTGCCCCAGCGTTCTTCCATCCTCCATGTCTGTGAGAAGGATCCACGCCAACACGCTGCAGAGCGGAGTGCCCCACGTTCTACTATCCCGACTTCTGGTGAGTTTGACGACAGGCCCGCTATTTTCATGGCGGGACCAGGCACCAGATGTATGGATCCGGTGACACGTCAATCTACTGGTGTCTCGAACGCTACTAATCTCCATACTGAGGAGAATAATTTCACGTCGGGTTCACCATTTCTGTTTCCGACGCTTTCGCCGGGGTGCGCGCATCCGTCTGCGGGGGACGCGCGGCTTTGTTGCCCCGCATTCCCGCTTTCCAATGGCGGGCGGCATTCGCTCCTTATTCAGGGACATCTACTCCTTGATCAAAACGGGATTATGGGATGTCGGTTCTTCCTCCTATCGATTCCTCCTCAGAACTCATCACCTAGTCCGGGTCTCCCTTATAGATTTAATACGTAGTTCGTGAAACTCTTCCCAGTGCCATGTTTCAATGGACACCGGTTAATTACACTGCTTCTGTCGGGACATTCCAAAGGGTCCAGTCAGGGCAGCAACCTTCGGTCAGGGGAGTAGTCACGTTGAGGCATCAGTAGCGTGTCTGGATGCTGGGGTACCTGGCATGTCTGTCTGTTATCCTTGATCGCAAGGCTTCTCGAGGGCATGGAAGCCCGAGGCATCCCACATCGAGCGCGGGGAATTATATGTCGTAGACACATATATGAGGTTTTCCTCAGCTTCCCATGTTCAACACAGGGTATGTCGCAAGTTTAACGTCCAGCGGAGACAGATCAACCCAAACAGAGCATTAGCCAGGGTAGATCGGATTGAGGGATCCTCCTTGAAGGGATATCGACACTGGGCCCATGGGAGATTGGTGAATGGAGTAGAAGGAGAGTGAAGTGGGACCATCGCAGGGGGCGACAGTGAAGTTGGTCTTGATCCTTGACGAGGCTTCCTACGTATCCTCGTGGCAGGGAATCAAAGTCCGCGTAGTTCGGGTTGGTGCTGGTAAACCGACGTGAATGTGGACCTTGGCCCGATGAATGTCGTCGGCGAACTGGCTTGAAGGTGGACCTTGGTCCGATGGGCATCGTCAGCGTACCGACGTGAAAGTAGACCCATGGGTCCACTAATGGTGGGCATGAACCTTGGGAAGGTTTTCTACGTACCATGCCTTGACATGGATCAAAGACCTCGTAGTTCAGGGATTACAGTTTAATGTCATGCGGGACGAGGGTGAATCCCGACGTGAATAAACGACGGGCGATGGGCGTCGGCGAACCGACATAAGTGAGGGACCTTGGTCCGATGGGAGTTGGGCTTGAACCACTGGGAGGATTCCTACGTACCATGCCTTGACATGGATCAAAGACCTCGTAGTTCGGGGTGGTCACAACGGCTTGCCGTCGGATGGGAATTGCAGTTTAACGTCGTGCTGGACGTGGGTGAAACTCAACGTGAAAGAACGACCGAGCAATGTGGCTTGAACCTCGTGGAGGCTTCCTACGTACCATGCCTTGACATGGATCAAAGGCCTCGTAGTTCAGGTGGGAAAGGGTCGCAACAGCTTTCCATTGGACCAGAATGGGACCTGACGTGAATGGATGATGGGTGGGCTTGAACCTTATAGAGGCTTCCTACGTACCATGCCTGGACATGGATCAAAGTCCTCGTAGTTCGGAATTGGGGTTGTCGGTGAACCGATGTGAAAGTGGACCTTGGCCCAATGGGTGGTGGGATTGAACCTCATAAAGGCTTCCTACGTACCATGCCTTGACATGGATCAAAGACCTCGTAGTTCAAATGGGGCTTTGTCGGTGAACCTACGTGAAAGTAGACCTTGGTCCACTATTGGTGGGCTTGAACCTCATGGAGGCTTCCTACGTACCATGCCTTGACATGGATCAAAGACCTCGTAGTTCAAAAGGTGGGTGTGTCAGTGAACCGACGTGAAAGTAGACCTTGGTCCACTATTGGTGGGCTTGAACCTCGTGGAGGCTTCCTACGTACCATGCCTTGACATGGATCAAAGACCTCGTAGTTCAAATGGTGGGTGTGTCGGTGAACCGACGTGAAACTAGACCTTGGTCCACTATTGGTGGGCTTGAACCTCGTGGAGGCTTCCTACGTACCATGCCTTGACATGGATCAAAGACCTCGTAGTTCAAAAGGTGGGTGTGTCGGTGAACCGACGTGAAAGTAGACCTTGGTCCACTATTGGTGGGCTTGAACCTCGTGGAGGCTTCCTACGTACCATGCCTTGACATGGATCAAAGACCTCGTAGTTCAAAAGGTGGGTGTCAGGGTCAGTGCTCACTCTAAGCCCACGTGAGTCATGCTCGGTGTGAGAAACAAGAGGTTGCAAGGACCTGACGATCACGTCGCGAAGGGTGCGTCCGTGAGAAGCGAAGAGGGGCTTACGCGTTGGGCGGCCCATGGTGTTGGGACTTACTCCAGGATGGAGGCCCATATGGGGGTGCCTCGTTCCCTATCACTCCCTCCACTGACCTTGGTAGTGGGGAAGTACAGAGATGCACGGGTGAAATCATCCGTACGAAAGGCTAGGGGATTACGCTCTGAGGCGGCCCTTCCCATGCGAACACACACCGCTCCGACAAGGAGGATCTCATTCCATGTGAGGAAGAGTTCCATTCCCATGGGGACGAGTGGTGTAAAGAATGTTCGAGCTGGGGGGACCCTTTGTGAGGGAGACGAGGTTGGGTCACAGTTTAACGTCATGTGTTGAGGACGTGGTGCTTGGCAGTTTAACGTCCTGCAGCTCGGACGAGGTGGGTTCACTCCACACCCCTAGGACTTACATTACCGGTACCCTCTGGTCCTTGGGGAAGGGAAGGTTCCGGTAAGTCCATGGCAAAGGGGGGTCATGGGACGAACCATCGAGGGGTCCACGTTAGCGTGGCTATGCGAAGATGCAATAGCCGTTAGCGTGCCTATACGAAGAAGCATTAGGCGAAGCAACGCTACGGGTGGTATTGTCCATGGGACCTTGAAATCACATCGTGCAAACCTGGAGGGTCGCACGGGAAGAGGAATTGCAAAGCAAAGGAGTGTGCTTCGCGAAGTGGGGTGCCTTGGACTTAGCATGGGGCATTGGTGTGAGTGGGAGGTGCTTCGCGAAGTGGAACAGTGTTCGCGGAGCACTGCCTCGCGAAGAAGGGGTTCCTCGCGAAGTAGGGTCCTGCGAAGCAGTGTGCTTCGCGAAGTGGAGCGGTCCTGCCTTAGCATAGGGATCACTCGTATGGGTTGGGTGTTTCGCGAAGCACAACTTCTCCGCGGCTGCCCGGGTTCCCTTGGGAATCCCCTTCCTTCGCGAACGCCCTTGAGCTTCGCGAAGGGAACCCCTCTCGGAATAGGGGATCAAAACAAGACAAAGCAGAGTCGTCTCGCGAAGTAGAAATACCTCGCGGAGCTCATGATTCCCGGGGCAAAGCGTGCTTCACGATTCAGGAGAGGAGAAGCCGAGAGGTCGGATTGTCTGTCGGATCGTCCTTCTGGGACTCAGGGGGAGTCCAGTATTTATAAGGAAGGGGCGCTGCGAAGTAGGGCTCACGCGCCGCCTCTGGTGCTTCGCGGCGGCTCGCGAACGTCAAAGGGATTCGCAGAGGATTACCGCCTGTGGAGCTTCGCGGCGGCTCGCGAACGTCAAAGCCGTTCGCGGACCATTACAGCCTCTGGAGCTTTGCAGCGGCTCACGAACGTCAAAGCGGTTCACGGAGCATTACCGCCTCTGGAGCTTCACGGCGCCGCCATGGTAGGGGCGCTTCGCGGCGGAGCTTCGCGGCGGCGCTTCGCGGTGGAGCTTCGCGAGGCAGCGCGCATGCCTTTTTCGTTCCTTTCTTTCGGGCCACATTTTTGGCGCCAACAGTGGTTCCAATGACCGGATTCCTACCCCATATATGAGAAGAATACAATTGACTATTCCTTTAATCCATAATCATTATTCTATTGTAAGAGGAAATTGGGTTTGTTGTTCTCCTTCAATCATGGGTTACAAATTAAATTTTGTTGGTTCTTGTATTTTGCGGATTATGCATAGAGGAGGGGTGGTCAGAGATTATAAAGGGAGTATTGTTCTTTATATCACCTCCTTATATGGTTAGGGTAACTCCATTCAGGCATTGGAAAAAGTGATGTTAATATGTCTTAAATTGTGAGGCAAGAAAATTTTTAATCTTCAGATAGTTCAAACAGATTCCATGATTATTCATGACTCTATGCATGGTAATATACCCACTCCATGTTATATTCATTATATACTCAAAAAAATGTAAGGGAATCATCATCCACAATACTCAGGTAGATCATACCTGGTGTGAGGGAAATAATGTGGGTGATAATCTGGCTTACATTGCACTGGTAGACCAAGGCAGCAACGTTACCTATTTTTCAAGCAATCATCAACTAAAATCAGAGGGGATAAAAATAATTATAATAGATCAAGTTAGTCTTCATTATTTTTGGCCACCATAGGCTTGTAGATTTTTCCCTTTCCTATGGTCCTTTTTTTGTGGGACTTTTTTTGATAATAATAAAACGCAACATTGAATCAATGATATGAGTTAATAATGAAAAAATTGAATATAGAAATCATTTTTAGCCTCAAGTATCGAATATCATCAAAAAGTATCACATGAACAGAAATAAGAAATTTATTTTTATAACATTATAATACGTTATATAGTTTAAATAATAAACATAAAAAATTATCACGAACTAAAATAATAAACCTATTTTTATTAATCAGATGGATGAAGAACATACATGGTGACTCATACTAAATTTAAGGGACTCTATCTCAATTTTTATTATTGAGGAATATACTTATTTTATGCAACTATATTTTTTTAGTTGTATATTACAATCCATTTAAATTTTATATCATGAATTTCATAATTCGAATGATATTTATTGTTTTTAAAATTTTACATTTTCATGTGGAATAAGATTCAAATGATAAAAATATATTAAGGGATTTCATATCCCAATTTTCATTCATTATGTTAAAAATATAGTACTTGATTATATCATGAAAAAATTATGTGCAAAATGTTGTTTTAAACTATTAAGTTGTATTTCAAAATATATTATGTTTATTTAACAAAAAAGTATGTAATAAATTCATTTGATTATTTACCACTATAATAATATGATATTTTTAAGGGATTTGTAAGCTAACAAATAATATTAAATGATTCAATTATTTTTTCTTATAGATATTTCCCTATAATTTCCATGTATTAAAAAATTTCTAGGGACTAATATCCATTAATCATTACAAATGAGAATTTAAATTTTCTTATCACATTATTTCAAAAGATATATTTTGAATGATTTATATAATTGAATATATATTAATAATACACTATATAGTTCATTATCTACCAACTATTTGAACAAAATTCAAATGGATTTTTTTATTATACATCTGGAATAAATTTTACCATTATCTTGATACCGTAGTCTAGTTTTATTTGTATCCCATGATTAAATTTTTTGTTTCAAATAGTTTTATTTCATTAATGTGTGAGTGGAATATTATAATTGTAAATTTATTTATAAATGGAAATGTTATTTTTCTAAAAAAATTATATGATTTTTATTCATTATTCATATATTATGGTTAATGGGAAATGTTTATGAGTAAGGTTAGTTTTTTAATAACATGATGGTAGGATATCTTGTTTTACATCTCCAATGAATTACATAAACGCTCTATGTTGACCATTAGGGTTTCTCAAAAATGATTAATGGAGTATATAGTGGATGTTTTTTCAAATGTAACTATTAATGTTACACATCATATATGTCTGAGAGATACAATATAGGTAAGAGAGATATATAAATGATTCTACATGTTAACTAGTTATATTATATATTCCTGAATATGATCTTCCATGGAAATTTTTTTTTAAAAAGATAATATTATGATCATTTTGAAATTTTGATTTATTTATGTGTTAAAAAGGTATGTATTGATGAAATATTTTATGGATTATTAATGTACCAATATTTTCTATTATTTTATGTCTATTTATATAAATTTTTACTCATAATATGTTTTATAATAATTTCATTAGGTTTACGGAAGTGTATGAACAGAGATAATGGAATGAATAAAAATTTGCTGATATGTCATGAAAGCAAAACATGTTTTCTTTTAAAATGGTTTCCTTTATTGAAAAAATGGATACAAATTACAAGTGTCCACTGGTACTATATGGGTTTATTTTATTACTATTTTCGAAAACAATAAGACTCCTAACCTAAAATATTATTGGAAATTAAGTAAAATTAATTATATTCAAAATACACATGAATATGTAATGTTTATGTTCAGTTCCATACACAAGGTGTTAGATGTTTTGTTCGAAATGATAATTTCATTTTAGAAATTATAGTTCATGTAAAATTGATCATGGTTCTATCACGTAAAAATGCTAATAATAATATTAATATGTTATATATTCATTATATTTAATTATATAGCGTCATACATTAAGGATAGAGATTGAAAAAATGAAATACACTATAAACTGATTCGTTTGGCTGTAAGAATGCAGAACGGTGTTTTAAACTTTTTGAATGAAGGTTGGAATGAAATAAAGGTAAAAAAAATTTTATAATCATTATAATATCATATATATAATATATATTCAGTTAATTTATCATCTTTTGAATAAATTTTATTATGACATAATAAATAAATATATTTTCTATGTATAGATGGTAGTCCGTAGTTAATAACATGTTATTATTTTACATTATACATGTTTAATAAAATGGGAAATATTGATGGATTAATGATGATAAAAAAATTTATCTATAGAGGATACATAATTTATTATATAATTTTGAATACCAAATATTATTTGAGTTTCATGACGATATAAATGAAAATAAGGTGGGAATTATCATTAAATCTTCCCTGAGATATCTCATTTACAGATATTATTATTAACCCTTTAAAGGATATTTTTAAAAGAATAAGAACATTTAATTTGTTTCTATAGAAGTTTTTAAGTGAATTTTATAGGGTTAGGTTGAGTTATATTTATCAACATTAAATTGAATAATTGTATCATTTGTGGATAATGAGAGGTAAATATGAGAATGAATGGTATTGATGAAGATGTTGGTGAATCATTGGAGAATTGTTGTTGATTCAACGAACTAAATACAACACTTGATCAATTATACAAGAGGATGATAATTTTCATGATTGTTGAACCTGTCTTATGTTCTAAGAATTGTATCAAGATGATAAATTGTTACAACACTTTAAAATGTACTTTAAATACTCAATTTAAAGAAGAATGATGTAATGATCCATCCATAGTCACTTTGTGGATGAAGATTTGAAGATCCATCCTTTGAATCTAAATGAATGACATTTAAAAATCAGATGATTGTATGAGTTGTTCCTCAATGTCCAAGATATGTGTTAATGGATAACACATACCTCCCAATAACAATACCATGCATTATGATTTAATGCATTTGGAATGATGAAATGATCTATGCATCATCCATTACTAGATTAGAAAAATTTATAGATGATATTTGGAATTCATGATAAAAAATAAAAGAATTAATGATTGATGATAAATAAGATATGAAGAGGAAGGGATTTTTTATTTTTTTATGGAATATGATCTTGGATGAAATTTGTTTTTAATTAAGTACATGTGTATTATCCCTCTGATAAAAATATATGCCAACCAAGGAGGCCAGCCAAGGACCACAACCTCAAACACATGCATGACCAGAGGGTCAACTTCTCCAAAGGGAAGCCTCATGCCAACCCGCAAGAGGCGTAAGAGCTCAAGTCATGTATAAGCCCACATGAGTACGCAAGGTGATCAAACCATGTGACATGGTACTTAGAGGGCTCCAGTAGTGCACTTGAGGAATGAATAGAGGGCACATAAGTGTGCCCTTACTATGAGCATAGAAAGGTGAACTATCATGATGGGAGGTGGAGAATATTGATATAAGGATACTATGAAATGATACATAAACTATGAGGATCAAGTGTCTCAATATCTATGTGGGATGAAATTTTAAAAACATAGAACTAATAATCATTGATCATATCCTCATGTGTGTTGCTCAACATTTCAAACATCACAACATCTGATCATTACATCATGGAAGACCATCAATCCTGCATACTGCATGATTAAATCGAAACCATCTAATCTCCTTTGTCATGTTGTTTTAAACATTTTCCCCCCCAATGTGAACCAACATATCGTAGCCACTTTCGTGCCTCTATGATTGAACTCCAAACACTATTGAAGCTCACACCACCATTCTCAATGACTGTCTGTGCATAATGAATCCCTTTCATGAAACTCAATTTTCATCCATGCATGAATATAATTATCTATTGTGGAAGAAGAAAAAAAAGTTACATGGCCATGTTATGATGCTCGGCACCTTTGGGATATGATTTTCATAAATTCGAAAACATATGCACATGAGGATTTCACTGAGAAATAATGAACCTACATTGAATAGAAAAAAACTGAGAGATTCTATGAATCTCATTCCACATTTGAAAATATTCAATGATGAAGATATTGTATGATCCATTCAGCATGTCTCATGGGGATTCAATGCATATTAGTTTCCATCCTTGCCTAAAAATAAGAGCGTGCTCAATCAAGGCTCAGTTGTTGAACATATTGAGAAT
This sequence comes from Viscum album, assembly GCA_963277665.1. Lineage (NCBI taxonomy): Eukaryota > Viridiplantae > Streptophyta > Magnoliopsida > Santalales > Viscaceae > Viscum > Viscum album. The sequence continues at coordinate 1,702,166,130 of OY728163.1, read as the reverse complement.
GCTCATTTTTTCCAAATAAAAAACATAGCACCAGTAGTTTCTTTGAAGCTATACTACATGAATAAGAAAACCCACATCAGTTCAACATGTTCTTTGATCGTTTGAACCCTCCCTGAGAATAAGAACTGCACCCCTATGTGAAGAAACTCGCAAGCACATGATATGTTAATTTGAAACCCTATTATTTCTTTGTGAGGAGAGTCATCTTTGGACACAACTGGTGCACATTCACCCTTATTTTAAATTTTTAAGACAACACGCATGAACCGTATTAGTTTGGTAAGAGATATTCACATACACTCCCTATGGGAAGAAGAATATATGATCCCTCCTAGGTTCACAAAATGAATAAAGAGTAATGCATGTGTACATGAACTCATATTAGTGAAGAAGTATAGGGGAAGTGTGATATAAATTAAATGACGATCATAATTATTTGCACCTGTGTGTGTGTGAATGAAGGAGAAAAGAGAGGGGACATGAATGGTTGATTTTATGTGCATGAAATGATCATAACAGGGACTTTGTGTGCACATTTGAATAAGAATGCGGATGAAATTTGAGTAACACACACTAGAGACTACACCCATTCTGGATTGAATACACACACATATATTGAACATAAATCAAATAATAAGTGTTTATGTGCATTGAAACGTATTAAATAATATGTGTGTGAAATTATGGGAAGAAAAGAAGATCATATAATTTGTTCATGAAGCAAGGGAAGGGAGCAAGAATTCATAAATGTACATCCACACATAAGGGATGAGGAATTGAATTGATAGAACATTTGATAAAGAATGAACCACACACATGGAACATGAAATATTTATTTAATTGAATTGTGTGTGTTTTTGTTTATAGGAAATATAATACCAATTCATGAAATCATGAATAATCACATACACATGAAAAAAGTTATTGAAATAACCAAAACTAGTAGCTTTGATCCAATGAAATCCATGCATGAAGAGAATTAGAATAGAGACTCAAGTGAAATAGAATTTAAAGATGATTTTATAACTAAGATGAAAGTGTTTGAGAATCCATGAAGGTAGACAAGGCTGATTTTGATCAGATTTATTATTAGATTATTCAAGAGGTTCTGTTCACAATCTAAACACATGTAACTGTGGCTAGGTTTTCATCATCAGAAGAAACAATTGGAAAATAATTGGTGAGACTGTGGAATGATCTGAAAAAGTGATCAGTAATTTTGGGCAAGGAAAACTGACCATACTAAACGGTGTTGAATATTCTTGAAGAGACATAGAGGAATGTGTGATTTAAAAACTATCTATGGGGAGATAAGAATATCATATACAATGAAACAATAAATAAAAATGAAATAATATTCTCATGTGACTCGTGATCTAGAGGTACTATGTGAGATTTATGGAGTAGAAGAATACATCAGTAGGACTCTAAAGTAGGCTAGTGGGACTCTAGTAACACTATTTGATGATGTATAAATAACCTCTTGCATGACTCAGGAGGGATTCTATGGGACTCTATATCGACCATTTTAATTTATAAAACTATTATATTAGAGAATACATGTTTGGGGAAATGAGAAAAAGAACAATGAGTATATCTTTGAACTGAACATTGTATAACCTTATGTTAACACCTATATATTTAAAACAACATCTGAGGTAAGGCTGAGAGACTCATGAAGAGTGGATCACAGATTTAACTAGCCATATAGTTTTAATTAAAAGTAATCCATTGGTAAAAATTTTAATTGTGATCACTAATTCACCCCTCCCCCTCTTAGTGATTCACAATGATCTGGGCACCTCAATTTGTACCAAGGGGAGGTTACCTCTAAAATATCAAATGGAGTCTTTATGAAGTGAATATTTGAGGAGATGATTGAGAAAAATAAAATGGAGATATCTACCATGACTAAAAATAACATAAATTAGAAACACGAATGGACGAAGTATATAAAGAATACTACAAATGGGAATACACCTTCTACTGAAGGTAATATGAATGTATCATCATGTGAAAATTCTTTTCAATATTTTAATAAATATAGTTCAATATATGATGATAATAGATCCATTAGCGATCATTAGTCTGTACACAATGATATTCTCCAGAAAGACCATAGAGTGGTGGAAATACATATTTATGTAATCATTAATTCTCTTCAAGATAAAAAAATTATAGCTGGAAGAAGAAGCTGATGCCCTGGAAGAGGCCTTGGATAAAAGGTTAGTCATATCCAACACTCTCAAAAAACTGGAGAAGGAAAAGGAAGAAACAAATTATCTTTTCGATGAATCATATTCTCATGTGGATAAAAAACTTCACGGAATCATTATTGAGAATTAATTCATTGAGATTGTATTTATTGAGGCATCACATGAATTTTATTAATAGAAAATTGTTTCTATGTTTTCCAAAGCTGCTCAATAGAAAGACAAGGCTATATGAGTAAAGGATCTTGAAATTTTTTCAATAATTAAATTGGAATCATGAAGAAAAAATGTTAAATATGAAGGAGAAATTAGTGAGTTAACTCAGATCAGTTGATGAGGAAAATAACTCCCTCTACAGGGAGTGTTTAGAGCTAGATGTGAGATTGAATAATTATCAATCACATAAATCTATAACATCCCAATCAGATGGAAGAAGAGATGTTGAAACTCAGTTTTCCATTATAGAGAATTATTTCAAAATTAATATTAGAGCATCCTTTATTCCAATGGAAATATCCTCCATGAAAAAGGTACCATCCATACCCTCTTGTAATCATGAATCTAAATGAGTCTCTACAAGCTGTACAAGTTAGATGAAACATTCTAAAAAATATATAGATGGAGAAAGGTGATGAGTAACCTACCAACATGGATAGGGTGTATAGGTATATTAATCAGGAAGATGGTTCCCTATATAGAGAACAACTATTCATGAAGAAATATCATCTACATTATCTAGAAGATATCATGATATCATGATTTTTTTGTTAATGTTGGTTCTACAACAGGATTAAATATTGTGTAATTGATTGATGGTGCAGTCCTCAAAATAAAAAATCAAAAGGAAGCCCATTTGTAGGGGGAGAAAAATAAATAATATGAATAAAAATCCATATATATATATAAGCATATGTACACTGTAAATATATTTTTATATCTTGATAATATTAATGATTTCTCCAATAGAATTGGTCATTATGTTGAAAAATTTCCTTCACAACATGTATTCAAAGATGACAAAAAAAAAGATCATAGATATTTTCTAATAAAGTGGTATAATCCAATGTATGTAGAAGAATGTATTGAATGTAAATACTCCCATGAAAATTGAAATAAGGAAGAGTGAGATGTCCTTGGATTCTAAATCCAAGAAGTTGAATAGTTATGTGATAATAACCACCATAAATAAAAATTACTTCTACTATGAAAAAATGGACATTCCATGGATCGCTGAATATTAGACATGGAAATGAATTGAAACAATATAAAAATAATAGGACAGTTAATCCAGGAGAAGATGTTATTGATTAAAGATATGTTTCCTAATAAAGTTGACATGAATGAATTGAAGAAACAATGTGTATTCTCCTAATAATAAAATATTTTGAACGAGTGTTTAATTATTTGGCCTATTCAATTTAAAATTTCTAGAGAAATGAAAATCGTTGAAGATGAAGTATGAATTAAAGCAATGGAATATGGGAATCACATCATTCCACATGATGGGAAATTCAAATTTAATGAGAGGATGTTAGTGCATAACAACCCAAGTCTATCACAAATATTGTTCCAAGTGTGCAAGAAGGCTGGTCACTATGAAAAAAATGTATAACTATTTTACTAGGTAATATGGAGTTGTTGAAAAAAAAAACATTAACAAATGGAATATAATTCACTACTGTTCTAAGAAAAGGAAAACAATCCACACATGTTTAAGCTGAAAGAAAGTAAGGGGTCCATGCTAACAATGAATGATAAAAATCTAAAATATATATGAAACCCTATATTAAAGATTACATATAGTTTAGTGGATAAATGAAAGGATTTCTTGGGTTGAGAAAAAATTCGTAGCCCCAATGCTTCTATGAAGAAGATCATAGGTGATCCATATTGTTCCATTATATTTATGTTATATGCATGTGCATACATATCATGGAATTTAGGTTGAAGGTCATTCACATTATGTAAATTGGATGAAAAAAGTGGATAACAAGAAGTTGGACTCATAAAATCATGATATGAAAATTAATTTTTGTGTTCAAAATTTTATGCTTGTCTATTTGAATATCTTTAATATAATATGATGACACTTTCCCCCTAGAAAATTAAAAAGAACTAAACCCCTGTAGGGAGAGAAAATATGAAAGAGAAGATTTCAGGGAATACTTCATGAAATATCCTTAAATTTGTATCACCTAATGAAGGTGAATCCGGAGGTATAATGATTACTCTTTTATCCCCTATAATTAATTGTATTTTTCATGTTAATTAATGGTGAGTGATTGATTGTTTACAAAGTCGGGATATAAGGGGGAGCATTATCATTCAAATGAAACTATTAATATGATTAGGGATGTGTGGGCATGATTTATTATTTCATTGATAAATTTGATAATGTCCAACCCATTGGTTAAGAATTGATACACTTTGAGAATGACATCAACTGTATGGTTTTTTATGGACAACATTGAAAACATTAGACATATCATTATTTATTTTTACACTGGTTTAGCCCATGTAGGTTTACAGATGATTTATTAGAGGGACTGTTCTATGTGACCCATCTGACATCATCCGCATTTCAGAAATTTTCAAGATTATATTACTTAAAGGGGGGGGGATATGTTTTCTTATCATTCCCAAATAATCCATTTCAATTGGTTTCCATTAAGGGGGAGAAAATATTGGCACACATAATGACCTAAACTATATTTTCTTGGGTGATATTAACATCAAAATACAATGGGGGAGAATGAAATGAATTAGTGTTTCATTATTTTTCAATGAGATGTCAATATGATAATGAAAGGTATTGAATAATAATTTGGTGAAGCCTTGGAGAATTTTTTATGATTAAAATCCTTTAATTACACCCTTGATCAATTAAAAAAGTGGATAGTAATATAGATGATTTTTGAACTGGTAATAAGTTCCATGAATTGTTTCAAGGTGATACATTTTTAATACACATGAATTTGTTCATGAAATACTCAATTATATGTAGAAAATAGTAAATATCCATACATAGTCACTAAGTGGATGGAGTGTTGAATATCCATCCATTAAATCTAAATGGATGAAGAATAAAATTCATCCAATTTTTTGATTTGTTCCTCAATATCCAAGATATATGTTAATAGAGAACACATTAATCAAAAAATAAGGCCATCCATTATGCTTTAATGGATAAGGAATTAAGAAATTATCCATGCATCCTCCATGATTGTATTAGCTGAATGTATTGAATATATTTGGGATTCATGATCTAAAAAAATCAATGAATGATAGTGGATAATGAAGAAGTGAAGAGGAAGTGGATTTTGGTATTTTTACATGGAATATTAACATGGATATACATTGTTATTGACAAAGTAATATTATTTATATTAGTTTGATAAATATATAGGAAAACCATAGATGCAAGATGAGGACTTCATCCTCAAGCACATTTGGGATCCGAGGTTCAATCGTGCCTAAGGGAATCCTCAAGACATATCTCTAGTGTTTCACGAGAGTGGTCCATGTATAAGCCCACAAGATCATGCACAATGAACAACCTATATGGTAGGGAGTATAGGGTGCGCTAGGATTTCACCCCCAGAGTAGATAGTGGGAACAAAATGGTACCCCTTGGTGACAATGATATGAGGTTTTAGCATGAGGAGAGGAAGAGAATTTTGATTAAAGGATTCAATGACATGATACATAAACCACAAGGACACCATGTATTTATTTTGATTTCGTACAAAATTTAAAAATGTATAACTAATTCTTTCTACTCGTCATATCATGAATCTCGCTCAACCGATCAATCAGTGTATAATCAAATCATTTAATCATAGAAATTCATCAATTATTCACACATCATGATTAAAATGTAACTGTATGATCTCATTCACTACGTCTTCTTTATCTTCCAACCACCCAACGCAAACAATTATTTCATTACCACTGACAAGCCACATTGATGAAGCTCTGTCCACCGTTGAATCTTGAACATCCATGGCTATTGATCATATGGTAATTATGAATCTCTTGCTTGAAATCCCATTTACATTCATACATGAAACCGAATATCTTGTGTGGATGAAGAAACCAAACTTGCGAGTGCACGTCAGGATGATCAACGCGTTCGTGAGACAATTTTCAAGAATTAATATGTGAATGCACAAGAGGATTTCACTATGAATAAAGGATACCATGATGAACCGAATAAAACAATAAATTCCAGAAATCATTTCAAACATTCGAAAATGTTAAATTCATATCATCTCATATGATCAAAATTGCATATATCATTGGATTTGAATGTGGAGAAGTTTGCATACAGACCCATATATAAGAGATCCCACAATTTAGGACCTTTTGTTGAACATATTGAGAAAGATGATTTTTTCCAAAAAAAAATAGAGCAATGATGGTTTCCACGTTGCTCTGCTATGCAAAGAAGAAGACCTGAAAAAGTTCAAAAAGTGTTATGCAATATTGAAACCTCCTTGCGAAGAATAACCACACCACCGTGAGATGAAACCCATGAGTACATTATAGTTCTTTCAAATCCACATTGTGTCTTTGTGGGGAGAATATCATGTGTACACTACTGGTTCAATTTCACCCTTACTGTACATTATGAAGATAGAACCCACAAACCTTCTTGGTTCTATGAAATATATACAAGAGAACTCCCAACGTGAAGAAGAACCTATGATCCCTATTGGTTTCATGAATTGCAGAAGTAGTTGTGCATGCGTATATTCACTCATTTTTGTGACGAAGAAATATGGGTAATTTGATTTACATGCAATGACAAACATAATTTGAGAAACCTATGTGTTTGGAAAATATGAAGAAAAGAGAGGGAACAAGAATTGATGAGTTCTTGTGTATGAATAGAACATAGAAGACAAGTTCTGTGCACAGTTAATGATGAAGGGGGGAGAATTAAGAATAAGACAAAGTAGAGACTACACACATTCAGGTTTGAAGACAGACACATGTATTGAACCTAAATTAAATAACAAGTGCGTGTGTTCACGGAACCAAATGAATGAATGTGTGTGTGATATTAAGTGAGGAAATACAGAGCATATTGTTTTTGAAATATGTAGGGTAAGATAGAATCAATTCATGAATGTCCACACACAAAATAGTGAAAAGGAATTTAATTGGTAGAACATGTGAAAAAGAATGAAAAACGTACATTGAACCTCAAATATTGATTTATATATATAATATGTGTTTGGGATTACAAGAAATATAATATTCATGCATGGATTCAAGCATAACGACATACACATGTAACATGTTTTTTCATATATCTAAATTAAGATGTTTTGATGCTTTGCAATCTGTACATGAAGTGATTGAGAACTAAGTCAAAAGCCAAAAAAAATTAATGAAGATTTTATATCTGAGTTGATGGTGTTGGAGATTCCAAGAAGGTGGTCCGAGATGATACTATTCTGAGTAATTCATTAATGAAGTGGATGTGTTCACCATTTTCACAAACATAAGTGATGCCATGACTTCATCAAAAGATAAAATAATTTAATGACATTTTTTAGATAGATGAATTACCAGAAAAAGTGATCAGAAATATTGATCAAGGCCACATGAACTTACCAAAGGCTGTTGAAGATTCTTGATGAGATAGCAAGGAAATTTAATTGCAAAATCTTATTTGGTGAGAGTAGAATATCGTCTATAGTGAATCAATACAGGATTATTAAAGAAGCTTCTCATGTTACTCGAGGGATAGAGGAACCCTGTGAGATTCAGGTAGGAGAAGAAGACTTGATTGTGACTCCAGAGCAGGCCAGTGGGACTCCAGTAACATGTTGGGAAAATTTATAAAGAACCTATTGTGGGACTAAGGAGAGATACAATTGGACACTATATCAATCATTATAATTGATAAAAATATTATAGTGGAGAATCTGTGTTTGGGGAATAACAAACACATCAAAGAGTAGGTCTTTGAACCGAACCATGAAAATCCTTGTGTTGAGTGCCTTTGGATTTATAGCATCATCTGAGGTAAGGATGAGAGTCCAAAGAAGTGTAAGTCAAGTCATTCATGGGCCATCGAAGTTTAATTGAAAGGAATCAATTTGTAAAATGTATATAAGGGATCAATGATCCACCCCTCTCTATCTTAGTGATTCACACTAATCCGAGCACCTCAAAAATTATGTAAATAAAAGATTTATGTGTGTCCTCTTATATTGTAAGTAATAAAATATTTCAAGAATTACAAATTAGATAAAAATAATAACAATAATTTCAAATAGAAATCATTCTGAATGGAAATTTATTCAGTTAAATAGTGGTTAATGTGTAAATACCCTAATAAAATGCAATTTAGATTGGATTTTATGACATTTTAAAAAATTTGTTTTTTTAACACCTTGGTAGGCCTATATTAGTATAAATAATGTTAATTTATTTGTTAATATTAATGTATTTAAATTTATATTATAAGGAAAAAAATTTCTCATTAATGGAATTTTAATTACATTGAGGCCAAATATCATTTTAATTTCCTCTTTCAATTTTATTAGGAATTTTAAATTTTTTAATATAGTAGTATTTTAAATAAAATATAATTAATGTCATATTTTACAATACAGAATAATTTTTTTAATGAAAAAATAACAAAAATTAATTTGAATCTAAAACATTATCATATTAATTATATGTTATATTTTTCTATTATATTCATGGAACAAAATAATTCACAAATATTTTATTACATTAAATATCATATAAATGATGTATTGAATTTTTAAATTAATTTAATAACCTTAGTGTTGGTGTTTTGTAATATTTTAACGTAGTTTATCATCCAAGAAAGTCAATAAGTATATTAAAATGATATAATAAATAATTCATATTTATTTTTTTTAAATATAATATTATAATATTTTATGCTATAAATACAAAATTAGTGTTTTTAAAATATATATTATGAAAATTATTATTCATTTATTTAATAAATTAATATAAAGGTTATAATAAAAATAGAATGAATTAAATGATCTATATAATAAGGAAAGCGAGGTCAATTTCCAAACAATAGTAATCTAAAATGATAAATTAATGTGTTTTATAATATTTTAATCCATAACTGTATTTTTTAATATTATGTTACCAAATTTACATTTACCATGTTGAAAAATAAATTAAAAATGTTATTAGTCAGTATAGGAAACAAAAAAAATAATATTACCCAATTTTGAATTTATTGATTAAAAATACGGGATTCATTATTCCTGATTCACAATCAATAATCAGAAGATATTTATTTCAAAAAATAGGTAAATAAATAAATTTTTATAAAATTAATTAAGAAAAATACATTTTCAATATTTATGATATATTTAATATTATTTCATTCATAGAAAACTACATTATATTAATGATAAAATATTTCATCAAATATACAATATTTATAAAAAAATATAATTTCATTTTATTTTTATTTTCATTTGTAATGAATTAATAAGTAATGATTTCAATTTATACTTCTACAGAATGATATATTTTATCAATTTAGTTGGTTTTATCAATGCCCAAAAATCGAATCGCTCAGGGAATACTATAGTATTAAATAATAACATTCTGATATTACATAATTGTTCTATTACACATGATATTTTTGGTAATGAATGATATTAATGAAATAAAATTTACTCATAGAGAACATTATCATAATATCGAAGGGTATTACGTGACCCAAAAGAAATAGCTACGTAGATCCCTTTTAAAAAAATAAAAATTATCACACCATAATCATCTGATCATACTGATTGTCATCTATATGAATAAATATTATATAAATATAGTTATTTTGTATTCTAGAATAGATCATGATATATATAATTGATATTAAAATTGAAAATTATACCATAATGATACCAATATCCTTTGTAGATATCAAATAACCACGATGACCTAAAAATTATGAAATACTGGATCCCAAACAAATCCTCACAAATGGTAGATAGTATACACAAATTTATAATGGTTAGATATCATATATTTTCATTACATAAGATAACATGGTCCAACCATGCAGATAAAAAAAAATTTGAATACAATTTATTCCAAAAATATTAAAAATACCTTTTTGTATTCAATAAAATGTAATAATCACCTGCCCCTATAAAAAATATTCTCAAAAATACTATATAGCTAACATTTTATGAAAATCTAAAAACACTATGTATTTTCATAATATAGTCATATAATTTATCATTCGTCCAAAAAACATCTATTTTAAATGACACAACCATATGTCTATTTCATGCGGTATTAATATGTTTTGAAATATATAAAAAGGATTGAGGAAAATATTATAATAATAATATATTTCAAAACAACCAATATAGATAATCAAAAAAAATAAAATTTACATGTTATCATGATTTAAGAATATAAAACAATATTATGATATTGTGAAATGATTATTGAGATTATGATTAATTATGTCCTAAGGATACCTTCCCAAACTTCCCCAACTAGGGCATTACTGAAAATGAGTGTGACCCCCAATGATTTCCTTCAATCGTCCATGTGAAGGAGGTATTCACTAAGGGTTTTCAAATAAACATATAAGAGGAATTTCCGTAATAAATGCCTTGAATATGACATTTAACCCCCATAAAACACCATTTATCCTATAATAAAACTTAGTCTATAATGAATGTGTATTACATACACAACAAAAATCATCACAATAGGACAGTAAAAAATTTAAATGATAAAATCACAAATTTCAATAATCACCCTGAACTATTATGGATAAGTTCAGTCAGTAATTCTATCATGGATACCTGTAAATATTTTTTTTCCAATGTTTTTAAAATTAATATACTTATATATATCGAATATAATTTGAAGAAACTATATTTGAACCTCTATAGTCCCTTTATGAATTTATTTCTTGAATGGTGATGATATATTAATATGTAAATTGTACAACACACAAAAATCATAATCTTGTCAACTATCACAAAAAGTTTCCATGTAACTGTCAGCCGAATTTCACAATGATTAAAAAACACAGTATTAAATATAGAAATCATGGGGTCAGTTGTGTCACGTTCTCTACAGATATAGTCTTCCACTTATCAAAATTGAATATTGTAATGCAGTTCTCATCCATCCATATAAAAATTACCATATAAGTACTTATAATAACACTATTATAATATAATCAGCATTAGAAAATATATTATACATTATAAAACATCACACATCCACATACACCTCATATTATAAAATTAAAATATTAAAAATTTATCATAATTGGTTAGCCTGAACATGAATCCCATTAAACATGTATCCTCCTCCTTCAAGAAAAATAGTCTGGAATATATCAGAACATTAGCCATACATTATCACCATTACCACCTCACATTATTGGTACTCCAATAAAATTACATTACTACCCCTTCATCATAAATTTAGGAAATTATATCATTCATATTCAAACAAGTGGGAGTAGGAAAGATGTACTAGATATCCATCTGATTCCTATATAAATTGGGTGTTTTGGGAAGAAACATGATCCCCTTTTGTCAAACAGAACTTTTTAGTGTAACATCCCAGGTAAATGATGAATAAGATATTTTCATACATAAAAATATTTTTGAATTAAATTTTAATTTTAATTTAAATTGGTTTCTATGTTCAATAGAGTACCCGATACGTGACAATGGGTTTCTTTGAAATCTTACATTGCACACAAATAATATAATATTATTATTTTAAATGGTAGTTAATGTCAAGTCATTGTATGGGTGGGAATGAATAGAACTAAAGAAAATATGATTATACATTTTTCATACATGTTTTTACATTGATCCAATAAATGTTAGGGGATTAAAATATGAATGAATCTAATATTAAGCATAAATACTTTAATATTTAGTAAAAGTTAGATTTACAGGCATTTGACGGTGAACACTTATTAAATACAGTTTTGGTAATTTTTATATGTTATATTTGGGAAAATAAATTCTTCGTTATCTTTGGAACAACAAAATTTCCTTTGGGTAATTTTTTGTTATTTTTCTGATATTTTTCATTATTATTTAATAATAAAAAATATTGTATTACAATTCAAAACATCATTTTTATCTAATTAATTTGCCTGGATGATTATCTTTTTGATTGGTTTTAAAGTTTAATAGAAATATATTTTTACCATTTAATCCAATGTTGGTCATTGGAGTTAATTTTACTTTGAATTTGGACATAAACAAGTGTCAATCATTTGATAGTTATTGTTTCATAAAAACACGATATTTGTTTGAACCACATGATTAATTTTTTATTAATTAATGAAACATTTATGTTTCTAATTTGGTAAAATAGAAATAATTTTTTAATTAAAAATATAAAATATATCTAAGGATGAATTTTTGGTATTTTTCTAAAAATCATTAATATTTGATGAATAGTGAAACAACTTAGTAGAAGTTAAAAAACGACTTTTTCATTTAAATGAAATTTTACCACTTCTGTGAGTTGAATTTAAAAAATACGACCTGAATTATTGTTATTTTTAAGTAAAATTTTGTTCAATATGATGAAAATAATTTTTGATGAATAGAAACTTTTGACATTATTTTACCGTGGTTATAGGTTAATATGGTAATTCAAGGTAAAAAAATATTATTAAAATATTAAATTACCTTATCACTTATCCTACCCATATTGTATGAGTCATTTATGATCATGGACATATTTGGGCCGATTTTGGGACCCCATAGAGCTACTTGGGATTGAATATGACACTTAAGATTAATTAACTTAAAATAATGCAAAAATGACATTAAAAAATATCTATTAGTAAATTAATTTTTACATGGGGTTATATAAGTTATCCTTTGGACTAAATATTCATTAGAAGGATAAAAATATTTCTTAGATCATGGTATATTTTTATAATTTTTTTACATAAAAAAATTAAATTTTATTTGACAAATTAATGATTTAGTATTCACCTCATTAAAAAAAAGATTTTAAAAAAATAAAATTATAAATATTAAAAAAACATTCCAAACCTATACAATTTTTATTGGATGATTTTATTTCTACCAATAGTCATATTATCTTCATCTCTAATGAGTTCTGGTTTTTTTGAGACCGAATATAGGTTTATAATAAAATAATATTTGGAAACATTCCTAAAGAGCTCCACCTCCACCTTATAAAATGAGACCACTTCTGAACAATTCCTCACAACTATAAATCCTTTTGTATCTTCCCACATACACCCAATTAAGCTCCATTCATAAATTTATTCCACCAAGAAGCCTTACCTTACATAGAAGGAACTTCAACAAACCGTTTTGTTTCAAACCAAAGGGTGTTACCCAAATTAAAGGTAACAGTTTCTCTTAACTACTTTCATATATTTTACATATCCTACCACTAAACACTTTTTATTACAACATTCTACAACAAAAAAATATCCTAAATAGTCTAGGTTGTTTTTATGAGAATTATTAGAACTACACATATACACACCTCCATCTAAGGGGTGAATAACACACTGTTTCTGTGGTTGGAAAACTAATGCCTCGCGAAATAATGATTGTTTCATTATCTCCTACCGCCTATCATGGAGGAAATTAATATGGAACTATATTTATATATGATATATATTATTTTTATGATTTCTTTATACTTCTTTATTTTTTTTATATCATACCTTTATGGTTTCTATTAGGTGTAAACATGATAATTTCATTTGAGGAAGTGCAGACTACCGCCCCTAATTGTGATATGACTCATTAATGCCATATGTGGGACATATAAAGGATGTAGTTAATTATATAATATTATATTATTCTGGAATTATAATATACCTATGTATAATTATGTTTTGATTCCATGAAAATAAGAAATATAAATGGAAGAAGCGTTCATGTGTACGTACGTATTACCATCTCCATGAATGATGCATTTCATTTCATTCCTCCAAATGTTATGTACTATTATAAATACATGTATATACTATATATATATGATATATAAGATAACTAAATCATTAATATAATTCTTGATATAATGAACTTTTGTCCATGTGAACAACTTGTAACTATATGGTGTTCATTTGTGACTTAAGTACCAAATATCGAAAAATGCCCATTATTAAATTAAATTATTACATAATGTTTATAACATGGTAAAAATTAATATTAAAGGAATAATAAACTTGATAATGACTCATAATAAAATAGAAATTAACATTAGTTTATTATCCAAGATATTATAGAATGATTGAGTCAATTCGGAAACAAGGTAATGGGTTTCGTCTCAATCTCCTTTCATTGATGTCTGTTTTGTTTTAATACACAACTTTGTTTTACAAGATGTTTAAAAAACCATGAAAATTCAAGGGTAACCATTTTTTCTGATGAATTTTACTAAACTAAAAAATGGAATGTTTCTTTTAACGTAAGCGGTGACAATGACCTTTCATCCACCGCGAATATTATTTGTTCTTTGGCATACTTAACAAGTCATAATGGTTTTTTCAAGGAAAATAAATACCATTTACTCTTTTATGTATTTTGGTATTGAAAATGGTTTTGATATTAGATTTTTTATGTCAATATATTTATCTGATATATTGTGATTGAAAAGTGGAAATTTTTCTTTCTTTATATTAATATTATGTGTTGGGATTTTATAATTGTACTTGGACATTTGACAGGTGGTTACATGATAAACCAAATGACGGTTGGTGCCATGATAAACTTGGATGGGTGGTTAAATTGTAACCACCATTGAATTGGGATTGGAAGTTTTTCCTATGTCTATTCCATTTAGTGAAATGTATGGAAGTCGACCATATGGTTATTCCATTTATGTATGTTAACGTCCCATGTTACCTTTATATGTTATGTGTTCTCTATGTGGGTTTTATTGTAATATTTTGTTTACAGTAGGGTATGTAGTGATCATTTATTCAGTGAAGAGAATTTAATACTTAATAAAGGGGAAAACTATTACTTCGTTAAAGTATTCATGGTTTACTTATTGTTTGGAAATACTAACAATTTTCCTTTTTTGTGTATCTGATACTAAGAATTTAATTCTAATCACATGTTTTTGAAATGTTTTTCACAAGACATAATGTGGAATTGGGTCAAGGATGTGATCATAAAAAATTCATGATGTCTTATACATGGAACTAGACATGACTCTTTTTTTTCAAGAGTTACTGTTATGTGAAAAAAATGGAAACTAAGTAGAAGTGTAAACAATGTAACTTTTTTTAAATGAAATCTAATAGTTATGGCCTAATTCTATAAAACAGAAATCATGAAAATATCCTTAATGTGAATTATTCATTTAATTAATGATTATGTAATGTTTTAAGGTCACGTCCTTATAGTTGATATTAGAGGACATTTTAAATAACATTAAGAGTTAGGGTATTGTTAAATTGATATCCATAATGTAATTTATGTTAATATTGAAATGACATAGAATTTACAGATTACCATCTTGCTTCGTCTATGATATTTCTGTGTTCATAATGGTTTTCTGTAGAAGAAATATAGCAGCTATTTTGGGACGACATTAGGAGGAAGACAACCTTCCAAATTAGCATCCTGAGATGGTTCGAATCGTAACTAAATAGGTTTTTTGCAGTTATGGAACAATTGACTAAAGAAATAAATGGTGGTGGTATCCATGCATGAGTTCAACCTGATCAAAAGTAGAGGAACATGTTAGTATTGGAGCATTTCATAAAGCAACATGCCCCATAATTCAGAGGATCATCTGAACCTATTCGTAAGGAAGCGTGGATTAAAGAACCGGAGAAGAATTTTTTTTCATGGTGTGTTCAAAAAAATAAAATGTTCGTCTTGATGTTTACAGTTTTGAAGGTGAAGCTAATCAGATGTGGTTGATGGTGAAAAATATCCGGGATATTTAGGATATTGATTATCTTGATAGGGATGAATTAAAATGTATGTATCTTGAGAAATATTTTCGTAAGGTGGTTTATCTTAGGATGGAAATAAAAATTCATGTAATTAAGGAAAGATGATGATTCAGTGGCTACTTATGAAGAATAATTAACTCAAATGGCAAGGATTGCTCCAAATTTCATCTGAGATCTTGATAGTAAGATAAATAAATTTTACTTAGGACTGAAGCCATGTTATCGAAGATAATTATCCTCTCATGCATTCAAATGTTTTGAAAAACATATTTGATGTGCGAAGAAGTTAGAAATGGAGTTTGTTGATGATCAGGTGTTCATTGTCAAACAAAAAATAAGAGGTCCAGCTGTCGGGAAAAGGGAATGAATTCATCAAAGAAGACTATAGATAAGATAATTAAATAACCAACATGTGATAATTGTGGTAAATTTAATCCTAGATAATGTGTATAAATTTCTAGAAAGTGAATCTAGTGTGGTAAGCTTTGTCATTTTCTCGTAGCATTATAGAAGATGATCATGTCGGAAATGAAGAGCCCTTAGTAAGATGATTTCAGTGTAATAAAAATTGTTCATTAAGCAAAGAGTGTCCAACGATGAACTCAACTGTGGTAAAGCAACCAGACTACAAGCAAAAAGGGGTGGTGAAGTCCTTTGAAACTACTTTAATAGATGATGGGACATTAGATGAAGTATTCTCATATAAACTATTTGTTTGTTCATATTATACCAATGGGTTGTTTGATTCAGGTTCTACACATTCATTCATTTCTATGAAGTTTTCTATTAAATTGGGAATTCTGTCTCAAGATATGATTCACGAACATATGGTAAAAACACTGTGGGGAAATTATGAGAAAAAAAGATATTATAAGAACCTTTCAGTTTGTGTGTGAGGGAAGAATCTACCTGCAAACCATATTTTTTTTTTCACTAGTAGAGTTTGATTTTATTTTGGTCATGGATTGGATGTCTGTTAATCATGGAAAGATTTATTTTAGATCTAAAAAGGTTTCAATTCAGAAAGATCCACAGTTTGTTTACTAGAGTGAACCCTCTCTTTTGATAACATATTAGAAAGATGACAAACTAGTAAAATATGGAAATCAATGTTACCTTTCACATATTGTTGAAAATAAAGGAACTGTTCAGATTAATTATGTGCCAATGGTAAATGAGTACCTTGATGTTTTTTCTAATAATTTTCTTGGTTTTATACATAATTGGGACATTGACTTTACTATTGACTTAGTTCCTGATTCTATACCAATTTACAAACCCCCTTATCGAATGGATCAAATTGAACTTTTATATTTAATGAAGCAATTACCAGAGTTAATAGATAAATGTTTCATTTGACCTATCACATCATGATGGGGTGATCTTTTATGTTTTGTTAGAAAGAATGATGGTTCAAGGAGACTTTGCATTGATTACAGAGAATTAAATAGCATAACACTTAAGAAAAAGTATCCTTTGCCACATATCGATAATTTTTTTTGATCAGATCCAGGGAGCTCAGTATTTTTCAAAGATTGATTTAAGGTCAAGGTAGAATCAGTGGAATGTAATGGAAGCAGACATTCCAAAGGCCACATTTCATACTAGATATGTCCATTATTAATTAGTAGTTATGAATTTTGTATTAACCGATGTACATATTGTATTCATAGATCTTATGAACATAATTTTATTTGAGTTCTTGGGTATGTTTGTGGTTGTGTTCATTGATGATATTTTTGTTTATTCCTAAAGTATAGAGGAACATTAAATTCATTTAAGAATTTCCTTTCTAGCCTTTAAAGAAAAGAAACTGTATGGTAAATTAAAAAAATCTGAGTTTTGATTGAAACAAAATTATTTTGTTATTCACATTGTTTTAAAAAATAGCATAAATGTTTATCCTTCTAAATCAAAAGCTGTTAATAAATGGCCAAGAATGACAAATATAACATAGATTCATAATTTTCTTGGTTTGGCAGGTTATTACTGAAGGTTTGTTGATAATTCTTCACATTTTTCTAGTCCAATGACTATGTTAATTCCAAAATGTGTTAAGATCATTTGTACAAAATAATGTGATGATTTTTTTCAAAAATTGAATAGATTATTTCTGAATGCGCCAGTTTTGGCACTGCCTTCTAGAAATGGTGAGTTTGTTATTTACATTGATGCTTCATTGAATAGACATGGATGTGTCCTTATACAGAATGATCATATAATTTCTTTTTATTCACATTAGTTGAAACCTCATGAGTTATATTACCCTACACATGATTTGCAATTTTCTTCTATTTTTTTATTTAAAAATTTTGAGGCGTCATTTGGATGGAGTGAAATGTAAAATATACCCTGATCACAAAAATTTAAATTATATACCCACTCAGAGAGAATTGAACCTGAGATAGGGGAGATGGTTGCAACTAATTATGGATTATGGTTTCATGATCCATTACCATCCAGGAAAGGCTAATAAATTGGTTGATGCTTTGATTTGCAAATGTAATGTCTCATTTACTATGCTACATTTTGAACGAGATACTTTGGTATTTAATTTGATGAACATTGGAAAAGAAGTTGTTGGTGTAAGAAATTTCTTCTGTTTTGTTTCAGGTGCCTATGAAATTATCTCTATCAAACAGAATAAATCATGTGCAGAAAGAAGGCGGTGAGTAGTAGAAAAAGCTATAGTTGGTTAAGATGGTATGTTTGGTGATTTCAACGTAGATAATGATTGGGTTTTGAGGTTTGGGAAGAGATTATGTGTGCCTTGTGATTATCAATTGAAGAATGAGTTGTTATATTAAGCTCATAGTTCTCCATTTTCAGTTCATCCTGGTAGTAGAAAGATGTAGAGTGATCTTTGGGAGTATTACTAGTGGGATAGAATGAAAAGAGGTTTTTCTGATTTTACTGTGTTGTGTTTGACTTCTCAGTAGGTTAAAGTAGAGCGGTAGTAACCGAATGGGATTATTAAGTCTTTATCGGTGCCATAGTGAAAATTGGAAAATATATCCATTGACTTAATTGTGGGATTACCAAATATATCTCGAGATAATAATGCAATGTGGGTTATTGTTGATCGGTTGACTAAATCTGCTCATTTACTTCCTATTCGAGATACATTGTCTCAAGATAAACTTTTTTGATTTTATGTTAAAGTGATAGTAAGGTTTCATAGAGTTACACTCTACATTATATCTTATCGTGATACCAGGTTTACTTTTAACATTTGTAAAGGCCTCCAGAAGTCGTTGGGTACTTAATTAAATTTTAGTATAACTTTTCATCTACAAATGAGATGGGTAGTCAGAACGATAAACTCAGACCATGGAGGATAGGCTATGTGCTTGTTCACTGAATTACTAGGGATGTTGGGACCAACATCTTTCTTGGGTGGAAATTTCTTATAACAACAGTTGTTATTCTAGTATACATATGGCTCCAATTGAGGCATTATATGGAAAGCGTTGTCGAACTATAGCTTTTTTTGATGCAGTAGGTGAATGTAAGATAATAGGACTATAGTTGGTAGAAGAGATGCAAAGATGATTCAGTTGATTCACAAGCACATGAGAACAGCTTAGAGCAGAGAGAAAAGTTATGTGGATAATTAGAGGAAGGATATTTATTTTGAGGTAGGTGATCATGTTTTTCCTAAAGTTTCTCCATGGAATAGTGTGACACATTTTGGTAAGATGGGGAAGTTAAGTCTAAAGTTCATTGGACCTTATGCAATCCTAGTGAATGATGGATCAATTGCGTACATAGTGGCATTACCTCTAGGTTTATCATATGTACAGATGGCATTTCATGTTTTGATGTTGAGAAAGTATATACAATATCTATCTCATGTTTTGTGACCAATTGAAGTTCAGTTGGAAGAGAATCCCTGTTATGAGGAACAACCAATCCTGATTATTGACCGAAAAAAGATTGTGTTGAGGTATAAGGTAATTCACCATGTAAAGCCTTTGTGAAAAAACCATATGTCTAAAGAGGCATCGAGAAAAGCTAAATATACCATGTGGGATAAATACCGTCACTTATTTTGACAAGTGAATAAATATTTCAAGGTTGAAATTTCCAAGAGGGGGGAAGGATGTAACATCCCATATAAATAAATAATTATATACTTTCATACTTATTAATAATTTTTAATGAAATATTAATTTTAATTTAAAAGGGTTACTATGTTTGACATCGTACCTGATATGCAATAACATGTTTATTTTAAATCTTACATTGAACACTAATAATATAATAATATTATTTTTAATGGTAGTTTATGCCTAGAAATTGTATTGGTGGGATTGAATAGGACTATCTACAATATGATTATACATGTTTTTTAAATGTTTTTACCTTTATCCAATAAAAGATACTAGCTTAAAATATGAACTTATCTAATTTTAAGCATAAATACTCTAATATTCAGTAAAAGGTTGATTTACCAGCATTTGATGGTGAAAATTTTTTTAATCTATTTTTGTTCATGTTTATATGTTCTATTTGACAAAATAAAATTCTTATTTAGATTTGGGACATCAAAATTTACTTTGTGTAATTTTTGGGTATTTTTCTGATAAAGGTCACTTTAAATGATTAATAAAAAATATTATATTTTAATTCAACACAGTGTTATAATTTAATTTAATTATAAGATTATATAGTATTTTTAATTGGTTTTAATGTGTAATTAGAATATATTTTTACCATTTAATCCAATTTTGGTCATTTATATTAATTTCACTTTGAATTTGGATATAAAAAGTGGCAATCTTATGATAGTTATTCTTTCTTAAAAACATGGTATTAGTTTTAACCATGGGAATTAATTTTAAATTACATAATGAAACATCTATGTTTATAATTTTGTAAAGTAAACATCATTTTTTAATTTGAAATATCAAATATATCTTATTTTTATTTTTTGGTATTTCATTGAAAACATCAATTTTTGGGAATAATGAAACATGTTAATGGAAGTAAAAAAATTGACTTTCTCATTTAAATGAAATTTACCACTTATTTTAATTTAATTTCAAAAATCTGACATACATGGTTGTTATTAGTAAGTAAAATGTTGTTCAATAAGATGAAAATAATTTTTGGTGAATAGTAACTATGGACTTTAATTTAACACGGTTAATTCTAAATACGGTAATTCAAGGTAAAAAAGAATATTATAAAAATATCAAATTACCTTAACACTTATCCTAACCTTATTGGATGAGTCATTTACGACCATGGTCATCTTTGGGTCGATTTTACGACCCCATGGAGCCACTTAGGAGTGATAAATACACTATAGATTAATTAACCTAAAGTAAAGCAAACATGACATTAACAAATATCATTTAGTAAATTAAATTTTTTATATGGTTATATAAGTAATCTTTTCGAAAAAATATTTAAAATAAATTTGAAAATATTTCCTACATCATGGTATTTTTCTATTATTTTTAAACATCAAAAAAATTAAATTATGTATGACACAATAATGATGCATTATTTAGCTCATAAATAAATGATTTTAATAAATAAAATTATAAATATTAAAATAAAATACAAAACGTGTCCAGTTCTTATTAGATGATTTTATTTCAACTATGAGTCATCTTATATTCATATTTAATGAGTCTTGGATATTTTGAAACCGATGATAGGTTTATAATAAAATAATAATTGCAAACTATCCTAAAGAGCCCCACCTTCCCCTTATAAAAGGAGACCACTTTTAAAAAATTCCTCAAACCTATCAAGCCTTTTGTCTCATACAAAATCTTCCCAATTAATCTCCCTACATCCCTATATTCCACCTATAAGCCTTACCTTAGGCATAAGGCACTTCCAAAACCCATTTCGTTTCAAACCAAAGGGGGTTACCCAAATTAAAGGTAACAGTTTCTCTTACATCTATTTTTTTTTACTCTCCAACCCATAAATTCTTTTTATTACTTTATTTTATAAATTTTTTTATCATCAATATACTATTATGTTTTTATGAGTTTTTTTCTAAGCAAACATACACACACCTCATTTTAATTAGAGAAGAACATATTGTTTCTGTGGATGAAAAACTAACGCCTCTCGAAAAGATTATTGATTTATTATCTCCTACCGCCTCTCATGGTGTCCATTAATATGGAAAAATATTTATATATGATATATATTACTGTTATGTTTTCTTAATTCTTTTGTATTTTTATTTTATAGAATATCTTTATGGTTCCCGTTATGTGTAAACATGATAATTTCATTTGAGGAAATGTGGACTACCACCAGATCAATGTGATATGACTCGTTAATGACATATGTTGGACGTATAAAGGATAGAGTTAATTATATTATGTAATATTATAATATAATTATAAAATACCTATTTATCATTATGTTTTAATTCCTTTAAAATAATAAATAGAAATAGAAGTAACACTCATGCATACGTACGGCCTACCATCTCCATGCATGGTGCATTTCATTTCTTACATCCATATGTTATGTACTATAATAAATACACGTATATACTAGATATAT
This sequence comes from Viscum album, assembly GCA_963277665.1. Lineage (NCBI taxonomy): Eukaryota > Viridiplantae > Streptophyta > Magnoliopsida > Santalales > Viscaceae > Viscum > Viscum album. Next base: position 1,702,143,405 of record OY728163.1, on the reverse strand, counting down.
ATGATATATATGTTATCTACATCATTAATATAATTCTTGATATAATGAATATTTTACCATGTGAATAACTTGAAACTATATGTTGTTCATATGTGACTCAAGTACAAAATGTCGATAAAATGACCATTATTATCATAAGTTATTACATATTGTTTATAAAATGGTAATAAGTGAAATAAAAGGAATATTAATCTTGAAAGAGGTCCTTAATAATGTATAAATTAAATAATGTTTATTATTCAGGAGAATAAAGAATGATCGAGTGAAGTTGGACACGAGGTAAGGGACTTTGTCTCAATCTCCATTCATTGAGGCATCTGTTTTAAATACACAACATTATTTTATACGATTTATAAATACCCTTTAATTTTCAAAGGTAATCTTTTTCTATGATGTGTTTTAATAAACATCAAAAAGGAATGATTCTTTTGACGTAAGCGGTGACAATGACCTTTCTGCCACCGTGAGTATTATTTGTTCTTGGGCTTTCATAACGAGTTGTAATGTTTTTTTTCAAGGAAAATAAATACCATATACTCTTTTATGTATTTTGGTATTGAAAATGTTTTTGATAATGTATTTGTTATGTCAATATATTTTACTTATATATTTTGATTGAAATATGGAAATTTTTTCTTACCTTTATATTCATTTTATGTGTTTTGATTTTATAATTGTACATAGAAATTTGACGCGTGGTTACAGGATAAACCAAATGACAGGTGGATCCATGATAATCCAATATGGGTGATTACATTATAACCTCAAATTCATTGGGTATGGATGTTTTCCATATGGATATTCCCCCTAGTGATATGTGTGGAAGTCGACTGTACGGTTATTCCATTTAATTATGTTTATGTCCCAAGTAACCTTTCTATGTTATGTGTTAATTATATTGGTGTTATGGTAATATTTTTGTTAAAAAAGGGTAACCGTGATCATTTATTTAGTAAAGAGTATTTACTACTTCATAAATGTGAAAAGTATCACTTATGTTAATGTATTCATGGTTTACTTGTTGTTTTGAAAAACTAACAGTTTTCCCTCCTTGTGTATCCTTTAATGAGCATTTTATGCTCATCCCTAGTTTTTGAAATTTTTATCATAAGACATAATTTGGAATAGGGTCATGGATTTAATCATGGAAATGACATGATATCTTAAACATGAAACTAGACATGAATCTTTTTATCCAGAGTTCTTATTTTGTGAAAAAAATTGAATCTGTAAATTTTTTTTGAAATGGAATGTAATTGTTATGGCATAATTATCATTAATAATAAACCCGAGAAGATAAATATTGTGAATTATTCATTTAATTAATGATATAGTAATGTTTTTAATGATGGGTCCTTATATTTAGGTTTACTCGACTCATGTGGTTATGTTTAATAAATAATTGTAAATATGATGAGTACAATGACAACTCCAAATCCCAACAATGTAGTGAAATCATAAATAAATTATTTTATGCTTCAAAAACATCAATCCAACCGGTTTACAACAAAATCCATTTCTAGGCTTATTAAAACACAATACACCCCCACACCATATGACCAAAAAACATTAAATATATTCTCATTTAATTTCATCATTAAATTTTTTAATATTCAATCTTACTAGCCACATTTGATTTAATTAATCATATATAATAAATAATTACCTATTTTATAAAATGAAAACATTATTCTTTATATTGGGATTCTTACCCAACTGATATATTTCACTAAAACTCTTGTAATTTAATATTTATAGTACATTTTCCAATTTAAATTTCAATAATTACATGCATTTTATATGTTTTGATAAACAATACAAAAATAATCAAAATAATTAAACTAATCACCACAACAACACACATGAATTCTTTTGTTAAGAGGCACCACATGATCCCAGAATATCAACCATATCATCAATCAAACCAATTTTATATCAACCACAAACAGATACTCACAACATCAATAATGAAACATCACTTAACTAATTTCAACAACCAGAAGCTCCTAACATTCAATAATAAATTCCATTCCATATAAATTATTTCCCATTACACAAAAAACATGATTGGTTTTTTCATTAAGATAATGTAGAATGAAAAAATATGTTCATGATGAATTCAAATTTAGTTAATATAATTTTTATATTTATTCTAATAATTGTATCATGAAATATTAACCACATATTTTTAGAAGTTCATTCATTTCATTATAGCAAGACATAACGAAATGATATCATTAAAATCTATATTTCTATGAATATGTGTCAATAACATATTTACATGATTATCTCATTATTATATTCTATTAAAAAATACAAATAATAAGAAATTTTTGTTCAACCATAAGAAATATTATTATAGATGAATTATTACATATTAAATGTCGTAAAATCATATATAAAATAAGAGAATAAAATTATTTTTTTGTATTTTCATTTCATTACATAATTTATTGGAAACTATTTCTATCCACTAATTGACTTGTCTTGATTGATAATCAAATAATATCACATAATAGAGAAGGGAAGTCTTGAATCCCCACTCTCAACTAGATCTTTAGTGATTTCCATTTAAAAATTGGATGAATATATAGACAATATAAAAACACATTCGGGAGGCCTCAATAACCTAAGGAACAAAAAATCCAAAAAATCATTATTTAATACTAACAAAATAACTTTCAACACAATATAATGGTTTTTGAGAAATAATATAATAAAAGGGATCGTGAATATTATAATAAATATGAAATTATGATCCAATATATAATGAAAAGTGACTCCCAATTCCAGACATCAAATAGATTTAACCAATGTACATAAAAATATCAAAAAATGATAAATACCAATCACCATAGTATTGAGTTAATTTGATTGTTTTTTCGGGAATATATTTAATTAGACAATTTTACCATAAATTGAGAAAAAATGGTACCATTAGGCTAGGAATGGTCTAACCACGCCATAACAGATGTCTGATAAAAAAATTACATAATATATCCAAAAATATTATCATAAATCATCTTTGATAAATATATAATTATTTATTGGCATGGTAAAAAAATATTACCACATTTAATGTATAATTGTTTTGTCAATTTTAAGTTGATCCTCGACCTTATCTATAGAATCATGTTTCACCCTAATATAAAACATTGTGTATTGAAATTTTACAAGGAATAATAGAAATCAATTATATATAGTAAATAAAAAAGATCACATAAAACCCACATTCACAATGAGTGGAGTCACATCGAAACCTCCCACATGTAAGAATGACTAGAAACACATAGATATGAAAAACCTGGAATCAACCTTGATATTTTTATAACTGAAAAATCTATAAAATCAATAAATAGTAATACACTTCATCATTAAAAAATGTACATTAATGTAAAATTAACCCAAAAACCATCAATATACAAGTGACAAACCTTACACAATAATTATCCTTCAAATTTAAGATAGAGATACCATGAAATATAATTCCTCTCCACATATAAGAAGGAAATCACACATTGTATCCCAACACTTCAAAAAATATACATTAAAATTCCAAAAAAACCATCGAATAGAAAATTCATCAATTGAAAACTTTTCATAACTCTCCACAAAACATTTCATTTCAATTAAATTGACTAAAAATTATACAAAAAGTTCTTTATCCTTACTTAATCACATTAAATAGAATAGAAATTTTTTAAGGGTATAATGATGACTAATAAATTAAATTATATTCCTCTATTTGTTTTTCAAAAAATGAAATCAATGAATATATATAAAATTAAATAGAAAACATGTTACAAAAATATCACTTGCAGTCACTTCTCAAAAAGAGAGCACACCATCAACAAAATAGAGATGAAGATAATTGATAAATGAAAAATTAAATGAAAAAAGTACAAATCATAACAATATCATATAAATTCAATAAAAAAATAGAAATTAAAATTAGTGTCCACATGTTAATATTGATAAAACGTATTTTAAACTATCCCACCACACACACAACAACAATATGAACACATTGAATAATTCACGCGTATAACAACTTCTAAAAAATTTTCAAAACCTTGATCAAATTTTCATGGAAAATATTACATACACCATAACCAAGTCACCACAACAATGATCTTGGTTATTTTAATAATTAAATACACATTACTACTCCACATGAATGATGTTTTGGTTTCTATCCAATATCATATAATGGAATAGATAATATAGTTCATCTCTAATGTAGTCCATCAACATCAATAAGTAGAGAAATCAATGATTGTACTTACTACCTCTGTTAAGAATCTAATACCAATATTGACTGGAATCATTAAAAAAATGATCTAAAACATAAATGAATTGTGTGATTATCCACTTTTATATATAGGAGAGAGTATAGTGAGAAAAAAAATTCATTATATCTCAAATTATATTCATTGTCATGGACATTCTCTTTACCACATCTGCATAAAAATTCATCGAATATTCATTGTTGCTCGAATTAAATAGTTACCTTTTTTGATTCTTAATCAATTCATTGATTATATTTAGTACAATTTATGTGTTTTAGATAAAATTATTGAAATATAAATCTAATGGAATGTTATTTATTTAATAACCACTAAAATCTAAAATAAAAACATACAACATTTCATGAGGTGTCTAAATTGTTCGACATATATGAAAATTTATCTAAGTATCGAATGATTTGGTATGAATTAAGTGACATACAGAAACATGTTGCATCCATGAATAGTACTATGATATAAAATAATGATATTTATTGAAAATTATCAAATGGGGAACCTAAATAATCAAAAATGTAAAATTCATATTCTATTTCAATTAAACACTTATATTAGTTTAAATATCGAACATTATGAATGGAGAATACTTGATCATCCAATCCAAAGTCACCCAAAAAAATCTATTCCTTGATTTTGAGGAAGAAGATAGATTGAATACATCATAAGTTAATCCTCCTTCAGGTCATGGACATAAAATATGTTATAAATACAACATGAAATTTTATTATCAATATTCCCTTACTAATAGATAATGTTTCATGACAATAAATCCAATTGTAGCTACTTAATTTTTTTTATAAATACTCAATACTTAAATCATGAAAATTAATTGATATACCCAAATGAATATTAATATGTGAAATATTATAGTCTTAATGGACAACCATCTAAATCATTGAGTTAAAAATATATTCCAATGAAATATAATATAGTTCAATAATCCTAAAACTACCATTTATTATCACCAATAAAGAAAACTGTGTATGAAGCACCGCTACCTTTGAGTCTCTCAACAAATATAGTAATATCTACTAAAAAATTATGATTTCAATTTGATCATGTACAAATAACCATTCCCATTTGACTCGCCAATATCATTACTCATTTATATAGGATAATCTATTAATATCTATGTTTCTAAAAACACTACATCCATATCACCCCATTTGATCTTATAAATTTGAAACACACTTAATTGAAATTATGAATGTTTTAAGACATCATAATTATATATTATAGTATGAAATTATTATACCTATATAAATGATGATCCATATCCAAATTATATAAAACATGTTTCGTGATTCCGTGATCATTAACTTACATAATTAGTTCAATGTGATGTAATTCAACCTCACATTTAGAGAAGATACTTTCATACTGACTAAATATCATGGTTTACATAATTATTCTCATGAGGATGTAACAACCAAGAACTATATGAATTCACGTTTCAGTACAACATAAAAATAATCCCCATGAATATATTAAATGTTTCCATGAAAACAATGAATGTGACACTTCCATTATAATTCAATGAACTTGATAGATAATGAACTTATCTTTCATATAAAAAAAATAGCTTCCATATATTAGTTCATATTATAACATAGTCATTCCAGGTAATAGTTATTAGTAAAGCCTTAATATATTAAAAATAGGGAAAAAATATAAAAAAATAAAATATAAAAGATACCATAACAATCTAACAAATTTATAGGTAAATCACATGGAAATAATCATTGAAATGGATGGATTATCAACTCATCCTTGTTGAGAAAACATATTTTCATTGAAAATCATAATTAATTTTTATAACATCAACATGAAATATATCCAATAGTGCTGATGTTAGTGCAAAAATCAAATAATGATCCATAGTTATTTAACATTATTGTAATATGAATTTTTTTACATGATATTTTTATAAATGAACACTTCCAAAAAGAGACCCTAGAACTGTGGATTTATGTTGTTCTCAATTTTTATGAAATGTAAAGGGGGTCTATTTAATAAAAATAGAACATCCATTCACAAATATGTTCTCATGGAAACACTTGTATGAAGTATTCATGACACTATCCACCATAACACAAATATTATAATATCTAGATCATAAATTGAAATTAGAAATTTAGTAGGATAAATTTAAGTTTTGAAGAAAATAAACTTTCCATCGTTACATTAATGATCCTTATTAATCATTACTTTTACAATCTTGTATTCTATACATAACACTAGAAAACAAGTTTAATTCTTAGAAAATTACAATGGTGAACATTAAAAACAATCAGAAGCACTGCTTCCTATTCTCTCACAATTCTCAATAACATATTCATTAGATAATATAAAATATTTCTGATGTCTAAGAGACATATATGAGGGTTATTAACATTAACGAACATCATACATAGTACTTACCAATCATGGAACAAAACTATCCAATTAAACCAATCATGTACTGAAAGAATATATTATAAATATTCCATGAGTAATAAATGAATATATAGTTTTATATGTCACATGAAAAAATCATTGAACGTCTTATGATTATTCATCATTATCTTAGATCTATTTATCTCATAAAAAATTTCTAGACTATCCGCCCACTACCATTTTTCAAATCTTCAGAATTTAAAACCTCTCAAAAATTTAACAAAAATGAAATAATTTTTATAAAATGAATCATACAATAAAAATATATGGTATGTGCTAATCATATTGTATCCTAGATTTTATTTTTACCACCATATAACTAATGTTCCATAAACATGACACTTTTTATAACATATTAATCTGTATTTTAATTTTCTTGAGGCCTTATCTATATCCATTAAATTCCCTATTTCTCAAGGGATATCTAGTTTTAGAGGGTTTTACTGTAATTATAAATATCATATTAGCTGGTTGAATTATATTTATTTATCTAATTACATTTAAATTTTAGAAAATATTATAATGTATGATATTTAATATAACCAAATATATCATTTTGAACACCATTTTTTGTTAGAAATAAATATAATATATCAACATCCAATACAAAAGAAATTTATGAAGGAGGTCATTGCAAAGAAAGAAAACCAATTTACACAAGGTTTGTAAGATAATGGTAACTAGTTTATGATATATATCAAAACATTAAATACCTTGATATATGAGGACATCATAACCAATTTATACCTCATAATATTCTTTAATGATTTTCCCCTCATGATAGTCTAGTAAATGAATGAATGCTAAATATTACAACAAAATTAAAAAATGCATGTAGATATGGGGAAATTTATTTTAGGTCTCATCAAAATAATTCTATTTAACCATTGAATGAAATTGAAGTATAATATCCCGCATTGAATTAGAATTTCCGATAATAAAACCTATATGACGTTCCTCTAACAGTAATGAATTGTAATCAAAGTCACCAAACAAAAATTTAAATCCATCACAGAAATATATGAAATACTATCAATAGAAATTTTAAGAACATAAAGTTAAACAGTAATGAAAAAATATAGAGATCACATATATCAAGATTATTTCTTAGATCAATGAGGGGATAATATTTTAATTTATTCAAAAAATAATGAGGAAGAGTATAAAATAATCAATTAGAAAACAACATTTAATACTCCCTTGCTAAAATAATATCCATCCTACCATTATAATGATGGGTCTCTTGGTATATTTTTGTTTTCAATTATATCTGATATATATAGTTTTATGTGAATCTTTTCTTAGTTACATGGCTAAAACATTAATATTTTTAATGCTAACAATCAAATATACTATTCTAGCTAGTCCACTATTTATCATTTCATATTTTATATATGTTAAATCATACATTCTAACTAGGGGATCAAAATATGATGGAATTAGTAATATTCCATTCAATATCATCCATTCACTAACTTCATTATATAATAAAACCATCCCATCCATGTTATTAGAAAAAATACATCCAAATTTAATCATTTTAATACTATTATATTTCTTCAAATTGTTAAATTATGGATCACAAATAAAAAATATCACACTAGTCGTATATCTAATTATTGAAACTATGTCATCCACTATCTCTTATATAGAAAATATTATATAAATTATATATAGTAGCTACATGGCTCCCAACCAATCCCTCATCATAGTCCACTTATGATTATATAGGAGATAATGTCCTCTTTAATTATTGTGTTTTTATTTTTTTTCAGTATATTGTCATTATTACTACTACCATTGAATATATATTGTTTCAATAGACCTTTAAAATATTGTGTATTCATGAACTGATACATCAACAAAATATTATTCATTTATTAATGGAGATAATATATTTCTAGAGAAGTGAAAAAAATCACTATCATTCTGAGAATAATGATTTTATTTATTCTTCTTTTTCATGATACTCTTAATAATATTATAGAAATATGATATCATTTACATATTCAATCAATCATGTAGTATAATTTTATTATAGTTACTCTGATAACTATTTGATTTATAGACGCCACACTCCTGATATTTTTTGTAAAGCTAATAACTTACCATGTATTAATCTTCTTTGAATATAAATATTTATAAAAGTATGTGTTTAAAAATTATGTTAAACATAATATATTCGGAAAAAAAATTTAATATGATAAAACACTTCACATGTCAAAGGATCCATTTTATAGCTCCCAATTTTCGCATACATGGATAAACGTATTCTAAATAAATGTAAAAAACAAATTTTGAAATGATTGGATGAGTGCATAATATAGATTACATTAGTCATCCAATCTATTATCCATTATTGACCATCTCTATATTCTCCACCAGAGCTTCCTATTTATGGTCGATTCATTTCACATTTCATTATTTCACTTCCCATGCACTGTTTAGTATTTTTACATTTGATAAATTGAATCATTACAATTCCTTTTGAATATATTAAACCTAAAATATTTATAATGTTTAATAAATGTGGTCACATATAATACTCATCTCTAAATTATTTTTGTTGTATAAATATTTCCATTATAATGAACCTACTAGACAACTATGCCTTTCACTACAAAATAATTTGATATTCTATACATGCAATCATCCATTCATCAATATAATATCGAAGATTGATTAAAATACCATAATAAAAAACAATATTATAAAAACAAATTATTAATATAATAATGGAATAGAATTTTCTCAATTATAAAATCATTAATTCTTTGATACCAACACCGTTTTTATTACATCAGACCATAAATACTTTTCCAGAGTATCAAGCATGTTACTGATTCTTTTGATATCGATTCCCGGCCAGTCGATCCATATATTTATCATTAAATAAATAATTTTAACGGAATTTTATCTACACATAGATCTATCTTACATAATTATTTTCTAATAAAAAACCTGTAAATAATTTTTTATTAGTTGCATGTTATAATATAATATATAATATTTTAGTGTATTTTACCCCATTCTTAAGAAGATGTACAATTAAAATTGAAAAGTATTTGTACATATATTGAACATATTTATCTAACTCCAACTAATATAAAGAAACATTTATTCTAATGAATTATATTCTACATAGGTATCTTGGTCATATCCCATGTTTTAAAATAATATAGGTGCTATAATTGATCCAACTTGATTATCTCCCATTATTTTCAGTCCTAATAATTTAATTTCAATTATAGTTATCCAAGGTCTCCATTATCTACTAGTTATATATAATTCAATATATTCCAAATTATTAGCATATATATCATTTAATAAGTATATCTCAATATTTTTTCTTGAATCTAACCACCATTTTAAACTACAACACACACATATATGGAAATTATAATTATTGATCTCTTTTATTCCATGAACACTGTGGTTTTTGGTGAATACCAAACAACGCGAAATCATATCCCTTCCTTCAGGTTTCTCCTCAAGAATATCTTATATTCCATATAATTTCTTTATTATATAATTTTATATAATATGGGTTTCATAAGGCCGTCCATCTTGGTGATCCCAAAATATTCATTATTATTTTGTTCCCCTTTACTTTTACACAATTTTATGATGTGTTAGCATGATCTCGGTATAACAAAAAACACATTGAAGGCTGATGAATATCTAGGAATCATTTTCCTTTGGATAAAATCCAAATTATTCAAAAATATATCCCACAACGTCATATTATCAATATTTAGCATCAATATTTTGTAATTTATTAGAATCAAATTCAACTCATGGATGTTCATTGATGAACATTATATCGTAGAAATGAACAATCATTTTTGGAAAATAGTTATCGAAATTTTACGATTCAACGGGTGACTATAGAAGACGATTGAAAGAATCTACCACACAATTGACTATGTTTTTAGAATTAAATTTTGGATCCATTTAAAATTCCACATTAATTTATCCTTATTAAGCATATATTAACTCGTCCTCTCTGCCGCTCAATTATGCTCGAGTGTCCTTAATAGTATCTTCCATAAATCAACCTTCCAATTCTAAAACAACCACTAGAACTATATAAATCAATACACTCAATATTCATCTAATCATAATATCATAAACTAACTCATAGTCTATTTATCCCTCACTTATATCCATTAGATGATATTATAAAAAATGATTGACACTCCCTTAATAAAATTCATGTATTAATTAATTGTGGAATCATTTTTGAAAGTCGTGTAGTAGAGTGATAAATGGTGGTAATCCGCTAGTGATTGACCACAGTAATTATACTGAACCAAAATTATATTTGTAGTTTTTGGTTTCCCATTTAGTAATGAAATACACATTTAGATTACTTAAAAATAAATCATCCTCTCATATTCCATTCTGTATTCATTTTTCTCCCCAGTAATCCAACTAATGTTGTAACATTTATTCCCAACATACTGAGGTGGACTAGATAATAATGAAGGATATTATTTTATGTAATCAATGAATCTTTCAAAAAATCATTATATAAACTAGTAAGATACCCATTCATATGCATTAGTCAATTTTTAAATCCACGATTCCATGGGAAATTTTCTATATTCCATTTATAAACAATGTATAAAATCTAATTCCATCAATTCTATTCATTTTATATATGTTCTTCTTGTTCTATGGTTTGACCGTAGAACATGAATTTTCATAAAATTATATTTCATATACGGAAGGTGAAATCAATAATTCCAATGATCACAATGTATATTTATAAATAAGATGAACTCTACAACAATTTATATTTGAGTATTTATATACAAAACCCTGTTTCATATTCGATGAAATTAAGATAACCATATTATTACTATGGAATCATATGATCACATTATAAAATGGTGAGAAAGAATCAACTCCTCTAACATTAGATTTTCATACATTAATGTCTCGTACTAAGAGGCCACTAAACTATTGCCCTGAGCTGAGACCCCACATGTCCTCAAAAGAAAATCCTCATATAACATAAGATGTCATATAGAAAAACTGACAATAAATCCGTTTGGGATACTATAACTTACTTTCTATAGTAATTCACTACATATATAATTTTTTTTGTAAAATATTTAATTACCATTGAAAAATCATAAAAACCCATTTACTGAATAGGGTACAAGTCTAGAATAAAATAATTAGTATTCCATGTAATCCTAACTATGCAAAAAAAAAATACAACAATCCCAAAATAAATACAATGAAATAATATCCTAGATGGTACAAAATCCATGTCCAGAAGCTTATCCTTACACATCCCAAGCCCAAATCAACTCCTAATAATGAGAAAAATCACATATCCAGTCTCACATTATTGTATTCTAATCGAGTACCCAATGGCGGTACATGTAGGGTGTGAGTATAACCTAGTAGGACACAACCATTGGCCTCTAAAAAACATCCTCATGAAACATATATATTGAATGAAAATAATGAAAATTAAACAAAATAAAAACTTAGTTTCCACTAGTTAACAATCCATTCATTACCCCTTTTATATAATTTTTTCTATAACCATATTCTACACCTCTTAATTACAAAATTCATTCTCATTATGTGTTCCAAGGGTTAGGCGTTTTCATAATATTATCAATGGTTTATAGAAATGAATCAATATGGGTATGAGAAAACCACAACTCCATATCTCACAAGGGTTAAAAACATCCCAAAAAAATGACACTCTCTTAGATTCCATGGATATGGTATCCTCATCAAATGAAACCTTTATGGGAATTTATATTTTTTCCCCTTCCCCAACCCTGGATTTTGGTGGTGGATTTTATTGCCATAGTCTAACTCAACCTGTGGGTGTAGAACCTCAAATCAATACCCCACACTTCCAATCCATGTGAACATTATTAATTATCGATTCACCATAGACATACAATAACAAAACCAATACTCAAAACAATGCTACTAATAATCAAAATCTATAACAATCAACATGGGAAGTAATGTTATGTCATAACACATTGGCTCATTTTTCATTTACATCACATATCTGATTTAAACCATTTCCATTTTCTTATTTCAAGGTCACTATGAACATTAATTAATTATCATACATTATCCCATTTATCATAATCATCAATTACAATAGGTTAACCAATTTAACTCATTACTAATTTAGCATTCATTAACCAACATATAAAATATGTGTTCAATTCATATGCCATTTGGCACGTTCAAATTAATCCAATTTAAACATTTATCTAATTTAACTATCTATATTCATTTTACCATAGAACACATTTATATAATTATAATACTTCACCCATTAACCCATTATAGTATACATGATTTCACCCAAATATACCATTTATCATTTATATGCATTTTACTGTCAAACAATTACCCTTTTTATATAGTACAACTCTTATAAAAACATAGAATTTAGCCAAATGTAACCTTATGACATTTTTATTTTTCAGACACATCTATCAATATGAATTTTTTTAAACTAAAATTAACTAATCAACCTGTTAATCCTATACCAGTATTATCAAACATGAATTCCATGACAGACATTACCAATTTTAAGGATCATAAATGTTGGTGGGACACATGGGTGGCCCAAAATTGGTTTAATATTCATCTATGCATCAGATAGTTAACATGAGAAGTCGAATTCATTTTGTAGATACACATTATACCAAAACCTAACTAAATTAATCAATGAATACTAATTTGGGACCAATAACAGAATCATACATGCACAAATCCGCATCAAAATTATGGTATATTACTTGTAGACCACTTACCTCGAATCTGATGAAGGATGAACTCTGTAATATATGCTTATATCATTATTTAAAGACCGATTGAAGTTAAAACTCATGTTCCAATGGAAATATAGGGGATTTTAGATTCATTCAAAGATGGGAAGAATTAGATACACTAAAGTAGGAAAAAGAATCTACAGGATCATTTGAATTTCACATATCATCGATCTGTAGCCAAGGATGATCCAAATAGAAATTAATCGCAAGGAACCACCCTTGGGATGATTGGTACTATTTTCATCATCCCTACGGTTGATAGGGATTGAAATTAATTAGAAATATGATTAGGATCTAATAATTTAAATATTAAAAAAAAATAAGATTATCCATCTTTTAATGTGGTTAATAGTTTATCTTTACAATTTTACAAACATTTCAAAAACCATGGAAAATACCATATATAATAGAATTTGGGACACATATATTGCATGGAAAACCTATACAATTCATAAAAAAGTGATCTAATGGTGTATAAATCCACATTCCAATGTTTCACAGTTATTCAGGGTAGTCTGCATGAGTTACCTAACCATGTACCAACCATTACATATATAGGATGGTCTAGTTTGCCTTACATTCATTCCTAGAACTCTAGTAACACTGCTGAGGCCCCTAAAAATCCACTTGAACATAAAATAATTTAATTATAATGAATTAAATAAAATTACACAAGGATATACCTCTATGAAATTGGGGGTCATACAAAAATCCCACCTTATAAAATTTCTTCCTCGATCATCTCTTCAAGAGAATTATTAAGAAATCAAAGTAAAATGATTGAACCATTATTCCCACACATATAAATAACGTTCCCCAAACTCCATCCTGATCTTTACAATATATCCATACATTCATCCTAGTGGTATATCCTTACTAATCAAATCCTTCTCATTGTGATATAAAAGAATACCTAAATTCCCCTCAATGATGCATCATCCGCAAACCTCATATTAACTTCAATCTCTCTGTATGTAATCCCACACAATAATGTGTAAATCATAGAATACAGAAACATTAAAAACATCATCATACCACCATGGAAAATCCAATAGTCACCCCAGTTGTTCCAATCCTCTTCTACTATAATGAAAAAATATAGTTGTTTCTTTTTTACAATGTTCACAAAACTCTAATAATGATAGAAACATGGAATCACTTGATGGTAACACACAATCCATCCGACATAATTTTTTCCATACAACGATCTACTAACTGAGGAACAATAGTCATATTCCATATTCAGTATTCTAAAACTCAATTACCACACTCTTGGAACCCATTTGATTAAACCCAAGCAAACACTTGTTTTCCGATCCTACTACACTAATATGAATCAATTGTGTCCTTCCATATTTAATCCCTGATCCAAAAATCACCAAACCACCAACCAATTATAGTTATCTGCATTATACCAATTTAATATCCCAAATAAAATTCCATTGATTGGAACCACCTACTATTGAGAAGGCCAACCATCACCATAACTAAACATCACAACATATTTAATGCCTTCCCAACTCGGCACACCAGAAAAATTAGTTGGACTTAATCCTATAATGGAATCAATATTATTTACTAAAAGCAATAGGGGGGAATTCCTACAAAATCCATTTCAGGAAAAAACAATTGGACCCCATTCAATAATGACTTATTTTTTAATATTCAATTTCTACTATAAAATTCAAACATGAGGTGGGTCACACAAACAACACCCATTATTTTTACCATATAATGTCGAAAAAACCTGAATGGCTTGTCCTCAAAAAACCACCATACATTGTTTCCATGATACTAAATACAATAACCCAAGAAACATTCTCACTCAAGGTATACCACCATTACATATATACTGACCATTTTCATTCCATGACATCTGGTAACTCTATATCAATGCATCTACAACCTTTCAAAACATCATCATGCTCTACCACACAGATTAATATCACTATCAAAAACACCATTGTAATACACATATCCACTAAGGTCTATTATGTTCCTTCTCAAAACCAATCTTCATTATAAAATTTCAATGTTCATTCAAAAACATAAAAAGAAGGTGGTTTACAAATCATCTACAATATACCTCCTTTTATCTGAATTGGGTCATCCACTAACAACTCATACTGGGATACCCGACATCACCATTGGAATGGCACTAAATCAAATGGAATATGAGCATTCACACATTTAGAAATAATGATGACACCCAATGACACCTACCTAATTCCATTCATAATTTTAGATGTTGTTCTGGAACCAATCCACCATTTCCATTAATAGTTCTCATGTCATACCGTGCCCTTTAGTGACTAACTCACATGCATCCTGGATATCAATTTGAAACACCTGAGGAAAATTCCAACACATGGGTTATTAAACAACCACATAAAAATCTCAACAATCATCATTGAGGACCTAAAGTTTTCCTAACTTGTTTATTATTGGTATTTTTATGTCACCACATTGTCTAAATGTTGTTCATCAGAAATCTAAGGATGAGTTATCACTCCAACATTAAGTGTTTAATTACACTCACGTTACAATTTTTATTTCGAAAAACATGGATCACTTTTTGATCATAATATGTCCTCAAGAATATAGACATGTACATATATCATTTTCCAGATCAACAAAACTGAATCACCTACAACCTATCCTATACCAACCTAAGATTTTATGCGATATATTATTTTTAATTTCTTTAATGTGTTCTATTATACACTACACCAAGATTATCTTATACTATATGCAACACCATATTAGCTTGCAGTATACACAACACTATTATTGGATCGTGTTACACACAATTTCATGTTCGTATTGTGGAAATTATTCTACGCAACATTAAATATAGATTCTGTTTAATGTATAAATGAAATAAGTTTTGATTATGTTATACACAACACCAAATGGAGCTTTCACTACATGCATTACTGACTTGGCTTGCATTACACGCAATCAAGACCTTCATAGATAGCGTGTGTAGTACGCAATACCAATTTTCACTAAACTAGATATTATTTTAATATTATTATGAACTAGCTGTTATGAATAGTAAAACCCACTTTTTTAATTTTTATAAATTCTATCATTCAAATTGGAATTCATTTTGGGATTTCGAATATCAAAATTATCCTATGGTGAATTTTTGGTATTTTTCAGAATACATTCAATTTTTGATGAATAGTGAAAACACTATGTTACTATTTAAAAACCTACTTTTTTTTTAAATAATTACTTCTTTTATTTATATTTATTTTAGGTAAAAATTGATACATAACACCTATATATGTTCAAAGTAATTCACTGGAGTCAGTTTATAGTAATTTTTGATATATAAAATTTGTATCGAACTTTCCACCATCTTTTACCTACCTCCTAAGAGCTTTTTGCGAACATACATAAAACATACTTTTACCAATTTTGTGAGTGGAATTTCGAAAATCTGAGAGACACGGTTAATATCAAGGACTTAAATGTGGTTCAATGAGATAAAAATAATTTTTGGTGAATTGTAATTGTTTACTTTAATTCACCACAGTTAGAAGGAAATAGGGTAATTAAGGGTAAAAATGATATTATTATTACCCTAACACATGTCCTAATTCAATTTGATAAGTGTAATTCGACCAAAAAAAACCTTATAAATAAAATATGACCATTTAGGTCCATTGGGATTAGATTTGGATATTTATTATTAATTTATTTAAAGAAGGGTAATAATAGTTAAAATCAACGTTTAAAAACTAAATCATTTTTAATATATTGTTATTGTAGAGACCCTAAGCTTGACGTACATGGACATTACATTAGTTTTTCGGAATACTTAGTACATAACAAATGCACACACACAAGGACCGTAATAGTTTAGTGTCTTTGGAAACTCGAAATATAATCTTCTAATCGTGGTGAAAGATCTTCAACATCTCCTATAAAGATCTTCCCCTTTTTTCTTACCTACAACCTTTCTTTATATCCTCGGGAAAAGAAAACATATAAGGGGTGAACTCAAATGCCCATTAAGGGTAAACATAGATAACAGAAAACAATACATAAACATTTGAATGCAAAAACATAAACATAAAATCTAAACATCAAAACCATTATCAAAGAAATGAATATTGGAAGTACGTATGGCATATATCATAAGGGATCATCAATCATGATAAAATTTCATTGGAATAAAACATTTAATTTTGGAAACCATTCAAAACATTTTATTATTTCCATAGTAGCCAAGGCATTGCTGCAAAGACAATCTTAGTGGACAATGTCCCTTTCTGAATCGAGTTTACTCTCGTTTCAGTCCTGTAACACTGAACTGGATTAAATTACCGTTCCATCCATGTATATCTCATGAGATATAAATCATTAACCAATGCATTGGAGGGAGATATAGGTCCCATACATCTCATAATGAAATCATTCTTACTTGTTCCACACCATAAACATAATCATTCATCATAACCCAATGAATAAAAATGGGTTTCATAAACATCATCCCATCATAACATAATCCATATAAAACAAATGGATATCATTTATTCATAAGAAAAGTGAAACCATGTAAATCATAGAGACTTTATAATTGAAACACACATATATGAAAAAATTTCATTTTAGATGGAAAATGGTTTTGATAAAACACTTGAAATGAATTCTTGAGGAAAATATCCTTTCTTCATCAAAATCAATTTCATTTCACAAAGAGTCATGAAATTTTAAAAGAAAAATGTTTTTTTGAAAATAGTCATGAAATATTTCGGAGGAAGCATCATGAAAATAAGGCTTTATAAAACTGTAAAAATCCATTCATGCCGTATAAGTTAAAAAAAACATTGTTCTCGTACTTTTGCCGGAAAAGTCAAAAAGTGCCTCGTAAAAGAATGATTCCATACATACCATGTAGTAAACGTAAAAAATGGGTAAAAAGAACATTAAACATACATGAAATCATTTTTAGGAAACACATACATGTATGAGAACAATAACCCCAGTAAATACTTACGAATAACCAATCTCGTATAAAAATGAGATTTGCAAAATTATCCCTTACCTTATGTCTGATATGCTTCGTATGTATCCAAACCACCTGTATAATGATTTAAATAATGTTATTGAATTATTTCATAATCATCATCATTGTTATGTTTTCACATATGGTTCATTTACGACTTTAAATTACCCGTTCTTTTGTAAATTCATGTTAGTGTAGCATTTTGGGTAAAATCGATTCATTTATGGTCCATGATTTGAATTGTAATTATTCATATGATTACGAAGATCATGAGTAATTAATTCCAGAATATAAAACATTATTTATATATATAATATATTCAGAATATACATATATATAATAGATAAATAAATGGAATCAAATACACCGTTCATGGAGATGGTAGGCCGTACGTACGCATGAACGCTATTTTCGTTTCCTTATTGAGTATAATGGAATTAAGTAGATGACATACATATATATATATATACATAAATCCAATATCATTATAATGTCATATAATTCATTATTATTGCTTATATATACTTTATAATCATTCTTTAATGGTTAACATGGAGAATGAATCTCATCGCGTCGTGGAGACGGTAGTCCGTACGTACGCACGAGCGATGATATCGTTTCCATAATTATTGAATTTAATTGGATTGGATGATACAATATATCGGAATCTGAATGTTGTTATAATAACTATGTATAGTTATTCTTTACAACATTATACCCATCCAAGTAAGGTGGTATTGGAAAAACAGATTACACCACGGCGTGGAGACGGTATTCCGTACATACGCCCGCGTGGTGATTTCGTTTTCCGTAGGATGAATATAAGGTGAAATGGGGTTGTTTCATACTTATAATAACATATCAGTATATTAGTGATACTGATTTTATTACTTCATAATCAAACTACTAAATAAGATGAAGTGGAAGAAGAAATAAATGTGAAAGAATCAGTAACGGACTTTACCTCTTCTTTGAAGCGCCTCTTTGAGACCTCCTCTTAGGGAACTAAAATTGGTTTTTGAAGAAGACAAGGAACTCTAGGATGTTTCTAGGGAAGTGGAAAAGATAATTTGGAAGGGGTTTTCTGAGCATGAAGGCTCAATGTGGTGTGAGGAAGAGAGGGAGGAGGTTCTCTTTTATAAGGGAGGAGAGGGGCACCTTTGGAAAAACTAAAAATATTATTTAATTATAAAGTCATATTAGGTTTTAAATAGCTAAAAATTGATTTATTTCAAAGATAAGGTGGGGATGGGTCGAAATTATCTCATCCAATATATTTTTGACATGTTTAGTTTACTATTTTAACCTTATCATTTAGATTTAACTTTAAGTTAGATAATTTTACTTTTACCGTGTCTTTTTGTGTTCTTACAATATAAG
Organism: Viscum album; assembly: GCA_963277665.1. Lineage (NCBI taxonomy): Eukaryota > Viridiplantae > Streptophyta > Magnoliopsida > Santalales > Viscaceae > Viscum > Viscum album. Next base: position 1,702,123,438 of record OY728163.1, on the reverse strand, counting down.
GTTAATAAACATACTATTAAAAGCCAAATGAACCCCAAGATGTTTATTATTAATCTATCTAACATTATATAAGTCATTTGGACAAACCTATGATTTTTAGAAAAAAAAAAAAAAAAATATAATATATTTTTTTTGAACTATTTTATGTAAATTTTGACACTATTGGGTAATTGATTTTTGTGAAAATCATAACAGAAATATTAGTTCGAAAAAAGTTCCTTAAATCAATAATAACATGTCATATTAACCTAGAATTTTTTTTTAATTCATAAAAAAGTCTCAAATTACATTTATTTGGGTATTTATAACATCAATTTTTTCAATATTTCATTAATAAGATAATTACTGCATCATCTTTGTGCCATTAAATTAATTAAAGTCTAAAAATTATAAATAAAATACCATTATGTAGGAAATATTTTTATCTTTTAATTAATATTTATAGTCAAATTTATCTTAGGTATATCCCTATATTAAAAATAATTTACTTATTAAACTTTGATTTTACCTATTTTAACCCTTCTTTAAATAAATTAATATTAAATGTCCTAATCTAATCCAAGTGGGCCTAAATGGTCATATTTTATTCATAAGGTTGTTTTGGTCTAATTACACTTATCCAATAGAATTAGGACATGTGTTAAGGTAATAATAATATCATTTTTGCCCTTAATTACCCTATTTACTTTTAATCGTGGTTAAAAAAGTAAAAAGTTACGATTCACCAAAAATTATTTTCATCTCATTGAACCACAATTTATATACTGACATCAACTATGTATCTCGGATTTTTGAAATTCCATTCACAAAAGCGGTAAAATTATGTTTTATGTAAATTTGAAAATTCTCCTAGGAGGTGGGTAAAAGACGGTCAAAAGTTCAATAATATTTATATATATATATAATTATTATAAAATGACGTCAATGAATTAAATTGAACATATATAGGTAATATGTATCAATGTTGACCTAAAATAAATTTAAATAAAATAAATATTTATTAAAATAAAAGTCGGATTTTAAATAGTAACATAGTGTTTTCACTATTCATCAAAAATTGAAAGCTTTCAGAAAAATACCAAAATTTCACCCTAGGCTAATTTCGATTTTTCGAATCCAAAAATGAAGTCCATTTTGAAAGATAAAATTTATAAAATTTCAAAAAGTGGGTATTACTATTCATAACGGCTAGTTCAACTATCATTTTAATAATATATCGTAGTTTACTAAAACTAGGTATTGCGTACGACACACGCTATCGAGGAAGGTCATGATTGCGTGTAATGCAAGCCAAGTCAGGGTTGTGTGTTTTGAAAGACACATTTTTTTCGTTATAACAGAATCCAACCATTTTTAATTTATACATTGAATATATATATATATACTAAATATTGCATAGAATGACTATTATCAAACGAACTTGAAACTGTGTGTAACACAATCTAAGAATATTGTTGCATATAATGCACGCTAATACGATGTTGTGTAAAGCACAAGAAAATGTTGTTGTTGTTTAAAACACATGACATCAAAGAAATTAAAAAGAATAATTATCATAAAATATCATGTTGTTACATTCTACCCCCCTTAAAATGAATTTCTCCCTCGAAATTCGCCGGCGTTATACATGGTTTTTTACTTGAAAGTTTCTTTAATTGAAACCCACATCGTAAAATGAAATACCAAAACATGTCTTTAATAACTAAAGTATGAAACCTAATGGTTACCCAAATTAACTGATCACTGGGTTTCCACATAGGAGAACATAGGTGAAAATATGGATATGGAAGAGAAATCTAACCGTCATGTTCTGATAGAGAGTGGTAGAGATCATGGCTATGAAAAATTCAACAATAACAAAGCCATAAATTTGGGATGATCTAGGGTACCATCTGATTCATCGGGTATAAGATCACTAGTGAAAATTTTTTGGTTTTCAAGATCATTTACCTAAAGTTCAAGAATTTGAATTAGAATAAATACTTACTTTATTTTGCTACAATATCATTGTTGTTTGTGCTTTGAACATTTTTCACTTCATATATTAAAGAAATGAAGTGGAATTTGTTATTCGTGAAGTGTTAACATCTCATGTGATAGAATGATGCATCATTCCATATTTTTCAAACAAAAGGTTTGCAAAAGTTATCAAATATACATAAGTCCATCTATGGTGAGGTTAATCGTATAAAATTCCAAAAATCAACTTATACATTATATATCATACCGCGAAATAAAATAAAACATGTTTCTACTAACCAGGGACTTCTTGTATGTCATTGGTAGGCGATAAAGGCCAGTCGCACTTCGGTTGTGGGTTCGATTCTCACAGCCTTGTCCGACGCGATGGGCTATCGCCCATCCCGCAGGTTGTCCTTTTTCTAAAACTATATTATTATAACATCCCATCAATAATATTGAAAAAAGTTCTATCCTTAAACAATACTAACTTATTTCCATCATAATACATTCCAATCATTAGGCTTATCTAAAATACTTCGGTCCATGCTCATAATATAAAGAAAATGATTAAAAGAAATTTCACATAACAATCATGTGAATGCCATCATTTATCCCCAATATATCATAAGATATATCTTGTTGGTCAAATTAAAAACATGTGAATACATTAATCATGTATTCTCTTGAATAATGAATACCCATTGATCCTTACTGAAAACATGAATGCAGTTAAAAGTTAACACTTTCCACATACCAAAATCCTCAAAATTCTATATACTCAAACAATGATATCACTTAGTCCTTATATCAATCATGAGCTCATGAATACAATCAAACATCTCATTATCTTATTATCTCGTCATTATGTTCATATCATCTTATTTCAAAAATATTTGAATCACTTTTCATGGTTACCGATACCATTCAACATATACTTTCAAATACATTATGAAAAACAATAGTGTAACAATCCTTAAATGATTATTTATTCCATAGTACCATACATTATTCTTTATAAACATACAATCATTCCACTAACTTCTTAAACCACTAACTGAGCTTCATCATTTCTTTCATCTCATATTTCATTTGTAGTCTCTTCATCATCATCCACATTAATACTACTCATATGACCATGCTGATTCTCTTCATGAGATTTTCCCTTAGGGAATTGGTTTTCATAATTCCCATACATTCTACAATTAAAACATATAATCATTGTTGATGTCATAGCAATACCATTATCCTTTACCATGGTGTTAACTGAACCTTTTCCTTTGCACTTATTGGCTTTGTGTCCTTCTTTTCCACACCCAAAGAATCTTCCAGATCCTTTGAAACAATCTCCCCGACGACTCTTCCCACTTGATTTACATGAGGGAAATTTAACTTTTTTCCTCTATGATCATCATGAAAATACATCTTTCTCTTATTATCTGAGTCAGGAAACCTACCAAAGTTGAGATTATTGATCATATTATGAGATTGCTGATTAGGAATAATAATGATGTTTGGACTTCCGGATCTCGTTTCATTTGGTTTCTCATGTAGAATATCATTCCATTGTCTTCCATATCCTCCATTATCGTGAATCTTGCAGTTTCCATCCATTTTCTAAAACCCAAAATGTATAATTTTAGAGGAAAAATCATACTAGGGAAAAAAACATAGTAAAGGGGATGTACCCTCAATATCTAACATCTTAGGTTAAATTCTAAAATTGATACTGTAGTTCTAGGACTATATCCTATACGTATACTTATCCTTAGGGACATCCCTAGACATACCTTAGAAATATCTCTAAGGATCTCACTAACATTTTCTCATCCTTGTTTCCAAAGGTTGACTAAACCTCCCTCTGATACCAACTTTAGAGACCCTAAGCATGACGTACATGAACATTACATTACCTTTTCAGAATACATAGTACATAACAAAAACACACAAACAAGGACTGTAATAGTTTAGTGTCTTTGGAAACTCAGAATATAATCTTCTAAACATTGGGAATGATATTAAAAATCTCCCATAAAGATATTCCACTTTTTTTCTTACCTACAACCTTTCTTTATATCCTGGGGAAAATAAAACATAAAATGGGTGAGCTCAAATGCCCAGTAAGGGTAAACATAGAGAACATAAAACAATCCATAAACATTTGAATGCAAAAACATGAACATAAAATCTAAACATCAAAATCTTTAGCAATGACATGAATCTTGGAAGTACCTAAGGCATATATCATAAGGGAACATCAATAATGATAAAATAGCATGGGAATAAAACATGTAATTGTGGAAACCATTCAACACTTGTTATGATTTCCATAGTATCCAAGGCATTGCTGCCAAGACCATCTTAGTGGACAAAGTCCCTTTCTGAATCGAGTTCACTCTCATTTCAGTCCTGTAACACAGAACCATATTAACATACCATTCCATCCATGTCTATCTCATGAAATATAAATCTTTACCATATGCATTGGAGGGAGATATAGGTCCCACCCATGTCATAATGAAATCATTCTTACTTGTTCCACAACATAAACATAAATCATTCATCATAACCCATAGAATAAAAATGGGTTTCATAAAAATCATCCCATCATAACATAATCCATATAAATAAATGGATATCATTTCATCATAGAGACGTTATACTTGAAACATACACATATGAAATAATTTCATTTTATAAGGAAAATGGTTTTGATAAAACACTTGAAATGAATTCTTGAGGAAAATATCATTTCTTCTTCAAATTCAATTTCTTATAACCAAATGTCATGAAATTTTAAAAGAAAAAGAATTTTTTTGAAAATAGTTATGAAATCTTTTGGGGGAAGCTTCATGAAAATAAGGCTTTATAAAACCGTAAAAATCCGTTTGTGTTGTATAAGTTAAAAATACATTCTTCTCTTACTTTTGCCAGAAAAGTCAAAAAGTACCTCATAAAAGAAAGATTACACACATACCATGTAGTAAATGTCATAAATGGGTAAAAAGGACATTAAACATACATGAAACCATGTTTAGGAAATATGGACATGGATGAGAACAAAACCCCAGTAAATACTTACGAATAAGCAATCTCGGATAAAAATGAGATTTGCAAAATTATCTCTTACCATATGTCTGATATGCTTAGTATGTATCCGAACCTCCTGTATAATGATTTTAATAATTTAATTGACTTATTAAATAATAATCTTCATTGTTATTATATCATATATGGTTCATTTATGACTTTATATTACCCGTTCTTTTGTAAATTCATGTTAATGTAGGGTTTTGGGTAAAATCGATTCATTTATGGTCCGTGATTTGACTTCTAATTATTCATATGATTACTTAGATAATGATTAATTAATTCCAGAATATAAAACATGATTTATATATAATATATCTTCAGAATATACATATATATAATAGATTAGTAAATGGAAAGAAATACACCGTTCATGGAGACGGTAGGCCATACGTACGCATGAACGCTATTTTCGTTTCCTTATTGAGTATAATGGAATTAAGTAGACGACATACATATATATATATACATAAATCCAGTATCTTTATAATTTAATATATTTCATTGTTATTGCTTATATATACTTTATAATCATTCATTAATGGTTAACATGGGGAATGAATCTCATCGCGTCGTGGAGACGGTAGTCCGTACGTACGCACGAGCGATGATATCGTTTCCATAATTATTGAATTGAATTGGAGTGGATGATACAATATATCAGAATCATTATGATGTTATAATAAATATTTATAGTTATTCTTTAGACCATTATACCCATCCTAGTAAGGTGGTATTGGAAAAACAGATTACACCACGGCGTAGAGACAGTATTCCGTACGTACGCACGCGCGGTCATTTCGTTTTTGCATAGGATGGATAGAAGGGGAAATGGGGTTCTTTCATACTTATAAAAAAATATCATTATTTGATTGATACTGATGTTATTACTTTATAATGAAACAACTAAAGAAGAAGAAGTGGAAGAAGAAATAAAGTTGAAAGAATCGGTAACAGACTTTACCTCTTCTTTGAAGCGCCTCTTTGAGACCTCCTCTTAGGGTACTACAATTGGTCTTTGAAGAAGACCAGGAAATCTAGGATGTTTCTAGGTAAGTGGAGAAGAGAATTTTTCATGGGATATCCGAGCTTAAAGGCTCAATGTGGTGTGATGAAGAGAGGGAGGAGGTTCCCTTTTATAAGGGAGGAGAGGGGCACCTTTGGAAAAACTAAAAATATTGTTTAATTATAAAGTCATATTCGGTTTTAAATAGCTCCGAATTGATTTATTTAAAATCTAAGGAGGGTATGGGTCAAAATAATCTCATCCAATAGAATTTGGACAAGTTTAGGTTACTATTTTATCCTAATCATTTAGATTTAACTTTAAGTTAGATAATTTTACTTTTACCGTGTCTTTTTGTGTTATTACACTATAAGGTTAATAAACATACTATAACAAGACAAAAGAACCCCAATTTGTTTATTATTAATCAATATAACCTTATCTAAGTCATTTTTCCGAACGTTATATTTTTATAAATAATATAAAAAATAATAATATAATATTTGTTTTATAAACTATTTTATGTCAATTTTTACACTATTTGGTAATTGATATTTGTGAAAATCATAACAGAAATATTAGTTCTAAAAAAGTTACTTAAATCAATAAAAACATGTCATGTTAACATAGAAAATTGTTGGAATTCATAAAAAGTCTGAAATTACATTTATTTGGGTATTTATAACATCAATTATGTCAATATTTCATTAATAAGATAATTAATGCATCATCTTTGTGTCATTAAATTATTTAATGTCAAAAAATTATAAATAAAATACCGTTATGTAGGAAATTTTTTTATCTTTATAATGAATATTTATAGTCTAATTTATCTTATGTATAACCCTATATTAGAAATGATTTACATCTTAAACATTGATTTTTCCTATTTTAACCCATCTTAAAATAAATTAATATTAAATGCCCTAATCTAATCCAAGTGGGCCTAAATGGTCATATTTTATTCCTAAGGTTGTTTTTGGTAGAATTAAACTTATCCAATAGAATTAGAACATGTTTTAGGGTAATAATAATATCATTTTTACCCTTACTTACCGTATTTACTTTTAACCGTGGTAAAAAAAAGAAAAAAGTTAATATTTACCAAAAATTATTTTCAACTCATTAAACCACATTTTACGTACTAACATCAACCGTGTCTCTTGGATTTTTGAAATTCCATTCACAAAAGTGGTAAAATTATGTTTTATGTAAATTTGAAAATTCTCCTTGGAGGTTGGTGAAAGACGGTCAAAAGTTCAATAAAATTTTTATATATCTAAAATTTTTATAATATGACTCCAATGAATTACATTGAACATATATAGGTATTATGTATCAATGTTTACCTATAATAAATTTAAATAAAATAAATAATTATTTAAATAAAAATTCATTTTTTAAATAGTAACCAAGTGTTTTCACTATTCATCAAAAATTGAAGGTTTTTAGAAAAATACCAAAATTTCACCGTAGGCTAATTTCGATTTTCCGAAACCAAAAATGAAGTCCATTTTGAAAGATAAAATTTATAAAATTTCAAAAAGTGGGTATTACTATTCATAACGGCTACTTCTAATAATATTTTAATAATATATCGTTGTTTAGTAAAAATGGTATTGCGTACAACACACGCTATCGAGGAAGGTTGTGATTGCATGTAATGCAAGACAAGTCAGGGTTGCTTGTTATACCAAATTCATTTGTTGTTTCGTTATAATAGAATCCAACCATTTTTCATTTATACATTGAATATATATATATATATAAATATATACTCAATGTTGCGTAGAATGACTATTATCAAACGAACTTGAAATTGTGTGTAACACAATCTAAGAATAGTGTTGCGTATACTGCATGCTAATACGGTGTTGCGTGATGCACACGAAAATCTTGTTGTAGCATAAAACACATGACATCAAATAAATTAAAAAGAATACTTATCATAAAATATCAGGTTGTTATAGTTATACATAAGATAAATTCGACTATAAATATTCATTATAAAGATAATTTTTTTTACACATAATGGTATTCTATTTATCATTTTTAGAACATCAAAATGATAATTTTTTAATGACACAATGATGATGTAGTAATTAACTTATTAATAAATATTAACATAATTGATGTTATAAATACACAAATAAATTTAATTTGAGACCTTTTATGAATTCAACTAATTTTCTATGTTAATATGACATGTTAGTATTGATTTTATAAACTTGTTTCGAACTAATCATGTTGTTATGAGTTTCACAAAAATCAATTAACAAATATTGTCAAAATTGACATAAAATTGTTTTTTAGACAAATATTATATTATTAATTGTTATTATATTCCTAAAATTATATGGTTCGTCCAAGATACCTATATCATGATAGGTTTATCATTAATCGACCACTTGGGGGTCTCTTGTATGTTTATGGTAATTTTATTAACTTTATAATAAAAAAATTCAACGTTACATGGTAAATTTCAACATAATTAACTAAGATTTAAAACTAAAAGATAAGGATAATATAATTACCAAAACCTGTCTAAAATATATTGGTATAGAGGATTTCGACCCATCCCCACTTTTTCTTTGAAAAAAATAAATTTGGAGATATTAAAAACTGAATATGACTTTATTATAAAATAATATTTTATGTTTTTCTAGTGGTGCCCCTCTCCTCCCTTGTAAAAGGGAACCTCCTCTCTCCTCTCCTCGCACCACATTGAGCATTCATGCTCGTCCAAACCCTGCCCATTTATCTTCTCCAAATCCCAAAAAACATTCTGGAGGTTTTGGTATTCTCAAAAGACAAACTCAACAACCTTTAGAGAAGGCACAAAGAAGGTGCGTCAAAGAAGAGGCAATCTCTTCTTTTGATTCTCTCAAGATGCTTTCTTCTTCTACTTTGTCTTCATTAGTTGTCTCATTATAAGTGATAGAATCAGTATTACTTATATACTGATATGTTATTATAAATATGAAACAACATTATTTCACCTTTTATTCATCCAATGGAAAACAAAATCACTGTGCGTGCATACATACAGAATACCATCTCCACATCGTGGTGTAATCTGTTTTCGACCACCACCTTACTTGGATGGCTATAATGGTGTAAATAAATAACTATATATGATTATTTTAAATTTATATTGATTATGAAATATTATACATACAATTAAATACAATTCCATGATCATGGAAATGATATCATCGCTCGTACGTACGTACATACTACTATCTCCACAACGCGATGAGATTCATTCTCCATGTTAACAATTCATTAATGATTATAAAGTATATATAAAGAATAATAATGAAATATATTACATAATAATGATACTGGATTTATGTATATATATATATATCATTTACTTAATTTCATTCAATTCAATAAGGAAACGAGAATAGCTTTCATGCCTACGTACTGCCTACCATCTCCATGAATGGTGTATTTCGTTCCATTTATAGATCTATCATATATAAATGTATATGAATAATATATATTATATATAAATAATGTTTTATTTTCTGGAATTATTTAAATCAGGATATAAGTAATAATATCAAGAACCACAAGTCGATTCATGTACATTAAATGAAACGATTTTACCCAGATCGCTGCTTTTACATCGAATTTACAAACGAACGGTTAATATAAAGTCATAAATAAACCACATATGATATCAATACAATGAATATGATTCAGTAATAAGTCAATGACATTATTGAAATCATTATACAGAAGGTTCAGATATGTACAAAGCATATCAGACCTAAGGTAAGGGATAACTTTTTCAATCTCATTTTTATTCGAGATCGTTATTCGTAAGTATTTACTGGAGTTATTGTTATCATCCATGCCCATGTTTTCTAAATATATTTTCATGTATTTTTTTAAATCCCTTTTTACCCATTTTTCAAATTTACCACATCTTATGGAAGGAATCTTACTTTTGTTTACAACACGGGTAACATTTTGACATTTCCAACAAAAGTATGAGAAGAATGTTTTTTAACATATATGGAGTAAATGGATTTTTACTGTTTCATAATGAATTATTTCAATGAATCTTACTCTATATGATATCATGACTATTAAAAAAAATTATTTTTATGGGATTTTGTGAAAGGAAAATGATTTTGATGAAGAAAGGATATTTTCCTCTAAAATTCATTTCAATTGTTTTATCAAAACGATTTTCCATATAATATGAAATTATTTCCTATGTGTATGTTTAATGTATAATTTACTTATGATTTACATGGTTTCACATTTCTTATGATGAAATGATATCCATTTTGTTTTTTATGGAATATGTTATGATGGGATGATGTTCATGTAACCCATTTTATACTTTGGTTAATGATGAATGATTTATGATCATGTTGTGGAACAAGTTAGAATGATTTCATTATGAGATGCGTGAGACCTATATCTCCCTCCAATGTATTGGGTAAGGATTTATATCTAATGAGATAGACATGGCTGGAACGGTAACTTAATATGGTTCAGTGTTACAGGACTGAAACAAGGAGTAAACCCGATTCAGAAAGGGGCTTTGTCCACTAAGATGGTCTTGGCAGTAATTCCTTGGCTACAATGGAAATCATAACATGTGCTTAATGGTTTCCACAATTACATGTTTTATTCTCATGCTATTTTATAATGATTAATATTTCGTTATGATCTATGCCTTACCTACTGCCATGTTTTATGTCATTGCTCATGATGTTGATGTTTAAACATTATGTTCATGTATTTAAGTTCAAATGAATATGATTTGATTTATTTTCTCCATGCCTACCCTTACTTAGCATTAGAGCTCACCCATTTATATGTTTTATTTTCCCCAGGATTTAATGAATGGTTTTAGGTAAGACAAAAATGGGGAAGATCATTCTGTGAGATGATGAAGATCTTTCACCACGATTATAATATTGTGTTCCGAGTTTCCAAACACACTAAACTATTAAAATCCTTTGGTGTCTATTATTTCTATGTATTAGATATTCCGCATGATTAATGTAATGTTTATGTACGACAAGCTTTGGGACTCTACAGTTGGTATCAGAGGAAATGTTTAGTTAACCATTGGAAACTATGATGTGAAATCTCTAGAGAGATCCCTAGAGATATTTCTAATGTATGTCATGGGATGTCCCTGAGGATAAATATAATTATAGGTGATAGTCCTAGAATTATGGTAATGATATTAGAATTAAACCTATGATTTTATATATCAAATGTACTCCCTTATATTATGTTGTTTTCCCTACTATGATTTTTTCCTCTCACACTATTCTTATTGGGTTTTAGACGATGGCTGGAACCCGAAGGAACCATGTTGATCAATGTAATGGATGATGCAATGATTGTCCTCCTGAAAAAACCAACGTTATGGGAGATGGAGTGTAAAATATTATTTCTATACTTACACAAGATATGAATCATTATGGACTTCCAAATGTGCAGAGAAGCGAACAATATTTTTTTGATGCCTTCATGAGGCAACGTCCAATTTCTTTCAGTGGGTCTTATAATCCACTTGTTGCTAAACAATGGATATGTACCATTGAGAAGTTATTTTCCATATTTCATTGTTCGGAACACGAAAAATTTATTCCTGATATTTACCATTTAGAAGGTGTAGTGGATCATTAGTGGTCTCTAATTAAGAATACGAGTCTCCAAGATGAAATTGAATCCATGGAATGTGATGAGTTAAAGAACTTATTTTTCAATAAGTACTACCCTCGTATTCTTCGAAAAAAGATGGAAAAGGATTTCCTTGAGCTTAAGCAAAAGGATGATGAATTTGTCGGTGTATACAATGAGAATTTTACAAGGCATGTAAGGTATGAATCTGGCATTATCATCCAACCTGAATGTAATGATGATCAATTCTTAAGTGGCATAAAACCAAGTCTTCGAAGGGAAATATTTATAAGAGACTATAGTAGCTATGAAGAAATTGTGTGTTGTTCTATCATGGTAGAAATGGAAGTGGGTGTTACATATCCATCTCATGGTTTTTGAAAGAAATGAAAGATGGATTTCAAGGAGAAATCTCATAATAATGGTGAAAAGAAGATAAATGTTTCTTTATGCTCAATGTGTGGAAAGAAGAATGGTGGAGATTGTCTTAAAGGGACTAGAAAATATTTTATGTGTGGAAAAGAATGAAATCGAGCAGCTGAGTGTTGAAGTAATGGAAAAAGGGTTTCTAATGATGTGGATAATGAAAAGACTGTAGAGAACACACCGTGATCACTTCAATGCTTCAAGTGCAAGGAAATGGGGCATTATGCTAATCATTTCCCTAATCCAAGGGTTAAGGATGATCAACATGGGAAACCTATTATGACAAAGGATAAAGGGATGTCACATGCGATCATTATTGGCGATGTTGAATATGACAACGATGTGGTGAAATGATTAAGTGTTTAGGTAATGGGATTCCAAAAAAATGTTGTATATAGTATTGTGGAATATTAGAATATTTATGTATTGGTCTATTGTGGTTTTCAATAAATTTATTGTACCGGTAACCATGAAATGTTATTTTGGAAAGCAGGTGATATGATAAGGAGAAAATGAAATGTTTAATAGTATTCATGAGCTCATGACTGATATAAGGAAAAATTGATATCATGGTTTGAGTATATCGAAATTTTGTGATTTTTGTATGTGTAAAGAGTTAACTTTTGATAGCATTCATGTTTTCACTTTGGTTCAATGGGTATTAATTATTCAATAGAATACAGGATTATTGTATTCACATGATTGGAATGTGACCAACAAGATATATTGTATGATATATGGGGGATAAATTATGGTATTTACATGATTGGTATATGACATTGTTTTCTTTATACTATGATATTAGACATAAGTATTTTGGATAACCCTAAAAATTGGAATGGATAATGTTGGACATAAATTACTATTATCTAAGGCTAGAACATTTTTTTCAATATTATTGATGGGATGTTATAGTAATGATGTTTTAGAAAAAGGACAACCTACATGATGGGAGACAACCCATTGCATCGGACAAGGTTATAGGAATCAAACCCACAAGCAATGTGGGACATGACTTTATTTCCTACCACTGGCCTACAGGAAGTCCCTAGTTTGTAGAAACTAGTTTTATTAAGCAGTAAGATAGATGAAGTAAAAGTCCTTTTTTGGAATCATATATGATTAACCTCACCATAGATGGACTTATTTATATTTGATAACATTTACTGACCTTTTGTTTGAGACATATGGAATGACCCATCATTCTATCACACGATCTGCTAACACTTCATGAATGACAAATTCAACTTCAATTTTTTAAGAGATGATGTGGAAATTGTTCAAGGCATGAAATATAGTGAGATTGTACCAAAATCAAGTAAGTATTACTTTTGATTTGAAAATTATTCAACATTAAGGAAAAGATCTTGAAAACAAAAAATGTATTCCTATTGCCCTCACATCTGATTAATCAAGTGGTACCTTCGATCATCACAAACTTTTGGCTTTGTGATTGTTGGTTTTTTCATAGAAATGTTATCCACCACTCTCATCAGAACTTGATGGTTAGATTTTTCTTCCATATCCATATTTTCACTTTTGTTTTCCTATGTGGAGGCCCAGTGATTAGTTAATTTGGGTAACAATTACGTTTCATACATTAGTTTTTAAAGATAAGTTTTGGTATTTCTTTTTACGATGTGGGTTTCTATGAAAGAAACTCTTATGTAATAAACCATTTATAACCCCAATGAATTTTGAGGGGGAAATTAATTTTAAGGGGGGTAGAATGTAACAACCTGAGATTTTATGAGATATATTATTTTTAATTTGGTTGATGTTTTATATTATACACTGCACCAAGATTATCTTGTACTTTAAGCAACACCGTATTAGCTTGCAGTATACGCAACACTATTCTTGGCTCATATTACACACAATTTCAAGTTCATTTTGTGGAAATTATTCTATGAAACATTATTTATAGATTTTTTAAATTTATAAATGAAAGATGTTTTGATTATGTTATACGGAACACCAAAAGGAGCATTCACTACACATAGTCCTGACATGGCTTTCATTACATGAAATCAAGTCCTATATAAACCCACACAATATCCCATTTATCATTACTAAAACCCTTTAAACTAGAACACCCTCTACCTCCTACTCCGTATATTCCTCCTATGATTCCCCAAACATCCTATGAATCCTCTCCAATGCCATTAGGATAACTCATCCATTTAAGGGATATTCCACTCTCATATATTATCAAGAACACATTTTATGATATGTCTTTTAACTTTAATTTACAAAAGTTATGATATTTTAATACATACTTATATTAATTTCACATTGATTAATAATGATTTATAAAATCCTCTCACATTCATTATGTCATCCATGATATATTATAATCAAATTTTACCATTCCTAAATTCAGTAATAGATCCTCACTTTGGCCTATTAAATTAAATTCAAGAACATTGTGTAACAACATGAGTTATTATGGACCATTTATTCAATTAAAATAAAATTTTCATTTAAATCTCACAATTCAATAATTCAATCATTTTATTTACACTAATCCAACATCTCTTATATTACACGCAACACTGAGTTTCCGTATGAATCCCACAGAAATGAGTATATATTTTGTTCAAAGTATAAATGAACTATTTTAGGATTATGTTGTACTAAACACTAAACAAATATTTTACTATACGCAACACTAAATTTGGCTGTGTTATATGTTGGAGGGACCTTCCCCGATAGCATGCATTGTACGCTATATTGAGTTTCAATAAAGAACAAAATATTATAAAATTATTATTATTTTATGGGATATAAACTAGCCTTTATGAATGGTATTACCACATATTAAATATTACATGACATTAATATTAATATTTTGTATTTTAAATAAATGATATACGTACAAATTCAATCATTCAGATAAAAATTATTTTTCTATGATACACTATTTTACATCATTATGATGGAGAACCATTTTAAAATCTTGTTTTATACAATTTTAAAAGTTATATCTAACGTAATATACTTATTAATTGGAATTAGGACATCAAAATATTCCTTTGTAAAATTTATAATTTTTTTATGAAATTCATATTATAATGAATAGTTAAAAATACTGTCTTTTAATTCAAAGCTTCGTTTTCATCTAAAAAGTTTATGTAGTTAGATTATGTTATAAAATGTTTTTAAATGGTAATTGGGGTATGTTTATTTCATTTAATTAAATGTTAGTCATATAATGTAATTTTACCTTTAAATTGGACATCAATACATGTCAATCCTTTGATATTTTTTACTTCTTATATACTCAATTTCTAGTTTTGACCAATGAATTAATATTAAATTAATAAAAAGAACTGATGTGTTTTAAATTTTGAAAAATGTATTACATAATTTAAATTATTTGGTCCTAATTATGATAATATGTTATTTTTTTTTTGGATATTGTGATGAGTAAATATGTTAATTTTTTACAAAAGTGAAATGAAAATATCTTAAATTTTGATAACAAAAAATATAATAAAATAATAGAATTACCCTAACACCTACCAAAAATATATTGGCTGAATTTAATTTGTCCTTTATCACCTAATTATAGGAATTTATTCATTTAATTGAATGATTTATATTAATGAGATGTAATCATAATTTAAACAAATTAATGTGAGAGCATTTCAATCTAATACAACTTAAAATTATAATAATTTTAAAATATTTATAAACATAATAAATCTAAGAAAATAAATAGTATTTGGAAGAACAATGATATTATCTACATCATGTCATTCATTTATAATTATTAGTTATTATTTAATTACCATTAATGATGTGAAAATATTGATGTAGAAATTTTTTTATTAATTAAAATATAAACTAATTGGTTTCAGAAATATTAAAAAAAATATTTAATGAAAAAATTAACGTGCAACATGAATTTCATAGTCTACTGTGATGTTTTAGGAGTTTATTATATATTTTGGTTCGAATTAAACTTATATGGGGATTTTATATGAAGTCAAATAAATGAATAGTGTAAAAAATTAATATTATTGATAGTTTAAAAAAATAACATATTATTATATTATTTAAGAATACAAATAATATTGAAAAAACAACAAAGATAAAATAAAATGGTCTAAAATGTCATAAAATATTCAATTATTGATAATTTAAAACAAAGAAGGTAATATATAGCCATTTAATATTTAAAATATTATTACCACAAATAAAATTATATATAATAAATAAGGATAAATCAAAATGATAAGGTTTAAAAAAACATAAAGAAATTTCATTTTTGAGAGGATTTTTACACATATTCATTATATCATTGAAATAAATTATTTTTTGAGCATAAATGAATAAACTAAAATTATAATAAATTAATATTTCAAGGCTCTCCTAATGTGCCCCTCCACCCTCTTATAAAATGCCATCTACTATACCCACTAAATCAAAACATATACCCCCTTTGTATCATCCAAAATCTGCTCAAATAAGATTCCAAAATCTGTGACATCCTCCAAGAGGCCACACATTTGTCTTAAATCCATCCTTAAGAGACAATTTGTGAAAACCAAAAGAGGATACCTAAACAAGTAATAATAGTTTTATCACATCTTTCCAAATTATTTTCTTCTTATACTTCCTCTTTTAATGATGTTTTGAACTAATCTAATAAATCAAGTTTCTTCTACATGTTGAGATGTTATTATAATTTTGGGACCACCTCATACCACTTTTTATATATCCTACTAATAACAATATCATCATGCTAGTGTATGTATGACATACGGTCTCCATGCTATGGTGTAATTTTAATTCAACAATAAAGAATTATGATTGTTATATTGTTGAGTATAATAGATGTAAATACAGAACATAACATAATAATTATTCTTTAGAACTCATATAATATCCTATTTCATTTTACTTAACCATCAAGAAAATTATATCATCGCTCGTGTGTACACACGACTTACAGTCTCCACGGCGACATGACATTCATTCTTTACATTAACCATTCAAGAATGATTATAAGTTATATATTAGAAATTATAATAAAATAAATGTCGTAATAATTATAATATATATATATATATAATTTACTTTCTTCTATTCAATTCTATAAGGAAGCAGAAACAATGTTCATGGGTACATACGACCAACCATCTCATTGAACAGTGTCTTCCATTACATTTATACAACTACTATATATATATCTATATACTCAATATATATGTTATATAAATCTTTTATTACATTCTATAAGAAATTAAGTCATGATCTTGTCACAATATAAATAACAAAAAGTCAAAAAACGAATGATAAATAATATAATTATTACCAAAAACATTGCTTTAACAAGTTATTGTTAACTGGATGGGTAATATAAAGTAATAATTGTATCATATATGATGTAATAAATATTATTATTGTTTTGTAAGAAGATAATAATATTTTTAAACCCACTATAATGAGTTTTGGATATATATATATATATATATAAGTAATCAAACCAATTGAAGGGGATAATTTTGTAATCTCATTTTTATCCACGATTGTTTATACATAAATATTAAATGGTCTTATATTTATCAGTCATTTCCTTATTTTATAAGAATGATTTAATTAAATTTTGACTATTAATCTCTATATTTATAATGTAATGTTTACCCATTTTTTATTTTTAGATCATGTTTTGGAAGGAATCTGTATTTTTTTAACATTACAAGGTACATTTTGTCATTTCTAAAAAATGTACAAGGAGAATGTTTTTTAACATATGTTACATGAATGGACTTGTTTTTATAGTTTCATTACACCATATTTCCAAGATTATTCACCAAAAATATTTAAATTTTATTTTTTATTAAATTATTTCATATAAAATCAAATTAATTTTTTGAAAATAAATCATATTTTAATAATAATGGTAATTTTCATCAATAATTAAGTTCAAGTAATTCTTAAAAAAATTACATCTATTATGATGTTCTTAAAAAAGGTTATGTCTATATACATATTATTACATGGATTTGATTGTGTTAATGATTTAATGACATAGCATATGGATTATGTTATGATGGAATGATGTTTAAGAAACCCACTTTATTTCTAGTGTTATTATATGATGAATGATTTATATTTTGTGGCACATATAAGAATTATTTCATTAAGAGAAGGGTGGGATCTATATTTCCCTTAAATGAATTGGGTAATGATATATATCTCATTAGATAAACATAAATTTAACAACAATTAAATCTAGTTCAGTAATACGGGACTATAAATGCATGTAAATTTAGTTTATTAAAACATTGATGAAATGACATGTAATATCGGTTCAGTAATGGAAATTTTCCATTATGATAGTATTGGAAACCACTCGTTGTCAACTATGGTAATATTATTATGTTTTTATTTGTTTTCATCGTTTCCATGTTTTATAAAAATGATATTTTTTCATGGTTGGTGTGCCATTCGATTCGATTTCTTAAATATATCAAACTTTTATTTCATGACTAATGATTTTGGTTGGTTTTTTTCCAAATTTATTGTTCATTATTATACATGATTATGTTTATGGTTGAAGGACATTTTCCTTTCTTACCATATTATAAAATTTTAGCTCACCCCATTTTCTATTTCATTTTCCCCTGGATTTAAAGTAGGGTATTAAGTAAGATGTGTCAAAATGGGTTCTAGTAATAAAGTATAAAGTAGGAGAATATGTAGATGTTTTATAATCTTGTTGTTTATGTTTTAAAGTTTCTAATGTCAGTAAACTAATATGGACATTAGTAATCTATTTGTGTCATGTACTATGTTTTCTACAAAATTAATGTAATTTCCATCTATATCATGATTGGGTCATTACAACTGGTATCTAACCGAAGGATAAGTTAACCTTTGGAAACTAGAATGTGATGTATTTAGTGAGTTCCATAGAAATATTTCAAAGGTATGTCTATGGATGTCCCAAATATTATTTCTAATTATAGAATACAGTCCTATAATTATTTTAAAGACGATGAATATCCAAGGATTAAAGATAAAATTTTAGATATTGAATGTACCTCCTTGATTATATTGTATTCATAGTATGATTTTTTCCTCATACACTATGGTTTTTAGGTTTTAGAAAATGGCTGGAAACTAGATGATTCATGTAAATGGAAAATATGATGGACTATAGATTGATATTATTCACGAGAAACCAAAAGAAATGGGAATTGGAAGTTCAAACATCCTTATTATGCCTAATTAGCAATGACATAATTTATTCATTAATTTTAAAATTTATGAGTTTACTAACAGGGAATATATGATAATGTTTTAGTTTCAGGGTGATATTATTGGAAGAAATGTTGAATTTTCCTAATGTAAATCATGTGTGATGTTCACTGAGGAGAATGATTCAGTGGAACAAGAAGATTCATTGAATGTGGAAAAGTATGACAAACCCCAATAATTGCAATGAAAATAGATCAGTTAACCCTATTGATAATGATAATTTTATTTCTAAGACCTCAACGGCTATTAAATATTTAAATTTGGAATGTTCGTGCATTATAAAAATTGATTCCCTAAGTGACAATCTCATGAAGAGAGTCAACATGGTCATATGGGTTGTGATTGTGTTGGTGATGATTAAAATACTACAAATGATATATGAGATGAAAGAAGTTCTAAGGAATAAAATTATGATGCTCAGTCATGGTTTATGAATATAGGGGAGTTATGACATTATTATCAAGAATAATGATTTATAAGTAATTTTATGGTATTATGGAATAAAGAATCATCTAAGGATTGTTTCACCATTGTTTGTCCTTAGGTATTTGATTGTATATATTGAATAATTCCAGTAAAAATTAATATTTATTTCGATATTTTTATAAAGAACATGATGTGTTCATAATGATGGGATAAGTAGATAATGAGATTATTGATGAACTCCTGACACATATAAATACAATGTGATATCATGGATTGATTATATATATTTATTGGTATTTTGGTGTGTGGAATGAATTTATTTTGACAGAATACCTGTTTAAGTAAGGGTCTACTATAATTTATGTTATGATCATATTTCTAGATATTATATTATTAAGGTATTCACATGTTTGGAATGTGACAACCAAGAACTACCAAATAATATTTTTCAGTCAAATGTTAATTCGATTTAGATGACCTATTTCTAAAGATTTAAATTTTTAGTTTTTTGAAGTATTATAATGTTCTACATTTATGGATTGTATGAGTTATTTTCTAGTTGAATATTGTTAGATTAATTTATCATATCACTATAGGTGGACATATGTATATTTGGATACCTGATCAAGGTGTGACTTTAAATCATCTAGTTACCACCAATGGTGTCTAAAAAATTACTAGTTTAAATATATAGTGTTTGATACTAATAAATAAATAACCTGTAAATGATTTAAAAAATGGGATCCATTAGTTAAAAGTATTTACCTTACCAATTTTCGATATATAATACCATCACCGTCATATATGAAATCATTATTACATAATCCTTTTTTACCATATGTTATATGGGTTAGGTGTAAGGACCTGATCATTTATGAATACAATTATCTTTTTTTATTAAATTTTATTTCATTTGGATATAGAAAACACATGCATACATTTATATGTAGTTATATTTAAATGATCATTTAGTATCATTAAGGTTGATAATATATCAATATAACCATGATCACATGACCAGTATAAATATAGTATTATAACAAATCCTTTTGACATATATAAGGGAAGTTATGTCCTCCGCCAACATGATTATAATATCAGAATTCCATTTATTATAGCGAATGAGGGAGGTAGAACATATGGGATTTTCCATAGACCAAGACCCGTCCAACATCCAAAAACATAATTATGAGCTAAACTATTTATCATAGAAGTTCATGTTTATCGAGATCATTATCCTAAACATGTTCACCGAAAATGGTCATGAAAATCCCAACACCACTCACCTTACTCTTAGGGAATATTATATTGTAATAACATATATGTATCATTACCCTAGAAAATAGGATATGTAAATTATTTTTTTAAATAATAATTGATATATTTACCTATTATTTTATCTATGTGTATTCAATTAAATGCACAAATAGTCTTTCGGTAAATATTTGATTTCAATTTATTGGTGTATTTTTTTTAAATTAAATTATTTTAATAAAATATTATTATTATATAACATTTATTAAATATAGATGATGAAATTTTTTAAATGATTTCAATGGTTTTTTTATTGATATTTGAAAACTATCATTATCAAAACAAATATATTTTCAGAAAATTTTAGTTTTTATTTTAAAAATGAGATTTCCCATTATTATTAAATTATTAATAAAAAATAAATATTATTTTTGGAATCATGATATCTAAATTATTGATGAATTATTTTTTCATAATTTTATGAGATAGTAAAATTTTTTGGGTGAAAATTAAATACCGTATGAATACATTGTGTTGTATGACATCATAATGGCCAAATAGTTATTTAATAAATATTTTAAATGGAATATTTGGAGAAATAAATTTTTTTCCCTTTAAGGTATTTATATTTTTTATTTAATTTATTTATTTCATAAATCATTAGTGAGTCCTCCAAGACATAAAGAATATTCAATATATTGAAATCATTTCCTTTAATTCATGACCACATCCTCATATGAAAGGTTAATATTTTAATATCTTTTGAGATTTCCAATATAAAATGAAGTATTCCTCTCCCTTATTCAAAAAACCATGGTAAATAACATGTGATGGTTTTTTAGGAATATTATATTGTGTAGTGTCCAAATACAACATAATAACGAAATCCCACTCTATTTCTATATAAACACAGACAAGATCCCCATTCGCATCACTAAAACTATATTAAACTAGACCACCCTCTACCCCTGACCCCCTATATTCCTACGAAGTTGATCCTAGTCTCCTATAAAGCCTCTCCAAATCCTTTGGTTTCACAAATCCATGTAATGGATATTCTTCTCTACTATTTTATCAATCACTCCTTTTAGGATATGTCTTTTTGTTTCTGTTTACATTAGATACGATATTTTAATACATACATTTATTAACATCACATTGGTTTATAAATAATTATACATTCCTTTCACACTAATTATGCCATCCATGATACTTTATAATCAACTATTACCATGTTGCAATTCAGTAAGGGATCATCACATTGGTTTGTTTCCCTCAATTAATGAATCTTTTGCGACACCATGAGTTTTTTGTGAACAGTTTTTCATATAAATTGAAATTTTCGTTTTATATCTTTCAATTCACAGATTCAAACAGTTGTTTTACACTAATCAAACTAGTTTTATGTTACACCCACCACCATGTTTGCATTCAATACATGCAACGCTGAGTATAAATTTTAATGATAGTATAAATGGATAGTTTGTGGATTATTTTATACACAAAAACAAATGAATCTTTCACTATAAACATCATTGACATTAGTTGTGTTACATGAAAGAGACACCTTCCAATAAAGCTTGTGTTGTGCGTAATATTGAGTTTCAATAAACAATGATATATTATTGAAATATAATTATTTAATTGGATATAAACTAGACATTATGAATGTTATTTCCAGATATAGAATTTTATATAACATTATCTTTAATTTGTTGTATTTTCTATACATTATATAAGAACAAATTCAATCTTCTGGAAAAAAGAAGTATTTTTCTATGAAAAACAAATTAATCACCTTTTGATGTCGAACCATTTTAATATCTATTTTATTAAAATTTTATTTGTTATATATTACATAGTGAACTTATTTATTTAAAGTGGGAAATAAATATATACATTTGTTAAATTTTGGTTTATTTTCATGATGAAATTCTTATTTTAATGAATAGTCAAAAATACCACTTTTTAATTCAAAAAATACCATTCTTATAATGTATATATGTAGGTAGATTATATTTTTAATCGTTTTTAAATGTTTATTGGGTTATATTTCTGAAATTTATTTAAGTATTTTCCATTTGAATTAATTTCAAATTTAAATTCGACCTATACAGATGTTAATTTATTGATAATTATTAATTCTTAAAAACTCGCTTACTGTTTTTGAAACCAGAAATTAATTTTAAATTAATCATTAGAACTAATGTGTTTTGAATTTAGATAAATGGATTCCATATATTGAATAAGTGTGTCCAAATTATGTTAATATGTTAATTTTATTGTTTTGGATATTATGAATAATATGTATGCTAATTTTTATTTACTAGAGTGAAAGGTAAATCATATAAATTAGCATAACGAACAATATAATAAATATACTAAAATTACAATAACATCTACCAAAAACCTATTTAATTAATTAAATTAGTCTAATATCACCCAAGGTTGTGAATTTATACATTTAATTTAATTTTTTCAATTAAAGTTATGTAATCATAATTAAATCAATATAATGTGTCAACATGCCACTCTCATATATAGTAAATTATAATTGTTTTAGTGTAGTTATAAACATGAAAAATCATGGAACATAAATAGTAATAGTAATTATATTTATGTTATCTACATCTTGTTATTTTTTTAAATTTTTATAGATTACTTAGTTACATTTAATTATGACACAATAGTAATGTAAAAATTATATTATTAATGTAATTATTAAATAAATGGGTTTAGAAATATTAAATGAAATGTTCTAAGAAATGATTAATGTGTCACATGAATTATATAGATGAATATGATGTTTTATGTGTGTATTAAATATTATTGTACGAATTTATCTTCTATGTAGATTTTTTTAAAGTAAAAAAATTAACATTGTCAATATTTACATTATTGATAGTTTATAAAAATAAAATATTTTTAAATTATTTAAAAATCACATAACTATAAAAAAATTCATTGTCAAAATTAAATGAGCTAAAATTCCATTATGTATACAATTACTGATAATTGACAACGCGTTAGTAAATATATACAACCATTTAATATTTACAATATTAATCCCACAAATAAAATAAAATAGATTAAATAATGATAAATCAAAATGGTATGGTTCAATAAAATAAAAACGTAAATAAAATTTATTGGTTGAGAGGATTTTTACCAATACTTATCTTAACATTGAAATAAATTATTTTGGGTGCATTATAAATCGAAAAATAATTTATAATAAATTGACATTTCAAGGACTCATTAAAGATGAAGCTTTGAATACAAATATTAGAGAGAACAATATAAAATATAACTAAAAGCAAAGAGGAAGAGAATATTTGAATTGGATATTTAAATTTAGCACATTAATTATAAATTTCGAGTCTGATCATAATTCATAGATTGAGGATAGAATTCTTGTTTAGCCTCTTTTAGTTGTTATAAATATGGGAATTAATGTCCCCTAAGCTTAAAATGCCACAAATAATCATTTCATTAATGGTTCTCATGATGTGAACTGATTCTAACCATAATGCAATTATCTAAATGAAATTCATTTATGATAACTACGTGGATAGCATTCTGTCCATGAAAAATCATTCACACCATATGTTTTCCTGGTAACCCATTTTCAAATTACATATTTATTATCAATATTAAATTCCCCATATATTTATCCTAATCACTCCATCCATTTGTAACATCCCAGTTTCGGAATCCACCTAGAGGGTCCTCATACATAGTTAGTCACATGGCCTCAAGCGCATTTCCGCAAATACCAGAGGCTGCTGACTAGTAGTGAGGTCCTTGGGTATGATAGTGGGGAAACGATGCCGTCACTGGCATAGTACACAGTGGAAAATAGAAATAATAAACAATAACCGAAGCAGTAAACAATCCATACACAAGTGAACATCAGAAGACTAAATATGATAAACAACATGGGATAATATATATTGAAATGATACATGATACATATATGTATTGGAAAGTAGCCAAACAAGCCACAATGTTGAAAACGATACTAAACCAAAGTACAAATGAAAAACAGGAAAGCAACACATTAGCATCGTAAACCTCGACTTGGTCTCATGCACTCTAGCTCCAATGCAATCAAGTACTCGAAGTCCAAAGGTGCTTGCCCTTATCTATACCTACAAAATTATAATTTGTTTAGGCCCAAAATCTTGTCCCAAACAGGGTTTGAGGCTAAATCCAAGTAGGAGGCCACCCAATGATTTATGCCTAAAAGTCAGTGAGCATATGGAAGGTAATAGTATAGTCAGCAGTAAACAATAAACATTAAATAGGATGATGCACAAAATTATAAGTCCACAGATCAACAAGAAACAGTGAAGCAAACAACTAACAACAAACATGAAGCCCCTCTAGGAAGTACTCACAGCCAACCCCTCTGGTCCTAACCAAGAAATACCAAAAACCCTCCGGGCAGTACACTCAGCCTAACCCCTCTGAATTGGTCATTCGAAATTATAAGACTCTCAGAGGAACCATGCTCAATCAATTTCCCTTATAGACAAATGTAGTAAGGGACTCTCTGAATAAGATCACATGGTCTAATCCATTTATAGCCCAAAGGACTAGAGACTATCTATGGAAGCTCACTCATTCAATTACTCCTATAGCCTGGAATGGTTTAAGGAAATTCAATCAAAACAAAGAACCTCCAAGGAAGCTCACTCAGTCTACCCCTGTATAGTCTATAAATCTATAGACTATCTATGGAAGCTCACGTGATCTATCCACATGTATTCTATAATGTCCCAGACTCTCTGGGAAGCTTACTTGGTCTATCCTCTATAGTCTATAATGTCGATGAATCTCTGAGGAAGCTCAGTCGGTTTATCCCCTTATATTATATAGCACCAGGTTCTCATGGCCTCGTGCCAGTCAGTGCATAATAATGTTATATGGCCAAATTAAACCTACAGAGCTACTTGGCTACCCAGTCTACAGAATAAAAACCATGTTAGAGAACAACACTACATCCTATGGTCAGAAGGCATGGAAAATAGGTATAACGACTAATGGCTGAAAAAGACCAAAAGGTCGTAAACAAAGAAAGGCCTGGGAAAAACATCCATGAACAACAATTATTCTCATACATAACTAAATTACCTCCACACAATCTTACATAAAGGTAGGAAAACATCAGGGAAAAAACAGTAAACACGTAATACATCGTTCAAGGGTATTGCTGGAATTGGTGGATAAAACTCTATGACTTTGATTGGAAATGCACAAACCACCTACCTAGATGTTAAGAGATTGATATACATGAACCATGAGGATTGATTCTCCTTATAACATTGTAGATCTACAAAAACGTTCAAAACTCTCAACCCATGATAACTTGATAAAGATGAGGAATTTGAAAATAGAGCTCTAAGATAAGGAAGAGCATACCGATGCAGTTCCAACACAATCAAAAGTGGTTGATTTGGAGAAAATATGGATGCTTGAGGGCTCGGAGGATATTTGCGGCTATATGGGATTCTATCAGTTGAAGAAACTAGAGAAGAAGACAGTTCTGGGGTAAAGACATGACCTCAGTCAATTTAATGAAAAAAATAAAGTACACGACATGTAGTAGGATTTTATGTACTCCAATTTAAGTAGCCTCCAAATTACCCCTACAAGGTCGTGTGTGTGGCCCGGAAATGGCCATCACACAGACTCACGTTGAAAGGAAGTACACAACGTGTACTCATAATGTACACGATGTATACTTATAATTTTTCCATAAACTCCTTTTTTCTCAAAAACTCTAGAAAAAGAAAAAACATACCTGAAATGAAGGTTGGGGTTCTTACAAACTTCCCCCATTAATGAAATTTGTCCTCGAATTTCCCTAGTGAGGTGTGGAAGATAAATCACCGAACAGCTCTGGCCACTACGATCGTACATCGGTCTCCCTCTCCCATGTCTCATTCCGCACTCACCCGTGTTTCCATAACACCCATATCAGATGAACAGACTGGCCACTGAGACCCTTCATACTACGATCGACAATCAAGATAGGATGATCCTCAAATGATGAATCCTCTTCTAGCTCAACCTATTCATGATGAAAGAAATGAGATGGGTCTAAAAAGTAACGTTACAACTGAGAAATTTGGAAGACGTCATGCATATTCTGGTACCTATAAGGTACCAAAAACTGATATCCAACCAGCCAAACACTCTCCAACACCTCAAACAGACCGACGTATGGTAGTGAAATCTTACCCTCTCTCTGAATCCTCTACTATCCCACCCTCAGTGCGACATGCCGGGAAACCTGATCCCCAATCTCAAACTCCAAATGTCATCTCCGCTGATCAGCAAAATACTTCTGTCAAGACTGTACCATATCCATCCTCTTCAAAATCAACTCTATCTGTTATGATGTCTCCAGAAAAAGATGAGGTCCCAGCAAAGATTCTTCTCTTGCCTCCAGCCAGCATAATGGTGATCAACATGGCCTACTGTACAAATCCCTATATAGTGACATCTGAATAGTTTCTTGAAAAACATTATTTTAGGAAATCTCCACAAGAGGGTCATGCCTCTCCTAAGAACCACCAATGTCTAAATGAAAGCTCAGAGCAATCCTTAAGATCCATAATATTATTCTCACACTGGCCATCTATTTGGGATTGATATATTGTACTAAAAAGTAAATGTTTACCCTAGGCCTTCTGAAGCCTGTGCAAGAACTGAGAAGTAAAACACGCATCTTGATCTGAAAAAATGGAGTTTGGAACTCCATGTTGACATTAAATCTCTCTGATGTACAACAATCCCAGCTCATCAACACTGAAGGTCTCTATGATTAGCAATAGGTGAGAAACCATTGGGATTATGTCAATGAAAACCCAAACGGAGTCGTTCCCTAAAGGAGACTTTGGAAAACTGGTCACGAAGTACATCGCGACATCATTCCACTTCAACTCCGGAATGGGTAACTACTGCAGAAGCCCTACTTGTTGCTAATTCTCCGCTTTCACCTGCTGATAAGAGGAAAAACTCATGAAAAAACCAGCAACATCTCTCTTAATACCTGGACACCAATACTGGTGGTGTAGAACACGATACATCTTGGTGATTCTAGGATTAACTACCCAAACAGAGGATGAAAATCCCAGATAAACTCCTCACGTATTTCTACTGGCACCCAAACGCGTCCCTGGAAATGCAAGATCTTATCCTCGCCCATTGTCAATCCAGGAAGAGGTTCCTCCCTTGACCCACTCTCCTATAGGACAAGGCCTTCTGAGTCTGATAGATGCATCATCTGTATCTAATCAACAAGTGTAGATGTAACAACTACAGAAGATAGAATGATCTGGATCTGTCTGTCGTGCACCTCCAAATGCATCTCAAAGAACAGAGTCATAAGTTTCCACTCACTGCTAGCCTCCTAAAGTGGGTTATATGAGTTCTACTATTGAACACATATGCCAATGTGTTTCCCTTTCCTGGCGTATAGTCAAGCTCAATGTCGAAGGATAGAAGATACATGACCCACCTATTTTGTATCAAATTCAGATCAGGATGAGTGCAGATGTACTTGAGACTCTTTTTTACGGTAAACACCACAAAGTTCTCACCCAGAAGATAATGTCTCCATCAGTGCAGGTCATGAACAATAGCTGCCAACCCCTGATCAAGCATCAGGTAATTCCTCTCATGTGGCCTCAACTGTCGAGACCCGTACACAACGACCCCATATCCCTGCTTAAGCACATCTCCCATCCCGTTACCCGAAGCATCACAGTAGACCGTATTGCTCTTGTCCAGCTATGGAAAGACTAGTATTTGTGCGGACATCAACCTCTCATTCAGCTCCTGAAAGGATAACTCATAGGAATATGAACATAAGAACATCAACACATTATTTGTCAGACCCGTCAGTGGCTCTAATAGGAGTGAAATGTCCTATATGAAATGCTTGTAGTATCCATCTACCCTAAGAAAACTCCGTACCTCAAAGACATTCTTTTCTTTCTCGCAGGAAACTACATCTCTCAATTTCTCTCGGTCTACTGATCATCTTGTCTCTGAGATAACATGTCCCAAGAATTGAATCTGATCCATCGAAAAGTGGCATTTCGAGAGCTTAGCATATAACTGATGCTCTATCATTGTACACAGAACGATCTTATGTTGGTAATCATGTTCATGTCGAGTGTGAGAGTACACCAAGATATCGTCCACGAAAACCACCATGAAGGAATCCATATATGGATGTAACACTCGGTTCATCAGTGCAAAGAAAATGACATGCATCTTTGTGAGAACGAATGACATAACCATACACTCGTATAGACCATAACTTCTCCCTAAAGCTATAAGTGGTTTATCAGATGTTCTAACATGAAACTTATGATAACAGGATCTCATGTCAATTATCGAGAACACTCAGGCTCCTCAAAGATGATGAAAGAGACCATCGATCCTCAGTAATGTATATCGGTTCCTAACCATAAAATTATTTAGCTTCTGATAATCCACACAATGCCTGAGGTTTCCATCTTCCTTCTTCACAAACAGGACAGGCAAACCCCGCGGAGAATTACTGGGTCGGATGAGAGCCTTTGGCTGCAACTCCTCTAACAGTTTCTTGAGCTCTTGAAACTCAAGTGTATCCATCCTATAAGGAGGAATGGACACCAGTGCCGCTCCTGGCTTGAGCTCAATCGACAAGTATATCTCATGCTCAGGAGGTAAACCTAGAAAGTCCTCTTGAAAGAAATCTCTAAAATGGTCCACCACTGCATGATCTTCTAACTGTGAATTCCCCTGGTCATCTAGATAATGAATCGATATCTGTGATGTAACCCCTCATAGCCCTGGATGCTCGGGTCCTGCTCGACTCTACTGGACATCCCACTCGCCTCTATGAAGAAAATATCAACCCTATGGTGATATGAAACTCACCCTATGATGATAAGTGTTGAATACTTCCTCGAATGGTACTAAATAGTCTATTCCGATAATGACATCATAGATCATCGTCTCTAGGACATAGAGTTCCCATAAGAAGTGTTGCCCAGCAATCTCAAGAGGGAACTCTCTGCACTAACGTACGCTAATTGTTTCAGTACCCAATGGTGTGTCTAGAGCCAAAGTATTGGAAGAGGAAAAGAAATAGAGCATAGGGATCTCAATAATAGTAACAGAGATAAATCTATGTGTAGCACCAGTATTGAAAAGAGATGAAGATAAAACTGAGGCTACTAAGATCATACCTCTAACTGTAGATGGTTGAGGATCCTTCTCCTGATTGGTCTGATCCACTGTAAAAGTCCGGACTGTAGCATGGAAATGTGACCCTAGCGAACCACTCTAAGCTGATCAACTCTACTGTCGCTGGTAACCGGGTGAATGACCACCATGGTCGCAACCTCCACCTCTGCCTGAATGGCCGGAAGAACTCCAGTTCCCACACTAGTGAGAAACTTGAGATGCATCTCCTAAACATGGGTCAAAGAAGAATCCCTACCACTAGATGTAGGAGGGAAGATATGACAAAAACGTTGAATATAACAAATTTTACCACAAGATCGACACTCTATTTGGTCTTTATGGCACTGAGGTCATGTATTCCCGCTACTCTCGCATTGGTATCATACTACATAGATGCCCAAAGATACATTCTACCTACTATGATCTCCTTGAGAAGACTCCTTGTGGAGATTCCTGCTATCAGTAGGAGGAACACTGACATTGGATGTCGAACCGCCCTATCTCACAGCTCCAGAATCCCTCATATTTCCCTCTATGATCAGTTCCTGGTTCACAATAAAGGATATTAATGACAACTTGAAGATGTTCACCAATGAGAATATGTCATTCCTCATACCATCATTGAACATCCTATCCAGGAACGACTCATCACCTGCTGGAATATGTGTGAAACACTGCTTCTCAATAAAGCGAGATGAGTACTCCATAACAGAAAGAGTACCCTGATCTAGACTCATAAAATTTAGGGATCGATCGGCACTCAAGGTCTCCGGGTTGATGTAATCGTAGAAGATCCGCTAAAACTCATCCCAAGTCATAATCTGCTAGCGTCCGTACTGTGAGATCACCTCCCACCACCTCTTTGTTGAGTCCCAGAGCATATAAGTAGCGAGCTTCACCCTATTCTCTAGAGGTATCTCCAGATTCTCGATAATTGTCAGTGTTGCCTCTAGCCATGACTCTGCATCCTGAGGTCCTCTATCCCCTATGAAAGTAGAAGGATACTGCTGCTGGAAAACCCACATCAATTCTTCAATCGATGGGGTAAGAGGCAGCGCTCCCTAGATGATATGCATAATCCTCATAAAATCATTCCTAAACTGCACATCAACACCAAAAACCAGTATAAATGCTGGTGTTATGGATACAACAGCATGAGGATATACAGGAGGTCCCTGATCAGCAATATCTGGTGTCTGATCAGTTTCTGGCAACTGACATACAATCGGAGGACGACTCATTGGAATAACTCTGAAAGGTCAAAGCGCACCTTAGATCAGGATTATCAAAGACTGATAACACAAAATTATAAAAGGGGAACAGATGATAGAAACATTCCTGATATTTAAAACATGATTACATGGTGTGTATTAAAAATTACATGGCATGTTCTTTCAAAACCATTCATAGGGTCGTGTACTTCTTCCAAAATTGGTCATGTAATTCCCCAACCATGCGGCGTGTTTTCCCCACACATGGTGTGTACTAGAAAACTATTCCCTAGCCCGAGTCTCCTTACATGGCTAGCCCACATGGTCTTTTTAATCCTAGACTACACGACATGTTCACGAAGGACACGACTTGTACTAGAGAAGCATTCAACAACTCGTGTTTTTAGTTACATGGTTGGCTACATGGTTCACTCTACACGGCGTGTTCTCCAAGAACACGACGTGTACATGATGGATTTCCCCGACTCGTGTTGTTCGTGATACGACCGCGTACTTATGTTACAATGCAAGACGTCTGATATCAGAACACATCATTTGTAGTCATGGTTTCATCCATATGTGTCGTTATCCACATGGGTAGACACACGGTCACTACATCACGGCGTGTATGTACCATACACGGTGGGTTCCTAATTTTTTTTTCACAACCCAGTGTTACTGCCCACACAGTGAGAGACACAGTTTATATACTACACGACGTGTATTAATAAAGCATGCACGATGTATTTTGGTTTCTTCCCTGCATTTTCTCAGAAACTGCTCTAATGCCCTAAAAACACAGAAAATAAGAGTAAAGGTACCAAATTCCGATCTGTGAGGGCCCATATTCCCTACGTATCGAAGAATGGAAATTTAAAAAATTTAGAACATGGATACCAGGCAATGATCCACCAAATTATGGTCCATGAGGGCACGTATCACCTCCCGAACCAATGTTTGGAATATTTTAAGAAATGTAATATGCAAACAAATTCCTTATCAAACAGCAGAGATTCTATCAAAACATATATCACAACGGCAAGCATAATCTACACAATGTCTATCACAACACATGGAATCACTAATGCATCCTAAATTACATGGAAAGAATTCATGGAATGTTTTTTCTATCATGTTCCTATATGATTCATGAGAATGCATACCCTCATATCATTGGGTTGCAACACAAATAGAACTGCAATAACAACAATGGTCATAGAAAAAAGCATGTGAATCACCCAACAGTGAAATCAATTCAATTTTAAATGTGAAGACCAGTAAAACTGCAATAAAAAAGGTCTATGGATTTTCACAATACATGGTCTAGATACTCCCGGGAAAACCATATTATCAAGTACCTATTCTTTCATATCTGGGGATATAGGCTCCAAACAGCATTTCAAGAGAAAATAATTCCTCTGATTCCACTTTTTAACATCCAGGTTCCTGAAGCCACCCAGAGGCGCCCGACACCCGGTTGGTCACATGACCACAAGTGCATTTCCCCAAATTCCAGAGGCTGTCGACTAGCAGCGAGGGCCTTGGGTGTGATAGTGGGGAAATTATGCCCTCGTTGATAAAGTACAAGGTGGAAAAGAGAAATAGTAAACAATTACAGAAGGAGTAAATAATCCCTATACAAGTGAAAAGTGGAAGACTAAATATGATAAACAACATGAGCTAATATATATATAAATTATTCATGATACATATATGTCTATTTATGCATCCAAAAAAGTCACAAGGATGAATACGGTACTAAACCATATAAAAACGAAAAACAGGAAAGAAACATCTGAGCATCGTAATCCTAGGCTTTGTCCCATGCTTTCCAGCTCCAATGCAATCAAGTACCTGAAGTCGAAGGGCAGTTACACTTTTCTATAACTACTGCAATATAATCTATTTGGGCCCAAAAGCATGGCCCAAACTGGTTGTGAGACTAAATCCGTGAAGGCATCCACCCGAAGACCTTTTCCTAACAGTCAATTTAACAACCTGAGATTTTATGAGATATATTATTTTTAATTTCTTTGATGTGTTCTATTATACACTACACCATGATTAGCTTGTACTATGCACAACATCGTATTATCATACAGTATACACAACACTATTATTGGATCTTGTTACACACAATTTCAAGTTTTTTTGTGGAAATTATTCTACGAAACATTAAGTATAGATTTTGTTTAATGTATAACTGAAAAATGTTTTGATTATGTTATACGCAACACCAGACAGAGCATTCACTACACGAAGTCCTGACATTGATTGCATTACACACAATGAATAACTTTTTTGATAGCGTGTGTAGTACGCAATACCAAGATTCACTAAACGAGATATTATTATAATATTATTATGAAATAGCAGCTAAGAATAGTAATACCCAATTTTTGAAATTTTATAAATTTTATCATTCAAAATGAACTTCATTTTTGGATTTGGAATATCGATATTATCCTGGGGTGAATTTTTGGTATTTTTTTGAAAACTTTCAATTTTTGATGAATAGTGAAAACACTGGGTTACTATTTGAAAACCGACTTTTTATTTAAATAATTTTTTATTTTATTGAAATTTATTTTAGGTAAAAATTGATACATACAACCAATATATGTTCAAGGTAATTCAGTGGATTCATTTGATAATAATTATCGATATACAAAAAATTTATTGAACTTTTCACCGTCTTTTATCTACATCCTATGAGCTTTTTGCAAACATACATAAAACATAATTTTACCGTTTCTGTTAGTGGAATTTCGAAAATTTGAGAGACACGTTTGATATCAAGGACTAAAATGGGGTTCAATGAGATGAAAATATTTTTTTGGTGAATAGTAACTTTTTTACTTTTATTTACCACGGTTAAAATTAAATAGGGTAATTAAGGGTAAAAATGATATTATAATTATCATAACACATGTTCTAATTCTATTGGATAAGTGTAATTCGGCCAAAAAAACCATAGGAATATGATATGTCCATTTAGGTCCACTTGGATTAGATTAGGACATTAATTATTAATTTATTTAATGAAGGGTTTAAATAGTTAAAATCAATGCTTAATAACTAAATCATTTTTAATATAGGGTTATAAATAAGATAAACTAAACTATAAATATTCATTAGAAATTTAAACAGATTTTCTACATAAATGTATTTTATTTATAATTTTTAGACGTTAAATAAGTAAATTTATCAATGACACAATGATGATGCAGTAATTACATTATTAATGAAATATTATCCTAATTCATGCTATAACTACAAAAATAAATGTAACTTGAGACTTTTTAGGAAATAAACTAATTTTCTAGGTTAATATGACATGTTATTATTTATTTATTTAACTCTTTTCGAACAAATCATGATGTTATGATTTTCACAAAAATCAATTACCAAATAGTGTCAACATTGTCATAAAATAGTTTTTTTAAACAATATTATATTATTAATTGTTATTATATTCCAAAAAGTCTACTGTTCGGACAATATACTTATATCATGATATTTGAATCATTAATGGTCCACTTGCGTGTCATTTGGATGTATATGGTATGTTTATTAACTATAAAATATAAAAATACAAAGTGAAAGGTAAATGTCAATCTAATTAACTAAAAGTTAAAACTAAAATATATCATTAATATAATGACCTAAACCTATCTAAAATCTATTTGTTTAGAGGATTTCGACCCATCCCCGCTTTATCTTCGAATGAAATCAATTTGGAGCTATTAAAAACCGAATATAACTTTATTATAAAATAATATTTTATGTTTTTTCCAAGGTGCCCCTCTCCTCCCTTATAAGAGGGACCTCCTCCCTCTTCTCCTCACACCTCTTTGAGCATTCATGCTCGGCCAACCCCTTCCCATTTCACTTCTCCAGTTCCCTAGAAACATTCTAGAGGTTCTGGTATTCTCAAAAGACCAAATATTCTTCCTTAAGAGAAGGCTTAATGGAGATGCGTCGAAGACGAGGTAATCTCTTCTTCTGATTCTTTCAAGTTTCTTTCTTCTTATACTTTGTCCTATTTGGTTGTATCATTATAAATTAATGTCATAAATATTAATTATATACTAATATATAATTTTAAATATGAAACAACCTTATTTCACATTCTATCCATCCTATGGAAAAACAAATCACCGGTTGTGCGTACGTACGGAATACCGTCTCCATGTCGTGGTGTTATATCTTTTCAACCACCACCTTACAAAGATGGGTATAATGGTGAAAATAAATAAATATATATGATTAATGTAAATTGATTTTTATTATGAAATATTATACATACACTTCAATACAATTCCATGATCATGGGAATGATATCATCGCTCGTGCGTACGTACGAACTACCATCTCCACGACGCGATGAGATTCATTATCCATGTTAACCATTAATGAATGATTATAAAGTATATATAATGAATAATAATGAAATATATTACATAATAATGATATTGGATTTATTTATATATATATATGTATGTCATCTACTTAATTCCATTCAATTCAATAAGGAAAAGAAAACAACTTTCAGGCGTACGTACGGCCTACCGTCTCTATGAATGGTTTATTTCATTCCATTTATCGATCTATCATATATATATGTATATTCTGAATATATATTATATATAAATCATGTTTTACATTCTAGAATAATTTAAATCATGATATAAGTAATAATATCAAGAAAAACAAGTCGAAACGCGTACAATAAATGAAACGATTTTACCCAAATCGTTGCTTTTACATCGAATTTACAAATGAACGGTTAATATAAAGTCCTAAGTAAACCATATATGATATCATAACATTGAATATGATTCTGTAATAAGTCAATGTAATAATTTAAATCATTGTATAGGAGGTTCGGATATGTAATAAGCATATCAGATCTAAGGTAAGGGATTACTTTTCCAATTTCATTATTATCCGAGATTTTTATTTTTAAGTATTTACCTGTGTTATTGTTATCATCCATGTCCATGTTTTCTAAAAATGTTTTCATGTATTTTTTTAAAGTCCTTTTCACCCATTTTTTAAATTTACCACATGTTATGAAAAAAAGTCTTATTTTTTTTACCACATGAGGAACTTTTGACTTTTCTGACAAAAGTACGAGAAGAATGTTTTTTATAACTTATATGGGGTGAATGGTTTTTTACGGTTTCATAATGACTTATTTCAATGAAGCTTACTCTACAAGAGTTCATGATTCTTTTAAAAAAAATCCTTTTATGGCATTTTTTGAAAAGAAAATGATTTTGAAAAAGAAATGATATTTTCCTCAAGAATTCATTTCAAGTGTTTTATCAAAACCATTTTCCATATAAGATGGAATTATTTCATATGTGTATATTTCAAGTATAATTTCTCTATTATTTACACGGTTTCACATTTCTTATGATGAAATGATATCCATTATTTTGTATGGATTTTGTTGTGATGGGATGATGTTTATGAAAACCATTTTATACTTTGGGTAATGAAGAATGATTTATGATCATGATGTGGAACAAGTAGGAATGATTTCATTATGAGATTGGTGGGACATATATCTACCTCCAATGAATATGGGAAAGAGTTATATCTAATGAGATAGGCATGGCTGGAACAGTAAGTTAATCCGGTTTAGTGTTACAGGACTGAAACGATGAGTGAACTCGATTTAGAAAGGGACTTTGTTCACTAAGATGGTCTTGGCAGTAATGCCTTGGCTACTATGGAAATCATAGCATGTGCTTATTGGTTTCCACAATTACATGTTTTATTCTCATTCTCTTTTATCGGGATTAATTTTTCTTTATGATCTATGCCTTACAAACTTCCATTTTTTATGTCATTTCTCAAGATCATAATGTTTACATATAATGTACATGTATTTTAGTTCAAATGTATATGAATTGTTTTATTTTCTCCATTCTTATAGTTACTGAGAATTTGAGCTCACCCTTTTATATGTTTTCTTTTCCCCAGGAATTAAAGAACAGTTTTAGGTAAGAAAACAAAAAGGGGGAGATCTTTATGGGAGATGTTGAAGATCATTCACCACGATTAAAAGATTGTTTTCTGAGTTTCCGAAGACAATAAATTATCATGGTCCTTTGGTGTCTATTTTTTTTTATGTATTAAACATTCTGAAAATAGTAATGTAAAGTCTATGCACTTCAAGATTTGGGTCTCAACAGTTAGTATCAGAGGAAATATTTACTTAAACTATAGAAACTAGGATGCGAAAGCTTTAGAGAGAACCCTAGAGATATTTCTACGGTATGTTTAGGGATGTCCCTAAGGTTAAGTATAAGTATATGTTATAGTCTTAGAATTATGGAAATGATATTAGAATTATACCTAAGATGTTAGCTATAGAAGGTACTCCACCTTCATTATGTTTTTTTCCCTAGCATGATTTTTTGTCTCACACTATTCATTTTGGTTTTTAGACGATGGCTAGAACCCAGAGGAACTGTGTTGATCAATGTAACGGACGATGCAATGATTGTCATCCAGAACAAACCAACGTTTTGGGAGATGGAGTGAAAAATCTTATTTCTATACTTAAACAAGCTATGAATCATTCAGGACATCCAAATGAGCAGAGAAGGGAACAATATTCTATTGAGTCCTTCATGAGGCAACGTCCAACTTCTTTCAGTGGGTCTTATGATCCACTTGTTGCTGAACAATGGATTAGTAGAACTGAGAAGATATTTTCCATATATCGTTGTTCGGAACAAGAAAAATTCATTCTTGATATTTACCATTTTGAAGGTGAAGTGGATCAATGGTGGACTCTAATTAAGAATACGAGTCCCCAAGATGAAATTGAATCCATGGAATGGGATGAGTTCAGGAACATATTTTTTAATAAGTACATCCCTCGTATTTTTCGAACTAAGATGGAAACATATTTCCTTGAGATTAAGCAAATGGATGATGAATCTATTGGTATATATGAAGCGAATTTTACATGTCTTGCAAGGTATGCATCTAGCATTATCATCCAACCTGAAAGTAATGTTGATTGATTCATCAGTGGCTTAAACCATAGTCTTCGAAGGGAATTAGATATAAGAGACAACAGTATCTATGAAGAAATTGTGTGTTGTACTATCAAGGTAGAAATGGAAGTTGGTGTTACATATCGATCTCATGGTTTTGACAAGAAACGAAAGATGGAGATCAACGAGAAATCTCAGAATAATGGTGAAAAGAAGATAAATGTTTCTTTATGCTCAAATTGTGGAAAGAAGCATGGTGGAGATTGTCTTAAAGAGACTATAAAATGTTTTAGTTGTGGAAAATAATGTCATAGAGCAGCTGAGGGTTGAAGAATTGGAAAAAGGGTTGATAATTATGTGAATAATAAAAATACTGCAAAGAATGAAACCCAAAACATCAATGCTTCAAGTGCAAGGAAATGGGGCATTATGCTAATAAATACCCTAATCCAAGGGTTAATGATGATCAATGTGAGAGACCACTTAAATCAATGGATATAGGGAAGTCACATGCAATCACTATTGGTGATGTTGAATATAACAACGATGTGGTGGAATGATTAATTTTTTATGTAATTGGATTCCAAAATAATGTTGTATATAGTATCATGGAATATTGGAATATTTATGTATTTGTCTATTGTGGATTTCAATAAATTTATTGTACCGGTAACCATGAAATGTTATTTTGTAAAGAAAATGATATGATAAGGAGAAAATGAAATGTTTAATAGTATTCATGATCTCATGACTGATATAAGGACACCGTGATGTCATGATTTGAGTATATCGAAATTTTGGGATTTTGGTATGCGATAAGAGTATACTTTTGACAGCATTCATGTTTTCAATAAGGTTCAATGGGTATTTATTTTTCAATAGAATACATGATTAAGGTATTCACATGTTTGGAATGTGACTAACAAGATATATCGCATGATATATGAGGGATAAATAATGGTATTAACATGCTCGGTAAATGACATTGTTTTCTTTATACTATGAGCTTGGACTATAGTATATTGGATAAGTTTAAAGATTGGAATGGAATATGATGGTCATAAATTAGTATTTTCAAAGGCTAGAACATTATTTTTTTCAATATTGTTGATGGGTTGTTATAATAATGTAGTGTTAGAAAAAGGAAAACTTGCAGGATGCGTGACAGCCCGTCGCGTCAGACAAGGTTGCAGGAATCGAACCCACAACCAAAGTGCGACATGACATTATTTCAAACCACTGGACTACAGGAAGTCCCTGGTTAATAGAAACTAGTTTAAATAAGCAGTACGATAGATGAACTGTACGTCCATTTTTGGAATCATATATGATTAACCTCACCATAGATGGACTTATGTTTATTTTATAACTTTTTTCTAACCTTTTGTTTGAGACATATGGAATAACCCATCATTCTATCACATGATCTGCTAACACTTCATGAATGACAAATTCGACAACATTTTTTTAATAGATGATGTGGTAATTGTTCAAGTCATGAACAATAGTTATATTGTACCAAAATCAAGTAAGTATTTCTTTTGATTTGAAAATTCTTCAACATTAGGAAAATGATCTTCAAAACCAAAAATGTTGTCCAAGTGCCCTCATATATGATGAATAGATGGTACCTTAGATCATCACAAATTTATGTCTTTGTGATTTTTGGCTTTTTCATAGCCATGTTTTCTACCACTCTCCATCAGAACATAATGGTTAGATTTCTCTTCTATATCCATATTTTCACTTATGTTGTTTTATGTGGAATCCCATTGATTGTTTAATTTGGGTAACCATTACGTTTCATATATTAGTTTTTAAAGATAAGTTTTTGTATTTCTTTTTACTATGTGGATTTCTATGAAAGAAAATCTCATGTAATAAACCATTTATAACCCTAATGAATTTCGAGGGAGAAATTCATTTTAAGGGGGTAGAATGTAACAACCAGATATTTTATGATATATATTATGTTTATTTTCTTTGATGTGTTCTATTATACACTACACAATGACTAGCGTGTACTATACGCAACACCATATTAGCTAGTAGTATACACAACACTAATCTAGGCATGTGTTACACACAATTTCATGTTCATTTTGTGGAAATTATTCTACGCAACATTAATTATATATTTTGTTTAATGTATAAATGAAATAAGTTTTGATTATGTTATACATAACACCAAATGTAGATTTCACTACACGCAGTCCTGACTTGTCTTGTATTACAAGCAATCAAGACCTTCTTTGATAGCGTGTGTAATACACAATACCAAGTTTCACTAAACAATATATTATTATAATATTATTATGAACTAACCATTAAGAATAGTAAAACCCACTTTTTGAAA
This sequence comes from Viscum album, assembly GCA_963277665.1. Lineage (NCBI taxonomy): Eukaryota > Viridiplantae > Streptophyta > Magnoliopsida > Santalales > Viscaceae > Viscum > Viscum album. Next base: position 1,702,082,509 of record OY728163.1, on the reverse strand, counting down.
TTTTAAAAATTTTATCATTCAAAATCGACTTCATTTTTGGATTTGGAATATCAAAATTATCCTTGGGTGATGTTTTGGTATTTTTCTGAAAACATTCAATTTTTGATGAATAGTGAAAACACTAGGTTACTATATAAAAACTGACATTTTATTTAAATAATTATTTTTTTATTTAAATTTATTTTAGATAAAAATTGATACATAATACCTAGATATGTTCAATTTAACTCATTGGAGTAATTTTATAATAAATTTTGTTATATAAAAATTTTATTGAACTTTTCACCGACTTTTACCTACCTCCTAGGAGCTTTTTGGAAACATACATAAAACATAATTTTACCACTTCTGTGAGTGGAATTTTTAAAATCCAAGAGACTCGGTAAATATCAAGGACTAAAATGGGATTTAATGAGATGAAAATAATTTTTTCAGAATAGTAACATTTTACTTTTATTAACCATGGTTAAAAGTAAATAGGAAAATTAAGGGTAAAAATTATATTATTATTACCCAAAAACATGTCCTAATTCTATTGGATAAGTATAATTCGACCAAAAAAACTTTAGGAATAATATATGACCATCTAGGTCCACTTGGATTAGATTAGGGCATTTATTATTAATTTATTTAAAGAAGGGTTAAAATAAATAACATCAAAGTTTAATAACTAAATAATTTTTAATATAGAGTTATACATAAGATAAATTCGACTATAAATATTCATTAGAAAGATAAAATGATTTCAAAAATAATTGTTTTTTATTTATAATTTCTATACATTAAATAAGTAAATTTATTTATGACACAATGATGATGCAATAATTACATTATTAATGTAATATTAACATAATTGATGTTATAAATACACAAATAAATGTAATTTGAGACTTTTTATGAATTCAACTAATTTTATAGCTTAATATAAAATTTTAGAATTGATTTACTTAACTTATTTCGAACTACTATTTCTGTTAGGAATTTCACAAAAATCAATTACCAAATAGTGTCAAAATTGGCATAAAGTAGTTTTTAAAACAAATATTATATTATTAATTGTTATTATATTTCTAAAAATATAATTTTATGCCAAAATACTTATAAAATGACAGGTGTATCATTAATGGACCACTTGGGGTGTTTTCCATGTATATGGTATGTTTATAAACTATATAATATAAAAGTAAAAAGTGACATGGTAAATGTCAATCAAATTAATTAAGAGTTAAAACTAAACGATACAGTTAATATAATAACCCAAAACTGTCTAAAATCACTTTTTTGAGAGGATTTCGACCCATATACAATTTATATTAATAATTAATAAATTTTGTGCTATTAAAAACCGAATATGTCATTATTTTAAAATAATATTTTATGTTTTTCTAAGGTGGCCCTCTCCTCCCTTATAAAAGGGAACCTCCTCCCTCTTCTCCTCCCACGACATTGGGCCTTCATGATCGGCCAAACCCTACCCATTTCTATTATCCACTACCCTAGAAACATTCTGGATGTTCTAGTCTTCTCAAAAGTCCAACTCTACTTCCTTAAGAGAAGGCTTAAAGGAGGTGCATCGAAGAAGAGGTAATCTCTTCTTCCAATTCTCTCAAGATTCTTTCTTCTTCTAATTATTATTCTTTAGTTGTCTCATTATAAAGCAATAACATCATTATTAATTTTATACAGATATGTTATTATAAATATGAATCAACCTTATATTAACTTCTTTTCATCCTACGGAAAAATAATTCACTATGCGTGCGTACGTACGAAATACCGTCTCCATGGCGTGGTATAATCTGTTTTCGACCACCAAATTACATGGATGGGTATAATGGTGTAAATAAATAACTATATATTATTATTTTAATGTTATATTGATTCTTAAATATTACACATACACTTCAACACAATTCCATGATCATGGGAATGATATAATCGCTCGTGCGTACGTATGGACTACCTGTCTCCACGACGCGATGAGATTCATTCTCAGTGTTAACCATTCATGAATGATTATAAGGTATATATAATGAATAATAATAAAATATATTACATAATAATGATACTGGATATATATATATATATAAAAGTATGTCATCTACTTAATGCAATTTAATTCAATATGGAAACGAAAACAACTTTCATGCGTACGTACGACCTACCGTCTCCATGAACAATGTATTTCATTACAATTATTGATCTATCATATATATATGTATATGATGAATATATATTATTTATAAATCATGTTTTACATTCTATAATTAATTAAATCATGATATACGTAATAATATCAAGAACAACAAGTCGAAACACGTACAATAAATGAAACGATTTTACCCAAATCGTTGCTTTTACATCGAATTTACAAACGAACAATTAATATAAAGTCATAAGAAAACTATACATGATATCATAACAATGAATATGATTATGTAATAAGGCAATGACATTATTTAAATCATTCTATAGGAGGTTCAGATACGTATGAATCATATCAAATCTAAGGTAAGTGGTTATTTTTCCAATCTCGTTTTTATCCGAGATAGTTATTCATAAGTATTTACTGAAGTTATTGTTATCATATATGCCCAAGTTTTATAAAAATATTATCATGTATTTTTTATTGTCCTTTTTACAGATTTTTTAAATTTACGTCCTGTTATGAAAGCAATCCCACTTTTGTTTACCTCATGGGGAAATTTTTTACTTTTCCGTCAAAAGTACGAGAAGAATGTTTTTTTAACTTATATGGCGTGAATTGATTTTTATAGTTTCATAATGAATTATTTCAATGTTTCTTACTCTACAAGATTCCATTATTATTTTCAAAAAAAATTCTTTTATGGAATTTTTTGAAAAGAAAATCATTTTGAAGAAGAAAGGATATTTTCATCAAGAATTCCTTTCATGTGTTTTATCAAAACCATTTTCTATAAAAGATGGAATTATTTCATATGTGTAAGTTTCAAGTATAATTTCTCTATGATTTAAATGGAGTTACATTTATTATGATGAAATGATATCAATTTTGTTTGGTATATATTGTGTAATGATGGGATGATGTTTATGAAACCTATTTTATACTTTGGGTAATGATGATTGATTTACGATCATGTTGTGGAACAAGTAAGAATGATTTCATTATGAGATGGGTGGGACCTATATCAACAGCCAATTAATTGGGTAAATAGTTATATCTCATGATATAGACATGGATGGAATAGAAAGTTAATCCAGTGCAGTGTTACAGGACTGAAACGATGAGTGAACTCGATTCAGAAAGGGACTTTGTCCACTCAGATGGTCTCGACAGCAATGCCTTGGCTACTATGGAAATCATAACATGTGCTTAATGGATTCACAATTACATGTTTTATTTTAATGATATTTGATCCGGATTAATGATTATTTATGATATATTCCTTACGTACTACCATGTTTTATGTCAATGCTCGAAATCATGATGTTTAAACATTATGTTCACGTATTTAAGTTCAAATGTTTATGATTTGTTTTATTTTCTCCATGATTACCTTTACTAAGAATTTGAGCTCACACTTTTATATGTTTTCTTTTCCCCATGATTTAACGAAAGGTTTTAGGTAAGAAAACTAAAAGGGGATGATCTTGATGGGAGATTTTGAATATCATTCACCACAATTAGAAGATTGTGTTCCGAGTTTCCAAAGACACTAAACTATCATGGTCCTTTGGTGTCTATTTTTTTATGTATTTGATATCCTGCAAGAGTAAAGTAATGTATATGTACGTCATGATTTGGGTCTCTATAATTAATGTGCATATGGAAGGTAATAGTATAGTAAGCAGAAAACAGTAAACATTATATGGGATGATACAAAATAGTAGAAATCCACAGATCAACAAGTAGCTGTGAAGAAAACTACTTACCACAAAAAAGAAACCCCTCATAAAAGTTCTCACAAACAACCCCTCTAGTCCTACCCATGAAATACTAACAACCCTCTAGGAATTACACTCATCCTAACCCCTCTGGGTTGGTCATATGAAATTATATGACTATATGAGGATGCACACTCAGTCAATTCCCCTTATAGTCTAAGGTCGTCAGGGACTCTCTGAGAAAGATCATGTTGTCTAATACCCATATAGCCCCAAGGTCTAGAGACTCTCTAAGGACGCTCACCTTGCCAATTCCTCTTATAGCCTATGGTCGATCACAGACACTCTGAGGAAGTTCACTCGATCAATTCCTCTTATAGCCAGGAATGTTTTATGGATATTCAAACAAAAAAAGCATCTCTGAGGAAGCTCAATCGGTCAACCCCTATATAGTGTATAAATCTCAAGACTAACTGAGGATGCTTACTCAGTATATCCTCCTATAGTCTATAATATCCAAGACACTCTAAGAAGATCACTCGGTCTGTCTCCTATAGTATATAATGTCCTACACTCTCTCAGTAAACCCACTGGGTTTATCCCCTTATAGTCTATATCAAAAGTTTCTCACAGCCCCATTCCAGTCAGTGCATAATAATGCTATAAGGACAAAGTAAACCTACCGAGCTTCTTGGCTACCCAGTCTATAGCATAACAAACATGTCAGAGAATAACACTCCATTATACGGTCACAAGGCATGGAATATAGTTATAACAACCAAAGGTGTAACAATACCAAACGGTAGTAAACAGAGAAAGGCATGTGAAAAAAATCCAAGCATAGAAATTATCTTCATACAGAACAAAATTACATGTACACAAGAATACAGGCAAGGAAAGAAAACAATAGGGAAAAAAAATAAACACAGTATACCCCGTTCAAGGTTATTGGTGTAATTTTTGTATAAAACTCAAAGCCTATAAACGGAAAGGTACAAACCACATACCTTGATTCTAGTAGATCAATATACTTGAACTAAAAGGCTTGAATCTCCGTATAACATCATATATATATGAAAACTTTCAAAATTCTCAACCCACGATAACATGAGAATGAGGAGTAATTGGGAAACAATGCTCTAGGAGAAGGAAGAGCTAACCAATGAGGTTCCAACGCAATCGACGATGGTCAATTCGGAGAACGGACGGAGAATCCGGTGATCGGAGGAGATTCGTGACCGTATGTGACAATCTCAATCGAAGAAGCTGGAGAATAAGACAATTCTAGGGTTAAGACGCGGCCCTAGCCCGTTAAATGAAGAAAAAGAAAGTACACAACATGTACTTTTAGAGTACATTTCATGTTCTATGATTTTTTGTACTCCGTGCTAAGAGGCCTCCACATCACCCCTACATGGTCATGTGTTTGGCCTGGACACAGCTAGCACACGGTCTCATGCAGCATGTGAGTACACAGTTTGAACTCATAAAGTACACGACGTCTACTTCAAAAATTTCCAGAAACTCCTTTTGTCTCAAAAACTCCAGAAAAAGAAAAAACATACCGTAAATGAAGGTATGGGTTCTTACACCATTAAATAAAATATCTAAATTAATGGTGTTCATTGAAATATCTAAAACATATGGTACAGTTATTATGAATCCTCTACATGTATAATGTTTTTTTGAATGATATATTTAAATATTGAAAACATTTGTTTCCCATTGTTTTTTTGGGAACCTTTGTGTTTGATTCATCGATATACATATTATGTGAAAAATATGAAAACTAATTATTTATCATGGGTTTTTCTAGTTTTATAATTTTTATAGGTTTTCATTTATATATAGTTTACATGATTATGTTATTTTATGATGTGATTGGTGGAATATAAATTTTATATCTCCTTAATTCATTGATTAAAGTGATATATTTTATTATATTGTCACATGATTCAATATTTTTCCACAATCTATGTCGTATGGTTTGAAAAAATATATTACATGTTAATATAATTCTATAACTTTTAACATTATATGTTTGGAAATTTTAAATTTTTTTTTAGTATAAATATTTCAAAACATTCCATATAACATTTATATGATTTCCATATGATTATGAAGAGGATTCAATGTCAAATTATATTATTATTTCTATTTTCTTCACTTATATTCATATATATATATATACTATTTTCATTTCCATTCCTATTGGCCCTTCAATTATCGAGCATAGGTTTATACATTCTTAGAAATATTTCCTATGGTGATTACAAATAAAACTAGTAATGTGAAATTATTTATGATAATAATTTTTAATTATTTTCATAATATAGATAATTAAAAATTATTATTTTTTTAACCAAATTATAAAAAAAAAATCATTTTAATTCTATAATATATTTATTTCATATAAGATATCATTAAAAATATAAATTAATCATGTATGAAATATTTTAATTACTATTGATCGTATTATTAAAAGGTCAGATTAGTTGTGAATTAGGTCCAATAAATTAAATCATATTATAATAAATGAATCTTATTTAATTATTATTAATGAATTTATTTATTTATATGAATAAATTATATACATAGTAGTTATTAAATTATTTTCAGTTTAATGAATCTCCAAATAATAATTTTATTAGACCCTAAATTAATAAAAATAAATAGAGATATGTATATAAAATATTAAATCATGAATGGTAAAGGATTTATTTAATTCTTTCGCTACACATCCATTATATCCAATATGTATTCTAAATATTTTAAATCATCTATAATTGGAAATGAAGTATATATTTGAATTAAAATATCTTGTGGTATAATAATTACTCTAATTTCTTCAGAGTATCCCTATTAGAATGTTTGTCAATATTTTCCAAAATATTATTTGAAGACTATTTTTCTATAATATTATGTTATAATAGGAATAAATTGTATATAATTATATATAATTCATGCACATATATTAGAAAATAATATATCATTATATAGCATACATTATCCAATGATTTAATAAAAACTCAAGTAATATCTTAAATCCCCTTGATAAAATTTTCAATATGTAAGGGTGTTGATATTGAATAATGATTCTTATCTCTATCAAATAGCTGATATAATTAAAATCATAAAACCTTACAATATTCTTATTTTGAGATTATATACTGAAGTATTTTTATAAATAATTTTTTTCTTTTCACTGACCATGATGTACAGTTAAAAAAAATTAAACAAATTGAAACCCATGTTTGTAAGCAACCCATTTAGATGAACCTCAAAAAACTTGTACAGTAGAATATTAAACTATATATAATTTTGATATTATGTTCCCATATTATATTTCATGTTATAATGGTGAACCAATGTTAGTTATCAAGAATAAATACGAGTTATTGTTTTTTTGGTTCGCCTATGTCTATCTTTTAATTACTTTAATAATGTAAAAGTGTCCCCTATAAGGTATTATATACCTATTTAATATTATTCATGAAGTTTAACTCTTGTAAATAGATTATATCATTTCATAATAACATTTTAATGTATTGAATATAATGTATTTTCTGAATAAATACTTCTATAATGATATATTGTAATGAACATGAAGAAATTATGTAAAGACCATTATCACTGTTTCCCAAAGGTGGTACCTTATATTAATACGTTGGTATGATTTCAAGGAATAACATCCAGAAGGATCAATCAGTTTAGGATTATTTTAACCCATCTTACGTACAAGAACATTAAATTTATAATTTTAAGGAAATACAACATTTAAACTCTATTGATATCTCCCAAGAACTCTTAGATTAACAATACAAGTCATTCAAAATCTACCACTCAAAATCCTAGGCAAAAGAACCATATGAAAGGTGAGACATGAGATGAATAGTGAGGGTAAGAAAAAAATGGGAATATAAAACATAAATAGTAACACATGGGGAATGAATAATAACACATGACATTAAATCAAAATCATTAGAATAATAATGAAATATTAAAATCTAAATAAATACTTCCATAAATATATATTAACATGTAAGATCACCATGGATATTTTACATATAAAATAATGACAATATTTATCTACTTATAATATCTTAACTATGGAATCCATTTGTTGGACATCATAAAAATATCTTCAAGGCATCTTCCAAGTCTTTTATGAATAAATGGTTAAGGTCTCATTCAAAATCTATTTTTTATTCTAATTAGACCTACCAATGCAACATGGTTCTATAAGGGGCTCTACTCATTATATACTATGTACAATAAATTCCTCATATTTCAAATTATATTATAACTTAAAAAAAATTTATACCACTTAGAGTATCATATATGAAAGTACTCTAATAAAAAAATTTAAAAATTCTTGAGGAAATTAATCACTAACCATTTCAATGTGTACCATTCATCCTTGATACATTTAAACCATAATCCATAGTAACATTAAATGAAACATGTAATGTCATGATAATTACAAAATTCATTATATAATATAACATAGTTTATTATTTATATCACAAATAAGGAATTATTTTTGAACAATGAATATGTCTCACATAAGAAAAATTGAGATGATAAAAATATTTTTTACATTGGAAAGAATATTTCATTTGAAAAAATTAGCCATATTTTGCATTAAACATTTTTATCCCAAATAATAAAAGATAAAATCATTGAAATTATATTTGAGTCATAAATTATGTCAAATTGAAGTAAAATCATTTAAAGTTTTTTTAGGGAACTGTAGTAATAAAGTATTTTTGTATAGTTTAAGGAAAATATTAAAAGGATTTAAATGTAGAATGGTGTGTTTTTCTTCCTAAAAATATAAATTACCAATGATGTTTTTTCATTATAATTTTTTTTATATAATAAAAATTATTTTCTCTTCAAATTGATTATGTATTGCACATGAAAAGATGTACGAATTCGCGAATTCCCATTAATTGGGATTGATTATCTGCAAGAATTAAGAAGGGAAAAATATTAAAACATGTATATCCCCAATAAATAAGGATGTATTGATATGAATATAAGATTTTGGAACATATAAATAAAATTTCTAAGATATTTTATAATATACAGAATCATTAAATTACATTTAATGTATAGAAAGGGTGACCCGAAAAAAATTATGGTTCAGGTAGAATCCCTTACGACATTGTAATCAATAGAATCAAAAGCCCAAAAATTAATAGTAATAAATGGACACATTTAATAACATAAATTATATATATTCATTACAAGATATATCATGGGAAATTATATATACACTATACATAAGAAATAATGACAAATAAGGAAAGTCTCACAAAAAATAAAAATTATATGACAAATCCATTACCATAGGTAATAATGTTTATAGAACAGAACTTAATTTCATTGATAATATTAAATTAATTAATTAATTAATTAAGAAACAATTATATTTTTTAAAATCATTATTTTTTTATTTTTTTATTTTATGGGCTTGTTGATAACTTATAATGTTTAATTTATTCTTTTTAGATCATTATTTTTATTGGTTTTCCAGATCATGTCATTTGTTTACAAGAAATAGTATTCATGTGGAATGGATATAATTATATAGAATTTATTTTGAGTGATAATAATTATCATACAAAATATTTATTAAAATATATTAATATTTCATATAATTTTATGTATCGTTTAAAAGACAATACAATAGTGATAATCATTTAGATTGCACTGGTAGTATTTTGATCACCACCCACAGTTTTTTTGTATGAATTAGTATTATGTATATGTACTTTTTCAAAATCGTTATATAGGTTATAATACCTATATTATACTATGATTTAATCAGAATACTATATCATCGCCAGCATTGAAAATTTAATTTATGAAGAAAACGTCGTCATTATGATAGTTGTAAATCAATAGCTCGAGGACAATGATTTCATTTTTAATATTAAAAAAGTGAGTAAGGATATTAATGATGGTTAATCCATTAAAATTAAATAATAAAAATATATAAATTATAATGGATTAATAATTCACATTTTTACATAGCATTAGAATTCTGAATAATATATCAATGAACCTAAAAAGAAATTAAAACCAAAAAAATTAAGGATTTTACCACACAAATATTTCTCATTGATATCCTCCATTTTACCACATGAATATATCTTTTGATGTGTTCTTCTCGGGTTTGGACGATTCTTCCTATTGCAAGCTAGTTCCACTCCTGAGTCCTTGTAGCTGGATAGGGTTTCTTTGGTGGTGCGGTGACCCATGACTGACTTTCAACTACCAAAGGATATCATCTCATATCTAGTGGGTGTGTAGGGTGTTTTGTCAAATCACATTGACTGTTATAGTTGGCGGAGATGGGATCTAGCCACAATGGAACCTTTTTCAGACGGTTTGGTGATTTTGGTTTTCATTTTTTTGCAATTTATTTTGTTTTAGATGCATTTGTTCGTGCTGCATGATGGTTCACATTGAAGGCCCTTTAGAAATATGTGAAGCATGGTTGTTCTTTGTATTCGTGATTTAATATTTGAGTCTCAGTTATGATTGATTAGACACAGTGGGTTTTGTTCCTATGGGAGTTGGATGTTCGAGCTTGTTGGCTTCACTTTTTGGCTCGGGTGTCTTGATCTGTTTGATTCTGGCTTTTCTGGGTTTTACAATCTTGAAGATCTCACGTTGGTCTTTGAGATGAATGTGCGATGGTGTGTAGTTGTGATGATCTGTTGGAACAGGTGCTCTTTATGGTGTTGTTGTGGTGATATTTTGAGGAAGTTGTGGTGATTTAATGAAGTCGTGATGTTTTTTTAGAAATCAATGGTGGATTTATAAAGTAGTGGTTATGTATTTCTATGGTGTTTGATTGGTGACGATAATGGAATTGGTGGAATGAAGTATTGTGTTGGTGGTGGTCTTTGGATGAGGCCGGTGATGAAGACAACGATGTGACAGTGATGATGGTGCTCTGATGTTGGGCTGGTGAGTGAAGTCGTGGTTAGGTCTTCCTTGAGGTTGGTTTTCTCGGGTGACACGTTTTTCTCGAGTTTCCATTTTTTGAATTTAAACATTAGTTTTGAATGTGAATTTTTGGAATCATGTTTGTGGTGAATATTGTTTTATGTGTGTGTTGTTTGAAATTTTCTTTCTGTTTGTTTGTAAGGATATCAGTTCAACAACAAGTTACTTTTTTTAGAAAATGAATAAAATTATTGGTGGTGTGTATGATTAAAAGGATCAGGTCCTGGAGATAGAAATGGGGATATAATTTTGTAATAACATTTAAAACCATCAAGGATTATGTGAGTTAGTAGAATATGGGTGATAGTTGTCATGACCCCCTCCCCACAATGTGTACCCCTCCTGGGCCGGCAATGTGAGAAGAGAGATAATGACCCCCCGATTCCTGCCTCCAGTAGGCCCCGGGTTGGCGACTAGTACCGAGGGTATAATTAACATACAAATGGGAGGCATTACCCTCTAAGAGAACACATGCAGAAGAGAGAGATAGAATAGACTCCAATCAACTCCAACTTAGAACTTAAATATAAAAGTAAAACAAGTACATATATGAAATGTCATGCAAAAGTACTACAACGGAAAGGGAAAACTAAGTGTACCCAAAAGAAAGAAAAACGGCTGTGACCACAAGCCCGAATAGATCCTCCTCCAACCACAAGCTACTAGTAACCCGCTTGATCTCCAACCTGCTCCAAGTGACCTAAAAAACAGTTTATAGATACCTAGGGTGAGTATAACAGTATACTCAGTAGGATCCTCCCCAAGCCTCTCGTGCAAAAGAAAAGAAAGCATGCTAAAGCCCAGTGAACAACAAGTGAAACTAACTCATCACCTAAACTGGTATACTATGTTCCCATCCTCACCATGGCTACTCTCACCAAGTAACGCATACAAGAATATAGCATATAGTATAGAATATCAAGGGTACCCCGCTACTATTTCCCCACTGGTTTTCCGCTTTGCCCCAATGACATATGTCCTGTGCATCTCTCTCCATAGGCTTGCCCGCAGACACCTGGGAGAAGCACCACACCGTCCTCACAACCAAAAGTAACCAGGTAGTCACTGGGAGCCACCACAGCTCGCATAACGTGTATCATACGTTCGGTATAATACCTCAAGCCATTATAGCCCATACTCCGAGTAAGGATCCTCAAGCCATCATAGCCTATACACGTTACACCTATAGTAGTCCGTATGATACTATATCCAGAATATATGTGTCTGAATAACCACAATCCATTACAACCCTCTACACACATATATGGGGTAACTAACCATTGTGCCTCATGGCACAAGAATCTACCAAGAGAAGAGAGTGGGGCCAAAGGGGGTAGTTAGCCATTCAACCTCCCATCAGAATGTTGGGGAAAACACCCCCCCAGGGCTCAAAATCCCCGGGGTGTCAGTTTCCCTTACCTACAGGGCGGAGTAGCGTATAGAAACACAAAATGTACAGAATATATAAGCAACTCACATCCACACTATGGGCATTACCTAGTCTTAGATACAACTGCAGCTAACGTCTCTCAGACTCCAGGCTGCTACTTCTAAGACTAGGTATCCTATAAGCACACAACATTTTAAGAGATTTATTAGATTACTCCGTTCTCATTTTATCAGTTCCAAGGTACATTAATTAATTCTTTAAACATTAATTACGAATGAACAATTCCACATTAAACTAAATTGGCATCACATTCAAAAACAACTGCTTCTTTTTAATATTCACATCACCTTTAAATTCCAGCATCTCCATCCCCGTGGATTTTCACCATTTAATAAAACATTCATTGCAGAATTACTTTTCCACATTCCCAGGGATTCTAGAAAAACATCTTATGCTTCTATACACAAAGGAGTCTCAACACGGTGAATAGATATACTACCCGTCGAGTCTTTTCCGCCTATAGAAAGAGTATAGACCCATTTTTCCTCGAGAGGCTAAACACGGAAAGCACATGGAATACCCCGCGCGTCTTCGCCTCCTTCGGAAGAAGGGTAGCAAGACAAGCTGCCTTGAGTAGTGGGGAAAAGCAAAGCAGATTAACATTCAAAGAAAACCACAAGCATCCAGCAACCACATCTATCCCATTCCATCACCCCTGGTGTCCTCCCCGACACCCACATGCATAAACTGATGCATCTCGCCACCCTAGGCGTCATCTGCTGCCATAAACACAAGGCCTCCATGCCTCCACATATCATAACAACCATCTAGGCTCACATCACAGCACAAACAGTAGGAAAAAAAGCAACACATCATGGGCTCGTGACCCTTTAACAAACAAGAGGGTAACTGAGAACCCTTTTTGAAATTCCCACATAATCTGTTCTCTAATCCATATTGAATTAACAAATTTGTTATTCCTAGGTTCCAATTACGGGATACCTAATTAGTAATCTATCACAATTAAATAACCATGCTTAATTCCCTAATTTGATTATCCTCAAATTAGAACAACTACAACAACTGCAATAACCAGATTAATTTACATGCCTCTTTATCTTTAGCCAATTAATTAACAATTAATTCCGGCTTTAAGTTCGTTATCAATTTCTATCATGAACGGACAATAAATCAAAGAAAACATAGATAAAACTCTATCTAGCAAAACATGAGGCAACCGTTATTACGGTATAAAGAAACAACCTGCGATCAACCAATTCCCTTAATCCGGTTCATGTATTTAATTAGGTCAATTTCATTGTGATCCAAAGGGATAAATCATGCTAATTCTACGATTGCACATATACAATTTGAGAATCCATGAATCCCCTACCTCAAACAGTTCCTCACGTTTTTTATCCACACAACAGGTCATGATCCTCCCCTCGCGACAACTGCATCCACCGGAGGATGCTGCGGTACGACATTACCAACCAACCCCAAGAAAACCCATTATAATCTTGGAAATTACATGGTATAATTATGGAAAAGAGGATAGGAGAAGATGAACCCCAATAGAACGACGATACAACATACCTTATATCGAAGATTGATTGACACAACTCAGTTGCATCCAAAACAGAACAAAACCAATCATAGGTGTAAAGATTGATTGTGAAACTCCTACGGAAAGGATTGAAAGGATCTAAAATCTCTTAGCTAAGAACAAATGGAATGAACAAGGGATAATGATATCTCGTCCCTTTTTAAGATTTAATGGGGCTACAGTTTAAGATCTGGTTAATTCTCCATTAAAAACGGATCGCATTAACCCACGCGGTTTGACCAAGTAAAACATTCCAAGACTTAGGAATAATTAATATAAGATTTATGGAATTTTAAACGGCCTTAAGTGCAATTAAAATAAGGCTTTAAATGTATTTTACGTCCATGGAAACGTCAAAAGGGGCAAAACTGTAGGAGTCTGGAAACACTGTTCACCCACTGTTACTATACATGAAACAGATCTGTGAAACCGATTTGTCACACCGATCTGTGAAACAGATCTGACAGACCGATCTGTGAAACCGATCTGTCACACCGATCTGTGAAACTGATCTGTCACACCGATCTGTGAAACCGATCTGTCAGACCGATCTGTGAAACCGATCTGTCACACCGATCTGTGAAACCGATCTGTCACACCGATCTGTGAAACTGATCTGTCATACCGATCTGTGAAACCGATCTGTTAGACCGATCCGTGAAACCGATCTCTCAGACCGATCTGTGAAACCGATCTGTCGCACCGATCTGTGAAACCGATATGTCCCACCGATCTGTGAAACCAATATGTGAGACCGATCTGTGAAACCGATCTGTCAGACCGATCTGTGAAACCGATCTATCACACCGATCTGTGAATCCGATCTGTCAGACCCATCTGTGAAACCGATCTGTCACGCCGATCTATGAAACTGATCTGTCAGACCGATCTGTCACACCGATCTGTGAAACTGATCTGTAAGACCGATCGGTGAGACCGATCTGTTACTGTTCATAAAACTGGAAACACTGTTCACAGAACTGGAAAATTAGCAAAGTGTTGGGGATAAGTCCCCTTGACCTCCCAGAACACCTCCAACACCAACATTTCACAAAGTAATGGATCAGAGAGGTCCGGACCATTACATTAGATACCTCTCAAAACATTCTCATCCTGGAGAATGAAAAACCAACCCAGAAGAAAAGAGGGGTCCGAACAACCACCCCATAAGATACCTCCCAGGGGAAACCACCATGAGTTGTTCGAAAGCTGGAACAAAACTACGACATCCGGGAACAAACAATCCATACCCAAACAATTCATTCACAACAACACATCAATGGTACATAAATAAAACCTGAAAGGTCCAACCAAAAAGGAAACATCATTACATGAAAGGAGTTAAACATTGAACAACTCTGGGTACTGAGCACGTATCTGCGAATCACGCTCCCAGGTACTCTCCTCCATGCCACCGTGTCACCACAAGACACAAACTAACGGGATAGAACGCCCACGCAACACCTTCTCCTTGTGGTCTTGGATCTCCACATGTCGCTCCTTGAAGGTTGCATCATCATCAATATCGATCTCTCCCCAATCGATAACATGAGATTCATCATGAAGATAACGACGGAGCTGTGATACATGGAAAACATCATGTATCCGAATCATATGAGGGGGGAGTGCTACTCGATATGCCATAGCTCCAACATGAGCTAATACGTCGAAAGGACCAACAAACCGGGGAGAGAGATTACTTCCACGACCAAACCTTCGCTGCCCACGACGGGGAGTAACCTTTAGAAACACATGATCCCCAATATTAAACTCTAACGGTCTCCTTCTTTGATCAACATATGATTTCTGACTATCCTGTGTTGTCTTCATCCTCTCACGAATCACCTGTACCATCTTTGTTGTATTCTGCAGTAGTTCTGGTCCGAGAATTGCTAACTCTCCGACCCTAGTCCAGCACAATGGAGAACGGAAAGGCCGTACATACAGGGATTCAAATGGCGCCATACCAATGGTGGAGTGAAAACTATTATTGTAAGCAAACTCTACCTCGGGTAATTGCTTTTTCCATGAACCTACAAAATCAAGAACACAAGAGCGCAACATGTATTCAAGGTTCTGGATTGTTCGCTCTGTCTGACCATCTGTTTGAGGATGAAAAGAAGAGCTAAGACATAATTGAGAACCAAAAGCATGCTGGAGACCACTCCAATCCCTAGAGGTAAAATGAGGATCTCGATCAGAAATGATCGTCTTAGGAACTCCGTGAAGCCTCACCACCTCCAGCAGATAATGCCTCGACAAAACCTCCACTGAGCTCAAATCCTTGATTGCTATGAAGTGGGCCGATTTAGTTAAACGATCCACTACCACCCATGTAGTATCATGTCCTCCCAGAGCTCGAGGTAAACATGTAACAAAGTCCATTGAGATGTCCTCCCACTTCCACTGAGGCATCTCTATGTGTTGGAGAAGACCACCAGGAACACGGTGTTCGACCTTCACCTTCTGGCAGACTAAACATTGAGACACAAATTCTGCAACTGTATGCTTCAGCCCAGGCCACCAAAACTGATCCATCAAGGATCGGTACACCTTCGTCACACCAGGACGTACCGCCAAGGGTGAACTATGGAACTCTCGGAGAACCGTCTCGCACATTGCCAAGGGAACAAAAAGCCTTCCATGATACAACACTCGGTGTTGTCCATCCTCTGACCAACCATCAGCCCCCCCCACAAACAACTCTGTCTCTCCAAACTTCCACCTCTAGATCACCCAACTGAGACTCTTCCACCTTCTGCATCAGAGATGACTGCACCATCATCTGGAAAAGACAACCTCTACCTCCAACCTCTTCCATATCAAGATGTAATGCTGAAAGTTCCTCCATTACTCTACAAGAATCACCAGATTCACACACAACATCATTACGTGACATTCAGCTTAGTGCATCAGCTACAATGGTCCCTTTTCCAGGTGTATATGATATTTCAAAGTCGTATTCCTGCAAGAACTCCATCCACCGACGCTGCCTCAAGTTCATGTCACGTTGGGAGAAAACATACCTCAAACTCTTATGATCGGTGAAAACCACAATGTGATCACCAATGAGGTAATGTCTCCACAACTTCAGAGCAAACACCACGGCTTCCAACTCAAGATCATGGGTGGCATAGTTGCGTTCATGGGGATGCAATTGTCGGGACCCATAAGAAACAACTGACCTTTGTTGCATAAGTACACAACCTAGCCCCAGATGCGACACATCACAGAAGATGTCAAACTGGACTCCCTCAGCTGGAAGACAAAGAACAGGAGCACTTTCCAACATCTCCTTTAGATACTCGAATGATGACTGACACTGATCAGTCCATATGAACGCTTGATCCTTCTTGGTCAAAGATGTCAGAGGAGTGCAAATCAAGATAAATTGGCTACAAACATCCTATAATAGCCTACGAGACCAAGGAAACTTCGCACCTCTGACACGGTCTTGGGGGCTGCACATGAAACCACTGCATCTATCATTGAAGGATCCACAGCTACTCCCTGTTGGGACACAACATGCCCTAAGAAACGAACTTCTCGAGCCTAGAACTCAAACTTGGACAACTTCCCAAACAACTGATGTTGGCGAAGAACTCCCAAAACGGCTCGTAGATGCCCTGCATGATCTTCTTCAGATGTGGAGTACACAAGTATGTCATCGATGAAAACCACAACAAACATGTCCAGGAATTCACGGAACACAGCATTCATCAACCCCATGAAAACAGCTGGAGCATTCATCACACCGAATGGCATTACAACAAACTCATAATGCCCATGATGACAACAGAAAGCAGTCTTCGGGATATCCTCATCCTTTACACACATCTGATGATATCCTGACTGCAAGTCGATCTTTGAGAACCAACTTGCACCCTTCAGTTGATCGAATAGGTCATCAATCTGTGGAAGAGGATAGCGGTTCTTTCTTTTCACTTTGTTTAATCGACGATAATCAATGCACAACCGCAAAATGTCATCGGCCTTCTTCACGAACAAGACTAGTGCACCCCATAGAGACACACTTGGCCGAACAAAACCGCACTTCAACAGATCATCAAGCTGTATACGTAGCTCTCGTAACTCAGAACGGGCCATACTATACGGAGACATAGAGATAGGAGAAGCTCCCGGATGTAGCTCGATCCCAAACTCGATCTCTCGTCGAGGGGGTAAGGATACAACCTCTTCTGGGAAGACGTCAGGGTACTCCTCTACGACCCTAGGAAACGCCAACTGTTGAACCTCTGAAGAACTCATCATCATCCCAGCCATCATGGATGATAAGGATGAAACTCGTCTATGACTCATCCGAGGATCTCTCTCACCAACAAACACTACTTTCTCTCCATCTTCATCAAATAAAACGACATTCTTCCTGTAAAAATCGACAATAGCCTGCACTGAATACCACCAATCCATGCCGAGGATGACATCATATGGTTGTATTCGTAAACATAGGAAATATTCCCAAGAGCGGTGCTGCCCCAACACTAGCTCACAATCTCTACATACTTCAAACAAGCTAGCTCAACCTCTAACTGGCGTAGTCAACGCCAAGGGCACTGGAAGCCTCTCTACCTCAAGTTCCAAAGCTTGTACAAGGGTAGGGGATATAAAGGAGTGTGTCACTCCTAAATCAAACAAGGCATACACCAAGGTAGAAAACAAGAAAAGGGTACCTCGGACGACATCTAGCTCGCCTGGAGCTGGCAACGCTAGAGCATGAAGCTGACCACAACCACCTCCACGGCCTCTCTGACCCTGATGACGACCACCACCACGACCGAACTCTGCTCTCTGAGGACGGGGAGCGTCATGGGGCTGTCTTCTGCCTGCTCCATCTACCCTCTGGTGATCTAAAGCTGGCACAACCTGTTGTTGCTGCCTCGGCTGGAACTGCCTCAACAGAGGAACCTGGAGTGGAGCGCCTGGTGCACGATGACTGCTCTGAAAATTCGGGCACTCCCTCTGCTGATGACCACGACCACCACAAGAAAAACAAGTGCCTGATCCCTTTCCATAGGCCTGAGAGTTGCTGCCTCCGGAGAAACGAGATGGGAAGGGATGGGACCTACCCCCAGGTGAACGGAAACTCTTCTGTCCTGAAAACCGGGAACCCCAGACCACAGCTCTGCTTCGTGAGGAATCATGACGATTCCCCTCTCGTGATGATCCGGTCCTAGAAAAATTCCTCCCAACAACCTCTTCCCTCGCCAACACCTCAAGATATGTCTTCAGCATAAATGGGGTGACCTGGGGCTGGATCTCTGGAAGCAAAGCCTCCTCGAAATGCCTCGCCCTAGCCTCATCATCTTATAACAGGTCTGAAGCATATCGTAGAAGGTTCCTGAAACGGATTCCAAACTCTCGAACACTGGAGATCCCCTGTCGAAGGGTGAGAAGCTCCTAGCGACTGGACAACTTCGCAGTTGATGAAAGAAACTCGACTCTAAACCTATCTCGAAACTCCTCCGATGAGATTGCTGACTCCTCACGATCACCGAGGAACAGGAACCACCACTTCCTCGCTGCTCCACGCAGCATCGTCACAACCAAGGACACCCAGTGTTCCTTCCGAGCACGAATCGAACTGAAGACAATCTCGATCTCCTCCAACCAGTCTTCTGTGACTGCATCTGAAACGGAGCCCTCGTACTTCTGTAGACTCTGGCGCTGAACCTCTCGGAGTGTCTTCCTCCATGTGTCATCTTCGTCAACCTCTACTCGGCGGTGATATGCTGGAACAGCCTGCTGGGAATCTTCTACGCCAACCTGATGAGGACGTCGACCTGGAGCCATACCTATAAAATAACAACCGTTAGAGGTCCTAAGCCTGGAATATGGAAGTATCAACATTAATTAATTAATTATTTTGTTTTATTAATTTCAGGTTACCTATCCCAAGGTCCACCCATTCAAACACATGCGCAAAGAATAATGATGCATGATCCTTTCCTATACCTATACCCTGCAACCAGTATCACTTTCTTTAGTATCCATCGTAAACTTAATGGTCTGTGCAACAGATCACAGGGGTCCCTGAATGCCTATGTCTCTGCCGGTCTCCAGTGTTTACCCCACTTTCTAAACATGAATAACATCGTTTCCCTACCATCCCATGCATCCTCACCTGTGCCAAACTCCAAACTCCATCCTGTCCCTCAACCAGACCTCTGATACCACTCTGTCACGACCCCTCCCCACAAAGTGTACCTCTCCTGGGCCGGAAATGTGAGAAGAGAGATAATGACCCCTGATTCCCACCTCCTGTAGGCCCCGGGTTGGCGACTAGCACCAAGGGTATAAAAAACATACAAATGGGAGGCATTACCCTATAAGAGAACACATGCAGAAGAGAGAGATGGAATAGACTCAAATCAACTCCAAATCAGAACTGTAATATAAAAGGAAAAAAAGTACATATATGAAATGTCATGAAAAAGTACTACAACTGAAAGGGAAAACTAAAAGTACCCAAAAGAAAGAAAAACGGCAGTGACCACGAGCCCGAACAGCTCCTCCTCCAACCACAAGCTAGTAGTAACCCACTTGATCTCCAACCTTCTCCAAGTGACTTGAAAAATAGTTTATAGATACATAGGGTGAGTATAACAGTATACTCAGTAGGATCCTCCCCAAGCCTCTCGTTCAAATGTAAAGAATGCATGCTAAAGCCCAGTGAACAACAAGTGAAACTAACTCGTCACCTAAACAGGTATACTATGTTCCCAACCTCACCATGGCTACTCTCACCAAGTAACGCATACAAGAATATAGCATATAGTATAGAATATCAAGGGAAACCCACTACTACTTCCCCACTGGTTTTCCGCTTTGCCCCAATGACATACCTCTTGTGCATCTCTCTCCAAAGGCTTGCCCGCAGACACCTGGACGAAGCTCCACAATCTGCACCCCGTGCACCACATAGGCTTGCCCGCAGACACCTGGGTGAAGCACCACACCGTCCTCACAACCAAAAGTAACCTGGTAGTCTCCGGGATCCCCCACAGCTCGCATAATGTGTATCATACGTCGGGTATAATACATCAAGCCATTACAGCCCATACTCCGAGTAAGGATCCTCAAGCCATCATAGCCTATACACGTTACACCTATAGTAGTCCGTATGATACTATATCCAGAATATATGTGTGTGAATAACCACAAGTCATTACATCCCTCTACACACATATATGGGGTAACTAACCGCTGTGCCTCATGGCACAAGTATCTACCAAGAGAAGAGAGCGGGGCCAAAGGGGGTAGTCATCCATTCGACCTCCCATCAGAATGTTGGGGAAAACACCCCCCCCCCAGGGCTCAAAATCCCAGGTGTGTCAGTTTCCCTTACCGACAGGGTGGAGTAGCGTATAGAAACACAAAAATTACAGAATATATAAGTAACTCACATCCACACTATGAGAATTACCTAGTCTTAGATACAACTGTAGCTAACGTCTCTCAGACTCCAGGCTGCTACTTCTAAGACTTGGTATCCTATAACCACACAACATTGGAAGAGATTTATTAGATTACTCTATTCTCATTTTATCAGTTCCACTGTACATTAATTAATTCTTTAAACATTAATTAAGAATGAACAATTCCACATTAAACTGAATTGGCATCACATTCAAAAACAAATGCTCCTTTTTAAGATTCACATCACCTTTAAATTCCAGCATCTCCATCCCCGTGGATTTTCACCATTTAATCAAACATTCATTACAAAATTACTTTTCCACATTCCCAGGCATTCTAGAAAAAAATCCTATGCTTCTAAACACAAAGGAGGCTCAACACGGTGAATAGATATACTACCCGTCGAGTCTTTGCCGCCTATAGAAAGAGCATAGACCCATTTTCCCTCGAGAGGCTAAACACGGAAAGCACGTGGCATACCTCGCGCGTCTTCCCCTCCTTTAGAAGAATGGTAGCAAGACCAGCTGCCTTGAGCAGTGGGGAAAAGCAAAGCAGATTAACATTCAAAGAAAACCACAAGCATCCAGCAACCACATCCATCCCATTCCATCACCACTGATGTCCTCCCCGACACCCACATGCATAAACTGATGCATCTCTCTACTCTAGGCGTCATCTACTGCCATAACCACAAGGCCTCCATGCCTCCACATATCACAACAACCATCCAGGCTCACATCACAACACAAACAGTAGGAAAACAAACATCACATCATGGGCTCTTGACCCTTTAACAAACAAGAGGGTAACTCAAAACCCTTTTTGAAATTCCCACATAATCTGTTCTCTAATCCATATTGAATTAATAGATTTGTTATTCGTAGGTCCAAATTACGGGATACCTAATCAGTAAGCTATCACAATTAAATAACCATGCTTACTTCCCTAATTTGATTATCCTCAAAATAGAACAACTATAAAAACTGCAATAAACAGATTAATTTACATGCCTCATTATCTTTAGCCAATTAATTAACAATTAATTCCATCTTTACGTTCATTATCAATTTCTATCATGAACTAACAAAAAGTCAAAGAAAACATAGATAACACTCTATCTTGCGAAACATGAGGCAACCGTTATCACGGTATAAAGAAACAACATGCAATCAACCAATTCTCTTAATCCTCTTCAAGTATTTAATTAGGTCAATTTCATTGTGATCCAAAGGGATAAATCATGCTAATTCTACGATTGCACATATACAATTTGAGAGGCCATGAATCCCCTACCTCAAACAGTTCCTCACGTTCTTTATCCACACAACAGGTCACGATCCTCCCCTCGTGACAACTGCATCCACCAGAGGATGCTGCGGTACGACAGTACCAACCGAACCCAAGAAAACCCATTAGAATCATGGAAATTACATGGTATAATTATTGAAAAGTGGATAGGAGAAGATGAACCCCAAAAGAACGACGATACAACATACCTTATATCGAAGA
This sequence comes from Viscum album, assembly GCA_963277665.1. Classification (NCBI taxonomy): domain Eukaryota; kingdom Viridiplantae; phylum Streptophyta; class Magnoliopsida; order Santalales; family Viscaceae; genus Viscum; species Viscum album. The sequence continues at coordinate 1,702,059,677 of OY728163.1, read as the reverse complement.
TTGATCGACACGGCTCAGTTGCATCCAAAACAGAACAAAACCAATCCTAAGGGTAAAGATTGATTGTGCAACTCCTACAGAAAGGATTGAAAGGTTCTAGCGTCTCTTAGCAGAGAAAAAATCGAAAGAAAAAGGGATAATGATATGTCGTCCCTTTTTAAGATTTAATGGGGCGACGGTTTAAGATCCTGTTAATTCTCCATTAAAAACAGATCGCATTAACCCACGCGGTTTGACCAAGTAAAATATTCCAAGCCTTAGGAATAATTAATATAGGATTTATGGCATTTTAAACGGCCTTAAGAGCCCTTAAAATAAGGATTTAAATGTATTTTACGTCAAAGGAAACGTCAAAAGCGGCAAAACTGTTGGAGTCTGGAAACAATGTTCACCCACTATTACTGTACATGAAACCGATCTGTGAAACTGATTTGTCACATTGATCTGTGAAACTGATCTGTCAGACAGATCTGTGAAACCGATCTATCACACCTATCTGTGAAACTGATCTGTCACACCGATCTGTGAAACCGATCTGTCAGACCGATCTGTGAAACCGATCTGTCACACCGATCTGTGAAACCGATCTGTCAGACCGATCTGTGAAACCGATCTGTCACACCGATCTGTGAAACCGATCTGTCAGACCGATCTGTGAAACCCATCTGTTAGACCGATATATGAAACCGATCTGTCGCACCGATCTATGAAACCGATCTGTCCCACCGATCTGTGAAACCGATCTGTCACACCCATCTGTGAAACCGATCTGTCAGACCGATCTGTGAAACCGATCTGTCAGACCGATCTGTGAAACCGATCTGTCACACCGATCTGTGAAACCGATCTGTCACACCGATCTGTGAAACTGATATGTGAAATCGATCTGTCAGACCGATCTGTCACACCGATCTGTGAAACTGATCTGTGAGACCGAGCTGTCAGACTGATCGGTGAGATTGATCTGTTACTGTTCATAAAACGGGAAACACTGTTCACAGAACTGGAAAATTGGCAAAGTGTTGGGGATAAGTCCCCTTGACCTCCCGGAACACCTCCAACACCAACATTTCACAAAGTAATAGACCGGGGAGGTCCTGGCCATTTCAATGGTGGTTTTTATAGTGGATGAGAGTGTTAAATGTTCTTTAATATATTCATTAATTTATTATTACTCTTAAAAAAACAGTTGTGTATGTTATTATAACTAAATAATGTTTTAAGTGCATGAGATATACAACCAAGGTTTCTATAATCACCTCTAACTCATGTAATAGTCTATTATTCTTATAATTTAGTTATACTGAAAATTAATAAAATTTAAAATTCACTAGAAATTCTAGTATTTCAGGAGAAACCCAACAATTACCCCTAATTTTTTTTCTTTAAATATTTCATAAATAAACTCTATTCCATTAAAATACTTTTATAAATTAGTTAAATTTTTTTCTTAATTATAATCATCATTTACATAATAAATTCATTTATAATGTTGAAAATTATTTTATAAGACTCTAAAAAACTAACAAATGACTTATCAGATTATAATAAAATCATAGAAAAACAAAATATCTATTTTTGAATAATTTATATGAAATTTAATTTTTATTTAAATTAAATTATTAATTAAACTATTGTATCTAATTTTTAATTACTCACAAAAATACAAACACTTATTTATTAATTTTTAGAATATTCACTTACTTGTACTATGATATAATTATATAATACATTCATTAATAAGGTACCTAAATTATATGTGTACTCTCATAGATGATGCTAATATTTATTTGCCTATTTACTATTCAAAATGGTCATATTACTATTCATAAGTGTACCATACTATTCCATAGTGTCAAGTGACTAATCACCAAAATAAAAGTGTATCCATTCATACACTAAATATTATACAAATCACAACATTATATGTCTATTTTTATAAATATAAATCACAAAAGTGTTAGAAATATGTTTAATGGTTGTGTTATAAATATCTGATTTAAATTACTAGAATTATAATATTTTGTTTTGAAGAGACTCAGTGTGGTGTGCATTACATTCTATATTAAATTAATTAGTAAATTAATGGGGATGCTACATTCTTCTCTCATTCAATAATTTTGATCCTCATTATTAGAAATTTCACATTAAATGATAATTGTTGATATTATAAAATTCCCATGTTAGAATCCCAAAGGTGAAATATGGTTAATTAAATATTCGCATTAAAAAATGTTAACGTAAACAAGGTGGTTACCAGAAAAATATGCTTTCAAAAGGGTTGGTATCAGTTAGAAGTGAAAACTATGACATGAAAAAATATAATACTATGAATTTCTAAAAGAATTATGATGATAAAACGTTCATATGAATGTTTACTAACAAAAATACATAAAATAAAATTTAGAAAAAAATTCACTAATAATGTCAATGAATTTTATAATGGGACAACATTTTTATTTAAGACACTTTTCTAAGAGTTGACTAATTAGTACACTCTATAAGAGTATAAATATAAGATTATATTTCATAAAAAACTCATAAACATTACATGCACATTGAAAATATATAATTCATCTCTTAACAAATGTTGCATCATGTGGTGATGTTGTTCATTGATCTCTTAAACCATATACAATGACCAGCTTTTACCATTTCATTGATGGTTAAATTTCCAAAATATCATGATCCAAAAATTTAGTATCATTAATATGGTTGTTTGGACTAATCAATTTAGCTTATCCATATTAACCACATACTGATACAACATCATTATCTCATCACCATGAATATATAATTGTTTATCATTCCCTTAACCATGTGTTTTCCATTGTTTATCTTTCAACCAAATCATTTTTCCATGTACAATTCAACACATAAACTTTACTCATTAATGAAATAGAAATGTTATAAAATCTATATAATTCCATAACACTATTAAATAAAATAATTTCATAACATTGTTATTGAATCCAAAGGAAAAAATACATTAATTATTCTACATTTATCGTAATAAAATTATATGATTTTCCATGATACATCTACATTTTCGAGATATATTTCCATAATATTAGGTTCATTGATTTTCATAGTTCCCCATATCCATACAATTGAAGCATTTAATATTAAAAAATTATTTCATTCTCTTACAATTATGAAAATAGTGGCCTTTTTATCCATAACTAATGCAGACTCATTTTACACAAAAACATATACCAAGGTGTTTCCGTCCAAAATTATCTGATTTTGGAAAATAATTCATTCCCTTATTCTATTTATTTAATTTTTTCCCAGTTTTACTCTTCTTGTATTTCCTCCTTCCAATAAATAATACATTGTACCCCATTTCTATTTCTTGTTCTGACATTATATAATAACATCATATGAAAATAATTTTTTAGAGACTCGTGCCCATCGAATGGAAGCCTCAAATCTGTTTGAGGAAATGATAATTCTTACATATTGGATTATGTGCATTATTGTTCATCCCATTATATTCACTAGTCACCATTTCTAAAAAACATACACATGATTAGATTATAAAAATACGAAATATAATCTAAAATTCCAATACTAGTGAAATAGATATCATAAATGGAATTATTTATATGTAGCTAATATCATAATAATAAACATGGTTTCTAAGACATGTTTACATTAAAATACCTTAATAATGGTTTTTAAATGAAAATGTGATTTATCCGAAAAATTTCCCCTGAGAGTATCAAATAATGTGTGCAGTAAAGCTTGTTGTCGTGTAGTCGTTTACACCGAGTAAGGCTCGAAACACCATGTCGAAGTTATTATCACTAGGTATATATTTTCACAAACCAGGTCTAATTGTTTTATCTAGACAAGGATGTGTTTCATGAAAGACCCAAATAATCTCAACCATAACAAAATTCTATGATGTTCTTCTATAAATATCCTAAAATCCAACCATAATGATACATTCCCTAATACATTTTTGTAAATAAATTTTCCATTGTTTCTGGTAAAAATCCTCTAATACCAACAATAAAGACCCTAACCCCAGTTTCTAGGATTCGTTTCCTTATATTAATGAATTTTTATGATTACAAGGAATCAATTGGTGAAGGAACTGTCAGCCTAGATGTTTCAAAAACCATATTAAATACATGAACATAAAATTTTAAATTTTAAATGATAACATAAAAACTCAATTAATAACACCCAAAAATCATTGTTTAACCCTACAAGTCATTTATATTAATCCTATTACAATCTGAGTTAATCGAATCATATTAAAGAGTTGATATCATATGCTCAGTAAGGGTAATAAATATACTTGACCTACAACAGAAATATTCAGTCATGATGAATAAATAAAAGCACTTCCCATTAAAACATAATCCTTAGCATAATATGGAATGAATAAAACCGAATCAGTAATTCCATAAAAATAATCACATAAAACATCACCATGGATATTCAATAGTGTAATAGTCACATGATTTAGCAATTATTAATTTCATAATTATGAAAGGAATTTTCCAAACATCATATACAAATCATTAAGTCCTCAACCAAACCTTTTTAAAATAAATGGTAAGGCCATTGCCATAATCAATTTCTCTTTATTATCATGAGACTAACTAATTCAAATAGGGGATTTAACATGCTCCAACCATGAAAAATTAAGTCAAATTCATTCCTTAGATTCCAAATAAATTGATACTTTCAAATTAAGGTTTCAAATAACACTTTAATGTAACATATAAGAAATTACTTTAGTAAAATCATTGAGAAATTCTTGAGGAATATAATCTAAAACATTCCAATGTGTCTCACGCCACCTTGAACAATTTAACTAATAAACCAATTTATCATTAAAGGAAACATGTAAAATATTGATAATAATAATATTAATGATATAATATATCAAATAGAATTATATACACAAAAAATAATGAAATACAATTGAACATGGAATATATCTTTTAGGAAGAAATACTGAGATGAGAAAATACTTTTTTACTTTGGTAAGAAGATTTATTTTCGAATATAATTTTTTTTATAAAAATAAGAATTTAATCATGTATTTACCATAAAATTATAGGCATAGACCTTGAAATTTTGTTACTGGAATAAATGATATCCCATTTAGGATAAATCTTAAAAAAACGTGTTTATGAAAAATTAGTAATAAATCATTTCAGAACTGTTTACGAATAATATTAAATAAATATAAATAGGTAAGGCATACAAGTATTAATAATACCAAAAATCAACCAAGAAGGTATTTTTCATAAAATTTGGGATTTTATAAAAATATTGGTGGATTAAAACAGATTATATTATGGACTTCATAATGGGTAAAATTTGAGATGTTCACTTTAATAGGGTTTGTTTAACATGAAAAATTGAATATGGAATCTATTTAAACAATGTATATCCCCATAAAATAAGTATTATATTGTCTAGATATATTATTTTAAAACATATATATATAATATTCATTAAATATAAAAAATTAAACTATTAAACATGATTAATGGTAGATAAAATGTACCCTGAAGGAAAAATGGGTGTTATGTAGAATTCCATAAAATTTTGTAATAAATCGAATCTTATTCCCCAAAATTAATAATATTCAAACAATAAATTGAATATTATGAAAATGAAATGATATATTATATTATATATTAATGTGTAGTATACATTCACCATACACAAGAAATAGTAGGGAATATGGAATATCCAAAAAATGGAAATTAGATGAGAAAACCCTTACCTTATGTTAATGTGGGATCTATACATGATGTTAATCTCGAAGATAATATAATTAAACAAATAAATAAATTAAATAACAGAAATTTATATATAAATTATAATTATTATATTTTTATTATGATCAGTTATGTCCTTATTGATGATTTGTAGTGTTTATTTTCCACGTTCTGGATAATTTGATTTCAGGATATTTTTTATATGTTTTCCTATTAATAAGTAATGTAGTTCATGTAGAAATGATATAATTATGAATAAGTGATTTTATATGATTATAATTAAAATAAATAATATTAAATGGTTATATAATTCATTTGGTTATATTGTATTATTTTGAGTTATTTGACAAAACAATAATGATAATAAATATGATTATTTTGGAGGCATTTCAACTTGTATGAAATTGTTTTGTCATATGAATTAGAATTATAGATAGATATTGTTACCAGATTACTAAATGGGATATAATATATATTTTATAGTCTGTTGTAATCATTATATTTTAAAATGTGTAGCATTAAATAATAAATTGAAGAATGAAAGTTCATTCTCCACGATGGTTGTAAATCAACACCTCTGAAATGATGATTTCATTTTTTAAGTGAGAGTATGAAGATTTATGTTGGTTATTCCATTAACATAATCTAATCATAGTATATAAATAAAAATTAATTTATCATTCTAATTTATATATATTAGGATAGGATAAAATAATTAAATAATGAACATGAAATGAAATCACAACGAAAACGTATAGGATTGTAGCTCAGAAATACTCCAATTGAGAACCTCCAAACGGAATGGGGATATGATCATTGGGTATGTCAACGGGACCCAGGATATGGGGGTATAATACAATATGATATCTATGTGGAACAATGGAGAATTTATAGGCCTATATGAGAGAGTTGAATAGGGGTGAGGTGTGGATTGTCTAGTGGAGGGGCGAAGTAATTTCTCATTATTCTATTCATTATTTTATTATTTTTCTCAAGAAAACAAATAGTGTTGATTATTGTGATTAAATTAATTATTAATTGTTTGTGAGTTCAAAAAAAGGGTGTTTTCATCATCAATGACACATGTAATAGTGTATTTATCATATAATGTACTTACACTATAAATTACAATGTTTTATTGTTCATAAAAAATTCAAGTATTTCAGAAAAATCACAAAAAATCACAATATTAGTTTTTAAACATATCGAATTTAAAAATGATCTAAATTCTATGTATGTAATTTTATAAATATAAGAATGTTATTTTTTTGTGAAAATCACCAATTAGTCCAAAAATATTGTTTTTAATGTTATAGTTGATTTTATTACACCATAAAAATTTAACAACGATCTTATTATATTACTATAAAATCATATGATAATAAAATATTTATTTAACAATACATTTTATGAAAATGAATATTTATTAGTATATGCTTATTAATTATTAAATTGTAACTAATTAGTTTTTAATCATAAAAAACCAACAGTTAATTATTATTTTTTAAAATATTCTCCAACAAGTAATATGATATAATAATATTAAAGGATTATATATATGGTCTCTATATTTTATAAACACTCTCATAGATGATGTTACTATTCATTTATCCAGTTTAGTATGAATATGGATCATATTCTTCTTCATAAGGGTAAATAACTATTCAAAATGGTCAAGTTACTAATCACCAAAAAAATTTGTTCATCTTATCAAAAGATAAATATATAATTGAACACACTAGTGTATGTAATTATTGATAAATTCAAATCATATAAGAGGAAAAATTATATTTAATTTATAGGTTATAACATCCTTTTTTAAATAACAATAATAACAAAGTTTTGTTTCGCGTAGAGTCAATATTATGTTCATTACATTATATAATAAATTCATTTCTAAATACTTGTGTTTTTACATATAGACACTATGAAATCATATTTAAGGCTTAAAAACATAAAAATTCAATTGTCAATTTTATAGTGGTGATGAATTTTCCTTTTATAATGTATCTTTTGGTATTATTTAAACATTAATGAAAATATTCACAAATTTTCAAATATAAATGAACAATTAGAGGATAGTATTTGGATTATTCTTTATAAAATAATGATGGTTATGTTTTGTGTTAAATTCAAGAAGTTTGTATTTTTATTATATGTCACATTCGTGGGATATAATATCATAATTTATGTAATTACATAAACTTTTAAATGAAAATAGTGTCTATTAAATGGATCAGAACCATTATTCTCCTAGATATCCTTATATTCCATGGATTTTCTAGGTAATAAAAAGGATATTTTTGAAATATCATAAAATTAAAATATTAAATATATATGTTATAATGCAAAGTGATGAATTATATCTAGAAGAATGAATATGAAAAGCTATTTATGATGATTTGGAAGACGTTATTTACTAAATGTATACTTAAATTACCATGAATTTAAAATGTATTATTGTTAAACTATGAGAGCAATAATAATATATTGGGGTATATATTATTCATTAATTATAATGTAATATCATAAAACAAATGATTATTTTAGATCATTGAGATGTACAATCAAATTCATGAATCTGAGTTAGAAGTTGTTCTCTATATATTAATGATTTCACTGGATGAAACCATTAAAGAAATGTTTTACATATATACTTATTACAGGATTTGAAATTATATATTCATATATATTGTATTTATCCATCATAAATTAATATTAATGTATTTAAAAAATAAATATGATTTAAATATATATATATATATATATACAAAATCTGAGAAAATAATATATTTAAACTGGAGGTTATTTTTGAAAATAACCTAGTACTATTTTCATGACAATTATTGGGAATTATATAATATTTATTGACAGAAAAAATAATGAATTTTAAATCCTAGTGGTATGATATATAATATATTTTTACGCAGGTTTCTCTCCAATAGAAAATCAAGGTTACTTAATTGGATGAATTGATGCATAAAAAATGTTAGAGAAAAAATAGTAGTGATGTTTACGAAAGAAATACATCAACAGAAAATAGAATAAAATAACTATAGGGAGATACACATAAATAATATTTATCCATCCATATTATATGTATAATTTTTGACCAAATACTTTAAGATAATTTCTATTAAGAAATTAATAAAATTGATATCATAGAGTAATACTAAATATGAATGGGTTGAAATTATATAATGTATGAAAATAAAAAGGATAATTTTATATTAAAATTAATACATATAAAAATATATAAATGATGGAACATTTTTTTTGAAATTTGAAAATGTCATCTTAACAGATTTATGTATAAACATCACAAGTGTTTTAGTTGATAAAATCACCAATAAATCAAAACTTATTACTATTAATATTATAATAGGATGAAAATATTCATATGGTCATGTTCTCATATAATAATAGTTTCATAACATTTATTATGATTACATCGTATGTCAAAGGACAACATGATTTGATGCTATTAGGGAACCAATACTACTTGATCCATAATATATGGATGAAGATTCATATAAGAATAAAATATTTTAGAATTAATATAATATTAAAAACATTAATAATGTATATGTGTTGAAAATAAAAACATTGAATTTTTTTAATGGTAAATCATAAATTTTAATTTCACCCTTGATGAGTGTAATATAATTTTTGGTGAAAGTAACACTCATTCAACCGAATGTTTTGAACATTGAAATCATTGATCCCACTAATTATGTGTCAAATATACTATAGTTTTAACTAAATAATACAAAATTGTGTTTCGAGTATCTCTCATATGAAAATACATATCATATCCCTTAAATAAACTATATATGGAAGTGGTATAAGAATTGAATATCTAGTATTTTTATAAGAAACAATTAAATATATTAAATAATGGATAAAATGTTATATTTTTTATTGAAATTAATATTTTCATCATACTTTTGTGAAACCATAAACTCAGAGAGGCAACCATAGAGAAGGATAATGAAATGTTAATGTAGTTCCATCATGTATTCTTAGTCATGAATATTAGGTGAAATTTTTATTATTAAATTTATAATAAGGGGAATAATGTAAGGAATGAGAAATTATATATGGAATTTTCAATTTTAAAATACATTTTTTTATATTAGAAAATTTCAAATTTTTTGAGAGATAAACAATGAAATAAAAGGAGTAGTACATAAATATATTAATTTAAAATATTACATATGAATAATTGATATTCATATATAATATTAAAAGTAGAATAGTGGTATAATTAGTTAAAAAAAATTAAATTTCCATTATATAGAATTGTTGAACATATCTGGACACTAAAATTATATATGTTAAGAGAATAATATAAACATAATACATATGATTTAAAAAAATTATATCTTATAATAATATAGTAAATAACATAGAATAAATCTTTGTGATTTATAATTAGAGGAAATATGATGTATTTATATAATGTTTAAATCCATAATGAATAATATAATATTTACCTGACAGCTATGAATCATAATCCTATATTCATTAATATCCTTTATTTCCTCTAAAGGATTGTAATTTTGTTTAATAGTTTGAAATCTCTCTTTGGAAGAATTTTTTATAATGGGATATAAAATAATGTATATATAAATAATATAGTCCATATAATTTTATAATTTACACAAAATATGAGTTTTTAATTTAATAAATTAGTTTATTAGATGATTTCAATATTCTTATTGATTACTAGATGGTTTTTCGAATAATATAAAAAGATATTATTAGATATCATGATGAAAAATCATGATTAAGGATAAGATATGTGGAGTTTTCCTATGATTTTGTATTTATTTCATGTTAGGTGATACACATATTGCACTTTATAGTTGTATGATTCACATAATTGGAAGTCCATTTGTGATTCACATAATATTCAAAAGAATAACTGATGAACAAAAGATCATTTGATCAATAGATGATGATTTATGTTTATAAATGAACAAATTGTATGTGAATAATGTTTACACCATAAAAAAATGATTCAAAAAAATTAGTTTGATGTGATGAAGGATGTATTGATTTTATTTATTTGATTTAATTGAAAGAATATTGATAATGAAGAATTCAATTATTTAAACGTACATTAATATGATGGTGTGGAGAAATATCACCTAAAAATATGATGTTAAAACTAGTATGATAACTCAATATAATATTTATAATTTTCCAATGATCCTAAAATAATATTGTAAATTATAGCATTGTTCTATTAAATTATTTAAGAATTTTGATACCATATTTTCATGGGTTTTTACTATGTAAAATATTGATATATTTGATAAAATTTGAAGGAATATAATTAAATAATTGACTGATCTGATTTTCAAAATTTAATTCCATACTCCGCCCATTGAAAATTATAAATATAAATTAATAAATTGTAGAAACTAAGTAATAGAATGGGTTTTAATTATTATTATATTTTTATATACGATGATTTCTATGATTACAACCTAAATACATGAAGAGATTGATTGTGACATTGTAATATGGTAGATGATCTGGAGAACGCTATGACTTTTTTTGCAAAATTTATTTGAAGGAAAAGTATTTTCATGAAAAAATGAAACACAACCCGAATTCATGATACGATAAACTGTTAAATTAAAAATAACATTATGGGGATGTGTATTATAATGAGAATATAATAATTATTATTATCTAAAAAACTATTTAATGAAAAAATGAATTATAACTGAATGATTTTGTTTAAGTTATTCAGGTGTTCAATAATTGGATTCATTATAAGGAAAATATCCCTTTGAATATTGGTAATATGGAATCAGAAAACGATAATGATAAAATCCCTTCGAATAATATGTGGACATTAAAGGAAATTGAAGGATATAATTTTTTTAATGATAAAATATAATATCCCAAAGATGATAAATAGTATTATCTTATGGAATGTGGTTAAATGAGATTCATATGATGTTTTAACATGAGAATAATAAAATATGGGGAAATTTGGTAAGTTCATGGATCTTTTAAAAAATGAGGATCCTTGATGTGATTAAAATGAATTGTGGGATGTAACTTACATACTACACATCTTGAAATAATAACATGAATGTAATCATTATAAAAATATTAATTTCAATTATGATATTTTACAATTAAAAATTAAAGAAGTGAAGAACATTTAATTTGAATAATATTTTTCTATATAGAGACAATTCCGCGATAAAATCCATAAACTCCTAGAACATGTGTACAAGGAGGAAAGTATATTGAGTATAAATGTGATAAAAACCCTATAATAGATGTTATATTGTTATTGTAAAAATCTAAATGTATTATGAAAGAGAAAATGTAATCAATCAAAATTATGACATCCATAATTTGAATGCCCAAAATTTTGATTCTGTAAAATTAATTGAAAATTATGGTCCTTAAAAATAGGTATATTTCATTACATCAAAATATTTGGATAAATAGATTTTGGAAAATTGTTCAATTTTAACTACTAAAATTTTGAAATTTTAGATTTATATGAAAGGACACAATTCATAAACTAAACAATTAACTCCAGACACAATAATTGAATTTATGATCCTATAAACTATTAAAAAAATATCAGGTATAGATATGAAATACATTGATTTTTATTTTATTGGAATATACATGAATAATGATGGTGGTGGATCGAAGGATATTTCTAGTGCTACAATAAGTATGATCATTAACAATACTATTATTTGGAAAATAGATCCCTTGTTTAAATGAAACATTTTATGGTATAAAATCTCAATTATTAGGAAATTTCAATCAAATAAAGTGAGGAAATATTTCCCAGAAGGTGGAATCAAATGTTAATATATTTTAAAAATAATAATATCCTTTACAGGAAATAGGATTTACATATAATTTTTGATCAATCTATAATTTATATATAATATTTCCCAGAGTCTCCTCTTGGAAAGGATTTATTAACCAATAGAAGAATTTAGATTGGAAAACTACTAACAAAATAAAAATTTTATATAATCGATGTCACTGGGAAATCTAACAAGAAATGGAAACCTCAGATACATGATCATGGATTCTCTTCATATAAGGGAGGGGGTGTTATAAATAATAAATACATTAAATGACAACATATTGTTGTTATATACTATTATAAATGGTATTTCTATGAAAATACTAGGAATTGGAAAAATAATCATATATTACTAGAAGATAAAATCCATTGAATTTCAATTTTTTCGATTGAAGTTAATATAACTAACTATATTTATATAGGTTTTGTGATAAAATAAATGAAAATTACATGTAGGGAAATTATTTTGTTATTCATTTATTTAAGAATTAATGAACAATTTTTCATTTATTATGGAAGAATGGAAATTATTTTTAATTTAAATATAGGAGTGGACGTTGTTTTCTAGGTCAAATATATTAAAATAAGGCATGTTATAGAATACACATATATATTTTTGAATCGAAAATTATAAAATTTTCAATGGAATAATCTATATGAGATCATCCTCTGTATACAACAAAAAACCATAATTTATGATTCTTATTATACATGAATGTTATTTAAATGAAAAAAATAAATTGTGTAAAAATTTATTACATTAAACCTATTTTTCTTATATAATTGTTTTTATGTAATTAAGAGATATCAATGCATAATGTGTGTATAACATCCCAACCATCCACTACTGGAATATAATGATTAAGATGTTCTATTAACATATATTGTTATTCTATGGACCCCAATGTCTATTAAAAAGAAAAAATGATAAAAAATGATATATATGGGAGGGATAATTTTACCCACATAGGCAAAAATATACACAGTAACATGATAAATAAATAAATATAGAAGATATGTATTTATAAATGACCCGTGCACCAGCCCAACAATAATAAATTTGAAAAATCTAAAAATAAATGAATAAGTAAAGACCAACATCAGTGTAACTTGGTAACAATTAGAAATATGAAAATAAAAATCCAATATTTTGAAACGCCCTTACACTGAGGTGTCACTATTCTAGACCATGACATTAACCCTCTGATATCATCCACTATCAACCTATAAAATGATATCAAAGAGTCCCACAATTTACGTATGAATACATTCCCTTTATACTACAATGGAAACAAACTTATACATAAGTACTGATGTGAATGTGCATGTGGTGAATAGTCATACCCAATAGGTAACCCCTGTGAGTCGTTTCTATGATTACTCTATTACATGAAGAACATTATCACATGTGATATAGGAAAGAAAGAAGAATATGAGGTAGTAAATAGTAATAGCAATATAAAATATAACAGATGATATTATATTCAAATGTAATTTAACTAAGAATAGTTTTATCATTGAGAAAAAAAATACCTTAATTTAGAATCATCATTACACCACTACATTGTTAAAATTACAAACATGAACTGGAAAAAACTGGACCTCACATTACTATTGAGTGTTATGTCCTCACTTCACCAATCCATTATCGGGTGACATAATTTGATAATTTTACATCCTATCATTATACAAGCTAATATTATATTATTTAATTGTGCTACACCACAATATAATTCATCCCAAATGAACATAAACACACACAACCTTGTTATTCAATGAACCCATACCAGAAATCATGTTTCATTGAGATATAATTAATTCAATTTATGATGTGTGTTGTAGGAGAAATTAACAGTTTATATTGCAAGGGAAATCATGTATGTGTCATTTTTAGAAAATTTTATGTTATTAAAATAATATTAAATGTATAATATAAATAATTTATAAAGCATAGAAGACTAATATTCAAATTGATGTGGGATGCAGAAAAAACTACATACCTCGAGTATGTTTGCCACAACCTATCCTCCAAAAACCAGAAAAACTATACCTATTATTCCATTCCTCTAATGAAAATTAGGATGATCAATTACAACACATTTGATCCATATATCAATGAGTGGTATCAATTTTCCAAGGTATAATTGATAAAAATTCCATTGGATCTAAAACATATGTATTCATAAAAATCGTTAACATATATTCCCAAAGTTTAATTTCCCATGGACTCGCTGAAGATGAAGCATGGAATCAAATTTATAGAGAAAACAATTTAAAATTTCACTAAAAATAAATTGGAAGATAATATAGGAATATTATAGTTAAATTGAGTACATTGATTATAAATACTCATGTCTGATCATAATCCATAGTTTGATGAAGGAATTCATGTTGTGGGTCTTTATGATGTTAGAAATATTGAAATTCACATCCTCGATCCTTAAAATCCGACGACAAATTAATTTAACTAATGGTTATCATGATGTGAACAAATTCTAACAATAATTATATTTTCATCATGAAATTTATTTATTATACCAACCTTGATAACATTCAGTCGATGATAATTAATTTATGCAATATGTTGTTCTGCTCTGATGTTTCCAAATTATACAATCTTTATCAATATTAAATTAGCTATAATTTTATCCTAATCACTCAATCCAATAAATAAAATCTCTAAATCAATGGGATTATTTATATAAGGGGATATAATTCTCACCCTATCAGGATACTATTCATCATGAATTTTTAATTTGTGTTTCCCTTAAATAGTTCATTAAACTGGTATTTCATGAACTATTGTTATACATGTGTTTCCTCCAGAACCACATCACACTTCTATAATACTAATTCAATGAAAACATGTCTCCCTTGATATTTATTTTCATTTATATCCATAATCTAATCATGAAAATTGATAAAATATAGATCTATATCATGTGTAACGTGATACCAATTGAACACATGAATATAATCCATCTAATAGTTCATTAGTTGAGAGACTTGAAATATATTGTGACTAATTATTAAATTTGGAATTGTGTATAAAAATGGTGAATATTATAATTCAATCAACAATTAAAAATTTTCTAATATATAGTGGACATTCTACACCACAATTTCACATGAATTAAAGACCACTTTTGGTCTTATATTTAAACATGAAATGGTCACTCACATTTAAACAATTGATAATGGTGATCTGAATATGATTTATTCATATACAGGTTTTAGAAATATTCTTCCCAATTATATGAATCTTTCCAATAGTCTAAACGATTTTTGTGGCTTAAATTAGTAATGTATCACCTTTTTGCATGAAATAGAGTGATGAATAACCGATAAATTCATATAATGCCTTGAAAAGTATATTATTCATCATCTATATATAACGTTTAATATTGGACAATTTCACCAAAGTTTTATGATCATCAAATGAGAATCCAAATTCCATAATATATGCTCAAATAGAATCTTCTAGAATCTAAATCATTCATTTGACGATGATATTCCATGATCATTTTCATTTGAGTTCTGAATTTCTTTTTCAAAAGACCACTTGAATCAGGGATTGAATAATGGATCTAAGGAAGTGATAATTGAAATATGATATCCATAGAACATAAAACATTCTCAAATATATATATATTCTTCAATTTCTCCAATATTTTGGACAATTTATTTTTGATAAAAAATCACTTTTTGTTGAGTGGATAGAAAATCATCTAAATAAAATTTTTCCAATTTTTTCCTCTATAGACATGTGAAAAAATACATGGAAATGTACAATGACGTCAATATAGTTATTGGAATTGATTTTATCATACCACATAGTTATTGTTACACCACTATTAACTATTTACTTATTTTATATGAAAAAATTATTAATACATCATTTTGTATTTTACATAACCTCTAACAATAAATTTTCATTACCCTTAATATTTTCAGAATCACAGATGAATAGACTGATTCAAATGATGATATTCTAAATGATGATATTTCTAAGAAGAAGAGTAAATTAGGTACTTCTATTGAAAAAAAATATTATGAATCATACATTCATCGATGTAACATCTCCACAAGATTTATGTTTGACATATTTTTAATGAATTTGGGATCTGATATTTGAGACTATTTTAACTTATACATCAACTCAGTATGAAGATTAAATGCTTTGATATTTTTATTCACATTATTTTATTATAATATATACGAATTTTTTTAATCATGATCATCAACTTGTTATGGTCATAACCATACCTAACGAATTCTCTATATGATTTCAGACACAATACATATTCTATAAAGTTTTCATTTATATTTTATAATAACATGTCAGAATCATACATCTTGAGGTACGGAATCTAGAATGATTATGTGTTGTTCATGTTACATTGAGTGTCTATCTAAGGAAAAATCACATGACCAGTGAAGATTGTAATCCTTTCTAAAAATATTTACTCCCTCAAGGTTTGTAATACTTATAAATGCGAAGTTAATTTTACAATATGTTTTAGAAATTTCTTCTACTGTTCGCACAACTTCATTGAACAATATTCCACTACGTGATCTCTGTAAATATGATCATTTTCATCTATACATCTAGACATATCAATATCTACCACATAATGATTACCTAATCCTATAATTATTATTATGAGAGCCTTAGTGAGACAATATTTTTAATCTATGAATATTTTTTGATATCCATCATAAATTTGGAATAGAACACCATTTCACATTATAGAATTCTTGGGGGAAATATGTATCATGACACCTATGTTAATGTTATTATAAAATCTCCTTAATCAATAAAAATTATGTATCTCAAAAATATTATTCAATGAATTCAAAGTCATGATTAATAAAAATTTCACTTGATTAATAGATATTTTGACCCCCATAAATAGCATTCCCAAGTGATTAAAATCCTTATAGCTATAAGTCACACATAGAAATATAATGATACAGAATATAAATCTATAATTTACTTAGTATAATTTTTAATTGATCCACATACTCATACATTCTTTTAGAGTAATAGAAAATATGTATAATAAATTTTAAAAAGAGTTTAACGGTAAAATTTATTATACACTAAAAGTTCTATTATATTAGAGAATTCATTTGTCCTCAAATATTAACAACATATAGATATTCATTGTTTTACCTCTTATATGTTTTCTGTATATCATCATTCCTAAAAATGAGTAGTTGGCACACTTTTAATTGTTCATTCATTTAGAATAACATCGATAAATATAATTTCTCTAATTTATTATCATTTTATTCAATTAGATTCATGTTTTCTAAAATAGAATTATTTCATTTTTTATATGGTATAAAAAACCATAGTGAACTATCTAAATACATTAAAAATAATACTTGTCTTTCCTAATGAAACGTTATTGGTCAGATAAAGACTTCAATATTTTATTCTTATATCTTGAAAATTGTGTCATAAAAATATATTGGATACAATAAATATGGAATAAGTGGAGTAATTCATATTACCATGGGTATATATATAAAAGCATTAATTTCCAACTAAATTTTAAATCTTGATAAATCATATGGAAATACATCAGGGTATAGACATGCTATTAATGGAGATGTTGGATCACTATTATATTCTCTATATTTCATGGTCATTACATATTACTAAACAATAAATGTTTCATCCATGGAAAATAATGGTCTGAATATAAATTTATATATATTCCAATCATCCTTAAAATCATGAATGTCTCCATTAGGCGTTATAAACATCCCTTATTAAGAATAATAATTAATTGATTCTTTAAATTCCATGAAAAATCACATAGAAAAGATTAGACCAAAAACCATCATTTATAGTATTTTAAACCACAATAAAATTCACACTGAATAAATTTTATTTCAAAATTCTAGTCACTTTGTCCATCCAATCACTTGATGGACATGGGGGATATTATTCTCAATATATGATAAAAAATCTCCACATGTGGACACAATTGTTTTTCCACATATGTAATAATAAAATAATCTAAAAAACTATTATATTTCAAGGAATGAAAAAAAGTCATGATATAATGGATGGTATCTTGGAATATTTATAGACATTGTTTCTCATATAAGGTATCCTTATCTCCATCGTATAATATTCAAGATTTTATAATAAGGCAACTCTTGCTTCTATTTTGAGATGTCAACTAGAAAGAATAATTTTTAGAGGTACCCTCATTCACATAAATTTATGGATAAGTAGTAGTCTAATGGGATTATTTCAATCTAGTATTTTAATCATGTGGTGTGTTCCATCTAATTCCACCTAGGAATTTTATAAATTCACGGAAATACATCATAATATTCCATTTCATAATATAGTTTTATTAATAACTTCATGTTATTTTTCATTCCCTCATCTATTGAATAACGATTCCTCATTATAAACAACATCGTCTAATAATATACCTATGTATATAAGAGTATAACATGGGGAATTAATTATCTATTTTCATGAAAAACTACGAGTAACACTCCCTATTGAATTTATTCACACATATAAAATTCCTTCGAGTACTCAATTTCACGAATATGTCTACAAAAATCAGATTTCCATCCCGATAATATTTTCCAAAATGAACCATATTTACTATTAAAAATTCTTATTAGTAATATAAAACTTTGATATATTTGATAAAACCATAAGTCAATCAAAAATCAATGATTTGTGCTTTGAATATTTTTTTTCATTATCTACCTTGAGGGAAATGGAAACAAAGTGTCTGAATATAGTCGCATATTAACTAACTGACATTTTTCCATGATCCATTGAAAATATTTTTTCCAAATTAAATATATTAATGGATTATATAAATATTTTTTTATGTTCCACAAATATATTCATCATGATTCATTGCTCTAACATAGAATGAATGGTTATGTTTCACTAATCTAGTGTAAGATACACTAGTATGTATGATAGGATATTTTTCTTAATTTCATAGAGGGTTTTCAAGAATTTAAAAATCCTAGTTGTCATATTGATTAATTAATATACTCTCTCGAGTGTATTAGCACCACATATTCTCAATGGGTACTTTTTTGGAACGTCTATCATGAGATTCACTTAAATAGTATCCATAATCCTATGCCACTTTTAAAATCCTAATAGGTGTACATTATTTTAGAAACCATTTCACAGTTCTCATGTGGTTTAGGATCAACCTTATTATTATTTTCTCTTATCGTTGGTTTTTTATTCCCCTTATCAGTGAAATTTTTATTTTATAAACCAATTCATAAGCTGTTTATTTTTAACATTTATTGTTCTTAATTACATGAATATATTTTACCTATCAAAAAAAAATTAAAATATCCAAATATTAGTATCAAATGACAATATGATAAATAATTCATATTAGTACAAAGGCTTACTAATTCTTCATATATAGGGCACATATGACAAACCCAGAATTAGGATTTGATTCATCAATATATGTTCATAAAAATATTTTTTCCCACAAGACATCCATGGTAAAATGTTTTTCTACATAAAACATATTTTTATATCATTTTTTTATAGGCATTTAATATTTTCTTCATCCACATATCATTTCTAACAATCCATCATGATGGACTAACCTATGATACCATTTTAAACACCTCACCAATCACCTATTTTCATTTTAAGGGGTCTATTTGATACTTAACATATGTGAAATTCTTTATACATCAAATGATATAAGTATATGAAATTTTTTGAACAAAAACTATTAAGAGGGTATGTATTAATTTATATAGACACACCCAAAACAAGATAAGAAAAATAAAAAAACAAGTCAATTAAATCATTATAAATGATACCAATACTATCCCAATGATAATAATATATAATATCCAAAATTGATCAATGAATAAATAACTAGCATCAGTGTAATAATGGAATATATTAAAATTAAAAACTAAAAAAATATAGTAAAAGTTCCAAGAATAGTGGTGGAACAAGTCAATTTCATGATTTTAAAACTCAAAGGGGAACCACCAACAATATAGATTGTTTTTTCTTAGAGTAATACAAGTGATGTAATAAACCATTTACATTCATGTATCATATAAAATGACATTTGCATACAACCAATGTTCATATGTAGGGATAATTAATATTAACATGTATTATAAATGTAATAGATACATACAACAATCAACTATGTCTAGAAATATGGTTTCTCAAATAATTTATATAATTAGGTAACATATCAATGTTGTAAATAGATTTAATTTTTTTCAATATAATAGAGAATTGAATTTTCCAAATCTTATAAAATAGAGAATAATTTTTTACCACAAATAAAACCAAATTAATATTTTGAAATTAGAAAAACCCATCCATTATTTCACACTAAATCCCACATGTGAATGAAAAAATTGGATATACAATTTCATTTGAATGTGGATCAATCCTTTCACCTATCCATTACATGGTGACACAATATGATATAGGTAATATTGATCATGATCCATCATATGTTTCAAAATTTTTATGGTGGTCCTTCTATCCATAATAAATCTCATAAGACAATGAATAAGCATAATCCCATTATTCCAACAAAACATATAGAAATACATTATCCATTTATAGTCTGATTAGTTAAATTTAACAATCTTGCTGTGTAATATAGTCACATCCCAATTTCCTTGTGAAAACCAGTATGATAAAACTTTTTTTGTGAATTAACATGTCTATACCATTGAAAAGAAAATTATAAATAATTTAATTAACAAAAAATTATCAAAAATAGTAATAATAGGGTGATGAGAGAAAACCCACATTACATATGTTTGTTTAGTGCCACTACTCAATAATCAAATTGAATATTTATGCACTTTATTATATTATAATTAAAAATCATAAGATTATCAAATTATAACCTATTAAAGACCATATATCCCCGCATAATTACATTAATCTGGGGTTTTCATCAAAATATCAAAAGAACATATAAAATAGACTAGAAGAATAGAGTCCATACGTTGGACTAAGATGGAAAATCACTCAATGATATGTTGAAGAATATTTTCATATGATGAAGATCATAAAAAATCTAATTTTATATCCTATAATGTTATGTCAATGAAAAAAGAAGAATATAAGAATCAAAAGGAGTACTATAATTATAAATTTTGATTGAAAAATTAAAATTCATAGTGTGAATGAATAATTAATGTTGTGAATCTTAGAGAAATGACAAACATTGTTATTTACAAATCTACATATTAATATCAAATAAAACAATTTTGGTCATGAATTACTTTTCATCATGAACCCATTCATCCATGAAACTTATTCATTCCAATAATGATACTAAAAACATTTTTTTATAAATCATTCATATAATTAAAATAAATTCAAAGGGTGATTATATATAGTATTCAAATTCTTGATTACCTACTGTTAATTTAACAACATAAACAATAAATCATCCCTAGATACTGATAAGAAGACTGTCACAACCCCAACTCTACCACTAATAGTCCATGGGATAACGACGAGCACCGATTAGTCATATCACAGATATATGATTCATTTTTCTACGGTACATTTATACACACACATCTTGAATTCCATAAAATAATGAATGTTAACAAAAAAAAAACACGAATTCAAAATTTAAAATATTTACCATAACTATAGTATGATAAAAAATTTGAATGAAATATGGAAATATTCTTTACCATAATAATAATAAATCATGTCAAACAATCTTAGAAGGATGGGACTATTGTGGAACATATCACTTGTATGATCCAAAATCTGTTTAGAGATAATTCATTCCTCATCCTAGTAATCAGATTAATTGTAAAATAATTATATTATTATTAAAATAAAAAATGTTTAGTAAGATCACATGCATGGGTGAGTATAAAAAACCCATTTAATACTCCATAAAATTACAAAAAACATAAATAATATTTATTTCATCAATATACATATATATCTATCAATATCTAAGTAATAATGGTAAGAAACAGTTCCCAAAAATTCTAGTAATAGACTCCAAATCTTAATATATATAAACTATAATACCAGACATGCGACTCAACTCAAGGATACACGGTAATTCACATTTCAGACATTCCACTACATTAGTTGTTCATTTACAAATATTTTCACCCAAGAGGTATCTTTTGTCAGGTATCATTGTAAATGATACTTATTGAATAAATTTTTATTACAATTCCATGAATGTAGATCACACACAACACTTCTAGATTTTACTATGAAACCAAATGAAATAACATATTATGTTGGTCTCATATGTTTGATGATACCATGAAATAAAATTGTCTATCCTTCTTTATATGGGATTGAAGCCATATACATTATTGTCACACCGACACACAAACTTTTACCCAATGCGAAAATATGAATGATATTGGTTCATAACCTGATTAAATAGGGGGGTGACCAAAAAACACTATCTAGGAAACATTAATTTTAGGTGATAACAATCTTATTCTCTGGACATAATTCTATAATGTAACCTCACAGGGTAATACCTATGGAACACACCTAAACGATACTTATTCCTTTTGAAATAGTCCAATGATAACCATAGAAGATTATAATATAGAATAATTGGAAACAAAGGGGGCTCCAACTGACCTTTCATGTAGTATACAACATTTCCACTTGGGGAGACATCATATTTCAATAGCCCTAGAACTACCCAAGACTGAAACTCATATAGGAAGAATATCCTATAATAGAAGCTATATCCCAAAGGTTAAACATCTTGTATACACCAATCCATAATAGGATATGCTTCCCAACATATCTCATGTACATATATTTATGAATGTGTAACTCATGCCATGCCTATATACATGGTAATACTCATGTACATTGTTGTAATTGAGTTCTATGACATGCATTTGTAATCTACTGATGACCTTGTACATGGATATATCTGTTATGATATACCATAAAGGAATCATTCCATGCTTCTAGAATAATGTCACATAGTGCATGATTTAATTTTCTAAACATAAACAATTGCATTATATAAATTATATTATAATTAGTGTGTTATTAGGTATACCCATTTTATAGTTAATAATTTCAATAAAAAATTACTTAATTTATTCACACATACCCTGTGAGACATCCAAATTAGAATAAAATATATAGATCACCAAAAATCATGGATCTGGTTTACCATTCCAGCAATCCCCATGTTGGTCTTATCTCCACCATCCATATAGACCAAAAATTGTTTTCTTTCATTCCATGCCACTCAACCTACTACAAACCACAATTACGAATAAAAAATCTGGTATTTATCTTCCTAATATCACTCATCATCATCAGTTCACAATCATTCATCATTCCTTCATAAACCCACTCCTAGTTATTTATTCTATTTCACTAAATAATATTAATTTAATGATCAAATATTGATTATTTTTCACACCACTATCCATTTAAATGAAGGGCTATAATCGAATGATGAAATTAGTTAAAAAAGTAGACAAAAATAATGATCCCCAATGATTTTTTTGGTTTCAAAGGATTAGTTTTTTTTATAACGAATAATTATGAGAAATATATAAACATCCAAAATTGTTCCCCATACCCCACGTGAATTATTATACTCATGAAACAACCCAATCATCCTAGGAATAAAAATGTACGTATAATGAATGATCATTAATCATGAAGGTAGAAAGTGGGGAAAATTAAAAAAAAACAAAATTACCTACCCGTAGTTGAAAAAATAGTTGTTGGTAAATTTATTCACAAGGGAAAAATGTGATGAACCTTCTCACTTTATAATCAATCTATTGATTTACCAATAACTATTCTTTCATGAACCATAATCCTGATTCCCCAACAAAAAAATGCATCCTCTTCTATAATATCCTTGTGTCATGTGGATAACCCATAATTATATTTTAATATATAATACAGTATTTATATATATGGATAGTTCATTAGGAAAAATTATCAAATTGTAAATTTTAATTAATTTTATTAATTGATTTTCTAATGAAATTTTATCAAAATAACTGACACCAATAATGATTATGTTTCACTAAGGGTAAACCCCAAATTATAGATTCAATAATGATAACATATATCATAAACAAGTCCCAATTTATATTTACCATATATTTTATAAATAAGAATTCATATATTGTATAATATATTTAGTATTTTTCTTAAATTAGTAATACAGCTCTATGAGCTAAGGAATATCACACTACCTTAATGTCTGGCATCAAAAATATCCCCTAAAATATTATAGAAATTAATGAAAAAAATAATTGTGGTTCACTCTCTATAACACACCATGATTTAATGATATGTAATTTTTAAAATATCTAATTTTATTTTATATATTTCATTACACACAACTCTTTGTATTAAATAAACATGACAAAAAATATTATTATTGTTATTAAAAAATGAACAACATTACCTATCCATTAATTTTTTTAGAATGAATAGTAATAAACAAATTATAAATATCAGTTATAATAGTTTTTTATAATGGTGTAAAATTATATGAAGGATACATAATTTATAGTCATGTATTTACATGCCTTAAAATCAAATTTTTGAAAAGTTGAATATTATTTATTTTACTGAACTTAAATGAAAATAATTATTGATAGTTTCATAAAATATATTTGATAAAATTTATATCATCTTCTTAATAAAAATATGAATTTTTATAAATATTATGATGATAATATGTTTTTGATAAATATTGAAAATAATTTTTTATTGAAAAATCCATATTCATTTAAAAAAATTAAAAGATAACATTTTTTATAATGTGTTTATGGGGTAAATTTGTTAAATTAAAATAATTATTAATAAAATTTATGTTAATGGTGTCACGAACTAAGATAGGTTTACATCTAGACTGATTTTCGACACGATTTGTGGATTGGCCTAAATGGCATTCAAAATCCCCATTTGCTATTAACAAGTGTCCGGGAATCAATGTTCACGGGTGTCAATGTTAAATAATGGAAATGTTTTTCCTTGATTTTATAATCATAAAACAAACCACACATAAGTATACTAAATCATAAAATATAAAACCAAACATAGTGTAATCAACATTAAAAAGATGAGTTCATAATACTAGGCAAAAACCTATCAAATTTGATAAAAAAGGATAAAAAATATATCAAAAAACTACCATATGAAAAAGGAGAACCTCCCTTAAGCCACAAACAACAACACCTCATAGTGATGACTTCTATAAACCTTTTCAACCATTTCCAGACAGATTTTCATTATGAGTTTCTAACATAAACTAGTCTATATACACCTAATGATTTTTATAGGGTGTGTGAAAAAGACCCATTGGATCCCACCCAATAAAAGATTTCATCCTATAATCATTAATGGATAAATAAAAATTCATCTTTTATATAAAATGATAGAAAACTATTTTAGGAAAAACAATTGTAATGAATACCATGCTTACTTTGTGAAATAACCACAATATATATAGTCTGATCATGAAAGTATGATATCAACATAGAACCCAAGTCATGGGAGAATCCTCTAAGTAATAGATATAAATGCTACACTGGTTACATCGTATCTCAATAAATGGTAGAATATATGTAAATCACTAAGCCCACACTTTTAGAATCAGCACAAAAACATGTTCTGTATTTTTTTTGTATAATAGATATGTGAAAAATACATTGTAAATTATATAAATGAGGACCTTTTCCTTTCTAGGATATATTGTAAAGCCCTGTCCGTTATTACCTTGAACTAGTGCAATATTACTTAACATTGGAATGATACATGGAATCATGTCCCAAACGACCGAATAGTTTTTTATCCATTAATGTACTGGATAGATAAATATGTTTTACATTACATCAAGAAATAAAAAAACATTATGTCCCATTTTTAAACTCTTATATCCCTTAGCCTATTCCTATAGGTTAATTGGGATATACTTCTTTGCATCATGGGAAAAATAAAACTTAAAAGAGGGGTGATCCTAGATGCCCGATAATGATTACAATATAGTGGAAACTATAATAAATAAGAATAAACATTTATGACAATGTATAAGGCTAGAAGACATGCCTTTTAAACATAAACATCAACATATTATGGTAATGATAAATCTGATAATTCCCATTAATTATTTACATGGATATTATACTAGTGTAATAATCACATGTAAAATCAATAGCCAATTTCGTAATGATTGAATGCATAATTCATGACATCATAACCACATATTCAAGACCCTTTTCCAATACTACAAATAATATTTTGTCATAGACTTGTTCCAATACACTATTTTGTCTCATGAGACCTACCGATGCATCTAGAAGCAATACCAGGCACCACTTATCCCTTACTAAGTCCAATTAATTCCTCATATGAAAAGGTTTAAACATCACACAATCAATCAAATTGAAACTATCGTACAATATATCTATATTTTATCTATAAACCATGAATGGTATAAAAATAAAACATCTGTAGTGAATCATATAAAAAAACAATCAGTACAGTACCGAAGAATTGAATAATAATAAATAAACCTCAATAAGGAATAATATCCCATAAAGGATGTTGACATAGTTGAAAATTATTATTAAAAATCTTTGAGAGAAATGTCCATTGTTTATGATAACATTAAAATGTCTCACTATTTATAAAGAAGTAGTTCAATATAGATTTTTGTATCAAAGTGTCCCATACAACTTTGAAAATTTTAAATGGAATTTCAATTTAAAATCATTAATGTCCATATAAATAAAACCTTATACCCATTTTTAAAACATTGACACTAATGAGAATGATTTAGGAGAATAAGTCTTTAAAAAATTTAAATTGATAGTTTAGTTAGAGTTCCTAACCAAAAAAGTGATGCTTAAATACAATTAATTGACGTAATAAAAACATTATAATGTCATGATTATAATGAGATTAATGATATACTACATCAAAGTACAACATATACATAAAATAAAAGTGAATTGGCTCATAAAAACAAAGAAGTCCCAATGGAATGTAATTTGAGATAAATTACATTATAAAGACTGTATCCTTAGGTTGAGGATAAATCAATTACATAATTAAGTGTGGAAAATATAAATACACTCAATATGATTGGATATTTTTTATAATTCCATTAGAGGACATTCACACGTATTCTTGTAATGAAAACAACAATGTCTTGGATGTAACATCCCAAGTAAGTAATGAGTAATAGATATTTTTTATCTGTGTTTATTTATGAATTAGATAGTGTTTTAGAGGCTTAAAATGAGAATAAATCCAATATTAAGCATGTAATACACTAATATTTTTAAAAGGTTGTTTTACTACCTTTTGATGGAAAACCATTTTTAAATAAAACATTTGAAATTTTTATAATCTATATTTGTAAGAAAAAACTTAGTATTTATGATTGGGACATTGAAATTTATATTGGATAAATTTTTTGTATTTTTCTGACAATGTTCATTTTTTAATTAATAGTGAAAAATACTGCATTTTACATCAAAAATGCGTCTTCGTCTAATTTAATTATATGGATAGATTATATTTTTAATTGTTTTTAAAGTTTAAATAGAATATATATTTACCATGTGATCCAATGGTGGTCATTAGGATTAATTTCACTTTGGAATTGGGCATAAACATGTGACAATATTTTCATAGATATTGTTTCCAAAAAACCTTTTATTTATTTTGACAACGAGAATTTTTTTTTAAAATTAATTATTTTAATTTTTGTGTTTTGAATTTGGTAAAATGGATTTCATATTATGAATCATAAGGTCCAAATTATTTAATCAAGACTCTTTTTTTGGACATTATGAATAGTAACAACGGTAATTATCGTTAATTTTCTTGAATAATTAGTAATCGGGTAGTTAAGGATAATAAAATAATATCATAATAATAAAAAATGACACCAAAATGTGTCTTAATACTACTTTTTGTGTCAGGGCCGACCATGGGATGCCTTGTGGCAATCTTAGGGACCACATGGAATCACTTTCGGTTTAATGTGACTTTTTATCTTTTTATTTTTAAAGAAAGTTAAATTTAACAAAGAATGTATCACCTGAGTAAAACATTTTTAATTTTGACAAAATAAATGATATATTGGACTATAAATAGTAATTGAAATGCTAAAATGATTTTATACATCATTTTATTTTTTTATAATTTTTAGACATTAAATAAATTAATTTATTTATGACATCATGATGATGCAACGATTAACTCATTAATGAACGATTTAAATAAAATGAAACAATAATGTAAAATCTAAGACTTATACGTGTAAAAGTCCTATTGGATGAATATATTTCGAACCCTTATCACCTTATCCTCTATATATATATATATATATATCAATTGGATACCTTTTAAATCCGAAACTCATTTTAATATAAAGTATCATTTTATAACTTTCCACGAGTGCCCCTCCTCTCCTCTTATAAAGGCCCCCACCTCTACCTACTTACCCACACTTATAAAGCCTTTCGCTCGGCCAAAACCTTCTCATTTCATCTCTCCACATCCCTATCTTCATCCTAGAAGCCTTACCTTAGTCATAAAGCTCTTCAAGAAACCATTTTGGTTCAAACCAAGAAGAGTTGCCCTATTTAAAGGTAAAGTCTTCTTTAATTTTCTTTTGTTTTATTTTGCATATCCAACCCCCTAAACACTTTTTATTCATTTATTTTGTAACAAAAAGAGTATCTTCAATATACTAGGATGTGTTTATAATAATGATTCGATCTACACTTACACACACCTTCACCTGGTGGTTAAAGAGCACACTGTTTCCGTGGATGACGAATTTCTACCTCACGAAATGATGATTGTTCAATATTCTTCTTACATATTCAATG
This sequence comes from Viscum album, assembly GCA_963277665.1. Lineage (NCBI taxonomy): Eukaryota > Viridiplantae > Streptophyta > Magnoliopsida > Santalales > Viscaceae > Viscum > Viscum album. Next base: position 1,702,030,151 of record OY728163.1, on the reverse strand, counting down.
TTTGCCATTAATATGACACTATATTTATATAAGATATATAATATGTTAATTTTTTCCTTATGCTTCTGTATTTTTCATTTTTTTCATACCATTATGTTTTCCATTATGGGTAAACACGATATCTTCATTTTAGGAAGTTCGGACTACCGCCCCCTCAATGTGATTTGATTCATTAATGCCATATGTGGGACATATAAAGGATGGAGTTAATGATATTATATATGATATTATACTGTAATTATAATATACCTTTATATAATTATGATTCTATTCCATAAAATATGAAATAGAAATGAAAGTAGCGTTCATGCGTACGTACGGCTTACCTTCTCCATGAACGGTGCATTTCATTTTTACCTCTAAATGTTATGTAATAATATAAATGCATATATATGATAGATATATATGATATATTTGATATCTACATCATGAATATAAGTCTTGATATAACGGATACATGAAAAACATGTAATTATAAAGTGTATATTTTTTACTCAAGTACCATTGATCGTTAAAACTACTGTTATTAACTTAAATAATTTCTAAGTGTTCATGACATGGTAATAAGTGATATAAAAGGAATAATGAAAATGAAATGGGTTCTTAAGAAAGAATAAATTAAGTCATTTTTATTATTCAGGAGATTAAATAACGATGGGAGTCAAGTCTGATACGAGTTAAGGGAACTTCTTAACCCAATTTTCATTCTTTGGGTTAATAACCTACTTTCAAATTATGTCAGGATATTATTATGTCCTACCCTGTATTTTTAATTTATTTAAATGTACTTATAGTGAATACACATAATCGATCTATTTTATTTAAAAATGATCTTTTTAAGGGACTTCGTCTCAATCTCCATTCATTGAGGCATATTTTGTTTTATACACAACATTCTTTTATACGGTGTATAAACCCCTTTGAATTTTACATTTATTCAAAATGAATATTTTTAATACAAAGAGTTAATTAAAAACAAAAGGGGATGTTTTTTTTGCACGTATGTAGCGAAAATGACTTATCCGCTGCCATGACCATTATTTGAGTTTCGACTTCTTCAACAATCCATAACTTCTTTTTAAATGAAATATAAATACCTTGTATTACTTTTATTTTATTTTGGTATTGAAAATGGTTTTTATAATGTTTTGATTATATTAATGTGTTGTATTGATATCTTTTGATTGAAATGTGTAAATTTTATGTTTCTTTTATGCATGTTTTATGTGATATTAATATGTTATGGTTCTTGGGAATTGTTATGAAGACAGGTGGTTCCATGATAAACTAAGTGCGAGTGAGCCTGATATAGCTCTCCAATGCATTGGGTAACATGAAAGAGTCAAACATTAAGGTATCTCTATATATATTTAGGGAATATACTATAATGGGTATTCCAAACGTAACCATGAGGGTTACTCCCTAGGTAAGAATGTTAGGAATGCCTCAAGTTACCTTTATGTCTTATTATTTCTATGATTTATTCATGATTTGATGAGGTATGTTAAAATGCTTATATTTTATAATTAAAGTATGATTTCATACATTATGAATCCCTCAATTTACCTTTATGTATAATGATTTCTATGACTTATTCAGGATTTGATGTGGTATGTTAAAATGATTATGTTTTATGAGTAAAGTATGATTTCAAACATTATGAATGCCTCATGTTACCTTTATGTCTTATGATTTCTATGATTTATTCATGATTTGATGAGGTATGTTAAAATGATTATGTTTTATGAGTAATGTATGATTTCATACATGGACTAATGTTTTCCTTCTGTACATTTATATCCCTTACTGAGATTTTTATGCTAATACCAAGTTTTTGAAATATTTTTCACATGTAAAGGGAAAGGTACATGATGTGATGATAGGGTCAAAGAAGTGTCATGAAAGAGTCCACGTTTTGTTTTAAATATGTTTCCATTGATGGAGAAAAATTAATATTATCTTTTATGTAACCACATTGTTTAAATGTGGAATGTAATGCTTGATTTATGATCTAATTCTCCAAAACTCTAAACCTGAAAATATCCTCAATGTGAAATCTTATAATAACTCATGATTAAGTAATGTTTAAGGGTGGGGCCTTATAGTTGGTATCAGAGGTCGGTTTAGATAACTTTAGGAGTTAAAATTCTATTAAATGATTAGCCAAAAGTAATTTTTATGGTCAAATTGAAATGATATAGCATTTGAAGATTACCAAGTTGCTTCATCTATGTCATTTTTGTTCAGAATGGTTTTCCGTAGAGGAAACATGGAAGCAGTGCTAGGAAGGAATACAAAAGGAAATAACCTTTTAAAACAGCATCCTGAGATGGTCGGAATTGGAATTGAATAGTTTGTTTCATTAATGGCGTAGTTGACTCAAGTGATAAATGGTGGTGGTATCCATGCATGAGATCAGCCAGATCAACTGTAGAGGAGCATGTCAGTGGTGGAACATTTCATGAGGAAACAACCCCCATAATTCAGAGGATCATCTGACCCTATGCTAGCTGAAGGGTGGATTAAAGCACTGGTAATGATTTTCGATGTCATGGGGTGTTCAGAAAATAAAAAGGTTATTCTTTCTATTTACCGTTTTGAGGGTGAAGAAGATCAGTGGTGGGAGATGGTTAAAAATAGTAGAGATGCGGATGAGATTGATGCTCTCGACTGGGATGAATTCAAAGGTATGTTTCTTGAGAAGTATTATCCTAAAGCTGTTCAACTTTGTATGGAAAAACAATTCTTGGAATTGTGGCAAGAGGATGACTCAGTGGCTGCTTAGGAAGAAAGGTTCACTCGATTGGAAAGGTATGCTCCAAATTTTATCTATGACCTTGATAGTAAAATCAATAATTTTTTCTCAGGATTAAAGCCAAAATATCGAAGGGTTTAGCTTCTCATGAGTTCAAGAGTTATGAATAGATTGTTCGATGTGTTGAGAAGGTGGAAATGGGGTTTTACGACGATCAAGTGTTCTATAACAACCATCAGAAGAAGTGACAGAGGTGGCAGGAGAAAAGAAAGAATTCTTCAAAAAGGTATGACGTTAAGAAAACTAAGATTTCAATTTCTGATAAATGTGTTAAAAGAAATGCGGGGGAATGTCTTGTGAATTCTGGGAAGTTCTACTGATGTGGTAAAATGGGACATAAGGCTCATGATTGCACTGAAAAAGATAAATGTGATGGCAAGTTCAAAATTGAATTACAGTTAGTGAAATGTTTTAAGTGCAATGAGATGGGTCACTATGCAAACCAGTGTCCGACAAAGAGCTTGAGTGATGGGAAGAAATTAGACTATAAGAAGAAAGGGGTGGTGAAATCCTTTGCACCTACTTTAGCAGATGTTGGGACATCAAATGAAGTGGTATCAGGTACTTTGTTTGTTTTTTATGATTATTCCAGTGTGGTGTTGGATTCGATGTCTACACATTCTTTCATCTCTGAAAACATTTCAAGTAAAATGGGAATTCCATCTTAAGAAATTACTCCTAAACATATGGTAAAAACACCTGGGGGGAAGTTTTGAGGCAAAAAGAATTTAAAGAATCTTCTTATCCTTATTTGTGGAAAGAACCTACTTTCAAACCTTCTTGTTTAACCTCTAGTAGAGTTTGAAGTTATCCTGGGTATGGATTTTCTCTCTATTTACCATGCTAAGATTGACTGTAGAGCTAAAGAAGTTTATTTTTAGAAAGTCTGTCGGTTTGTGTACAAGAATGAACCATTAATGTTGATAACATATCAAGAGGATGAGAAAAATGTAAAAGATAGAAATGAATTTTACCTTGCACATATTCTTGAAAATAAAGGAACTGTTCAGATTAATGATGTTCCAGTGGTAAATGAGTATCTTGATGTTTTTCCTGATTAGTTCCCTGGAATAATACCAGATCGGGATGTTGAGTTTACTGTTGACTTAGTTCCAGATGCTAAGCCAATTTCAAAACCCCCTTATCGAATAGATCAAATTTATCTTTTAGAGTTGAAGGAGGAATTGCAAGATTTATTAGAGAAAGGTATCATTCGACCTAGCACACCACCATGGGGTGATCCTGTATTATTTGTTAAAAAGAAAGATGGTTCAATGAGAATTTTCATTGATTATAGAGCCTTGAGTAACATCACTGTTAAGAACAAATATTCATTGCCTCATATCGATGATTTTTTTGATCAGCTCCAGGGAGCTCAGTAATTTTCAAAGATTGACCTAAGATCGGGGTACCATCAGCTGAAGGTAAAGGAAGCAGATATTCTGAAGACCGTGTTTCATACAAGGTATCGCCATTATGAATTTGTGGTTATGCATTTTGGGATAACTAATGCACCTGATGTATTCATGGAACTTATGAATAGAATTTTCCATGTGTTCCTGGATATGTTTGTGGTTGTTATCATTGATGATATTTTGGTGTTTTCTAAAAGTAAAGAGGAGCATGAAAGTTATTTAAGGGTTATTTTGGAAACCATAAAAGAAAAGAAATTGTACGGGAAATTCATCAAGTGTGAGTCTTGGTTGCAACAAATTTCATTCCTTGGTCTCATTGTTTCTAAAATGGGATAACTGTTGATCCTGAAAAAACAAAAGTTGTTGAAGAATGGCCAAGACCCACAATTTTAACCGAGATTCGTAGATTTCTTGGTTTGACAGGCTTTTACCGAAGGTTGGTTATAAATTTTTCATAGTTATCTTGTCCAATGTCTAAGCTAACTCGAAAGGGTGAGAAGATTATCTAGACAAAAGAATGTAATGATTGTTTTCAGGAATTGAAAAGAAGATTGGTGAATGCTCTAGTTCTGGCACTCCCTTCCAGGAATGGTGAGTTTTTAATCAATAGTGATGCTTCATTGAAAGGACTTGGTTGCATCCTAATGTATAACGATCAGGTAATTGCTTATGCTTCACGATAGTTGAAAACACATGAGTTAAATTACGCTACACATGATTTGGAAATAGATACTGTTGTTTTTTATTGAAAAATGTAGAGGCATCATTTGCATGGAGTAATGTGTAAAATATATACCGATCACAAAATTTTAATGTATGTAGTCACTCAGGAAGAATTGAACATGAGACATAGGAGAAGGATATAATTAATCAAGGATTATGATTTTACAATTCATTACCATCCGTGAAAAGAAAATAATGTGGCTGATGCATTGAGTCGAGAATGTAATGCTTAATTAACAATGTTTCATTTGTAAATCCATCCTTTGGTTAAGGATTTGATGAAATTTTTCCTAGAAGTGGTTGGTACAGGATGTCCTTCTGTTTTGTTTCAGGAATCAGTGAAATCTTCTCTGTCAGACAGAATCAAGAAAGCACAGAAGCAAGATAGTGAGTTGCAGAAAAATGTAGAGATGGTTCAGAAGGGTAAGTTACCTGAATTCATCATTGATAATGATTGTGTTTTGAGATTTGGGAAGATATTTTGTGTTTCGTGTGATTCACAGTTGAAGAGAGAGTTTTTATGTGAAGCTCATAGTTATTCGTTTTCAGTTCATCCAGGCAGTACTAAGAGGTATAGAGATCTTCGAGAGTGTTACTGGTGGGACGGAATGAAAAGAGACATTGCTGATTTTACTATGAAGTTTTTTAACTTGTCCACAGGTTAAAATAGAGTGGCAGTTACTGAAAGGGATGCTTCATCCTTTACCAGTACCAGAGTGGAAATGGAGGAATATATCCATGGACTTTGTTGTGGGATTTCCGAAGACACCTCGAGGCAATAATGCAATCTGAATTATTGTTGATCGATTGAAAAAATATGCTCATTTCCTTTCTATACTAGATAATTTTTCCCTAGATCAATTGTCTCGTTTTTATCTTCAAGAGATAGTTAGGTTACATGGTGTTCCTCTCTCCATTGTATCTGACCGTGATCCCATGTTCACTTCTAACTTTTGGAAAGGCCTTCAGAAGTCATTGGGTACTGAATTAAATTTTAGTACAACTTTTCATCATCAATCATATGGGAAGTCAGAAAGAACGATTCAGTCTTCGGAGGATATGTTACGTTCTTGTTCGATCGATTAATAGGGAATTTTTGACCAACATAATTCATTGGTTGAGTTTTCTTATAATAACAGTTTTCATTCCAGTATACAGATGGCATCATTAGAGGCATTATATAGGGAGCGGTGTCGAACTCTAGATTTTTGTGATGAAGTAGGTGAAAGGAAGTTGTTGGGACCAGAATAGGCAGAAGAATTTGCAGAAAAAAGTTCAGCTGATACAGAAACACATGAGAACAGCTCAGATCAGGCAGAAGAGTTATGCGGACAACATGAGGAAGGATCACTCTTTTGAGGTAGGTGATCATGTTTTTCTCAAAGTTTCACCTTGGAAAAGTGTGATGTGATTTGGTAAGAAAGGAAAGTTGAGTCTAAGGTTCATTAGACCATATGAAATTCTAGAGTGAGTTGGATCAGTTGCAGACCAAGTGGCTTTACCTCCGAGTTAATCTCAGGTACACAATGTTTTTCATGTTTCAATGTTAAGGATGTACATGCCAGATCCATCTCATGTTTTGAGTCCAGAGGTAGTTCAGCTGGAAGAGAATCTATCTAATGAGGAACAAATAGGCCATATTTTGATCACAGGGCGAAACTTTTGTGAAATAAGGTGATTTATCATGTTAAGGTTTTGTGTAAAAACCACATGATTGAAGAGGTAACATGGGAATCTGAAAATGAAATGAGGGATAAATACCCCCACTTATTCATTAAGTAAATAAATTGTGGGGATGAAATTTTCTAAAGGGGGGAAGGATGTAACATCCCAAGTATGTAATGAATAATATATATTTTTTTCTATGCCTATATATGAATTAGATAGTGTTTTAGATGCTTAAAACGAGAATAAATCCAATATTAATCATGGAATACACTAATATTATTAAAAGATTTTTTACTGCCTTTTGATGGAAGAAAAATTTTAAATAAAACTTTTGACAATTTTAAAGGCTCTATTTGTCAAAATAAACTTATTATTTATGATTGTGACATAGAAATTTACAATGGATAATTTTTTGGTATTTTCTGACAATGTTCATTTTTTTAATGAATAGTGAAAAATACTGCATTTTACATCAAAACTGCATTTTCATCTAATTTAATTATATGGATATATTATATTTTTAATTTGTTTTAAAGTTTAAATAGAATATATTTTTACCATGTAATCCAATGGTGGTCTTTGGGATTAATTTCACTTTGGAATTGGGCATAAACAAGTGCCAAACTTTTCATTGATATTGTTTCTAAAAAAACCCGTTATTAGTTTTGACAACGGGAATTATTTTTAAATTAATTATTGGAATTTCTGTGTTTGGGATTTGGTAAAATGGATTACATATTTTTAATCATAAGGTCCAAATTATGTAATCAGGACTCTTTTGTTTTTGGAAATTATGAATTGTAACAATGGTAATTATCGTTAATTATCTTGATTAATTAGTAATCATATAGTTAAGAATAATAAAATAATATCATAATAATAAACAATGACACCAACATGTGTCATAATATTACTGGTTGTGTCATGTATGACAATGGGATACCTTGTGCCAAACTTAGGGACCCCATGGAATCCCTTTTGGGTGAATGTGACTTTTAATCATTTTATTTTTATAGAAAGTTAAATATAACAAAGAATGTATCACCTGAGTAATAAATTTTTAATTTTGTCTAAATAAATGATATATTGGACTATAAATAGTCATTGGAAAGATAAAAAATTTTCTACCTCATAGTAATTGTTTTATAATTATTATACATTAAATAAATTAAATTATTGATGACATCATGATGATGCAATGATTACCAATTTAATGAACGATTTAAATAAAATTAAACGATAATGTAAAAAATAAGACATACACTTGTCAAAGACATATTGGATGAGTATATTTTGAAGCCTTATCACCTTATACTCTAAATATATCAACGTGGGACCTTAAAAATCCGAAACTCATTTTACTATAAAGTAACATTTTATAACTTTCCAAGAGTGCCCCTCCTCTCTTCTTATAAAAGGCCCCCACCTCTACCTCCTTACCCGCACATCTCAAGCATTTGGCTCGGCCAATCCCTGCTCATTTTGTCTCTCCACATCCCACTCTTAATCCTAGAGGCCTTAAAATAGGCATAATTCTCTTCAAGAAAACATTTTGGTTTAAACCAAGAAGAGTTACCCGATTTAAAGGTAAAGTCTTCTCTATTGTTCATTTGTTTGATTTTGCATCTCCAGCCCACTAAACTCTTATTATTCATTTATTTTGTAACAAAACCAGTATATTCAATATAATAGGATGTTTTTTAAGATGAATTCTAGCTACACTTACACACACCTTCATCTAATGGTTAAAGAGCTTACTGTTTCTGTGGATGGTGAATTTCGGCATCAGGAAATGATGATTGTTCAATATTATTCTAACACATTCAAAGTTGGAAATTAAGATGAAACTATAATTATATAAAATATATAATATGTTGGTTTCTTCCTTAAGCTTCTTTATTTTTCATTTTTGAAATACCTTTATGGTTTCCATTATGGGTAAACGCGATATCCTCATTTTAGGAAGTGCGGACTACCGCCCCCTCAAAGTGATTTGACTTGTTAATGCCATATGTGGGACGTATAAAGGATTGAGTTAATGATATTATATATGATATTATACTGGAATTATAATATATCTGTATATCATTATGATTCCATTCCATAAAATATGAAATATAAATTAATGTAGCGTTCATGAGTACGTACGACTTACCGTCTCCATGAACAGTGCATTTCATTTCTTACCTCTAAATGTTATGTAATATTATAAATGCATGTATATACTTGATATATATGATATATATGATATCTATATCATGAATATAACTCTGGATATAATGGATACATGAACAACTTTTAATTTGAAAGAGTTTATTGTTGACTCAAGTACCAATGATCGTTAAAATGACCGTTATTAAATTAAATGATTACATAGTGTTCATGACATGGTAATAAGTGATATAAAAGGAATAATGATCTTGAAATAGGTTCTTAATAAATTATAAATTAAGTCAAGTTAATTATTCAGGATATTAAAGAACTATCGAGTCAAGTCGGATATGAGGTAAGGGAACTTCCTAACCCAATTTCTGTTCTCTGGGTTAATCTCCAACTTTCAAATTATGCCATTATATTATTATATCCTATATTGTATTTGTAATTTATTTATGTGTACTTATAGTTAATACACATAATAGATCAATTTTATTTAAAAATGATTTTTGTAAGGGACTTCATCTCAATCTCCATTCATTGAGACATATTTTGTTTTATACACAACTTTCTTTTATACGGTGTATGAACCCCTTTGACTTTTACATTTATTCAAAAGTAATCTTTTTAATACAAAGAATTTACTAAAAAAAAATAGAATGTTTTTTTGTCGTACGTATGCCACGGTAATGACTTCTCCGCCTCTATGAACATTATTTGAGTTTTGGCTTCCTCAACAAGCCATAACTTCTTTTTAAATGAAAAATAAATACCATGTTATACTCTTCTTTTTTTTTTATATTGAAAACGGTTTTTATAATGTTTTGATTATATCAATGTGTTGTAATGATATCTTGTGATTGAAATGTGGAAATGGTATGTTTTATTTTATGAATTTTTATGTGATATGAATATGTTATGGTTCTTGGGCATTGTTATGAAGACAGGTGGTTCCATGATAAATTAAGGGTGGGTGAGCCCGATATAGCTCTCCAATGCATTGGGTAATGTGAAGGAGTTAAAAGATAAGGTTTCTCTGAAGAGATTTAGGGAATATACTGTGATGGGTACTCCAAACGTAACCATGAGGGTTACTCCCTATGTAAGAATGTTATGAATGCCTCAAGTTACCATTATGTCTTATGATTTATATGATTTATTCATGATTTGATGAGGTATGTTAAAATTCTTATGTTTTATGAGTAAAGCATGATTTCATACATTTATGAATGCCTCATGTTACCTTTATGTCTTATGATTTCTATGATTTATTAATGATTTGAGGAGGTATGTTAAAATGCTTATGTTTTATGAGTTAAGTATGATTTCATACATTATGAATGCCTCAAGTTACCTTTATGTATTATGATTTCTATGATTTATTCATGATTTGATTAGGTATGTTAAAATGATTATGTTTTATGAGTAAAGTATGATTTCATACATGGACTAATGTTTTCATTTTGTACATTTATATCCCTTACTGAGCTTTTTATGCTCATCCCATGTTTTTGAAATATTTTTCACAGGTCAAGGGAAAGGTACATGATGTGATGATATGGTCAAGGAAGTGTCATGAAAGAGTCCTTGTTTTGTTTTAAATATGTTTCCGTTGATGGAAAAAAATTATTACTATATTTTATGTAACCACTTTGTTTAAATGTGGAATGTAATGCATTATTTATGATCTAATTCTCTAAAACTCTAAACCTGAATTGATCTTCAAAGTGTAATCATGTAATAACTCAATATTAAGTAATGTTTAAGGCTGGGGCCTTATATTGGATGTTTAACTCAATGAATATAAATTGAGTTAAAATAACTCTTATGAAGTTTATATCGATGACTTGAGAATTTATCAATAGAGTGATTATGTGTATAAAAATTTTATCCTCTCATATGGGTGTGTAATTTACTACATAAGTATATAAATAGTTATTTCACAATTAATCTTGGAGTTACATAATGAAGGAAGATTTCATAATATCGAATGAGTGGAAATTGAAATTTGAATAGCCCTTACTGATATGGTAACATACGATACATGACACACATGAAAGAAGGATCATACAATGATGATGTAAATACCTATAAATTATTTTATATTATGAAAAATGTACAATAATGGCAAGTACATACACAACACAAAAGGTAATAGTGGAAAATATATCATGAATCTCACAGGAATAAAAGTGAGTTGAAAACACCATACCACATTGTAATCAATCGAGTCGTAAGACCAAAAGATAAAAACCAACTAATGATTATCAAAATAAAAATTATATAAATAGAATAATGATAATATATATCAAATGTCAGTACACAATACACCACATGCAATAAATTCTTGGCGAATAATAAAAATAAAGAAGAATTAAAAGTGATATAAGAAACCTCGTACCTTGCTCATGATCCATTTTTTCCTCTGCATCTTTTATATTAAGTTGATAGTATGTTTGGATTCTATTACATGCTTTCTATATAGATAGACATCATATCATAATATTCTTTTGTGATCTTCCCCAATTGATTCTTGTTTAGTTTGATTGTTCATATTTCTTCTACTGTTATTTATTAACTTTTATTTTTCATCTGTTTTTTATTAATAGTTTTTAACATCCACTGTGATAATACTTTTTACCTATGGGGGAATATTCTCCCCTAAATACATGAAATTGGTCTACATTTCTAGTAAGTAGTCTCCAGAATTCTTGGAGATGCACATGAGGATATGTGCCAACCCGGTTCAGTGTACCATTTAAATAGATCCCATAATGGGGATGCTACAAAGAAGATCATAGGGTTTCCATTTTATTTTACTATTTGGGATAGACTGTAGACTAGAATATTGGGATTAATAATGTATCATGTGCTTTGACATTGCTAACCCATTTATAGGGGAATCCAAAATTTCATTGTTTTGATTGTCGTTATTGATTATGCTAGTTATTTGTTGTTATGATTTCACTACTGGGTGAATTAATTTATTTTCATTGCTATCTATGTTGGTATCATTAAGATAATGTGTTATACCATTATAACCTAATGACATGAACGCAATACATTACATGCATAATATTAGGCCCTATAAGATTAAAATGACTTGAATATTTCCATTCCATATCAATTTTGAGCTTGAATTTTCGTGTTTTCATGTGAGTGTTGTTGTGACTAGTGGTAATTTTATTGAGATGCTTATTTGAAAAATATAATGTTGTGATAGTCTATTAAATATGAACATGACATAATCAAGAACTGTGAAGTAGATTTTGTTTTGTAATTATCTAATGTTTTCTCTTCCAAATCAAAAACCAGATCATGAAGTGGGTTATATATTGTGTAATTCATTGAGGAATATCATTTACCAATCCTCTTTTAGTGTCGTACTTGTTTCCCCATCTAATTTACCTTTTTTCTAAAGATGTGTGTTTGGATGTTGTAGACCAAAGCCGTAGAGATGTCTTTGGGGTGTGCCTCAATAGAGTGGAAATGATCACATTCCAGAGATGGTGAGTCTCAATCCACTAGTGGCACCTCATGTAGTGCTTCCAGTGGTGATACCGCATAACGAGATTCTGAGGGACCCTGATGCTCAGTTAATGTATAGTCTTCTCGGGATTATGTAGTTAGTTCAGAGTATCCCCAGACCTACCACATCTATGGTAGTCCTCATGCGGGACATTCTGTAGTAGTACCCTCCCCCCAATATCAGGGTGTGGCAGCCCTCATGCTCTAATGTCATGGATAGAATAAATTAGGTCTATTTTCGTCCATCTCAAGAAGCATACAAAGTTAAGGGTCAATCTAATAATCTATATTCATTATGAAACTATGAAGTGCTAGTGGTATGTTGTTTCTTAGGCTGAGCAGACCAGTGATAGGGTTTGAGCTGACTTCCCTATAGATTTCTACGATCAGTTTTTCCTACAGTCTCTGAGAGATGATCATGCATATGAATTCATACATCATCAAAAGTTCTCTAAGATTCTGTTACAATATTCTACTAATTTCATAGAGTATCGCCATTTTTCCCATCTCTGACTGGTAATGAACATACCACTACAATGCATTTTGAGGACATACATGAGAATATTATCCACTCGTAGTTGAATGTCTTCCATTTTACCACGGTCACACAAATCGTAAACCCAAATCTAATGTCAGAGCAAAATTTCGGAAAAGCTAAACTGGTGATCCATGACGATTCAGTTTTGAGACCCTATGACATATATTTTCATAGCAGTAAACTCCCATTTGAATTCATACATAGTGAAATTCCTTTCCAAATGACATGTTTTGATAGATATGTCACATACATTAATTGTGGAAGAGATAGTCACCAGAAGCCACATTTTGCATGAGACCTCAATGAGTTTCGAGAATGAAGAAAGATGGGTCACCTTCATCGTTTCTTGTGGTCTATCTCTTTAGCATCCAGTGGCAGAGGATCCACACCTTCACCTCCTTCAGGTATGAGATCAATGACTCAACAACAAGCTCTAATTTCATTTCCTCCCAATAAATCTAGATGAGGTATCAATGGAAGTTGTGGTTGAAGAAATCATGATATTGAATATCATTGTCAGCAGAGTGGTCCTTCTTAGGCCAACCAGGATGTGTATTAGGTTTGTTCTTCTGGTCACATGTATGCATAGAAATAAGCACTATAGGAGAAGATTGCAAGGCCATCTATAGATAGAGGTACAATCCTAGTATATTTGACAATAGTTTCTCTACTTTTTATATTGGTGCATCGCGCACCTTGTTATATTCTAGTATTTTTGAAAGCCTTGGTTTTCAAATTGAGTACCTTGGAATTTTCATCACTCTCGGCTCTATGCTTGTGGTCAAAATTAAGGGAATATTCTTGTTCCAAGAGTGCCTATTAAAGAGAGGTGGGTACCATTTCGTTTAGAATTTCTATATCCATGACATGTCATACATAGAAATCATTATTGATAGGAACATTGTTTCCCATTATCATTCAAAATTGTATTTCTATCGCTATTTTGTGTCCATTACATCCCCTAAGGGCGACACATATGTACATAATTGAGAGTGGGATATGCATCCAGACTGAGCTAATCCAAAATATGTAGGGTTGGGCTAAGTAACATCTCAGTTAGAAAGTCTCTTCAAGAGGGATCACAGAAAACATGTTGTTGAATTCCCTCTAGAGGTGGATCTTTTCAAGGATGTCTTCTGAGACAATTTCTCTTACAAACCTTCTATGAGGTAGGTGGAGTTCACTACCAATATCATTCTAAGTGCAACACCAGTCTATCTTCTACCCTGTCGGATGGCACTGATCGATCTACAAGAACTTCAAAATCCTATTGAATACCTATTGGATAAGGGTTTAATCATACCTACCACATTGTCGTGGGGTTCAACTATTCCTTTTTCTAAGATGTTTGATGATACCCTCAGGTTTTGGATGGATTTTAATTGACTTAACCAGCTCATGGTAGATAATCAATATGAATTACGTCATATATATGATATCTTTGACATGCTCCTATGAGAAAACATTTTCTCCATGATTAATCTGAGATTGTGATATCACCAGGTGTGATTGGGACAATATTACATTCCATGAAAAGTATTCTGAAGCATTTACATCATGTATGAGTATCTGTTTATGTTGTTCGGCCTCACGAATTCACCAACAATATTTATATATCTAATAAATCTTTTTTTCAACAGTATCTTGATTTCATTGTAGTAGTCTTCGTAGATGACATATTGATGTATTCATGTTCCTGACACGACAATGAATCTGTACATGATATCGTGCTTAGTACACCGAGTGTTCCCCAATTATAAGATAGACTCAACAAATTCAACATCTAGATTGAAAAAGTTCACTTCATGGGTCAAAGTATATCATTAGATAATGTATCAGTTTATCAAGAATTTTTTATCACTATAGTTTCATGGGAACAAACCATGATTGATTTATACATCTATAGTTTCTTGGAGCATTCTGGCTAATATAGAAATTTTGTCTGAGATATCTCCCACTTACATGTGACCCTTACGACCATGACTATAAAACTTGTATTCATCATCTAGTCAGAATCATGAGAAAATTATTTTCAAAAGATGAAAGAAAAACTAACCACAATGCCGATCCAGATTATACATGATCCAGGTAGAATATATATATTTTACTATGATTGTTTATGATTCAGAATGTTCACAGTTTTGATGCAGGGTGATCATGATATATCGTATAGATCCCACTAGATGAGACCTCACAAGAGGAACTATCCTACACATGACCTTGAGTTACAAGTTCGTGTTAAAGAATTACTCTATTTTAGAAACTACTTTATGGGTGATATGTTCATTATTTATACAGTTCATTAAAGCATAAAATATATCTCTACTCAACTGTACATGATCCCAATGCACCAAAGATTAGTTGAATACTAATACTCATTTGACCTTGAGATTGATTCTACCCCTAGTCATTGTAATGTTGTGGAAGATTCTTTAAGCAACAATACACAGATACAAGCCATTCAGGTATACATTAGTGAGTGGATGATGATGGCTTGTAATTTTGAGATATATCTCTAGGTTCATGAACATAAGGGGAAACCGGTTCTATAATCACTTACAGTTCTATGCTCTCTTCAAGATCTTGTACACTAGAGATATTTTATGGATCCTAATGCTATCTTTTTGGGGGAATCATTGGTTAGAGAACCCACCTTCTGGTTGGGTTACTGATGTGTGGGAAAATATCCAATACTATGGTCGTTAATAAGTATCTTTAAGTAAACAAGAATTTTTTATTATGGAATCTGACACCTATATTCGGCCAGTTCATCATATGCTGACTAAGATGTACAGAGGCATGTGTCAACAGTACTGATGGCCTGGTATGAAAAATCAAATAGCAGGTATTATCACCTAGGGATACACCTATCGGTAGGTGATGGTAGAACCCTAATGCCCTCCTAGAATCGAACAACCTCTAACCAGTAGATCTAATCAATTGAAGAGTTGGGAATACTGTAAATCCACTATATTATGGAACATCATGTAGTACCTCATTGAATTATCTTTAATAGAGACCCATGCATTACATTATGTTATGTAAGGGGTTTCAAATGGGGCTGGGTTCATAGGTACTTCTGAGTACTACAAATCACCCTCAGACTGATGGGAAATCCGAGTGAACTAAAATAGTGTAAAAAGTTATGTAATGGACATGAATCCATGATTTTTGAGGTTTATGGGAGAATAATACAACTCTTGTTGAGTTTACATATAATAAAAGATTCCTAGAGGAAATTAAAATGGCTCTATATGTGGCCCTCTATGGTAGACCATTCCTTTCTCCTTTATGCTGGCTCTAAGAAGGTGAGGTAACTCTCTTGGATCCTGATCTTGTTCGGAAGACATCTGAGGCAGTTCAAATATTTCAAAAGCATATGAATAAATCTAAGTACACACAGAATTGTTATACTTATTGTCACCATATACATATAATGTTTGTGGTGGGACATAGATTCCTTCTGCATATCTCGCCGAGGTTAGGTCACATGTGTATTAGGAGATAGAGATTGTTATCACTGAGATACATCGTGTTGTAAGAGATTGTTGAGAGATTTGGGCCGATAGTCTAAAGGTTTTTGTTACCTCATAGGTATCATGTCATTCACAACATTTTATATGATTCTATACTCTGATAATATCATCGAATCCCATCTTATTCTTTTGTCCTCAATGACATCGAGCATGAGGCTAATTCATCCTTTTCGTAGCATCTGATATGTATCATTATAACAATAGGAAAGTTATATAAGGCAGGTCAACCCCAATGGTCTAGGTGTTACGGAAATGCAAACTTGATCTAGATGAGACCTGGGAGCGAGAGATGGATGTACATGTGCAGTGTCCATAAATTCCATCTGACAATGTTCTACTGCCCTCGGAAGGGACTCATGGGGATGAGTAGTCTTAGAAATGGGTGGCAGTAAGTCATGTAATTAATGAGGTACATACGGTTTAAATATCTGTTTCCTAATTCTTTAACATGACCGAGGGAGTGTGCCTATGTATCCTGCTTCAGGTCCTTGGAAACTATTTAATTAGTTAAATTACTAATTGGGACTCATAAAAAATTTCCATACCACACATCAACGTGGTGGTCATGATTAAAATAATTAATTAATGATTAATATGAAAGATGAATATATTTAAATATTATATAAAATAAACCCAGAAGGGATGAAATAAAATTTATAAAAAATAGATAGGGAGTTACTAAAAAAGTAATAATAATTAAAATGGGAGATTGATAATTTTTAACCACAATTACTTTCCATCCTTTATATTAGATTTTTTTTCATTTTTTCCATTATTCTATTCTTGTATTTTCTCTTATTTTTTATTTATTTATTTCTTTATTTCCACTCTTCATATCCTCCCACTAACATCATGCCTCCCCCTCTCCATAGTTGACACACCACCTTTCTCACCCTGTTGAAGACCACCAAGACTCTATTCATGGTCTTCATTCTTCACCGTCAACTTCCTTGTAAACCATAAGAAATGAATATCCTTCAACATTTGGAATCATAGTGTTTTATTGAGTATCCTTTGCACAGTTTTCACAGATTGATTTCACCATATTTTAGGGTTTTTTCTAAAATTCTCTATTACTTCCATATTATGTCAAATCATAGCCTACCACAGATCATAAAATCATTTTAAACCATATGATAGGGTGTCTACGTTCTTTTCCTCTATTTGTTTTTGATTTATAAAAATATATTGTTGTTTCACTCATTGTTGCCTACAAACATTGTTCAAATTTTAAAAATATTTTCATTTTAATTGCACTGCCTAACTGTTATAACCCTATTTATAATACATTAATTTTTTTTTAAATTATAGAAACATTTTTAGACACTATTTTGGGTGTTCCAACATTGTAGGTATAAATTTTGTTGGACCAATTATTTAATTTATTTAACTGCATGTGCTGTGCATGCCATTTTCTGTGTGTTTAATTAAAATAATAATTTTTTAATAATTGTGCACCATGAATTTTTATTTTATTTTTAGTATTGTTTATTATTTATTTATTTATTAAAAATTGCATTTATCTTCTTGTGACGAAATGGTATCTTTCTTTGTTATTTCATGCACTAAAATGTTAAATCAATACCTTATGTTGCATGGGTTAATCATCATATATTAAAAGTTGCAATTATATATGCAAGCAATGTCATATCTACTACTATGAAATTTTAATTAAATTTTGGGTGGTGAGAGAAGGTGGCTCCCATATTAAAGGTAACACTTGGATCCTCCATTCATGACTGGTTACCACTACGCATCGGGGGGGGGGGGGGGTGTCTTAGGATTTTCCAGACCAAGACTTTCACGAGATTTTCAAATACTTATTACTGATTCAGGTTCCAAATATTCCCATAAATGATAGATCAATTTGTAATGTTGATAATACAACTTCAAATGAATCATGGCCCCTTTTTTTATATCTGGATGGACTCAATGAAAAGCCATGCCTGAAAAGTTAATTGGTCATACTAAAGATAGCTTTGGACAAGCTTAGTGGTATTGGAAAATTTGAAGATGTTCCATTGTGAAACCTTATGGATGGGATATGTAACAACCTGATATTTTAAGATAAGTATTATTTTTAATTTATTTGATGTCATGTGTTTTATGCTACAATAAGATTATATTGAGCTATATGCCATACTTTATTATCTTTAAGTATTCACAACACTATTCTTAGATTGTGTTACACACAATTTAAAGTTTGTTTTATAATAGTCGTTCTACGCAACATTGAGTATATATATATATATATTCAATGAATAAATGAAATATGGTTGGATTCTGTTATACGAAATAATAAAGGATTCTTTCACATCACACAACCCTTACTTTTCTTGCATTACAGGCAATCACGACCTTCCTCGATAGCGTGTGTTGTACGCAATACCGGCTTTTACTAAACAATGATATATTATTATAATACTATTATGAACTAGCCGTTATTAATAGTATTAACTTAATTTTGAATTTTATAACATTATTATTCTTCTTAAACATTTTCTAGAACATGGTATAAGATCAAAATACATTTTTCGGGTAAAATAATTATTTTTAAAAAAATGCAGTTTTGCCGCCTTTTGATGGAACACCCACATTAAATCTAGTTTTTGACATGTTTATAAGTTCAATTATACAAAAAATTATTATTTGGAATCAGGATATAAAATTTTACCTTGGATAAATTTTTCATATTATTCTGATCACTTTCATATTTTAATGAATAGTAAAAACACCCTATATTTTAATTAAAAACAACTTTTTTCATCGTAATAACTTATGTGGTAAAATTATAATATTGAATGGTTATAATGTATAAATAGAATATATTTTTACCATTTAATATAATTTATTTTATTATCCTTGATTTTACATTGAATTCGTAGGTAAAATAAATTAAATTTTTTGCAATGTTTTAAACAAATACACGTTTTCTTTCGACAACGAGATTAATTTTAATTTGATTTCTACAACTTCAGTGTATTAAATTTTGAAAAATGGATTCCATATTTGGAATCAGTGGGTCCAAATTATATTAATAGAATCCTTTTTATTTTTGGGCTTTATGAATATTAACAACGGTAAATGTTATTTACCATAATAAAAGGTAAATTGGGTAATTAAGGGTAAATATAATATAATAAAATTATCTTAATACTTTCCTTAATACAATTGGATGATTATAATTTGTCTTAAGTCATATTGGGGTCGAAATGGAGTCCATTAGAATCCACTTGGAGGTGATTAAGACCTTTAGTTTATTTTATATAAAGGAAATTGAAATATGTCTCACTCGACTTTAATAATTAAAGTATTTTTAATATAAGTTTATACAGAATATAAATTCGGTTATAAATACTCATTTGAAAGATAAAATTTTTTTATTTATCATGGTAATTTATTTTTAATTTTTAATATTTATTTAATTACCTTATTTTCTTATACATTAATGATGCAGAAATTATCTATTTAGTGAAAAAACAATAATATAGTTTTTATTGAAATAGTATTACATATTAAAAGGCCCTAAAATCTGCAAAAAACTTATTATTAGTGTATATATAAACCCTAATCAACCACTGGCCGATTTGTTGACCATTTGGATCTTTTTTAACTCGGTTATGACACTTATATTATTTTATTTTAAATGATGCCAAAGTTGTCAGCTTCATAATTTAATAAATATAACAATTTAAATATTGTGATTTTACCATGATAAAATCTAGTAAAAGTATTATTGTGAATTTAAATAGATTTATATTTATCATAGGATTTTATTTTTAATTTTTATACAACAAATATGTATATTAAATAATTATAAAAAATGTTTTAGTAATTATTTTATTAATATATAAACCAAATAAATTGTGTTAAAAATAATAAAATAAATATTATATGAACTATTTAATGTGCTCCACTAATTTTTTAGATTAATATGACATTTTATGAATCTATTAAATCTTTTAGTTCGAACATATCTTCTGTATATATTTTATTTAAATTCAAATAAATGAATAGTTTCAAAATTGACACTATTATTATTTTATAAAAATAACATATTATAAAATTGTTTAAAAATCACAAAAATATTTAAAGAATTATAATATTAAATTTATATAGTCTAAAATGTTATAAAGTATCCAATTATGTACAATTTACAAAAAATAAGTAAATATTTTTTATAATTTAAAATTTTGAATGTTATTATGACAAATAAAATTAAATTGATTAAATAATAATAAATCAAGTTGATAATGTTTAAAATAAATTCCTAACATGTCTAAATTTTATTGATTGATGAGATTACAATCCCATATCATATAATCTTCAGAAATGAGTCATTTTGGAAGTTTTTATGTGGGGTTGTGATTTAATATAAACTAATATTTCTTATATTTCCAATGGTGCCCCTCTCCTCCCTTATAAAAGGGTACATCCTCCCTCTCCTCCTCAGACCAATTTGAGCCTTCAATCTCAGCCAACCCCTGCCCATTTAACTTCCCCACTTCCCTAGAAACATCTTAGAGGTCCTGGTATTCTTAAAAGACCAATTTTAGTGCCCTATGAGTAGGTTTCAAAGAGGCGCTTCAAAGAAGAGGTAATGTCCATTACCGATTCTTTCAACTTTATTTCTTCTTCCACTTCTTTTTCTTTATTTGTTTCATTATGAAGTAATAACATCATTATCACTCATATACTGATATGTTATTATAATTATGAAACAACCCTATTTCAACATCTATCCATCCTACGGAAAACGAAATCACCGCGCTTGCGTACATACGAAATACCGTCTCCACGCCGTGGTGTAACCTATTTCCACCACCACCTTACATGGATGGGTATAATGGTGAATGTAATGAATATATATGAATATTTTGAATTGATATTGATTCTGTAATATTATACAAACACTTTAATACAATTTCATGATCTTGGGAATGATATCATCGCTCGTGCGTACATACGGACTACCGTCTCCATGACGCGATGAGATTCACTCTACAAGTTAACCATTCAAGAATGATTATAAAGTATATATAATAAGTAATCATGAAATATATGTCATAATAATGATACTGGATTTATGTATATATATATATATTTATTTCATCTACTTAATTCCATTCAATTCAATAAGGAAATGAAAACAGCGTTCATGCGTACGTACGACCTACCGTCTCCATGAACGGTGTATTTCTTTCCATTTATCGATATATTATGTAATTTCTTAATGTATATTATATATAAATCATGTATTGCATTCTGGATGTATGTAATAATTATCTAAGTAATCATATTAATAATTATAAGTTAAAACACGAATTGAAAATGAAACGATTTTACCCAAAACTCTACTTTAACACGAATTTACAAAAGAACAGGTAATATAAAGTCATAAGTGAACCAAATATGATATAATAACAATTAATATGATTCTTTAATAAGTCAATGATATTATTTAAATCATTATACAGGGGTTTTGGATACGTACGAAGCATATTGGACCTTAGGTAAGGGACAATTTTATAAATCTCATTTTTTATCTGAGATTTCTTATACGTAAGTATTTACTGGGGTTATTATTATCATCCTTGTCCATGATTTCTAAAAGTGTTTTTATGTATGTTTAATTTTTTTTATCCATTATGACTTTTACTACATGGTTTGTATGGAATCATTCTTTTGTTTATGATACAAGGTACTTTTTGACTTTTCCGACAAATGTACGTGAAGAATGTTTTTTTTTAACGTGTACGGCATGAAAGATTTTTACGGTTTTATAAAGCCTTATTTTCATGAATCATCCTCCAAAATATTTCATGACTATTTTCAACAAAATCCTTTTCTTTTAAAATTGAATGACAGTTTGTGAAAAGAAAATGATTTTGAAGAAAAAGAGATATTTTCCTCAAGAATTAATTTCAGGTGTTTTATCAAAACCATTTTAATCTATGATGACATTATTTCACATGTTTATGTTTCAAGTATCATGTCCCTATTAATTACATGGTTTAAATTTTCTAATGATAAAATGATATCCATTTTTTTTGTATGGATTACGTTATGATGGGATGATGTCTATTAAACCCATTTTTATACTTTGGGTTATGATGAATGATTTTTGTTTATGTTGTGGAACAAGTAATAATGATTTCATTATGATATGGGTGGGACCTATATCTTCATCCAATTCATTGGGTAATTATTTATATCTCATGAGATAGACATGGCTATAACGATAAGTTAATCCGGTTCAGTATTACAGGAGTGGAATGAGGTGTGAACTCGATTCAGAAAGGGACATTGTCCACTAAAATGGTCTTGGCAGCAATGCCTTGGGTAATATGGAAATCATTACTTGTGATTAATGGATGCCACAATTACATGTTTTATTCCCATGCTATTTTATCATGATATATGTTCCATTATGATCTATGCCTTATGTACTTCCACGAATTATGTCTTTGCTCAAGATTTTGATGTTTAAATTTCATGTTCATGTTTTTGTTTTCAAATGATTATGGATTTCTTTATGTTCTCTATGTTTTCCCTTACTGATAATTTTAGCTCACCCTTTTTATGTTTTATTTTCCCCAGGAAATAAACAAAGGTTTTAGGTAAGGAAACAAAAAGGGAAAGATCATTGTGGGAGTTGTTGAAGATCTTTCAACATGATTAGAATTTTATATTCCAAGTTTCCAAAGACACTAAACTATTATGATCCCTGTGTATCTATTTTTGTTATGTATTAAGTATTCCGAAAAAGTAATGTAATGTCCATGTACGTCATGCTTCGGGTCTCTACAGTTGGTATCAGAGGAAAGGTTTAGTTAACCTTTGGAAACTAGGATGCAAAATTTTTACTGAGATCCCTAGAGATATTTCTAAGGAATGTCTAGGGAGATCCCTATGTTTAAGTATACGTATAGGTTATAGTTCTATAATTGCGTTAACGATCTTAAAATTAAAACTAAGATGTTAGATATTGAAGGTACTCCCTCTTAACTATGTTATTTTACCTAGCATGATTTTTTCCACTCACACTATTCTTTTTGGGTTTTCGAAAATGGCTGGAAATAGTAAGATTCACGATAATGAAGGATATGACAGACAATGGAATGATATTCTTCCTGAGAAACCAAATGAAATGAGATTTGGAAGTCCAAACCTCATTATTATGACGAATCAAAAATATCATAATATGATCAATAAACTCAAATTTGGTAAGTTTCCTGACTCGACTAATAAGTGAAAAATAGAGTTTAATGTTGGTCATGGAGGAAATAAAGTTAAATTTCCCCTATGTAAATCATGTGGGAAGAGGAATCAAGGAGAATGTTTCAAAGGAACTAGAAGATGCTTTGGGTGTGGAAAAGAAGGACACAAATCCAGTAAGTGCAAAGGAAATGTTTAGTTAACACAATGAATGAGGATAATGGTATTGCTACGACATCAACAATGGTTAAATGTTTTAAATGTGGAATGTACGTGCATTATGCAAACCAATGCCCTAAGGGAAGGTCTCCTAAAGAGAATCAGTATGGTCGTATGGGTAGTATTTATGTTGATGAAGATGAAGAGACTACAAATGTTATGTGAGATGAAAGAATTGTTGAAGCTCAATCAATGGTTTAAGAAGGTATTGGAATGATTACATGTTTATCAAGTGTAATGTTGTATAAGTAATATCATGGTACTATGGAATAAATAGACATCTAAGGATTGTTACACTATTTTCTTTCCTTAAGTATTGAAAGTATATGATGAATGGTACCAATGATCATGAAAATTTATTCAGATATTTTGGAAAGTAGATGATATGTGCATAATGAAGGGATAAAGAGAATATTAAATGTTTGATAGTATTGATGAGCTCATGAGTGATATAAGGATAAGGTCATATCATGGTTTGAGTATATATAATTTTTGGGATTTTGGAATGTGGAAAGTGTTAATTTTTGACAGAATTCATGTTTTCACTATGGTTCAATGGGTATTAATTTTTCAATAGAATACATGATTACGATATTCATATGATTGGAATGTGACGAACATGATATATGGGGGATAAATGATGGTATTCACATGCTTGGTTGATGAAATTTCAAGTAATCGTTTTCTTTATACTATGAGATTGGACATACGTATTTTCGATAACCCCAATGATTGGAATGAATTATGTTGGACATAAGTTAGTAATGTTTAAGGCTAGATTTTTTTCTGTTATTATTTATAATGTAGTTTTAGAAAATGGACAACCTGCAGGACGGTCGATAGCCCATCGCGTCAGACAAGGCTGTGGGAATCGAACCCACAACCGAAGTGTGACTGGCCTTTATCACCTACCATTAGCCTACAGGAAGTCCCTGGTAAGTAGAAACTAGTTTTATTTTATTAAGAGGTATGATATATGAAGTATAAGTTCATCTTTGGAACCATATACGATTAATCTAACCATAAGATGGACTTATAAATTTTTCTAACCTTTTGTTTGAAACAGATGGAATGAACCATCATTCTATCACATGATCTGCTAACACATCCTGAACAACAAAGTCAACTTCATTTCTTTAAGGGGTGAAGTGGAAATTGTTCATCTCACGAACAATAGTGAGATTGTACCAAAATCAAGCAAGTATTTCTTCTAATTCAAAATTTTCAAATTTAGGGAAATGATATTGAAAACCAAAAATGTTGTCCTAGTGCTCTTATATCTGATGAATCAGATGGTACCTTAGATCATCACAAATTTATGGCTTTGTGATTGTTGGCTTTTTCATACCCATGTCCTCGACCACTCTCCATCAGAACTGTATTGATATATTTTTCATCAATATCCATATTTTTTTACCTGTGTTCTCCTATGTGGAAAACCAGTGATTAGTTAATTTGGATAACCATTACATTTCATACTTCAGTTTTTAAAGATAGGTTTTGGTATTCTCTTTTTACGATGTGGGTTTCTACTAATGAAACATTCAAGTATTAAACCATTTATAACCCCGACGAATTTCAAGGGCGAAATTCATTTTAAGGGGGGTAGAATGTAACAACCCAATATTTTATGATATGCATTATTTTTAATTTATTTTATGTCATTTGTTTTATGCAACAACAAGATTATCTTGTGCTATATGCCACACTGTATTATCTTAAAGTATACGCAACACTATTCTTAGATTGTGTTACACACAATTTAATGTTCGTTTTATAATAGTCATTCTATGCAACATTGAGTGTATATATATATATTCAATGTATAAATAAAATATGATTGGATTATGTTATAAAAAATATTAAAGGATTCTTGCACAACACACAATCCTGTCTTGGATTGCATTACACGCAATCACGTCCTTCCTCAATAGCGTGTGTTGTACGCAATACCGGGTTTTACTAAACAATGATATATTATTATAATATTGTTATGAACTAGCCATTATGAATATTATTAACTAAATAATTAATTTTATAACATTATTATTCATCTTACACATTTTCTAGAACATTGTATAAGAACAAAATATATTTTTCGGGTGAAATAAGTATTTTTAAAAAAAATGCAGTTTTGCCACCTTTTGATGGTGCACCAACTTTAAATATAGTTTTTGACATATTTATAAGTTCAATTTTACAAAATAATATTATTATTTGGAATCAGGATATAAAATTTTACCTTGGATAAAATTTTCATTCTATTCTGATATGTTTCATATTTTAATGAATAGTAAAAACACGCTATATTTTAATTAAAAACAACTTTTTTCATCGTAATAACTTATGTTGTTAAATTATAATATTGAATGGTTTTAAAGTACAAATATAATATATTTTTACCATTTAATATAATTTATGTCATTATCCTTGATTTTACATTGAATTCATAGGTTAAATAAATTAAATCTTTTGCAATGTTTTAAACAAAAACTTGTTTTTTTCCACAATGAGATTAAATTAAATTTAATTTCTTCAACTTCTGTATATTGAATATGAAAAAATGGATTCAATATTTGGAATCAGTGGGTCCAAATTATATTAATATAATACTTTTTATTTTTGGGCTTTATGAATAGTAACAATGGTAAATTTTATTTACCATAGTAAAAGGTAAATTGGGTAATTAAGGGGAAATATAATATTATAATTTTTTTTAATACTTGTCTTAATACAATTGGATGATTATAATTTTTCCTAAGTAATATTTGGGTCTAAATGGAATCCATTAGAACCCACTTGGAGGTGATTAAGACCCTTACCTTATTTTATTTAAAGGAAAGTGAAATATGTCTCACTCAACTTTAATAATTAAAGTATTTTTAATATAAGTTTATACAGAATATAAATTCGGTTATAAATACTCATTTGAAAAATAAATTTTTTTTTTTCATGGAAATTTATATTTAATTTTTAAGAGTTATTTAATTACCATATTATCATATACATTAATGATGCATAAATTATTTATTTAGTGAAAAATAAATAATATAGATTTTATTGAAATAGTAATACATATCAAAAGGCCCAAAAATCTGAAAAAAACTTATTATTAGTCTATATATGAACCCTAATCATCCAATGGCAGAATTTGTGATCATTTGGATCCTTATTAAGGTGATTATGACACTTATATTATTTTATTTTAAATGATGCCAAAGTTGTCACCTTCATAATTAAATAAAAATAACAATTTATATATTGTGATTTTAAGATGATAAATTCGAGTAAAAGTATTATTGTGAAAGTTAATATATATATATTCATCATAGGATTTTATTTTTAATTTTAATGCAACAAATAAGTATATTAAATAATTATAAAAAATGTTGTAGTAATTATTTTATTAAGAGAAAACCAAATAAATGGTATTAAAAATAACAAAATAAATATTACACGAACTATTTAATGTGCTACACTAATTTTCTAGATACATATGACATTTTATGAATCTATTAAATCTTTTAGTTCGAACATATCTTATGTATATATTTTATTTAAATTCAAATAAATGAATAGTTTCAAAATTGACACTATTATTATCTTATAAAAATAACATATTATAAAATTGTTTAAAAATCACAAAAATATTTAAAAAATTATAAATTTAAATTTATATGGTCTAAATTGTTACAAAGTATCTATTTATGTATAATTTACAACAAATAAGTAATTATTTTTTATAATTTAAAATTTAGAATGTTATTACGACAAATAAAATTAAATTGATTAAATAATGATAAATCAAGTTGATAATGTTTAATTTAAATTCCAAACATGTCTAAATTTTATTGGTTCATGACACTAAAAGCCTATCTAATATAATCTTTGGATATGAGTCATTTTGGATGTTTTAAGTGGGGTTGGGATTTAATATAAACTAATATTTCTTATATTTCCAAAGGTCCCCCTCTCCACCCTTATAAAAGGGAACCTCCTACCTCTCCTCCTCAGACCAATTTGAGCCTTCAAGCTTGGCTAACCCCTACCCATTTCACTTCCCCACTTACCTAGAATCATCCTAGTGGTCCTGGTCTTCTTCAAAGACCAATTTTAGTGTCCTAAGAGTAGGTTTCAAAGAGGCCTTTCAAAGAAGAGGTAATGTCCGTTACCGATTCTTTCAACTTTAGTTCTTCTTCCACTTCATTTAATTAGTTGTTTCATTATGAAGTAATAACATCAGTATCACTCATATACGTATATGTTATTATAAGTATGAAAGAACCCTATTTCACCATTTATCCATCCTACGGAAAACAAAATCACCGCTCGTGCGTACGTACGGAATACCGTCTCCACGCTGTGGTGTAATCTATTTTCCACCACCACCTTAAATGGATGGGTATAATGGTGAAAGTAATGAATATATTTTATTATTGTAAAATTATATTGATTCTGTAATATTATACGTACACTTTAATACAATTCCACGTTCGTGGGAATGATATCACCGCTCGTGCGTACGTACGGACTACCGTCTCCTTGACGCGATGAGATTCACTCTCCATGTTAACCATTCAAGAATGATTATAAAGTATATATAATAAGTAATCATGAAATATATGACATAATAATGATACTGATTTTAGGTATATATATATATTTATGTCATCTACTTAATTCCATTCAATTCAATAAGGAAACGAAAACAGCGTTCATGCGTACGTACGGCCTACCGTCTCCATGAATGGTGCATTTCATTCCATTTATCGATCTATTATGTATTTTCTGAATGTATATTTTATATAAATCATGTATTAAATTCTGGATGTATGTAATCATGATCTATGTAATCATATTAATAATTACAAGTTAAAAAATGAATGACAAATGAAATGATTTTACCCAAAATGCTACTTTAATATGAATTTACAAAAGAACGGGTAATATAAAGTCATAACTGAACCATATATGATATTATAACAGTCAATATGATTCTGTAATAAGTAAATGACATTATTTAAATCATTATACAGGAGGTTTGTATACGTACGAAGCATATCAGACCTAAGGTAAGGGACAATTTTGCAAATCTCATTTTTTATCCGAGATTGCTTATACGTAAGTATTTACTACGGTTATTGTCATCATCCATGTCCATGTTTTATAAAAGTGTTTTTATGTATGTTTAATGTTATTTTTACCAATTTTGACTTTTACTACATGTTTTTTATGGAATCTTTCTTTTGATTACCTTACAAGGTACTTTTTGACTTTTCCGAAAAAAGTATGTGAAGAATGTTTGTTAACGTATACGGAATGAATGGATTTTTACGATTTTATATATCCTTATTTTCATGAAGATTCCTCCAAAATATTTCATGACTATTTTCAACAAAATCCTTTTCTTTTAAAATTGCATGACATTTTGTGAAAAGAAAATGATTTTGAAGAAAAAATGATATTTTCCTCAAAAATTCATTTCAAGTGTTTTATCAAAACCATTTTCATCTAAGATGACATTATTTCACATGTGTATGTTTCAAGTATCATGTATCTATGATTTACATGGTTTAATTTTTCTATTGATGAAATGATATCCAATTTTTTTGTATGGATTACGTTATGATGGGATGATGTTTATGAAACACATTTTTATTCTTTGGGTTATGATGAATGATTTATGTTTATGTTGTGGAAAAAGTAAGAATGATTTCATTATGAGATGGGTGGGACCTATATCTCCCTCCAATGGATTAGTAAAGATTTACATCTCATGAGATAGACATGTCGGGAATAGTATGTTAGACCGGTTCGGTATTACAAGACTGGAACGAGTAGTGAACTCGATTCAGAAAGGGAATTTGACCACTAAAATGGTCTTGGCAGCAATGCCTTTGGTACTATGGAAATCAATACATGTGCTTAATGGATGCCACAATTACATGTTTTATTCCCATGCTATTTTATCATGATTTATGTTCCATTATGATCTATGCCTTATGTACTTCCATGATTTATGTCTTTGCTCAATATTTTGATGTTTAAATTTCATGTTCATGTTTTTGTTTTCAAATGTTTATGGATTGTTTTATGTTCCCTATGTTTACCCTTACTGAGCATTTGAGCTCACAATTTTTATGTTTTATTTTCCCCGCGAAATAAAGAAAGGTTTTAGGTAAGGAAACAAAAAGGGGAAGATCATTATGGGAGTTGTTTAAGATCTTTCAACATGATTAGAAGTTTATATTCCAAGTTTCCAAAGGTACTAAACTATTACGATCCTTGTGTGTCTACTTTTTTTATGTATTAAGTATTCCACAAAAGTAATGTAATGTCAATGTACATCAATCATCGGGTCTTTACAGGACATGAAACTAATGATCAACTTGAGTAATAATAATGATTCAGTGAAGGTTTATGTTAATTCCACTTTAAGTCTATTGAATATTGTGTTATTTCAATTTTATGTTGTTGCACACCTAGTTGAAACATGATTTCAACCCAACATTAAAGCACAAGCATAGGGGTTTACCTCTTCATTTTTTTAACTTGATTTTCCAGTAATATATCTATGTATACGGGAATTATAATTATTATAGGTACATCATTCAATCTCTAGGATTTGGCCGAAGAAGGTGATTAGGGATGGGTGTCATTGGTAACCTAGACAGAGTTATTTAATTTTTTGAGATTAATTAATTATTATCATTTATTAGACAATGAAACACTCTGATTTATTACTGCATGAAATAAAATGGTTTAGAGACCATGGGGGAGACCTAATGTGGTTTTATATCACACGCTACTAGTGTGTCATTGAAACTTGAGTAGATTACATGATAACTGGTATTAACAAAAGAGATGTTTTCTACTTACGATTCATGATTTTTTCAAGCTACATAGGATAGATACACGGGTAGACGATCGAGCCTTGCTGATAATGAATTTGTTTCATTGAATCTTTTATTTTTAGTTGATATTAATCTTGGGTTTCTGTTTTCATTACATTCAGTATAGATAAACACCCTAACATGAAATTATTTTTTGATCTTCCACAATTGAATTTTGTTTAGTTGTATTTTTCATATTTTTTAATACAGTTGTTTATTTACATATATTCTTCTATTAAAAAACTATTAATTTTCCTTAAATTCATGTGTAAAAATACCTATTACCTATGAGTTCATAGTCTCCCTGTTGGACACGAAGAGGTCAATCTCAATTAGTCAACAACCTCTGATGTTTGGGGAATGGGAATGATGTTATGCATCCAACACATCTCGAAAAACCATTTAGGTGGCTTCCAGGATATCTAGACCACAAATAACAATAAACAAGAATCTACGGAATTTTAATATAGATGAAATCCTTTACAATTGTGGTAGAATATGAATTACAGTAGAAAATGTAAAAATATTTTTATAAAGAAATTAAATAACATGCTTCTAATATAATTTGTGATATTATTTGTCAATTTGGTAGTATGAATGAAATATATAATAAAATAGGTGTATAATAATTATGAATGCCTCCCAGATAGAAAAGTGAGAAATGAATCAATTAGTAATGTGGTAACAAATGAATTAACAAAGCTAACATAGATAAACCTTAAAGACACATTTAATTATAATAAAAATAATACAATTTTGAAATTATATGTCAATGTGGAATTATGTACACAATATATAAGAAACTATGTTCACAACAATAAACTATGAATCATAGAATGAAAATTGGGACAAAAATCCTTCACCATGAGTTTCCATTCTTTTGAAAATCCATTAACATCCTTTAAAATAGTCATATTTTAATTTTAGAATTTATTCAATTTTTTTTTATTATCATTAATTTTATTTCACATATTTCTATTTTTTGTAAAATTACTTATATTAATAATTTAATGCCAGGTCCTTTGAAAAAAGTACTTTAGGTGTCAAAAACAACATTGATAGGTTAAATATGAAAAACATGGGTAGATATATAATATATCCGAAAAAATTAATCAGGAAATAGTTATAATAATTATACATAAATTATACATTTAAAAATAATAATTTTATATTTTTTGAAAATGAATAAACATTACAATCCGGTAGATTGTAGGTCCTACATACGGATAGTAAATGTTCCCATTTTTCAATGACCTTTATTGAAAAAGGAATGTAATACAATATTTAAAAAACAAAAATTATAACATAAATACCATATTATTTAACCATATGTACTAAAATGTAGAATTATTGTAATGTAAAAGGAATCACACCATGTTTAGGAGGCTGTTATCCACACGTCCACAAACAACATTTTCAAATTTTGTATAAAATGGTAATAAATAAAATTAAACACACACACACACATATATATATATATTATTTATATAGTTTTACTTATTTATTTAATATCATATTTATGTCTATAAGTCTAAAATTATAATAATCTTTTACACATTTAATAGATCATGTGAATGAATCACCACATTTTTGGGGGTGGTAGACAACACTTCTTCAAATGATGCTATCATATTAATGAAAAATGGAATGTGTTAATGTTATGAGTTATAAAAGGATAAAATAAGTATAAATAAATATTAAATATAATAAATATAATATATTGTAATTTTTTCATTCATAATGGCCACTATGAGATGTGGTAAGGGAAAAATCAACAATCATTTTTTCGTGAGTCATTAGTACACCGTACACAGAAAAAATAAGTTTATTATCTATAAAATAGAGGAGTTTTTAATAGTATGAAGAACCATGTAATTAAAAAATACTATTATATTTAGGATAACATTTTTATATAAGCATGGAATAATTATATTTCATGGGGGTTGATAGTGGAAATAGAACTAGAGATTTTGAGAGCGGGCGTTGCCTATTAATCTGGAAACTACTTTTAGTTGGTAGCAAAACCATCCATTGATTTCTTCAATAAAAAGAGGAAGAATCAAGGACAAGTTTGTAGAGGTTTAGAAGTTATTTTTTGAGATCCTGGTGAAGCCAATGTGTCTTTACAAGTGTGAGTAACTTGGAGGAAATGAGTTCCAGTTATAGTAGTCGGGGAATGACACTCTGGTAATATTTTAAAAATGGTATTTAATGAATGCTTTTATTGTTTCATGTGGATCCAATAATAGAACAAAATCAATAAAATAGTATAGGGTCTAAATATTGCAAAAGAATTATTCTGGACATGTTTATAGGTCGTATAGGCCATATTTTTAATTTTTATTCTATTAATAATCATAATTTTACCTTAATAATTGTAATAAATTATATTCACCTATAAATATTTTATGTAAAAAAAATTATAATGTAATAATTTATAAATTATTCTTAATAAAAATTATATATCAATTTTTTTAATCCTAATAACATAATTGGTAGAGGTTAATTGAAAATGTATTCCACATGTGGGAAGACATTATATGTTATTAATGAAAAAACATTAAAAAGATTGATAAGTTTTTAATATCAATTTCATTGGATGATTTATTCAAATGATTTTAATTTTATTAATTGAAATATTTTTATAATATTTTACTATAAATCCAATGTATTTTATAATTTAAACTAATAAATAAATTATACCAAAAGATGTTTTGACCAAAAATTCAGTATTTTTAACAATTCATTAAAAACAATATCTTTCCAAAAAATATAAAAAATTCTCAAAATCAAATTAATATATTTTTATTTAAAATATGATTTCTATTATGACATTAAATAATTTATTATGTCAAAATTTATATTTAAAATGGGTTTCCCATTAAATGAGGGTAAAATTTGTTGTTATAAAAATATACATTTTTATATGTAACGTAGAGTTTTTTCTTATATTATGTCCATCAAACATAATTGTTGAATAGAAAAATTGTTTTATTGAATATATATATATTCATATATATTAAATTAATATAATTCAATGATTATAATCGATTAATTTATTAAGAAATAAAATCTTTTTATGCATAAAAATAGTTTTCTATAAAAATATTCTCATTAAATAAAATTCCATATAATCATTATTATTAGTTAATTTTTAACAAATTAATTCATTATAAATTATGAAAAAATAATTATCCTATTTCAGATATTAATATTCATATAATTTAATTTAACATATATTTTATGTCCTTATATTCCAATAACATATTGTTATTCAATAAAACTCGGTCTTGTGTGTAACGCAATCCATCAAGGAAGGCCACTATTATGTATAACATAAGATAAAAAGTTTTTATTTGAATTAAAATCTATATCATGTATTAAATTTATTTAAAATAGTAAATATGTATTATATTTTGGGGATATTATATTTCCTTACATGATTGGGGATTCATGTCATAATCACTAATGAAAAATTGATTGTACTTTATAATTTTTTGGTGTCAAAATATATTAATTTGTACAGTATTTTATATATTTTTTAATATGGTTTCAATGTGAAAAGTTTATTTTCCTCAAAAAAACATTTATTAACATTTTTTGGTACCAAAATTCATCAATGTAATTAACAATTTTTCGTACTAATGATCCATTGGGAATATATTATATTGATATAATCTTTATTACTTCATACGATGGTTTTTGATCAGTTTAACTGAGGTTGTAAAATTAATTACAATTCACAATATTATTATTGATGGGATATGGTTATATTAAATTAAATAATTAGTTTATTAAAATTTCTTATGTTCATTTTTCAATATGTATTTTTATGATTAATATGTTTCACCTCATTTTTTCAAGGAATGCACTGGACATAGTATTTGATCAGTGTGGCACATTTATTTATATTCCTTTTTTCATAAAAAAGTATTATTACATAATTCTGTAAGATAAAATAATAAACTTCCAACCCACATGTTTACATTATCTGAAGAAATGCCTTTTTAGGTTTAGATATTCCACATTATGTATTCCATTATTTTTAGATGAATGATTTATATGTGATCAATATATTTGTTAGAGTATCCATGTTTAAATTTCATGATTCTGTGATTTTTTATATATATTTATTTGATCATAAATAACTTCTATCATATTATATACATCATATTACTAAATAACATGTGTTTCTATTATTTACCGTGAAATATAGTTCATGATTATTTATTCATGACAGATTTCAATGTGAACTATCCCTTATTGAGCATCTGAGATCCCCCATTATTATTTATTATTTACCCTAGTATACCATAAATTGTATATTGAATTTTTTTGATATATCATAAGAAAAATTATGTATGTGTAAAAGATAATTCCTTTTTTGGTTATAGGATTGAAATATAATTATAATTTTATTCATTTATATTGTTTATCCATACTTCTAATGTTGTTATATCATAGGGTTGTGATACCATGTATCCAATACCAATAAAATGGACTAGAATCTAGATTTAGTTTACTATCATATATTTCATTAAAAATATTCTCTAATAATAGATATAAAATTCCTTTATAATTATTTTTTTACTCAAAAGAGTCAAACCATTGATACAATGGTAATGTTTAAAATGGGGATTTGTATTCGACAAATGCCTGTGAAAAATTTATTTTCAACACACATCAGACTTGTAATATTAAATTTTTATTTAATAATTATAAATACTGGGTAAAAAATATATAATATTGATAACTTATATCTACTATTATATGATTAATTATGTAGGTAAAACAAATAGTTGTTGTACTAAAAACCAAAATTGAAAAATTCATGAAAATTTTATGTTAAAGTAGTTAATTATTAAAAAAAGTGTTCATTACTTTTTTAGAGGTGTGGGTCGAAAATATAATCCATGCAATACATTATTATTAATTTTTTTTAGAAATGTAGGGGAGAGTGGCTTCCCATTATTGAATTATATTTTTTATTTAAAAAACAACTCCCACTCAATTTTAAAAGACAACCTCTTCCCCGATCATTTAACACATCATAATCAATTTAGATAATCAGAAACTAAAATATTACATCCCCAAAATCATGAAATATGTCTATAACTAATGTTTTTTCCAAATTACCTATCACAATATCCATAATAAGTTATCAATATCTTTTATTCATAAAAAATGTAATTTTATTTGTTAAACGGTCAATATTTTACATGTTATCTTACAACCTACATTCATTACATAATAATTTTAGTATAATAAATTCAGTTTCTACCATTTAATAGGATTATAATTTGTTTTAAAAATTAACTACAATAATCCGGGTTTCCATTAAATGTGAAATTAACCCTTTAATCACATGTTTATAGGACTACCACCTCATGAACAAATGTAATTAAATTTTGATAAACACCACAATTGGATGGCTATAATATTAGATTAACGATATGCATGTGATATTTATTATATAAATAAAATTATAGAGTTATTATATTAAATATTTAATCACACATTCCACTCACCATTGGATATAATAATATAATTCATGATTATAATTGACTACCTACCAATAATTCGATGTGACTTTATTTTCACTAATGATTCTCATGGAAGGTAAAATTGATTTATTTAATAAATATTATATATATATATATGGCAGGATTTATTTTCATTGAGTGTTATATTTAATTAAAATTTCACTATATTCAATCATCAGGAAAAAACAATCAACATTCTTGCCTACGTATGACTTACCTTATCCATAAGTAGTGTATTTAATTTTCAATCATTTACTATTAGAGATTATAATAAATAAATATATTCCAAGATTTGTTTATATATACATATTATATAACATATTGGTAATTATGGAACATTTATTAAATGCACATTAACAAAAAAGGAAAACCAATACCTATAAAAAATTAGTTATTACTAAGAAACTGATTAAAAAAAGGTCACGAAGGAGGGGTAATAATAGGTAACAAATAAATAATATATGGAATGTTTTATATAATTATTCTTATATATAGAATAATAATATAATTTTTTTAATACATTATTAAAAAAGGAACTATGGATTTTGAGACTTAATGTAAATGATTTTCGTCTCATTTTTATATTCTGTCAGATGCTTATAATAATCAACATGTTTTTGTTTTATGTGGTTTATATAAATATCAAGAATATAATTTTTAATTAATATGTATATAATTATTGGTATTTACATATCAATTTTTGGATCTCAAGTTCATGGGGTTTATAATTCAGATGTTATCAAGACTATAATGGATTTCCAACTCAACAATCATTTATTTAGAGATGAATTATGTTATTCACCTATCTTCTTTTATGATAATTTTATATATACCCATTTTAATTTTATAAAATTGAAATATTTATAATAATTTTTTTGAATTTTTCTGTCTTATATTATTCTTTAATTTGGATTATAATTCAAAAAGATACTAATGTGTTTAGTGTTTTATGTGAAATTGAAAATGTTTAGTTGAGTTGTCTATGATAAAGAATTTGATTATAAATTAATACAATCCATATCTAACGAAACCAATTAATTTCAATCACCTATATTTATTCAATCATAATACCCTCATTTTATTTAGTTTCCTCTCAATATCAACTTATGATTATAAAGGATTGTTATTAAATTAATGTTAAATTATTTTTTAATTCAGTAAAAGACCTCTATTATAGTTTTTTTAATCAAATTATCCAAATGATTTATTAATGATATTGATACCCATGTTTTACATTTTAAAAATTTCATTAAAAATAAATCATACTTTCTTAAAAATGTAGACATGTTTCTCTTATAATTAAAATGATCATAGAATTATTATTTTAATTTGTTTGACATGAATAAAATTTATCACAATCAAGAATTCAATTTTCTTTTAATATTAATTAATAAACCCAAAATATTATCTTGAAAATATATATGCATAATATTTTTAGTTTTAAATTGAGTTTTTAAATATAAAATATCATTTTCCTCAAGAGAAAATTTAATTGATCATTATATAATCCATTATTGGATACAATTTTTTTAATGAAATTGATTTTTATACTTTATTATACATTGAAATAAATTTGAAATTTGGGATAATATATTCCAAAAAAAATTAGAACTAATCCTAAAATATAATTTCCCATCTTCGATAACATGATTTGATGTATCTTCAACAATACAGTGGTTATAATCTAATGACACAATTTTTTAATTTTTCCTTGATTGATTTTTGTTTTTTACTAAAATATGTTCATGAAACCCACTCATTTTTACATCAGTTCTGTTATGATGAAATTATTAAACAGATATGAAACTATAATCTTATTTAAAATATATTCAATTATGAAATGTTTTATTTAACCAATTTCATTTCATGAGTTCAAATATTATTACTTTTTTATGATATTATTGTACACATTCTTATTTTTTACATTAAGTGGTGAGTGTGATCAATATATCCCGCAACTACATTAGGAAATGATTAATGTTTTATTTGACCAATGGGAACTTGAAAGGTTTTAAAATGACCAATATAAGGCACACGTGAGGTTACACAGTGGAAGAAATAGTATACAACAATTTACATAAGCTTTGAATCATATAGATGGGTATTTATCCAAAAAAATTAAATTTATGAATATCTTAGGGGAATAAACAAACATAATATTTTATATGAAATTATTCAACAAACCAATGTAATATAAAAAAATTATACACTCATGTACCATACACATTGATTTCATTAGAAATTATGTATTATAAACTTCCTTGATTAATTCCATGAGTAATGATTACAATCTCAGATTTATAGGGTATAGTTTTTATGTTGTATTATAATGTTCTCATACCCATATTTTTATATTATATAGATATATCCATTTTTAACGATAAATAAAATATGATCTAACTCACTCATATGATTCCATTCTCTAGGATATAATTTGTTCTATTATCTATTATATAACAAAAGAAATGTTCCTATAATAAATAACCATATAAGAGTTGAGATATCTCCCTTATGAATGATTTATTTATGTAACTTTGTTTCCAATGGCTCGATAAAATATGAGAAATGAAATTATCATTATTTTAAGTAGTAAATATTCATATTTTAATATGTAAAATTGTTTTGTAGTTTGGGTAAATAAGATATCACTGCCATCGTAGATTTTCATCCTGAAAAGTGAAAACACACTCATAAGCGGGGATACTGATTTATCAAATAGGCATCCCACTCCCACAAGATCTTCTGAGGGTTCTAGTGATATCAAAATAATTATGCCCTAATGGATTTTTTTACTAATAAGGGTATTATATGATAAGTACTAAAACACTATAGTCATCGCTGAACTCTATGAATAGGTAACTCCACTCTTAATATCCAGTTTATGTGGTTTGAAAATGTGAAACAATTGTTTTCACAAGATACATAAACATCGACACAATAAAATCACAATACACCTTGACTTACTATTTATTCTTGGTCAAATAGTATTACACTATTTACAACCAATATATTATTTAGAAAAAGGTCAAATGATAATCAAGGATAGTCTATCCTCCTAGTTAAATATCTACTGTCTCTGTCGAGGTGAGAACTCTATGAAATGAATTTCTTCCCATGGAAATTAACTATCAATGATTTTCCTTCCATAAGGGACCCCTTATGTTTTTAGGTATTCGTCATCCACTATATAGACAATAACATTCACCACTATTTCTAGCACTAACAATTATACTATAGACTTTATCCCTCAATGTATATGAAATTTATATTAGAATCATGAAGTGCCCTACATATATGACTATGAATGTTTATGTAATAATGGTCAAGTGTTTTGTGTTAGGAATCATAAAATCTACCAATGGAAGATAATCCTCGAGAATATTCCACAAAAGTAACATAAAATCATGATGTTTGTTCACCAGAACATAAATGGTTCTCTTAACATGAAAATATTTTTGGGGAGAATAATACTAAACAAACACTAAGACTTACTGTCAACTAAATCCACTCTGTAGTCACGACCTGATCAAATAAAAAAAATATGAAATGATCATTGATTGATTTTCAAGAATCCAGATTACCACCCACATGAATATGCATCCTAGTATTTCTATTATTCTCTTTTCATTGATGGTTATGAGGTGTTATAGATTTTTTTATATCCAATAAAATAGATTTGTTTCATAAAATTTATCATAGAAACTCCATCGAAAAACCATAAAAATATCATCCCATTTCAACATCCATATGGGAACATAGAATTTCACCTAATGATAGGTGACACATTAATTGATTAAATATTCAATAGATGACTATATCAATGGAAAGAATCAATGATACTAATGGATCATGATATATCCCCTACTCTCGTTAGATTAAAACAATTAGAATTAATACTCCTCATAAAATCCTTTCATAATAAGATAGTTATGATCTTCCATCATTGAATAATGATGGGGTCCTCCACACATTCGTAAAATCCAAGGATAGCCAAACTATTAGATATTTCGTTATTCCTTATCATGCTATCGATATCACCATATTATGCTTCCCTAATTTACAAAGTATGAATATGGGAAATAATTATTTACTAAATGTATTATTCATTATACTCAAACTCAACTACAGAACTAAAAGTCTCTAATAGCTCTGTCACTAAACTCAAAAGAATAAAATAAGAATCCTCATAGAAATTAATAGATATAATCATAAAACTCACTAGTGTTTCCCTATCATTCAGTAGATCAAACTATTGTAGTTCCATAATCACTCCTTGTTCAATAAGAAAAAATTCAATAAATTGGAACTCGTTATCCAGATCTAGACATTCATTATATCATCATCTCAAACATAGATATAGTGAAAACCTTTCTTATTAAAATTGTGAGTGGAACTTCATCACTAACAACTAGTAGAAGGGTTCATCAATCCTTGGGGAAGGATACTCATCCGTTATGGTCACCAAATTCATGTGACATCAATGAACACATATCTAAAATTTATCATCTAAATCTGGGTAGAACAACATATGGATTCCCAGGATGAAACATGAGGTATTAAAAATCACTACCTCTATAGATACATTAAAAACAAACTGATCTCTCCTTGTCATATGTTGTAATATGGTAGGATAATGTACTTATTAAACATTCCTTAGATAATTACAAAGAATCAAATGAACATTTTATATATAGATATAATCCTTACACATCCTCTTATAAGACATCCAATCACTCCTCCCACACAATTGGAAAATAAATATCATGGAATGTATTCCAACATTAATCATATTATAAAACATATAAGAAGTCAATTTTGTTTGTTTCCCATGAGATTATAGTACCAGACCAAGGTTAACATGTTACCAAATAAGAATAAATGATCAATACAAAATCATACATTAACTACAACCATCCCTATTAATTTCAAATATAACATACTAATGTAGAAAAAATTTAATACTGAGGAAAATATCATATATTCCCATAGCTACAAGATACATGTTCTATATGAGACTCTCTTTCCCAGTCTCCCAGAATTATGTAACATATGTGAAAATAATATTTTCGTCTATCCTTGCTTCTATTGTGTCCATATTAAATGATTGATTGAAATACTCATCTAGATTATATGTGACATGAACTAGGTATGTGGAACAATATTGTGTCACATTTATCATTTCTATAAAAACAATATAATAATAAGAAAATACAACTATCATACCACAAATCACTCCAATAACATCTATGTGATATTTTTACATCACCTCAAGAATCCAATGTTGCTGACTACCAGCCCCTTGAGACATGACTAGATCCCA
Source organism: Viscum album (assembly GCA_963277665.1). Lineage (NCBI taxonomy): Eukaryota > Viridiplantae > Streptophyta > Magnoliopsida > Santalales > Viscaceae > Viscum > Viscum album. The sequence goes on along the minus strand of OY728163.1, from coordinate 1,701,988,581 downwards.
ATGTGGTGATGATTGTGGATATAGATCAATATTCAATCCACCCCATGATAAACCCCAAGATCCTATCCCTTAAACGCAACGATGTGTACCTCTCCATTCCAAATTAAAACTATTCCTATGTGTTGCATCTACCATCACTCTATTTATAGAATGAAGAGATTGAAAATATCATGATGTATATCTGCCTATATGATTTCAATAATAATTCCTTTGCATCAATGGACTTATCTATTCAAGATTATTTTTGTAATTATGAATCATCTTGTGTCAGGTACAATACCACACACCATCATTCAATGTGTATATCCCTCAACATATCCCAAGAGATCACAGATGTATAAGATAGTGATATGCATTTGAAATTTATACGCCCTCATCCATCACCAACAAAGGTATCCTTATCATTTTTTAACAAAGATCATACCCCTTAGCCAGTAGATTTGTTTATATGTATCGGTCATTGGATTGAATAACCATATGTTTTTTAAATAATGGAAAACCTTATCATGACTAGGCCAATGAATGGAGACCTCATCTTACATCATATTATACTCTAATCCCTAATATCATAACCATAATGGATGTTTTCATTGTAACTTTCTGAATCAAGAATATATGTATAATAAACAATTATAATATATAGAGGGATAAATAAATAAGGATAAGTTAACCCAAAACAATTATTATAATATTCATATAAAAGGTTTTGCATAAAAATGGTGTCATAATGTATTGAGTTAATGAGACACTTTCTAAATTCCTATTAAATGGTCATAATGATCTCCACAACAAAATAATAGTCTATATAAAGAAAGATAAACATGAAAAAAATTAATAATATTTATATAAATCAAATTCATTCCACATTGAAAAAAACTATAAAAAATGTGGTCCTAAGATAAAACCATCTATAATAATACACTAACACAACATGACCCATCAAACCCAACTAGCTAACAGTATACCAATGTTGAAAACCCTAAGCCCACATTCATTATTCTAGGGGATGGTAATGAGTGATAAGTTGGAATATCACACATATGGGAGGAATTAGCCTAATGTATGCATACACATACATGTGTTTCTAAACCTATAAAATTGTTAAATGTAAAGTAAAATAGATACAAATAAATTATTAAATCAATATATATTAATTTTGTTCCAAAAAATCACTCACATACACTAGGTGAATGTACTATAAAACCATAAATAAGAAATAAAATCATACATATTTAGAATGAAAAAACTACTATTAAAAACAACTCCAATATAAAACATAGTTTAACTAATAGAATCAATGTGTTGCCTACTCACAGTCCTCCTATAAACATGTAGAATGATCTATTGATTGAATAAGTCATAGTACATGTAGGATGTTCCAATGAAGTGGTGCATAAATAAATACACAGATGGAAACAAAAAAACACTAACAAAAAAACATAACATGGACTGATCTAATTAATACGAATGAATTTTAATCATGATTACTGGTATAGTGATTGAAAAAATACGAGATATACTCATTATATATACCATGTATCATGAGATCTCATCCCTAATTATATCTAAAATATTCTTACTAAGGATTCATGGTATGGATCATCATTTGGTTTCTACTAGATGTTCTAAATTTTCAATAACATCAGTCACATGAGAGGTCACACTCATCAGGTATCACTATACAAGAAGAATTTTATAGGACCAGGTATTATGATTCACAAATATAGGATCACAACTAGGACTACTAGGGGACACCACATACCCCACAAGAAGTACACAATAATTCCTAAAAGATTAACCATCTGGATTGGTGATCAATACAATTTATATGGTGGTAAAAATGGTAACTGAAACCCTACATATGGTGAATGAAGAAATGACAGAGGGTTCCAACCAAGGTCATACGAATTGAATCAAAGAAATATTTTTGAGACACATCATGTATTGGTTGTCAAAATATCACCGGGGGGATGTAATTCCACACAATAACCATGTTGGGAGATACCTTGAGAATAAACTCAACTATTATAGGTCTTTAATGAAACTATTTATGGGTAAGCACCCATGGTCACACTATATATCAAATAAGATGAATGATAGAATCGGCCTTCAATTCATGGTGAACATAGAATGTCAGATAGGGATACACAATGTGTATAATTGTTCAAAGAAATACCCATGTACTATATAAACATAACATTTTAATACCAAAATACAATACTTATCCCATTTGGTAGATTAAATGTCTATACCTCAATAATATATATTCAACTGTCCCAATCCCATTAATATCAGTGCAAGTATGTGAATATTTGTAAATTCCCCTACACATTGTCATTAATTATACATATTTGTGTTTGAGTCCTATGGCATACTTATATAATATATCAGTTATATTTTTATGGATTTTTGTGTGTGCATTTATCCTCTTGTGTAGATGATGAGTTGGGAGAACATAGTAACATGGAATGTGACCTGTTTCCTATGACCTATTATTTTTTATCCATTCATAAATCCTAGATCCAATAAAGAGTTACTACCTCTATTATCATCTTAAGACTCTATAGATCAACATCAGATATTTCTAATAAAATCAAGAAAAAATTCATTTAAAAACACATTCAAATGTTACATAAGAGTCTACCTCAGAATATAAAAAACACATATTCGGTTTAATAATGTAGACCCTCCATTATTAGTCATATTCTGATAATCCAACCAGATTTTAAATCAGTTCCCATTACACAACCATTCAAATTGCACCCCAAAATAACAATGAATCACCAATATAATCGTAATCATCCTCATATCACTCACATTGATCAATTAATCTTGATTACATCCTTTATCATGAATCCAAACCACTAGTTTCAATCCATTACACAGAATATTGGTCGAATATTGATTTAATGTTTTAGGTTTTTACACCCATCATCCAAAGAATTCACCGCCAATTATTATTGGAGAAAAATTGGAAGAAAATAAGAAATAAATGAATGAATAATGATACATGATCATCATTTGGGTTGGTATAAATTGGATAGTGATAGAATGAGAAATTAAATTTCAAATTTAAAAACTAATAATTGATTCCAAAAACAATATAAAACATACCCACACAATTAATAAAATGATCAACGTATGAGTTAATCTGTAAAAATTAATTTTTTTATTTTTTTCATACCGGTAAAATGGGGAATATAAAACATTAAAAAACAATTAACTACCGTGGTATAGAATGAATATTAGTGAATAAAATTTTTATTTTAGAAGATGATGAAGACCATGTATCTTTTGTCATCATTCTCTTAAGTCACCAATATTCACTCAATGTATAACCTATATCCCAGTACATAAATCATAATGATTATTCTCCAATATAATATTCTAGGAATATATGGATATCGCTTAATATTTCCTATAATAGTGTATTTATAGCGTGGATTTGGTATCTACGATAATACAAAAATTAAATTAATTTTTTTTATTTGATTATTTTTTAACGTTATGAAAAAATATCTACAATTAAAAAGATTATATCACGCTCAAGGAAATCCTTCTCTTCCATAATAAAAAATGGTCATGGATTTCAAATATGGTCCAAAATTCATGAGTTCTCCAATTATTTTTAAAAATTGTTCGTTTTTTGAGATTATACATATATAATTATAATTATATCAACATAGATGCACTCTAAAACTCAGAATCACTATCTATATATTTGTAATTTTCTGAAATAATTTTTTCAAATATTGTAAATAATTACATTAAAAAATAGGCACACTACACTTTAACCATCCAAACTCCTATAATAGTTAATCAAAATGAATACAAATATTAAATAAGTAGTATAAAAATATGTCTTACATACATCAATGGGATACAATAGAGTGATTTATATTTTATTAGTATTATTATTTAATTATCCAACATCACTAGTTTTTTATTTATAATTAATAAAACCAGTGTTGTTTAAATATAAATGTTATGCATTAAAGATGTAATAAAATAACATGGTGAATATATAAAAATTTATTAAAATAAACAAATATTAATGAGTGAACATATAACCACATAATATTAATAAATATTTAGAATGTTTTAATAAATTATTATTATGATTCTTATACACCCAAAATAAAATGGAATTATTAAAGGAAAAATAAAATCTATATTAAGAAAGAAATAATTATGATTTAATAGTGTCAAAAAATTTAATTAATCATTTGGTAAGTAATATTTACTATGGTAAATTATAGGAAGGTATTTTTTTAAATAAAACACATTACCCCTATAAGATTTGGTTCGAGAAGAAACTGTTAATGATATATATTACTTTATTTTTATATAATATTTTTATAATGATGAAAAATATATACTTTCAGAAATATTTTGAATATCTAAAGAATTATTTTTCCAAGGTTAATCATTCAATGGATTAAGATACATGTTAGGATAATAATTAATAACAAAAAAAATATCAGGCTCATGTGATGAAAAAGTAATTTAAAATTAATTCAATATAAAACATGAAAAAATGTATTAAATGTAATGAAATATTGATGGAAATATATAATATTCCCAATTAAATATTGTATATAAAGATATTAAGAATTTTTATGTCAATAATACATTATCCACTGAATCCAATGATGAAGAATAATCCAAAATAAATAAGAGCTGAATTTTATAGACATAACTAATGTAATATGTACTAAAAATATCATTAGCTTTGATACAGATCTTGTTATAAGATAGAGAAATAGGTTAAAAAAGATTAATAAGAAACATATCTTCGAGATTGAATGTCCATCATTTTATGAATCTGTTTAGAAAATCGAGTGATTTAATTACATTATTTATGTACTATATCATATTGAAATATATAACAAATGAGTACTTATTCGATGATGGAAGGAAATAATAGTATTATTACTAATTTATATAATTTATGAATGTAGAAACATAGGTGGAAGATATTGATATTATTGAATTGTTTTAAAATATTGTATGTATTATAGAAATATTAATTCTATTTGATATTATTTCTCATTAGAATTACATTGTTTATTAGAATCAGATACTACTATCATTCATAAATAATGATGCTAAAATTTTAGTTTATATTCATAAAAAATGTTTCCTTTTTACGTGATGTTTATTATAATATAGTTTTTAATCTAATTATAGATTAATATTGATTATAGGAATCTCATGTATTTTATTCAAAATAATATGGTTATGTGAATATATTAATAATTTATAACGGAAGAGTTGATAACCACTCTTATTTAAATGAAGAGAGTTTTACAATTTAGATACTCAATTTTATATTTATTATATAATCATTATTAGAATCTGTGATCATTTATGTATGTAGGATTCATTTTAACAGAATAAGTACATTGAAATTTCTATTATTAAAAACATGAATATATAATTTAGGATTGAAATTTATCATAATGTATTATTATTCATAATTTAAAAGTAATTATATTACAATAAGATTGTGAGGATGTTCTATATGGTTGATTAAATGGATACATCTACTCAAATATCAATTGTATTGATGATGATAATAAATTAATCCCATAGAAATTATAATTAGTTGATTTTAGAAATTAAAATTGGATGTAAACACTATTTAATTGAATCTCATTCATATAATTTATATATAGTAACATTTTATTTTAAATTTCATAATGACCCAAATAAATCAACCACTGTACATTTTAAAGGAAAAATGGAATACCTTGGGATGGATTGTAAAATAATAGAGGAAAATTAGTTTTGTGGTAACTTTTTCAATAATTTTTCATTTTTCTCATTTCCTTTATATAAATATTTAGCTTTTAAAAGTTAATTGTTTTATCATTCTCTTTCCTCAACATTTTTCCACAAATCATGACACCTTGAGAAATGATTTTTATTTTCCATGATCAGAAATAAATAAAAAATTATACTCTTATATGTAAATGATAACACCCCATTATTAAAAAATCAATTTATAATAAACTATTGAGATATAAGTCAATAATTTTAGGACCTATAAATATGGTTGGTAATATAGACATTTAAATGTGATTCATTTAGTCCTACACGTTTGTATATCCTACACGTGATAGTGCTTAGTGATGTGTTCCATTTTACATAATGAAATTAATCTATTACTCACTTAATAACATGCTTGTATTATTATTCCATTGTTTCTCTTACTCATGGAAGTGCTTACCAAAAATAATTTTCTTTTTTAATGGATATATTTATATTTACACGTCTTCTCCTATGTATTTGTCTTATATGGAAAAATAAATGCATATGTAATATATTATTTTGATGAACCTGACAAGAAAATCCAGAAACTATTATCTTTTTCATTAACAATTCACTGTATAACCATTTTACTAGTTAATTTTCATATTCTTTTTCTACATCAGTGTACGTACATATCACTGGGACACCCACATTAATTGATTATTATGCTTTTTGAATGAAAATGTTGTATCATCCTTATTTTTTATACATTGATTATTCTTTATATCATAGATATGTCACACCATCCATAAAATTTATACAAAACCTATAATATATATATTTATAAAAACAACCTCAATACACAAATTTCTTCAAAATTCATAATGGTTTTTTAAATATTAATTTCATATATAAAATTTAAAATTATTCAAAATTCATAGATATTCCAAATAACCATATATCACATTATTTATTCTATAAAATCTTCATTATAGTCCGAATATTATATTTTCAATTAATATTTTGATGGACCTTAAATTTATATCATCCTTTAATAATGTCACAAAACTCTCTTATATTTCTAGGACATCAAAAATTATTATATATTTTTTAGTGAACATGAATAACTCTTCAAGTCTTTTTCCCTTATCAATATAAATCTTTATATTAGTTTAATCATCTAATACATTCTTACTAAAAACATAATGACAATTATAACTAAAAAAATGTTAATAAATTTAATTGTAAATATATTTAGTAATTCATAAACCCAATGTGGATATCAATCCACTCTCTAAAATATAAATCTCTCTAGTATATCTTCTAAAAAATTTGGACGAATCAATTATAACTTGTGAAAACTATCATGACCACCTCCCATCAAAGATGCCCCTCCTGAGCTGGAAATGGTGAAAAGGAGATAATGACCCCTGAGTCGCAACTCCATTAGGCCCCAGGGTGGCGACTAGTACCAAGGGTATGAGTTTCTACAAATATGGGAGGCACTACCCTTTTTATTATTTAGCATTGGGAAATACGATGACTCAAACACCAAAAGAAAAAAAGAACATGTAAATGGAAATTAACCCAAAGCAATCCCACGTGCATGTTTAATCAATTCTGAATTAAAGTACAAGTACAAGAAATCTCAAATGTAAAATACCAAAATAAACAAGAGAAAAATAAACTGCAACAACTCCGACTGCCCTTATTTGTAGGGTCCCGCATGGCCCTGGTAGTCCTCTTGGAAACCTGAATGTAATTGTAGGGTGAGAATACAAGTATACTCAGTAGGGAAACCTAATGCTCTTGTGCACATGTGGGGACACATCCTAATGTCCCATGAGAACAACCGATGAAACCAAAACCATGCAAGGAATTCTATCCACCCAACCTCACCAGCATCTCTCACCAAAAACACAAACAACAGGTAGTACTAGTATATAAGAACAAGAGTATTGGGTGACCCACACCATTTCCCACTAGTTAGCTTCTCTTCCTAACGGCGAACGTCCTCACGCTACCACACTCAACCCACCCGTACACACCTGAGCCTCACAACCACATATGCCTCCCGCACACACCTGGGCCTCACAACCACATATCCCGCCTGCACACACATGGGCCTCACAACCGCATATCCCGCCCGCACACACCTGGGACTCATAACCACATATCCCACCAACACTCACCTGTGCCTTATCATGATGATTTTTGGGAAATAGTAAAACTTGCCCGAAGAGTCTTGTGCTAAAACCACCCCAATCGAAACCTACCCGGCGAGTCTTGGGTGTAAGGTCACCTCAAGCCATCATAGCCAAGGGAAGAAGGAGTAGGAAGATGCTAGTAACTAAGGGGAAAACACCCTCTCCCATGAAATGGTAGTGTTCGGAACTAAGTTCTCAACATGGGTGGGGTGCGAAAAAACACAAAGATACAGATTTATATATGTATACGAAACACGCAGGCCAACCTATGGCTTTTAAATAGAGAACTGAGCACGTGCCTCAACACTACTATTTCGAAGCAAGCATACAATAAACAAACCCAACCCCATATCGGATTTCATGTTTCAACAGAATCAGTTTATTAGTTCCTTAACTACTGGGCAACTATCCACAACCAACCACATCGAACGTTTGTAAAACATATCCCTGCCATCAACAAATCAAGTTAGGAAAACACAAGAAACACAAAAATTCCCTTCATTTTATCCAACCAACCCATTTGATTATTATTTCTATTCCATTACCATTCCCCACCATTCATTAACTCTTCCACATTCATTTATTATTCACAACCCATAGTTCATTGACATTCAAACCCATCCCTGCAGCCCCACTGCCAATCCACCATAACCACAAACACACGGAATGACGTACATCATCATCCCATGATACCATTTATTGAAGCCCCGCTGCCAATCACCAACATAGAATTCAAACCATCCCACAAACAAGCCAACTGCAACCCTGCTGCTCACCTGATTCACAACAACCCAAAAAACAACTCCTTCACATAAATAAACCCTAATCAGCATCCACATGTTTATTATTTCTGTTTTTGTTCTACCGTGGTGATCACACAAGGGTTCCATATTTTCATTTAATTAGCAAACATTGCGTGATTAGCAAATTTCCACATTCCACAAAGCTTCCATCCATAATTGGTCTAGAAATATAGGGCATCATTTTATTGCGCAAGCAAAGTCCCCCAATGACCGTGTTTTTCAGTAGGCATAATCCTATTCTTTTTACAACATAATATCAGAAGATATAAAAAAAGGGTAACTACATTCACAAACATCCCAATCCCGTTATATAAGCCAGTTGTTATCATTATTAAACCTGTTCAAATGTTTTTCACATAATCAAGAGGACACCCACCCCGCATGATGCACAATTTTGAGAGACGGAGGTAAGATCCCTACATCAACAGATTCTGATAACAACGCTCCCCCGGATCAACTTTAGAAGAGGTCCATCAGTGTCTGTCACTTCTGTTAAATCCCGGAAAAACCGCCTCAGTTAGAATCTGGGAAGGAAAGGCCAAAGGGAAAACAACAGATCTAATCTCATAAGATCGGTCTAATCGTTACGATCCCATGGCCACTGAAAGATCGTATATCAGAGTTCGGACGAGGATGTTATGGAAGAAAAGAGCCTTAGAGTATCTTGGGAGACCTCTGATCGAAGGAGAGGGGAAGTGAGGAGTGCTTTGAAAAGGAGTAGAAGACCCCTCCTTTTATAGGAGAGAAAACTAAAGTACATGGTGTGTACTTTATAGTACAAGGTGTGTACTTAGCAATTTCAAATGGTCACCACGCAGCATCCAACACAGCCTTCAACGCGACATGCGGTCGTTGACTGGTCAACACATGGTTTGAGGTAACGCATACAGGGAGAGGTACTACACGATGGGTAGTATTGGATACATGGTGTGTACTCCTTTATTTCACATGGCATGGACACGGCTTCAACATATGTAATACCCAGCAAGGTGGTACATGGCGTGTAGTTACAAAATTTTGAAAAGTGTGGGAAAAGTCCCTTCTACATTCTAGAAAACATCATGACCTTCTTTTCGACAAAGGAATGGGACGAAGAGGTCTGGTCCATTACATTAGAAACCTCTTAAAAGATTCTTGTCCCCAAGAATTCAAAACCAACCAGAGGAAGCTATCAAGATACCTCTTAGGGCTCTCATTTTAATAGGAACCCAACCAATAACCCTAATCATAGGTGTTAGGAATTCCTTCACCTATGTCGAGATATTATCTACATTAGGTGGACCTGACTCACCTGTACAAGTTTAATTCCATCCGCATTAATAAGTCATGATAAAGGATTGGGTCTTCCCACTTCTATATATTAGTATTTCCAACATACACTGCGCCCAACACCGTACAACCAACACAATTCCCAAACACGTGGTTTGGTGAAATTCTTTCTCCCATGTTGATATATTATCCACTTTAGGTGGCACAAACTCACCCACACGGGTTCAATCGCATCCGCATTAATGCGTCTTGATTAAGGATTAGGTGTTTCCCTTCCCCACACATCCAGACATGTTACACACTTTTAGAGAACAAGGGAAAAAATTCTCACAACTAACAAGCCAAGTATTCCTTATATCAATGGTACAGAGTATAAGATCAAAAAAATACTCAAAATAACAAGGAAAAACACAAGTCAAAACAAATCCGGGTACCGAGTGTGCATCCGACCCTCCCACTCCCATGTGATCTCCCCAAGGCCACCATGCCTCCAAAACACATGAACCATGGCGATGGTTCATCCACGGAGCACCTTCTCTTTACGATCCGCAATTATATCTGGTAATACCTCGAAGGTCGTGTCGTCTCCCATATCTAACTCTCCCCAGTCGATAACGTGAGAGACGTTGTGTTTGTACCAACGTAGTTGGGAGACGTGTAAGATGTCATGAACCTTCTCCAACTAAGGTGGTAGGGCCAGCTGATATGTCACCATGTCGACTCGCCCCAGCACCTCGAAAGGTCCGATGAACCAAGGAGAGAGCTTACTTCCCTTCCCAAACATCCTCTGTATCCATCGAGGGGAAACCTTCAAATACACATGATCTCCCACCTCGAACTCCAAGGGCCTACTCCGACAATCAGCATAAGACTTTTGTCGGACCAGAGCCTCTTTCAGCATCTCATGCATAAGCTGGACATTCTCTGTGGTGCTCTGTACTACCTCTAGACCAAGAGAACCTGTCTCACCAACCTCTGCCCAGAAAATGGGTGAACGACATGGTCTTCCAAACAAGGCATCAAACGGTTCCATTACAATAGTAGAGTGAAAGATGTTGTTGTAGGCAAACTCTACTAAAGGCAAGGGTCGCACCCATGATCCTCGAAAATCCAGAACGCATGCTCGCAACATGTCCTCCAACGTTTGGATAGTCCTCTCTATCTGGCCATTAGTATGGCGGTGGTAAGTAGTGCTAAGGTGCAGTTGGGTGCCAAAAGCATGTTGTAACCCCCTCCAGAAACATGAGGTAAACCGAGTATCCCGATCTGAGATTATAGTCTTCAGAACTCCATGAAAATGCGCCACATCGTCTATGTACCTATGTGATAAGGTACTCACCGGGCCCGACTCCATAATTTCTAAGAAGTGAGGTGATTTCGTCATTCGATGCACCACTACCCAGATAACATCATAACAACCCTGAGCACTGGATAGTCCTGTGATGAAGTACATCGATATGTCATCCCACATCCACTAGGGGAAATTTAAGGGATGCAATAAACCACTGGGAACATGGTGTTTATCATATACTTGCTGACACACTATGAAGTTAGCCACAAAACCCCTCACTGCCTGTTTCACCTCGGGCAACCAAAACTATCCCCTCAAGCCTCAGTACATTTTTGAAATTCTTGGATGTACCGTGAAGTATGATCTATGGAACTCAAGGAGAACTCCCTCACACATCGCCTCTAGAACAAACTACCTTCCATGGAAATGCTTCTGATGTCGGCTATCCTCTGACCATACTTCTGGAGCCTTTCCCTGATCAACATGATCCCAACTTACTTCCACCTCTGAGTCAACTCACTGAGACTCTTCCACCCACTACAACAAGGGGGATTGCACCATCATCTGAAACAAACATCCTCTAACACCCTCTACCCTTGCATCCATGTGCAAGGCAGCCAACTCTCCCATCACTTTCCAAGCATTAGCGGACTCCTGAACCAAATCCTTATGCGACTTCATTCTCAGGGTATCAGCCACAACGTTACCCTTTCTTTCAGTGTAAGAGATCTCAAATCCATAGTCTTGGAGAAACTCGACCCATCTCCGATGCCGCAAGTTCAGGTCATGCTGGGAGAAGACAACAAAGCACTCCCCAAAGAGGTAATGTCACCACATCTTTAGTGAGAACACTATTGCTGCAAGATCTAGGTCATGGGTGGCATAGTTACACTCGTGTGGGCATGACTTCCTAGACCCATAATAGATCACACCCTTAATATACATCAATATTCACCCCAAACCAAGGCCAGAAGAATCAATAAACACCTCATACAAAAACCCATCATCTGGAAACCTGAGCACTGGAGCACTGACCAACTTCGCATTCAGGTAGTCAAAAGGATTCTAGCACTGCATTATCCACAGGAAGACATGATTCTTCCTAGTAAAAGCTGCCAATGGAGCAGCAACTCGAGAGAAGTCCGAAAGGAACCTCCTATAATAACCTGCCAACCCCAGGAATCTACGAACTTCTACCACGCTCATGGGTGCTGCCTAAGAAACAACTGCATCTACCTTCGATGGGACCACCGACACTCCATGCTGAGACACCACGTTCCCAAGGAATTGTACTTCCTGCATCAAGAACATACACTTTGACAATTTCCCATAAAGATGGTGGTGATGAAGGACTTCCAAGACTGCCCTAAGAAGCTCAACGTTCTCCTACTATGATCTTTAGTAGATTAGGATGTCATCGATAAACACAATGGCAAACCGGTCCAGAAACACTCAGAAGAAAATTTCATAAGTCCCATGAACACAGCTAGTGCATTCGAAACTCCAAACTACATCACTACAAACTCAAAGTGCCCATACCTGCACCTGAAATCCATTTTCTAGATGTCATTGTCCTTTACCCTCAGCTGATGATATCGAGATCGTAGATCAATCATAGAAAACCAACATGCTACCTCAGTTGGTCAAATAGATCATCTATCCTTATAAGGGGTAATGGTTCTTGATCGTTACCTGAATCAACCTTCAGAAGTCTATGCATAGCCTAAGACCACCAACTGCCATCTTCATGAAAAAACTAGAGCACCCCATGGCGACAGGATGGGTTGAACAAAACCCATCTTCATCAGATCGTCAATCTAAATCCGCAACTCTGAAGGTTCCATCCGATAAGGGGCTTTCAAAATTGGATGGGAACCAAGGTGTATGTCTATCCCAAACTCAACGTCACGTCAGGGGGGGGGGGGGGGTAGAGTCACAACCTCCTCGGGAAAAAAATTGAGGAACTCCCCAACAACATATGGAACATCCATCATCTCTATATCTGCTGAAAACACTGATATCCCACCGATCAATGAAATGAGAGGCTTCAAATAACGGCTTCCTACTTGATAGATCCTCTCACTAACAAATGATACATGTTGCCCATCCACGTTGGAGAGCACGACTCTTTTTAAGAAGCAGTTAATAAAGACACTAACAGAAAACAACTCATCTATGGCTAGGATGACATCGTCTGGCTGCATCTATAATAAAAGAAGGTCCCCACTACATTTATGTGGTCTCAACATTAGTCCACATCCCCGACATACACAAGATACGGTGGTCTGGCCTCCGAATGGTGTACTCAGCACTAGGGGTACGTGAAGTCTCTCTATGTCTAGTTCCAAATCATGGGATAGACCATGTGCAACAAAGGAGTGTGAAGCTCCTGAATCGAATAAGGCAGAAACGAGAGTGCTGAACAAACAAATCGTACCCCAAACAACCTATGGTTCTGCTGGAGCTGCCATCTCTGATGTGTGCAACATTCCACACCCAGTTCCTCTGCCTCTCTAATGTCAACCACCTCCCCGACCACGCCCTGGTTGGGGTACCTATGGAGCACCCTGAGGTCAGACTCCTCCTGCAATGTCTTCCCTCGAAGGATCAGGATCCTGCTACTGTTGGAAGAGCCTCGCCCGCAACTGGTGCTGCTGAGGTGGGCCCTGAACCTTCGCAACTCCAACGTACTAATATCGGGTCGAGCAATGACTCAGAATGTTCCTGAAACCTCCACTAGAGAAACACTTCGGTCATGGGTCATGAAAAAAGGGATGAGGACCTGAAGATCTGAACTGGAACTGCTGGGGCCTGCTCCCAACTATCCTGAACCTGGAAGGTCCATTCGTAGGAGACCTGCTGCTGACCACATTCCCCTTCGACGAACCCGGCTGGATCCCCTCACGTGGTGCACCTCCCTGTGATTGCATCCTCTCTAGAACCTCTTCCTTCTTTTGTACTTCCAAAGATGCCGGAAGGGTGAAAGGGGTAACAACATACTGGATCGAAGGACGAAGCGCCTCCTCCAAATGTCTCGCCCGAGACTATTCATCAGAAAAGAGATCCAGATAAAAGTGTATGAGGTCCTTGAAGATAATACCCAACACGCATACCGTCATACTCCCCTACTGGAGGGAGAGTAACTCCTACCGCTTCTTCTCCTTGATCATGGAAGAAATTAATTCCTCCCAAAATTCCTTCTCAAAGTCATCCCACAGAACCTCTGCCTCTATCCTATCTCTGAGGTAGAGCATCCACCACTATCACGCCTACCTCTCAGCAGACTGACAACCAAGGGAACCCAGTACTCCTTCAGAGCATGAATCAAAGTAAAAGAGATCCTTAGATTCTCAAGCCATCCGTCTGTCTTCATATCCAATGTACTACCCATGTACTTCTTGGAGGTCTTCCACTAAAATGAACAGAGAGTCTTTTGCCACTGGCTATCTTCCTCCTCTCAGTCAATCCTCAACTGATCGACCACCAGAAACTGCTAGGCCTCAGTCGTCTGAGTCACCCAGGGATGATGCCCAGCTGCCATAGATGTACGGTAATCAAGGATCGCCTAGGCCCATGTAGTAAGGAATTTTTCTCAAGGTTTTATTTAACATATTATTTAATTTTTTTCCCAGAACACCCAACTCAAGTAAAACACCATCATGATGATGCATGTACCTTCCCTAGGGTCTCTACCCTACAATCAGTGTAGTCTCACGTGGTCATTCGGTAGTCTCGGAGTCATTGCAACGGATCGAAGTGGAACCTAAAATCTTGTGTCACAGCCGGTCTTCCTAGGCCTATGTAATGCACCAAGATCAGCCAATACTATTGCCCTACCATCCCAGTCAATCCTTATTGTGCCTAACTCCAAACGCCATCCTATATCTCAACCATCACCTTTGATACCATTCTGTCATGACCCCCTCCCACCATAGATGCCCCTCCTGAGTTGGCAATGGTGAAAGGGAGATAATGACCCCCTGAGTCCCGCATACAGTAGGCCCCGGGGAGGCGACTAGCACCAAGGGTATGAGTTTCTACAAATAGGGGAGGAATTACACTTTTTATTTTTTAGGATCAAGAAATAGGATGAGTCATATAACAATAGAATAAAAGTAAAAGTAAATGTCAATAAACCCAAACCAATCCCACATGCATGTTTAAACAATTCTGAATCATAATACAAGTACAAGAAAGCTCAAAAGTACAATAACAAAAAAAACAAGAGTACAAAAAACTGCAACAAATCCAACTATCCTGACTATTAGGGTCCCACACGGCCCTTGTAGTCCTTCTGGATTCCTGAAATTAAAAGTAGGGTGAGAATACAAGTATACTCAGTATGGAAACCTAAAGCTCTCGTGCACATGTGGGGATACATCCTAATGTCCCGTGAGAACAACAGATGAAACCAAAACCAAGCAATGAATTCTATCCACCCAACCTCACCAGCCACGCTCACCAAAAATACAAGAAATAGGTAGTAGTTTTATATAAGAACAACAGTATTTGATACCCCACACAATTTTACACTAGCTATATGCTCTTCCTAACGACTAATGTCCTGATGCTACCACACTCTTCCATCCCATACATACTTGGGCCTCACAACCACATATCCCACCCACACACACCTGGGAAACACAACTGCATATCTATCACACACACACCTAAGCCCCACAACTGCATATCCCGCCCGGACACACCAGGGCCTCACAACCGCATATCCCGCCCGCACACACCTGGGCCTCATCCAGAAGATTATTGGGAAATAGTAAAACATGCTCGAAGATTCTTGGGCTAAAACCACCACAATCGAAACCTACCCAAAGAGTCTTGTGTGTTTTGTCACCTCAAGCTATCAAAACCAAGGGAAGAAGGAGCATGAAGGAGCTAGTAACTTAGGGGAAAACACCCTCTCCCATGAAGTGGGATTGTTCAGCACTAAGTGCTCAACATGGGTGGGGTGCGACAAAACACAATGATACAAATATATATATGTTTACCAAACACACATCCCATCATATGGCTTCTAAATAGTGAACTGAATACATGCCTCGACACTGCTATTTCAAATCATGCATACAACAAACAACCCCAACCCCATTTCGGATTTCATGTTTCAATAGAATCAGTTTAATTGTTCCTTATCTACTGGGAAACTATCCACAAACAACCACAACGAACTTTCGTAAAACAAATACCTTCCATCCACAAATCCTGTTAGGAAAACACATGAAACACAATAAGTCCCTTCTTATTAACCAACCAACCCCATTGATTATTATGTTTGTTCCATTACCATGCCCCACCATTCATTAACTCTTACACTTTCATTTATTAATCACAACTTGTAGTTCGTACACATTCAAATCCATCCCTGAATCCCCGCTGCGAATCCAACATATCCACAAACACATTGAAACTCGTACATCATCATCCCTTGAAACCATTTATTACAGCCTTGCTGCCCATCACCAACATAGCATTCTCACCAACCCACAAACAAGACGACTGCAGCCCCACTACACACATGATCCACAACAACCCACAAAACACCCCCTTTACATAAATAAACCCTAATCAACACCACGTGTTTATTATTTATGTTTTTTTTTCAACTGGGGTGATCACACAAGGGTTCCCGATTTTCATTTAATTAACCAACTTTACGTGATTATCCAATTTCCCCATTCCATAATGTTTCCATCCATAAATAGTCTAGAGAGATAGGGAAGCATTTAATTGCGCAAACAAAGTCCCCCAATGATCGTGATTTTTAGTAGGCATATGCCTATTCAATTCACAACATAATATCACAAGATATAAAAAAAGGTAACTACATTCACAAAATTCCCAATCGCATTATATAAGACAATTATTATCTTTACTAAACCAGTTCAAATGTGATTCATGGAAACAAGTGGACACCCACCCCGCATGATGCACAATTTTGAAAGACGAAGGTAATATTGCTACTTCAACAGGTTCTGATCACAATGCTCCCCCAGATCAACATTAGAAGAAGTCTGTCAGCGTCCATCACTTCAATAAAAACATGGAAAAACCTCCTCGGGTGGAAGCTGTGATAGAAAGGCCAAAGGTAAAACAATAGATCCAAGCTCATAAGTTCTGTATCTTCCTTACAATCCCGTGGCCGCTGACAGATCGTAAATCGGAGCTCGGACGAGGAAGTTATGGAAGAAAAGAGCCTTAGATTCTCTTTGGAGAGCTCTACTCGAATAAGAGGGGAAGAGAGGAGTGCTTTGAAAAGGTGGAGAGGAACCAACCATTTGTATGAGAGAAAACTAAAGTACACTGTGTGTACTCAGCCATTTCACATGGTCACCACATGGCTTCCAACACGGCCTTCAACGCGGCACGCAACTGTTGACTGGACAACACACGGTATGAGGGTAACACATACGCGGGGAGGAACTACACGGCGTGTAGTATGGGATACATGGAACATACTCATTTATTTCACACGAATATGACATAGATTCAACACGGGGTATACCCGAGAAGGTGGTACATGGCGTGTACTCACACTCCACGGTGTGTAGTTACAAAATTCTGAAAAGTGTGGGAAAATTCCCTTTTACCTTCCAAAACACTTCGTGACCTTCTTTTCGACAAAGTAATGGACCAGAGAGGTCTGGGCCATTACAAAAAACCCTTTACTTTATATCTTCATTATTTGTTACGTAAGAGATATCAAAAATATTGTAATATCATCATTATATCTATATTCATATACCAACGTATTATCCATAACATTGTCATTAGTAAACATGGTTGAAAATATTTTATATCATGATACAATACTATTTGAATATAAATTGACATTTAATAATAAAAAAATTAATATTTTTACAACCTAGGTACTTTTAAAATAATTTTATATCATTCTAGAATTAAATAGTAAAATTCAGTATAAATATACAGTTAAATAAGTTGTATTTTTATATATTAAAAAATATACAAAAATACAATTATAACCTCACCTATTACAATATAAATCAATTTTACTCATCTTTGATGAATAGAATTGTTATATTTATATCATATAATTAGTAAATAAATTTTTTGAAAATGATATATTAATTGATCGTATTTTTGTGACACATAATTATATTACCACATTATTAGTAATATAATTACTTAAAAGAAAATTTATATACATAAAATAGATTCATGAGTTAATATTTTTTTACATATGATTATATATGATTTTTATTAGACTATAATTAATTTTTCAATGTGTTTTAATATATTTTATATATTTTATATATTTATTATTTTGTAATAATTATTACTTTAATTAAAATTTCTTTTCTGATTATAATAATTTTATGTAAAAAATTGTTTTTATTTATTAAATTGAAATTTGAAAAAATTGATAGGGTAAGTATTTAGAATTTTTATTAAATCGTTGATTTTTTTGATAATTTTGTATGATTCTTTACGACATAAGAAAATTTCTTGAATTATTGAGTAATATATGATGTATGGATGATGTAAGGAAAACGTATATATCACTAATTCATTATTTTAATATTTTTATTGATCAGTATAATACCATTCAAATTATAGATCCAAATAATAAAACTAATAAACAATATATTAAAAACAAACCCCTATCATCCAATATAAAATCACTTCTCACCACATCATCTCTTTAATTCTCAAAGACATTTAGATTTCATAAAAATAGCTCAATTCCAGTGCTATGAATTTTACAAATGTCCAATAATTACAGATATCACCAAAAGGTTAAAACCATGTTCCTTAAGTTGGAGAATTCAAGAGGTATAATCATGTTTCATTTCCTCTTATTTTTATTTTATATTCTATTATTTTGTTATTTGGTCCTCATGTCTCATTAACCAAGTGTCATGAAAAAAAATTACAATTTATATACTGTGATTTTTTCAAGTTTATGTTAAATCAATTATCATATTACTTCTATTATAACTATTATTCTCAAAATGAGAAATAATCTTTGGTTTGTAAATTAACCATAACTGTGGAGGATGAATATTCATTTTTTTATCACCTTCAAGAATTATCATAATAAAATTATTATGGTTAAATAGGATTTTATTATACATATTAAAATTTATATAATGTTTTAGAACCAATATAAAAATATTATATCAAATAAAATGATATATGTTCATGATGGTTGTTAAAACCGCTGAATTAAATAAAATAATTATCATTATATTTTTAAACAAGTATTCAGCTTCATATAAAAAAATTGTACATGGTACCATTTAAATATAATTAAACATATTAATACAATTTAATTCCCCTTCTATGTTTTTTTCTTTTTAACATGGAAGTCCATAATAAACCAACCAAGGTAACCATGAAAGGAACACACATGAAATAATGGAAATAAGAAAAATAATAATTAATGTGTGGAATTATATTTTAATATGGTCATATAATTTATTCTAAACATGAGTATAGTTAGTATATATATTAATATGTACCGTTAAAAATTATATGGGAATATTCACAATATTTGTTGTAATAAAAATGTGAGGTAATGCTATTTTCTTTAGAAATTCACTTGTAAATTTCTATTTTTTCAAAATTCATAAGGAATGTTTTTATACATGTATTATTGTTTTATGATTAGTTTTTATTTCTATGGAATGTTTAAGATGAATATTTATAGCAATATATCCATCCAACTCATTGGATAATTTAATTATTATGTTCAACCATAATGGTTACTCAATGTGTAACGGTGATGGTTTTACAATAATGTAGACACAAGAGTTACATAATATGCATCCATGAGGGATACATTGTAATGTATCCAGGAGGGCTATAAAAGATATGGTATACATTAGGGTTACATTCATACGCATGTAATTACCTATGCTACAAATATGTTTTTATATATGTTTTCAATGTTTTATAGAAATCTATTTTCTTCAAAATGAATCTATATGATATGTTATTGTGGATAAGTATATATTTGATAAAATGATTTCATATGATTATATGTATTAATCAAAAAATAGTTCCATGATTTATGTAACATATAGAATTGTTTGTGATAATCCCATCATTAATAATTCTTTACACGTGGTTTAGTGATCGCTACAAAAGCAGAAGAATATATTAATTTGAAGAAGATTTTATTAAATGATTTCATGTTTTATTAAAAAAATAAATTGTTAATGAAATTGAAAATATTTTAGTAGTATTCTGTTTTTATTATTTTGGGATAAAATGTATGAATTTTTTACAAACTCACAAGAAATATATAACGAATAAAATATTTTTTTATCTTAGAAAGTAAATTCAAATCCAATTTATGAGATTATTTAATATTTAATTATGATTCCTTGTAATTTGTATTAGGACATAGTTTTTAAAAAAATTAGTTATTATGATGTTGTTAATATAATACTATAATTTTTTTTCCTATACGGTTCCAATGAAATGATATATCATTTCAAGATTACCTAGTTGATTTATCTAAAATATGTTTTCCTCAGTATGATATTCCACATAAGAAATTTGGATCCATAAGTAATAAGGAATTGATATGAATTCAACATTCCCAATTTGAAACATGGAATTGTGGGGATTGGAACCAAGAATTTCATACAGTAATGGATGAATTGACCATGGCTATAAATATTGGAAACATGCATGTAAGAGATTGACGATAGTCACGATAAATAAAAATAAAGATAGTTAAATATTTTATGAAGAAACACCCTCCTACATTCAAAGTATTTTTTGACCCTATGGTGGATGAATGGTGGATTGATTCGATCGAAAATATATCCGATTTCATGGGGGTATTTAGGTATTCAAATTCATAATTTTTCTATTCATAATTCTAAATAAGAATATGACATGTGGTGGTCAATGGTTAGGAGTATCAAGGATACATATGAGATCATGGCCTTGGAATGGGATGAATTCATGATTTGATTCTTTGAGTAAATTTTTATTATGTTTGTTGTACATAACATGGAAAAATAATTCCATGAATTCAAAAATAGTGGAAGATTCGGTGACAATGTATGAATAATGAGTCAGTTGATTAGAATGTTAAACACTAAATATTATTCATCATCTGGATTTTAAAAATATCATTTTAACATATTATTGAAGGAAATATATAGAATGGTATTGGCCCCCAGCGAATTTATATTTTATGAGAAATTCATCTATTATGCTGAGAGGGTAGAAATGTTGTATTTTAGGATCGTTTTTACTTTCACAAAACAGATCAAAATATCCTGAAATGAGAAATAATCAATCAAATAAATCTAGAGGTAAGAATTATCATTTTCTAGTTTGTGGGAAGTGTGGTAAAAATAATCTTGGGGATTTAATTATAAATTAGAATGATTTTATAATGTGATGAGTTTATAGATATGTCCTGATATTTTCATGAATATAATATTATTCCTAATTATGATACAAAAGCTATAATGTTTATTAAATTTTTTTCTATGGGTTATTATTAAAATAAATTCCAAAATAATGATCGTAATGATATAAATCATCTAGATTATACAGAAAAAGGTGTAGTGAACTACTTTGTGACCACGTCAGAAGATGTTTGTCCATCTAATGAAGGTGTATTTCCAACAATTATTGTTTAGTCATAAATTTCTAATATTTTTTCTTATTTGGGGTCTATAGATTGATTTGTTTCGATGAACTCTCTGGTAAATTGGATGTTTCACGGTAGGAAATTAAATCAATGCATATTGTTAAAACTCAAAGGGAATATATTAACGAAAAAAATAATTATAAAATTCTCCCATAGTGGATGATTCATCGTTTTATTATTCTAGTGTGGAAATGGGAAAATATATCAATGTATTTGTAATCGAGGACACCAAACAATTACTAATGTAAAAAAATTCAATTTGTGATATTATTGATCAGCTAGATAAATCAACACATTTCCTTCAAATTCTGGTTACAATTTATTTAGATCATTTTTTCAACTTTACTTCAAGGGTATAATGAGGTTACATGGAGTTCATTTATCAATTTTATAGGACCTTAACCCCTTGTTCACTTATATCTGTTGGAAAGGCCATCAAAATCCATTGAATACTGAAATAAATTTCATAAATTACATTCAACATAAATATATTAGATAGACCAAAAGAAAAATATGGACCTCAGATGACATGCTTCCAGATTTTTCAATGGACCATCAGGTAAATTTGGATAAACTTCATTATTTAGTTTATTTTTCATATAATAAATATTTTTATTTGAGTATGTAAATTTCACCTATTGGGGAATTATATGGAATGTAATTGAAAACTCTACAATTTTTGGATGATGTTATGGAAATGATGTTTATTATAATTTAATTTTTAGAGTAAGTGGAAATGAATTATAAGATGATCTATAAACACATGCGAAAATATCAGATCATCTAACACCCCATGTTCTAAAGGACCATTTTTTGAATAAATTAGATTTTCATTTCTAAATTGAATTGAACTATGTAAAATATTCCTTTCACACTACACAAACATGTAGTATATTAGATGGAACATCGACTTTGCATATGGTATGTGGAAAATCTACTTGGTATATGTCACATACAACACCGATGTTTCTACGCAACATCATTTTTATGTTATGATTATTTAAAAGTGATACATGTAACCTTGCTATCAAACATTGTAATATGAATATAAATATTTAATTTTTATGTATATTGTTTGATGGTTTTATGTAAATAAATCTTAATGATATTAAAATATATAGTTTTGTTCAATGTCATTATATATGTAAAATTAATAGTTTCTCAAACTAACTATTATTCATGTCCATTTATGAAAAATAATTTTATTAAATGTCAGAAAACTATGAAATTTAATTCGATAGAATAAAATTTATTTCACTTAATATTTATGTTATAATTATATTTTGGAGAATTTTGAGGTTTTTCTTAGAGACAATTTTTTTGGATGAATGGTGAAAATATAGGTTTTTATACAAAACTTCTTTATCAACTAATTTAGTTATTTGATTAAATTATAATTAAAATTGGTTTTAATGTTTAATTAGATAATATTTTTATATATTAGTATAATTTAATATATTTTGTTCAATTTTACTTTAAAATTGGGTAAAAAATCATATCAATGTTTTGAATTTTTTTTCATTTAAAAAATGTATTTTCGACCCATCTGATTAATAAATTTTAAATTAATTTATGCAACAAATTTTATTGGAATTTAAAATTATTGATTTAATATATAAGGCCCTGACCTAAAACCTTAATTAATATTGAATCAAATGAATAAATCACATTGAGGATCTTTTCAGGTTTACAGTTTTAGAGAAATAGATCATAAATCATGAATTACATTCCACATTTAAACAAAGTGGTTACATAAAAGATAGTATTCATTTTTTTCCCATCAACGGAAAAATGTTTAAAATAAAACATGGATTATTTCTTGACACTTCCTTGACACTATCATATCAGGCACCTTTCTCTTGACCTGTGAAAAACACTTCAAAAGAATGGGATGAGAATTAAAAGCTCAGTAAGGGATGTAAAAGTATGAAATGAAAACATTTTTCCATGTTTGAAAACATACTTTACTAATAAAACATAAGCATTTTAACATACCTCATCAAATCATGAATAAATCATCGAAAACACAAGACATAAAGGTAACTTGAGGCATTCATAACATTATTACGTAGGGAGTAACCCTCTTGGTTATGTTTAGAGTACCCATCACAGTATATTCCGTAAATCTATTCGGAGAAACCTCAACGTTTAACCCCTTTGCGTTACCCAATGTATTGGAGAGCTATATCGGGCTCACCCACCCTTAGTTTATCATGGAACCACCTTTCTTCATAATAATTCCCAAGAACCATAACATAATCGTATCACATAAAACATACATAAAGGAAACATAACATTTCCACATTTCAATCACAAGATATCAATACAACACATTGATATAATAGAAACATTATGAAAACCATTTTCAATACCAAAATAAAATAAAAGTAAAACATTGTATTTATTTTTCTTTAAAAAAAGGTATGGCTTGTAGAGGAAGTCGAAACTCATATAATGGTTACGATGGAGGAGAAGGCGTTGTCGCCTCATACGTACGAAAAAAACATTCCCTTTTCCATTTTGTAAAATGCTTTGTTTAAAAAAGATTCCTTTCAGATAAACGTAATAGTCAAAGGGGTTTATCCATTATATAAAAGTAATTTTTGTTTAAAACATAATGTGCCTCAATGAAAGGAGATTGAGATGAAGTCCCATACAAAGATGGTATCCTTGGATTAAGGATAAATCAATTAAATAGTTATATGTGACAAACGAATAATCCAAATATAAGTGGATATTAAGTGTAAAAAATCAGAGGAAATTCACAGATATTCATAGAACGACATATTCACGGAGTACAAGTTTATCCCAAAGAATCAAAATTGGGTTTTGAAGATCCCTTTTTAAAAATTCGATAGCGTAATGGAATCACTTTAAAATTCAGAAAAAGAGTTGATGAGAGATAAAAAAGGGTATCTCATCACGTGGACATAAAATTTATATCAATAAGGATATAGAAGAACATATCCCAACATAATAGTATGTGAATTAAAAGACATAACAAAATATGTCTTTTAAAAAGAGGAGGGTGAAGGGATCCCTTACCGACTTGGGTTACTTTCGAAACGTACACCCCATTGACGAAGGGTCATACAATGAATATGTAAATACCCATAAATGAAATTATATTGCACAAAGAGTATAATAATGGGAAGTAAATACACCACTTAAAGTAAATGGTGGAAAATGCAGCATAAATCTCACGGGACTAAAATTGAGATGAAAAATCCCTTAGCAAAACTCGGCAGCCTAACAGCGCCACTTAAAACTTCCAAAAATGGTTTGATGAGATCAAATAGGGTCTCTCATCATATTACAATAAAATTTACAGAAATATGAATATAAAATAACATCCCCAATCATAAAAAATAGGAGCTTAAAAGAAGTGACATAAAGGAGAGTACTTAAAAAGAAAGAGAGATGTTAGTTCTCTTACGAAAATTCGGCAGCCTAATGGCGCCACTCAAAACGTCAAAAATGGATTGATGAGATAAAATATGGTCTTTCATCATACGAACATACGAAGTACAGTAAGAGTAATATAAAACATCATCCCAATCATAAGAACGATGAGCTTAAAAGGAATGACATAAAAGAGTGTACTTAAAAAGAAAGAAAGGAGTAGGATCCCTTACCTCGTGTCCGACATAACTCGATCGTTCTTTAATCACCTGAATAAAAAAATTTGGTCAATTTATAATTTCTTAAGTTCCTCCTTTAAATATTATTATTCAGTTCATATCACATATTATAATGTTATAATAATTAGTTAATAAAGTGAGTTCATATCAGACATTTTTGTCGATGTTCGGTACATGAGTAAAAATTGAACTTGTTGGAAAATAATTTTCCATGTAGTTATAGGTACATCATATCCAGAATAGTATTGATGTTTTAAATATCATATATATCCAATATTTAATCATTTGATACTATTCTATAACATTTGGATATAAAAAATTAAATGTACTGTTCATGGAGACGGTAGGCCGTACGTACGCATGAACGCTAATTTCATTTTTTGTCATATTAATGGAATTAAAAAAAAATGAGAGAGATATATATTATAAATCCATAATTATATCCATCATTTATATGTAATATATTACATATATATCCATTATTTATATGTACTTATAATAGTACATAACATTTGAAGATAAGAAATGAAATGTACCGTTCATGGAGACGGTAAGCCGTACGTACGCATGAACGCTACTTTCATTTCTTTTTTTTGTATTCAATGGAATTAAAAAATAATGATATAAAGGTATATTATAATTCCAGTAGGATATCATATGTAATACCATTAATTCCATCCTTTATACGTCCCACATATGGAATTAACGAATCAAATCACTTTGAGGGGGCGGTAGTCCGCACTTCCTAAAATGAAGATATCGCATATACCAATAATGGAAGCCATAAAGGTATGCAATAAATGAAAAATACAGAACCTTAAGTAAAACATAAACATATTATATATCATATATAAATATAGTGACATCTTAATGGCCACCTTTGAAGGTGTTATATGAGTGTTGAACAATCAGCGTTTCGTGAGGCAGAAATTCGCCATCCACAGAAACAGTATGTTCTTTAACCATTAGATGTAGGTGTGAGTAAGTGTAGATCGAATCCTTCTTATGAAAACATCCTAGTATATCTATTATACTGGTTATGTTACAAAATAAATGAATAAAGAGTTTAGGGGGGTTGGAGAATCAAAACAAAACATAAGAACAAAAGAGAAGACACTGCCTTTAAATCGGGTATCTCTCTTTGATATGAGTTCAAAGGATTCCTTGGAAAGGATTATGCCAAAAGTGATGCTTCAATGATGAAGAGAGGGATGTGGAGAGATAAAATGGGCAGTGGTTGACGAGCAAAAGGCTTGATAGGTGTGTGTATGGTGGTAGAGGTGGGGGCTTTTTATAAGAGGAGAGGAGGGGCACTCTTGGAAAGTTACAAAATGATACTTTATTTTCAAATGAGTTTCAGATTTTAAAGGTCCCAAATTTAAGTATTTAGAGGATAAGGTGGTCAGGGTTCAAATTACATCCATCCAATAGGTTTGTGACAAGTTTAGGGCTTATATTTTATATTATCTTTTCATTTTAATTAAATCGTTAAATAATGAGGTAATCACTGCATCATCATTGTGTCATAAATAATTTAATTTATTTAGTTTTCAAAAAATATAAAAAAATATCATGATGTTGGAAATCTTTTTATATTTCTAATGAATATTTATAGTAAAAAATATGACTTTTATAACCCCATGTAAAAATTGTTTTAGTAAAACAACACAAGTTTGTGACATTTTAATTTTAACTTTAAATAAAAATTTATTTATGTCATTTTCCTACCAAAGTGGATCCCTGGGGTCCCCAAGTTGATACATGGATTGTATTGGTCGGCCATGACACATCCAATGAAGGTAAGAAATGTGTCTAGGTCATTTCATATTATTAAAACATTATTTTTACCATAAATTACACTAATTACCTTTAATCGCGATTAAGAACATAAAAGTTACTATCCACCAAAAAAATATTTTAATCTCATTGAACCACATTTTAATTATTAATGAAAACCATGTATGTCATAATTTTAAAAATAAAATAACAGAAGTGGAAAAGTTTGATTTAAACGAAAAATCTGTTTTTTAAGTACCACTTAGTGGTTTTACTATTCATCAAAAATTGAAGTTTTCCAGAAAAATACCAAAACTTCACCCTAAGCTATATTTGATATTCCTAATAAAAAAATGATGTATATTTTAAAAAATTCAAAACAAATAAGTTTAATTAATTAATTTAAAAATTAATTCCCATTGTCAGAGTAAATAGCGTGTTTTTATAAAACAATAAGTATCAAAACATTGACACTAATTTATGTCCAATTTCAAGATGAAATTAATTCAAACATATACTATTGGATTAAATGGTAAAAAGATTTTCTAATATCACATTAAAACCAATTAAAAAGATAATCTAATCATATAAATAAATTAGATTAAAAATAGGTTTTGAATTAATATACAACATTTTTCACTATTCATTAAAAAATGAACATTATCGGAAAAATAACAAAAATTTACACAAAGTAATTTTTGATGTCCCGATTCTAAAAAATAATTTTATTTATTCATATATAACACATAAAATTGTCAAAAAGTGGATTTAAAAGAGGTTTGTCATCAAAAGGTGGTTAATCGACCTTTTAATGAATATTAGAATGTGTACGTTTATTATTGGATTCATTCGCATTTTTAATCCTCTAACATTTATTGTAAAAAGTAAAAATATTTGGAAAACATATATAATCATTTTTTAGTTAGTTCAGTTCATTCCTTCCATTACAACGTCTAGTCCTTAACCACCATTTAAAATAATATTATATTATTATTAGAGTGCAATGCAAGATTCTCATGAAACAGGTTGTTGCGTATTGGGTACGCCATCGAGCATAGCGTCCCATTTAAAGTTATATTAATATTTTATTCACAAATATGGATAAATATTAAAATGTCATATTATTTATTTACCTGGGGTGTTACATTCTTCCCCCCTTTTGGGAATTGTGTTCTCGCAATTTTTAAAATTGGGTTTGGGAATTTCACTGAAATTTCCACATCAGAACAAGAGTCAGTAGAACTATCACATTAAAATAACGAAAGAGAAGCACAAAGGTCACCTGAGTTAACCCATACAAGGATTCCATGTAGTAAAACATGGATATGGAGGAAAAAACAAAGGGTCATGTTCTGAGGGAGAGTGATAGTAAACATGTCTAGGAGAAAGTTGACCATAAGAAAATCAGAAACTTGTGATGGGTTAAACGGTATTCGATTCCCCAGTAAGAAAATTTAACAGACAACATTTTTGTTTTAAGTTACTCTTCATTGAGGAATTTATTTTTGAGCTTAACTAAATCATAATGAAACATAATTACTTGTCACGTAGACTTTCAACTTTTACTAGATTCCTTAATCAAACTCATATTTTCTCCAAAAGACGAGTTTTTAGGAAGACTTTTTCACATTAAGAGTAATATAATCATCATCTTGAGAATCACCTAATCCACAAAAGAGAACTATATATTTCCCATGTATTTAGACAAAATCCAAAACCATAATTTTTAGTATGAGTTCAGATAATCCAAAAAAGTATAATCCTTTATAAAAATAAAATCTATTCTTAATCTCCAAAATTTGTCAAACAAACCCCAACTTCAACGAAGACCATTCGATAAACAATTGTCCATAAAATTCTTCAAAGTAAACCAAACTAAGATTGAAACTCAAATATTTGAAGGATTTAATCACATAGTCTTCCAAGGTACAAATTATCTTTTATCTCCAAATAACAACTGTTGCTCTTAAATTCTCATATTGAAAAGTAATTAACCTAATCACATATCCACGGTGATAGGTTAATCATTTCCATAGATAACCAAAAATAAACTTACTCCTGATTCATAAAATCATCTAACTAAAATGAATTAGTCAAACTAACCAGGGACTTCACGTATTCCAGTGGTATGTGATAAATATCAGTCGTACATTGGATGTGGGTTTGATTCCTGCAGCTTTGTCCGACGTGATGGGTTGTCACACAGTCTGCGTGTTGTCCTTTTTCTAAAACAATATATTTCGTAAAAACTTCCCAAAAACGAGATAAAACATTAAAAAATAATGATAACATATTTTAACATCAGGTTTATCTAATGCCTTTCATTTTCTATAATAATATATAATAACCCATAATTACTTCAAAAGAAAGGATCATATAAACCCTAATGGTTACCATTATAATTATTACCTGAACTTCCACATTGATTGGTCATCTCGTACATGATGCATTACAGAACATACCAAGGTACAAGTGGTTGATCATGACTCCTTGATAGTTGGTTTAGAACAACCATGAGTTTCCCTATTGAATCCCCCATTTTACCCAGTCTCTCAATCAGAGAACCACCACAGTTTCCTTCAAAACTATTGTCACTTTGGTGCCTTATAGATCCATCCATTCACTAAATACAGAAATGTCAGTGTGAGTATATCAACAAAACCATCATGTACTAATGATGAAGATAAACACTAATATATACTTACTCATTCACTTTATCTAAAACTAGTAATCTTTTTGAAATCCTAACCATTATGGTAATGTCACTTATGCCTAGAGAATACCCTATACTCTAATGTTTTCTAAACCGACCTCTGATACCAACTATAAGGCCCCGACCTTAAACCTTACTTAATATTGAATTAAATGAATAATTCACATTGAGGATCTTTTCAGGTTTATAGTTTTAGAGAATTAGATCATAAATCATGAATTACATTCCACATTTAAGAAAAGTGGTTACCTAAAAGATAGTATTCGTTTTTTCTCATAAACAGAAACATCTTTAAAATAAAACATGTATTAATTCTTGAAACTTCCTTGAAACTATCATATCATGCACCTTTCCCTTGGCCTGTGAAAAACATTTCAAAAGCATGGGATGACCATAAAAAGCTCAGTAAGGGATATAAAAGTTTTAAAAGAATACATTAGTCCATGTATGAAAACATACTTTACTCGTAAAACATAATAATTTTAACATACCTCATAAAATCATGAATAAATCATAGAAATCATAAGACATAAAGGTAACTTGAAGCATTCATAACATTCTTACGTAGGGAGTAACCCTCTTGATACGTTTGGAATATCCATCACAGTATATTCCCTAAATCTCTTCGGAGAAACTTCAACGTTTAACCCCTTCATGTTACCCAATGCATTGGAGAGATATATCGGGATCACCCACCCTTAGTTTATCATGGAACCACCCATCATCATAATAATTCCCATGAACTATAACATAATCGTATCACATAAATCATACATAAAGGAAACATAACATTTACACATTTCAATCACAAGATAACAATACAACACATTGATATAATAGAAACATTATGAAAACCATTTTCAATACAAAAATAAAATAAAAGTAAAAAATGGTATTTATTTTTCTTAAAAAAAAGGCATGGCTTGTATAGGAAATCCGAAACTCAAATAATGGTCACGGCGGCAGAGAAGTCGTTGTCGCCTTATACGTACAACAAAAACATTCCCTTTCTCTGTTTCGTAAAACGATTTGTATAAAAAAGATTCCTTTCAGATAAATGTAAAAGTCAAAGTGGTTTATACACCGTATAAACGAAAGTTGTGTATAAAACATAATATGCCTTAATGAAAGAAGATTGAGACGAAGTCCCATACAATGATGGTATCCTTGGATTAAGGATAAATCAATTACATAATTATGTGTGACAAACTAATACACAAAATATAAGTGGATATTGAGTGTAAAACAATCAGCTGAAATTCACACATATTCATAGAACGACATATTCAAGGAGTACAAGTTTATCCCAAAAAATAAAAATTCAGTTAAGAAGTTCCCTTGCAAAAATTCGACAGCCTAACGGTGTCACCTTAAAATTCAGAAAAAGAGTTGATGAGAGATAAAAAGGGAATATCATCACTTGGAAATAAAATTTACATCAATAAGGATATATAAAAACTTATCCCAACATAATAGTATGTGAATTAAAATACATAACAAAAGAAGACTTTTAAGAAGAGGAGGGTGAAAGGTTCCCTTACCGACTTGGGTTACTTTCGAAACGTACACCCCATTGAAGAAGGGTCATAAAATGAATATGTAAATACCCATAAATGATATTGTATTACAAAAAGTGTATAATAATGGGAATTACATAAACAACTCAATGGAAATGGTGGTAAATATAGCATAAATCTCACAGGACTAAAAGTCAGATGAAAAATCAGTTATGAAAACTCGGCATCCTAACAACACCACTTAAAACATCCAAAAATGTATTGATGATATCAAATAGGGTCTCTCGTCATATTACGGTAAAATATAAATAAATATTAATATAAAAGAACATACTCCATCATAAAAAAGAGGATCTTAAAAGAAGTGACATAACGGAGAGTACTTAAAAAGAAAGAGAGAGGTTAGATCTGTTACAAAAATTCGGCAACCTAACGACGCCACTCAAAACAACCAAAATGGAATAATGAGAGAAAATAGGGTCTCTCATCATATGAACAAAAGAAGTACAGAATTATTAATATAAAAGTAAATCCCAATCATAAGAAATATGAGCTTAAAAGGAATGACATAAAAGAGTGTACTTAAAAAGAAAGAGAGGAGTATGATCCCTTACCTCATGTCTGAAATTACTCGATCATTCTTTAATCTCCTGAATAATAAAATTTGGTCAGTTTATAATTTCATAAGGACATCCTTTAAATATTATTATTCAGTTCATATAACATATTATCATGTTATAATAATTTGTTAATAATGTGAGTTCATATCAGGCGTTTTTGTCGATGTTCGGTACATGAGTAAAAATTGAACTTGTTGGAAAAGAATTTTCCATGTAGTTATAGGTAAATCATATCCAGAATAGTATTGAATTTTTAAATATCATATATATCCAGTACGTATTCATTTTATAATATTCCATAACATTTGGTGATAAAAAAAATTAAAAGCACCGTTCATGGAGACGGTAGGCCGTACGTACGCATGAACACTACTTTCATTTTTTTGTCATATTAATGGAATTAAAACAAAATGAGAGATATATATATTATAATTCCAGAATGATATCCATCATTTAGATGTAATATATTACATATATATCCATTATATATATGTACTCATAATAGTACATAACCTTTGTAGATAAGAGATGAAATGTACCATTCATTGAGACGGTAAGTCGTACGTACGCATGAACGCTAGTTTCATTTTTTTTGTATTCAATGGAATTAAATAATAATGATATAAAAGTATATTACAATTCTAGTAGAAAATCATATGTAATACCATATATTCCATCCTTTATACATCCCACATATGGCATTAACGAATCAAATCACTTTGAGGGGGCAGTAGTCCGCACTTCCTAACATGAAAATATCGTGTATACCCATAATGGAAGCCATAAAGGTATTCCATAAATGAAAAATACAGAAGCGTAATTAAAACATAAGAATATTATATATCATATATAAATATATTGACATCTTAATTTCCACCTTTGAAGGTGTTATATGAGTGTTGAACAATCATTGTTTCGTGAGGCTGAAATTCTCCATCCACAGAAACAGTATGTTTTTTAACCATTAGATGTAGAAGTGTGTAAGTGTAGCTTGAATACTTCTTATACCAACATCCTAGTATATGTATCATACTAGTTTCATTACAGAAGAAATGAATAAAATAGTTTAGGGTGGGCGGGTTGGAGAAGCAAAATAAAACATAAGAACACAAGAGAAGACACTACCTTTAAATCGGGTAGCTCTCTTTGTTTGAGATCAAAAGCTTCCTTGGAAAGGATTCCTCCCAAAGTGAGGCTTAAATAATGAATAGAGGGATGTGGAGAGATGAAATGGGCAGGGGTTGGCCGAGCCAAAGTCTTGAGAGGTGTCTGTAAGGTGGTAGAGGTGGGGGCCTTTTCTAAGAGGAGAGGAGGGGCACTCTTGGAATGTTACAAAATGTTTCTTTATTTTCAAATGAGTTTCGGATTTTAAAGGACCCACATTGATGTATTTCTAGGATAAGGTGGTAAGGGTTAGAAATCCACCTATCCAATAGGTTTGTGAAAGGTGTAGCTCTTATATTTTACATTATATTTTCATTTTATTTAAATCGTTAAATAATGAGGTAATCGCTGCATCATCATTGTGTCATAAATAATTTAATTTATTTAGTGTCTAAAAATTATAAAAAAAATATCATGATGTAGGAAATATTTTTAGATTTATAATTAATATTTATAGTCAAAAATATGACTTGTATAACCCCATGTAAAAATTGTTTTAGTAAAACAACACATGTTTGTGACATATTAAATTTAACTTTAAAAAAAGTTATTTATGTCATTTTCCAACAAAAGTGTCTTCATGGGGTCCCCAAGTTGACCCATGGATTCTCTTGGTCGAACATGACACATACAATGAGGGTAGGACATGTTTCTAGGCCATTTCATATTACTAAATCATTATTTTTACCTTAAATTACACAAATTACCTTTAATCGCGATTAAGAACATAAAAGTTACTATTCACCAAAAAACTATTTTAATCTCATTGAACCACATTTTACTTTTTAATGACAACCATGTCTGTCAGATTTTTGAAAATCAAATCACAGAAGTGTCAAAGTTTCATTAAAACGAGAAATCAGTTTTTTAGTGCCACTTAGTGGTTTCACTATTCATCAAAAAATGAAGTTTTCCAGAAAATACCAAAAATTCACCCAAAGATATATTTGATATTCATAATTCAAAAATGATTTGTATTTTAAAAAATTAAAAACATATAAGTTACATTAATTAATTTAATAATTAATTCCCGCTGTCAGATAAAATAGCGTGTTTTTATGAAACAATAAGTATCAAATGATTGACAATAGTTTAAGTCTAATTTCAAGATGAAATTAATTCCAACGACCACTATTGGATTAAATGGTAAAAATATATTCTAATTCCACTTTAAAACCTAATCATATAAGCAAATTAGATTAAAACGAGGTTTTGAATTAAAATACAACATTTTTCATTATTCATAAAAAAATGAACTTTATCAGAAAAATACCAAAAAATTACAGAAGGTAAATTTTGATATCCCGATTCTAAAAAAGAATTTTATTTTGTCAAATATGACACATAAAATTGTAAAAAATTGGATTTAAAAGTGGTTCGTCATCAAAAGGTGATTAATCGACCTTTTAAAGAAAATTAGAATGTTTACGCTTAAAATTGGATTCATTTGCATTTTTAATTCTCTAACATTTATTGTAAAACGTAAAAATATTTGACAAATATATATAATCATTTTGTAGTTAGTTCTGTTCATTCCTTCCATTACAACGGCTAGGCATTAACTACAATTTAAAAAAATATTATATTATTATTAGAGTGCAACACATGATTCCCAAGAAACTCTTTGTTGCGTATTGGGTACGCCATCGAGCATAGCGTCCCCTTTAAAGTAATATTAATATTTTATTCAAAAATATGGATAAATATGAAAATGTTGTAGGATCGAAATAATGATGTAGATTCTCAATATAGAATAGGGGGGGTGAATTGTACACTTTAAAAATTCTTTTAGAACCATTAAATTGTGGTTACAGATAACTAAGTTTACCGTAGATAAGGAAAGTTCAAAGTTTAACAAAGTTAACCAAAGAAAATTCACAACACCTCTAACACCAATTGAAAACATTGAATAAGTAATGAATTTATAAACTTCATGTCCTATGTACTTGATTAAAACATGAAAGAGATTCTGAAAGTAGGTTCCGAAAATATGGATCCGGAAATCGAAACTTAACTAAAGATTACAATATGATATTCTACCTTATAGCGTATAGAATCTAAATGGAACAGAGTACAAGTAAGGAAGTATAAAAAAGTTATACTTTCCTTACAATAAAAAATATAGTAGATACAAACAAGTAGTAAAACTATAAGTAACAAGATATACGTCTTTTAACCCAAATAGAATGGTATCCAACAACCTTGGATAAAGGTACCTTGATTTATACTTTGAAGAAAGTCTGTCTTACCCACACCAGGGTAAGCCCTCAATACAATGATCGGAATCTCTGTCTTGCTATCCCCGCAAGCCCTCAACTTCAAGGGAGTTGGTACCTATGTCTTCCTCCACAAGGAAGCCCTCGAACATTAAGGTAGTCAGCACCTCTGTCTTCCTATCCCTGGATGTACTCGAATGTATTCACCATCATTTGGAGTCACACTAAGCAAATATGCACAATGAAATGTTTGAACAAGCAGTTCAAACTTTCTGAATGATGCTGAGAGTTAATAAGAGCCTCTCTCTCTAGAAATCACTTCAACATCATGTGTGAACAATGTCAAAGTAGTCGTTTTGAGCTCTTTCAAATGAGCTCCTATTTATAGGCAAGGTCCGATCCCTCTTCCAACGGTCATATCTTCCTTAAAATTCGAAGGGACATGTACATGTGTCACTTAGCCAACGACTAGTTTATAACAGAATAGATGACATCGTCTGATAACAAAAAAAGTGTAACAAGTTGCACAACATGGTTTTAAGTCTAACTAAAAAGTTCGGAGTGAAGGTTCAGAGTGTAAAAAAAATTTCAAAGAGTAGACAAATTATAAAAGTGTAAGAAAAATGAATGTTAAGTGTCTAACAAATAATATTCGGAGTCTAAATAAATTCAGAGTGAATAAAGCAAATATGATCAGATTCAGTTTAATAGGTGAATTAGGAATGAGAATTCGGAATGAGAATTCATCATCTTAATTCGTAATGACAATTCATAATCCGGATTCGTTATTTGATTTCGATGTCGAACTTCATGAGAGTTCATATCCAGAATTCAGAGTAGAACTTTATTAAAGTTCATATCCAAAATTTGGAATGAAACTTCATTACAATTATCATCCTGAATTCGGAGTGAAACTTCATTATAGTTCTCATCCAGAATTCGGAGCCTAAAACATAATGCTTCATAACGAAGTTTCAAACGATTCCGATAAAATAGAAATGAATCCTATTTTTATACTTAAGAAAAATATCGATATAGATAATGAAAATATGATAAGGATAATTTTCCGTATAATAGTGATTTTCCTTATAAAATCAATTTTCCTTATAAAAGTGATTTTCCTTATAAAAGCATTTTTCCTTATAAAAGTGATTTTCCTTATAAAAGTAATTTCCCTTATAAAAGTGATTTTCCTTATAAAATAAATTTTCCTTATAAAATCAATTTTCCTTATAAAAACAATTTTCCATATAAAATTGATTTTCCTTAAAGATAAGGTGTTTGTGATTTTCAAAACAAGAAGGAATTGAAAAGTAATAAGAAAAACCTTATTGACTCAACAATATCCCCCTTTTTGGAAAGCACAAACATCCTTACGAAAAAGAATGACTAAGTAGAAAGAATGAAAAAAAATTAAAACATTAAAGCTTATCTCCCTTTGCATATGGATGTTGATGAATACGACTAAGTCCCCCTTAGGCTTTGAAACTCTAAGGATCGAATTCTATATTTCTGGAATGGTATTCCATTAAGAATAAGAAAGTCTTCTTTAATGAAAAACTCCCCCTTTGTTAA
The DNA here is from genome assembly GCA_963277665.1 of Viscum album. Lineage (NCBI taxonomy): Eukaryota > Viridiplantae > Streptophyta > Magnoliopsida > Santalales > Viscaceae > Viscum > Viscum album. The sequence continues at coordinate 1,701,951,378 of OY728163.1, read as the reverse complement.
GGTTCTTTTTCCTTTTACCCTTCGTTAGGGTTCATTTTCCTTTCTTTATTAGGATTCTTTTTCCTTCTCCCCCTTTGTGATTTTCAAAAAGAATATTAGGGAATGGAATGTATAACAAAGTACCTGGAAAAAATAGCAACAACAACAAAAAAGATGAGCAAGAAAAAATTTCCATTACGTTTAAAAGTTTAAAAACAAATAAGCTAAGATGCAACAAAAGATCAAATTTTTCTATTTTGGATCTTTTTCCTTCACCATGAGACCCTTGAGAATAGTCTTTATCATCTTCAAGTCTTTATGATCTTCCTCGACTTGCTTCTCTAACACAACTATTCCTGCACTTTGAGCTTCATGTTTTTCTTCCTGAGCTTCAAGCTTATCTTCCTGAGCTTTTAAAACATGTTCTTGTTTTAACAATTTCTCTTCAATCTCAATCCGATAATCCCTTTCATTCCTCCAGTTTTGAGCAACAGAATTCAGCTTCCCATACAAATCTATGTCTTCTTGCATCCGGGAATTCTTCTCAGCTGTCAACTTTTCTTCAAAGGAAGAAGTAAGTTCATTTATCTTCCTGTCTTCTATCTCAAAATAATCCGTAACATTATCTTGGAATTCATAAAAGAGCCTCATCTCTTCTACAATTTTCCTCGACCAAATAGTCATTATCTTGCAAGACCTTTTGCGGGCTTCATATCCGAGAAAAAATGTTTTGAACTGAGCCTCAATCTCTACACATTTGTCCATAACCATGGATACAGGGTCTGTTTTCTGATTCAAAGCATGTTTGAGCATCTGGTATCTTGAATCAATACTTGAGAAAGTCAGAATAGTACCCACCAACTTCTTTAATGACTGAACAAAAAAGTCATGCCCCAACAAAGATGACTCCGAATCCAAGACTTTTCTTGGAGAATTTTCTTCTTCAAATTTCTCATACTTAGTCTTAGAAGAATCACCAACTTACCTTCTCTTTATAGCCACTGAGCTCGGGGTATCGACAACAAGTTTCTTTCCCTTGTACCTTTTCGGAATGGATTCCTGTTCCGAAGTTTTCTGTTCACTATCAGACACTCGAACAATAGCGTCTTCATCATCAATAACTTTTTAAGCACCATCCTCTAAATTTTACATTTGAGCAACATCATGTAGAAGTTTTTCTTCCTCTGCATGATAGGATACTTCTTGTTCTCCTTTCTCCACATCTTTCCCTGGAGTGACTAACTTAGAGGACTCTAATTCTGAAGTTCCGAGTGACAAATGTTCTGAAAGTGTCCCCTCATAATCGTCTACTTGCTTCAATATATTTCCAGTCTCACCAATACCTTCAGCAACTGCTTCTTCCTCATCCGCTTTCTCAATCTGATCAACTTCCTCAACATGCTTTGCAGCTGCCTCATCCAGAGTGACATAGTTTCTTCCTGGTGTCTCAGGTAAATATTCCACAGAAAATGATCTCGGAACTGGAATGTTTCCGGAGGCCATCTCATCAAACTTCAATAAAGTCTGAACCATATCATCTTCATACATCTTCTTCTTAAGCTTCTTTCCATTCACTTTTTTTTCTAGCTCATCAGCTGTTTTTTCCATCAAGGCCTTAGAATCCGCAAGATCCAAGCCAAACTGAGGCTCCCCTTGCAGTCTCTTCTCTTTGATTTCCCTCCACTTAGAAAATACCTCATCAGGGTTAGTTTTATTCTTCTTTGGTTTTGGAGGTGCATAATGAACTTCCTTAGATTTGCGATTCTCTACTTCAACATCAACTTCTTTCAACATTAACTTATTTTCTGGCTTATAGGAATCAGGTTCAACAACATTCGGAACAGCTTCTTCTTGAGCTGGTAAATTAATGAACTGACCAGTCGTTTTGTCGAAGGCAAAATCCATCCTTTTGAGGGTACCATCACTCACCAACATAATTTTGCAAACTCTTATCTTAGACTTTCAAGCCTCCTTGAAAGACTCAAGGCACCGAACTATTAACTTTGAGAAGACTGCTGGATACATTAAGATATGAGCTCTCAGATTCCATTTCTTAAGATTCTCAATGGTAATAAAAATGTGTTTCACCGGATTAAACGTCCTCAGATTTATCAGAAAATCTAGAATATAGATCTCGCTTTTCTTCAAACTGTCTTTGTCACCTTTTCTCGGTACGATAAGGTCTTGTACCCATAATTCTAGAATTCGAAAATTTGTAGACAGTGTAGCAATCTTCGAAGCCTTTTCATTTGACAGTCGGAGAGTCTCCAAAGACTTTTCATTATTGAAACATCCTTTTGAATCCGGCAAAACATGAGAGATGAACTCGGCTTCTCCATCATAGGCCGGCCCTACCATGCTAGCTGCTTTGACATAAGAAAGCTTATAAGTCTTTCCGTAAGACTTAAATGAAAATTTCTCCGTATCATTTTCATTAAAGAAGGAAACTGTCTCATAAAAATCTAGAAGAAAATCCGAAAAAACATCATCTTGATTCTCAGGCTTAGATACAGCAACATCTTCCCATCCGTTAGGTTTTATGTTCTTGGATATAAGAGAATCATACATGTTGAAGAAATCAGGATGAACCAACCTTTCTCTATATAATAACCACTTGGAAATCATCTAGAGTTTGACATGTCTTGAGAAGCTACTTCCACAGACATTCGAATCTGAAGACTTCTGAGAAGTTCGGAACGAAGATTGCTGAAGATTGTAATGACCTTAAAATAGAGAGGCAAAGCTTCAGGAGGCTATATCTTGAATGACCGATGTGGGATGAACATTTGGGGTCCCCTTTATATAGGGAACGAATTTGTCTGTTAGTCTTCCAAATGGCATCTAACGGATGAAAAAGCTTTGATCTTATCTTAAGGTTGAGTACAATCCCTCAAGAAAACTTGAATCTGATCTTGTGAGGTTTTTTTTAAAACAAAGATTTAAGAAAACTAGAATCCAAAAACAAAATATAAGAAAACACCAGCTAATAAAATTTGATTATGAAAACATGAGTAAAGAATTCATACCTTTCGGATTGGCTTAGGATGATTATTCGTAATGGGTAACATTCAAAAAAAATGACCATGAAAAATCTTTATTATTATAATACATAGTTCGCACAACTCACTACGAAAAATAAACTCAATACGAAAAAACATTATAAGGATTTTTGAATGAAAATTTTATTACAAAAGTTTGAATATTAAAAGATCATTATGAAAGTCTCGATACGAAAATCTCGTTACGGAAACACCAGTACGAAATTTTCCATTCCGGAAATCTTCAATTAAAAAATTTCCATTCCAGACGTTTTTTATACAAAAATATCCATTCTGGAAAATTTCAGTTCCGGATATTCCTATTCCGGAAATTTAGTTCCGAAAAGTTTGAAAAACTAACTTTGAAAAATTTAATTAACCTTACAATAAAATGTACTACCCCTATGAAAATGAGTTTATTACAGTAATGAGAATTTTTTAATTGAATGTTAATTATGAAATATTACCTTATGGTTATCATTCATAACTTTTGTTTAATGTATTCAAATCTATCAGAATGCAATGATTTTTTGAAAATATCAGCTAGTTTATCTTGCGTTCGAATAAACTGAAGAATAATATCTCCTTTTAGTTTGTGATCCCTAAGAAATCGATGCCTAATATCTATGTTCATTTCACGAGAGTGATGTGAAGGGTTCTTACATAGGGCAATGGCAGTTGTGTTATCACACAAAATTTGAGTTTTAGGAAAACTCAAGCCATAGTCTGAGAGTGTGTGTTGCATCCACAACACTTGATCACAACAGCTTCCAGCTGCTTCATGTTCAGCTTCAGCAGTGGAAAGATCTACATAATGTTTCTTCTTGCAAGACCATGAAACTAACGAATCTCCTATGAAATGACAAGTTCCGAATTAACTTTTTCTATCCATTCTACATCCACTATAGTTAGCATCAGAAAAGCTTTTTAGAACAAAATATTTTCCAGAAGTATAAAATAATCCTAGAACTATGGTTCCCTTAAGGTAGCGAAAAACTCTTTTTACTGCCTTTAAGTGGGATTACTTAGGATTGGATTGATGTCTTGCACATAAGCATACTGAGAACATTAAGTCTGGTCGACTAGCTATTAAGTAAATTAAACTTCATATTATACCTCTAAAAGATGTTTGATTTACTGTTTTCCCAGCTTCGTCAAGATCTAAAGAGTTTGAGGTACCAATGAGAGTACTTATACTTTTAGTGTTGGCATAACCATACTTTTTGAGAAGATCTTTAATATAATTATGTTGAGATATATAGAATCTTTCTGGTTTTTAAGAAATTTGAAAACCACAGAAAAAAATTAACTCACCCATCATACTCATTTCAAACTCAGATTTCATTATACTTGCAAAAGAGTTGGTTAAAGATTACTGAGATGAACCAAATATGATGTCATCAACATAAATTTGAACAATCAAAAAAATTTTCTTATCTTTCTTCATAAAAAGGGTTGGATCTGCATTTCACATAACATAGTAATTTTGAAGCAAAAATCTAGTGAGTTTATCATACCATGCTCGGGGGGATTGTTTAAGACCATACATGGCTTTGGTAAGTCTAAAAACATGATCAGGATGTTTGGAATCTTCAAATCCAAGAGGTTGTTCAACCAAAACTTCCTCTTGAACATAACCATTAAGAAAAGCACATTTCACATCCATTTGAAAAAGTTGAAAATTAAAGAATGCTGCAAAGGCAAGTAGAATATGGATAGATTCAAGTCTAGCTACTGAAGCATAGGTTTCATCATAGTCTATTCTCTCTTGCTGATTATAGACTTTAGCAACAAGTATAGCTTTATTTCTTACTGTAACACCATTTTCATCACATTTATTTCTGAAAACCCATATTACTCCAATAACATATGTTTCCATAGGTCTTTCAACCAAGGTCCAAACTTTATTCCTCTCAAATTCATTTAGTTCATCTTGCGTGGCTTTGATCCAATCATCACCACCTAAAGCTTCATCAGTGCTTTTTGGTTCTAATTGGGAAAGAAATTCTAGATGTTATATTTCATTTTTTAAGGTTCTTCTAGTCCTTACAGGTTGATTTACATAACCAATGATACTATCACCAGGATGATTCTTAAAAAACACCTGATTTGGGTTTTGAAAAGCATGTTCATCAACATTGGGTAGAAATCCTTCCAGGGTAAATGTTTCAAAAGTATCATCTTGAACATTTTCCTTATCGGAAGGATATTCTATCAAAGGTTGACAATCAGTTTTTGAAAAAACATCCGAGGATGTAGGTTGGGATAGTTTAAAAAGAAAAGGATCAGACTCATCAAATTTCACATGCACTGTTTCTTCAATAGTACATGTATTTTTATTAAAAACTCTATAATCCTTAGAAGTTGTTGAATAACCTAAGAAAATTATTTCATCAAATTTTGGTGCGAATTAATGTAAGTTGCCTTTAGTATTCAAAATGAATACTTGGCATCCAAAAACCTTGAAGTAGGATACTCATGGTTTTCTACCATTCCATAACTCATAAGGTGTTTTATTAAGAAAAGGTCTAATCAAAACTCGATTTATAGTATATTAAGCAGTACTTACAACTTCAGCCCAGAAATGTCTAGCTATAGAATATTCACTCAACATGGTTCTAGTTATCTCTTGAAGAATTCCATTTATTCTCTCAACTACAACATTTGGTTGATGAGTTCTAGGTGCTGAAAAATTGTTAGTAATACCTTTTCTACTACAAAAATTTTCAAAATCAGAATTTTGAAATTCTCCTCCATGATCACTATGAATAGATTTCAATGGATGGTTTTTTTCATTTTTAACTTGAGCTCTAAAATTTTTGAAATAAGAAAAAGCTTCAGACTTATTTGCTACAAAATAGACCCAAGTAAATCTAGTGTAATCATTAACAAGAACAAACACATAGTATTTGCCTCCAATACTTCCAATTTGTGTTGGACAAAAAAGATCCATGTGCACTAACTGTAATTCATCAGTTGTTGAGACTTAGACGATTGATTTAAAACTATATTTATGTTTCTTTCCATATTGGAAATAATCACAAACTTTAGAAGAATCAAATCTACGATCCTGTAGATCCTTAACTAGTTTCTTTTTAGAGAGTTTGCTTAAGTTCATAAGGTTACAGTGACCTAGCCTTCTATGCCATAACCAGGAATGATCTTCAATTGCACTTAGGCAAGGTAAATCTTGGCTTCTGAGGTCTTATAAATTTAAGGTGTAAACATTCTCATGCCTATTGGCTGAGAGAATAAATTCTTCTTTGGAATTGTGAACTAAGCACTTATCATTCCTAAAATTGACAAGGTATCCTTCAACACATAACTGACTTATACTAATGAGGTTGTGCTTAAGACTTTAAAAAAAAGAACATCTGAAATCAATGTTTTACCTTGAAGAACAGTATTACCAATACCAAAAATCTCTCCCTTAGCATTATCTCCAAATGTTACCTTTCCTCCTTTCATCTTGATAATCTTTTCAAAATAGATTTTGTTACCAGTCATGTGTTGGGAACATCCATTATCCATGTACCATGCGTTTCTGCTGGTACACTCTTTATTTTCCTTAGCAATAAAACAATGATTGTCAATATGTAATCTAGCTATAAGACCAAGATTCATCTGTCCTAAAGATTCATAATCAGAATATTCATCTGAAGAGTCACCACCACTGGCACTCCAGGTGTCATTAGCTTTCAGAACATTATTAGCTTTGGCTTTATAATACTTTTTTCTGTTCCTATATAAATGTCTTTCTTTCCTTTCATTCTTTTTAAGCAAAGGACAATCTGGTATAATATGTCCAGCTCTCTTTCATTCATAACATTGGACATCTCCATCTTTCCTATCATTCATGTCCTTTTTCTTATACTTGGATTGGAAATTTATTTGGCCAACTATCATGTTCATCCTTAGAGAAATATTTTCTAGTTCATTTTCAGAGACTTCAATTTTACTAGAATCTGATTGAATAACCATCTTCTTAGACTTGGATCTAGTTACTCTCTCAAGAGTCTTATCTTTAATCTGATTTGATGTTGTAGTAAAGGCAACAGTACCATTCCCATTCTTCTTTTTGATGTTTTCATCATCTCTCTTCATTCTGGTTTCATGTTGAAGAAGAGGTCCAAATAACTCATCAAGAGAAATTTGACTGACCTTCCTGTTCTCATCTATACCAGTTCTTTAGGATTCCCACTCACTGGGCATAATATCAATTATCTTATCCAAAAGTTCTTCACCATGTAACGCTTTATCTCCCATAGACTGTAAACTATTGACGATAGTTATAAACCTCTATTGAACTTTACAAATTGGTTCACGATAAGGAAAATTGAAGCCTTGGTATTCAGCTCTAAGCATAGCTCTCGTAGTCTCAATCTCTTTAGAAGTTCCAAAGTGTGTAACCTCTAACTTCTTCTAGATACAATTAGCTGCTTTAGAAGAAGAAATTTGGATATATATATTTCTATTCATTGAACATCTTAAAGTATTGTGTACCTTATATTTGAGTTGATAATCTTTCTTTTCCTGGTTGGTGAATGTTCTTACTTCCTTATCAGGAATTTTATAATCTCCAGTAAGCATAAAAAAGTTGTCCACTCCAGTATTGATAAAAAAAGTCTTCATTCAATCTCTCCAGAATTCATTTTCATTACCATCAAAGATTGGTGGTATTGTAGGATTTAGATTATCAATGGAACCAACATTGACTCTTGCCATAATTAAAATAACCTTTGGAACACAAACATGTTTGTATAAAGATGTTCGTAACCACAAAGTTTGTAATGACAACGTTCAGAATGATAAGGTGAGCAAGAAAAAACGTATATGTGAGTACATGTATTTCAGATACCTCCTCTGATACCAATTGTAGGATTGAAATAATGTTGTAGATGCTCAATATACAAGAGGTGTGGTTAATTGTATAGTTTAAAAATTACTTTGGAACCTTTAAAGTTGGTTACAGATAACTAAGTTTACCTTAGATAAATAAATTTCTATGTTTAACAAAGTTAACCTAATAAAATTCACAACACCTCTAACACCAATTGAAATCATGGAATAAGGAATGAGGTTATAAACATCAAGTAATATGTACTTGCTTAAAACTGGAAAGAGATTCTGAAAGTAGGTTCCGGAAATATGGATCCAGAAATTGAAACTTAACTAAAGATTACAATATGAGATTCTACCTTATAGTGTATAGAATCTAAATAGAACAGAGTACAAGTAAGGAAGTATAAGAATGTTATACTTTCCTTATAGTACAAAATACAGTGGAAACAAACAAGTAGTAAAACTACAATTAACAAGATATAAATCTTTTAACCCAAAGAGAAGGGTATCCAACAACCTTGGATAAAAGTCCCTTGATTTATACTTTCAAGAAAGTATGTCTTACCCACACCAGGGTAAGCCATCGATACGAAGATCAGAATCTCTGTCGTGATATACCTGCAAGCCCTCAACTTCAAGGTAGATGGTACCTCTGTCTTATTTAGCAAGGAAGCCCTCGAACATTAAGGTAGTCGGCACCTATGTCTTCCTATCCCTGGAAGTCCTCGAATGTAATCAACAACATTCGGAGTCGCACTAAGCAAATCTGCACAAAGCAAACTTTGAAAAAGTAGTTTAAACTTTTTGCATGATGCTAAGAGTTAATAAGAGCCTCTCTCTCTATAAATCACTTCAACAACATGTGTGAAAAATGTCAAAGTAGTCGTTTTGAGATCTTTCAAATAAGCTCCTATTTATAGGCAAGGTCGACTCCCTCCCCCAATAGTCATATCTTGCTTAAAATTCAGAGGGACATGTACACGTGTCACTTAGCCAATGATTAGTTTATAACAGAATTGACGACATTGTTTTACAACAAAACTAGTGTAACAGAATGTACGATGTTATTTTATGTCTATATAAAAATTTCGGAGTGAAGGTTCAAAGTGTAAACAAAATGAAAAAGAGTAGGAAAATTATAAAAGTGTAAGCAAAATCAAAGTTAGGAGTCTAACCAATAATATTCATAGTCTAAATATATTTGGAGTCTATAAAGAAAATATGATCATATTTTTTTAATAGGTGAATTCGGAATTAGAATTAGGAATGAGAATTCATCATCAGAATTCGTAATGAGAATTCATAATCAGGATTCGTCATTAGATTTCTATGTTGAACTTCATGAGAGTTCGTATCTAGAATTCGGAGTAGAACTTTATCAGAGTTTGTATCTGGAATTTTGAATGAAACTCATTATAGTTCTCATCCTGAATTCGGAGTGGAACTTCATTACAGTTCTCATCCAGAATTCGGAACCTAAAACAGAATGCTTCATATTGAAGTTTCAAACGATTCCGAGAATATAGAAATGAATCTGATTTTTATACTTAAGAAAAATATGGACATAGATAATGAAAATATGATAAGGATAATTTTCCTTATAAAATCGATTTTACTTATAATTGCAATTTTCTTTATAAAAGTGATTTTACTTATAAATGAAATTTTTCATTATAAAAGAAATTTTCCTTATAAAAGTAATTGTCCTTATAAAATCAATTTTCCTTATAAAAGAAATTTTCCTTATAAAATCAATTTTACTTATAAAAGATATTTTCCTTATAAAAGAAATTTTCCATAAAGATAAGGTGTTTGTGATTTTCAAAACAAGAAGGAATGGAAAAGTCATAATGAAAACCTTATTGACTCAATAAATGTAATATTCTTTATTTACTTGGGCTGTTATATAATACCTGTAATCAAGATAATTTATAATTTCTAATATTTTTTCTATGTTTTTTTCTAACATAATTAAGGAATTTAATTATAACTAATTACATATATTATGGTAAAAGTATATTAAACTATGATCTAAACCTTATATTTTAAAACCAAATAAACATAGACACTTATCAAAAATAGATTGGTTTTCCATAAAATATAGATTCCCAATAAAATAATTATTTAGGATGAATTTTTATGAATTTTTATATTTATAAACATCGATACTGCTAACATGTTGTCAAAAATGTCATTTTCGTCCTTTCCCTTCCGTATAAAATGCTAAAACATATCCCTCTTCTTCACACCTCTGATAAGGCATGGGTTTGGAAATGATCTTCCCAATAAAATTCTCAACATCCCTCTATTACTTTTAGAATAATCCCCTTGGGAAGAATTTTATACAATGAATCCTTGCAGAACAAACAAAAGGAGTGACCTGATTAGGAAGTAACATCTCTTCTCAAGATCCATTATTTTCTTTTCTATCTCCTCCCCTCTACTATATATAATCAATTAATTTATAAAAACACATGTATCCCCAATATAATATAATTTGTTAATAATAAAATTTCACTTAAATATACATACACCTCCATCTAATGGGTATCTAAAATATTGTTTACATGTATAGTTAACTAGCACCTCCTGAAACGTTGATTGTTATTTTTATCCATTATGACATCTCATGGATGAAATTTTGATGGATAAAATATTTATATATTATATATAAAATATATATTATTTCTTCATTCATATTTAATTATTTTAAAATGTATATATTTGAACATTCAATTTTTTGTTAATATGATTATTTTTTTTGTAGAAGTGTGGATAACCGTGAGTTTATAAATAAATTTGCTGAATTTTTTTTAATTCATAGTTTGAAATTATTATTAAAGCATTCCAAAATGGTAGCGTCTCCACTTCCATCTCTTCCCAAAAAGAAGAAAAACCTATTTTAAATATCATTTTTATATATTTAAAATTTTAAATTGTTTTTTTGTCGTTATATATATATATATATATATTTCAGAAATATTTATCTCTTATTAATGTACGTGAATTTTCTAGCCAATAAAATATAAAATATATTTCAAATATATATCTAAAAATTAATATATGGATTAAACATATAATAAGTAGTTAAAAATAAAATTAATTTCCTCTAAATTGTTGACAAAAAATAATTTATAATCTTCATAATATTCCATCATGAAACATTAAAAAGATTAAAATAGTAGAATTTTCTAGACAATATAATATAAACTATACGACCTATAAAAATTAAAATTAAATAATGTATTAAAAATATAAGAAATTGTTGGAAATAAAAATATTTTCTTAAAATTGATGATGAAAAATAATCTATAAAATTATAATACACTAATATGAATGATAAAATTTTTTCAAGTATGTGTCTTTTCTAGCATATTGAATATAAATTATATTACAAATATAAATGAAAAATAAAACACGTATTATACATATAATAAGTAATCTTATTTAAAAATAATTTTAAAAATTGTTCATGAAAAATAATATATAAGAGTTCGAGTCATCTAAATTGAAACATAAAACTTTATCAATTATGTGTGTTTTATATCCTATAAAATGTAATATATAAGAAAAAAATAATTGGAATTTAAAACAAGGATTAATCATATAATAAATAGATAAAAACATTTGAAATATTAAAAAACATAGACGAAAAATAATTTATATGCTTTCTAACCCACCAACATGAAACATAAAAATGTTTCAAGTGTATTAGTTTTCTAGACAATAAAATATTAACAAAAATACCAATATAAATGAAAATTAATACATGGATTAAACATATAATAAGTAGTCAAAAATAAAAAAAAATCTAAAAAATTTTTTGAGAAAAAATAATTTATAAGATTTTTAATCCACAAACATGAAACATAAAAATATTTCAAGTATCTGATTTTATTTCCTATACAATATAAACTCTAAGAGTAATATAAATAAAAATTAAAAGATGTATTAAATGTATAAAAATAGTCTAAAATTAAAAAATTAAAATTGGTTTAGGAAAAATATTTTATAATCTTTCTAATTCACCGACTTCAAACATAAAAATTATTCATGTAGAAAACTTTTCTACCCTCTAAAATAATTTTTTTAATACCAATATATATGAATAATAAAACATGGATTTAATGTATAATAATTTGTCAAAATAAAAATAATTTCATAAAAACAATTTAAAAAATGTAATTTATAATCATTCTAATCCACCATCTTAAAACATAAAAATGTTTTATATGTGTGACATTGATATCAAATAAAATATAAACTATAATACCAATATATAATGAAAATAAATACATGGATTAAACTATTATTTAGTATTTATAGTTTTAATTTTAATTTATAGGAGCCTTATTGTTTATATTTTACAGGCTTTCAATTTCTTGTAGGTTGCAATGTATTTTCCTCGACAATCCATTTTTCACTATCACATCCATGTATCTTTTCATAAATTATCTTAGTTTTCATTAATATATTTTATTTTTGAATATCATTATTAAAAAATATAGATGTTTATACTAGCTTAAAAATATCATTTACAAAATTTATACCTTATATATTATATGATATAAAATATATATACTTGAAATTTAATAATTATTCATATGTTTAAAGTAGTCGACATTTCAAAGCTATCAAATATAATATGTTCTTAAAATATTTTTGAAAAATGAATCACTAGTTAAACATATATGAAGGGTGGATAATAATAATAGTATTTTAATTTCAATAGACATAAAACATTATAACAATATTGTATAATCAATGTCTATGTCTATGATGAGGATATTTTGTTCTACATGGGGGTATGAAAATATGACTTCTGCATTGAGTTCGTTATAGAATTTGATGACCATAAAATGTGTTGATCCTTAGTAACTGAATCATTGATTGTTGCATCCTTCACCTATGTGTCAGTTGAAGGATCTTGGAACTGAAGATCATATTATTCTCTTGTTCCTTCTCCCAATAGAGTGGTAGAAGGTCCTTCCATTATCGCAATGGTGAACCAATCCTGTGATGGAGCTATACAAAAATGGTTTATGGATCTAGAACCTATGATTGTGATGGATCTAGACCCGAAGGCATTGAAGGATTTTGGACCCCACAATGGTGAGAACTATAGTTATCCTGTCATGAATGAGAGATTCCATTCCACTTGAGGCACATCGTAAATCGGAAGAGGCTGGGCTACTAGAGGGTTATTATCTTTGTATGAAACAAGTTAGGCCTCACGTGTAGCATGATGTTGTATACATCATCGTAGTCATGGATCCTCAGCATCAGTAGATGATACTGGATATTTCTCCTGGATAAGAACCTCCTCTCTCTATACTAGAATCTCAACGATGCTCTCTAAAAGTGCACAATAAAAAGAAATCAGCTTCAAAACACCATAATGGATGGTTTCCCTACTAAATACCAATCATCCTCCTCATTACTCATGCCAAAAAATATGATATGAGTGAGTTCCATATAAATAGATTCCAAATGAATTATAAAATAGTTCAAAAAATATAATTGAAATTTATTGTCATAAAATCTTACGAATATCTCTACCATGTTAGGTAAGATATATTATAGACCTCAGTCTGTATCATGGAACATACTATACATTAACTGAAAGAAATAATTGATTCGTAGGTACACAACTGATATGTAACTAAGCATGTTTTCCCCGCCAGTAGAGAAACACAGAATGTAATCTATGGAAGTCCTAATTCTACCCCTCGGTCATCTTCACCTCATGAAACTTATATGTCTCTCTTGGAGTAAACAGAATCAGATGATCACATGGATGTTTTCTCATGACTCTATCAGGATGATTCCACCCAATAAAATGAAAGTGAATGATGGGAACTACATCATTAGAGTTATCATGACCAACAGTACTATATATTGAAAATTGATACATCATGTTCAAGTACATCTCTGAGTGATCAATACATGTGGTCCCTCCAATGTTTCGTAACATATAATCATGGAAAAAATTCGTGAAAGTCTTGTCATTATCAACATCTAGTAAATTATGAATATTCCCCTGCAAAAAAGGAATAATTATCAATGCTCCATATGTAGCCCTACTATTAGAAAAATTGTTGATGCCAAATAGTCATTGAGTGAGATCGGGTCAAGATCCAAGGGAGGGTTCAATAACAGGATCCCCATGGATGAGAAGATAGAGAATCACACTCATATCCTAAAGGGTGATGATCATCCCTTCCATAGAATATTTGAAATTTTAATGTCTCTAGAATCCACCTCTCCACATCGGTAGAAAGTAGGTGATGGTCGAAAAATGTGAAATCTGATATAACAATTTAATAGATGCCAACACAGTGAAAGTTTGGTATAATTGCATGTGGTGGATCCCTATGATGAAAATGGTGCACTCGATGCACCCTAATGGATCAATCCTAACCATTGTCTAACATTACCTAAGAAAAATGGATATCCTCCTGAGTGAGTAGTATGGTATAATCCATATGTATATAATCAAATGAAATTAGTCATATGTATAAAATTTAAAAATAATTTAATGTTTTATATAATTTTATGACTTGTAGAATGAAATACATTCCAATTTTATTAACATTGTATGTTGATGTATTTTACCAATAGAAATGGGAATGTATTAATGTTTTTTTTAAATATTAAAAATGATTTGTTATGATTGGATTTTACGTAGAAAAGGGTGATTCATATGATATGGTATTATATATTCATATATATAAACTATTTATATTATATGTTTAATTTTTTGTTAGAAAATGGTGTGTTGTTTAATTTATGTATTACTGCCCAATGATGGAATGTTTCATGATTATTTTCTCACATATACAGGTCATTATGTAAAACTAACTGATCTTCAATAAATAATTAGTTGGAAATGACCCATGATGTAGGAGGAATAGTTACAACATTGATGCTGATGAAATAAACTCATTTTTTCACCACTATCATTGTTAATATTCTTCTTGCATTGTGGTTCATTTCCCAAATATTACTTCTTCATGTTTAGTTAGTGTTACAAAATCATATTTACCAAACTTTTTGGATAGTTGTGTACTATAAAAAGCTACTTTATTTTAATAGAATCAATGTAGTTGTAAACATAGGTAAAACATGGGTATATATTGTAAAAAAAATTTCTGGTCATGACTCTGATTGTTTATGTAATACTGACAGTGATTGATGATCATATAATCTGTATTATTCTCAAATTTTCAAACGTATTCTCGTACTATAATATTTGATACTATAATTTAGTTATATATATATTTTTTATAATTTTAATCACATAAAATTTTGAAAATTGAGGTAATGAAAATATGGTTATGGGTTTAGGGTTTATCAATTAGGATTTAGGGTTTCGTGATTAGGGTTTCAGATATAGTTTATTGGGTCTATGTTATATTATATTTTTGTTTCATTTTTTGGTTTGTGTTTATGAATTCAAGGGTAAAAATTAGGTTTTATGCTTTATAGTTTAGAATTATGATATAATATTTTAGGGAAGTTTTTTTTGGTTTAGGGTTCATCTTTTTGGTTTTACTATTTCGAATGTCTAGGTATAAACGAATTGATAACATCATATAAATTATAATTTGATATTATCACAATAAAAAAATATATCATTTTGGTAGAGATTGTGAACATTAACCTACAATTTTAACACCTAAAACTAATAAATGGTTAAATAAGTAAGAGATATGACTCATGTCAACAAGGTGCACCCTCCTTTTCGAGAGCTAGCCTGATTAAAACTCAACAGTAAATCGTGCTCGGCCTAGAGTAGTGGTCAGGATGGGTGACCATCAGATACGTTTTTCATGGTGTGTGTGATTGAGGAAAAAGTACGATGAGAAGGACATGTGCGGGTCTATGAGGACAGTAAACAGTCAGACATTACTTTCAGGCATATGGGTATCCCCCAGGGTGGGGACCATGTGTATGCGGGGAAACTAGTACTACCTAGCGGGCCAGGACCAGACAACCATGTAAATGTGGGACCTCTCTGGACTCACTGATACCCATTTGTTACATCTGGTATAAGATGATTTACTCGGCCTTAAATGCGGTGCTCATCATAGATTTATATATTGGGCCCAAAAGAAAGACGTTTTGTTCTCATTGGGGGGGGGTGAATGTGAAACCCATTAAAGATAAAGGGTTAAATGATTATATTATATGACTCATGTCAACACGTTCCATCTTCCTTTTCAAGAGCCAATCTAATTAGAACATCACAGTTTAGCATGCTTTGCATATAGTAGTGATCATGATGGGTGACATTCTGAAATGTTTCCAGTGGTATGTGTGAGTGTGGAAAAAGATAAATGGGAAGGACAATAATTGTCATGTGGGGACATTCATTAGTTAGATGACCTATTCAGGATTATGGGTGGGCCCCATGTTGGGGACCATGTGTCTGTTGGGAAACTAATGGAACTAGGTAGGTCAGGACCAGACATCCATGTTACTATGGGGTTTATATGCTATCATTGGGACTTAGATATTACAATAATTATCAGGAATTGTTTTGGGTTATGAAATTAATGATGACATATGGTGCATAAAAACACATCACTTATTCTTGATGCTAGAACATATCTTTTTGGGAGCCTATCTAATTAGAACATCATAGTTATTCATGCATGGTATGGAGTAGGGATCATGAAGGGGGACCTTTTGGGAAGTATGCCATGGTGCGTGTGAGTGAGGAAAAATCATACTGGGTAGGTCATGTATTGTCTTGTGGGAATAGTCAATATTCATGTGAATTATTTAGGAATGTGGGTTGGCCCCAGGGTGGGGACCATGTGTCTCCAGGGAAACTCGTGGGACTTGTTGGGCCAGAACAATTAACCATGTTAAGGCGGGGTGTTTATACTATCAATAGGATCCAGTTATTAAAATAATTTTTCTACATCATTTCTAGTTTTCACTTTATAGATGTCATATAGAGTATTTGAAACACTTCCCTTGTTCATGATGCTAGTCTATCTAATTCTGCATCATGTTGGCCTTCGTTCTCCCACGGGGACAGAACTAGTTTATTTCAGGTATTACAATCTTCTTGCCTTCGGGCATTTGAAAAAATGAAACTCCCTAATTTTATTCCCTGGTGCAACATAAACGTTAGAAATATTGTCCATCTAGTGCACCGGATCAATAAATTTCTACCATGATTTATTCACAAATGCACATATTTCGATGGTATGTGCGTATGGAAACAATAATGCTTGAATGATTCTGCATTGAAAATGCCTCATTTCTAGTAACACAACTGTTTGTTCACCAACGCTATTTATGATGGGTTCAAAACACTTTTGAAAATAAAATCAAGTGACTTCTCATCAAAAAAGAAAATCATGATATCCAGAAGCATCTTCAATATTCATTTCAATATCACATATAATATTTCTTTTATACCATATCCCTTATTGCATTTCGTCTCATGCTAGTTTTTGTCTGTCATCAAAGTACTTCATTAAAAAATATAATATCTTCTAAACAAGGGAAGTTATAGGTAACATGTGAAGACCATTGAGGATATCATTGATTCACTCCACAATTTTTAGGGTCATCTGTCTGTACCACTTTCCCGCCATCATATGATAATGTGAATTTCTCATTTGAATATGCATCATATAATCATAAAAATCATGAATAAATTTATTGATTTGATCAAAATTTTATTCAAACAGTCCTTGTTACGTCTCATATTCTAAATATAAGAGATTATATTTCACATAAATTGATTTTTTCTTTGTGTTGAAATAGTAATAAATAACAACGACAATGAGTACCAAGCTTCGTGATTGCCTACTTTATTTGTTCATTGTGTAATTCTTTCATCGCATTGCTAGGGATGTGTCTAATAAAGAAATAATAAGGAGAATTTGGGTATCTCTATGTATGGGGATCCACATTTATTACATAATCGATTTCTCGATGCCCATAATATATCAAACAAACACAATGAATGATGGTGACATTGTAGTTGACACATTCCAAAAAACAAATCCATGATTCATATTTTACTTTCTCAATAATGTCAAAGGAAAGAGGATGAGGTGAAATGATTCTATCATGGGAGCTGAAATCAACAATACACCCTTGTATTTTCCATATAGAAACATTCCATTAATCTGAATGATCTTTTTTCTGAAATTAAATAAAGAGATACATGGGAGGAAGGTTCAGAAAAATTGATAGATTGAACACAAGATAGATCATGTCAGTTATCTTGAGACACATTTCTTTATCAATAAGTATTTAATACAACATAGTTATGGTGACATAGAATGGCTACCAATCTAGGAAACACCTGACATGAGTCATCCCAATCACCATAGACTATCCCAATTTCCTTATGTTTCTTATTCCATGCCTTATTATAGGTAATCATATAACAGAATGTATGTTGTATCCTATCCTGCACAAGGTCTATCAGAACATATTTTCATGTCTTAATTATCTCAACGACATTGGATGATATGAATTATACATCTAATAAGGAATGATATTATGTCAGACCTGGATGAAAACAATTATGATCTTCCTCAGTCCTAGAGATTCTCCAACCTCTAAATGATTTTTTTGGAATCACCCTCAAGGGGAATCTACAATCATCCAAACACTTCTCACAATGTATGAGATATTTACTACACCCTGATTCCTCATCAATATATTTTTTGTGCCTCTCAATGTGAAATATATTTATAATGATTTTTAATGAATCATTAGTTTGAAAAATCCTTCAAATATATATGGTTTTTTCAAATTCACTAAACATATTTGGTACAACATCGAGATACTCAATTGTAGGTACGGGAACAATATTGTGGAATTTAGGAACATTATTCATTACTTGTTAACAATATTAAAATATTTAACAATGATTTATTTTAACTTGAGGCTTGTGTAGTACAAATTAATTTCTAGAAACATTATCTCTAATATTTTCAGGTCCCTCCTCATTAGCATGGTTGTCACCATCTATTCCACCATTATAAAACTCCACATTGGATGTTGGGTTGACTATTATATTCGAGTGATCATCTATGTTGTCCTCTTTGGCATCATTTGGAATAAGGTAAATTTCATGGTAAAAAATATCTTCAACAAATAATATAAGTCTATAACTTCGTAAAAGTGGATCTTTTTTTGCACCTTAGAAACATCAATATATAACTCTATCATGGTATTATATAACCATAGAGAATGTAAATTAATTTCTTAGACCCATTTTACATCAACAACCAATGAAAATTATAGATTCCCTAGTATTGTTGGGAATTTGAAAATGTATATATCTCATAAATATGATCTCTTGATTGTGTCCCATGTTTAAGTAACCATTATTATATCACGATGGTCACTTAGGGTTACATAATCACTATACTAAATACTATTATTTGTTGTGTATATAAAGAAGATCCTTTATTAGTTTGAATAACATACCTACAGAATTACATAAACAAAAATAATACTCTCTGTGGCTAAAATGAATTTTTGATCAAAATTATGATAGTGTAACAAATATTAAAAATAATGGTTGACCATATAAAATTTATAAGAATGTTTTTTGAGGAAGCCACTTTATACCCCAATTATATAGAAATAATGATTCATTTTATAATATTTTATTATAATATAAGTCACAAAATGTATTGAAAACCAGGGAAAAAAAGTTAGGAAACATCAATTTAGTTTATTTATCATTGATTAAACAACCATTATGATCATATAATGTGAAATTAATAATAAAAGAATATTAAATTACTCATGAAAACATTATAACATACAAAAAATTGTTTCATATTCATTATAAGAATTTTATTTGAATGAGATGAGTCTCACATAAGATATAAAGTAAAATCTATTTTATTTCAAATTAGATGATTAATAATAAATTAAAAAGATAAGTACATCACTTTTGAAATTTAAAAATATTTCAAATATATATTGAAATATCCTATATGTCATCTTAGATGTCATTAGAAGATTAAAAACATGGGAATGTTCAATAGTGAGGTACATATCCTATGAAGATGTTATTAATCTTCCTATTAAACATAAGTTTGATTTTACCTTTTGTAGGAAGATAGATTCGTTTTGTCCAAACCACGTTATATTTGAAAATGAAATTGTATTTGTAATATGTTGTAAATAATTCATGTTTTATTTACTATATTCACTCTTCTTAAATTCACACTATATGGTCATAGATCTCATCATTTAATAATTATATGGATTCAATTTTTATCCTATGATGTTAATTAATTAATCTATAATTAATCATTCCAAATAATAACTATTATTTCTCAAAAATATAATAATTATTATAAAACAAATTATAACATTTTCGTATATCATAAACTATTAGACTAGTATTTCCTAGTACAATTTTTACAAAGTTAATCATTCTTCAATAACTAGTGAATCAATAATATGTTTTTCATTACTAATAAAATAATCAGTTAATCCTTATTTAATCAAACATCAAACACTCCATAATTATTCCTAAATTAGTAATTAATAATACAATATTTATTAGTTAATTATTATTATATTATCATTGTATGTATTCACATTTTAGTCCTAATTTATTCATTAGTTATTATTTAAATAATAATTATTAATAATTATTATATTTCTAAAAAATTTATAACTAAAACTACTTAATAAATAAAATCATTAAAACTTAATAAAAAAATTCAATTACTAATAATAACATTCTTTATTTAATTCCTTCTTCCTTGTCCATTTCATTCTATATTAATATAATTATCATTATATAATTGATAAATATACCATTTTTTAAATGAATACATTTTATTTATTCATTTATAAATAATACATGAATCATCTAATGCATTCCCCCTGGATTTTCAAACCATGAATGCAGAAAAGCCGGTTGCCATGCACCAATTCTCATTTGAGTCTAGCTCAATGCATTGTTTTCAACATTTACCGGTAGGTAAATCTATTCCAGATCCACATCAACTACATTGTATCCATATATAGATTTTATTACTTATATAACAAAATATTCAATATAAAATCAAAATCTCACAATACTTAATCCTATGTTATTCTGTACATATTCTATAGTAAATATATAAATATTCATTACCAATATTAATTATTCCTTAAAAACTAAATTCAACAAAACAACTAAAATAAAAAAAAATATTTAGAACTAACTACACAAAAAAAAATTGGAATATTTTTAATTAAAATTAATTAAATTAAATAAATAAAATTAAATTAGAAACTACCACTAAATGAGGCTTCACAAAAAACTAGGCCTCGTTTTGGACCACTGACCCCACCGCGTTGAGAAGGATTTTTTTAGAGAGAGAGGCAGTTTAATGAAGATAGAAGGGGAATAATGGTAGTTAGTAGAAGTGGGTACCCATTTATAGGGAGTTGATTGAATGGCGACATCTCTGATGTCGCCTTTGGAATTTTCATGCGGAAAAATGTTAAACCCCCACCACCATTGACTTCTCATTGATCCATGAAAAATGCAGGTAGGGATTGGAATCATCGGTGATGCTTCCTTTAATGAATATTTTTTATTAAAAATTCATACAACTATTTTTATATTTTATTCAAAAAAAATATTTTGAAATTTCAGACTACCACCCCTCCAATGAAATGTGATTCATCAAAACACGACATGGAATGCATTAAATAAAGTTTTGGTAAACTTATATGATATATATGATATAATAATTATATTGGGAAATATATATATATATATATATATATATATATATTTATAATATTTCTTTTTCCTTGTTTCGTTCAATACCACAATACGAACAAAAACAACGTTATTGCATTGTATTACGTACCATATCCATGAACAATGTATTAATTTTCATACTTATATATTCTATAGATTATTATAATTAAAATTTAATTAATATAAATTATTTTTAAACAATGTAATACTTATTTTAAATTTTGATATATTAATAAGAACAAAATATATTACAAATTGAGAGACATGTGAAAAATATGTAGATATTACCCGAACTAAAAAAATAACATATGATTATTAACAGGAGTGAAATATAAGGTCATGATCAAATGATATATGGTATTAGATATATTAATATTATTATATAAATGAATAATTATAAATTTATATTTAGTATACATTTGTTCTAAATTACTACATTGAGAGTGAATACACAAGGTAAGGGGTTTTCAACTCACTTTTTATTTCTCTGAGATACATATTTATTCACCGCCCATTCCTTTATTTGGTGGTGTGTAAAATTATGATATATTTATCCAATTATTCTTATAAATGAATTGATTGTTCTTTTAATATATATTTTATGATATTTCATTCATTGTTTTAGGTTTTAGGTAATTCCAGAATAGTAAAATAAATTTTTCTCAATTTTCCTTCTTTGAGACTCATGTTTTGTTATGATCCAAAATTATTTTTTGATTTGTATATAGATCATTATTATATTTTATATAATGAATATTATTTATTCATGAATTTTAACATTCATTTCATTTAATTTTCTTAATTGGTTTGTGTGATCCTTAGTAACCATGTAGTATAGTTTTATTAAAAGAATCTTAGAGTGTGTCGACATTGTTAGTTATTAAGCATCATTGATGAAATATAATGATCCATCGCTCAATAAAATCATAAGTATCTATATAGTTTTTTGTTAAGGATATAACACTATATTAGTATAATTTTTTTATTATTTGGTACCCACAATAAATATAAATTTTTAATGAAAATATGGCCACATTTCTCAATTTGGTTGAAATTTTGTTTTATTTAAAAAAAATGTTTTTCAGAATGGTGTGAATTTATTTTTGATTTTTTTAAATGATTCTAGAAGATAGTTTTTCAATAAAGAAGATTTTTGAAATATTTCATTTTTTTAAGGTGCGCGTATAAGTTCTCAAATATATTTACATATAAAATCGTTTTAAAAATGATTTATGTTGTAAAAAGAATTTTTCAAACAAGAAATGACATTTTACCCAAGAAATATTTCAATAAATATACGAAAACTATTTAACATATATGATAAAATCTTTTGGTGTTACTTATTCCATTCTACAGAAATTATTCAATGTTTCTCTTCAAATTCTTTTTCAAAATAGTCTATATTTTGATGGAATGATGTTTCTGAAAAAGGTTTATCTTTCCTAGGTTTTATGCTTTTTAAATCCACTTATTTTCAGATTTCATTTTATTAATGAAATGATTATGAACCATCTCATTTTCCACAGGTTATGGTATGATGAATTTTATAAGAAACCCATTTCATTTAATGGATTATGATATAAATTTTGATGAATTTGTGGCACATGTGTGTATGTTATCTTTATGAGATGTGTAAGACATATAAGTCCCTAAAATTCATTGAATATTAATTTAATTCTAATGGTATAAACATGTTTGGAATGAGCAATTAAATAAGATCAATATTATGGGGAGAAAATGGAAAATTTTCTAACTTTAATATTACAGTGTTGGAATGAGAAATGAACTCATTTCAGAATTACTGGTCCAGAACAAGTAGTAATGATGGTTCAGTTATACTTGTATAGAATGTAGTGTGAACCTGTTTCAATAAAGGACATTGTCCACTACAATACTATCGGCCACAATGTCTTGTCTAATATAGAAATAATTATATGTTCTTCTGTGTCACCCATGATTCATTATTTTATTCTTAGATGATGACTACATGTTTTATAATGTTTATCACCTTATTATTTAGGTTTATAAACTACCAATATTTATGCTATGATTTATTATATTTTTATTGATATGCAAGGTGTTATATTATATTTTTTATGGTCATTTTCTGATACACTTATAATCAGTATTATGATTATATATTTCCCTTATTTAACATTACTGAGTATCAGAGAAAACAAATGCTTTGTTTCCTTCTCACATATTAGAATGATATTTATAACGTTTCATGTGTCTAATAAGGGTTATAGTTAGGAAGAACATATTGGGAGATGTTATAGCTCATTTATATACTGGTGTTCATGTTTCTGTGATTCTAATGAAACTAGAATAGTTCAGTCTTTGGCTGTATGTTTTTATAATGTTTTATGTATTCGACAATTTTTATTTAATATTAATATATGAAAAGAGATGGTCTATTTATTTGGTATCAAGGAAAGGTTTTAGATAAAAATTGGATGTTGTGATGATAAAACCATAATGAGAACCCTAGGTACATGATTATGGGCAAGTCTAAAGATTTGAAAAATGATTTAGAAAACGTAC
This sequence comes from Viscum album, assembly GCA_963277665.1. Lineage (NCBI taxonomy): Eukaryota > Viridiplantae > Streptophyta > Magnoliopsida > Santalales > Viscaceae > Viscum > Viscum album. Next base: position 1,701,927,213 of record OY728163.1, on the reverse strand, counting down.
TATAATTTTGGAAATGGATATAGTGAGTGGTATCCCAATAATAAATCATTATTTAGATATTACAAGTGTGTTTGGCTCTATAACCTTTATACCAAGGGTTAATAACACTGATATGATGTAATGAGCCTGACTTAGATAATTTTGTTCACAATAATGGGCCTTGCAGCAACACGATTTGACACTCCCAGGGGATAAAATTTGGGAATTCAAAAAATATGCACAATCTATCATATTGTATTTAAAAAAATATTTGGTAGTGAATAAACTAGGATAAATCTAATGTATCAAGTATTAATGTGGGATTCATTATAGAGACAATATACATATGGATTTTTAGGATTACGTGGTTCTACAATTAGAAAAATTTTTAATCTATGATGTTTTGTTTTGATAAATGGATGAAACCTAAAGGAACCACATTAGTCATGTTGGAGGTAGAAAATTATATTATTTACCTCCGGAGATAGAAAAATATAATGGATATAATATGAAAAAACCTATTTTCTCTACTCACAAACATTTTTCAATCTCTGAATCATGGTGGAATAAAAAATTATAAATGGAGGCAACAACATTCTCTTGAGTCATTCAAGAGGCAACATACATCTTATTTCAAAGGTTCTTCTGATCCCCTTACTACTAAAAATATGATCAATGCATCAAAAATATTATTCTCCGTTCTAATTTGTTCACAACATGGAAATATCATTCTAGTTTTCTACTCATTAGACAATAAATTATAGTAGTTATATAATCTAAAAAATAATAAAAGGCAAGAAAATTTGATTGGATGCATTCATTTAGATGAGTTGGAGAACATATTTTATCAATAATTACATTCCTCAAATACATCAAATCATTTTAGTGAAATATTTCCTTGAGATTAAATAATGATATGATTAATTTCTTGGTACCTAGAAGGAAAATTTAATTAGATATTCGAGGTAAATGTAATGAATTATCATCAAACATGAATGTATTGTTGATATGTTCCTTAATGGATAATTTCCTTGTTTTATAAGGGTATTTCCAAGAATTTACTTTACTAGATAAAAATATATTCTATTTTGTGAAATCAATGTCGATGTGGAGGTCAGAGTCAAACCTCAACCTCATGGTTTTGACAAGATAATAAAGTTGGAGTTCAAAGGATACTCTAATGACGACAGAGAAAAGAATAATTTTTCCCATTATTCTCGAAATATGGGAATAATAGTTGATGATTATGACTTCATGGGTCTCGTAAATGTCTTAATTTATGAAAGGAATGTCACTGGGTATCTGACATCATGAATAATGGGACCATGATAGATCAAAAAGATAATAGAGAGAAATATCCATAGATTTGACATCCCATTATTCAATTATATAAGTGTAAGGTGAATATGTATTATTCAACCTAGTAACCAATCTGAAGGTATGGTAATGAGTATCAAAATCAATAACATATCAAGATGTAGGAAAATGGGAAATCTCATGCAATAACTATTTCTAATGTGGGGTGTCATAATGATATAATTAAAGGTACACATTCAATCCAATCTATAATAGAATTTTTCATATTTTATTATGGATATACCCACACTATTTTATCTAATAAATTTAAAAAGAGTGTTATGATTCCAAAAAACCAATTATATTTGGAATTATACATACAAACCCATAATGGTTCTGTGATTTCTTCTCAATTCTATGATTCCACTTTTGTTGATGTTTGTGCAAATGATAAACATAAAATTATTTTCACTCTTCCTTTGGTTGAATTTAAAAGTATCAAAGGCATGGATTTTATTTCTCGTCCAAAGTCCACCATAAATTTTAGAGGAATGAATGTTATTTTAGATATTTCAAACACTCATTTAGTCATCCATCTACGTGATTATAAGTACATCCTAGGGAGATTACATCTAGTGTATTGGCCTTAATTCCCCTTAAAAATGGATTATTATCTCAAATGGTTTTGGAGAAAATTAACATCTATGATAAAATATAATTTTTTATTTTTTTGATGATTTTATGTATGATTCTCATAGCCTTCTAACAGAACTTGATTTAGAGTTCTAAATAAAACTAAGACATAATTCCACAAGAATTTCAAAGACATTTAATATAATGGATCAAATTGAGTTTCCATTTTTGAATAATTAACTCAATTAGACTATTGATAATGGATTTACATGTCCATGTGTGTATCCTTGGGGTTCATCGATATTTTTTGTAAAAAAATGATAGATCAATGTGACTCTACATTGATTATTTGTTGGAGAACAAAATAAAAAATTACAATAAGTATATTTTACCCCATTTTGATTTCATGATTGATCAATTGCATTTATCTCAATACTTTTCCAAGGTTGGACTTTATTTTGGATATCATCAATTTAGGGTGAAGGAAGAAGGTATACCCAATAAAACATTTCAAACAATGTATGTTTTGAAAGATTATATTGTGATGAATTGTTTTACTAACTTTTAATCTATCATCATGGATTAACTGAATAGAGTCATTAAACATTAGATAGATCTGTTTGTTTCTCATCTTATAGATGATATTCATATATACTGAAAGAGAATGGGAGGGCATGTATATAACATGAGAATTGAACTAATGACCAAAATGAAGGAAAATATTTGTTAAAAAATTAGAGAGAGTGATATTTGGCTTCAAAAGATTCCATTTTTTTCATAATCTAATGTGATGGTATTGTAGTAGATCAATCAAATAATGTGGATATTAAATGCCAGTATACAAGAACCATGGTGACTAATATCAATAGATTTATTCCATTAACTAGATAGTATTGATGGATTGTTAAGAATATAAAAATATATATTATCAACTAACTATTTTAACTCAAAAGGATTTTAAGCTCCAATGGACAGATAATTGTGAATACAATTTCATGAAACTAAATATAATTTTATTTCTGCACCTGTGCTTATATTATCCAGTATTTTAGAAGGTTTTCTTATCTTGAGGAATGCATCTCATAATATATTGGGATGTGTTCTTATTAACAATATCATTGTTATATCCCATGCCTCATTATTTTAGAATAATCATGGGAAAAAGTTACCCACTCTTGGTTTAGAGTTAGTAAAAGTAAATTTTCATTAAATATATATATGAATTCTATTACTAGAGAAAAGTTAAATATATATCTATTTTAAATGTCTAATAAATATATTAAAACATAATTACAAGAACATAATCTAGATAATATGGCTATATTCGATAATGGATTATGAGTTATCAATATTTTGACACACTGTGAATTAAAACATGGTTTTTGATGCTCTGAGTCAGAACAATCATGCTATCTTATCCATGATGAGGCACGTAATAGAACTAATATTTATGGATTTTCAAAATATGGATCGAGAAATCATGAAGATATGGTAAATTAATATCTTTTAAAATTGAATGTGCATCACTCTACCCAAGGTAATATTAATGAGGCACAGAAGGAATATGAAGTGTTGAAAATGAAAATCACAAATGATCTTGAGTTTAACATTGATCAGGATGGAATGATGATGTTAAATAATTTAGTATGTGTCACTTCCACACAAGATTTGAATAAGGAGATGTTACAATAATCTCATTATTCTTCATTCTCTATTCATCCTATAATTTTGATGATGCATATGGACATGATAGACTACATCTGGTGGGATTGAATAAAGAGTGATATTTGAGTGTTTCTACCTTAGTTCTTGGTATTCAATCATGTTAATGTTGAAACACAAAATTCTTAATGTAATTTTCATCTGTTTCCCAAATCAGAATATATATTGGAGAACATCACAATGAATTTTGTCATTGGAATACCTAAAAACTGTAAATGTGTTAATTCTATAAGTTTTTAAGTTGATCTCCATTCTAATTCAGCAATCTCCATCACTATCAGAGTAGACAACACCCTGGATCAGAATTCTAGGATATACATTAAGAATGTTATATGGATTAATGGAGTACCACAATCCATTATATTGGATTGGGATACGATGTTTTCCATAAATTCTTGGTGAAGTCATATTAATGAAAATAACACATAATTAATTTACATCACTTATTAACATCCTAAGATAGATTGACAGTCTGAAAGAACAATTCAAAATATAAGAGTTATGTCAATATATTGTTATTTGGACTTAGTAGGTGATTTAGATCAAGAAAATCATATATATTTATTTTCAATCATCAATTTATTTCTATAAAGCATTTAGATGGCACATTATGAATCCCTCTAGGTGAAGAAATATAGATATCCAATGTACTAGGATGATGTTGGAGAAAAAAATTTATTAGGACCCAAGATCAATAAATAAATGGTTGAGAAGGATCAAAACATTAAATAAAATATCATAAATGAACATATATAAAATAAATGATAAAATGATATTTGTTGTCCCAATCTATAATTTTATGTTTGTGAAAAGGTGTTTCTATAAATCCCACCCTAGAAAAATAGCAGGATATTCGCAATAAAATAGAAACTAATACCTATGTATATTGCCCCCTATTATAAATCATATCACGATGATAGATTATATCATGTAAGATCATTCAAATATCAATCATTTCAATTATCTATTCCATGTATCTCTCATATGAAAATTTATACCTAATCCTTCTCAGGTATTCAATATAGAGGTCTTACTGTTGTAGAATTATCTATCTTACGAAGAACAACCAGTTGAAATTATGGATTTATCATAGAATATTATAGAAAACATGACCACTAACCTAGTTATATTTTTATGGATAAATCATAAGAATTTGTAATCTGTCTTGGAAAATGATGATATGATGATGAAGAAGTGTCCTCATTGTTTTTACCTGAGTGAATATTTTTTAGACTGAAATATATTTAAATGTGGGGTGTAAGGTAAGAACCCATATTGTTATAGAACATTTCTTCTGAATAGATTATGATTAAATTTATGTATTTCAGTTCACATAGTAAATTATTCAATTCACATGGAATGAACATGGAATTCATTACATTGATTATCGATTTGATAACGTAACACATACATTGTAATCAAATATAGCTATTGTATCCTTTCCTTTCTATATAAAAGTACACCACCTCACATTCTTCCTCAAACCTTAAAAAATGCCAAATATTAGAGAATCTATTCCTAGTAAACATATCTGCATCCATATATTCCTCCAAAATTCCTCCCCTTGGGTAAAAATCTATCCTTGGTATCCTTTTGAAACAATATAAATAGTGTTACCCGATTAAGAGGTAGCATCACATCTCAAGATACTGTATTTATTTTATTTCTCCACTCCTCACCAATATATATTTAATTATTTTATAAAAAAAATACAATCCTCAATATAAAGATATTTTATTCTATAGGGTCAACCTACACATACACACACATCCATCTACTCGTTATTGTACATACTATTTACATGTTTGTTAAACTACCTCCTCACAAAATGATAATTATTCATTTATTCCTTTGCATCCTCATATATTAGTAAATGTGATGAAAAATATATTTATATATTATAATAATTATAATTATTACTTATTTATTCATCATTAAATATAATATTTAATTTATATTTATACATTCCATTTTCGGTTATTAAGATAATTTTTTAAGGATATGTTGACTATCCACAGGACATGTATGTCATTCAAACAGTACATGAAATATATTAAGTATGGGTATATGGAACATATATATTATATGAGATTTAATAATGATACGATAATAATTATATATATATACATAATTGTAATACCTTTTTTCTTTCAATATTGCGATAAAAACGGAACAACGTTCACGTGTATGTATAGTCGATGGTTTCCATAAATGGTGTATTCTGTTTCATAATTCTATATAGAATGGATTATAATAATAAAAATATATAAAATATATATTATATTTATATCATTTTTTACATTATGTAATTCATGAAATATTTATAAGGACCAATCATATAAAAAAAAGTCCAAAGAGAAAAGAGAAAATATTACGCAATGTGAATCCTTAACATTGTATTTTTAACAAGAGGGTAATATATGGTAATGATCTAAAAATATATGCTATTATATATAATAATATTATTACGTAAAATATGTATAATGAATTTATATTTTATATACACGTTGTTTGAAAGAGTATGATAAGAGTGAAGACACAATATATGGTTATTACATCTCTCTTTTTATTTTCATGATATATAAGATTTATTCACCACTCATTTATTTTTTATGGTGTGTATATCACTCATGGATGTATTAAATGATTCTTATACATGTATTTATGGTTTCTTTCTTATCCATTTTATTTTATTTCTTTCATGGGTTTAGGGTTCAAGAGTTACCAAACCAGTAAAACAGTTTTGTCACAATTTTTTTATCTGAGACTAATGTTTTCTTATGAACCTATATTCCTTTTGAAGGTGTATATACTCTCATATAATGTATAATAACATAAATATAAATATTTTAATCATATTTTAAGATTCATATAATTATTTTTTCTAATATTGTGATAATTTTCCCATGTGATTGTGTTGTATGATTTTATAGAAACAATCTCATTATTTTTCAAGATTTCTAATGTTAATTAATGTTTTCTAAAATATTTTGATCAATCCCTCAATAAGAGTCATATCATTCCTCAAGAATGGTTTATTGAAATAATATATATGTATTACAATTATTTTTTCACAATTTCATACTCAATTTAAATTACAAAAATATTTTTAAGAATATATTAATGTATTTATCTCTTCCCTCAGAAAAATGATTAATTTAGAAAATAGTAATTTCTAAAAAGATTTTAATTTTTTAAAATAATTATTCTAATGATCCATGAATATAATTTTCAGTAATTTTTTTTAAATATATTATAATACTTTCAATTATTCCATTATAATATTTCAAATCTATTTTCAATGGAAATGTTTTTCAAAATGTTTTTAGAAATAAAAATCATTCTTCATTGGAAAAATGTAATAATAATCATGAAATGTCATAAAAAATCTTTCATATATTTTATCATAAAAAATAACATCCCTTTGAGTTATTCAATCCTTCTTAATGAAATTTTTCAATGTTTCTATTTATATTCACTCACTAAATGGATTATATTTTTATGGGATTATATTTATAATTACATTTTCTATTTATTAGGATATATTAATTTGAAACTTGATTCTTGTAGCATCTTATTATTATGATGAAGTGATTCTGAAACCTGTATTTTTAATATTTTATGAAAAAATTATATATTTATGACACTAAATTTATTTCTTGGTTTATGTTATTATTATTTATAAATTGTTGGCACATATACATATGATTTCATTATGAGATGGGAGGGACTAATACCCCCCTTCGATGAATTGGGTAAAAATTAATGTCTCATGGGATAGATATGCCTGAAATGAGAAAAGATCATGGTTCAATATAATTGTGATGAAATAGGAAATATTCTTGATTTAGTATTATTGGGATGGAATTGGAATTGAACTCAATTCGGTTTTACCAGGTTGGAACAAAGAGTGAACTTCCTTCAGTTATATAGTGTTTGAATTGGGTATGAACCTGGATTAGTAAAGGATATTGTCTGCAATTATGGTCACATTATAAATATTTTAACTTCTATTGAAATAATTTGATATCCTTATTTGTGTGCACAATTACACATTTTATTAATATTTTATGCACTAATTGATTATGTTATTTATTTACATATGATTCATGTCTTATAAAATTTTATGCTTAATTCCATGATTCACCCAATTATATGTTTCCTTCCCTCGGTTATGAAGATATATATTATGTTTGATGTGTCTAAGATGGGTTCCTGTCAAGAAGAATCCTGTAAGAAATGCTGAATCTCATATATTTACTAATTGTCATGTTTACATGATTCCAAATTCCGTAAACTAGTGGAGGCTTTCAAAATATATTTGTATAATAGTTTAAGTATTCAACAAATTTTAAGTAAATTTTATTTTTTAATATTAGGAATATCTATAGAGAAGGAATACATTTTATTAATATTACATAAGGAATGATTTTTATTTCTAGGTAGGTGATCATGATTTACATAAAAATATTCCACATCAAATCGTTATATGTTTTTCTAAGAAAGGAATGTTTTGTCCACAGATCATTGGACCGTTTGAAATTTTTGAGATAGTTGGAAAATATTAATTCCAAGTATATTTTCCTTTGATTTTATATCACATAAACCATTTTATTCATGTTTTTATATTATGAATGTATGTTCCTAATCCATATAATTTTTAAACACTAGAAGTGGTTCTACAAGAAGTGACTATTCCGTATGAAGAGTAACCTGTTTAAACTCTTGATCACATAGAGAATGTTCTATGGAATGAGGTAGTTCACTAGGTTATGATTTTGTGGAGGAATACCATTGTTGAAAATGAAACATGGTACTTTCAAAATTATATGTGATAAATTTATAACAAATTTTATATTATGTTAATAAAAATTTCAAGAACAAAATTTATAGAATATTAATAGATTTTATAAACATAATTATTTATAAAATATTTTTTATTTCTAGAATTAAATATTTAAATTCTAAAAAAATGTATAATGAAATAAATGATGTTTTTATATATCAAGGGATCTGTTCAAATAGAAAATTAACACCAACTATTAATGTATAAATAAAATTTACATATCCTATAAGTGATAATATAATATATTTAAATCACCGTATGTGTAGATTGTTGGTTTGAAAATGATAAATTATGTGTTTTTTTTCTCCATCACACAAACATTTTTACTTTTATTTACATTATATGTTTAATATATTTATGAAAATAGACAATATATTCATAGTTGTGAGGGAAAATAATATACTACTAGAAAAAATAATCAAAAAACACCATTCCGCCCAATTTAAATACAACCACTGACCTCCACTTATCCTCACGCAAAATTTTTTTTATGCTACTTAAATTATATAAAATTACCCTAACAGGACTCTTACATATTTCTTTGAACATATTGTCACACCAAAATACCTAAAAAATTTCTTAAGGAGGTTCTCATGGAATACAATTGAAGAGGTAAAATCATCATTAAATATCTATTTTATATTCTTATCAATTTCATTTATTTTTTATTCTTTCTTCACATACCATAATACAAGTGTATTTAGAACTCATTTATCTTATATATAATATATTTTATTTTATTTTATGTAATATATCATTAATAAAATTTTTCATATCCACATTTTATTATAAAAATTTCAACATTTTCTATGATATGTCAATTTACTTACATAATGGATGATCCATTTTAAATTTACATTACTAACATAAATGATGGACATAAAACCACTATGATGTATAAATTAGATTTTAGTTTAAAAATTATAATTTATATAATTTTTTTTATTTAATATATATTCATTATATTAAATATAATGCCATGTTTTTGTGAATCTCATAATAACATCCAAAAAACAATATCATTTTTATTAATTTATTATTAAATGATAAATTCCCATATAAAAAAATGATATATACTATAATTTAAACGTATATAAGAATATTAATAAATTTTCCTTCCACCCCTTTATTATTTATTCTATCCAATAAGGAAATCCACAACAAACCATCCATGGAAGCCATAAAAAAATGAACCCGAAACAATTGAAATAATAAAATTTTATTGATTATTGGTTTGAAATTTTTTAAAATATGGCCATATAAGGTAGTATTAACATAATTATAAAACATAAATATGTTTATAACATTCTTTAAACCATTATACAGTAGTTTTGAAAACATTTTAATTAAGGTGGACTAGAGGTATGTGATGTTTCATTCAAAATATTCTTTTAAATTAATATATTTTAAAAAATTCAATTGGAATGTTATTAAGGGAGTATTATTATTTAATTATTCTTTTCTGGTTCATGGGAATTATTTATTATGATGTTTGGGTCCTTTAAATCCATCTAATTTATTGGGTGTGTTTAGTTTGTAGGATGACTGTAATGGTTACTCAATGGGTAACTCTGATGCTTACACCATAAGTTAGCTATGAGGGATAATCATATGGTATTCGTGAGGTCAAATAATATGGAACCATGATGTTTAAAATTCATTTGTTACACAATAGAGTTAAAATATTATGTATGTAATTCAACATGTTACATATAAAGTTTATTTATTATTTATATATTTTATGGGAATCTATTTTTCCACAATATATATGATACATTATGGGTGTGAAGTATGTTGTTGTGAATTTTTTTTCACATGTTTATATTCATTCATAGACAAAAAATTAGATTATATAATTTCCCTTAATTATATTTTTTTTCTAATCCCATGATTTAAAAAAATCGCAAGGTTTAATGATTGGTAATAAAAAATTACAATATACACATATTGTTTTGATGATTTTTTATGAAAGGATTTCGTGTATTATTAGAAATTTTTGTATTATAGAAGGAATAGATATTGTTTTAGTACTCCACTCTTTTTTTTCTTTTTGGTAAATATGTATGAATTACGAAATAATTCACTAACACTATAATTTTCAAAGTACATTTGCAATGTAAGAATGTTAATTCTTAATTAATTTATTAGATTATGTAATAATTATGGTCACTTCCATATAAATATTACATGACTAAATCATCTATGTTGTTATGTATGTTGTTGATCTTACAACCATGTCTTATAGCAGCAATAGTACTACATGGAAAACCCATGTATGGTTATCCTTTTTATTTTTTACATGGTTGATTTTATTATTCTTTGATGGGATGTTTGTTTACAATGTTGCCTCTATTTATTCATTATAATGATGACCCTTTGGTTACATTTTGACTTCCCCATGTGGTCATTCCTAATTAAGTATTTGATTACATAATTTTGGTTAAATGTATTCTAAAATTTCAGTTATGTTCATTCATATTAGGTTGACATTACATTAAAAATCAATGATGAGGTTGGATATTAAATACAAATAGATTGTGACATCTAATTTTATATGAAATAATTTCTTACCAATATACCATAAATATCAAATAATGAATGGTTTTGGTCATATATGAGTAAGCCATTAGAAAATCCTCAATTATCATCTCCATAATATTAAAACACATTTTAATATATGTTATTGAAAATACAAGGGATTTGGAGTTGTTCCTCAACCTCTCATGCCACCCATCAAATGAGAGGCTAAAATCTATATAGGTAACTCCTATTGTATGTTACACACTGATACCCTTGTTTGTAATCATATTCCCTTAAATTAGTGTAAGTATCAACTATATATTTCTAATAATATCATTTTTAACAACCTCATGCAATATTTATATGGTAAAAATAATTATTATTGAGTTAGTTCTATCGGCTAATGAGGCAAGCGAAATTTAAAAAATCACATCAAGGAATATTTCTGTAACAACCGGAGTTTTTACAAATAAATTTAATATAGAATATAATGTAAGTAACATTAAGCATCAAGGAAACAACACATTGTTTTTATAATATTTATAATAGAACAATTAAAAAAATTTCTAATGTGATTTGAATTTCAAAAAATAGAGAAATATTATTATGATCATTATGATATTTGGTGTTATATAATATTATCTTAATTTTTTGGTCAAAATTTAGTTATCCTTAAGAATATTAATTTGAACATTACATTTAAGAAATTTTTATATTGAAAATTAACATTATCTAGATAGTATAAATGAAATTTAGGATTCTTATAAATGAAAGTATGATATAATTATATGATAATATATGTAAATGAATATTTTTAAAATTATTAATTATGTGAATTTTATTTTTTATGTCTCAAATAATTATGTTAAGTTTTATAACTCATAAAAATATCTAAAATGAAATTCATTTTCATAAAAATCATTCATAAATGAATTTTTTATCTTATTAATTTAAGATAATTTTATGAGACATCAGAATATTTTTTAAGGTGTAATAATAGAAGTTATAAATTTAAAATCTATATTTTTCATGGAAATAATGTTTTTATATAGTAATTAAAATAAAAATATTTAAAAAAATTCAAAAAAAAGTTTATTTTTTAATTGTTCACAATGAATAATTGATATAGTGAATTTATGGGATATTTCTAAAATACATGACATTTTTTAATAATAAAATATTGTAAATTACTATATATATAAATTATGAATAAAATAGAGTATTTGTTGATTAATGGATGATATAATAACCCTTTTTTAAACTAACATGATCTAATTACTTAATTTGGCCTCAATAATAAAAACTATTTCTTGTCTTGATAAAAAAATAAATGAATGAATTAAATATTCAAAACTCACCCTCTCCTTGACTTTAAATATAATCCCTCAGCATCACTTCTCCACGTGAATCTAATACATTGATCATTGTAAAGTTTACTCCCAATAATATCCCAATGTATCTACCAACTAAAATGAGATCTTGGACCTAATAAAAGACCCAAAAAATTTCATTAAGGATTATTGTAAGGAGGGGTAATCAATAGGTAAAATCCACTAACTTTTCCATGCATTTTCATTTCATGATATTTTATTTTATCTTCATATCGTCACATCTTATGTTAAAATGATAGTTATAACTCCATAATAATATATATAATGAAATGATATATTTTTTATAAAATTTTTTTCCTTAAGGTGTCTCTCTTTTATATAAAAAATGAAATCATCATACGTGACGATCCGATTTACAACCATCATGGACGATGAAACAATGGTCATAAATTTATCCTCCTAGGATGGTAATGAAAAAATAATCATTAAAAAACATTAAATATTTAATAAAACACTTCTTATGTTATTAAGGGTCACATTGACATAATACTTAACAATTAAACCAAATGAGTTTGATAATATCAATAACCAACCTAATAATTCAAACGATTATTACTAAATGTCTAACTTATTTATTATTACTCATACCATATAAACATAAAATATAAATAACCATTTAAAATTGAAAATTTTAATTAATATCAAATAAGTTAAAATTTATTGTATGGTACCCTTTCTACGGTGATCTTCAACACTCTTTGTCAAGTCTATCGATCGTGAAAACAAAGGAAATGAATGATTTTGAACAATAAAATCATAACTTATTAATCATAAGAATGGAAATAATTGAATATAATATAATAATAAAAAATAATATAAATTTATATAATTTTTTATGTAATGAATGATTGAATTAATTTGATTCTTTACGATGTTTAGGTCATGTGAAATACATATTCAAAAATCAGTTAACTGTTTTCACAACCCACATTCATTTCCTTGAGATATTACTTACTAAAAATAAAAATTTTCAGTGTTGAATGTATACTACCATTTTATATTTAATATCATTAATATCATTATTTTCATGGAATTGTGTATATGATTTAATGACTACTTATTTTGGGTATTATTATTTGATTGACTACAAATTTGTCTAAGATTCCCCCTAAAACATCATTTTTCCTTCGGGGTACTTTTAGTCCATATTTACTAAAATTTAATGATTCATTATTTTTGAATATTTAATATAACTTATGTACATATATTCCATAATAATATATCCATAATATATCATCTTTTATTTATGTGGATATACATCTCTTAAAATGTTCCTTCCTCAATTTTTCATGTGAAACAAGCATGGTTATAGATAACATTTTGATTTCATTCACACATTAATGTGAACTCACAACTTATTTTAATCCCATATGATATTACTAAAATAAATATTTTTATATTGGAAAAAAATCATTGCTCATTTCTAATTTTATTATAACAATCATGCCTTCCAAATTTGAATTCTCTTTGATATTTTCCTTCAAATGAAAAAAATAGTTTTATTTCTAATGTTTCTAAAAAACACATTTCTCATTATTTCAAATTAATGGGATATCATTTATTTGTAAGATTTAATTTATATGTCCATAAATTTTATTTTCTATAATATAAATGATTAAAATAATATTTTATGGAATATTAAATGAATTATCCAATAGAACTCTTTTTTCCAAAGAAAAAAATGTCTTTTCTCATCTCACTTGGAATTATGTGAGATATAACCCTTATTCAACCCTATTTACTTGAGAGTTTTGTATAAAATTCCTTTTGATATATTATTTAAAAAATTCGATTATTTTCTGGATATTATTAGTTTCATTTTATGTTAAAAGCGGTTAGGATTTAAATGTTTCAAGGTGGCATGTGACACATTGCATTGATTATAGATTATTTTCCTCAAGAATTTATCAATTGTTTTATTAAATTGATTTCATATTTGATAAAAATATTATGGTAAGGGATAAATTAATTTAACGATATCATTTTATATTATATATGTGGAATTCATTGGATTTAGTATGTGATGGGTGGGGCCTACTATAGTCCCTTAATGCATTAGTTGGTGTCATGAGACAAAATAGAAATAGATTTTTGTTGAGGATTTAACAATTTATTTTAAATATTTTAGGATTTTTCCATGAAGACAGGTTTATGATTACTAGAGAATTATTCCCTCATTATGATATTATTTTTTATAACTATTGTTATTATATGACAAGTATAATAACCATTATGATGTTTCATGTCGTAATTTAAATGTAATTAAATATATATGACTTTTATTCTTTCTATATAATTCTCATGATTAGGTTTTAATGACTTGTTCTATTATTAATTCACCAATCCATTTTTACTTTATAGAATACATTATATTGTTTACCATTACTGAGAATTTGATCTCACCCCTTTCATATGTTTCATTTACAAATGATTTGAGAGGTGCATTATGATTTTCTTCATGGTTAATATAAGATATATTGGTTGTTAGTAATGGAGTTTAAATTATGTTTTCCCTTAAATTATTAATGAAATGTTGATGTATGAAATGTGTTTTCAAAAAATTATAATCTGATTGGTCCTTTGGAATGTGTTTCCTTGGAAACATACCAATATATTAATATATGTCAATGGCTCTAGGAAACTGGGGTTGAGGTCTTTACAGTTTGTATCGTAGGATGCTTAACAACAGATTTGAAAAATAGATTTGGAAAAAATTTATTATAGATTGTAACCCTATTATATGAATTCTGGATATATATATATAAACATCATAGAATTTAATTATTCTTGAGATTACGTTATTCTTTAGTGAAAAACATCCCTACTAGGATACAATAAAAGGACTATGTTGTAGCACTGATGTACCTAGAGGTAAAAACTCCAACAAGGTGTCCAAGGCCCGACTCATTGTAACCTTGTACATGAAAATGGGCCAGATTAGACAAATGGATGTAACTACCTAGAGAAATGAATATGAAAATTCAAATTTTCTTTACAAACCATTATGTTGGATTTAAATTTATACATATCCGTAATGAAATGAGAATTATGATAATGAGATTAATTTTGCATATATTTTTTAATTTTAATAATGTGTTTTACCATTATTGGGATTATACATTACTACTCATAATGATATGATCTAATGTAGTGTAAGATATTTTTTACAAGTTTCCCCTTCCATATCGAATGGGAACCTCAACAATGCATGTAATCAAAATTGTAAGAATGATCATTTATTCATTTGGTATAAGTCAATCTTTTAAAGGGAGCATGTATCAAAAAAAGTATCCTTATATAACTATATAATATCATGTTCTATCAATAAGGAGAAATATTTCTCTATGTTTAATGTCATCAAAAGAAAGTAAGATCAGAAGAGGGTAACTAAAAAAATATAGATAACAAGAATATCAAAATGAATTATTTGACAACATTTGTTAATTTTGGAAGGAATGTAATTCCCTGGAACTAGAAGCCTATAGCTGATTCACTATTTTAATAAATTTAAATTATGACAAGGAATCAATTCCTGAATTTCCTACCAGTTTACCAGTATTGTAAAATATTTTACAGACATCAACTTCACAATATAATTTCAAACATAAAATACAACCTAGATTGTTCATTGAGAACATTGTAATTCCCTTTTTCCTGAAATCATTTAAAAGTCACATTATTTATACAATAAGTAATTTTAAATATTTTATTGAATCAATGTTTTCCATACCACACTGAAACTTATGAAATTAATTAACATTTTAAATCATTCATTCCCATATAAATAAATCCTTTTAACTATTTTGAAAACAAAAACATTACTGAGAATGGTTTAGAAAAGTTAATCATTAAAACATATAAAATGATGTTTTAATAAATTTTACCATAATAAAATAGATTTGAAAATTCTTTTATGAAACATGGAAATGGATAATAAAATTTTCCCAATAGAAACTTATTTAAAAACAACATCAGGTAATAAAGAGATTGGGAAATTAACCCTTACGTTGAACATTACTTTTGTCGAGGGAACATTTAATCGCGTGTATAATGACCCTAGTATTTTATTAAACTATACCATAACCATATTGATATTTATTATATCATACATTATTCATTTATGACACTATGAAACCCATTTAATAATGATAACCATGTTAAATTTACATTTCAGGTAATAATCGATTTATTTATCGTACATGTTTTACATTATTATTCTTGATCGTATCATTTAGAACATGATTTAAATAATTCAAAAATATAAAACTTAATTCATATGTGATATATATTTATTATATAAATATCAGTAATATATAGATATATGAAATGGAAGGCATCTTTTATTGAGATTCTAGGCTGTACGTACGCATAAACGTTGTTTCTGTTTTCATATAGTATTGAACAGAAGTAATTGAATCAGATATATGTAAGTACATAAATATATAAATATATACAGTAGAATTATTATTTAATATATAACATAATTTTTAATAATATATATTTTTATAATCATTGTTTAATGGTGAACAAGGGAATGAATCTAATCTTGTCATGGAGACGATAATCTGTACATACGAACGAGCGACAATATCATTATATTCATGGTGAAATAATTTGTAATTGAGTGTTATATAATATATATAGAATCAATAAAATGTTATATTTATTAATTATATATTTTATACACATTATCATAACCATCCATATAATGATGTGTTTGAATAACAAAATACACCACGATATGATGACAGTTAGTCGCGCATATGCACGTATGCTGACATTGTAATTTATAGAATTTATAGAATAAATAATATGGTTGTACTATATTTACACTAACATCACATAATGTAGAAGGTATTGGAGTTATTATTTTGTTATGGAATTATTACATAAAGAAGAAGTGGAAGATGAAAAGAAATTGAAAGAGGGTGGTGAAATTATTATCTTTTCTTCGGGTGTTTCCCATTGAGTTTATCAAAAGGGATCCATTGGTTGGATTTCCAATGAAATTATGGACTCTAAGATGATATGAGGGAAGTATACATGATATTTGGGTAGGGTTTGGCCGAGTAAAATGGCATTGGAGGTCTAATGTTGAGAGAAGGGAAAGTTCCCATTTATAAGAGCAATGTTGGTCACTTTTTGGAAATATTAAAATATTAATTTAATATACAATTATATTCGGATTATAATGGATCAAAAGAAATTTAAATCGATCCTTTGTTGGTTATGGGTCTATTTCCTTTAAACTAGTATGTTTAGACAAATTTATGCTACCATTTTAACCTTATATTTGAGATTTAACTCTTAGTTAAATAGATTAACTATTACTATATCTTCTTCTATTATTCCACTATATGGTTTAAAAACATATTAAAAACCTTCCAAAGAACATGAGGTGGTTCATTAATCACATATATAATATTATTTATGACCTTTGAATGAACTGTATATTTTTAGGAATATAATATCAACCAATAGTATAGTATATGTTTTAGAAACTAATTTAATCCAATTTTGACACTATTTGGTATTTTGTTTTTGTGAAATTAATAAAAACCATATCAATTACAAAAAATATTATCTAATCAACCATAAAATGTCATATTAACCTATAAAATTAGTGGAATTCATTAGAAGTCTAAATTTACATTTATTTGGATATTTATAATATCAATTATTTCAACATTTCTTTAATAAGGGAATGACTGCATCATCTTTATGTCATTAAAAAATTAAATTGATTAATGTATAAAACTTATAAATAAAATAATCTTATGTATAAAATATTATTATATTTTTAATGAATATTTATATTGTATTTTAAATTTTGTGTGACCCAATATAAAAATTGTTTAGTTATTAATCATTGAATTTAACACATTTTACAATTCTTTGTATAAAATAATAATAAATGTCCAAATCAAATTAAAGTGGACCAAATATAGTGATACTTTATTCATAAGGATTTTTTATTAGAATTACACTAATCTAATACAAGTAGTACTTCTGTTAGGGTAAATATAATATCATTTTAACCATTAAAAACACTATTTACTTTTAATTTCACATAAAAAAAGTCAAAAGTTAGAATTAAAAAAACTCTTTTCCTCATAATGGAACACATTTTACTTATTTTGTCCAACTGTTTCTCTCATATTTTTGAAATTAAACCCACAAATATGGTATATTTATGTTTTATGCAAATTTGTAAATGCTCCTAGAAGGTGGGTAAAAGATGGTAAAAAGTTCAATAAAATTTTATATAACTATTCTTATTATAAAATGACTTTAATGAATTGGATTTAACATATATTGGTATTATTTATCTATTCTGTCCAAAAATAAATTTAAATAAAATAAATAAATATTTAAATAACAAGTCTGTTTTAAATAATAACGTAGAGTTTTTCACTATTCCTCAATAATTGAATGTTATTAGAAAAATACTAAAAATTCATAGTAAGCTAATTTTGAGATTATAAATTCATAAATGAAGTCTATTTTAGAAAATAAAAAATATAGAAGTTTAATTTATTAATTTAAAATTAATAGCTGTTGTCAAAACAAAAAAACATGATTTTAAAATTTATAAACCATCAAAAGATAATCTTGTGTTTTTGTCAAATTTAAATGTGAAATTACTTATAATGACTTACACTATATTAAAGGATAAAAATAATCTAATTATACATCAAAAACATTCAAATATATAATTTAAATTAAATTATTGCAATTAAAAAATTACTTTTCAATTAAAACATATTATTTATCACTAATTTTTAAAATATAAATATTATCAGAAAAGTACCAAATATGTATCCAAACAATGTTTTTATGTCCTACAACTAAATAAGAATTTCATTTCTTTAAATTGAATATATAAAACTGTCAAAATTGGTTTTAAAAATGGTTAGCCATTAAACGATAGTAAAATTGCATTTTTTTTAAATCGTGCTTTTATCTGAAAAAATGAATTTGTTCTTATATTATGTCTAAGAAACACATAATAGGGATGTTAAAATTATAGAGTATATAAGATTCAAAATTCATTAAATATTATTTATAACTTCTTTTTGAATGGCTAGTTTGGTATGTTGTGGTGCGCTCAAACTCGGTATTGCGTGTTGGGAATGGTATTAAATTAATTTAATGATAAAATGTACTATGATATTTTTCGTTGTTACATTCTCCCATACATTAATAAATTTAATCCTCACTATTTGTAATTTTTCTTTGAAAATAACTAGTTTGAAATATAAAATTACCTTAGTGGAAAACCAACATAAAAAATTGGGTAAATAAAATTTAGTCTTAATAAGAGGAAAATGGAATGAAAAAGTTACCACCAAATTAGGATCCCGATTAATAGAAAACTGGTGGAAATTAGAGATACATAATTTTAGGAAAAATGTAAATATTTATAGAGAGTTATTGAGGTCATTAATAACAAATAAGTGTGAAATTGTGGTCCTCAAAGCCATAAATTTGTGATGATTTAAAATAACAGTAATTCAACAAAACATAAGGTACTATGATAATCTAATATTGGGTTTAAGATCCCATCCATAATGTTTAATAATTAATTTATTCTTTGGAAAAGATGAAAAAAATATAATTGACATGTTGAATTTCATCAGTCAATTAATTCCTACCACAAAGTCATCTTTCAGTAAAAAAGATAATGGAATTCAAAAATATTCAATTTTCCTAATCATATAGGGTAAAAAAATAATGAAATTACAATTAATTTTTATCACTATTTAAAGAAACTACATTATAAAAATCAACACATAGTTTATTTCAGTATTAGGTGATCCACCATTGTCACCCTTCAGTTGTCGGTTCATATCTCACTGCCTTGCCGGATGCTACGGGTTGTCTCTCGACCTCCGGGTTGTATATTTTATAACAATCCAGAAACAAACTTATGAAGTTAATTAACCTTAATAATAGAATACAATGTCAAACTTAATCGATTCCACCCTTTAGACTTATCCAAAATACTTCTGTTCAAACTCATAGTCCCAAATTTTAATGGAAGGTTAACAAAATGAAGTTTCTTTTTTCCACATAATAAGATGTTAATACCTTAATCATGTGTTATTTTAAAACATTTCAAGACCCATAATTACCATAAAACATTATCGATTAATTTCATTATCCCTCATTCTTTATAGAATACTGGACATAATCCGTCTATCCAAAAAAATTGTAAACTCCAACATTGCTAGAATATACAAACCATTAATCAGTTTCCCTGTAGTAAATAATAACCAATATAATTTATCAAAAATCAATTATATATTATTCCAAAATCACTAACTTAGTTTTAGAACCATAATATGGTTTATCTTTATCTCAACCATATATTGTCCAAAAAAATTAACCTGTAATTGAATCACTTTTCTCAGATGCACACAATCTCAAGACCTTAATGAAATAGTACTACATTACAATACTTATATACATTATAACTATTATAAAATGTAATTCATTAATACGATAGTCAAATTACAAAATAAATTAATAACAACATAATAAATTTAATCATTCCTCTTCATCTTCAGTTGTAACATAACATGATTATTTTCCAATAGCAATATTTGGGGTATACCTAGATTATTTGGACATTGATTCACATAGTGTCCCAAATCATTGAAAATGAAGAATTGTACATTTGAAACCTTTTTAATACCCCGAAAATCACGTACATGGTGGCCTTTTTCTCAGCACATACAACAAACTTGCATTGGCATCAAGCATTTACAAAGGTGATTCTTTTAACAATTATCACATATGGGAAAATCCTTCGTTACCTTCATCCCATTATCCATCATTATCTCTTCCATACTTTTTTTCTTTTTCTTCCATTTAATGCCATAGAACTCATAGAATTAATTACATATCTAATTAAAACATTGTACTATTTCTTCATACGATGAGAGAATATGGGATAATATTTTCCTTTTAAATGTTGTCATAATACCATAAAATATATGATCCTTCATAATTTTTTGACCATGCATTTTGCTGGAATTATAATTCCTTATATTAGGTGCCATTTCTAAACAATGTCATACACTAGGTTAGTTTAAGAATTGAAATGAATATTTCCAAACAATTAAAATTCATGGAGTAAATTGAAATGATTATTCATATAATAAATAATCATAAAATGTTTTCATTGAGGAAGTATTTACACCAAATAACATTATAATTGAATGTAATGAAAATGTGAATTATCATAAGAATATCCCTTAGGAGTGTTGTAACCAAGAGTACATTAAGGCCCATTGTCATGTAACATGATACAATGGGTCAAACCCAAAACACCATGTTAGATTGTTCATTCTTAGGTACATATATGTCTGAGAAACCTCTACCAGATTGTATCCAGATAGAGATGTATTGTTTGGAAAATACAGTAAATATCTACATTGCCAAAATATTTAAATGTTCTTGTTAGGTTCACAACGATGAATACCCTGAGAAGGGGGGGGGGGGGGTGAATCAGGTTACAACTAGTTTAAAATTAAATCTTGTTATGAGATTTTTTCACTGTAACAAAACAATCTTCGTTTTCTTTCCTATTGCATGATATAATTGGAATGTAAAGCGAGCACAAGAGAGAAATTTTTTTACTTTGGTCACCACTATGGGATATGTCCAAGGATCATACGCCGATAGGTTTTTGCTCATACCAAATACCACTAAAATTCTATAGCAGTGGATTACACGGTTCGGGAAAAGTCAGTATCTCCCAGCCTCACTACCATTACAAGGATTACTGTCAGATCACAGCTTTCCCAAGGGTCACTCCATGTTTCTCTCTCTTTGGATCTCTGCCGGTGGAGAGGATCAACTTCTTCCTCTTCCTTTTTCACTGCTTTGGAAAGGATCCACTCATAGTTTATAGACATGTAGGTCTCCTCATTAGCATGAAGGAATGCATCTTCCTCTATATATAGAAGCTCGGTTTAAGTCAAACTTTCACCTGTAGATGTATCTTTCTTTTCACCCAAGGTATCAGGCAATCTTCCAGCTTTCACGCAGCTCTGATAAACTTCCATGAATCAACATTACTTGGTACACAGGTCTACCCCGGTGCACAAGTATCTGCATGCAAGTCACAACTGGTGTACAAGTCTACCTCAACACTTGCATGACACAATCTTCTGTAACTCCAAACCTATGCGACTCACTTCCTTCCTCTTTCAAACCACCTCAGGCACGCAACTAACACATAGTGTGCAACTTCCAACACTGGTGTGAAAGTCCACATGCATGACCAGACACCACATGCACTACCACCACACATGTGTGATAGGATCTCTGATTTTTCTAAGTGTTGAACTCCATGGAAAATGAAAAGGGGTCAACCTGTAATTATAGGCATTTGAAAAACCTGTGTGACGGTGCACAAGTCTCCCCATGGTGTGCAAGTTTCAGCGTGCAAGTCCTCTGTCCCCCAAGACACTTGCGAAACCACTTTAAAAACAAGTTCACCCTTTCTTCCTTTGCCATATTTTGATGATCTGATCACGAAGTACAAATGGAGCGCATGTTTCCAACCCTTCTAGGAATCGGAATTCAAGTCACTTGCATGACACAACCAATACCCGCGCGACCCTCTTTCCATTTCCATATTTTGACTTTATGATCATGAAAAACAATAGGCGCTCAATTTTCTTCACCTTCATGTACATGGCACGCATGTCCCTTTTGCAAAAACCACTTTTCTTCATTTGTCGATTTTCAAGCCCAAAATTTTTTCAAACACATGAAAACAACACAACATTGTATATATTCATTTTGTACCATATCTAGATCATCCATTCTATTTTCAAAGTTCATGAATCATACATTTATCATTAACCACAACTCATGAACATGACATGCCACCATGAACTCCCCCTTTTCAACAATTTTGTATGTCAATTTTTATCTTTGTCAACAATCACCACACAGATGTCCACTTTTTTAATAAAGACAATCACCTCAAAAATTATGTAATGATACCTTAAGGGATTTATTCCCAACAATCTCCCACATTAGGTTTATTGAAAAATCTTCCATAAAAAGATACATCGTTAACTCTTCAGCCACCATTCACCTTTTGTGATTCTGATAGCAATAAAGGATTTACTCAAGACATACTCTATGACCATAAAAGCAATGCTAAACGTTAGAAAAAAGGGTAAATGAAATGTTCATCATGGAATCACTTCATCACTTACACCCATTACTGACACCAAACTGATAATAATTTTTACCAAACTGATACCAATGTTTGCAAATATTATTCCAACACCACTATTATGCTTTTATCATGATCCTCAGATGTCGTGATATCGATTCTTTGATTGATCACTTATAACATCATCAGATTTAATACTCTCCCTCTTTCTTATTGCTCCCCCTACCTCGCTGCTGCACTTTTCAGGTTGTCCCCATATCTGGCATGATTTTTCAAATAGCCACATTGTCTCCCCCTTGAATAAGCAATATTTTCTCCCCCTTTTTCAACAAACACAAAGGTCACTCCATTGTAGTTTGTAACAGTGTAATGAACACATATTCGTAGATTAGGGAAAAACATATCATACCTTGAGGATAGGGGGTCCCACAACCACACTCTTTTAAGTTTATGTAGTCAACTGAACTCCTAGAGCCAGTTGATGCCTTTCAAAAGCTTCCTTGGGTAGGGCCTTTGTCAGAATGTCTGCAACCTGTAGCACTGTAGGAACATACTCCAACTCCGAGATTCCCTACTCAACTTTCTACATGATAAAATTATACATTATATCAATGTGCATTGTCCATGAGTGATGGACGAGATTTTTTCTAAGATCTATAGTGCTTGAGTTATCACACTAAAATACGATCAGAGATTTAACTTGAACTCCCATATCATCATGTTGTTTCTTCATCCACAATAATTGTGTGCATGCTTGAGTGGTCGCAATATACTCAGATTCTGCGGTGCTCAATGAAATTCTATCATGCTTCTTTCTTAGCCAATAAATAAACAATCCACCAAGATATAATAAACCTCATAACATTGAAATTCTATCATATTATGATCTGGACCAATATGCATTTGTGTAACCTAATAACATTGATTGTGATTTATCATTATACATCAGACCGAAATCCACGGTGCCTTTGGTATACATAATTATTTTTTTCACTACAAGCATGTGGGTTTTATTGATATTAT
Source organism: Viscum album (assembly GCA_963277665.1). NCBI lineage: Eukaryota > Viridiplantae > Streptophyta > Magnoliopsida > Santalales > Viscaceae > Viscum > Viscum album. The sequence continues at coordinate 1,701,902,603 of OY728163.1, read as the reverse complement.
CCTTATATCTCACTGCTTGGCATGTGTCAAAAACAATATCAGGACTTATTGCTATCAAGTACAATAGAAATCCAATAATTTTCTAGTATTCTGTGATATTAACTACATGAAAATCCTCATATTTTGATAATTTGATCTAGGTGGCAACCAGAGTCTTCATATCCTTGTAACATTTGATTCCAAACCGTCCTAAACCATCCTTGGAATATTTGGATTGAGAAATGATTTTTCCATTCCATTTTTTGTGTCACCTGGAGACCAAGGAAAAATGTTAGCACACCAATCATTGACATCTCAAACTCATTTTTCATTAATTCGGAAAATTGTCATCATTGAGCTTCACCTGATCCTCCAAATATTATGTCATCGACATTAACCAACACTATCATTCATTGACTACTATTTTTACAAAAATAGAAATTGTAATCAACTCCCCCATGCTGGAAACCAAGCTTCTTCGAGTATAGATCAAGCCTTTAGTACCATGATATTGGTACTTGTTTCAGCCCATAAAATGCCTTCTTCAGCCTGCAAACATTGTTCTCATCCTCGTGAATGAGAAAACCATCTGGATTCTCAATATAATCCTCCTCCTTCAGAACACCATTCAAGAATGCATATTCGACATCCATCTGGAACACTTTTATCTTTCTTTTCACTGCTATGGAAAAAAATAATCTAATTGTATCTAGCCTTGCAACAGGTGAAAATGACTCATAAACATATATTCCCTCTATCTGGGAGTATCCCTTCAAAACTAGTCGTGCTTTGTTCCGAATCATTGTTCCATATTCATTCATCTTGTTGCGATAAACCAATTTAGTCCTGATGACCTTCCTGACTACTGGACTCGAAAAAATCTCCCATGTTTGCTTCTTCTAAACCTAATGAGGCTCTTCATTCATATCATAATCCCAGTTTTCATCTTCAACTGTATCGAAAAAACATTTTGGTTATACATGAGATAGAAACGATGTTTTCTATAATGATTTCATTATTCGAGTCTGAACTAGAGATGTTTGATCACCAATGATATTATTCCAATCAATTTCAGCTCGACTCTTTGGCTTCCATGCAGACACATACATGACACATTCTTGTTTATCATCAGTATCTTCATCTGAGTCAGCCTCTGCCACTTATGCTCCCTCAGTGTTTCATACCTCATCATCACGTTCATCTAGAAATTATTCATTAGGTCATTGAGTATTCTGTTTGTTTTCAACTACAGTGGAATCTCTGCTCTCAACAATTTTTCACAGTCGTTTGTCGAAACATATATATGCTTTTCATTTCCCTGAGTAGCCAAGGAATATTCCCTCATCTCCTTGTGTCTCAAACTTCCTGTGATTTTATTTGATGTCAATGAAGCACTTACTCCCAAATATTCGAATGTATTTCAGCATTGGCTTATTTCCGTTTCACATTTCATACAGAGTCTTCCCTTCCTTCAGACATAATATGGACTTGTTTGAAATATAGACCGATGTCAAAACAACATCCTTCCAAAATTTCTATGTTAGGTCCTTTTCAATAAGCATCATTCTGGCCATGTTTTTTATGATCTGATTACTCCTCTCATCCACTCCATTCAACTTTGGAGTTCTCACTGATGAAACTTGATTCCTTATCCCATATTTCTCGAGATAGTTTTCGACTTGACTGTTTGAGAATTTTGTATCGTTATCGGTATGAAACTTTATAATTTTTTGTCCAAGCATCTTTTTTGATTCCCTCCTATACTGCTTTATAACACTGAACACCACTATCTTATGGGTAACGATAAAAACCCAGGACATTCTGCTATAAACATCAATGAAAAAACATAGTACCATTTCCCTTTTATAGCTCGTGGTGAGATAGGTCCACATACATTAGCATGCACCAACTCGAGTACCCTAGTTGATTTCTGTTCCTTTGGCATGTATGTCGTTCTGATGATCTTCCATTTCTTTCAAGAATCACATGTATGAGTGCGATCACCTGATAGTTTGGGAAGATCTCTAGAAACATCACACTTTACCAGATCTTCCATGTATGGTTGGCATAGATGACTATGTTGCTTATGCCACAACTTGTTTTATTTTTCTCTAGATAAAAGGCATGCATTTTTTCCCCACATACATGGTAAAGATTTCCCTTTGACCTTTTTCCCATATAGAACAACTACTCCATCATTTCCTTTCACAACACACATATTTTTAGTAAATTGGATAGAGTTCCCAGAGACACATTGTTAACTGACACTAAGAAAGTTATTACTAAGACCCTCTACAACGAAGACATCAGAATGTTTCATTTCATTTCCCCCAAACATGGTTTTTGCTGAGCGAACAATCATCATGCCATCATCATTTCCAAATTAGACAAATCCTTCTTTGTCATATTTTATGCATGTAACAATATCCTTATTACCAATCATGTGAGATGTGAATACACTATCAAGGATCCATACACCAGAGCGATCTGATGCCTTAATGGAAATTTCCACCACCACAGCCTTCCCATTTATATTCTTCTTGGTTCATGCTTTTTCCTTCACACTCATCACCGATTAAGACATCTGTTCTTTCTCAGAGTATGATAGACCAGCTTCGTCATGCAAAGCTCAAATCTATTCTCCATTTTTAACTCACATGTGGGTTTACTAATCTGCTACATGCGAACATTTTCATTCTTTTTTGGCTCAATTCTCTGTATGGTCAATGTACAGTACCAAGCGATGTGCTTAAATCCTCCTCACCAAAAACAGTGTCCTTCAAAATATGTTCTAGATATCCGTCCTCTGTTTGGATGCCTCCACTGTTCTTGTCCCCTTCGATATCTCATGGCTATGAAACACACATACATTGAATGTACCACCATTCCACAACAACAACACATGATATTAGGAGCAATCCATTGTGGTACGTCAACACTACGAGTTTTCCCTTGGTATCTTTGAATATTCTAATTCTGCTTTGTGCCGATGTCATCCTTCAATCTTGGGACATGTGCTTGCGGTTTGACATCAATTGTCACAGATTTTGGTTTCTGATTAAGCCTTGAAACAACCTTAATGTCTGAGCTCAATTTTTGCTTCTTCCCTGCCGAACTACTGGACTCATCCTTCATCTTTTCATTCTTTTTAATATCATTCTTTCCCAAGAATGTGTTATGAATCAAGTGTTTTCCTATTCTTTAACTCTTCTCCACAGACTGAAAACTTCTTATTCAAGCACTTCAATACGCTTGATGTGATCTTTCACTTTTCTATTCAAGACATCGGTCTCCTTTATCTGTTCTTAAATATTGAGCTTATACTCACTAACTGATTCTTAGTTCTCTGGTGATGGAATCTTGAGTTTCTCAATTTATTCAAATATCTCAGACTTCTCTTCATCCTGTTTTTTCATATAGAGTTTGGCATCTTGTACCACCATATTGGATTTCCTTGTTTTTATCTTTCCAATTATCTATCTTTTAAAAATATACTTCTAATTTAGCTTTCATGTCAAATATCCCTTAAATTTATTCTTCTTTTTCATCAGTGTTCGTTTCATACTTTTCTTGAGCACTACCAAAAATAACCACCATTGAATTTTGTCCATGATCATTACAATTTACAAACTCCTCAACCTCTTCACCCTCATAATCATTTCAACTATCTATTTCTAGTGAAAGAAGATTCTTCTTATTGAATAAATTTCTCTTGAACTACTTCTTTCCTTTCACATAGGCTAAAGATTTCTTCTTCGGAATTTCAACATCATCATCAAAATTTTCTTCTCGAAACATTTTAGGGCATTGGGATGCAAGATTTCCAACCTTTCCACATCTAAAGCATGAAAGATGATGTTTCCCTTTGAACTATCCAATTCCTATTTGATGATTTGAGGAGATGAATGACATTACCTCTTCTGTCACTTATTCCTCCTGATAATCTTCATTGGTGAGCATCATCATGGTGTTAAATGCCACCTCTTAAGATTTTCAATTTTCCACAACATCATTATCATCATTTCTCATTTCATATGAAATAAGGGTGCTGTGCAGGTTATCCAATGTCATTTATTTCGGATCTTTATCTTCCAGAACTTAAACTTTCGGATTGAACTGATGTGGATGTTACGTCAAGATATGCATCACAATTTTTATATCTTCGATAATTTCACAAAGACCTCCAATGTATTCTACCACAAAATTTACCATGTAAAAGAAGGCTTCAACAGACTCATTCGGGTTCATTCTCAGATCTTCATAATTGTTCCACAACACTTGTAGCATTTCCTCTATAACCTTTGTATTCCCTTTATATATATTCAAAATCTTTTCCCACATGGCATGTGAAGTTTCGCATGACATCAACTTTGTATAGATTGGATTTGAAAGGGCTCCCCTAAGGCATTGATTTCTTTGGAATCATCATCCAACTCCATATGCTCATCTTCTGATAATGCACCACCATTCATATCAGCTGTGATACCATGCAAAGCTGCTGCAAACACATACCTTCCCAAAGATCGAATATAGTGTTGAATTTGATTATTCCATATCTGAAAATTACATCAGTTGAAGATCAGAATCCTTTTATGATTAGTGATCTCTATTAAAAAAATAACTAATATAATCATTTCCCTCTAATACCAATTATTAGGTCCATGAGCCCGAATACCCTGAGAGGGGGGGGGGGGGTGAATCATGGTATATGACTAATTGAAAATTAAAACATGTACTGATCTTGTTTCCCTGTTATGTAAAACACTCTTCTCTCTCTTTTATATTGCATGATATAATCGGAATGTAAAGAAAGCACAAGACACATCATTTTTTACTTGGATGACAGTTAAGGGCTACGTCCAAGGAGCATACGCCAACATGTTTTCAGTTGTACCAAATTCCACTAAACTTCACTAGCTGTGGATTACAAGGTTTAGCCACAGCCACTCTATCCCATGCACATTGCCTTTACAAGGTTTAGGGTCATCACACTACTTTCCCAAGGGTCACTCCCTGTTTCACTCTCTCTGACTCACTAATAGTGGAGTGGATCACCTTTTTCCTCATCCTTTTATCACTGCTCCAGAATAAATCCACTCATAGTTTACAGACCTATAGTTCTCTCTATTTGAAAGAAGGAATGCATCTTGCTTTGTATGTAGATGCTCTGTTGATGTCTAACATTCACCCGTAGAGGAATATCTATTTGCACCAAAGGTACTGGGCAATCTTCCAGCTTTCACACAGCTCTGATAAACCGCCGTGAATCAATATTACTTGGCACTTTGTTCTATAATGACGGGCAAGTATCGACATGCAAGTCACAACGGGTGTGCAAGTCTACCTCAACACTTGCATGGCACAATCTTCTGCAACACCAAACTAGTGTGAGTCACTTCCTTCCTTACCCAAACCACCTCATGCGTGCTACTAACACTTGGCCCACAACTTCCTACACTGGCACGCAAGTCCACCTGTGCGACCACACACCACTTGCCCGACCACCACACCTACGTGATAGGAGCTCAAATTTTTCTAAGTGTTGATCTCCATTGAAAATGAGGAGGGTTCAACATGTATTTATAGGCATTTGAAAAACCTGTGTGACGGCGCAAAAGTCTCCTCTCGACTCGCAAGTACTCTATCACCCTGGAAACCTGTGCGACCAACATATAAACATGGGCACCCCTTCTTCCATTGCCATATTTTGATGATCTGATCGCAAAGGACGAATGGAACACATGTTTCCAACCCTTCTAGGCATTGGCACGCAAGTCCTTCCTCGACACGTAAATCACTTTCGTGACCTACCCAATACCTATGAAACCCTAATTCCTTTGTAGATGTTCTTGAATGAAACATTGATCATTAACCACAGCTCTTGAACTCAACATGCCATATTAAAATCCCCTTTGTCAACAAATTTTTATGTCATTTTTTTCTTATTCAACAATCACCACACATATGTACAATTTTTCAAAAAACACAATGCCCAAAAAAATGATTCAATTATACCATGAGTGATTTTTTTCAAACAATTCTACTATACTAATCCCCAATATCTATCATAGGGTAATTTTCTCTAATCAGAGTTTATCTAAATCTACTTCCATGGTTGATACTAAACATCCTCTGATACCAACTGTAACGCCCCACACTAGAATCCCAGAGCAATTGCATTATTTTAATACATTTAAATTATTAAAATGAATCACATCCAGAAGGACCGATCATTTTAGAAGTCTTGTAAAATTGATTTCATTCATCGACTTCACATTACAATTTCATTCAAAAAATACTATATAGATAGTTCTTTGAGAGTGCCATTATTCTCTTTTTCATTATAACATTTAAATGTCACATAATTTATAAAAGAAGTAATTTAAAATATGGTTTTGAATCAAAGTGCCTCATACCACATTGAATCTTTTATATGGAATTGACTTTTTAAAACATTCATGTCCATATAGATAAATCCTTTAAACTATTTTGAATGGAAATAAATGAGAATAGTTTTGAAGAATATATGTTTAAAACATTAAAAATCATGTTTTAAAAAAAATTACCATAGAAATAATCCATTTTTAAAAAATTTTATGAATCATGTACATGGATAGTAAATATTTCTTAGTAGATACATACGTAAAAACAACCTTGGGTAATAATGAGATTCTGAAATTAACACTTACCATGCACTTTCCTTTTTCCGAGGGCAGGTTTAACCTCATGTATATTTATCGTAGTATGTAATTAAAATATACCATAAACATATTCAAATTTATTATATCATACATGATTCATTTATAACTTTATACTACTAATTTGAGAATGATTTCTATGTTAAATTAAAATTTTGGGTAATAGTTACTTTCTTTAGAGTACACATTTTAACATGTTATTCTTGATCGTATCATTTAGATGACTATTTAAATACTTCCATAATATAATCCTTGATTTATATATGATATATAATCTAAATATAAATATTAATAATAGATACATATATTAAATGGAAGGCACCATTTATGTAGACGGTAGGCCTTATGCAAGCTTGAATAATTTTTTCGTTTTCATATCGTATTGAACGGAAGTACGTGAATGATATATATGTAATTACATATATATATATATATACTTTTTTATTATTAGGTCATATATTATAAAATTTTTATTAATATATATTTTTATAATCATTGTGGAGTGGTGAATGTGGGAATGAATCTCATCGCGTCATGGAGACGGTAATCCTTACGTACGCACGAGCAAAAATATCATTATATTGATGGTGAAATAATATGTAATTGGATGGTATATAATATATAAATAATCATTAACATGTTATATATACTATTTATATCAGTTATATTCATTAAACACCCATTAAAATAATAAATTGCTTGAATAAGAAACTACACCATAACATGGAGATAGTAAGTCGTACATACACACATATGATGTCTTTGACATTTATAGGATGGATAGAATAAAGAATATAGTTGAACCATAGTTTCAAAAACATAACAGTATTTATAAGGTACTTGATTTTTTATTTTGGTTTGGAAGCAATAAAGAAAGTGTATGTTGATGAAGAAAAGAACATGAAATAGGGTGATGAAATATTTACATCTTTTTCAGGTGTTTCCTTTTGAATTGTCAAAAGGGATCCATAGGATGGATTTATGATCAATGTATGAAATCTAGTAGTATGTGAGGGAATATGGGAAGATATTTGGGTTCTTATGGCTGATCAAAATGGCTTTGGAGTTGTCTTTTTGAGAGAAGGTGATGTTCCATTCATGAGAGGGGGTGTGGGACACTTTAGGAAATGATTAAAATATTATTTTATAATACATACATATTCGGTTTATAATTGGTCCGTATGAATTTATTTAGATCCATAGTTGTTTATAGGTATAAATATTCTAAAAAAATAGGTTTTAGACATGTTTAGTATTCCATTTTAACCTTATCGTTTAGCATTAACTCGTAGTTAAATAGTATAACTTTTACCGTGTCTTCTTGTATTCTTACACTATATGCTTAATAAACATAATCTAAAAGTCCAATGAAACTCAAGTTGTACTTTAATGAGACATATAATATTATTTAAGCCCTATGTCTGATCCTTATATTTTTTGGAATATTATATCAACTAATAATATAATATTTTTTTTAAAAACAATTTTATGTCCATTTTAACAATATTGGGTATTTTGTTTTTAAGAAAGTAAAAACAAATTATCACATAGAAAAAAATTTATCTATTAAACCCTAACATGTCATCTTAACCTATAAAATTAGTTTAATTCATCATAATTATAAATTTACATTTTATTGGATATTAATAATTTAAATTATTTTAATATATCATTAATAATGTAATTACTGCATGATCGTTGTGTTAATAAAAAATTAAATTTTATAATTTCTAAAAATTAGAAATAAAATTAAATTATATTGGAAATCTATTTATCAATCTAATGAATATTTATATTTTAAGTTATAATTTTTTTATCCTTAAACCAAAAAAGGTTTCATTATTAATCATTGAATTTTTCACTTACAACTCTTCATTAAATATAATAATAAAAAATGTCATAATCTATCCATCTGGAACAAAGTAGATAATATTTTATTACTATGATTGGTTTTAGTTTAATTAATCTTATCCAGAAGATTTAGGACATGTGTTAGGGTAATTATAATATCTTTTTACCCTTAATTATCCGATTTACTTTTAACTATAATAAAAATTTCAAAAGTTACTAATCACCAAAAATTAATTTCATCTCATTGAATAACATTTTAATTACTTATTTCAACCATGTCTCTTCGATTTTTGAAATTAATCCCAAAATATTGGTAAAATTATGTTTTATACCAACTTGTAAGTGCTCCTAGAAGATGGGTAAAAGAATGAAAAAGTTTCAATAAAATTTTATATATTTAAACATATTAAAAAATTATATTAATGAATTACATTTAACATATCTAAGTATTATATGTCTATTTTGACCTTAATTACATTTAAATTAAATAAAAAATTATTTATATAAAAATTTAGTTTATACCAATAACGTAATGTTTTAACTATTCATCAAAAATTGAATGTTTTCAGAAAAATACCAAAAATTCACCCCAAGATATTTTGTAAATTATTAATTCAAAAATGAAGTCTATTTTACCATATTCAAAATAGATAAGTTTCATTTATTAATTTAAAATTTATTACCGTTGTCAAAACCAAAATGTGGGTTTTTTTAAAGTAAAAACTATCAATAGATTGACATGTGTTTATGTCAAATTTAAATGTGAAATTACATATAATGAGCTAAATTGTATAAAATTTTGAAAATATCATCTAATTATACATACAAAACATTAAAAGGAATAATTTTACACTATAAATTATTTCTATTAAAAAAATTCAATTAAAACATATTATTTATCATTATCCGTCAAAATATGAATGTTATTAGAAAAGTACCAAAAATTTATCCAAACTAAATTTCTAAGCCCCTCTGCTGAAGAATAATTTAATTTCATTAAATTGAATTTATAAAAGCATCCAATATTTTTTTTGAAAGGTTTTCCATAAAAAGGAGGTAAAATTGCATATGTTGAAAAATATTTCTTTTATATGAAATAAGTGAATTTGTTCATATATTATGTATAAGATACACATACTATGGATTTTAAAATTATATATGAGTATAAAAGATTCAAAATCAAGTTAATACTATTCATAACTGTATTTTGAACGACTCATTTGGTATGTTGTGGTGCGCTCGATCTTGGTGTTGCGTGTATCGCATGCTATTGAATTACATTAATTAGATAATGTATTATGAAATCTGGGTTTGTAAAAAGGAAACACATTGGTTTATTCTATAAAGGAACATTATTTTACTACTAGTGTGTAAATAATTTCCACAATTCTATTAATTACAAGGTTAATGAAAAATTTTGTAATGTAATATTCTATAATTGCAAGGATATTGGACTCTATAAAAATCAATGTCCCATTCATCAATTTAATATACAAAAAAAAGAAGAAAATGGATAATGATCAAGATTATAATGCAACCACACATGAAAAGTAATGGTTAATGTTCTTTTTTTATTAAATAATTATGTCATTTGAGTATTTTATCAATAATGTACTACTAATAATAATTATGGAATATATAAGGATTGTACTATAGTAAGATGTATTTAGGGATCTAATGTCATATGATGAATGGTACCAATGAAAAGTTTCACAGTGGCCAGATAAAAATTGGAAAAAAAATACTACCATGGATCTAAATAATGGACTATTGACAAGATGGCAGGGTCTACAAAATTTTGTACATAAGGAATATATCAAAAAACTATGCCTAAGATAATGAATAAGGAAGCATGAACGTATTCAAAAAGGATTTATTGTAATTTAATATATTATAATGCTTCATGAATGTCCCTGGAGAATGTACTAACATATTTCTATGTGATGATTAAAAGGAACTTTATTTTGTTTAATAAGATCAACACGGAAATTCAGTGATCATACTTATAATGTGTTGGAAAATGTTATTTTTGAAAATATAACCATATATTAAATGGTTTAATTTGATATTTTTTAAAGGATTTAGATAATGTTATACCCTTTGATAAAACATATTCCATTAAAATCTAAAGTATCAACTGAAGGATAATATTTTGTTTATAGAAAAAAATCATGTACTCATGTTATTTACATTATTATAGACAGAATTAATTTATAATCATTAGTGAAAGGATCTTAAAAATAGAATATTTTTTCCTAGTACATTATTTTATAATTTGTGGATTCCATAATGTTATTTTTTTTATCAACCATTTATATTTTTCAATGTGATATTCAAAATTGTGTAGATGAAATTTGCTGAAGGAGTAGATAATGTAAAACTATATGGATTTATAGATAAATTTAATATTAAATATAATTCACACAACATTGTGTCTCTTTGAAATAACACATTATTATTATAATACTTATAACCTATCCAATAATCATAATTTTTTTTAATTTATATGATTTAAATTCTGATAAACACACATACATGGTTGTCATCTGTAATATATTTAGAGTCTAATAAAATCAACTTATTTTTTTACAGAATAGTAACATCAAATATGAATAGTAATATGACACTTATGAATTGTAAATCTTTCGGATGAATAGTAACCTCATCCATGAAAGTATAAATGAAATTTAGGCACTATATAAATGGATTTATCAAATCATCATATCCTAGTATAAGTAAACGACTATTTTAAAAATTATTAATTAAGTGTTGGTATGTTTGTAAGGCAAAAATATTTAATTTAAATATTATATTTATGAAAATTATTTAAGAGAAAAATAATTTTCATTAATTTTATTCTAGAATTAATTTTTTATTTTCTTATTATTTATGGATATTTTTAGGAAAACGTATAAATTTTTTTCTAGTTTTATAAAATAAGAAATAAATTTTAAATTGTTGTATATCAACTAAACGACAGATTTAATTAAAAATTTAAAATATTATATTTTTATTTTTTTCATTAGATAGATTTTATTTTCAAATTCGACACATCAACCAATTGTTAAACTAAAATTTTAGCATTTTCTATTATACATGAATTTTTGGTGAATTGTAAAATACAAAAATTTGTGGTATATATTCATTATAAGTTAAATAATATATTTATTGAGTCATGGATGATGTAGAAATAATATATTTAAACTCACATTACCTAATTGTTATATTTATTCTCAATATTCAATAAATTTCCATTTCATGGGATAAATAATAAACAAATGAATTAAATATTCTAAAATCACCCCTCTCCTCCACTAAAAATACCACCCCTCACCATCGCTTCTCCTCGCACCAATAAGCCATTGTGTTGTATATATTATCGGTGAAATAATATATCCTAGCCTCTACCCTCTTTCCAAAATCTATTTGTCTCATCAAAATAAAAATTCTAATACTTTCATATGGTTCTCAAAGAAGAGTATTCAAGAGGTTAAATTATATTCCTTTTTATTTTAATTTTTGATTATGTTCTTTTATATTATTTTTATATCCCCACCTCCACTATGAAAATGAGAATGATAACTCCATTATAATATATATTATAAACATATCATGTTAATCTAATATCATTCAACAAAAAACCTTTTTATCACTTTCTTTTAAAAAAAATAGAATCATCATCCGTGAGGGGACAATATACAAGCATCATCGATGACATTTTTTTGTTCATCAATATAACATTAAGGGTTGAAGTGAAACAATTTTCACAATTAAACTATACTATAAAATATTTATTTTATCCTTTAATATGTTTTTTAATTAACATAGTTACATAATACCATTCAATAAAAATGGGTTCCTTATGAGAAACGACAAACATAACAATGACAACGATAATGAATAAATGTCTTATAAAATTATTCATCTCTATATCATATTGAGAATTATTATATTCCCATTTAAACGTCCATATGTTCATTAATATATTATAAATTTACTTATCGATAGTTATACCCATTACAGGATGAGCATCCTTACTAATGTACATGTTTACCAAATGTGAACCAAAGAAGAGAATTCCTTAGATAACTAAAATTGTATATTATAACTAATCAAAAAGGGAATAATAACATATGAAAATTATAATAAATAATATAAATATATATAAGATAATGAAATTATTATTCAATGTATTTAAATGGACTAATAATGATGTTACAATTAAGTGAATGGCATATTTATAAATGATGCAAGAGTATTCATAACTTGCATTCATTTTGTGAGATATTCCTTATTCGCCACTAATTCCAAGGAGTGTTATATGTACACTGATAATTGATCAGTCATATAATTAATATATTTATATTTTTGGAATTTAGTTTATTATTTTATGATTAATAATTTTTTGGAATTAGATTCGATTAATTATAAAGTGTTAATGAATTCTACTAGAACCATCGTTTTTTTCCTTCAGGTAACTCTTCATCCATCATTAATCAAATGTAATGATACATTATTTTTAGAAATTTTATATAAATTATGTTTATATGAAAAAAATTATGTATCAATAATCAATCTTCCTTATGTGATGGTGATGTAAATTTCGTAGTATAGTTCCCTTCTCAATTCATTCCAATTAACAAGCCTTAATCAAGGGAACATACTGATGTCATACAAACATTCCTATGAAATCAATATCTACATCAGGACACTTTTATTTTTCTATACTCACACAATATTTCATGGAAAGCAATCTTGTTTTATATCATTGATTTTTAATACAAGAATTCATATCCATTTTGTGTTTTCATTAATTTTTTCCTTAAATCGTTCTAATGTATTTTGATTGTAATATTTATGGAAAACAATTTTTAAATGATTTTACTTCAGTGAGAAATTTTTTATTCCTAAAATATAATATAAATCTAATTAATTTTTCATTTAAGCGATATATATTTTTAGAATATCTTTTATGAATGATACCAATTATTTTCTAATGTAACTCTTCTTTACAATGTGAAAAAAGATTTTCCTATATCACTTTTAAATCTATGATATTTATGACTTATTCACCACTATTTTCTTGTTTGTGGTGTATATAATTCACATTGATATATTCTATCATGAAATATATTATCTTCATGATAGTATACATTTCATTTAATGTTGAAAGTGATTATGATTTATATGATTCACTCTGGTATGAGACACTATGGAATAATTAAATATTATTTTCCTCAACAGTTTCTCAATAATTTTTGTAGATTAATTTCATCAGTGACATATAAAAGTTTTATGGGACACTGTGATTTAATAATATAATTTTATTATACATATTATGTATTCATTGTAATTAGTATGTGATGTGATGTGGCCACTACATCACCTGGATACATCATTAGGTCTCATGAGATATAAAATAGAGTTTGGATGAGGGCTTAAAAAATTATTTTTAGATGTCTTGGTCTTGGACACAATGAGAGGTCTATAATTTCAAAAACATGAATTCACACATTATTATATTAATAATTGATAAGACATGTGATTATTGGACTATTATAATATAAATGGTGATGTTTCATTTGATTATTTATATGAGATTATATATTATAATTTTATTCATACCTGGTTATGTTCATGAATATGTTTTAATGGCATGTATTTCATTTATTCATCATACATTGATGTTTATGTTATAGATTCTACTATATTTATTATTCATACTGATCACATAATCTCACCTCTGTCATATGTTTCACTTCCTTGAGATTCTGAGAGATACATTAGAATGACATAGAAGGTTAATCTTATAATTAATTACTGTTATCAACTGAGTTTTTATGTTTTGTCAGTGAAAGTTTTTATGAAATGTTTGTGTATTTAACATGGTTTCCACAACCTCTAAAAAATTGTTCTATTTGGATGAGATTCATTATAATTATACCAATGTCTTAATATAAGGCACCAGCTCTGAGAAACTACGGTCAAGGTCTATACAATTTCTATAATTTCGATAAAAAAATGAATATTGATAGAATTATATTACCTTATAAAATATCATTAAGAAATAATAAATAATTTCATTCATATCATTTATGTAATTATAAATGAACAAAATCTAGAACATTCATAGTAAAATTCTTCCAATTATAGTTTCATTATCAAAAGAGGCATTGTAAAAATATCCCAAAACCAAAGGAACATAAATATATAAAAAATTAATTTTCATTTTGACAATAATCTTCTATAACTATCATTGGAAATTTATTAATTCACCAATAGTGAATGATATATCATCTGATATTTCTGAATTAATATTTTTATCCCCAAAATTTTGTAATAATTACAACACAATACATGGGATATTTTTCAATTCATCAAATTTGATTGAATACACAATATTAATAATAAATGAATCATCATAATCATATTCCTTATACATCCATGATACTTTATATTCCTGAAAATATTAATATTCCATGAATAAAATCCACCTTCTATAATGTGGATTAAAAATATTATTCCATTATACATGATAGAACCCCAATCTAAAGGATATGACACTATGTGATATATTTTCCATATCCCAAATTCTAATCATATATTGAATTTAATATTATTATTCCATATTTAAATTTAATTCATTATACTAGGTGATGTTGTATTAATGTATATAAAAGAAAACTTCCATCAATTTTTATACACTGTGTCTACATGAGTATGGATCAGTATAGAAAATGAGAGGGTATGACTTAGAAGTAAATTTTTTTACTTAAAAAAATGATACCCAGTTGAGTAAGAAAACTCAAAATCAATTATCAAAAGATATTTAAACTATATAATGATATCATTAGTGAAAATACTGGTAGAGGTAAAAAAAATTTAATAAATCATCTATACTTAAATTTATTGCATCCACATTAATATATAAACTCGGAACATCACACATAAAAAGATATACAATATTTTTGGAAAACATTATGAATTTCCACGTTAGGTCATCAAATAAATGAAATTTACCCTCGTTATGATATTATATTATTTATGTAATCAAAACATAATGAATTATGCATCATATTGTTTTAGTAACAATTTATCATGGAAATTGAAACATCATTATATTTTTATTGTATAATTATTTTGTTAAATCTGTAATTATTTTTTATATTTCTACCCCTTACGAAGAGACACCAAACATTGTAAGTAATATTTAATATATTTATCAACATAAATGACCATATCTAGGATATTTTAAAACCAACAATGGGAAAATTAACCTTAAGTGATTAATTACTCATGGGATATGCCTAGTGTTGGTAATTATTCAATTTTTCAGTCATTTGTTTCATCATCAAGACATCATTAAGTAATAATTTAATGATATAGAAGAAAATAATTGACAAAACACATTTGAGTGAATAAGTTAATTTTTTTTAATTTGGAAACGTAATTTTTTGATGTTTTCAGAAATAATAGTGATCCTATATTAGTTTTTTCAAATATAATATTTTTAATAGAATTTATATTTGGAATACTTTAACTGAATGTTCCATCAATATATTTTTATGGGGAATATATATGTTCATATTAATTTTTTCATTTAATAATATTAATTACTATTTTTGATACCAATTAGTCTTGAAAAATGGGTTTACATGCTTGTCCATCACACATAGCATTTTTTAGGATATGTGTTATCATTTTCATCATAAAATCATATGAAATTATTATTTTTATATGATAAAATATCCCCTCCTTTGAAACTAGATTTTAATTATTCATTATAAAAAAATTATTTCACTATCAAATCTATTGTAGATGTAACAAAAAAATTTTAGGGGTGTATTTGATGAAATTAATGGTTATTCACGAGGTATCTTCATGTAATTTTTTTATATGTTTATGTTTTTAATAATTCACCCCTCAAGGTATTCACGGGTCATTACACATTGATGGATCATCATTTTAATATCAAAATTTCATAATATTAAAGTACTTATCATTCATGAAATGAAAAAATTATTTTAAATGAAAAATGAGATTCTATTATTTTAATTTCATTGATAAAATAGAATTATTAAATATATATTTCATATAAAAAATTAGAATTTACTAATTATGTTTTTATAAATAAAAAAATTAGATAATACATTTCTTTCTTCAATGTAAATTTTCATCAAAAATTTGTTTTCTTTATTTTAATTGATTTATTCACATCATAGAAATTTTTTAATAAAATAACTACATCATTTATGAATTCATAATTTTAATACTATCTTATAACAATATTTTAGAGTATTCTAAAAAGATTAATTTTTAAATTTATTGTGAATATAATAACTTTTATTGCAAATTGTACCCTATATTATTGATAGTGTCAGTATATTTTTTTGAGCAGTTTACATATTCATTTCTTTATTATGATTAAAAATATTTTTATTGTTTTTGAAATTTTTTATATACATAAATATAGTTTTAATTAATTGAATATTTTAAATGTGACATGTTTTGAAAAAATTATTTTTCATTGAATTTTTCTGGATTAATTCAAAATTAATATTTCTAAATTCTGTGACTTTAAATCAGAATAATTGATTCAATATTTTGATTCATGATTTCGAATACTAACAAATTGTATCCTTTTATTTTTTTCATTTTAAGTAATAAATATATCAAATTTGTTTATATGAGTAAAGAGTAGGTTAGATAATTAAAAGACTAAAACTATTAAATGAAACACCAAATAATAATAAAAATATAAAAATAGTATATATTTAATATAATTATTTAATGTTCTATTTATGTCAATGTTTGCAACATGGATACAATTATTAATTTTATTGTATTATATTTTATAAAATGTAAACCTTTTCACACTAATGATTTAAATAAGTGTAGTATATTTTTTAATATTTCATCTATAGGACATGTTTGACAATAATTATTTTTTATGAATATAGAAAAATTATATTCAATATATAAATTTGATTTAAATTTTTAGTGCTGAAATAAGTAACATAATTTTTAACACAATAGATATGGATTAATTATTCAATAAATGGATGAAAATATTAAATTATATAAATTTTGTTAAAATAAAATCAATTTCACATAAACAATATAATAAATTTATTTTATTTTTGAATATAACATATTTTATTTATTTTATATTTTTTCAATTTAATGGGTTGTTTTGATGAAGTTGAAGAATATGTAATGAATAACTCTAAAAAATAAAAATATTGTCATATTTTTTTAAATAATATTTTATTAAATGATATAAAACTATTTGGTATCTTATGTTCATATAAAAAATTTGGATACTATTTTTTATATCAACCATAGTCCATTTATGGGTATTTTTTCATTTTATTGTAATTATATAGACCCTCCATGAGTATAAATTTATGATGCCTTTGTATGAAATAAAATGGATAAATATGGTTTAAAATAAAAATATTTGGGTATAAATATAGTCAAAAATTGATATTATTATATGAGGATAATAACACCTATGAAATTAATTTCTTTGAAGTAAGTCACATTGGTTCCATAAGAAATTAAAAACTAGTAAATATTAATTTAATATATTATAAAATAACAGGAGTGCCAATAACATTTTTCAAAAAAGTGAACCCCATATTCTTATTAACACACACATATATGTCCTCTATTTTTTACATTCCCTATCCAAATACCTAAAAATAGTACATAACCTTATTAAAGGTGTTTTTTGGCATAATACCATTCTTTATGGTCTTAATGTGTTTTGAAATAGACATTTAACAAACAAGAAGTATTGTTTTTATCAAATAGTTTTTTTTCATTATTCTAATACATCTCTAAAACAATATTCAATAATTATATAATTATAAACCAATCCCCCTAAATATATTGACATTTGATTGTATGAATGTAATGTTTGTTATCGATCTCTGATTCCATCAAATGTTATATGATATCATCATTCGTTTGTAATGAATATTCCCACCTCATTGAAAACATTAATTTTCCTCCATCACCAACACCAAATACTTGTAATT
This sequence comes from Viscum album, assembly GCA_963277665.1. Lineage (NCBI taxonomy): Eukaryota > Viridiplantae > Streptophyta > Magnoliopsida > Santalales > Viscaceae > Viscum > Viscum album. Next base: position 1,701,884,032 of record OY728163.1, on the reverse strand, counting down.
ATAATATAATAAAATCTTATATATTATATTAAAATTGTATTTAACAATAATAAAAGATAATATATTATTTAATTTCTTACATTTTCATGCATTTTAAAATGATACCATTGTTCGTACGTGTAGACTACCACCTCCCCAAAATGATATCACTTGAATTCTATAAACTCATAAAATAAATTATATGTATAATTATATTCAATGAATTAAAATTAAACGTATTATTTTATTATAATTACCAGAATAGAATAATAAAAATATATACATTCCATAATGATCATTGAATAATATAAATGCTACTCATATATTTGTATTACCTATCAACCCTATGATTACAACAAAAATCAATTTTCATATCTATATATAATTATTCGATTTAATATTATATTTAATGTATCATAATAGTAATAATTTCATGTTTATTATTCTTGAAATAATATCATAATGACCTCTTTTTCCATAGTTATCCTATTGATGTTGTTTTGGACATATGTACCAAATGTCACTAAAATAACCTTTGTGCACATAATTGATTTTGTATTTTTTTATAAAATATTACAATTGATATAAAATTAATGATATGAATGAAAATTGTTATGTGATAATTAAATAACGGATATAAATCTATTATCCATGTAGAAAAATAATGTATGCGATGACTAAAACAAAATGTAAAGGATTCTCATCTCACATTTACTTATATGATATGTATTCCACATTCAGAAATTTTTTATTTTATGTGGATTAATACTGTTCTTTTGTTATATTATATAATGAATATCCATTTATCAAGTAACCACCCATCAAATTTCCATGTACCATTATAAAATCATAACTCATAAAATATTGAAAAGATAAAAATTTAACTAATAACACTTAATTTGAAATCACAAGAAATAATTTCACGATATTGAAATAATAAATCAATTTAAAAATAAATTTTCAATACCAAAATACCAAAAAAATAGATTCGGATATTTCATTTTCATTTTAGAAAACAATAAGGCTTATAGAGAAATCCAAATAACGATTATGGCTGGAGAGAGGTCATTGTCGCCGCCATCGTTAAAAAAATTTAGTTTGTCGATTAGTAAAATGATTCATAGAAAAAATATTCCATTTGAATGAATGTAAAAGTAAAAGGGTTTTATTATACACTTTGTAAAATAAGAACATATATATTATCAAAAAATGCCATTTGAAATGTGATTGAGACGAAGTCCCTTAACTCGTGTCTGACTTGACTCGTTCATTCTTTAATCTCTCCAATAATAAACTAAAGATAATTTCTACATTCTAATGAACCTTTTTAAAGATTATTATATCTTTTATTTCACTTATTACCATGTTATAAACATTATGTAATCATTTAAGTTAATAATGGTGGTTTTTTCGACATTTGTAGTTGAGTCATAAATTAACACCATGTAATTACATGTTGTCCATGTGGCCAATAGTCAATAATCTCAAAAATGTTATTCATGATTTAGATTTCATATACATCATATATGTACAATATTTATATGTATTTATAATAGTACAAAACATTTTGGAGATAAAAATGAAATGCATTGTTCATGGATACGGTAAGCAGTACATATGCATGAAACCTACTTTCATTTCTATTCCAAAATTTAATAAAAATATAACATAAAGATACATAGGTATATTATAGTGCCTATATAATATAATATATAATATCATTAAAAATATCCATTATACATCCCACATATGTCATTGACAAGTCATGTCACTTTGAGGGGGCGGTAGTCTGCAATTTCTCAAATGAAATTATCGCATTTACCCATTATGGAAACCATAAAAGTAGTATTTAAATGTAAAATAAAGCAGCCTAAGGAAATAAAAAACATAATATATATCATATATTAATATAGTTCCATCATAATGGTCTCCATGAGAGGTGATATGAGATAATCGAACCACCATCGTTTTGTGAGGCGTTAGTTTGCCATCCCCAGAAAAAGTATGATATTCACCGATTAGATGAAGGTTAGTTTCTGTTTATTTAACATCCTTCTCATAAAAATATCCTATTATATGGAGGATACATGTATTGTTATAAGAAAATGTAAAAAAAGATTATAGGGGTTGGAGATGTAAAATAACTGAAAAGATGTTAAGAGGAATCGTTACATTTAATTTGGGTAACTCCAATTGGTTTGAACCAAATGAACTTCCTGAAGTTCCTTCTGCATAGGGTAAGTCTTCTAGGTGTAGGAGATGGATATTTTGAGCTTATTTGGTCATGGTTTGGATGATCCACGGGCCTTGAGTGGTGTGAGGAATGTGTATGAAATGAGAGACTTTTATAAGTGTGAGGAGGGTATCATTAAGAAAGTGTGAAAATATTATTTTATTATAGAATTATATTTAGTTTCTAAATTTCCAAAACTATTTAAAGTTGAAGATAAGATAACTCATGGTAGAAATAAAATCATCTAAATTGAATTGGATAGTTTTAGATATAGTTTTAATATTTAAAATCATATTTATTTAAATCATTTATTAATTAGGTAAATACTGCATCATTATTGTGTCATAAATAGTTTAATTTATTTAATTTAAAAAAATTATAAAACAATTACCATAATTTAGGAAATATTTTTTTCCTTACAAATAATATTTATAGTCAAATAGATAACTTATATAACACCTTTTAAAAGTTAATTAATTAAAAGTTATTTGTTTTTGTCATTTTTTCCTTTACCGTAAATTAATTAAAATAAAGTGTCAATATCACTCTCTTGTGGCTCCATGTGGTACCAAAATAAACCCAAAGATTCCCATTGTCACAAATTACCCAATCAATAATTTCAGGACAAGTGTTAATGTAATTTTGTATTATTTTAATATTCTTTTTCCTTGATTCACTATATTTACCTTTAACTGTAGTAAATACATGTCAAAAGATAATATTCACCAAAAATAGTTTTTATCTTATTGAAACAAATTTTAAATTCTAAAAACCACAATTTATGTCAAATTTTTGAATTTTAATCCACACGTAGCGGTAAAATTTCATTTAATTGAAAATCCCAGTTTTTAACAACTAATTAGTGGATTCACAATTCATCAGAAATTGATGTTTCTCAAAAAACTATCAAAAAATCAGCCTATGAAATATTTGATATTCAAAATTCAAAAAATGATATCTATTTTACCAAATTCAAAACATAGAAAATGCATTAATTAATTTAAAATTCATTCCCGTTGTAAAAACAAATAGCATATTTTATGAAACAATTAGTATCAAAAGATCTACACTTATTTATATTCAATATCAAGTTGAAATTAATTCCAATTAACAAAATAGGATTAACTAGAAAAAATATTATTTAATTTCACATGAAAAAAAATTAAAAATATAATATAACCATATAAATAAATTATATTGAAAGGAACATTTGGTTTAAAATGCTGTATTTTTTACTTTTCATAACAATTATTTAATCAGAAAAATACCAAAAATATTCCAAAAGTAAATTATTGATGTCTACAATTTAATGAAGAAATTTATATTATCACATAAAACATATAAAATTGACCATATCTAGATTTAATGAGGGTTCACCATTAAAAGGTAGTAAATCAATATTTTAATGTAAATTATGCTTAAAATTAGATTCATTCACATTTTATGAAACTAAATTATATTTAACAAAAATGTTTAATCATATTGTAGTTAGTTTTTTTCATTTACTCTAATATAATGACTAGGAGTTAACTGCAATTTACAATATTTATATTGTATTATTAATATACCACATAAAATTTCAAAGAAACTCATTGTTGCGTATCGACTACTCCATTAAACATAATAACTCCTGTAATGTAAAATTAATATTTAATTAACAAAATATTAATAAAAAGATAATGTATAATTTTTTAACTACCTGGGATGTTACATCCATCCCCCCATTTATAAATTTCATCCTTTAAAATTTATTAACTTATCCAATAATGGGGGTATTTATCCCTCACATTATTTTCAGATTACCACATTGCCTCTTTAACCATATGGTTTTTCACAAAACCATTACCTAGTGATTTACCTTATTTCACAACACCTGCTCTCTATGGTCTGGTATTTTTTCTAGTTGTTTCTCATAAGAGGGATTATTTTCCAACTGAACTACCTCTGGATGTAAAACATGAGATGGATCTGACATATACTTTCATAACATTGAAACATGAAAAACTTTGTGTACATGTGATAAACATGTAGGTAAAGACACACTACACACAACTGATCCAATTTTCTCCATGATTTCATATCATTCAATAAACCTCAGACTAAACATTTCCTTTTTACCAAAACTCATCACACATTTCCTTGGAAAATCCATGAGTAGAACATGATCACCCACCTCAAACGAAATATCATTCCTCTGGTTATCTGTATAACTTTTCTATATGCTCATAGCTGTTCTCATTTCATCTCAATCATCTGATCTTTTTCTGCCATCTATTCTACCAATTCTAGTCCCATCATCTTCCTTTCACCTACTTCACCCCAGAATGTTGGTGTTTGACAATGCATTACATATAATTCCACAAAAGGAGAAATCTATATACTAGAATGAATGCAATAATTATATGAAAATTCAACCAAGGAAATATGTTGGTCCAATCATCCCTGGTAATCACGTGACCAAGCACCTAGCATAACCTGTAAGGTCTGAATTTTTCATTCTGACTGCCCATCTGATTGCAGATGAAAAACTGTATAAAATTTTAATTCAGTGCCCAACGAATTCTGAAGGAATTTCCAAAAGATAAAAGTAATCCTGAGATCACGATCACATAAAATGGTGATGGGAACTACAAGAAACGTTACTATCTCATTATCATACACCCAAGAATGTTGATCTGGTGACAAATTATCCCCAATAGGTAGAAAATTATATTATTTAGTCAACCGATTAATAAAAACCTAGATTGCATTATTACCTCTAGATGTATTTGGTTATCAAAAAATGAAGTCCATGGATATATTTTCCCACTTCCACTCTAGCACCGGTAAAGACTGAAGCATCCCTTTTGGTAGTTTCTTCGCTGCTTTAACCTGCTGACAAGTGAAATAATTCATAGTAAAATCTGCAATATCTCCTTTCATTCCATCCCAAAATTAAAACTTCTGAAGAACTTTGTACATCTTTTTACTACTAGGATGAACTGAATATGGGGATCTATGAGCTTCACATAACAACTCATTCATCAACTATGAATCAGAAGGCACATATAATCATTTTCCAAACCTCAATAAACTATCATTATCATTGATAAAATGAGGCAAATATCCCTTCTGAAGCAACTCAACCATTTTATGCAACTCACTTTCTTCTCGAGGCACTTGCTTTATTCTATTTGAGAGATGTGATTTCATTGAAACCTAAAAAAACCTGAATAATTTCCTGCACCAATAACATTATGCCAAACATTATCAAATCAAAAACTAAATGATCTCATTCCAAATGTATCATGTTTAGTGAATCATTACATATTCTACTCAATGTGTTAGAAAATTTATTTTCCTTTATGGGATGGTAATGAATCATGCAATCATAATCCTTGATTAATTCCAACCATCTCCTCTATCTCAGGTTCAATTTTTTTTGAGTGAATATATACTTTAAATATTGGTGGTCAATATATATTTCACATTTTAATCCTTACAAATGATTCCTTATAATTTTTATAGAAAAAAGAAATAGCACTTAATTACACATCATGTGTAGGGTAATTTAACTATTGAGGTCTCAACTAACATGAAGCGTAAGAAATTACCCGATCATTCTACATAAGGACACATCCATGTCCTTTCGATGAAGCTTCACTGTAAATAACAAACTAACTATTTGTAGAAGGTAGTTCCAAAACATGATCATTCACCAATCATCTTTTCAATCCATGAAAACAATAAAATAATTCTTTTTTCTTAAAGAACATTACACCTTTTCTTGTTAACATAGTTAGTTGTCTGATAACCCAGAAAAACAATAAACAATCACTTGGTAATAACCTACTAAACTAAGAAAACTACATCTCTCCATTATATATTTGGGTCTTCTCTATTCATCAACAATAATCTTTTTAGAAGGATGAACATATATTCCATTTTTTGAAACAATTTTACAAAGGAATGAAATTTGTTGTAACCAAAACTCACACATTCTTTATTTCCCAAACAATTTCTTTTCATTTATGGTTTGCAAGACAACCATTAAATTCATAAGATCCATGAATATAGAAGGTGCATTGATTAAACCAAAAGGCATAACTACCAATTAATAATGACCATGTCTAGTATGAAATGTTGTATTTAGAATGTCTGCTTCCTTTTCTTTCAACAGACCATTCCCCAGCCTCAAATCAATCATCGAAAAATACTAAGCTCCCTTGTGATGAAAAAAAATCATCAATATTAGGCAATGGATACATGTTCGTAATAGTGATTTTATTAAATGCTCTATAATGAACGCAATGTCTCATTGATCCATAATTTTTTTATTAAAAAAGACATGAGAACCCCATGTCGATGTACTAGGTCTAATGAAAAATTTATATAATAACCCCTGCAATTGATTCTTTACCTCTAAATGTTCAATTTGATCCATTCAATAACGGGGTTTTGAAATTGGCTTAGCATCAAGAATTAAGTCAATAGTATATTCAACTCTTCAATTAAGTATTAAACCAGTAAACTAATTAGGAATAACAACTAGGTACTAATTTAACACCAGCGTATCATTAATCTCAACAATTGCATTCTTTTAAACAATTTGAAAAAGTTAAAAGTCATTTCCAAATTATAATATTTTCTTAGCTACGTGATATGTTAACTAATTTTAGGGTTCATTATTGTTTAAAAACATAAAATATTTCTTAAAATAAACCTCTTTAGATCTATATTCAATCATAGAATGATAAAAAGACAACCAATCCTTCCCCATTATAACATCAAACTCCACTATAGAAAAAACAATAATGTTTGCAAGTCGATTATTTCCACACACAAGGACAAAAAGGGTCTCATAATTTCTTTTTGTCTCAACATTTCCTCTAGGTGTTTTTACCATATGTTCAGGATTCATATCATGAGATGGAATTCTCAATTCACTAGAAAACTTCCTAGAAATTAAGGAATTTATAGTCCCGGAATCAATCAATACAATGGAATAATCTGAAAAAAAACTATGTACCAGATACTACTTCATTTTATGGCCCAACATCTCCTGAAGTAGTAGAAAAGGATTTCACCACCCCCTTTATTCATGTAGTCTGATTGCATTCCCTCAGTTGAGTTTTTCGCTGGACACTCATTTTCATAGCGATCCATTTCATTTCACAAATAACATCATACCGCTGGAATTTTATTTCTTGGTTGATCATTTTCCTTATAGTTACGCACAAGTATTTCAAGACATATCACACTATAAGCACATCCAAGACTTTGATAAACATTCTCTAGGATGATTTTTATCATACTTCTCAAAAGATGGATATTCATTTTTCATACCTCCAAGATTATTTTATGAATTCATTAGATTTTCCTACTAACTATAAATCTTATTATGTTGTTTGTCAAAGATCATCTGATCCTTAGAAAAAACCATTTCCACCTTCCCCACACATCAAACAAGTTTTTCTGAACTTTTGAACTAAAGAGAGGCTAGTTCTCTTAGATATCATGGATTTTGTCTTGAGTAAAATCAATTTATCTAAATATCTAGATCTTAGATGAAATTTGGAGCATGCCATGCCAGTAAAGTGAACATTCATTTGTAAACAGCCACTGAATCATCCTCCGGCCTCAATTATTAGCTTCACCATCAATACAATAAATAGTGATACTAGACATTTGATGTTCTGAACAACCAGTGACATTGAAATTTTTTTCTAGTTTTTTAATACACCCTTCTATTAGAACATCGTCAAACGATCCTTTGAATGTTAGGGGATGTTGCCTTGTGAAATTATACACTACTAACATATTCATATCTGGTTGATTTGGATGATCTCTTGCATGAATAGCACAACCATTTATAGCCTGAGGCAACTATTCCACCACTGTAACAATCAGTTCATTTTCGATTCTGACCATCTCTAGTTGAAGATTTGGAAGGTTGTCTTCACTTGATTTCGTCCAAATATAGATGCCCTATTTCCTCCCTGAAAAACCATTCTAAAGACATAAATAGATTTGGTGAAGGAACATGGAAATCTGTAAATGATATATCTTTTTAATCATAAAGTAAACTAAAATAATTTTTTATATTAATTTAACTACATTATTACTCCTAAAGTTTTCTAAACCGACTACTGATACCAACTGAAAGGCCAGTGTCATAAAACATTTAAATATTCTTGAATAAATGAATAATTCACATTGGGGATCATTTCAGGTTTAGAGTATTAGAGAAATAGACCATAACATATACATGATGAATTAAATAATACAATTAGAAACATCTACCCAGTGTCCATTTTTGTCTCAAAATAAAAACTATTGATTAAAAGCTTCATGTCTTGTTCTACGATTTAGACAACATGAAATTTCCTTGATCCCATCCTTGACCATATTTCAATTTATGTCATGTAAAAAAAATTCAAAAGCATGGGATGTGTATAAAAAGCTCTGTAAAGGATACACGAATAAGGAAATTTGTTAGTTTATCAAAACAAAAGTTTACCATAAAACCCATATAAAATAAATATAACATATAAAGATTACTTGGGACTTAAAAATTCATATGTGGAATAACCATACGGTCGACTTCCACACATATCACTAATGATAATAGCCATACAGCCTACTTCCATACTCAATGAATTGAAGGATATAATGTGACCAATTGTCCAATTTTATCACAACACCACCCATCACTATGGTTATCACGTAACCACCCATAAAATATCCTAGTACCATTAGAAAATCATAAAACATAATATATTGTAATTATAACCATTTCACTAATATCATTTAATTTGAAAACACAAGAAATAATTTCAATATATTGAAATAATCAATTTATTTAAAAAACCATTTTCAATACCAAAACACCCAATAATTGAATATGGTATTTCCATTTTTATTTTAGAAAACTGTACGGCTTATAGAGAATGTCAAATCACCATTACGGCGGTAGAGAGGACATTGTCGCCGAAAACGTTAAAAACATTTTGTTTGATAGTTTGTTAAATCAATTGTAGAAATAAGATTCCCGATGAATGAATGTAAAATTAATAGTGTTTTATTAGACACTATTTTTAATAAGAAGATATATATTATCAAAATATGCCTCAAAAAAGGATATTTAGACAAAGTCCCTTACCTCGTGTCCGATTTGACCTGTTTGTTCTTTAATCTCATGAATAATAAACTAATGTTAATTTATACATTCTAAAGATCCTTTTTAAAGTTTATTATTGCTTTTATATCACTTATTACAATGATATTTTCATTATTCAATCATTTAAGTTAATAATGGTAGTTTTCTCGATATTTGGTACTTGAGTCACAAATGAACACATTATAATTACATGTTGTCCATCTTGTCAATATTCCATTATATCCAAAATGATATTCATGATTTAGATATCATATACATCATATATATCCTATATATATATATATATGTATTTACAATAGTATATACCATTTTGGAGATAAGATATGAAATGCACCATTCAGAGAGATTGTATGTCATACGTACGCATGAACGCTACTTTCATTTCTATTTTTCACTTTAATGGAATTCAAACATAATGATACATAGGTATATTATAATTATTGTATAATATAATATATTATATCATTAACACTACCCTTTATTGGTCTACATAGACATAATATATATCATATATAAATACAGTTCCAACTTAATGTCCACCGTGAGAGGCGGTAGGAGATAATCGAACAATAATCGATTTTTGAGGCGTTAGATCGCCATCTACAGAAACAGTATGTTCTTCAAAACTTAGATGGAGGTGTGTGTAAGTGTAGATAAAATAAATATCATAACAACATCATATTATATTTATGATACTGGGGTTGCTATAAAATAATTTAATAAAAAGAGTTGAGGGGTTGGAGAAGTAAAATAAAAGAAAAGAAGTTAAGAGGAATCATTACCATTAATTTGGGTAACTCCATTTGGTTTAAACCAAAAGGACAAATTTAAATTCATTCATTGAATGGTAAGCTTACCCTTGTCGCCCGTTTCTGTCCTCAGCGCCCATCGATTTATGAGTTCGAGCGGTTTGTTTCTGATTCTTGGGAGCTTCAGGATCACGTAGTTGTCGGTCTGCCAGATCGTCAACATATCATGACACGTTTTGGGTTAGAGGAGGATTTGATTTGTGCCTTGTCCAGGGCCCCTTGAAGATGCAAGGGTTTCTCCTTTTACCTATTTCAATGGAGCTTCGACTTCCATATGCGGCGGGATCCATCGACAATCGCGACGTGGGTAAGTCTCCCTGGATTACATCTGTCCTTCCAAAATCCAGCTATTCTATGTGCGATTGGGAACATTATTGGCCTCTACTTATGTAACGACCCAAAATTTCATTAATGGAAAATCCCTCTTGATCCAGTTAAATGTTTCTTTATGAAAAAAAAAATTGTTTTTATAAGATGTCAACTTCCTTAGTTTTACGTTAAGATTTGTGACCGTTACTTTTATAGCCGTTGAACAGTGATCATCTGGATAGTTTAAATATAAGGCTTTAACGAACCAATTTTCTACTCAGACAAAGGAAGCGATGGCCTCATCCAGTAGAATTGCCTCTTACGAAGCCCATTTGTCGGAGCTCGGAAAGGAGGTGTCGTCTTTGGGCTTTGCCCTTGACCAAGCCCAAGCTGAGCTTCATCAAGTCAAGCTCGAAAGTGATCGTCTACGGGAAAAATGGAAGTTGATAGAGATTACCACTCGAGCAATGTTATCCGAGCAACCCCAAGAGTCTGTCACCATCACACACCTTACCCTTAGGTCTTATGCGGCTATTTTAAGTGGTTATGTAAAAATAAGTAGCACCATGTTCATGTACATTATTTTTGTATATAATAATGAATATAATTTCTGGTCATTTTTGATACATTGTAATTAGTTTTTAAAGTACAAACGTTGTTTTTAGTTATTATTTAATTAATAATTATATTTTATTAAATTAAAGGATTTTTGAATTAAATAATATTTTAATAAAATATTATTATTAATAATAAATTTATTTTTATTAAATATAAATGATCTTATAATTTTATGAATGCAATTAAATTTTTTATTAAGGTTTGAAAGCCATTTCTGTCAAACCCCGTGAATTTTTTATAAATGTCGGTTTTTATTTTAAAAGTAAAAATTCACATATTTAGAAATTTTTTTAGATAAATTAAATATTATTTTTGGAATCCGGACGTCAAAATTATCCAACGGTGAATTTTTCATAATTTTCTGAGACAGTCAAATTTTTGGGTAAAAATTAAATACCATTTAAATATATAATGTGTTTTATGACATCATAATGACCCAATGGTGATGTAAAAAAATATCATAATCCTTATGATCGGCCAATATATGTTTTATCATTAAAATAATGAGGTTTTGGGTTTGTTTGACTCACTTTTTAAAGCATTAATGGAGCCCTCAAGACTTATTCAACACTTTGCCTTTTTAAATTAATTTCCATGGGAGTGTGACTCACCTCCACATAAGCAACCCTAATTTTTTAATAAGTTCGGACCATGGACTTGTAAAATATTATTCTCCTCTTTCCAATTCCAGAAACCATGGGCAAATACCATGGGATGGTTTGTGGTTTGGATTATTTTAATATAAGGGGTCCCAAACCTAAATAATAAAGAATTCTCTCACCTTTCCTATATAAACCCACCCCAGCTCCCACTTCCTCCTCACTCAAAGCCCTTGAAGTTCGTCCAACCTCTGTCCTAATCTCTCTAGAATCCTCTCAAGGTGCCCCAAGCTCCCAAGAATCCTCTCACAAGCCTCTCTCTAGCCTTTGGAAGCACACTTCCAAGTAAGGGTTTTTCTTCCTTTCTCATTTTTGTCAATTTTTCTTTAAGTTGTATTGCCCTTTTAATTTCATTTATGAATGTTGGAGTATGGGTTCACACCTCTCCCATACTGCCCTATTATTGTTTGAATGATGGGAGACCACCTTTCTCTCTCATTAAATGCCTCCCATGTACACCCGTTACTATGCCGAAATTCTGAAAGGAACCTTTTTCTCCTCTTTTATATTCAAGCAATACTTTTGTATCATGAATCTAAATTCCTTTTCAATTGTTGGGACATGTGTATATATGACCTTATTACTGTCCATTACCTGTAAATATGATGAGGAACCCCTTTCTCTCTCATCAGACGTTTTTTATGAATTCTTATGTCATGCCATTATGCTGCCGAAATCGCACCGATTTTCTAATCCAATGTCTTTGTGTAGTGAATACCATGCCCATTTCTCCATCAAGGGTATTCAACTTTATGCACATTTACATATTGATTATAAAGTTTCATGTATGAATTCCACATTCCTTTATCGTGGAAGAAATGATTATGTTTTATGAATCCATGTTTTATGATCCATGTGGCACACTTATGCATGAAATGAAATGTTTAAGAAGGGTGTGTCCTTTATAGCGCTCCAATGCATTGGGTAAAGTATAGTATCATGATAAGTCATGTGAAATGAGTGTTGACTCATGCTAATTCAAGTGAAACTAGGGTTTACTCGTTCTTCCAGTGCAATGAGGGTTTACTCATGCTCCATGTGCAAGGAGCCTTGCCTCATGCTATTTCAATGCTAAGTGTTATTGCCACATTTCCATGTTATGATTATCATTCTTTATCATGCCTTTATGTTCACGTCTCTCTTATTCTCTATTGATATGACTATTTCCTAACATTTATTGTACTCCTCATGTTATTCATTGTGTACTCCCTTACTGGGCTTTATAGCTCACCCTTTTCTTATGCATGTCCTCAGGTTATCCCATGCAATGCTAAGTACGAAGGAATGTAGTGGTCATGTAAAGGATGTTTTCAATAAGGATGATGTATTTCAAGTTTAACGTTTTTATGTAATGATCCTAAGCCCCAAAGACACTAAACCTCTCGATCTTCTTTGTTGTATCAAGTGATGTTTTATGTAATAAAGCATGTTTTAGTTGTAATAAAAAGCAAGGTTGTCATAGTTGGTATCAAAGGATAGGTTTAGTTATTTTTGGGATTAGGAAACCCTAGTAAAGCCTTAAATACAAGAGTAATCATAATAAAAACATCCCTAAGTTTTGGTAAATAGTAAGTAAGTGGTTTATCAAAAAAATACATCCCTGTCTGGATACGAGCAGGTAGAGGCGGCTCTGGCACAGATGTATCCTAGGGGTAAAACCCGAAAACACCGCTTTGAGCTAGACTCGAACGGGAACTGGTGCACGACAACGGGCCTTGCTGCACTCTTGGTTACGACACTCCCTGGGGATATGTTTTGATAAATTCACAATCTTAGTATGAACCCTTATTAAGGGAAAAATGCCCCTAAGGATATATGTTAGAAGGAAGATCATGAAAAGCCTGGATTGAATCCTATAGACTCATGAGTTAAAGAGATTAAAGTTTATTTATAAGTCATCAACTTTTGTCTTTGGATTACCCTTTATGTGTTACCCCTAACTTTCCTTTTATTCCAGCCAATGGCCGGTAATAGGAGAACTCAGGCTAACAACCGTTGTGAAGATCAGTGTGATGATTGTACTTATGAGATGCCCAATCCAATAGGAGCGGGAATCGCGAACTTTGTCAAACTTCTCTCTCAGCTAACTCAAGTTTTGAATAGAAACACTGGTCAAGAGGAACGTTCAACCCCCCCCCCCCCCTAAAAAAGAACAAGTCTCTATTGAAAGCTTCATGAGACAAAGGCCTCCTACTTTTAGTGGATCATCCGATCCCACGATTGCTGAACAATGGATCAACTCCATTGAAAAGATATTCTCCATCCTCCAATGCTCTGAAAAAGAGAAGGTTCTCCTGGCGGCTTATCGTATGGAGGGTGAAGCTGATTAATGGTGGACGTTGATCAAAAAATACGAAGCCTGAGGAGGAGATCGAGGCTTTGGAATGGAAGGTATTCCGGAAGATGTTTTTCGATAAATATTTTCCACGCAACCTCCGTCTTAAGATCGAAAGGGACTTCCTTTACCTCAAGCAGAAAGATGAGGAATCTGTGGGAGCGTACGAGGCAAACTTCACAAGGATTGCACGATACGCTTCCGGCTTTGTCGTTACCCCCGAATTCAAGGTTTACCACTTCTTTGGTGGGCTGAAGCCTAGCTTGCGGAAAGCATTAGCGATCCGTGACTTCGACAGCTATGAGGAAATTGTCCGATGTGCCCTCAAGGTTGAAATGGATATTGGAGAATCACAGGGGTATCATGGGGACAAGAAGCGGAAGGTGGACTTTAATGCTGGTGGTCCGATGGATAAATCCAACGACGCTAAGAAATTCCAGCACCCCACTTGCCAAAAGTGTGGAAAGAAGCACCCTGGAAATTGCATTAGGGGGACAAGAAAATGCTTTAAGTGTGGAAGAGAAGGACACCTAGCTGTTAACTGTCAGCAAGAAGGACCTGCAGCTGCGACGGAGGGGAGGAACGCTCCGTTCGAACCTCAACGCGTTGTTCAATGCTTCAAATGCAAAGAACCGGGTCATTTTGTGAATCAGTTCCCTAATCCAAGGGTTATCGGAGGCAATCAACAACCTCCAAGACAACAAGGAAGAGCTTTTTCCATCACTTCTGCCGAAATGAACCCCGACAACGAAGTGGTGACATGTACGCTAGTTATTCATTCAAGAATAGCGAACGTACTTTTTGATTCAGGTTCTACGCATTCTTTTATATCTCAAAAGTTTAGTAGAACAATCCCTGCACCACCACAAATCAAGGAAGTAAAGATGTCGATGAGTACGGCAAATGGGGCAATCATTGCATCCCATGAGTATAAGTCCTCCCCTGTTATAATCTGCGGATTGAATTTCCCGGCGAACCTCGTCATACTCCCTTTGGTGGAATTTGATGCAATTCTTGGCATGTATTGGCTTTCCTTACATAGAGCCAACATAAATTGTCGGGAGAGGGAAATCACACTCCATATGGAGAATCGACCCTCGATTCTTTACAAGTGTCAGGAGGAAGATGAATCTCCTTTGGCTCCATCATCTCAAGCATGGATATTACTGCCTTATGAGAACGCATATCTGGCTCAGATGATTGAGTCCCAGGAAGAAACCGCCCTTGAAGAAATGCCTATTGTGAGGGAATTCGCTAAAGTATT
The DNA here is from genome assembly GCA_963277665.1 of Viscum album. NCBI lineage: Eukaryota > Viridiplantae > Streptophyta > Magnoliopsida > Santalales > Viscaceae > Viscum > Viscum album. Next base: position 1,701,868,667 of record OY728163.1, on the reverse strand, counting down.
TCCCGAGGAACTTCCTGGTCTTACTCCAAGAAGAGATGTTGAGTTCTCAATTGAACTTATACCTGGGGCGCTACCAATATCCAAGACTCCATATAGAATGGATGTGGTTGAGCTTGAAGAACTGAAGAAACAACTACAGGAGAATCTGGATAAAGGGTTTATACGCTCAAGTGCATCATCATGGGGTGCACCAGTCCTATTCGTCAAGAAGAAGGATGGGTCAATGCGGCTTTGCATCGATTATCGTGAACTTAACAATATCACGATAAAGAACAAGTGTCCTCTCCCAAGAATCGATGACTTGTTTGATCAGCTGCGTGGAGCACAATACTTCTCCAAGGTCGACTTGCGGTCGGGATATTATCAAGTAAGGGTTAAGAAGGAAGATATCCCCAAGACTGCTTTTCGTACAAGGTACGAGCACTATGAATTCATAGTAATGCCTTTTGGACTCACCAATGCTCCAGAAAAATTCATGGACTTGATGAATAGAGTCTTTAGAGATTACCTAGATAAATTTGTGGTAGTCTTTATAGATGATATTCTAATATACTCCAAAACCAAGGAGGACCATGAGGAGCATTTAAGAACTGTACTGGAGACTTTGCGCAAGGAGAAGCTCAATGCCAAGTACAGCAAGTGTGAGTTCTGGTTGAAGGAGGTCTCATTATTGGACCATATCATCACAAGCAATGGGATATCTGTGGACCCCTCCAAAACAGATGCAATTGAGGGATGGCTGAGGCCAACATCGGTAACTGATATCCGTAGCTTCTTGGGGTTAGCTGGATATTATCGACGATTTGTGAGAAACTTCTCACGATTGTCCAACCCTCTTACCAAGATAACTCGAAAGGGAGTAAAGTTTGCTTGGAGTGATGAATACAAAGAAAGTTTCAAGGAGTTGAAAAGGAGGCTTATCACTGCACCCGTGCTCACTTTACCCACAAGTGGGGAGCTTTTTGTGGTATTCAGTGATGCTTCGAAGAAGGGCTTAGGATGTGTGCTGATGCAGAATGATAAAGTGATATCATATGCCTCAAGACAGTTGAAAAGCCATGAGAGAAACTATCCAACGCATGATCTGGAGTTGGCGGCGGTGATCTTTGCCTTGAAAATCTGGCAGCATTATCTCTATGGAGAGAAATGTGAGATATATACTGACCACAAGAGTCTTAAATATATATTCACACAGAAAGAGCTTAATATGCGCCAGAGAAGATGGATAGAGCTCATAAAGGATTATGACTGTTCAATACATTACCACCCTAGGATGGCGAACAAGGTGGCAGATGCCCTAAGTAGAAAGGATCCATCAATTCTATCAATGATGAGAATTGAGAAGGATCCAATCTTCTTAGACTTGATGAAGATGGACGCGGGAATCATAAAGAAGGGAACATCATCAATCCTTTCACAAATGATTGCTCAACCATATCTTTTGGAAAGGATAAAGGATGCTCAAAAGGATGATGCGAGAATCCAAGACAATGTGGAAGCTATCAAAAAGGGAAAATCCTCAGAGTTTAATGTTAATGAAGAAGGAATTGTGCGATTTGGGAAAAGACTATGTGTCCCATCAAGTTCGGAGCTGAAGAAGGAACTTTTGGATGATGCACATAGTTCAAATTTCTCTATTCACCCAGGGAGCACAAAGATGTATCGAGATCTCCGAGAAAACTTTTGGTGGGATAATATGAAGAAGGAGATCTCCGAATATACATCAAAGTGCCTGGTGTGTCAGCAAGTGAAGGCAGAGAGGCAGAAGTCTAAGGGGATGATGCAACCATTGCCCATACCAGAATGGAAATGGGAGAACATCACCATGGACTTCGTCACTGGACTTCCAAGGACATCCAAAAGCAACAATGCAATCTGGGTTATTGTGGATCGTCTTACAAAGACTGCACACTTCATTGCTATTCGAGAGGATTTCTCTTTGGATCAACTGTCATGGATATATATCAGGGAAGTGGTACGTTTGCATGGAGTACCACGATCTATTGTGTCTGACCGAGATCCAAGATTTACCTCTATGTTTTGGAAGAGTCTTCAACATGCTCTGAATACTGAACTGAACTTCAGTACGGCCTATCATCCTCAAACTGATGGCCAATCTGAGCGGACTATCCAAACACTTGAGGATATGTTCAGAGCGTGCTCAATGGACTTTAAAGGAGGATGGGATCAACATCTTCCTCTAGTTGAGTTCTCTTATAATAATAGTTTCCACTCGAGCATCCAAATGGCACCATATGAAGCCCTGTATGGGAAAAGGTGTAGAACACCGGCATGTTGGGATGAGGTCGGTGAACGTAAGCTGCTTGGACCAGAAATGGTCGAAGAAATGGTGGAGAAGGTGAAAACTATTCAGCAGCATATCAAGGCAGCCCAATGTCGACAGAAGAGTTATGCAGATAATCGTCGATGAGACCTTGAGTTTAAAGTCGGAGACATGGTGTTTTTACACATATCTCCGTGGAAGAAGGTCATGAGGTTTGGAAAGAAAGGGAAGTTAAGTCCAAGGTACATCGGCCCCTTCGAGATTCTTGATCGTGTTGGGGCTGTGGCCTATCGACTAGCACATCCACCTACTATGGCCAAGGTGCATGATGTCTTCCATGTATCCCTCTTAAGGAAGTACATACCAGACCCTTCACATGTACTCTCTTCTGAGGTGGTAAAATTAGAAGAAGATCTATCTTATGAGGAGCAACCAGTGAAGATCTTGGATCGTAGAGAAAAAGTTCTACGAAATAAGACAATGCCCCTCGTCAAGGTGTTGTGGAGAAACCACAAGTTTGAAGAAGCAACTTGGGAGTCGGAGGATATGATGAAGCTAAGTTACCCACATTTGTTTTAGTGTGGGAAAAGGAAAATTTCGAGGGCAAAATTTCTTAAGGGGGGAATGTTGTAACGACCCAAAATTTCATTAATGGAAAATCCCTCTTGATCCATTTAAATGTTTCTTTATGAAAAAAAATGTTTTTCTAAGATGTCAACTTCCTTAGTTTTACGTTAAGATTTGTGACCGTTACTTTTATAGCCGTTGAACAGTGATCATCTGGGTAGTTTAAATATAAGGCTATAACGAACCAATTTTCTACTCAGACAAAGGAAGCGATGGCCTCATCCAGTAGAATTGCCCCTTACGAAGCCCATTTGTCGGAGCTCGGAAATGAGGTGGCGTCTTTGGGCTTTGCCCTTGACCAAGCCCAAGCTGAGCTTCATCAAGTCAAGATCGAACGTGATCGTCTACGGGAAAAATGGAAGTTGATAGAGATTACCACTCGAGCAATGTTATCCGAGAAACCCCAAGAGTCTGTCACCATCACACACTTTACCCTTAGGTCTTATGCGGCTATTTTAAGGGATTATGTAACAAATAAGTAGCACCATGTTCATGTACATTATTTTTGTACATAATAATGAATATAATTTCTGGTCATTTTTGATACATTGTAATTAGTTTTTAAAGTACAAACAGTGTTTTTAGTTATTATTTAATTAAGAATTATATTTTATTAAATTAAAGGATTTTTTAATTAAATAATATTTTAATAAAATATTATTATTAATATTAAATTAATTTTTATTAAATATAAATGATCTTATAATTTTATGAATGAAATTAAAATTTTTATTAAGGTTTGAAAGCCATTTCTGTCAAAACCCGTGAATTTTTTATAAATGTCGGTTTTTATTTTAAAAGTAAAAATTCACATATTTAGAAAATTATTTAGATAAAATAAATATTATTTTTGGAATCAGGACATCGAAATTATCCAACGATGAATTTTTCATAATTTTCTGAGACAGTCAAATTTTTGGGTAAAAATTAAATACCATTTAAATATATAATGTGTTTTATGACATCATAATGACCCAATGGTGATTTAATAAAATACCATAATCCTTATGTTCGGCCAATATATGTTTTATCAATAAAATAATGAGGTTTTGGGTTTGTTTGACTCACTTTTCAAAGCATTAATGGAGCCCTCAAGACTTATTCAACACTTTGCCTTTTTAAATTAATTTCCATGGGAGTGTGACTCACCTCCACATAAGCAACCCTAATTTTTTAATACGTTCAGACCTTGGACTTGTAAAATATTATTTTCCTATTTCCTTTTCCAGAAACCATGGGCAAATACCATGGGATGGTTTGTGGTTTGGATTATTTTAATATAAGGAGTCCCAAACCTAAATAATAAAGAATTCTCTCACCTTTCCTATATAAACCCACACAAGCTCCCACTTCCTCCTCACTCAAAGCCCTTGAAGTTCGTCCAACCTCTGCCCTAATCTCTCTAGAATCCTCTCAAGGTGCCCCAAGCTCCCAATAAGCCTCTCAGAAGCCTCTCTCTAGCCTTTTGAATCACACTTCCAAGTAAGAGTTTTTCTTCCTTTCTCATTTTTGTCAATTTTTCTTTAAGTTGTATTTCCCTTTTAATTTCATTTATGAATGTTGGAGTATGGTTTCACACCTCTCCCATACTGCCCTCTTATTGTTTGAATTATGGGAGACCCCCTTTCTCTCTCATTAAATGCCTCCCATGTACACCCGTTACTATGCCGAAATTCCGAAAGGAACCTTTTTCTCCTCTTTTATATTCAAGCAATACTTTTGTATCATGAATCTAAATTCCTTTTCAATTGTTGGGACATGTATATATATGACCTTCTTACTGTCCATTACATGTAAATATGATGAGGAACCCCTTTCTCTCTCATCAGACTTTTTTATGAATTCTTATGTCACGCCGTTACGCTGCCGAAATCGCACCGATTTTCTAAGCCAATGACTTTGTGTAGTGAATACCATGCCCATTTCTCCATCAAGGGTATTCACCTTTATGCACATTTACATATTGATTATAAAGTTTCATGTATGAATTCCACATTCCTTTATTGTGGATGAAATGATTATGTTTTATGAATCCATGTTTTATGATCCATGTGGCACACATATGCATAAAATGAAATGTTTAAGAAGGGTACGCCCTTTATCGCGCTCCAATGCATTGGGTAAAGTATAGTATCATGATACGTCATGTGCAATGAGTGTTGACTCATGCTGATTCATGTGAAACGAGGGTTTACTTGTGCTTCAAGTGCAATGAGGGTTTACTCATGCTCCATGTGCAATGAGCCTTGGCTCATGCTAATTCAATGTTATGTGTTGTTGCCACATTTCCATGTTATGATTATCATGCTTTATCATGCCTTTATGTTCATGTCTCTCTTATGCTCTATTGATATGACTATTGCCTAACATGTATTGTACTCCTCATGTTATTCATTGTGTACTCCCTTACTGGGCTTTATAGCTCACCCTTTTCTTATGCATGTCCTTAGGTTATCCCATGCAATGCTAAGTACGAAGGAATGTAGTGGTCATGTAAAGGAAGTTTTCAATAAGGATGTTGTATTTCAAGTTTAAAGTATTAATGTAATGATCCTAAGCCCCATAGACAGTAAACCTCTCGATCTTGTTTGTTGTATCAAGTGAAGTTTTATGTAATAAAGCATGTTTAAGTTGTAATAAAAAGAAGGGTTGTCATAACTTATGTTCTGACCGCCGAACCGAGTCAGTGTGTCACCCGATCTGTCTGCGGATCTGCGTAGAAGTTGATGTCCCAAGATCACCGGTGAACCGTTTCTGGATCACAGACAGCAAGGAATTTCGTTGGCATCAAGAATTCCTCTATGAGTCTTGGATGCAGTACTGTGTGCAATGCTGTAGAATTGGCCATTCTGATTTGGTTTGCCGCAACAGAGGAAGGGATGGGTTCTCGCAGGTGATGAAGGCGCGAGGAGTTCTTAGTGGGGATCCTTCTGGATCGACTCCCATTCGTGCTACTGGTGTTCCGGCAGACCACTTGAATGCGCGAGGGGGTGTGGCTGAGGACAAGGATGTGGAATGTGTTGGTTCTGGCTATCTTGGTGATTGGGGTAATCACATGGGGAGTCCTTGCACTGATGATGCACTGAATGTTGAAAACATGGAGCAGGGGGAATGGCAAGATACAGGCATCGAGGTGAATAAGCGTGCTTGTGCCGTGAAGGAGGTTCGAGAGGCCTTACATCCAATAGTAAAGCAGGTTTTTGACCGCCTTAAAAGTGATCTTGGTGCTGGAGATCCACCTTTGAGGGAGGTTGCTGTCAATTCATGTCAAGTGCAGCCGATTTCTGACAATATGAGGGATAAAGGAGCTGGACGTGATAAGGAAAATCTTACCGTAGCTGGTTGGGCCTCTTCTGGTAATAGATTTGCAGGGCTGGAGCAGGAGGATCCACCCACTGGGATGGCTGATCGGCAGGATTTTGGGGTTCCTAATATCCCGGGACGTGGTGTTGTTAGTGAAATGAACCCTCATTGCCTTGTTGTGCCTGATCATAACATGCTCTCTCAGGCCGGAGGAGAGTCTCTTAAAACCTCAGATGATGTCTTGGGAAAGAAAGGTGTTGGAAGGAAGAGTTTGGTTTCTGTGAATATCACTGATAAATGGGGGAATATATCTGATAGTGAGAAAGAGAATTGTGGCAGAGCAGACAGACCTTCATATAGTGATATTGTTCAAGGCGGTCGAACGAAGATATCTGAAAGTGAAGGTGTCATGACTGCCCCACCAAAGAGGAGGCCAAGGAGAGACTACACAAATCTACCCAAACCAATGGCAACAAGGTCTGCACACAAGATTGGAGCATCCCAAGAAAATGTCATTGCAAATGGGTACAATGGAAAACGAAGAGGAGGGTCCCCGAAGAGGGTCAAAGTATTCAGTGGAAAATGGCCGGTCAAAGAGAAGTTGTCTGAGGAAATGTTGCGGAAGAAAAATATGTACCTTGAGATGATGCGCAAATACGAATCTTCTGAATGGGAGTCATCTGATCCTGGTGATGAGTTATCTGATGATGGGGAGAAGGATGCATATGGTTTTGATGTTATGTAGCGTTTTATTTTCTTCTGACTTTACTTGCACTTTTCTTTTAATAAATTTGAGGGACCAGGCTTATGCCTAGTTCAGACTTTCCTGGTATATAATAAAATTTATTTGATTTCTAAAAATTAAAAAATTACCATGATGTTGGAAATCGTCTTATCATTACAAGTAATATTTATAGTAAAAAATAATGTTTACAATACAACTTGTAATCATTAATATACTAAAAAATATTTTTTTGCCATTTTTTCATTTACATTATGTTAATTAAATAAAGTGTCATTAATACTCCCATGTGGCTCAATGGGGTCCCAATATCGACTCTAATATGACCATTTTTGTAAATGACTCATCCAGTAAGGCTAGGATATGTATTAATGTCATTTTTAATTATTATAATATACTTTTTACATTGAATTACCCGAATTACCATTAATTGTGGTAAATAAATGTAGAAAGTTACTATTAAGAAAAAGTTATTTAATTCTTATTGAAACAAATTTTACATGCTAATAAAAACAATTTATTTCATATTTTTGACATTTAATCCATAGAAGTGGTAAAATTTCATTTAAATGAAAATGTTAGTTTTTACTAACAACTAAGTATTATCACTATTCATCAAAAATTGATGTTTTACCGAAAACTACCAAAAATTTAGCCTAAGATATATTTGATATTCCCAATTCAAAAATTATGTCTATTATAGAAAATTAAAACATAAATTATTCATTAATAAATTTAATATTTATTCTCGTTGTCAAAACAAATAGTGTGTTTTTATGAAACAAAATCTATCAAAAGATAAATTGTTGTCTATATATAATTTCAATGTATAATTAATTCCAATGATAGAAATTGGATTAAATGGAAAAATAAAATCTAATTAAACTTTAAAAGAAGTAAATAATATAATATTACTATATAAATAAATTAGATTAAAAGGCAATTTTAAATTTAAATACAATATTTTTCATTATTCATAAAAAATGATTTTAATCAGAAAAATACCAATCAAATTACCAAAGAAAATTTTAATGTCCCAAATCTAAAGAATAAATTTATTTTGTTAAATAGAAAATATAAAAGTGACCAAAACTGTATTTATAGATTGATCTCCTTTAAAATATGGTAAATCGGCCTTTGAAAGTAATATTATGCTAAAAATTAGATTTTTTCACATTTTATGTTTCTAAATTTTATTTAACAAACATGTATAATAATATTGTAGTTAGTTTTGTTCATTGACTCCAATACAACAGCTATGAGTTAACTAAATTTTAAAAGAATAATTTTATATTATTAGTGTACAACATATGATTTCAAAGAAACTCGTTGTTGCGTATCGGGTACACCATCGAACATATCAACCCCTTTAAAGTAAAATTAATATTTAATTAATAAAAAATAGAATTAATTATTTAATTATTTAACCAATATGTTAAATCAATCCTCATTTTATCATTAGAGTCAGATTCAACAATTTGGTCTTCACTTTCTTTAAAATGATCAGATTGATCAAATTTCACATGAACAAATTCTCCAAAAATACATGAATATTTATCAAAAACAATATAAGCTTTTGAATTACCTGAATATCATAACAAAATGCCTTAATTAGATATGGGATCAAAATTACCAAGATTTTCCTTTCTGTTTATGGTGTAAACCTAGCATGAAAAAACATTAATGTAATTTAATTTCAGTTTCCTATTATTATAGTGTTTATATGATGTGTTTTTTAAAATAGGTTTGATTAAACCTCTATTTATTATATAACATGATATTCTTACAGCATGTTCCTATAAATAGGTAGGAACACTGAATTAATTTAGCACAGTCTTCACCCTTTAATGAAATGTCCAATTTCATCATAAAATTGTTAAATTTTGTTAGGGTGTCCTTTATGTAGGGAAGGTGTATTCAATACCTGTATTTGAGATGAAGGAATTATATTGATGATTATCAAACTCTCCACAATGATCACTTCATAATGAAATTAGTTTAGAATATTTTTCATTTTTATTAGAATTGAAAAAACATTTAATTATAGTAAAAGCTTCATTTTTATATTTTAGAATGTAAATCAAAGTAAATCTAGAATAGTCATAAACTAAAAAATAAACAAATAATTTACCAACCAAGCATGCTATTCTTTAAGGTCCAATAAAATCCATATGGATATGTTCTAGAGGATTAGATTTAGTAATTTTTTAATATATTTGAAGGATGATTTGTGCTTCTTGCCAAGTTGACATGCATCACAGAACCTATCACTTTCATATTTAAGAATATGCAAACTAGAAAATAATTGTATCTTAGAAAACTTATGTAAAGCATATATATTTCAATTTACAAGTATTCTATGCCAGATCCAAGATTCATTTATTTTAGCAGTTATGCATTTTACATTTTTTTACACAGGGAATTTAAATCCAGTTTGTAGACATTATCATTTGATAGTGGTCTCAATTTAAGCAATTTATCATTAAAAAAATAACAATAGTAATTAGAAAAGTCAAAAAAAATAACATTCATCACAATGTCGATAGATGCTTATCAGGTTTGGATTCAATCCTTATACACATAGCACATTATTGAAAGAGACTAATGAATGTATAATTGTTCAGATGCCAATAATCTTACATTTGGAATTGTCCACAAATGTGACTAAACCACCATCCTATTGAGTTAAAAATCCAAAATTTTATTAGTTTCCACTCATATTCCTGGAGCAGCCACTGTCCAAAAACCATATATCAGTTTGGCTTCTGTGACCTGTTTCTAGAAATGGAATTTAATCAATGATTCCTTTTGGAAGACATATTCTGTTTGGTCTAGTAGTGTTAGTTTTCAGAGATATGGGAATCCATATATAATTTGTTTTTCTATAAGAACCAGAATCATATAGACTAATTGCAACAAAGGATTTCTTAATCCCACATAATTTCTCTATCCTTAAATAACAATTTTCAGATATGTGCCCTCTTGTTCCAAAATAATTACTGTATACTTTACTAGTTATTGAATCACTGTAATTTTTATATATTTTAGTTTAATCACCATTACTACCTATTCCATATCAATTCTATTTAATGACATTTTTTCCTAGTATTTCATTTAGTATATTTTCTGCTTTTCTAAAAATAAGAGCTGCACTTTTGTTGGTTTTTATTTCTCTTTGTAGTATTTTTATTTTAATCTCATTATCTGTACAGTTAGTGTTAATTATGTTATTTTTTCTAGTAATTTCTGATATTGCTATTGCAGAATATCTCATTCTCATAAAAAAACATTATGAATATTTTTTAATGAATTATGTATATTAAATAAATATTCATATTTTTCATCCATCATATTAGAATAGGAAGCATGTTTAAGATTTTAACAATGAGAACTAGAATCTGAATTAGATGTGTAGTAAGATTTTACCTCATCAGCATTCTCCATAAAGTTGATATTTGCATTCAGACTTGATTCTATTTTATCTGAGTAAGACTTTGATGAGTTTCTAGAGTCTACAAAAACACTCCATGTAGCATTTATTGCCTTCTTTTTTCTGATCATAGTCATTTCTCTTGATGAATTTATTATTCTTCTCTTCCTTTAATTGTGGATAGTCAGGTCTAATATGATCATGTTTTATGCACTCATAACATATGACTTCCTTCTCATCTTTTATAAAATACTTTCAAAAAAAAAATCATTCCATAAAATATAATTATTTTTTGGGATATCTGAGCCATTTACACATCTAAATTGAATATATCAAAACTATCTTATTCCACATTTATTTCCTTTTTCCTCATCATTCTGATTTTTTTGGATGACTTTTTTAAGGTAGAGTCTCCCCTCTTGATCAGAACCTTATGCCCATTTTCTTAATCCTACATGTCAACCTCATGTATCATTAGTGTTCCAATAATTATCTAATTGTAAAAGTTTTTACAGCTGAATATTGTATCATAGCAGAAGAAATTCCATTCCATCACGGTGGCAGTACTCATACTTCTTTTATGGATTTATCAGCTTGTTTGATCAGATATCCCAAGGAAGTGATGTTATTGACAATATCATTCAACCATCCATTCATCTATTTGATTATTTCTCCTTTAAACATCCTATATTTATCATATTTTAGTTTATAAGTAGAATACCACATCTATATGACATTGTTAGTTCATTTATAATCAACTGAAATTGTCTTCCACATTTCATAAGTCTTATAGAATAAAGATACTATATTTAATTGATCTGGTCCAAGACCACATATGATATCATTAATAGATTTCACGTTTATGTCGTACTCTGCTTCTATATCAGCACTCCATGTTTCAGGTTTCTCTAGAATCACATAGGGAGAAAGAATTTTTAAGTAGAGTCTGTATCCATAGTTCATTAAATAAATGATCATCCTTGATTTCTAGCATCCATAATTTTCCCCATTTATGTAGGGAGATCGAACAATTAAAATAACATCTCGTGTATCATCCATTAAGATCTGTGTAATCCAACAAAATTCTTCTAGTTATATATTTGAAAAAAGATCCACCTATGATGCAAATTGTTGGATCGGGTTATACAAAATATACACAAGAGGGGGAGAGTAGTGTATTTTATAATTTAATCTCAAGATCATGATTCATCTTTTCACCTTTATCCTAATTAATAAGTAGTGAAAAATAAATAGAAAAGGATACATAATGTATAGTGTTTCATGGAATAGATGTCCCCGAGACCATTCCACCAATGCTCTACTCATTGAGCTTGGTGATTTTCACTATCTGGTGCTCTTATCAACAGATCGTTCCACAAAAGAGTGTAGGAAGTTGACACCATTACAACATTAAGGAAAAACAGATACCTCTTGTCAAAACATGGAAATGAAAAAACAATTTAGTATTAGAATTTGGACACTCAACGTAAACGATTATTTGATCTCTCGAATACATTCTAGTTGTTAATCAAAATTGCAATAACACACAATTGATATTCGATGGGTTGTCGATTCCAGATATGATGTTCTTCATTTAAATAGTATTTACGAGTCGATCAGGTTTCAGTAAATCTTGAAATATACTTTGGAACATTAATAGTAGTGTATTAAAAAAAGATATTCGATGTAGAATTGGTGAATCTGTAATCGATATTCTTCTTTGCCTGAAAACAATGATTTTTCTATTTTCTCAATATATGATCTATAAGTCTCGATTGTCTCTGTAAATTGTAGCAGTGAAAAACTCAAGAGAATTATATATATTTTTCTTCTATTTAATTATTCGCCCCTTTAATTGTAATACAAAATAAAACTATTATATAAAAATATATATGTGAATTCTACATTAAAATGTAGATCCCCAAAAGTCGCCTTTAGAATAGCGATATTCAAATATTTGAATAACTAGATCATATATAACTACCCATAAAATTTTCCATGAAAATATCCTATTAAATCAATCCATTGAATCATAAAGAAATATCTTTGAATCAGTCAAATACATTATTTAGATTCATCCATTTAATATGGCATTAAATCATTATAATAATCAGCATAAAGACCATTGCTTTAATAAAGTATAATTTAAATATCCAATGCAAAATGTACGGTTGAACTGCATAACATGCATTCAATGATCATAAGGATCATAACGTAAGGTTAACCATAAAAGTAATGTTGATCATATATTCCTTTCTCTTCATCTCTCAAACGAACAACACATAATCCTTAATTTTATCAGCTTCAAAACGAAAATTAAATGATCCAATGTAAGGTAGTTTACAAAAGTATGGTCGATGAACAGTAATTTTGAGAAACAAAGAGGCCATTCCATAATAACACAGAAATCATATGGCATAATATTAAGATATTCCAAATATAAGGTTCCTTCCAAACGTAGGGTTCTTTCTTCCACATATTTCTGACAATGTATGGCTTCTTAACCATACTATACTGATAACATGTATGCAAAAATTTTCATCCTTACGATATGCTTCTCAATGTGGGGTATAGACCATGATTCCATAACATTCTAATGTTATTTTTGAACACATTGAGTATGAACAGTATTTACAAAACATGCTAATGCGATTTCCAAACACATTGAAAAGTATACCACTCAGATTAAAATGATTAAAAATTAATTCAAAATGGAGAAATAAAAAATATTAATTTACAAAAATATACTCAATGTAAAATCATTAGAATAAAAAATAAGGGTAATTTTGAACACCAAAATCATTATAAAAAGATAGAATATTGTTTAAAAAAACACTTTCTCAACATTATGTTTGTAGAAAAATATAGTGGGATGCATTTTTTTGGTTTTTGAAAATGTTTATGTCAATTGAATTGGTATAATAGCATTCATATATTCAATTGCTGAAAAAAAATTGTTGAGTTGGTCACATGATTAGTTGATTTTAATTTTAGGACAATAGAATGTGATGTGTCCATAAGATCATAAAAAAATAATGTTGGATGTCTCGATAACTAAAATATCATAATAGACTATAGAATTGTTTTTTATGTGGAGTAATATGAAATTACAACAATGCAATGTTTGTTCTGATCATTAATTGTATTGGAATTACATTTTGGTATTATGAATATTGATTCATGTGAGAAATGATTAGATGATATGATGACTAAAAGTTTTATAATGTATGATAAATATTTTATATAAGTGTAATCGAAATTTATTTTACCTATAAAATTTATATGATTCTCGCAGGTTATTATTGATGTCCTCATGGATCTTGATATATGATTTATGTTGAAAAAGGGGAAGAACTTGATGAACAGAAATGTGAAGACTATGTAATTATATATAGTATAGAATATTAAATGACTTAAAAAACTCGTTAAATATCACATACACATTGTTGATATTTAGTTGGCTGATTTTTTTATCTAAATATCTTAATGGAATTTCAATTTTTTTGTGTTTCATAAAAAAATAATCAACATTCTTATTAACCAATTTTACAAGATCATCAACTGAGACAACCCACTTATATCACTTGAATATACTAAATATAGTTTTCTCTATGATAATGTGTCAATTAATTCTAATATGATTCCTATAATACCCATGAGAATTAATGTATATTAAATTTACTTCAATGGGATAACAATTTAATAAATAATTATCTATATTGTTGAATTTATGACGATTTATTATTATTGAGAATTTGGAATTCATTAATCAAAAGAACAATGGGTCACAAAAGGTTGAAATCTATTATTTGGATACTAGATGATGAAAAATCGATTGATTCTTGTTCAAAATATTTATTATTTATGGGTTAATGTCTCATTGATTAATTGGATTTCAATTAATATGATTTGAAGGAATGTTATTATCGTGACTGAATTTTGAAACAATATATCACTATTAATAAAGGAATATCTATGGGAATTTTTTTTCATAAGTAATAATTCCCTCCAAATGAGTTGTTATAAATAATTTATAACAATATTTAATTTGTGAATAATTACATCCCTATATAAATAATTAGTTGGTACCCACATTGGTGCAACACCTTGAAAATTGAAATGTACATTGGTTTCTTATTTGCATTTAAAACTATATTTCAAATAAATATATTTTTTACAATTGTGCATTGAGATTATAACATGTCTCATAGTATAACATAATATTAAATTATTTTTTAAATAGAAAATGCTTATTTGCTAATCCTCTTAGTGGTTCGTTAAATCCAGGGTAAAAACCCTGACTACATAATTATATATTATACCATTTAAAAACTAAAATGGAATTTATATAGTATTTAAATTTTATAAAATATGTAATTATAAATTTTTTGGTCCTATATTATAAATAATTATATAATAAAGCTCAAAATATTGAATAATTACATTTTTATTATTGTATATTTTTATAATTATTAAAAAACAAAGATTTTTATAAAATATAATTTTATAATATTAAATAATTTTTATTAAATAATTATCAATTGGAAAATAGAAATGTCTAAAAATTCAAAAAAAGAAATATTAAAATTTTTTAAGCATCCTGGATTATTATTTTTATAGTAAAAAGATAGAATTATAAATACAATATTATTTAAAACATTATAATAATATATCAATGATCTAACAAATTATAATATAGTTTTATTGAACCGAAATTTATATAATACGAATAAATATTAATAAAAATGCAGTAAAATATATTTTGAAACTAATAATGTAATTTATAAAGCACAATCTGTCCATGCATGTAAGTAATAAAAGTGATTTTAATTTTGTTTGTTTGATTCATTCCTAAAAATTAATAAATATGGCTATAAAGGGTTAAATAATGTTGAAAACAATATATATCTATAAATTAAAAATAGAATTACAAAAATAGAATATGTAATTATTATTTTTTGGAATATTATTATATCTATTATTTTTTCCCTCTAATCATCCAAGTCACTACTGAAAATACCCCAAACCCCCCATTGAAATATAAATACATAATAACCTTTCATTACCCATTCTCTTATAATTTTTAAAATATAAATACTCAATATGTCATAAAGATAATTATTATGTCATCAGACCCCAGGCCCTAAAGGATTTTGTTATGTAATAATGAACTAGGCCTCAATGAATTTGTAACATCAAAATAATATATTTCTTCAATATTGAATGAATAATGACATAATTTAGATTCATTTTTAATCATCCACAAAACATTCAAAAGATGAATGTTTTTTGTTATTATGATATTATAGTACTATTCCAAACCACCATTCTATACCTATTTTCATATATACTCGTAGGGAAACAAATTAAAAATAATTATTTTTATCCATCTATAAATATATTTCCAATTCATTAAATATCATTTCCATTAGTTTTTGGAAATGATATATATTATATAATTTACTTTATTTTTTAGTCATAAATTAGTTTTTTAAATCGATAAATATAATGGAACCAATACAATGAAATAATAATGAAAAATGAAAAATTATAATAATAATATCATCCAAAAATTATATTTAAAATGAAATAGTAATATATAAATTTCAATGAGATTTTTGAAAAAGTAATAACAACATTTATTATAGTTAATGTTTAATTTATAAATAGTTATAGGATTATCATAAAGGAAGATTAAACATGATAGATTATATAATGACCTTATATATAAATAATCACATTCAACAATTCATTTTATTATTATATAATTTTACATAATTCTCCTTATAATTTTTTTGTTGTTCGTTTGTAGTTAAAAGAAAATATTATTATTATTAATTTTTTTTTAAAATTAAGTCATGTATTCATCAGAACAATAAAAATTGTGTAAAATATAGAAACGACACAAATCCATAGATGGTATTTTAATCTCATAATCTATATTTTCATTTATGTGTCGTATTATTGATCTAAAATAATTTATGCTGATTTAGTATAACTATATACATAATTTTATATAAATAATTAATTGAATTATAGGTATTTATATAACATTTCCTCAATTTCCAATACCTATATGGAGAATTGAAACCACTGAAGTATCATATATAGACTCTAAAAATGAACACCTTATTGGGATTAATTCTTTCCATATCTATCCTAATAGTTTTATTATTCTAGGACTCCATTTATATTAATGATTATCATTGGTAACATTAATATTATATTGATTTAACTCTTTTAAATTTATTTGGTTGAATAAAAATAAATGTTCATTAATTTGATAAAGACTTATTCATTTAAATTCTCATTGATTGGCACAATAGAAGATTTTCCTAAAAAAATATCCCAAATTTTTAGATGAATATGCAACAAATTTCACAAACAGAACACCGGGGACTGAAATGGTATAATATATTTGATATTATTAACACAATAATCATATTTTGATAATGAACACCAACATACCAAAATGTTATTATCACATTTTACTCCCCTCATGAATTCCCTCTTTTAACCTTCTTTTTTTACCTATATAATTTAACATATTCATGGGTTATAACATCTTTTATATTATTTTAGACATTTGATACATATATATAAGATTTAATGTTATAATAATATATATATAAGTTACTTTGATCAGAAATATAAAAAATTAAGTACATACCCAAAAAAATTATAGTTCTATAACATGAGTCATAGATTAAAACATTATCATTTCTGTGAAATATAGACTTTGATAGTGATAAATCATAATTAATAAATAAGTGAAAAAAATGTAGTATCAAAAAAAAATTTCACCGTCATAAATATAGTTAAACAATTCATATTTCATGATTTTTTACCATGAACTTCAATATAGAAGAACCAAAATCAATGCATTTTTCATATTGTGGATCAAGATACACCTATTTACCATTAATGTATTAGAATTCTCATTTTACCCCTATCTGATCAACCCCATAGACATGCTTCACATTTTAATATCATCATATAATATGATTTACCCAAGTAATTCTATAAATATATAGGTCTCTCCCATAAGATAATAAAAATCATAGGTATGTGTACGAGAGGATCATAAAACATTCATTATATCATAACCCATGAAATGAAATAGGTTTCACAATAGTTTAATCAAATAGAAAATCATTAAAAACTGATAGGTTTCGTACTAATTTGATCATTTACCATATCATAACCCATGTATGAATATAAAAGTTTCAAAATAATTTTATCATGATAATCATATTGGGAGGGAAATGGGTTTCATATTAACATCTCTAATATAAACCATTATTAGAAGAATGTAATGGAATACATGAATAATCTTTTTAATAATTCATTTTTTTAATTAAAAAATTTCATCTGAAATGGAAAACGATCTTGAATGATAAATCACATTGAATGTTTCTTGTGAAAAACAAAATATTATTTAGTAATAAAATCATCAATTTTTTTATAATTCATTAAAAATATATTTATTTTAAAATAAACATGAAAATTTATAATGTCTTATTTAAAACATTGTGAAATCATGATGAATAAATACTTGGTACATGTAGTACCCAATATAATAATGTTTCCATTCAAATGTTCTCTAAAATTCTAATATGCCTTATTTAGAAAATGAAATAATGAATCCTTTATGATTTTTTAATCAGATATGTGTAACAAAATCAAAATTAAATCATTTTTATTATTTTATAAAATTTTATTTAATAAATTTTTTAAAAACAATTATTTTAAAGAAATATGGTATTTGAGTGATGAGAGGATAATTTTTTATTAAAAAAATAATATTATATTAATATCTGGAGTACATAATAAGGGGATTATACAAGGAAAAATTATTTTGACTAGTAATAACATGAGAAAATAAAAATTTAATTTTATTTATTTTTATAACATATTATTTAATAATTTGCAGAATAATCACGTGTAATCTCATCAAATGATGAGATTGTAGCATAAATCCATTTACATTATGGGAATGATAAATACAAAACCCCTGAAAGAGTAAGAATAAATAAAACATTGATAATAATCAGAAAAATTAAATTCATGATATTAAATTTCCAATTTGGTATATATACACCTCATAATGAATTATAGGTCCAAATCATAACATATGTCTAAAGGAAAGAAATTTGTGAAAAAAAACCCTTACTGTTTTGGAATCTATTGAAAAGTAATACTTTTAAGAGAGAGATCCAGGGATAGATATGTAAATAAATATAAAATTATAGAGACTTACCATAAGATATATTCATGTGTTTTACATACACCAAATAAAACTAAATAATGCAGAATATGTCATTTGTGTCGTAGAACTAAAAATTGAGACACAGATCCCATACAATAAGTATCGACAACTGTCATAAATTTTCGAATGTAAGATAAAATTAATATAATTTTTTGTTATATCAATTATATAATGAGAAATATATATATATATATATATATATATATATTCATATACTTATGACCATTTATTAACATGTTTTTAATATTTCCATGTTATACTCACATTTTATGCAATGATAGCTTTATTTTTCCTCTATGTTTTGATTTGTTGTTTTTATTCCTCTCACATTGATAAGGTTTCTTTAATATCTAAAATTTTTATGACGAAATAAATATGATATCCACTAATAATACATGTATTTATTGTTTTATATAGATTATATATATATATATAATGAAATACACCATTCGTAGGGATGGTTAGCCATAAGTATACATGAATATTTTTTTTATTTCTTTATGGAAATAAATAATTATATCTAAATTATAAATAACCATTACATGATAATATTTATGTAATATATGTGAAATATTACAATTTCAAATGACTTTTCTGAATTCAATGATGGAATTGGAAAAATAACATCACTTTGGGAGGAGGCACATCCACGTACACATGGATGACATTATTATATTATGATGAAATATAATTCAATATGGAACTTGTTATATAAATTTTAAATAAGACCAATAACATAATAATAATATTATATAATCAATAAATCAATTATTTTATGTATCTATCAGTGGTAGTGATGTAAAATGGATAACATCAGTTCTGGAGGATGTAATCTAATATACACAAGAATGTTGATTTATTAAATAATTTTACTAAGGATGGTATGATTTTAGGACCCTCCAATAATATAAAACCATTTTATAATATGTCATTAACATAAGATATTCTACCATTATGGTGTAATAATATCTCAGGTAGATTGATTAATAAACAAATGATGTGGCTTGGTTAGGGGTGTTACCTCTCATTTTGATAACATTTTTTGGTATTGAGGAAAATTATTCACACTGTGTATTTTTGAAAAAACTATTTTTCCATTATGTTATTAGGTAATTAATTAATAATATTTGGTTAAATAATTTACAAAACAATGGGTTATCAGTGTATGGAGAGGATAGTAGTGTGTGTGTCCTTTTATAGGTGATGTGAGTGGAAAACATGTATTTTATTAAAATAAAAAAGTGTACAAACATTTTATACATGAAAAGGGATCTAAAATGGTTCATTAATGTATGAAAACGAGATAACATTGGAATATTTTCAAAAAAATGTCGTTGGACATATTTTGGGCGATTTTTAACCCTGTTTATTTTAGTTTAATCCTTTATAAACATGTTTTTTAATATGGTAAATAATATATATAATTTTTTACTATTAATTATCATAAATAATTATGTTTTAATTATTATATATTATAATGTATTTTTATTTCGAACATGTAATAAAATATTTGAAACCCCATTTACAAAGGGTAATATTTTTCTCTAAAATTTATAACATAGTTGTAATGTGAAAGGGGTTTTCCAAATAGAAAATTTCCATATGTTTAACATAATTTTATTTCAAAATTAAATATGAAATTCATAAAAATATGATAAATTTTATTAATATAGAATTTATCCAAATATTTTATACGTAAAAAAATATTTTAATGTTTATGTTTTTAAATTCATTAAATGTAATGAATAATAATAATAATAAATATCATTTCTCAATATTCTTTGAAAATATTATCAAATCAAAAAGCTCTCAAAAAAGAACCATACGATAATTATGAATTTTAAATATGAAAAAATTTATTATTATTTTTTAATCAATTTTTAATAGTTGATGAAATTAATTATATATTTATTGCACAAAATGAGATAAAACAATCTTTTAGAAAATTAAAATATTAATAATAAGAATGTGAATATTCTAATCTATTATCTATAAAACACAGAAGAATAATGTTAAAAATGTTAATGAATATATATTTTTAAATTTTAATTAAATAATTCCCTAAAAATTTTTTATATAATTTATTATTACAAAACCTATTTGTGCGCATAAATATTGTTCTTTAATAAAATGAATCCCCTTATTTTAAAATGGTTATGGTATAATTTTTAATTAGTTGGTATCAAAATTACTCATTATATTCACACGTGTAAACCTTATATGTTTTAAATTTAGTTAATAATGTTTATACCAAACATTCTAATTGCATTGTTATAAAAATTATATTTAATAATTTTTTTTTTAAATAATGTCATTTTTTGTTTAAAAACATTGTTGCATGTAATGTAGGATAAACATAGTGTCACATGTAACACAAGATAATATCAATGAAATCTATAACACAAGATAATCATACTATATTATATAATGATATGTAAACTCGGTGTTGTGTGTAATGAAAAATATCGAAAATATTAAATTCATTTAAAAAATAATATACAAAATCATTGAGAGTAATATTCTACCCCATTAAATAATTTATAACCTCGCAATTTTAACATGTTCTCAATAAAATTTGTTTTATCTCATTATAATACCATTCTAGAAAACCAATAAAGTGAAAAAATTTAATCAAAATTATTGTTGATAATATAGAATGGGATGTGGGAAGATCATCTAAAATGACACATATTTTTTTTCCAAATAGATATTAATTGGGGATAAGTGAATCAACAGACTATTAATAGAAAACTAGTACCTATATACTGATGTGGAGTTATAGACACCATGGTACAAATAAAGTGAAAACCCCATAAATATATAATAAAAATAAATGTGAAAAATTTAATTAATTTCATTAAGAATTTTTTTAAAGTGATGGGATTTAATTTCCAAAAGCTATTTTTAATGTTAGGGAATATTTATGAGAAGATTAACTTACATGATTTCGTTCAATCTCATAGCAACACTACCCAACATAGGTTTGAAATTATCAATAATTAATTAACCTATATCCAAAATTGATTAAATTACCTTGAGTAAAATCAAAAATGAGATCCTTAAATGGATGAGAAGCCATTCAATCAATCATTATATAACAAAAACCAAAATGGTTATCAAAGGCTGTATATAAATCATCATATTCTGAAACAAAAAAATAATCACTAGGACCTCTTCTAAAATTAATCATAAGAATTCACATAAATTTTTACTATATTAAAAATTCTAAAATTCAAAATTAAAAAATAAACCAACTATATTTCTTAAAATTCATCCCCCAAGAATCATATTGTACAAATTTAATGTCATACACTAAATATGTAAATATCTTAATCATATATTTTCCTAAATTATGGTAATATATAGAGTAACTATACAGCTTTAATTAAATCATAAATTATTCCTCATTCATTTAATAAAACCATTGATTATTAAATATATACATTAAAAATTTACTATTTTAAAATCATTCAATTATAACATAAAAAACTTTTTTCACAAAAATCATAAAAAATATACGGCCATCAATAGTGTCCAATTTATTTTATCCATATATATCATCACATTAACATATCTCAATTACATTTTCAAAATTCTTGTAACAAATTAATGGATATCTTAACTCAATCATTGTAACACATTTATATAATGTCACTTTTCAAGGTCATCAACACCATTCATTTGATTTTTCAATTCTATTATAAAAAATTTACATAGAAAACTCAATTTATATTTCATGATTCATATAAAATAATAATAATTATAATATATAGATACTTCAAAAATCACACATACATCTCAAAACATTAGATAGAAATATCCATTTTATCCCTTAATAAATCATTCCTACAATATGAAATGGGTATCTTGTCTAAAAATTCATAAACCACAATATAATCATTCATCTCAGGTTTAACATAAGAAATACTATTATAATATCCCATAACTATTAAATTTGTATGTATTTTACACATCGTCTGATATATTTCCTTTAATTTTACATCATTGAGGATCATCTTTATGAGATTTAAATTAGCATATCTATTTTAATAATGACTACACATTGGACATTTTGAATCATTAATCCTCTATGATATATTTTGGATAAAATTACTCTTATCCATTATATTAACTGAAAATTTAATTTTTCCATTGAAATAACATGCTTTCTAACAATGTTTTACACAGGGAGAATTATTATATTCCATTGATAAATTTAATTAGGAGATTCTTTGAAAATTTTCTACATATATGAAACAAAATATTATTTATTCCATGAAGTCATCCACATAATACTATGATAAAAGATATCTAGATATTATTTTCTATGTTTGAGGGTTGGTTGAGGTGTTTTTTCATTTATAATTATAACTGATTAGGAAAAAAACCAAATATTCATCACTCTATTTTTCATCCCATTTGGTTTAAAATCAACACATTTTCTATCATGTTATGTGTGCTTTCAGTTCATTATATTTCAGAAAATTTAATTAAACCAAAAAGAATAGCGTGAGTATAAATAATCATATTAGGTAATTAAATAGTTATTAAAAATCAATTTTATTGTGAAATATTCATGTGCGATTCTTTTAGAATATAGAAAACAAAGGTTTATCGAAATTAATTATTAGTTGTAATATAAATCCTTTATGATTCTATATAATTATTTTATAAATTTCTAAAGAATATCCTATAGGAGTGTAAAATGAGTAGTGCAACAATAACCATTATCATGAAGTATGTGATGATCAATTATTGATCTATATACAATTTATTTAGTTATTATATATAAAAGATTTTTGATATTAAAAGCATACATGGCCTAGTATTAATAAACCATTAACTAAACATTATTAATGTCTACCAACTCATCACCCTTGAAAACGTTCCAACACAAAAAAGATTATCTGAACAATCCAAAATTTTTAGTTAAATATCTTGACATTTAGTTGAATCCTTATTATTGTAATGAGGTTGATTTCAAGATATTTTAAATGTTTAATATGAGTCTCGGAGTACACCATGATAAAAACGAAAAATTATGCCACAAACTGATCTATGTACAGCTCAATGATTCCATTCATCAAGGGAATAAGAACATATTGTTTGTTCTTTATCCCAAGTGACATAATAAAGAACTCATAATAGCTATTACTATATGTAAATGTATTCCATGGTATGCCATATGTTCAAACTGTCACCTAATGACAACCCAATCTCATGTTGTTCATGGAAAAAAATTATTGCAATAAACTATTCAGTGATATATTTGATACGTGGAAGTGGATTTCAATTCTCTAATTATAATATAACACCCCAATATTACACGATATTATTATTTCTAAATTATTCAATGGCTTGTGTTGTAGGAAATACTGAGTTTAAGCGCACCATGACCTATTAAACTATCCATTTAAAAAGTTTTTATGAATATTATTAACCAAATATTGAAACTTAAAAATTATATTTTCCAAAATAAGATTTATTTTTGAATTTGGAACATCAGAAATAGAATATGGGGAATTTTTTTCTATTTTACTAAAAATTTTCTATATTTGTTGAATACGGAAAAATAATGCTTTGTTGTTAAAAACTGAATTTATTTATTTAAATTGTTATTTATTGTAGGTATATATATTTAAATTAAAAATAGAAATTTAAATAATATATTAATCCAATATAGTTAATTGGAATCATTTTATATTATAATTGGATACAAAAATGTACTAAACATTTGAATGTTTAGTTTACCACCTTTTTTCACACATACAAGATTTTCATTGAACATAATTTTACAAATTAAATAAATTTACATTCCAAAAATAGACATACATTGTTCTAATTATTAAGATAAATGTGTTCAAATCAGATTACTATATTTTTTTGTTAATAGTATATCCTGGATTTTATTTACCACTGTTAATGATAAATATTGTATTTAAAGGAAATAAAATATTTCAATTATAAAATATTACCCTAATATCTATGATAGTTTAATGGTTTTATTTTTTACACCATGATCTACCATATTTAAAAAATATGATCATTTTGGATCATCTTTTGTTATATTAGGATAATTTTTTATTTTATTTTATGAAAAGTGAAAATGACATATTAAAATTTTAATAACTATATCATTTTTAATTTTAGTTTTTATGAGTGATATGGTAGATTATAATTATTTTTATAAAAATAAAATATTTATTTACAAAATGTAAATTTATTTATAATTTTAGTAAATATTTAATTAATTAAAATGTCAAAACAGTGGGGATTTAGTAATTGATTTGTTAAAGGAATAATCAATTAATTGATATTAATAACATTAACATAGATATATCTTTATTATTTTGATTCCATCCATTATTTTTTTTGTTTTAATTTAAATTTCAGGGATGCATTTATGTAATTTTTTTTGTTGGAATCATGTTCTTAGGAATTTAAAATAATCATGTATTAAATATTATCAAAATTGAAAGAAATGAAATTTAAAAAAAATAATATTTATCAAATGATATAATATTCATTGAAATATATTGGTCATCTATATAACATGGAGAATGTTAGAAATTTTATATCAGGTAATTTTTTTTCCATTTTATAATAACTATATTAGCCCTATTTTGTGGAAAAGTCAAATAGACACATTAATAGTTATACCCTTTAACAAATGGTTAAACCCAAATGATAAGTTTAATTTTGTAAACCATACTTGCCTAAAAATCATTAGTTGTGAGAATTTATACCCATACTCATATTATACTCATAATAACTCATTTTTTACATATTATAAATCAAATACCTATTTATATTAAATTAATATTGTATGATTTTCCAAAAGTGCCCCTCCACTCGCTAATAAAAGGCCACATACCCTTCTCTTTTTTTCACACCTCTAATGCCCATTCTCCCAACCAACTCCTCCCAACTTATACTAAAAAATATCTATCTTCATCGTAGAGTCCAAAAATTGTTCTCAAATTCATCACATGGGGTCATTTTGATCATTTAAAATAGAGATACCAGAAGAAGATGTAGTTTTTAAACAACTCTATTGAATTTGTTTTCCTCTTCTACTTCCTCATCTTATATTTTTTCTATAATATAGAAATAACTAATGTATTATCTACATTGTTATTATGATTAATACAATGTATATAAATAATGAATATAATGGAATACTTAATCATTATAAATAATATACCATCCAATTACAAACCATTTAACCATTAAGGTAATGATATCATTGCTCGTGCGTACATATGACCTACCTTCTCTATAATGTGATAATATTCAACATCTTATAGATACATATAATAAGGATTATGAAATTTAATATAATGATTGAATACAATATTTATGAAATTAATATAATTATGGATATGAAGAAGATATATCTTATACATAAGAAAAAAACTTTCATGGAAAAATAAGAATAGGAAGAAAAGGAAGTTGACATCCAAAACAATGATAATTCAAAAATATTATTTAAAATGTGATTTAATTGGATCCTATATGATATTATAAATAATAATATTGTCTAGTTATAATTTAATAACATACTTTTTCCATTATACAAGAGGTTTACTAACCCAAGACTAATGAAATGTAAGAGGTAAGGGTAAATTTCACATTCAAATTATTTTCTGACATTTTCATTACCAATGTATCTACTGGGAAATCTTTATCATCCACTTCATTGCTTCATTAAATATATTTATAAATATTGTCTATTTTATTTATTATTTTTAGCATTGTTCTTATTTTCATAACACATTTTTATAGGAATAATTCAATCATTTTCTTGACGAGGTACATTATGACGATTTCTTGAAATAATGGAAGGAATTGTTTTAATGTATATGTAGAGAGTGGAAATTATCCACTATTATGGTGAAATAAAATTTTAAATTTTACCTTTTAAAAATACATGTTTATTCTCACAAAAGTCATTTTCCTTAATAATTGTTCTTCTTTTAATCAATTTCATCGTAAAAAAGGGATATTTCTCTCAAATAGTTTCAAGGAAATTGTTAGATTATTTTTTCCATTGTCAAAAACATTTTTTGTATATTATGAATCCTTAAGGATTAGTTAATATGATAAAATATACCATATTTTATTAAATTTTTTATTATATGATTGATAGTAGATATTCTATTTTTATATAGTTCCTGATTTATGGATAATGTATTTTCATTTTTTATGTTGGTTTTAATGAAAATGATTATGTTATATTTCACCATTTTCATATGAAGAATGCACTAGAAATAGAAAGTGATGGGTGGGGCTGAGTATAGCCTCTCGATGATTCTCTAGGTCTCATGAGACTATCTATTTTGTGATTTTTACCTCTTTATGTATGGTCTACACTCGATGCCTTGACATTATCATTATGATTTCCGATAATATTCATTCCCTCATATAATATTATTTATTGATATTTCATGACATTATATGACTAATAGAAAACCCATGAGAATTTATTAATTGAATTATTTGATTTATTATTTCTGTATTATATTTATGATTCTGTTTAAACATCTTGGGAATTAGTGTTATACCTTGTCATAAACATTTATGAATATTTATGATAGCATCAACAATATTTTTAATCCATACTAGGAGTTGAGCTCACAGCTTTATAATTTTTTATTTTCACCTAGGATGAGAAGAAGAATACTATAAATAACCTATATGGATAGTATAATTGATATTATTTGATACAATGTGGTCATTACTTTCATAATGTATTGTAAAAATTATGTTTGTATCTAGTTTTTGAATGTCTACTAAATGAATAGTCACTTTACGATTTCAATTCATTTGATTTTGAAAATTTAAAAAAAAAGCAAAAAAATTAAGAAACTATGGTCATTGTGTTGTAATAGATATCATATTTAGTTTATTATAATCCTTGGATTCTATATTTTTGAAAACATTGAATACAGAACATTACCCTAAAATAGACATTGAAGATTAGTATGTAATAACAACAAAAACCATTGGTTCTGTATAGATTATGTGTGTCTTCCATTTAATACATCCTTAAATGGATACTACAAGTGGACGTTGATCTGGAATAGATATACCGAGGAGTAGCAACTCTAATAAGGTGATTCGGGCCTAAATCATGGTAACCCGATACAAAAAAAAGAACCATACTACATACCTTATTTAGTAATCCTGGAGAAATGCATTGGATAATTCAAATTTTCATTAAAAATAATTATAATAGATTAATGAGTAACCATAATTCCAATGAAACCAATTTTATCATTATGGATTTGATATACATAAATTTTTCAATATTTGGTACATATTTCACTAGTCTGTATTTATGAATTATGATTCATAACATAATATAGTGTATACCATTATTTTGAAATGGTTTTTAGTGGAAGGAATGGAAACTGAATCAATGTACATTGTCAAGGTTGAGATTCTTCTCCGATGTATGATAATGTACATGGAGTAGGTGATTAAAATTATATTTATCTTATCATAACCAAACTATGATAGCTGACTCAAGTTATAAATAACAACCTAAACAATGTAGGGAAACCTACTGCACATTCCATATGATCAATTTTTGAATTCTTATTGAGACAACAACATTGAATGGTCATTGGGTATATATAACTATTTATGGTTGAACAATGTATATGTTTCATAGATAAAATATCTTATACTTTTGGGAGTGACAATATGAAACAAATCACAGTATTTATGGCCTATTAGGAGATGAAGATCAATGGTTCTAAATAAATTCAAACCATGATAAATGATGAAGAAATATAAGATATGGAATGAGGGATTTTAAAAATCTTTCAAAGATAAATTATTTTCTCATGAACAACAAGATGATATGGAAAGAATATTAATGATTTCATATAAATATGATAACGATAATTTTGTAATGTATGAGGACAACATCAAAGACATAACAAAAAATTATGAAGACTACATACATTACCTATGAAGTAAGATTGATTGATTCTTCAATTAATTAAAACCAATCCTTTGACAGGAAGTATTATCACAATATTTGTCCCCATTCAAAGATATAGTCTCATGAGATTTCAAGATAGAACAAAATCCTCTATGTCTTATGATATTAATGTAAATTAATAATAGAATAGGCCCCCTGAAAAATATAGAAATTGAAATAAAGGGAAGAAGAGAAAACTTGACATTCCACAAATTGGTAATTGTAGGAAGAAGCACCTTCATATATCTGTATAGGGGATGGGAGTTTGTTACATTTTTGGATGAAAATTCCACTAGGATAATGCTTGCAAGGGGAAACAGAATCTACCAATGTTCAATGCTAATATTTTAATGATACTATATTTTATAAAAGTTATTGAATTATGAGTCAAAGAGACATGCCCCCAAAAGGACAAAGGATAATTTCAAATTGTTTCTATTCCAACTACTATTGTTTTTGTTCCTAATATTGTGGTTGTAGGTACTTTAATTGTCTCCTAAAATTTAGTTAATGCTTAATTTGATTATGGATCATCACGTTCCTTAACATATTCCAATTTTTCATTAAAAATTTGATATTCCTAATTAATTTTAACAAGGGGGGTTTCAATCAAAACCCCTAAGGGATGTCTCATTACAAAAAAAATTTGTGAGGAAGTTCCCATTATGGTATATTATTGTTCCATTCAGATTATTTTATCATCATACCTGTGTTCAAATTTGTTATAATACTTAGTATTTATTGGATATCAAAATATGATGCGAAAATATATTTTATGAAGAATGATGTTACGATTTTTGAGGAGAATATGGAATCAATTTTATTTAGATAATAATATTAATCACCTTATTGTTATGAAAACCCACCCCAAATAGCTTTACTGAATGAGATTCTTGGGAGGAATAGGAAAATAATCTTTTATTCAAGGATGAAATATTAAAATTAAGGATATAAATATTTTAAAATAATACATTGATGTGGTTCCTAAGGATTTTCCTAGAAACCCCCCATACCATGAGGAACTGTTTTGTATTGATTTATTTGTTAATAAAATACAAATATCGAAGAATCCATATAGAATTTCTATAGTGGAATTAGTAAATATGACGAAAAAACTATAGGATTGACTTATTATGGGATTTATACTTTGTAGTGTTTTATGTGGGGAAACCCATTTTATTTTGTTAAGAAGAATGATGGATCAATGATGTTGTGCATTGACTATATTAAAATCAATCTTTAAAAAAAATGAAATTTATTATATGCCTCACATTTATTATTTTATTGATAAAAACCATGGAGATCAATATTTTCTGATTATTGACCTTCATTATGGATATCGTCAGGTCTCTATAAAGAATGAATATATTTTAAAGTCAATATTCGAATCCAGGTATGAACTTTATAAGTCTACAGTATTATTGCATGGAATGACAAAAGTTCCCTCTTATTTTTTGGATCAAATGTATAGTGTTTTCAATATATTTCATAATTATTGTTTTATAGTATTTATTAATGAATCCTTGTTATACTCAAAAGGATATGAAGACTATGAGAACCACTAGTAGATTGTATTGAACACTCATAATGAAATAATCGATATTGGATATTTTGCAATATTGTATTCCCATTTTAGGATATTTATTTTCATGGCCATATTCTCTCAATCGATGGAATATATATTGATCCTTAAAAAAAGAGAAATCCTTGAAGGGAAAACACCGATGTGCATTAATGGAGTATGTAGATTTCCTAGATTACCAGGTTACTATCATTGTTTCATTTAAAAAAAATTCAAAATTTAAAATTCAATAACCGATGACAAATGAAAAGGGGATAATTCAATTCAAAAAAATGTGTGATGAATTTTTTATAGAATTATTGAAAATATTTTTCAATATTGACATTTTAATCATAGTATTTTTTGTTTGTTATTAATAGTGATACATCAAGGAAATTACATGGTTGTATAATTATTCTGAATGATAGAGTTATTTCTTATGCACCAAGGAAATTAAAAAATCATTAACAAAACTATGTGACTCATGATATTGAGTTAGAAGTAGTAATTATTCCTCTAATGTGATAGAGACGTTTTCTATATATTGAAAGAAGTCTTAAAAATATAGATCAAAGAGTTTGAAATGTTGTTTATCAAAGAAAGAACACAACATGAAGAAAGTATATGGCTTTAGCTACTCCATGATTATTATTTCATATCACACTAAATCCTATTTAAAGGAATACAATTTGGAAAATGATTTATGTATGCCGGACCATTGAATTCTAAACAGAATGACAGTTGAAAGGGATCTTATGTTCAAGTTTCTTGTTAAGATGGATATGGGAATTATAATTTATGGGGAAACATCACTAATTCCTCAAATGTATGAAAACCCATCTTTAATAGAATAGATAAAAAAGCTAACATTCTGATGATAAGGTTTTTCATATGAAATTTAATGTAGTAAAGGATAAGAAATTTATAGACATCATATATAAAGATGATGTTTTGAAATTAGGAATTCATTTTTGTGTTCCTTCTATGTCTGGTCTAATGTGGGAATTATTGGATGATTCACATAGCTCTAATTTTCCTTTACACCCTTGTGGAACTATGATATATAAAGATATGATGGATTATTTTTTGTGGGACAACATGATGAGGAAGACTATTGATTATATTTCAAGATGTTTTATTTGTCAACATGTGAATGTATGAAGACACCATCATATAAGAGTCATGTTTCCTCTTCCTATAACTGTGTGGAAATGGGATGATATTATAATGTAATTTAACATGGGGAAACCAAAGAATCTATTAAGAAATGATGTGAAATGGTTTATTGTTGATCATCTTACCAAATAAATCCATTTTCATTCTATAAGAGAATATTTACCAGATTAACACATAGCATGAATTTATATTAATGAAATTTCAAGGCATAATGGTTTAGCCTTATCTATTTTTTATGACCATGATCCCTATTTGACCGTTTTATTCTAGAAAATTATTTATAATGCCCTAGATATCGACATTCATTTGAGCACTAAAAACCTTCCTCAAATAGGTGGATAATCATAAATGAAAAATAATACATTATATGTCATTTTGAGTTATTTCTCACTAGAATTTCAAGGTATAATTATTATTATATACTTCTAGTATAGTTTTCTTATAACAATA
Source organism: Viscum album (assembly GCA_963277665.1). Taxonomy (NCBI): domain Eukaryota; kingdom Viridiplantae; phylum Streptophyta; class Magnoliopsida; order Santalales; family Viscaceae; genus Viscum; species Viscum album. Next base: position 1,701,836,834 of record OY728163.1, on the reverse strand, counting down.
TCTTTCATTCATGTAATCAGATGGCACCATATAAAGGGTTATTTGGAAAGAGATGTGGTACACCTACATGTTATGATGATGTTGGGGAGAGAAATATCATAGGAGAAAAACATTTTGTGGAAACTATGAAAAAGAAATATTTTATTCAAACACATATCAGAACAGTTCAAATAAGGGAAAATAGCTCTGCCGATAATCCAAGAAAGGATTTTGAATTTCAAGTAGGGGATCTTGTTTTAAGGAAAGTATCTCAATTAAAGGGTGTTATAATATTTTTTATAATTTTAAATTAAATCATGTTTATATCAACCGATTTTATATTTTTGAACAATTGTGAGTTGTATATTACTATTTGGAAATTCCACCAATTTTCTCTATAGATCATGATTTGTTCCACATATCACTATTAAGGAAATACATTCTTGACCGAATGCATGTACTCACCTACGATGAAATAAAACTAGAACCTAAACTATCTTATAATGAAGATCTATTCAATATAATTTATTCCAGATAACTTGTGTTGAAATATTAGACCACTCATAGGGTAAATGTTATTTGGAAAACCCATTAAATAGAAGAAGAGATGTGGGAACATGAATAAAATATGATGAAAACCAACCTGAATATTTTTATTAAGTGATATTTTTGAAAATATGAGGATCAAATTATTAGATAGATGGAATAATTTAACCACCCTTGATTCAATGGTACTCTTCTAGTTAATAAATTCAACAACTTGTGATGCACACAATCTGAGTTTGAGTGCACAAATATCGATCAATGTAGTCCTTTAAAAAGCATTTAAGAATAATATCAACCAAATATTCAAATTTATAGAATTTATTTTTCTATATAGACATCAATAATTTATTATGGAAATTTTAATTAGATTATGGTGAATTTTTTTTATATTTTCCTGAAATGTTTTAATTTTTGTGAAATAGTGAAAATACTACATTATTGTTAAAAAATTCTTTTTTTAATTTTAATTATTATTTTACTCTAAATTGGAATTAATGCCACAATATATAAATAATTCATATATTAATACTTATAGTTCATTTGAATAATTTTATTATATATTATATTATTAAAATTTATTGAACATTTGAAAATCTCTATAGCACGGCTTTAAGCCACATCATTGAGATTTGAAATAAAATTAATTTCAAGAATTCAATGAATTTAATTTCTAAAACCACAAATAAATTGTTGAAATTTTTATTATAAATTTATTATTATAGTATGATAATATTTTTTTTAGAATAACACCTTTTTAATTTTATTTTTCAATTTGAATGTTAAATAAGGCAATTAAAAGTAATAATAATATTATAATAATATAAAATAACCCAAAAAATGATCTAATATAATTAAAGATGCTTTTTCAACAATGATCTAACATAGGTAAAAAAATATGATCCTTTTGCATTAAGTTGTGTAAGATTTGGTAATTTATTATATTTTTTAAAAGAAGTGTTAAAAATGTCATATTTATATTTTAATGATTATATCATTTTTTAATCTAATGGTAAATAATATATATAGTTCACATAAAATACTATTTAGAAATATAAAATTATTATCTATATAATGGTAATTAATCTAAAATTTATGGAAACAAATAATTAAATTAAATGGTGACATAATGATGATGAAATAAATGATTTTTTAAATGAATAATCAATTAGAAGATATTAGTAATTTTAAAATAATTATAAATTGAAATATTTGAGGTCATCCATGATTTTTATAGATTCTAATGTCGTTTATGAGATGATTTAATGTTGTTTTTTTGAATTAATAATGTTTTTATGGCATTAACAAAAATCATGTTTTAAATAGTTTCTAAATTGTAATAAAAGAGATTTAAAAATAAATAATATTTTGTTAAATGATAAAAAATTCCTAAAAATATAATGTTCTTCAAAAATACATGGATACTGATAAATATTTAATAAATGTTCCTATTTAGTTTCTTTTGTCATCTAAATTTAAATATATTACTTGTTTAGTGTAAAAAAGTCAAGTAGACACGTTAAGAGTTAAACTATTGAACAAAGGTTTAAACCCAAATAGTATAGTTAATTTTATGTCCTAAACATTTCTGAAAATCAATTTTTTATTGGATTAGAACCCATAATCATTGTATCCTCTAAATAACCCACTTGGGATCTATTGGAAATCAGAAATCTATTTATATTGAATTAATAGTTTTTATGTTTCTAAAAGTGATCCTCCCCTCCCTTTTAAAAGGACACATCTCCTTCATTTTTACTCACACCTCTACAGAACATTAGCATACAAAAACCTTTCTATATTATCCCAAAAACATACCTAAAATCATCTTAGTGACAATATTTTTTTAAAAAAAATCCTACCCTAGCTGTCATTTTGATCAAATAAAAAGAAGATATCTGATCAATATGTAATAGTTTTATCAACTCTTTCAATTTTCTTTTCTTCTTCTACTTCCACTTCTTATTCCATTTCCGTAAGAATTCTGTAACTCTAGTATCATATATATGAGAATAATGATTAGTAAAATAGATAAAAACAATTTATATGACATGAAAGTGAATCTATATAAAAAAGAAACCACCAAATTCCATAACATTTAACCATAAAGAGAAGGATATTACACATCATCCGTGTGTACCTCCTACCATCACGATGACCTGATTAGATTCATCCTACACTACAATAAATTATGAATTATTATGAATTCATATTTAATGTAACATCATAATACTAATGAATATAATATCAACCTGGAAATAAAGAAGATATATTTTATTAGTAAGAAAATCACTTTCCTGACCAAAACAATTATTTGAAAACAATGATATTAACAACAAAAACAATAGTAGTATTTAAATATTATTTACCAAATGATATAATAGGATCATATATGGTATAATAAATAATAAAAAATTCATCTTATAATTCAATAAATTTATTTAACAATTATAAATTATTTTAATGCATCATCTTCTAAATAAAAGTTATAGGTAAGGGCTAATTTTACAATCTCATTATTTTTCGAGGGTTTTTATATGTATGTATCTATTGGGGAATCATTATCATTCATTTCAATGATTCATTAAATATATTTAAAAATATTGACTACAATAGTTTGAATCCATTTTAAACATGTTTGTGTTTTTATAAAAAAAATTAAGGAATCATTCCATAATTTTCCAAATGAGGCACTTTATTACCATTTCCAAAAATCATGGAAAGAGTGATTTTTAACATATAAAGTGTGAGTGGCTATTTACAACTATTATGATGCCTTACCATTTTTATGCATCATTTATAATCTTATAATGTTATTTTCATAATTAATGTTCTCTGTCATAATTGTGTAGCTTTTAAATAATTTCAATGTAAAAAAGTGATATTTTTCAAATTAATTATTAATGAAATATTTTTTATTATTTTTAATTTATCAACACTATATTTGGGATTTATTACTCGTTGAGGATAATATATTATGATACAATAATCTATTATATGTTTAATGTTTTATGATACATTTGACTAGGGATGTTATGTTTTTATACCATTCATGTTTTATGGTTAGAGTATTATCATTTCATATGCTAGTTTTAAAATGAATATTAATGTTACGTTTCAACCTTTTCATATGACGAATGATTTGGACATAGTTATGTGATAGGTATAGCTCATTGTTTCCCTTCGATGCATCATATGGTCTCGTGAGAAATACAAGTATGGATTTTAACCAATTTATGAATGGTTTTGACATGTTTCCATGATGGTATAGTTATTATATCTAGAATTATGCATTCCATCATTATAAGATTAGTTATTTATATTACTTGAGACTATTCGACAAGAATAATATCATTGAGAATGTGTAAATGGAATTATCTAATTTAGTAGTGCCATATTATAATGATAATTAATTTTAAAACACTTATTTTCAGTTTTATACCACTCCCTAAAATATTATGATTACTTATGATAGATTACACTATATTTTTTATCCAGTCTGACCATCTGAGCTCACCCATTTCTTGTGATTTGTTTTATGAGAAGATGTGTAGAAGTATATTATGACAGACATGTTGGATATTCTAGGGGATATCAGTTGATACTATTTTATTTTTTATTTCACAATTTAATGTAAAACATACGTTTTTTCTACTTTTTACAAGGCTACTAAATATATTGGTTATTTGGTATTTTATTAATTGTGACAATACTAATCTAATATAATAATGCACCATCTTTAGGAAATTGGGGTCAGAAGATACATTTATCTACTTAAACATATAATAATTTACACATAATAACAAAATACCATCAACCATCATTGAAAATAATATTTGATAACCCCATGTCCATATACACGAATGGATAAACCCCTTATCTATCATATCTTATAGTTGAGTTTTATTCTCCTGATGGTATCCTACGTCCATTCAATATAGTGGAAAAAAATTATCTTAGTCCATATCATAAACTTGATTATAAATTACAAATACCTCTTTGATGGAATACCATTAAATTTCTCATGATAAATATCATATAACCAATCCAATAAAGGTGGAATGAAATTATGTTTCATCTCTCCATCACTGAGAAAAATTGTATAAACATGGAAGGTGAACTCCTCTAGTAACTAATGAATGAGGGATGTACAACCCACTAGGATATTCCATTGTCCATGATGATCATAAATATCACCACCAGAAGATGTGAATATCAGTGTCATATGGTAAAAATTACAGTTTTCCATGTATTCCACTAACCAGTTTTTAAACATTATTAGTTCAAATACAAGAATCCCAATGATGTATTGTTCCAATCAGAAATAATAATACCAAACTTTGAGAGAACTCAACTTGATTAAATAATTGAATCTTTACTATTCTCTCAATGGTTTCTATATTGTTATAACCATGTTCACAAGCTCTGCTTGTATATTCAACCATTGATAAATTGTGAATATGTATAATAATGAATGACACCAATATTAAATAAGGAGCTTCAAAGTGAATAATATAATAAATAAAAACTCTAAATGTCTATAGAACATAATTTATATTCACAATATAGTATAAAGTAAATGAAACTATCATGCCCCACTTCCATGTGATATAATCTGAGTCCACTATGTTGTATCACTCTACACATATTGAAAATCATGCAGATAAGAACCTCATCCACTTCCTCAATCTCAATAGCTGTTAGAACTTCAACTTTCTTATTGATAAGTTGTAAAAGATCCACTTTCAGTATATTAATTCCCTATAGCTACTCTATCACTACCCATATGGTCATGATCCATCCTGGTAGGGATAGTTTTGCGACTCTCCATGACAACCTCCAATAGGTCAGGGGTTGTTGGCTAGCACCATGTAGTCATATAACTAACATGGTAGGCATTTCATATAAACCCATACACACTCACAATTATATAAGACCACAAATTTTTGAAATGTAAAAATACATTATTGAACAATGAATGCTTACCAAAACATCCCAAAACTAGAGTATGCCAAAAAAAAAATTAACATAAAGTAAAGTGTGAGAAATAAAATCACACTATAAAAAGTCTATATCACAATTCTAACTAATAAGAAAATGTTACTGGGATAGCTTTTTGAATTCCATAGGAACCCAAATCATACTTCCTGTAACACTATGAACTGTCTAGTCCTTGTACACCTAACACTTCATCAAAAGATCTATCATCTGCACCAGACATGGCACATACTGGCGAATCTCATTAACGGGTGAATATTTAAATACTAATTAGGAATCCCAAAAACAAAAAATCCACACAACCAATGAAAGGTTATAGTCATATATGCATATGTATATTTCTATATCACATATTATATGAAAATATAGATAAACTCGAGATAGATATATTTTATAGAGGTATTTCATAACCACTGTTTGGATGGACATGGAATTCAGCTAAATGATTCCAAAAAGATCACATCTGAGATAAAACACTATAGATTATGATATAACTCATGACATCCATCTGAGAGGTACATCTCGTTAGGTCTCTCCGTGAAAAAGATATGGCGATAGATCAAAACATAGATATGATGCAATAGATGAGGTTTATAGCCAAGGCCATTCAGAAAAACCAACAACACAATATGGATTAACCATATAATTATATGATCAGTGGACACTAGTGTTGGTCAAGTAGATTAAAAGAACACCACATAGTGAATGATGCAATGAATAGAGGCTCCTACTCGGTGGCCCTTAAAATATTCCAATAAATCTATCTAAGAATTCCTGTTGAAGGTATCAATTTCTTATGACTAGGAAACAATTTATATTAACATTAATGGAAATAAAAAATGGGACCCACCCTAAAAAAATTCCCATGACATTTGTGACAAGTGGATCACACCATGTTTGAAGGGGTATAAGAAGTGTAGTTGGTCATGTCGATACTAAGAACACCACTTACGATTCATTTTTTTCCTAGGTTATTCAAACCATTTCATGTAGAGTGTGGGTTAAATGGAATATAAGCGGTACTACAAATAATTTTTCTATATCCAGAGTCCCTCTCATGAAAAATAGCCATGTACCATTACACGACATCATCATGTGTAGTTGTGCCCATCTACCAGAACAAGAGGTATAATGTGTCATGGTCTTGGCCTAGCTATGTCGGGGAGTACATGTCGTATTGGAAGACAATGTACTCCCCATTTCCCTGAAAACCACTTTCACTTACTGAGTTAATCCAATTGGGGAAACACACCATTTGGATTGAGTTTTTTTTAAACTTGACTACATCCACATAGCTATTCCATTGATCACTCAGATTTCATTCTACTGATTTATCACCTCAAAACACCAGATCCAACATCATCTGGTTATCCTAAGGAAAAATCGATGGAATTAAATTCATCAATCATCCCAAAAAACACAATCATAAGTATTATTCATTATTTATAAATATTGAATATTCAATATTCACCATTGTTCAATCCTCTTTTGTGCCCAAAATTACATATTGGTCATTTCATCTCGATACCTTGTCTAAAATTTCACTTCGTTGTGTAAATAATTAAAGGTGTATTGATACATTTTTTAGTAGTCAGTTCAATATCATGGTAGAACAATGAAAACACATATAGAATTAAAATAATCAGGGGATAAAATCATGAAAAATAAATATCTATGAACCTTGATTTATCTTTTCGTAGATCATGGTTCATCACCATATAATGGTTGATGTATCCAAATAATTCTCATGAACCATCGACTAGTAAATTTTTAAAATATCCTATACAGTAAATATGATCAATATAAATTCTAATCAACTCTAGGTTTGGTTTGGGCTTCTCATGGGAATAAATAATGTGGAATAAAATTCAAAATAATGAATCCTCCCTATATTTCTATCACTTGATAATGGAGAATAGTCACTTCATTATTGTCATTGCAATCTTCTGTTAAGATCATAATTTGTTTATCACAGATTGAATGTTCCATTATCTTTATATCGAGATAATTTTCAAGACCACACTCTATAGTGGCTTTGTAGGCTTTTAGGATTATGATACATTTTTAGGATCTCTAAAAAAAGATTATTTATAAATAAACTTATCACTATGTTGTTGCACCGATGAAGTGAAATAAATTTTTTAAATTTATTTAATTCATTTAAAAACTCATGATTACATTAAAAAAATAACCTATGTCAACCATCGTTATTTCGGAAGTCAGGTAAGCATACTATTATGACCACACAAATGCCCTCATTTTTCTAATCTAGGCAACAGGTTTTATGTTATTTGAATTTTTTAGGAAAAATACATGATCGTGGTATTTAATATTAAAACATTTTTAATCATTTTTTTGTGTTACATCAGGTCTTTGAATATAATATTTTTTTGTTCTCAAAATCAACCAGTATAATATTTAAAATTAATACATGGAAAATAAAAGTCATTAAATTATCCATATCTCTGGGAATTAAGTCCATAAAAACCCAAAACAATGGCCAATAAAAATGATGAGGGTAATGAGCATGAATATGAACCTTCCAATACCATGTTCTCTCTTAGGGATTTCTATGCTTCCATCTGACACACACTATGGGAATCAATCACCGATAAAGGGTCCCCTCATTGTTATTCTTAATCTCCATTATGTACTAAGCAAAACTAACTCAATCCTCGATATCTCAATTTCCATTGTCTATGATTTGTGATGGGTCAGGAACATTCATCCAAACCTGTTACACATGGAATATGTCCTATATAATTTCTATCTATGTGAGAAGATATATGTGTTATACCACCTCACCAACTATATGTAGTATCTAAAATTGGTCAATGATCCTCAGATATAACATGTCACCACATAAAAATAATTATATATGACATCAATACAGGACCCATTAAAACATATAGTCTCTATCCTCATAATACAAATTCCTCCATCCCCTATAAGTATAATAATTTTTATCACTCTATGCAGTCTTCAACTACTATTGGATGATATGCACATTCCCGTTAATACCTCGCACCAACTATTGGATACTCAGTCATGCATCTCATGGTTGATTCCATCAAAGTGTTGACATGCAGGGTCACACATTCTATTCCTAGAATGGTTTCATACCCATCTTTGAATATTATTTTGTTGTATGAAAACTCCACAAAAGGTAGTTGAGCCTCCCAACTATGGCTGATGACCCACATGCAATCTCAATGCATGTCCACTAGATCCGGCATGAATCACTCTATTTGGCCGACCATTTTCTTGTGAAATGAATTTACTCAGTTTAACTACTACCCAAAGGCATATTGTAATCCATTATAAAATTTGGATATAAAGATAGCATCATAATCTGAAATAATAATTGTTGGAACTATATGGAGTAAAACTATTTCTTATATATAAGGGTGTCCCAATATCTCAAATAAACACTTCTCTTAGATAACAATGAAGTGGGAAAACATTTGATGTTAGTCAGTGATCACCCATATGGAATTGTGTCCCTTGAATCTAATTGGTAAACACATCACAATGTATATTGATATCCCTTCACAATTCCATTATAGAACATAAATTGGTTGTTCTAAACCTATTAAAAATTGTTCCTCAACATTCACATACTGACTAGAGTGTCATTTAAAGAAATGGAAAACAACTCTTACCATCATTATAGGCCACCAAAACTAATTTCGGAGGACTTGGTACTTCAATCTCACACCACTATATACCACCAAATGTGATGTATGATACACCGTAAAAACCACCTATGACAACATCATTTGTACAATTATGTTTCCTCTAAAAAACTACACACATTCCATAATTTGAATATATATCAGAAGCATGCACTATAGACATTTAGGATCATTGGATCTCAATGTTAGTATCCCAACGATGTGCCTACCTGACTCACTATAAGAGTGAATGGTTTACAACAATAGTCTCGAGGTATGATACTCTATATCCATCAACATTGGATAACTACTATGAGGCCCACTACTATGATGCCTCATTAATCAAATGTTAACTATATCTCATCTTGAGAGTATCTAGTACCAAATTCACCTTCATGAGAGAATTTGCAGTCTCAAAGTCCTAATCCCATATGAACACGATTCAAAACATCTGTCTCATGTTGATATCAATCTATGTGAAGATATACCTGAGACTCTCGATGACATGATATATTAAAAACTGATCTCACATTATGTAGTGACTCAAAATCATCAAAATGATGACAACCACTTCTAAATCACGATAATTGTTCACATTGTTCAAATCATGTGGTATCAACTTCTGTGAACCACATGAAATCACTAGCATCCTCTACATCAGAACTCAAGAATTACCAATTCCAATTGAATTGAAAACCACTTTGTAATAGATACCCTCCAACGACAATCTCCAAATTTCAGTACTCATTAACTCAACCTCAAGTGCTGAAAAGAAATCTTATGCTTCATTGTATACAAAATATATTTTCCCTTTAATTCCAATGTTGTCATAGGTGTCTATATTTTTGAGAAATCAGTTATGAATCCCTGATAATATCTTGATATCCAAAGGAACCTCCACATCGCTATGCTCCACATAAGTGATTCCCATTATAACAACACCTTCACCTCATTGAAGTCCACTTCTACCCCATCCACTGAGATAATGTGTCCTATAATGTTGATCACAAGGATCTGGGGCTCTCACCTCACGAGATTTTTTTAAATCAGAAGCTCTCAGGGTACATCTACAACTTTTCTTATGTGTATCATGTGATCCTCCATCAGATGTTGTGTCTACATAGATATCATCGATAAAGACTACAATCAACCGGTCTATGCATAGATGACTTATCATGTTCATGAGTCTTGTGAACCTTAATGTGGAGTTTATCATGCCAAAGAGAATAACTATGTACTCATAATGACCGCAACAACATCTAATGTTCATCTTCGATATAATCTTATCTCGTACTTCTTATTGTGATAACATTATCAGTGTTCTACCATCATCAAAAATAACGTCCCTTTAAAATGATAAAATTGATAATTTATTATAAGTAGTGGATACATTATCTTCATGGTCACCTAGATCAAGTTTTGATTGTTCACAAAAAACCTCATGCTCTCGTATGAATTATTCAGAACACAAAACTAGGGCTGCGCAGGGTGAAATAGTGGGTCTCAGAAAGCCCTTCCTCTACATGTATTCGAAATTCACTTCATATCACAATGATCTGTGGGAGTCATGTGATATGCAAGGAATGATATCAGTTCCATCCTTTGGTGTAGATAAATACATAATTCGATTTCCCATGGGGGGTGGTAAAATGGGAACATTTTTAGGAAGGATATACACATGCACTTCCACTACTCTAGGAAACTGGATACTCATAACATCCACTACCCTATGGCTCGGGATATCCAATTGAGTAAAATTCGACTACAACCTCTTATGAATTTTCCCATTCATTTCAACATAGGTAATCATTTCACCAATTAATGTAAAACTCATTCCATCATTCCTGAAACACCACACCCTTCACAAAAAATATAAAACACGTTCATGGAATATAGATAACCAATCCATACCATGAATTATTTCATAAGGCCTCAGAGCTACCAATAAGAGGATCCAATAGAATGTTTATCATCCAAGGGTCAGGTCACAAGGTCTTCATAAGTGTGTGATCACTAATTCATCTCTAGAATGTGTTTCTAAGAGTGAGGGTGATGTGACTGGTTGAACCAAAATCTCCAGGTCTCATACATGATATGTGGAAAGAAATGAATGATTAGAACTTCTATCAATCAGTATAACATCTAGTGTTAAAAATGTATATCTCATACCTCAAATCAGTCTTGGATCCCCTAGGTCTTATGCCTCAACTAAATTCAGGTGCCCCCACCTCTCACATCTAGATACATAAGCTTAGTGTAGACCACATGGGGTTGGTGGTGATTATATGTCAGTATTTAGACCACCAACTTCTTCTCTCCTAGCTCCTCGACCATATATGTTTTGGGAATATTATCATATTTCGTATCATTATATATTCTTTAGTGGTTGTCCATAGTCTTCTTATTGAAAAAATAACATCTCATAAATTATAGAAAGATATTTCTCATAGGTTTTCTTGAATAGAACCACATCTCTATTTGTTTTTTCCCACCCTGTGGTCCATGAATAGAAAATACATTATCCTAGGACCTCATACTATAAGTTATCCCATGTCTAGGTTGTATATGATTGATGTTGAATTCTTGATTCCATAGTGTCTACTCCTCACATCCCACTACTGACTGTCATTGTCTCTATCTCCTTAGATATGAATCTTCAAACAACCAAATCCTGATCAATAACAACATAATATATAGGAATGTTTATATGGAAAAAATTGTATTTTATTTCTCTCTATATACCAACCTCAATTATTCAATACTTGATGTATTGATATTGAAACATATTAATAGAGTACCTAGAAAGATTGAAAAAATCGATGAATGACTAGATAATTTCATGATACCCAAGTAGAGCAGAACATAATTTTATATATGTATAACTCTCTATGTACCTGGTGAGAACTACTCTTTAAAGTGGTGATTGAACTCTGTAAATGAATGATTATACTCGTCATAATTATGGATAGCCAAACTCATCCATCATATAATAATTCATGTAAAAGTATCACAACTATGACCACTATCTGATCTTCTTGTGTCTTAACTAGAAAGAAAATAAGGGTCACCACCCCAATATAGTCCTTACCTGCCTATGGGATGGGATAACCATGTAACCTGAGGGGTCTCTTTAAGTAAAATCCATGACGTGGTCTCATCCTATGCTCCTCATCTTCTGGTATTGAATGCATGATTTGATTCCCTATAGGTGGTGGTTTACAAAGTGCAGAACCGAGAGGTAAAATTGTGGGAATTGGTCCGTGTTTCAATGAATAATTATTGATCATTACATACTTATGGGTCCCGTGATGTGACTCCACAAGAATTAATCTAATATAGAAGGGGTTGGTGACTAGTTATATGTTGGAATATCATTAGCTTGGGGGCCATTAACTATATACCTATATGCCCACACGAATATCAAAGCCCCTGAAATTAAGAAATGTAGAAACCACTATGTAAAAAATACATTAATACAACTATATCCCACATCCATTTTACGACACAATGAAAATTAATGTAATATAAAATTGCCCAATTAAAATATAACCACAAATAAGTTTGTTTCTCGAGTACAAACCACAAGAAAAATGTACTGGTAATTTTATATGAAAGACATACGAAGACACCTCAGTTGGTGTGGTGTCATAAATCACCATCTGGTACAATTATTCCTATGAATCCGTCAAAAGATTGATCATCTAAAAAATTACATAACACAAGAATTAAAGGCATGATCATGAGTTATAATATCAATACTCAGTAAAAAACATCAATTCCACACAGAAATACAACAAATGGGAGATACAATCAATTAATAATAGGTATACATCAATAGCATATATAAAAACATTGATATATACTAAACTAATAAACATAATCACGAGGTAAGTCACAACCACTATATGTCAGCACATGGAATTCTGCGAAAAATATTCAGAAATTTAGTCAATTGAGAGAACATGATCGAGAGTCCGATATCACTACTAACATTTTTACATGAGGTATAACTTTTAGTGTCTCTCAAATGGAAACATTGACATATAGATCTTAAGAGATTTACAATATTGAAGATAAGAATCACAACCAAGGACATGGGGTGATAAAAAAAACTAAATTTGTATTAAAACAATATATATATGATTGGTGTAATGCCCCGACCCCAGTTACCCAGAGTTAGTGCTTTATTACAAAACATTGTCATGATTACCAAATATCATGTCTCAAAAGACCGATTAGTTTTGTATCCTTGGAATCAATAGATACATTCATAAGTCTACATTACATCATAAAATAAAAACTATCACAACATAGTATTTTTAGTCCACACTCATATCCTCTCTGACTATACCAGCAAGTCAGTCATAAAATAATTCTTTACATCCTAGAAATATTAAAACATTGAAAGGGGTGAGCTCAAGTGCCCAGAAAGGATAATAATATTGAAAATCTTTTATAAATAATCATAAACATTTAAGGAAATGTATAACTAAAACAAAATCCTTTTAAACATGAAATTCAGCATAATATGGTAGAAATTAAATGAAATAATGTCATTTACTAATTCACATGGATAATCTACTAATCGAATAATAACATGCAATATCAATAACCACTTTCATAATGATGGAATGCATAATGACAGACGGTCATAACCACATAGTCAAGGGCTTAGGCCAAGACTACAAATAAGATTTTTCCAGGGCCTTTGCGAAGACATTAGTTTGTCTCATGAGACCTACCGATGCATCGAGGATCTATAGTGGGTGCCACCCATAACTTATGAAGACCAATGCATTCCGCATATGAATAGGTTTAAACATAACATAAACAGTCATATTAAAACTAGCATACGAAATGTCAATAATTTATCTATAAACCATTAATGGTATATAAATAAAACAACCACAGTTGAACATCTCACAAAAACTTCAATACAATATGGAAGTATTGTATCATAAAAAATCAACTTCAAATATTTTTAATATACATCAAAAGATGTTGACATATATAAAAAAATATTTGAGAGAAATGCCTTTTTTAATTCGTTTAAAAGACACAAAATTATAAAAGAAAACATTTACTTTGAAAATATTCTTATAATGATGTAATGGAAGCTTAATCGGGTTTATAAGGGTAGAAAATATCCTCACCAACCGTATAAGTTAAAAAGACATTCTTACCTTAATTCTGTCGAAAAGGTTAAAAAGAACCTTGTTTGGAAAATGAAGGAAAGATTCCATTATAAACATATTATAAAAAGTCAACAAGGGTATAAATGAATTTATCACATAGTCTATAAAATAGTAAGAATTATTTGAAATACTTTTTATGAAACATGGATGTGGATGGTAAAGTGGTTATAATAGATAATTACGTATGAACAACCTCAGATAATGAAGATATTGTAAAATAAACCCTTATCATGTTCTTTTCCTTGGTCGGGTGTAGGTTAACCTCCTCTATAATGGATAAATAATTGTTTTTAAATTATACAAGAATCATATACATTAATAAGATATCAGATATGATCATTTAACATTGCTTTGTTAATAAAATCATTGTATTATCATTATATCTGGTGTTAAGTTACTCATTTTCTTTTTTATGATTTGTTACATAAGCCATGTTTGGTATGGATAGGTATTATATTATTCATATGTAGAAGGATATTATGTCCTTAAACATTATTTTTAACCATGATATGAGAATTAGTCTTGAAAGGTTACGATGGGGAATGAATCTCATCGCGTTCAAGGAGATGGCAGTCTGTACGTACGCACAAGAGACAATATCATTCTTTTTATATTAAAATCATATATAATTGAATGGTATATCATTTTAAAATAATCATTATAATGTTATATTTATTATTTAATTCAATTACACTTAATTATCATACCCATCCAAATAATAATGTATTGAATAACAATTATACCACGATGTGGAGATGGTAGGTTGTACGTACGCATGATTGGTTAAATGTTATTAAAAGGATGTATAGAATACTGAACATGGATGTACCATATTATTAATAACATTAAACTATATAGAAGATACTAGAGTTATTATTTTATAATGGAAATAAAAAAGATAGAAGATGTGGATGAAGAAAGGAACTCGATTGTGTGGGGTGAAATCATTATCTCGTCTTCGTGTTCTTCCTTTTGATTTGATCAAAAGGGATCTATAGGTTGGATTTCCGATAAAAATACTGTCTCTAGGTTGATGTGAGGGAAAGTGAGAGGTTATTTGGACAGGTTTTGGCCGATCCAAAATGCTTTGAAGGTTTTAATTAGAGAGAATGTGGAGTGCCCTTTTATAATAGGGGTGAGGGGCACATTAGAAAAAACATAAAATATTAATTTATATGAAATTAATATTCGGTTTATAATGGCTCAAAATTGATTTATATCAAACCTAAGGTGGGTATGGGGAGAAATAAACTCAACCAATAATTTTCTGATATGTCTGGGTCACTATATTAACCTTATCATTTATATTTAACCCTAAGATAAATAGTTTGACATTAACCATGTGTCTTTTTATTTTTATGTTTTATAGTTATTAATCATACTATATTCTTCCAATATAACCCCAAGTGGTTCTTTAATGATACTCCTATCATTATATAAGTCTTTTTGCTGAACCATAGTTTTTTAGGAATAAAATATCAACTAATAATATAATATTTGTTTCAAAAACTCATTTATGTCAATTGTTGACACTATTTAGAATTTTGTTTTTTCTAAATTCTTAACATCATTATTACTTCAAAAAAAATTCATCTAACCAACCCTAATATGTCATATAAACATAGAAAATTAGTGTAATTCATAAAAAGTATCAAATTACATTTATTTGTATATTTATAATATCAATAAGTTTTATATTTCATTAATTAGGTAATAACTACATCACCATTGTGTCATAAATAAATTAAATTATTTAATGTCTAAAAATTATAAATAAAATACCATTATGTAGGAAATATTTTTATCTTTATAATTAATTTTTATTATAGAATTTATCTTATGTATAACCCTATATTTAAAATTTTGTAGTTATTAACCATTAATTATTACTGTTTTAACTCTTCTTTGAATTAAATAATAATAAATGTCGGAATCTAATCCAAGTGGGCCTAAATGATAATATTTTATTCCTATGGTTTTTTACGGTCTAGAGACACTTATCCAATTGAATTAGGATATGTGTTAGGGTAATATTAATATCATTTTTACCCTTAATTACCCTATTTACTTTTAACCATGATAAATAAAAGTAAAAAGTTACTATTCATTAAAAAATTATCATATTGGACCACATTTTTCTCCTTAATATTAACCGTGTCTCTCATATTTTTAAAATTCTACTCACAGAAGCGGTAAAATCATGTTTTATGAAAATTTGCAAGGTGGGTAAAAGATTGTAAAAAGTTCAATAAAATTTATATATATTTAAAATTATTATCAACTGACTCCAGTTAATTGCATTGAACATATATAGGTTTTATGTATCTATTTTGACCTAAAATATATATAAATAAATTAAATAATTATTTAAATAATAATTGGGTTTTAAATTATAACTTAGTGTTTTTTCCTTTGCATAAAAAATTGATTGTTTCTAGAAAAAAATTCCCCATAATCTAATTTTGTTATTCCGAATCCAAAAATGAAGTCCATTTTGAGAGATAAAATTAATAAAATTTCAAAAAGTGCGTATTACTATTCATAACAGCTATTTTGATTGGTTGTGGTGTGTTAGAACTCGATACTGCATACAACACATGCTATTTTATTATTCAAAGAGAAGCGTACTGTGGAAGCCTGTGGTGTTACATTATCCACTCCTTTAAATAATATCATCCCCAAAATTTCTAGAATATGACTGCATAAAAAGACTATGGTGGTTCTTCATCATATGTTCCTCAGGTTCCCACATTTCCTCTTACATCATATGGTTTCTCGATAGAATTTTTACCAGACTAGTTGTTTGGTTTCTCATCACTTGTTCTCTGGTATTGATAATCCTGATAGGCTCCTCGCAATAAGATGGATTGTGTTCCAGTTCTGCATCCTCAATAGGGAGTACATGCGTTATGTTATACATGTATTTTCTCAACATTGATACGTGAAACAAATCATGAACATGGAAGAGATTTGGCGGCATTTCCAAACGATAATCTACAACCCCAAATCATTCTATAATTTCAAAATGTCCCATGTACCTAGGACTCAATTTACATTTCATACTGAAACATATAACTCGCATCCATGGAGATACATTCAAGAAAACACGATCTCTTAAATGAAATTCCAAATCATTCCTTCTGTTATCGGCATATCTCTTCTGCATACTTTGAGCTAATTTTATATGGTTTTGGATTACATTCACCTTTTCCAACATTTACTCATGCAGTTCTGGGCCTACGAGTTTTGTTTCAAAAACATCATCCAAAAAGGTTGGTGTGCGAAGTCTCTTTCTGTATAATGCTTCATATGGTGGCATCAAAATACTTTAATGGAATCTTTTTTTATAGGAAACATCTACTAGAGGTTAATATTGATCCCGCATAACCTGATTGTCATCTTCTAAGATTTTAATAGTCCATTCTGATTTTCCATATGCTAGATAGTGGTAAGGAGTGCTAAAAAACATTCAGTATCTAGGGATTTCTGACGAATTTTCAATAATCATGATGTAAAACGTGGATAGAGATCAGAATCAATCGATATTGGTACTCCATGAGGTCTTAAAACTTCATTAATATATAGTCTTTCTATTTTTTCTAGTGGTAAATCTTCTCTTATAGAATGAAAAGGTGCTGACTTGGTAAGACAATCAACAATGACCCATATTGCATCGTTCTTTCTAGGAGTCTTTGGTAGTCCCATGGTAAAGTCCATCGTAATATTATCCTATTTCCACTGAGGTATGTGAAGAGGTTTCATGACTCCTTCAGGCTATTTCCATCCATCTTTCACTTATTGAAAACCCATATATCATGACACATAATCAGAAATCTCCATCTTCATGTTGTCCCACCAAAAATATTCCATTAAATAATTATACATTTTGGTGCTCCCATGGTGTATAGTGGAATTGTAACTATGATCATCATCTAATAATTCACTTTTTAAATCAGTTATATCGGGAACACAAACTATGTTCCAAAATTTCTAAATTATATCTTCAAACACAAATTCACTCAATCTCCCATCATTGATAGCTTTCATCTTCTTTTTAAACTCTTCATAATTGGTCTATGAACTCTTTATCCTTTCTATTAATGATGGTTTGGAAACCATTTGAAAAAGTATTGAGGTTTCACCTTCCATGGTGATTCCCATATCCATCTTTACTTGATCCATGGGTATAGGATCCTTTTATATTGTCATCATATTCAAAACACCACGATTCTTTCTACGCAAAGCATCTGCCACCTTATTTTCAATCCCCATGTGGTAGTGTATCATGGAATTATAATCCTTGAGTAGTTCAATCCATCTCATTTGCCTCATAATGAGTTCTTTCTGTGAGAAAATATACATCAAACTCTTGTGATCAGTATATATCTCACATTTTTCACCATAGAGATAATGTCTCCATATCTTCAATGCAATGATTACAGCATCTAACTCATGATCATGAGTAGGATACTTTTTCTCATTAATTTTCAGTTGTTGTGATTCATAGGCAATAACTCTATAATTCTGCATAAGGACACAACCATGTCCTTTCTTTGATGCATCACTATAAATAATGAACACATAATTCCCCGATGGTAGTGTCAATATAAGAGCATTGACTAATCTTTTCATCAATTCATCATAACATTTTTCATACTCTTTTGTCCACACACATTTCAAACCTTTACGTGTGAGCTTCATTATTGGGTGAGCCAATTGGGAAAAATTCTGGACGAAATGTCAATAATAACCTGCTAAACAAATAAAAATGTGTACCTCAGTTATACTTATTGGTACTGGCCATTCCTGTATTGCCTTGTTAATAGAAAGATTAACAAAAATTCCATCCTTAGAGACAATATGCCCAAGAAAAGTGATCTCCTGAAGCCAGAATTCACACTTGCCAAACATCTCATATAATTCATGTCATCTAAGAGTCTTCTGGATAATGTGCAAGTGATTTTCATGATCTTAGAATCTTTTGGAGTTAACCAAGATATCATAAATAAATAATTTTGAAAAATCATTGAGATATTCCTTGAAATCACTTTTCATTTGATCCATGAATACATAGGGTGCATTAGTCAATCCAAAAGGCATTACTGTAAACTCGTAATGCTCTAACCTGGTTCGAAATGCTATCTTTGGAATGTCTTCCTTCATCACAGGAAATTGATATAATCTAGATCAAAAGTTATTCATTGAAATATATTGATCTCTATGTAGTTGATCAATTAAATCATCAATGCGAGGTAGGGGATTCTTGTTCTTTACTATTATAGCATTGATTTCCCTATAGTCGATACATAAACTCATAGATCCATCATTCTTGTTAACAAAAATGACAAGGGATACCCATAGAGAAACAATAGGGAAAATAAATCCCTTATTAATCAATTCTTCTAGTTGTTTATTTAGTTCAACTAATTCTACAGTGGCCAATATATAAGGTCTCTTCGATATAGGCCTTGAACTAGGAATTAAATCATTGGAAAACTCAATTTCTCTTTCTAGGGGATGGCCTGGAAAATACTCTGGAAAAACATCAACATATTCTTTCACAATAGGTACATCTTCTATTTGAACATTCCTTTCCTCATCCACAATAATTTCATTCTCTTCCTCCCCAATAATTGAATTTTTTTGAGCTACTGAGGGCGGATCTAGAAAAGAATTACATGGTGACTATTCTACTCTAAATATAAGGTGTTCTTTATCATCATCTTCAAAAATAGTAACCTCCTTCTTCATACAATAATTTTTTTCATCATGTTATGAAATCTGATCCATACCAATGGTTATATCAAATTCAATTATGGGTATGACAATGAGATCAACAGATAAAGAACATTTATGTGCTCTAATGGGAACTGATTCACAAAAAATAGTTGCAATGATACTTACCTTTGGAGTTTTATCTCACAAATCCCTTGTTAAATTAAATTGGAAATATATAATTTTCTTAGCAAACTAGAATGATATAGAAAAAATTTGATGATCCATAATCAAATAAATCCTTGTCTAAAC
Source organism: Viscum album (assembly GCA_963277665.1). NCBI lineage: Eukaryota > Viridiplantae > Streptophyta > Magnoliopsida > Santalales > Viscaceae > Viscum > Viscum album. Next base: position 1,701,816,418 of record OY728163.1, on the reverse strand, counting down.
ATGAGAAAACCATATAATTACCAACCACCACATCTTTTGGAGATTCTACCTCAGTAGTACTGATATCATATGCATGGATTTGATCCCTTGGCCTTTTTGAGGTAAGATCCCTTGAAACGTAGGATATTCATTTTCATAATTTCCCATCTCCCTGCAGTTGTTGCATTGAAAATTGGTAGCTTCGTTCTTCCCCTCGCAATCATGATATTTGTGGCCTTTTTCAACACACTTATAAGAGACTGACATTCCCTTCATGAAAGTATCGGGTCTATTTTACCACATTTACTGGAGGATGGATATTCAAATTTTCACTTCCTCCCCTTACATCCAATTCCAAAGTGATCAGAATATCTATTCTTCTCTTTCTTTACATTAAAGTCATAAGACTTAGATAATTAATTATCTATCTGGATTGCACATGAGACAATATATTCGTACAACGAGAAGGATTGTGACACTAATTGATGGCGGAGAAATGGTTTTAACCCATCAAAGAAATGATCAATATTACTTTTGGATTATGAATATAATCTGCTACAAGCCTTGCTTACCTTGTAAAATTAGCCTCATACTTTATGACATTCTCATCCTCATTTTGTCTCAGACATAGAAATTTCATTTCCATATCTGCACGATGGTCACAAGGAAAGTATTATTATATGAAAATCTCTTAAAACTCCCTCCATTACGTATATGATACTTCCTTTTCATCATGTGTGTTATGTATCAATGGCCACCATTGATCAGCATCTCCAGTATGGTGGAAGACAACCATGATAACTTTTTCCCTTTCACTACTCCCCAAATCATGGAATATTTTCTCTATGGATTTTATACATTACTCCACCACTAATAGATTAGTACTTCCATTGAATGTCGGTGGTTGTGGCTTTATGAAACGAACTACCATTGATCATCCACACTGCGGATCTGGGTGTTTCATACGGGTAAGGTTATTACTCATTACCAGAGTGAGTTGTCCCAAAATGGTGATAAGCTGATCAACACCAGTTGAATCACTATCTCCATTATAATTATCTTGAGCAGGAGGGAAATCCCTACATGGAGTTCATGCATTGGTACAGTTTCCATTCCTTCGACTAGGTGCCATTTCAAAACAATTGGAAAAACTAGATCATTTTATGAATCGAAATACATAATTCCAAACATGTAAAACACGTAACATAAATTGAACAGTTTTGGGATATAATCCAAAATCATAAAAAAAATTTAATTGAGGAAGAATATAATGATAAACCCTTCATAATGGTTTGTATGTGAAATGAGAATTATCCTAAGCATATCACCCGAGAGTGTCGTAACCAAGAGTGCAGCAAATCCAATTGCCGTGCACCAGTTCCCATTCAAGTCTAGCTCAAAGTATTTTTTCGGGGTATACCCCTTGGTACATCTCTGCCAGATCTTCCTCTACCTGCTCATATCCATACATGGATGTATAGCTTGGAAAACTCACAAAATCTCAAAAATACCAAATTCAAAAAATTAATTCTATACCAATCGTCAATGGCTATCTTAGTTCTATTTTCTCTAATCAGAGTTTATCTAAATCTAGCATCCATGGTTTTTACTAAACTTCTCTAATACTAATTGTACCGCCCCGACCTCAGTTAACCAGAGTCGGTGCATTGTTACATAACATTGGCATGATGAAAAACGATCATTTCTCGAATCACCGATTAGTTTAGTAGCCTTGGAATCACTAGATAAATACATAAGTCTTACATTACATCGTAAAATTAAAACATTAACAACATAGTACCCATAGTCCACGCTCATATCCTCTCAGACTATCCCTACACGCCAGTCATAAAATATATCTTCACATCCTATGAAATATAAAACATAGAAAGGGGTGATCTCATATATCCAGTAAGGATAACAATATAGAGGAAACTTTCATAAATAAGTATTAACATTTAAAGCAATGTATAACTAAAACAAAATCCTTTTAAACATGAACTTCATAATAATATTTCAGAAACAAAATAATATAATGACATTTTATTATTCAAATTGATATTCTACTAATTGAATAATCACATGTAATATCAATAACTACATTCATAATGATGAAATGCATAATGCCAAACTATCATAAGCACATAATGAAGGCCTTGTGTCATGATTACAAATAATATTTTGTCAAAGCCTTCTTCCAAGACACTAGTTTGTCTCATGAGACCAACCAATGCATCGAGGAGCTATAATGGGATCCACCTGTTACATATTAAGTCCAATGCATTCCTCATATGAACATGTTTAAACATACCATAAACATTCATATTAAAACTATCATATTAAATGTCACTACATTCTCCAGAAACCATCAATGTTATAAAAATAACACATCCATATATTAAAATATCACAAAACATTCAATTCAATATCAAAGATTTGTATCATAATTAATCAACTTTATATAATATTAAAATCTATCAATGGATGTTGACATAGATGAAATCAAAATTATTTGACAGAAATATTTCTTTTTTTGAAATCATTTAAAAGTCACATCATTATAAAATAACACATTTCTTTTGAAAATATTCCTATAATATTTCAAGGATAGAATAGATGGTTTTATAATGGAAGAAAATAGCCGCACCTGCCATATATGTTAAAAAGGAATTCTTACCTTAATTCTGTCGAAAAGTTTAAAAAAGACCTTGTTTGGAAAATGATGAAAATATTTCTTTATAAAAATATTATAAAAAGTCACCATGGTTAAAAATTACTTTAACCCATAGTCTATAAAATAGTAAGAATTATTTGAAATACATTTTTAATAAACATGGATGTTGATGATAAAGAGGATCTAGTAGATAATTATGAATAAACAACCTCAGATAATGAAGAGAATGGAAAACAAAACCTTTCCTTGTACTTTTACTTGGTCAAGGGTAGGTTAACCTCCTGTATAATTGTGAAATAATTGTTATTAAATTATAAAATAATCATATACATTAATATTATATCATATATGATCTTATATCATTGCTTTGTTAATAAAATCTTAGCATTATCGTCGTTTCAGGTGTTAACTTACTCATTTTCATTCATATGTTCTATTACATAAGTCATGTTTATTATGGATAGTTTGTATCATATTCATATCCATAATAATATATTTCCTTAAGCATTATTTTTAGTCATCAAATGAGAATTATTCTTGAATGGATAAGATGGTGAATGAATCTCATTGCGTTCATGTGGACGGTAGTCCGTAAGTATGCATGAGTGACAATATCATTCTTTTGATATTAAAATCATATATAATTGGATGATATATCATATATAAAGAATCATTATAATGTTATATATATTATTTACTTCAATTACACATCATTATCATACCATCCAAATAATAATGTATTGAATAACAATTACACCACGATGTGGAGACGATATGTCGTACGAACGCACATATGGTGACATGTCAATCAAAGGATGAATAGAATATTGAATATGGTTGTACCATATTTTTAATAACATCACAGTATATAGAAGATATTGGAGTAATTATTTTATAATGTAAACAACAAATAAAGAAGATGTGGAAGAGGAAAGGAACTTGAAAGAGAGTGGTGAAAACATTACATCTTTTTCGGGTTTTTCCTTTGATTTCATCTAAAAGGCACATTAGGTTGGATTTATGATCAGAATAAGTCCACTAGGATGAATTTAGAAAAGTTTATAGGGTATTGGGGGAGGTTGTTTCTGAGCCAAAAGGAATTGAAGGTGTGAATTAGAATGACGGGTAGTGCCCTTTTATAAGAGGTCGTGAAGGACACCTTAGAAAAAAAAGAATATATATTATTTTATAATAAATTTATTTTCGATTTATAATGGCTCTAAATTGATTTATTTCGAGTCTAAGGTGGGGATGGGACAAAAGCCTCTCATCCAATAGGTTTTAGACAGTTTTGGGTCACTATATTATCCTTATCATTTATATTTAACCATTATTTAAATAGTTTGACATTGACAATGTCCCTTTGTATTTTTATATTATATAGTTAATAAAAATACTATATACTTAAAAGAGAACCTCAAGTGGTTCGTTAATGATACTTCTATAATTATATAAGTCTTTTGGATGATCCTTTTATTTTTAGGAATAGAATATCTATTAATGAAAAAAAAATTAAACCTCTTTTTTTGTCAACTTTTGACACTATTTGGAATTATGTATTTGGTAAATACCTAATAGTATAATTAATATGAAGAAAATTCATCTATCCATCCCTATTATTTCATTTTAACCTTGAAAATTATTGGAATTCATTAAATTTCTATATTTACATTTTATTGGATATTTATAATATTTATTATTTTAATATTTCATTAATTAGTTACTTACTCCATCGACATTGTGTCATAAATAAATTAAACTTTGTAATTTCTAAAAATTATAAATAAAATACCATAACTTAGGAAATATTATTTTATTTCTAATGAATATTTATAATCGAATTTATGTTATGAATATCCATATATTAAAACAATTTAGTTATTAAAATTTGATTTTAATTCTTTTAATTCTTCATTGAATTAAATAATAATAAATGTCCTAATCTAATCTATGTGGACGAAAATGATAATATTTTATTCCTAAGGATGTTTTTGGTCGATATACACTTTTCCAATTGAATTAGGACATGTGTTAGGGTAATTTTAATATCATTTTTACCCATAATTATATTATTTACTTTTAACCTTGGTAAACGAAAGTAAATATGTTACTATTCACCGAATATTATTTCTATACTATATAACCACATTTTTCTCCTTGAAATTAACTGTGTCTCTAATATTTTTGAAATTCCACTAATATAATCGGTAAAATATGTTTTATGAAAAATTTGCAGCAGCTCGTAGGAGGTGGGTAAAAGACGGTAAAAAGTTTAATAAAATTTATATATATATTAAATTATTATAAACTGGCTCCAATGAATTACATTGAACATATATAGGTATTATATATATATTTTGACATAAAATACTTTCATATAAAATAAATATATATTTAAATAAATATTCTGTTTTAAACTATAACTAAGTGTTTTTCACTATTCATTAAAAATTGATAGTTTTCAGAAAAATAACAAAAATTCACCCAAAGCTAATTTCCATATTCCAAATCCAAAAATGTAGTCCATTTTGAATAATAAAATTTATAAAATTTGAAAAAGTGGGTATTACTATTCATAACGGATAGTTTGATTTGTTTTTGTGTGTTAGAACTCGAAGATGCGTACAACACACACTACTGTATTAATCAAAGAGAATCATACCATGGATGCTTGTGGTGTTATCATAGGTGGCCAATTGTATTTTGTGCATTGATGCCCAAAATCCACATAGGGCAATAATAACTGAATATAGTGTCCATGTCTGGGCCCGTCGGGAGATAGTTATAACTCTATCCATAGGGTCTTACTAAATGAATCGTAGTCCTATGAGTATGAAATAAATCATAAAAAAAATTATGTAACTAGAGAATGGATACACACACTAATAAAACTTGTCCAAGACACATAGGACATGTGGAATTACCCATGAAAAATGGGATACATAACATGTATTAGGGTCAAAATTTTTGATCTTATATCCCTTGTACATCCCATATACAGTGGCCCATGTCATTCGGACCATGTCATATAGAATAAGGGTCAACTATTTTTAAGGGGGACTACATGTCGTGTCCCTGTATTAGATTCCCCAAAACATTAATCTAGCTATTTTCCAATACAAAATGTCATCTTGGGTAGTTGTGCCATTTTATTTGAACATTGGGTATCCTATGTAATGGCTCTGGCAAAGCCGTGTGTGGGAGTACCAGTAGTGTAAGAAGACCATGTACTTCATCCTATGTCAGTCTACATATCATATATATACCTAGTTTATCTAAGTGTGATAAATTTCATATATTCCCACACTACATGTCTTGTGGACCGTGTTTTTCTAGAAACCTATCATATTCATCTCGGTCACATCATTGATTTTCTGTATTATTTTTCGGTGAACAACTTTCCCTGAAACTCTAGGTCCAAGAACCTCTAGTCACCCTAATGATGAATCGATGTGATTTAGGCATTATGTCATCTTGGAAAATTCAACTATCGTTATTTTTTTATTACAAATGATGCACAAGGATTCATCACTCAATATCATTCAATTCACAGTCACTCCCATTTCTACACCTCATCCATGCCAACATGATGTAAGATCTGTTGATTCATATCATTGTTCCATGAATCTAATGAAATGTGATTGATTGTTCACAAAGAGGATCAATGTTAGCAAGGAATAATGAATGTGCCTAAAGAATGCAAGAATCAGGGGTGAAAAGAAAAAAATGAGTGGTTTGATCCTCGATCGGTGTTCCTATCTATATTGGTTCATCACTATTAGAAGAGTAAAATAATCCAAACAATTATTAGGAAGAAACTCCTAGTAAATCCCAATAATATCCCATAAAAAATAGTTTTGATTTATAGGCAATTTTATCCATGGATTAGCCCTCAATCATCGTTTTATTGATTTACATGGAATGGAAATCAAAATAATGCTTCCAACATGGATAGGGATTCCTTTCTAGGGAAGAAAAATCACATCATCGATGTTATTAGGTGAGATCTATCAAGATTGGTGTTGGAAATCTCTGATTTGATGTTCTATCATCGCCTGATTGTCAGAATAATCCAGATCTCTATCAGTTGGGACTCTAGATGATTCCATGAATTTTCTGCATACCCAATATCTCTAAAAATATTTTATTTAAAAATTAACATGTGAGTGCCTAATTGTACCAATGAGATAAAAAATTTCTTCACTTTATTATATTCATTTATGCGACGTTACGAAATTCAATAAATGAGATAGATAAACCAATAATAGGAAGTTCCTAGGGTAAATCCATTATTTTAACTCAATAGACCCCTCATATTTATACTATGTGTTACTATGTAGATTTCATTTATCATTTTTAGGGATAATGTTTATGCACTACTATTTATTATATAATAATTTTTTAACATTTGTTCTGGGCACACCGGGAATTAGAATAAAAAATTTATTTTCTTCTAGTCTTGAACTAAATTTATACAATATTTATATATAATACATGGACAATGTTTTTCATTACATGTCTATCATAGGTTCACATAGAACCCTTGTAGATGTACAATCCTTCTATATGATACACAACCTAGTAGTTGTCGAGAAAAATGACTATGAAAGTGGACCAACCAATTGAATTGGTTAATATGCACTCAAGATAGATCCTTAGTAACTGATCGTTATTACAAGACACTTCATTCCAAATATTTTTAAAATATGATCCAAGATATTATTATTATATTTTAAGTCATAACTCAGGATTGTCCAAAAGAAGCTGCTTATCTTCTATTGGAATTCTCATTTTGGATCACTATCAATATTAGAGCCAAATCCATAAACTAAGTAATCATATTTTACACAAATATTTAAACTGGGTAATTAATATAAAAATTAATTCTATCAGGATAATGTCATTAAATAGTTAAATCATCATCTTTTAGTGTTAGATAAATTCACCACAATTTAGTAATATGAGAAAGTCATCATCGAAATAATTCCTTATGTCAATTTCTGAAACATATATTCCCCCTCATGCCTCATCTTATATGGATAAAAGTTCTTCTTGAACATAACTTAAAAACCCTTCATTAAGAAATGGAATACATTTCTAGTCTATGAATAAAAATCCAAACAATGTTTCACTAATAATTGTTACATATAAAAAGATAAGGTGACCATATTCTTAGTAGGGGCCTCAAAATAGTCATCTATAGTTTGGATTGACACAATCCTAAACATAGTTTCCTAAGAACCACTATTTGGTTTATGTTTGAGGGTTTCGTAATTGAAAATTTTTTGTTAGGTAAAACAAACTAATTAAAATTTTCTATAGGACTGTATATATAAATATAATGATTTAAGAGAATTTTCATAGATATTCAATCAAACTACTTCACCCAGCACAATCAGAACCAAAGGTTCCACTACTAGAATATCATATCAAACATTGTTCTCTTATTATCCACTCAACAAGAATCATCAGTGATAATTATATCAAAATTCCAAATACACATATTGGTACATATAACCCTACATTAACAAAATTTACTGTAGGGATTTACACGAATCCCGAATATATCATCTCCATTTCTCCACTACGCTATCTAAAATATGGTTCTGAAACTACCCTTAACAACCATTTATCTTGGTAATGGTAAGCAAGGTTTAGTGTATTATCAAATTCTATGTTTATCCATAGATGTATATTTCCAAAAATATGCATAATTTTTTTATATTAATCTCATCCATGGAACTTTTTTCAGTACAATTTACCATCAGTGGATAAAATATCAAATCCAAAAACCTATACAAAGACATATGTTTCATATAAATTCCTAAAATTATGATTTTTTCATAATAATTATAATTCATTGAATGATGCAATCAAAGTCAAATAAAATTTTATATGGGAACACGATACAAATAAAAAAAATTATAAGATTAAAATTCATTCCATCACATGGTATGTGAAGAACTCGATGTGATATAACATCCAACTATATCAATATATATCAATAAAAAATATCATATAAGGTACATGGATATTGTTTTATAAATGTGTCAGATACTCTCGTATGTGTGATCTTAACCAATGATTGACTCATAATATTATCATTTCCCCATTCCCAAATAATAATACTAAAAAAAATAAATGAAACCCACTTTGATACTAATTTTTGATGCCCTAACCTTGGCTCTACACCCCGGTTCCCCAATCCAGTTGGTCTCATGACTTATGGGGTGCCTCCCCGCATGACAGAGGCAGATGAAAAGCTACAAGGGCTTAATATAGATCATTGTAAGAAAATAGCTTTTGTATCAACGTAGAACAATGAAGGAAATAAATTAACAATATCTAACAGAATAACCATAAGTATTCCAATAATTGTAGCACCTAATAATCAAAATAGAAATAAAATATCCCAAAATAATGTAATAGATCTGTAATTCCAATAGTGTGTTGATTGAAAAATGTGAAACTAAAATAAAGACCCTATAAAACTCTAAATTATGGCTCTGAAACCTTGTCTAGTGCCTCTATCCATGTTCCATCCCAACATAGACATCTAAAATGAGGATCATCCACATATCATTTACTTCAAAAATGAGTTTTATGCATGTACTGATTAGATAACCTAAGTAGGCTATTTGTAAAACAACATATACTACCTCTAATGATTACTAAAAAAATATATTCGATATCAATTCATACCATTTTATCACCAAAATATACATGTGATTAAACAAGAATCTTATGCATCCATTCGTGATCTATTTAATGTTACAAAACCCAAGGTTCCTAAGGACACCCGAACTCTCAATTGATTTTTTATCCCATACTGAATTCTAAATAATATAAAATATTCAAAAAATTAATCAATAAAAACATTTTTATTTCCTTATCTATTTTATTTTAGTTAATATCACAATTACATAAAACCATTTTCCAATCCCAATCTCATGTGTGTCACACATCATGTCTAACAACCCATGGGAATTTGGTGCTTCTGTTTCTATCCCAAAAGTCAATGTAACAAGGGAATTTATTGGCTCAACCCGTATCCCACACCATATTTCCCACACAAACAAAAACACACACACATAGAGACACAGATATATATATATATATATACATATATACTCATTCCTTATCCCACAATCAATTAAAACTATTCAAATTTGTATCCTTCATAATTTTCCCACACTCATTTATCACATATTGGTATATGGAGCCTCAATTGCAACCCAACACTCATTTATCAAATATAGCCCCAGTAAAAAATTATCCTACAAATATACTTTTCTTACATCATGGATATAAGAAATAAACCATTTCATTATAAATTTTCTTTGAAAAAAATATTTTCCAATTTTACACAACAATCATGATTATCAATTCAAATTAAATGAAATAATGTGGAAAAACCCATATCATCCTTTGAAAGTATATAATAAAAAATGAATCATTGATACTTTAGTTTTTATGTAAAATATCTCCTTATTCACATTCCTAATAAACATCAAATATGAAAAAATAAAAAATTACAAAATTCATATTTGACTGACCAAACCCAACATCCTAAAATCCCATCAATTGAATAATAATTTCATTCCAATTATAAATCCAATTCTCCCAATTAAAAATGAAAAAATATTACACATTATATTATCACATTTTAATTTAACTAAATCCATTAAACATCCATTATAATATCTAAATAGAATACATTGGCCTTTCATAATTACATAATATTAATTAATTCAAGAATATGGGACTTAATATTGAGACTACAAACGTCAAAAAATTTTACATTAGAAAAACCAATAGAATATTTTTCGTACTGTAGGAGAACTGCCAACCTTACAATAAAAAATGAGACATAGATACAAATACCAGAATCAAGATAAAATAAATTAGATCTAAAAATATATATAATTGGGTCATTGATTTATTAATAATGGAGTTTATAATTTCTATGAACTCATTTAAAAGCCTCTAAAATATATAGGATTCAGTTTAGATTAGTGTGGGGTGATTAGATAAACGTGGGGTTTAAGAGTTTATGATTATTTTATAGTGGTTTTAAATTAAATAGGAGTATTTTCCTATATGGGGAACAAGGATTCTATAACCATGTACCTAACCATGAGCCTCCACTAATGGGGTCACAAGGATATAACTCTGAGGGTTCGTAGTTTAAAGAACTATGGACCATCAATTTCAAACCCCTCTGTTTGTGTCCAAATGATGTTCATGTGTGGTTGTATGGTTTTTTAAAACTATATGAAATCAATGATCGTACCAATTAAATTCAAAATTCTATGATTTGAACCATAAACAAACATATGGTAATACCCAGACAACATATACTTAGAATATTTCAAAATATTAACTAAAATGAGTTCATGAAATCTATAGAGTGGTTCATGATCCTGAAATATATTTTGTTTCTATAGGAGCTGTCTGCTGCATAACTATACAAGTTATAGAAAATAAAATAGCATGCACACCCCTTTTTCCTCATTTTGATGAATAGATTCTTATAGTAATTCAATTTAATTGTATAATTTTTTAACATAATCTAATGACATATATTCTATTAATATTCATATTATATAAAAAACATATCTTTATTGATGATTATCACCATAATAAAATTCATTACAATAACATTTATCATATGAATTTTGGATTCATAATCCTTATTCACCATTAGAGGGTAATTTTCTAATTGTTCTATGTCATAATCCTTATAATATATTTACAATTTAAGGCCTTACACCTTTTTATAGTAGATAGAATCACAATTCTTTAAAATAATCTAATATTTATTTAGTTACAATTCATTGATAAGTGATATTTTAATGGAATAACAATGAAAGTAAAACATTCATATCATGTATAAAATTCACATTATCAATTAACCGATGTATCATGCCATTGGTCTTTAAATGATATTTCTTATAGGATGTTAGATGGATTCCTTAAGGTAATATTCATTTTCATAAAATAAAACGTGTTCTTATAATACGTAATTTCAAAATTTCAAATCATATATAAAATTATATCAATCCAAATATAAACGAAAATTACAAAAAATATAATTTACTATTAATGTATCACTTATGATATATTCATCATTATATTCAATTAGTATTTTCTTTCATTAAATATCATGAAATAATGTGATATATGTGGATAACATATGTCTATCCATCACAAGAAGCTACAATCCATAAGGATATTGTTTTTAAAATGGAATATAAATAAGTATATATATATATATATATATCTTTTGTGTTAACCATGTAGAGATTATCGATCTCATATAACTCAATAAATTAATATGGAATAATCTTCAATATTATGCTTGAGATGAATTCATAGTTGTTGGAATTACATATTTTATCCACCCAATTAATACACTCAAACCAACTTAATGTACAACATTTTAAAAATCTACTCAATAAATATAGTCACTACAAATTAATGTAAAACCGTCTAAAAATCCCAAAACCAATGGAAATTAACATTGTTGGATTTAATATTGAGATTTTTATGAGTTATTATTATAATCATGTCATAAAATATTTGTAATACGGATCCTAAATCTCACCAATAATAAAACAATAATTCTATGTATATATTTATAAAAAACGTTTTTTGAAGGGATAGATTTATTAGGTTTCCCTACAATGTTAGGACATAATTTATAATTAGATATTGCATAAATAGTAAAACTCTAAATTGTGACACATATATAGGGATGATTAAATATAACATTACATATGATATGTTGAGAACATGTTAATTTATTTCATTGTTAAATATAATTAAAATCATTATGAGTCTTAAATTTGTTGTATTTTGATAAATCTTATATTTTCATTGTAATTAATTTATACTTTCTTTATAAGAGTGATTAATTGAAATGAGTATTATCCCATCAATGTTGGATATTGACTTATCTCAATTAAATTATCATCACATAGTAATGTGTTTCGTGAAAATTTGTAAATCATTTTCTAACAATTTTTCTAATGTATAAAATGTGTTGTATATGTGATATATTGAATATATTACTGAGGTTATTAGAGGAAACATATTACATTTTTTAAAAAGTCATTTTTTATATATTGTAATGTCATTGTAAAATCCCATGATGAATCACCAGGTCTTATCTTAAAGGCTACATGACCCTACGTGTTTCTCACCATATGCAAGAGGAAATCAAAAAGAAGTGAGGGAATAAAAATGATATTGGGGAGACTATTCCCTCTATATAATTTCATTAGGATATAATAAAAAAAACAAAAAATGAATTAATAATCAATCATAATGCTTAAAATATGGATGGAATACATAGTATATAAATAATATATTTCAAAGAGTAAATTTGTATAGTATATTGAAATTATATCAAGAATAAAATAAATGTGTGGTCCTATGATATTTAACTCAATATACTCTATCTTCATACCACATCTACTTATCCATCAACCACAAGGCTAATTCCTATCATCTAGTTTCTCATGGAATCTAAATGTGTATCGAAATTCCTGAGTAGGGTGTGAGTATAAGACTCAGTTGGAACCTCCAATATATAATTATGTAGTGTAATCATGAATAAAAGGGTGTTCTATAATAATATTAATGGCATCAAAATAATATAAACATAGAAATAAAAATCAAGTGCTAGTGGGCTAACCCATCCACCACTAATCCTTTTTTCAAAACTACTTCATATTTTTGCTAAAACAATTATTGGATATCATATGTGACCAAAAAAAATACATACAGATAGTTCACCTGTCACATGAAAAATAATACAATCATTTTTATATGTGACTCATTTCACACATGGGCCTTATGTAGGGAATTTTAATAAAAAATCCACTAGTCAATTGAGCTCCCCACTAATAAATAAACATGCAATGCACTATGTTTCATGAAAATCATATAGGCCTCAACTGTGATTTCTAGAAAATAAATTCACATCATTAAAGTAATACGTAGATTCCATTCATGGGGTACATCTATAACACAATGTTCCATTGGAACATCATATATTTTCACCCATGTAACTAATTATTCTCACAATACAACTAGTCATGGAGTATGCCACACACAAATTAATTAGTTATCAATCACATAGCTCACAAATCAACTTTTCATCAACTACGATCCTTAAATATTTACTATGCATCAATAATCCTGATACATAGGCAATGAGTATTACCTTAAAATGGAATTACATTATATATATAGACTCTACTCGGGTATATCGTCAATATCATCACACTTCAAGCACACTCCCTATATGAGGGAATAACATGTCCAATTGGTCTACCTGTTCTATGAACCAAGAACAAAACCCTCAATGTAAGGATGAATCTATAAAAAGTAAAGCATACAATGGAAATCATATCAAAATATACCATCATAAAATATATCATAGAAAAAATAAAATCATGTGATAATAATAAAACATAGAAATGGGTACAGTAATATAACTCATGGACTCACAACTGCTCTCATGGACTAGACACACACACACACACACCCATATGGGATTATAATCATGTACATATTTAAATTATATAATGACATAAAATATAACACTGAAACACGTGTAAAAATTATTCCATGTGTAATGTAACAACATACATCGTGTTTTTCTAAGTCAAAGTCGGTGTTTAAACAGGTTATTATCACCCAAACCACGGTCACATGCATCTGAATGAAGATCACCACTAAAATACACCTTCAACCATCCCCATTCCAAATTTATATTGAATTATTACTATCATTGATTATAAAAAATGTGAAATTAAATATGATTATATAACCTTAGATATATCAACAAAAATTAATTATAAATATTCAATCAATGATATTAATCCAATGGAATTTATGGTGTGTTAATACAATCAAAAATGAATTTATCATAAAGAAAGGGTATGGAATTGCCATTAGGACCTGCTTGTGCTTGAATGGGAAGCCCAACCTAACTGCCTTGTGAAGTTGCAGAGTTTATATTATGATGATGATTATAGGAGGATGAGTTCCATGTATAGTCTATATAATTTCCTAAGGCCTACGGTTCATGTTATCTCTAAGCCTACGGACCTTGTAAGGTTTCCCCCTCATCCCTTGAAAAAGGGATTTTCAAATATCAATAAAAAACAAGGCCTTTGGGACATTTGAGAAATATAATAAATATCCGAGAAAATATAAATAGTTGATGTTTTGAGAAATGATAAAAATAAAATAAAAAGAATAAATTAGTGAGATTGGGAATTTATAGGGATAGAGAGACACTTGAAATATTAGGGGGATTATTTCATTTTTTCCACATTAAATTCCTCCCCATTAAATTATTTTTTTACTCCATAGTCAATATTAATTTATCTCATAATCTCATAGTCTCAATCTAATTAAACACATCGAGAATAAACTACATACAATGACACCACTACCTCTTCAATTACATTATTTTTTATATTATATAAATCATATTTAATAATACATTTAATAATATTTTAAATTATAAATATATATATATATATTTAAATATTCATTCATATCATTATATATTTTTTCTTAACCCAAATATAAACCCAAGAAAGTATATATACATATATATATATATATATATATCTCTCTCTTTGATATATGTTCATTATTTTCCCACAAAAACAAATATTATTTTCCCAAATATAATAATTATAACAATAACAAAAAATTGATATTATTTTTAAATATCTACAATCATTTTTTCATTATTAGAAATTTTAATTTTTTATGAAAATTCCCATTTAATCATTTTCTCAATGTAATGATATTGATAAGGTGTATAATTCATAGGGTAATAGTGTTTCATATTTAATAGGGAAAAAAATAATTTCATATTGAATCTTCTAGATTGACGATGTGCCATTAATGGTGGTATCCAAATTTAAATTTTAAAGAGGATGAATGAATTTTTAAATAAATTTGTTTTAATTAATTAAAAATTGAATAATAATGTAATTTAAAATTAATCGGAATTATCACATTTGACGTAGTCTGACATTTAAGGCAGATGAATGTTATATATAGATTACGGTATGTCATCTGTCCCAGTTGTAGCTGTGATCTTATATGTATCATTCGACCTAACATTTGAGTTATATTGATTATTTATTATTTATAAGATTTAATAATAAATTAATTATATATAATTAATGTATTATGTCATGTTATGTTTACAAACATTAGAAAAAAAATCTATATTATACACCGCCAATGGGTGAACTCTACATCTCAAACCTAATAGTGGTCTTATATTTATCATATGTTACACTATTTGAATGATATTAAATTATTTTTTTAATGAAATAGATATAAAATAATAAATCACATATCCTAACATGTGATATGGCCAAATTTATTGTTCTCAGAAATTTTATTCCTCTTCTAGGGTAAATATGAAATCCATAACAAAACGATGCTCTAATCATTCTCATAGAACACAATGTTTTGAAGTTATACAATTATTTTTAATAAATAAAGAACATTAAAAATAATATATATTTATTCATCTAAACCAACCCACAATGGGTATTGGAACATCACAATATCATATAAGCAACTCTTAAATATATTCTAGAGAATGTTTCATTATACTAACATTGTTACAACCTTGACCACAATATCCCAGATTATTTGCCTTACTTTATTGCACTAGAATATAAATAGGGAATCACATCCTAAAGGAACAACTAGTTTAGTTTTCTTGGTAGTCTAGAAACATACAAGATATTAAAAAGACATTGTAAACAATAAATAGAAACCTATTATCAAGAACACCATTATCAACCTTTTCATAACCCTACATATCAATCATAATTTTTTTTCGAAATCAGGGGGAATAAAAAAACATAATGGGTGGGATCAAATACTCACTAAGGGTTATGCATATGAAAACAACCCTAAATAAGTAATAAAATCTATTGTATTGTAAAAAACCACAATATATGAAAATTAATAAAAAACATGAGAATTATATAGAAGGATGAATTTGTGATAAAATAATTTCATATAAATAATAACTAAATCCGATAAATATAAATATATATTTTATTCTAATTGAATAATCACATGGAAATTAACGTAATATCTCCAAATAATGGAATTCATAATGAAGGTAATCTAAAAGAAACCATCGATGTTTCATTCCAAGAAAATTAAATGATCAAGGATTTCTTCGAAGAATCTTTCATCATCATGGATTCGTTCTAAAAACATAAAAATTTGATATAGCCTTGTGAAAAACCAAATCTAGTTTTCTCTCATGTGAACAACCGATGAATCAAGAGGATATAATGGGACCCACTAATGACATACTAAATCCAAAACCTTCCTCATATAAAAGTGTTGAAGAATAATCAAAAAATACATTTTTATTGAAGAAATAATATAAAATTCATTTAACTTTCATTAAGTTGTCAGGATCACGAACCATCTTGATTAATATGTTAAATGGTATCAAAATTGTATATCTATAGTATAAATAATCAATTAAATTTTATAAATAATATTTTTAAGGTATAATAAAAGATAAATGTGCATGAATTATAATTTTCAACATCTTATTTTTAAGTAAATTAATATACATTAAATGGGAACATAGAAAACATCATGATGTAAATAATCATTAATAATTTCAAAGTGTCTTACAACACTTTGATATATTTGATTCATAATCCCCATAATGTAATACCATTAAATGAAACCTAAAATCTATATAATAAGTTTAATTAGGATATATCTTTTTGAAATGATTACTATATAAATAACACAATAAAAAATTGTTAATTAGGAATATATGAGACCGAAGAAAATATGAGACAAGATCCCCTTAACTCACGAGTCATTTTAGTGCAGTGTTTATTATATTATAATAAAATGGTTGAAATATTTTTATTTATTAATTATATAACTATATTAATATTAATAAAACCTTATATGATAATTTTAAAAAATATTACCACACAAAAATCAATAATATTTCATTATTTTTATTATTTTGGGTGTGTTACTTTTATGGATCCATAGTTTCAACATTAGTGTGTAATTATACATTTTATTTAAAAATATATGTAAAAACTAATTTAAATGAAATTTTAATCATTCACTTTCATATTTCTAAATATTTTTGTTTTCCATTTATTTTTAACTAAGGTTGATTCATTTGAAAAATTGTTAATGAGATATTTTCATTTATTTTGGGAGTTTTTCTTAATACCATGAAATAGTTTATTATTTGTAATTATTTTTATATATTAGTAATATAATATTGAATTTGATATAATATACTAAAATTAGTTTTATTTGATTAGATAAATTATTTATTTTTACAATCGATGATATTCACAGTGGAAAACATACAAAAACATTTTCACATAATTCAATAATTGGTATTATTTGTAAAGTTGTTTCGTTTCATTGGAATGAAGGATGTAATAAAAGGTATTGATATACTATATTTCATTATAACTGTAAAACTACATTATTTAATTGATTTTTTAATTATTATTTCATGATGGAAGAATGAATATAGTATAAATTAGAAGAAGAAAACAAAATAAGAGATATATGAAGAGAAAATTACCTCATGAATATAACATCCTTTAGAGAGCCTTCAAGACTTTTTATTTGGTATTTTTGTGAGGGAAACCAAACTGTGAAGTTGGAAGGGTAAGTATAAGTGGTATGGTTTTATATTTGTGGACCATGAATTTATGTGGTACTAAATAGAGTGGTATTTACAGTTGATGAGAGGTGGAATTATGTGATTAAAAAAATCAAATATTTTATATTTATAGCCAACTACATCTAGATGGAATAATTTTAACCAAATTTTTATTGTAAATAGTATTTTTAGGATGTTTAGGTTTGATAAATAAGTTATCTTACCAATAAATGTTTAATTTCATTATGTATTTTAAGGCTTTACTCTTTTATCATTAACTAGTATAATTTTTTATCTATGCCATAGTAAATAATTTTTTCCCATGCTAATATTTTTGTTTCCAAAATATAAGTGGCCTTTTAAACTGGTTTTTAATGACTTATTCCATCTATTTGATCTATATTACCAAAAACAACTCACATTATTGGATAAGTTATATTTAAAATTATTTATTCAAATAAAACGAATGTGCGTTTTTTAAAAGTGAAAAGCTCAAAATATTGAAATTATTATATATCTAGTGTCAATGTAAAATTGACTCCAATCACCCAAATTTGATTAAATGATTTATATTTGATTAAATTATAAAATAAAACAATTTTAAATTGTGCTTAAAATAAATAAATAATTCAAAAAAATGTTTTAAAATATAATTTATATTTTTATATATTCATTAGAAAATTAGACTTATTTGAAAAAAAAATATCTCCATAATATAATATTGATCTGACGATATTAAAATGGAACGCTAAATTTCAAAATTAAAATTAAAAATAGGACAAATTGATAGTTAAAATATATGGAACATAGAGAGGTTGCAGGACCACATTTTATAAAAATATTGTTTTTATGCTTAAAATGGTTTTATTTGTTATTATAATAAAATAAAACTCATTTAATGATTTTAAGAAACATTTTATTGAATATATTTAACCTAAATTTCATTAATATACTTCATCAATATTCATGATTTCTGTATTTTTTTATAAAAAATAAATGTAAAAGTAAAAATATTTTTTAAAAACACATCATTTATTAGTATTAATATTTTTTTCTATTTAATTGGAAATACATTAATTCATTTTATAATAAAATGAAAAAAAATAATTTAAAAATGTATTTAAATTTATTCATTCCTTCTACTCAAATGACTCAAGGACAACTATAAAGATTAAATAAAAATATTTTAAATTTTTTTAAAGCTTGGTTTCCATGTTACATGAAATATAAAAGAGAATGAATTTAAAAAATGGGATATAGTAAATACATATTGTAACATTTACATTGGGTTTAATAAATTTCATACTCCAAATTTAAAATTTCACATTGATAATCTGAAGTTGCTACTCAAAAATGATTTTGTGGGAATACCATTATGTAAAAAATGGTTAATAAAACACCACATTAATAAGATGGAAAGGGAGATATGAAGATTACCAAATACTATTATTTTGAATTGGATAATATCATTGTGAAATGAAAATAGAGATATTAAAGAGAAATATAACAATAATGTTCTTGATGTAGAGTGATAGAGTTCATGGTCATTATCATTTTACCCTTTACAAAACCATAAATAACATGAATAGATAAATTGAATTTGATTTCATAGTATTAAAAATAAATTGATAAAAAAATTTCCAACATCCCATTTACTATAGTTGAATAATTATTTTACTATCTAGAGATGCACTAACCAATAAAATCGTATTTTATTCCTCTAAATTTAATTGGAAAATTATCATCAATTGTTTGTTCTTTGATCAACACTCACAATAACCCTCACACCAGTAAATGAATGTTCATGATAATTTTTTCATGACAGAAGAACTTTTTACTACTCAAATCAGTCATTCCATCGATATTTAAATTTTTCCTATAATAGTAAAATCAGAACTCATGTTTTACAATATGATATGTTATAGTTTAACCTTAATATATCATATTTAATTTTCTACATATTATAATCTATAAGTAGTTAATGTTTTGAATCAATCATGGTACATCTATCCAAATTCAAAATTGAATATATTAAAAGGAAGTTCATTAAATATTCATGATCAAAATATTTTTTACATAATGTTATTATCATTGTCACATACCAAATAAATGAAATTTTTTAACACCTTTAACCTATATTGAAATTAATAATGTTTCCAAATGTAAGATATCATGTTGTTGAATATATTACGTAAATCCAGTCATGTCGTAGTTCCTTTAAAGATAACCTAAACTATCAAATAAATATCCAAATTCATGAACTATAAAAATATCCAAAATAATAAAATTTTCCCTATTATTTCAATATCAATAATATATTAAGCATTATCTTAAATAAACAATGTGTTTTTAAAAAATTAAAATTTCAACTGATTCACATATCTTGTTACTATTATTACTCCTCACATTCTCTCAAATCCATAAAGAAAAGTAATTGCAGTACAATCCCCATATATTTTAGTTTTATAAATACCATATAATCAATTATATATTTATTCATGAATCCAGATTCCAAAGAAAATTATGAATTCTAAATCATTCTTAAACTATAATCTATAAATTCATATTTTATTTTCAAATAACTCCTCTATAACATTTTATATTTTTATTCCAATCATTTTTTAAATGGTTGGGTCTAATGCATCAATTTATAACCTTTATGATTCTATTCACGATTTTCCACATATGACATATCCTTTTATAATTCACATACTATTTACATATGAATGATTCAATCACCGATCACACTATAGAGATACTATTGGTATGTACATTTCAATTTACATCATAAATAACATTATTTGTACCATTATTTACCCTCCATAAACGTCTTCATATTCTCATTATAATAATATTGGAAACCATGTTTTTTTTTCTCCTTGATCATCACCTCTTGATCTCTCGTCAAATATATATCTTTCTACTCCTTTCATAGATGAAAATTTAATGATAGAAGCTATTTTTTAATATTATATCATGATATCCAATTAGGAATAAATATAATTTCATTTACTCAACTCATCATCCCATTTGTTTTCTAAACCATACATTTTCTATGACATTTATTATTAACATAGTTAATTATGTTTCCACCACTAAATATAATCAAAGTGATACATTTATGTTCAAAACTACCTTAATCACCATGAAAAAGTATTATGAAAATTATGTGTATGTAATTAATTGTTATTATCAATACATTGTTCATTATGATTCTCCTAGGTTTTAAATGATTTTGTGAAAATATATTGGACATTATCGTATACATAGATATATCATAAATGTAAAACATAGGGTTATCATTCTTAATCTATATTTTTATTAATATAGTTCTCAATGTATCTAGATAACATTTTCTGATACCAACTGAAACAACCATGACCCTCATAACAAAGATAAATTCCTCTATATTAATACAATTTCATGGATATAAGGAATCACTTCCCAAATGATCAAATAGCTTAGATTTATTTCCAAATTAGATAGAAGTTTGAAAACAAAATTACATTTTATGTATAATATATAAAATTATTTTATTATAGAAAACCATTTTCCCTCTTAGCATACCCTATATTCCAATCATTCTGAATATCATGGATAACTGGGGAAAATAAAACATAAGAAAAGGGAGGGGGAGTCAAATTATCAATAAAGGTAAAGTACATATGAAGACATCATAAATAAGGAATAAAATTATAAAAGTTTATATAAAAAATGTGACATTTATTTGACAGCATGACCATATTATGGAATGAATAAAAGGTGATCAAATTGTTCAATATAAATTATAACTAAACATGTAAAATATAAACGTGGATATTATTCAAATAAATAATCACATGGAATGAAATAATAAATATCATAACGATGGAATGAAAAATAATGGAAATTAGATACGCACCTTCGAGGACTTGTTCAAAGAATATAACACTATCACATATACATTCCACGAATATATAATCCTTAATGATTTATTACTTGAACATAATAAATGGGTAAGGGCTTGGACAGAACCCAATCTAGATTGTCTCATGAGTCATACTAAAGCATCTAGTGGTTATAGAAGGCCCCACTTGACAGTTACTATGACCAATAAATTCGTTATATAAATGTGTTGAGATAATATAAACATTTAAATTTGTATTGATACCAGATTAAAAAAATTTAAATAACATTTATTAAGTTGACATAATGACAAACCATCCATAATAATATAGTGAAATGTATCAAAATAGTATATCCCCATTCAAATGTGTCCCATGACTCAGTAATACATTTTAATCATAATCCCCATGATTGAATGACAATAAATGAATCCTATAATATCATGATAAAAAAGCTACTAATGATATTACATTTTAAAGGGTTAGTATGTGAACCTCACATTAATAATAAGTGTTGAATAAGACATATATCTCAGTAAAGTTAATGTGATACCAGAAACCCCTTACACCACGGTTCCCTTTAGTATATCATTATTTAATATCATTTTTCTAAATAATGTTAATAATTCTTTAATGAACTATATATTATTTTATAATTTTTTATATGATCCTTTTTCAAAACAATAACCACATGTCCATTAATAATATTTCACTATGTTCATTGTTTTGGGGGCATTAATTTCAGGGATCCATAGTCAATTCATTCGGATATAGTTAAAGGGAATCATTTCAAATGGAAATAAAAATATATAAGTAAAATTTAATGGAATTAATTAACTTGAATAATATTAAACAGTTCTATTTTTAATTTTCCATTCAAACAAGACTACAATTCATCTTGAATAGTATTAATGATAAAATAATTTGTTTATTTTGGTGATTATTCCAAACACTGCGAACTTGTTTTGTTTAATTTTGAATTATGAGTAAATAATAGTTCCATTACATAAAAATAAAATATAATTTATTTATTTTTGATTTATTTAACCATATTTATAGTTGTATGTAATACAATAATTGTTGTAATAGAAAACCAAAAACATCATTATTTACAGAGTCGATTGAATTCCATTACATGGAAAATAGATTCATTTCATTGAACAAGTGTAGGTAATAAAATGTATGGATATAATATATTTCATTAAAAACATAAATTTTAATTTTATACATGAATCATGAAATATTATTTCCTGAAGGAATAATAATATGATGAAAAATTAGATGAAAAAACAAGAGTTATTTTTCTAGTATGTTGCCTCTTTAATATCAACAACTTTTGTTACCCTTGAGAACATTAGATTTGGTGTTTTAGGGAGACAAATAATGCATGAACATGGGGAAAGTGATTATGATAGTTTTATTAGATATTTTAGTATGTTTAAGGCTTCTATTTCGAAGTGGGGTGTTGAGTGGTGGGTTTTTCACTTAAGGAGAGGTATGTTTATTCAATTTAATAATACATATCTTATATTTAAATCCAACCACCTTAAGATGGATTTAATTTTAAAAAATTATTATTGGAAATTAGTCGTGTGGAGGATGGTTAAGGATGGTCATTTCCTCAACCATTAATTTATTGTTTTATTTTTAGGTATTTTAAGCCGTTACCCTTTTAACATTTACCTGATTAGTTTTTTTCCTATACCGTGGTTAATAATATTTTATCAGGCAAAATTTTTAAATAATAAAATAAAAAATGGACTTATAACCTAATTTGTACAACATTATTATAAATATAGAATACATTTTCAAAATAAAATTAAAAAAATTGTTACAGACAGTATTTAAAATTAAATATGTAGTAAAAGTAAATGAGAGGGTTTTATATACCGAATGATCAATAGTTATTGATTCTTTAATAACACCTTTTAAAGTAAAATTGAATCCAATAACCAAAATTTATTTTAATGATGTATTTTTTAATTTATTATACTTTAAAAAAATAGTAACATAATTTAACTATATAAATAATTTGGATGAGAAATTAATTTTTAATTAATATTTATATATTTCTTAATATTTATAAAAAATAAAAAATCTCCAAAGAATTCCATAATTTTACCTATTAAATTTTTTTATTCCAATTTATAAAATGTCCATTATTTTATAAAAATTAAAAATTATTAAATTTTGATGCTTTATATTTTAAACTAGTGAACCATCAAATGTTGACTGTCTTTTCTTTTAAATAAATATAGATATTTATACTAAAACTGATTTTATTTCTTATAATAATAATATCAAACTCATTGAATGGACTTTTTAAGAAATGAATTTATTACACTAAATATAAATATACTTAATATATTTCTCTAATAATTATTAACCCAAATTATGATGATAAAATATCATTGGTGGCTTAAAAATGTATTTTATGAAAACAAATCATTTAATTTCAGTTGAATTTTATTTTTATTACTAATTAAATGATAACCAATGATTTCATTTTATAATCATATTTATAATATATTTTCTTACTTTTTATAATTTATTACATTCTTGATGTTCTAACATATTTGTTCAAACTATACCAATAAAAAAATATTTTCATAATAGTGTTTAGGCCTGGTTTTATATGAAATATATGTTATTTAAGAGAGTGAATTTAAAAAGAGTCATACATTTAATTCATAGTGTTTTACTAACTAGGATTTTACCCGGATGTTGAACCATTAAAAAATTATTCATTAATGGCATTTCATATTAAAAATTTGTCAAAACCATTAGTTTTTGAATTATTTGGATTGATGTGACATCATCAACAGTGCTCTCCACATTGAATCATTGAAAAAGGTGAAATAATTTTTAAATCAATTTATTTTAATTAATTAAAACCAAAATATTAATATAATAAAAATGTAAATGTTTATAATCATATGTGTTTTTGCCAATCACCTAATACACACAAAAGATAAACTCGACCTAAAATATACCATATTTCCAGACCTAATAGTGGCCTCAAATTTCTTATACAATGCATATAATGAGATATAATGAATTAATTTAATAAAATAATAAAAATAAAAAAATATATAACTTATCCTCATGTGATGTCTTACTGAAAAGAATATGTTTCTAAACTTTAAGCCATTTATTGTCTAAACACTCAATCTGAAACAATGAAATGGTCTTGAATTTCTAAAACCACCCATTATTTGTGAGTTATTTAACAGTTTTGGATAATCCCCACAGTAGTAATATAATATTTTTAAAAAATTATTTTGTTTATTACTAGGATCTAATGGAAACATGATGTTTAACTAACTCAGTTCATGAATAAAAAATATTCAATATAGTATTTCCTGATTTTATCATGGATTTTATCTGATGCAAAGTATTTAAAAAATTTATTAATTAATGGACTTTCATATATTATAACCGTCTAAAAAATTGTATTTTGATTCATACATATTGATGTAGTCTCATCAATGGATGTCTCTACTATAAAATGTTGAATAATTTGACTTAATTTTAAAACTAATTATTGTTAATTAATTGAAATCTAAATAATAATATAATTAAATTTTAGGAGAGTACTAATGAATATAATGTTCTCAAGTTCCCATTGGAAAATAATGGTATACTAATCCTAGTGTATATCCCTCATCACAGACCTAACAGTGGTCCCAAATTTTTATATGACACACAATTTGAGATAAATTAATAATTTATTATTTAAAAATATATGTAACATTAAATTTAATATAAAAAATTATTATTGTCATTGATGTTTCCAAACACCTTATATATATTATTGTTATACCCAACCTACGATATAACCAATGTAGATGACCTAGATGTTGTTTCATTTTTATCATTTGAAACATCGTTTGGGATATATTAAATATTTTTTAGAAATAATAAATTTAAAATATTTAACAACTTATCCTCATGTTTGATCTGCCCCAATGAATAATCTAAAAACTTTTATACCGTATTTAAGATAAATTTCATATCCTAGACCTAAGTGTGGCCTCTGATTACTCATACAACTCACCCTTCAAGTGATAATAATTATTTATTATTTAAAAAAGATAATAAAAAATTTATTAAAACCAAATAGTCTAAAATTATGTTGGTTGTTTCCAAACATCTGACATGCATACATGTTTTACACTTCATTGGGAAATCCCTACATTCCATACATAACAGTTTTTTAATATTTCTCATATGATGAAAAATTTGAGTGAAACTATATTATATTTTAAAAACTATGAATTATAAATATTAAATTACTTATCATATTACATGATCCGACTGAAAAAAATCTCACATAAATGTTATACTCTAATTAAGGTCTACACCACATCCTAGACCTAACAGTTGTCTCCTAACACTTTTTTAACAATCAATTTCATCTTTTCAAAAAAAATCAAATACATCATGTATACTATAATATATTAAATATTTTTATTTTATTTTCACAAATTAATAATGGCCTCAGAATCTCAAACTAATTCACTGACCTTCAATAAAAAAGATCCATAAAATATTTCACATTTATAACATGGATTTCAACTAGATGAAAATTCATAATAATATTTATTATGTAAATTTTATTCAAAACATAATTTTCACATAAAAACATATATATTATTCATAATGAGGGTGTTAATTATCATAAAAATCCAGGATATTACAGTAATTAATTTATTTATTAATAAAAAGGTTTTTTAATTAATAATTCATTTTGAATATTAGTGATATACATAATATGAGATCCATAATAATTTTACATCAACAATGCACAACTAACTCTAACATATCTTATGAGGTGGTGGTTATGTTTTTTAATTATAATTTAATCATTTGGAGCTCAACCATGATATAATTGTTTCACTTGATTGTGTTATAAATTAATATATTCATTGATTTATATAGTCTATAGAAACTCAAGGACAATGTTAGTTGATTCCCATGTGTTGTGTCAACAAAATGGATGTGGGAAATTTTATATACTCATATATTTAATGTGTGGAATCCATTTTTATTATTGTAATCATATGCATTATATATATAATTTAAATTATCTCTTCCAAAAAAATATCTTTTTATCATATAAATGGATGGAACTTGTTCCAATATAAATATATGGTAATCTAAATGATATTTTCATGAATCATATAGAAATTAGACAA
This sequence comes from Viscum album, assembly GCA_963277665.1. Lineage (NCBI taxonomy): Eukaryota > Viridiplantae > Streptophyta > Magnoliopsida > Santalales > Viscaceae > Viscum > Viscum album. Next base: position 1,701,788,956 of record OY728163.1, on the reverse strand, counting down.
CCTAATATAGAAGGAAACAAAAATATTCTCAATCTAATAGTGTTCATCCACCCATAGTCAATCATAAAGGATAATGCAGTCAATGAAACAAGAATAAAATTTATGTTGTTTTTTCTTTTTTAAATGAAATTAATATTTTATTGGGGACAATTAAGATATTTTTTTGGATTTATTATTCTATTATGGACCATATGATAATATAAAAATTAATATCCTGGACTATTATTTGTTATGTAACACCATTATTCCTCAATTCCAGGAACCATGGTTGATAAAAATGATTCTAAAACATTTTCCCGACTACAATAAAATAATTAAATAAAATGTATAGAGATGAATAAGGCAATATATAATAAAAAACTAAATGGGGGTGATAATGGGACAATCAATAAAAACGTGGAATAAAATGAAACTATAATATGATTGTTAATATTCAATAGAACACCAATGATCTATTTTTTTTTGTGGATAAATGGATTGGTTGGATAAAATATATTTCGGAATTTTATTTAACAGAAAATGAAACATTCATATATTTCAGGTAATGACCATCTCCTATGAAATATCAAGTAAAAAATTAATGTTGTGATATCCAAAAAATGTCATTATTAAGAATCCAAAAAACTAATCTATTTACTTATTTTCATAATTTGAGATTGGTGTTCCTATAGAAACAACTAAAATCATATGAACTATGTTGTGATCCTTGACTGTGTATCTTTAAAAATTATTCATCCCTAAACAATATAACATAATTATATTTACTATAGCATAAAAACAGTTTGATATAAAGAACCATGAGAACTGACATCAAAGGAAGTGTTACTATAGTACGTGGACTCATAATGAAACAACCCTCGTGAGTGATTAAAGACGAACACCAATGTACTAATAATTCCTCAACAATTCACTATATTATAAAAAAATAATATACAAATGATTATCCAAGTTAATTCATGTATTTGTTATCAAGGGACCATATATTTAAGAGTAACCTTCAAAAGATTACACAAATACCAATATCCCCCACACCAAAACCAACTATTTTGTACATGAGAAAGAGAAAATAAATGAATAATAATTCTCCACTATCTCAAAAAAAAATCAATTCCATAATAAAATTATCATTCCAACACACATTATTTTAGAAAACCCACTTAACACAATTGAATTTTCACGGTGTATCACATCAGACAATTCAATAACACATACCTCTAGTTTTAATTTATGTTCTAACTCTATATTGCATCGTCATGAATTTTCTAGAAACCCCTAGCACAAAAAATACATAACACAATATTATGATAAATTCATGGACATATTAATCACTTATCCTAAATATACTTCAGTACATATAATATTAAAAAATTATATATTAGATTCAATTAATTTTCAACAAAAATCTATATCAAGAATTCTATACAATATAATATAAAGTGATAAAAATAACATAATCATAAAATGAAATTAATAATATCCTTATATAGATTAATCGCTTCTAAATTTTGTGTTACTTCCCAAAACATTCATATAATGATCCCATTAAAGTCATATGTCACTATAAGATTACAAATTTTTTCTGAAAAAAATTAAATAATACAAGTCATATGTCATTATATTACATTAAATAAGTTACCCATTGTGAACATTCTCAATCTTCCTTTTCCCCATTAGAAGAATGTAAAAAATTATTGTATAAAAATCATTGAAAATAATTAAATAATGAATAAATTGAAAAAATAATTAGTTCCTTCACTATTTTTTTAAATACATCTCAAAATTTTCAAATAATATATTTTAACACCCCATAAAGATTAATTGACAAACGACTAAATGAAAAAAATATAAAATGACCTTCATTATTTTTATAATCTGAGATAATTATAACTCTACAATTATTTTTTCCTTTATAATAGTAGTGATAATAATGGGTGACCTCTTGGATATTTCCTAGGGTGTTATTGAAATAAGAAAAAGAACACTAGAAAAAAAATATGTTGTAATGTTAGAAAAATCAACATTCTAAGGAATCATTAGGGATGAGGATGGGCCATAGGTGGGAGATCATGAGTTTTAGGAGAATTTTGTTTCACCTGGATGTCCTAAAATAGATGGAACAATAAATATAGGTTTTTATGCATCCAAAGAGGCATATTTGTTACATTGTAAAAAATAGAGGAACCGAACCGAAGGTTTGGTACACTACCCAGGTTGTGTTATTAGGTACATAATGAGATAGGTTTTTCCTAGTGGTGAATGTAACAAAAAATAATTTTTATGGGTTAAAAACTATATTATATGACTCATTTCATAAATGTATAATATTAATCATGAGATACTACATGATATTAATTCCATATTTTAGCATGTTTATCCTCAAATAGTGATCATGATAGGGGCCAACTACGATTTTTTACATGGTGTGTGAATGTGAGGAAAAAGCATTAGAAATATCATTTGTTTCCCTGTGGTAAATGTAATTACTCTTATAATCCATTCTGGAATTTGGGTGGGGCCTTGGTAGGGTAAACATGTGACTTCTTGGAAACTGGTGGAGCCTGAAGAGATATGAATCGACAACTATATTAAAGAGGGGTGTTTATTCATTCAGTGGGGCCCAATTAATACCTATAGAATAAAATGTTAGGGGGATCATTTAAGATAAATTAGTAATTGAACTATAAAATCATAATAACCATTTATATAAATATTGTTATCTTGTCCATATAATAATTTATATTGAAAATAGTAGAGTATATATATAAAAACAAGAATAACATTTAATAACCATGATAATCAAAAAATGAATAAAAAAAGTTTATATGACTAATTTTATGAAATATTAAATAATTTAATATAAATAAGTATAAAGGGTAATAGAATCTAGATATTGGTTTATGGAAATCCCAAAACCTTCTTTGAACAACAATTATAGATATGTGTTTCTAATACCTATAACAACCACTCTTTTCTCCTAATTTTATTTGAGTATTTATATCCAAATTGAAAATGACCATTATATTGTGCATTTATCCCACAAAATAAAAACAATTCAAAAAATTATACTTCTTTAATCAAGGGATATGATGATGAAAAATAATGTATAATAAATGAAAAAATATTTTATCATGGATTTTATTTTTCATGGATGAATATATAAACAAATTAGATATTTGAATTAAAAAAAGTATTCACAAATCAATTCATTAAATTTTTTATGAAGTATTTTTTAGTTTAATAATCCATATGTAAAAATGATAAAATAAAATTGATGCTTGATAATTATTTTCTATATACATGATTATAACAGATGTACAATAATCACTTTTTATAATTGGGACATAATAAATCATTATCTTCTATGATTATGAAAAAAAATTAATCAAACACATATATACAGTTATTCTACATTGGTTTCCATTTAGATGTAATTTACCATGTATAAAAACATTCATCAATAGTACAGATGTAGTTTATTAAGAGTAGTATATTATAAATATTCATATTTTTGTACCTTTATAATAATATTCATTTAAAAATATATTACAATATTTAGATGTTGTGATTAATTGAAATTTATAATTTAGTCATTATTAGTATGATAATAAAATATAAATATACCCATATTCGATAATCAGATGACTTGGAATGATTTCTGTGTAATTGAATATAAACAAATTTATGTAATCAAATTCTATCCAATATATGGCGTATATGAGAGAAATATATGGTAGATATTAAAATCTTCTTCGTTAATACACTATTATATATCATTTATTCCATATAATTACAACATCAATTCCAAAATTCATTGTTACTATATTTGTAATCATTCTACATCTTATATATTACAAAAATGAATAAAACATGTAATTTTAAACTTAATGATATCTATATATATAAATAAATTAAATAAAGATCATTGTTGATAAAATTTTTATTTATAGTATTTACATTTAATTAAAAATTAATTTGAGATGTATTTTAATTTTTAGTATCCTTAATCCATTATTGATATATTTTATTTGTCATTTCTAGGACCATATTCTTTTTATCCAATTAATTAATAAATGCCTCAATGAAATCAATGTTTTAAAATATTTTCTTGTGGAATTTTTGATCTATATTATAATAATATATATGATTAAATAAATCCTATCGGATTATAAATTTCTACTAAAGTAAAATTTATTATATTGAAGAATAGATAAATCCACCCTCGAAATTTTAAAATTATATCCCTATTCCAGCAATAATTTTATTGAAATTAATTTTAATTGACAAAATTATAATTTTCTTAGACCTATGTGGTGTCAAAATTGATAATAATTTTTTGATTTATTTAAAATAAATTGATATTTAATTCAATGAAAATTTTTCTATTCATATTTAAAATAAATGGGTAAAGACCTAGAAATTCCAGGGATATTTCTTCTCCATAAATACATGGGAATTTTACTAGTCTATAAAGATAGACGACAAATCATTCTGAGGCCTGGTATTCCGGTAATCAATTTCTGATGTTTTGTTCGGGTAAATTCAGTAAACATACAAGCATGTTTTTATATATTTTGAACTGTTGCTCGGAATTGAAATCTGAGGGCACCGTTGAACACATAGCACCTTTATTCACTTGTAGAGAATTTCACCTCAACGACAGTTTGTTGAGAGTAGAAGATATATTTTGTGTTTTCATGGAATGTAATAAAATAAATTGAGTTTTCACTTTATATTATTAGATCCACCATGTGGTGTTTTGTGGTTAAAACCTCCTCATGGGAGTTGGAGGTGGGACCACCACACTATAAACTCCAATGTCAGGACATGGTGGAGGGGCCCACCCAAACATAACCCCCCTCGATAGGTTATGACATGGGAACCACACAGGGCTTAACCCCCCAGTGATGAAAGATAGTTAAACATATAAACTCTACCTCATTAATGAGGTAGAGCCTCTTCACCTCCCCTAATTGATTCCTTGTGCCAAAACATGAAATTAATTAAGTGGACCTATCTAATAAATTTAATTCACCTTTTTAATTCTGTTCCAACATCTTTAATTAAAGACAATCTATTATTATTTTTTCACGGAATTTACCATTTGGTGGGAGAGATTGAGAGGAGAGATTGGGAGAATTAGTGTTCTCCAATGATGAATGATGAACAAAGAATTCTGACCTTATTCGACTTCTTTATCAAAGCATCAACCATCGTGAGATTTCTTCGACGACCGACTTCCACAACTCTGTCAATGAATGATGATCGATGATCAAAGCTAGGGGTCGTTTTGTTTAATTATTCTTTCCCCTTCTCTTATTCGAATAAAAGTCACTATTGTGGTGGATTGTATGAATAAATAAACTTCAACATTCTTCCACTTGATGAACAAACTGATACCACCCTAAACACAAAGGGTGTGGGAAAAACCAACATGGCCTGACCCCGCAGTCGATCTAGTTTATTATTGAACATCTGCTTGGTGCTGAAGCAATGGGGGTACAGAAGAGGCGATGACAATTTCCGCGCTACCTGCGAAATCTGCGAACATCGCTTCCCCCACGTCACACCGGTACTCCGGGCCGGACCGCGACCCACTAGTCGAGCCACTCTAGCCACACCAACACTGGCTCATGCCACTAGGTTCCCAACCACCACCTGGCCCCCGGCCTCCCGGCTTCCCGCCTGGCTGTGCGCCTCCCGGCCGCCAACCCGTCTGGTCACACGCCACCCGCCAACCGAACTGCCAAGCCACATGCATGCATGCCACAGTGTCCCACTCTTGTCACACCATTCCCAAACCAACTAGATTCTGTCCTCCTCACACGCCTCGCATGGCTTCCCCATTGGGCCCCCATGCGTCCTCCTGACTGATCTGGCGACCTGAACCCCTTGCGGCATCCCAGGTGGGTCGGCGACCCGGCCACCTCACAGCCTCTCGATTGAGACAGCGTCCCGTCTACCTCACGAACTCTCGACAGAGCCGGCGTCCCGACCTCCTTGCGGCCTCCCAGCTGAGCCGACATCCCGCTCCTCCTCGCGGTGCCCTGACGGAACCGGTCCCGACCACGCCATCCATACTGAGTCACGCCGGGCCGCGCTCCTGCGTTGTAGTGGGACTAACCGACCCCAAGCATGGTCCAGACTTCCCATCGAGCCTATTGGACCCATCGAGTCAGCACGAGTCGACCCAAATCGGGTCTTTCCAGACTAAGTCAGGTCTAGTCGGTCCAAGTGGGTAGACCAGACCCGGCCCACTACTGACCCCTTAAAATTAATTGGCCACATCTTTGGCAGTGAACGTCTGTTTGTCGATCGGTCAGCTGTGCTGGAAATCATGGAGCGTTGGCATCCCATTGGGTATACCTCACTAGAGTTCGAAGTTTAGTCGGGATACGGTCAGGTTGGATCGTACACGAATCCAACCGGGGCCCCCAGGACTAAAAGCCTAATAAATCATAGATTGGGCATCCAATTGAGGCACTGTATATTGCGTTGAGACCCCTAAGATGTGGAATACCTTTGAGATACATATTATTTAGAATTAGTGGAAAATGAAGTATCGAGACTCAGCTTGAGGAGTGGACCCTCCCAGAATCAAGCATTCTTAATTAGGAACCTTGTGGTAGGCTGTGCTTTGATGACTATTCCTGGATCCTATTTGGGTTCGAAAGAACTGACGACTGCTCCTTGTTCCTGTATTGGTTTGACCACACTGACGACTACTCATGGATCACGTACGGATTTGACATATCTGACTAGTTTTCATGGATCATGTGTGGGTTTGACAGTTCTGACTTCTGTTCCTAGATCATTAGTGGGTTCAACAGAATAATTGTTCCTTGATCCTCTGTGGGTTCGAAAGATCTAATTTCAGTTCTTGGATCTACTGTGGGATTGACAAAATAGATGATTTAGTGGCTACATTTGATCATCTCTATCCCTATACAAAATTTGTATACCTGTGTGAGATGCATTAGTAACTCTTGTGTTTTTCTCATGATTTAGTTGGATTACTAAATAACTTAGGTATATATATGGGTGTATACCTAAGTGGGGTTATCTATTGATTTCTTAACTTTTGGTTTATCCTTGATGGATTTTCTGAGACCTTGAGGGTCTTGGGGACTCTACTGAGTATCGTTATACTCACTCATGCATGGGCAATTCCCACACCTCATTGTGTTGGATGCATACGACATATAGTGCTAACCGATGCTGAGTCAACAAGGTCTAGACCGTACCTAGAGGTGGTCCTCATGCCAAGTCGTACCCGGAGAAGCCTGATGGACGTGGTGTGATGAGGATGCTATCTGTACATACCCTTCAGGTAGGATACATAGTGGATGACCCGTGATCTTAATTTCACCTTTCAGAAGTTATTAATTTTTAGATGTATTTTTACTTTACAGTTAGGATTTATTTCCTGCCCCTTTACTTTTTTGCACTATCTTGTTATACAGTTTTACTTAGTTTTTTGTCTTCTAGTATATATTATGTACTCAGGAAACGGGGGACGATTCATGACAAATATGTATCAGATGAGTTGGTTCTACCATAGAACTTAGGACTCTGATATTTCTTGTGAATCAATAGGGATAAGGGTACTATGTTTGGATTTTAGTTCAGGAAATCTAGTGTTGGTGTGGTGGTCGATGTATCCAAAAACATGGACCCTAACTTTTGATTTCTGACTTAGTGCACAAAAACACTAATTGTGTGTGTGTTTCAAGTGTTTTCTTAGTGATCTCTTCGAATCAGCTCAACTGATATAACTTATTGATCGTGGTACACCACTTATTATTTAGGTTGGCTCCACGAAGACCACCATCCAGGGTTCCATGTTCTGTATGAGATGGCAGCACACCGAGCGGCGAGGCCTCGGTGTAATTCCCCATCACAGCGGAGGTAGTAACAGTACAACTACCCATTGAGACATCGATGCCATGATCCCTAGCAGTAGAGTGTACACGTCTCCTGAGCGTGTTTCACGAGTTCTATCTCTAGAGGCCACCCATGTAAAGGGTCGAGATGGACCCGCATGCAACTGAGGATTTTTAGGAGGCTGTGGTGACAATCTTCAGACTGTTAGGGACACTAGTAGACCTTATGGTGTTCGATGCAGCGAGTCTCCTTCAGGAAGCAGCAGGGAGATTTGTGGAGCCTGATTCTCCAAGTTCATGATGAGTTGACACATCTCTGGGTAGACTTCGAGAGCCTGTTTCGGGCAGAGTTTGTCCTAGCCACCCTACGTGCGATGCAGATACAAGAGCTACTCCATCTATAGTAGGGTAGCCTGATAGTAGCATAGTACTCAGTGAGGTTCACCGACCTCTCGTGCTACTCCACAGATATGGTTTCAGAATAATTCATTAGGGCCTGGACCTTCGAGTGGGTGCTTAGGCAAGAGATCAGGTCTTCGATGATCTCCCTCATAATCCTGATGCAGGCATGGGTGTTGGAGCGAGCCATCTTAGTGTAGAGTATCCTTGTTGATCTGTCACCAGCAACAAGACCCACCACTAGCCATCACTTAGGGGATTATTCTATAGCAGGTAGATGATAGATGCCGTAGAGGTCCAAGCGGACCAGACCATCTAGTGGACAGCCTCAGGACTCCGGTTCAGAAGTGTGAGGCACATGAGATAGAGCCAGTAATTCAAGGAACATGCAGTGTTTCACATGCCGAGGGCATGTTCACATGGCTCATTACTGTCTGACCCACCCTACAGGTTATCAACAGATAGTTGAGGGACCTCCCAAGTAGAAGAAGATGTATGATCAAGGCGATCTACAGGGTTCAAGAAGACCAGGAAGAGGAGATGGTTGTGCATCTAGTAGTGGATGACGTTATGAGGTGTTAGCACCACAACCAACCGGATGTCCTCCCCAACCACATGGAGTAGGTGAACAGGGGAGATCTCAGCTCCAAATAGATGAATCTTATGATCATGACAATTTGGAGATGATTCGAGGTAAGATCTATGTCTACACCACCTTGGTTGTAGATCTTATAGACACAGGTTCCAGTCACTCTTTCATTGCCACCACCCTCACTCGGAGCTCTGAGATTTCTCCAGATCCTTTTTCTTGATCCTTTCAGCTAGAGATTACTACATCAGATGATTCGATGATTACACAGTACTATCGGTAGTGTATGCTTACTCTTGGAGGGGAGAGTTTTATCTAGGATCTTCTAGTAGTAGCGTCAAGGCCTTACGACATCATCTTGAGTATGGACTGGTTAACTAGAATACATACTCAAATCGACTATATTAGGCGCAAAGTGTTGTGTGTCTGCCCAGATGGGATAAGGTTTACCTTCACCAATGATAATGGAGCCTTTGCAGAACAGTATATACATACTTGGAGGAGGGTGTTGTCGATCACTCATCAGTTGTCCGCCTTACCATCAGAGCAGTTGATGTGTAGAGATGGACATATCCTATAGTGGTGGACCAGTAAACAGATGCTTTCCTTAATGGCGTTATAAGACTATCTCCTAACATATAGGTGGAATTCTACAATGTCTTGTACCTCGGGATAGAACCGATATTTTTACAAGCGTATCGGATGGCTCCCGTAGAGCTTCACGAGCTGCGGGTAAAGCTAGACGACTTGCAGGAGAATGGATTCATCTGGCGCAGTGTTTCTCCCCAGGCAGCCCCAAATTTTGTTCCCCCTGAAGGCGGATGGAATATTTATGCTTTTTGTCAACTACCGTTTCCAGAACCAGGGGACCATGCAGAACAAGTACCCACTCCCAAGGATTGACATACACATTGATCAGCTGAAGGGGGAACGATGGTTCTCAATGATAGACCTCAGATCAGCCTATCACAAGCTGAGAGTCTGAGTTGAGGATGTGTAGAAGGAAACCTGCAGGTGTCGGTATAGCCACTACGAGTTCTTGGTAATGAATTAAGCTGCAACTAATGACCCACCAGTTTTAATGGGTCTGATGAACTAGATTTTTTATCCATACCACAATCACATTGTCATGTTCGTCATCAATGAAATTATGATCTACTAAACTACTGAAGAGGAGCATGCATGCCATTTTTGAGTTTTAATGAACTATTAAAGCACTATATTTATAGTACGATCTCGAAGTGATAGTAATTTTGATCCTAAAGGTTCACTTTTTGGGACGTGTCATCTCAGATGCTGGAGTTGTAGTGGATCTAGTGAAGATTGAGGTGGTACTTGCTTGGCAGCCATCCAGTAGTGTGACGGTGGTACAGAGTATCTTAGGATTGGCTTGATATTATCAAAGGTTAATACCAGAGGTATCCAGAGTTGAAGCACCACTATCATCCTTGATGAAGAAGGGGAGACCCTTTATGTGGTCGGAGAGATGCCAGCAGAGCTTTCAGGAGCAGAGGTAGAGGCTGACTAGTGCCACCATCTGGAGGCTTCCAGAGGAGGGCGTAGTGTACATTGTCTAATGCATCACATCAGGGACTAGAAATGGGTGTGTCTTGATGTAGGATTATGTTGTGATAACATATGGTTCTCAACATCTTAGATAGCATGAGGAGAACAATGCTACCCATGACATAGAGTTAGTAGTAGTGGCCTTCAACTTGAATATATTGAAACACTATCTGATGGGTGAGAATTTACAGTCTTCTCTGACCACCAGAGTCTCAGTTATATCTTCTCTTTGTTATATCTTCTCTCAGATGGACCAGAACATGATATAGCGACATTGGCTTGAGTTCCTCCAGGATGATGACATCGAGATAGTCTGTACACCTATGAATGGGAACGTTGTTGTAGATGCACTCAATAGGAGATCTGGTATACAGTGACTAGGAGAGGTGACAGAGTAGATATTTGCTTTATAGATATCCTTTGGAGACCAAGATGGAGTAGCATTCCTTCAGTCTCTTATAATCACTCCTCCACTTCTTTAGAGAGTTAGGGAGGCACAACGTGGAGACGCTGATTGCGATACCTGACATGCTCTGATATCCACAATGCATGAACCTGATGGATTTTATGAAGGTGGGAATCACTTCATCCTCTTCTTATGATGGACTATGGTGCCGGTGTCACTTTTGGAGTATGTGTTGAGGGAGTTCCACAAATCCCCTATAACAGTACATCCAGGAGTGGAGAATATGTACCAAGACCATTTACAAGAGCAATGGTGGCCATGTATAAAGAAGGAAGTAACGAAGTGTGTCTCTCGATGCCTCACTTGTGAGAAAGTGAAGGCATATCATCATGTACCAGCAGACTTGGTTCATACTTTAGAGGTCCCGGAGTGGAATTGGGATAAGATATCCATTGACTTTGTGACGGGTCATCCACGTATGTTCAAGGGACATGACTCTATCTGGGTGATCGTCGACAGACTCACCATGTCATCCGACTTCCTACCGATCATAGAGAAGGGTTTAGTAGGGAGCATGGGACACCTCTACGTGCAGAAGATTGTGAGGCTACATTGACTGCCTTCCACTATTATCATCGATCGTGAAACACGATTTACTTCTCATCTATAGAAGGGGTTGCATGAGGATTTCGGGATACAACATTGCCTAAGAACTGCCTTCCATCCTCATAATGATGGTCAAAATGAGTGGACCATTTATACCCTCAGGGATATGTTGTGTGCATGTTTCCTCGACATCGGTTGCAGCTAGAAGGATCACTTACATTTGGTGTAGTTTTCATACAAAAACAACTATCACTCCACCATCAGGATGGCACCTTTTGATGCATATAATGGTTGACCTTGCAGATCTCCATTGTGCTGGACATACCCAAGGGAGTCCGAACTAGTGGGACTAGAGAGGATATGGGATACCACAGAGAAGGTTTTGATCATCTAAGAAATGATGAAGACTGCACAGAGCTGATAGAAGTACTATGATTATAGGATAAAGTGATCTCTAGAGTTCGAGGATGGTGACAACATCATTATACAGGTGTCACCTTGATGAGGATTACATAGATTTGACTAATGTGGAATGTTATCTATGGGATTCATTGTACCTTTCCATGTCTTCACAAGACTAGGCAATGTGGCTTACCGCTTAGCTCTTTTACCTCAGTTGCATAGGGTGGATGACGTATTCCATGTATCTGAGTTGAGGAGATACATGCATGACTTTTCCAACATCATTGACCATGGAGAGATGGACGTCAACGATGGAGAGACATTTATAGAGGTTTCTGTGGAGATTGAGGATCTACAGGAGCGGTTCCTTCGTGGACGGTCGATACCTCTGGTGTGCATTCTTTGGTAGCACTGGAACCTCCAACAGAGCGCATGGAAGCGGGAGGCTCAGATGCATGCTCAGTACTCCAATTTGTTCCCTTAGTTCTTTGTAAAACATACAAGGATGTAAATCCATGAGGTTGAGAGAATTTAAAGAACAAAAAATTTTGTGGAATTTATTTTCATAAATACATAAAATCTAATGAGTCCGCGAAAATTACTGGCATATATTTCTGATGCCCACTATGCCCAAAATCAATTTTTGATGTTTTGTTTGGGTACATTTAGTAAACGTATGAGAGGGATTTTATAAATTGTTAATAGGTTCTAGGAATTGAAATATGAGGGAACCATTGAAATCATAGCGCTAGTATTCACTTAAAGAGACTTTCACCTTGACAACAGTTCTTCGAGAGTGGAAGATATATTTTGGGTTTTTGTGGAAAGTAATAAAATAAAGTGAGTTTTCACATTATTTTATTACAGCCACCATGAGTTTTTTTGTTTTTAAAACCTCCTTGTGGGAGTTGGAGGTGGGACCAGCACGCCTTACCACCAATGAGATGTTATGGTGGTGGTGCCCACCCAAACATAACCTCCCGTGATAGGTTAAAGCATGGAGACCACATAGGGAATAACCCCTATATTGAGGTATGAAAGTTAATCCTCTCAACTCTCCCACATTAATTATGGAGTTCCTCTTCACCTCACATAATTAATTCCTTGTGGAAATCCCTGGAATTATTTATGGGGAGCCTATCACATTAATTTAATTCTAATTTTGAATTTCATGCCGAAATCTAAAATAATAGACTATATATTATTTTGTTCCCTTGGAATTTCTCATTTTGTGGGAACTTATGAGAGGACAGATTGGGAGAATTATTGTTCTCCAATGAAGAACCCCATCTCCCAACGAATAACGAAGAACAAAGAACGTCGACCTTCTTCGACTTCTTCCTGGATGCTTGAAAAATCGTGATACGTCATCGATGACCAACTTCTGTAACTCCGTCAACGAATGAAGATCAGAGATCAATGTTAGGGGTTATTTTGGGTAATTATTCATTCACTTTCACTTCTTCTAATGAATGGAATAGTTGCGGTGGATTGTAAGAATAATTAAGGTTTAACTTTCCTGCTCTTGACGAACCAATTGATACCACCCTAAACACGGAGGGTGTGAGCCAAACCAACATGGCCCGACCCCTCCACTGATCTTGTTTATGATTGAACTTGTACATGAAATTGAATAAATCAGGTGACAAAATCAGTGATGACAAAGGCCGTGCTACCCGTAACCTCCGCGAACCATGTCGCCCCTACGACCCTCCAAAGCTCTGGGCTGAAACATGACCCTTCGACTGAGCCCCCTGGACGCACGGTCACCGTCCCACGCCACCCAGCTCTCGGTTTCCACTAACATAATAATCCTATATTATGGACACCGCCGGCATCTCGAGTGATCGTCGGCCTCCCTCGACGAGCCACTAGCCCACCTGGTTGCGTGCCTCCAGGCCGCCGACCTGATTGGTCGTGCGCCTCCCGGTAGCTGAACCGCCTGGCGGCGCACCTCCCGGCCGCACCGCCCTGCACTATCTGCACCCTTCCTGAACCGGCCGCATGAGAGCCCTTGTGCTCTCCCTACATGCCTCCTTGAGCTGGCCCCCTTGCAGCCTCCCGACCGAGCCAGCGACCCGGTCCCCTTGCTACTTCCCGGCCAAGCCGACGACCCGACCCATTAACGGCATCCTGGCCGAGCCTGCGACCTGGCTCCCTCGTGGCCTCCAGGCTGGGCCGACATCCCAGCCCCATCGTGGTCTCCTAGCCAAGCCAGCATCATGGGACCCCTCTTGATGTCCTAGATGAATAGGTCATATTCATTCCCTATCGACCTAGCTACACCGGGATGGCCTAGACTATGTTGGGTCGGTTGAAACTGACTGGGTCGGAGCGGACCTCAGCCCCCTACCGACCCCTTTACTTTCATTGGCCATAATTTTTCCACCGGACGTCTGTTTGACGATCCGTCAACGGCACTGAAAATCATGGACTATATCCATCCCTTTGAATATAACCCACTAGAGTTTGGGGTTTATTTTAAATATGGTCAGGTTGCATCATAGACAAATCCAACCGGGGCTCCGAGACTAAAAAGCTAATAACTCAAAGATCGGGCGTCCGATTGACCTGCCATCTATTTTGTTAAGACCCATATGAAAAGGTGGAACTTTGAGATTGAAATTCCTGAAACATTTTGAAAGAAGATGTATCAACACTCGTCTTGATGAGAGGACCCTCCAAGAATCAATCATCCATCAGGGGGAACCTTGTGCCTCGCATTGCACTGACGATTATTCCTGGACCGTATGTGGGTTCAACAGCACTGACGACTATTCATGGATCTTGTGTGGGTTTAACATCACTGATTACTATTCCTAGATCCCATATGGATTCGACCACTCTAAATATTGTTCCTGGATGCTGTATGGGTTCAATAGTTCTAAATGCTTTTCCTGGATCCTGTGTGGGTTTGACATAATAACTATTCCAGGATCCTATGTGGGTTTGACAGTTCTGATTTCTATATTTGGATCTTCTGTGAGTTCGATAGAATAGATGATTTAGTGTATACATTTGATCATATCAATCTCTCTAGAAATGTTATATACCTTTGTGAGTTTAGTCATTAACTCATGTATTTTCCTCATGATTGAGTTGGATTACTAGATTACTTGGGTTTATGTTTGTGCATATAACTAAGTGGGGTTATCTGTTGGTTTAATACTTTGTGTTTTATCATTTTTGGATTTTTTGAGAATATGTGGGTCTCGGGGTCCCTACTAATTATGGTTATACTCAATCCTGCATGGGTTATGCCTTCACCTCATTGTGTTGGATGCAGATGATGGACAACACTAACTGAGACTGACTGTATGAGGATTGGATGGTAACCGGAGGTGGACCACAAGACGACTTGGTACCCAGTTGAGTCTGATGGATTTGGTGTGCTCTAACAACCTAGAAATTTTTTTAGGTATGTTTATTCATTTTATGGTGTTTTTGAGAAAGGAGGACTTTCTGGAAATTTTTTATGTACACGCCATCTACTTTATGAGTACACATCATGTACTCCATTGTTGCGTGAGGCCATGTGTTGGCCATGTAAGGGCCACACACAAGGTCGTGAGGGTTGACGTGGATGTCGTATAATGTCTTTTATGGAAATAGAAATTACAGATCGTGTACTGGAAAAGTACATGTCGATTTTTTTTTTCATTAAACACACTAGGGTTGCGTCTAAGAGAAATTACACCCTCCATTTAGCTTTGGTTCATTCGAGAGCTATGGTATGACCGCAGATCTTTAGCGAGCCACTGATCCTCCATTATTCATCTAATACTAACATTTTTAGGTGTGTTGGAATCGCATCAGTGAGTTCTTCCTTCCTCTAGAGAATAGTTTTCCAATTCCTATTTTCTTCCATGTTATCGTGGGTTGAAAGTTTTGTGAATATTCATAGATCTATCAAAATAAAAGGAAATTCAAGTATCGTTATTCAGGTATATTGATCTCCTTACCCCAATGTAGGTGGTTTGTGCCTTTCGGTTCAACTTCCTTGAATATTATGTTCAAATTCCACCAATACACTTGAACGGGGTATTATGTGTTTACTGTTTTACCCCCATTGTATGCCGGCAATGCATGTATGCATGTGTAGAAGTAAATTCAACATGTTATAGGTTGACTGTTATACCTTGGTTGCACTACTCATGCTTCGTTCTGTTTATGACAGTTTTGTCCTGTTACCATATTTTGTCATTTAACTGTTTTCCAAGCCTAGTGATCCTTAGGTGGAGTGTTGTTTTTCTGACATTCTTGAGATGCTGAAGATAGGTTATCCAAGTAGTACTATAGGTTTATGGTGGCCATATATATTTACTATGAATTGACCTACCCGGGGCCATGAAAACCTAGTGTTATAGATAAAATGGGGGATAGAACAACTGAGCTTCCTCAGAGAGTCTTTGGACAATAGTAGACTATAAGGGGATAGACTGAGTGGGCTACCTCATAGAGTCTTTGAGCATTAGGCTATATGGGTATTGACCTAGTGATTATCCTCATAGAGCCTAGTATTTCATTGGGATATTAGGGTATAGATCATTAGAGCTTCCTCAGAGAGTCCATGAATGTTATAGACTATATGAGGAAAGACCGTGTGAGCTTTCTCCAAGAGTCTTTGTTTTGTTTGTTTGAATCACTTCATCATCATATGTTATAGGAGGTATTGAATGTGTGAGCTTCCTCAGAGATTTTATGAATGACCTAGAATATAAGGGGAATTGACCGAGTGCGCTTACTCAGAGAGTCCTTGAACATGGGGCTATAAGGGGAATTTACAGTCTGAGGTTCCTTAGAGAGTTCATGACTATCCAAGACTATAAATTGAATTTACTATGTGTGCTTCTTGAAAGATTCATTAAAATTCATCATGACCAAGCCAGAGGGGTTAGTATGAAAGCATTTCTCATAGGGTTGTTGTTTTTTTAGGTAGGACCTGAGGGTTACCTGTTGTGCTTTGCTGCTTGTTAGTTTTTTCTTGGCTTTGGAACTTTGGAATGTTAATTGTTTAGCATGTTCCTGTTTATTGTTTTCTATAATTTTACCTAACATATATTCACATACTGTTTGGCACAGAACTCCAGGTGTTGGCCTACTGGGATTTAGTCTCAGACCCTATTTGGGACATTATTTTGGGCCCAAACTTACGATATTGTTATAGGTATAGACAAGGGAATGAACTCTTCGCCTTCTGATACTTGACATGCTGTGGAGATGGAGATCATGGGACCAATCATAGGCTTGCAATATTGAGAAGCTGTTATTCTTCTTTTGGAATTTTTTAGTACTATTTGTATTTGCATCATTTTGAGTTTTTTTTCTACTTTTCTAGAAATATGTATCATTCATCATATATATATGTGCTCTTGCTATTTATAATATTTAGTCTTCCGCTATTCACTTGTGTATATAATGTTTACTGCTTATGCTATTGTTTATTGTTATCTCTCCAGCTATGTACTCTGCCGTTAAGGGCATACATTCCCCCACTATAACAGCCAAGGACCACACTGCTAGTCGGTAGCCTCTGGCATTCGGGGAAATGTGCATTTGGCCATGTGACCAACCGGGTACAGGGCATCTCTGTGTGGCTTCAATAATCGGGACATTACAATGTGGTATTAGATGCATTTCTTTTCTCTTGACTTACTGTTTGGAGCCTATATCCAGGGATAAGTCGTAATAGGTACTTGGAAATAAGTTGTTCCTGGGAGTAGCTAACCCATGGACATGTAAAATCCACACTACATCATTTATTTCAATTTTAATGGTTAGCAAATTTTACCGTTGATTTGATTTTACCATTGGGTTATTCACATGCTTTGTTCTGTTAAACGTTGTAATTATTGTTGTTCTATTTCTTTCGTCACCCGATGAGATGATGGTATTCCATCTCATGCGTCATATATGCACCTGTTAGAAATCACATACTATGCATTCTTTTCATACCATCTAGGATGTATTTGAGATTTCATTTACCAAATCATAAATATTTGTAAAAAATTATTATTTTCATTACATAGGAAATTCCATATAAAAAATTTAATATATGTTTAATTTTAAATTTAAAATATAAATAAATGTATTAAAATTTCCTCCTTCTTTATGTACCATAATAATATATATATAATATTAATTTTCTAGTCATTTTATGGAATTTTTTTTTTCAAAATTAAATTTATATTAATTTTTATATTATTATTAAAATATTGAGGAACAATTTTTATTAATAAAAATGAAAAATTAGATAAATTTATTCTATAAATATCATTATGTGGCCTTTTAAGCCTATGAAAATCATTAAAGAATATCTGTTCAATTCAATGAATACAAAATATTAAAATCATGAATATTTTAATTTATTATTTACCTATCATATGTTATACATGAATAAAAATTTAATAATTCATTTAAATTATGTTATAAGTTTTTCAATATCTTAATTTTATTCCATGGTTATTCATTCCTACCTTTGTAAAATTATATATCAGTTTACTCCTGATATTATATGTAATGTTTTCCTCTCCATTATATCATATATAGTTTTCATAAAAAATATTTTATATATTATGAATAGACTAAATTGAAAAGTTCCCTATTAATATATGATGACCAAGGAATTTTTTAAATTAAATGTTATAGAGAAGTCATTAAAAATAACGGATCTACTATGTATTGTAATTTTAATGAAACTTTTCTTATTTTTAGTTCTGAAAAATTTATAAAGTAATAATTTAATCCTATGAAATTGTCAATATATTTATTTATTTTTTTTCGTTTTATATTTCAAAAAATAGATTTATTACACTATCGTCTCTTATAAACATAATATATTTAATTTTATTTTTTTCAATTATGAAAGTGTTATCATTGAATTGTAATGAATGTGTGAATTTATTTTCTCCCAATAATATTACATTATTATTATTTACAAAACAAATGAATGTTCTACAAATAATCACACGAAGAATTAACATAAAACACACATTCCTTTTATTTCAATTTTATGGTTGGGATATACAGTTTATAATCTTTCCTTCTGAATCATAATAATTTATTTGAGTTACATATCAGACTAAAATATTTTTTGATTCATAGATAACTAAATGAGTTTCAATATAGTAATTTAATATTAAATTAAATTTTCATATAAATTCATATATACAAAATAATGTGTTTTATAAAATAATTATATCAAATTCAAGATCATTTATAATGAATTATCATTCACATTGAAAATATAAT
Organism: Viscum album; assembly: GCA_963277665.1. Lineage (NCBI taxonomy): Eukaryota > Viridiplantae > Streptophyta > Magnoliopsida > Santalales > Viscaceae > Viscum > Viscum album. The sequence continues at coordinate 1,701,769,857 of OY728163.1, read as the reverse complement.
TAGAAGGATAAGTTAATTTTAACAAAATTATTCCATGTATATTATGAATAACTTTGGATAATAGTTATGTCCATGGGCTATATTGTTAATTAGAAATCTATTTCGTTAACAAATTAAAATCTAGAATGATATAAATATAAATAATTATTATTTTATTTGACAATTATTTATTTTTATTTTAAAAATTGGTAGCAAATTTTAACGGAATTAAAAATTAAATCCTAGAAAATTCAATAATTATCATAATAAAAAATTGATTTCTCTCTGCCTCCATTTCTGTTTACTGTCCTAAATAATGAAATTTTATATATAAAATTACCATAAAAACAACATGATATATAATTACATATATTGTGGAATTAAATAATTTTTTTCTTAAATGAATAAAATAAAATAGTGGTGGTGCTATAATGTTGGAAAACTTATCATTCTATCTGTAATATATTATAATCAATGACCATTCTTAATGAATTTATTTTTCAAGGATTAATCACAAAAAAATTAGGGAAATTAATAATAAAATATTAAATGTAAATAAACAAAAATAATGGGACAAAAAATATTTTCATGAATAATTTTTATAAAATTTAATTACAGTACTATCACAACAACATTTATTTAAACATACAAAATTAAATAATCATTACAATAATTGATATTTTCATTATAAAATCAATGATTCCAATATGTATTCCTTTTATTTTCATCACGATTATTTAACAAACTATATCTTTATATAATAATATTGGTCAAAAACTAATTAAATATATCAATATCATTAGTTTATATATGATTATGATAAACCCACGGATGACATTTTCACACATTTATGTATGTAGAGGTCAATTTTTATTTGGGTCAAAAAAATTTAAACCATGAAATCATCATCCAATTTCTAGGACCAATAATTTCAACATGTTTGAATGTTTCTCATAAAATTTTATTAATATCTATTTTACAAAATATATACTCTATATTAGTGAATTAATGTCACGGTGTAGGAACCATACACATACTACTATATATGCAAAATGATGTATTTAATTTAATGTTATAAAAATTGGAACCTACATTAATTATTATAAAAAATTGTAATCTATATATAGATATTAAATTACATAATGTAAATTAAATACAAATTTGAGAATCATCAGCCGATTTGAGAATAACTTCATTTCACATTATAACATCTTTTGTAACCAAAAAAATATAATCTAAATATTATAACTATATAAATCATCTTGAAATTCCAACCTATTATATCAATGAAATAATACTATATAAGTGATATTGGGGATCTTCCCTCTATTATTAACAAATATATGTCCTATATGATTTATTTTCATGGGATGATCACATTGGATTCATGTTTGAACACATAGGGGTTGTATGTTAGAATTGTATGTAGAATTAGATGACTATGGTAAGTATCATTTTCTCACAGTTTTGATTATTAAACCACATTACCTATTATATCCTATTTAGATTTTAATAAACCATCAATTCTCATTGTATTGACACTACACTGAGTATTTACTAGGCCTTAAGTGACATATCAATGATGTCGAAGGTCAGAAATAAATGTCGTATGGGTTCAAATACAAGTGGGGGACGATTTACACTTTATTAAATAAAACAATAAACCAAAAAACCATAACCAAACATTCACAATATGATGTATGAACAAATGAAAGAGAACTAAAAAACTTCATGCACTTAAAAACACATCAAATTAAGAAACAGTAGAAGGATAACCGTGTATCGGAGTACACAACGGATAAAGCACTCGAGACTCTCCAAAGACCTCAAGACTGCATAATTCACATGCTTCAAGCTCCAAAATATTCGAAAATCCCAAACATCATGAGGTAGTACTAAAAACATGTGAAATATTACCATTTCTCATGTCTCGGTAGATGGAATCTATAAAATCAATAAAGTGCCAATGTAGGGGTGAGTATAAATCTCAGCAGGTTTTCTCCAATGACTTCCCTACTCACACCATGAGGATAAAAGAGTTAGAAAAAATTATATAAAATTGTTTACATAAAACAATTTTTCAAAAATAATTTATTACTAAATATAAACATGTTTCAAAATCCATTCATTAACAAAAGCATACAAGACCTATTGAAACTGATTTTCACTGCAAGATATATCTCTAGAAAAATAACTAAACAATCTTTACAACCATTTCATAAATATACCATTATTAGCATACCCAACAATTCCTCATACCCATGAAACCAACCATGCATGATACATTATGATAGTTCCATAATAATGACCAGTTTTATAACACCCCAATAATTCATGGTATGATATTTCTTAAAAATAATTCAATAACATGGACTACACGCAACACCGAGTTCTAGTACACCATGACTTACAAAACATGTTGTTCGAAAGTGGATATGAACAGTATTAATAGAATTTAGATCATTATATAATCCTTATAATTTTAGAATCCATATTATTAGTTTCTTAGACATAATGTAATAATATATACATTTTTCAGACAAAAGAAGTATTTTTCAAAAAATGAAATTTTACCACATTTTAATTGTGAAGCCATTTTAAATCCAATATTTGAAACTTTTATATATTAATTTTGAAAAAATAATATTCTTCTTTAGAATTGTAAAATAATAATTTAGTTTCAATAATTTTTTGGTTTTAATCTGAGAACATTCATTTTTAGGTGAATAGTGAAAAATACAATATTTTAACTAAAATAATATTTTTTAATCAAAATAATCTATAGTGTTAAATTATAAATTTTAATGGTTTGGAATTATAAATATATTATATTTTTACTATTTAATCTTATGATGATCATTGTAAGTAATTTCACTTTGAAATTGGACGTAAAAAAGTGTCAAACTTTAGATAGTTATTATTTCTAAAAAATACGCCTTTTGGTTTTGACAGTGGAAATTAATTTTAAATTAATAAATGAAACTTATATGTTCTAAATTTGGTAAAATGGTCTTCATTATTGAATTATTAATATTAAAATTATCTTAGGGTCAATTTTTGGTATTTTTATGAAAACTTTTAATTTTTTATGAATAGTGAAAAACACTATGTTATAGTTTAAAACCGATTTTTTAATTAAAAAATTATTTATTTTATTTAAATTTATCATAGGTCAATATAGATAAATAATACCTATATATGTTCAATGTAATTCATTGGAGTCGGTTTATTAGAATTTTAGATATATAAAATTTTATAAAAATTTTCACCGTCTTTTACCCATATCCTAGGAGAATTTGAAAATTCATATAAAACATAATTTGACTGCATTAGTGTGTGGAATTTCGAAAATCCAAGAGGAACAGTTTATATCAAGGAGTAAAATGTGTTTCAACAAGATAAAAATAATTTTTGGTGAATAGTAACTTTTTACTTTTATTTACCACGGTTAAAAGTAAATATGGTAATTAAGGGTAAAAATGATATTATTATTACCCTAAAACATGTCCTAATTATATTGGTAAGGTGTATATCGACCAAAAACAACCTTAGGAATAATATTTTTTCATTTTGGTCCACTTGGATTAGATTAGGACATTTATTAATATTTAATTCAACGAAGGGTTAAAAGAGTTAAATTCAAAGTATAATAACTAAAACATTTTAAATATAGGGTTACAAATAAAATAAATTAGATTATAAATATTCATTAGAATTATTAAAATATTTCCTACTTAATGGTATTTTATTTATAATTTTTATATATTAAATAATTTAATTTATTTATGACACAATAATGATGTCTTAATTACCGTATTAATGAAAGATTAAGATAATTTACATTATTAATACACAAATAAATGTAATATGAAACTTTTTATGAATAAAAATAATTTCCTACATTAATATGACACATTATTATTGGTTATATTAATTTTTTTCGAATTGATAAACATGTTATGAATTTATAAAAAACCAAATACCCAATAGTGTCAAAATTGACATAAAAGAGTTTTGAAAAAAAATATTATATTATTAAATGATATTCGATTACTAAAAATATATGGTTCAGCCCAAGGACTTATATAATGATATGTGTATCATTAATGGACCACTTGGGTGTATATTGGAAGTTTATAGTATGTTTATTAACAATATAATATAAAAATACAAAGAGAAATTGTAAATGTCAAACTAATTTACTAAGAGATAAAACTAAATGATAAGTTTAATAATGTGACCAAATCCTATCTAAAACCTATTGGTATAATGGATTTAGACCCATACCCACCTTATACAAGAAACAAATCAATTTCTAGACATTATAAACCGAATATGAATTTATTATAAAATAATATTTTATGTTTTTCCTACGGTGCCCCTCACCCCTCGTATAAAAGGGCACTCGCCCTTCAGTCAAATTCATACCTTCAATGCCTTTTTGATCTGCCAAAACCTCCCCAAATATCCTCCCAATTTCCCTAAATACAACCTAGAGGCCTTATTTTGATTAGAAAGCCAACCTATGGAACCCTATTGATCAAATCAAAAGGAAGAACCCGAAAAAGAGGTAATGATTTCACCACCCTCATTCAAGTTTCATTATTCTTCCACTTATTCTTTCGTTGTTATTTCCATCCTAAAATAACAAATCATGTATCTTATATATACTATGATTTTATTATAAATATTTTACAACCATATTCAGTATCCTATCCATATTTTTAATGACATGTCACCCAATGTGTGTTTGTACGGCTTACAGTCTCCAAGTCATGGTGTAATTATTATTCATTACATTATTATTAGGATGGGAATAATAATGATGTTTATTTCATTTAAATAATAAATATAACATGATGAAGATTATTTATATATGATATAATATCCAATTATATATTATTTTAATATCAAAAGAATGATATTTTTGCTTGTGCGTACATACGGATTACCATCTCCACAACTATTATCTTTTTGTAGTGGATATACTCCCCATAATTATATTATTTGTGTAATACCCATTAATTTATGTGTATTTACATATAAATTTTATTATTCCTCTATCATGTGTTGTATGTTTCGAAAGTTACCAAATTGGTAAGTGTTAATTTCACAATATCATTATTATCCAAGGTTGTTTTTACGTAAGTATCTAATGGAAATTATTTATTATGCATGTACATGTTTCCTAAAATTGATTTCAAATGGATTATTTTAAGGCACTTTTGACTAAAACATCATTTTAAATGTTTTAAAGATGATTTCTTCTAAACAATTCTCATTAATGTCCATGTTTTCAAAATGGGTTTAAGGATTTATTTTAATGGACATGAATGTTTTAAAATGATAATTACCTTGAAAAGTTTCAACGTGGTATGTGACACTATTATTCAAAAATTAATTTAAATGTATTCCTTTCGAAATTGGGTGACTTTAAATTTTTTCATAAAAAAGGGATATTTCTATCAAAGAGTGTTACAAATCATTTTCATCTATTTCAAACCCATTTAATGGATTCTAAACTTGTTTGAAGTTGATTTATTATGATAAAAATCTTCTATATTGTATTCATGGTTTTGTGATATGTTTGACTGTGGATGTGTTATTTTTATACCACTCATGTATTATGGGTAATGTATTGACATTTCATATGTCAGTTTTAATACAAATGTTTATGTTATGTTTAATCCTTTTCGTATGAGCAGTGCATTGGACATAGTAAATGACAGGTGGAGCCCGCTATAGCTCATCGATGCATCGGTAGGTCTCATGATACAAACTTGTGACTTGGAACAAGGCCTTGACAAAATCATATTTTCTATCTTAGAATAAGGCCTTGACTATGTGGTTATGATAGTCTGGAATTATGCATTCCATCATTATGAAAGTGGTCAGTGATATTTCATTTGATTATTCGACTAGTAGAATATGAATTTTAATAAGTAAATGGCATTATACCATTTTATTTTTACCAAATTATTCTGATGTTCATGTTTAAAATGCTTTTTATTAGTTATAAGTTTCCTTAAATGTTTATGCTTATTTATGAAATTTTCTACTGTATTGTTATCCTTACTGATAATCTGAGCTCACCCCTTTCAATGTTTTATTTTTCCCAAGATTCCAAGATGTGTATTGTGATTGATATTCATGGTTATGTCAAGGGAATAATGGAATTCGTAAAGTATTATTTATGTTTTTTGAATGTAATAATGTTTAATGTAACATTCATGTATGTAATCTATTTTTCAAGACTCATAAACCGACCAGTCCTTCAGGACTCGATTCCTTGTAATCATGCCAATGTATTAAAATAATGCACCGGCTCTAGGTAACTAGGGTCAGGGCATTACAATTAGTAACAAAGGAAGTTTAGAAATAAACATGGAAGGTAGATTTAGATATATTATGATTATATCGCATAGAACTAAGATAGACTTTGAGGATTAGTATAGAATAAATTCCTATAATTTTGAAAATGTAGTGAGTTTTTGAGTATTCCATGAAAATACATCCTAGTATAAATACGAGCAGGTGGAGGCGGCTCTAGAACAGATGTACCTAGGGGTAAAACCCGAAAACCCCGCATTAAGATAGACTCGAATTGGAATAGGTGCATGACAACAGAACTTGTTTCACTCTTTGTTACGACACTCATGGGGGATATGCTTATGATAATTCACATTTTCCTTACAAACCATTATGAAGGATTTATGAGTATATAATTCCTCATAGAAATAATCTTTATGATTATGGATTATATCCATAAACCATTCAATTTACGTTGGGTATTTTACATGTTTGGAATTATTCATTGCAATTTATAAACTGACCTAGTTTATGATATTGTATAGAAATGGATCCAAGTAGAAGGAATGTGAACTCCAGAAATACGTATGACCCAATGAGTAAGATGGATCATATCATTCACATAATTAAACCAAAATTTTAAAAGGAAATAGTCTCCCATGAATTATCATCATATGAATATATAGTGTCATGTGTTCATAAGATCAGTAAAGGATTCTCTGAATCCTATGGCATTGAAGGGAATTTGGAGATGAAAAGGTTTGTAGAAAGAAAGATGGATAAAGGGAATAAGTGAAAGAATGATTTTTAAATATGTGAAAAATGTGGAATGAATCACCATGGTAAATACTTTAAGGTAATGGGAGATTGTTATTAGTGTGAAGAAAAAGGACACCATGTACGTGATTGCAAGTGTCAGAAAATGTTTTCAAATGTAAAATGATTCATCTTCAAGCTGTTGAGACACTACATGAATCAATTCCCCATTCGTAAGAGTCTACCAAAAATGATGTTATTGGATAATAATCAAGTTATGATACTACCTCAGATGAAGAAGAATGACTAGTGTTCATATGTTGTTATTATATAATTATTTCATTTGGGTGTCGTATCAACAGTATACAAGTCACATGAATTATATAGATAAATAAGGATTGTACTACAGTACTATTTTATTGAGGAATTGAGATTTTATGGTTCTATAAGAAGTGACTAAATATTAAGCTACAAATTTTGGAAAAAAATGTTTGAAGGAATGGTAATGATTAATATGGTCCTGATAACAAGGTAGTGATTTTGGAATAAGAGATTGTTGAATTTGGTAATTCATGATGTAGCAGTGTTGTAAAATAAATATGATGAAGGTGTTCACATATAATTACTTAGATAAAAGGGTCCTCATTATGATTAACATCCTCATAAACATTGGACTAAGAGTTTGGATATAAGTATTTTGGATAACTCTAAATGTTGGAATAGATTATGTTTGAAATTGGATATTATTGGTAAGGTTATTTTTGGATTTCTAGAATAAGGACAAACCAGAGGTCAGGCGGCAACTCGTCTTGTCTGGCAAGGCCACGAGACTTGAACCCGCAATCGAAGAGAGGAAAGTTTGTATCGCATATAATTGACCCACCTGATGTCCTGGATTGAATAATGTAGTTTTTTTTAAAAAAAAATCTGGTAGATGAATTATAAATTTTTTTGAACCATAAATGTACAGAATAAATAGAATATTATTTTTATGTTATATTATCTTTTAATGTGAAAGATGAGTATTTGGTAGAATTTACTTAAAGGATAGGACTATACTTGTCAAGTATATATTTTTCTTCTTCTATTATTCTATGAATAAATTAATTCTTATACATTAGTGAAGGGATCTTAAAACCAAAAATTTGTTATCCAAATAACATATGTTTTGTTCAACCGATGGTATTTTAAATCATCATAGATTGATTAATTTAAGGCCCTAAGTTTTACACTTTTTTTTTGATTGATGACCTCAATCACTACCTATAAATATTTACAATTTTCCTCAAATTATATGTCTCTAATTACAACCAATGTTCTCATAATTGAGATCATAATTTGGTGGTGACCCTTTCATTTACCTTTTACTCCTATTAAGACAAAATTTTATTAACCTAATTTTCGATGTGGGTTTTCCCAAAGGTATTATCTATTTTCACCCTTTTATTTTCAAAAAATAATATCAAATTGCAAGGACATAATTTATTGAATGAGGGAAGAATGTAACACCCCAATATTTCATAGTACGTTATTTCTTCAAAATAATGTAATAACTTGCACTACACACAACAACGAGTTCTAGCACACCATGACTTAACAAACTAGCCGTTAAAAAGTGGTTATGAATAGTATTAACAGAATATTGAATGTTATATAATCCTTATAATTTTAGAATCGATATTATGAGTTTCTTAGACATAATGTAAGAACAAATACATTTTTCATATAAAAGATGTTTTTTTAAAAGAATGCAATTTTACCACATTTTATTAGTGATGCCTTTTTATATGCAATATTTTAATCTTTTATATTTTAATTTTGACAAAATAAACTTCTTCTTTGGAATCAGGACATAAACATTTTGTTTCAATAATGTATTTGTGTTTTTCTGATAATTTTCATATTTGTTTGAATTGTGAAAAATACTATATTTTAACTAAATAGAACTTTCTTAATAAAAATAATTTATAGTGTTAAATTATATATTTTAATGGTTTGGATTTATAAATAGATTATATTTTTACTATTTAATCCAATGATGGCCATTTCAAGTAATTTCACTTTAAAATTGGACATAAACAAGTGTCAATGTTTTGATAGTTATTATTTCTTAAAAATATGCCTTTTGGTTTTGACAGTGGGGAATAATATTAAATTAATAAATGAAACTTATAAGTTATGAATTTGGTAAAATAGACTTCATTATTTTATTCTTAATATCAAAATTATCATAGGGTGATTTTTTGGTATTTTTCTGAAAACATTAAATTTTTGATGAATACTGAAAAACACTGAGTAATAGTTTAAAAACAAATTTTTAATTAAACAATTATTTTTTTTATTTAAATTTATTTTAGCTCAAAATAGACACATAATACCTATATAATTTCAATGTATTTCATTGGAGTTAGTTTATAATAATTTTAGATATGTAAAATGTTATTAAACTTTTCACCGCCTTTTACCCACCTCCTATGAGAATTTGAAAATTCATATAAAACATAATTTTACCGCTTCAATGAGAGGAATTTCGAAAATCCGAGAGACACGATTAATATCAAGGAGTAAAATGTGGTTCAATAAGATCAAAATAATCATTGGCGAATAGTAACATTTTACTTTTATTTACCACGATTAAAATTAAAGAGAGTAATTAAGGGTAAAAATGATATTAATATTACCATAACACATGTACTAATTCTATTGGAAAAGAGTATATCGACCAAAAATAACCTTAGAAATAATATATTATAATTTTGGTTTACTTGGATTAGATTAGGATATTTATTATTATTTAATTCAAAGAAGATTTAAAAGAGTTAAAATAAATTTTAGTTACTAAAATATTTTTAATATAGTGTTATACATAATATATATTCAATTATGAAAATTCATTATAAATCCAAAAATATTTCCTCCATAATGGTATTTTATTGAAAAAATTTTGACATTAAATAATTTAATTTATTTATGACACAATGATGATGCAGTAATTATTATATTATTGAATGATTAAGATAATTGATATTATAAATACCCATATAAATGTAATTTGAGTCTTTCTATGAATTCCAATAATTTTATAGGTTAATATTAATTATTAGGATTGGTTATATGAATTATTTTCAAATTAATAATTTTGTTATAAATTTATCAAAAACAAAATAACCAATAGTGTTAGAATTTAAATAAAATTGTTTGTAAAAAAATATTATATTATTAATTGATATTTTATTCCTAAATATCTAAATATTTGCCAACGGACTTATATCATGATATTTGTGTCATTAATGGGCCACTTTGGGCTATATTGGAAGTTTATTGTATGTTTATTAACCATATAATACAAAAATACAAAGAGATATGGTAAATGTGAAACTAATTAACTAAGAGTTAAAACTAAATTATAAGGATAATATGGTCACCCAAACCAGTCTAATAACTTTTGGTGGAATGGATTTCATCCCATACCCACCTTAAAATCGATATAAATCAATTTGGAGCAATTATAAATATAATATTAATTTTTTATAAAATAATATTTTATGTTCTTTTCTAAGGTGCCCCTAACCCCTCTTATAAAAGGTCACTCACCCTTCTCTCAAATGCATAACTTAAAATCCTTTTGATTCATCTAACCCCTACCCAAATATCTGCCCAACATCCTTTAGTACAACCTATAGGCCTTAGTTATATCAAAAATCTAACCTAACTAACCCTTTTGATCAAATCAAATTGAAGAACACGAAGAAGCGGTAATGATTTCACCACCCTATTTAAAGTTCCTTTCTTCTTCCACTTCTTCATTCATTGTTATTTCCATTCTAAAATAATAACTCTATTATATTCTATATATTGTGATGTTATTATATATATGTTACATCCATATTCAGTATTTTATCCATCCTTTGAATGACATGTCACTATACGTGCGTACCTACGACTTACCCTCTCCACGTTGTGGTGTAATTGTTATTTAATACATTATTATTTGGATGGGAATAATAATGATGTGTATTTGATATAAATAACATATATAAGATGATAAGGATTCTGTATATATGATATAGAAACCAATTATATATTATTTTAATATCAAATGAATGATATTTTTGCTAGTGTGTACGTATGGATTACCGCCTCCACAATGCGATGAGATTCATTTCCAAGTTCACCATTCATCGATGATTATAAAAATATATATTACTAATAAGTATGTAATATATGAAATAATAATTATACTGGATATATATATTTATATATATAAGTATTTATGTACTTACATATATCTTATTCACTTATTTCCATTCAATATTTTATGAAAACGGAAACAACCTTTATGTGTACGTACGGACTACCATCTCCATAAACAGTGTTTTCCATTTCATATATATGACTATTATACATATTTATATTCTAAATATATATGATATATAAAACATGTTATATATTCTGGAAGAATTTAAATCATGATCTATGTGATACAATTAAGAGTAACAAGGTAAAACACGTACGATAAAGAAACCGATTATTACCCGAAATATTAATATAACATGGAAATTATTAATAAATGGGTAGTATAAAGTCATAAATGAATAATGTATGATATCATAAAAATTAATATTTTTCTAGAATAATTTAATAACATAATATGGTCTTCATATAGGAGGGTAAACATTCTCTCGACTAAAGGAATGTGCAAAGTAAGGGGTTTTCATCTCACTTCTTATTCGCATGAGATTCGTGCAATATTACCACCATTACCTTTTGTGTGGTGTATATACATTCAATAATTGTATTATTTGTTCAATACACTTATAATTATATGTATTTACATATTCATTTTATGATTTCTCTTTCATAGGGTGTATGTTTCATAAGTTACAAAATTGGTAATGGTAAATTTCACAATCTCTTCATTATCCGAGGTTGTTTTTTCGTATGTACCTAATGGGAAATATTTATTATCCATTTCCATGTTTCATAAAATTGTTTTCAAAGAGATTATTTTAAGGTACCTTTTAATAAAACATCATTTTAAATGTTTTAATGATTTATTATTCTAAACAATTCTCATTAATGTCCATGTTTTCCAAATGGTTTTAAGGAGTTATTTCAATGGACATGAATGGATTAAAATGTTTATTACTTTCAAATGATTCATTGTGGTATGGGAAACATTGATTCAAAATTTTAATTTAATGTATTCCTTTTTAAATTGTGTGACTTTATATGATTTCTTGAAAAATAGATATTTCACTCAAAGAGTTTTACAAAACATTTTCATCTATGTCAAAACCATTTAATTGATATTAAACTTGTTTGAATTTGATTTATTATGATACAAATATTCCATATTTCATTGAATATTTTCTGATATCTTTGATTGTGTATGTGTTATTTTTATACCATTCATGGTTTATGGGTAAAGTATTGACATTTCATATTCCAGTATTAATACGAATGTTTATGTTATGTTTAAACTTTTTATATGAGAATGCATTGGACTTAGTAAGTGATGGGTGGAGCCCACTATAACTCCTTGATGCATCGGTAGGTCTCATGAGACAAACTACTTTCTTGGCACAAGACCTTTACAAAATCTTATTTTTTGTCTTGTCACAATGCCTTGACTATGTGTTTTTGATAGTCTGGCATTATGCATTCCATCATTATGAAAGTGGTCACTGATACTGCATGTGATTATTCAACTAGTAGAATTTCCATGTGAAAATGTAAATGGAATTACTTGATTTTATTTTTTTCCATATTATGCTGAAGTTCATGTTTAAAAGTCATTTTTTAGTTATACAAGGCCTTTAATGTTTAGGCTAATTTATGAAATTTTCTGCTGTATTGTTATCCTTACTGGGAATTTGGGCTCACCCCTTTCTATGTTTAATTTTTTCAAGGAATCCATGAAGTGTATTGTTATTTATATACAGGGTTAAGTCAAGGGAATAATGACATTCATAAAGGATTATTTATGTTGTTTTGTATGTAATAATGTGTAATGTATCAATCATGTATGTAATCTATTTTCCATGACTGCTAAATCGATCGGTCCTTCAGAACATGATTACTTGTAATCATGACAATGTATTAAAATATTAAACCAACTCTAGGTAACTAGGGTTGGGGCATTACATGTTTCTCCAGAATCTACCATGTCTTCACAAGGTAAGTGGTTCCCTTATACCTTTAACGCTTCGGTATTAAGCAAAAAGTCATATTTCAACAAATACAAAAATATGCAATTCTATTGGGAAATTAAACCTTTGGCACCAAGCACACTGTCATATTTCAAAGAATTCTCATATATTCAATATGAACACACAACACATATTCCCAATGATCAAGCCAGAATAAACCGTTAAATAATAACACATTTTTTTGAAAACTATATTCATAAACCCATTTCAATGCCAAAACATTTAAACACCAATATATTTCAATAAAACATCATTTTTATTAAAATAAATTTCTATTAAAAACCCCTTTTCATCAAAAAATTTTCAATACCAAAAAATCCATAACATAACATCATCATTTTAAATTAATCCCCCTTTTCCACAATGATTTTCCAAGATCACACAATTTCACAAAAACCACAAATAATAACAAATTATTATTTTTCCATGAATTTCACAATCAATAAATCAAGTTGAATCTATTAAAATAAATTCTAGAATGATTAGACCTTATAGAAGCCTCTTACAAAGAGGTTTTTGATGAAACAATGACAACAGAAGAAGACCGCACAATGAAGTGGGTCGATTCTACAAGAACGGTCTTAATTCACATATACTAGAATGATCACGACTAAACATTGATTTATTTGGAATTCAAAATCGTAGATATACCCATTATAGGCTCAGATCTAAGAAGGAATGGAGATAAGATATTTATATCTATTTATATCAACAAAAAGATGAAAAATTCAGAAATAATGGTGTCATACCTAAAAAACGAAACTCGAATTCGCCATGGGAAGGCTCTGGGATGTTTCCAACTCATGGTGGGAGGTTTCTCCAGCCATATAGGGAGAGTAATATAAAAATAGGGGTATTGTTAAGACAAAATAATATATATACAAACAATGAGTATTCTCTAATAAAAAAGATCTAGATTTGACCTATGCACAATGTTTTACCACATGTTTGGGCCAACCATGAATCGATCCTGCAGACATCCTTTTGGACCCAACACTCTTTATAAAACCTCCAAAAACTCCCATACATCACCATTACCATTTTTCTTGAATTTTTTTTACGGAAACAACCCACATTATGGAAACAACCCACATTATGGAAATAACCAATTTAATGGAAACAACCCACTTAATGGAAACAACCCACTTTATAGAAAATGCCACATTATAATAACACCCTACATAATGGAAACTCTCTATATTATTAAAACTCATTATTTTATCTAAAATCTCTATTTTATGGAAACACTCTATTTTATGGGAACTCTCTATTTCATTGAAACTCTTTATTTTATCGAATCACTCTATTTTATGAATAAACACTCTATTTTATTGAAACACTCTATTTTATGCCCACCAATTAAAAATGCGTGAGAAAAGAGGTTATGTACTCGAAAACTAGGGTACTATATTTTACAAAACATTAGTATGTATGTCCCCATGATGTAGAAAACTCTCACTAGCGAAAAAGAATTATGGCCACTGCTCTTTCATTTCCTTTTAAGGTTCCCATGCCAATTCCTAAATCTGACCATGTTAGAATAAAACAAGTGCAAGGCCTTTGATTTTCACATTCAAGACTTCATCTTGTCTATTCATGATCCACACCTTGATATTGACTAGTGATGCATCTGGTTCTAGCTCAATGTGATCCCATCTGATCACATGGTTTGCGATAAATTAACGGGTTGGAGAGGTGTCATATTAGTTTCCATCACCACCATAGTGTATTTTTGTGCATAATTTGTTCCATGTATCCCTGTTGAAAAATTATCACCCGGATGCTCATCAAGAAGACATGATCACCCTAAACGAACAATAATAGTCTTCGATAGTGATCTGCATTGGATTTATCACAAAATTGAGCCATATCCATCCTCTTTCTGATCAACTAGATCTTATCTTGTGTTTCATGTACAAGGATTGGACTAACTAGTGATGGTTCACCATTTTCCACCCAGAATAGTGGAGAACAACAAGGATGCACATACCATGTTTCAAATAGAGCCATGTGTATTGAAGCATGATAACTGTTATTATATGAGAACCCTAGTAAGGGTATATGATCCTCCAATGATCCATCAAAATAAATTACACAAGACCGTAACATGTCATGAAATGTTAGTATTGTCCGTTTGGATTTCCCATCCCTCTATGGATGATACTGCGTGCTCATAGTCAACTGAGTTCTAAGGGCATGTTGTAAGGATTTCCAGAAAAAATACATGAACCTAAGATCTCAATATTAGACTATTGAAATTGTTACACCATGCCTCTTCACCACTTCTTGTATTTATATTTTTGAAAGATCCTTCACCGTATGAGTTTCACTAATGGGGATGAACTGGTCCGACTTGTTAAGATGATCCACTATCACCAAAACGACATCATGTTTTTGGATCATTCTTGGAAGAATCTTAACAAAATCCATTCCTATCTAATCCCATTTCTTCCCTGAGATGGGAAATTATTGTAACATAACTTATGGCCTCTGATTCATTTCATTGACCGGATGAAAAATATTGCAATGTGGATGAACTCAGCCACCTTTGTTTTCATGTCATTCCACCAAAATTTTGACATCAACACCTTATACATCTTCTCTATACCTATATGTATGAACCATCGTGAATAGTGGTAAAAATTAATGAGTTGTTACTAACAATCCATAGGTATAGCCATCAAATATTTGAAAAACAAAATTGAACCCCCTCAAGTTTTCTCCCATCAATGCTCTACCCACAATAGACATTGAACATACAACCAGACATACTGCATTAGATTATTGTACCTCATTGATCATTTTTACTAAATAAGGAACAACTGTTGCTGAAAAAAACAACAACATCACCTCGTTCATCACATTCCACCTGAATGAGAGCTAGTACTGACAAAAACTTCCATATATCTCAAGATTCTTTCAGTAACTGAGCATAGGAATTTCTACTCAATTGATCCACCTCCAAATTTTCTTTCCACAGTGTGTACATCAAGTCAAATTCAAACATTTGGAGATACGATATCCATCTCCTCTGCTTCTGATTCAAATATCACTGTGTTAAAAAGTTTATCAATCTTTTGTGATCTATAAAAAAGGTAAATTTCTCACCATTGTGATAATGTCTCCTTGTTTTCAAAGCATGGAAGACTACAACTAACTCAAAATCATGTGCAAGGTATTTCTTCTCAGACACCACCTACTTCCATGAACTATAAGAAACCTTATGATCTCTTTGCATGAGAACTATAGAGACCTGAAGCCTAAAGTAAATGGACAATTCATTAGTTTTGCAGAATACTTAATACATATCAAAAACAGACACACAAGGACCGTAATAGTTTAGTGTCTTTGGAAACTCAGAATATAAACATCTAATCATGTTGAATGATATTCAACATCTCTCATAACGATCTTCCCCTTTTCATTTCCTTATGTAAAAACATTTTTTATTTCCTGGGGAAAATAAAACAAAAAAAGGGTGTGCTCAAATGCTCAGTAAGGGCAAACATAGAGAATATAAAACAATCCATAAACATTTGAAAGCAAAAAACCTGAACATGAAATCTGAACATTAAAACCTCGAGCAAAGACATAAATCTTGGAAGTAAGTAAGGCATTTATCATAGAGGAACATCAATCACGATAAAATAGCATGGAAATAAAACATGTAATTTTGGCAACCATTCAACACTTGTTATGATTCCCATAGTAGCCAAGGCATTGCTGCCAAGACCATCTTTGTGTACAAAGTCCCTATTTGAATCGAGTTCACTCCTCGTTTCAGTCATGTAACACTGAACCAGATTGACATACCATTCCATCCATGTCTTTTTCATGAGATATAAATCATTACCCAATGCATTGGAGGGAGATATAGGTCCCACCCATCTCATAATGAAATCATTCTTACTTGTGCCACAAAATAAACATATATCATTCATAATAACCCAGTAAATAAAATGGGTTTCATAAACATCATCCCATCATCAAATAATCCATATAAAAGAAATGGATATCATTTAATAATAAGAAAAGTGAAACTATGTAAATCATAGAGACATTATACTTGAAACATTCACTTATGAAATAATGTCATCTTAGATGGAAAATGGTTTGGATAAAACAGTTGAAATGAATTCTTGAGTAAAATATAATTTCTTTTTCAAAATAAATTTCTTTTCACAAAAAGTCAAGAAATTTTAAAATAAAAAGATTTTTTTAAAATATTCATGAAATATTTTGGAGGAATCTTCATGAAAATAAGGCTGTATAAAACCATAAAAATCCGTTCACGCTGTATAAGTTAAAAATAACATTTTTCTCGTACTTTTGCCGAAAAGTCAAAAAGTACCTCGTAAAAAAAGATTCCATACATACCATGTAGTAAATGTCAAAATGGGTAAAACACATTAAACATACATGAAAACAATTTTATAAAACATGGAAATGGATGATAACAATAACCCCAGTAAATACTTATGAATAAGCAATCTCGGATAAAAATGAGATTTGCGAAATTATCCCTTACCTTTGGTCCAATAGGCTTCGTACATATCCAAAACTCCTGTATGATGATTTATATAATGTCATTGACTTATTAAAGAATCGTATTTATTGTTATTATATCATATATGGTTCACTTATGACTTTATATTACCCATTCTTTTGTAAATTCAGGATAAAGTAGTGTTTTGTGTGAAATCGTTTCATTTGTCATTCGTGTTTTAACTTGTAATTATTCACATGAGTACTTAGATCATGATTTCTTATATACAAAATGAATAAAATCATTTATATATAATATATATTCAGAATATACATATATATACTAGATCGATAAATGGAATGAAATACATTGTTCATGGAGACGGTAGTCCGTACGTATGCATGAACGTTGTTTTCATTTCCTTATTGAATTGAATGGAATTAAGTAGATGAAATATATATATATATACATAAATCTAGTATCTTAATTATTCCATATATTTCATTATTATTCAATATATATATTTTATAATCATTCTTGAATGGTTAATCATGGAAAATGAATCTCATCACATTCGTGGAGACGGTAGTCCGTACGTACGCATGAGCGATGATATCATTCCCATGATCGTGGAATTGTATTGAAGTGTATGTATAATATTAAAGAATCAATATAACTTTAAAATTACCATATATTGTTATTTATTTACGCCATTACACCCATCCATGTAAGGTGGTGGCGGAAAATAGATTACACCACGGCATGGAGACGGTATTCCATACGTACGCACACGCGGTTATTTCGTTTTCCGTAGGATGGATAGATGGTGAAATAGTGTTGTTTCATACTTATAATAAAATACCGGTATATGAGTGATACTGAGGTTATTACTTCATAATGAAACTACTAATGTAGAATATGTTTAAGAAGATATAAAGTTGAAAGAATCGGTAACAGACATTACCTCTTCTTTGAAGCGCCACTTTGAGACCTCCTTTTTGGGAAATAAAATTGTTCTTTGAAGAAGACCAGGACCTCTATGATGTTTCTAGGGAAGTGGAGAAGAAAATTTGGCAGGGATTGGCAAATAATGAAGGCTCAAAGTGGTGTGAGGAAGAGAGGTAGGAGGTGCCCTTTTATAAGGGAGGAGAGGGGCCACTTTGGAAAAACTCAAAATATTGTTTTTATTATAAAGTCATATTCGGATTTTAATAGCTCCAAATTGATTTATTTCGAAGATAAGGTGGGGATGGGTCGATATTCTATCATCCAATAGAATTTAGACAATTTTAGGATTCTATTTTAACCTTATCATTATGATTTAACTTTATGTTAAATAATTTTGCTTTTACTGTGTCTTCTTGTTTTCTTACACTATAAGGTTAATAAACATACTATAAAAAGCCAAAAGAACCCCAAGTTATTTATTATTAATATATATAACCTTATCTAAGTCATTTGGCCGAACCATAGTTTTGGAGGAATAAAATAACAATAAATATTATAATATTTGTTTTAAAAACTATTTTATGTCAATTTTGACACTATTTAGTAATGGATTTTTGTGAAAATCATAATAGTATGATTAGTTCAAAAAAAATTAATTAAACTAATAAAAACATGTCATATTAACCTAAAAAATTAGTTTAATTCATAAAATTCCTCAATTTACATTTATTTGGGAATTTATAACATCAATTATGTCAATATTTTAATAATAAGATAATTATTGCATCATGTTTGTGTCATAAATAAATTAAATTATTTAATGTCTAAAAATTACAAATAAAATACCATTATATATAAAATCTATTAATATTTCTAAATAAAATTTATAGTATAATTTATCATATGTATATCCCTATATTAAAAATTATTTACTTATTAAACTTTGATTTTAACTATTTTAACCCGTCTTTAAATAAATTAATAATAAATGTCATAATCTAATCCAAGTGGGCCTAAATGGTCATATGTTATTCCTAAGTTTGTATTTGGTCTAATTACACATATCCAATAGAATTATGACATGTTTTAGGATAATAATAAGATCTTTTTTATCCTAAATTACCTTATTTACTTTTAACCGTGGTAAATAAAAGCAAAAAGTTACTATTCACCAAAAATTATTTTCATCTCATTGAACAACATTTTACATACTGACATGAACCGTGTCTCTCAGATTTCTGAAATTCCACTCACAGAAGCGGTAAAATTATGTTTTATGTAAATTTTCAAATTCTCAACAGAGGTGGGTAAAAGACGGTGAAAAGTTCAATAAAATTCTTATAAAAATAAAATTATTATAAAATGACTCCAATGAATTACATTGAACTTATATAGGTATTATGAAAAAATTTTGACCTAAAATAAATTAAAATAAAATAAATAATTATTTAAATAAAAATTCGGTTTTTAAATAGTAACCTGGTGTTTTCACTATTCATCAAAAATTGAATGTTTTCAGAAAAATACCAAAATTTCACCCTATGCTAATTATTATATTTTGAATCCAAAAATAAAGTCCATTTTGAAAGATAAAATTTATAAAATTTCAAAAAGTGGGTATTACTATTCATAACAGCTAGTTTATATAACATATCGTTGTTTAGCGAAACTCGGTATTGCGTACAACACACAGTATCGTGGATGGTCACACTTGAATGTAATGCAATCCAAGTCAGGGATGTGTTTTTTGCATGATCCTGTTGGTGTAGTGTACAACACAAGAAATTAATGTAATTAAAAAAAATATTTTTCATAAAATCTCGGTGTGTTACAATCTAGCCCCCTTAAAGTGATTTTTTTCCTCGAAATTCATCGAGGTTATAAATGGTTTACTATTCGAAAGTTTCTTTAATAGAAACCCTCATCGTAAAATGGAATACAAAAACATGGATTTAAAAACTAATGTGTGAAACATAATGGTTACCCAAATTAACTCATCACTTGGTTTCCACATAGGATAACATAGGTGAAAATA
The DNA here is from genome assembly GCA_963277665.1 of Viscum album. Classification (NCBI taxonomy): domain Eukaryota; kingdom Viridiplantae; phylum Streptophyta; class Magnoliopsida; order Santalales; family Viscaceae; genus Viscum; species Viscum album. Next base: position 1,701,749,132 of record OY728163.1, on the reverse strand, counting down.
TGGATATGGAAGAGAAATCTAACCATCATGTTCTGATGGAGAGTGGTAGAGAACATGGTTATGAAAAAACCAAAAATCACAAAGCCATAAATTGTTGATGATCTATGGTACCATCTGATTCATCAGATATAAGAGCACTAGGACAACATTTTAGGTTTTCAATGTTATTTCCCTAAAGATGAAAATTTTGAATTAAAAGAAATACTTGCTTGATTTTGGTACAATCTCACTTTTGTTCCTGTTTTGAATAATTTCCACATCATCTCTTAAATAAATGAAGATTAATTTTTTATTCGTGAAGTGTTAACAGATCATGTGATAGAATGATGGGTCATTCCATCTGTTTCAAACAAATGGTTAGAAAACGTTATCAAATATACATAAGTCAATCTATGTTGTGGTTAATCGTATACGATTCCAAAAATGAACTTATTCTTCATATATCATATCACTTAATAAAATAAAACTAGTTTCTACTAACCAGGGTCTTTTTGTAGACCAGTGGTATACGATAATGGCCCGTCACACTTCAGTTGTGGGTTGGATTCCTACAGCCGTGTCCGATGCGATGGGTTGTCGCCCGTCCTGCAGGTTGTCCTTTTTATAAAACTACATTACGATAACATCCCATCAGTAATATCGAAAAAATTTATATCCTTAAACTATACTAACTTATGGACAACCAAATCCATTCCAATCTTTAGGCTTATCTAAAATACTTCGTTCCAAGCTCATAGTATAAAGAAAACGATTACATGAAATGTCATCAACCAAGCATTTGAATACCATCATTTATCTCCCATATATCTTGTTGGTCACATTCCAATCAGGTGAATACCTTAATCATGTATTCTCTAGAAAAATGAATACACATTAAACCTTAGTTAAAACATGAATACTGTCAAAAGTTAACTCTTTCCACATACCAAAATCCAAAATTCTATATACTCAAACCATGATATAATGTTCTCCTAATATCAGTCATGATCTCATGAATACTATCAAACATTTAATTTTCTCCTTATCCCTTCATTATGCACATATCATCTACTTTCCAAAAATATTTGAATAACATTTCATGGTTACTAGTACCATTCATCATACAGATTCAAAACATAATAAAAGACAACAGTGTAACAATCCTTAGATGTCTCTTTATTCCATAGTACCATGAGATTACTTATAAAACATTACACTAGATAAACATGTAATCATTCCACTACCATCATAAACCATTGACCGAGCTTCAACAATTCTTTCATCTCACATATCCTTTGTAGTCTCTTCATCATCATCAACATAAATACTACCCATATGACTATACTAATTCTTTTCATGAGACTTTCCCTTAGGGAATTGGTTTGAATAATGCCCATACATTCCAAATTTAAAACATTTAACCATTGTTGATGTCATAGCAATACCATTATCCTCATCCATGGTGTTAACTGAACCTTTTCCTTTGCACTTACTAGCTTTGTGTCCTTCTTTTCCACACCCAAATCATCTTCCAGTTCCATTGAAACATTCTCCTTAATGCCTCTTCCCACATGATTTACATAGAGGAAATTAAACTTTCTTTCCACTATGATCATCATGAAACTCCATATTTATCTTTTTAGTCGAGTCACGAAACATACCAAATTTGAGTTTATTGATCATATTATGAGATTTCTGATTCGGCATAATAATGATGTTTGGACTTCCAAATCCCATTTCATTTGGTTGCTCATGAATAATATCATTCCATTGTCAATCATATCCTCCATTACCGTGAATCATCTTGTTTCCAACCATTTTCTAAAACCCAAAAAGAATAGTGTGAGAGGAAAATATAATAATAAAGAGGGAGTAAATTCAATATCTAACATCTTAGGGTAAATTCTATGATTTTTACCATAGTTCTAGGACTATATCTTATACCTATACTTATCCTTAGGGACATCCCTATACATACCTTAGAAATATCACTAGGGATCTCACTAATTTTTTCGCATCCTTTTTTCCAAAGGATGACTAATCCTTTCCTCTGATACCAACTGTACAGACCTGAAGCCTGAAGTACATGGAAATTACATTATTTTTGCGGAATACTTAATACATAACAAAAACAGACACACAAGGACCTTAATAGTTTAGTGTCTTTGAAAACTCGGAATATAAACATCTAATCATGTTGAATGATCTTCAACATCTCTCATAACGATCTTTCCCTTTTCGTTTCCTTACCTAAAACCATTCTTTATTTCATGGGGAAAATAAAACATAAAAAGGGTGAGCTCAAATGCTTAGTAAGGGAAAACATAGAGAACATAAAACAATCCATAAACATTTGAAAGAAAAAACATGAACATGAAATCTAAACCTTAAAACCTCAAGAAAAGATATAAATCATGGATGTAAGTAAGGTATTTATCTTTAAGGAACATCAATCACGATAAAATAGCATGGAAATAAAACATGTAATTGTGGAAACCATTCAGCACTTGTTATGATTTTCATAGTAGCCATGGCATTGCTGCCAAGACCATCTTAGTGGACAAAGTCCCTTTCTGAATCGAGTTCACTCCTCATTTTAGTCCCGTAACACTCAACCGGATTAACTTACCATTCCAGCCATGTCTATCTCATTAGATATAAATCATTACCCAATTCATGGGAGGGAGATATAGGTCCCACCCATCTCATAATGAAATCAATCTTACTTGTGCCACAATATAAACATACATCATTCATAATAACCCAATAAATAAAATGGGTTCCATAAACATCATCCCATCATCAAAAAATCCATATAAAAGAAATGGATATCATTTCATAATAAGAAAAATGAAACCATATAAATCATAGAGACATTATACTTGAAACATACACATATTAAATAATGACATCTTATATGGAAAACGGTTTTGATAAAACACATGTAACAAATTCTTGAGGAAAACATCATTCCTTTTTCAAAATCAATTTCTTTTCACAAAATGTCATAAAATTTTAAAAGATAATGATTTTTTTAAATATTAATGAAATATTTTGGAGTAATCTTCATGAAAATAAGGATTTATGAAACCTTAAAAATCCGTTCACGCCATATAAGTTAAAAATAACATTTCTCTCGTACTTTTTTCAAAATGTCAAAAAGCACCTCGTAAAAGAATGATTCCATACATACCATGTAGTAAAAGTAAAAAATGGGTAAAAAAAATTAAACATACATGAAAACACTTTTATAAAACATGGACATGTATGATAACAATAACCCCAGTAAATACTTACGAATAAGCAATCTCGGATAAAAATTAGATTTGCAAAATTATCCCTTAACTTAGGTCTGATATGCTTCATACGTATCCAAAACCATTGTATAATGATTTAAATAATGTCATTTAATTATTAAAGAATCATATTCATTGTTATTATATCATATATGGTAAACTTGTGACTTTACACTACCCGTTCTTTTGTAAATTCATGTTAATGTAGCGTTTTGGGTAAAATCGTTTCATTTGCCGTTGGTGTTTTAACTTGTAATTATTCATATGATTACTTAGATAATGATTACATATATCCAGAATGTAAAACATGATTTATATATAATATATATTCAGAATATACATATATATAATAGATCGATAAATGGAAGGAAATACACCGTTCATGGAGACGGTAGTCCGTACGTACGCATGAACGGTGTTTTCGTTTCCTTATTGAACTGATTGGAATTATGTAGATATTTATATATATATATACATAAATCAAGTAGATTAATTATTTCATATATTTCATTATTATTCGTTATATATACATTATAATCATTCTTGAATGGTTAATCATGGAAAATGAATCTCATCGCATTCGTGGAGACGGTAGTTCGTACGTACGCACGAGCGATGATATCATTCTCCTGATCGTGGAATTGTATTGAAGTGTATGTACAATATTACAGAATCAATATCACTTTACAATAACCATATATAGTTATTTATTTACACCATTATACCCCTCCATGTAAGGTGGTGGTAGAAAATAGATTACACCACGTCATGGAGACGGTATTCCGTACGTACGAACGCGCGGTGATTTCGTTTTCCGTAGAATGGATAAATGGTAAAATAGGGTTATTTCATACTTATAATAACATATAATTATATTATTGATACTGATGTTATTAATTCATAATGAAACTACTAATGAAGAAGAAGTGTAAAAAGAAATAATTTTGAAAAAATCGGTAACAGACATTACCTCTTCATTGAAGTGCCTCTTTGAGACCTCATTTTTGGGAACTAAAATTGGTCTTTAAAGAATACCATGACCTCTAGAATGTTTATAGGGAAGTGGAGAAGATAATTTTTCAGGTTTTGGAATAGCATGATGTCTCAATGTGGTGTGAGGAAGAGAGGGAGGATGTTCCCTTTTATAAGGGAGGAGAGGGGCACCATTGGAAAAACAAAAAATATTATTTTATTATAAAGTCATATTCGGTTTTTAATAGCTTAAAATTGATTTATTTTGAATCTAAGGTGGGTATGGGTCTAAATAATCTCATCCAATAGAATTTAGGAAAGTTTAGGTTTCGATTTTAACGTTATCATTTATATTTAACTTTAAGTTAAATAATTTTTCTTTAAAGTGTAATCTTGTTTTCATACACTATAAGGTTAATAAACTTACAATAACAAGACAAACGAATCCCAAGTTGTTTATTATTAATATATATAACCTTATCTAAGTCATTTGGCCTAAACTTAGATTTTTAGGAATAAAATAAAAATTAATAATATAATATTTGTTTTAAAAACTATTTTATGTCAATTTTGACACTATTTAGTAATTGATTTTTCTGAAAATCATAACAGTATGATTAGTTCTAAAAAAGTTAATTATATTAATACTAACATGTCATGTTATCCTATAAAATTATTGGAATTAATTAAAAGCCTCAAATTACATTTATTTGGGTATTTATAACATCAATTATGTCAATATTTCATTAGTAAGATAATTACTGCATCATGATTGTGTCAGATATAAATTAAATTATTAAATGTCTAAAAATTTCAAATAAAATACCATTATGTAGGAAATATTTTTAGCATTATAATGAATATTTATAGTCGAATTTAACTTATGTATAACCCTATATTAAAAATTATTTACTTATTAAACATTGATTTTAAATATTTTAACCGATCTATAAATAAATTAATAATAAATGACCTAATCTAATCCATGTGGGACTAAATTGTCATATTTTATTCCTAAGGTTGTTTTTGGTCGTATTAAACTTATCCAATAGAATTAGGACATGTGTTAGGATAATAATAATATCATTTTTACCATTAATTATTCTATTTACTTTTAACCGTGGTAAATAAATGTATAAAAGTTACTATTCATCAAAAATTATTTTCATCTCATTGAACCACATTTTACTTACTGACATCAACCGTGTCTCTTGGATGTTTGAAATTCCACTCGCAGAAGCGGTAAAATTATGTTTTATGTAAATTTGAAAATTCTCCTACGAGGTAGGTAAAAGATGGTGAAAAGTTCGATAAAAATTTTATATATCTAAAATTATAATAAAATGACTCCAATGAATTGCATTGAACTTATATAGGTATTACGAATAAAATTTGACCTAAAATAAATTTAAATAAAATAAATAATTATTTAAATAAAAATTCGGTTTTTAAATAGTAACCCAGTGTTTTCACTATTCATAAAAAATTAAAAGTTTTCAGAAAAATACCAAAATTTCACCCTAGGATAATTTCGATATTCCGAATCCAAAAATGAAGTCCATTTTGAATAATAAAATTTATAAAATTTCAAAAAGTGGGTATTACAATTCATTACATCTAGTTTATATAACATATCGTTGTTTAGTGAAACTCGGTATTGCGTACAACACACACTATCGTGGAAGGTCGCAATTGCGTGTAATGCAATCCAAGTCAGGGATGACTGTTATGCAAGCTCCTTTTGATGTAGCATAAAACACAAGACATTAATGAAATTAAAAAGAATATTTTTCATAAAATCTCAGGGTGTTACAAGAATACAACACAAACCTGATCCAAAAACATCATAGTACAACACATACACCTGTCATGATTCTGGAACGATCAAGAGAGGTGTTGATATAAGATGAACTATCAGTTCTGATAAAGACTTCTGAAATTACATAGTCCATTGCAATGGAAAGTTATTGTTTGTTATCATATCCATTGCTGAATCTAGTCACGATAAATCACGCAAAAATTGTCGGTAGAAACCAACTAGACCAGAAAACATCATATTTAGAAAAAATTCTTCGGTGGTGGCCATGGGATAACGACATCTATATTTTCAGGATCGAAAAAATATCTTTCTATGAAACAAAATAGCCAAGAAAACGTAATTCATATATCCAAAAAACCACACTTTGATAATTTGTAATACCAACGATGATCTCTCTGGATTTGTAAAACTGTTTCAAGGTGCACCTCCTGATTAGCCCTAGAATTTGAATAGAACAACATGTCATCCACTAACACAACACCAAATAAATCCAGATATGTTTGCAATATATGATTCATCAATTCCATGAATATTGTTGGTGCATTATTCTTACCATGTGACGTTACTACATATTCATGGTGGCCATATCTAATTTTGAAAGATGTCATTGGAATATCTTCTATCTGAACAATCAATTGGTGATATCCTGATAAAAACTCAATATTGGAGAACCATTGAGATCCCCTGAATTGATCGAACACATAATAAATGCATGGAAGTGGATATATTTTTTTATATTAACTTGATTAGGCGTAGAAAAATCAATACACATCCGATGAGTTTCATGTTCCTTCTTCACGAACTAAACCGGTACTGCCCATAGAGATTTACTTGGTCGAATGAAATCATTGCATTCCAGCTCCTCTTACTGCACTTTCAATTCTCATTAAACTATTGGTTTGATCCAATAAGATGGAAGGGAAGTTAGACTGCTCCCCAGAAAGAGATCAATTGTAAACTCCACTTCACATACATGTGGTAACTCTGATAATTCTTTGGATAGACATCAGTAAATTCATTCAAAATAGCGGAAAAAGAATTTTACTCAATCTCTTGCATTGATGATAAAGTCAATACTGCTAATTGGTAAGAGATAGCTCACAAAATTGGATCCAACATGATATTTTCAACCTTATTTACAATTCCCTATGCACTAAAGAGATGCTAGATGTCACCCTCAATCATAAAACCAATTATTCTCTTATAAGAGCCGATTTGAGCGTTGAATGTTTCCGGCCAATCCATTCTCAGGATTACATCATATACACCCATATCCATCATTAATATGTCTAATTTTGGCTCTTCTCCATCAACAGTTATAGCACCTGTTGTACACAAAAAGGCTTAACATTGTCGTTCATTGAGAGGAGTTTGCAGTCCAATAATTGATTGCATCATTTCATGTTTTAAAAAATTATAATTTTTTTCAATCATTATCTTCATATTAGTGATAATGTACTCAAATCCTCTAGCGATGAAAAAATACTTCCTCCAAATGGATTTTATGCAGTGGCAAATATCATAAATATTGTATTAGGTTTTAGTCTTAACTCAGCCATTTGAATAGCCTGATTGATGCATTGAAATAATGGGTGGTTCACCTGTGGCTCAGGTGCAACCAAATTCTCTATAGCATCTTCTAACTGGTTCTTATGACACCTATTGAGGGCCATTTTCTAATATATCAACAAACTCTACAATCCCCACTCTCTAGTAACGAATGGACTATCATTTCAAATTATATCAAATCAACTATTACAACACTATTTTCCAAAACAACATTTTTCCAATGATCAATCATTATTTAAAACACATCACATGGTTTTTAAAATTAAACTATATTCAAAATATGATAATCATTTACTTTTTCAAAATATGTCATTTGAAAACCAATTCAATATTTTTTTTTAAAATTTAACACACTTTTTTCACAATAAGAATCATTCCAAAATGATGTATGCACGCTTAATCATAATTCATTCCTCTACAGTGCATGCCGAGATCATCTCATTGGCTAAAACCATGAAAATGATATTTCAAAATCCTATAAGTGTCTCTAAACACTAATTTATCCATCTCCCAGGTAACATGATGTTCAACATAAACGAGTTAGCGATGTCTTTTTATGATTTACATTTTACATTCCGACAATCCTACTCCTTCAAATGATTCCCACCCATGGAATAGACAAGAAGGGATATCATCTACAAAATTAGGAATATCAGTGAATACTTGTTAGGAAAGGACCGAAAAAGCTGATTCCATGGGTAATGACCCATCAATTCCCATTGGCCAGAGTGTACAACGAGTCCTTACTAGACTTTATGTGACATCTCCAAGATGCCAAAAGATGGCAATAAATGCCAATGGGTTTCAAATAAAAGTGGGGTACGATTTACCATTTATTAAATAAACCAATAAACCTAGGATCCACAACCAAACATTCAGTATATGATGCATGAAAAAATGAAATACAACTCAACAACATCTTGCACACAAAACCTCATCAAAGTAAGAAACAATTTAAGGATAACCATGTATCAGAGTACATACCGGATAATCTACACAAGACTCCCCAAATAACTTATGACTCCATGCTCCACATGTTCCTCACTCAAAAATATCTGAATAGCCCAAACATCATGAGGTAGTGAAAATCTTGTTTGAAACATTACCTTTTCCACTGTCCCAAAATATAGCATCTGTAAAAGCAAAATAGGGCCTAAGAATGTGTGAGTATAAAACATAGTAGGTTTTGGCCAATGACTTCTCTACTTCTGCCACTAGGATATAAGATTTAGAAACAATTATATAAAACTGTTTATATAAAAAAATTTCTCAAAAAATGTTTGTACCTATATATAAAAAATGTATCTAAAACCATACACTACCCAAATCATAGAAGTGCTATTGAGGCCAATTTTCCCAGTAAGATATTTTTTCAAAAAGTAACATAATAATATTTACAACCATTTCAATGTACCCATTTATCCACATACCCAACCATTTCTCAAACCCATGAAACCAATCATGTATTCTACATTATGGTAGTTCCATACTCATGAATGGTTTTCGTCGAACTACAATGTCTTCAAAAGGCAATTGCTTCACATGTTCCATTAACCATTTGACATCGAGAACATGGTCATATTTCAACCTAGCCCCATACATAAAATTCCCATGTTCCAATAAACATTTGGCACTGACCACAAGGTCATATTTATACCAAGTCCCACATATGAAATATGAACACAAAACAAATATTCCCAATGCTCAAGCCAAAGTAAACATTTTAATAAAAGCTCCTTTTTATTTAAAAATATTTCTTTCCAAACCTTCTCAATGCTTTACCATTTCAACTCCAAAAATATTAAATATAATACTATATTCAGTGAAAAAATATTCTATTTGAAAACCCATATTCATCAATGTTTTCACAATTACACAAAATCTAGAATTTCGAATCATCATTTAAAATTAAACCCCCTTTTTCACAACAATTCACCAAGATCATGCAATTTCATAAAATCTACATATCGTAAAAAATGAATATTTTACAAGAATTTCATAATAAATAAACGAATTTGAATCTACACCAATCAATTCTAGCATGAGGAGTTGAGGAGAAGCATCCTTCGTCAAGGGTTTTGATGAAACATTGACATTAGTCGAATAACGCCCAAAAAAGTGGGTCGATTCTCGAAGAACGTCCTTAGTTCTCTTATACTAGCAATATAATGACGAAAAATGAAATTATTTGACATCCAAAAATGTAGATCTAGCATGTATAGGTTCATATTTGAGAATGAATGGAGATTGGTGAAGTAGATTTATGCAGATCAATGAAAACATGACAAATTCGGAAATAATGGAGACATACCTCCAAAACTGGACTCAAAATCACCAAGGGAAGGCTCTGGGATGGCTCCAACTCGCGTGGGGAAGGTTCTACAACCTTATTGGGTTTTTAATGTCGAAATAGGTGCATCTTAATGCCATAAATTAATACATAGAGAAAAAACGAGCGAGATCTTAGAAAAGGGTATCTAAATTTGACTTTTGTTCAAGGTTTCACAACAGTGTTTGGGCCAATCGTATACAGATTGTGTGACCTTCCTTTTGGACCTAACACTCCTTATAAAACTCTAAAACTCTCCCATCCTTTATGTTTAACCTTTTTACAGAAACATGTTTTTTATGGAAACATCCGACTTTGTGGAAACACCCAATATTATGGAAACAACCCATTTTATAGAAACACCCCACTTTTTGGAAACAACCCAAATTATATAAGCACCCAACATTATAGAAACACCCAACATAATAGAAACATTCTATATTATGGAAACTAATTTTTTTATGGAAACACACTATAATTTTATCTGTTATATATTTTAATCAATCATCATTCTTAATGATATTATTTTTCAAGGATTAATCACATATAAACATTAGAGAAATAAATAATAAATTATTAATTGTAAATAACCAATGATAATTGGACAAAAATTATTTTCATGAATAATTTTTATATAATATATTTACAATATTATCACAACATCATTTATTTAATCATACAAAATTAAATTATATGTAAAATAATTGATATTTTTATTATACAATCAAGGATTCCCATATGTATTCCTTTTATTATACACATGATTATTTATCAAACTATCTCATTATATACTAATATTGATCAAAAAATAATTAAGTATATTAATATCATTAGTTTATATATGATTATGATAATACCACAGATGATATTTTTACACATTTATTTCTTTAGAAGGAAATTTTTATTTGATTCAAAAAAAATTAAACAATGAAATCATCATCCAATTTCTATGACCAATAATTTCATCATGTCTGTATTTTTCTCATAATATAAAATTAATCCTTATTTTAAAAAACTTATACTCTATATTGGTTTATGAATGTCAAGCTGTAGGAACCATAATCATATTACTATATACCAAAAACTATGTATTTAATATAATGTTATAAAAATGGTATCGTTCATTAATTATTATAAATAATGGTAATCAATATATACATATTAAATTAGTTCATGTAAATTAAATACAATTTGAGAATCCTCAGCCAATTTGAGAATAACATTAATTCACATTAAAACATATTTTGTAACCTAAAAAATATAATCTAGATAATAGAACTATATAAATCCTCTTGAAATTCAAACCTATTATATCAATGAAATCATACTATATAAGTGATATTGGGGATCTACCCTCGATTATAAATAAATGTATCTCCTATAAGATTTATTTTCATGGAATGATCACATTTTCTTCGTGTTTGAACTCATAAGGGTTGTATATTAGAATTATTTGTAGGATTAGATGACTATGGGAAGTATCATTTTATTATAGTTTAGATTATTTTTCCATATTACCCATTATATCCAATGTAGATTGTAATGACCCATAAATTCACATTGGATTGAGAGTACAATGATTAATTACTAGGCCTTAACTGACATCCCCAAGATGCCAAAGGTTGGAAATAAATGTCCATGGTTTTAAAATAAAAGTGGGGGAACATTTACCCTTTATGAAATAAACTAATAAACATACCAAACATTACCAAAAATTCACTATATGATTCATGAACAAATGAAAGTCAACTCAAAAACATCATGATGTATAAACCACATGAAAGTAAGAAAAAAAAGAAGGATAACCATGTATCAGAGTACACATCGGAAAAACTACTCCAGACTCTCCAAAGACCTCAAGACTCCATGCTTCACAAGAATCATGCTCCAAAATATCAGAACAACCCAAACATCATGAGGTAGTGCTAAACACGTGTGAAACATTAACTTTTCCCCGGTCTCGATAGATGGATTATATAAAATCACCAAAGTGCCAATGTAGGGGTTAGTATAAAACTCAGTAGGTTTTCCCAAATAACATCCAAACTCACGCCAATAGGATAAAAGAGTTAGAAAAAATTATATAATTTTTTTTATATGAAACAATTTCTCAAAAATATTTTATAACTAAATATAAAAAAGTTTCAATATCCATTCATTAACCAAAGCATACAAGACCGATTGAAACAAATTTTCATAGTAAGATAGTTTCCCAGAAAAATAACTAAATAATCCTTACAACCATTTCACAAAAATCCCTTTATCCGCATACCAAACCATTAAAGAAACTCATGCAACCAACCATGTATTCTACGTAATGATAGTTCCATACCTACGACTGGTTTCTCCTTAATCTAACATGTCATCACATGGTAATTGTTCCCCATGTGCCATTAATGCTTCGACATCGAGCACAATGTCATATTTCAACCAGTCCCTATATATGCAATTCACATGTGCCATTAAAAATATGGAACCAAGAACAATGTTATATTTCAACCAAGGCACATATATGCAATATAAAAACACAACACATATGCCCAATGATCAAGCCAGAATAAATAGTTCAATAATAACACCTTTTTATTGAATATTATTTTCTTCAAACCAATTTCAATGCCAAATTTTTTTAACTCCAAACCATTTCAATAAAACTCCATTTTAATTGAAAACCACTTCTATTGAAATCCCAATTTTCATCAACCATTTTTCAAAACAAAAAAACCAATAATATAAAATCAGAATTTTAAATTAAACCCCCTTTTCAACAATGATCACTAATATCACACAATTTCACAAAAACAATAAATAATGATAGATGATATTTTTATATGAATTTCACAATCAAGAAATCAATTTGAATCCAATACAATCAATTCTAGAAGTCTAGTCAATGGATAATCCTCTTATATCGAGGTTTTTGATGAATCATTTACAATAGAAGAAGAACGCATAAGGATGTGTGTCGATTATCCAAGAACGGACTTAGTTATCTTATCCTAGAAATATCTCGACTAAAAATTGAATTATTTAGAATCCAAAAACGTAGACATACCCAATATAAGCTCTGATCTGAGAAGGAATGGATATCAGATAAGTAAATATAAGTAGATCTAAGAAAACATGACAAATCCAGAAATAATAGGGACATACCTCAAAAATAGGACTCGAAATCGCCAAGGGAAGGCTCTGGGAAGTTTCCAACTCATGTGGGGATGGTTCTCCAGCCTTCTAGGGAGAGTAATGTCAATATAAGGGTATTTTCATTCCAAAAGTAATATATAGACAAAAACCGTGCATGCTCTTAAAACAGATCTAGATTTGACCTCTACAAAAGGTTTGACCACAAGTTTGGGCCAACCATGTATGGATTGTGTGGACTTCATTTTTGACTCAACACTCCTTATAAAACCCCCAAACACTCCCATAATTCACCATTAACATTTTTTTGAAACAAATTTTTAATGGAAACATCCCACATTATGGAAGCACCCAACATTATGGAAACAACCCATTTAATGGAAACGACCCACTTAATGGAAATAACCCACTTTATCGAAACCCCCCGCATTATGGAAACACACAACATAATAGAAACTCTCTATATTATGGAAACTATTTATTTTATAGAAACTACCAATTTTATGGAAAATCTCTATTTTATGGGAAATCTGTATTTTATTGAAACTATCTTTTTTATCTAATCACTCTATTTTATAAAAAAACACTATATTTTATCAAAAATATCTATTTTATGCCCACCAATTAAAAATGAAAGAGAAAGTGGTTTATGTACCTGAAACCAGGGGTACTATATTCACCCCACCATTGGTATGTTCGTCCTTCTAAAGTAGAAAACTCATGCTGTCCAAAAATATTTCTTGCCACCGTAATTTCATTTCCATTTCACATTCTCGTGTCTCTTCCTGAATCTAAACTTGTTAGCATAAAACCTGGACAAGGTCAATGATATTCTCATTTATGACATTATCTTGTCTATACATGATCCACCCTGGGATATGTATCAGTGATGCAGCTGGTTCTCGCTCAATGTGATCCCTTCTTTTCAAATGGTCAAGATCAGAGTGATACTTTTTAAACGGCGATACACGGAACACCATATACAATAAACTACATTATGGTGGTGATGCTATCTAATATTCCACCTATCCAACCCCTTAATGTATCTCAAAAGGGCTAATGTATCTAGGATATGACTTTCCATGCTTCTCGAAAGGATGATGTCCAAGCCTTGGTGAGATCTTCAAGAAGACATGATCACCCAAAACAAACAACAACAGTCTTCGACAGTGATTTACATAAGATTTATCACAAATATGAGCCATATCTATCCTCTTTCTAATCATCTAGATTGTCTTTGTTGTTTCATGTACAAGGATTTTCCTAACTAGTGTTGGTTTACCATTTTCCACCCACAATAGTGGAGAAGGACAGGGATGCCCATACAATGCATCAAATAGAGCCACGTATATTGATGCTTGATAACTATTATTGTACGAGAACTCCACTAATGGAATATGCTCCTCCCATGATCCATAAAAATCAATTACACTAGATCGTTACATGTCATGGAACGTTTGTATCGTCAGTTCTGATTGCTCATCTGTCTGAGGATGATATGGTGTGGTTATAGTCAACTAAGTTCCAAGGGCATGTTGTATGTATTTCCAGAAACAAGACATGAATCTAATATATCTATCTGAGAATTTTGATATTGGTACACCATGTCTCTTTACAACTTCTTGGATATTGATTTTTGAAATATCCATCACTGTATGAGTTTCACGAATGGGGATGAAATTGTCTGACTTGGTTAGATGATCCAATATCACCCAAATGGCATCGCGTTTCTGGATCGCTCATGGAAGAATTGTTAAAAAAATCAATTTCTAATTAATCTCATTTCCTCATTGAGATTGGAAAAGATTTTAAGATACCTTATGGTCTCTGATACTCTAATTTAACCTGTTGACAAATTATGCACCTTGAGATGAATTCAGCCACCTTCGTTTTCATGCTTCTCCACCAAAATTGGGTCATCAACACCTTATACATCTTCATTGTACCTAGATATACAAACCATCTAGAATAGAGGTAAAAATTAATGAGTTTTCAATATTAATCCATAGGTATAGCCATCCGATATCTAAAAAACAAAATTGAACCCCCATGAAGTTTGTTTCCCTCAATGATCTCCCCACCATTGAGTTTTGAACATACAACAAGACATTCTGCATCAGATTATTATACCTAATTGATCATTTTTACTAAATAAATAACAACTGTAGCTGAAAAGAAAACAACAACATCACCAGGGTATTTGAATTACACCTACATGTTCGCTAAGACTAGTGTCAACTACCATTTATCTCATGCTTCTTTCGCCAACAGAGCATATTAATTTCTACTCAATGCATCCACCACCGAATTTCCATTCCCTAGCGTGTACATCAAGTCAAAGTCAAACATTTCGAGATACGACATCCATCTCCTTTGCCTATGATTTAAATATCACCACTTGAAAATGTTTTTATGCTTTTGTGATCTATAAACAAGGTAAATTTCTCCAAAATGAAATAATGTCTCCATATTTTCAATGAATTTATTACTACAACTAACTCCAAATCATGTGTTGGTTACTTCTTCTCAGGCACCAACAACTGCCTTGAACCATAAGTGACGTCATGATCTCTTTTCATGAGAACACAACCCAAACCTGATCCAAAATCATCACAATATTCCACATACCCATATATGGAATTTGGAAACATTATGATAGGTGTGGATGAAAGCCGAACTCTCAGTTCCGAGGAAGACATTTGAAATTCCTCAGTCCATTGGAATGGATAGTTCATCATTGTCAGAGAAGCCATTGGTGATTCTAGTCATGAGAAATAATGAAAAAATTGTTAGTAGAAACCAACTAGACCAAGTAAACATCATATTTAGAAAAAATTCTTCAGTTGTGTCCAAGAGATAATGACATATATCATTTCAGGATCAATAGAAACGCCTTTCCTAGAAAATAAATGGAAATGAAAACATAATTATTATAACAAAAAAACCACACATTCAAAATTCAGAATACAAACGATGATCTCTTGGAATTTGTAACACTATTTCTAGGTACACCTCATGATTAGCCCTTGAATTTGAATAGACCAAAATTCCTTCCACTAACACCATAACAAAAGAATCTAGATATTGTTGAAATATTTGATTCATCTATTCCCAGAATACTATTGGGGCATTCGTTTTACCAAATGACATTACTTCATATTCATGGTGGCTATATCTACTACTGAAAGCTTTCTTTGGAAAATCCTCTTTCTGAACTTTCAATTGGTGATATCCTCATCGCAACTCAATCTTGGAGAACCATTGAGATCCCCTTAGTTGATTGAACATATAATCAATGCATGGAAGTGGATATCTGCTTTTTGTCTTAACTTGTTTAGGAATATGAATATGAAAACACATCTGTAGAGTTTCATCTGCCTTCTTCAAAAATAAATCGGTGCTACCCATGGATACGTACTTGGTCGAATGATATCGATGCAGTCCAGCTCCTTTAACTATAATTTCAATTCTCATAACTCTATTGGTTCAATCCAATAAGATAGAATGTAAGTAAGACTGATCCCCAGAAAGAGATCAATTGTAAACTCCAATTCCCATAGAAGTGGTAACCTTCATAAGTTCATTGGAAAGACATCAGTAAATAGATTCAGAACAGCGAAATTTTATTACTCAATCTCTTGCATTGATGCTAATGTAAAACCTTCGAATTGGTAAGAGATCATTCACAACATTGGTGCCAGCATGATCTTTTCATTCCTATTTACAATTACCTACCAACTAAAGAGATTCTAGATGTCGTCCTCAATCATGAAACTAACTGTTCTCTTATAAGAGTCGATTTGAGCCTTGAATGTTGTCTTCCAATCCATAATCAAGACTACATCATATACATTCATATCCAACATTGAGACAACCCATTTTGGATCTTCTCCAACAATAGTTATAGCACATTCTCTACACACAAAGGCTTGACATTCTCATTCATCGAGAGGATTTTTTAGTCTTATAATTGAAGGCTTCATTTCAAGTATTAATAATAGAGAATAGGATCCCAAATTACGCTTCATCGTTGTGATAGAGTACTCAACTCCTCTAGTGATGACAAAATACTTCCTCCAATTGGATTTTAAGTAGCGAAAAATATCATAAATGGGGTATTAGGTTTCAGTCCTAACTCAATGGTTTGAACAACATGAATGATTCATTGAACAAACAGGTGGTTCATCTTTGGCTTAGGTACATCCAAATTCACAACATCCACTTATGAATGGTTCTTATGACACCTATCGGGGGCCATTTTCTAATATACCAACAAACTCTACAAGGCTCGCTCTCTTGCAACGGATGGCTTAGAATTTTAAATTATATCAATTCAACTATCACAACATTGTTTTCCAAAACAAATTTTTCCCAGGATAAAATATTTTTGAAAACACATCACATGGTTTTGAAAATTAAACTATTTTCCAAATATGATAAGCATTCACTTTTTCAAAATACTTCACTTGAAATCCAATTCCATATTTTTTTAAAAAATTAATGCTCTATTTTTCACAACATGAATCATTACTTGAAATGATGTATGCACTCCTTCTCAGAATTCATAACTCTACAATTCATGACATGCTCAACTCATTGGATAAACCCATGAAAATGATATTTCAAAATCCTTTAAATATTTCCAATCTTTTATTTATCCAAATCCTTGCTAACATGATGTTCAACATAAGAGGGTTAGCTACATCATTTTATGTTATACATTTCATGTTCTGAAAATCCTAATCCTTCCTATGATTCCCACCCATGGAATACACAATAAGGGATTTCATCTCCAAAACAAGGAATATCGATGACTACATGTTTGGAAATGATCGAACAAGATGATACCATTGGTAATGTCCTGCAAAATCATATTGGCATGACTGTTTAATGACTCATTACTAGAATTTATGTGATATCCCCATGATTCCAATCGTTGGAAATAAATTCCAAAGGTTTTCAAATGAAAGTGGGGGACGATTTACCCTTTCTGAAATAAACAGATAAACCTAGAAAACACAACCAAACATTCAATATATGATGCATAAAAAAATGAAAGAAATCCCAACAGCATCTTGCTATCAAAACCACATAGAATTATGTAACATTGGAAGAATAACCTTGTATCAATGTACACACCAGTTAATCTACATAAGACTCTCCCAAGACCTCATGACTCCATGCTCTAAAAGCTCTAATATCCAAAATATTTAAATAGCCCAAACATTACAAGGTAGTTAAAAACATGTTTGAAACATTACATTTTCCCCTGTGAAGAAATATAGCATCTGAAAATGAAAAATAGGGACAAATAAGGTGTGAGTATAAAACTAAGTAGGGTTTCCCCAATGACTTCCCTACTCTATCCACAAAGATAGAAGAGTTAGAAACAATTATATAAAATGGTCTATATAAAAAAATTCTCAAAAATTGTTTATACCTAAATTTAAACATGTTTCAAACACCATTAACTACCAGAAGCATACATGTTCTATTGAACCCAATTTTCCCAGTAAGATATTTTTAAAAAATAAAAACTAAATAATCTTTAAAACCATTTCAAAATACCCCTTTATCAGCATATTCAACCATTCCTCAAACCCATACAACCAACCATTGATGCTAAATTATGATAGTTTCATACTCAATAGAGGTTTCTCATCGATCTACCATGTCATCCCAAGGTAATTGTTTCACATGTTCCATTAACCATTTGACATTGAGAACATGGTCATATTTCAACCAATCCCTATAAATGAAATTCCCATGTTCCATTAATCTTTTAGCAACGAGCACATTGTAATATTTACACCATGTCCCATATATGATATATGAACACAAAAAAATATGCCCAATGATGAATCCAAAATAATCCTTTCAATAAAAACACCTTTTTATTAAAAACTATTTCCGTCAAAAACATTTCAATGCCAAACCAATTCAATTACAAACCATTTAAATATAAGACATTTTTTATTGAAAAAATTTACTTCATAACCCCTTTTTCATCTACCATTTCTCCATTCCATAATATCTAGAATTTAAAATCATCATTTAAAATAAAACCCCCTTTTGCACAATTATTCACCAAGATCATGCAATTTCTTAAAAACCACAGATCACAACAAATGAATATTTTCCATGAATTTCAAAAAAAATAAAAAAATTGAATCTATGACAATAAATTCCATCATGAGTTGTTGAGAGAGAAGCATCAGACCTTGACGTTTTTGATGAAACTATGACAACAGAGAAATAACTCCAAAAAAGCTGATTGATTCTCCAAGAACGTCCTTAGTTCTCTTATCATACCAATATCATGAATCAACATTGAATTATTTGGCATCGAAAATCCTTGATATACCCACTATAGGTTAATATATGAGAAATAATGGAGATCAGTGAAGTATATTTAAGCATATCAATAAAAACATGAGAAATTCGTGATAAAGGGTGACATACCTCAATAACCGGTCTCAAAATCAGAATGGGAAGGCTCTAGGATGGCTCCAACTCATGTGGGGAAGGTTCTATAGCCTTTTAGGGTGCGTAATGTCAAAATAGGGGCATTTTAATGGAAAAAGTTAATATATAGAGACAAAACGAGGGAGGTCTTATAAAAAATTATATAAATTTGACCTATGTGCAAAGTTTCACCATAGGGTTTGGGCTAATCGTCTACGGATCGTGTTACCATCCATTAGGGCCAAACACTCCTTATAAAACCCAAAAATTGTCCAATCCTTCATGTTTACCATTTTAATGGAAACACATTTTTTATGGAAACAACCCACTTTTTGGAAACACCAAATATTATGGAAACAACCCATATTATGGAAACACCCCACTTTGTTGAAACAACCCACATTATGGAAGCTCCCCACATTATGGAAACACCCAAAATTATGGAAACTCTCTATATTATGGAATCTATTTATTTTATAGAAACTCTCTATTTTATGGAAACCCAGTATTTAATGGATACTCATTGTTTTATGGACACTCTATATGTTATCAAAACTGCATATTTTATGGAAACTCTATTTTTTTGGAAACACATTGTTTTATGCGAAGTAATTAAAAAGACGTGGGTAAAGGGGTTATGTAACCAAAGTCAGGGGTAATGCATAGATACACATTTATTAAAATTATAACCTCCCATTTCAAAATTATTAATAATTGAAAATTTTGTTTTTATAAAAAAATTAATTGGGAATAACATTATGTACTCATAGAATTGTTATTTATTTAAATATTTTATCCAAAAACTCATTTGTTGTTAAATTATGAACCATAGGTAGTGAACTAAATTTATCCTGACAAAAAAGGTAATTGATATTATCAAAATATATATAAAAAGCATCCTAGTCACATGTATACTTCCAATAAGTCAGTGATATGGTTCAATAATTTTATAATACAGACACTCACTCTGAATCACTGAATACTATTGTTTACAAATATAATAAGGAATAATATATTCAAAAAATAATTAATGAAGTATAAATTATTTGGAATAATATTTTATGATTATATAAATTACTCTCTTAAATATTTTATGTTCAAAATATATAAATCTTCTCTATTATTTAATATATCATCAATTTCATTCAAATATAATTAGTATACAAATATTTCCCATCATCTTTAATATATCGCATTACAATACTCATTAATAAATATATATCATTTTGTCAACATTTATATATCATTAAATTTCAATAAAACATTTCTATGGGATGTATAATAAGATAATACAATAACCATTAAACACATGACTTATAATCTAAAATTTATTAGATAAAATATAATAATTTGTAATTGTTTTCTCAATATTTAATATTATATCATTTGATGAATCCAATGATCATTAATCATAGTTTATAAAGTGATATTTATTACCTATACACTGTGATAAAATTACTGAATAATTATATGAAGCTATTTTTAGAAAAAACATATGTCTATGGTGGTTGAATAATGGTTTAAATAATTGGCCATTAATATATCATATATATGTAAATTTTACAAAGATAATATAAAATAATTTTTTTCATATTTAATAAGAAACATGAAAAAAGTATATCAATATAAATACTGTTCTAAATAAACTCTCATAATTTTTATTAAAGATGATATAAAATTTCTCATTATTATTATATGATACTGATGATTTGATATCAGAAATAGGAATATAAAAATTACTTCCCACTTTTATCAAAATATATAAATGAAAAATTGGCATTCCAAATATAATAATAACATGACTAACTCACATAACCAAGAATTTTTGTCTATATTATTACATTGGTACATGATACTAGGTATCACATGAAAAAATTATCAATACATTTATAAATATAAGAATATCAGTCAATTAATTAATTTCTATATTATATTCAAAAAACCATAGTATAAAATGTATTATATCACTAACGATGATTCAAATATTCCATTTTCATATCTTGGGTAATCTAAAACATAAATTTTGGTTAAATTATATTAATAATTAATGAGCATATACAATATAAGAAATCATTTATATATAAGGTAATGAAAATATAGAATAGTGGCTAATTATTTCTTCTTAAATTTAAACAATAACATGAGCATAAAAATGTATCCTTCGAAATTATGAAAATAAAAATCACATGGATAATAATAACTGAATTCATAAGTAATGAAATGAATAATTTCATATTTCATTATTATACCATGAAGGGATAATTAAATTACATTGTGAGCATTTCAATCAAAACATTGTGCAAAAAAATACATTAAGTGGGTATATATAAGCTAAATTTAAAAGATGGTCAATTTTATATCATGCGACCCTTGTTATTTCATTTAATAAATATCAATAATTGGACCCATTTTTCACTTACATATGAATAGTTAATTTATTTTACATTTAACCACTAATAAAAAAATTAATTAATATTCAGTATAAGTAAATAAATATTTTCTGTGAATAATATATTTGTTTCAGAAATTTTTCCCTTGAAATTGATATAATAATCATAATGATAATTATTATATAAATAGTATATATTTTAATGGTATATTGTTAAAAAATATTTAGTGGTCATATTAATTCATCTTCTAAAATAATATTGATAGTAATATAATAAATAATGTGTAATGGATATTAGTGTTTGATAAGAAACATGATCACATGCATGTGAATGATAAATATAGCTATAATCGATATATATATAAATGATGATAGAATATTATAATATCCATTGAAATTATTTTTTGGTATATAAGAAATTATCTTTATAAATAGATACAAAATGAAGTAATATAATAAAAGGAACATTCATTAGTGATATTGATTCATTTTTTTAAAATTGATGTTTTATATTTTTTTCCAAAATACATTCCATCTTTTTTAAAGACAAATCCTTTTATTATGTTATAATTAATTTAATTTTATTGATAATGGAGTCATTAATTTTTCTAAAATAATTTAAAATCCTACAAATTAATATATATTTTGAATAATATATTTAGAGGTGGGAAAATATTTTTTCAATGTATATGACAAAAAATCATTGTAATAATTTTTAAAATGTTAAATATGATTTGTTCGTTATGAATTAATAATATTACAATATGTAAAATTTAAAAAAATCAGGTATGGTTGAAAATGAAATTATATAATAAATATATTGCATACTATAAAATACATGATGAGTTATATAAATATATTCTTGGAAGGAATATATATTATGATCCCTAAATGAGATTTAATATCAAATTTTCATACAAAATAATATTTCTTAATTATTTATCAAATAGTAGATAAGTTGAATGAAAAATTATCATTTATAATAAAAAACATATATGATGAAAATATATACAGGTTAATAAATAAATTTAATTTAATTCATTCATGGTGTCCTGACCCCCACCCCACAATGATTACCCCTCCGGGGTCAGCAATGTGAAAAGGGAGATATTGACCCCGCCGAGTCCCACCTCCAGTAGGCCCCAGGTTGGCGACTAGCACTAAGTGTATAACAAACAAACAAATGGGAGGCATTACCCACTATGAGAACACACGTAGAAGAGAGAAATAAGATAGAATCCAACCAAGTCGAACTCAGAACTGAAATTTAAATTAAACCCAGGTGAATGTATGTAATGACATGAAAAATTACAACAACAGAAAGGGAAAAAACTACAAGTACCCAAAAGAATGTCAAAACATCAGCAACCACAAACCGAAATGGCTCTTGAAACCTCGTGCTAGTAGAAACTTACTTGATCTCCAACCTTCTCCAAGTGACCTGAAAAAATAGTTTATATATACATAGGGTGAGTCGTACAGTATACTCATTAGGACCATCCCCGAAGCCTCTTGTGCAAAGTAAATAAAGCATACTCAAGCATAGTGAAGAACAAGTGAAACTAACTCATCACCTAAATAGGTATACTATGTTCTAAACCTCACTATGGATACTCTAACCAAGTAACTCATACAAGAATATATCATATAATAAAGAATATCAAGGCTACCCCACTACTTCTCCCCCACTGGTTTGCCACTTTTCCCCAACGTTGCATGTCCTAAGAATCACTCTAAAAAAAGGATTTCCCTCAAACACCTGGGAAAAGCAGCACAATATGCACCTCGTGCAACAAAACCACCACATCCACACACCAAAGTTACCAGTTAGTTTCTGGGAGCCACCACAACTCGCATAACGTGTATCATACGCCAGGTATTATACCTCAAGCCATCACATCCCATACACCGAGTAAGGATCCTAATGCCATCACATCCTATACACATTACACCAAGAGTAGTACATAGAAAACTATATCCATAATATATGTGTGTGAATAACCACAATCCATTACAGCCCTCTACCCAAATATATGGGGAAAACAAACCAATGTGTCTGCCAGCACTAGTAACTACCAAGAGAAGTGAGCAGGGACAAAGGGGGTAGTCATCCATCCATCCTCCCTCTAGAATATTGGGGAAAACATTCCCAGGGCTTAGAATACCTAGGGTGTCTGTTTCCAATACTGACAGGGTGGGATAGAATATAGAAACACAATAAGTACAATATATATTATATCTCACAACCACACTATGGGCATTACCGAGTATTAGACACAACTGCAACTAACGTCTCTCAGACCTCAGGCTGCTACTTCTAAGACTAGGTATCCTATAAGAACACAAACATTTAAAGAGAATTATTAGATTACTTCATTCATTTTTTTCAGTTTCATTGTATGTTAATTAATTAATTACACATTAATTAAACATAAACAATTCCACATTAATTTTCGTTAGCATCACACCCACAGTCAATTGTTCCTTCAAAAATTAAAAACTCATCACTATGTTACAACATCTCCACCCCCATGGGTAAACACTATTTATTCAATTATTCAATATAGAAATACATTCCCACATTCACAAGAATTATAGAAAAACATTATATTCTACTAAACACAAGGGTAATAACATGGTGAGTAGATGTACTACCTATCGAGTCATTGCCCTTTATAAAAAGAGCATATACACATCCTTCCTTGAGAAGGTAAACACCAAAAGCACGTGGCATAGCCCACATGTCATCAACTCTTTCGGAAGAAGGGTAAGTGAGACTAGATGCCTTGAGAAGTGGGGAAATGTAAAGAAGATAAACAACCAATCAAAATTATAATAAATCCAACAATCTCATCCACTCCATTTCATTATCCTTGTTGTCCTCCCTGACACCGACATGCATAAACTGATTCGTCTCTCCACTCTTAGCGTCGTCTCCTACCAAAACTAGAAGGCCCTCATTACCTCCACATATTACCACAACCATACAGTATCTCATTAAAACACAAGCAGTAGTAAAACAAACATCTTCACAATTGGGCTCTTGGCCCTTAAACAAATGAGAGGGTAACTCAGAACCCCATAACGAATTACCAAACAATCAATTCATTAATCCATATTGAATTAACATATTTGTTGTTCGTAGGTTCTAATTTTAGGAAACCTAACCAGTATGTTATCACAAGTAATTAAACAAGCCTACTACACTAATTTGATTAACATCAAATTACAACAAGAACAAAATTTCGTTTACATGCCTCTATCATTAGCCAAATAGTTATTAATTAATCCATGTTTATGTTCTTTACCAATTTCTATCAAGAAAAAACAACTATTCCAAACATGAATATATATCAAACTATCTAGCAAAACAAGAGTATATAACATATGATCGGTATCAATTTATTTATCCGGTTAAAATATTTATTATGTCAATTCCATTATCATTTAATGAGATTAAACATGCTAACAATATAGTTGCACGTAAAAGAAAGAGAAGCAATGAATCCCCTATCTCAAATAGTTCCTCACATTCTTTATCCACACAATGAGTAAGGATCCTGCTCTCATGACAACTGAATCCACCCGAGGATGCCAGGGTACGACATAACCAACAAAACCCCAAGAAAAATTCCATTAAAATCATGGAGAAATCTTGCTATAACATGGAAAGGAGAAACAGGAGGAGATGATCCCCAATAGAATAACTATAAAACATAAATTATATTAAATATTGACCCATGTAGCTCGGTTTCATCAAAATACATCAGAACAAATCCGAGGAGTAATGTTTGATTATGCAACTCCTATGGGAAGGGTTGAAATGTTCTAGTGTCTCATAGCTGGGAACAAAGAGGAAGAACAAGGAAGGAATATATCTTGTACCTTTTGATGATTTAATGGGGAAATGGTTTAAGATATTCTTAATTCACCATTAAAAGTGAATCACATTAAACTGCATGTTTTGACCAAGTAAAAAACATCCCGAGCTATTGGAATAATTAATATAGGATTTATGGCCGTTAAAAGAAAAGATTGTCAATGTCGATGGAAATAATTTTCTATAGGTGTATTAGTATTAATTTTTTTCAGTAAATAATCACAATGGGTTTTTATAATAGTTTAGAGGAAGATACCATTATTAATTGAGGTAGGTTGATAATATAAAAATACAAGAAACATTATTCTATAATATATTTATTACTGATGTAAAGAGGATCCAAATTACCAAACCATAAAAAAAATAATGTTAATTTTTAAATATAACCAAAATATTAGATTTATATAAGTGTTTTGTGATTAACCAAATCATTATTCATTTATATTAACATTTTTAACTAATATTACCATTATCCATGGGGAAAACTACTTATCATGATTATTATTTTTCATTGACAATAAAAAATATTAATTATTATCTAATATGAAATAACTGTTTTCCAAAATATGGATTAAATTTTTCATGACCCAGATTCCTTTAGTGAATGAAACATAATTAATATATATTCAAATAAGAAAACAAAAACCATAATTAGAAAAAATGCATGTTTTAAAAATTAAATTTATCTTATACAAATTATAATATAAATACGAGTCATAATGAATTAGTTTTATTTTTTTATATCAATGGATAATTATGTGACATTAATACTGATCCAAAATAATGTTAAATTTTTAATACGTTTTTTAAGGAAAAATCATGTTTTATTTTATTTTAATAAAAAATAATTATATTTCAAAAATGATAAACAATGATTTCAATGTTAAAAATTATATTTTTATAATTAAAATATATTAAATCATAAGTATGTACTTGTTCTATAATTTTTTATTTATAAATTTTGTAGGTCTTATTATAGCATTATAATTTCATACAATTTATAATATTTTTGAATTTGTTACTTTTCAAAATGCACCCTATATTAATATATTTATATAATATATAAAAACTAATATTAATCCCATTTTTATATTATAATTTAAAATTTAAATAAAATCATTGATTACAAACTTAATAATCTTGTAATTCATATATTCATAAAATTAATTAATAGTTCTTTTTGTATTATAATTTTTTTAAAATAAAATAAAATATTATTTTAGTGTGGATGAATTATTCCACTCATAATAATTTGTTCCCTTGAATTTTCTAGTAAATAATTTGAACAAATTATTGTTTTTCATCATCAAATATTCTATTGATTCCCAATTTTCTTATAATCTCTTTTGATTTCTCTTACATATATTTCCTTGTTGACCCATCCAATTCCTAAACATTTGTATTATTAAGTCAGAAATCGAGATATGTTCTTCATAATAACTAAAATACATCAACTATACCATTTCATATAGAAGACATTGCAAGTGATTAGTCTGAAATAAACATCCATAATGATGATATCTAGATCAAAATATATATATTAGATAGGTTGGGTGAATTTATAATCATTCATCCAAAATTTTTATTATGACATTGCATCTAAATCATAGAGACAATGTGTAACATCATGAGTTTCATTAAAATGAAACACTTTATATGATAATGTACATGATATGATACATATAGCATAAATGGAAAACTAAATTTTATTATTTAATATGGAAGCTATCATTGAGCTGTTTTAATGGAACGTATGAATATGAATAACTGAATTTTGGATAATATTTTAAAAAATTTTATATAATTGATTCTTTTCTGATTAACTAATTATAAATTATTATAATAGATTTTTTAAATTAAAATATTTTTCATTCAAAATACTATTTAAATTTGAACAAGTGTGTTTTATACAAGTAAATATAAAAAAGATGATTTTTGGATTGCATAAATGTAATATATATATATATATATATATTATTTAATATAATGATTAAAAATAATTATATTATCTTCCACACACAATATAAGAAAAAATCCAACATTACAAATAAAACAAATTCAAAAAAATGCAGTTTTGTGTCCATTTGATGGAACACTTGTTTCATAATCAAGTATTTGAATCATTTATCAATTATATTTTAAAAATTAATCAACATAAACGAAATCATAAATTTAAATTTCAATTTGGTTTAATTTTTTATATTTTTATTATACAGTTATTTTTTTAATGATTGTTAAAAACAAATTGAGCATTTTAATTGAAAAATGAAATGTCAACAAATTTATTTAAAGGTATATTATATATTTTATGGTTTAATATTATTATTATATTATTTTTGATAATTTAATCCAATTATTATAATTATTTGAAATTTCTCATAAATTTATATATAAAAACATTTCAAAATCTCGAACATTTTTACTTTAAATAAACTAGTTTTCTAATTCTGTCAATGGGAATAATTTTTTTTTCATTTCTTAAAATTTTATGTTTTGAATAATTAAAAAATATTACATATTTTTATTCCTAAGAGTATAATTATTTAAATATGTTCATTTTATTTTTGGACAAAATAAGTAGTATCAATAGTCATTTTTTAAATTATCACAGTAAAGGGTAAATAAAGTAACAATGATTGAGAAATAATTTTGTAATTATTATGAAATAAATCTAAAACATTTCCAATTTTCATTTGATGAGTTTTTTATGAAAAAATCATCATTGTTCCAATAACATAACATTCTTTGTACACTTGGAATAGATTATGACATTTATAGAATTTTATTCAATGAAAAGTCAATTTTTTCAAAATTTTATTTTTAACAAGTGATATATTTTTAATATATGATTATATTAGGGATATGTTTTATTATAAGTTAAATATTATATTATAATACATTAATATTTATCAATATATTTTTTTATTTTATTTTTAGAGAAGCTATAATTTAATGAAATTATTTTACAATATTGATGTAATACCTTTTAATAATGTGAAATATAAAATAACTGACATTAAAAAAGTGAAATAAAAATAATTTTTTATTAATAATTCCATTAAAATTATATTTATGTTAAATTTAATTTTAGTGCTTTTTATGAATATTTTCAATTTTAGAAAACTTTTATGAAATTTTTAAAATTGGAATATACTAAATAGTGCTAGAGTTGAAATTATTTTTATTTTAAAAAAGAAAATATTTTATTAAATGGAATAAAATTTATAAATATATCAATTTAGTAAAAATGGTATGGATATGTCTTCTAATATTATAAATGACTCATTTAATGGTCATTTGCGGTTTTTTATAATTATATTATCCCTCAAACTATAAATTTCATGATATCATGGCAGTAAAAAATATTTCACCTTTTCTAACATGAAAATATCTTTTGGTAAAAGTGCATTTGTTGTTGGTACAACATTCTACCAACATATGTGTCCATGTCACTAAACTATTGGTAAAAACTCTATCGCAAAACTTTTTTTGTGATAGATAAAATAGATCTGTTGAAATTATAATAATACCAAAAGATAATATATATGTTGGATAGAGTGTTTAGCAACAGGTTCTCCTGAAAATTTATTCTGTTGCTAATAATATTACAAATATATAATATTTTTTTATAAATTACATTTACATTCAAATTAAAAAAAAATATTTTAATTAAAATTTGAGGACTTATTTATTAATTTATCATATATAATACATATGTTAAAATTATTATACCGAATAATAATTTAACACATTCATAATTACACAAGAATTAATAATATTAATAAAGAAATTCAATACAAACATAACCCGTGGGTTCCCCAACAAGATCAATCATGGACAACCCTCCCTAGAACAATCCCCCAATACAATTATATTCCCCAATTATAGAAATCTACAACCCTACCCACGCCCCACCATGCTGGGTCTCCCCCAAATTAGATCAACCACCCATGCAACTCCATCACATAATTGTTAGTGACTACAACACCAGTCCTTCCATGTCAACTCTATCCACTTCCCATCCATGTCTTCTAGAGCCTTATCCATGCAATATTCAGTATATTCTAGCTCATGTAGCTCTATCCCCATCCATGTCAGTTACATTCTATGCCAGCTCCATCTCCTGCTCTAACTGATCTACACTAGCTTTTGTTTATGTCTGCTCCAGCCATAGCCCCATACATAGTATGACCAGTCTATGTAAAAACAGTTGAAAAAACAGATGAAGAAAGACCTCATATGGATTTGAGGGAGGTAAAAATACAAGTGATAGAAACAGATTAAACCATAGTGATAAAGGTAGTACCTAAACAATAATGTATAATTTTTTTTTGTTGAACTTCCTAAAATTGTGTTGAACATTCATTTGACTTTCAACAAATATAATAGATACACGACCAGGAAATAATCATTCATATATTGCTTTCTATATATAAAATAATTCATTAAAATAAGAAGAGTAACACAAAATGCAACCAAAAATCTGACAAGAAATACAAGTAGAAAGGAAAAAAACTAGAATAAAATAAAATACAAGAAGCAAAATTTAGAGTTGGGAAAAGAAGGAAACAAAAAATTAGAAGAGGTAAATAGGGGGAATATAATATTGAGGTAGTAAAATATTCAAAATGAAAAAAAATATGGTTCAATAAAAAAAAATAACATACAAGATAATTGAGGAAAAATAATAAACAATTTAAAACAATTTAAATAAAAAAAGAAATGGAAGGCCATATTGGATTTGTGATTGGTTATAGTTTTTAGGGTGGAAGAAAAAGAGGGGAATGAGTAGTGACTCCTGCATTGGTAAATATACTGTACATATAATCTAAATTGTGAATAAAAAAAAATACTAAAAAACACAAGGAATAGTTCATGTGAATCCAAATAAAAACCTCAAGAGAAAAACATACATAGGTACCCATCAATCAAATTTTTGAAGATGTTTCATGGGAAGATAATGGAAGATTCCACCTTGATTATTGGTAAATAAATTAATTCCCCTATATTTAGAATATAATATACAATCACTTTTACCCATAGGGAGACCTTCTTCATCATTTGATAATATGTTCTCCTAAATCCTATTATTATCAAGGTTTTTTTACTTACATAGTTTTATTTTATCCTAATGATTTATCATATAATTTCCATGCTAATTCCATCAACAATATTGATCAAAAAGATAAAAAGAAAACTAGTTAATTATTTTTAATGGAATGTGCACATAAATGTGACTACTTCAAAACTGTGAATAAATTATCAGTAGGAAAAAAATATCAGAATATCAAACCATGATCCAAATACACATCCATAAAACAATAAACGTCATTAAAAAATACTAAAATTTCATGGGTTGAGGTAGTAGCTTATTGGTCAGATTCTACAAGCTACATGGGATTCCTGCCCTCAAACTAAATGATAGGTACTTATACACCTTGCCATTGGAATTCCAAAAATGAATATGAGAATCAAGGAAAATACAACAATAATTAAAATGATAAGTACCACCCAAAGAAAATTAACTTTTACCAACTTCCTATGGGAACCAATTTGACCATATCATATACATCTTTGACGCCCACTCCCATGTTTTATCTTGGAGCATCCTATGATAGAGCTATGAAGCAGGATCTGTAGGGGGTGGGATGAGCCCATAATTGTTTCAACACATGTGTATTTTCTCATAAAACCCCCATCCAATGAAAAAATTATCAAGCCGTCCCCACGCCACAGTGATTCTTTATGTGACTTCCTCACGAGAAAAACCTTAACCTTTGAGCAGCCTCAATGAAAATCATTAAAACTACACAGAAAAATATTGTTACACCAAAATAAACAAAATCCATATCTGTTTCAAACATCCTATAACATTAAAAAAACTCATAGTAAGCCAACATCAAGTAGGGGAAAAAGGAACAAAATATTGTGCCGAAAATTAGGCAGAAAATATTACACCCTAGATTATTGAATTTCAAAAAACATGTGATTTATTTACATTCTATTTTTATACAGCTGGTTCTTAGAGAAAATAAATAATATCTTGTCCTCTTTGAATCTACCTCAAAAAGAAGTTGACCTGGCCACTAATATTCGGAAAAATGCATAGGCTATGGTGAATACCACGCATTAGGATGAGATGATTATTGATAAGGGATGGGTAGTTGATCCTCTTAATATCACTCCAAAATATAAGGATGTTCGTAGAACCCTCAATTATTGGGATAAGTAGACTATGTATAAGGCCCCAGCCTTAAACCTTACTTAAAATTGAATTAAATGAATAATTCACATTGAGGACCTTTTCAGGTTTAGAGTTTTAGAGAATTAGATCATAAAACTTGCATTACATTCCACATATAAACAAAGTGGTTACATAAAGATAGTATTCTCTATTCCCATAAATGGAAACACATTTAAAATAAGACATGGATTATTTCTCGACACTTCCTTGACACTATCATCATATCATGTACCTTTCCCTTGACCTGTGAAAAACATTTCAAAAAAAAAACATGGGGTGAGCATAAAAAGCTCAGTAAGGGATACAGAAAGAATGAAAACTGTTAGTTTTTCAAACATCAAGTAAACCATATATACTCTATCAAAGTAATACCTTCACCTTCATGATGTAGTAAAAACTCTTCACTGAATATATTATCATTACTTACCTTTTTGTGACCAAAAGAATACCATAACACCCATAAAAAGAACACATAACATATATAAAGGTAACGTGGGACATAAACATACTTAAGTCGAATAACCATACGGTCGACTTCCACACATATCACTTAATGGAATAGCCATACGGCCAATTTCCATACATACTTAATGGAATAGCCATATGGCCGACTTCCATACCCAATGCATTGGAGGTTATAACGTAACCACCCATCCTTGTATTCACGGTACCACCCGTCATAATGTCCAAGTACCATTATTACACATAAAATATGGAAAATATAAACATTTCAATAACAATATTTCATTTGCAATCACAATAAATAATTCCCAGATATTGAATTAATGAATCCATTTTCAAAAACCATTTAAAAGAGATTTTTGAATCAAAGTGTCCCATACCGCTTTGAATATTTTAATGGAATTATAATTTTAAAACATTAATGTCCATATAAATAAATACTGAAAACCATTTTGAAAACATGGACATTAAAGATAAAGATTTAGAATAATAAATCTTTAAAACATTTAAAATGATATTTTTGTTAAAGAGATTTTAACAAAATGAGAGACTCTTGAATACAAATAATAGCGGAATAACATTTAATACGAACTTTATAATATCATGAGAATAAAAGGATTCATGATATAATATGTCAAAGGACAGTATACACACCATATAAGAGTGAATTGGTGCATAAAAACAATGAACTTTCAATAGAAATGTCAAATATGATGAAATCCCTTATAAAGAAGGTATCCTAGAATTAAGGACAAATCAATCTCAAAAAGATGTGTGACAAATATAAATACACCCAATATAAGTGGATATTAAGTGTAAAACAATAAAAGGTCATTCACATATATTCAATGGATGACATATTCAATGACTACATGTTGAACCCAAAGAAATCGAAATTTGGTTAAAAAGTTCCCTTGACAGCCTAACAGCATCACATCAAAATGAGTTGATGAGAGATAAAAAGTGTATCTCATAACTTGGACATAAAATTTACATAAATAAGGATATATGAGAACATATCCCAACATAACAATATGTAAATTAAAAGACCCAACAAAAGAAGTCTTTTAAAAAAGAGGAGGGTGAAAGGTTCCCTTACCGACTTGGGTATCTTTCAAAACATACACCCCATGAAAGAAGGACAATAGATCATTGATGTAAATACTCATAAACGAAATTATATTACACAAAGATTATAATAATGGGCAGTACATACACCACTGAAAGGAAATTGTGGCAAATGTAGCATAAATCTCACGGGAATAAAAGTGAGATGAAAAATCTCTTATGAAAACTCGGCAGCCTAACGGCGCCACTTAAAACATCCAAAATGGATTGATGAGAGAGAATAGGGTCTCTCATCACATGAACATAAAAATTACAGTAATATTAATATAAAATAACATCCCAATAACAATAAATATGAGCTTTAAAAGGAATGACATAAAAGAGTGTACTTAAAAAGAAAGAGAGGTGTAGGATCCCTTACCTCGGGTCCGACTTGACTCGATCGTTCTTTAATCTCCTGAATAATAAACATGAGTTAATTTATACTTCCTTAAGAACCTTTTTAAAGTTAATTATTCCTTTTATATCACTTATTACCATGTTATAAACATTATTTAATCATTTAAGTTAATCATGTTTGTTTTGTCGATATTTGGTTCTTAAGTCGAAAGTGGACTTCTTACAATTACATGTTGTTCGTGTGGTCAAAGTTTCTTCATATACAAAAATTAAATTCCTGATTTGGATATCATATATATCATATATATCCAGAATATACATGTATTTATAAAATCACATAATCATTTAGAGGAAAGAAATGAAATGCACCGTTCATGGAGACGGTAAGCCGTACGTACGCATGAACGCTACTTTCATTTCTATGTCGTATTAATGGAATTAAAACTATATGAGAGGTATGTATATTTTAATTCCAGAATTATATTAATAATTTATATGTATCATACATCATATATATCCATTATATATATGTACTTATAATAGTACATTACATTTGGGGATAAGAAATGAAATGCACCGTTCATGGAGACGGTAAGCCGTACGTACGC
Organism: Viscum album; assembly: GCA_963277665.1. Classification (NCBI taxonomy): domain Eukaryota; kingdom Viridiplantae; phylum Streptophyta; class Magnoliopsida; order Santalales; family Viscaceae; genus Viscum; species Viscum album. The sequence goes on along the minus strand of OY728163.1, from coordinate 1,701,714,512 downwards.
ATGAACGCTACTTTCATTTCTATGTCATACTTTAATGGATATAAATAATAATGATATAAAGGTAAATAATAATTCCAGTATAACATCATATATAATAACATTAAATCCATCCTTTACATGTCCCACATATGGCATTAACGAATCACATCACTTTGAGGGGGCGGTAGTCCGCACTTCCTTAAATGAAGATATCGTGTTTACCCATAATGGAAACCATAAAGGTATGCCCAAAATGAAAAATACCGAAGATTAAAGAAAAAAATAAACATATTATATATCATATATAAAAATAGTGACATCATAATGGCCACCTTTGAAGGTGTTAAATGAGTATTGAACAATCATCGTTTCGGGAGGCAGAATTTCCCCATCCACGGAAACCGTATGTTCTTTAACCATTTGATGTGGTTGTGTGAGATTTTAGCTTGAATAAATCTTATAAAAACATCCTAGTATATTTAATATACTTGTGTTGTTACAAAAGAAGTAAATAAAAAGAGTTTAGAGGGTTGGAGAAGCAAAATAAAACAAATGAACAAGAGAGAATGAATTACCTTTAAAAGTGTAACTCTCTTTTGATTTGATCCTAAAGGCTTCCTTTGAAAGGATTCTTCCAAAAGGGAATCCTCTAGGTTGAGGAGAGGGATGTGGAGAGAGTAAATGGGCAGGGGTTGGCCGAGCCAAAGGCTTGAGGAGTGTGTGAAATGAGGTAGAGGTGGGGGCCTTTTATAAGAGGAGAGGAGGGGCACTTTTGGAAAGTAAAGAAATATTACTTTATTTGAAAATGTGTTTCGGTTTTAAAAGGTCCCACATTAATATAATTCGTGGATAAGGTGATAAGGGTTCTAAATCCACTCATAAAATTGGTTTTGGACATGTGTAGTTCATAGATTTTACATTATCTTTCCATTTTATTTAAATCGTCAAATAATGAGGTCATCGCTGCATCATCATGATGTCATAAATAATTTAATTTATTTTGTGTCTAAAAATTATAAAAAAATACTATGATGTAGGAAATATTTTTAGCTTTCCAATTATTATTTATAAGCAAATATCTGATCTTTATAACCCCATGTAAAAAATTGTTTTTGTAAAACATAATATATTTGTGTCATTTTTACTTTTACATTAAATAAAAAGTTATTTATGTCATTTACCAACCAAAATGTCTCCATGGGGTCCCCAAGTTGACCCATGGCTTGTCTTGGTTGTCCATGACACAACAAATAAGGTTGGGACATGTGTCTAGGTCATTTCATATTATTAAAGCATTATTTATACCTTAAACTACACTAATTACCACTAATCGCGATTAATGAAAAAAAGGTACTATTCACCAAAAAATTATTTTCATCCCATTGAACCACATTTTACATACTAATGACAACCATGTATGTCGGATTTTCAAAATTCAATACACATTAGTGGAAAAATTTCATTTAAACGGAAAATCAGTTTTTACAAGTACCACTTAGTGGTTTCACTATTCATCAAAATTGATGTTTTTCAGAAAATTACCAAAAATTCACCCTAAGCTATATTTGATATTACGAATTCAAAAATGAAGTCTATTTTACAAAATTCAAAACATATAGGTCACATTAATTAATTTAATAATTAATTCCCGCTGTCAGAGCAAATAGCGTGTTTTTATGAAACAATAAGTATCAAAGAATTGACACTAGTTTTTGTCCGATTTCAAAGTGAAATTAATTCCCACGACCACTATTGGATTTAATGTTAAAAATATTTTCTAATTTCACTTTAAAACCAATTCAAAATATAATCTAATCATTTAAATAAATTAGATTAAAAAGTGGTTTTGAATTAAAATACAACATTTTACACTATTCATTAAAAAAAATTAACTTTATCGGAAAGATACCAAAAATTTACACAAAGTAAATTTTGATGTCCCGATTCATAATAAGAGTTTTATTTGCTCCAATAGAATGTATAAGTGTGATCAAAACTATATTTAATGACGGTTCTCCATCAAAAGGCGATAAGTGAACCTTTAGTGAAAACTAGGGCATATACGCCTAAAATTGAATTCTTTCCGTATTTTAAGCCTCTATCCTCTATTGGATATATGTAAAAACATTTAAAAACATATATAATAATATTTTAGTTATTTCTATCCATTCCCTCCAATACAACGGCTACATGTTAACTACCATTTAAAATAATATTATTTTATTATTAGAGTGCAACGTAAGATTCCCAAGAAACTCGTTGTTGCGTGTTGGGTACGCCATCGAGCATAGCGTCCCCTTTAAAGTCATTTAAATATTTTATTCACAAATATGGATAAATATGAAATGTCATATTCTTTATTTACCTGGGGTGTTACATCCTTCCCCCCTTTTGGGAATTGCGTCCTCGCAATTTGAAAATTTCTCTTGGAAACATCCTTGAAAGTCCCACATCGGAACAAAAGTCGGTAAAACAAACACTTTAAAATAAAGAGAGATAAGTACAAAATTCACCCGAGTTAACCCATACTAGGATTCCAAGTATGAAAATATGGACATGGAGGGAAAAACAAAGGGTCATGTTCTGATGGAGAGTGATAGAAAACATGTTTAGGAGAAAGTTAACCATGAGAGAATCACAAACTCGTGATGGGTTAAACGGTATTCGATTCCCCAGTAGGAAAAGCTAATAGACAACATTTTCGTGTTAAGTTACTTTTTATTGAGTAATTTATTCATAAGGAAACATAATCACTTATCATGTTGACTTTGAACTTTTACTATATTCCTTAATCTAACTCATATTTTTTCCAAAATACGAGTATTTAGGGTGACTTGTTTGAATTAAGAGTACTAAAATCAATTTTTAGAGAATCACCTAATCCACAGAAGAGAACTATATACTTCCCATGTCTTAAGACTTTAACCAAAACCAAAACCCAAAAGATTATTACAAGATCAGATAACCCATAAAAGGATAACCCATTAGAAATAAAATCGATTCTTAATCTCCAAAATTTGTCCAACAAAAGCCAAAGTTCAACGAGGACCATTCGATAAATCGTAACATTTATCTCCAAACAACATCAGTTGCTCCTAAAGTCCCGTATAGAAAAGTAATTAACCTAAACACATATCCTCCATGATAGGTTAATCATTTTTCATAAATAACCCAAAATCACCATACTCTTAATTCATAAAATCATATAACCAGAAAGAATCAGTGAAACTAACCAGGGACTTTACATAGTCCAGTGGTAGGCGATAAATACCAGTCGCACTTTGGTTGTGGGGTCGATTCCCGCAGCTTTGTCCGACGCGACGGGTTGTCACACAGTCTGTGTTTTGTCCTTTTTCCAAAACTATATAATTCTTAAATCATTCCCCAAAAAGAGGTAAAATCATCAAAAATGATCATAACATATTTTAACCTGAAGTTTGTCTTATTCCTTTCATTTTCCATCGTATCATAGAGTAACCCATAATTACCTAAAAAGTAAGGATCATATAAACCCTAATGGTTACCTTAATAATTATTACCTGAATTTCCCCATCGAGCTGGCCATATCGTACATGATGCATTAGAGAACTCACCAAGGTTGAAGTGGTTGATCATGAATCCTTGATAGTTGGTTTAGAACAACCATGAGATTCCTCATTGAATACCCCATCTCATCCAGTCTCTTAATCAGAGAACTACCATAGTTTCCTTCAAACCTGTTGTCACTTTAGTGACTGCTAGATCCACCCATTCACTAAAAACAGAAATGTCAGTGTGAGTATATCAACAAAACCATCATTTACTAATGAGGAAGGTAAACACTAAGATACACTTACTCATTCACTTTATCTAAAACTAGGACTCTTTCTGAAATCCTAACCATTATGGTAATGTCACTTACGCTTAAAGAATACCCTAACCTCTAAAGTTATCTAAACCAACCTTTGATACCAACTATAAGGCCCCAACCTTAAACCTTAATTAAAATTGAATTAAATGAATAATTCACATTGAGGATCTTTTCAGGTTTAGAGTTTTAGAGAATTAGATCATAAAACTTGCATTACATTCCACATATAAACAAAGTGGTTACATAAAGATAGTATTCTTCATTCCCATCAATGGAAACACATTTAAAATAAGACATGGATTATTTCTTGACACTTCCTTGCCACTAGCATCATATCATGTGCCTTTCCCTTGACCTGTGAAAAACATTTCAAAAAAAAAACTTGGGGTGAGCATAAAAAGCTCAGTAAGGGATACAGAAAGAATGAAAACTGTTAGTTTTTCAAACATCAAGTAAACCAAATATACTCTATCAAAGTAATACCTTCACCTTCATGAAGTAGTAAAAACTCTTCACTGAATATAGTATCATTACTTACCTTTTTGTAACCAAAGGATTACAAAAAAACCCATAAAAATAACACATAACATATATAAAGGTAACTTGGGACATAAACATACTTAAGTGGAATAACCATATAGTCGACTTCCACACATATCACTTAATGGAATAGCCATACGGCGAATTTCTATACATACTTAATGGAATAGCCATATGGCCGACTTCCATACCCAATGCATTGGAGGTTATAATGTAACCACCTGTCATAGTATTCACGGCACCACCCGTCATAATGTCCAAGTACCATTATTACACATAAAATATGGAAAATATAAACATTTCAATAACAATATTTCATTTTCAATCACAATAAATAATTCCCAGATATTGAATTAATCAATCCATTTTCAAAAACCATTTAAAAGAGATTTTTGAATCAAAGTGTCCCATACAGCTTTGAAGCTTTTAATGGAATTATAATTTTAAAACATTAATGTCCATATAAATAAATACTGAAAACCATTTTGAAAACATGGACATTAAAGATAAAGATTTAGAATAATAAATCTTTAAAACATTTAAAATGATATTTTTGTTAAAGGGATTTTAACAAAATGAGAGACTCTTGAATACAAATAATAGCGGAATAACATTTAATATGAACAATATAATATCATGAGAATAAAAGGATTCATGATATAATATGTCCAAGGATAGTATACACACCATATAAGAGTGAATTGGTGCATAACAACAATGAACTTTCAATAGAAATGTCAAATATGATGAAATCCCTTATAAAGAAGGTATCCTTGAATTAAGGACAAATCAATCTCAAAAATATGTGTGACAAATATAAATACACCCAATATAAGTGGATATTAAGTGTAAAACAATAAAATGTCATTCACACATATTCAATGGATGACATATTCAATGAATACATGTTGAACCCAAACAAATCGAAATTGGGTTAAAAAGTTCCCTTGATAGACTAACGGCATCACATCAAAATGAGTTGATGAGAGATAAAAAGTGTATCTCATCACTTGGACATATTATTTACATCAATAAGGATATATGAGAACATATCCCAACATAACAATATGTAAATTAAAAGACCCAACAAAAGAAGTCTTTTAAAATAAGGACAATAGATCATTGATGAAAATACTCATAAACAAAAGTATATTACACAAAGAGTAGAATAATGGGAAGTACATACACCACTCAAAGGAAATTGTGGCAAATGTAGCATAAATCTCACGGGAATAAAAGTGAGATGAAAAATCTCTTACGAAAACTCGGCAGCCTAACGGCGCCACTTAAAACTTCCAAAATGGTTTGATGAGAGAGAATAGGGTCTCTCATCACATGAACATAAAAATTACAGTAATATTAATATAAAAGAACATCCCAATAACAATAAAGATGAGCTTTAAAAGTAATGACATAAAAGAGTGTACTTAAAAAGAATGAGAGGCGTAGGATCCCTTACCTCAGGTCCGACTTGACTCGATCATTCTTTAATCTCCTGAATAATAAACTTGAGTTAATTTATACTTCCTTAAGAACCTTTTTAAAGATCATTATTCCTTTTATATCACTTATTACCATGTTATAAACATTATTTAATCATTTAAGTTAATAATGTTTGTTTTGTCGATATTTGGTTCTTAAGTCGAAAGTGGACTTCTTACAATTACATGTTGTTTGTGTGGTCAAAGGTTCTTCATATCCAAAAATGACATTCCTGATTTTGATATCATATATATCATATATATCCAGCATATACATGTATTTATAAAATCACATAATCATTTAGAGGAAAGAAATGAAATGCACCGTTCATCGAGACGGTAAGCCGTACGTACGCATGAACGCTACTTTCATTTCTATGTTGTATTAAAGGAATTAAAACTATATGAGAGGTATGTATATTTTAATTCCAGAATTATATTAATCATTTAGATGTATCATACATCATATATATCCATTATATATATGTACTTATAATAGTACATTACATTTGGGGATAATAAATGAAATGCACCGTTCATGGAGACGGTAAGCCGTACGTACGCATGAACGCTACTTTCATTTCTATCTCATAATTTAATGGAATGAAATAATAATGATATAGAGGTAAATAATAATTCCAGTATAACATCATATATAATAACATTAAATCCATCCTTTACACGTCCCACATATGGCATTAACGGATCACATCACTTAGAGGGGGCGGTAGTCCGCACTTCCTTAAATGAAGATATCTTGTTTACCTATAATGGAAACCATAAAGGTATGCCCAAAATGAAAAATACAGAAGCTTAAAGAAAACAATAAACATATTATATATCATATATAAAAATAGTGACATCATAATGGCCACCTTTGAAGGTGTTAAATGAGTATTGAACAATCATCGTTTCGGGAGGCAGAATTTCGCCATCCACGGAAACTGTATGTTCTTTATCCATTTGATGTAGTTGTGTGAGATTGTAGCTTGAATAAATCTTATAACTACATCCTAGTATATTTAAGATACTGGTTTTGTTACAAAAGATGTATATAAAAAGAGTTTAGAGGGATGGAGAAGCAAAATAAAACAAATGAACAAGAGAGAATGAATTACCTTTAAAAGTGAAACTCCCTTTTGATTTGAGCCTAAAGGCTTCCTTTGAAAGGATTATGCCCAATGGGAATCCTCTAGGATGAGGAGAGGGATGTGGAGAGAGTAAATGGGCAGGGGTTGGCCGAGCCGAAGGCTTGAGGAGTGTGTGAAATGAGGTAGAGGTTGGGGCCTTTTATAAGAGGAGAGGAGGGGCACTTTTGGAAAGTAATGAAATATTACTTTATTTGAAAATGTGTTTTGGTTTTAAAAGGTCCCACATTGATATAATTTGCGGATAAGGTGATAATGGTTCTAAATACACTCATCCAATTGGTTTTGGACTTGTTTAGTTCATATATTTTACATTATATTTCCATTTTATTTAAATCGTCAAATAATGAGGTCATCGCTGCATCCTCATGATGTCATAAATAATTTAATTTATTTTGTGTCTAAAAATTATAAAAAAAATACTATGATGTAGGAAATCGTTTTATCCTTCCAATGAATATTTATAATCAAATATCTGATCTTTATATCTCAATGTAAAAATTGTTTTTGTAAAACATATTATGTTTGTGTCATTTTTACTTTTACATTAAATAAAAAGTTATTTATGTCATTTCCCAACCAAAATGTCTCCATGGGGTCCCCAAGTTGACCCATGGCTTGTCTTGGTCGGCCATAACACAACCTATAAGGTTGGGACATGTGTCTAGGTCATTTCATATTATTAAAGCATTATTTAGACCATAAACTACACTAATTACCACTAATCGCGATTAATGAAAAAAGTTACTATTCACCAAAAAAATATTTTCATCCCATTGAACAACATTTTACATAATAATGACAACCATGTATGTCGGATTCTCAAAATTCAATACACATTAGTGGAAAAATTTCATTTAAACGGAAAATCAGTTTTTACAAGTACCACTTAGTGGTTTCACTATTCATAAAAAATTGATGTTTTTCATAAAATTACAAAAAATTCACCCTAAGCTATATTTGATATTACGAACTCAAAAATGAAGTCTATTTTACAAAATTCAAAACATATATGTCACATTAATTAATTTAATAATTAATTCCCGCTGTCAGAGTAAATAGCGTGTTTTTATGAAACAATAAGTATCCAAGGATTGACACTAGTTTAAGTCCGATTTCAAAGTGAAATTAATTCCAACGACCACTATTGGATTTAATGGTAAAAATATTTTCTAATTTCACATTAAAAAAATTCAAAATATAATCTATTCATATAAATAAATTAGATTAAAAAGTGGTTTTGAATTAAAATACAACATTTTACACTATTCATTAAAAAATGAACTTTATCGGAAAGATACCAAAAATTTACACAAAGTAAATTTTGATGTCCCGATTCATAATAAGAGTTTTATTTGGTCCAAAAGAATGTATAACAGTGATCAAAACTATAATTAATGACAGTTCTCCATCAAAAGGCGATAAGTGAACCTTTAGTGAAAACTAGGGTATATACGCCTAAAATTGAATTCTTTCCGTATTTTAAGCCTCTATCCTCTATTAGATAAATGTAAAAACATTTAAAAACATATATAATCATATTTTAGTTATTTCTATCCATTCCCGCCAATACAACGGCTACATGTTAACTACCATTTAAAATAATATTATTTTATTATTAGAGTGCAACGTAAGATTCCCAAGAAACTAGTTGTTGCGTGTTGGGTACGCCATCGAGCATAGCATCCCCTTTAAAGTCATTTAAATATTTTATTCACAAATATGGATAAATATGAAATGTCATATTCTTTATTTACCTGGGGTGTTACCCTATGGATCTAGAAGCTGATAACAGAGAGGCTTCTCATGTTCAAAGCTTACACAAATGGATGTAAATAATGATGACTCAAAAGGAAAGTAATGATTTTTTTACTTAAAAAGAATTATCTATTCATCACAATGACAGTAAAATTTGTTGAACACATGGATTTTCATTCTATTTTTATAAGGGAAAATGTGTTCACCGAGCCAGGTTGAATGTTATGGGAACCAAAAAGGGATATACATTCAATTTCATATATCATAAGTATCCACTAAATAACTAGATATTTTAATAAAATAACCAAATATTTCTCAGAAATGATTATATAAAATCCTTCAATGCTTTAGAAATCTATGAAATTTTGTGCATACATGTGTTTTAAGTGTTTTTTAATAGGCACCAACAAATAATATTAGCATCACCAGGAGATAGCTCACTAAAAATTCTAGAGTGTGTAATAATTAATAAAACCAGGAAAATGTTACAAAAATCAATTTGGATTAATGAAATCAAGTTACAACATAAATGAAACTTGTACTTACCGAATATGTCGATGCATCATGCAGGAAAACTGCAACTCCCATAAATGAAAAACAAACATAAAGTCATTATATATGGGAGACTGCATGAGTGCAACACAATTTTATCCCCAATTAACCCTCAATTCATTCATTTTAATCATGTATATGTCCCTCCTAATCCCCTATTGTAGACATCTTGAATCAAATTGAATACTCAAAACAGGCCCCACTCGTTAGATGAAGGTTCGCATGTTCACCTTAAGTATTTAACATCATGTTCCCTTTTAATGAAAAAGGCCTGTGGTGATGATATAAAATCATGAAATAATGATTGAACGGTGTTAAAATTAATGTTTTTCTCCTAAGTATCAGAATGTATTGAATGAGTCTATTCTCAAACTATTAGGTTATCCACATATATAAAGCCAAACCCATGAACATATTTTCCACTACCCTATAACGCTTTACAGAGACATAATATTTCCCAACATTTACATTGACAACAACAAGGTTTTCAAGCTACAAGTCATTATTTGGAACCAAGTAAGGGTTTGTGGATGAACTGTCCGAACCCTTCCAATAACTATTTGTAGCAGCCACAAGGGATGGTTATGAAATTAAATCTACACCTCCATGATGTTCTTTACTCCTGGGGTGGGGATAGTCCTTGATAAGATATAAAACCCAAAAAACCAGCTAAAAAGATATAATATTCAACATTTTAAGGACCGATGTGAACTGGTCGAAGAACAATCCAGATCATATTCATATTTGAAACAATTAGAAAGTGTCGTGCATCAAGGAGACTCACTATAGTGTGATTCTAAAGATCTCATGTTCAATTAATGAAGCAGCTCAAGGCACCATCCCGTGGATTTCACAATTAAAAACAAGCCACAAATGATAAGTCTAGAAGGAAAGAAGATTGTATGAACTATGATAGTGAAACAAATAGGGGTGATGCTCTGTGTTTGAAACCTAAAACCAAGTGAAATAGTGAAACTTCTGGAATGCAATGAAGCCAGCACGGGTTGAAGTGAGGAAGAACACCATGAGGAGGAGGCAAATGGGGAGCCGAGGACACCGCACCTGCAGGTTTTGGACGGGTCCTGTGTGAAACATGAGAAAGATAAGGAAATCACAGTGGACATCGATGAATAAGAGAGTAGTGGTTGAGGAATGCTAACTGGGGGATACTGCGTCTGAAATCAGAAGTAGAGATGGCACTTTCCATGGCCGGGGAGGACGGAGGCATGCCACTAGGGTTCTTCTGGCTGGTTGTGCAACACAAACCAAGTGGGTCAACATAGGGGAGGAGGGGAGAAGAAAATATAGAGCTTAAAAATAAAATATAATTATAATCATAATCATTTTTTACAAGAAAAGGAATTTAATATATGAAAATGCTGCTAGAGACTTTTAATTTTTGGAAATAGAGTTTCATATTATTGGTATAATTTTAACAAAGATCATGATGTATAATAAAATTATATATAATAAAAAGTTCTAAATTCATATATATTTTGATGAAAAAATTATATTATATACATATAATGAAATTATATATACATGAATATCATTATTTTTATTTTCACAACAATTGATCTTATTCAAGACTCTAAAACATATAGTAATTTATCATTAATTTTATATTATAGAAATATATATATAGATTATCACAAACATATAATGTGTCAATGAAAACATATGATTATATTATTTTATTAAAATATTTATAATTTATGACATTTATTGAAAATAATATATATATATATATGTATATATATACTTTTTTTGGTAAAATATTTTATGTTATTTGATAATTTATTGAAAAATATTTTTACAATGGTAAAAAATTTGTTGATAATAACAATTAATAGTAATAGATTCATTTGTTGGTCAAAGATTGGTTATTGTTAAACAATCAATATCAACCAATATAACTGTTGGTGAAAATAATTGTTGGTACAAAATATCTATACAAATAAAATTTATTATCTGTTGGAATTCCTCATTTTTACCAACATATATATCATCTGTCAATAATTTCATGTTGGTATAAGTGATTTTTTTGTAGTGTGGAATGAATTTATGAGGCTAAATATGGGTTAAAATAAAAATACAAGGATAAAAACGTTAATTAATTTATCATATAATTTTCAGTATATGAATTTATTTTGACCCAATCTCATCCTAACATTTAATAATTAAATTTGGACCCATTTGAATGACAATATTAATTATCAGTAATTAAATATTATGAAGAATCACAGGAGTGAACCTCTCTTTCACTATAAAAGTTAACCCTTTATTCCTATTTAAATAAACATAAAAACCTATTTTGTTAGGATAATATCTTATAAATTCCATTTGACAAATCCCTCCAATAAAATATAAGAATTATTTTAAGAAAAATAGCATCAATAGTAGAGTTATGGAGTTAATCAAAGTTTATAGTCCGAATAAGAGTTATCATTTTAATTAATTGTTTCTATTAATTTATCATTTAACTTCCATAAAATATTATTCAATGAAGAAGAAATAATAAATATATTGTCAAAAATTTAATTAAATATTATTATCAGAATTTCGTCCACTTAATCCATCCACAGTTTCATCAAATGGGGAATTAATTATTCATTCTTGTGCACATCAGAGTACCACCTTATGAACTGATATTATTAATTTTCCAACATTATCTCGTGAAACTAGTTACAATTTGGTAATAAATGTTCATATATTATTTTATTTTCATATATAGAATTATTAAATAAAAATATATAATTTACATTATTACCTTTCTATAAACACAATAATGATAACATCATTCGTTCGTACATTTTAACTATCAGCTCTGTGAAGAAATGTGAATCATTTTTCATCCCCAATTAACATGAATAATATATATATGTATATTCAAATTATTAATATTATTTGGATGATATTTTTTTCATTATTGAATGATATAATATCAATTTCATTTATACATTGATGATAATTTAATAATGGAACTTTCACTCAGGCGTACGTAAAACCTACCATATCATTGAATATAACATTGTTCATTATTCATAAAACCACATATTTGCATTGATTTAAAAGTTTAATATATGTGTAATTTTTTATTATTATTTAGTGAATATTATTACCGTTATTATTTAATTATGACTTATTTGACTAATAACATCATGTCAAATTCAATTTGTATTCATGTAATCAATATCGAAAAAATGCTCGAGATGACCCTAAATAATTAAAAAATTTAATAAAATTATAATACATTATATAATAATAATAATAATAATATACAATTTTCTCAAGAATTTAAATGATAAATATAATTTTATTATTTTTTAAGTTGATGATTGTACATGACACATTTAAATCACGGTAATGGACTACTTAAAAAAACAAAATTTTAAGTTACTATATCAACTTTTTTTATAAAAAATACAAAATTTATGTTTTATATCATATAAATAATTAATGAAATTATATCCTTTCATGTCACATTAATTTTTTTATGATTATATTAAATATTAGAAATTTTATTTTCAAATATTTTGTTCTATTTTATGGGTGCAACCATTTTTAATAATGAAATGTTATTTCAAAGAGGAAATGTTATTTTTCCTATATTGAAGATTTTTATGTTATGAATATATTATGGTTCATGGGAATTTTTTATGACTATGGCTGTTTCCATGATAAATTGGGGGTGGGTGAGCCCATAATAACAGTCCAATTTATTGGGTAATGTGATAGAGTTAATTGATATGGTTTATCCTATGATATCGACATAATATAATATAGAAGGTATTCCAATTGTTATAACAATTTTTACTACCTATATATCTTTGATAACTGCTGTAAATGTATGATAAATATAGAATCATCGCCATAAGATACATTTTTATTTATGTTTTCTATGGTGGTTTATAATAATCTTTTGATTTCATGATATATTATGATGATATTATTGTATATTTTTGAAAAGTATATATTTTAAAAAATGATTTCCTGGGTTTATAGAATTTATGGACTAATATATTATTTTTTCTTTTATGCCCCTAACAATTATTTACGTTCACATCCCAAATTTTAAAACGTTTTTCATAGATTATAAGTATTAGTATGATACAAGATTATGTCATGTAGAAAATTAGGAATATTTATCATGAATAAGTTACAAGTTTTATATTGAATGACACGTATTTTGGATGAAATGAATATGTTTTTTCTTTTACCATATTTTATGAATATAGGATATTATGTTTTAATTATCATCTTATTTTTAAAAAACTTATTATCCAAAAAATTACCTTCAATGTGAAATATATATAATTCATGACTAATGATTAGGACACTATAATTGTTATGGTCAGAGAATTCTAATTGGTATCCATGGTCAGTTAAGACAACAATAGAGGTTAGTGTGTTATTTAATCATAAGATACAAGTTTCTGATAACTACAATAGTTAGCAGGTAATGATGTGTAATAGTTTTTTTTGATAAATTGTGTATGCTTTAGATAACATGGATAATGATATATTAGTGTTTATCATCCTCAAAAGAGGATATATAATTATTTTATTGATATACTCAAACTAACTAATTTGGTTTTTGTATATTGTAGGATGAAGAAGACACCCAAGTAATAATAGAAATGATGGAAATTTTTGTGTTTCTCTAAATAAATAACTAAATCAAAATGGGATTTATTTATAAATTTTATATTATTATAAAATATATTCATGGAGTAATGTTTAACCAGTTTTTCCTTTTTGGGTTTTCTAATACATAATATTTTATATAATTCTATACTTTGGGATATTATGTTCATAGTATTCATAAGGTAAATATAATAAATAACACATGTTTCAAGGAGGTGGAATGAAAAACATAGGAAAGTTTTGGATGAAAAAATGTTTTAAATTTTGGTAATGGATGTTATAAATAATCAATATTCCATTAAAAATGTATAATTAGTTTGAATATTTAAAAAAGAAACATGTTCTTTAAGAGTTATCAATATGAATATTATAATGTGGGCAGTATGTTCATTATTCAAATAAATTCCCAATGAATAAGGTTCCAAAATAGTATCAGTATGATTTTAAAATTATGCACTTATAAATACATAATTTCATTACAAATGAAGATGAGGAAAATTAAAATGACATAAGAAATTTATGGATTCATTCTTGGTTATTGTTTACCCGTTATTGTATCATTGTACATGATTCAAGGATTTTATATTAAATATTTATTATGGAATAAGAAATAAATGAATGGATAATGGATATTGAAGAAATTTTAATGATTAAAAATTCTATATATACAAAATCTAATAGTTATAGTATATTATTAGTTGATGAAATGTATAAAAGTACTTCTACTATTTTTATTATGTTAGTAATTTGGATGATATTTTTTTAATTTTTTTACATGTTACCCTTATGATTTTAATGTGAGAAATTAATTTTATGAATCATTATATTTTCTTTTCTGTACATAATTTTAATTTTATAGAAATATTTTAGGGTTTATAGTATCTATATTTTTAAGGTAATATTGGGATATTACAATTCATGATGAATGTTTAAAGGTATACGATAACCTTTTTGTTTTAAACATGTTGTGTATATTTATAGGAATATTTTCAAATTTTGAGACGGTTATAATAAATATATAGTTTTAAAAAATTGAAAACCCACAAGATGGGTAACAACCCATTGCATCTGACAAGACTGTAGGAATCAAACCCACAACCAAAGGGTGATAAGGGTTCATCACCTATGTAATGCCGAAATGATTTCCGGTATATTATGAGTTATTTTTCTTGTTTAACTATTTTATCGATGTAGAATATTCTTATTTTCATAACAGATGTTTTTTTGCATATATTTCCATGTAAATTGAAATTTATTTGGTGATTAGGTAACCCATGTTTTTTTGAAAGATGTTCACTATTTTGTAATCCTATGTGGTAATGATATATTGAATATTATTGAAATGTTTTAGGAATAATGGAGGAATTATATTTTTGAAGAATATTTGATTTTTTTGAGTTATGGTGATTTTTTGGAAATGTTCAGGGTATCTTGAACCGTATTTGAGACATTAATTTTGTGTATTAATCTTCAAGATTAATTGTCATTATATTTTATAAAATTTTAAAATTTATATGAGAAGACAATTTGATTAAATAATTATAATTTGAGAATATAATCTAATTTCATAATATTTTTGTGGAATATTTTGGACGTTTATTTTTTTGAATATATATATATAAGTTTGGGTATTGCTATTCAATTTTTAAAATTCAAGAAGTTTTTTATCAAATAAATTTTCTCATTAATAAGTAATTATCATTTATAAAACTATATTCATTGGTTTTCATTAATTTATATAGATACGAAAAAAAATATTATTTATTCCTTTTTGGAGTACTTTATTACCTTTAATTTGATTAATGTTCTTCATGTGTGAATAAATCTTCATAAATACTCATCTTTCTGAGAAAATGATGACGATGCATTGGAAATATATTAATGGATATAACTCATATTTTCAAGTAAATATATTTATTATTCTATGCATTTAAGGAAGTAACCTAATATATGAACTCTATGAAAAGGTTCATAAAACAAAAAAATTGGTTTTTATTTTTATTTCTAAGATTTCAATTTACTTTTATCCCATCACAGATTTACGGTTTTGAGATTTTTATCATTTAGATGACAATTTTCTCAAGAACTTTCCATCAAATGTTGAGGGTTTATTTATTACCCATGTACCTAATTTTCTACATGGAACTCTAGAATGTGATATCTCAGGATACATTTATCCTTCCTAATATTTCTTTAAATGTGGATGTTATATTATTCCTTTTTCCAATACGGTATTCCAAAAAAGTTATTTTCAAATTTCAAACCCCAGTTCTTTAATCACAATTAAAAATTGTGATGATGCATCATATTTAAATGGGTTGAATGTAACATCCTTGGTTTTCCTAAAAAGAAGAACTATATTCGATAACATACATGATAAGAAACATCAAGGATAAAGAAAGAACTAAATATTATTATTCAATATGGATGTTATCACATGGGCCTTATAATAGAAGGTATGGATATGATTAACTTAATTATAAAAAATTTGTTTTTTTATTATATTTATTATTTGTAGATAAATTAATTAGGGATGATGATAAAACACATTTTTAAATAATAGAAAATGTATTTCTAAAAAACTATTCAAAAGTGCACAAATGTGTTTATAGTAGTAAAAAAAAGATCATTATTTATGGATTTTATTAATGGTTTATATATATATATATTAAATACAATTTTCAGAATTCATCTTATGTTTTTTCATTAATTGTTATATGAAATGAAATCAAATTTTATGAATAAATGAAATAATTTTCTATGAAAGTCACGTTTGAATCATTTTGATGGAACACTTGATATAAATAATGTTATTGAAAAACTCATAAAATATATTTAAGAAAATATATTTTTTAATTGATATTACAAAACAAAAAGTTTCCTTTGTTTATGTCCGATATTTTTATGATATGATTCAACTTTTGATGAATAGTAATTTAATATTTCATTTTAAATGAAAACCAATATTTAATAAAATTTAATTATAATGATAAATTATATATTTTGTTTTCATTAAAGTATAATTCAAACAACCTTTTTAATTTAATCAATTATTGGTCATTGAAATAAATTTCACATAAAATTTTTATATATAATAAATTCATTATTTTAAACATTCTATCATTAAAAATAGTATTTATCATTCTATCAATAGGATAAATTTTTTTTAGTTTTCGAAATTTATATGTTTTCAATAAGAAAAATGGATCTTATATTTTTAATTATGATATTAAAATTATGTAAATATGTTCCTTTTCATTTTTATCAGTATTAATTTCATTTTTTGTATTTTTTTACTGACATTCAAAACGACCAATCATGTCATTAATGATACAGATTAAAATATATTGACAATTAAATTAACCTAATAGTTTTCCAAATTTTATTGGATGATTATTTTTCAATAAAAATAATTATCATAATGATATTATAACCTTTGAAATCAACATCGATGAGCTTATGACATTTATAGTATTATATTCAATGAAGAGTAAATTTTTTCACACTTTTCTTTTTAACAATTGAAATAAGATTAATATGGTGTTATATAGGGGATATGATAGATGATAAAGAGTATTATGAATTCTAAATTGTTTTACATTATCAGGATGATTTATTTTTTACTTTTATATGAGTAATAATTTAACAAAATGGTACCACAAAAATGATGTAGAAATTGTTTAATTAAAGTAAAAATCAAATAAATGATATAAAAACTAAAGAAATAATTATTATTTGAGATTATTAATGTCCTAAAATAATTACATAGATGAATTTTACTTATTAGTGATGTTTAAAAAGAATTAATTAAATTTATCTTACTCTTATGTTATTTTTATAATGTAATGTTCTAAATTTCTTCAAAATTGATGTTATTGATATTTAAAAATAAATACTATTTTGTTAAATGACATAAAGTTTCTAAAAAGATAAATTATTGGAAAATGAGTTTGATAAATTTTAAAATGTAATCACTGACAGAATTAATGGGTTTAGGAATTTGTTTGTAATTCTAATAACCCTCAATGTGATAATTACATGACATCATGTTAAGAATTACAAAGAATAATTATGGATTAAGAAAAATCTGGATTTAAATTTTAATAAAAAATTTATAATTATAATTTTATGAGCTTATTTATTACCACTATTGTAATATATTTTTAATAATTTTCTTTGGAACCATTTTTCAAAGAACATTAATTTATATTAATTTCATTTTTTGAAAATTACCATTATTTTCCCACTCCGTCCCTATAGAAGTAACACATTATTATCATTTTATTGAAAATTAACACTATTTGGATAAGAAAATATCTTCTAAAATTTATTCTTAGGATCATTCCATACAATATATAGGAATTATTTTTTTCATAACACCCTCCATTGAGGTGTTAATTTGTTAATAAATGGAGATCATCCAAAGAAGATGTATCCATTTTGATTAACTGTTTCAATTTTATTTCCTAATTAACATCCTTAAAATCTTATTCATCAATGATGAAATAAAAACTAAATTATACAAAATAAACAAAAAGTGTATGTATACTATCACCTAAATTGATATTTAATTTAATAATATGGAAATGAAATTATTCAATTTTGTGTACGTCGGACTACAAACTCGAGGACTGATATAATTCATTTCCCACAAATATTTGTCATTAATGGTTATAATAATGTTATTAATGATTATATATGATATTAATTAATTTTTACCATTATTAAATAATATTATATAATTTATGTTTTTAAATTTCTATGAAAAATAATGATAATGTTGATCATGCACACATGTGATCTATAACCTCCACAAAATGATGGGATTCATTTTTCATCACCACATCTAATCGAAGATATATATATATGTATATTTAAATGATTAATATTATATATATGATATTATAAAAACTCTATAATGATAAAATATGTAATATTGTATTTCTATACTGATTATTGAAAAATTGAAACATTAATCTTGAGTATGTACAACCAATTATCTAAATGATTATAATATTTTTCATTTTTCATTAGCATACATAAATGGTAATATATAAAAATAATTATTTATAAAAGTTAATATTATTTATTGGATATTATTTTGAATATTTTGGTAAATTTTCCACTTTTACTATTAATATCTTATCGAATTCATTTGGGACTTCATTACCAAATATTGAAAAAATTGTCAACATGATCATAAATAAATAATTATTGAAGTGTCTATTTTGGACCAGAAATCCTTTTGTGTTTTCCTAGAATCTAGGGATGATTTCTTGAAGGCCTGGTGTAGGGGTGTGTAGTTCATGTGGCGATGGTGTTTCTCTCTTTCTCGGTGGTCCATTGACGCTCACTATGGTCGTGAATGATCTAAGGCAGTGGTGTAGATTTCTCTCCCAGGGTAACCTTTGCCGCTGACAAAAGAGGCTTTCCATAAAGCTATTGGGGATTCTTTGGAGGTCTTCCTCTGTGCTGATTCTCATTCATCATGGCTGGAAGAGACCTCGGTGGCCGGGATTTGTGTGGAATTAGATGATGCTCAACCAATTTAGGATCATCTTGTGCTTAGAATTGAAGGATTGAAGGATCGTTGGTAGGCTCTGGTTTGTCATTTTTTCCCAGATTCTGTACACATAGCCATACTTCGGGACATGCATTGCAGTTTTGTCTAATTTCTCATCGAGAAGATATTTCTGTAGATGGAGTTTCGAGGCCCTCCTCTCAGCAGGCTCGTCCACGTGTGCCCTCAAGATCGGAGGGGCATAATAGGGGTAAAGGTATAGTTTCAGTCCCCTCTTTTCAAGCATTGCAGTATTCTTATTCCAGGCATTGCGATATTGGTGATGGGTGGTCTTCAGCTTCTTGCGAGCTGTTTTCTGTCATGCGTGGAAGGGTCGAGGGCTCTGGGGACCTGGAAACATTCAAGGGTCTCTCTGGGGGCATGGTTCTTAGCTGTTCCTCTGCATTGTCTTCATTTTTAGGGGATTAGATCCCTTTTTGAAGATGCATTATAGAGATCACTATGTTGGAGTCTGAGTTGTCTGATCTCAATGTTGATTCCTCTCTTGGGATTAGGAAGTCACCTCGTCTGTCTGTGGTTTCTTCCTCAGTGGCGCTGTCTTCTCCACCTTTGGCATCATTGCCTTTTCCCACAGCCTCTCCGCAGTCAACTTCTTCACCCTCTGTGGTGGTTTCCCTTTCAATGGATGGGAAGGGTTTTGTGTCTCCAGAGCCCTGTATACAGAGTTAGGAAAGTGGTGGCTTTTCTTCAGGGGGATTGGTCTCGAAGATGCATTCATCTGTTAAAATAATATCACAATCAAAAGTGGATGTGATGGGTTCTTCAAAATTGTCTCAGAGTATAGAGGGACAGGAGTCTGAGGCGAAATCCAGAGGAGTTCACATTAATGTAATGGTTTTTTATCTAGAATGCTCGTGGTCTTAGGTCTAGCAAAAAGTAGGATTTCATAAATAATGAGCTCAGTAATAATCAGGTTTCAGTAGTTTCTATATTGTAACCAAAACAAGCTTCCAACAAGAACTATGAATATGCATGAATACTCAAGGTTAGTGGATTTTTGCATGTAGATCCTCCGAACTCTCATATCTGGCTTTTTTTGAAGGGTCAGGTGTTGATTGATTTTCTGTGTGCTTCGGATCAGTCTCAAACTTCCAGGATTTTTGTTGGGAATCAGAGTTTTATTTTTTCCTTCTTTTATGCCAAGTGTGATGTGCATGTTAGATATTCATCGTGGTGTTAACTTGATGATGTTAATCCTGAGGATTATTCTTGGATTTTTGGACGCACCTTCAATATTATTGCAGGTCCAGAGGAGAAGAGAGGGGGAGGTAATTTCCCTAGGAATTCCAGTCATGCTTTTGTTTCTTGCATGGCTAGAAATGGTCTTCTGGATGCTAGATTTGAGGGTAGAACTTTCACCTGGTACAACAATAAACTTGGAGGGAGAAGAACTTATTTTCATCTTGATAGATGTTTGTTGAATTCTATTGACATTTCAATGTTTTAGGATTCCAACGTTATTCATCTGGTCCGCTATTTATCTAATCATTCTCCTATTCGTATTTCACTAGGTGCAGGGTCTGGTAGGGAGGATTATGGTGTTTTCTCAAAACAATGGATAGAGAAAACGGGCTTTTCAGATGTTGTTAGGGAAGCATGGGATCATCAATTTTTGAGGAACCCATGGAGAATTCTCCATGGAAAGCTGAGGTGCCTTAAAAATCATCTATCTACCTTGAAGAAAAAGATTCCGGGCAGGGATCAGGGGTTGGTATAAATTAGTAAAGAGGTGGAATTGTTGGAGACTTTTACGGAACAGGTTTGGGATGAGTCTTTATTTATTGAATTAAGAAATAAAAAATAATAGCTTACTTATAGACTGTTGAGACAAGAGCGGTTGGCCGGAGAGGGGCTAGAGTCAGATGGCTTCGGGGGGAGATAGAAATTCTGGATATTTTCATGCATGTATCAGAGAACATCATCGTGTTCAGAGGCCCAATATTTGTATAAAATATGGCTCTTTTTCCAGTGATCATGATGAGGTTTGGGGAATGGTGAATGGGGTTCCTATATCCCTATTGGATGCACCCATCCCAAGCATGGGAGGAGGGTATCTGAGATGTGATGATGAAATATTTGAGGGCATTCCAAGATGTGTCTCGGTGGATGTTGACGAGGGCCTTAAGAGGTATCCCGATGAGGAGGAAGTTCATGAGGTAGTTTGGTCTTTGAATATAGATTGTGCTCTGGAGCCGAATGGTTTCACTAGATTATTTTATAGTGGGATGTGGGAAGTGGTTAAAGGGGAGGTGGTGAGAGCTATCCTGGATTATTTCTGGGCTGGGAACATGCCTCATATTTCTTGTGCAACCAAGGTGGTTCTTATTACTAAGGTGGGTACTCACCAGTCTATTGATCAGTTCCGGACTATAAGTATGTGCAATGTACCTTATAAGATCTTATCCAGCTTTCTTAATAAAAGACCGGCTACTCAGTTGGACTCTTGGATGACTCTGGAGCAGCATGGGTTCATTAGAGGGAGATTAATTCAGGGCACAATTGGATTGGTCTAAGAAATGTCCAATGACATTAATAACATGTCCTTTTGAGGCAATCTGAAGGTTAAGCATGACATGAGTAAGTATTATGACATGATGAAATGGAGTTTTGTTATCAGAGTCCTGACTTGTATGGGATTTTCGAGGCGGTCTAGTGACTTGCTTTTTCATTGTTTCAGCTATTTTTGGATTGATACCTCTTATATGGATAATAAATTTGATTTTTTCAAGGCTTGTAGTGGGCTTAGACAAGGTGACCCAATGTCCCCCACTATTTTCATTCTCACTCAAAATTTTTTCAGCTGTTTATTAATCAAAGCATCAATTTGGGTAAAGTAATTCCATAATAGAATAGGAATGATACCGGGGGTATATCTCACATAATGTTTGCTGATGACACCATTTTTTTCTCAATTGTAGTAAATTATCTCTCTAGGGGTTGGTCAGCCTCATTTGGGATTATTGATAATGGAGTGGTCAATTGGTGAAAAAATAGAAAAGTTCCTTTTACATAACCGGGATATTATCTGATTCAATGAATAGGTATATGGGGGATATATTGAGTATGGAGAGGTGATCCATTACCATGGATTATCTTGGGTCCCTGGTGAGTCCCTCATCTCTTAGGGTACATCACTTTGATAAACTCATAGGAAAGATTTCTAGTTGAATTTTGAACTGGAAAAATAGGTTTCTATCCTTCAGTGGTCATATCACATTAGTCAATAGTGTATTGGTCTCCCTTACATTGAAAATCCCTTATACTCTGACGATTCCTAAAAGTGTGATTTTCAAAATCAACAAGATTATGTTGTCCTTCAGTTGGGATGGGTAGATGGAAGGCATGCATCATTGGGCTTCCAGGAAATGGCTTGAAAGACCACTCTCTGAAGGGGGTATTAACCTGAAGAGTGTTTCTACAACAATTCAGGGGTTGCATGCAATGCTGGAATGTGAGTCAATGGATGGTTGGTCTCTTTAGAGCATGAATATTCAAGAAATACATAGTAAATATCTGTGTGATTATGGGTACAACTTTTCCAAGATTTGGAATCTGATTTCGCCTCTGATGGGGATTTTAAATCCGAATTCTCGGTGGTTAGTGGGAAAGGGAATATTAATTTCTCGAAGCATGATCAGGGGTTTGTTAGGCATTATTTTCTAGGATGTCCTACTCTGGGCAAGTATTTCAGTGAAGGTAGGGGCTATCAATATTTTCTTCAGGCTGTCCAGTGTGAGTTTCTGATTTTAGTTTTCATAAATATTGTCACTAGTGATGATCCTGATAAACTTGTTTTTAAAGGTGCATCTTCAGGAATTTTTTCTATTAAGGAGTTCATTCATGTAACAAGGGTCACAATAGACAATGATCCCAAGGGAGTTACTCTATGGTCCAAAGATATTCCGTCCAAATTTAATTTTCTTTTGTGGTATGTAAGAAACAAAGACCTGCCTACTGATGAAAACTTCAATCATATGTGTGTTAATATTGTGTCCAGATTCTGGTGTTGTAGTTCATTTCATTCTGAATCAGTGGGTCACATATTTTATGGACTGAATGGGATATAGGAATCTGTAAGTCTTTTGGAATATTCTTTGGTTGGGATGAGTCAGTAGAGGTGCAATGTGATTTCTTCAATTCTGGGCTTAGTGGCACAGACAATCATGGAAAAGAGAAGAAGGCCATGATGCTTTTTCTGGTGCCTGGTTGTGGGATTTAATGGCAGGCTAAGAATGTGATGTGCCATAATCAAAGTAGGGTTTCCCAGGTTAGTATTTTATTCACAATGAAGAAAGCTATCGTGGATTAATTCCAGCTGTGTACAGACGCCAAAGCAGCGCCATCTGTGAACCTACTGTTTCCACACCTTGCACGTGGCCTGCTGGAGGGGGTACGAATGCAGGGGTTATGTTTTTGGTGGCATGTGCCTAGGAAGTATTTAAAACTGAATTCTGATGGCTCACTTTTCATGGGGGTGATGTGAGGGGGTGGGGTCATGCGAGATATGTTTGGATCAGTGGTATCTGGGTTTTCAGTGGCATATAGAGATGGTGATGCTCTACAAGCAGAGGCTTGAGAAATGGCTTCTAGTTTGCAGATCTGCAATCAGCACAATATAAACTAAGCATAGTGGAATCCGACTCTTTTGTTTTGTGCAATTCTTTGACAGGAAAATGAAATATTCCCTGGAATATTGCTTATATTATCAAGAGATGCATAGAAATTATGGGGAGGCATATGGAGGTTTCTCATACTTGGAGGGAGGGGAATATAGTTTCAAATTTTCTGGCTTCTATGACTCCATCGAATCAAGATATGTCTTATTTATTTTAATTGGTTTCATTTCCGAAGGAGGGGATGGTATTTTTAGTTAATTATGCTCTTGGTTTACATTATTTTCACCCTCCACCAGGTTTATTTCTTTGTGTTTTTTGTAAGGTCCCATTTTTGAAATCAATAAAAATGCAATCTTTCAGTCATGAACATAATAATTTTTCATGGTAAGGATAATAATTCAACTAATTTTATAATTTAGGAAGATAAATATTTTATGGGATGATTCATACTCTAGTTAAGGTTCATTCTTTTAAAAGAAACTTTCAAGATAGTCATTCGATTCATTTTTAAAAAACCCATATGATTTTTGTTTTCTAAAATATAATTAATTAATAAAATTTCAAACATTCAAGGGGATATAATTATTTTAATATTACATTAAATGTCAATTAAATTATTTTTAAATAACATGTTTTTATTTATGACTATCTGAATTTTTAAAAATGTAATGTGATTTCAAAGTGGAAATGTTATATTTCCTTTAAGCATGATTTATATTTTATGATTTCGTTATATATCATTGAATATGATTATATATATGGATGGTTCCACAATAAAAAAATTGTGTGTGATCCCTTTATATATCTCTAATGCATTGTGTAATGAGATAGAGTAAATCAGGATGGTATCTCCTAAGTGAATAAAGAAATATACAATGTTGTGTATTCCAATTATGGAAATGAAGGTTACTTGATATATTGTAACATACAAGGTAAATATAAAATATGATATTTTCTTATTTATTAATAATATTGAATTAAATTAATGGTATTCAATGTTCATTGGTGTACTTAGAATGAAAAAAAGGTTTCTTTGATGTCTTATTTTACACACAATGCTGAGGAATTCTGAAAAATAATAATATAGTATTATTTTAAAGGGTAGTTATTTCTTATAGATTTTTATTGGAAGGAGTGAATAGAACTAACCATATTATGGCTAAACATTTTTTTATTTTTTTCATATCTCCAAAAACTTTTAGGGGGTTTAAAAAATAAAGAATCCAATTTTAATCATAGATACTATAATATTATATAAAGGGCCGATTTACTACCATTAAAATGAGAACTATATATAAATCGAGATTTGGTCACTTTTATATGTTCTATTTGAAAAAATAACATTCTTATTTAGAATCAGGTCAAAAAAATTTACTATGTATGGAAATTTGTTATTTTACTAATAATGTTTATTTTTTATGAATACTGATAAAATGTTGTATTTTAATTCAAAATTACCATTTAATTTAATTTATTTATATGTATATAGTATCTTTTTAATTAGTTGAAATTGTTAATTAGATTATATTTTTACCATTTCAATCAATTTTGTTTATTGGATGTATTTTCACTTTTAAATTGGACATAAACAAGTGTCAAAATATTGATAGTTAGTATTTCATAAAAACCATTTTTTTAAAACAAGAGTTAATTTTATATTTATTTCATCCACTTATTTTTTAATTTGGAAATATGGATTATATAATGTGAATCAGGATGTATAAATTTTTTAAATCAATAACTTTTAATTTTATACATTCTTTCTATTGACATAAGTGAATATTTTATTTTCCATGGTTAAAGGTTAAATATGGTATATAATGGTAAACAAGTATTATAATAATAATTTTGAATTATCCTGAAAAGTTTTAAAATCTTGTCGATTGATACGGGTCTAACCATGGGAATCCTTTGGTCATTTTTGGGACCCCATGGAGCCACTTGGCATTGATAATGACACTTTATATTAATTGATTCAATGTAAAGAGAAAAAGACACAAACATATATATTTTTGTAAATCAAATTTTACATGAGGTTATATAAGATATAAATTCAACAAAATATATTATTTTTAAAAATAAAATTATTTTCTACATCATGGAATTTTTTTTATAATTTTTAGAAATCATATAAATAAATTTATTTATGACATTATTATGATGTAATTATTATCTCATTAAATAATGTTTTAAATAAATGAGATTTGAACCGTTAAAATAAATTTATTTTATGCTTTTTATGCCATACATGTATTATATTGATTATTATGACCTGCTATATTTGAATTATTATTGAATTTTCCAATGACTAATTCTGTTGTATATTTTTTAGTAGTCTTCATATGAATAGTATTTAAATTGACATAAATGTGTTTTTCAATCAATCGATAGTTTATTAAATGATGTAAAAATACAAAAAATATAAGATTTAGAAAAAATACATATATAAGGGTTATAATGTCATTAATGAACCACTTTTTGTGCAATTGTGATTTTATGGTAACTATATAAACTATATTGTAGGAATATATAAGATGGCATGGAAAAAGTTAAATAAGTTATCAAAGGGTTAAATAAAAATGATAAGGATTAACAAATGTCCAAAAATAATCCAATTATTATTGGATGATTTATTTAGACTTATTTTCACCATATATTAATATTAAATTAGTATTGGACCTTTTCAACCCGAAAAAATGTTTATAATAAAATAATATTTCAAAACATTCCAAAAGAGCCCATCCCCCCCTTATAAAAGCCTATCATCTCTAACCCATTACACACATCTCTAAATCCCCTTGTATAATCCATACTCTACTAAAAAACTCCTTAAAAATAAATCAATTCCTCATAGATGCCTTATCATAGGCATAAACCACTTCATGAAATCTTTTTGGTTCATTCCAAAGGGAGTTACACGATTTAAAGGTAACATCTTCTTTCAAGTTCACATTTTTATTTTACTTCATCACTCCCTATGATAAATTTTAATTTGTTACATAATAACACCAATATCCTCAATGTATTAGGTCTTTTCAAGAAAAGGATTTGAACTAACCTTACACACACATCCATCTAATGGGTATAAAACATAATGTTTCTGTGCACGGGGAACTACTGCCTCACGAATCAATGATCATTAAATTTTTTTACTACCACCTATTATGGTCTCCATTATGATGTAACTATAATTATATGTGATATTTATGATATTTTTTATCTATAATCTTCTTTAATTATCTTTTATAACATTCCATTATGTTTTTCATGTTGTATATATAAGATAATTTCATTTGAGGAAGTGCGGAAAACCTCCCACTCAATGTGATTTGAGACGTTCATACCATACATGGGACATATTAAGCATTGTGTTAATGAACATAAATAATGTATATAAAATATTATATTATTGTTAAGTAATTATATACATATGTTTCATTTGGTTTTCATTCCTTTTCAAATGAAATAAAATTAAATGGAAGTAGTGTTTATGCGTACGTAGGACATACAGTCTTCATTAATGATGCATATCATTTTAGTATATTCAAATGATATGGGATATTATAAAGACAAATTAAATTGATATATATGATATATATGATATATAAATCATGAATATAATTCTATATATAATGTAATTTTGACTACATGGACTATTTGTAATTATAAAAAGTTCATTTTTAACTCATGTTCTGATCATCCACAAAATATCAGATATTAACTCAAATAATTAACTAATTATTATAGAAAGGTAATAAGTGATATAAAAGGACTAATAAACTTTAAAATTTTTGGTAAAAAAATAGAAATTAACTTCGGTTTATTATTCGTGAAATTAAATAACGAACGAGACAAGTCAGACCTGAGGTAAGGGACGTCGTCTCAATCTCCTCTCATTGAGGCATTTGTTGATAAAATAAACCTCCTTATTTTATATGGTATATAATAAACCCCATTATAACGACCCATACTTTACATACTTTGTTATTACATCAAAATTGAATCACACGTATTACAACATATAAAAAAACCATGAATGGACCGTAAAGGTATAATGTCTTTAGAAACTGGGAAACATAAACAACTGGTTCATAAATCATTTACATTGTCTCCCATTTATTTCATCATATATAGAGTACCTTTTGGAATATTTTACTTAATAACCTTCTTCTTGTCCCGGGGAAAAGAAAACATACAAAAGGGTGAGCTCAAATCCTCATTAAGGGTAAACAAAAGAAATATCATTCAACATAACATTTTGAAATCTTAACCAGCAAATGAGATCATAATATCATATCATGTGATAAATAATAGTAGTGAAATGTAATCCCAATAATGATAACATAAAACATGAAATGTTGTGGAATATACATATAATCATAGAGAATAATTTCATAGTAGTCAAGACTCATTTCCAATACTATCTTGGCGGACAAAGTCCATTTTTTAACCGAGTTCACGCCTCGTTTCAATCCTATTTCACTAAACTGGATTAACCTGTCATTCTAGCCATGTCTATCTCATGAGAAATAAATAATTACCCAATAAATTGGAGTTAAAAATAGGTCCCACCCATCTCATAATGATACCATTCTTATGTGTGCGACAAGATCATAAATCATTCATCATAGCATAACCCATGTAATAATAATGGGATTCTTAAATTTCATGCCGTTATAACATAATCCTTATAAGATAAAAGGACATAATAAATATAATTAAATTATAACATAATCAAATAAATGTAAAATAGTCATAGAATCAAAACCATATATTATCTTAGATGGAAAATAATTTTGATGAAACACTTGAACTCCCTTCTTGAGTAAAATATCTCATCTTCTTCAAAAACATTTTTCCTTTCGTAACATGTCATCCAATTTTAAACTAAAAGAAGTTGAATAAAAATAAACATGATAACATGTAAAGTACAAATAAGGAAAATAATTTTCTAAAAATCCATTCATGCCCTATAAGTTAATGAAAAACATTCTTCTCGCACATTGTCCCGAAAAGTCAAAAAGTACCTCATACTAAAAATGACAAAAGATTCCTTTCATATCATTTACTAAAAACACACCAAAGGGTAAAATTGGATTTAAACAATTTTAGGAGGATAGAAATAATATTACATATTTAGTAAGAATATATTTAAATGATAAATATTCCCCAGTAAATTCTGAAGCATAAAGAATCACTGAAAAAAATTAAGATTGCATGATTTTCCCATACCTTAGGTCCGATTTTCTTCGTACATGTCTGAACCTCCTATATAATGATTTAAATAATGTCACTGAATTATTCCAGAATCTTACTCATTGTTACTATATCATATATAGTCATATTATTATATTCTTATTAGTAATATTTCATTTCTACTTTTTATTCGGGTGTTTGTTTCTTTTTTTGTTCTTATGCTTATTTTGTTGAATAAATTCTAATTATTATATTTTAGGTTATAGATACCTCATATCCACAATGGTATTAGTGTAATATATATCATATTTATTCATTCAATTCATTTATATAATCATTATTCAATGAATATTATGTAGAACGAGTCGAATCACATTGTGGAGACAGTAGGCAGTACGCACGCACGACCGATGATATCGTTCCCATGACCGTGGAATAGTATTGAAGTGTATGTATACTATTTATGAATCATTATCACTTTAAAATAATCATATATAGTTATTATTTAAACCATTATACCCATCCATGTAAGGTGGTGGTGGAAAATAGACTACACCACTGCGTGTAGAGGGTATTTCATACGTACGCACGCGCGGTAATTTCATTTTCTGTAGGATGGATAGAAGCTGAAATAGGGTTGTTTCATATTTATAATAACATATCAGTTTATTAGTGATACTTATGTTATTACTTCATAATGAAAAAACTGATGAAGAAGAAGTTGAAGATGAATAAAATTGGAAACAATCGGTAATCGATATTACATCTTCTTTGACGCATCTCTTCATAGACTCCTCTTAGGGCACTAGGGTTGGTCTTTAAAGGAGAGGGAGGAGGTTCCCTTTTATAAGGGAGGAGAGGGGCACCTTTGGAAAAAAAATATTTTTTTATTATAAAGTAATATTTGGTTTTTAATAGCTCCAAATTGATTTATTTCGAAGCTAAGTTGGGGATTGGTCCAAATCCTCTCATCCAATAGAATTTGGACAAGTTTAGGTTACTAGTTTAACGTTATCATTTAGATTTAACTTTAAGTGAAATAATTCCACTTTTATCGTGTCTTCTTGTTTTCTTACACTATAAGATTAATAAACATAATATAACAAGCCAAACAAACCCCAAGTTGTTAATTATTAATATATATAACCATATCAATTTCATTTGGCCGAACCATAGATTTTACGGAATAAAATAATAATTAATAATATAATATTTGTTTTAAAAACTATTTAATCTCAATTTTGACAATATTTTGTAATTTATTTTTTGTGAAAATCATAACAAAATGATTAGTTCAAACAAAGTAAATTAAATCAATACTAAAATGTCAAATTAACCTATAAAATTAGTGTAATTCATATAATGTCTCAAATTACATTTATGGGGGTATTTATAATATCAATTATGTCAATATTTCCTTAATAAGGTAATTAGTTCATCATCATTGTGTCAAAAATAAATTATCTTGTTTACTGTCTAAAAATTAAAAATAAAATACAATTATGTAGGAAATATTTTTATATTTAAAATGAATATTTATAGTCTAATTTATCTAATGTATAACCCTATATTAAAGATGTTTTAGTGATTAAACATTGATTATAACTATTTTAACTATTCTTTAAATAAAATACTAATAAATGTCCTAATCTAATCCAATTGGACCTAAATGGTCATATATTATTGCTAAGGATTTTTTTGGTTGAATTATACTAATCCAATAGAATTATGACATGTGTTAGGGTAATAATAATATCAGTTTTACCCTTAATAACACTATTTACTTTTAACCGTGGTAAAAAAAATAAAAAGATATTATTAACCAATAAATTTTGTTATCTTATTGAATCAAATTTTACTCATTGATATTAACCATGTATCTCGAATTTTTGTAATTCCACTCAAAGAAGTGGTAAAATTTAGTTTTATGTAAATTTGCAAATTCTCCTAGGATGTGGATAAATGACAGTGAAAAGTTCAATAAAATTTTTATATATCTAACATTATTATAAAACGACTCTAATGAATTACATTGAACATATATAAGTATTATGTATCAATTTTGACATAAAATAAATTTAAATAAAATAAATGATTATTTAAATAAAAAGTCAGTTTTTAAATATTAACCAAGTGTTTTCACTATTCATAAAAAATTGAATGTTTTCAAAAAAACCAAAATTTCATCAGAGGATAATTTCGATATTCCGAATCCAAAAAATAAGACCGTTTTGAAAAATAAAATTTATAAAATTTGAAAATGTGGGTATTAATATTCATAATGGCTAGTTTTAATAATATTTTAATAGCATATCGTTGTTTAGTGAAATTCAGTGTTGCGTACAACACAAGCTATCCAGGAAGGTCGTGATTTTTTGTAAAGAAATCCAAGCTAGATTTGTGTGTCTGAAAGATTCCATTGATGATGTATATAACATAAAAATAAAATATTTATCATAAAAATCTCGGGAGTTACATTCTACCCCCCTTAAAATGAATTTCTCTCTTGAAATTCATCACTTTGTAACAAACAGATGGGGATACCTCTCCCTCATCATATCCTCAAGATCCCATGTAGCTTATTATAATTGGTGGTTCCCCCGTAAATCTTTCACCAAACGAGTGGTCTTGTTCCGTAGAACATTTTTTCTACGATCCAGAATCTCTATCAGTTGTTCATCTTAACAAAGATCTTGCTCCAAAGGTACAACTTTTGAGCTGAGTACATGTGAGAGATCGAGTATGTACTTTCTTAGGAGAGATAAATGGAACACATCGTGAAGTTGAGAGAGATTCGGTTGATGCGCCAATCGGTAAACTACCTTCCCAACACAATCCAATATTTCAAAAGGACCGATATACCTAGGGATCAGATTTCCCTTCTTTCTGATTCTCATTACTCTCTTCCAAGGAGATATTTGTAGGAACACATTATCACCCTCTTCAAAATCTATGTCTTTTCTTCGGTTATCGTCATAAGTTTTTTGTTGACTCTGAGCTACTCTTATGTGTTGTTGAATAGATCAGACCTTTTCTTCCATCTCAACATCAAGATCAGGTTGTAATAGATTTCATTCCGATAATTCATCCCAGCATGTTGGAGTTTACCATTTCATTCCATAGAGAGCTTCAGAAGGAGCCATATGAATTTTGGAGTGAAAGTTATTATTATAAGAAAATTCCACCAAAGGTAGGTGTTGATATCAACCACCATTGATGTCCATAGAGAAAACTCTTAACATATCTTCTAGAGTTTGAATTGTTCTCTCAGACTGACCGTCTGTCTGAGGATGATAAGCAGTGATGAAGCTCAACTATGTATCCAGAGTATGCTGAAGACATCGCCAAAACTTCAAGGTAAACATCAGATCCCGATAAGATATAATGTAAAGTGGCACTCCATGAAATCTTACCACTTCCTTTACATATATACTCTAAAGTAGATCAAGAGAGAAATCTTATATAATAGAAATGAAGTGTTTCGACTTTGTAAGACGACCAACTATGACCCAGATAACATTATTGCCTTTGGATGTTTTAGGAAGTCCAGTGAAAAAGTCCATAGTGATGTTTTCCCATTTCCATATGGGTATGTTTAATGGTTGTAACATCCCCTTAGACTTCTGTCTCATTGCTTTAACTTGCTGACAAATCACACATCGAGATACATATTCAGCAACATCTCTTTTCAAGCCATCCCACTAGAAGTACTCTTTCTTGTCCATATACATTTTCGTGCTTCCAGGATGAATAGAGAATTAAGAACTATGAGCCTTATCCAGCAGCTCCTTCTTTAATTCAGGGATGGGAGGTACAAAAACCTAATTTCTGAATTTTATTATCTCATCACAATCATTATTGAATTCACGAACATTCCTCACCTTATTTTTTAACTCTACAACTTCTTTTTGTGCCTCTTTAATCTTCGCATGTATAGATGGCTAAACATTCATTTGAGAATGAAAATATTTTTCACCTTCCATTATAACTCCAATATCCATCCTTTGTAAATCCATAAATATTGGATCTTTTGTGATCCTCATCATTGATAAGCTAGCATGTTCTTGTCAACTTAATGCTTCTTCCACCTTGTTTTCATTCCCATGGTGATAATTAATTGAGCAGTCATAATCCTTAATCAGCTCCAACCATCTTCTTTGGAGCATATTCACCTCCTTTTGTGTGAAAATATACTTTAAACTTTTATGATCAGAATAAATATCACACCTTTCACTATAAAGACAATGCATCCAAATCATTAAAGCAAAGATTTCCATAGCTAACTCCAAATCATGAGTTGGGTAATATTGCTAATGTATTTTCAAAAGTCTTGAGGCATAAGCTATCACCATATCATTTTTCATGAGAACACACCCCAACCCTTTCTTGGATGCATCACTGTAGATCACAAACCTTTCTCCACTACAAGGTAGTGTGAGCATAGGTGCACTAGATAACCTTCTTTTCTACTACTTGAAATTCTCTTTACATTCCTCTATCTACACGAACTTAACACCATTTCGAGTCAACCAGGTGAGTGGATTAGATAAATGTGAAAAACCGTTCACAAAAGGTCAATAATATCCAGCCAAACCAAGAAAACTTCGGATCTCAGTTACTGTTGTTGGTCTCGACCATCTTTCTATAACCTAGGTTTTTGCTGCATCGACATATATCCCCTCTTTTGAGATTATGTGACCATAGAATGCAACCTTTTTAAGTCAAAATCCACACTTGGTAAATTTTGCGTAAAGATTCTCCTTTGTTAGGGTCTTCAATACAATTTTCATGTGATCTTCATGTTATTCCTTTCTCTTTTAATTGACAAGAATATCGTTTATAAGGACTACCACAAACTGATCAAGATAGTCTCTAAAGACTCTATTAATTAGATCCATGAAGATAGTAGGGGAATTAGTAAGACCAAATGGATTCACTATAAATTCAGAGTGTCTATACCTTGTACGGAATACCATCTTTTTTATATCCTCCCGTTTGACCCTTAATTGGTGAAACCCTGAACGAAGATCAATCTTGGAAAAGTATTGAGCTCCGCGTAGTTGGTCAAATAAGTCATCAATGTATGGGAGAGGATATTTGTTCTTGATAGTGATATTTTTAAGTTCTCGACAATCAATGTAGAGTCTCATTGGTCCATCATTATTCTTAAAAAACAGAACAAGTTCTCCCTAAGGTGACGGACTAGGGCGTATGAATCCCATATCAAGATTATCTTGGAGTTGCTTCTTCAATTCCTACAACTCAGTTGGGGCCATTCTATATGGTTTCTATGAAATTGGTAAAGCACCCAATACGAGTTCTATTGAAAAACCACCTTCACGATTTTACAGAAGACTAGGAAAATCCTCCGGAAAGACATTATCAATCACTCGTACAATGGGTATATTATTAATCGTGAGTTTATCACCAACCATTTGAGAAAAATAACCTTCATTTAGTGGAATCATGACCCATAAGATAGAAGAAATTTCCACTAGAAGGTTATGTTTATCCTTGCATCAATAGAAGATCATAAATTGATCTGGAATATGAAATTTTACATCCCTTCTTTGGCAATTGATATGAGCTCTACATAATGAAAGGCAATCCATGCCAAGAATCACATCAAATTCCACTATAGTAAGGATTATAAGATTTGCAGGATGGAATTTCCCACAAACATCAATCAGAGAAGATTTATAAAATTTTGATGCGACTATTGAGCCATTAGTGGTTGTCACAGCTAACTCATCGTCTAATTTGTGAGGTAATAGGATGATATCCTTAGAAAATTGTTCAGAAATAAATGAGTGGTTGGATCCAGAATCAAATAAAACATTTTCTACTTTAGAGTGGATGGTATGTGTACCTTTCACCACTTCATTATCTTACTCCACATCGTTGATAGAAATTTCATGTGACATTCCTTTGTCATTGGCCTTAAGAGTTTGATGATGTAGATCATCATAAAAAACACATGGAATAGGTCATTGATTGGTATAATGACCCATTACCTTGCACTTGTAACATTGAAGTGTAGGAGGTGCACTCTGTGTAGCCCTTTCTTTGTTCACATCATTAGACATCTTCTTACCAGAATTGTGGCATTCAAATGCCTCATGAACTTCCATTCCACATTTGAAACATTTACTTGTCTCATTAAGACATCTCCCTCTATGTTTCATTCCACAGTTTGTGCATAAGGGAAAACACATCTTCATTTCAGTGTGCTCATAAGATTTCCCTTTGAATTCCATTTTCCTCTTCTTATCAAATGCATATGACTAATGCGTTACTCCAATCCCCATCTCAACATTGAGAGCACATAGAACGATTTCTTCAAAACTATTGAAGTCCCTTATGTCTAACGCCCTTATAAGACTTGGTTTTATGCCAATAAAGAATCAATCGATATTACTCTCAGGTTGGATAATTATTCTAGAAGTATACCTTGAAAGTATCATTAAATTTTCTTCATAGGTACCAACTGATTCATCATCCTTTTGCTTCAGTTCAAGAAACTCTTTCTCCATCTTTGTTCGAAGAGTACGAGGGAAGTGGATATTGAAAAATAAGTTCTTGAACTTTTCCCATTACATGGATTCAATTTCTTCCCTTTCCCTCATATTATTGATAAGATTCCACCATTGATCAGCTTCACCTTCCAAACGATATACTACTAATATGAATTTATCATGCCCAGAACATTGAATAACTGAAAATATCTTTTCATTAGGACTGATCCATTGTTCAGCAACAAATGGATCAGTAGACCCGCTGAATGAGGGTGGACGCTACCTCATGAATGATTCAACAGAATGTTGATCCTTACATTGATCATTTGGAAGTCCTGCATGATTCATATCTTGAAAAAAATTTGTGGGCATGGCTACAATATTTTGCATTCCAGCTCCCATAACGTTTGGTTGCTCAGGGGACAATCATTGCATTGCCCATCACATTCCGCATTAACACGGTTCCTTCGGGTTCCGGCCATTGACTAAAACCAAGAAGAATAGTGTGATAAACTCTAATTATAATAGAAAAACAACATAATCTAGAATAAAATATCACACTTAAGGTATTATCATAGGTTTTTCATGGCCATTTCTAAAACACTTAGATTTTGTAATTTTCTTAGACATATCCTTAGGGTTCATACTACAGCTTTCACATCCTAGTTTCCAAATGATGACTATAAAATTCCTCTGATACCAACTATAACGAACCATAATTTACATACATTGTTATTACTTCATAATTGAAGAACAGTTATTACAATATATAACAATACCATGAAAGGACAGTATAGGTATATTTGTCTTTAGAAACTAGGAAACATAAACAACTATTTCATAAATAATCTATGTTGTCTCCCATTTATTTCATCATATCTAGAGTCCATTTGGGAATATTCTACTTAATACCCTTCTTCATGACCTGGTTAAAAGAAAACATACAAAAGGGTGAGCTCAAATGCTCAGTAAGTGTAAACAAAAGAAATATCAATCAACATAACATTTTGGAAATCTTATCCTGCAAAAGAGATCATAATATCATATCATGAGATAAATCATAATAGTGAAATATAATCCCAATAATCATAAAATAAAAAAAGAAACATTGTGGTATACACACAAAATCATAAAGAATCATTTCTTAGTAGTCAAGACTCATTGCGAAGACTATCATAGTGGACAATGTTCATTGATGAACCGAGTTCACACCTCGTTTCAGTCCTGTTTCACTGAACCAGATAAACCTGCCATTCTAGCCATGTCTATCTCATTAGATATAAATCTTTATCCAATGCATTGGAGAGAGATATAGGTCACACAAATCTCATAATGATACCATTCTTATGTGTGCCACATGATCATAAATCATAAATCATAGCATAACCCATGTAATAAAAATGGGATTCTTAAACGTCGTGCCATTATAACATAATCCATATAAGATAAAATAACATCATAAATATAATTACATCATAACATAATCAATTTAATGTAAATATAGGGATATAAATATAACCACATACCATCTTAAATGTAAATAAAATTTATAAAACACTTTAACTCCCTTCTTGACAAAATACCATTTCTACTTTAAAAACATTCTTCATTTCTTAACATGTCATACAATTTAAAACCAAATGAAGTTGATTAAAAATAAACATGAATAATTTTAAAGGAATATTCATGGAAATAATTTTCTACAAATCCATTCATGTCATATAAGTTAAAGAAAAATATTTTTCTCGTACTTTGGCCGGAAAAGTCAAAAAGTAACTCGTACTAAAAACAACAACATATTCCTTTCATAAAATTTAATAAAAACTCACCGAAGGGTAAAATTAGATTTTAACAATTGTAGGAGGATAGAATTAATATTATATATTGAGGAAACATGGATGTGTATGATTAATATTCCCCAGTAAATTCTGAAGTATAAACAATCTCAGATAAAAATTGAAATTGTGAGATTTTCCCTTAACATAGGTCTGGTTTTCTTTGTACATCTCCGAACCTCCTGTATAAATACTTAAATAATGTCACTAACTTATTCCAGAATCCGGCTCATTGTTATTATATCAGATATGGTCATATTCTTAGCTTCTTATTAGTAATATTTCATTTCTACTTGTTATTTGGGTGTTTATTGCTTTTTTTGTTCTTATGTGTGTTTTGTCGAATAAATTCTTATTCTTTTTTTAGGTTATAGATAACTCATTCCTAGAATGGTATTAGTGTAATATATATCATATTTATTCATTCAATTCATTTATATAATCATTATGCAATGAAGATCATGTAGAACGAGTCCCATCACATCGTGGAGATGGTATGTCGTACGTACACACTAGCAATGATATCATTCCCATGATCGTGGAATTGTATTGAAGTGTATGTATACTATATCAGAATAATTTTCATATTAAAATAATCATATATTGTTATTCATTACACAATTATACCCATCCATGTAAGGTGGTGGTGGATAATAGTTTACACCACAGCGTGGAGACGGTATTCCGTACGTACGCACGAGCGATGATTTCATTTTCCGTAGGATGGATAGAAGGTAAAATAGAGTTGTTTTTTTATAATAACTTATAAGTATATTAGTGATACTGATTTTATTAATTCTTAATGAAACAAATAATGAATAATAATTTGAAGAAGAAAGAAATTAGGACGGATTGGTAATGGATATTACTTCTTCTTTTACGCGCCTCTTCTTAAACTCCTCATCGGGCACTAGGGTTGGTCTTTGAAGAAGACCAGAACCTCTAGGATTTTTCTGGGGAAGTGTAGAAGATAATTTTTCAGGGTTTTGCCAAGCATGAAGGCTCAATGTAGTGTGAGGAGGAGAGGGAAGAGGTGCCCTTTTATAAGGGAGGAGAGGGGATCCTTTGGAAAAACTAAAAATATTATTATATTATAAAGTCATATTCTATTTTTAATAGCGCCAAATTGATTTATTTTGAAGCAAAGGTTGGTATTGGTTGAACGAATCTCATCTAGTAGAATTTGGAAAAGATTAGGTTACTATTTTAACATTATCATTTAGATTTAACTGTTTGTAAAATAATTTTACTTTTACAATTTTGTCTTGTTTTCTTACACTATAAGGTTAATAAACATTTTATAACAACACAAACGAACCCCAAGTTGTTTATTATTAACATATAGAGCCTTATCTATGTCATTTAGATGATCCTTAGATTTTTAGGAAAAATATAACAATTAATAATATAATATTGGTTTTAGAAACTATTTTATGACAATTTTGACACTATTTGGTAATTGATTTTTTGTGAAAATCATAACAACATGATTAGTTCGAAAAAATTTAATTAAATAAATAATAACATGTCATATTAACCTATAATATTGTTTTAATTCATAAAAAGTCTCAAATTACCTTTATTTGGGTATTTATAATATCAATTTTGTTAATATTTCTTCAATTAGGTAATTACTTCATCATCATTGTGTCAAAAATAAATTAACATATTTAATGTATAAAATTTACAAATAAAATACCATTATGTAGGAAATATTTTTATATTTCTAATGAATATTTATAGTTTAATTTATCCTATGTATAACCCTATATGAAAACTGTTTTAGTTATTAAACATTGATTTTTACTATTTTAACTATTTTTTAAATAAAATAATAATAAATTTCCTAATCTAATCCATTTGGACCTAAATGGTCATATTTTATTCATAAGGTTGTTTTTGGTCGAATTATACCTATCCAATAGAATTTGGTCATGTGTTAGGGTAATAATAATATCAGTTTTACCCTTAATTACCGTTTTTAATTGTAACAGTTGTAAAAAAGTAAAAAGATACTATTCACAACTAAATTATTTTTATCTTATTGAACCACATTTTACTCCTTCATATTAACTATGTCTCTAGTATTTTTAAAATTCCACTCACAAAAGTGGTAAAATTTAGTTTTATGTAAATTTTCAACTTCTTCTAGGAGGTGGGTAAAAGGCGGTGAAAAGTTCAATATTATTTTTATATTTATAACATTATTATAAAATGACTCCAATGTATTACATTAAACTTATATTGGTATTATGTATCAATTTTTAACTAAAATAAATTTAAATAAAATAAATAATAATTTAAATAAAAAGTTGGTTTTTAAATAGTAACCCAATGTTTTCACTATTTATCAAAATTTGAATGTTTTAAAAAAATACCAAAATTTCATCCTAGGCTAATATCGATATACCAAATCCAAAAATGAATTACATTTTAAAAAATAAAATTTATAAAATTTCAACAAGTGGGTATTAATATTCATAATGGCTAGTTTTAATAATATTTTAATAGCAGATCGTTGTTTAGTGAAACACGATATTACGTACAATGCAAGCTATCGAAGAAAGTCTTGATTGCTTGTAAAGAAAGCCAAGATAGTGTTTTGTGTATTGAAATATTCCGTTGATGATGTATATAACATAAATAAAAAATATTTCTCATAAAAATATCGGGTGTTACACAAATTGAATTTAAAGATCATTCAGAGGTATTCATTTTTCTTTGAAAAATTTTACTAAACAGGAAAATGAATGTTTTAATGTTTGTGGTGACGATGAACTCTCTACCACCGTAATAGTTAGTATGATTCCTCTCTAGTCGATTTGTTCTTAAAGGGAAAGGTAATAACATATTATATTTTTGGGTATTTTGGTAATAAAAATGGGCTTTTAAATGGATATTTTAATTTATAATCTTGAAATCAATTCATGTAATAGAAAATGAAATGTTGTTTGTGAAATGTAAATTTTTTCAATATTTTAAGTGTTATAATTTTATAATTGCACTTGGTCATTTGACATGTGATAACATGATAATTCATATGTCGTCTGGTGTCGTGATAAACTAGGATCTGTGGTTATGTTATAACCTCCAATGCATTGGGAATGGATGTCAGCTGTATGGCTATTACATTTACTGATATGTGTAGATGTCGACTATATGGTTATTCCATTTATGAATGTTTATGTCACAAATTACCTATATAAGTTATATGTGGATTCATTATGTTTTATGGTAAAATTCATTTTACAAAAGAGTAATCAATGATATTTAATTTAGTGAAGGGTATTTACTACTTCATAATGGTAAAAAGTATTACATTTCCTAAGGGAATCGTGATTTAAATATTTTTTAAAAATCTAATTGTTTTCCTTCATTGTGTATCCCTAAATGATATTTTTATACTCATCCCACATTATTGAAATATTTTTCACGGGACATAATGTGGAATTTGGTCCAAGATGGGATCAAAGAAAGTTCAGTTTGTTTAAAACATGGAACTAGATGTTACTCTTTTTTCAAAGAGTTTTTATCTTATGAAAAATATCATAATGATTAGAAGTGTCTACATGTAGTATTCAAATTCTTATGTATATGTTATGAGATAAATATCAAATTCTCTAAACATGAAAAGATCCTTAATGTGAAATATTATATTAATTCATGATTGTTTGATGCTTAAGGTTTGGGCCTTAAAGTTGGTATTAGAAGTCTGATTAGATAACTTTATAGGATAGGGTGTTATTTAAGCATATGTGACAAAACCATAATGGTTAGCCAGTTATAAAGAGTGATAGTAATATTAGGTAAATTTAATGGGGGTAAATATGACTTGAATAAGTGTATCTTTGTATTTACCCTCTTCATAAGATATTATATTAAGATTTTACATATATACTCACACTGACCATTTGGTTATAGTGAATGGCTAGATCATGGTGGAAAAAAAATGTAACAATGGATGTGAATAAAACTATGACGGTCTTCTAAATGAGCAACCGAATGAAATGGGAGATTTATGAAAAATATTTTGGTTATTCGAAACCCACAATCTTGAGTCATGAATGACCCCTAGAACACTGGTGATTATTATAAGGCATCGTATATATGAAAAACAAATCCCTAAAGAAGTTCATTTAATAATACCAAAGGAATGTATATTAAAAAAACTATGATTCAATGATATAGAAAGAACCAACTAAGAAAATGATCAAAGGGACGAGAATATTCATTATATGTGGTAATTAATGTCTTAATGGATGAACCTACGATCGAAAAATGAAGCATATAGTATACTCCTAGAATAGGGAAAATGTTATTTCAAAGTGATCAATTGATGTTTTTAAATGTGTTGTGAATCGTCATTATACAAATACATGTCATAAGAAGAAGCATATTGAATGAGATCAGAAGGACTATACAAATATTGGTTTACCAACACATAATTCCATTCCATTCGAGGAAGAAGAAACTAACCATAACAAATGTACTGTATGGATTAGTTCTTAGATGATGTTTTGACATTATTGAATCATCTGATATGATTCATGATTTTGTTTGTAGGAAAAAAGTATTACAGAATAAGTATGGAATGAATGATTATTGAATCATGAATAAAATTTAATGATTAAGAAGTTTACACATTAGGGATTCAAGAGTTGTGCTAGATTTTAGGATGATGAAATGCTTAAAAGTATTACGAATCATTAGATGATGAGATTATATTGGATGAATGTTACCAGTATGTATAATCCTAATTATTGATATGTTCAAATTTTATTCAAGTATTTAATATATTTCATTTTGAGTATATAGTTATGAAAAAACTATTTGGGACTATATAATCCTTGAATGTGAGGTAATTATCGGATATTAATTTTTGGGATAAAGATGTGAGGTACGAGATAACATTTGTGGAAAAAATAAGTTATGGTTGTTTTTAAAGAATTTATCTCATTTTTTGGAATGTTTTAAAATTATATTGTTTTTGAAAAAGGACAACATGCAGATCATGTGACAACCCATCACATCAGACAATGCTAGGGGAATCTAACCCCCAACCAGATTGTGATTTGGATTTATCTATTACCAGTTGAATATGTAAAGTCACTGGTTAGCATGAAATACTCATTTTAGTTAGATGATTTTACGAATCAAGAATAAGTTGATTTTCAGAACATATATTTTTATTAACTTTATATCCTTAGTATTGGAAAATTATTTTGTGATTATAGGATAATGTTTTTTTTGGAAGAGGTTCTCTCTTTTTGGAACACTAAATGATTAAGGAAAATATAATACTATGGGATCTCATTTGTGGAGTAATTTCTGAAATTATATTTTTGAATAATTAATGTTTTCTTATGGAAATATATAAATTTGGGTTATTTATTGAAATTAATAACATTTCATGTATAATATGTGATTAGGTAAATTTATGTTTGGTATGGTACATTAAAAGTAGTCGATGTTATTTGGAGATAAATGTTATGATTTACTATGGAAGACTATGTGATTAAATCCACATGATTTCTGAGTTTCAATCATATTTTGGGTTACATTGCAGAATTTTTAGGACAAGTGTTTATTGAATGGTCTTTGGTGATCTTTGGGTATTGTTGGACATATTTTTTGTATTAAGAGTCTTCTCTATTTTTATAATGTATTATCCTTTTTTGTGGATTATCTAATCTTGTAAAATCTATTTTTGTTTTTGATTATTCCTGAAGATAATGGAAACATATA
Organism: Viscum album; assembly: GCA_963277665.1. Classification (NCBI taxonomy): domain Eukaryota; kingdom Viridiplantae; phylum Streptophyta; class Magnoliopsida; order Santalales; family Viscaceae; genus Viscum; species Viscum album. Next base: position 1,701,671,069 of record OY728163.1, on the reverse strand, counting down.
TTTCATCTTTTTTTTGGGATTACCTGACTTTCTAGATGTTTATTCTAGAACTTTAGGTGGTACCATGTCAACATAAATACTCATCATTTGGAGAAAATATGAGTTTTTTTAGAAACTTATTAATGGATGAAACTCTTCATGAAAATTAAGTATATTAAATTATGTCCTTAGTCAATCTCTTAAGTAAATTACCCCAATTTACTAAATGAATCTTAATGAAAAAAAATATGTTTGTTTACTTTTCCTACCTGGAAAATAATGATTGTTCAACGAATATTATTTTTTTTGTTTTTTGTTGGTTAACATTATCTTCATCATGTTTTATATCTCTCTTCTTCTAAACATGATACTTACTTTCTCCACTATATCCATGTATTCAAGGAATCCTAGTATGGGCTATATCTAGTGACCTTTGTTCCCCTCTTATGTTTTTTAATGTGATAGTTTTGGTGTCTCTTTTTCAGATGTGGGACTTCCAATAATTTTTTTGAGCCCAATTTTAAAATTTTGAGGATGCAATTATCAAAAGGGGGGATGAAGTAACATACTAGGTAAAAAAATGACGTGATATTTTCATTTTTAATAATATTTTTGAATTAAATAAAAGGGAATTATATGTTTCATTTTGTACACTACAAGCGACAATGGGTTTTTTTTATGTCTTATGTTGCATCAAATGCTGAATCATGCTGAAAAATAATAATATAATATTAATTTACATGCTTGCTAACACCTTGCCATTTTATTAGAAGGAATGAACATAACTAACCATTTTATTATTACACATGTTTTTTAAATGTTTTTATATTTATCCAATAAATTTTCCTGTTTAAATTATTAATGAATCCAATTTAAAGAATAGATACTCTAATATTATGTAATGGTTGGATTTACAGACTTCAGAAAAAGAACATTTTTTAAATCTAGTTTTTTTTTCAATTTTAAACGAAAGATTTTACAAAATTAAATTCATATTTATAATAGGGACATCAATATTATCATTGGAGGAAATTTTGGTACTTTTCAGATAATGTTAATTTTTTATGAATAGTGAAAACTCATCATCGGGCACTAGGGTTGGTGTTTGAAGAAGACCAGAACCTCTAGGATGTTTCTAGGGAAGTGTAGAAGATAATTTTTTAGGGTTTTACCAAGAATGATGGCTCAATGTAGTGTGAGGAGGAGAGGGAAGAGGTGCCCTTTTATCAGGGAGGAGAGGGGATCCTTTAGAAAAAACTAAAAATATTATTATATTATAAAGTCAGATTCTGTTTTTAATAGCTCCAAATTGATTTATTTTGAATCTAAGGTGGGTATTGGTCGAAATAATCTCATCTATTAGAATTTGGACAAGATTATGTCACTATTTTACCCTTATCATTTAGATTTAACTTTAAGTTAAATAATTTTACTATTACCATGTCGTCTTGTTTTCTTACACTATAAGGTTAATAAACATTCTATAACAAGACAAAAGAACCCCAAGTTGTTTACTATTAACATATAGATCCTTATCTAAGTCATTTGGCCTATCCTTAGGTTTTTAGTAATAAAATAACAATTAATAAAATAATATTGGTTTTAAAAACTATTTTATGTCAATTTTGACACTATTTTGTAATTGATTTTTTGTGAAAATCATAACAACATGATTAGTTCGAAAAAATATAATTAAATCAATAATAACATGTCATATTAACCAATAAAATTATTTTAATTAATAAAAAGCCTCAAATTACATTTATTTGGGTATTTATAATATCAATTTTGTTAATATTTCTATAATAAGGTAATTACTTCATCATCATTGTGTCAAAAATAAATTTACTTATTTAATGTCTAAAAATTACAAATAAAATACCATTATGTAGGAAATCTTTTTATATTTCTAATTAATATTTATAGTTTAAATTATCTTATGTATAACCCTATATTAAATGTGTTTTAATTATTAAACATTGATTTTTAATATTTTAACTATTTTTTAAATAAAATAATAATAAATGTCCTAATCTAATCCATTTGGACCTAAATGGTCATATTTTATTCATAAGGTTGTTTTTTTTCGAATTATACTTATCCAATAGAATTAGGTCATGTGTTAGGGTAATAATTATATCAATTTACCCTTAATTACGGTTTTACTTTTAACTATGGTAAAAAAGTAAAAAGTTACTATTCACAACTAAATTATTTTTATATTAATAAAACACATATTACTCCTTCATATTAACTGTGTCTCTCGTATTTTTAAAATTCCACTCACAAAAGTGGTAAAATTTAGTTTTACGTAAATTTTCAACTTCTTCTAGGAGGTGGGTAAAAGACGGTGAAAAGTTCAATAATATTTTTGTATTTATACCATTATTATAAAATGAATCCAATGTATTACATTGAACATATATTGGTAAAATGTATCAATTTTTAACTAAAATAAATTTAAATAAAAAAATAATAATCAAAATAAAAAGTCGGTTTTTAAATAGTAACCCAGTGTTTTAACTATTTATCAAAATTTGAATGTTTTAAAAAAATTCCAAAATTTCATCCTAGGCTAATTTAGATATTCCAAATCCAAAAATGAAGTCCATTTTGAAAAATCAAATTTATAAAATTTCAACAAGTGGGTATTAATATTCATAGTGGCTAGTTTTAATAATATTTTAATAGCATATCGTTGTTTAGTGAAACTCGGTATTGCGTACAATGCAAGCTATCGAGGAAAGTCTTGATTGCTTGTAAAGAAAGCCAATATAGTGTTTTCTGTAGTGAAAGATTCATTTGATGATGTATAAAACATAAATACAAAATATTTCTCATAAAAATATCGGGTGTTACACCAATTGAATTTAAAGATCATTCAGATGTATTCATTTTTCTATGAAAAATGTTACTAAACAGGAAAATGAATGTTTTAATGTTTGTGGTGACGATGAACTCTCTACCACCGTAATCGTTAGTATGCTTCCTCTCAAATCCATTTGTTCTTAAAGGGAAAGGTAACAACTTATTATTTTTTTGGGTATTTTGGTAATAAAAATGGGTTTTAAAATGGATTTTTTAATTTATAACCTTGAAATCATTTCATGTAATAGAAAATGAAATGTTGTTAGTGAAATGTAAATATTTTCAACATTTTATGTGTTATAATTTTATAATTGCACTTGTTCATTTGACATGTGATAACATGATAATTTTTATGTCGTCTGGTGTCGTGATAAACTAGGATGTGTGGTTATGTTATAACCACCAACGCATTGGGAATGGATTTCAGCTGTATGGCTATTACATTTACTGATATGTGTAGAAGTCGACTATATGGTTATTCCATTTATGAATGTTTATGTCACAAATTACCTATATAAGTTATGTTTGGATTCTTTATGTTTTATGGTAAAATTTATTTTACAAAAGAGTAATCAATGATATTTTATTTAGTGAAGGGTATTTACTACTTCATAATGGTAAAAATTATTACATTTCATAAGGGAATAATGTTTTAAATATTGTTTAAAAATATAATTGTTTTCCTTCATTGTGTATCCCTTAATGATATTTTTATACTCATCCCACATTATTGAAATCTTTTTCACGGATAATAATGTGGAATTTGGTCCAGGATGGGATCAAAGAAAAGTCGGTTTGTTTAAAACATGGAACTAGAAATTACTCTTTTTTCAAAGAGTTTTTATCTTATGAAAAATTTCATAATGATTATAAGTGTCTACATGTAGTATTCAAATTCTTATGTTTATGTTATGAGATAATTATCAAATTATCTAAATATGAAATGATCCTTATTGTGAAATATTATATTAATTCATGATTGTTTGATGCTTAAGGTTTCGGCCATATAGTTGGTATTAGAGGTCTGATTAGATAACATTGTAGGTTAGGGTGTTATTTAAGCATATGTGACATAACCATAATGGTTAGCCAGTTATAACTAGTGATAGTAATATTAGATAAATTTAATGGGGTCAATATGACTTGAATAAGTGTATCTTTGTATTTACCCTCTTCATAAGATATTATATTATGATTTTACATATATACTCACACTGACCATTTGGTTATAGTGAATGTCTAGATCACAGGGGGAAAAAGTAACAATGGATGTGAATAAAACTATGACGGTCTTCTAAGTGAGAAACCGAATGAAATTGGAGATTTATGAAAAATATTATGGTTATTCAAGACCCACAATCTTGAGTCATGAATGACCCCTAGAACATTGGTGATTATTATAAGGCATCGTATATACGAAAAACAAATCCCAAAAGAAGTTCATTTAATAATACCAAAGGAATTTATATTAAAAAAACTATGTTTCAATGATGTAGAAAGAACCAACTAAGAAAATGATCAAAGGGAAGAGAATATTCATTATATGTGGTAATTAATGTCTTAATGCATGAACCTAACATGGAAAAATGAAGCATATAGTATACTCCTAGAATGGGGAAAAAGTTATTTCAAAGTGATCAATTGATGTTTTTAAATGTGTTGTGAATGGTAATTATACAAATACATGTCATAAGAAGAAGGATATTGAATGAGATCAGTAGGACTATACAAATATTGGTTTACCAACACATAATTCCATTCCAATTGAGGAAGAAGAAACTAACCATAACCAATGTAATGTATGGATTATTTCTTAGATGATGTTTTGACATTATTAAATCATCTGATATGATTCATGATTTTGTTTGTAGGAAAAACGTATTATAGAATAAGTATGGAATGAATGGTTATTGGATCATGAATAAAATTTTATGATTAAGAAGTCTACACATTAGGGATTCAAGAGTTGTGCTAGATTTTAGGATGATGAAATGCTTAAAAGTATTACGAATCAGTAGATGATGGGATTATATTGGTTGGCTTTTACCAGTATGTGTAATCCTAATTATTGATATGTACAAATTTTATTCAAGTATTTAATAGATTTTATTTTGAGTATATAGTTATGAAAAACTATTTGGGACTATATAATCCTTGAATGTGAGGTAATTATCGGTTATTAATTTTTGGGAAAAATATGTGATGTACGAGATAACATTTGTGGTAAAAATAAGTTATGGTTGTTTTTGAAGAAGGTATCTCATTTTTTGGAATGTTATAAAATTATATTGTATTTAAAAAAGGACAACATGCGGATCGTGTGACAACCCATCACATCAGACAATGCTAGGGGAATCTAACCCCCAACCAGATTGTGATTTGGATTTATCTATTACCAGTTGAATATGTAAAGTCACTGGTTAGCATGAAAAACTCATTTTAGTTAGACGATTTTACGAATCAAGAATATGTTGATTTTCCGAACATATATTTTTATTAACTTTATATCCTTAGTATTGGAAAATTATTTGGTGATTATAGGATAATGTTTTTTTTGGAAGAGGTTTTCTCTTTTTGAAACACTAAATGATTAAGAAAAATATAATACTATGGGATCTCATTTGTGGAGTAATTGTGGAAATTATATTTTTGAATAATTAATGTTTTCTTATGGAAATATATAAATTTGGTTTATTTATTGAAATTAATAACATTTCATGTATAATATGTGATTAGGTAAATTTATTTTTTGTATTGTACATTAAGAGTAGTCGATGTAATTTGGAGATAAATGTTATGATTTTCTATGGAAGAATATGTGATTAAATCCACATGAGTTCTGAGTTTCAATCATATTTTGGGTTACATTGAAGAATTTTTAGGACAACTGTTTATTGAATGGTAATTGGTGATCTTTGGGTATTGTTGGACATATTTTTTGTATTAAGAGTCTTATTTATTTTTGTAATGTATTATCCTTTTTTGTGGATTATCTGATCTTGTAAAATCTATTTTTGTTTTTGATTATTCCTGATGATAATGGAAACATATATTTCATCTTTTTTTGGGATTACCTGACATTCTATATCATTATTCTAGAACATTAGGTGGGACCATGTCAACATAAATACTCTTCATTTGGAGAAAATATGAGTTTTTTAGAAACTTATTAATGGATGAAACTATTCATGAAATGTAACTATATTAAATTATGTCCTTATTCAATCTCTTAAGTAAATTCCCCCAATTTACTAAATGAATCTTAATGAAAAAAAATATGTTTTTTTACTTTTCCTACCTGGAAACCAATGATTGTTCAACCAATAATATGTTTTTTGTTTTCTGTTGGTTAACTTTATCTTCATCATGTTTTATATCTCCCTTCTTCTAAAAATGACACTTAATTTCTCCACTATATCCATGTATTCAAGTAATCCTAGTATGGGATATATCTAGTGACCATTGTTCCCCTCTTATGGTTTTTAATGTGATAGTTTTGGTGTCTCTTTTTCTGACATGGGACTTTCAATAATATTTTTGAGCCCACTTTTAAAATCGTGAGGATGCAATTTTCAAAAGGGGGAGGATGTAACATACTAGGTAAAAAAAGGATGTGATATTTTCATTTTTAATAATATTTTTGAATTAAATAAAAGGGAATTAAATTTTTTATTGTGTACACTACAAGAAACAATGGGTTTCGATGATGTCTTATGTTGCATCAAATGCTGATTCATGCTGAAATAAAATAATTTAATATTAATTTACATCCTTGCTAACACATTGACATTATATTAGAAGTAATGAACAGAACTAACCATTTTATTATTACACATGTTTTTTAAATGTTTTTACATTTATCCAATAAATTTTCCGGCGTAAAATAAAAATGAATCCAATTTTAAGAATAGATACTCTAATATTATGTAATGGTTGGATTTACAGACATTAGATAAAGAAAATTTTTTAAATCTAGTTTTTTTCATTTTTATATGATATATTTGGCAAAATTAAATTCATATTTAGAATAAGGACATCAATATTAACATTGGACGAAATTTTGGTACTTTTCAGATAATGTTAATTTTTTATGAATAGTGAAAACTCCTCATCGGGCACTAGGGTTGGTCTTTTAAGACGACCATAACATCTAGGATGTTTCTAGGGAAGTGTAGAAGATAATTTTTTAGGGTTTTCCCGAGCATGAAGGCTCAATGTAGTGTGAGGAGGAGAGGGAAGAGGTGCCCTTTTATAAGGGAGGAAAGGGGATCCTTTGGAAAAACTAAAAATATTATTATATTATAAAGTCATATTCTGTTTTTAATATCTCCAAATTGATTTATTTTTAAGATAAGGTGGGTATTGGTCGAAATAATCTCATCTAGTAGAATTTGGACAAGATTAGGTTACTATTTTAACCTTATCATTTAGATTTAACTTTAAGTTAAATAATTTTTCTATTACTCTATCGTCTTGTTTTCTTACACTATAAGGTTAATAAACATTATATAACAAGACAAACGAACATCAGGTTGTTTATTATTAACATATAGAGCTTTATCTAAGTCATTTGGCCGATCCATAGATTTTTAGTAACAAAATAACAATTAATAATATAATATTGGTTTTAAAAACTATTTTATGTCAATTTTGACACTATTTGGTAATTGATTTTTTGTGAAAATCATAACAACATGATAAGTTATAAAAAAGATAATTTAATCAATAATAACATGTCATATTAACCTATAAAATTATTTTAATTAATAAAAAGTCTCCAATTACATTTATTTGGGTATTTATAATATCAATTTTGTTAATATTTCTTTAATAAGGTAATTACTTCATCATCATTGTGTCAAAAATAAATTAACTGATAAAATGTCTAAAAATTATAAATAAAATACCGTTATGTAGGAAATCTTTTTATATTTCTAATTAATATTTATAGTTTAAATTATCTTATGTATAACCCTATATTAAAAGTGTTTTAGTTATTAAACATTGATTTTTACTATTTTTACTATTTTTTAAATAAAATAATAATAAATGTCCGAATCTCATCCATTTGGACCTAAATGGTCATATTTTATTCATAAGGATGTTTTTGGTCGAATTATACTTATCCAATAGAATTAGTTCATGTGTTAGGGTAATAATAATATCAGTTTTACCCTTAATTACGGTTTTTACTTTTAACCGTGGTAAAAAAGTAAAAAGATACTATTCACAACTAAATTATTTTTATCTTATTCAACCACATTTTACTCCTTCATATTAACTGTGTCTCTCGGATTTTTAATATTCCACTCACAAAAGTGGTAAAATATAGTTTTATGTAAATTTTCAACTTCTTCTAGGAGGTGGGTAAAAGACAGTAAAAGTTCAATAATATTTTTGTATTTATAATATTATAATAAAATGTCTCCAATGTATTACATTGAACTTATATTGGTATTAGGTATCAATTTTGAACTACAATAAATTTAAATAAAATAAATAATAATTAAAATAAAAACTCGGTTTTTAAATAGTAACCCAGTGTTTTCACTATTTATCAAAATTTGAATGTTTTAAAAAAATACCAAAATTTTATCCTAGGAATATTTTGATATTTCAAATCCAAAAATGAATTCCATTTTGAAAAATAAAATTTATAAAATTTCAACAAGTGGGTATTAATATTCATAATGGCTAATTTTAATAATATTTTAATAGCATATCGTTGTTTAGTGAAACTCGGTATTGCGTTCAACGCAAGCTATCGAGGAAAGTCTTGATTGCTTGTAAAGCAATCCAAGCTAGTGTTTTGTGTAGTGAAATATTCCTTTGAGGATGTATATAACATAAAAACAAAATATTTCTCATAGAAATATTTGGTGTTAAACCAATTGAATTTAAAGATCATTCAGAGGTATTCATTTTTCTATGAAAAATTTTACTAAACGGGAAAATGAATGTTTTAATGTTTGTGGTGACGACGAAATCTCTACCACCGTAATCGTTAGTATGCTTCCTCTCTAATCCATTTGTTCTTAAAGGGAAAGGTAATAACTTATTATATTTTTGGGTATTTTGGTAATAAAAATGGGGTTTTATATGGATTATTTAATTTATAATCTTGAAATCATTTCAGGTAATAGAAAATGAAATATTTTTAGTGATATGTAAATATTTTCATTATTTTATGTGTTATAATTTTATAATTTCACTTGGTCATTTGACATGTGATAACATGATAATTCATATGTCGTCTGATGTCGTGATAAACCAGGATGTGTGGTTATGTTATAACCTCCAATGCATTGGGAATAGATGTCAGCTATATGGCTATTACATTTACTGATATGTGTAGAAGTCGACTATATGGTTATTCCATTTATAAATGTTTATGTCAAAAATTACCTATATAAGTTATATGTGGCTTCATCAAGTTTTATGGTAAAATTCATTTTACAAAAGAGTAATCAATGATATTTTATTTAGTGAATGGTATTTACTACTTCATAATGGTAAAAAGTATTACATTTCATAAGGGAATAATGTTTTAAATATTGTTTAAAAATCTAATTGTTTTCCTTCATTGTGTATCCCTAAATGATATTTTTATACTCATCCCACATTATTGAAATCTTTTTCACAGGACATAATGTGGAATTTGGTCCAGGATGGGATCAAAGAAAAGTTAGTTTGTTTAAAACATGGAACTAGACATTACAATTTTTTCAAAGAGTTTTTATCTTATGAAAATTTTCATAATGATTATAAGTGTCTACATGTAGTATTAAAATTCTTATGTATATGTTATGAGATAAATATCAAATTCTCTAAACATGAAAAGATCCTTAATGTGAAATATTTTATTAATTCATGATTGTTTTATGCTTAAGGTTTGGGCCTTAAAGTTGGTATTAGAGGTATGATTAGATAACTTTATAGGTTAGGGTGTTATTTAAGCATATGTGACATAACCATAATGGTTAGCAAGTTATAAAGAGTGATAGTAATATTAGATAAATTTAATGGGGTAAATATGACTTGAATAAGTGTATCTTTGTATTTACCCTCTTCATAAGATATTATATTATGATTTTACATATATACTCACACTGACCATTTGGTTATAGTGAATGGCTAGATCATGGCGGAAAAAAAGTAACAATGGATGTGAATAAAACTATGACGGTTTTCTAAACGAGCAACCAAATGAAATGGAAGATTTATGAAAAATCTTGTGGTTATTCAAAACCCACAATCTTGAGTCATGAATGACCCCTAGAACATTGGTGATTATTATAAGGCATCGTATATATGGAAAACAAATCCCAAAAGAAGTTCATTTAATAATACCAAAGGAATGTATATTAAAAAAACTATGTTTCACTGATGTAGAAAGAACCAACTAAGAAAATGATCAAAAGGACGAGAATATTCATTATATGTGGTAATTAATGTCTTAAGGCATGAACCTACCATGGAAAAATGAAGCATATAGTATACTCCTAGAATGGGGAAAATGTTATTTCAAAGCGATCAATTGATGTTTTTAAATGTGTTGTGAATGGTCATTATACAAATACATGTCATAAGAAGAAGGATATTGAATGAGATCAGTAGGACTATACAAATATTGGTTTACCAACAAATAATTCCATTCCAATTGAGGAAGAAGAAACTAACCATAACCAATGTAATGTATAGATTATTTCTTAGATGATGTTTTGACATTATTGAATCATCTGATATGATTCATGATTTTGTTTATAAGAAAAAAGTATTACAGAATAAGTATGGAATGAATGGTTATTGGATCATGAATAAAAGTTATTGATTAAGAAGTCTACACATTAGGGATTCAAGAGTTGTGCTAGATTTTAGGATGTTGAAATGCATAAAAGTATTATGAATCCTTAGATGATGGGATTATATTGGATTACTTTTACCATTATGTGTAATCTTAATTATTGATATTTACATATTTTATTCAAGCATTTAATAGCTTTTATTTTGAGTATATAGTTAGGAAAAACTATTTGGGACTATATAATCCTTGAATGTGAGGTAATTATCGGTTATTAATTTTTGGGATAAATATGTGAGGTACGAGATAACATTTGTGGTAAAAATAAGTTATGGTTGTTTTTGAAGAATTTATCTCATTTTTTGGAATGTTATAAAATTATATTGTTTTTGAAAAAGGACAACATGTAGATCGTGTGACAACCCATCACATCAGACAATGCTAGGGGAATCTAACCCCCAACCAGATTGTGATTTGGACTTATCTATTACCATTTTAATATGTAAAGTCACTGGTTAGCATGAAAAAATAATTTTAGTTAGATGATTTTACGAATCAAGAATAAGTTGATTTTCAGAACATATATTTTTATTATCTTTATATCCTTAGTATTGGAAAATTATTTGGTGATTATAGGATAATGTTTTTTTTGGAAGTAGTTCTCTCTTTTTGGAACACTAAATGATTAAAGAAAATATAATACTATGGGATCTCATTTGTGGAGTAATCTCTGAAATTATATTTTTGATTAATTAATGTTTTCTTATGGAAATATATAAATTTGGGTTATTTATTCAAATTAATAACATTTGATGTATAATATGTGTTTAGGTAAATTTATTTTTTGTATGGTACATTAAGAGTAGCCGATGTTATTTGGAGATTAATGTTATGATTTTCTATGGAAGACTATGTGAATAAATCCACATGAGTTCTGAGTTTCAATCATATTTTGGGTTACATTGAAGAATTTTTAGGACAACTGTTTATTGAATGGTCTTTGGTGATCTTTGGGTATAGTTGGAAATATTTTTTTTATTAAGAGTCTTATTTATTTTTATAAAGTATTATCCTTTTTTGTGGATTATATGATCTTGTAAAATCTATTTTTGTTTTTGATTATTCCTGAAGATAATGGAAACATATATTTCATCTTTTTTTTGGGATTAACTGACTTTCTAGATGTTTATTCTAGAACTTTAGGTGGGACCATGTTAACATAAATACTCATCATTTGGAGAAAATATAAGTTTTTTTAGAAACTTATTAATGGATGAAACTCTTCATGAAAAGTAAGTATATTAAATTATGTCCTTATTCAATCTCTTAAGTAAATTACCCCAATTTACTAAATGAATCTTAATGAAAAAAATAAGTTTTTTTAATTTTCCTACCTGGAAACCAATGATTGTTCAACCAATAATATGTTTTTTGTTTTCTGTTGGTTAACTTTATCTTCATCATGTTTTATATCTCTCTTCTTCTAAACATGAAACTTAATTTCTCCACTCTATACATGTATTCAAGGAATCCTAGTATGGGCTATATCTAGTGACCTTTGTTCCCCTCTTATGTTTTTTAATGTGATAGTTTTGGTGTCTCTTTTTCTGACATGGGACTTTCAATAATATTTTTGAGCCCAATTTTAAAATTGTGAGGATGCAATTCTCAAAAGGGGGGAGGATGTAACATACTAGGTAAAAAAAGGATGTGATATTTTCATTTTTAACTATAATTTTGAATTAAATAAAAGTGAATTATATGTTTTATTGTGTACACTACAATAAACAATGGGTTTCGTTGATGTCTTATGTTGCATCAAATGCTGAGTCATGATGAAAAATAATAATATAATATTAATTTACTTACTTTCTAACACCTTGCCATTATATTAGAAATAATGAACAAAACTAACCATTTTATTATTACCCATGTTTTTTGAATGTTTTTACATTTATCCAATAAATTTTCCAGCTTAAAATAATAATGAATCCAATTTTAAGAATAGATACTCTAATATTATATAATGGTTGGATTTACAGACATTAGATAAAGAACATTTTTTAAATCTAGTTTTTTTCATTTTTATATGATAGATTTGACAAAATTAAATTCATATTTAGAATAGGGACATCAATATTAACATTGGAGGAAATTTTGGTACTTTTCAGATAATGTTAATTTTTTAGGAATAGTGAAAACTCTTCATCGGGCACTAGGGTTGGTATTTGAAGAAGGTCAGAACCTCTAGGATGTTTCTAGGAAAGTGTAGAAGATAAATTTTTAGGTTTTTCCCGAGCATGAAGGCTCAATGTAGTGTGAGGAGGAGAGGGAAGAGGTGCCCATTTATAAGGGAGGAGAGGGGATCCTTTTAAAAAACTAAAAATATTATTATATTATAAAGACATATTCTCTTTTTAATATCTCCAAATTGATTTATTTTGAAGCTAAGGTGGGTATTGGTCGAAATAATCTCATCTAGTATAATTTGGACAAGATTAGGTTACTATTTTAACCTTATCATTTAGATTTAACTTTAAGTTAAATAATTTTACTATTACCCTATCGTCTTGTTTTCTTGAACTATAAGGTTAATAAACATTCTATAACAAGACAAACAAACCTCAGGTTGTTTATTATTAACATATAAATCCTTATCTATGTCATTTGGCCGATCCTTAGATTTTTAGTAATAAAATAAAAGTTAATAATATAATATTGGTTTTAAAAACTATTTTATGTCAATTTTGACACTATTTGGTAATTGATTTTTTGTGAAAATCATAACAACATGATTAGTTAGAAAAAAGATAATTAAATCAATAATAACATGTCATATTAACCTATAAAATTATTTTAATTCCTAAAAAGTCCCAAATTACATTTATTTGGGTATTTATAATATCATTTTTGTTAATATTTCTTTAATAAGTTAATTACTTAATCATCATTGTGTCAAAAATAAATTAACTTATTAAATGTCTAAAAATTACAAATAAAATACCATTATGTAGGAAATCATTTTATATTTCTAATGAATATTTATAGTTTAAATTATCTTATGTATAACCCTATATTAAAAGTGATTTAGTTATTAAACATTGATTTTTACTATTTTAACTATTTTTTAAATAAAATAATAATAAATGTCCTAATCTAATCCCTTTGGACCTAAATGGTAATATTTTATTCATAAGATTGTTTTTGGTCTAATTATACTTATCCAATATAATTTGTTCATGTGTTAGGGTAATAATAATATCAGTTTTACGCTTAATTACGGTTTTTACTTTTAACCGTGTTAAAAAAGCAAAAAGATACTATTCACAACTAAATTATTTTTATCTTATTGAACCACATTTTACTCCTTCATATTAACTGTGTCTCTCGGATTTTTAAATTTCACTCACAAAAGTGGTAAAATATAGTTTTATGTAAATTTTCAACTTCTTCTAGGAGGTGGGTAAAAGACGGTGAAAAGTTCAATAATATTTTTGTATTTATAATATTATTATAAAATGACTCCAATGTATTACATTGAACTTATATTTGTATTTTGTATCAATTTTGAACTAAAATAAATTTAAATAAAATATATAATAATTAAAATAAAAAGTCGGTTTTTAAATATTAACCTAGTGTTTTCACTATTTATCAAAATTTGAATGTTTTAAAAAAATACCAAAATTTCATCCTAGGCTAATTTCGATATTCCAAATCCAAAAATGAATTCCATTTTGAAAAATAAAATTTATAAAATTTCAACAAGTGGGTATTAATATTCATAATGGCTAGTTTTAATAATATTTTAATAGCATATCGTTGTTTAGTGAAACTCGGTATTGCGTACAACGCAAGCTATCGAGGAAAGTCTTGATTGCTTTTAAAGCAAGCCAAGATAGTGTTTTTTGTAGTGAAAGATTCCTTTGATGATGTATATAACATAAATACAAAATATTTCTCAAAAAAATATCAGGTGTTACACCAGTTGAATTTAAAGATCATTCAGAGGTATTCATTTTTCTATGAAAATTTTTACTAAATTGGAAAATGAATGTTTTAATGTTTGTGGTGACGATGAACTCTCTACCACCGTAATCGTTAGTATTCTTCCTCTCTAATCCATTTGTTCTTAAAGGGAAAGGTAATAACTTATTATATTTTTGGGTATTTTGGTAATAAAAATGGGGTTTTAAATGGATTTTTTAATTTATAATCTTCAAATCATTTCATGTAATAGAAAATGAAATGTTGTTAGTGAAATGTAAATATTTTCAATATTTTATGTGTTATAATTTTATAATTGCACTTGGTCATTTGACATGTGATAACATGATAATTCATATGTTGTCTGGTGTTGTGATAAACCAGGATGTGTGGTTATGTTATAACATCCAATGCATTGGGAATGGATGTCAGCTGTATGGCTATTACATTTACTAATATGTGTAGAAGTAGACTATATGGTTATTCCATTTATGAATGTTTATGTCACAAATTACCTATATAAGTTATGTGTGGCTTCATTAAGTTTTATGGTAAAATTCATTTTACAAAAGAGTAATCAATGATATTTTATTTAGTGAAGGGTATTTACTACTTCATAATGGTAAAACGTATTACATTTCATAAGGGAATAATGTTTTAAATATTGTTTAAAAATCTAATTGTTTTCCTTCATTGTGTATCCCTAAATGATATTTTTATACCCATCCCACATTATTGAAATCTTTTTCACGGGACATAATGTGGAATTTGGTTCAAGATGGGATCATAGAAAAGTCAGTTTGTTTAAAACATGGAACAAGACATTACTCTTTTTTCAAAGTGTTTTTATCTTATGAAAAATTTCATAATGATTATATGTGTCTACATGTAGTATTAAAATTCTTATGTATATGTTATGAGATAAATATCAAATTCTCTAAACATGAAAAGATCCTTAATTTGAAATATTATATTAATTCATGATTGTTTGATGCTTATGGTTTGGGACTTAATGTTGGTATTAGAGGTATGATTAGTTAACATTATAGGTTAGGGTGTTATTTATGCATATGTGACATAACCATAATAGTTAGCCAGTTATAAAGAGTGATAGTAATATTAGATAAATTTAATGGGGTAAATATGACTTGAATAAGTGTATCTTTGTATTTACCCTCTTTAAAAGATATTATATTATGATTTTACATATATACTCACACTGACCATTTGGTTATAGTGAATGGCTAGATCATGGCAGAAAAAAAGTAACAATGGATGTGAATAAAACTATGACGGTCTTCTAAATGAGAAACCGTATGAAATGGGAGATTTATGAAAAATCTTATGGTTATTCGAAACCCACAATATTGAGTCATAATGACCCCTACAACATTGGTGATTATTATAAGGCATCGTATATATGAAAAACAAATCCCTAAAGAAGTTCATTTAATAATACCAAAGGAATGTATATTAAAAATACTATGTTTCAATGATGTAGAAAGAACCAACTAAGAAAAGGATCAAAGGGATGAGAATATTCATTATATGTGGTAATTAATGTCTTAATGCATGAACCTACCATGGAAAAATGATGCATATAGTATACACCTATAATGGGGAAAAAGTTATTTCAAAGTGATCAATTGATGTTATTAAATGTGTTGTAAATGGTCATTATACAAATACATGTCATAAGAATAAGTATATTGAATGAGATCAGTAGGATTATACAAATATTGGTTTACCAACACATAATTCCATTCCAATTGAGGAAGACGAAACTAACCATAACCAATGTAATGTATGGATTATTTCATAGATTATGTTTTGTCATTATTGAATCATCTGATAAGATTCATGATTTTTGTAACACCCCATGTAAATAAAGAATATGAAATTTCATATTTATCCATATTTGTGAATAAAATATTTAAATTACTTTAAAGGGGATGCTATGCTCGATGGCGTACCCAACACGCAACAACGAGTTTCTTGGGAATCTTACGTTGCATTCTAATAATAAAATAATATTATTTTAAATGGTAGTTAACATGTAGCCGTTGTATTGGAAGGAATGGATATAAATAACTAAAATATGATTATATATGTTTTTAAATGTTTTTACATTTATCCAATAAAAGATAAAGGCTTAAAATACGGAAAGAATTAAATTTTAGGCATATATGCCCTAGTTTTCACTAAAGGATCACTTATAGCCTTTTGATGGTGAACCGTCATTAAATATAGTTTTGATGGATCTTATAATTTCTATTGGACCAAATATAACTCTTCTATAGGTTCGGGACATCAAATTTTACTTTGTGTAAATTTTTGGTACCTTTCTGATAAAGTTCTTTTTTTTAATGAATAGTGTAAAATGTTGTATTTTTATTCAAAACCTCTTTTTAATCTAATTTATTTATATGATTAGATTATCTTTTTAATTGGTTTTAAAGTGAAATTAGAAAATATTTTTACCATTAAATCCAATAGTGGTCGTTGGAATTGATTTCACTTTGAAATCAGACTTAAACTAGTGTCAATCTTTTGATACTTATTGTTTTATAAAAACACGCTATTTGCTCTGACATCGGGAATTAATTATTAAACTAATTAATGTGACTAATATGTTTTGAATTTTGTAAAACTGACTTCAATTTTGAATTCGGAATATCAAATATAGCTTAGGGTGAAGTTTTGGTATTTTTCTGAAAAACTCCAATTTTTGATGAATAGTGAAACCACTAAGTGGTAATCAAGCAAACTCATTTTTCAGTTAAATGAATGTTTACCACTAATGTGTATTGAATTTTGAAAATCCGAAATACATGGTTGTCATTAAGAAGTAAAATGTGGTTCAATGGGATAAAAATAATTTTGTGGTGAATAGTAACTTATTAAGTTCTTAATCGCGATTAGTGGTAATTAGGGTAGTTTAAGGTATAAATAATGGTTTATTAATATGAAATGACCTAGACACATGTCCCAACCTTATTGGTTGTGTCATGGCCGACCAAGACAAGCCATGGGTCAACTTGGGGGCCCCATGGAGACACTTTGGTTGGGAAATGACATAAATAACTTTTTATTTAATCTAAAAGTAAAAAATGACACAAACATAATATGTTTTACGAAAAAAAAATTTACATGGGGTTATAAAGATCAGATTTTTGATTATAAATAGTCATTGGAAATATGAAAAGATTTCCTACATCATAGTGTTTTTTTCATAATTTTTAGATATTAAATAAATTAAATTATTTATGACATAATAATTATGCAGCGATGACATCATTATTTGATGATTTAAATAAAATGGAAAGATAATGTAAAATCTATGAACTAAACATGTCCAAAACCAATTGGATGAGTGGATTTCGAACCCATATCACCTTATCCACTAATTATATCAATGTGGGACCTTTTAAAACCGAAACACATTTTCAAATAAAGTAATATTTCCTTACTTTCCAAAAGTGCCCCTCCTCTCCTCTTATAAAAGGCCCCCACCTCTACCTGATTTCACACACTCCTCAAGCCTTTGGCTCGGCCAACCCCTTCCCATTTACTCTCTCCACATCCGTATCCTCATCGTAGAGGATTCACTTTGGGAATAAGCCTTTCAAAGGAAGCCATTAGGATCAAATCAAAGGGAGTTACACTTTTAAAGGTAATTCATTCTCTCTTGTTCATTTGTTTTATTTTGCTTCTACAACCCTCTAAACTCTTTTTATTTACTTCTTTTGTAACAAAACCAGTATCTTCAATATACTAGGATTATTTTATAAGATTTATTCGAGCTACACTCTCACACAACTACATCAAATTGTTAAAGAACATACGGTTTCCGTGGATGACGAAATTCTGCCTCCCGAAACGATGATTGTTCAATACTAATTTAACACCTTAAAAGGTGTCCATTATGATGTAACTATTTTTATATATGATATATAATATGTTTCTTTTTTCTTTAAGCTTCTGTATTTTTCATTTTGGGCACACCTTTATGGTTTCCATTATTGGTAAACACGATATCTTCATTTAAGGAAGTGCGGACTACAGCCCCCTCAAAGTGATGTGATTTGTTAATGCCATATGCGGGACGTGTAAAGGATGGATTTAAAGTTATTATATATGATGTTATACTGGAATTATAATATACATCTATATCATTATTATTTCTTTCCATTAAAGTATGATATAGAAATGAAAGTAGCGTTCATGCGTATGTACGGCTTACCGTCTCCATGAACGGTGCATTTCATTTCATATCCCCAAATGTAATGTACTATTATAAGTACATATATATAATGCATATATATGATGTATGATACATATAAATGATTAATATAATTCTGGAATTAAAATATACATACATCTCATATAGTTTTAATTCCATTAATACGACATAGAAATGAAAGTAGCGTTCATGCGTACGTACGGCTTACCGTCTCCATGAACGGTGCATTTCATTTCTTTCCTCTAAATGATTATGTGATTTTATAAATACATGTATATGCTGGATATATATGATATATATTATATCCAAATCCGGAATGTCATTTTTGGATATGAAGAAACTTTGACCACACGAACATCATGTAATTGTAAGAAGTCCACTTTCGACTTAAGAACCAAATATCGACAAAACAAACATGATTAACTTAAATGATTAAATAATGTTTATAACATGGTAATAAGTGATATAAAAGGAATAATGAAAATTAAAAAGGTTCTTAAGGAAGTATAAATTAACTCAAAGTTTATTATTCAGGATATTAAAGAGCGATCGAGTCATGTTCGACCCGAGGTAAGGGATCCTACTCCTCTCTTTCTTTTTAAGTACACTCTTTTATGTCATTCCTTTTAAGCTCATATTTATTATGATTGGGGATGTTATTTTAAATTACTCCCACTGTACTTATTATGTTCATATGATGAGAGACCCTATTTCCTCTCATCAATCCATTTTGGAAGTTTTGAGTGGCGCCGTTAGGCTGCCGAGTTTTCGTAATGGATTTTTCATCCCACTTTTATTCCCGTATGATTTAAGCTACATTTCCCACAAATTCCATTGAGTGGTGTATGTACTTCCCATTATTCAACTCTTTGTGTAATATACTTTTGTTTCTGAGTATTTACATCAATGATCTATTGTCCTTCTTTAATGGGGTGTGTGTTTTGAAAGATACCCAAGTCGGTAAGGGAACCTTTCACCCTCCTCTTTTTTAAAAGACTTCTTTTGTTGGGTAATTTAATTTGCATATTGTTATGTTGGGATATGTTATCATATATCCTTATTGATGTAAATTTTATGTCCATGTGACGAGATACACTTTTTATCTCTCATCTACTCATTTTGATGTGATGTCGTTAGGCTGTCAAGGGAACATTTATCCCAATTTCGATTTCTTTGGGTTCAACATGTAGTTATTGAATATGTCATCCTTTGAATATGTGTGAATGACCTTTTATTGTTTTACACTTAATATCCACTTATATTGGGTGTATTTATATTTATCACACATAATTTTGAGATTGATTTATCCTTAATTTAAGGATACCTTCTTTATAAGGGATTTCATCACATTTGACATTTCTATTGAGAATTAATTGTTGTTATGCACCAATTCACTATTAAATAGTGTGTGTACTGTACTTTGACATATTATAACATGAATCCCTTTATTCTCATGATATTATAAAGTTGGGATTAAATGTTATTCCGCAATTATTTGTATTCAAGAGTCTCTCTTTTTTTAAAAAACTCTTTATCAAAAATATCGTTTTAAATGTTTTAAAGATTTATTATTCTAAATATTTATATTTAATGTCCATGTTTTCAAAATAGTTTTCAGTATTTATTTATATGGACATTAATGTCTTAAAATTATAATTCCATTAAAATCTTCAAAGTGGTATGGGACACATTGATTCAAAAATCTATTTTAAATGGTTTTTGAAAATGGATTGATTAATTCAATATCTGGGAATTACTTATTGTGATTGTAAATGAAATGTTGTTATTGAAATGTTTATATTATCAATATTTTATGTGTAATAATGGTACTTGGACATTATGACGAGTGGTGTCGTGAATACCAGGACGGGTGGTTACGTTATAACCTCCAATGCATTGGGTATGGAAGTCGGCCGTATGGCTATTCCATTAAGTATGTATGGAAATTGGCCGTATGGATATTCCATTAAGTGATATTTGTGGAAGTCGACCGTATGGTTATTCCACTTAAGTATGTTTATGTCCCAAGTTACCTTTATATATGTTATGTGTGCTTTATATGGGTTTTATGGTAATCCTTTGGTTACAAAAAGGTAAGTAATGATATTTTATTCAGTGAAGAGTTTTTACTACTTCATAAAGGTGAAATGTATTACTTTGATAAAGTATACATGGTTTACTTTTTGATAAACAAACAGTTTTTATTCTTTGTGTATCCCTTACAAAGTTTTTATGCTCATCCCATGTTTTTGAAATGTTTTTCACAGGACATAGAGTTGAATAGTGTCAAGGATGGGATCAAGGGAAATTCATGCTACCTAAAAACATGGAACTATACATGTTTCTTTTTAGGAGTTTTTATTTTATGGAAATTTAGTAGAAGCGACTACTTTGTAATCTTTTGAGATGTAATAGTTATGTCCTAATTCTCTATAACACTAAACCTGAACATATCCTCAATGTGAATTAGTCATTTATTTCAATATTAAGTAAGGTTTAAGGCTGGGGCCTTATAATTTTGTTTATAGGAAAAAAATATTTTAGAATAAGTATGGAATGAATGGTTATTGGATCATGAATAAAATTTAATGATTAAGAAGTCTACACATTAGGGATTCAAGAGTTGTGCTATATTTTAGGATTATGAAATGATTAAAAGTATTACGAATCATTAGATGATGGGATTATATTGGATGACTTTTACCAGTATGTGTAATCCTAATTATCGATATGTACAAGTTTCATTCAAGTATTTAATAGCTTTTATTTTGAGTATATAGTTATGAAAAACTATTTGGGACTATATAATCATTGAATGTGAGGTAATTATCGGTTATTAATTTTTGGGATAATGATGTGAGGTATGAGATAACATTTGTGGTAAAAATAAGTTATGGTTGTTTTTGAGAAATTTATCTCATTTTTTGGAATGTTATAAAATTATATTTTTTTTTGAAAAAGGACAATATGCAGATCGTGTGACAACCCATCACATCAGACAATGCTAGGGGAATCTAACCCCCAACCAGATTGTGTTTTGGATTTATCTATTACTAGTTGAATATGTAAAGTCACTGGTTAGCATGAAAAACTCATTTTAGTTAGATGATTTTACGAATCAAGAATATGTTGATTTTCAGAACATATATTTTTATTAACTTTATATCCTTAGTATTGGAAAATTATTTGGTGATTATAGGATAATGTTTTTTTTGGAAGAGGTTCTCTCTTTTTGGAACACTAAATGATTAAGGAAAATATAATACTATGGGATCTCATTTGTGGAGTAATTGCTGAAATTATATTTTTGAATAATTAATGTTTTCTTATGGAAATATATAAATTTGGGTTATTTATTGAAATTAATAACATTTCTTGTATAATATGTGATTAGGTAAATTTATTTTTTGTATGGTACATTAAGAGCCGTCGATTTTATTTGGAGATAAAAGTTATGATTTACTATGGAAGAATATGTGATTAAATCCACATGAGTTCTGAGTTTCAATCATATTCTGGGTTACATTGAAGAATTTTTAGGAAAACTGTTTATTGAATGGTCTTTGGTGATCTTTGGGTATTGTTGGACATATTTTTTGTATTAAGAGTCTTATTTATTTTTATAAAGTATTATCCTTTTTTGTGGATTCTCTGATCTTGTAAAATCTATATTTTTTATTATTCCTAATGATAATGGAAACATATATTTCATCTTTTTTTAGGGATTACCTAACTTTCTAGATGTTTATTCTAGAACTTTAGGTGGGACCATGTCAACATAAATACTTATCATTTGGAGAAAATATGAGTTTTTTAGAAACTTATTAATGGATGAAACTCTTCATGAAAAGTAAGTATATTAAATTATGTACTTAGTCAATCTCTTAAGTAAATTCCCCAAATTTACGAAATGAATCTTAATGAAAAAAATAAGTTTGTTTACTCTTCCTACCTGGAAACCAATGATTGTTCAACCAATAATATGTTTTTTGTTTTCTGTTGGTTAACTTTATCTTCATCATGTTTATATCTCTCTTCTTCTAAACATGACACTTACATTCTTCACTATATCCATGTATTCAAGGAATCCTAGTATGGGCTATATCTAGTGACCTTTGTCCCCCTCTTAAGTTTTTTAATGTGATAGTTTTGGTGTCCCTTTTTCTGACATGGGACTTTCAATAATATTTTTGAGCCCAATTTTAAAATTGTGAGGATGTAATTTTCAAAAGGGGAGAGGATGTAACATACTAGGTAAAAAAGGATGTGATATTTTCATTTTTAATAATATTTATGAATTAAAAAAAAGGGAATTATATGTTTTATTGTGTACACTTCAAGAAACAATGGGTTTCGTTGATGTCTTATGTTGCATCAAATGCTGAGTCATGCAAAAAAATAATAATATAATATTAATTTACAAGCTTACTAACACCTTGCCATTATATTAGAAGGAATGAACAGAACTAACCATTTTATTATTACACATGTTTTTTAAATGTTTTTACATTTATCCAATAAATTTTCCGGCTTAAAATAATAATGAATCCAATTTTAAGAATAGATACTCAAATATTATGTAATGATTGAATTTACAGACTTTAGATAAAGAACATTTTTTAAATCTAGTCTTTTTCATTTTTATATGCGAGATTTGACAAAATTAAATTCATATTTAGAATAGGGACATCAATATTAACATTGGAGAAAATTTTGGTACTTTTCAGATAATGTTAATTTTTTATGAATAGTGAAAACTCCTCATCGGGCACTAGGGTTGGTCTTTGAAGAAGACCAGAACCTCAAGGATGTTTCTAGGGAAGTGTCAATGATAATTTTTCAGGGTTGGCCAGAGCATGAAGGCTCAATGTAGTGCGAGGATGAGAGGGAAGATGTTCCTGTTTATAAGGGAGGAGAGGGGATCCTTTGGAAAAACTAAAAATATTATTATATTATCAAGTCATATTCTGTTTTTAATAGCTCCAAATTGATTTATTTTAAAGCTAAGGTGGGTATTGGTCGAAATAATCTCATCTAGTAGAATTTGGACAAGATTAGGTTACTATTTTAACCTTATCATTTTGATTTAACTTTAAGTTAAATAATTTTACTATTACCTTGTCGTCTTGTTTTCTTACACTATAAGGTTAATACACATTCTATAACAAGACAAACGAACCCCAAGTTGTTTATTATTAACATATAGAGACTTATCTAATTTATTTGGACGATCCTTAGATTTTTAGTTATAAAATAATAATTAATAATATAATATTGGTTTTAAAAATTATTTTATGTCAATTTTGGCACTATTTGGCAATTGATTTTTTTTGAAAATCATAACAACATGATTAGTTCTAAAAAAGATAATTAAATCAATAATAACATGTCATATTAACCTATAAAATTATTTTAATTCATAAAAAGTCTCAAATTACATTTATTTGGGTATTTATAATATCAATTTTGTTAATATTTCTTTAATAAGTTAATTACTTTATCCTCATTGTGTCAAAAATAAATTAAATTATTTAATGTCTAAAAATTACAAATAAAACACCATTATGTAGGAAAAATTTTTATATTTCTAATGAATATTTATAGTTTAAATTATCTTATTTATAACCCTATATTAAAAGTGTTTTTGTTATTAAACATTGATTTTTACTATTTTATCTATTTTTAGAATAAAATAATAATAAATGTCCTCATCTAATCCATTTGGACATAAATGGTCATATTTTATTCGTATGGTTGTTTTTGGTCGAATTATACTTATCCAATAGAATTAGGTCATGTGTTAGGGTAATAATAATATCAGTTTTACACTTAATTGCAGTTTTAACTTTTAACCGTGGTAAAAAAGTAAAAATATACTATTTACAACTAAATTATTTTTATCTTATTGAACCACATTTTAATCCTTCATATTAATTGTGTCTCTCGGATTTTTAAAATTCCACTCAGAAAAGTGGTAAAATTTAGTTCTATGTAAATTTTCTACTTCTTCTAGGAGGTGGGTAAAAGACGGTGAAAAGTTCAATAATATTTTTGTATTTATAACATTATAATAAATTGACTCCAATGTATTACATTGAACTTATATTGGTATTATGTATCAATTTTGAACTAAAATAAATTTAAATAAAATAAATAATAATTAAAATAAAAAGTCGGTTTTTAAATAGTTACCCAGTGTTTTCACTATTTATCAAAATTTGAATGTTTTAAAAATATACCAAAATTTCATCCTAGGCTAATTTCGATATTCCAAATCCAAAAATGAAGTCCATTTTGAAAAATAAAATTTATAAAATTTCAACAAGTGGGTATTAATATTCATAATGGCTTGTTTTAATAATATTTTAATAGCATATCGTTGTTTAGTGAAACTCGGTATTGCGTACAACACAAGCTATCGAGGAAAGTCTTGATTACTTGTAAAGCAAGCCAAGATAGTGTTTTGTGTAGTGAAATATTCCTTTGATGATGTATATAACATAAAAGCTAAATATTTCTCATAATAATATCGGGTGTTACACAAATTGAATTTAAAGATAATTCAGAGGTATTCATTTTTCCATGAAAAATTTTACTAAACGGGAAAATAAATGTTTTAATGTTTGTGGTGACGATGAACTCTCTACCACCGTAACCGTTAGTAGGCTTGCTCTCTAATCCATTTGTTCTTAAATGGAAAGGTAATAAATTATTATATTTTTGGGTATTTTGGTACTAAAATGGGGTTTTAAATGGATTTTTTAATTTATAATCTTCAAATCATTTCATGTAATAGAAAATGAAATGTTGTTAGTGAAATGTAAATATTTTCAATATTTTATGTGTTATAATTTTATAATTGCATATTTTCATTTGACATGTGATAATATGATAATTTATATGTCGTCTGGTTACGTGATAAACCAGGATGTGTGGTTATGTTATAACCTCCAGTGCATTGGGAATGGATGTCAGCTATATGGCTATTAAATTTACTGATATGTGTAGAAGTCGACTATATGGTTATTCCATTTATGAATGTTTATGTCACAAATTACCTATATATGTTATGTGTGGCTTCTTTATGTTTTACGGTAAAAATCATTTTACAAAAGAGTAATCAATGATATTTTATTTAGTGAAGGGTATTTACTGCTTCATAATGGTAAAAAGTATTACATTTCATAAGGGAATAATGTTTTAAATATTGTTTAAAAATCTAATTGTTTTCCTTCATTTTTTATCCCTAAATGATATTTTTATACTCATCCCACAATATTGAAATCTTTTTCACGGGACATAATGTGGAATTTGGTTCAGGATGGGATCAAAGAAAAGTCAGTTTGTTTAAAACATGGAACTAGACATTACTCTTTTTTCAAAGAGTTTTTATCTTATAAAAAATTTCATAATGATTAGAAGTTTCTACATGTAGTATTCAAATTATTATGTATATGTTATGAGATAAATATCAAATTCTATAAACATGAAAAGATCCTTAATGTGAAATATTATATTAATTCATGATTGTTTGATGCTTAAGGTTTGGGCCTTAATGTTGGTATTAGAGGTCTTATTAGATAACTTTATAGGTTAGGGTGTTATTTAAGCATATGTGACATAACCATAATGGTTAGCTAGTTATAAAGAGTGATAGTAATATTAGATAAATTTAATGGGGTAAATATGACTTGAATAAGTGTATCTTTGTATTTACCCTCTTCATAAGATATTATATTATGATTTTACATATATACTCACACTGACCATTTGGTTATAGTGAATGGCTAGATCATGGCGGAAAAAAAGTAACAATGGATGTGAATAAAACTATGACGGTCTTCTAAATGGGCAACCGAATGAAATGGGAGATTTATGAAAAATCATGAGGTTATTCGAAACCCACAATCTTGAGTAATGAATGACCCCTAGAACATTATTGGTATTATAAGGCATCGTATATACGAAAAACAAATCCCTAAAGAAGTTCATTTAATAATACCAAAGGAATGTATACAAAAAAAACTATGTTTCAATGATGTAGAAATAACTAACTAAGAAAATGATCAAAGGGACGAGAATATTCATTATATGTGGTAATTAATGTCTTAATGCATGAACCTACCATGAAAAAATGAAGCATATAGTATACTCCTAGAATAGGGAAAAAGTTATTTCAAAGCGATCAATTGAAGTTTTTAAATGTGTTGTGAATAGTCATTATACAAAAACATGTCATAAGAAGAAGGATATTGAATGAGATCCGTAGGAATATACAAATATTGGTTTACCAACACATAATTACATTCCCATCGATGAAGAAGAAACTAACAATAACCAATGTAATGTATGGATTATTTCTTAGATGATGTTTTGACATTATTGAATCATCTGATATGATTCATGATTTTGTTTGTAGGAAAAAAGTATTACAGAATAAGTATGGAATGAATGGTTATTGGATCATGAATAAAATTTAATGATTAAGAAGTCTACACATTAGGGATTCAAAAGTTGTTCTATATTTTAGGATGATGAAATGCTTAAAATTATTACGAATCATTAGATGATGGGATTATATTGGATGACTTTTACCAGTATGTGTAATCCTAATTATTGATATGTACAAATATTATTCAAGTATTTAAAAGTTTTAGTTTGAGTATATAGTTATGAAAAACTATTTGGGACTATATAATCCTTGAATGTGAGGTAATTATCAGTTATTAATTTTTGGGATAAATATGTGAGGTACGAGATAACATTTGTGGTAAAAATAAGTTATGGTTGTTTTTGGAGAATTTATCTCATTTTTTGGAATGTTATAAAATTATATTGTTTTTGAAAAAGGACAACATGAAGATCGTGTGACAACCCATCACATCAGACAATGCTAGGGGAATCTAACCCCCAACCAGATTGTGATTTGGATTTACTTATTACCAGTTGAATATGCAAAGTCACTGGTTAGCATGAAAATCTCATTTTAATTAGATGGTTTTACGAATCAAGAATATGTTTATTTTCAGAACATATATTTTTATTAACTTTATATCCTTAGTATTGGAAAATTATTTGGTAATTATAGGATAATGTTTTTTTGGAAGAGGTTCTCTCTTTTTGGAACACTAAATGATTAAGGAAAATATAATTCTATGGGATCTCATTTGTGGAGAAATTGCTGAAATTATATTTTGTAATAATTAATGTTTTCTTATGGAAATATATAAATTTGGGTTATTTAATGAAATTAATAACATTTCATGTATAATATGTGATTAGGTAAATTTATTTTTTGTATGGTACATTAAGAGTAGTCTATGTTATTTGGAGATAAATGTTATGATTTACTATGGAATACTATGTGATTAAATACACATGAGTTATGAGTTTCAATCATATTTTGGGTTACATTGAAGAATATTTATGACAACTGTTTATTGAATGGTTGGATTTACAGACTTTAGATAAAGAACATTTTTTAAATCTAGTTTTTTTCATTTTTATATGCTAGATTTGACAAAATTAAATTCATATTTAGAATAGGGACATCAATATTAACATTGGAGGAAATTTTGGTACTTTTCACATAATATTAATTTTTTTATGAAAAGTGAAAACTCCTCATCGGGCACTATGGTTGGTCTTTGAAAAAGCCCGGAACCTCTAGGATGTTTCTAGGGAAGTGTAGAAGATAATTTTTCAGGGTTGGCCAGAGAATGAAGGCTCAATGTAGTGTGAGGAGGAGAGGGAAGAGGTTCCCTTTTATAAGGGAGGAGAAGGGATCCTTTGGAAAAACAGAAAATATTATAATATTATAAAGTCATATTCTATTTTTAATAGCTGAAAAATGATTTATTTTAAATGTAAGGTGGGTATTGGTCGAAATAATCTCATCTAGTAGAATTTGGACAAGATTAGGTTAATATTTTAACCTTATCATTTACATTTAACATTAAGTTAAATAATTTTACTATTACCCTGTCGTCTTGTTTTCTTACACTATAAGGTTAATAAAAATTCTATAACAAGACAAAAGAACCCCAAGTTGTTTATTATTAACATATATAGCCTTATCTAAGTCATTTGGCCGATCCTTGGAGTTTTAGTAATAAAATAACAATTAATAATATAATATTGGTTTTAAAAACTATTTTATGTCAATTTTGACACTATTTGGTAATTGATTTTTTGTGAAAATCATAACAACATGATTAGTTCGAAATAAGTTAATTAAATCATTAATAACATGTCATATTAACATATAAAATTATTTTATTTCATAAAAAGTCACAAATTACCTTTATTTGGGTATTTATAATATCAATTTTGTTAATATTTAATTAATAATGTAATTACTTCATCATCATTGTGTCAAAAATAAATTAACTATTTTATGTCTAAAAATTACAAATAAAATACCATTATGTAGGAAATCTTTTCAAATTTCTAATGGATATTTATAGTTTATTTTATCTTTTTTATAACCCTATATTAAAAGTGTTTTAGTTATTAAACATTGTTTATTACTATTTTAACTATTTTTTAAATAAAATAATAATAAATGTCCTAATCTAATCCATTTGGACCTAAGTGGTCATATTTTATTCATAAGGCTGTTTTTGGTCGAATTATACTTATACAATAGAGTTAGGTCATGTGTTAGGGTAATAATAATATCAGTTTTACCATTAATTATCGTTTTAACTTTTAACTGTGGTAAAAAATTAAAATGATACTATTCACAACTAAACTATTTTTATCTTATTGAACCACATTTTACTCCTTCATATTAACTGTGTCTCTCGGATTTTTAAAATTCCACTAAAAAATTTTGTAAAATTTAGTTTTATGTAAATTTTCAACTTCTTCTAGGAGGTGGGTAAAAGACGGTGAAAAGTTCAATAATATTTTTATATTTATAACATTATTATAAAATGACTCCAATGTATTACAGTGAACTTATATTGGTATTCTGTATCAATTTTGAAGTAAAATAAATTTTTATAAAAAAAATAATAATTAAAATAAAAATGTGGTTTTTAAATAGTGACCTAGTGTTTTCATTATTTATCAAAATTTGAATGATTTAAAAAAATACCAAAATTTTATCCTAGGCTAATTTCGATATTCCAAATCCAAAAATGAAGTCCATTTTGAAAAATAAAATTTATAATATTTCAACAAGTGGGTATTAATATTCATAATGGCTAGTTTTAATAATATTCTAATAGCATATCGTTGTTTAGTGAAACTCGGTATTGCGTACAACGCAAGCTATTCAGGAAAGTCTTGATTGCTTGTAAAGCAAGCCAAGCTAGTGTTTTGTGTAGTGAAATATTTATTTTATGATGTATATAACATAAAAACCAAATATTTCTCATAAAAATATCGGGTGTTTCACCAATTGAATTTAAAGATCATTCAGAGGTATTCATTTTTCTATGAAAAAATTTACTAAACGGGAAAATGAAGGTTTTAATGTGTGTGTTGACGATGAACTCTCTACCACCGTAATCGTTAGTATGCTTCCTCTCTAATCTATTTGTTCTAAAAGGGAAAGGTAATAACTTATTATATATTTGGGTATTTTCGTAATAAAAATATGATTTCAAATGGATTTTTTAATTCATAATCTTGAAATCATTTGATGTAATAGAAAATGAAATGTTGTTAGTGAAATGTAAATATTTTCAATATTTTATGTGTTATAATTTTATAACTTCACTTGGTCATTTGACAGGTGAAAACAAGATAATTCATGTGTCGTCTGTTGTCCTGATAAACCAGGATATGTGGTTATGTTATAACCTCCAATGCATTGGGAATGAATGTTAGTTGTATGGCTATTAAATTTACTGATATGTGTAGAAGTAGACTATATGATTATTTCATTTATGAATTTTTATTTCACAAATTACCTATATAAGTTATGTGTGGCTTCTTTAAGTTTTATGGTAAAATTCATTTTAAAAAAGGGTAATCAATGATATCTTATTTAGTGAAGGGTATTTACTACTTCATAATGGTAAAAAGTATTACATTTCATAAGGGATTCATGTTTGAAATATTGTTTAAAAATCTAATTGTTTTCCTTCATTGTGTATCCCTAAATGATATTTTTATACTCATCCCACATTATTGAAATCTTTTTCACGGGACATAAAGTGGAATTTGGTCCAGGATGGGATCAAAGAAAATTCAGTTTGTTTAAAACATGGATCTAGACATTACTCTTTTTTCAAAGAGTTTTTATATTATGAACAATTTCATAATGATTAGAAGTGTCTACATGTAGTATTCAAATTCTTATGTATATGTCATGAGATAAACAACAAATTCTCTAAACATAAAAGGATCCTTAATGTGAAATATTATATTAATTCATGATTGTTTGATGCTTAAGGATTGGGCCGTACATTTGGTATTAGAGGTCTGATTAGATAACTTTATAGGTTAGGGTGTTATTTAAGCATATGTGAAATAACCATAATGGTTTGCCAGTTATAAAGAGTGATAGTAATATTAGATAAATTTAATGGGGTAAATATGACTTGAATAAGTGTATCTTTGTATTTACCCTCTTCATAAGATATTATATTATGATTTTACATATATACTCACACTGCCGATTTGGTTATAGTGAATGGCTAGATCATGGCGGAAAAAATTAACAACGGATGTGAATAAAACTATGACGGTCCTCTAAATGAGCAGTCGAATGAAATTAATGATTTATGAAAAATCTTGTGGTAATTCGAAACCCACAATCTTGAGTCATGAATGACCCCTAGAACATTGGTGATTATTATAAGGCATTGTATATACGAAAAACAAATCCCTAAAGAAGTTTATTTAATAATGCCAAATGAATGTATATTAAAAAAACTATGTTTCAATGATGTAGAAAGAACCAATTAAGAAAATGATCAATGGGACGAGAATATTCATTATATGTGGTAATTAATGTCTTAATGCATGAACCTACCATGGAAAAATGAAGCATATAGTATACTCCTAGAATGGGGAAAAATTTATTTCAAAGCGATCAATTGATGTTTTTAAATGTGATGTGAATTGTCATTATACAAATACATGTCATAAGATGAAGGATATTGAATGAGATCAGTAAGACTATACAAATATTGGTTTACCAACACATAATTCCATTCCAATTGAGGAAGAAGAAACAAATCATAACCTATGTAATGTATGTATTATTTCTTAGATGATGTTTTGACATTATTGAATCATCTGATCTGATTCATGATTTTGTTTGTAGGAAAAAAGTATTAGAGAATAAGTATTGAATGAATGAATATCAGATCATGAATAAAATTTAATGATTAAGAAGTCTACACATTAGGGATTCCAGAGTTGTGCTAGATTTTAGGATGATGAAATGCTTAAAAGTATTACGAATCATTAGATGATGGGATTATATTGGATGACTTTTACCATTATGTGTAATCCAAATTATTGATATGTACAAATTTTATTAAATTATTTAATAGCTTTTATTTTGAGTTTATAGTTATGAAAAACTATTTGGGACTATATAATCCTTGAATATGATGTAATTAATGGTTATTAATTTTTGGGATGAAGATGTGAGGTACGAGATAACATTTGTGGTAAAAATAAGTTATGGTTGTTTTTGAAGAATTTATTTCTTTTTTTGGAATGTTATAAATTTATATTGTTTTTTAAGAAGGACAACATGCAGACCGTGTGACAACCAATCACATCAGACAATGCTAGGGGAATCTAACCCCCGACCAAATTGTGATTTGGATTTATCTATTACCAGTTGAATATGTGAAGTCACTGGTTAGTATGAAAAACTCATTTTAGTTAGATAATTTTACGAATCAAGAATAAGTTGATTTACAGAACATATATTTTTATTAAATTTATATCCTTAGTATTGGAAAATTATTTGGTGATTATAGGATAATGTTTTTTTTGGAAGAGGTTCTCTCTTTTTGGAACACTAAATGATTAAGGAAAATACAATACTATGGGATCTCATTTGTGGAGTAATTGCTGAAATTATATTTTTGAATAATTATTTTTTTCTTATGGAAATATATAAATTTGGGTTATTTATTGAAATTAATAACATTTCATGTATAATATGTGATTAGGTAAATTTATTTTTTGTATGTTACATTAAGAGTAGTCTATGTTATTTGGAGATAAATATTGTGATTTACTATGGAAGACTATGTGATTAAATCCACATGAGTTCTGAGTTTCAATCATATTTTGGGTTACATTGAAGAATTTTTAGGACAACTGTTTATTGAATGGTCTTTAGTGATCTTTGGTTATTGTTGGATATATTTTTTGTATTAAGAGTCTTATTTATTTTTATAAAGTATTATTCTTTTTTGTTGATTATCTGATCTTGTAAAATCAATATTTGTTTTTGATTATTATTGAAGATAAAGGAAACATATATTTCTTTTTTTGGGATTACCTGACTCTCTAGATGTTTATTCTAGAACTTTAGGTGCAACCATGTCAACATAAATACTCATCATTTGGAGAAAATATGAGTTTTTTTAGAAACTTATTAATGGATGAAACTCTTCATGAAAAGTATGTATATTAAATTATGTCCTTAGTCAATCTCTTAAGTAAATTCCCCAAATTTACTAAATGAATCATAATGAAAAAAATAAGTTTGTTTACTTTTCCTACTGGAAACCAATGATTGTTCAACCAATAATATGTTTTTTGTTTTCGGTTGGTTAACTTTATCTTCATCATGTTTTATATCTCTCATCTTCAAAACATGACACATACTTTATCCACTATATCCATGTATTAAGGAATCCTGGTATGGGCTATATCTAGTGACCATTTTTCCCCTCTTATGTTTTTTAATGTGATAGTTCTGGTGTCTCTTTTTCTGACGTGGGTCTTTCAATAATATTTTTTAGCCCAATTTTAAAATTCTGAGGATGCATTTTTCAAAAGGGGGGAGGATGTAACATACTAGTTAAAAATGGATGTGATATTTTCATTTTTAATAATATTTTTGAATTAAATAAAAGGAAATTATATGTTTTATTGTGTACACTACATGAAACAATGGGTTTCGTTGATATCTTATGTTGCATCAAATGCTGAGTCCTACTAAAAAATAATAATATAATATTATTTTACATGCTTGCTAACACCTTGCCATTATATTGGAAGGAATGAATAGAACGAACCATTTTATTATTACACATGTTTTTTAAATGTTTTTACATTTATCCAATAAATTTTCCGGCTTAAAATAATAATGAATCCCAATTTAAGAATAAATACTCTAATATTATGTAATGGTTGGATTTACAGACTTTAGATAAATAACATTTGTTAAAACACGTTTTTTTTCATTTTTATATGCTAGATTTGACAAAATTAAATTCATATTTAAAATAGGGACATCAATATTATCATTGGAGGAAATTTTTGTACTTTTCAGATAATGTTACTTTTTTCTGAATAGTGAAAACACAATATTTTAATTTAAAACAGCCTTTTAATATAATTTATTTTTATGGAATGATTATTTTTTTAATTAATTTTAAAGTGTAATTAGATATTATTTTTATTATTTAATCCAATTTAGGTAATTTGTTGTAATTTCACTTTGAAATTGGACATAAATAGTGTCAATCATTTGATAGTTATAATTTCATAAAAACAAGCTTTTTGTTTTGACAATGAGAAATAATTTTAAATAAATTTCTTCTAATTCTATGTTTTGAATTTGAAAAAAATAGATTCTGAATTGGGAATAAAGAAGTCCAAATTATGTAAATCAGTATCATTTATTTTTAGTCATTATGAATATTTAATTTAGTAAAAATATTTTATTTACCATGGTTAAAATGAAAATCTGTTAAATAAAGGTAATCAATTAATATTATTATTATAATAAATTACACTAAAATGTTTCCTAATTTTATTGTTTGATATATTTATGACCATTTTCATCCATGGTTATATTTTAGGACCCCATAGAGCCACATGGGAGTTATAATGACACATTATATTTAATATTTCAATGTAAAGAGAAAAATGACAAGAACATATATATTTTAGTAAATCATTATTTAGATGGTGTAATAATAGTTTTATCATTGAATATAAATATTAATTTGAAATTTAAAATATTTCCTACATCATGGTTTTTTATATAGAATTTTTAGTCATCACATAAATAAATTTATTTATGAAATAATTATGATGTAATGAGAACCTCATTAATTAATGCTTTAAATAAATGGAAATATAAATGTTAAAATAAATATATTTTAACATTCTTCTATCATCCAATTATTTTATAGATTAATATGAGTTCTTATATTTGAAATATTTTAGTTTCTTTGAAATAAAAAAGTTTTTATATATTTTTCAAAAATAGTGATATGAATAGTATTTAAATTAAAATAAATGAATTTTTATATAAATAAATATTTTATTAAATGATATAATAATCGTAAAAATCTATTATTTGGCCAAATTACATAGATAATATTGATAATTTCATTAATGAACAACTTGATGTTCTTTTGTCATTTTATGGTTACTATATAAACTATATAGTATTAATATATAAGAGGACATGGTAGAAGTTAAATAAGTTAACCAAGGGTTAAATAAAAAAGAGTATTATTAAAAAATATCCAAAACCTATCCAATTATTATTGGAAGATTTAATTTCGACATATATTGACATTATATTCTAATTCAATGTTTTTAGACCATTTAAAACTGAAATTCAGTTTATAATAAAAAAATATTTTCAAAATTTCCTAAACTGTACATCTTCCCCCTTATAAATCTCTATCACCTCTAACCCATTACAC
Source organism: Viscum album (assembly GCA_963277665.1). Classification (NCBI taxonomy): domain Eukaryota; kingdom Viridiplantae; phylum Streptophyta; class Magnoliopsida; order Santalales; family Viscaceae; genus Viscum; species Viscum album. The sequence continues at coordinate 1,701,635,320 of OY728163.1, read as the reverse complement.
ACACCTCTAAAGCCCATTATCTCACCCAAAAACCACTCCAAAAATCCCTCAACATCCTTCTATTCCTAATATATGCATTTATTTAGGAAAAAAGATCGACACGAAATCTTTTTCGTTCAATCCAAATGGAGTTACCGATTTAAAGGTAACCTCTTCTCTTAAGTTCCCTTTTATAATTTTACATCCTCAGACCATATGCAATTTTATTCTTTTTTACATAAAAAAATTAGTAACCTCAACATTCTAGGTTTTTTTATTATAAGGATTTGATCAACACTTACACACACATCCATCTAATTGGTAATGAACATAATGTTTCTGTCAATGGAGAATCAAAACCTCACAAAATGATGATTTTTTAATATTCTCATACCATATATTATGTGGAAATTATGATTAAAATATAATTATATATGATATTTATGTAATTTATTTTATCAATATGCTTCATTAATTATGTTTTTGAACATTCTTTTATGCTTTTCATGTATTATATATACAATTAATTTATTTGAGGAAGTCCATACTACCGCCCCCTCAAAGTGATATGAGTCATTCATACCAACCACGGAATTATAAATGATGGTGTTAATAAACATACATAATAAATATAAAATATAATATAATACTGTAATAAAAATATAACTATGTATCATTTGGTATTACATTCCTTTTAAAATGAAAAAAATGAAATGGATGTAGAGTTCATGCTTACGTAGGAGTTACCGTCTCCAAGAATAGTGCATTTCATTTTCATATATCCAATTTTTATAGACTATTATAAATACGTATATAATATATATATATATATGATATATATGAAATATAAATCATGAATATCATTCTAGAGACTATTTAATTTCGTCCACATCGACAATTTATAATTTTAACGTGTTCACTTTTAACTCAAGTTCCAAACATCGACAAAATGTACGATATGAAGTCAAATAAATAAATAATTGTTATAGAAGGGTAATAAGTATTATAAAAGTAATAATAATATATAAAAATATTCATAACTAGTATAAATTAACTTTTTTTAATTATTCATAATATTAATGAACAAACATGTCAAGTTGAACATGAGGTAAGGGACTTCATCTCAATCTCCTTTCATTATGTCATAATTTGATAATATACAATTCCTTCATTTATATAGTATATAATAAAGACATTATAATTTTAATTTAATTAAATGTAAATATTTTTTCATTGAATCATTTTACTAAATGGGAAAAATGGAATGTTTATTATGTTTCTGGTGACAATGACCTCTCTTCCACTGTAACCGTTAGATGGATACGTCAATAAGATTTTAGGTTTTAAAAGGAAAAGAAATTATTTATTCAGTTTTTGGGTGTTTTGGTATTAAAAATCTTTTTTATATGAATTCATTATTTCAACATCTTAAAAATATTTATTTTAATTTCAAATGAAATGTTATTAGTGTAATTTTTATATTTTCAATATTTTATAGGTTATGAATTTATAATTGTACATGGACATTTGATGGTTGGATACATGATAAACCAAATGATTGTTGGTGTAGTGATAAACCATGATAGGTTGTAACATTATAACCATAAATTCAATGATTATGGAAGTCAGTCGTATTTCTATTTTATTTCAAGATATGTGTGGAAGTTGACCGTATTGTTATTCCATTTATGTATGTTTATATCCCAAGTTACCTATATATGTCATATGCGATTTATAAGGGTTTTAAGGTAATATTTTGGTTAAAAAGGTAATGAAATGATATTTTATTTAGTAAAGAGTATTTACGACTTCGTAAAGGTATTTATTATTCCTTATGATCTGGTATTCATGGTTTACATGTTGTTTTGAATAACTAGCAATTTCAATCTTTTTTTATCCCTTAATGAAATTTTTATGCTCATAAAACACTATTGAAATGTTTTTCACATGTCATAATGTGTATTTGGTCCATGGATGAGATCACAGATAAGTTATGATGTCTAATACGTGGAATAAGAAGTGACTATTTTTTCAATGATTTATTTATTTTATGATAAAATAGTTTCTGAGTAGATGTTTATTTTAGTAATATTAAAATTATTATGTATATGTTATAACCTAATTATCTAATTCCCTATACATGAAAATATCCTCAATGTGAATTATTAACATAATTCAATATTATGTAATCTTTTAGGTCTGGGCATTACATATGTAGTCATGATAGCTATAGTAAATTTAATAGTGGTACTGAATCGAATGAAAAAGTAACCTTTATGATTTATCTTATCTATGTATTATATTAGTCCAATGATTTAATGTGGTAAGATAACAATATATTGTTTAATGGTTGAAAAGAATTAATTTTTGAATATTTGTTCGTGTGTTTAATGTATGAAAAGAGTAAAAGTTTCATTCATTATTTTCTTTCAACTACATGCATTTTTTAACAATCCAATGTTTTTAATGATTTATATATGTTTTGGGGATGGGTAAGATAATGTATGAATTCACGTTTAATGTTAGGATGATTTTAATGAAAAAAGGATAATTGTTTTATTTAGATATTTTATATTATATATGAAATGGTTTTTATTTCAGTACATTACACTTTTTATGAATATGGGTTGTCATGTAGGAATTAATTTCTAATTATCCAAGATTTATTCCTCAAACAATCATCAATGTTTAGAAACATAAATTCTTCACTATAAAAATAATTATTACTTTTTATGTCTGTGGACATATACAATGTATTATTTTATTACACTAGCATATGACTAACAAAACCATTAATTTAATGAAATAATTGTTTATTAGTTTTAAAAATAGTATAGATGCATCATTCAATTATTAAATTTTATAACATAAATTATCACCTCTTTGTTGAAAATATTATTTTTCCTTCTAGACAATACATGAATATTATTCTTTGTAGACATTTTTGATTCATGGTAAAGGACAAAAAAATGTTGATCTAAAAATATGAATAATGTTTAAGTATAATGGATGAAATGATGAATCAATAATCATAATCAATATTGTACATCAAAAAACTGAACAAAAAATCATGATACCTCTACTATTTAGGTCTTTCACAATAAAATTTATTATCTATGGGTATTTATACACTAGAATCCCATTTAACAATATCTAGATATAAAATTCTTCTAAAAATAGTATTAATTCATCAACGGACTATATATTATCCAAAACTACCTGTTTCTGTTTGTGCAAATAATTCATCATAAATTTAATAATAAATTTTATTCATATAAAATATGTGATATAAAAATTAACTATATTGGGTAATGAATATTGATTTACCAATATTTACGTACTCAATAAAACAAGATATAAATATACATTACCCAATCTAAAAATGATACCATTTCGAAGTAATAATTATAACACTGATAAATTATATTTGTATTTAGATGAAATCTAGTATCAAATGATCCCAAAAAAGGGGATATTTCAATGGAATCATAATTACAACATAAATGAATAAAAATAATACTAATTCATAAATATTATATCTATTATATAGAATAAACTGTATCTATATGCACAAATCATTCTTTATAAATTGAATAATCAATTTCATTCATAAATAGAATTTTTATAAAAAATAACCATAATGAGTAATGAGTATGGATCTGTCAATAATTATATAATTAATAACTAAAATTAAATATAAAAAACCTTATGTAGATGTGATACCATGATTTATGTATAATTAAATAATTAAAAAAATATATTGGGACTCATAGGAAATTTAGTGTCCAAAAATCTTAAGAAAATGGATATTTCACTGGAATGTTAATGGCTAAATAAATGAATCAAAAAGGTAAATGTTAATAACTTATAATGTAAAAATAATGATGATCCACATATATAATAAATAATGGTGGTATTATTACAACTTAAACCTATTAAAGTATATGTTAATGGGTTTTTTTGTTAATGAATATTAATAACATAAAAATATCATTATAAACATTATGGATGATAATATCCCATTATCATTCAAAATTATTTTTCATGATTTACATTTTGAATAATATTTTGAAAATAATGTACATTTCAAATTTATGTTTCCAACTTCAAATGGTTGTTTAATCTTAATGTTAAGTTGTAAATTTTGGAATTTTTTATACATATAAAAATAAGTTTAAAAAAGTTTTGTTAACATTGTTGATGAAATGGTAAAATTTTCCTTATTTTGATAGAGACCATAAGATACATTTTAGACAACTTCATAAAAAAGAAACACGTGGTTAAATTTACATCTATAAAATAATATGAATATTGGTACAAAATTTTGAAAACATATTCATAAAAAATGGATTTAGAAGATACTATATTTTATATCCAAGAGTGAAATGATGTATTATTCTATAAAAATATTTTCCCAATAAGTTTAAGTAACATTTTGTGGAAAAATCAAACTATTAGTCAACATAAATAATTATATGTGATGAAAATTAATATGTTTTATAATTAATTTATAATATTTTTTTTCAATTGATATTCAATAATAAATAATTCCAATTAAAAGGAGACTGATAAATTAACCATTAAAAATTTATTAATTCAAAAGTAATAATTAATCCATTAATCAATTATTTATATAAAATTTTAATATATAATAAAAATTTGGAAATGTATTTTAATATATTCAAAAGTCACTACAACTATAATCTATGAATATTAATGGAAATGATGAAGTATGAAAACTAAATTAAAATAAATTGTTTTATGAAATTATTTACCAAATATAATTTTTCAACATTAAATCACATAGATAAAATTTTAAAAATTCATTTATAAAATATTTTTTTTGGAATATTAAATGTTATAAAATATAAAACATTTAGTATATAAACCATAATAGTTAAATTAGTTTTACAAAAATACAATACAACTCAATAAAGGGAAACTGTGATGATATATATTTTCACATGATTTTAATTGTTTTAATTTATTTTATTTACTTATTAAATGTTTTTTAGTATTTAAATACGTTATAATTGAAAACAATTAATTTTTATAAGATTATATAGTATCCTTTTATAAAATTTCTCACTAGTATGTTACTAATATTTAATTATTTTCATTTTTGAGGTGGTAATTTTCATATTTTTTCATTCTTATTTTATCATGAATTATCAAGTTATTTAATATGAGTTTTATATAAATTATCAATGTAAATATAGTAATACTATAAATATAAAATTTACACAAAATATACATATTTATGAAAAAATTTTATGTTTGGATTGGAGAAAGTATGTCGTATGTCGCAAGAGAGACAGTATCGTCCTATAAATGTGTTAAAGGATAATGAATTAGGTGAAATATGAAACATAATTAACAAATATCATGTATTTATATGACATATATTCATTAATAGTTTCATTAAAAAATTTATAGTGAATCACAACTAAAAAAATCACGACGCTCTATGATGTATTACTCTGTCATATAACATAGTGATATTTTCAATTATTAAATTACATATAAAGTAATAAGGTAAAAGTGATATAATAATGAATGATGTATAATAATATCCTAAATATCCTATAAATGTTTTAAATAAATTATTATATCTATCATCATAATGGAGTGATTCATAATGAATTATATTGGTCCCCAAGGTTGTAGACCTCCATACACATAATTGAAAATTTCCTTCTCATTTGATATAAGATGACATTTATTTTATTAATTAACATAAATTAATTAATTATGATTCTTTTTATGATAATTTTGAAATTATATAAATAATAATTCATAACATTTAATGGTGGTAGAAGAAGAGTCAAAACAAAAACACATGTTTAAGAATATTATTTCATCTTTGGAAACATCATTAGAATTTCACCAAAATCATTTTTAGCATAGACTTATGGTAAAAAATGATTTAGGATGTTCTTATGGGGGTATGTATGTAATATTAATAAGTATTTTCCATTTCAAATGGCCTTGTAATATTTAATATGTGTGGGTTGTGGCATCCATTCAAATTAAAGGGAGATGACATGCATATTAGTTTTTAAAAGAAGCAATCGCACCCACTTTTCAACTAAAAGTTCATCAAAATATGAAATTATTAACCTTAATAACTTATATGGTAAAAATAATCATAGATAATTGGTGTTACAAAAGTTGGTATGTATATTCTAACCCGTATTTTTTAAACTCCGGATAAATTTATTTTTTATATTAAATGGTTGATAAAAAAGTAAATTTGCATTTCCAAAACACTTATTCTGTAAAGTGTTAAACATAAAAAGTCTACACAATATTTCTAACCCTAAAAAGGGCCCAAATAGAAATTATGTTTAAAATGATAGATAATATATTTTTATTTCACAAAAAATATTATTTTCATTTTGAAATTAAATTCATTCATGTTTAACAATCCAATATGAAATTATACCTGTAAACACGTCAAAATAGAATGAATAAAGTGAGAAAATTATAATAATATTTTAAGGTTCAATATTAAAATTGAATATGATATTAATTGAAATTACATATAAAATTTATATTGTAAAATAATTTATGTGGTGTTATTTAAAAAACAATTTATAATTTTATTTTCCTTGTGAGTTCGGAAATGAAAAGTAAAATTAAAATTAAAATTTGTATTTACCTATATTCTTCAAAATATGAACCATTTTTAAAAAGTCCCAAAAATTCTACATATATTATTTTATATATTTTGATATAGATATTAATTTTCATTTTGTCAAATAATTTTTATGATGTTGTAAAAATTTAATTTCAAATTCTGTGTGTATAACATGAATAAAATGAATTTTAGAAAATGTAATTTCCTTCCAAAAAAATATTATTAATTTAATATAATTTTATTTAATTAATAATCATTAGATAATCATATCATTGATTATTTTTATATTAATATACACTTACATTAATTTAATTTCATTATTATAATGATATATTATATTTTTATTAATTAATACTCAGGTATTTATATTCCCCACGCTATTAAATAAAATGGGAAATAAAATGTTTTTATGGAATAACACATAACTAGATTTCCAAATATGTGAAAATTAGAATTATGTGAATATATGAACATGGTGTAAAAGAATAAATAATTATATAGAATGGTTAATGTCATTGAACATGAGAAAGTGAATGATTAATGGAATGTTATGGATGTCCAATACAAAAATCATTTCTGATTTAAAATAAAATTGTATTTATAAGATATGAAGGTAATATGATAACATAATTATTTTAAGATCATATTACTAATGTTGGGGAGTTATATTAATGTGTAATAATATAATGAAATATTCTTATATGATATTAGCCTATTTTATAAGAAAAAATCCAATCTTTGGTTGTTCTTTGGTGATTTTCTATTTCACCAATTACTCTAATAAATTAATATCTAAAAGTTAAATTTTATTTCATAATGAATTAAAAATAACTTTCAATATAATTTAATATTCATAAAATTGTTTCATGTCATTACATATTTTTAATAATTGTTCAAAAACCAATATGGTCAGCACAAGTTATCCAATATAATACATAATTACGTTAACATCCACAGTAAAATATATGATTCATAATAAATATATATTTCCAATAATTTATATATATATAATATATTACTTACCATAAAATCACATAGGCCAATGATAATATCTAAACACCTTTCATCCTTCGTTTGTGGGTCCATGCCTCACTTCCTTGCTAGAAGTGGTAGGATTCCCACCAACATGCAGGTTGTCCTATTTCTATAACTAAATTAATGAAATTACTTTATAGTTGTAAATATAAAAAACCCATCATTACTAAATAAAAAATGATATGACAAATAGAAAATGTTATGGATACCAATACACATTTGTATATAAAAATTAATTCATCAATATATAACTCATTCATATAGAAAACTATTGGGTTGTATTCCCAAAAATGTTTTTAATTTTTTTTGTAATCATGTTACATTATTATAACAAAAAAACTAAATATTTATTCTTAATTAATAAAATATATGATTAAACTTAGAATCATAATACCACAATGTTATCCATTACTCATAATTTAATGAAGACATATATGATTCTAAAATTTAACACACTCCTTAGATATTTTATTATTATTATAAAAAATACAGTATTGTTAAAACATATGTCTACATTTAGTAATTTTATCCCAATACAAAAACACATCATCAAATTTTAGTTAAATACTTATCCTTCCTATATCTATGGGTTATACTTTTAAATTGGAAAATGACTCAAATAATCACAAGATTCCATTTATTTTTGGTTTATAATTCCATTTTAATGGGATTACTTTTGGCAAGTAGAAAAAATTTTCCCATTCCATTCAAAAAAATTATTAGGTGTGTAATTCCACATTAATGAATAGAAAGAAACATATTCAACATTCCATTATAGTCTAAATCCCTTGATATCTTAGATAACATTATTATTATATTCTTTGGTGACTCTGGGAGATAGTTAATATATAAGAATTAATCATATTTTGGTATAGATGATTATACCTAAAAAAATACCCTTTAATAATCTAAACATTCCATTTGGTTTCTCATAGTTTCCAAATTTTATATAATATTAAATTTCAAAATTAGTCATTTAAGCTCCATCCATGAACTAAAATAAAAAAAAATATTATGAATGACAATAATCTTAGTGGGAATCCTCATAATTCTAATTACGAATTGATCTTATGGATAAATCATGCCCCCGATATATCAATATATGACACATTACTTTTAACATTAGTTATCAATTGTCATTATATATTAATATAATTAATATAGTTATTTAATGAAATATTGAATTATCACATTCGTATTCCCAATGAGTGTGAAACAATGTACATAGTAAGGATTTCTATTGAGCATGAGTTGTCGATTGGTTCAGTGCCAATGTTCCATTTTTTGGATATTACCCTAGGATTATCATTGCAAGAAAAATTCCGACATGTAGTATCTATAATGGGATGTATTTCCTGGGAAACAGTATAAAAAATATGGTAAAAATTAATTTTAAATTTATTCTATACTCATCCTCAATGCATATCATATGTTTATATACCCTAATCTTTGTTTTTATAAATCTAGTACATAATTATTCGGCTAAAATTACATCATTAATAACTGTAATTGTAATGCCCCGACCCCAAAAGTCCAGAGCATGTGCATTATTGTATTACCTTTGTAATATTAAAGAGAATAAAACCCCATTATATTAACCAGTTTAGTTGTCTTGTAAATAAAAATTATATAATTTCTAGAGATAATTCATCGTGAATAATAAATAAAACCAGATACATAATAAAAGGAAATGAAGAACAACCTTGAAATCTTATTCAAATATTTCTTCATCATAACCTTTGGAATGGTATAATTATAATGATGGGATCAAATTCTTAGTAAATGTAATAAAATAGTAATAAATTGTGAATAAATGAGAATAAATCAATATGGAATGATAAATAAATGATTGCAAATTCCATTAAAATAACAATATAAGTAAAACTAATTATAGAAATATAAGATATTGAAAAACATTCCATTTAATGAATGAAATTAAAATTAAATGTTTCATTATATATTTTGATGAAAAATATCATTGAGTAATAATAATATTAATCTAAATGAGGAAAATTGGTAATAATTGAATGCCCAGTTTTATAGGTCCATGGAACAATTATAGTCAAAACCATTCAAAAGAAATTTTAGATATCCTATAAAAAACCCATTTTTTCGGACATCTATATAATGTTGTGGGACTACCAACACATCGAGAGACTATCTACAACTAGGCCCCAACCCCATGTCATGCCAGTCTAAATGTTTCCCCATTTATAAAATAATTGATTTACCAACACCGCATATCAAATAACAATTTGGATTATAAGGAATAAATTTATCAATATTAACCCATATATTCAAAAAAATTAATGTAAACACCTTATAAAAATGACACATGGTTTAGGAAATGAACATATCAATGATAAATGTTGTGGTTAAGTAGGAGAAATGTTATTTTTAGTGATCATAGTAAATTGAATATTTCATGGGGACCAAAGGAATCATGTATGTAAATATGAATACTATCCATTTTCAAATCCATCACAAACAATATAGAAACGATTAGATATGGAATCAATACAACATACCCTAGGTGGAGAAAATCCGGGTATGTCTTAACTGATTAATGGAAATTCTATAAAAAGATATGAATAATAAATTACAGCGGAAAATATAATTTTTTAAATCATTTTCATAAAATATAAACATGGAAAACATCATGTTTCCAATTTACACTTTTATTCATTCAAGAGATTTTTCTAAGGAAATACACCATGAAAATATAGACATGTCACACAACATAGACATAACCTCAAATTTTTATTGTAAATTAATAGAGAAATATATTATTTGGATAATGAAAATAATATTTCATTGAGAATATAAATGAAAAAAGTATAAAAAATTCATTTCCAAGTAATTTAAAAAACATTTTAAAAAAACAATAATTTTATAGGAATAAATGTTTTCTAATTAAAGAAACAAATAATAGTGGGTTTTATTAAAAAAAATAATAAAACACAATGAGTTTTAAAGAGTTGAGAAATGGAAATAATAACAGATTAAATGGATTATAGGACAATTTTTAATTTAATTTATGATTTTGGAAATGAATGATTAGTAAATTTTTTCTTGAGGGATATAATATTTGAATATTTTAAATTCTCCCATACCAAATTGAAACATATTAAATAATAAGACACATGAATTAATAATAAAAAATGAATGTTATAATATAAATATAGTTTGGAGATTATTGATATAACATGTAAAAGGATAGTATATACATCATATAAAAGAAACATACTGTATAAAAACCAATATCTCATAATTGTAAAACAATTTAGTTGAAATCACTTTATTGAACCATACTATTGATACGTGATAATTATCCTAATTTATATTTATTTAATATGTTAATACCAATTAAGAAAAATAATCATCTTTATAATATTATATATCAACTTCTTATTATATCTTAATACTTGTTTGTTAATATTGTTCTTTATTTTATCTATTTTTGGTGTTAATTGACTTGTTAACTCATGTATATTGAATGGTTACATTATTATCATATTTATATATCATTATTTTATCATATATAAAATGTAAAAAAATAATTAATTATATCACATATTCATTAAATTTTTATTTTTAATAATATAAAATTACTAGAGATAAAAAATTAAATCCTCCATTCATGGATACAGTATGCCGAAAATAAGAATAAACTCTTGTTTTATTTAAATGATCTATTAAATGAATTAAAAGTAAATTTTATTTATTTATATTTTAATTATATTATCATATCAATGTTATATATTTTACATTGAAAAAATAATATCATCGTTTATACATTATTTTAATGGAATTTATGAGTCACATCGCTTTGAGGGGGCCCTAGACCACAATCCCTCATATGAAATTATATTATTTACACAGGTCGGAAAGCCTAAACATAAATTATAAATATAAATTAAATAATAGTAATAAAGACACCATAAATATGACATATATATTATATGAATATTGTGTAAATCATAATGGTCGCCATGATAACTAGTAAATGAGAAGTTAATAAACAGCGTTTCATGAGGAAGTAGTTGAATGTGCACAATATCTATATATTTGTTACCCATTATATAAAAGCATGTGTAAATGTTGGTATAAATAATAACATAAATATTATATAATATTTATGAAAAATGTTTTGTTATGTTATCATCTATTAAGAATTGTATAGGGAGTGGAGAAGCAAATGAATGAAAAGAGATCAGTGGAAAATGTTACCTTAAAATCATGTTACTCATTTCGGATTATACTACAGGGATTACATGGACGGATTATGACCCAAAATAAAAAATTAGAGAATATTTGAGGGGTTTTGGGAAGCTATTGTCGAAGATATTGTCTGATCATATGTTGTTTTAGAGTTGTGAGTAATGGGGGGAATTGGGGTAGTTTTATATTTCAAGAGGAATGACACTCCTATAAAATTTTAAAAAGGAGGCTATCCCCAAACCATAAGATGAAATTTCATCCAATATTTGATACAGTTCGATAAAATTAAGGATAGGGTCTAACTAATTCTATACTATTGTTTTGGACATGTTTATAGGTTGTTATGGGCCTGATGGTTAAATTTTATTCCCTTATTAAACTTAATTTAACATTAATTGTTGTAATCATTATATTAATGTTCACAAATATTTTTTGTTAAAAACTATGTTGAAAATATTATTGATCTCTATTTATTCTTATAAAATATATGTAATCCATTTTTCCAAATTATAATCTCATTAGTGTTTGATTTTAATTTAAAAATAATCCTGTGGGTGGAACAATAGTCGAGTTTTTTTAAACAAAATGTCCAAAACATTGACCAGATATGGATGTCAATTTCAGAGTTAAATTTATTATAATGAACTAATCTAGATTTATTGATAAACATATTATCATATTATACTTTCAAACCAATCAAAAACATAAATAAATATTTTGAAAAAAATATATGAAAAACAGGATTTGATCACAATTTCTATATATTTAACTATTAATTAAAAATTATACATCACAAAAAATAGAAAAAAAGTCATCATAAACTTATTCATATGTAAACATTAAAATTATTATGCATATTTTTACATAATAAATTTATAAAATGGTAAATAATTATATGTAAAAGGGTTCTCCATTAAAAGCAGTTTATGTACTTTATTAAAATTATAGGTTTTTATGTGTTCAATTTTGATTGTCATTACCATGTACCTATAAAATCTATTTGATGAATATAAAAAATATTTTATTTGATATATAATATAAACACATATTTCATTAAAATTACTGAATATTTATTATTAATTTAATATATTAAAGTAATATAGCATTTCTAGAATTATTAAAATTTTCCATAAAAATATTTACTACATAATTAATTCCTTATTGTATACATTTTAACAAATTTGTACCTATATATTTAATTTAATTTTTATATAAAACATAATATTCCTACATTATATGTTACTATTCATAACTAATTATTACAAATCTATGTTATATAGAATAATATATTAATAATATTTTACAGTTTGATTAACCATAATCTTCTATGTAATTTAATCCATTGATGAAATTCATTACTGCTTGAAATGTATTCTAACTCAGTGTCATGTGAATTGATAGATGTAGAATATATTTAATTTATATAAAATAGTATATATTTTATAAATTCTTGGGATATTTGGCTCCCTTACATACTTCATGTTCTGTGTCATGAAATCATTCCAATACAATTTTTGTAAATAGAATTTTTAGAATATTACATTCTCCCAACATTAATTAAATTGAATCTTCTCAATTTAAACTGGATCACGATGATAAATATTTTGATATTTACAATGTTTTAAATCACCCCTCATGATATGTTTTCTTACACATCTTCTTGATAATATATAATGATATGTAAAAATGTCACATGGACTAACATATTTCTAGGTCCCTAATTATATAAATATTAGTAGAATGTAGAGATATGTACATTAAAGAAAAGAATAAATTTTTATATAACTGATTGAGGATATCAATAAAACTCAAGTGAATGATTTATAGAATGTATAGGCTATCAATGAAAAAAATTTCATTACTAAGACCACATTTTATTTCTATACCATTTTTCCTATTGAGGGGTACATATTTTACTAGCTATGTATACATACCTCATATATTTAAATAAATATAATTTCAATATTTTTTTTTCCTTCAATCATTTTTTCAAATTTATTCAAAAATTAATTATGATTCCTACAGAAATAAAATTAAAATTTAACATATCGTAAGGCCCAGAGAGGAGTGATAAATCTAACTATTTTTCTCAAACAATTCTCCAAATCCAATATGGTTAATTAATAATTATCTAAAACTAAAAACTCATATTACTAGATCATAACTAATATTTATAAATAGAATTTTTCTATTACAAAAAATAACATTTTCAAATGGACATTACATAGGTTAGTGGTTGGTGTGAAACCCTTATCGATCTTAGATCATTGGTTTAAGTACTGTAACCTTTTTTGACATGTTTGGTTGTCAACCTCCATATAGGTTCTCCATTTTGAATACCATATTAATATAATTTCAAAAATAAATTTCATGTACTTCCATGAATAATGGTTAACCACTAAATATACTTCTAACTATGTTTTTTAATACCATACCATACCATAAAACCTCATCCATTTATTTCCACATAGGACTTTCCTTCATCTAGTTTTTATCCAAAATATCCTCAATATGATTTCTAAATCATAACAAATTATCATCAATATAAAACACCATTGGTTTTATCTAGGTTATTTATTTTCTACATTTATTTATAATTGTTTGTAGAGAAAATTGGAATTATCCTTAGAATATTTCCCATGAGTGTCGTACAAGGTGTGTAGTAAGAACGGTTGTCATATACCATGACGTGATGAGTCTAACCCAGATCACCATGTTATTGTTACTGCTTCTAGTAACTTATATTCTAGAAACACGTTCACTTTTAGTGTCCATATTGGGATACATTTATAGGAATTCATACAAAATATCTACTTTATAAAAATTATAGAATATCATTGTATAATTATAATTAAATATTTCTGAGGGATATCTTCCCTAATCGATGTTTTTTAAATATAGTTTCCAAAGTCGATTCTATGCTTCATTTGATATAAACTAAAATGCGCCTTACCGAAAAACCTAGACACATAATATTAGTTTATTACATTGGAATTATTACAAAGAATCAAATCCCAAAAGACCAATTCCTTCATTATTTTTTGAATTCTGGATTATATAAATGATACCCATAATTCACATAGAGTAGAAAATATAAACCATATATATTGTAAAAATAAATAACCACATCCTTGAGAACACAATAATATATTTATTCATCATAATATAATGAAGGGAAATATTTAAATTATGGGCTCATATTCTCAGTAAGGGTATGTAAAGTAGCATCCATAATGAATAAATTAGAATAAATCCAAATGGAATGGTAAATAACTGATAAATAAAGGCATTCAAATAACTGGACAAATGAAATTATATATAGGATTTTATGAAACTGGATCCCAGGACAAATAATCAAAGAAAAACATTTTAAATTTTAATATAGATATGTCAATGAAAAATCATACGGATAATTAATAAATAAGAATGAATTAGGAAAATTCATAATTAATAAATCAATATTTTCGATGTACATAGACCCATTATCATCAAGAAATTTTACAAGATGGTATAAATATTGGGTAAAAACACATCTAATTTGTCCATGTAATCATCCAATGAAACTAACGATACTTTGATGGACTATCAATAACCGATTCACAACCGTGTCGTACTAGTCCAAAACATTCCTCACATATCGAATAATTTTTTTAACAACATGTGTTATTAAATATAAATTTAGATAAAGACGGATTAATTTATCAATTATTAACCAAATAGTCATAAAACATTCAATGTAAAACCCATATAAAAATGAAATATGGTTTATGAAATGATGAAATCTATGATAAATGATATGATAATTTAAGGGAAATTCAATGCTATATTATTATGAAATTGAATATTTCCAGGGAAAAAAATGATGCATGTTTATTTGAATACTGTACTTTTCCATAACATTCACATACCATACATCGAAATATTATCATCGATTTCAATACCCCATATCAAATTGGGAGTAAAATAAATTGTTTCTATCCATGATTAATGGAAATATTATAACAAAATATTTTAAAAGTATTCCTGAAGAAAATATAATTATTTTTGAATTTTTTTTAAAACCCTTTTATTTGGAAATAAATTCCAAAAACATTTCATTTAAAAATTAACCTTATTAACATGAAAATGGCGCTTTTAAGGATTAATGGAAGGAAAATCTTTATATTTCGTATATGGAAAAAAAATTCCCTTTTTCCAATAAAATAGTAGAAAAATACATTTTTAGGACAGAGGAAAAAATATAAAATTTAAAACATTGGTAAAATAATTATATTATAAAAAATTCTAAAAAAATTATACTTAAAATAATTTGAATACATTTAAAAAAAAATATTTTTTTGAAAACCCCATTCACAAACTAATGTGAGAAATGATGTTGGGTTTTCCTATAATTATTTTCTAAAACTCCTTCACTACCATATAATATAAAATAGTTAAAAATACATGATGATATCTTTTATTGATCAATGATCAAATAATTTATTTTAATGTAAATGAATGATCATAAATAATTTTCAAGAGGAAAATATTCTTTATACATTAAATGTGTCTTGTACCACTTTGAAACATCAATAATAATTTTCCTCATGAAGGAATAAGATTAAATGAAATGTATACTATAATTAGAGAAATTAGATCCATATTATACCATGTTAATGGGTTGTATATACACCATATAAAATAATCTATTAGAATTACAACAAATATTTCTTAATGGAATATAAATTGAGATAAATTTATTTACCTTAACCATCCATTAATCTTAGGTCTTTATCATGATGAATAGTGGTATAATTTTTTCGAAATTACAAATGATCCATAATAATTTTTATTATTTTATATAACAAATTCTTATAATGTATTGTTACATGTTTTTTATAGTCATTCATTATTTTTACTATTTCTGGTGTTAATTTCCTTAATTTGTCAAGTATGTATTGGCTTTCTTTTTGTTTATGATTTTAATTACATTATGATTTAATATTATATATAATTTAAGTCATGATGTATTATATTATATATTATGTACATATATATTTATATTAGACTTTAATTTTTGGACATTAGAAATGAAATGCACCATTCATAGAGATGATAGGTTGTACGTACGAATGAAAAGTACTATAATTTTTTTTGTATAAAAAAAATAAATATTAAATGATATATTACTATTATACTTTTAGTATAATATATATGTAATATATTTTATATATCTTTTTAATACCATTATTAATACATTCCATATAATTCATGAATGAGTTAGATCGCTTTGAGCGGGTGATAATCCATATATTCTCAATCAAATTTATCTTGTTGACAAAATATTAAAATCGTAATGGTTTTTATAAAAAAACACACTGTATCATAATTATATTATATATATATAACTTATATACAATATATATATATATTCAATTATAATTGACACAATGACATGCAGAAAGGGGAAAATAAACAATCATTATTTCGTGAGGTAGTAGTTCACCGTATATAGATTCGGTAAGTTCGATACCAATTAGATGGATGTGTTTGTATGTTTATTTTGAAATTATTAAATAATAATATATTATAATATTTATGTTACTGGTTTAGTTATGTAATCGTAGAATAATATGAGTATAAAAAGTGGATATGCTAATTAAAGAAATCATATTGTTGAAAAATGTTACCTTAAATCTGGTAACTCCATTTGGTTTAAACCAAATGGATTCCATAGAAGGATTTATTAAGAATTAGAGGCTTCATGGTAGAGGGTATTATTTTGGGAATCTAATTGGGATGTTCCCACTTGTATCGATGTGGTTCAATAGGTGAGTGGAATGGGGAGAAGTGGTGGCCTTTTATAGTGGAGGATAAGGGTCACAATTTTAATATTTTGACAATGGAATTGTCCCCAAATTATTCACATAGGGAGACGGTAAAATAATAGGAAAAAATTATATTATAGAGTATTGGTTCTAAATATTTTCATGCAATACATTTCAAAAAAATATATAGGTTGATTTGGCCTTTAATGTAATGTTTTCTTCCATTATTACGTGTAATTACTCTGTTATCCTTGTAATTAATTTCCATCAATTTCACTATTATTTTCGGTCAAAATTAATTTTCCACATAATATAAATTATATAGTTTTTCTATTAAATATTTGGTATAGATAGCTAAAAAAAATTATATAAGTGGAAAAAATGAATTTATAAAACATCTCTCAGGTCGGACAACAATGTGTGTTTTTTAATGAAAAAACATCTAAAAGATTTATAAGTTTTTATAAACAATTGAAATTTTAAATTCATTAAAATAACATACATAGGTTTATTATAAAAAATTATGATTTAATTAAACATTAAAATATTTCTAAAACATAATTAAATATTAAAAATAAACTAGATGAAAAATCAGTCATGAACTACAATTCAATATTGTTCAATATTTATTAAAAAATCAAACATCGTGTAAATATACCAAAAATTTATTGTAACCAAATTTTTTTGTTTCTATTTAAAACATAATGTTTATTTTGATGTATGAAATTTAAAATAAGGTTAAAATTTGAAAATAAAATGTTTTATCCATTAAAAGCGGTAAATTTTCATTAATAAAAATAATATTTTTATATATAAAATTGGGTTTTTTATTATCTGTTCCCTATAAAATAAATTTAAGGAATATATTTTATGATTGAATATAATTTATATTTTTTCAATTATAATCAAACAATAAATTTAATTAATATAATCTATGATATTAAAACATCTCTATATCTTAAAGAATGTTTCTTATAAAAATATTCAATATATATTCAAATTCTATTTATATTCAAATCTAATTAGTTTGTAACCAATTAAATATTATTATTCTTGAGTAAAAAACAATTTTCCTATGTTATTTATCATTACTAATAAATAATAATTTAATGATTATATTGTATATAATAATTTCATAATAATATATTATTTTTATGTGAATCTCATTCATGTGTGTGATATATAATGTTGAATAAATTAATTATTGTGTGGAATGTAATATAACTCATTATTGTGAGATTGGAAAGATAAAAAATATATTTAATTTATATTTAATTTTAAATATATTATAAATTATCATGATATTATGGTCACTTTCATGGTTATTGTTGTGTTTTGTATAGGCTATCATATATCTTGCTCATAATTTAGATATTCGAGGGGTGATAATAATGACCTTGGAAGCAGTATTTTGGAGCCAGTGTGTCCCATAATTTCAGCAGCATAAGATCCAAGATATCATATTGAGATGGACTGAATTGTTTACTTGTCTTATAATAATGGATATATAAATTATAACCATATTACATTCGAAAACATATGTTATAATATTTTATTACAAAATAACTATTTCTTCATAGAATAAACATGAATATAATTCTTAATACACATACTACATTCATGGGAAAGGATAAAATATGTACATCCTCAAATTCTCAGTAAGTGTTAATAATATTAAAAGCTATTATAAATTAATAATCATAATCAATATCGAATGTTTAATAACTAAACAAATATTCCCTTTAATAAATAAAGATGAAACATTAAATATGAGAAGTTAAATAAGAGAAAACAAATTCCATTTAATCAATAACATGATTATCATAAATAGATAATATATAATCAATTATTTGTGGTAAATAATTGGAATGACATTCCATTTAATAAATAGACATAGAATGGAACTTACCTAGAGAAAATATTAATTTTGATATATAATGGATTATAAATACATGATTCAAGACGAAGGAAATTTTTAATTATTGGATATACTAACATTAGAAATAATGATACATATATTATCAATATGTTTAATAATATTTTATTCAAATGATATGATGTTATACACATGAATGCCAATTAACAAATTTAAACAATAAAATTTGTTCCATAAGACAACTAATGCATCAGGTGGATTTCTAAAACATTTCCAAAATAATATATACATGCCCAATGCATTACCCACATATAGAAAATTTTGAATTCATGATCGATAATCTTTATCAATATCTTCCTTAATTTATTAAAGATCACCTAGTTATTTAAATTTATCGAATGAACCATAATACATTAGATTTGTAGAAAATATATAGAAATGATATATTGTTTAATAAATATGTATATCCATGATAAATACTAATATTTAAGGGAAAAATTTATAATGATCAAATGAAACTAAAGATTTTATTCGAATGATATTGACGACAAAATGTTATCAATAATGTTAATGTCAATGCATTCCCTACAAAATCATTTGATAAAAAATCAATTAAATTAATACATATGGAATGAATACATCGTGTCCCCATAATATTATATGTGAAAAAAATTGTTCCAATCATTGAAGATTAAAAATACCATAAAAATATAATCTAACACCTTATTGATAAATATATCCTTCTAACTATGACAATTACTTTTCAATACATAAAAATTTCAGAATATTAAGAAACTATTCTATTTAAAAATAATTTATTACACATATAAAGGATGCTCTGACCAGATAATAGTTCATGGTTGAAGGAAAATCCATAAACACATTATAAGTTACAAAAACATTCTTTTCACAATATTTTCCATTAGAGAAAATATCCTCATTCATAATGTATCTATAAGATTCCTTTTAAATCATTTTATAAGAAGTAAAATAAGGTTACTTTTTTTAGAAATTTATTAGTAAAAGTTTAAAAAATTATAAATTATCCAAAAAACATGGGTTTGAAGGATAAAAATAAATTTTTATCCTATTATAAAATAATTTTCTTCAATTAATATCCATTAATAAACAATCCCAATTAAAATGTGACTGTGAAATGAACGATAAAAATGATCATAATGTTGTGGTGATAATTAATTAATAAATACAATGTGTATTTCAAAATTAATTTTACATAAAACTAATTAGAAGTCCATCAAATATATTCAATATTCAATAAACAGATAATTTATTATTATATAATATATATATATATATAATATAATCCAATTAAAAGAAATTTTGTTCATAAATTATTTACCACAACGTAATTTCATATTAAAATACCCATGAATGTAGTAATTAAATTGAAACAAAATATATAATCAATTAATAATGGTTCATTATATTATAAATAAAATTTTTTATATATACCCCACAAATATAATCATGGGTTAATAACATTATAAAATTCCTCAATGAAGAGAAATTGACACCAAATCAAGTTCCACACTATTTTTTTGGTCGATAATTATTTATTATTTATTATACATTTTATGAAATTGATTAATTTATTAAATAAAAATATTTGTATTTATCAAATCATATAGGTTCATCTTATAAAATTTTACTACCTATTTATTAATAATATTTAATAAATTTCATAGTTTCATGTGTTAATTTCATAGTTTTATCTTTCGTGTTTTATTGTTATTATTTTAGTTCATGGGTATATTGTATAGATACATTATATCTAAAATGATAATAATTTTATAAATATTATATTTACTCATAGTATACATTTTTATAATAACTATTTAATGATGGAATGAATGAATAACATCTCTTCATATAGATGGTAGGTTGTGTGTACGAATGATCGATAATATCATTCCAATAACGAGTGAAAGGAAAACAAGTGGGGGAAATATTAATACTAAATAATAAATACTGTGTCATATATATATATCATATATATTATATAATTTCATAAATTATACATTCCATGTAAATATCTGTCACGGCCTGTCCTCGGGGCTCGTGCCGTGACTACCCCAAGCAACGACCCGTCCTCGAGTCCTGTGTCGTGACAAACCCATTCCCTCCTTCCATAGTCAGGGGATGGCGACTATCACCAAAGACATAAATCCTGATAACTGGGAAGGCATTTCCTTAAAAAAAAGTAAACAAAACACCACAGAGTACAAGCGGAAGTAATACACTAAGTACAAAAGAAAGTGGTGAAAAGTAAAAGGGCCAGAATACAAACCAAACTGAAAAATACAGCTATAACTGAAGGAAAGTAGAACAGAAATGTCAAGCAGTTGGAAGAAAATAAGACGCTCCTAGGTCGTCCACCTTGGATCCTACATGAAGGGTAAGTACAGATAGCACAAATTCTGGATCGTCCGCCACAGATCCTACCAGAAGGGTAGGTACAGATAGCCTCCACAATGATCTCGCCCGTCAACCCCCTCCGAGTATCGTCTCACCGTGAAGTCCACCTCCGGATACTGACTCGTCGTGAGGTCCACCTCTGGGTAACGTCCAGTCCTCGAACACTCGTCCTCTTTCAACGCTGCCTGTCTTCTGCAACCAACACCACGAAGTGAGGGCATATCTCGTGCAGGGGTGAGTATACGATACTCAGTAGGAACCCCGAGACCTTCAAGGGATCACTAAATCCAACATGGATAACCACAAAGAAAGATCTCAATATATAACCTATACTCAGGTATATGCCCATACATATACTTCAGTTGTCATGTAACCCATCTCAATCATGAGGAAACACAATGGTTCTGAAATCAACGGATAACCACTACTTAGATATATGCCCATATATATACCTAATTTATCAAGTGACCCATCTCAATCATGAGGTCACCACATAGGTTATAGACTCATCTCAAAACAGGATTTTCATTATCAAAACCATAATTGCTAAAGAGCTCCATATCTGGAGAGTACAGTGATCCTGTCACGACTCTGAGGTACTGCTAACTAGCCTAAGACTGTTGAGGTACTCCTTTTGTCGTGTACCGCGGGTCAGCCACCCAAACATAGTAGTGATTTCCGCCGGGGTATGCCACCCAAACACAGTAGTGGACACGCCCTAATAGCATGTAGAGGTACTCTCTGGTCGAGTACCGCGGGTCTGCACCCAAACAAAGTAGTGCTCCGTCCTCCATGGGTCTGCACCCAGACAAAGTAGTGCTCCTTCCACTGGGCTTGCCGACTCACTCCAAGTTGAGTCGGTTAAGCAGTCGTCAGGTCTCAGCCAGCTACACGGTCTCCATATTCCATACGCTCGTCTCTAGGAGGGTCCGTGCCACGAGCTACTGGTCTATACTCCAAGTATCACAAAGTCACAAAAAGAAGTATCTCAAAGGACCACCTCGTCATAAGGGTCTCAATACAATAGACAGAATGTCAATCGGACGCCCGGTCTGTGAGTTATTATCCTTTCTGTCTTGGGGGCCCGGTTGGTTTCGTGTGCGATCCAACCCAGCCGTATCTCATCTGTACCCCAAACACTCATAGGGTATACTCATAAGGACCATTTCTCAACTATATCACCAATGATGCTGACGATTCGTCAAACAGATGTTCGGTCTGAAAGTTATCATCTTTTTCGTTCAAGGGGCCCAGTTGGATTTTGGGTACAATCCAAACCGGACACTATCCGAATGCATCCAAACCTCAGGCGAAGTATTCCAAATGGTCTGTCTCATCAAGAGGAATCCAACAAAGTTGACAGAACGCCAATCTGACGTTCGGAGCACATGTTATAAGTGTTTCCGCTCCGAGGGCCCGGTCGGTTTCGTGTTCGAACCAACCCAGACATAACCGCGACGCCCACGTGGGGGGCTGGTCCTTCAGCCAACAGACATGTCATAGTGTCGCGTCCCCCCTCGGTCCCGTGCAGCCGCGGATCTAGTCACCTACAGTCGCGGCTTCTGCTGGGGCGGTCTCTCCTGGTGGCGCACCAGGACGCCGCTGCCTCCGGGCGGTCGGCTGGTACTGGCCGCCATCTCCAGCCGCTGGCGCCGCCGCACCAGTGACCCGCACCGCCGGTGAATTCCGTGGGCCACCGGAGTTGCTCCGGTGGTCCGTTTTCAATTCTGTCTACGCCGGCGTTCACCTCGGGTCTCACACATTACTCCGGAATCATCAAAATCTCCTCTGCAGCCCGTTCCATCAACGCTCGTCGATTCTCCATCAATTAAACAAGTTGTGGAGCCTTCGAATTGCCTCAACGGTGTGGTGCGACGATGTGGAGCTTCTTCGCTCGTTCTTCATTTTTTTCGTGTGGTGTCGTTGCACCACGCCGCCATTGCTCTTGCCGCAATGAGTACAAAAAAGTAAAGGGGGAGGATGGTCGGTCTTGTTCGTGCAGTCTAACCTCCTCCCTTTATTATGATAAAAGGCGGCTCAAACGACTCTCAACAAAATAATGAAAGACTGAGGAAATAATCCACATAAATTAAATTAAACCAAACCCCTACCTCGAGCATTGTTGAACGAATGTTCGTCACGGGGAAAGGGATGTCACGGAAGAAGGCGTCGCGGAAGGAGGATCGTCGCGGAAAGAGGATCGTCAGCATCGCGAAGTAGAGAATCGTCGGCGACGCGGTACTCGGTGTCGCATTTTAAATCTCCAAGGATGGCGTCTCTCACCGGATGTGGAGAGGGAAGAAGGCGGTAGGGCAAACTCCCCTTTGTATTGACGGAGTTCTTTATCGAAGGCTAGGCGTTCTTCGCGGTCTTCGATGTGGAAGAAGATGTTCTGCAGACATAGAGTAAATCCTATCCAAATCCTCCCCACACAAGGAAACTCCAACTTATTGAAATAAAACTTTATCTTATTTAATTAACACGCATTCCAACTTAAAATTTTAAATTTGAATTGATTTCAATAATTAATTACTTTGATTAAGTTAATAAATTAAATGAGTTGACTTTCATTTAATGGGGGCTGCAGGTGAGTTACTAATTAAATGAGGGGTTAAGGTATATAAAAGGGTGGGGCTCGTGTGGGACACACCCCACTAATATCCTACCTAGGAGTTAGGATATTAGTGGGTCCCATTCCAACCTCCAAACATAGGTTTAACACCACTTAGAATAAATAAAATTGAAGCATAATATTTTTTTTTCTTTTGATGTTATCCCAAATAATTAAAAAAATCACCTGAGAAAACGCAACTCCAGAAATGGTGTTCCTATGAAATTATCGGAGTTGTGATTCCATCGGTGCCCTCAGATTTTGATTCCGATCACCGGTTCAAAAGATAGGAAATCCCGCTCTTCCGTTCACTGAACATACCCTAGCTAAACATTGGAAAATTATTCCGGGCACACCGGGCCTCAAAATCATCTGTCGTTCGAAACTGCATTCTTGTAAAATCTAAAAGAAAATTATGAAAAAATTTCCGTTGAATTTTACGGGTCTTTACATTATTTCCACCTCAGGGCTTTGCGTCCCAATAATGCTATAAGACAGACTAGGGAAACAAAAGTGGTATTGAGCATGCAACTGAGCCTCCCACTCCCATGTCCTCTTTGGGAGGTTCCCATGCTTTCAGTGAAAGCACAACTGAGGAATCGACTGTCTATGTAGGATCTTCTCCTGTCGATCATCGATCCCCACTGGAACCTCCATGAATGTCTCCCCATTATCTAAGTCCAACTCCCTGTGGTCGATAATGTTTGAAGTGTCTTGCACGTATCTCTTTAGCTGAGATACAAGGATGACATCGTTCACCTGGTGCAATTGAGGTTGAAAGGATCAAACGGTAAACCACCTCGCCTACCCTACTAAGGACATAGATTGGTCTGTTGAACCTTGGAGACAACTTTCCACCTCGGCCACATCTCCGTAAACCTCATCGAGCTGAGACCCTTGTAAGGACATGGTTTTCATCCTCGAATCTTAGATGCCTCCTGTCAGCTATATGCAGTCTCATCTGCCATGATCCATTGGCGATCACTGACCACTCCTACACTAGGACACACCCGAGTCCGGTCCTTAATGAATCGCAATGAACTAAGTAACCAACGCCCACAAGTTGGGCGCACTGGTCAACCTCTACTCCAGCTCTTGAAAGCTCTGCTAAATGTGGGGCAACAACTCTGGATAATTTTGGCACAAAGATATGTTTGGCCATCTCCCGTGTGATCGAATGCACCCTCTAATGCATGATTCCATCCCGTGCAGCCTGTGTTTTCCTTTTCTCCAACCAAAGAAAACCCCATCCCAGCATTGTAGATAAACAACAACCTTTTTTCCTAATACAGTCAATCTATATATGAACTATGGATCTATTCCATAATCAGACCTACATCATAAGGCCTCGACGCTACCAACAAGAGATTCCAACCGAAACTCTCACCTCGAGGGTCAGACCACACTGTCGACATAATTGTGATTATCAAGTCTTATCCCAAGGTATCTCTAGTTGTGAGGGTCAAGTCTAGGACTTAACAGAAACTCTAGGTATGAGACAAGATATGTGGAAGAAAAAGAATGATTTGTATCAATGTCTGTTACTACAGCAGCTAGAAGTGGACACAGACTGTCCCACTAATAATTATTAGATCCATAGGGTCACTCTCCTTGACCGTATGTGGCTACTCTATTCCCCTTCCATCCAGCTCCCTGATCCTGGTGGGGACAACAAAGGCGGGTGGTTGCAACATGTTGAAATGTACACCACCTCATGTTGCTCTCCTAGCTCTGCATCCATGTCTGCTTCTCTACAGACTAATCTATCCTTAATAGTCCTTCTTGAAACATTTTACATGCCCATGTCTCGAAGACTAGCATCAGTTTCCTATTTCTCAGTACACTGTGATGTCTTCATCCTCTCCTGAATGATTTACACTTTTTTTATCATAACTCGTACCATCTCTGGTTGGTAAGATGTTTACAGACGTGGCAAGTCGGTCAACGACCACCCTTCATTGTCCACGATCTGTAAATGATTCTCAGATTTCTCCTTTTGCCAAGAGGAGAAACTTGGTATCATCCCTCAGATGAACCACATTCTTTGCCTAATACAATCATTCCTGACATGAACATTGCATTCATTCCATGGATGACATCGTAAGGTCTCGACGTTACACCAAGAGATCCAACCGTCACTCTCACCTCCAAGGGTCGAGTCACACTGTCGGCATCAGTGTGAGGTCATTGGGTCTCCTCCATTAGAAATCTCAAAATTGAGGCTCAATTTAACCTTCTTAATCAGGACCTCTTAGTATCAACCGAACAAAAGGACATGAAAGAAAACATCACAAAGATAAGTGTCTTTTTATTATTGTATCTCATAGTACAAAGACACAAATACAACAGAAACATGGAACTAGAAGTATGAAGAACAAAAGGAAACAACTAGTTCCCCTCCTTTCCACCTACTTTCGGAGCTCTACTACATTTCCCCCCGCTCGTCTATCACCCAATCACTCGTCGCTGCTTCTATCTCAGTGGCTCCTCCAACGCCTGTGAATCAACTGTGCGGGGAGCTGGACAGTCACGTTCCATGTGACCTTTCCAGCCACAGGAGTAACACTGTCTGTTTCTGGAATGCCTAGCTCTGACCCCACACCGGGTGCCCCGCACTACCGATCCTAAAACCCAAGATCGCCCATCTGCTGGTCTGGTCCTCTTGGACCTTTGCATCATCTGTTTACTCCCTACAAATGACTCGTATATTGATGGAAAATCATGCAGCAAAGGCAGCAGCTCCTGAACATGGTCGGGGTGTAGAGCCACTGGTATAAACTCCGCCATAAAGAAGGTCTCAAAGTCTCCCCATGTGAAGGTCATCTCATCGCAAAACTGGAGCATCTGACTCCACCACCAGCCTGTTGCTGCCTGAAGGAGGCTGGCAGCAAATATCACCATGAAGTCCACTGGTGAACCCACTATCCAGAAAACTACCACCACAGCCTCCAGCCAATCCTCATCTGCCTGTGGGTTCATCTCTCCCTGGATCCTAGGTGGCCTCTTGCACTGGAACACGTGCAGCACGCTCAAGCGACATGCATCTCCTACTGCTGGGGCTAGTGGCATCGGTGGCCCAACGTATGGTAGTACCACTGGTGCCTCTACTGGTACCTCAACTGTAAGAGGGCCCTATACAGAAGCCCCATCGCTCGGATGGCTGTTAGTACGTACATCTCTCAGGGCTCTAGCTGATCGTCAGTGGAAATGCATCCAGGAAGAAACATATGTGACACAGTCAAACGATTTGTACCTCGTGAGCTGAACTGGTTTGAGCGGTTTTAATGAAAAACCTTTGTAAAAACAAATGCAATCAGTGTTTTCATGTACAAAGTCATAAATTAGTTGTCAAGGTCCTGGTGTATGGATATTTCTTCCGCATGCACCAACAATTGTCTCCCTAAACTGAAAACCACACTCTATACCCTTAACACTATTGCTTCACAGAAAGAAAAATTCAGAGTTATTAGTTATTCGGTAGAACCGACTCCTCTAATACCAATTTTCACGACCCATCCTCGGGGACCGTGCCGTGACTACCCCAAGAAAAGACCCATCCTCGGGGCTCGTTCCATGACTACCCCATGCCCTCCTTCCATTGGCCAGGGGATGGAGACTAGCTCCAAAGGCATAAATCCCGAAAACTGGGAAGGCATTGCCTTAAAAAAAAGTAAACAAAACACCCCTGAGTACAAGAGGATGTAATACACTAAGTACAAAATAATGTTCTGGAAAGTAAAAGGGCCATAATACAAACCCAACTGAAGAGTACACCTACAACTAAAAGCAAGTACAACAGAAAATACAAGCTGCAGGAAGAAAAGAGGCAGCTCCTGGGTTGTCCACCTCGGATCCTACCTGAAGGGTAGGTACAGATAGCGTAGCTTCTGGATCGTCCGCCCCGGACCATACATGAAGGGTAGGTACAGATAGCCTCCCAAAAACTATCCTCTGTCGACCTCCTCCGAGTATCGTCTCGCCATTAAGTTCACCTTAGAATACTGACTCGTCGTGAGTTCCACCTCTGGGTATTCTCCACTCCTCGAACACTCGACCTTTGTCAATGATGCCTGTCATCTACAACCAACACAACGAAGTACGAGCATAGCCCATGCAGGGGTGAGTATACGATACTCGGTAAAACCCCGATACCATCAAGATCTCACTAAATCCAACACGGATAACCACAAATAAAGATCTCAACAGATAACCTCCACTCAAGTATATTCCCATACATATACCTAAGTTAACAAGTAACCCTTCTAAATCCCGAGGAAACACAAAGTTTATGAAATCAACGGATAACCACTAATTATATATATTCCCATAAATATACCTAAGTTATCAACTGTCCCATCTCAATCATGAGGTAAACTCATAGGTCATAGACTAAGCTCAAACCAGAATTTTCATTATTGAAATTGTAACTGCTGAAGAGCTCCATCTTTGGAGAGTACAGTGATCTTGTAACGACTCTGAGGTACTTCTCACTAACCTAAGACTGTTGAGGTACTCCTCATGTCGAGTACCACAGGTCAGCCACCCAAACACAGTAGTGCTTCCCGCCAGGGTATGCCACCCAAACACGGTAGTGCACCCCCCCTAATATGCTGTAGAGGTACTCTCCGGTCGAGTACCGCGAGTATGCAACCCAAACATAGTAGTGATCCATCCATCATGTGTCTCCACCCAAAAAAAGTAGTGCTCCGTCCACTGGGTTAGTCGACTCACTCCAAGCCGAGTCGGTCAAGAAGTTGTCAGGTCTCTGCCGACTACACGGTCTCCGTACTCCGTACGCTCATCTCCGGGAGGGTCTGCTCGATGAGCTACTGGTCGATACTCCAAGTATCACAATGTACCACTAAGAATTATCTCAAATTACCACATCATCATAGGGGTCTCAACGCAATAGATGACACATCAATCAGACGCCTAGTTAGTGAGTTATTAGCCTTTTTGTCCCAGTGGCCCGGTTGGATTCGTGTGCGAACCAACCCCGCCGTATCTCATCTGTACCCCGAACTATCATAGGGTATACTCATAGGGAAGGTTTCACAATGTGATCACCAGCACCGCTAACAGTTCGTTAAACGGATGTTTGGTCTGAATGTTATCATCTTTTCCGTTCCAAGGGACTAGTTGGATTTTGGGTTCAATCCAACCCGAACACTATCCAACTGCATCCAAACCTTAGGCGAAGTATGCCAAAATTTCTGTCTCATCAAGATGAATCCATCAAAGTCGACGACACACCAATCAGATGTCCGGAGCTCATGTTATAAGTGTTTCTGCTCTGAGGGCCCGATTCGTTTCGTGTTCGAACCAACCTGGTTGTACCCAAAGTTCTTAGAAAACATGAGTTTAATATACCAAAACGACCGTCTGTATCCAATGATATCATTTCAACTGACAATGCATCGATCAGAGGTGTGTAGCCCATGTTATGGGATTTTGAACAAAAACTGCCCGAAATTAGGGGGTTCGGGCCCGGTCCGACCCAGCTCGAGACCCCCTGGGTCGCCCGAACCAGGTCGACCTGACCCGGGTCTGGGTCAGGACCACTAGGGCCTCACACATTACTTCGGAATCATCAAATAGCCTCCGCGTCTCGTTACGTCAACGCCCGTCAATCTGCCGTCAATTAAACAATATGTGGAGCCTTCGAATCGCCGCAACGGCGCGACGCGACGACACGACGCTTCTTCGCCCGTTCTTCATTGTTTCCACGTGGTACCATGGTAACGGGCCTCAATTTCTCGTGACGAAACGAGTACATCCAACAAAAGGGGGAGGAGGGTTGGCTGTGTTCGTGCGGTCCGACCTCATCCCGTTTTTACGATAACAGGCGGCTCAAACGACTATCAACAAAATAATCAAAGTTCGTGGATACAATCCACATAAATTAAATTGAACCAAACCCCCTACCTCGAGCGTTCTTGAAAAAAGGTTGGTCGCGGGGAAAGTGACATCACGGAAGACTGTATCGCGGAAGGAAGATCGTCGTGGAAGGAGGATCGTCGGCGTCAGAGAGAAGAGAATCGTCGGTGTCACAGTACTCGTCGTCACATTGTCGATCTCCCAGGATGGCATCTCTCACCGGCTACAGATAGGGAATAAGATGGTACGACGAACTCCGCTTTACAGTGACGGAGTTCTTCGTCGAAGGCTCGACGTTCTTCATGTTCTTCGATGGTGAAGAAGATGTTCTTCAGACTTAGAGTAAATCCTCTCCAAATCCTCCCCGCACAAAAAAACTCTATCTTATTGAAATAAGAATTTTTCTTATTTAATTAACACACAAGTCAGCATAAATTTTGAAATTATAAATGATTTCAAGAATTAATTAGATTGAATAAGATAATCAAGTAAAGGAGTTGACTTTCATTTAATTGGGGTGCGGGTGAGTTACGAATTAAATGAGGGGTTATGGAATATAAAAGGGGGGCTTGTGTGGGCCCCACCCCACTAATATCCTACCTGGGAGTTAGGATATCAGTGGGTCCCATTCCAACCTCCAAACATAGGATTAACACCATTTAGAATAAAAATAAAATCTGTTGCACAATATTTTATTTTATTCTTAAGATTACCCAAATAATTAATATCATCACCCGAGCAAACACAACTCTGGAAAAGGTGTTCCTAAGAAATTACTGGCACTACGATTCTATCGGTGCCCTCAGATTTCGATTCCAAGAACTTGTTCTGAAGATAGAAAAACCCGCTCGTTCGTTCACTGAACGTACCTGAGCTAAACTTTGGAAAATTATTCCGGGCATACTGGGCCTCAGAATCAGGTGCCGTCAGAAACTGCGTTCTTGTAAAATCCAAATTAAAATTAAGAAAAAATGTCCCTTGAATATTACAATTCTTTACAATATAAATTACATTTAGATTTATTTCCCGTTGTGAGGCTGTAGTCTTCTGTAAATATGAGTTGCGAAATTATACATTCAAATACATAGAAGGATAAAAGTAATATGTGATTTCATTATTAATTAATTATAATAAAAACATTAATAAAACATAATGGTATTAAATACATGATTATACATTGTTTTAAATGGTGGTCATTGAAATTGAATTATGTCGGTTTTTGAGGTGGTAGTCAGCTGTACATATGATCGATAGTTTCATTATTCCATTTATTTGAGGTGTATATGGATTAATATCACTAACATAACATAATAACATTCTGTTACATTTATGATTGTGATTTTACTATATATTCATGCTTTAATACGATTTTCTGAACGTGAATTAAGAAACAAAATTAAACAATTGTTTACAAGTGTTACATCTACTATGAAACATTTCTTTTGGTATTCAAAAAAACTCATCCTAGATTGGATTTAAGAAAAATCCAATTAATCAATGAGGCTGTGAGAAGAATAAAACTATTATTTTTCAAGGACTGGCTAATCTAATAGGATTAATAATTTTAAATATTTTAGTATAGTGGGTATCATTTTATTATTTGGGGTGGAGACACACAATAATTTTAAAAAACATCAATTACATGTTAATTATTATAATGAAAATTCCTACAATGTGAAATTATAAAACATTATAGGGGATGAGATGAAAATATATCTACACTATGTGTTTTGTATAAGTTATAATTTCATTTTAACCCTTATATTCTAAGATTAACTAATTGTATTTCTATTTTTAACCTTATTTATAGTAATTATTATTTACTAATTTACTTCTAGTAAAAAATTATTATGAATATATATGATATTATAAATTTTGATGATTATATATATGAAATAATTTTTTTAAAAATAAATTAATAGAAATCTAAATATCAATTTTCAAATTATACATGCATATGTGGTGGAAAATGAAGTTTTATGGGAGAAAATTATTAGACGTGGATAATTATTTAATACCAAAATTAAATATGATGTTTTAAATAATGTTAAAAAAGATAAATTATCATATTATTAAAATATTTTTTTAATCAAAATTTTTTAAAATGTAATTTAGCCATGTAAAAAACATAATTTAAAAGGACTTTTTAAATAAAAATAATTATATTTCCCAACTAATAAAAAAAGTAATCATTTTATAAAAAACCACCTTGAGAAAATTTTGATATGTTAACTTCAAAAATTATTTTCATATATGTAGTAAATTTTATATAAAATATACAAATGTATTTAAACATTGGTTGTAATGTGAGACTAAGCCATAATTTATATAAAATAATATGTGTAAAAAACATTTATTTTCATTTAAATTAATATAATTTTATATCTAATCATTACATAACCATAATATTTTAAAGTTTTTTAGTAATGAATATATTATCCAATTTAACAGTTATGATTTAAAAATATACTATATTATTGTTCATTTGAACTCAGTGTTTCTTGTTCCAAAGGATATTGAATGGATTATATTTAATGTAATATATTCCATCAGTTGTTTAAAATCATTGTAAGATTTTTCATATGATATTAAGAATGGTCTTATTTTATAATTTTTTGGAGATAAAATATCAATTTTCCCCTAAATCTAAAACGGTATATTGTACAAATAATTTAGTTTTCCATTTTTCCAAAACCATTTTATATCATTCACTATAGATTCATTATGGATAACTTGATCACCTACCAAAAATTTTATATCCATTTTTTACTTATCTGATGGATATTTTCAATAAATTTTTCATCGATGTTTTTTCTATGAATAATTATAACTTTTTACAATATTTACAAAACATTATCATGGCCTATAATCTTAGAGTCGCCAACACATACCAATAAGATGGTGTGTGAATTATTTTAAGACATAACTTTTTAATATAATTCATTTTCAATTTTTATTAGAATGTATTATTATATGAAAATCCCACTATTTATTAAAAAATATCTCATATATCAAGAATGTATAACGAACATTATCTCAAAGTGACCTCTAATATTTGACTAATAAATTTACACTATCGATCAACTTAATAGGTATAATAAATTTAAATATAGTTAATTATCGACATCCTTCTAGTGAAATTTCTAAAATTTCATCGTAAAGTTTCAGTGATTATAAGATATAATTGAAATTGTTTCACTAAAATTTCAAAATACATGCATAAAATAGTGTCATGTAAGGATGTAATATTATAGGTCAATCATATATGATTAAATCAGATAACTATGTATGGTAATAAAAATTAACCCATATAGAATCATTTACTGTTATATATTTCTGATATATTGAGATAGAGTCCAAAGTAATATTTTCCACCTTATAAAATGGAAAGGTGGGATATAGGTCTAATCATTTAGGATTTCACCTCTTATACATTAAATATTAACAGACCGATAATCTTGATATATAATTAACAATTTCCCCTAAGATATTCTATGAAAAAATGACATCCTAAATACCTATTTTTCATTATTTTTTATTGTGGATTTTTGAGAAATTTAATCTTCTAAATTATTAAAATAATTACCTCATCAACAGATTTACCGATAGAATTCATAGATGATAAAAAATGTATGAACTCAATCATTAAAAATATAGATATCCATATTATCTTCATTTACATCATTAATATTCTATTTTAAACTCTTATTATTATGTATGAAATTTTTATCTCAATCATAGTATTGCATTTATTAATTAAAAAAGTGACATGTATTATTCTCTAATGATTATCAAATCCTTATTTACTATATCAATGAATATAAAATTTTTCAAATCCTAATTTTAGTCAAATATCTTCAACAATTCTTAAAAAATTCATTTAATACCCAAATTTCCATATAATAGTTGTTTTTTATTGAGATATCATAATCATTGGCTTCTTATGCCATATTATTGACTTATTTTTGGAACTTTTCATGAGAAATCTATATCAAGAAATTATTATATGTGTATATATCACGTAATTTACCATATATACAATGCAACTATATTATAATGTTATTTATTATAAGTAATAAATTTGGATAGATAATTATTTTAATATATCCTTACCTTTATTATATAATAAATTAACATTTTGAATTTTGATGAAGTGTTTTCATTTATTTGTTGCATCACTATATATAAAAATCCATGAAATATTTTTAGTAATTTTAATTTTCATTCTTCTAAAAGTCTCAACATTAGTTATTCAAGTCATTCATTAAATTTGTATTTCAATATAAGCAGAACACATTTTCTTGTCAACTCTGATAATGTGCTACCTAATAAAAGAAAATGTTTAATAATGAAATGATAGATACATTATAACACCATTAAACTATATAACTTTCTAATGATCAACAATATAGTTTATTCTCAATTTCAATTCTAATTTGAAGAATAAAATGTAATTATATCCTTAGATTCAATATTCCTATGAAAAGAGACTTCTTAAATCAATATTCAAACATTCAAGAATTTCAAATATCACTAATTGATATTTAATATATTGTGAATTATTATAAAAATGATTTTATACTCTTTAAAACATTATTATAATACCCCGGTGTCATCAAGTAGAAGCACAATTATATCATCATGGTAAATATTGAACTCAAAATTCACTAGTTCCATAGAAATAATTTCATAATTAGTTAATCCAATTGGTATTACAATAAACTCAAAATTGATATTCCTTTAAAAAATAATCTTAAATACATTTTCATCTCTTTAATGTAAATAATGATTTCTATAATGATGATCAAACGATAAAAAATTTGATATACTTTATGTTCAAGGAACAAGTAAAAAATTACAGTTAAAAGTTAGTCTTCCATTATTTTTAAGGAATTAATGTCCAAAAAATCGAAGAAATAACACAAAGACCTATATTTTTTAATAAAATATACATGTCCTCCCCTATTTGAAACAATATCTTGAATATATCCCATATTATGAAACTCTGGAAATTATTTCATCCATTTTATTAATTCATCAATAACCAGTTTGCATAAAGTATAATATATATGTGTTAGATCATGGATGTATTAATGTAAAATAAAAAGTAAAGATGTATTGGATTTATATATAATATTTTTTGGATAAATATAATTGTTTTGGTAGAAAATATGTACATATTCCAATTTAATGTTATAATTTACATATATATATTGGGTATAATCTTCTAATCCCAAATTATTATAATGGAGGGAAACCTATTGTAGATCCAAACATGATTTATATGATGAAATCAACACTTTCAATATAAGAGATATCAAATCTATATCATGAGTAATAATTTACTTAACTTGGACATTTACATTTCATAGTATATATCCATATCCAATACATAGCATGGATTACCTCAATGTTAATAATTGATATAATAATTATTTTAATAGATAATGAATTCATGTCTATCATACTAGGGGAATTTATATATAATATTACAGTTATATGGTTTCACCATGGAAACATGATTGAAAACATAAATAACAATTTGCATTTTATTAGTGGAATTTTCTTAAAAAAAATAACTACTAATAGTGGGTGATTATATAATAAAAAAAATTAACTAAAATTTATTGTTATATATATTTTCACAACATCACTTTTTAGGGACATCAACAGATGTTTTAGTAATCTCAGAAGCTAATCCTCCCCAGCCTCTTATTTCATTGGTTCCCTTGACTTTTATGATCACGGTTTGAATAATTATTCATATTATTCCCAATGAACAACAAGGTTTATGCTGTTACAATATCTCTATTATATTCATCTACAATATCTCCCTTATAAAAATGAGTTAATAGACACCAATTCCCATAACTAATTTAACAGGACATTTCATCCAACAAATATTGAATTTTAGAAATCTAATTATTCCATTATTATTTATTGAATAGTTTCATTTTTCCTAGGTTTCCATATAGACACTTATTTTATTGAATTACATATATAATATAATAAAAATAAGATTATTTCATTATATAGATGGAACATGAAACTATACAATCATATGATAAAAATATTTGACAGAACACTGCTCATTAATTTTTTTATTTATTCACACCATTATAATAATCTGTCCTTATTTCATGATCGCATATTGACATAAAATTATCCCACGTAGCACATACATGGTAGATGCTTTATGATATTTGAATAAAATAAAAGAAATAAAATATATAAGGATTGAATAGGTCAGCATACATGTAAAATAAGATAATTAATATAATATATTTTTACTATTGAAATAATGAATGAAAACATAATAAATATATGAATTCAATATCCTTGAACTCAATCAATGATTGAATATTTACATCAATGGTAAATGGAAAAATTAAGCAAGATATCCAATTATTAATAATGATATTGTATAGAGTTTAATTTCATTATTAAATATTTAGCAATGAATATGTAAAAGTAAATATTTTAACATATATTGCATGTAATCAGTATCAAGATCATGAATATTAACATGGTCAGAATAAATTATGATTAAATAATTTTTTATAAATAATCATATAAATTAATAAAAAATAACTATATATACAAAATTTATTAACTAAATTTATTAAAATTTCATACAAACCAAATATGTGTGTGTTTTATAAATGAAATTGTGATGTTAGAGTTCATGATATCTATACCGTGATGACCTTCTATCATGCTAGATTAATTGATGGGTTGGTATACACCATACCCATTTTAAAAAGTTAGTAAACAGCTTCATCTCATCATACTACTAATTAATTTACGGGAAATTTTCAACTAGGTCCCATTCATAACTACATGTTTAATTACTTCCACATATATAAAATTATCTATGTAATTAAAAAATATAATATATAAATAAATATCTAAATTGAATCAAGAATAAGAATTTATCATTATCCCACTATTTAATCCAATAAATTAAAATTATTCTTGATAGAAAATTTTATATTTATATTAGGAACTTTTTATTTCCCTTATATTGTTAAAATGGATATTTATGACCTATATAATTTCCAATAAATATTTACCATAATAAATTTATTGATAGAAGAGAATCCGAATAATTGTAAGGTTAATCATGATATGTGATGTAACCAATGATACAATTGCAATATTGGTTTTTTTATCAAAATAACCTCCATAGATTTAACAAAAGGTATTTTTGTGATGTTTGAAAATAATAATTCATATTTGAATTTTCTATGTAAATGTAATATTATGTAAAAGAAACAAAAAATCATATAATTTTATGGCAGTAGGGAATTTGATAATCATTGTATATTATAAAAACAATTCATTTCACATGTTATAAAATGTCTATTTTTAATAAAAATATAATTAAAATTTCAAATACTTTAAAAAATTATATGTTATATTAAAATATTCATTAAGAGGCATTTCACTAAATTTGAATATTTTTTAAAAATAAATTTTAAAAACATTTAAATGATTGAATATTATATAAATTGAAGGGAAATAAAATTGTTTTTCATTTAAAAACATCATTTATTTATAAATGTACAACAGGAAGTAAAATATTGATGATCATATGTAATATGCTATATATATTAGATAGATAAAAATTTTTATAAAATTATTAAATATAAATGGAATGATTCCTTCATCAAAAATAAATAAAATTTCAAATGAATTTGATATTTTAAAATATATTGAATCAGCCACAAAATCATTTAATATCAAATACATTAATGAATTAATATAATAAGATAAATAAATTTACTATCAAAATTTATAACTTTTTTATAGAATTTACCTTAAATATCCTTTAATGAAATAATTAAAATTGAATCTTGAAATACCATGAAATATTATATATTAATTAGATTTTAGATTAAAAGTAAAATATAAACACATTATAAAATAAATTTTTGGTTAATATTAATGTGTTCTTTAATGAATTAGAATTGAGACAAAAAAATTACATACCTCACATTTTCAATTTAAGTGAATGAGATTTAACATCCTTTATAAATTTATTAAAAACAATTTATAATTAAAGAAATATCCCTACAAATATTCATAATATAATAAAATATTTTCTAACAATAATATTATAACACATTTGATAATACAATTTCTATATTACAATTGTTCATGTGTCAACTGCCATGTTTTCTCGCACATGTTTTGTAACAGATTTTCTAGTCCATATTCATAGGACATACTGAAATATTATGTAGAATTATTTTTACCAATTATATATATATATATTGTAATATAATTACTCATTATAAAAATTTTATAATCATTCTGAAAATTAGGACTTGGAAAATGAACTACATTGTTTGGTTGAGACGAAGGGTCATATACACACAAGAGTGAAGATATAAATCCATTAAAGTTTGAAATGGTAGAAAATTGTATAGTATAATAATTAAAAATACCTATTATAATGTTATATTTATCATATAAACTCATTAAATACATCATTATTAATATCCATGTGAGTTGGTGATGAAGAACCAATTACATAAATTCATGAGGTGTTAGTCCTCCGCTGACATGAGTGATGGCTTTATTTATGATTTTATTGGGGAAGATATGGATAATCATTATTCCATTATTATAATAAAATATCACTATGTTATTTATAATATTATTATTTTATTGAAATTTTTAAACATAATTAATGGTGATAAAAGAAGTTGTAAAATGAATGAGCACAATGACACAGATTGCCATTATATAAGGAAACCTCCTTTATATCTTCTATTAATGAATCTAGTATAGGAATTTTCAATAAAAATAAGATCTATAATATGAAATTTAATATATTGGATTGATTTTTGTAGGTATGGGATGATTGGAATCTCAATATAGGTTTGATGAAGTTAGGGATGTTTGGAACCATTGATAATTTCCAATGAGTTTAATCATCAATAATAAAAAACAGTATTGATTAATTGGATGTCAATGGCACAATAAGTTCTGCAAGAATTAGTAAAAAAGGTACAATGGGGATCAGAAGGTTGATTCAAACCCTTGAAAAATGAAAATATACATTTCTAACATGTTATTCCTTCATCCTATGAAATTAAATATTATTATATTTTATGTTTTCATCAAAATAACAAGTTTTAAAAAATATTTAATAAATAACTTAATATAAAAATAAATTACATATAATTATATAATTCTTACCAAATGGTCTCATATATTAAATATAAATTATCAAAAAGTACTATGAATGTGTAAAATGAATTTTATACCCCAACACATGGGTCATACCAAACCTTGTTTTAACCATAAATGCATTAATTAATATATTTTTTTCTTATCATTACGAAAAAAATATGTTCACATATTAAAAAACAATTTTCATTCTGATTAAAAAATTGAATCCATTTTGTTATATTATATCATATAAATGATATAATTTATGAAAAAAATAAACCTACAAATCATGTTAAATAATATTCTTCCCAGAAATAAATTGACTAAGAATATGATTATATACCATAAACAATATGAACATTGTTCATAATTATACGGATATATATTCATTTGTAAAAATATATAATATATACATTTCAGTGAATTGTTTATTAATTATTTGATAAATAAATTATACATAATGGAAGATCTGTATACATTTTAAAATAAATTATATAAAATGACTTATTAAGAATAAAAATAAACTTATATTAAAATCTGGTATAATGATGTTTCAAATATAATTATTATTTTTAATTAAAACAAAATATTATATATTTAAATATTAAATGTCATTAAATTTATAATGGGGAATTAAAATCACTTAATTTATTGATAAGAAATGATTTTATTACAAAAAGTTGTATTTGTTAGTATTCAAAGAAAAACCATTCATTTCAGGGAAATCAAAAAATTATACGTTATGATAATTTTTATATTATGATCTCAAAAATTATTTAAATTTTTTAAAATAAATAATATAATATTAAAAATAAATAATTATGCTCTTATTTCCAATTAGTAGTAAAAAATAATTTGATGAAAATATTTTTTTTTGTAAAATAAATGTAATTTAAATAAAATTGTGTTATTATTATCAAAATATTTTTATTTACTGAGGGCATTATATATATTTCATAATTATGTAAACCTATATCATATATCCATTTTTCAACACTAGGATTTAATGGACCTGTCTAAATTGTATATTGTGCTTCTTTTATAATCTGAATTACATGTTATATACATTGTTTAATATAATGACCATAATTCAAAAACTCTTAGTTTTACGTTCCAATCCCTTTATAAAATATATTTTCCTAATTTTCATCATGGAATCAGAAATAATTATTCTTATATTTGAAAATTTAATGGTTAGAAGAAGAATTCTTTTAAAGGGGTAATAATATATCCTTTAGAAAGAGGGGAAATAAAATATTAAGGTCAGCTGGAATTTGAAAACTAAATTTCTAGGAATGATAACATTGAAATGATATAAAATTGAGTAAATTTATGAAAATTATAACCAATTATGTAGATAGTTAAACATCATTGATAATAATAATTTGAATGATCATGATAAAGTTAATAACAAGGAAACTAAATATATATATTGAGTTAAATGACCATTGATTAATCAGTAATGTAGATAGTATAGAACATTTATTTTAAAAATACCTGTAAAAAATTTGATACATTTTATTTCTTAAAAAATTTAGTACACTGCAATAAATAGATACTTGTTTTTTTATTAATTGATAATAACAAATTCATCCTTTAGTTTCCCATCGATCAATATTGAATTTTCCTTTAACATATAGGAAAAAATATCCAATAACAATTTTATACTTCTAAAGAAAATAAATTAACATTTAGTAGATTATAACATATATAATAGATGGAAAAATCCTTCTATGTGTCTAAATATTTACAACATTCAATTTGGTTAGAAAAATTATCTTATATAGCACATTAAACTATGAAACCTCAATAGTTATGCCAAATTTTAATCATAAAAAATTTCATATGTATCTATAATACAATATATTTATGTAAAAACATTGTCATAATATTTAGTTAATCACATAGTTCAATTATATGTGACCCTATACTGTCACCCTTTTGAAGTGATTTCTAGGATTAATGCTCTTCTAGATGAAACTAATAATATGTAAGCATATAGTTTTCTTATTTTTCTAAAACTATATTAATAAAAATCCTATAAAATTACCAAATTATAATAACCCATAATTAAGACATTCAAAATTATTATATAAATAATAACAATTATGAATAAAGTTAATATTATTTCCACCCAATTTAAGGTAATCCTTCATTACAAGTCTTCCTCACAAAAACATATATAAAACCTATGGGATTCATTCCCATAAATCCATGGTCTTATACATTTTTTTTGGTAATCATAAATGAAAATTTTAATGTTTCACAAAAATTAAATAGAATTTTTAGGATTTTTCATTCTTATAAATAAAATATAACTGGTAAAAAAGTAACTGATCAAAAAATTTCATGTATCCCAAGTCATAAATATATCAATCATTTCTCTTATATACAAAAAAAATTCAAGGAGATTAACATAAAAGATAAATTTACTTGAATAATTCCAAGGATACCCATATTCCTAAATACTATATATATAGATGGATATATATGAATAAATTTATTTCTTACTAGTTAACTGCATTTTTTACTATAAAATAAATTCATTTAATCCCTTATATTACAAAAATAAATCATTATAATGTTTTTTTGAGTAGTTCTATACGGTTTGTATTTAAAAATTAGCAACATTTAATAAATTCAGTCTCCATTCCGCCATGTTATTAAGGAACTATGCTAAAACATCCCATAATAATGTTTCTTTTGACTAAAATCATACTTTTTTCAATATTTTTTTATTTTTAGAGTAATAGGGAATTATATCATAACACTTATATATAAAACAATATATTAAAATTTTTACACATCTATTCAATATCTATTTTCCCTAATAAAAAGTTTTACAACAAATCCTGTTTTATTTTCACTAACTCTATTAATAACATTTATATTGACAACATAATTTATCCTACACATTTATGAAACCCAAAAACTAAAACTGAATCAGGTTTGATGAGGTAAAAAAAATATTAATTGACAACAAAAGAGGATAAACATTAGCCTATTGAAAAACATTGAGTAAGAATAAATTTGTACTATTACCTTAATTTTTTGGATAGATTAAAATAAATCATTTCTTAATAAAAAATAAAAACTATTTTCAAAATTATAAACATTAAAAGTAAAATAAAAAACATAAAAATCCAATTTTCATGACATATATGAATATATTCATCACTCTAGTCACCAGGAATTAGATTCAGATATGTTTAGAGGACAAAAATCCATATAAATTTCACCCTTATTGTCTTTTAAGGAATGGAACACTTCCAAATCCAATAGAGAACTATCATGTTTCAGCAATAATATTATATATATCAAGATAAACCATTTCAATATATGAACACCCACATATAAGATATATCCAGCTCACCCATGAGTTATAATGTGGTCAACCCATCATATAAGGAATATTTGGCTCATATCATTTACATATAATGGTCATATAATATATAAAATAATTTATTCATTAACAAATAAATTATAACCCCATTAAAAAAATTATAAATCCATATTAAAAAAGGGTTATCAATATACCCTCGTTAGTTTTAAAAAAAACATTTTCAAAACAAATGTATCCAAAATATGGTTCTTTTTTCATTGAATAATAGTTAAATTAAAATATTATTAAGGTAAATAAATATTGCAATTCATATAACATAAAATTAAGTCATCTTATATGGAAATTATATTTTTATGATAACATGGAACCATTTTTTGAGGAAAATATGTTTTTTTTATTTTGAAATCACTAATGTTTAATAAAATTCAGAATTTAAAAGGGAAAAATCCTTTGAAAATACCCTAATAAATATAAGTTAATATTTAAATAAAGTATTTGTAATGACCATGGTAAAATAAATTCAATTGATATAAGCTAAAATTACTATTTTAAAACTTTTTATAGAATAGACAAAATGTTCCTCATTTTTTTGATGGTAAAATTATTCCTTTCAAACAATTTTGTAAAAAAAATAGACATGGAAAAAAATTTATTTTATGAATAATGGGAGGAAATTAAAAACATTATTAAATCCTCTAATTATGATATATATATGAAATGAAAATAATCTTTTAAGTGAATAATTAAAATTTTATTTTTAAAGAAATAACCTTATACTAAGTCTAACAAGTCTCATATGATTGTATATACAGAAATATTAATAATTTGTTAATTATTTAATTTTTCCTTAAATATTTTATTAAATTATTAAGTAATTTTTATTTACTATCATTACATATATGTTTTCATGACTAAAAATGATCACGTTATATATTTCAAATATACTGATTTTATAAGTCAAATATGACATTGGTAATTTCAAAATTGTCAATGATTTCATTATACAACCATATCACGAATTATAATAATGATATATTTTTCATTTTTAAACATAATTAATTATTTTAAATTAAAAACTAAGTATGTTTATAAAAATTATACAACATTATAGTCATTTAAATGGATGAGTGTATTTATGTGTGATTAATGTTACCATTTTTGAATAATTATTATATAAATATTGTTACAATTATTTTATAATTAAAAAATGATCATGTTATAATAAA
This sequence comes from Viscum album, assembly GCA_963277665.1. NCBI lineage: Eukaryota > Viridiplantae > Streptophyta > Magnoliopsida > Santalales > Viscaceae > Viscum > Viscum album. Next base: position 1,701,591,089 of record OY728163.1, on the reverse strand, counting down.
TATCTTTTCAATCCATTAAATATAATTTTTTTAACAATTTTATGTAAATATGAAAATGAATCACATTGTTTTGTGGATGTCATAGTCCAAACATACACATGAATAACACTGTCATTTCCCAATGCTTGAAGATCTGAGAAATATAAATGATATATTACATTTATATATCTCTAAATATGATATTAATGTCATATATATATATGGCATAAATCCCTGAATATTAAAATTATTTTGACATGGTTATTGAAAATGAATTACATTATTTTGTGGGGAATTATTTCACTATACATATAAATCATAATTTTGTTTCCCATTTTATAAAAGAATATATGGATATCATTTTATAAAATATTATTTGAAAATTTATAATAATAATGAAATTGGAGTAAATATATAATCATAGTTAAATAATATTTTAATGTTGTTAAAGAATAACTAAAAATAAATCATATAGTAAAATACTATACAATTTCAATAGAATCAGTCATTTGATTAGCAACTTGAACCCATACTGTTTTGTGTTATTGCTAAAATAATACATATATTATTAAGGGAGGTATAATTATATGTTATTTGAGAGTTAATCTAATGAAATAGGTATTTTGGTGTGGATAATTTATATGAAGAGGTATAGTTTTATAAGATATGGTAGGGTGGCTCTTGGAAATTTTTAAAATATTAATTATATATAAATTAATTTTCAATTCCAAATATATTCAAAAACAATTTTTTTAAAATATTATATTATAATATATATAGTAAATATCATCGAATAAAAATTTTATATGATTTTACAATTTTTTAGACATTATCATTTTTATCACCTTATTAACCCTTTTAGAAATATACCATGACCACAAAGAATTATACACTCTAAGGGACCTGATATATTTTCTCATTATACAAAAACATATAAAAAGATCATGGTAGATATTATAATACATATCCTATTAAACATTACATATAGAGTTCATTTATTAATTTTATACCATTCAATAAGATATAATTTGTTATAATTAATCATTAATGTGATTTCTTAGATTTATAAATTATGTAGATTTTGAAATATTCAAGAAAATAAGAAAAATTTGAACCATATTTATTAATATATCTGTAAAATTTCATGTTAATAAATAATTTTTTTATCACATTAGGTATATCAAATTAAATTTCAATTATTATTTATATTGTTATTTATTTTATATCTCCATAACCTGTATAATTAATGGATCGATGTTGTGTAAATATTATTTGTAAATATTTGTAAATTAAAAATTTTATAATACATTTCCTCTAAGAAGATATATTTTTTAGATTTAAAATTACCAGTTTTAAATAATGATATCAAATAATTAAATACATTTAAAAAATATTATAATTATTAAATATTAGAGTGTCTCAATTTTTGAATATTCTTTAAATAAAATATTATTACAGTTAAAAATAAACCAAATTGTAAATAATTGATACATATTGTAAATGTGGATGACTGTATGATATGTATTGTCATCATATAAAAATTAGTCAACATTTATTGTCATTTATTGTCATTATGATCAATTTTTGGACAATAAATTACTCTATTTACCCTTTCCATGGTAACAAAAAATACGATGGTAAATACATATTTTTAAAAAAATAATGTGGGGATATTTATAAAATTTGGACCACCTACAGAAAAATATTGAATTTATGTTTTTTTTAAAACCAATAAGTGAAAAAATTTGACTAAAAATATTATTTAATAAATAAAATGGAAAAAAAAAATTCCTAAATAATTTCATTTTGAATAATATATTTTGGTGAAACTATATTCAATTATTAAAAGTATAAAAATATAATTAGATAATTACAAGTAAAAACTAAAATATAAAATTTTAAAACTAATCTAAATTATAATTTGACTTTGAAAATAAAATTAAAATGAAAAAATTATGTTAATAAAATAAATTTTTCTCCATTAAATATTAAATCAATATAATTTTAGAGAACTGAGAAAAAATCATCATAATTTCATTTTGGAGTTTTGAAAAAAAAATCTTTTCATTTTTTCATATTCAATTTCTGTAATATCTAGAAATTAATTAAAAAATCACTCATTAATAGGAGGACAACAATTTTTATAAAAAATTCTAATTAATTGAATTTCATTGAAAAAATATGTGATTATTTAATATTAATTTAAAAGTAATATATATTCTTTATGATCTTTACATATATTTCATAAATTTGTTATTCATATTCATACCTACCTATTTAAATGCATTGTTATAATGGCCTAATTTAAGTAATATAATTTCTCTCTTCGGTTAAGATTGAGGTTGTGTATCATTTATAAAATCAATCCCGATATTTCATTTTAAAATATTTGGATACTACAACAACATACTATTTAGAAATTATATACTTGTAAATATAATTCGCAATCGGTAACTATAATTTGGTTTTACAAAATAACGTTGTTAATAACCCATATGGTAAAAAATGGTTGACAAAACATCATCATGAAAATATGGTAATGGAATTATAAAGGTCAATTGGAATTACACATACTAGGATTTCATTTAGTATAATAAATATTTTTTGAGACATGGACATATATTTAAATCATATTTTATAAATACTGTTAGGGAGTTAATTTAAAAATTATCATGACAAAGTAAACAAAAAAAATACACAAACATCTGATGGGTTAGAAAGACATCAATTTATTTGAAAGAAAATTAAACGAATAATTGTTCTGTTTTCAAAACAATTTTACAAAAGTTAAAAGAGTTATATTACATCCAATTATAATAAAATTGGAAAATATACTTAGTTTTCTTGAATTATTTCATCTTCTAATCAATTACAACAACTAACTCATCTTTTATCTCAAAAAAATTAGTATTCTAGGTGAATTTTTATTCCAGATGACCTATAATAAAATTATAATGTAAAAACTAAAAAAATATGAAAAATGAATTATTCATAATTTGTCGCAAACCAGCATTGAAATACTAGTACCATAATACCATATCGATCTCTATAATTACACAATGTGTGGTCCATATCCCCACATATTGGAGACTATAAGACTACATAATACATGATCATAGAGTGAATGATATTCAATAAAATAACAAATGATAAATGATTAGTGATCAGTATTTACAAAACTCCAATAGGATATATTACAAAACAACTGTTAGAATAGTTCCCAATATGATGAAAAACATCCTAGAATAAATATCATCTAAATATGATCACATAAAATCATATGGAAATGGTCCAAATATAGCTATTTAAAAATTGTAAATAAGTCTACCTATATGCATCATCACTCTATAATCCAATTAAATAATATCATCCACCACCTCAATGTTGAAATTTTAACTTCCCTTGAATATGGAATTTTAAATTCAATAAATTGCTGAAGTAAAAGTTATTTTGTTAGTGAAAAATATTAATAGAGTCTCACCATTGAATTAAATAATTAATTCCAAATCAATAAATCATTTATTCATTCCAATTTAAATCATATAAGGAATGAAAATTACATATTTTTCATTTTTTGGAGTCAACATTTTTATAATATAATAAATAATACATTTATATATTCACATTGTAGTACATTTTAAATATATTATTTTTTATGAATAAATTATTTTAATTGATCAAATACTAATAGATTTTATAAGAAAATCATGTAATAAAATCTAGATGAAAAATATATGTGGTATATGATCATTCTGTTTATAATTGGTTCCTCCCACATTTATGTTATAAACAATTCTCTATATATGTGTACACACTAAAATAACCACCCCATTCGGGAGGCCACTATTGGAAATTAATCTATAATACATTGAGGGTGCCACTAGGGATAATCAATGTGAAAATGGATTAATTTCTGTTTTCAATCGAATTCCAGTTCAAGGGGATCAGAATCCTAATTTAGTTCACCTAGTTATATACTATCTTCCGAAGAGTACCTCTTCATAAATAATTAAATAAACCAAGTATGTTTTTAATAAATAATTTTTTTTTTAAAAAAATATAATTTTCCCATGTTAATTTTAATCATTATTTTCTAGTTTTAAAACCATATCATAGGTTATTTTCATTTCATTCAATTTAAGAACACATTTAAATTTAATTTATTTTTTCATGATCTACATCTATCCATTTCAGCAAAATTATTTTTAATTCCATAACTTGAATTTTCTAAACAATTAGTCAAAATTTGTTTTGGAGACCTTTTTTTATTAATAACTGATTCCCATTTCATCATATATTAATCTATTTTATGTGTTATAATATAATTTTACAATTTAAGGAATACGTGAGTAAAATTACTGAGAGTGGGAATGAATCATAATTAAATATCAATTGTTAGAGGCAAATTGACAATCAAAATGTAATTTTGAAAAAGTATTTGAAACACTCGTCATAATACATAATAATTTAGAGAGAAAAAGTGATTTGGGCAATTTATCAAAACACCTACTATTCAAGATTACCCATTGAAATTTGAATAATACTGGAAAACACCTACCAAAGGGTAAATGCACCACCAGGATTGAAATCTGACTAAGTATCTAAGATTTCTACCATTAGGAATGAGTAAATTCTAGAATTACAACATGATTATGTCCCCAATATACCAATATCTATAATATTACCTTCTATCAGAAATAAAATATAGAAATTTTTTAAGATGACATTCTGTTTATAAGACTCACCACAGAGACGATTAACCGTCGGCATGGATCACCACCATCCTGACTCACCAACAACATAATTCACAACCATATTTGTCTCAGCATTCAAAAGAGTCACCGACACTCTTTAAATTTATTTTAAATGTAATATTTTTAATTTAAATATTATCAAAGTTAATACTGAATATTATTTTAATGAAAATAGTAACATAATGGTAGAGATTAATTAAATTCTGATTTAGTCATCCAGTATGAGGAGTAGAGGATTGGAATTAATCATCTTACATGTTTAATTTACTATAAGTAATATAATCCATTGTCTATATTGTATATAAATAAGTTGTGACATATGTAGTTTGATATATGTGAACAAAATAAGATATCTAAAAAATATATTTACATAACAAAAAAAATTAATGTGATGAGTTCTTTATAAAAAGTCTCCTCAACTACAATTTAATGTGAAAATGTTATACATATAAAACATGCAGTACCATCATATATAATTTACATAAGATTTCATGATACTTTGTTTTTGTAATGTTATAAAAAACACAACTCAAGATCCTCTTCACGCCAAATCCGAAGAGTAACATGATTTATCAAACATCATTCTGAGAAATTCTATCTTCATTGCATATTTTTTAACTCTATGTTTATTATCTTTATATTTTTAGTAGTGTGTGTTGGAAATGTATAATTAACACAACCACACACTATATATTTCTTATTAACTATATGATACTCTATATATATTCAAACATTTTTTTGCACGTGTTAAACCTTATTATTCTGAAATGGTTATTGTTCTTTATATGCTAGTATTTTTCAATGGTTTTCTAGATGAGGTTCATCTGTATCATGGATATCATGTATTATTTTGTTTACCAAAATTTATTTTTTATTCTAAAAATTTATTTTATATATTCTTCTTGGCAACTTGTGATTTCAAAGTGGATAGGATTAAACCTCATCTTGAGACAAAAATTATTATATTAATTCATATTTATGTTTTGTCTATTTTTATATTTATATGTATTAAAATGATCTCAATTTAAAATGCTAAAAAACAATACATTGATAATTAGATTAAAATAGAGTTTTTAATAGGTTGTTTTTATGATAATTGAATTCAAACTAAAAGTAAATTTTTCTAATTTTTTTACTAAGACGTAATCATTCATTGTGTAATATTTCAAAAAGCCATAAATTATTTGAATCTAATTTTATGATTATGAGGGTTGTTTTTATTATTTGGTAGATTTTACTTAAACGAGTTTTGGATAGATGTTTTGTTGAGTAGACTACCCAGCATAAAGTTTAAATACTCACTCCAACAATTATTTTTTATCAAAGGACTTTCAAAAATAATTTCAACATTCATTTTATTTTTATTTTATTGATAAAAAATATATGTTGATTCTAAATTAAGTTATATAAATTGATAATATACAATATGATTATAATAGTAAAACAAATATTTTCTTTAATGGAATTAGGAATGCTATGTAGAAATTCATAATTAAAATTCATTTTGAATGCATGAAAATTATAAATTGGTATATTATGGTGGGAAAATACAAGTTATCTAAGACTTTATAGAATACATGAGATGATTCTATGGAACATTCTAATAAAAAATAATCAATCTATGAATTATATTTACTATGCTTTATAGGATGGATAAATTCTTATAAAATCATCACGTACAACTAATTTTGTAGTTATAGATACATTATATATTACAAATGATTGAAAAAATAATTTAAATAAATGATATTGAATAACTATATTATTAAATATGATAAACTTATTATGAATCCTTATAATATTATTTCGGATTTGTTTCCCAGGTTCAATGATATAGTAAACACAAAGAGAACCTTATAAAATCTATTTTCAGAAAAATATCAAATTATGAGACTTCTGAGAAATGTTATAGAGTATTGGATAGGGTTGTTTATTTCAATAAATGATTCTTATTACATAAATGCACTACCTATAAAATAATTTATTGGGATGTTGAATATCTCTGAGGAATATCTTAAAGTTAACTATAAAGAAGATGCCTAACAATATTGAATGTCAATACCCATTATGACTTCAATATTACAAAAAAATAATGTAAATGGTACAGGATGAAAGGCCTATTGATTAATAATAATTATCTGATTATGATGAGGTAATTCCTCACAGGGACATAAGGATTAGGAAATTTTATAGGAAGATGAAAATATTCGGAAAATAGAGCTATAAGGGAGTGTATAATACAGATTGAATTTGAAAAGGTACTATAAATGATATGAAAAATAAAATGATACACCATATAATCGGTGTAATATAAAATGGAAGGTCAATATTAACTATCATAAGTTTGAATAAAAAAAATATTTATGAGGACTATGACATAAAGTATAAGATTGAAATGAAATCCATAAAGAGTGCATTTGAGAAAAACACTAGTGACTGATAATATACTCCTAATGAGAGGCCTAATAGGGAAGATATGTTCTTCATTTTAAACATATCTATGGTGCATAAAATATATCTACAATATAGTTTTTATCTATTATAAAATGAATAAATGACAAAGATATGTCAAAATATGAAATGATTAAATTCTAAAATAATCTTCAAGTTAAATTTAATAAAATCAAAGTTGAATAAAAATTTATAAGTATAATTAATTTTATAATATATTATTAGAACCAATATTAATATGTAAAATTAGGCGAAATCTAAATTGATGAAAGAAAATACTAGAATTTAATTTTCAAATGAGAAACTACTAAAAGGCATGGAATGATTTAGAAATGGATGAGAAAAATCACTATAATATTTTGAATATAAATATCCCTTAAAAATATTACAGGTCTACATTACCATCCCAAACAAAATTATATATGATAAGAGAAATATAGTTACTAAGTCTAATTTTATAAATAAAAATTCGATATTTCAATCAGGTTGAAATAATTAATTTTTTATTTCAATGTGTTCATAATATAATTATCAGAAACCTATCATGATGATATGGGTTTCTAAGGCCCTAGATACTAATATATCATGACCCTAAAAAATATGTTTACCAAAATTATTTATGGTATAATGTTTTTATAGGAATATTTCATTAAGTGCTCCAATACAAATATATTGTATTTATACAGTGGATATTCACATAATATGATAATATATTACATAACTATCAAGAAACATATAATGGATGATGGTGGTCCTATCAGCATTTGTGTCAATGAAAAGTGACTGATCATGGGTCTTGTCTAAATCTATATCACTAACTCAGGTTTAATTTATAATGTAATTTTTTGATTATTTAAAATACAATTTTACTTTAATTTCACAACTATGACATGTGGGGTTTCATGAATAATTTGGAAATAATGATTTTAATAATTTTTCCTAAAAATATTTTATTGTTTACTACTATGGGAATTGAGAATGGGTATTCTGTTAATCTGGATTCGTTGATTTCTCAAAAAATTTCTTTTTTAAAAACATTTTATAGGGAATCATGGATTTGGAATTTGATCCTAGGATACATTAATATTCACTCACTTAGAACATTTACTAGGAAATTGTTACTAAAGAATCATTCAAATATCTTTTCTCAAATAAAATTCTCTATAAGCCTTGTCCATAAAGGAAATGACATAATAATTATTTTAAATTAGAGAATGATGCTTCATCTTCTTAACCTACTTAGTTGATTGACATGAAATTATTTTGGCCATAGAGAGTTTCCACGTATACACAATCTGCACTATGTCTATGTACATATAGATGAAAATTTTTGGTATACTTATCAATTCATTTTAGCTGACAAATTTTTTTTCTTATTTTTTAAATTATAAAAATTATGTAGAGAACTCACGGGGACATAAAACTAAGATGACACGAATTGATAATGGTCATGAGTCTGTAAATCAAGATATTGAGACTATTTTTTCAATAGTGTTTGTGAACATAATCTCTTATATAATAAATATATATTTAAATAGAAATATAATGATGAAACCCTATAAGAACTTCATATTAATAGAAACCGAATGATTAATTATTATAGATTTGTTATTTTATAATACTTCTTTACTAAAACTAATGAAAATAGTTAGTAAATATATTTAAAAATTAAAGAAGTAACATTCGATGGTTATTCAACTACAAGTAAATTTTAAATTGTTTTTAAAAAATTAAACATGATTTTGGAAGTGTATATCCATGTCATGTTTGATTATATTGATCTATATGATCTTATAGTCCTTTATAAATCAATATGAATGATTTACTAACATTGAACCTAATTTCAAATCCATCGTATTCTGATATAAAAGAACAGGAACAATCATTGAGTAATGAGGAACATCAAGATTCTCAACCTGATCCTATAGAGGGAAAACATATGACATTCACTTATTTCTCTAGATATATTATATATATTAAATACAATCAACTATATTATATTGTTTTAGATTTATATTGACTAAAACAAACTAGATATTCATTATTAAACTATGTCAAAAAATCATGAATTCTTATAACAACACAATCCTAAGAACATTAATGATGAAATTTATGATGAATTAAGAATAATGGTAATGAAAGGATAATATAATCAATTTGTGGGAAATAATGATTGGGAACTTTATTATAAATGAAAAGATGGATTTAATTTAGGAATTATATGGGTGTTTATAAATAAGGATGATGAATCTTCAAAAAAATTTGGGAATAAGGATAAAATAGTTTCAGAACTGTATACTAAAAAAACAAATAGTATATAAATAGACCTTCTCCCAAATATCTAAATGTTAAGTCATTATAATAATTTTATCATATACAGAACATCAAGATTGAAAACTATATCACATGGATTTCAGTTGTGAATTCTTGTATGTGTATATAATTGGTGTTATTTGTATCTACACCTTTGGATCCAAAATCCCTATTTAACAAATCATATATTATGATAGAAAATTAATAAAGTTATTAAAAAAATCATATATCATGGTATGATAGGTTCAACTATTTTCTTATATAAAACATATTTTTAAAAGGGTTATCATATCTTAAATTATTATTTATAATAATTTAAAATGATGTTTTAGTTATTCAAATATATGTAGATGATAATATTTTTGGATTTTCTAAAAAATAATTATTTAACCACTTTTCAAATGTAGGAAACTGAAATTTGAAATAATCTTAATTGGTGAACTAAATTATTTCTTGTTGGTATGTTTTGAAAAATAAAAGACGAATTATTTCAAATCATAATATATATACTAAATTCATTTTAAAACACTTTAATTTACTTACATAAAGGAGTAGAGAAACTACCACCTCTATGTTGGATAACGATGATGATGTGAAATCAATAGATTAAACTAGTTACATAGGTATGATTTGGAGTCTTCTATACAATACTAATATTCAACATGACATTATGTTTAGTCTTTGTATGTGTGCTCTTTTTCGGAAAACCACAATGACTCACTACGAATTACAGAAAACAAAACATTAAAATAATTTTTTTTTACTACCAATTTTGGATTTTAATACCCTATAGGATATGAAGTTGATATCATTAGTTATGAAGAGGAATATTTTGGTTGTTGTACACTAGGTAGAATAATAATTTTTTGAACACTTCATCTTTTGGGTATCAGTAGTTTAATTGTTTAATAAGAAATCAAATTAAATTTCACTATTTACTACCGAAATTTAAATAAATATATATATGTAGTTTTTATGCACACATTTTTTAGAGATAATATAATTTAAGAGACTACGCATATCAATTCCTAAATGTAACTATAAATTGTGACAATTCATGTTTCATGAAATTTTTCTAGAACCCAATATCTCACTCTTTAACAAAATAATAATATAGTGAGACATCTAATTTTGAGATATCATCTTCCACAGAGTGATATTACTCATGAATAAATTTGTACAAAACATTAGATTATTCATATCACCACCAAGACATTGACTTATGAGATAATTGACTAAATTAAACATTATTTTGGCATGATTATGTTTTCTTAATTATAATATTCTCTGATTAACCATTCAGTATTTCACACAATTTATTTCTACACAACACTAGTTTTTTCTATCATTGAGTATTATCCACTAGTGACTTTTACACTTCTTTTGTTTTACCCAGCCTTTGAGTTACCCACAAATGCTATCAATTTTTCATTTTCAAAATGTTGTATTTAATTTTTACATCTCTGTTCTAATATAATTTTTTTTACTTTATTTAATTAATTTTCCTAATAATCAAAAAAAAAATCAATTTAATTTTTAAAATTCAATTTAAATTTCCATAAATATCGATATCATATAAATTATACACTAGTATATTTTCATTGCCCTATTTCAGTGGGGCTTTTCTACTTGAACCACACCTCTACCTATTTTCTATCCTTATTGTTGTCATTCCCTCACCTTCATCAAAACCATCAAAGACATTTTTCATAGTTATAATGATGATATAATATTAATATTCTTCATAAAATTTAAGCTTTTAAATAATGAAAAAAGAGAATCTCGTTGTTCTATCTCATTTCAACCAGTGAACGCAGATCTTGCAAAGAGAGTCCAAATCGTGAAAAAAGAGGTTCAACATGAATGGTTTGTTCTGATCATGTTGTTATAGAAAACATTTATGCAATAAAATTATGTGTTGAATATTTTTCAATGAAGGGAGACCATTATATCCTAGGATTGGGCACCAGTTCTAAATTTTTTTTAGCTACATTTCAAGAAAGAAAAAGAATACATTATAACTTGGTTTAATGGATGAAAATTCATCCTCTCATCAATTCAAAATGATATTAGATTGAGGGTACCTAACTAACTCACCAAAAAATAATATCAAGTAACTAGTCTATATTATATATAAACATTATTTTATGTTTATTCTTTTGAAGTGTTACCTTGAGAAGAGATATTGATAAGACCAATTGCTTCAAAGATAGTTGGTGAATTTTTCCAAATTTTCAATTTTACCCTACATATTATATTCCCAAGGAAATTATATTTTAATAACATTATGTTTTAGGATGTTAATATTATATTTCATTTAATTAAATGATAAAATATCAATTCATGTAGTTATATGATGAAAAACATGATGGAGATGTGAAAGCTGACTTTTAGTTATAATTATCCAATTGAACCCAAGCATATTTTGGACATTCAATTAGGAAAAGTATTATTTGAAGAATAAAATGTATTTGAATATGGAGGATTTTGTATCATATGGGCCAGGTTAAAAAGGATATGTATTTGATGAACTCTTTAGTTAAATAGTCTGTTGATTATGGTGAATTGATCATTTATTATTTTAGGCAAGTTTTACATTCAACTACAACAAAATATAATGTAGTTCATGCTTTGGTTCTAGATTTGGAAGTGAACTAATAATATGAGGATATAGAGGATTCAATACTTGGTGTTGAGGAAAATGAGTTCTTGCTGAAGGAATGTAGTAATACAGATCTGACCTTGTTTTCTCCTACCATTACTTTTGGTAGTCATTGTTCACATATATCAATCCATATGCAAGAGACTCTCCTAAATAAATGTAAGGACGAGTATTATATATAAGTTCATTTGAAGATCATTTGTAAGGCCCTTAAATTCCATTATAAATAAAATGAAATGATGATAATTGTGATGAAAATGAATGATAATCATTAGGGGAAGAATATGAGTTAAATTCGAATGAATATTGAGTTGTATATAACAATAATAAAGGTTATGAACAAGATGAACATAGAGGTGACATTATGTTTGAGGATGTTGAAATACATTATGAAATTATATCTTTTCCAATTGAATCTAGATATGAATACACCCCATACCTAGGTGAGTATTTTTATATAATTACAAGTGATGAGAAGAAATCATTTGTTGAGGGGGATGGAACAACATATTTGGATATTGAACAAGTTGATCTTCCATTTGATGTTCTTCAGAGTGAGCCTACAGTTTATTTAAAAATGGTTTTTCGGAATATTATTGTTGAACAATAAATTGATGATCAAAAGGATATTGAGACTACTATTGTTCAAAAAATATTTTTCTTCTTATTTATGATGACTGTTACTTACTATTATTGTGTTTACCTCAATACTGAATCTAGTTGTTTTGTACATTGGTATGTCTTCATATAGACTTCTATAACAAATTCTTGTAGAATCTAGTTGTTTTGTAATAGTCATTGCATTTATGGTTGATGATGTTGTCAATAGGGGTGACTTGGAATCCTTCAGAGAAACTATTCTTCTGATTTTATAATAAAATTTATAAATCAACTCCCTCCAATCACTAGGATTTCGAATGAGATCAAAATTATTTTATTATGATTTTGATACACAATATTCAACCAAAATTGGTGCATCATATCGCATGTGTGGAAATATAGAACACGAGGTTGGAAAAGTAGTTGGAATTCATGATATACACTTTGAATTACATGTGGTATTTATTTGAGGATTTTGTGGAATTAGGTCTATAGTTTAAGGAGAACCATATAATTATAACATCATTTTTTTGGTGGTCCACCACATTATTTTAATTTTTATTTGATCATGACTATAGATAAGGACTATATTTTTGGATTGTGAGGTGATATATCTATAATACCTCCTGGGAGTTTAGGGAAACATTACCATAATATTGATCATGGAAATATGATGGTTAGGGAGTATAATAAGGATAAGAATGTTGATGGAGAGATAATCACAAGATCAATAATGTATTATTTATATCCAATGTATTCCATGGATGATTTAAATTCTCATTTCTTGTTATTGGCTAATAATATACAGGACCATAATTTTCCTTAAGTCATTAAAGAGTATATGAGAAAATTGATAGTGATGCTCCTAGTTATAATATTTTTTTAATGTGAAGTATATTATAATTAGTGATATAGAAAGAGGAGGAAATATAATTATGGACTTCATAATTATGATGATGCCTTTTCATTATGATTTTTGGAAAGTAGAGGTCGTTCAAGAATATATTCATGTTTCAGATTATCTGAAATCTATTACTTCTAATCCCTAGGTCTTCAGGCATTGTATAACCAAATATCCTAATTCATTATTTATAGTTCATATATATCCTTTTACCCTCACTCCCAATGATTCTATTCAATATATCTAACAAATTATCATCAGGGATACACCTTCTATTTCTGATGTTCCTACAACTATCAACTAAGTTCCCCCAACCTCACCTACTTGAACTTTTTCATTAGAAAAAATGGAAGGGAAAATAATCTCTTTATCCTTCTCCAAAGCCCAAATAAATCCTTAAAATTTAACATTTTGTAATTAGTGGTGATAATTTTATTTTACTTTTCTTCCTGACAATTTTACTATAATTCACTTGATTTTCATTCAAAATTCTCTTAGTAATCAAATTCTTCTACAGTGAATTTCCTATTTTATTCTCACATAACATTAATCACAAATGTGGGAGAATGAATTTATGGAATTTATATTATTTGATTTTACAAGAATTTTTCATTTGATATGTTCCATTGATACCATTCCATTTCAGTAACATTGATAACTTATTTCTTTACTTCTTCCTATCTCTGATATTACTTACATTATTCATTCTCGGATACAATTACTTTTCTTAGATGCACATATCTTGATATAATTTATTATTCTAATTATATAATATAAAATTCAGTGATTTTTATTCTCAATAGGTGGAGATTTTTGTTACCCTTGATTTAATTATAACCAAATCATGTTACATATGCTATTAATTTGTGTTATGTGTTATGGAATAACTTTAATAAATATTTTAGATTTTATATATTATTAATAATAGTTTGAAAGTCCCACAATTTTAGTTGAGTAACCCTAGTGTAGAATCATCATAAAAATGGTGATTTAACAAGGTGTTGGAAAAACATGTCACCAGATAAGACTTTCAATTGAAGATATAACATTTGAATAAGTATTGAAAACATCTATTATTGGGTATGACAATTTTAAATGTTAAAAACAAGGAAAAAAACATATCATCTTTTATATGATACATGTTGAATGGAATTTAAAAAAATTATGGAATATATCTACCATCAATAATGAGTCACCACCTGAATGAAAATTTGGATAACTATCAAAATAGAAATCTTCTTAAAGGGGATTGTCCATCAAAATTCATATTTGTAAAATTGATGAGATGACATATCCCTAATAAGTATCACAATGTGGACGATTCATAATTAGTATGAACCACCACGAACATAACTCCCTACTAGCCTAAGTCAATACCATAGTTGTCACGCCAATAAAAGGATTCACTGCAAATATTTAAATTTATTATGATATCTATAATTCAAATGGATATATTTTCACATTTAGTTTTGATTGTTATAATAAATATTTTTTAAACTATTACAAATATTCATTAAATTCATTATCATCCATCATGTACAAGGAGAAAAATATCCATATGATTCCCTTTACAAGATACTATAAAAATAAGTAGTAGACTCCCTTATCCATATAGAAGAAGAAAGAGAAACAATATATATAGGTTTATATTCACATAAATTTTATGTTCAGTAAAACAATATTACATGTTCAAAACATATGTTCGTTTGAATCGTGCAATACACAAAGCGTCATCTGAGTTAAGCAAATACGGAAAAGTGTGACTTATAATACTTTTCTATCATTTCCACAGTCAAAACATTAACGTGCATGAAACCCTTATTTACTGGGATTTTCATAATCAAGACCCAAGAACCTATTAAAGATACATACAAAGAGTCACTGACTTCAATGAGCATAGTACTATATTAATATATATAATATGAACAATTTTTTTCTCTATATATATTATCATTACATTTTAAGATGTGTGTATCTACTCTGAAAATTTAACACATACATTGTTCTATGTCATTTAATGGGATGATAAATGATACCTTCTCAAAATATATATTCCCATATGTCACAAATGTATTATGAAAATGGTCCTGATGTGGAATCTGCTTTTTGTTTGCCACAATTTTTTGATATAGGTAACAATGTGGCCTAAACATTTTGTTTATATTATTTTATCTAACCCATTTTATGGATAAATGATTATTATTTTTTAATATTTTTTGAAGAGAGAAATTTCTATGTGAAGAGTATTAGGATTTATCTTGAGAATGAACCTATAGCATTCATTACGTTGTGTCTTTTTGTTCTTTTAATTTCAATTATTTAAATTTAATATTCTTTATCTTCAAAAACTAGTACGTTGATAGTATGAATTAATTATTTTTTATATATGTTTTTTTATTATGTATATTGATGTCCAATTTAAAATTTGTATTTCATTATTTTTTCACTAAAAAATAATCAATATTTCAAAAATCATTTAGAAGATAAATTATTTTTTGATCTTATATATTTATTATCTTTAGTGTTTTATCTTATTGCATGATTTTATATAGAAATATATCCCAAAAATATTATTGAGTACTCAATCCCCCCCCCCTTGTGATATACTCACTCTGACCAAAAAATTTCATTTCCATGAAATTTATTTATCAAATATAATTCCCAATACAAAAGAAAGGTCAAACCATCAGAAATAATTTATTTTAAATCAATTTAATGATAATTTAGATTAGATCATGAAATTAATTGTCTAAAACATACGAAGAATGATTATGGTATAACATTCCTTTAATAAAAGTAATTTTAAAACACAACACCTAGAACGAGGAACACCAATAATGAACAAGGCTATGTAGATCTAGAATCACCACCTACAATAAAGATCCCATAAAACAGATTATAGATCAATCAATTCATAGTTGATAAATCCAACTCTATGGAGTATATATAGATATAATAGACGAAACTATGCGAAAGAATATTTATATAACTAGAGGTGATTAAACAAGGTCAACACCACTTATATCATAAACGAAATGGGTTTTGAGTAGTTAAAATAAGATCTTAGAATCCTCCAATATCCAAAAATACATTTTATGAGAAAATTGTTATTAAGAACATTAAAAGGGGGTCCAATATTTTTAATTTCGTTTTTATATAATTAAAAATCCATACAAACAATTTTCTAGGGTGGTGAATGGCTACATGAAATCATGTGCAATTCATAGGCCCCTACCTTTTGGAATTTATGGTTCCCATATATGAGGGAATGGTTTGGGGATATATATGAGAACCATACATCTGCAATTTCAATGTTGGGTAAATATTATATAGGGTAATTAATGGTTATGTCTAATGCTGTAACAACCACAGATAACCCAAAAAGAATCCAAAAATTTACATGTTCTCTCAGAACAATGATGAAACGTAACCCCACCTAATGGAGCACAAAGAAGTGTAAGAGAATACATTGTAGATGGTTATAGGATATTAGATCCTCTACAACTAAAACAATTATTACATTCCTATATATATTATCAAGAATATTCAATATCTAATGGATGAGGACACCATTAATTCATTAATACCTCATGCACCCAAGTCTCATGAGAATTAAAACCATGATACCATAGAACAAATAACATGGTTATCTTCACCCATGATGTTTTTTATCAGAACATCTTATAGTGATAGGATGATTAGTGAGGGAAATTTTTTTCTCAATATCAATATCAATCCATTTGAAAATGTTTTATTGTTCTTAAATATAATTTTAAAAAATTTATACATGAAACAAATTCTGGATAATATTCAATTATTGTGTATGTGTTATATGTTAAGACACATTACATAATTAATCAACCACATCAAAATGACCCATATCTATAAGAGGAATATGTTCATTCAAATAATTACATCAGTAAACCTAATGTAGTTAAAATATCAAAAAATATTGGTCCCTAACAGAAATATCCAAAGGACATCAACTTTTATTAGTATACATTTTCTATCTACTCAAAACCATTATAATTCATTGAAAAATAAAATGAATATCATACATTATTTGTTGACCAAACATGGTCAATCCAATGATCATTCATCTCTCCCTAACCAATAATATGGATATTTACAATGAAACCCATGCAAGTCCACAGAAGGATAATCTGAAATCAGGATTGTAATGACTATTATAAGATGACCCATCCATTACAAATTGAGATACCCCAATCCCATGATATTGATAACATAAACTAATCACATACACTAAATAATTTTCATATCTTTTGGTGTCTTTCTATCCATACTTAGATTACATTCTAATTTCAAACAATCATTGACTTTAATTTCCTCTTAATGACCTACAAAAACAAGAGGTAATATTTGTAACTCTGTCAGTTACTATATTAGATGACACATAGTAAAGATTAAAATATTTAATATAAATTCAAATTATATTATATAAAAATGAGAATGGGGTGATCATATTTGGTCATCCTATTTATCAAAACACATATAAATTTTTACTAGTGTGTTCAGTGGGAACAGAAAAACAATTTTTAATGAGATCTCATCTCACATAAATTTAAACACAAAAGTTTAAAAAGTAGAAAAATTCTCTCCAGTTCTGTTCATTTTATTTTTTGGAAAGAATAATAGTGATAAAAAACTCTACAACGTATTTTCTAATACATGGACAATAGAATCAATATTGAATGAAAAAAAATGTCTTCACTGTACCTGTGTTAATTGTACACTAAGAATTATAAGAACACAATATACATTTTTTACCATTGAAAATAGAATTATGATCTAGTTCTGAAAGAACACCACACGATCTTATGATAATGGTCCCTCAGCATTGGTCTCCAAATTATAAAATAGTCTTTTCTGATAGAAAAATAATTATCATGATAACTTTACTAAAGAATCACTATGGGATGTGTTGTGGTAAGTCGATATTATTCCATAATAATTTCATATCTATTTTTATTAAATCCTAAATGAACCATGGAAAAAGTGACATCAATATACAATATTCTAATGATTATTTCACTACCAAATTAAGATGTTTACTATACAATATATTAATGACATTCATCCCCTATAGAAGGTTTTAAGAAACTTTTAAATAAAATGACTATAGGTACTTAACGCAATGCCTCTTTTGCTAGTTCAAATATCATTGGGGGAATATATAGATGAGGCTCCTGCGACAGTAATTCATGGTAATATGTTCTCTATTATAGTAATTCAACCAAAACACATTTTTTTCTTTATTAATAAAAATTTAATTTTCACTGTTGAAATGGATATTTTAATGTGGCATATGATATTGAGTACCACTTGATATCATGTGGTCATCCTGAATATGAATTTATACCAAATGTAAACTAATGCATCAAAAAAGACTATTAAATTGTACCTAGCCTCTAGATGGGTCTATTATGGAGAATAAGACAATATATGTTTTATCTAAAAAAATGAAATTCATAATTCAATGTCAACATCACACCCGTCTAAGTGAGATTGGAATTAAAATAATCCATCTACAATAAGTACATTATGATCTGAAGATTATATCATAATATACCTATGATGTTCTGAATATCAAAACATTAAATTATTATTCCCATATTATAGAAACCATAACCATCTCAACGTCAACTGAAATTATATGTTTATTGAACAATTTTACCATTAACATTATTTCTAATCTTCACAGATTCAGTAGTGATCTTAGGGAATTGAGTCAATGATTTTCAAAATTTCAATAATTTCACTCAATTTATGTACATGATTCTCCTAGAAATAGGGGTAAGCCAGGATGTAATCCATAAATATAACTATGAATTTATCTAGAAACGCATGGAATATTCTCTTCACAATATCAATAAATAATGTAGAATAACACCTTCGACAAAATAGAATCATAAGAGAATCATAATTTTCAGACCTACTTCGGTAGATGGTTTTCTTAATGTTGGAATTTTTTATTCTAAGGTGCATATATCCATATTGTAGATAAATCATCTAGAATAAATTTTCCCCACTGAACTAGTAAAAAAAATAAATCAATGGGAATAAATTCTTGTTCATCAATATAATTCGATTTAATTTCACGTAATAAATAAATAGATTACGTTTCTCATCTTATTTATTAGTAATGAAAATTGGTTTTCTCCAAAGAGACCCACTCATGATAGCGAAGCATTTCCCCATGATTTTTTACCACAATGTATTAAACTCTTTCATTTAATCAAGTTTCATTTCGTATGAATCAATAGACACTGGTTGAGAATATGATACTAAATATGTTGCAAATTCTATATTTCTTACAACTGACATAATGGAGAAATAAAAAGGAACCAAATTAGGAATATGGATAAAAAATAAAGGGAGATGATATTTTAAATTTTATAATTTCTGTTAAAATGAAAAAATGATATTACATTCCACTACAGTCATTAGAAGGACCAAATCTACACAACCTCAGGTCGCATTCCCACTGAATGACATGAAATGCCCTATATCAAAATGTAAAAGTGTCCCGTCAAATAGAAAAATCAATTTGAGACTTATTAACCATGAGAGAATACATATCAAGAATTAATTCATAAGGTATTACATAAAAAATATTGTTAAAAGAATTTCTAATCTCAGATAATTAGAATATACTAGCAGGATAACAAATATTATGCATTAAGTTCAATTTGAGAGGCATAGTTATATATTTTATAGATGGTAAACTAATCATAGAGTGATTAATATGGTTTATAATAAGTTTCTATATAAACATGTTATATTAAATAGTATCAAATAAATTAGTCACCAAATATTATTTTATAATGATAATACCTCTCGTAATCCCTAGAACAATATATGATTCTTATGTTGAAGAATACAGAGTTCAAAGAAGTCAATCAATAATATATATTATTTCTTAAAACTAGTAAATTTAAGAATATGTGTGAACTGAATATAAGTCAATCAAAAAACGAAAAGAAAAGGTAAATTAATAAAGGACTCTTCAAAGGATGATGAACTGTGATGAAATCATCATCGACAGAGCTCCAGAATGAGGAACCATGAGACCTATGAGCCACTTCAAACTGTGCCACTGAGCATATGGAGAAACACAATATATTTACCCCCACTAAAGGATCCAACATGATCTAAATCATCAACGAATCTCAAATGAACCTAGCTTGATGTTCATGGACATTAAAAAACATTTTTGAAATACATAATCCATTAAAAATGCACAAACACAAAAAATAGTTTAGTTTCTTTGGAAAGGTAGAACACATTTATATAACAGATGAAATGTTCTAAAAAATATCCCACAAAGTTCTTCCCATTTATTTTTCATACCAATAACATTTATTTTTTATCATAGGGAAAATAAAATATTAAAATATTGACCTCAAATTCTCAGTAAGGCTAAAAATTGAGAACCGGAAACAATACCAAAACATATTAATGTAAAAAACATAATCATATATTTTGAATATCAAAATCATGAGTCATAAAATATATCTTGTAAGTCTGTTAGACATAAATCATAATGGACCATGAGTCATGAAAAAATCTCATTAGCATAAAACAATGAATTATAAAAATCACATAACCATAGAATATCATTTCTATATTAGTAAAGGCTCATTTCCAAAACCATTATAGTGGAAAAAACCCATTTCTGAACCATGATTACTTGTCATTCCATCCTTGTATTATTGAACAGGCTTTACATGTCGTTCTCACCTTTTATTACTGTAATATATTTACTTTCCATTCCTTCAATATATTACAAAACGAGATTAAATTTTAATTATATTCATGTATATCTCATGAGATATAAATCAACACCCAATGCATTATAGGTTGATATGGTTCCCACCCATATCATAATAAAACCCATACATATTTTTTTCCACTAACACATAAATCATACTTTAGAGAATAACCTATAGAATAATTTTTTTTTCATCAACGTCATTCTATCATATCATAATACATGGGAAAATTTGGATTTCATAAGAATAATTCCATCATAAATAAAATGATAATGTAGGAATAATTGGGATACTAAACATAATTCATAACCTAATTAAATAATTTATTCTTAAATGGAAAATAATTTTGATATAAAACATGAATTTAATTCTTGAGGAAAATATCCCTTCATTTTTTAATATATTTTCTTTCCATAAAAGTCCAGGAATATTTAAATGAAAATAATTTATTTCAAAATAATCATGAATGATTGTATTTTAATCATCAAGTAAAAACATAGATATGACTGTGTAAAAATGCATTCATTCCATATTAATTTAATACATATGATTTTCATAATTTTTCTTATAACTCAAAAGTTACCTCTTTTAGAAAATGAACGATATATTTTTTTCAAACCATGTTGTAAAAAGTCAAAAATTATGAAACATGACCTTAAAAATCCATTTAGTAATAGAAAAAAAATTTATGAAATTATTTCTACAAAACATGGATGTTGATAATAAATATTTCTTTGTAAATACTTACATATTAAAAATCTCGGATAATGATATGAATATGAAATTATCACAAACTAAAATATAATCAGTTGAATAATATACCTCATCAAATAAAAAATTTACAACATGTTTAAATATCATAACCTTCATAATAATATTAGTAAGAAAATTCATGGGTAGTATAATCACCAGTAAAAAATAGGTGGCGTATAAGGCATACGTCCCGAAGAATCAAAAGTGAGAAAAAATAATTTTTTATCTCATGTCTAATATCATTTTTATATATCCAGTCATAAATTATAGTTATTTAAATTTTGTTATTGACTTATTACAAAATCATATTCATTTTTATGATATCTTATATGATCATATTTTCAAATTTTTGGTTAGTATCATTTTATAGTTACTCGTTATTCAGGGGTTCACTACATTATGTTATTATACAGGTTTTGTATAATAGGTTCATGTTATACTTATTATGTCATATTTGTATAAATAAAAAATGGAATTAAAATAATATATATCATATTTATATATTATGTACATTTATAAAATTATGCATTAATGTATATCATTAGAATGAATCACATCGCATCATGGAGATGGTTGGTCATACGTACGTTCGAGTGATGGTATAATTTATTTAATTATGAAATGGTATTAAAGCGAATATTATATATATTTTTGAAGAAAAAATAACATTTTATAATAATAATATATATTTATTATTTCCATCATTTTATTATTCTATGTCATGTGGTGGATAAAAATAAATTATACAAGGACATGAAGATAGAAAGTCGTACCTAAGTAATGTGGTGATTTCATGTTTAATATGTTGGATTGAATGTGGAATATGGTTATTCCACAATCATAATAACATCATTTAATTAAATTGATTCACTACTTATTAATTTATAATGGAAAAATATCCAAATGAAGATGTAGAATAAAAATAATTGGAAAGAATCGATAGAAAATAATGCCTCTTCATCGACGAGATCCCTCTAAATATCTACATAAAGTTAGTAGAGTAGATGTTTTGAGAATAAAAGAACAACTAGAATCTGACTATGGAAGACTATAATGTATATGGTAATGGTATTGATGATCCTTAATGCTCAATGAGTTGTGGATAAATTAGGGGGGAGGTTCACTTCTATAATTGGTGTGAGGGGCCCTTTTAGAATTTTTGAAAATATTACTTTATGATAATCTCAAAATAAATCCAATTACCTCAAAAATAAGATTTATTAAAATATTACATATGATTAGATTTTCATATCATTAACCAAAAAATATTTTAAAAAAATTTATTTCAATTTGAAACAAACCATTTTAATTTCACACTTAGTTTTACTATTTAATTTTAACTATGGTATCAATTATTTTAAAATTAAAATGGTGAAATATTCACATAATTGATACACGATAAATCATAAATATATAATTTAGATCATTATATGGAATAAAATAATTATTATATATTTTTAAAAAATATTTTATTATTTTCAAATAATTTAAAAAATATTATTTTTATAATGAGAGAATATTTTCAATTGTTCCACTAATTAATTAAGTGAATTATGAAATATTATTATAAAAATTTAAATTCAAACTGACTATTTTTTTAAATTTAATATAGTCCAATATAATCTAGATAATTTATTAGACTAATTTACTATCCCAAATTTTATTTATTTTAGTATTTTTAATTATATTTATTTGTAATATCTATTTATAATGTAATTATAAATTTAATTTTGTGTAATTTTTTATTAAACTTATTATTTTAATAAATATTATAAAAAATATTTTTATGAAGATAGATCTTCTATTTCTTATAGTAATAAATTTAGTAAAATTTATCCTATATAAAATACAAAAATTAAAATGTTAATGTTATTAAATTATGAATCTGATAACTCTAAAATGAAATTAAATAAAAAAATATAACTGTCAAAACCTCTTCTATGAGCACCAAATGGTCACTAACTCAAACATTAGATAATTATAGTCAATAAATAATCATCAAATAAGAATTTTTCATGTGTTTTTTAGTTTTAGTATTTATGATCATTTTAATAAAAATTTGTTTACTATTTTTTGATAAATTAAATATATTTTGCATTACCAATTTAGAAGCCATTAAGTTAATTATTTTTTTTCTAAAAATAAAAAATAAACTACTTTGTTAAATACAATAATTTTATCATTAACATTTGAAATTGTAGTCCAAAATATATTATGTATAACAACAATTTAAAAATGATAGATTAATTAAAACATGAATGTGATATATATAGATTTTCAATAAATAAATATTAGAAAGTACAAAATATCTCTAAAATGGACCCAAATTACTGATTTAAATTTATATTACAGAAATATGTTTATTATGATAATAACTAAAACTTATATTAGTTATTACCAACTGTGTTTCTATATGTGGCCACAAACTAGATATTAAAGGCAACGATAACTACAGTAGTGATTTTTTTGTGAATTACAAGTTAATTAAGAATTTTTTTGCTAAAAGTGTCTATTAAATGACATAAATTTTGATTATTAAGTGTTAAATGTCAATTAAATTTAAAATATAATATTTTGATTCCTTTGTTTTCAATATTTTATAGTTTTTATGAATTATATAACCTTATTTAGGAAATTTTCCAATTATAGTGGTAACACAATTTACTATGGTTACTATTAATATTGGTTAAAAAGGTTTCTACTAAACTAATTTGGACATCTTGAATCCAATTTTATCATAAACTATTAAAAATTAATGAAACTGATGTTTCAGAATTAATTTTATAATAGAACTGGTAAATTTTCATGACATGCATTTCTCTTGAAAAATACCCCCTTTAAAAGGAAAATGTATTTATAATAAATTTGTGAATAAAATCATTTCCAAAAACTATAATTTGATAAAAATGAACTAATTGATATTAAAAAAACGACAAATATATTTTACTATTTAATTTATTTAAACTAATATAATTTTTTCAATAAAAATTAGTACTTTCACTATTGGTCATAAAAATAAATATATCACGAAAATACAAATCATTCAACCAAAGTAAATATTTTTTTTTAAATTAAAATTAGAAGATTATTTTCTTAACATAAATATTAAACGTTTCAATACTATATATAATATGGGTGTCACATCAAAAGGTGGAAAAGCTGCATTCTTTATAATAAATACTTCTTTTAGGAAAAAATTGATTTTCTTTTTATATCATGTCTTGAAAACATATAAGATGAATTTTAACAAGGTTATTTAATCAATCAATAGTGATTTTGTTATTTTATATGCTCACTTGTTTTAATTTAAGTAGCTTTCATAAAGAAGTTAATACAAATCATACATTCCATTTTAATGACAAGGTTATAAGGTAACATAATTGTATTTTTGGTTCACCTATACTCAATATTGTGTAAAATGAATTTCGTCAAAATAACATGAAAATGTGTGCAACACAATTAATACATATAAATGTTTATAATATAATATATGCTTGGGTTTCATATTGAGGAATCATATCATTGTGCAGTGTACAACACAATATATCAATGTAAATAATAATAATATATATAAATCATAAAAATCATGGGGTAACATTATACCCCCCATAGAATGAATTTCTCCCTTCAATTTCGTCAAGGTTTTTAAAGGATTTAATATGTGAATGTTTACTTCAGGTAAACCCACGACTTAAAAACTAGGTATATAACATCATTTTGAATAAGAATTGTTGGAAAATAACAGATACTAAAAGTAAAACAAAACAAGGTCCCTATTTAGGATATAATAGCTGAATATTGGGCATAGAGGAAAAATTTAAATAATCATAGAGGTTTATAAATATACCTTATCACAAGAATGTTAATGATCTAATGAATGTTAACAATAAAAGAACCCATACAGTAATGAATTTTTAATGAGGTCATCAAAATCGTAAAATATGAAGATATTAAGACACACATATAAATAATTACCACTTTACCAAATGTTGAATAATTTTCATGAGAAAATATAAATAAATGATTTCAATACAATATATCTTTTGGTCATGCATTGAACAATTTTCCACAACATCTATTATTCAAAATAATGGTGATGAATTTGTAATTCCTAAAGCGTAATGAGATCATGTGATCCATAAATAAAATTATAGGTCATTTAATTTCTCTATATAAAAAATGGATTGAATAAGTTATCAAATATGAATAACTCCACCTATAGTGAGATAATAAAAAATCTATCAGGTGTTTATCTTATAATATCAATAAATGGATAACTCTAATATCCTTCTAAAAATATTTATTAAAAATAATTAATGATATGTGAACAATATCATCTTAATATTTATCTCCCATTAATCAAAGTGAATCACTAATTGGTCACATTCTAAAAAAGTGAACACATTTATCATATTTTTTTATAATAGCCTTAATAATCATATATGCATATTGAAAATAGGTATTCTATATTATTTTTAGTAAAAAAAGCCTTAAACAACGTCTATGATATCAGAATCCTATTTTCATAAAATCATTAATTAGTTATATAGAAATATTAACCATAAAATTTACATATTCATAGACAACATATTTGTATCTAATCATCGTGATTATATTAATGGTTATCTTTCCCATGATTTATAATTTTTCATCTTATGACCCCAATACTTATTCATGTTTAGAATTACCATTAAATATATAATTTCAAATAACTTTGGAAAACAATTAAGTAATGATCCTTTATTGTTTTTTATTAGATAATGATATTAAATTATTTATAAAACAAATTCATGATAACAATGTAATCATTCCATTATCTACTCAAACCACTGAAAAATATTCATTGTTTTATTTCATACAGGTTCATTCATCTCATATATTGTTTATAGTCTCATTGTCATCAGTAACATAAAAACAAATCATAATACTTTGATTATTATCTTCATTATATTTTCCCCTAGGTAATTGATTTTAATAATTCCCACATATTCCACATTATAATAATTTAACCACCATTGACACCACAGATATACCATTATCCTTAACTCCACCATTTCCATTGAAACGATTGGATTTGTGTTCTTAATTTCCAATCCCAAAGGATCATCGAGTTCCATTTAAACAGTCTCTTAGTTGCCTCTTCCAACTTATTTTTCATGTAGGAAATTTAGTATTTATTCCACTATAGTCACTATGAAACTCCATCATTATCTTTGAAGGTGGTTCATTATGCTCACAATCATTTATATTATTGATCAAATTATCCGATTTTGTATTATACATAATAATTTTGTTCTCTGTTGACCTCCCTTTTAATTTGGTTCCCATTATGATTATCATTTTAATATCAATTTGTTTCTCCATTAACATGAATCCTCCTGTCTCCAACCATTTTCAAAAACCCCAAAATGCAATTTTCCATAATAATAAATATACTAGAAAAAACAACATAATCAATGTAATGTACATTCAATATGTAAATTATTTTGTTTAATAATATTGTATTCATGATCATTACTATAATTTTTGGACTCTAACCTATAATTTTACTTATCCTTAGGACAACTCTAGACATACCATAGAAATATCTATAGGGATATAACTAAATGTTTTGTAACATAGTTTTCAAAGGTATACTAAACCTTCATTTTGAAACCAACTCTAGTGATCCTAGCTTGATGTACATGGACATTACATTAATTTTATAGAATACATAATACATTAAACAATCAAACAACCAAAGACCATATTAGTTTAGTATCTTTGTAAATATGGAACACATACTTCTAACATAGTGAATTATATTTAACATCTCCCATAATGATATTTCTGTATAGATTTATGACCAAAAACCATTATTTATTTCCTAGGTTATATAAAACTTGAAATGGGTGAGCTCAAATTCTATGTTATGGTAAACATTGAGAACATCCAACAAGAAAGAAATGAAAGTAAAAACAAGAACATATATATTGAATTTCAAAATCATAATTCATGAAAAAAATATTTTTAAAATGTAAGGCATAAATCATAAAATAATATGAATCATGAAAAAATATATTGGGCATAAAACAGGAAATTTTGGAAAACAAATAAATAGAGAAAATAATTTCCATATTATTTAAGGATCGTTTACAAAAACATTTGGGAAGGCAATTTCCAGTACTAAACTAGGTTTCCATGTTGTTCTAGACATGTATTAATGAACCCATTTTATATATTGTTCCATCCCTATATTACTAAACCTGATTTGCTTTATGTTACAGATCTATATTACTAAAGTAAATTTATTTGTCGTCCCAATCATGTCTATCATATGATATATAAATATTTACACAATAAATTGGAGAGTGTTATAGGACCCACCAATATCATAATGAAACCATACATACATGTTCCAAAAAAACAATAATCATTTATCATAGCATAACCCAATGAATAAAATTCATTTCTTAAAACCAATCAGTAATAAATTATTCCTTGTGAATAAAGTGGATTTCATAAATATAATTTCATCATAAAAACAATAAAAATATCATAATAATAGGGATACTAATCTTAAATAATTACACTTTTAAATAATTGTATATTATATGGAAAATAATTTAATTGAACACTTCAGTTTAATTCTTGAAGAAAATATCCCTTACTTTTTGAAAAAGATTTCTTATCATAATATTACATAAATATTTAAAATAAATGAATTTATTTGAAAATAACATAGAAATATTGTTATAGATATTTCATGGAACCAATGTGTTAATAAGGTGCAAAAATTCATTCATGTCATTTAATTTTAAAAAAAAAAATTCCCAAACATTTTTTGGAAAATAAAAAAAGTACCACATTGGGAAAAAAGAAAGTATCAAACATTTCAAATTAGGTGGTAAAAATTTAAAAATTGGAAAAATTAATTTAAACATCCATATGAAACAAGTAAAACATATTTATGAAAAAAAATATTTAAAAGATGGATATGTATAATAAATAGTCATCAGTAAATACTTTCATATAAACAGTTTCAAAAAATGATGTGATTGTGAAATTAACTCTTACAAATTTCTATATAGTCTAACAGTATGCCTCATAAAGTAATTAAAATAGTATGAATCATTAATTATAATAACAATAATATTAAGAATAATATTAATAATGAATGAATTAATGGTAATCATAAACACCACTCAAAAAAATAGATTGTTTATAAGGCATATGTTCACCAAGAACAAAAGTGAGAGAAAATAAAGAAACAAATTTTGTCTGATTTCCATTGTATGTATCTATAACTACTGTGTAATGATTTTAAAAATTCTATTTAATTAGTCCATGATGATGTTAATTTTTATGATATATTATATGATCATATTATCATCCAAAGGATAGTAACATTTCAGTGTTACTCATTATTCACGTATTAACATCTTTATGTTCTTATTCATGTTTGGTCAAATAAGATCATGTTCTACTTCTTATGTCATAATAATATAATTAAAATTGATATTTAATTAATATATATCATATTTATTTATTTTGTGAATATAAATAATCATGCATTAAAGGATATCATGTAAAATGAATCGCAACACATCATGGAGATGGTGGATCGTATATAAGCATGGACAATGATATAATTTCTTTATTTATGAAATGGTATCGAATTGGATTGTATATAAATTGATATATAATAATTTAAATTTTAGAATAATCATATATAGTTATTATTTCCGTCATTATACAAATCCAGGTAAGGTGGTGGAAAAAACAGATTACACCATGGTGAGGTGACGATATGTCGTATGTACGCACACACTGTGATTTCATTTTTAATAGCATTGATATAATGTGGAATATAATATTAATATAATCATAAAAAACCTATATGAATTAAATTGATTTTATATCAATTAATTTATATTTTTAAAAAATAATGAATAATATGTATAAAAATAAATAATTTGAAATAATTGATAGAGAAGATTACGTCTTCTTCAATGAAATCCATCTATATCTCATATTAATGTTGTACAATATGAATTTTTAGTATACCATAACATCTAGAATGAGAATAAAAATTTTTATAAGGGAAATGGTAAGGTCATTGCTGTAACACCCCGAGATTTTATGAAAAATATTCTTTTTAATTTCATTAATGTCTTGTGTTGTATGATACACCAAAAGGAGCTTGTACAACAAGCATCCCTTACTTGGCTTGCATTACACGCAAGTGCGACCTTCCACGATAGCGTGTGTTGTACGCAATACCGAGTTTCGCTAAACAACGATATGTTATATAAACTATCTGTTATGAATAGTAATACCCACTTTTTAAAATTTTAGAAATTTTATCCTTCAAAATGGACTTCATTTTTGGATTCATTATATCGAAATTAGCCTAGGGTGAAATTTTGGTATTTTTCTGAAAACATTCAATTTTTGATGAATAGTGAAAACACTGGGTTACTATTTAAAAAACAGCTTTTTATTTAAATAATTATTTATTTCATTAAATTTTTTTAGGTCAAAATTTATTCATAATAACTATACAAGTTCAATTCAATTCATTTGAGTCATTTTATAATAATTTTAGATATATAAAAATTTTATCGAACTTTTCACCGTCTTTTACCCACCCCCTAGGAAAATTTGCAAATATACATAAAACATAATTTTACAGCTTCTGTGAGTGGAATTTCAAAACTCCAAGAGACACAGTTGATGTCATCAAGTAAAATGTGGTTCAATGAGATGAAAATAATTTTTGGTGAATAGTAACTTTTTACTTTTATTTACTACGGTTAAAAGTAAATAGAGTAATTAAGGGTAAAATGATAATATTTTTACCCTAACACATTCCATAATTCTATTGGATAAGTTTAATTCAACCAAAAACAACCTTAGGAATAAAATATGACCATTTGGACAACATGGATTAGATTAGTACATTTATTATTAATTTATTTCAAGAAGGGTTAAAATAGTTAAAATCAATGTTTTATAAGTAAATAATTTTTTATACAGGGATATAAATAAGATAGATTATTATATAAATATTCATTATAAATATAAATATATTTCCTAAATAATGGTATTTTATTTTTAATTTTTAGACATTAAAAACATTAATTTATTTATGACACAAACATGATGCAGTAATTATCTTATTAATGAAATATTGACATAATTGATGTTATAAATACCCAAATAAATGTAATTTGATTTTATTATGAATTAAAATAATATTATATTTTAATATGACATGTTAGTATTGATTTTATTAATTTTTTTCGAACTAATCTTACTGTTATGATTTTCACAAAAATCAATTACTAAACAGTGTCAAAATTGACATAAAATAGTTTTTAAAACAAATATTATATTATTAATTGTTATTTTATTCCTAAAAAACTATGTATCTGCCAAATGCCTTAGATAAGGTTATATATATTAATAATTAACATCTTGGGGTTCGTTTGGGTTGTTATAGTAAGTTTATTAGCCATATAGTTCAAGAAAACATGAAGACATGGTAAAACAGAAAATATTTAACTTAAAGTTAAATCTAAATGATAAGGTTAAAATAGAAACCTAAACTTGTTTAAATTCTATTGGATGAGAGGCTTTCTACCCATCCCCACCTTAGCTTAGAAATAAATCAATTTGGAGCTATTAAAAACCGAATATGACTTTATAATAAAATAATATTTTTAGTTTATCCAAAGGTGCCCCTCTCCCCCTTAATAAAGGGCACCTCCTCCCTCTCTTCCTCACCCAACATTGAGCCTTCAAGCTCGGCCAAACCCTGCAAATTTATCTTCTAAACTTCCCTAGAAACATCCTAGAGTTAATGGTGTTATTAAAAGACCAATTTTAGTTCCCAAAAAGGAGGTCTCAAAGAGGTTCTTCAATGAAGAGATAATGTCTGTTAACGATTATTTCAACGTTATTTCTTCTTACACTTATTCTTCATTAGTAGTTTCATTATGAAGTAATTACATAAGTATCACTCATATACTGATATGTTATTATAATTATTAAACAACCCTATTTCACCATCTATCCATCCTATGTAAAATGAAATCACCGCGCATGCGTACGTACGAAAAAACGTCTCCACGCCGTGGTGTATTCTATTCTCCGCCACCACCTTACATGGATGTGTATAATGGTGTAAATAAATAACCATATATGGTTATTGTAAAGTGATATTTATTCTTTAATATTATACATACACTTCAATACAATTTCACAATCATGAGAATGATATCATCGCTCGTGCGTACGTACGGACTACCGTCTCCACGAATGCGATGAGATTCATTTTCCATGATTAACCATTCAATAATGATTATAAAGTATATATAATGAATAATAATGAAATATATGATATAATGAAGCTGCAGGATTTATGTATACATACATTTATATATATATATATATATATATTTAATAAGGTTACGAAAACAGCGTTCATGCGTACGTACGGACTACCGTCTCCATGAACGGTGTATTTCATTCCATTTATCGATCTATTATATATATGTATATTCCGAATATATAATATATATAAATCATGTTTTACATTCTGGATATAAGTAATCATTATCTAAGTAATCATATGAATAATTACAAGTTAAAACACCAATGACAAATGAAACGATTTTACCTAAAATGCTACTTTAACATTAATTTACAAAAGAACGGGTAATATAAAGTCATAAGTGAACCATATGTTATATAATAACAATTATTATGATTCTTTAATAA
This sequence comes from Viscum album, assembly GCA_963277665.1. NCBI lineage: Eukaryota > Viridiplantae > Streptophyta > Magnoliopsida > Santalales > Viscaceae > Viscum > Viscum album. The sequence goes on along the minus strand of OY728163.1, from coordinate 1,701,558,119 downwards.
ATCAATGACATTATATAAATCATTATACAGGAGGTTTGGATACGTACAAAGCATATCAGACCTTAGGTAATGGATAATTTCGCTAATCTCATTTTTATCCGAGATTGCTTATTTGTAAGTATTTACTAGAGTTATTGTTATCATCCATGTCCATGTTTTATAAAAGTTTTTTCATTTATGGTTGATGTTTTTTTACCCATTTTTGAATTTTACAACATGGTATGTATGGAATCATTCTTTTACGAGGTACTTTTTGACTATTCGACAAAAGTATGAGAAAAATGTTATTTTTAACTTATACGGAGTGAACGTATTTTTACGGTTTTATAAAGCCTTATTTTCATGAAGAATCCTCCAAAATATTTCATGACTATTTTAAACAAAATATTTTTCTTTTAAAATTTCATGACTTTTTGAAAAGAAATTGATTTTGAAAAAGAAATGATATTTTTCTCAAGAATTCATTTCAAGTGTTTTATCAAAACCATTTTCCATCCAAGATGACATTATTTCATATGTGTATATTTAAAATATAATGTCTCTATGATTTACATGGTTTCAATTTTCTTATTATGAAATGATATCCATTTCTTTTATATGGATTTTTTGATGATGGGATGAAGTTTAGGAAACTCATTTTATATATTGGGTTATTATGAATGATGGATGTTTATTTTATGGCACAAGTAATAATGATTTCATTATGAGATGGGTGGGACCTATATATACCTACAATGCATTGGGTATAGATTCATATCACATGAGATAGACATGGCTGGAATAGTAAGTTAAACTGGTTCAGTGTTACAGGACTGAAACGAGGAGTGAACTAGATTCAGAAAGGGACTTTTCCACTAAGATGGTCTTGGCAGCAATGCCTTGGCTACTATGGAAATCATAAAAAGTGCCGAATGGTTTCCAAAATTACATCTTTTATTTCTATGCTATTTTATCGTTATTTAAGTTCCTTTATGATAAATTCCTTACTTACTTTTTAGATTTATGTCTTTGCTTGAGGTTTTACGGTTTTGATTTCACGTTCAATTTTTTTCTTTCAAATGTATATGGATTGTTTTATGTTATCTATGATTGCCCTTACAGAGAATTTTAGATCACCCTTTTTATGTTTTATTTTCACCAGGAAATAAAAAAAGGTTTTAGGTAAGGAAACAAAAAGGGGAAGATCGTTATAAGAGATGTTGAAGATCTTTCAACATGATTAGATTTTTATATTCTGAGTTTCCAAAGACACTAAACTATTACGTTCATTGTGTGTCTGTTTTTGTTATGTATTATTTATTCTGAAAAAGTAATGTCATTTCAATGTACTTCAGGCTTCGGGTCTCTACAGTTGGTATCAGAGGAAAGGTTTAGTCAACCTTTAGAAACTAGAATGCGAAAACGTTAGTGAGATCCTTAGAGATATTTCTAAGGTATGTCTATGGATGTCGCTAAGGATAAGTATACTGATAGGATATTATTCTAGAACTACGATAACAATATTAGAATTTAACCTATGATGTCAGATATTGAAGTTACTCCCGCTTTATTATGATTTTTTCCTCTCACACTATTCTTTTTGGGTTTTAGAAAATTGATGGAAACAAGATGAATCACGATAATGGAGGATATGATGGACAATGGAATGATATTATTCATGAGAAACCAAATGAAATGGGATTTGGAAGTCCAAAAATCATTATTATGTCGAATCAGCAATCTCATAATATGATCAATAAACTCAAATTTGGTAAGTTTCCTGACTCGGCTAATAAGAGAAAGATGGAGTTTCATGAAGATCAGAGAGGAAAGAAAGTTCAATTTCCATTATGTAAATAATGTGGGAAGAGGTATCAAGGAGAATGTTTCAAAGGAACTGGAAGATGCTTTGGGTGTGGAAAAGAAGGAAACAAAGCCAGCAAGTGTAAAGGAAAAGTATCAGTTAACACCATGGATGAGGATAATGGTATTGCAAAGACACCAACAATGGTTAAATGTTTTAAATGTGGAATGTACGGGCATTATGCAAACCTATTACCTAAGGGAAAGTCTCATGAAGAGAATCAGTATGGTCGTATGGGTAGTATTTATGTTGATGATGACGAAGAGACTACAAATGACATGTGAGATGAAATAATTGTTGAAGCTCAATCAATTGTTTACGAAGGTAGTGGAATGATTACGTGTTCATCAAGTGTAATGTTTTATAAGTAATCTCATAGTACTATGGAATAAAGTCACATCTAAGAATTGTTACACTGTTGTATTTCCTTATGTTTTGAAAGTGTGTGATGAATAGTACTAGTAACCATGAAAGGTTATGCAGATATTTTTGGAAAGTAGATGATATGAGCATTATGAAGGGATAAATGGAAAATTAAATGTTTTATAGTATTCATTAGCTCATGAATGATATTTGGAGAACATTATATCATGGTTTGAGTATATAGAATTTTTGGATTTTGGTATTTGGAAAGAGTTAACTTTTGACAGCATTCATGTTTTCACTAAGGTTTAATAGGTATTCATTTTTCAAGAGAATACATGATTAAGGTATTCACATGATTGGAATGTGACCAACAAGATATATGTGGGATAAATGATGGTGTTCACATGCTTGGTTGATGACATTTCAACTAATTGTTTTCTTTATACTATGTGCTTGGACTGAAGTATTTTAGATAAGCCTAAAGATTGGAATGGATTATGTTGGACATAATTTAGTATAGTATATGTATAGAACTTTTTTTGATATAATTGATGGGATGTTATAGTAATGTAGTTTTATAAAAAGGACAACCTGTAGGACGGGTGGCGACCCATCGCGTCAGACAAAGTTGTGGGAATCGAACCCACAACCGAAGTGTGACTGGCCTTTATCGCATACTACTAGCCTAGAAAAACTCCCTGGTTATTGGAAACTAGTTTTATTTTATTAAGCGGTATGATATATGAAGTATAAGTTCTTTTTTTGAATCGTATACGATTAACCACACCATATATTGACTTATGTATATTTAATAACGTTTTCTAACCATTTGTTTGAAACAGATGGAATGACCCATCATTCTATCACATGATCTGTTAACACTTCACGAATAACAAATTAAACTTCATTTCTTTAAGAGATGATGTGGAAATTGTTCAAAGCAGGAACAAAAGTGAGATTGTACCAAAATCAAGAAAGTATTTCTTTTAATTAAAAACTTTCATCTTTAGGGAAATGATATTGAAAACCAAAAATGATGTCCTAGTGCTCTTATATCCGATTATCAGATGGTACCATAGATCATCAGAAATTCACGGCTTTGTGATTGTTGGATTTTTCATATCCATGTTCTCTACCACTCTCCATCAGAACTTGATGGTTAGATTTTTCTTCCATATACATATTTTCACCTATGTTCTCCTACGTAGAAACCCAGTGATGAGTTAATTTGGGTAACTGTTACATTTCATACATTAGTTTTTAAAGCCAAGTTTTGGTATTCCTTTTTATGATGTGGGTTTTTATTAAAGAAACTTTAGAGCAGTAAACCATTTATAACCTCAACGAATTTCGAGGGAGAAATTCATTTTAAGGGGGGTAGAATGTAACTCCCTGAGATTTTATGAAAAATATTCTTTTTTAATTTCATTAATGTCTGGTGTTGTATGCTACACCAAAAGGAGCTTGCAAAACATGCATTCCTGACTTGGCTTGCATTACACGCACGTGCGACCTTCCACGATAGTGTGTGTCGTACGCAATACCGAGATTCGCTAAACAACGATATGTTATGTAAACTATCTGTTATGAATAGTATTACCCAATTTTTGAAATTTTATAAATTTTATCTTTCAAAATGGACTTCATTTTGGGATTCGTAATATTGAAATTAGCCTAGGGTGAAATTTTGGTATTTTTCTGAAAACATTCAATTTTTGATGAATAATGAAAACACTGGGTTACTATTTAAAACCCGACTTTTTATTTAAATAATTATTTATTTTATTTAAATTTATTTTAGGTAAAAATTTATTCATAATACCTATATAAGTTCAAATCAATTCATTGGATTCATTTTATAATAAATTTATATATAAAAAATTTTATCGAACTTTTCAGCATCTTTTACCCACATCCTAGTAGAATTTGAAAATTTACATAAAACATAATTTTACCGCTTCTATGAGTGGATTTTCACAAATCCGAGAGACACGGTTGATGTCAGTAAGTAAAATTTGGTTCAATGAGATGAAAATATTTTTTGATGCATAGTAACTTTTTACTTTTATTTACCACGGTTAAAAGTAAATAGGGTAATTAAGGGTAAAAATGATATTATTATTTCCATAACACATGTCCTAATTCTATTTGATAAGTTTAATTCGACCAAAAATACCTTAGGAATAAAATATGACCATTTAGTACCACTTGGATTAGATTAGGACATTTATTAATAATTTATTTAAAGAATGGTTAAAATAGTTAAAATCAATGTTTAATAAGTAAATAATTTTTAATATAGGGTAATACAGAAGATAAATTCGACTATAGATATTGATTAGAAAGATAAAAGGATTTTATACATAATTGTATTTTATTTATAATTTTTATACATTAAATAATTTAATTTATTTATGACACAAATATGATGCAGTAATTTTCTTTTTAATGAAATATTAACATAATTGATGTTATAAATACCCAAATTAATGTAATTTGAGGCTTTTTATGAATTCCACTAATTTTATATGTTAATATTACATGTTAGTAATTATTTAATTAATTTTTTTCGAACTAATTATACTGTTATGATTTTCACAAAAATAAATTACTAAATAGTGTCAAAATAGACATAAAATTATTTTTAAAACTAATATTATATTATTAATTGTTATATTATTCCTAAAAATCTATGGTTCGGTAAGATGACTTAGATAAGGTTAAATATATTAATAATAAACAACTTGGGGTTCGTTTGGCTTGTTATAGTAAGCTTATTAACCTTATAGTGTAAGAAAACAAGAAGACACGGTAAAAGAAAAATTATATAACATAAAGTTATATCTAAATGATAAGGTTAAAATAGAAACCTAAACTTGTCTAAATTATATTGGATGATAGGATTTCGACCCATCCCAACCGTATCTTCTTAATAAATCAATTTGGAGCTATTAAAAACCTAATATGACTTTATAATAAAATAATATTTTTAGTTTTTCCAATGGTGCCCCTCTCCTCCCTTATAAAAGCACACCTCCTCCCTCTCTTCATCACACCACTTTGAGCCTTCAAGCACGACCAAAACCTGACAAATTATCTTCTAAACTTCCCTAGAAACATCCTATAGGTCCTTGTCTTCTTCAAAGACAAATTTTACTGCCCAAAAAGGTTGTCTCAAAGAGGCGCTTCAAAGAACAGGTAATGTCCGTTACCGATTCTTTCAACTTTATTTCTTCTTACACATCTTCTTATTTAGTAGTTTCATTATGAAGTAATGACATAAGTATCAATCATATACTAATATGTTATTTTAAGTATTAATCAACCCTATTTGACCATCTATCCATCCTATGCAAAATGAAATCACCGTGCGTGCGTACGTACGGAATACCGTCTCCACGCCGTGGTGTAATCTATTTTCCGCCACCACCGTAAATGGATGGGTATAATGGTGTAAATAAATAACTATATATGGTTATTGTAAAGTGATATTTATTATGTAATATTAAGCATACACTTCAATACAATTCCACGATCATGGGAATGATATCATCGCTTGTGCGTAGGTACGGACTACCGTCTCCACGAATGCGATGAGATTCATTTTCCATGATTAACCATTCAAGAATGATTATAAAGTATATATAATGAATAATAATGAAATATATGAAATAATGAAGCTACTAGATTTATTTATACATATATATATATATATATCATCTACTTAATTCCTTTCAATTCTATAAGGAAACGAAAACAGCGTTCATGCGTACGTATGGACTACCGTCTCCATGAATGGTGTATTTCTTTCCTTTTGTCGACCTATTATATATATGTATATTCTGAATATATATTATATATAAATCATGTTTTACATTCTGGATATAAGTAATCATGATCTATGTAATCATATGAATAATTACAAGTTAAAACACGAACGACATTTGAAACGATTTTACCCAATACGCTAATTTAACATGAATTTACAAAAGAACAGGTAATGTAATGTCATAAGTGAACCATATATGATATTATAACAATGAAAATGATTTTGTAACAAGTCAATGATATTATTTAAATCATTATACAGGAGTTTTGGATACGTACGAATCATATCAGACCTATGGTAAGGGATAATTTTGCAAATCTCATTTTTATCTGAGATTGTTTATTCGTAAATATTTACCGGGGTTATTGTTATCATCCATGACCATGTTTTATAAAATTGTTTTCATATATGTTTAATGTTTTTACCCATTTTTTACTTTTACTACATGGTATGTATGTAATCATTGTTTTACGAGGCACTTTTTGACTTTTCGACATAAGTATGAGAAAAATTTTATTTTTAACTTACACAGAGTGAATGGATTTATACTGTTTTATAAAGCCTTATTTTCATGAATCTTCCTCGAAAATATTTCATGAATATTTAAAAAAAATCATTTTCTTTTAAAATTTCATGACTTTTTGAAAAGAAATTGATTTTGAAAAAGAAATGATATTTTCCTCAAGAATTCATTTCCAGTGTTTTATCAAAACCATTTTGCATCTAAGATGAAATTATTTCATATGTGTATGTTTCAAGTATAATGTCTCTATTATTTACATGGTTCCACTTTTTTTATTATGAAATGTTATCCATTTCTTTTATATGGATTATTTGATGATGGGATGATGATTATGAAACCCATTTTATTTATTGGGTTATTATGAATGATGTATGTTTATTTTGTGGAACAAGTAATAATGATTTCATTATGAGATGGGTGGGACCTATATCTCCCTCAAATGCATTGGGTAAAGATTTATATCTCATGAGATAGACATGGCTGGAATTGTAAGTTAATCCAGTTCATTGTTACAGGACAGAAACGAGGAGTGAACTCGATTCAGAAAGGGACTTTGTCCACTAAGATGGTCTTGTCAGCAATGGCTTGGATACTATGGAAATCATAATAAGTGATGAATGGTTGCCACAATTACATGTTTTATTTCAATGTGATTTTATCGTGATTGATGTTCCATTATGATAAATTCCTTACTTACTTCCAAGATTTATGTCTTTGCTTGAGGTTGTAAGGTTTAGATTTCATGTTCATGTTTTTGCATTCAAATGTTTATGGATTGTTTTATGTTCTCTATGTTTTCCCTTACTGAGCATTTGAGCTCACCCTTTTTATGTTTTATTTTCCCCAGGGAAAAAAGAAAGGTTTTAGGTAAGGAAATGAAAAGGGTAAGATCGTTATAAGAGATGATGAAGATCTTTCAACATGATTAGATGTTTATATTCTGAGATTCCAATGACACTAAACTAATACGGTCCTTATGTGTCTATTTTTGTTATGTATTAAGTATTCCGAAAATGTAAAGTAATGTCCATGTACTTCAGGCTTCGGGTCTCTACAAATGCTGAACATGACGGATCAATGAGTTGTGATGAAATACGGGAGGTGGTTCCCATTTATAATTTAACTAAGAGGAACATTTCAAATTTTTAATAATATTAATTTATAATAATTTCAAAAAAAATAAACATAACACCAAATTGATATAAATTCGAATATAATATATTATATTATTTTAATCTCATCCACAAATAAAATTTAATTTTTTTTATATCAACTTAAAACTTATTAATTTAATTTAACACTTAGTTATTCTATTTCATTTTAACTTCAGTAACAATTATTTCAATATAAAAAGGGTGGTATATTTACTGATTTGATTAAAATTAAATCATAAATAAATAATTTATATCATTTTATACCATATAATAATTATTATATATTATTTATTTATTCTTGTTATTTTTAATTTCTGTCACTATTTTATTTCTTGATCTTTTAAAACAATTATAAAAATTTAGCTTCGAACTAACTACTACATTATATTTCTAATAGGTCAAGGTAGAATTTAAAATTAATTGTACATAATAATAAGCCCAAAATATATTTTGTTTAATATTTTTTATAACATTTATTTGTTATCTCTGCTAAAAAATTAATTGTAACATCAATTTTGTGTAATTATTTCATAAACATATTTTCTGAATAAAAATAATATATAAAATATTATAATGAAATAAATATCATAAATTTTATTGCAAAATATGTAGTAAATTTTTAATTTTTGAAAATACCATATTTACAATGATATATATAGTAAATTAATAATGTAACCACATTAATATCACTATAAATAAATTAATGTAAGTGTGACAATATCTTCTGTGTGGCTCTAAATTGTCACTAATATGTTCAGTGGATATTTATATATGAGTTACACTTTACCAATAATATTGGTAAAAGTGTTTTGGTATTTCATTATTTATTATAATTTTTATAAAAAATATTATATCTTGTTTTTATCAAATAAATATATTCAGTATTATAAATTTAGAAGATTTAAAGGTGATTATTTATTTCATAAAAACTGAAAATAAATTTTATTGATAAATAAAAACATTATATATTTCAAATGAATATTTATAGTATAATATTGCTTCTTTATAACCCTATTTTAAAAATGATATATTATTTAAAACGTAAATGTGACTTCTTTCTGTTTTTATTAAATAAAATAATATAAATATGATAATATCTAACAAATAGCTAAAAAACATAAAAAATAAATTTATATTAAGAAAAAAAGTTTTTTAATTTAATAATTACCACATAGATTCATCGATACAACCCATTTGTCCATATGTCAACACATTTTAGATGTTAAAGATAAAGATATTGACAAATGTGTCTTTCTTGGATTTAAATATTATTTAACACATTTTATAGGAAATATGTTTATAAAATGACATACTTTCAATCCTTAAGTGTTAAGAGGATAATTAAATTAAACAATTAAAAATATTCCTTTATTATTTTTTTCATTTTATAGTCATTATATTTTTATTTTTAAAATAAATTACTTATTTTCCCCTTTATTGTTATAACAAAATTTATTATGGATACCATTCATAATGATCAATAACGAAAGGGACCTAATTACCAAATTTTGACCTCATTAATTAAATTTTGACATACATATTAAAAAATTAATAACACATAAGTTTTATAAATAATTTAAAAATAAACAGGTAAGTAGTTATGAAATACAGTATTTTTGGAAAATGGTCCTTTTAAAAATGATCATTTTTTATAATAAATTCGTATATATAATAATTTTATAAATACAAAATTTGATAAAAATGAACTAATTAATATTTAGATGGGAAAAAATTCACAATGTAATTTTTTTAATAGAAATTAATATTTTTTTATAAAATATCATTTTCACTATTCATCTAATAATAAAACAATTCATAAAAATAAAAAATGTTCCCCCAATATAAATTTTTATATTAAAATTTAATGAAGAATTAATTTCCAAATTGAATATATAAAATTTTATAATACTATATTTTAAATGGGTGCATCATTAATAGGAGGAAAAACTGTATTTTTTTAAATACATTCATTATGAAAAAATGAATTTTTTTTATATCAAGAATAAAATAAATATAATTTTAATTTTAAAAATTATATTGAATCAAAAAAATGATTTTATTAATTTATAGATAGAATTATTTCTTTTCAAATAGTTATTCATAATGAATATTATATTATTCAAACAATATGTTATAACGACTAGCTTATTGGGTAATATAATATATTTTTTCACTTATAATCAGTCATGTGTGAAATGAATTATATCCGAAGGACATGAAATTTTTTGTAAGACATTACAAGAATAGTATTTCATATAACACAAGCTAATCCAATGTCACATATCTTGCAAGCATATCTTAGTGAAGCTTACAATAGAAGACATCAAAGAAAATATTATATGTATATATATCATAAAAACATCAAGGTGTTACCAAAAATATCACACCCAGCCGAGATGGGGTCTTGCGCGATGGAGCGTGGAAAATGAAAGAGGAAACCAAAGAGAATAAGGGCCATTTAGGCTTAGTAAAAGGTAGTAAAAGACAATACTTAACAAAATATAAGGGAATTAAAAAAAACTAGTCAAGATAAGAAAACACATTCAATAATGATAATTTATACTTCCACCCTCATTGTCCATATAATAGCTCTAGTTTTTGATGATGATGCATACACGTTATCACATTGAAAAAACAAAACCACTTGAACCAAAAATATCTCCCGAATAAATGACGAAACATGATCCTCCATTATGATTTCATGGGAGAACCAAAAAACACCAAATTAAGGTGTTTGTCAGCTACATGATACTCGGCTTGTGCTTGAGAATGAGCCTCTCAGTATAAGGACTTCATGTGTAAAGACATGGATTCTTGCATCGGAAGCCCTGTATTCTCATCACTTCTTGTGAGCCTCATGTATCACCATAATGAATGGGGGACCGAAACATCAACATGATTTTGGAAAAGTAGCTAGGAAGTGCCAAATGAATTACAACTAAACACAATCATGATTCTTCATCTTGAGATTTCATTTCAAGATTATGTAGCACAGTTGAATCCAGTTAATTCTAATTGAAATGGGATATCATGGACTAACAATTGACACCTTCCAATAACTCACAGTGACATAGTGATGTAGAATGATCCTAGGCTCTACCATATTTTAGAAATAACGTCTATCTAAATCATTCTGAAGAGATATCACCCTAATTAGAAGATAAACAGTCATGAAAATTTGAATGAAACACTACTTCTTAAGTTAACACCCGAAGAGTTCATAGTATGTTATTTTTTAAAAATAATTCAATTACATGCGCTACACACATCACCAAATTCTAGCGCAACACAGCTTACCTAACTAGCCATTCAAAAATCGGTTATGAATAGTAATGACCAAATTTTGAATTATATATACTTCATTTAATTTTATAATCCATATATTGTGTTTCATAGATATAATATAAGAACAACATCATTTTTTTAAATAAAAGATGTAATTTTTGAAAAATAAAATTTCACAACCCTTAATTGAAAACCCATTTTAAAAAAATATATGGTACTTTTATATATTCATTTTATTGAAATTAAATCCTTATTTAGAATTGGGACATAGAAATTTAATTTGGATAAATTTTTGGTACTTTTCTGATAACATTCATATTTTTTTGAATATTGTAATATAACAAATTGTAATTGAAAACTAATAATTTAATAAAAAATAATTTATAGTGTTAGATTATGAATTTGAATGGTTTGAATGAATTATTAGATTTTATTTATATCATTTACTACAATTTGTGTCATTATATGTATTTTCCCATTTAAATTTGGCATACACACATGTCAATCTTTTGATAGTTTTTAATTCTTGAAAACCCATTTTCTCATTTTGACAATGCGAATTAATTCTAAATTAATTAATTCTACTTCTTTGTTTTCAGTTTGGTAAAATATAATCTATTTATAAATTTTGAATATCAAAATTAGCTAATGGTGAATTTTTAATCTACTTCTGAAAACTTTCAATTTTTGAGGATTAGTGAAAAGCATTGTGTTCTTGTTTAAAAACTAACTTTTTATATAGATATTTATTTATTTTATTTATTTAGTTCAATATAGATACATAAGACCTATATTTGTTCAATGTGAATCATTGGATTAAGTTTTATTATAAAATTAGATGTATAATATTTTATTGATTTTTTTACCGTCTTTTACACACCTTCTATGAGCATATAAAATCATGCATAAAAAATATGTTTACCACATCTATTAGTTGAATTTCAAAAATCTGAGAGACACGTTTGGAATCACTAATTAATTTTTTTTTTCAATTTGATTAAAAAAAATTTGTTGAATAATAAGATTTGACAGTTATTTACCATAGATAAAGATAAATAGATTAATTAATGGTAAAATGTAATTATAATTACCCTAACACATATCCTAATTCGTTTGGATAAGTGTAATTGGACAAAATTACATTAGGAATAAAATATTATCCCTTTTGTTCAACTAGGATTAGATTAGGACATTTTTTATTACATTATTTAAAGAAGTGTTATTGAGTAAAATTTAATGCTTAATAAATAAATCATTTTTATTATAGGGTTACAAAAAATAAAAATTCAAATATAAATATTCATTACAATGATAAAATTAATTTGGAGATTATGGTATTTGTTTTATAAAATCATGACATTAAATAATTTATTTTATTTATGACACAATGATGATGTAGTAATTACCTTAATTACGAAATATTAAAATAATTGAAATTATAAATATCCAAATAAATGTAAATTGAGACTTTTGATGAATTACAATAATTTAATTGGTTAATATTTTATTTAAGGGTTTTTTATATAAATATTATTCGAAGTGTTATTGTTTTTATGGATTTCAAACAGATCAGATACTAAATAGTTTCTAATTTGACATAATTGAGTATTTAAAACAAATACTATATTATTAACTGATATAACATTCCTAAAATTCTATTTTTTTGGAAAAAGGACGTAGATAAAGTTATATATTTCAATAATGAACCACTTGGGGTTCTCATGGTAGTTACTAGTTTATTTATTAACCATATAATTTAAAAATAAAATGATACATGGTAAATGTCACACTATTTATCTAAGAGTTAAATCTAAATGATAAGGTTAACATGGTGACCTAAAATTATTTAAAATCTATTAGTAGAGTGGTTTTATACCCATCCCCACATTTCTAAAACCTATTGGAGAAATTATAACCTAAATATGATATTATTATAAAATAATATTTCATGTTTTTCCTAATGTGGCCCTCACTTATCCTATAAAAGTCTACATCCCCTTCACTTAATGTCACACATCCAATTCCATTTGGCTCTTCCAACCCCTTCCAAAATATCTTAAAATCATCCATAAATTCAACATATATTCCTTACATTGATAAAAAATACATCCTTAGGTGAACTTTTTATCCACTCAAAAGGAAACACCTGAAGAAGAGGTAATAATTTCATCACACTCTTTCATGTTCATTTCTTCTTCTATATCCTCTTTCATTTTTTTTTCCAAAACAAAATAATAAATCCATCACCTTATACATAATGTAATTTTATAATATATATGGAACAATTATATTAGTTATTATATCTATCCAATAAAGGACAATGTCACCATACGTGTGTATGTATGATTTACATTCTCCACGTCGTGGTGTAGTTTGTTATTCAAACAAGTCATTATTAATATGGGTTTAATAATGAGTATAAATTATGTAAATATAAAATATAACATGTTAATGATTCTATGTATATGATATACAATCCAATTAAATATTATTTCACCATTAATATAATTATATTGACTCTCTTGAGTACTTAGAGATTACCATCTCCACGAACACGATGAGATTTATTCCCCATCATAATCATTAATTAATAATATTTGTTTTATGAATAACAATAATATTTAAAAAATAATATTATTATGTATATGAATAAAATATATCCTATTCATAAGAAACATGTCATACACACCCAAGCATGCAATGAAAAAGAATCAGTTAACAACCCAAATGATGCTATTACTAAAATATTACTAACGTAATAATAATTATCATATATGATATAATATTTATGTATATTATTATTGTATTATTTAATAATGATGATTTAACTGTTATAAATGAGTTAATCTTACATTAAGAATGTGAATGTACCAGGTAAGGGGTTTGTTATCTCACTTTTAATTCCGTCAGATTTTAATTGTTCACCACTTATTTATTTCATGTGGTGAATTTTGTACATACATTTGATATATATTATCATAATTATATTTATATTCATGGTATCATAAAATTAATTTGGTGGCTATGATCTTTTGATCCTATGACTCGATTTATTACAAATTGGTAATGGGTTTTTCAGCTCAGGTTTATTCCCATGAGAATCATGCTATATTAGCCACTATTACCTTTTGTGTAGTGTATCAATTGCCCATGATTGTATTTTTTTGTGTAATATAAATTAATTTTTTTTTATTTACATCATTATTGGAAGATACTTATTTCATGTGGTGTATGTTTCCCATGTCACCAAATCAGTAAGGGAATTTTGAATTTCAATTTCCACCCATGATTACATTACTCCATGATTCTGTGGGTAATAACTATTTATTTACTTATATAGTAAATTACACTCCCATTTTCTTTTATATACATTTGTTTCACATAATCACTCCATTGATAAATTCTCATGTCATAGATATAAACTTGATAAGTGTAATTTTAACTCAATTTCTATTCACTAAGATAAACATTTAATTGCCGTTTTTATAATAATATGTGTGAATGTCCTATGATTTATTAACACTGAATATAAAAACATATTTAGTGTTTTTATATTTGTCACAAATAATTTTTTTCATTGATTTATCCTTAACCTAAGTATACAATAATTATAAAGGGGAGCATATCAACATACATTATATTGAGTATTTTTTTTTGTAATGCGCCAATTCAATTTTATAATGTGTATATATTGGAATTTGACATAGTATATCATGAATCCATTATTTCGCAAGATATTATAATTTTTTATATTACATCAATTATTTTTATTCAAACGTATCTCTTTTGGTAAGGAACTATTACTAAAATATATTATTTAATGTTTTAATGATTTAATTTTCTAATTCATAATTGGTAATGTGCATGTTTTTTAAATGATGTTAAGGATTTAATCATATAGACATGAATGTTTTAAAATTTAAATTCCTTATATAAGTTTCAATGTGGTATGTGACACATTGATTAAAACATATATTTTAAACAACTTCTTGATAAATAGTGGGACTTTTAAATGATTTCATGAAAATGGGGATACTTCTCTCAAATAATTTTAATGAATATTTTAATCTATGTAAATATATTTCAGTGTATTTTATTCTTGATTGAGTATGATTTATCATAATAAAATCTGCCATATTATATTTAATGAGTCGTATTTGACTGTGGATGTGATATTTTTAATCCATTCATTGTTTTTTGTTAAAATACTGACATTCCATATGCTAGGAATAATAAGAATGTTTAGATTATGTTTCACCCATCCATATGGTGAATTCATCTGACATAGAAAGTGATAAGTGGAGGTCACTATAGCTTTTCGATGCATTGGTTGTTCTCCTGGAATAAACTAGAGTCATAGCACAAGGCCTGGAAAAAATATTATTTGTAGTCTTCGCACAAAGCCATGACTATGTGCTTATGAAGTCTGGCATTATGAATTCCATCATTATGAAAGTGGATATTGATATTTCATGTGATTACAAGACTATGAGAATATCCATTGTATATGTAAATGTAATTATTTGATTTTTGCTGGCCATATTATGCATAAATTTGTGTTTAAAATTCATATGTTTTAGACTTATAAATTTCATTAAATGTTTATGTTTATTTATGAATTTTTACGCTATATATTATCCTTAGAGAGCATCTGAGGTCAAATATTTTTGTGTTTTATTTTTCCTAGGATGTGAAGATGATTATAATGACTTACATATATGGATAGTATAAGTGATATGAATCTGGTCAATGGAGACATTTTTTTTGTTTTTTTCATTTTGTAATGTAATGTAATACATACAAATGTATCTAATACTTCAAAGGATACTAAACTAATCACTGTTTTGGGACATGATTCCTTCTATCATGCTAATGTTATGTAATAATCAATGGACTGTGGGTATGTCACACCCAGTTTTATTGTCTTTGTATTGATCTGGTCCATTGGAAATATCGATCCTCTTATGGGGAATTTGGTGAGATTAATCTTGATTTTTAAAGTTTCATATTTTTCTAATCACCGTAATTTGGGTTCCCCATTGTTTGTTTAGTAGTTTTTGAAAAAGGGTGGTTACTTCAGGATTTGGGCCAATCGTGAGCCCATTTCCAGTTTTAAAAACTGAATTTGTTTCTTTTATAAATCTTTTGTTTTTAATTATTTTTCACACATTAAACTTTCCACTTGCCCTATACTGATATATTAATACATCTTTATCCTTTTGGACCCCATAGAAATTTTTAATAATGGTTAATTGCATTTACTTATTTATGTATTGGGCCAAACCATGGGTACATTTCCTATATTTTTAAAACTAATTCGTTTCTTTTATATATTTTTCATATTTTAATATTTTTCATTTATTCTACCTCCCCCTCGAATCCAATGACCCTATACTCACCTTCTAACTCGATTTACCCTCTATGGAGCTCATATGTGTCACGTATTATGGAAAAAGTTCTTAGGATACCTCAAATCGCTCAAAATTGATAAGGTAAATCAATTTATACATAACTCATTCAATTCTAGCTATTTTTCAAAATAATATTCTTTACCTAGTTCGTCCAAATATTACGAGACTCTCCATGATGTTTCCTCCCATTACCGGTTCTCTAGGGGTGAAGATCTAATGGAATACGCAATGTTTTCTTATGGAAAAGTTGATATTTCATCTCCTTTATCCACCCTCTTCATCCTCCTTTCGATATTTCTTGGTTTTATAATATCCACTAATCATGATGGACCTAGGGTTCTATTATACCATGGTTTTTGATGGATTTTATATTCATTAGGTCTGTTATTCATAGATTTAGGGTTTATAAACCCGCGATGGGTGATTTCGGGTGTGCGTTTCCATTACGCCAAGGTTATGAGGTAGGATACCCCATGCAATAACCATTATCATTTAGGTTTAATTAATTTAAATCTATTATATACTTATTTATTTTATATTTTCTACTGTGATTATTCAGTTCTAAAGTTTTTGTTTTCAAAATAGGTTTTATGACCTATTTTGATAAAAAAATATAGTTGTTTTGGTATAATTGTGCAATCCTCTTGTTTGATAAATTATTGCATGAGATTTCTCACTAGGATTATGGAATTTTGAATATGTATCAGTATCTTGATTGACATTGTGGAATTAAAGCTATGTTTTCTACCTTTGTATGTGCTTAACATATGTTTTTTTTGTTAAAGAGTGCATGTCATGTGTACGATAAATTGCCCGGTGGGCTTTTATGTGTCTAGTGTAATGTAAAATAATTTGTTTGGAATATTAAATATATTTCATGCATGTATAAAAATTGTTTGGTGATCCTTTTATAGAATTAAAAGTTCCATTTTTTTACAATCAATTGGTTTTTTTGTTGACAACATGTTTGGCCCGAGTTGCCGAAAAATGGCCTGTTTGACATTCACATAAAAATGTTTGTGTTTTTAATATGTCACCTAAGTGTTTTAAGGGATTTATGAATGTGTTTTTATTCTGTAAATGTTACATACACCCCTCCTTAATATAATATAAATGCATAACTTCTTCAAACATTAGTTTTGAGAACATGTTTAATGGCCCGTTTGGTATTTCCTAAAAATGAAGGAGTGTATTACTTGTATATACCATGTTCTGCAATTGGTATAGTTTTATGATCCATGAAATGATTTTAGTATATTTTTTTAGGGCTTCCAAATATGATTTGGTATGGTTTTTATGTGTATTTATAATTAAAAAATTGTTTTCTAATGAGTTTTATGTGCAAAGACTCAATACACTTCATGAAATTGTTTTACGAAAATATTTAGTAGTTTGTTGATTCGTGTATGAAATTTGAAGAATTTTTATGGGGGGTTTTTGTTGTTATGGTATAGGAATGGAATTTGGATTCGAAATGTGTATTTGAAAATTAGTGTAACATGACTGATCACTAGAGGTAATCTTAGGTATCTTGGTGGGTGGACCTATACAAGTATGCTAGTGATTCTGTGGGGTTTGGCCACTGTTTCACATAGCAAGTTTGATGATGACAAGACTAACTAAACAATAACGATGAGGATGATTAGGGACAACTAGGTTATGGGTATGTTTCCTACTAGTGTCTCGTGCACAAAAACATATATTTATTATGGTTACTTTCACCGAGATACGAGGTACCTGAGGCTCACAACTGACTAGTACCTAGGGGTGTTCCCATGAATTATGCTCATTGGATCATTTGTAGTCATCGTCAGCATATGGTGTGTTTGTTTGGAAATTTCAGTAGTTTGTTTGATTTATTTAAATGATAAAATTATTTAAAGAATCCCTCATTAAAACAATTTTCATTTTGAAGTTGCACCTCATTGAAAAATTGTTACCTGCATTTTTTGTTTATAAAACATGAAAGTGTTTTTCTGATAACTATTATAGCATAAAACATCATTTGAAAAACATACTTTATAATATTGTAATTAAAACATGAAATTGATTTTTCTTTTATTTTAAAATATTTTCATTGGGAATAGAATATTGGGTTGACCAACTGAGTTTTAATACTCACATCTATAGTCTTCTTCTTGTTTTGTCCCTTGTATAGGTTTAAACATGAGTTAGATCGCCTTATGCGATGTTTGATCATTGTGTTGGAGAGTGACCAGAAGTGTCACACAGAGTTATTTGGTCATCGGGATTGTTCAGTTGAGTTATTGGTTTTGTTCTACTTTTAGTTTTTTGTAAAAATAATGTTTACTTCAATTTTTTTATAAATTCATTTTGGGTTGTCAATTTATTTTCGCTGTTTGTCTGATTGTTTTTTTATGGGAGAAATCGTTACATTGTGTACTCTATTGATTACCTTCATGATTTTCTCCATCGCGGGAGGATCGGGAATGCCTCTCAGGACTTTTCGTGGGATGGCCTGGGTGACCAGTTCTGGGTCGACTCGGGCTGGTTCCTGACAAAATTGTATCAGAGGAGGTCGGCTCTTAGCAGAACATTCTTTTTAGAGAACCCTTGTTATTTTGGTGCTGTCTATTAAGATGGAGTAGGATTTTTGTTACTTTATGGGTATGTTCAAGAAGAGTGTCGCGAATTATTTCTCGTTCTAATCCTCAGGATTCCATGGGAAGACTAGTTTTATTAGTGTCCATTGTTATGGTTGATTATTTGCTGTCGGGATATGACAAGGGGAGTCTGACTAATGGCCTTTCTGAGCTCGCAGGGCCTGAATAGCCTTGTGGAGATGGGGAATAGTCCTAATAGATCTCTCTGTGTTTGTGTTATGTTTGACCTATGGCCACCAACCATATGGTCAATTCAACCACTGTCACTAATTCTTTTTTTTGGGTCTCTTGATCCTTTCTTTAATTATGTTTTTTTAATCGTTGTGTGAGAATTGTGGAAATGTGTTTCAAAGGAACGATTAGATTTTAAAAAGTAAAAAAGGGGATTTTCAAAATAATAAATATAATTATGGTTTCAAAAGGTTGTGTTTTTTTGAAAAAAAATTGAGGGAAGTGGAAATGATTTAAAGAGATTAGATTATAGATAATATAAACTAGTGGTTTGTTGAAATAAAATGTTTTGAATTTGTGAATCATTTTATGGTGATTCTAGATCAATGATTTAAATGGGGTATTTTCATATGTGAAAATGTTTTTGAATCCGATAAATTAGTTTTGGAAATTGGATTTGATCGTTTGGTGTATTCCTAGAAAGGGTATTGGTCTCAATGGAATGTGGATTATGAAAATATACCTTGCTGAATTTTTAAAAAAATGGGAAGGGGTTGTTTGGAGTGGTTTGGTTATTTTAAATGTTGTTTAAAATGAAAAGGGGTAGGTTTTTAAGAAAATGGTTCTTAATGAATTGTGGTTTTTTTTTGTGAAATATGAAAAGGGTTTTTGACTTGGTGGTTGGTGTTCCTTTTGATGGTAAATTATTTTCGGAATGATTTTGTTTTGTTTTAGCCTTTAGGGCATTCATGGGTGCTCCCATGAATGGTTTTATTGATATCTGGAAGGTTGGACTATACGGAATGGTGGTTGGGTGTCTGGGGTGGCATGGAAATGAGCATGTGGGTGAGACATGATGAAACACCATTGGGGAATGTTGAAAACCACCATATTAGTTTGTTTTTCCAAAGTGTTTTCAGTTAAAAAATTTTGGCCTTCTTTTTATAAACCAATGGTTATGTGGTTAGTTTTTTTTCTATGTCTTAGAAGAGTATTTCTTCAGTTAGTTTCCTTGTGACATAGAATTAATACTCTTGTTGTATCATGAGATGAGACCTTGTTGGTGGCTCGGTTTTGGAGTAATTTCCATTGGGATTCTAAAGATGTGTCTGATGTTGTGATGTGGCCATGGATATTTATCCATTTGAAATATTTCATCCATATCAACCTAATGATGCATTTCAAATGTTAAATCCACCTCTTTTGATGATGCCTCAATATGTTTTTTGGAATAGATAGCTTTTTGGGATCTATTATAAGTGTTTCAAGGTCGTTATATTTCTTTTGGATAGAGCAGTTGGGTTCGGTGATGTTGATGTGTTTCATCGTATTCCTTGTCCATTATACCACTAGTTTAGAGCGACGGAGAAGTTCGATATATATTTATGAGTTCTCATTTAGATAATTGTCTATTTAGTGAAAAAGTGAGTTTTTTAGTGGTGTGATCATTATCACCTGAATGTGGTATTATAGATGCTTCAAGAATCAAGGAACTAGTCATATGCCTCGGAGTGAAGCTTTTTACGCAATAATGAAATCACCAGAGGTGAGGAGTGCTCGATTAGAATCATTCCTCATCTATTTTGATAAGTCAGTTTCTATGTCAATGTCATGGTTCCTCATTTATTTTAATTTCTCTTTGTCGCAACAAGCGTGGTGGACTTACTACTCACATAGTGTCTATGGTTATGCCTTCATGGATGTGGGTTTTCAATTAATGTCCCTATGTGGACCGCCTGTAAAAATTAGCTGCAGCCTTGGTGTTACATATTCATAGGTGGAGAGTTTTGGTAAGTTTCATTGTTTCTTTTGTGGTTTTAGTGGCCATATTATTGGGTCCCCTTCTCTCCAATCCCCATGTGGTGGGGGTCCAGATATGTGCTAAATGTATTGGCCATGTTCTTGTCCCCTCCCTTCGAGAGTGGGTGGTTTATAAGTTCATGTTGTAACCCTATTAAATTGGTATAATATTTTCATGTAGGATTGTTTTTGGCTTATGTGAGTGAGGCCTAATTCTAGCTCATGTTGAATTCTTGTCAATTTTTTGCTAGTTGGTTTATAATGGTGGGGAGATCCACCATGGGTCTCCTAGATTTTCATCCTAAGAACACTTATAGTGCTAGTTGTTTCATAATGGTGGGGAGTCCATTATAGAATCCCCTATAATATTTGTATTTTGTGAGTTCTCTTTTGTTTGGGTGATGGTTGGGTGCATTTGGAGAAGGCCAAACAATCGGGTTCTTGGTTTTGTTGTGAAGGTGGTGGCTTCATCTTTCCGTTGATTCTACGGACGTGGTTATGAGTTGTGTTTTTTTTGGGAAATACTATTAAGTAGAATTGTGGGTGATTGATATTTCCTTATCTTTAGAGGCTGTAATATGTTGTTAAGGAATCCTTTGGTGTTTATTTTTTTAGCCGGAAAGTGTTATGGCGTTTTGGGTGTGGAAAGCATTAATGGTGGGGAGAATTGTCACACCCGGTATTTTTGTCTTTGTATTGATCAGGTCCATTAGAAATCCTGGTCATTTTAATGGGTATTTGGAGAGATTAATCATGAGTTTTTACATTTCATATATTTATAATCACCCTAATTTGGGTTCCCCATTGTTTGTTTCAGCGTTTTTGAAAAAATGGTGGTAACATCAGGATTTGGGCCAACTGTGATCCCATTTCATGTTTTAGAAACCGAATTTGTTTCTATTATAACTCTTTTTTTTCATAATATTTCACAAATTAAAAATCTCACATGTCCTATACTGATAAATTAAAACATCCTTATCCTTTTGGAACCCATAAAAATTCATAAGAATGGTTAATTGAGGTAACTTATTTAGGTATTGGGCCAGACCATGGGCCCATTTCCTGTATTTTAAAAAATAATTATTTTCTTTTATATCTTTTACAATTTTTAATATTTTTTTGGTTATTCCACCTCCCTCTCAAATCCAATAACCCTATACTCACCATCAGAATAGATTTACCCTCTTTGGAGATAATATGGGTCATAGATTAGGGAGAAAGTTCTCTGGATACCTCAAATCGCCATGAATTGATAAGGTAAATTTGTTATACATAACTCATTCAATTAGTTCTATTTTTCAATAAAAAATTCTTTACATAGTTTATATAGACCATAATAGACTCTCCATGGAGTTTCATCTCATTACCTTTTCTCTAGGGGTGCAGATCTAATGGAATGCGATAAGTTTTCTTCTGGAAAAAAGATAGATTCCATCTCCTTTGTCCTCCCTCTTCTTCCTCCTTTTGTTATTTCATGGTTTTATATTCTCGCCTAGGCATGATCGACCTAGGTTTCTGATATACCATGGTTTTTTATGGAGTTTATATTCATTTAAATCTGGTATTCATAGATTTAGGGTTTATAAACCTACGATGGGTGATTTTGGTTCTGTGTTTCCATTACGTCAATGTTTTGAGGTAAGATAACCCTTGAACAAACCTTTGTCATTTATGTTTAATCATATTAATTCTATTATATCCTTATTTATATGATATTTTCCTCTATGAAATTTTGTTCTAAAGGTTTTTTTGCAAATTATGTCTAATGACTTATTTTGTTAATAATGTAGTTGTTTTGTTATAAATGGGCACTCCTCTTGATTGAGAAATTTTTCCATAAGATTTATCACTAGGTTTATGGTATTTTTAATATGTCGTAGTAGCTTTATTGACATTATAGCATGAAATTGGTGTTTTATCTCTTTTTATGTTCTTAACATATGTTTTTTTGTTAAAGAGTTCATGCCAAGTGTTCATTAAATTGGCCGGTTGGATTTTATGTGTCTTGGGATATTTAAAATAATTTGTTTAGATATTTAAATATATTTGAAGAATGTAAGAAAATTATTTTCAGATCCTTTTATGGATTTAACATTTGGATTTAGTTTTACAAACAATTGGTTTTTTTGCATAAAACATGTTTTCGCCCGAGTTGCCAAAAAATGGCCCATTTAACATTTATATAAAAATGTTTGTGTTTTGAATATGTCACATAAGTGTTTTAAGGGATTTATGAATTTGGTTTTATTCTGTAGATGGTGTTTACACAACTCCTTAATAAAATTTAAATTCATAACTTCTTCAAAAGTAAATTTTGAGAAAATGATTAAAGGATATTTTGGCATTTCGTAAAAATGAAGGAGTGTATTAATTGTATATACCAAGTTGTTCAATTGGGATTTTATTATTATCAATGAAATGATTTTATTAAATGTTTTTATGTCTTCAAAATATGATTTGGTATGGTTTTGAGGTGTGTTTATAATTAAAAGAGAGTTTTTTAATGGGTTTTATGTGCAAAGCCTCAATACAATTCATGAAATTTTTTTTACCAAAATATTTAGAGATTTGTTGATTCGTGTAAGAAATTTAAAGAATGTTTATTGGATGATTGTGTTTTTATGGTTTGGGAATGGAAATTGGATGTGATATGTGTATTTGATAATATGTGTATCTTGATTGAGAACTAAAGGGAATCCCGGGTTTCTAGGTGGGCAGGCCTGTACTAGTATGCAAGTGATTCTGTGGGGTTTGGCCAATGTTTCACGTAGCAAGTTTGACGATGACAACACTTACGAAAATAGGATGATGATGATTATTTGGGACTACTAGGATATGGGTATGTTCCCTACCAGTGGCTCATGCACGAGGATAGATATTTATTATGTTTACTTTCAGCGAGATGCGAGGTACCCAGGGCTCACAACTAACTATTACCTAGGGGTGTTCCCATGACTTGTGCTCATTGGATCTTTTGTATTCACCATTTGAATACAATGTTTTTGGTTGGTAATTTCAGTAGTGTGTGTGATTTATTTAAAAGATAAAATTCTTTAAAGCAGTCCTCGTTAAAACAATATACATTTTGAAGTTCCACCTCTTTGAAAAATTGTTACATTCATTTTTTGTTTATAAAACATGAAAGTTTTGTTCTGATTACTATTATAGCATGTAACATCATTGGAAAAACATACTTTTATATATTGTATTTAAAATATGAAATTGATGTTTCTTTTATTTTAATCGAAATGCATTGGGAATAGAATATTAGGCTAACCTACTGAGTTTTAATACTCACGCCTATAGTCTTCTTTTTTTAGCCCTTGTATAGGATTCAGCTTGAGATCGATCGCCTTGGGTGATGTTTGATCATTGTGTTGGAGAGTGACCAAAAGTGTCACATGGAGTTATTTGGTCATCGGTATTGTTCAGTTGAGTTGTTGGTTTTATTCTAATTTTAGTTTCGTGTACAAATAATGATTTCCTCAATTTTTATATAAATTCATTTTGGGCTTTCTATTTATTTCCACTATTTGTTTGATTGTTTATGTACGATCTAAATCATTCCCTTGTGTACTCTATTGATTCCCTTGGTTCTCATCACCATCTTGGGAGGATTGGGAACGCCTCTCGGGACTTGACGTGGGCTGGACTGGGTGATCAGATCAGGGTCGAGTCGGGCTGGTTCATGACAAAATGGTATCAGAGGAGGTCAACTCATTGCAGACATTTCTTTTAATAGTGCCCTTGTTATTTTGGGATTTTCATGGTTGATTGAGTAGGATTTCTGGGATATGAGGGGTAAGTGCAAGAAGAGGATCAAAAACTCTTTCTCATTCTAATTCAGGGGATTCCATGGGATGACTGGTTTTATTAGTGTCCTTTGTTCTGGATGATTGTTTGGTGTTGGGATATGACAAGGGGAGTCTGACTAATGGCCTCCCTAAGCTTGCAAGGCCTGTAAATCCATGTGGAGATGGGTAATGGTTTTAATAACTCTCTCTCCATTGGTTTTATGTTTGAACTGTGGCCTCCAACCATATGGTCAATTCACTCACCGACACTGGTTCCTTTTTTGGGCCACTTGAACCTTTCTTTAATTCAGAATTTTTTTTAAATCATTGTGTGAGAATTTTGGAAATGGTTTTAAAGGAAGGATTGTATTTTAGAAAATGAAAAAGGGGGTTTTCAAATAATTAAATATAAGAATGGTTTCAGGAGGTTCTGTTTTTGTGGAAAAAATGGAGGGAATTGGAAATTGTAGAGACCCAAAGCATGACGTGCAAGGACATTACATTAATTTTGTGGAATACGTAATACATAACACAAATAGACACCAAAGGACCGTAACATTTTAGTGTCTTTGGAAAATCAGAACATAATATTCTAATCATGTTGAAAGATCTTCAACATCTCCCAAAAATATCTTCCACATTTGATTTCTTAATTAAAACCATTCTTTATATCCTAGGGAAATGAAAACATATAAAGGGTGAGCTCAAAAGCCCAGTAAGGGGAATCATATATATCATAAAACAATCCATAAACATTTGAATGCAAAAACATGGACATAAAATCTAAACATCAAAATCATGAGCAAATACATAATGCTTGGAAGTACGTAAGGAATATATCATAATAGAACATCAATCACGAGAAAATAACATGGTATGAAAACATATAATTGTGGAAAACCATTAAGAACGTGATATTATTTCCATAGTATCCAAGGCATTTCTGCCAAGACCATCTTAGTAGACAAAGTCCCTTTCTGAATCGAGTTCACTCCTCGTTTCAATCCTGTAATACTGAACTAGATTAACATACCATTTCAGCCATGTCTATCTCATGAGATATAAATATTTACCCCATGCATTGGAGGGAGATATAGGTCCCACCCATCTCATAATGAAATATTTATTACTTGTGCCAAAAAATAATCTAAAAAAATCAAGCATAACCCAACAAATAAAATGGGTTTCCTAAACATCATCCCATCATCACATAATCTATATAAAACAAATTGATATTTCATCATAAGAAAAGTGAAACCATGTAAATCATAGAGAGGTTATAATTGAATCATACAGATATGAAATAAATTCATCCTAGATGGAAAATGGTTTTGATAAAACACTTGAAATTAATTCTTGAAGAAAATATCCTTTCTTCTTCAAAATCATTTTCTATTCACAAAATTCCATTCAATTTTAAAAGAAAAGGATTTTGTTGAAAATAATCAAAAAATATTGTAATGGATGCTTCATGAAAATGTTGTGTTATGGAACCTTAAAATTTCTTCATGCCATATAAGTTAAAAAACATTCTCCTCATACTTTTTCCAGAAATGTCAAAAAGTACATCGTAAAAGAAAGATTCCTTTTGTACCTTGTGGTAAAAGTGAAAAAGGGGTAAAAATGACTTTAAACAGACAAAGAAGAATATTAAACATTTTATGAATTTTTTTTGAGAAAACATGGACATGGATGACAAAAATAACCCCAATAAATACATACGAATAAACAATCTAGGATAAGAAACGAGATTGGAATAATTATCCCTTACCTTAGATCTGATATGCTTCGTACGTATCTGAACCTCCTCTTCTTTGACGCTCCTCTTCTTATCCTACTATTAGGGCACTATGGATGGTCATTGAAGAAGACCACGACCTCTAGGATGTTTCTAGGGAAGTGGAGAAGAGAAATTGGAAGGGGTTGGCCGAGCATGATGGCTCAATGTGGTGTGAGGAGGAGAGGGAGGAGTTACCCTTTTATAAGGGAGGAGAGGGGCACCTTTGAAAAAACATAAAATATTATTTTATTATAAGGTCATATTCGATTTTTAATAGCTTAAAATTGATTTATTTTGATACTAAGGTGGGTATGGGTCGGAATCCTATCATACAATAGAATTTGGACATGTTTAGGTTACTATTTTAACCTTATCATTTATATTTAACTCTAAGTTAAATAATTTTACTTTTAATGTGTCTTCTTGTTTTCTTACACTATATGGTTAATAAACATACTATAACAAGCCAAAAGAACCCCAGGTGGTTCATTATTAATATATATATCCTTATTTAAATCATTTGGGCAAACTGTAGATTTATAGGAATTAAATAAAAATTAATAATATAATATTTGTTTTAATAACTATTTTGTGTGAATTTTGAAACTATTTGGTAATTTATTTTTGTGAAAATAATAACAACCTTATTAGTTCAAACAATGATAATTAAATCAATACTAACATGTCATATTAACCTATAAAATTAGTGGAATTTATTCAAAGTCACAAAGTTAATTTATTTGGGTATTTATAAAATCAATTATGTTAATATTTCCTTAAAAAGGTATTTAATGCATCATCATTGTGTCGTATATAAATTAAATTATTTGAAGACCAAAAATTATAAATAAAATACCATTATATAGGATATCGTGTTATCTTTCTAATGAATATTTATTGTCTAATATATCTAATTTATATCCATATATTAAAAATGATTTAGTTATTAAACATTGATTTTAAAAATTTAAACTCTTTTTTAAATATAATAATAATAAGTGTCCTAATCTTATCCAAGTGGACCTAAATGGTCATATTTTATTCCTAAGGTTGTTTTTGGTCTAATTAAAATTATCCAATAGAAATAGGACATGTGTTAGGGTAATAATAATATCATATTTACCCTTAATTACCCTATTTAATTTTAACCGTGGTAAATAAAAGTAAAAAGTTACTATTCATCAAAAAATTATTTATATCTCATTGAACCACATTTTACTTACTAAAATCAACCAAGTCTCTCGGATTTTTGAAATTCCATTCACAGAAGTGGTAAAATTATGTTTTATGTAAAAGTGAAAATTCTCTTAGGAGGTGGGTAAAATACGGTGATAAGTTCAATAAAATTTCTAAATATCTAAAATTATTACAAAAGGACTCCAATTAATTACATTGAGATTATATTGGGATTATTTATCAATTTTTACCAAATATAATGTTAAATAAAATAAATAATTATTTAAATAAAAAGTCAGTTTTTAAATCGTAACCCAGTGTTTTCACTATTCATCAAAAATTGACAGTTTTAAGAAAAATACCAAAATATCACCCTAAGAAAATTTCACTATTCTGAATAAAAAACTGAAGTCCATTTTGAAAGATATTATTTCAAAAATTGGGTATTACCATTCCTAATGGCTAGTTCATAATAATATTATAATAATATCTCGTTTAGTGAAACTTGGTTTTGCGTACTGCACACGCTATCGAATAAGGACTTGATTGTGTGTAATGTAAGCCAAGTCAGGGCTGCATTTAGTGAAATCTCCATTTGGTGATGCATATAACATAATCAAAACTTATTTCATTTATACATTAAACAAAATCTATACATAATGTTGCGTAGAATAATTTCCACAAAACAAACTTGAAATAGTGTGTAACAATAGCCACGAATAGTGTTGCGTATACTGCAAGATAATACGATGTTTTATATAGTAAAATATAATCATGGTGTAGCATACAAAAAAATACATAAAAGTAATTAAAAATAATATTTCTCATAAAATCTCAGGTTGTTACATTCTACCCCCATTAAAATGAATTTCTCCCTCTAAATTCGTCGGGGTTAAAAAATGGTTTACTACATGAATGTTTGTTTCATAGAAACCCACATCATAAAAACGAATACTAAAAAAATTTAAACGGATAGTTAGAAATGTAATGGTTACCCAGATTAACTCATCACCGCGATTCCACATAGTAGATCATAGGTGAAAATTTGGATATGGAAGAGAAATCTAACCATCATGTTCTGATGGAGAGTGGTAGAAAGCATGGCTATGAAAAAACCAACAATCAAAAATTTGTGATGATTTATGGTACCATCTGATTCATCAGATATAAGGACTCTAGGACAACACTTTTTTGTATTCACGATCATTTCCCTAAAGTTGAATAATTGTTGGAGTAAATTAAATTATTACTTGATTTTGGTATAATTGTACTGTTGTTTGTGCCTTGAACAATTTCCACATTATCTCGTAAAGAAATGAAGTTTTATTTGTCTTCCGTGAAGTGTTAGAAAACTATGCGATAGAATGATAGGTCATTCCATCTGTCTCAAACAAAAGGATAGTAAAAGTTATCAAATCTACATATGTCCATATATGGTGAGGTTAATCGTATATGATTCCAAAAATGAACTTATACTTCATCTATAATACCACTTAATAAAACCAAACTAGTTTTCACTAACCAGGGACTTCCTTTTGGCTAGTAGTAGGAGATGAAGGTCTGTTGTATTTTGGTTATGGGTTCGATTCCCACAACTTTGTCAGACGCGACGGGTTGTCACCAATTCTGCAGGTTGTCCCATTTCTTAAAACTGTACTATTATAACATTCAAAAAAATGTTCTGGACATTATCAATACCATCATTTGTCCACTTAATCCATTCCAACCTTAAAACTTATCCAAAATACTTCTTTCCAAACTCAAGTATAAACAAAATGATTACTAGAAAGGTATTATAATAAACATGTGAATACTGTCATTTATCCCAGATATATCTTGTTAATCGCATGTGAATACCTTAATCAGGTTTTCTATTGAAACATGAATTACTATAGAACAATATGATGTCAAAAGATAACTCTTTCCACATCCCAAAATTCCAAAATTTCTATATACTCATACCATGATATCACTTTGTACGTATTTTAGTCATGAGCTCATGATTACTATCATATTACTTTCTCATTATCCCTTCATTATATTCATTTCATCTGCTTTCCAAAAATATTTCAACCAGTATTTCATGGTTACTAGTACCATATAATTATTGAAAAACAATACATAGATATTACAAAATTCCACAATACCATAAATGAGATTCCATGAAACTATTTTGAAATCCCAATACATAAACACTTAATCATTACACATCATCATTTTCATAATCAACATCACAAATAATGATCGCATGAGACTTCCCTTTATACTTTTCCTTAAGAGGATGCTCACGTTGATCATCATTAACCCGTGGATTAGGGCATTTATTAACATATTGCATCATTTCCTTGCACTTCAAACATTGAAGTGTTGGTGGTACATTCTTTGCAGTCTTTTCTTTATTCAAATCATTAGAAACCCGTTTTCCATTACTTCGACACTCCACTACTATATGACCTTATTTTCCACACTTGAAACATGTTTTAGTGCCTTTTAGACAATCTCCACATTCTTCTTTTCACACTTTGAGCATAATGTAACATTCCTCTTCTTTTCACCATTGTTCATCGATTTTTCCTTGAACTCCATCTTTCATTTCATGTCAAAACCATGAGATGGATATGTAATACCAATTTCCAGTTCTACCTTGATAGCACAATGCACAATTTCTTCATAGCTACTGAAGTCTCTTATAGTTAATTCCCTTCAAAGACTTGGTTTTAATCCAATAAAGAATCAATAAACATTAATTTCAGGTTGAATGATAAATCCATATGCATACCTTGCAGGCCTTGTAAAATTCACCTCATATATACAAACATATTCGTCATCATTTTGCTTAAGTTAAAAAAACTCCTTCTCCATCTTCGTCTGAATAATATGAGGGATGTACTTATTGAAAAATATGTTCTTAAACCCATCTCATTCCATGGATTGAAATTCTTCTATTTGCCTCGTATTCTTGATAAGATTCCAAAATTGATCAGCATCACCTTTCAAACGATATATTGATAAGATTACTTTATCATGTTCAGAACATTGTAAAAATGAAAATATGGTTTTAGTGGTACTGATCCATTGTTCATCCACTAATGGATCAGAAGACCCGCAGAATGAAGGTGGACGCTACTTAATGAAGGATTCAACAGAATGTTGCTCCTTTCTCTGCTCATTTGGAAGTCCAGAATGATTCATAGCTTGTGTAAGAATAGAAATATGATTGTTGACTTCATCTCGCATAAAATTGGTTTGTTTAGGAGGAAAATCATTGCATCGTCCATTACATTGATCCTCATGGTTCCTTCAGGTTCCAGCCATCATTTAAAACCCAAAAAAATTAACGTGATGTAAACAACATGATAGGGAAAAAAACATAATAAATGGGGAGTACCTTCCATATCTAACATCCTAGGTTTAATTCTAATATCATTACCATAATTCTAGGACGATAAGCTATACTTATACATATCCTTAGAGACATACCTAGACATGCCTTAGAAATATCTCTAGGGGTCTCTCTAAAGTTCTCGCATCCTAGTTTCCAAAGGTTGACTAATCCTTTTCACTGATACCAACTGTAGAGATCAAAATAATTATGTACATGGACATTGCATTAATTTTGAGGAATACATAATACTTACCAAAAATAGACACCAAAGAACCGTAATAGTTTAGTGTCTTTGGAAACTCGGAACATAAACATTCTAATAATGTTGAAATATTTTCAACATCTCTCATAAAGAACTTCCCCTTTTTTTATTAGCTAAAACATTTCTTCATATCCGATAGAAATGATAACATATAAAGGGTGAGCTCAAATGCCCAGTAAGGGTAGACATAGTGAACATAAAACAATCCATAAACATTTGAATGAAAAAACATGAACATAAAATCTAAACATCAAAATCTTGAGCGAAGACATAATGCTTGGAAGTACGTAAGGAATATATAATAATGGAACATAAATCATTATACAATTTCATGGGAAGAAAACATATAATTGTGGAAAACCTTTAAAAACATGATATGATTTCCATAGTAGCCAAGGCATTGCTGCCAAGACCATCTTAGTGGACAAAGTCCCTTTCTTAATCGAGTTCACTTCTCATTTCAATCCTGTAATACTGAACCAGATTAACTCACCCTTCCATCTATGTCTATCTCGTGAGATATAAATATTTACCCAATGCATTTGAAGGAGATATAGGTCCCACCCATCTCATAATGAAATCATTCTTACTTGTGCCAAAAAATAATCTTAAAACATTCATCATAACCCATAGAATAAAATGGGTTTCATAAACATCATCCCATCATCACATAATCCATATAAATCAAATGGATATTTCATCATAAGAAAATTGAAACGATGTAAATCATAGAGACATTATACTTGAAACATACATATATGATATAATTTCATCTTAGATGGAAAATGGTTTTGATGAAACACATGAACTGAATTCTTGAGGAAAATATACTTTCTTCTTCAAAATCATTTTCTTTTCACAAAATTCCATAAAATTTTAAAAGAAATGGATTTTGTTGAAAATAATCATATAATCTTGTGTAGGAAGATTCATGAAAATGAGGCATTATGAAACCGTAAAAATCCATTCACACCGTATAAGTTAAAAAAACATTCTCCTCATTCTTTTGTTAGAAATGTCAAAAAGTATATCGTAAAAGAAATATTCCTTCCACACCTTGTGGTAAAAGTCAAAAAGGTGTAAAAATGACTTTAAATATACAAGGAAGAATATTAAACATTTTATGAAATCATTTTGAGAAAACGTGGACATGGATGATAAACATAACCCCAGTAAATATATACGAATAAACAATCTCGGATAAGAAATGAGATTGGAATAATTATCTCATACCTTATGTCTGATAAGCTTCGTACGTATATGAACCTCCTCTAATTTGACACGCCCCTTATTAACCACCTCTTAGGGAACAATGGTTGGTCTCTGAAGAAGAACATGACCTCTACGATGTTTCTATGGAAGTGCAAAAGATAAATTTGCAGGGGTTGACTATGTTTGATGGCTCAATGTGGTGTGAGGAGGAGAGGGAGGAGGTGCTCTTTTATAAGGGAGGAGAAGATCACCTTTGGAAGAACATAAAATATTATTTTAATATAAAGTCATATTTGGTTTTTAAAATCTCCAAATTGATTTATTTCGAATATAAGGTGGGTACGGGTCGAAATACTCTCATCCGATAGAATTTGGACAAGTTTAGGTTACTATTTTAACATTATCATTTAGATTTAACTCTAAGTTAAATAATTTAACTTTTTTCGTGTCTTCTTGTTTTCTTACACAATATGGTTAATTAACATACTATAATAAGCCAAACGATCCCCAAGTGGTTCATTATTATTACATATATCCTTATCTAAGTCATTTGGCCGAACCATTGATTTTTAGGAATTAAATAACAATTAATAATATAATATTTGTTTTAAAAACTATTTTTTGTCAATTTTGACAGTACTTGGCAATTGATTTTGGTGAAAATCATAACAACCTGATTAGTTTGAACATGGTTAATTAAATCAATTCTAACATGCCATATTAACCTATAAAATTAGTGTAATTTATAAAAAGTCTCAAATTACATTTATTTGTGTATTTATAATATCAATTATGTTAGTATTTCCTTCAAAAGGTAATTACCGCATCATCATTTTGCCATAAATAAATCAAATTATATAAAGTCCAAAAATTATAAATAAATTATCATTATGTATGAAATCTTGTTATCTTTCTAATGAATATTTATAGTCGAATATATCTTATTTATAACCCTATATTAAAAATCTTTTCGTTTTTAAACATTCATGTTAACAATTTTAACTATTTTTTAAATAAAATAATAATAACTATCCTAATCTTATCCAAGTGGACCTACATGGTCATATATTATTCATAAGGTGGTTTTTGGTTGAATTAAACATATCCAATAGAATTAGTATATGTTTTATGGTAATAATAATATAATTTTTACCCTTAATTACCCAAGTTACTTTTAACCGTGGTAAATAAAAGTAAAAAGTTACCATTCACCAAAAATTATTTTTATCACATTGAACCACATTATACATACTAAAATCTACCTTGTATCTCGTATTTTTGAAATTCCATTCACAGAAGTGGTAAAATTATGTTTTATGTAAATTTTAAAATTCTCCTAGGAGGTGGGTAAAAGACGATGAAAAGTTCAATAAAATTTTTATATATATAAAATTATTATAAAATGAATCCAATGAATTAAATTGAACTTATATTTGTATTATGGATCAATTTGTTCCTAAAATGAAGTTAAATAAAATAAAAAATTATTTAAATAAAATGCCGGGTTTTTAATTGTAACATAGTGTTTTCACTATTCATAAAAAATTGAATGTTTTCAGAATAATACCAAAATTTCACCCAAAGGTAATTTCGATATTCCAAATCCAAAAATGAAGTCCATTTTGAAAGATAAAATTTCAAAAAGTGGGTATTACTATTCATAACGGCTAGTTCATAATAATATTATAATTATATCTCATTTAGTGAAACTTGGTATTGTGTACTACACATGCTATCGAAGAAGGTCTTGATTGCGTGTAATGCAAGCCATGTAATGGTTGCGTGTAGTGAAATATCCGTTTGGTGATCCGTATAACATAATAAAAACTTATTTCATTTATACATTAAACAATATCTAAACATAATGTTGTGTAGATTAATATCCACAAAACGAACTTGAAATAATGTGTAACACTATCCAAGAATAGTCTTCCATATACTGCAAGATAATACGGTGTTTCATATAGTACAAGTTAATATTGGTGTAGCTTACAACTCAAGACATCAAAGTAATTAAAAATAATTTTTCTCATAAAATCTTGGGATGTTACAGAAATGATTTAATGGGATTGGACTATCCATAATCTAAACTAGTGGTTTTCTGATATAAAATTTTTTAAATTGTGATTCATATAAAAGTGATTTTGGATCTTTGTTTTAAATGTGGTATTTATAAATGATAAAAAGTTTTCTAATCAGATAAATTAGTTGTGGAAATTGGATTTGATGGTTGGCATTTTCTTAGATAGGTTATTGGTCTCATTGGAACTCAGATTATGAAAATATTCCTTGCTGAATTATAAAAAAATGTGAAGGGGTTGTTTGGAGTGGTTTGGTTATTATAAATGTTGTTAAAAATGAAAAGGGGAAGTTTTTTAAGAAAATTGTTCTTAATTAATTGTGGGTTATTTTGTGAAAAATGAAAATGGGTTTTCACTTGGTGGATGGTGTTCCTTTTAAAGGTAAATGATTTAGGGAATTATGGTGTTTTGTTTTAGCTTTTGGTACTTTCATGGGTGGTCACATGCATGTTTTTATTGATATTTGGAATGATAGACTATATGGCATGGTGGCTGGGTGCCTGGGGTGGCATGGAAATGTGCATGTGGGTGAGACATGATGATACACCGTGGGTGAATGTGGAAACCCACCATGTTATTTTGTCTTTCAAAAGTGTTTTGAGTTGAATTTTTTTTTCTTTTTTATAAACCAATGGTTATGTGGATATTTTTTTTCTAAGACATAGAATCATTTTTTATTCAATAAGCTTCCTTGTGATCTATAATTCACACTCTTGTTGTCTCTTGAGATGAGATCTTGTGGGTGGCTCAATTTTGGAGTAATTTTAATTTGGTTTCCAAAGATGTGTTTGATGTTGTTATGTGGCCATGGATATTTCTCCATTGGAAATATTTCCTAATGATCAACCTAAGGATTCATTTAAAATGATAAATCCACATCTTTTGATGATTACTCAACCTGTTTGTTGGAATAGAGATCTATTTGGGATATATTAATAGTGCTTCTAGGTCGTTATAATTCTTTTGGACAGAGCAGTTGTGTTCAGTGATGTTGATGTGTTTCATCGTATTCCTTGTACATTCTACCCCTAGTTCAATGTATGACAGAATTATGATATATATCTATGAGTTCATATTTATATAATGGTTTTTTTGTGAGAAAGTGAGTTTTTTTTTTTGAGTGGTGTGATCCTAATCACCTGACTGCGGTGCAGTAGATGCTTCAAGAATCAGGGCTCCATCCATAGGCCTCAGAGTGAAGCTTTTCACACATTCAGAAAATCACTAGAGGTGTGGAGTGCTCGATTAGGATCATTCCACATATTATTTGGTATCTTAGTTTCTATGTCAATGTTTTGGTTCCTCATTTATTTTAATTTCCCATTGTCACAACAAGCATGGTGGACTTACCCCTCACATAGTGTCTTTGGTTATGCCTTCATGGATGTGGGTTTTCAATCAATGTCCATTTGTGGACCGCCTGTAAAAATCAGGTGCAGTCTTGGTGATACTGATTCATAGGTGGAGAGTTTTGGGATGTTTCATTGTTTCTTTTGTGGATTCAGTGGAGAAATTATTGGGTCCCCTTCCCTCCCATCCCCAAGTGGTGGGGGTCTGAATCTGTGCTGAATGTGATGGCCTAGTTCTTATCCACTCCATTCAAGAGTGGGTGGTTTATATTTTCATGGTGCAACCCTATTAACATGGTAAAAATTTAGGTGTGTTTTTTTGGGCTTGTGTGAGTGAGGCCAAATTCTATCTCATGTTGAATTCTTGTCTGTTCGTTGCTAGTTGGTTTCTAATGGTGGGGACACCCACCATGGGTCTTCGGGATTTTCCTCCTAAGAACATTTATATTAATGGTTATTTCTTAATGGTGGGGATTCCATTATTTAATCCACTAGAATATGTTTATTTTTTGACTGCTCTTTTATTTGGGTGATGGTTTCATTCATTGGGTGATGGCCCTACAATTGGGTTCTTGTTTTGGTTGTGGAGGTGGTGGCTTCAACTTTCTGTTGATTCTCCAGATGTGGTTGTGAGTTTTGTTTTTCTTGGGAATGAGTATTAAGTTGAATTATCAGTGATTGATATATCCTTATCTTTAGAGGCTGTATTATGTTGTTATGGAATCCTTATGTGTTGGTTTTTTCAGCTGGAAAGTGTTATGGTGTTCCAGGGGCGGAAAGCTTTAATGGTGGGGAGAATTGTCACACCCTGTTTTTTTTGTCATTGTATTGATCCGGTCTATTGGAAATCCCAATCATTTTAATGGGTATTTGGTGAGATTAATCTTGAGTTTTTAAGTTTCATGTATTTATACTCACCCTAATTTGGGTTCCCCATTGTTTGTTTAGAAATTTTTGATGAAAGTGTGGTTACTTTAAGATTTGGGCCAACCGTGAGCCCATTTCCTGTTTTAAAAATAGAATTTGTTTCTTTTATAACTAGTTTTTTTTGCATATATTTCACCCATTAAACTACCCAATTGTACTATATAGATATATTAAAACATAATTATCCTTTTGGACCCCATAGAAATTCATAAGAATGCTTAATTGGGGTTACTTATTTTGGTGTTGGGCCAGACCATGGGCCCATTTACTGTTTAAAAAAAATGTTTCTTTTATATAACTTTCAATTTTTAATATTTTTTGGTGATTCCACCTCCCCCTCGAATCCAATAACCCTATTCTCACATTAATAATCAATTTAACCTTTTTGGAGATCATATGGGTCGTATATTAGGGAAACAATTCTCAGGATACCTCAAATCGGCCATAATTGATAAGGTAAATCGTTTTATACATAACTCATTCAATTCGTGCTATTTTTCAAAAAAATAATTACATAGTTCTTAATTACCATATGTGACTCTGCATGAAGTTTCATCCCATTGACTTTTCTCAAGGGGTAATGATCTAATGGAATACGAAACGTTTTCTTGTGGAAAAGGCGAGATTCCATATCCTTTATCCTCCCTCTTCTTCCTCCTTTCGTTATTTCTTGGTTTTATAATCTCCTCTAGTCATGATCAACCCAGGGTTCTTTTATACCATTTTTATGTAGTTTATATTCATTTTGGTTGGTATTCATAGTTTTAGTGTTTATAAACCCGTGACAGGTGATTTTGGGTGTGCGTTTCCATTACGCCAAGGTTTTGAGGTAGGATACCCATTTCACAATCCTTTATCATTAAGTTTCATCAATATAATTCTATTATAAACTTATTTCTATGATATTTTCTGTTGTGAACTTTTGGTTGTAATGTTTTTGTTTGCAAATTATTTTTCTGACTTATTTTGTAATAAATATTGTTGTTTTTGGTGAAAATGTGCACTCCTCTTGTTTGATAAATTATTCGGTAACCTTTATCACTAGGTTTATGGTATTTTGAATATGTATCTTTATCTTTATTGACATTATGGCATGAATGTGGTGTTTTATCCCTTTTTATGTTCTTAACATATGTTTTTTCTGTTAAAGAGTGCCATCCATGTGTTCGATAAATTGACCAGTTGGCTTTTATGTGTCAAGTGAAATTTAAAATAATTTATTTTGATTTTTAAATATATTTACAGCATGTAAGAAATTTATGTTGGGATCCGTTTTTGTTTTTAAAATTTGCATTTTGTTTTACAAGCATTTTTTTGTTTACAACATGTTTAGGCCCGAGTTGCTGAAAAATGTCCAGTTTCACATTCATATAAAAATATGTTTGTTTTGAATATATCACCTAAGTGTTTTAATGGATTTATGAATCACGTTTAATTCTGTAAATGGTGTTTACACACCTCCTTAATAAAATTTAAATGCATAACTTCGTCAATCCTTAATTTTGAGAAAATGTTTAAAGGCCCGTTTGGCATTTCCTAAAAATGAAATAGTGTATTACTTGCATATACCATGTTGTGAAATTGGGATTGTTTTATGATCCATGAAATGATTTTATTAAATTTTTTTAGGTCTTCAAAATATTATTTGGTATGTTTTTGATGTGTTTTTATAACTGAAAGAGTGTTTTTTAATGAGTTTAATTTGCAAAGCCTCAATACACTTCATGAAATTGTTTTACGAAAATATTTAGCGGTTTGAGGATTCGTGTATGAAATGTGAAGAAATTTTCTGGGATATTTGTTTTTTTATGGTTTGGGAATGGAATTTTGATGTGAAATGTGTATTTTATAATATGCATAACTTGATTGAGCACTAAAGGAAATCTTTTGTATCTAGGTGGGTGGACCTGTACAAGTATGCTATTGATTCTGTGGGGTTTGGCCCCTGTTTCACATAACAATTTTGACAATGACAACCCTAACTAAACTATGATGATAATGATGATGATTGGGGACAACTAGGTTAGGGGTATGTTCCCTACTAGTGGCCCATGCATGATAATAGATATTTATTATGGTAACTATCACCGAGATACGAGGTACCAGGGGCTCACAACTGACTAGTACCTAGGGGTGTTCCCATGACTTGTGCTCATTGGATCTTTTGTAGTCACCATCGGAATACGGTGTGTTTGGTTGGTAATTTCAGTAGTGTTCGTGATTTATTTAACTGTAACAATTCTTTAAAGAATCCCTCATTAAAAAACATTTTATTTTGAAGATTCCCGTCTTTGAAAAATTGTTACTTGGATCTTTGGTTTATATAACATGAATGTTTTTTTTCGATAACTATTATCGCATGGAACATCATTTAAAAAACATACTTTTATATCTTTTTTTTAAAACATGAAATTGATGTTTCTTTTATTTTAAAGTATGTGTATTGGGATTAGAATATGGGGATAACCTACTGAGTTTTAATCCCACAACAATAGTCTTCTTCTATTTTTAGCCCTTGTATAGGTTTCAGCTTGAGTTCGATTGCCTTGGGAGACATTTGATCATTGTGTTAGAGAGTTACTAGAAGTGTCACATGGTGTTATTTGGTCATCGAGATTGTCCAGTTGAGTTATTGGTTTTGTTCTACTTTTAGTTTCTTGTACAAATAATGTTTACATCAATTTTTATATAAATTCATTTTGGGATGTCTATTTATTTCCTCTTTTTGTTTTATTGTTTATGCAAGGGAGAAGTTGTTTCCTTGTGTACTCTATTTATGGCCTTGGTTCTTTTCACCATCCTGTGAGGATTGGGAACGCCTCTCAGGACTTGTCGCAGGCTGGCCTGGGTGATCGGTTCAGGGTCGAATCGGGCTGGTTCGTGAAAGGGTAACTATGGTCTGGGTGTTGTTTTTCGTATCATATGATGTTTAGTACAAACCTTGGAAGATAGATTTATAAAAACTATAATTAGAAAAAAATACCCTAAGATAAACATTGGGGATTATTATAGGATAACATCCAAATGTTTTGGTAATGTAAATATTATGTGTGTTTTCCAATAAATATATACTATAAAGGACAAGAGAAGCTAGAGGTGGCTCTGGAACAGATGTTCGTAGGAGTGAAAAATCCATCATGGCATTTTGGGCTTTAACCAAGGTATCCAGGTACACCAAAACAGGGCTTGTTGCACTCCTATTTACGACACTCCTCGAGGATATGCTTTTGATAATTCAGATTTTCATTACAAACTGATTTGATGGATTTTTATTTATGATGAGAATAAATAACCTTGGTTAATTATATGGTATTTTCGATTTTAAATAAGATGTTATGATTTTATCTAAATTATTTTATGACTCACACTATGATTTCTTGTGATTTTCAGTGGTTGGATTCCAAGGAAGTTATAGTGACTTTGAACATGATGTACTAGGTGGGAATAGTGGTGGAAATGAGGAATGAAATGGATTGTTCATAGGTGTAAATGATATTGTATTCATGGTGAATTATTTTTCAAAAAATCTGTTCAACAACATATATTTTAACCAACTCCTGGACAAAACAAAGAAGAAAAATGTGGTGAATGATAAGAGCTCCAGCAGTGGAGACCATAGAGAAAAGAAAGTTCAACATCTATCATGTAGGAAATGTGGAAGGAGAAATCTAGAAAAGTGTCACAATGAAACAATGAAATGATTTATGTGGGGGAAAGAAGGACATAATGTAATGAATTACTGTGGAAAAATGAAGAGTACTATGAATGAAAATAAAAATGTTCCCAAAAATCCATTTACAGTAATTTTACATAAATCTTGAGGACTTGCGCATTACCCGAGTGAATGACCTATTCTAAAGTATATCCTCTTTTTCATGTATGAACAGATAACAAATGTTTAAAAATGTTAGTGCTCCAGGTTAAAGGGATTACATTGAAGAATTTTCTCTTGTTTGTGTTACCCTGCAGTTTGTTATGTGAAAATGAAATTTTATGAAGAATTATATTTTCTATTTTTGATATAGATATAAATAACCATTTGGATTTATATGATCCGTGAATTTGAGTCAATTACAAGTTATTAATTTTTGGATGAAAATGTGAGGTATGTCATAACATTTGTGGGGAAATTATGTTTTGGCCATTTTGAGTAATTTATATCATTTTAGGAATATTTTAACGAATATTTTTTGAAAAAATGAAACATGCAGACTATGTGACAGCCATCCCATTAGACAAAGATGCGAGAATCGAACCCACAACCGAAGTCCGTTTGAGATTTATCGCCTATCAGTTCAATACTTGAAGTCCCTTATTAGTGTGACTAATTATTTTTAGTTAAATGAATTTATTGATCAATAATAAGTTTATTTTGGTTCTATTATATTTTCAAATGGATATCTTTAGAATAGGAACATGATTTGTCGATTATGTGTTAAATGTTAGTTTGGAAAATGTTCACTCTGTCGGGATTAATATATTCCATTTGAAATTAAAAAAAATTACATTTTATTTGAGGAGTAATGGTGTATTCTTATTTATAGTTTTATTGTGGATTTATAGTGATTTGGGTTGTTAATGGAAATGACTAACCAATAACAACGAATATGTTATTAGGTTAATTACATTTAAGTATGTTACTTTAAGAGTTTTCAATGTTATTTAGAGATACAATTTAATGTGGAAGATCCCATTATCATATTCATCAATGTTAAGGTTTTCTTTATAAGTTTGGATTATAATAAAGGATTTTAAGGACAATTGTTATTGAATTCTATTTATTGAACTATGGGTATTGTTGGATTAATATTAGAAATTATGAATATTATTTCTATCTCAAAAGGATTATCCTTTTGGGGTATCATCTGATCATGTACTAACCATTTTGGTTTTGGTTAATATCTAAAGACAAGTTAAAGATATATAGTCTATCCATTGTGGATTATGTGATTATCTAGAAATTGATTCTAACACTTCAGGTGTGAAAAAGTCATCTTGAATACTCATAATTTAAATAAAAGATGAGTTAATGGTAAAAATTTGTTAATGGATGAAACTATACATAAAAAGTAAGTATGTCATTTTATATTCTTATTCAATCTCATGAATAAATTCCTCAACATTATGAAATGAAACATATAAAAAAATTTGTATGTTTACTTTTCCTACTAGGAAACAAATTACCATTTATCTCTTCACAAGTTTGTTGTTTTCTTGTTATTAACTTTCTTATGATAATGGTTTCTATTACTCTCCATCATAAAATGACACTTATTTTATCTTCCATATCATTTTTTTCTGACAACGAATCCTATTATGGGTTATCTTGGGTGACTTTTTTATGTCTCTTTCTTTCTTTTATTGTGATTATTTTATTGACTCTTTTTCCAATGTGGGATATTCAATGAACTTCACAATCCCATTTTTTAAATTTTCAGGATGCAATTTACAAAACTATGAAGCATGTAACACCCCATGATTTTATATTATGTTATTTTCTTTAATTTAATTTAATAGCAAGCACTACACGCAACACCGAGTTTGAGTTTACTACGACTTACCAAACTAGCCATTCAAAAAGCGGTTATGAGTAGTATTAAATAAATTTTGGATTTTATATACTCCATATAAACATAGAATCCATATTATGTGTTTCTTAGACATCATATAAGAACAACATAATTTTTTTAGATAATAGATATAAATTTCAATAAATGAAATTTTACCACCTTCTAATGGAAAACCCTTTTTAAAACCAATATTTGACAATTTTATATATTCAAATTAATGAAATTTAATTCTTCATCAGAATCAGGACATAAAAAAAATTGGATAAATATTTGGTAGTTTTCTGATAACATTCATATTTCGATGAATAATAAAAAATAATAAATTTTAATAGAAAACAAAATTACTAAATTAAATATTTTATAGTGTAAAATTATGCATTTTAATGTGTTGTAAGTATTATCAAATTAAATTTTTATCATTTAATCAAATGTAGATCATTATAAGGAATTTTATAATTAAATTTGAAATAATCACATGTCAATCTATTGATTGTTTTTACATTGTAAAAACCCACCATTTGGTTTTGACAATGGGAATTGATTTTAAATTAATTAATAATACATCAATGTTATGTAATTGGTAAAAAAGAATTCATTTTTGAATTTGGAAGATAAATATTAGCATAGGGTGAATTTTTTATATTTTTCTAGAAAAATTCAATTTTTTTGTTGAATTGTTAATAACACTATGTTGTTGTTTAGAAACCAAATTCTTATTTAAATAATTATTTATTTTTATAATTTAAGTCAATATATATACATAATACCTATATTAGTTCAATGGGATTAATTGGAGTCGTTTTTGTAATTAAATTAAATTTATAAAATTTTATAGAACGTTTTACCGTCTTTTACCCACCATTAGAAACATTTAAAAATTTTCATAATACATAATTTTACCTCTTATGTGAGTATAATGTCAAAAAATATAGAGACAAGGATGATATAAATAAATAAAATGTGGTTAAATATGTTGAAAATATTTGTTTTGATGAATAGTAACTTTGTACTTTTTTACCATGGTTAAATGTAAATATGGTAATTAAGGGTAAAAATGATATTAAAATTACTCAAACTAATGTACTAATTAATTTGGATAGGTTTAATTTGACCAAAATCAATATCAGGAATAAAAAATGATCCTCTTTGTTCCACATGGATTAGATCAGGATTTGTATTATTATTTTATTTAGTGAAGAGTTAATAGAGTAAAATTCAATGTTTAATAAATAAAAAATTTATAATATAGGGTTACACATAAAATAAATTAGACTATAAATATTCATTGGAAATATCAATATATTTCATAAATAATACAATATTTTAATTATTATTATGAAATTATGTAATTTAATTTATTTATGACACAATTATGATGCGATAATTATCATAATAATCAAATAATAAAATAACGGACATTTTATATATATAAATAAATATAAATTGAGAATCTTGATTAATTACACTAAATTTATAGGTTTATATGGCATGTTAGGGTTGATAAAATAAATTTTATTTGATGTGATAATGTTTTTATGGCTTTCACAATAATCCAATACTAAAGAGTTGCAAATTTAACATAATTGAGCTTTTATATCGAATACAATATTACTATTTGATATAATATTCCTATAAATATAAGGATTGGAAAAAAGACTTATATAAGGTTATATATATCGAACATGAACCACTTGGGTTTCTCTTGGTAGTTTATAGTATTTTATTAAACATATAATACAAAAATACAACAAGACATGGAAAATGTCCAACTATTTATCTACGATTAAATTATAAATATAAGGTTAGTAGTGTGACCTAAACCTGTCTAAATCATATTGTATGATAGTTTTTCGACCAATCCATACCTTATCCATGAAATAAATCATTTTGGGGCCTTTAAAAACTGAAAATGGTTTTATTATAAAATAACACTTCAATCTTTCCAAAATTGACCCTCTCATGTTTTATAAAAGGGTACATACCCTTCTATTATTTTCATATATCCATAGCTGTTTGGATAACCCAAACCATGTCCAAATAACATCCCAACATCCTTGAATTTAACCTAGAGGAATTAAGTTGATCAAAAAGCCAACTTAGGGATTCATTTTGATCAACTAAAAGGAAACACCCGATGA
This sequence comes from Viscum album, assembly GCA_963277665.1. Classification (NCBI taxonomy): domain Eukaryota; kingdom Viridiplantae; phylum Streptophyta; class Magnoliopsida; order Santalales; family Viscaceae; genus Viscum; species Viscum album. The sequence goes on along the minus strand of OY728163.1, from coordinate 1,701,513,439 downwards.
ATATGTAATAATTTCACCACCCTCTTTCAAGTAATTTTCTTAACCCACTTCCACTTTCATTGTATTCCCTATAAAAAAATAATGGCTCTATTGGCATCTACATACTTTGATGTTATAATAAATTTGGTACAACCATCCCCATTATTCTATCCATCCTATTAAGGACAAAGTCCCCATACGTCGGTACATACAGCTTAACATCTCCGTGTCGAGTTGTAGTTTGTTATTAAAACACTTCATTATTTGGATGGATATAATAATGTGTATAACTGATTTAATTATTAAATATAACATGTTAATTATTCTTTATATATTATATACCATGCAATTACATATGATTTCACAATCAATATTATGATATTGTCGCTCGTGCGTACGTATGGATTACCGACTCCAAGAATGTGGTGAGAGTCATTCCCCATCATAATCATTCTAGAAAAATTTTAATTTTATAATTAAAAATAATGTTTACTAACTTAATATCATTAAGGATATGAATAAAATAAATTCTATTCATAAAAAACATGGCATACGTAACCAACTGTATAAAGGAAAACGAATCAGTTAACACCCGAAATGATGATACTAATAAAGTATTATTCAAACAATACTAAAAGATCATATATGATATCATATTTATGTATATAATTCTTGAATTATTTAATAACAATTATTTAATGAATATACTAGAGGTTAACGTACCCTCGACCAAGGAAATGTACAAGGTAGGGGGATTCTTATCTCAATTTTAATTCCGTGAGATTTCCAATTTTCACCACTTATTTATTAAATGTGGAGTATTGTGTACTTCTATTTTATATATATTTTCATTATTCGATTTATATTCATGGTATTATGTGATTCATATGGTGGTTATTAACATTTTTCAAATGACTCGATTGATTAAAACGTGGTAAGTGGTTTTTTTTCTCAATTTTATTCCCATGTGATTCATGTTATATTTGCTCCTATTACATTTAGAGTGTTGTATGTACTTCCCATGATTGTATTTTTTTTCATAATATACATTAATTTATGGGTATTTACATCATAATTTGATGATCCTTCTTTAATGGTGTGTATATTTCGTATGTTACCAAACCGGTAAGGAATTTTAAATTTCAATTTCTATACATTTGGTTTTACGCAAACATTATTAATTTATTAATCCATGATTAATTTTGAAATTACTATTTATTTACTTATATAGGATTTTCCAGTCCACTTTGTGTGGATAGACATCTGATACACATAATCACTCCATTGATAAATTATAAGGTCATTTATAAAAACATGATTAGAATAATTTTAACTCAATTTCTATTTATTGATTTAAACATCCATATCATTGGTGTTCTTTTTAGTAGAATATGCTTGACTATCCTTTGATTGATTTACACTCAATATCCAATCATATTGATTATATTTATATTTGTCACACAAAATTATGTTAGTGATTTATCATTAACCTAAGGATATAGTCTCTATAATGTAATTCATCTCAACTTACAACCCATAGAGACTTCTTTATTGGTATACACCTATTCACTTTTATTTTTTGTATATAATGTACTTTGAAATATTATACCACAAATCCCTTAATTATAAGGATTTTATAATGTATTATATTACCTAAATTATTTTTATTCAATCTTCTCTCTTTTATATATTGACTATTACTATAATATCATTTTAAATGATTTAAATATTTATTTTTCTAAATAATTATCATTAATTTACATGTTTTAAAATTGTTTTTTAGGATTTATTTATATAGACATGAATGTTTTAAAATTAAAATTCCTTTTAAATGCTTCCGATTAGTAAGTGAAACATTGATTAAAAAATATATTTTAAACGGCATCCGGATAAATTGTGTGACTTTTAAATGTTTTCAAGAAAAAGTGTATATTTCCCCCAAATTGATTTAATAACTATATTCATCTATTTAAATATCTCTCACTATATTTAATTCTTTATCTAGGTTGATTTATCATAATACAATCATAAATATTGTATTTAATGAGTTATGATTGACTGTGGATGTGCTGTTTATTTATTGTCGTTAAAATATGTATATTTATATGTTTTTTTAATACGAATGTTTCTATTATGTTTCACCCTTTCATATGAGGAATGCATTGGACATATTAAGTGACTGGTGCAGCCTGTTATAGCTCCTCGATGCATTGTTAGGTCTCATGAGGAAAACTAGTGTCTCAGAATAAGGCCATGACAAACCCGATGAAATAGAAAGCCTGATTTGATATATTATCCATATTGATATTATTTTATAATTTTTTTTATTATTGGAAACTCATGGTACAATTTCAATATGAATATATTTCGGGATACATGTTAATTAAGGGGCTGTGATTTATTACACGATAGAAATAATAATGAAAACATGGATATCCATGATTGTGTATGTTAAGAGAAATTTTCCAATTATTAATCTATTTATAGATATTTAAATGTTATGAGTTAACATCGACATGTTAATCTCGAGGAATAATTTTTTCAGACAACAGTACATGGTGAAAAATTTATTCCACAGAAACTGTGTAGTGAATTTACTAAACATCGGCCTTTATCTTCTATACAAATTAATGTTGGTATTGGTTATCATACTCTACTAAATGATTAGGATGAAATATATTGGGATGATATGGAAGAGTAAAATGAATTTGATCCATTGGTAACATGATTACAATATGTCATAATTTGGAGCATAAGTGAATATAAGGATAGAGAAGAATCAGAATATAGTCAGGTTTCTAGGGAAATATCTACACATGTAGATGATGATTATAGGTTTTTGTAGGATCAGAATGTATATTATTTAAATTTTCAAAATTGAATGTGAATATTTTATCCTTCACCTCATTGAATACCAAGTCCAACAGAGCTCACACCTATACATTACAATATAATGTTATTTCTACTCAAAATAAAATAAATTATAAGGTTTTTGTTTTTTTATTTCAAACTCTCCTAGGATAATTTTATCTAATATGGATCTATTTCCTGAAAAATGGGGTTTAAATGAATACCATGCTCTTTTTGTATCTCTTGATCCCATTTTGGGGCATTTTTTGGGTTACTAATATTTTTCACTATGTGGATTCAAGAATCCTAGTTATCCTAGAATGTGAATGGGACAATCAAGACCAATGTTTCAAAGATCTTTACCACTATTGGGAGACACAAAATTTCCCTCCTATTAAATTATATTTCATGATGATGGAAGAAAACAAAATAGGTTTATGTGGTGAAACTCTTGTCTTTGGTATTTATTTTTATTGTATCATCACATATTCATATACTCTATAAGTTTTTGGTTTGATAACATAATCCACTATAACCTGGGAGTGGCACAATACTTTATTGAATCCAATTATAGACCATGATGATGGAGATATGAAAAGTTCCATAGAGTTTAATATAATGTAGAATGTTGGATTTTAAAATGGTCATTGCAGGGTTATAATTTAAAATAAGGAGACTCTGATGATTCATAAGGAATGAATTTACTTATACCATTCATGGTTTTAAATAACATATTTTATGAATAATAAATCAACTATGAATGTTATTACAAATAATTTATTTCAGATTCCACTATTTGGAATTAATAAAATAAAGAACAAAATATATATAATGTATATACATTAGAAGAATCTATGGATAGTGTATTGGTTGAACTACTATATGAATGTGGTGTACCATTATTATAGGTCAATCCTTTGGGAAGGGTATTTCATCCATGTTGTCAATGTGGATGTCTATCCTTCTATATTATATGTACTTGATCTTGAATATCTTGATTTATAATGTGTTTTTATTTTGATTTTAATATAGAAATTTTATATTTTGTATTTTCCTCTTATAATTTTTAAATTAATTTAATAAATATTATTTTACTCATCAACCATTTAAAATTATATTAATTTTAAATACATCAAAATTTCATTATATTGGAAACATAAAAGTGATTTTGTTTAAATTAATAATTATATCCCACTAAAATTGAAATCGATATGAAATCCCGCACATAGACCATACAATCAAATTGAATATTAATCATTTATGTGATTAATTTTATTAAATGAATATATAAAAAATATTCATAAATAAATCAGATGATAGTAAAATATAATTAAAAAAACATCTTAGGGGTTGGAATAAAATGAATAAGTAATATAACATAATGAATAGAAAATGAGTTATAGAATTCCTCTCCACTTCATAACATACAATTCAAAACCCCATAAATTAAATAATTAAAATTTAATCATCAATTAAAAAATATATAATTTATTCATGATATTTTGTTTAATAGGTTATATTAGTAATCCATAAAAAATACATTGTTGTATAATATTAAATTATTAACCAATTAATGAAAATTTAGACAAATATATTACTTCGAGTAAAACTTCATTTTAAAAAAATTATCTTACTGTATAATGGTTTTACATGTGTATTCATTTATTCCGAAAATATATTCATATTTATTATATCACAAATTATCTTCATTAGACACCTTTTTACTAGTTTGATAATAATAAATCGTTGTGACAATTTTTTTACTGTTAACTACCTTATTTAATAAAGGATTTTTTCTTATGGACGCTCCAGTTAATTAGTATTTGATATAGATACATCATTACCATTATTTTATTAATTTTTTTAAAAATCACATTTATTCTTTTATACTATTTTATTTATGTTTTTGAAATATGGATACAAAATATGAATAACATACAATCGTTAAGATAGTGTACTGTATGTATACATGAGTGAAATTATCGTTATTTTAATTGTAAATGGTTAATTATATGGATGATATACGAACTCTTCACTATAGTATAATTTTATCCATATCATATATGTTCGTGACTTCCCTTAATATGAATATTCATGTGCATTGGTAATGGGAAAAAATTACTTCAGCTCCCAAGGAGGTAGTTTTTCCTATAAATGAGTGACATCGTTATTTTTCATTTGATGGAGGTGGAAATGGATATATATTTTTCAAAAATAATAAAAATAATATCATTATTGGATAAAAATTAGTGTACTTATATTTTAATTTATCATATATAATTAAATGTTATAAAAGATGAAGAAAAAAATGAAAGATCATTGCCGAGATGGCTGCCTTTTTTATATAAACCCTTCATTATATCACTTATAAAGGACCCTATGAAGTAAATTTTAAGGATAAAGAGACTTATATAATATTTTTATGTTTTCTGGGAAATATATTGGAAGGGTTTTATCAAATGAAATAAATTTAAGATGTTTAAATAAATAAGGATAGGGGTGCCCATTTATAATTGTGGATGAGTGGCCTCTTTTATAAATACAATTTTTGTATTAAATAATTAGAATCCAATCAACACCAAGATACCAAAAAAATTGTATATAACGGTTTGGAGGGATGTTTAGGTGAATAAAAATAACATCTTTTTGAAAAAAAAATTATCTCGCCTTCATTGTTTTCTTATATTTAATGTTTTAGTTTCACCACCGTAATGAGTTTTTTATCATATTTTTATAATTATTAATTATTAATTTATAACAATTACTATATAAAATATATCATATAATCCATCATAATTATAAAAATTTATCAAAAAAATCTATTTCTATTCATTGTTTATTTTAAAATTATGTCATGTGACAAACCAAACCCCTTTTGATGATAATCGAGTTAATTATTTTCTATTGTTTCTTAAAAAAGTTATGAAGAAAATTAAGATAAAATATTAAAAAATATAGTTTTCTCTATTGAAATATATGTAATCTATTTTATAAAATACAATTAATAAAACTTGTATAATTTAATTTAAAAATTAACTAGAAAAACATTTCAAACTACAGTTTTATCAAAAAATGAATTTCTCTAACCCAAGATGATATTACATTTACTATATAACCACTGTTCATCATTATATCGATTTATATTTATATATTTTAATATATAATATATTCATCTAAATACATCCTTACTAGTGATTTTAGTAATTAATTAATATAGTAAAACATGAAACATTTAAAAAAAAAATTGTTCATTGAATTATAAAATTAATCTAATGTAAATACACTGTATAAAGATTTATAAATTATAACTATTTGATTGAATTATAAATAAATAATAATTTTTTTATTTTATTTAAAATTAAAAACATGAAGAGACCATAAAATACCATAATTTACGGAAAATAAATGATAGTATTACAAAATTATATATTTTTATTATCCAGTATAAAATCATTATATTCAAAAAAATAAAAAAATCACCCTAGTATTTATTTATAAATGAGAATTTCAAAATTAAATTAAATTATATCATGTGAATTATATACCATTGGAAAATGATGATTAATTTTTTTCTCCCAATGATTGTAAAAATGTTTTTTTAAAAAATATATGTTTTCAAGAATAATTTGAATTTTTTTAATATTGAGTAATTATAATCAATAAATTCTTATCAATTATAGACATAATAAAAATTTTAAAATTCTATTCGTACAATTCTTTATTGGCATTTTAATTTCTATGTAATATTTTCGGATTTAAATAGAATATTTTTGTATTTTTAATCGAGGTCTTTTGTCATATACATTGGAGATAATATTGCCATTATATTAAAATATTATGGATTTATAATTAGGTATTCTAATATATGTTTTTTTTAATAAATTCATATTTTGAGATATGATTTCTTCTTAACCCATCTTTATATTGACAAAAATTATTGATTTTTCTTCTCATTATTCATATGGGAAATATTTCTCTAAGTACATAACATTAAATGTTATCCCATCCATATTTTTTATTAAGTCATATTCTTTAGATGTTTACATAAATGGAGACAATTGATCAAATCACCATTTAAACAATATAATTCCATGAAAAATATTCCCCTCTCCTTACGTCAGAAATTAGGGAATTTGATTTTATGTGACATGATACTTTTCTCATCTACAACTGGATTTGTATTTATATTAAGGTATGGAAGATTATTTTAAAAAAGGTGATCCAAAAATTTTCTATTATGCTATGGAGAAATATTGATATCTAAATAGGAAGGTTTATTTTTATGGCATGGGTAAGTGCCGCAAATATTCATAATTTCTTCTAATCAACAATAACAGTTTATTGTATTTCTCATTATGTGTATCCTTAGACTCACTATGGTTTTCTATAATAAATATTAGTTATATAAGGCATTGGATATTATCAATGGATGTAATAATTGTTGATAAAGGATTCCACTATCAGTGTAAATAATGAACTTATAAATGGTACCATTTACTGGTGAAAAAAAATGTTTAAAAGGGCACCCTTTATGAGTATTTTAAAAATGTGCAAAATTTGTTTATCATTCATTTTACAATTATAAATTGTTGTGTTTTTAATCATTAATAAATTATACAATTTACTAGGTCTAGAATGCATTTTCTTAATTTCGTTTTAGCACTGAAAAAACTATATATTTACTATCACTAAACAAGTAATGGTCAGTATATATTTTATGTAAGCAGAACGAATTTGTACTCATATATTGTATAATTATCATCCCTTCTATAGAATAAAAAATAAATCCCTACACATTACATTTATATTTACAATTACCACTCTTATTGTAGTCATGATTCTCAATGTTTTGTGGATTCCCCCCACAACCTGTGCTCCTCTTCAACATTCTATTAGACAAATCAGGCCTTCGATTTATGGTATTTTATTTTTATCATCAACTACCATTAATTTTAAGTTAGGGTTGAATATTTGACAATCCTGAATAACCCACACCTCACCATATAATATCACCATGCACCCTTCAATTGGTCTAGGTTAGTCTCTTCCTTTTAATCATGTTTCTCTTATATTTTCGCATTATTCCATATTACAAGAACACTATTTTGATTCTTATGTGGTTTTTTCTTCTGATTCATGATGCACCATTAATTTCAGGTGAATGTGACCTACCCTTGTGGGCCTCCTCTCTCTAATATCAATTATTTCATCATCTTCCCAAACAATAGGAAAAGATCCCCAAATACATAAATATTTAATATCTGAAACACATATTTCTAAAAACTAACATATGTTCTTTAATTAGTCAAAAAATGTATTAATTATACACATTCACTGTCTATGGAAGAAATCTTATTGGGAATTTGTGTTCATAGAAATCGACTGGTTTTATAATCTTTAATACACTGTTTTAAAATGATATATTGTTACATTCATTTTAAATTTCATTATTTTCCCATTAAAAAAATTTTCAATTGAAGATGATGTATTGGGATTGTATAGTATTTTAAAATATGTTTTTATTGAAACTTCTAGTGATACATGAAAATCAAATCATAGAGAAAACATTTCATTATTGTTTTAAAATTTAAGGATTTTTATATTACCCGGTCATAAGATTAGAATTTTAAATATAATTGCGAATTTAGATAAATGATTTTTTCATGCAATTTTATAAAAATCATAGGAAATTTAAAAAATTAATGGTTTCATTTATATTTTTTTGTAGCCTACATATAATTTTTTTTATCATTAAAATTTTAAATTTATGTTTTGAAAAATAATACCTATCTCAAAATGATAAAGTGGGTTTTGAGGTGAGAAAATTTAATTTTTCTAAAAATAATCAACAATGGATTCTATGTTTTGAATATCAAGTAGAAATTTCAATGTGAAAATTTTAATGTTTTACCCATTTCAATGTGTACATTATTCCCAGGAAATTGTTTTAAATTGTTAACATATTATTGACCTATTTTGAATATATATTTAAAATTTTCCACTGGATAATAATATTTTTAATGAAAAAGCGATTCATATACCATATTTTATTTTAAAAAAATAACATTATTTTCATAATGAATTAAAAAAATATTTCAAGATAAGTTTTAAAAACTAATAATTTATCATTTATTATTCGAAGGTTGTTTTCATTTGAGTTTTAGAAAATTAAAATAATATGTGGTTATTTAAAATGATTTCTTCTATTGTAACATATTTTTTAAATTGGTTGGATTCAACGGAAAAAAATATAGTCCATATATATTGAATGGAAGAAATAATAAAATATATCATCTTTCACTTGATTCTACATTGATATGTAAAACCTTAATTTTATTGGTACTTTTTGAATCAAAACCCCAACAAATAAATAAAATTTAATATAGCATCAAATAATATGATTAAAATATGAATTAATATTTAATATATAAGTGTATTGAGTATTATTAAAATGAAATAAAATATGTTCATTACACGAATTATCTCTTAAATTAGGTTAATTTCTTAAGATAATATATTATAATATTATTTATAAATGATTAGAAATCTATTAACAAAAATAAAAGTAGTTTAGGTATTAAATATAATTATTTATAGGTAAATATTTTCTTATAAATTCATGGTATATTTATTTCACACCATTCCAAAACAGAGTTTAAAAAATGTACCATGTATTGATTTTTTTGAATTTATAAGTTAAAACATTAATATAAGAAGTCGTATTATTTTGAAGAATTCACGCTTCATTCATAATATATTATGATTTATTATAAATAAATATTGAAAAACTATTTATATTTATAATTCAAAAATATGTCAAAATATAATTTTTTTTACACATTTATAAATAATTATTTCTTACTGTAAATATTTATTATATTAAATATTATGTCTCCCAGAAATGTTTTAATTCTAAGCCTCTTATCATTACTCATTAGTATTGGTTTGACCATATAATTTTTTTTAATTATGGTTTTGGGAATTCTATTGAAATATTTATGGGGTGTTATTGTCATTTTATAGATTATATGGTATTAATTTTAACTGAAATCAAATAATTGTTTTTCTAGATACATTGATTAAAAAATATACAATTTTATTAATGAATTAAATAAAAAAATCAACTATCATGAATCCATAAACACATATTGAATTTAATAATATTACATAATATTATCATTACATAATATTTTGTAATAATTAATGGAAAAATTATTATAAAATCATTATTATAATTTGTAAATCACACCCAAACAAGAGCATCTAATAAGTGAATAATGATTATTAACTATGTGTTTTATAATTATATTATATTTCTTATAAAATAATAAATATATTATATAAAATATATTATTTTGATAAATTATATTTTAGAAGCATGAGGAAGAACATGTCATTTATGATGAGATCTTAAATCTTGTATAATTACCTACTTGAGATATGTTGATTAAAATTTATTCAATAAAAAATATAAATTACTTGGGAGATTGTTTCTATGAAGGAAATTATCATATGATATATTGTGGATTTTAATTTTATTGTGTATATTTATAGGGTGGAGGAGTCCTCTTTTCTATAGTCAGTGAAGTGAACCATTTGTGTACATGATTCATATTAATAATTAGATGGTATAATTTTAGTAACTTGAGAAACATTGGAAATATTTGAATAATAAGATAAGATTGGTATAAAACCAAATAATTTAATTAATTAATTATACATTGACTTAGGTTTTCATCCATTTAAATTAGTTAAACAGAATATTAACCAATTAATCCTCTATTATTTTGACTTAATTTAAATATGTTGAATCATTTCATATTATACGATCCAACAAATTTATAATATCAATTTTCTATTTTCCAAGAATATAATCACCAAATTTTATAATTTTATTTGGAAAATATTTGTTTTTTAAATGAACTATTTAAATAATATAATATCTATCACTCTTCCTCATTAAATTAGAACAATTCCTTATACTAAAACTGGATAAATAATTATTTTTAATATATATATATCTATTGAATTATAATGCATGTTTATATAAAATATCATCTTAATATTATCCTAATTTATTGACGTTTTATTTTTATAATAATTTTCATAATGTTGATTCAAATTTAATACTACTAATTTATTAATTTTTTCATTCAATATAATATTGAATATTGTTGTCTGTTTTATAATAGTGTTTCATGTGATAAAATTTTCCCACAAAATTATTTATGTAATGGAATCTACATACATAAATCTTAGGATGTTATGAAAAAACATTTACTAAATTAGATAGTGACGTAAATATTGAAATTCCCCCCATAACATGGTGCTTTTTTACTTTTATAAAAATTATGAGCCTCACCACATGTCTAAAATAAGGACAACTAAGAAATCATGCATCTATTTTACAATAATAGTTAATATTATAATCATGGTGAAATTTTTTTTTTGTTGATATAGGTTCACGTATACACAAGATAAGGTGATCATTTTTCTCAACCCAATGGAAATATGGAAGATGGTTTAAATGAGTAACAGAACAACGAACATGTATTATATGATAAGATCAAAGCATAAACTATTGTGTGGAGAAGATTTTTTTTATTTTGAAAACAAACTAAGGACTGTTTTCTTGTTCTTTACCAACTACGATCATGAGAAAATTTATATATAATGAGATAAATATAATCCACATCTACTTCAATTCTAAAATAGTTATTATTGTATATTTTCTCATGAGACTCATTCCCTCTATCACCTAGACATAAACCAATGTTAATTGATCTACTATGAGTAATATTAATCTTATATCAGTACCAATGATAATTATTGGTTCCCCTTAATAGAATTAAATATAAATGTTACCTTTGTTAATAAATATATTTTCTTTATTTAATTATTATTATTGTAAAACATGAATAAGTTTTGAACATCATTAAATAGATATGAACATCAAATGAATGCACTCTAATAATATGAATTTTTTTATGAATATGGATTGAAATATTTCATTGGGTTTGAAATAGATATTTCATAAGACCCTTACAAAACACTTATCCATCTTTACAATTTTTTAACTAATTTTTTTCTATATGATTTAGAACACAATTTTATTTTATAATATGTACATAAAATCTATATATATTGGACTAAGCATTGTGTAAAAATTAAACTTGCAAACTGATTGGGATAATTCTATAGTTTATGGATCTTTTGATATTAATAATAGTTTAAATGATGTTTGAGACTACTTTGAAAAAATTAAAATCGAAATTGAAGAAGACCTTATTGATTATAAAATGATCATTGATAAGTTAAATAGCTTCTCTATGTGACCGTTGTATACCATTTATACTAAATAAACAAAATATTTTATATTTTATTGAAATTATATAAAATTAATGTTTATATTGGATGGAGTGACACTATATTTAAATAACTACATGGAATCATTAATTATATCCAATAAGAAGAAAGTGAACATTGTTTTGGATAATATGACACTATATGAATTTTTTGTTCAATGTAATCTATCTCTTAAAAAATCACGTTTTTTCTAATGATTTCATATTTTTAATAAGGACTATGAATCACATATAAAATACAATAGAATTTCATAGATCTATACAATAATGATTAATTAATTCATTTATAAACTATATGTCACTTTCTAGTCATTACATGCATTCAAATACATCATAGATGTTAGGAAAGATAATTATAATTGTCTTCGAATGTTGAAAAAGAAATTAAAAATTGGAACCAACATTATCTAATTGATTATCCTTAATTGAATAATATATATTATGAGTGTATTGAATTTTTAATTGACCTAATATACTTCAATCATGAATTAACTATAAATGCGATAAATAATTTTGGAGTAAAATGTTAAAGTAAAAATAAGTCTACCATCATGTTTGTAAAATATAGCATTCTTCAATGGATTAACATAAATAAATATTTCATTATGTTGTATCAGATTATATAATGACCAAGTTAATCTTGTAATGATATTGATTTCCATTTTTCTCTATTTATCAATGATTTTAAATTAATGTGGGATAGATGTGATACAATGTTTGATTGTCATAGATGTGAATAATTCACATTGAGGGACATGTTGTAAAAGATAATAAATGACATTATGATTTATGGAAATTACTGAGGCTTTAACCATAAATTTTTTCAGTGTGTCCAATTTATGAAGAATGCACACAATTAAGAAGAAAATTTCCTAAAAGCCATTAATATTATGAAAATTTGAAATCTATCTGTTGAAGGAATAAATGACGTTCTTAGATGAAAAACTACTATGGTAATATTGAACAAGGTAAAACACCATCTGCACTATCAGGTGATTAACTATTCGAAGATGCATCAATAATTTTAGCTCTAGCTATCATTCTCAGAGAGAAGCTGAATCGTAGTCGTGGGAAATCCCATGGTTGGCTAAACCCGGGTAAAATTTTTTATTCTTAGTTGGAATGATAGTAAGAAGTTAAACCTCTAGTGTCATCATCTTTCTTCCATTAATCCCATTCGGTGGAAATAAGATGAGGGCCTTGTACCCATGTCATCATCTAATGTCATTCCCTACCCCTTTGGTTTCCATCATGTCATGAGATAATGGTTGGAAATTTGGATAGACGTGCTGAGGACACAATTTGTTTATGATTAGTAGTGACCATGTTCTAGGAATCCATGCGAAAAGAATGGGTGAGTTTTTCTGAATTAGGCCAAACAGTGTGCCCAATTCACAATTTAAAAATAAAGATTGTTTATTTTAAAACATTTTCATTTTTTTATATTTTGCACCAATTACAATTCATAAATGGTCTCCCCTGACAAATTAATAGAACCAGTGTAGTTTTAAGCCTTTAAAATCCATAACCAATGTGTATATGGATTTTTAGTTAAGGTATTGGGTATGCCCGAAAGCCCAATTGTAGTTTTAAAAATGAAATTTTGTTTAATTAATAACCTATTCAATTTTAATGATATTCAGTGTTTCCAAGCCACAAACACACCCATTGAACCCATACACGCATCCAGTATTCTCTCACCCACTTTAGTGCTCATATAAATCACGATTGATTGCAGAACATCATAGAGTTATGAAAATAGGAAATATTTTAGGAAGTAAGTTCATTCCATAATAACTCTCCCATTATACCTCTTTTCCCTCCATTCTAGTTCCTAAATGACCTCCTCATTATCCTTAGAATTACATCATAATTATGGCCATTTTCTATTTCACATACTAGTGTTTTGGGGAGATTTTTTCAAGATTCCTCAAGTAAGATAGACTATTTCATTCAACATTAAAATTTCATAGGGATTCATTTTATTTGATAAGGGATTATTCTCTTTTCCATGAATTACCACGTGACCAGGGGGTAGGGTTTCTAACCTATGGTTTAAACTTTGGTTTTCATTGTCAATTCTGGTGGTTTTAGGTTTGTTATATGCCCCTCTTTCTGTAGTGTTGGCGTGACATTATTTACACACGGTGATTCAATGGTTTTCATTACTTTGGTAGGTGATTCATTTTTGGTATGAAATATTTGTGACCTATATGCTATTTTTATGCTATATTAATGTCCATTTTGTTTCAATGTTTCGTAAAAATCTGGTATTAGTGGCAATTTTAAAGCCATTGAATTTTTAATACCAATTTCCTGTGAAATATGGGGGTTTTATTATTAATATTTAGTTGGATACTTAATGGATGAGATTTAATTATTGAGTTGCTTTTATTGAATTATGTTATGGATGAAAATAATTTTTCCAATGTTCTTAACCTTTTTTTCTTGGAAATTGGTTTTTTGTGATGTTTGATAAAAAAATTATTTTTCTGTACATATTTGGTGTTGAATTGGGTGTTGTACATGTGTGATCTATGTGATGCTTATTGGGATTGTTTTAAAAATCATGTAATGAGTTTAAAAAATTTAATGTGTGGTGGATTCTGTTTTGGTATATTTGAATATTCACATGGTGTTAAAGTGGTGTTTTCAAAGAGTTTTGGGTGCAAAACAAGGGAAGATTTGGAGAAGTTGTTCTCATGAAACTCAAAGGTTTTTTTCTGTCTGTTTTAAATGGTATAAAATGTGTGTAGATACTGTACTAATTTTATGACACCATTAGTGGTGTTTTATATTAAAATTCATATATGTATCATTCTAATATTGTTTGAGCACAAAGGGGATGCCCTGGTACCTGGTTGGGGTGGATGTGTACTTGTACGACTATTGGACCCGATGAGTTTTTTTTCTATGTTTCACCTTGAATTTGGATAATGAAAGCTCTAACTAAACTATTTGGATTATTATTGGGGACCACAAGGTTATGTTTTTGTTCCCTACTAGTGGCTCATGCATGAGAATAAATTTTAATATGGTTACATTATATTGAGGTATGAGGTACATGGGGCCCAAGACTATCTAGTGCCTAGTGGTATTCCCAATTTTGATTCTCATTTTTGTTTGTGGTGTTTTCCCTTGTATTGGGGTGTTTTCTAAGTACATTATAGTAGCTAAAATTTATATTTAAATGTGTGAACATTCTTAAAATTTTAGCATGAAAACTATTTTCAATTGAAATTTGTGTTTCTTAAATTTTATCCCTGCTTTTCATTGTATATTAAAATTGCTTTCTTTTTCACATTATATTGCATAAAATTCGGGATCATTGGGTGGTATCCTATTGTGAATATGTTTATACCCTACTAACATGTTTGGATGTAAGTATAATTTGTTAATATTTTTGTCGCAGCTTGGGTATAATAATTTTTTTTTCAGTGGTTCAGGTTTCTAGTAGGTCATTAGTGGTGAAGTCATGTGGAAATGTCTTAATGGTGGTGCCCCTTCCCATGAGGTTCATGTGATGTTTGATTTTGTTTTTTATCTTTTTTATAGTATTTTTGAGTTGTTTTAAAATATTTAATTTAGTTATGAATTTTTGTAAATGATTGTTTGGTTTGAAAAATCAATATTTGTTTTATTGGAATCATTTGTTGTTTAATATTTATAAACACGTGTAATGTTTTCCCAATTCTCATTTTATGATACCCAAGAACTTGTGAAAGCATGTGGGGATCAGTAATACCCTTTGGGACTTGTCATGGGATAGGTTTGGTGACGGTTTTGGGGGAGACCATATTTGGTTTGTGACAAGGAGAAATAACACCATTATATTTTAGAAGATATTAATGATCATAATCAATATGTTGCAGCCAAGATAGAAATTTAAAATTATTCGAGCCAATAATGTTATGATTGAGGGATATCAAATATAGGTAATCATTTATTTAAAATATTATTTCAATGTCATATTTTGGGGAATTTCGGTAGAGATCGAAATTATGTTTCCAAATTTCATCGATAAAATGATAGGGGACCAAATGAAAATGATAAATCATATAAGGGTGTTATAAACATTGTTTATATTTTCAATTTAAAATAATATTAATGATGCATTGTGGTGGAAAATTATTATGTTACACCTATTGTAGAAGCGATGCACAGAGCATTATCCCAGGATAGAATTAATTTTATAAATATAAATCATATTTCATCATTATCAAATAGTTTTAAATTATGGGTATTGAAAATTTCATGTTAGAGATACGTCTTGAAAATTCATTGATAACATGACGGTAGTGAAATATGATGAAATAGAATATATGATGTATAATTTTAGTGTAGAAGGGGTAATGGATGATCCATACAGAATAGAATCAAAAGTAATGAATTTATTTTATTTCTTATATTTAATAAATATTAATTGGATGAATTTCCAATTAGAGACTAAAAAAATATATATGTTCATATTTAAATTTTATCAATGATAAACCATTCATTATCGGATCAAAATTATTTTAGGATGATCTGAATATAGACAATGTCATTTATGTTGTAGATGACCATAAAATAGGTGACTTAGATTATTGTTAAGGGATACATATCACATCAAAATTTAGTTTAATTAGAGACAGTTATAAAAAAATGTTAACTTTTTTTTAATATAATATGTTTCCTCATAATATTATATATTCTCTTTTTTTATACAATCTATATAATATTTTTTACTATTGATGAAAAAATAAAATCTTCACCTGCTGATGTTATGGATCTCGAGTATCAAATGGTTATTGAATTCGAAAAGACATAATTATTAGGTGATCAACAACTTATTGATGTGAAAAAGAGTAATTTAACATAATAATTGTTGGATAAAAATAACATGATGAGATGTAAGTGTAGATAATTTTACATAATCATGAATAAGTATTGTTGAACTTTTGACCCCAATAGGTGAATGTTAAATACTTATGTTGAGGTCGCAATGTGGATGAATTTTTCTATTGATATATAATGTAAGAGACATTTCCAACTAGTAACTATGGTACATATTTTGAAAGATATAAATTTTTTGTTAGGATATAGTTTCTTGATTTTATAAAAAAATTATATATTGAAATGTCTATTTAATTTTTATAATTCTATAAAATGATAACTTTTTTATGTTCATCATTTTGGTTCAAAATTTATATTATATTCATCATCAATTGGGTGAAGAAAATATTGATCAAAACCCATATTTCCTTATCAAAATTAATGGTTGGGGTTATATTATCTAAAGAAGAATCTGTTTATTATTTGAAATATTAAAAAAATATTTTTTATGAAAAAATATATGTATGTTTATTTATAGGAAGATCGATGAATCAAAATATAAACCTCAATCTATTACATATCATTATCATTGTGGGAAGGAACACATAAATAATGACCCTAAACTATTGAGGGAAAAAATATTTTGGGAAAAATATGAATGTATTACATTATGGAAAAAAATGTAATCTCTATATTAGATTTAGAAAAAAATAAATATTATTTTTCATATATATTTTATATGTTTTTAAAAAATTCCTACTACCGTAACAGAATAAAATATATGGTTATTATAATTTAATGGGTTAGAATAATAATCCGACATTTGGGGAGTCAGTTTTGGAGTGTCCCCTAGAACATATTTTTAGAATATAGAAACTATATGAAGAAGCATATAAAATGATATAATAATTTTATGAAAAAAAGGATTTTTTTAATATTTTATTTTCTAGTAAGGATTTGATGAACAATATATGATTTATGGACAAAGAATATTGGGTGTAGAAAATGTTTCTCAATGGGAAAAAAATATCCTTATATATTTGTCGTCTTTCAGTATCTACAACTGTATACCTTATATGATGTAATTAATTTTTGCATTAAACTTTCTCTTAAACAAAAAACAATAAACTTTTGATATGTAAATATTACTCAAATTCATTAGGGTAAAGTTATATGAGATTTTCTCTATAAACACAAACTAATTTAATAGTGTCAATGTGTATGGTGTATTTGTTATTGGGACATAAGCTACATAATAATTAACTCACAAAATATGACATGGTATTGGGGATTGTGGTCAATTGAGATCCATCTATTGTGTTTCTTATTGAACTTGATTATCCATATATTTCATTCTTATTTTATAATAAATATATAAGAAATTATAAATTGAAAAACATTGTCCATATACTAAAATGATACCCTAATTCAACCTCATGAAGCTGTCTCCTCACCCCTATCTCAGTGTCTCCTGGAAAAAAGTGATCCACAAACTTCTATTAAAATTTCGTATACTCTATATTGTCTAGATTTCCTACTGAGTCTAGATATCCCCTATCCACATTTATTATCCACACATCTAGTAAACATCCATTCTAAAACTAGTTTTATTAGTATTCTCCAATTTGTATATTATTTTTAGTATATCCTTGTTTCGGAACATAGCTACAACAGTTCCACAATCTCCAGTAAACATCGGGGGCACTAAAACAGAATCATTTATGATATATAAAACATTATTTTAAAAACCCTCAACATATCTCCTTCTAAAAACTATATAAAATGAGAAATGTTCAAATAGAAATTCTATTTAACCCCTCACCTAGAATTGTCGATGCCTCAGGCCCCAATCCTCTATGATCATTTTCAACAGAGTCCTTCTATCATCCTATCAATAGGCCTCATCATGGAGGCATATATGTAAAATTCTAAACACATGAATTCTGATAAAGAAACAATAAAAACACAGATATTGAAATAAAAAAAAATTAGGTCATTACCCCAAAACCTTTCACACTGTAAAATACAAGGATCTATAAGTAAAATTTACCACCCTACCTATAGTTCATTGTAAACAATGTGTAAACACATTTTTTGTCAATGGAAACACATTTATTCAAATATTTAATTATTTAAAAACATTCAAGTCATATTTGGATCCTTTTTATTTTGTTATCAGGCACAATAAATAAATCATCTTCATCATATTACACAAAACAAACATTTTTTTGTGTTTCTAAAATAATGCATGTCATAAATAGATTAGATTGCAAAAAATTATGAAAGCTTAAAAAACTCTCATGTTATTGTGGTCTCTGATTCAAATCTCATAAAATATAAGAAACAATAATCACATTAAACATAATGTGAAAAACCCAAGGTGAAATAACAAAAAACTGGAATATTAAAAAACAATAACAACAATCACACCCTAGGTACTTCAGTTTTCCCCTATACATTCTAGATATAATCCCATGATAGATCTCATGACAAAGGATTGATATTAATACTCAATTTTCTACTATTAACAAATAGTAAGACAAAAGAAAATAAAATAAAAATAGGCTCTTAACCACAATGACACATCATAAACTAGTTTTCACAATACAATTCATCAAGTTGGTCGATCACATTACCTCACGCGCAACTCCCCATATGCAAATAGATTCCAAATAGAACTAATGGTCTAATATCAATCATGACAAGTCTATAAAAATATTAATTATCTTAGCTACATTGTGAAAATGATACTAGAAAAAACCATATGATCTAACAATAAATAGGATTTTTGTAGTATCATATGATGACCAAAATATGATATATAATTTAAAAACAAAATAATACTTATGGAAAGGTATAATACATGTCAACTGTCAATATAGGAAACCCAAAATAGACAATGTCCCTGATAACACCCAAGAGGGTCCAAAATAACTGTTTGTTCCAACGTCAATGCTCCAACCTGAAATATCCATCTAACACAGGGTCTTTAGTTTATTATATCAAGAAAACATAAACTTTATTTCAGTATCGATCATGTATCCTGAGTATAGTTTGTGTACAACTAAGTAATCTAGCTCTAATGGATTCAAAAATAATATTTAGTCAATTAATGTTTATTTTGTTATATAATGAATAATATAAAACAAATATTGTTAACATTAATCAGTGATTAAAATATTTTTAATTTAACTACATAAATTTTCATGTTCCCCATGACATCAAAACTAACAATACCATTATTATCCAATTATGGAGTATGAATCATATCAAAATTTCAATTAAAAATTTATTATAACACATTGGAATTTATTATCCATTAATTTCAATTCATATGATAGATAATTTAATCCATGGTACAATGATAACATTTTGAGACGAGATTTATATGATTAGGACCTAATGGGATTTTGTTGTAGCATTACATGTCCAGCCCATATTTATCAAGAAATTAAAAAAGTGGGATATTTATGTAGAAAATAATTTCCCAAAATAATTTCCCAGTAAATTAAAAAAGTGGGCATTTTTTGTGTAGACAATGTCCAACACTGATTTATTAGGTAATCACACAATTGAGATATTGAATAAACAAAACATATCCCACACTCATTTAACTCTATGGGATTTTAATGCATAAGGACATGTTTCAATCATGAATAGAAATTTATCACTATGTATTTTTCTGTATAAGACCATATCTGACACATGAATATCAATTTATCATTCTATAATAGATATCACAATATCACTTATCAAAATATAACATATATCACATCAATCAAGGTAAATTAACAATAAACCTATTATCATAATTTCATTACATTGAGGTTAATCTGAAAATGTCATCATCCCCATTGAAATTTATTATTTATACAAATCCACTGACCATGAATACAATATTTTAATTTATTGAAAAATTAATTAAACTAGAATCGGAAATCATAATATCATACAAATTAATTAACAAATCAATTAATTCAATTCTGAATTCACAAAAACACACTAATTATTTTACCAATTAATTAATCCAACATAACTAATTGAAATTTAGAATATTGTAATTGAATTTTGGAAACCAACATTAGGTTTGATGATAATCATATTAAGTGGATTAATCCATATCATGATGAAGAATATAATCTATATCTAAATCCTATATCTATGATCAAATGGATTAGAACTATTAAAACTAATATCTAGATCAATCACATCAGAAGATAAATTCCCTTCCTCCATTTGAAAAATATGGGTGAGATAGAGAAAGAAATCACATGGAGAAACTATTACTAGTAGTGGTGCAAATCTATAATTCAACCTTCAAATCACAACAAATGTAGGATAGAGGGCCTTGTAATTTATCTGAGAGCGTCCAAAAATTGACAGAAATTATTTTGGGCAATTATAGGGTATATTAAGGATTATATCTAGGGTTTTGGTTACCTTTTATAGAATATTGGGGTAATTTAATCCAAAAACAATGTTTTTTGTGTAGGGTTTCTTATATTTCCAAATCATGAACCTCTTCTAGGGGATTTTATGGTTACATATAAAAGGACACACAATATTACAAGCCATGATTCATCCCTGAAAATCCCTTCAATATGGGTTGCAATTCTTTTTTAGTCTTGGTACATGGTTTGGAAAACCAATAATCCATATTTGGACAGTACCTCATTTCAGAAACATCAAAGTTTCTTCCAAAATTTCTATGATATATCCTAATAATGTACTAAAATCTTGGAAAATTCAGTACCTCTAAAGAGGCTCAAGAAAAATCCATAAATATTATTACTCTTATAATCATTACATTGTAACAAGTAGTTATCTTCCAAACCACAATATGATATATGGGGATAATTGTAAACCAAAAAATGTTATTTATTAGTTTAAATATTAAATTATACTTTATAAATTGTTTCAAAAACCAAAAAATAGTAAAAAATTTATTGAATATCATGAAAATTTTGATAAATGATTCATAAATAAGTTTTGATGAATACGAATCATATCATGTCTGACAAGCACATGGTGTGCCTGGTATGACTCAAAGTGCATGATTATATTTTAAAACATAATTTTAGTAAAAAATTATAGTGTCAAATTCTATATAGATTTTTATTTTATTATTTTCAAAAATTTATACAATGACACATTTTACATTTTTATCATTTAGAAATAATTTGTGATTCAACACACCCCATGGTGATTTTCATATGACCCTAAAAATTTATTTTTAATTCAATTTGACATTAATTTTTCTAAACATCAAATAAGTCATACTCAAAACAAATAAAATTAAATTGTTTTGTTTTGATACATTATTGAAATGATTGATAAGTCCTTTTATATTTTTATCAGTCATCCACACATAATTCTGATACATGGCATGCCTGGTATGACTCCAAATGTATCTTTTTATTGAAAAATGAAATTAATATTATGAAAAAAGGAAGATACATACTCAAAACCAATCAAATACAGTATAATTATTTTGATAATTAAGGAAATATTTAAAAATTTAATTATTGATGTGTTGGAATTATCCCCTCCTCAATGCACCGTTCATGGAGACGGTAAGCCGTACGTATGCATGAATGCTACTTACATTTCTATTTCATATTTAATGAAATCATATTTATATAAAGGTATATTATAATTCCATTATAATATCATATATAATATCATTTACTCCATCCTTTATACATCCCACATATGACATTAACGATTCAAATAACTTTGAGGGGGCGGTAGTCCGCACTTCCAAAAATGAAAATATCGTGTTTACCCATAATGGAAACAATAAAGGTATGCCATAAATGAAAAATACAGAACCTTAAGTAAAACATAAACATATTATATATTATGTGTAAATAGAGTGAAATCTTAATGGCCACCTTTGAAGGTGTTATATGAGTGTTGAACAATCATCGTTTTGTGAGGCAGAAATTCGCCATCCACAGAAACAATATGTTCTTTAACCATTAGATGTAGGTGTATGTAAGTGTAGCTCGAATACTTCTTATAGATACATCCTAGTATATTGAGGATACTATTTTTGTTACAAAAGAAATTAATAAAAAGACTTTAGGGGGTTGGATAATCAAAATAAAACAAAATAACATAAGAGAAGACATTACCTTAAAATCGGGTTACTCTTTTGATTTGAGCCAAAAGCTTCCTTGGGAAGAATTCTACCCTAAGTGAGGCTTCTAGGAGTAAGGGAGGGATGTTGGGAGAGTATTTGGGCAGATGTTGGCCGAGACAAATGGATTGAAGGTGTGAATAAGGTGGTAGAGTTGGGGGCCTTTTATAAGGGGAGAAGAGGGGCACTCTTGGAATGTCGTGAAATGTTACTTTATTAAGAAATGCTTTTCCGATTCTAGAGTTCCCACAATGATATATTTCGAGGATAAGGTGACAAGGGTTCTAAATCTCCTCATCCAATAGGTTTTTTATAAGTGTAATCCTTAGATTTTAAATTATCCTTTCATTTTATTAAAATCGTTAATTAATGTGGTAATCGCGACATCATCATGGTGTCATAAATAATTAAATATATTTAATGTCCAAAAATTATAAAAAATTATCATTATGTAGGAAATATTTTAATATTTATAATTAATATTTATATTCAAAATTATTACTTTTATATCCCCATTTAAAAATTGTTTTAGTAAAACTACTCATGTTTGTGACATTTTTATTTTAACATTAAATAAAAGTTATTTATGTCATTTTCCTACCAAAGTGGTTCCATGGGGTCCCCATGTTGACCCATGTATTGACTTGGTCGGCTACGACTCATCCAATAGGTTTAGGACAAGTTTCAAGGTCATTTCATATTTTTATAATATCATTTTTACCTTAAATTTCAGTAATTACCTTAAATCACGATTATTTAAACATAAAAGTTACTATTCACCAAAAAAATTATTTTAATCCCATTGAACCACATTTTACTTCCTAATGACAACCATGTATGTCAGATTTTTTAAAATCAAATCACAGAAGTGGTAATATTTCATTTAAATGAAAAAATTAGTTATTTAACTACCACTTAGTGGTTTCACTATTCATCAAAAATTGAAGTTTTTCAGAATAGTGCCAAAATTTTACCCTAAGCTATAACTGATATTCTGAATTCAAAAATGATGTCTATTTTGAAAAATTCCAGACATATATGTTGTATTAATTAATTTTCAAATTATTTCCCACTGTCACAAAAAATAGCATGTTTTTAAGAAACAATATATATCAAAAGATTGACAATTGATTATGTCCAATTTCAATGTTAAATTAATTCTAATGACCACCATTGGTTAAAATAGTAAAAATATATTCTATGTATAATTTGAAACCACTCAATAGTATAACTTATCACTATAAATTATTTTGATTAAAAAAGTTGTTTTTAAGTATTTTTCACTATTCATAAAAAATTGGAAGTTCTTACGAAAATACCAAAAATTCATCATAGGCTAATTTCTATATTACGAATCCAAAAATGAAGTCCATTTTGAAATATAAAATTTCAATAATTTTAAAAATTGGGTATTACTATTCATAACGGCTACTTTGATTAGTCGTGGAGTGTGAGAACTCGAAGTTGCGTACAATGCAAGCTATTGCATTATTGAATGGGAAGCGTATCGTGGAAGCTCGGGGTGTTACAGATAAATACATTACAACCGTATTCAGTGGAAAAATTTTCATGGTTCGTAGAGTCAAAATTTACCTAAAATATATTTTATTAATATAATTGAAAAATATACAATATTTGGGGAATTGTAGAAGGTGGATCATTTAATCATGAAGATTGCGAACTATTCTTTTTTTCATCATAATAATGTTGAAAAATCAATCATATATAGTTTTAATATGAAACACAATGTATATGTGGAGTTATTAATGAATCTATGTAATGATATAGAGTTCAATATTAAAAATAATACAATGATACAGTTATGGAACAATTTCTGTTTCACATCAATATTTGGCATGAATAATGAGTTTCTAGATGAGAGACATAGATTATTATTCACTATTAGTAATATATATGCGAATATGTATATATATATATAATATTATTTCTAGTGGGAAAAATTATGATATATATTTTAATGTTTATATCTTAATTCCAAGTATATTAGACACATATGGCTCAAAGACTAAATCCTAAAAGTATGTTTCATCTATTACCCATAGTATAATGAAAATGGGAAGAAACAAAATGGTTTTTTGCAATAAATAACCAAAAATGAAAAAATTCCATAATACAATATGGGTTACAATTGATCAAAATACAAAATGTACTCAATTCATTTAAATCAGATATATTTTTTCAATATATCAAGTCATTTTATAATATATTTAGGAGGTGGTATTGTTATATCGTGTACAATTCCCTATTGTGTATGAACATGTTTTGGGGCATACAATGATGTTATGGAAAATTATTTAGTTTTATCTAGATATTGAATTTAGTTTCGAAAAATTATATAATCATAAAATAAATTGATTGTTTCATAGTATTATTAAATCTCTAGTATAAATGTTTATGTATTCTTTTATTAATTTAAAAGTATGTTGTGATTAATGACTTATTTTGGTTGATTTTTATTAGAAAAATAGTTTTCACAAGAAAAATCAAATGTATATTTATGAATACCTCTATTAAATGAATTGCACTAATACAAAATATAGGGATGAATGTGGAAAAATTAATCTTTGGGTATCAATTTTATTTGATAAATTTATGATAATGTAAAATCCATTCAATAGAACATCCAAGAAGTACAATGTCTATATTAAATATATATTGAAAATCATCAGTATGACATGGAATTTCATGTTGGTGAAAAAAATCATTGTATTCCTACAATGATTATGGTTATGATATTCATAAATAATATAATGATAATCTCGTGGAACATTTTACCTTTCATGATTTTGTATCAAATTTTTATATTATCTTTTCACATGGACACCCATCACACATCTATAAATTTTATGACATGATCCATTTATCTCTCTAATGATTTTCCATACCTAATCATTTACATGTAATAAACTCGGATGATGTTCAATTAGTTATTGAAGATTCCTATGAGGATTATTAGGTACAAATATTGGATTGAATAGATAATTTTCTATGGTATAAGATAACTAAATTATTTAATGATGTATAGAGGAATCCAAAGTTTGAACATGAAATGTGACAAAGTGTGGTTATAATAAAATATAGATGAAAATATTTCTATAATTCATAGTAATCTAAGATCAAGATTGTAATTGTTTTTAATGGAATAAATAATTCAAAATCCAAATAATTTATATCATATTAAATTTTATATATATTTAATTTTTCGATAATGTTCATTATAAGTATCCTCGTGTTTAATGATATTTAATAGACTACTCCTCTCAATAAAATAAAATAAATTGGTATCACGGTGTAAACATAAAAAATATCATCAAAATTTATATATAAAATATTATATTGATTGTTAATTGATTAGAAATGGAAATGAATACAATTTCAGAGTTAATGAGCAGTTTTTTAGAAAAATTATTTTTATACGCGCATCGTATTATTAAATTTATAAATCAATTATTACGAGTGATGACATTCCAGGAATTTATATGTCACATATGAAATTGATATTTTAAAAATCCATATTACATAACTTTTAGTCAGGTAATCGTCATAAATTAATTATTATGCATAAAAATTATCATTTCTAAACACAAGTTTCAATAAAATTCTGTGAAATAGATATAAAATTAATGTTTAGAACATAAATCTATATAATTTTTTAAAATGGATTTCAAATTTGGAATCATAATGCTTCAATTAGTTTATTATTACCCATTTTTAATGCAATACGAAGAGTAAATGTGTTTAATTCATCCAATAATATAATGGGAAGTTCAGATCAATCATTGACAAAATTGTGTATTTAGGTTAATATTGTTAATCCAAATTATTATGTTAGAAAAGTAATAAAACACATATCACATTTGGCAGAAACATTAACTATTTTAAGGGCACCATCCCATGAAATTAAAATATATAATATTTAAAGAGTAAAAAAATGTCACTATCTTACCTATAAATATCTCAAACGAGTTCATATAATGAAAAAATTTTGTGAATGAATATAGTTTTTTATTTTTATAATAAAAATTTCATTTTAATAAATGTAATTTATATATTAATATTTTTTAATATATTATTACTTTAAATGTTTACACAATGATAAAATACTATTTATTCAAATAATTAAAACAATAATACATATGTAATTAAAAATAATAATTATTTTTACAAAAAATTATATTAGATAAATAGATATATGTATTTGATCAAGATATATATATTAGTAGGGATATATTAATTGTTTATATTGTATTTAAATCGTTCAATAGTTATATATGATGTAAAATTAAATGATGATATAAAATTAAAACAATAGAAATTTAAGAAATTTAATTTTAATAAATTTATTTAAAAGTCCATAATATCATGAATGAGTTTATGTGGGAAAATTTATGGTCTAAAACATAATATATTTTCAATTTCTTATAAAATAGTAGCCTAATATTTGAAATTATATGCCCTTAAGTGTCAAATGGTATTATCATGGGGAAGGTTAAATATGTTAACTAGGGGGATATATAGAATGATTAAGAAAATAATACAACATTAACCTACCAGTGGTTTATTTTTTAAAATATTTCAATCATATTAGACCTTATTATTGACTATATGTCCATTTTAATATATTTATTATGATAATAACATTGTTATGTTTTAATTTTCCTATAATTCCATGTGTGAATTTTACCAACGTTGTAAAAGGACACCCATTCCATTAGATATTTACTCTACATTGAGAAATATATATCACTAAATTTATCTACATATATATTAACAAAAACCATATAAATTTTATATTCATTTTAGTATCATTAAATTTTAAACCCTATTTTTCATAAGAATAGATCTAATGGAGCTGTCATGAAGAAACGGAAACCATCATTACTGAACTCATTCTTTTCATTTCATATATTAACATGTATAAAGTTATCATATATAACATTAAATAATAACATAATTATTATAAATATTTTAAAATGTTATTATTGATATGTGTAGAAAATATCTGTTATACTTCCCTTCCATTTTAAAGTAAATGTATCACTCAAGTATATAAATGATAAACCTTATCCATATAGAGTTTCAATTAAATTTTCATCACTATATTTTATGTTTACATATTAAAATTCAATATATATATATATATATATTATGATGTAATTATAGTAATATAACAATATCACAACTATATTATTACCTTACAATAATTTGGAAAAAAATATTATCTCTCGTGTGAAATTTTTCAATTTCCATTTTAAATGGATGAAAACAATGATTGATCAAAATGGAATAAATTATAATATGATTAAATATTTATTCTTTAAATGTGGCTTACATTATTCCATTCCTACATCTGATCCAGGAAAATGTAAAAATATATTTTTACGTACATATGGCCTACAATATCCATGACCATTGAATTTCGAAATAAATATATATATTGGAAGGATTAGTATAAAACCTATAATGAAAATATTTATATTTCATTATTTTTATAATCATGTATATTATTTTACCATTATAGTAGTAAATTTTTTGAAAATACCAATCAAAACCATATATGAATAATGATGTTGTTATTACTTGAACCAATGATTATGACAATGAATTATTTTTTAAACGGGTCATAAAAGATTTTTTATAATTATGAAATAGTATTATATAAAAGAATATAATTCTGGAATATATTTTTAATAAATATATAATTATTATACTATAGATTCTAACACATATTATGGAATGTCAATATGAGTTAAGGGTTAATTTCACAACTCATCATTATTTGGGATTTTTTATGTTTAATCCCCCATTGGTAGAATTAGTATATTTTAAATCTAAAATAAAATAAATTTTATTCAGATATGATTATTTCTATTATGAACCTGTTTTACATTTAGATATTTCTAATTATTTTCTCAATATAGTGAAGACATCATATTAAGGAATATTGACCATGATTTTTTACCTAAAATAAGATGATTCTCATTCAGGTCAACATGTTAATTAAAATATATTAGTTGAATGTTTTAACATTATTTAATGATTTAATTAAAAAATTATTCCAAAATATAAACCATTTATAGTAATATAAATAACAAATCATATAGTTGATTTATAAATGAGGTACTTTTTGACATTTTTATAAACGAATTAATTGATGGGTTTTTATCATATAGTGACGAAGAGGGTTTCCAATAATCATAACCATAACATACTCTTAATATATCATTACTGTTTAAAAATGACTATTCAAAAGTAATTTATTTCTATTTTGAATATTTTTTATTTTTACTAATGGTTTCCAATGTGAATATTGTATTTTCCTATTGAAAATTTTTAGTTATCTTATAAAAGTAGTTTCATCCAATAAATATATTTTAATTAATATTATTATTTATTCTGGTTTTACTCTAATGATATCATCCACCATATCAATCTAGATGCGTATTATGATGTTGACTATGGAAATTCTTGATATTCTTTATTCTATTTTATTTCATATGGGTTGTTATTAATTATTCTATTTAATTGAATTATGTTATGTGTAATAATCATAGGATTAATGAATTGGACCTATTAATGGAAATATAGACCCTATAATTATATTTCACAACTATTCATTGGTAGTAATTAGGGGATAAACTGGATTTGGAATTTTTTCGAAGCCTTGTTATTTTTTATAAAATTAATTGGATTATTGGATTAAAGAATTGTTTTAGATGTATTGGGGTAAGACCATGATGTGATGTTCAGATTTATGACATTATATTTTTCAATATAATAAAATATATTAAAGAATTTCATGAGTTTATTTGAATTATTTTACTTTTATTGTGTTAAAAAAATTGATTATTTATTTGTCATTATTTGATCATCACTTATTCCATCCATATTATTAATGTCTTATTTAGATTGTTTTGTACGAATTTACATTTTAATCATCTAAGATCACCCCTTTATTATGTTTCCATACTTTCAGATTCTAGGAAAATTTTTATGAAAAAAATATTAAGATATGTGATGGGGAACAAATATGGTAAAAAATAATATACTTTGTTGTATATTATACATTAAAATGTAATCTGGAATTTATTTATGTATCTAGTTTACCAAAATAAATAATAAATTTGACCCTATCCAATGTTATAACATGTATAGAGTTACCAATATATTAGATTATACACCATATATTGGATTCTATGGATGTGATCTTTAATGAAACCTGATACTCAACTCCAAAAATGTTTAACTCAAAGAGAAGGGTGATTTTCACTACACTAATTCATTTTCCTTGAACAACCATTCTTATTCCTCAAGAGTGCATAGAATAGATAAATTACTCAAAACAAGGTATAATAGAAATATCTATGACCTAGACTTTAGTATGGGTTTAAATACACCATCCTTCAATGTTATTTTTGAGTTATATTTACACCACGATAAATAATATAATATAGAAATAAAAATTTGGCCCACTATTTTATTACACGCCTGATATAAGGGAATAAATCCCTAGGAGATAATATAAGTATAAAATGAATCATGATAGTATTATTTAAAAAATCAAAACTACAATCTATATTTTGTAAAATAAGAACATAATTATTCTCGTTATTTTTTAAATAATGTTGATCCCCATGCAATGAGATTCATGTATCAGTTAAATGTCTATAGTGAAAGTGATCATCTTCATCTTTATATTCATGTATTCACATGAAATTAAATTTCATGAAAAGGGTGGGTTTTTATGTTAAAGAACCTTATTCACAAAATCTAGGAATATAATTTTCATTCCACAATTACATTTAATAGAAATACCATGGAAACGATACTTTTGATTACATTATCAATTTACTATTTTATTTTCTTAATACATGAATATTTTAATATTTTTAACCATCATGGGGTAATTATTAATTTATGTAACTCATAACATCATAAATTCTGAAAACATTTACTCAAATGGTGTTGAATAATGGTTTCAAAAACAACATAAATGATTTTATATCACCATGAAATAAAATTATATAAATTTAATATAATTTAACCTAATTATCTATGTGGTCTATCACACATAGTCACACATCACATATATGAGTTAATTCAGGTAGTATTATTGATCACATATAGTATATTTACATGTTCAATTGAATTATACATTCACTATAAAAATTTGTCGTTTTTACCAAATATCAAAATTATTTATCCAATTACTCTATGTAACTAATTCACATATATATTTATCTACGTAGTTGTTTGATCATGTAGGTGATTCATTAATTTGGGGGATTTTCAATAGCATATTTTATTAAATATATTTTTCGCATCTATTTCATTCTTGATTTTGATTTACGTACCATATTTATCGATGTGTCCTTATCTCTGTGTAGCCATGTAACCCATGTATTTAATTTTTCATACATCGGAGTATTAATAGAAAACATCATGAAAATTTTTATATAAATTGAGTGATCAAAAATAGTGATAAATTTTTTTTAATATACATAAGAACAACAATATCATTTATTGGGTAACTAATATCATCAAATCGCATTGTAAATTATATAGGTTGGAAACAAATTGTATTCATGAAATCTCCACGTTTTGTGGATAAGAAGACTCATAACACATTAATCAAGAAACTTTTTAATGGTTTTACTTGATTATATATAATATATATATATATATATCTTTTGAAATTATATAATTATCCTTTTCCAACCCACTTAATTATCCATATGCCTCACATTGGAGTAATTGTCCCCATTGGGTAAAATTATAAAGAATAGTATACTTCTCAAATTTTAGTTAAATATTGGTAAAAAAATCCCCTATTTTGTGAATTAAAATTATATGTATTAGAGGTGATAAAACATTAATATTATATATTATTGTGATAATATAGTAATGTATTGTTTTGAAAATGAATGTGAATTATAGAAAGACTAAATAATAATGTGACAACAGAGAAATGATATAAGACAAACAACATGGAATTTAAAGATTAATGAAAAATAAATTTAATAAGGAATGATATAAAGTACAATAAAATAAAAATTCACTAGAAAATACACGTGAAATAGATTATTTAGTATTTCATTTTTTTAACATTGTTACAAAATGACAAAAAATCTAAAAATAACTTATACTAATAGTAGTAAAAAAAATATGGATTATCTAACTAGGAAAACTATTAATTGGGTTTGGATATAGGTATTTTGATTGTTTAATTTTCTTGCGATGTTGTTGTAGGTTCCATCATTATTGGCCCCATAAAATTACCAATACTTATATTAGCATAATTTATTGATCGAACTACAAATATTTTTCTTCGATATTGATTAGGTGTGATGATATATTCATTTTTATAGCTATAAGGGAAAATAAAATATTTATTTTACTTTGGGGTTAAATAAAACATCCATAAAGTGTAATATGGTGAAACATCTTTCCAAAATAATTTATTAGCTAAGGTAGAATCCACATTGTGTTTATCATTTCTATAAATTATGTTTTGATCAAAAACCATTACTGTTCATTTTATTATACCTCTAATGATAACTAGTGGAGATGATTCATGAGTCCTTATCCATCATAGATTAGAAATACACCATCACATTTTTTAATTTTCATAATGATATCTGACTTGTAAATTCCAAAATAGTAGATGATGTGTGTATATGCATTAGGGAAGATGATGTGTGATCATTATTCATAAATCCATCTATGGATTTAATCTGAGTTGGAAAAAACATTCAAGATATCTAAACAACGGGGATGGATGAAAACTATATGTGGTGTAAGATGTTCTAAATAATAAATCATCATAATTAAGATGATAAATCCATGCATGTAGTCACGTTATACATTTAATAATTATGTATTTTTTATATATAACTTATATTCTATAACAATTATGTATTTAAATAATTAATACATTTACATGTTTGTTCTATAATTTATTATGTTTTATAATGTATAGTTGGTGTAGCTGGATGCACAATAGTGTTAATTAAAAGTGTTTTGGAAACAAACTACTCATTAATCATGGTTTCAACATTATTTAATGGAGTTTCTTCTTAAAATAATGAAATTGAATACTCTTCAAGGAAGATCCCAACATATCCCTCAAAATGATTCAGTGGTATATTTATATTCCATTGATGAACTATGGTTTCAATAACAATTGACCTAGATATAAACCCATTAATATGTTGATATGCACATAACATCTCTTTTTTTCATCCCACATATACATTGTTCAATATAACCCAATGATTCATTCATGGAAATATATGTTTAGTCATAAATAATTCATAGTATTTCATCGTTGTCCTATAACTCAATAAAAATATCTCTCCAAAAATATTTATTTATAAAATGCTTGAAATTACACACAATAGAGATTGTGTCATAGACCAAAACCATATCAAAAAAAATCTAATCGACATTATGAATGAAAATTACAAATGTTGGTCGATATGAATATAGTATGGTAGTCGGTTAACACAAATAAATAAAAAAAATACTTCTAACAACCATACTATTAAATTTATGCAATAATTATTTGATTCAATAAATAAATCATGACATTTTACCGACTATATCTACATACATATCCAATTTGACCACCTAAAGGTTTACTATCATGTCTCTTCATGATGAACCTATCAATCTTAGCTCATTAAACTATTTTATTATAAAACAGAAAATTTTCAACCCACCCAATTTTGGATTCAAATCCTCATTTTCTTTTGAAATTATCCTAAAGAACATATTATCCAAAATCTAAAAACTAATGATTATGGATCACATACCATTGATTTGGATCATACCAACTAACAAGAAAAAATATGTTATGGAAAAATAACATTCATCGATTTGTTTAATATCATTATAATATGATATCATTTACTTCCTAATCACCTTATATCCTCCATTTCTTCTATCTAATGCAGTCATATAGAAGATAAAATTGGTCAAATTTCTAAATAATCAATTAACTTAATAATAAAAGGTTTATCTTTAAGAAAACTTGTAGGAGGTGATGGAGTCATCTATGTATGTGTTTGATCAGAAGCATATAAAACACATCTCCAGTTATTTAACAATAATAATGTGATCTAGGAATAAATGGACCAACTTTGAAATTCTTAATTTTAGGATTATCTCTTTAAATTTTAGTTCAAACACATGACACATTTTGAACTGTACGTTCGTGGTAAGCTATATTAGTAGTATAAATAGATGGATCTTCCATAATTATATAATTATATTGGATAACTAATACATTAGGTATTTCATATTTCACTTCCATTGTTGGACTGAATTCAGGAAACTGATGCTCTTATCTAGAAGCTACATTGTCATATACCTATAAATAATGTTGTATCGTAGTGGGTGTTGCATTCGTGCATATTGAGGTTTTGGATATCTCCCCCATATCCATTCAATCATATATTATAGGGTTAAAAAAATTCTAATTACCATCAACGAACTACAGAATTTACATAGTGAGATAGTAATAATTTGTATTACATGAATGTAACTTAACTACCACTCCTCATTGATGTCTGCCTCCTTCAAAATTAGTACCAAGGAGATAAAACATCTGTAAGGGAAAAATTTTATTTCTAATTTCAATTTATTATATTGATGAAAAAAACAACATGTAATCACTATATTTTGTTCAATGTTATTTAATTACATATATAAATAATATGTTTTACCAACACTATATTCTTTTCACTGACACATTTTATAACCCTATTCTAATTGAACTGAGGTGATATTTTCAATAAAATTATTAAATCATTCATATGAGTTGTTAAAATTGCGTAGGATACAAATAAGAATAAAAATCTCTATCTTCATCCTACTTCACATCTATAATCCAATGTCTTGCTGACAATACACTGCCCCAAATGGAAAATTGAAATATTATTTCATTTTTTGCTGATCACAATATTGTAAATTACATTCCATGATTGTACATTGTCTCTATTATCAAACTCTAACATTTAATTCCACATGAAACAATTCACATTCTCCTAATACAATAATCATGTATTTTTATTATAATTAATGAACTCCCAACCATTAAAATTATATATTATCTGCAACAAAACCTCAAGTCTCTTAAAAATACATATTAACATCATTTATTGTAAGTACAATGCATGATGCACAAACAATAATTTCATTTGTAATGACCCAAAATTTTAAAGGAATTTTTTTCTTTTCATAAATTATTTGGAATTTTACGAGTCTGCAGTTTCCGACGGTGGCCGATTCCAAGGCCCGGTGTGCCCGGAATCAATTTCCGAAGTTTTGTTCGGGTACATTTATTAATAATACATGAATGCTTTTCTATCTTCTGAACTGGTGCTCCAAATTTAAGTCCAATAACACTGATTAACTCACAACGCCGATATTTTACTAAGGATACCTTTATCGCAGTAGCCTTTTATGCGAGTTGAAAGTTAATTTTTGGGGATTAATAAAAAAGTTAAATAAATTTTTTTGAGAACAATTTTATTTATCCAGGTAGTTTAATACCACATAGGGAAGTTATTAGTGGGTCCCACACCCACATAACATCCCATGTGTGGATATTTGTGAGATGAGGCCCACATGAGCCCCAACCTTTCAACTACCCTAACCTCCCTTTGACCCCCATTCAACCCCATATAATTAAGAGATCTATTCATCACCCCCTCTCTCTATTCATTATTTGCCAACACATTTTAATTAATGAATTCAACCTCTTCAACATTATGTTTTTTGAATTTTGAATTACTTGTGTGAATAAAAATAAAATCTTGAGCTATTATTTTATTTTGGGGAATTCGTTGTGTTGAGAGGATTTGTGATAGATCATTGGAAAAATAGAGAAGGGAATTCTTCTCCCAATTAAGAACATCATCCTTCGAATGAAGAAACACCTAGGAACGTCAATAATTTCCCTCGATCATTGACCAAAAAAAGAAGAAGGTTCCACCCGTGAGGAATGGTGATGACAATCCATCCTCAACCCTTCTTCCCCGACGTGAACGAGTTGACTTCGTCTCCCCATTACACTGTTTTCCATGATGCTCGACTATCGCAAACCTTATCTCACGGTAGGGGGTTATGTATATTTTCATATAGAATATTTATACCCTCGTGCATGGGTGTTTATTTTTTGGATGATTATTTGAACCAGTAACACGGTGGAAATGGGCTAACGAACAAGTCCAGACCCACCGTCATATTGTTCATGATGGGCAGATTTGATGGAAACATGTGAACGGAAGGGAAATGACGTTTTGAGGACGTCGCTGTGGAGAGCAGGACCTGAGAAGGCTGTAGGTGAAGATGCGAGCAAAAAATGACCACCATTATGATTTTGGGGGCCTGCGGAATGTCGCGTTGGTGCGGGTCTCCGGAACGGAGGCGATAGAAGGGATCCCACGCCACGTGGGATCTAAGAAGACTGGGCGCCCACACCCTACCGGGCTAGACCCAGACCCGGGTCAGGTCGCCCTGTTCGGGCCGACCCCGGGAGGGTTGGGTTGGGTTGGACCGGGCCTAGAACCCCACTTTTCAAACAGTTTTGGGCCATTCACCCATAACATTATCATCAAACTTCTGATCGACACATCGTCCGTTGTTTATGAATCTTTGGATTTAGAAGGTAGTTTTCGTATATTACACTCAAGGTTTCAGTGATGTTTGGGTATGGCTGGGTTGGTTCAAACCTAAAACAAACTGGGCCCTCAGAGTAGAAATGCTTATAACTTGAGGACCGGACATCTTATTGAAGTGCCATCAACTACGTTGGTTTCCATATGATATGTTGGTTGTTTTGGCATACTCCAATTGTGGTTTGGACGTAGTTGGAGCACGATCGGGTTGGTTTTAGCCTAAAAACCAACCGAGCCCCTGGAATGGAAAAGCCAATAACTCTCAGACCAGGAGTCTGTTTGATGAACCATCAGCGCTGTTGATAATCTTGTTGAAAAATGGTTCCTTTGATTATACCCCATGGGAGTTCAGGGTACATTTGAGATATAGTCGGGTTGGTTCGTACACGAAACCAACTAGTCCCCCTGGACAAAAAGGTTAATCACCCACTGGCCGGGAGTCCGACTGACGCGTCGTCTAATGCGTTCGGACCCCTATGATGAGGAGGTCCGTTGTGATACTTCTACGTGATATTTCATGACACATGGTGTATCTTCATGTATCTACTTGAGAATACCCTCCAATAGACGAGCATACAAATTGCGAAGACCTTGTAGCTGTAGACCTAACGACTGCTTGACCGATTCCACTCTGAGTGATTTGATTAGCCCAGTGGAATGAGCACCCAGTTTGGTAGCATACCCATGGAAAACAGAGTGCCTAGTATTGTAAAAAAAACAATGGTACAAGACATATGAAGTACATCTGACGACTATTAGTGGGAGTGCCCGGTTTGGTGGCAGTCCCACATCGGAGCAGTGCCCGGTTTGGCCGCAAACCTGTGATACTCGACAAGAGAAGTAACTCAGTAGTCTAAGGTTACTGAGTAGAGCCACTGAGTCCCGACAGGGCCACTGTACTTGACATAGGATGAGTTCTCCTGTAGTTGTGGTTTTGAAAATGAAAATCCTTGGTTTAGCTGAGTCAATGACATTTTTGTTTTCCTCATGATTGAGATGGGTTACATGATAACTTAGTTATATGTATGGGCATATATATATACGTAAAGGTTATCTGTTGAGATCATTTTTTGTTATTTATCCTTGTTTTATTTAGTGAAACCTTGAGGGTCTTGGGGACCCTATTGAGTTTTGTTATACTCACCCAACATGGGATATGCCTACACCTCTTTGTGTTGGATGAAGATGACAGACAATGCTAACCGAGGCAGTGTGTATGAGGATTGGATGGTACCCAGAGGTTGACACTCGACTTGACGACACACAGAGAGGACCGATAGACCTTGAGTGCTAAGGAGGACATCTGTACCAACCCTTCATGTAGAAACCCGAGGGATGATCTAGGAGTTTATTCACCATTCAACTATTTTCCTTTTTAGTTGTACTTTCGTTCAGTTGTAGTTTTTTCTTTCTGTTGGTGTTGTATTTCCTGTCCCTTTGTACATTCAGAATACTTATTTTACTACATTACATAGTGTTTAATTACACTTGTTCTCTGTTTGAGTGTGTTTACGTTTTATAAAGGAAATGCCTTCCTAGCTATTAGGGTGTTACTCATTTGGTGCTAGTCGGCAGCCCCATGCCTATGGAAGGCGGGCCTAGGGTAGTCATGATATAGGCCCCAGGAGACGGGTCGTGAATTTTTTTTCAAAGGAGTCAGTTATACCATATAACTCAAGATATAGATCGTTCTTTTTGTGAAGCAATAATGTTAAGAGTACTGAGTGGGGTTTTCAGTTCAGGGAGTCCAGTTTTGGTTCGGCGGCCGACGTATCCATACACCAGGACCCTGACATCAGATTTCTGACTCAATGCATGAAAACACTCATTGCGTGTCTATTTTCAAAATTTTTCTTTATGTTAGATCAACCATGTCAGCTCACAGGGTATAAATTATTTTACCTTGTCGCATCTATTCAAGATTCCTCCACACAGAGAGTCTGTTGGGGTTTTGGAAGAATACACGATGACATCCCACTGAGTGATGAGGCTCTACTGCAGGGTCTTCTTACTATGATGGCACATCTGGGTGGTGTACCACCATCACCACCACCCGTTGAGCAGCAGATGCCACCAGCCATGCTAGAGGAAGGTGAACGCTGATAGAGCGTGTTGCATGAGTTCCAGTAGTAGAGGCCTCCGAGGTTACGAGGCGAGGCATATTTCCAGGTAGTAGTGGACTAGATGGAGGCGATTTCAAGATTTCTACATCTAGTTTAGACAATAGTAGAGTTGATGGAGATCTTATCTACTGGTGTTTTCCAGTGACCGTGAGGTTGGTCTGCATAGTGATAAGTCTTCGGAATGTGGACTGATTCCTGAGATAGTACATTTGGGTAGTGTGCAACCTATATCACTACCTGTTGGACAACATTTTCAACCAGCCGTAATGGTAGATGACACATGTCGTCTTAGTGCCTTACAAGTGTTTCAGCATTAGATTCCCCTTAGGTTTCGAGGTGAGCCCGACTCATATGCAGCTGACGACTGGCTTGAGGAGGTGGCTGGGAGTTTTCTAGAGCTTATACAACTTCGGAAGGACGGCATATCGGTAAATGATTATTCATCGAGGTGTACTGATCCTTCCTGGTACATAATGACTATGATACGACCAGTGCTTAGAGATCAGACCTCAGAGCGATGTGTTTTTAGAGGACAGATGAATCTGTAGAGCAACAGACGTGGAATAAGATCTAGGAAATCATCATGTGTTGATGTTCATTTCTACATGTTACAACCACCCACCTTTGTTGTCCCCACCAGTCTCCTGGAGCTGGAGGGAATAGGAAGAGTATAGTTTCATTCAGTCAAGAAGTGTGTCCCAGGGGCTCTAGGAATGATTTGAGGTATGATCTATGTCTACTATGATATGCTATATCAATAGACATAGGAACCAATCATTCATTCCTTCCATGAATCTTTTCCTAGACCTATAGTGTCTGATTAAAACCGTTGAATTGACCACCACTTCTTGAGATACCTTTTGGAGGAGACTCGATAATCACACTTACGCCGATAATTTGATTTGAACCTTGAAGTGATAGTTTCGGTTGGATTCTCTTGATGGCAGTGTCATGGCCTTATGACGATAGTTTGGGTATGGACTGGGAAACCACAGTTCATACACAGATTTACTATATTAGGAACAAAGTTTGTGGTTTATCTACACTATTGGGATGTGGTTTTTCATTTTTCACTGAAAAGGAAACCCCAGGTAGCACGGGATGGAATCATGCATATGTTGGTGCAGTCGATCACTCATGAGTCGGCCAGACATTGATTTCTTCCAGACATCTCCAGACCTGTTGCCCCTCCTTTAGCATTGATGAAGAAGGGGAAACCCTTAATGTTGTAATAGATATGCCATCAATTCTTTTCAAGAGCTGAGGTAGAGTTTGATCAGTGTGCCCATCTTTAGGCTACAAGAGAAGGTGCATATCATCCAGGAGCAGATGAAGAATGCACAGAGCAGACATAAGTCCTATGCTGATAAGTGATGGAGATCACAAGAGTTCGAGGATGGAGACCACGTTTTTATACTAGTCTCACTTTGAAAAGGTCTATAGAGATTTGGACGAGGTGGAAAGTTAACTCCATGATTGATCAGACCATTCCTGGTCCACAGTAGGGTAGGCGAGGTGGCTTACTGTATATCCCTTCCACCTCAGTTGCACTAGGAGCATGACATCTTTCACATATATCAGCTGAGGAGATATGTTCTCGACGCATCACACATCATCAACCACAGGAAGGTAGATATCGATGACGGGTCGACTTACACGGAGGTTTCAATAGAGATTGAGGGTTTATAGGAGCATGTCATACGAGGATGGTCGATTCCTCTGGTGCACATTCTCTTGCAGAACGGGAAACTCCAAGAGAGTACATGGGGACCTAAAGGTCAGATGTGTGCTCAGTACCCCTTTGACTTTTCTAGTATTAGTTGTAGCATTACAGGGACATAAAGTCCAGAGGTGGGATTAATTTCAAGACATGAAAATTTCAATGAACTTTTTTTCTTAAATTCATTGTAATTTTACGAGTCCACAGTTTCCGACATCGCCTGATTCCGAGGCCCGAGGTGCCCGGAATAAATTTCAAATGTTTTGTTCAAGAACATTTAGTAAAAATACGTGCAGGTGTTTCTATATTATTAAGCATTTCTTATAATTAAAATGCAATGACACCGATGAACTCACAACGCCTGTATTCTCTTACGGGGACCTTTATCGTAGTTTCATTTTATGCGGGTTGAAAGTTAATTTTTGGGGTTTAATAAAACAGTAATATAAAATTTGTTGAAAATAATTTTATTTATCATGGTTGTTTAATCCTACATGGGGAAGTTATTGTTGGGGACCACACCCCAATAACTTCCCATGTGTGGATATTTTTTTGTTGGGGCCCACCGGAGCCCCGACCTTTCATCTTCCCATAACCTCCTTTTAACTTCCATTCAACCCACCTTAATTAAGAGATCTCTTCACCTCCCTCTCCCTCTCTTTAATAATTTCCAGCACATTTTAATTAATGAATTCAACCTCTTAAATATTATGTTTTTCAAAATTTGAATTTCATGTTTGAATAAAAATAATAGCTTGAGCTATTGTTTTCTTTTGGGGCACTCGTTGTGTTGAGAGGATTTGTTAGAGAGCTTTGGAGAAATAGAGAATGGTGTTCTTCACTCAATGAATAACACCATCCTTCCAAAGAAGAACCACCGAGGAACATCATTCATCACCTTAGATCTTGGGCCAAACCAAAGGAGAAGGATCCACCCACATAGAATGCTGACAACATGACATCATCGACCCTTCTTCCCCAACATCAACGAGTTGACACTGTCTCCCCTTGACGCTTGACTGCTACAATCCTTATCTCAAAATAGGGCGATATTTTATATTTTCATATACATGATTTATACACATGATCCTGTTCATTTATTTTTTGGATGATTATTTGAAGCACTAACACGGTGCATATGAGCTAACGAACAAGTTTGGACCCACCGCCATATCGTTCTTGATGCGCTGATTGCTTAGAGATTGGTGAATGGAAGGGAAATGAGATTTTGAGGCCTTCACAGTGTAGAGCGGGACTAGATAAGGACATAGGCACAGAAATCAGCTAAAACGGACCACCGGTCTGATTATGGTGGCCAGCGAAAGATCGTGTCGGTGCGGCGGTGCCGGCAGAAGTCTACTGCTACACCGGCCATGCCAGCGATGGAGGGGATCCCACACTGTGCAGGATCCGCGATGACTAGGGGGATTCCCCCACCCCCCAGCACAGCCAGCATGGCCAGGCCGTGCAGTATCGGGCCAGACCTGGACTTGGGTCAGGTCGACCCAGTTCTGGCCGACCTAGGGTGGGTTAGGCCGGATCGAACATGGCCCAGACCACCCTTTTGCGGAACATTTTCAGTCATTCACCAATAACATGAGCTACTGATATCCGATCAACACACCGTTAGTTGCGTAGAAATCCTTGTATCGGGATGGCCGTTCGGCATATTACACTCAAGGTTTCAAAAAAGTTTGGGTATGACCAGGTTGGTTTGAACCCGAAACCAACTGGGCCCTCGGAGTGGAAACACATATAACTTAAGGCCCGGATGTCCGATTGACGTTTCGTCATCTACGTTGGTTTACTTTGGTTAAGACAGATTTTCCTTAATACTCCACTTGAGGTTTACACATATTGGGAGTATGGCCAGGTTGGTTTTTTCCTAAAAACCAACTGGGCACCTGGAACGGAAAAGCCAACAACTCTCAGACTGGACGTATGTTTGAGGAACTTTCAGTGGAGTTGGTATTCTCATTGAGAAACAGTTCCTTTGAGTATACCCCATGGGAGTTGGGTGTATAGTTGAGATACTGACGTGTTGGTTCGTACACAAAACCAACCAGTACCACAGGACAAAATGGTTAATAACTCACAGACCGGGTGTAAAATTGATGCACCGACTGTTGTGTTGCGACCCCTATGATGAGGAAGTCCTTTGGAATACTTCTATGTGATATTTCGTGACACTTGTAGTATCAACAAGTATATCATGGAGAAAATACACATAGAAAAGAGATAACAGGGTGTGGAGACCTAGTAGCTATAGACCTAACGACTTCTTGACCAATTTGACTCGGAGTAAATCAATTAGCCCAGTGGATAGAGCACCCCGTTTGGCGGCAGACCCATAGTGGATGGAGTGCCTGGTTTGCCAGCAGACCTGCATTACTCAACATGAGTACCTCTGACAATGATTAGGGGGAGCACCTAGTTTGGCGGCAGACCCACAGTGAAGGAGGGCCCAGTTGGGCAGCGGACCTGCGGTACCCTACAGGAGAGGTACCTCAGCAGTCTAAGGATAGTGAGTATCACCTCGGAGTCACAACATGGCCACTATACTCGATAGAGGAGGATTTATCCAGCAGTTGTGGTTTCGATAATTAAAATCCTGGGTTGAGCTATGTTAATGGCCTTTGTGTTTTCCTCATGATTGAGATGGGTTACATGATAACATAGGTATATGTATGGTTATATACCTAAGTAAATTTTATCTGTTGAGATCATTATTTATGGT
This sequence comes from Viscum album, assembly GCA_963277665.1. NCBI lineage: Eukaryota > Viridiplantae > Streptophyta > Magnoliopsida > Santalales > Viscaceae > Viscum > Viscum album. The sequence continues at coordinate 1,701,470,005 of OY728163.1, read as the reverse complement.
TTATACTTTTTGGTTTTAGTGATACCTTGAGGGTCTCGGGTCCCTACTTATTTTCATCATAATCTCCCCTGCATGGGCTAGGCCTGCACCTTGTTGTGTTGGATGCATACGACTGATAGCACTAATCGATGAAGAGTGTATGAGTACTGGACGGTACCGAGAGGTGGAAACTTGATGTGACAACACCCGGAACAGACCGATAGATGTGGAGTGCTTTGGAGGACATCTGTACCTACCCTTTAATTAATAACCTGGAGGACAATCCATGAGCTGCTTCACCTTTCAGCAGTTGGACTTTTCTGTTGTACTTTATTTCAGTTGTATTTGTATCTTTCTGTTAGGATTTTATTTATGGCCCCTTTATACTTTCATAATTCTTGTTATACTGCATTACATTGTGTTTTATTTCTCTTGTTCTCTGGTTATGTGTGCTTACATTTTATAAATGCAATGCCTTCCCAGCTATTAGGGTGTTACGTCGTAGGTGCTAGTCTCCAGCCCCTAGCCTATGGAAGGCGGGCTTGAGGTAGTCATGATACGGGCCCCATGGGATGGGTCTTGAAAAATTGGTATCAGAGGAGTTGGTTCTACCACAGATTTAAGGACTATGATAATTCATTCTGTGAAGCAGTAGTGTTAAGAGTACTGAGTGTGGTTTTCAGTTCAGGGAGTCCAGTGTTGGGGCGATGGCCGACGTATCCATACACCAGGTCCCTGACTTCTGATTTCTGACTCAGTGAATTAAAACAATTATTACGTGTATGTTTTCAGAAGTATTATTTAATTCAGCTCATCCAGGTCATCTCACCAGGTTTAAATTGTTTGACCGTGTCGCATCTGTTCAGGATGCCTCCACACATATAGTCAGTAGGAGTTCCGGGAGAGTACATGATGATGGCCCACCGAGCGATGAGGCTCCAGTGCAGGGCCCTCTTAATATGATCACACATTCATGTGGTGTACCTGCATCACCACCACCTGTTGGGTAGCAGATTCCACCAGCCGTTCTAGAGGATGGTTCACGCTGACAGAGCATGTTGCACGAGTTCTAGTAGCAGAGGCCTCCGAGGTTACGAGGTGAGGCAGGTTCCCAGGGAGGAGTGTACTAGATGGAGGCAATTTCTAGAGTTCTACACCTAGTTTAGACACTATTAGAGCATATGGTGATCTTATCTACTGGTGTTTTACTATGAATGACCATGAGGTTGGTACCCATAGTGATGAGGATTTAGTACATAGATTGATGCCTAAGATATTACCTTCGGGTAGTGTGCCATCTATATAACTACCTGTTGGTCAGAATTTTCAACCGGCGGTACCAGTAGATGACACATGTAGGCATAGTGCCTTAAACATGTTTCAACCTCAGAGACCACTTAGGTTCTGAGGTGAGCCCGACTCACAGGTGTCTAAGGACTAGCTTGAGAAGGTGGCTGGGAGTTTTCTAAAGCTTATACAGCTTCAGCAGGGCAACATGTCGGTAGCTGGGTACTCATCATGGCGTACCGATCATTCCTGGTACTTAATCACTACAATACAATTTGTTCTTAGAGCTTACACCTCAGAGCGAGGTGTGTTTAAAGGACATATTAATCTGAAGAGCAGTAGACATTGATGTAGATCTAGGAGAGAAGTATGCAGTGATGTACTTTTCAACATGTTACAACCACCCGCATTTTATGTCTCCATCAGGATCATGGAGCTAGAGGGAAGGGGAAGAGAATAGTTTCATGTGGTCAAGAAGTGTGACTTCGGGGCTCTAGGAATGATTCTAGGTATGGTCTGTGTCTACTATGTGTGGTCGTATCATTAGACATAGGCACCAATCTTTCATTTCTTCCACGAATATTGTCCCAATCCTACACTTTCTTGTTAAAACCATTGACATGACCCTCACATTTGGAGATGCCAATTGAAGGAGACTTGATAATCACACTTACCAAAATGTTGTGATCTGACCCTTGTGGTGAGAGTTTCAGTTGGATCCAATTGGTGGTAGTGTCGAGGCCTTACGAAGTTAGTTTGGGTTTGGACTCGACAACCACAATTCATACACATATTGATTGTATTAGGAAAAAAGGTTGTGGTTTATCTAAAACGTTGGGATGGGGTTTTTCCTTGGTCAGTGAAAAGGAAACACTGGGAAGCACAGGATGGAATCTTGCATTTGTGGGTGCAGTCGATCACTCATGAGTCGGCCAGACATAGATATGTGCTAGAATTCTCCAGAGTCGCTTCACCTCTTTTAGCATTTACAAATAAGGGGAAACCCATCGTTTGGTAAGAGAGATTCAAGTAGAGCTATTCTAAAGATAAGGTAGAGGATGACCAGTGCACCCATATTGAGGCTACTGGAGAAGGTGCAGATAATCCAGTAGAATATGACGACTTCATAGAGCAGACATAAGTCCTATGCTGACAAAAGATAGAGACCACAAGATTTTGAGGATGGTGACCACGTTTTCTTACAGGTCTCACCTTGATGAGGTGCAAAGAGATTTGTATGGGCAGCAAGTTAACTCTGTGTTTCGTCTAACCATTCCAGGTCCTCATCAGGGTAAGCGAGGTGGCTTACCATCTGGCCCTTCCACTTCAGTTGCATTGGTTGCATGACCTCTTTCACATATCCCAACAAAGGAGACATGTGCTCAACCCTTCACACATCATCAACCGTGGGAAGCTACATATCGATGACGGGGTGACATTCACAGAAGTTCCAGTATAGATTGAGGGTCTACAGGAGTGGGACCTACGAGGATGGTCGATTCCTCTTGAATGCATTTGCTGGCTGCACGGGAACCCCCAGGAGAGCACATGTGGGCAGAAATCTCAGATGCATGCTCAATACCATTTTTGTTTTCCTAGTATGTTTTTTATATTTACGGGGATGTAAAGCCCTGAGGAAGGAGTAATGTAAACACCAAAAAATTTCAAGGGAATTTTTTCTTATATTCTTTGTAATTTTTTGTGTTTGTAGTTTCCGATAGCGCCTGATTCCAAGGACCGGTGTGCCTGGAATCAATTTCTGAATTTTTATTTAGGTATGTTCAGTAAACATACGTGTGATTTTTTCTATATTTTTAACTGGTTCCTGGAATTGAAATCTAAGGACATCAATGAACTCACAGCATTAGTATTCGATTAAGGATACCTTTATTGCAGTTGTGTTTTATGCGGGTTGAAATTTAATTTATGGGGTTTAATAAAAAAGTTAAATAAAATTTGTTAAGAAATTTTTTATTTATCTTGGTAGTTTAATACTACATGGGGAAGTTATTAGTGGGGACCACACCCCCATAACATCCCTTGTGGGGATATTTTTTAGGTGGGTCCCACACAAGCCCCAAACTTTCATCTTCCCAAAACCTCCCTTTAACCCCCATTCAACCACCCATAATTAAGAGATCTCTTCACCTCCCTCTCTCTCTCTTTATTATTTTCCAAGACATTTTAATTAATGAATTCTACCTCCTCCATATTAATTTTTTTGTATTTTGAATTACATGATTGAATAAAAATAATATCTTGAGGTATTATTTTATTATGTGGAATTCATTCTGTTGAGAGGATTTGTGAGAGAACATTGGAGAAATAGAGAAGGGTGTTCTTATCTCAATGAAGAACACCATCCTTCCAATGAAGAACCCCCATGAATGTCAATCATAACCTTCGATCATTGGCCAATACAAAGGATATGGAGACACCAGCGAGGAACTCCGACAACACGCCATCCTCAACCCTTCTTCCTCTATGTCAACGAGCTGACGCCATCTCCCCGCGAAGCCGTCTTCTGCGACGTTGGACTACTGCGAAACTTATACCAAGGTAGGGGGATTTTTTTATATTTAATATATTTTATTTATACCCTAAATCATGGGCGTTTATTTTTTGGATGATTATTTGAACCACTAACGTGGTGGGTATGGGCTAACAAACTAGTCCCGACCCACCACCATATCGTTCTTGATGCACAGAATTCATGGCAATGGGTAAACGGAAGTGAAACGACATTTTGAGGTCGTCGCAGTGTAGAGAGGGACCTAAAAAGTTCGTAGGAATAGACGACAACTAAAATAGACCACTTGTATGATTCTAGGGGCCCGCGCACGGTGGAGGAGGCACGGGCCGCCGGTGCCGCTGTAACCCCTAGCGCACCATTGATGGAAGTCTGCAGCGGCACTAGCCGCGGCGGTGATGGAGGGGATCTCGTGTCGTGCCGAATCCAGGAAGACTGGGTGGCCTCCCCCCTCCCTCACTCGGCCGGCCTGGCCAGGCCGCGCCCCGCCTGGCAGGGTCGGACCAGGCCCAAACCCCCCTTTTTTGGACCGTTTTTGGTCATTCACCCATAACGTGAGCTACAATCCTCTGATCGATGAACCGTCAGTTTTTTAGGAGTCCTAGAATTTATATGGTCCTTTCAATATATTACACTCATGGATTTAGCGAAGTTTGTGTACAACCAGGTTAGTTTGAACCCAAAACCCACCGGGTCCTCTGAGCAGAAACACATATAACATAAAGACCAGGCGTTCGATTTATGTGCCTTCAACTACGTTGGTTTTCATTTGATAAGACAGTTATTTTTGAATACTCCACTTGTGGATTGGATGTAGTTTGAGTACGGTTTGGTTGGTTTTAGCATAAAACCCAAATTGGCCCCTGGAACGGAAAAGCCAATAACTCTCAGACCTGATGTCCATTTGACGAACTGTCAGCGGGGTTGGTATTATCATTGAGAAATGGTTTCATTGAGTATACCCCATGGTAGTTCGGGGTACAAATGAGATACAGTCGGGTTGGTTTGAACACAAAACCAACTGGGGCCCTGGGACAAAACGGTTAACAAATGACCGACTGGGTGTCTGATTAATGCGTTGTCCATTGCGTTGGGACCCCTGTGACGAGGTTGTCCATCGTGATACTTCTACGTGAGATTTCGCGACACATGGATTGTTGACCAGTATCTCATGTAGAGGATCCTCCTGAAGACAAGAATATAGAGTGCAGAGACCTAGTAGTTGTAAACCTGACGAATCCTTGACTGATTCGACTCGGAATGAATCGATTAGCCCAGTGGAAGGAGTGCCTAGTTTGGCTTTAGACCAATGGCAGACAGAGCGCCTTGTTTGGAAGCATAGCTGTGGTACTCGAAAGAAGAAGTACCTCTGATGACTATTAGGGGGATCACCTAGTTTGGCGGAACAACCACAATAAAGAGCTCCCAGTTGGCAGCAGACCTGCGGTACTCGACAGGAGAAGTACCTCAGCAGTATAAGGTTAGTGAGTAGTGCCTTGGAGTCGCGACATGGACACTGTACTCGACAGAGGAGGAGTTATCTAATAGTTTTGGTTTCGATAATGAAAATCCTAGGTTGATTTGAGTCAATGACCTTTGTGTTTTACTCATTATTGAGATGGGTTACTGGAGAAATTTGGTATATGTATGGGCATATATCAAAGTAATAGTTATATGTTGAGATATTTCTTTTTGGTTTATCCTTGTTGGATTTAATGAGACCTTGAGGGTCTCAGTGTCTCTACTGAGTATCATTTTACTCACCCCTGCACAGACTATACCTGCACCTTGTTGTGTTTGATGCGGACGACAGATAGCGCTAATAGAGGCAGAGAGTACGAGGACTAGACGGTACCCGGTGGTGGACACTCGACGTGATGGCACACTGAGTGGACCAATAGACGCGGAGTGCTGAGGAGGTCATCCGTACCTACCCTTCATGCAGGAACCCAGAGGATGGTCTAGCTGCTTCTTAACCATTCGGTTGTTTGTCTTTTCATTTGTACTTACATTCACTTGTAGTTGTACCTTTCTTTTGGGCTTGAATTTCCATCCCATTTGTACTTTTAGCATGCTTGTTATACTTCTTTACATAGTGTATCCTTCCACTTGTTATCTGGTTTTTTGTGGTTACGTTTTATAAAGGCAATGCCTTCCCAACTAATAGGGAGTTACGACTTTGGTTCTAGTCTCTAACCCGTATCCAATGGAAGGCAGGCTTGGGGTAGTCACGATACAGGCCCTGGGGGACCGGTCGTGACAACATTATTGTAATAACCATAACTTCCATAATATTTATGCTTGATATTTTTATTTATAAACATTCAATAATATATCATGAGTGGATAGATAGAGATGGAGAATGGAATGATGAAATGCATTAGATTTCCTATAATGGATATAAGTGACATGAGAATGATTCAATGAATTATTCTGTCCATATATTATATAACAATTTTAAAAAATATTTATGTACCAATAATATGATTTTATGGCCACTTTAGAATTAAAATATGTAATATAATAAAATTATAAGATAAAAATAATGATGAATATTCAAAATTTAGAAAATATAAATTTATATAAAAACAAAATATTAATTAATTTATTGACAGAATGAAATTAAGATATTAATATAATAATGTTGAAATTAAAATTTACATATATAAGTTAAAATAATATTATTTAAATAATAATTACCAAAATTCCATTTTAATAAAATTAAAACATCTGGAAAAAAGGGTATTATTAGAAATATATTTTAAATTATTCTTAGAAGACATAAAATTTAGAGTAATAAATCCTTTTTGAGCATTATCTATCATAAAATTATTCCTCATATATATGTTCTTTTTTGAACAATGATATATCATATTCATAGAAATTATTGTAGAATTAGAATTTTCACATTTTATTCATAGTCCATTTATATTGAATCCAAAATAAAATATGTTGTGTTCCATCTATAGTAGATATTCCCAACAAATACAAGTATCAATTTATTCTTCTTTGATAGTGGATAATATAATAGAATATTGTTTAATACATGATTGAGATGTGATGTATTAACATAGAAAATTTTAATTATTTATGTACTATTTTTATTTAGTATACATCCCCAAAATTTGGTATCTAAATATGGAATTAGATTGAAATCATATAATTTTGGAAAAATTATAGAAATGGGAATTTTTTTGTTTAAATACATTAAAATTCATTTTGAATATTTTAGATGAGATTCAAAGGTATTGGCCAGAAATTATGAAAATAAGAATAATATTAAAAAAATTATATCTCGAATATTAGTTAGATACATTCATAATACAATTATTATTTTTTCAATCTTATTTTAAATAAGAATACACGATTCCTCAAATTAATGAAAATAAATTAAAAAATATTTCAACGTTCAAATCATCATCATTTCAAATTCACATTATAAAATTTTTAAATGTCGTTTACAAAAATATGTTGGTATGGAATTAATGTTCATATCATAAATTTATAAATTAATTAAAAAATAACTAATTCATAATTTTTCATTAATAGAGTTTGTCTCACCATTCCCACTGAAAAACAATTTGATAAATAATGAATTTAATCATTCATAACAAGATATAAGAGGTTTTTAAATTCCAAAAGGGGATTCAGTAATATGAAGATATGAATTTGGTAATTTTGGATCTTCAAAACCAAGTGATTTTTAACATATACATCATAAATAAGAAAAGTAATTTAAATTGTAGATTTTATATACAAATGATATAATTTGAATTTCTTATTTGATTAATTTTCTATGTTAATCATAACAGATCACAATCTAGATACTTATGAAACTATCTCCACATAATATATACATTAATCTTGATTATATTATTTAGTATCTTCTCTATCATTTTCTAAGTAACCACTCCATTATCATCCTACATATTGAGATTTCCTTCCCTAAAATATGATATTCATAGGTTTTATTAACTAATTCATAGTAAACGTACCACTTTAAAATTATTAATTCTTTTTGAGATCCTCAAACACATTTTTTATTTTCTAAGCATCCATCTATTAATTTAGGTTCTAGTTGACTTAGAAATGTATTAAATTCTATTATAATTTATGAAGTCCATATAGACCTAATGAGTTTAACAGAACATCTTATAATATTTTCTATGGTATAGTTTTGAAGGGTTATGCCTATCATAGTTGTTTCAATTTTAGGGTCGCTACTGTAAATCATTTAATGATTTCATTTAGAATAATAATATTCAAAAACATCATCTATTTTAATCAAATAGATTCTCATATATAATTTTTTCAATAGAATTTGTTAAACCATAAATATAATTAATTTTTTGATAAGAATGATCAATCAATAAAATTCAAAAAAAAATATTTTCTTAAATAAGAAGTATACATTGTTAAATACATTTTATGCCTTATAGGTAGTTGAATATCTATGAAATAGTCCATTAGTATCCTTTGGATAAAATTCACAAAGATTATTATTTTTATAGAATATAAATCATGCATTCATGTAAGTAAATCTATGAAAAATTGCCATTTTTTATTTTGATATCTAATTGGGTATTTTAATCAATATTGTACTAATTAGATAATATTTTATGAAGGGGAATGAGGTATTTTAAATATCATCCATAAAAATGAGTCGAAAATTTATATTAACATAAAATTGTTCAATAATTTCATTATAAAATAATACTCTTTAAGAAACACCATTATATTGAGGTACCTTTGGCATTGTAAAATTATACATGATTATATGTTTTGACTAATATTTATTGTATGAATATTTTTTAAAAACCACACCAATGGTTACTTCCTAATGAAATTCTTTTTGCATACTAATTATGTTGAATTGTTTTAAAAACATTATTAATAATTGAACAGGATCTAAAATCGACCTTAAATAAGATTCCATATTTAAATATAAATATCAGTAAGTCAGAAGAATTCACAAAATAAAAATATTTTACTTGGAGAATTTTAGTGTTAGATGCCCCAAAATATTATTTATATATAATTTCAAGGGGTATAGTAGTATTAGGATTTTTAATTGGTTAATATAGATCACTTTTGTTTCTTCACAATCTGGCATCGATCACATATTTTTTTCAATTTATTATTTAAAAATATAAATCTTAATAACCTAAAAATAATTTTATTATAGGATTTTCATTGATTTTCATAGTATTCTACTGAAAATCCATGATTTAATTTTCATCTTTAAATAATTAATTTTTTTAATCAGGGAAATCTGGTCTAGATTATGGACATTATCTATTATATGTTTTATAATCTTATTATTTTTTTTAAAAACTATGTAGGTAATGTTAGGAAAATATAAAAAATAAACATCATCATATTGTTTCTAAATAATAATCATATTTTTATGTAATCTATATATATAGTCAATGTTGAGAATGAATATGGATCTTGTATTACAAACTGTTCAAACTCCAGAAATCATGACATTGGAATTGGTACAAAATATGAAATTTTCTCTATAAAACTAAGTTATAGAGTTCATTTTTGAGAAATATATAGTCAAATGTAATGAATATCAACTTTCCATATAAAATTTCTCATTGATTTAAATTAATGTTTTTACTGGAAATTTAAAATTAGATGATTTATTATTTTGGTACCCATATTTTCATAGATATTGTAATGTTATAAATTAATGATTCGAGAGACGAAACATATTTTTTGTATTGAGAATATTAAACAAAAAGCATTGATAAATTTAAATAAATGAATTTTTAATTGAAATGATTTTGGTATATCAAATTATTATTATAAATGTAGATCCTTAATTATCTATAGTTGAATCATGACATAGATGGTTTTTCATCCTTAAAAGTAAGCTTATAATAGTTTTATTAATGATTTTGATTATAAAATTTTCTTCCGAATCAAGATATATTTATTCAGATTTAATTGTTCCAACAAATTAATTCACTAAAATTTCACCTTTTTTAGGACACTTCACCAAAATATAAAACATGAACTTAGTTTTTAATGATTTTAATTTTATTTTCATTCTTAGATAAATAAAAAATACAATATTGTTTTAAAATATACTTAAATTTTATTATACTCTTATATTTTAATTAGATCATTACTATATGATTTTTTTGGAATTTTTTCTTATTCATGAATTAATGTAATGTTTTCAGAATTGTAAATGATTCTATTTACTCATATGTAATGTTTTAGTATTGTGATTATGATTAATCCGTTTAATAATAATATGAATATTCCTCATCTGAGTATATAAAAAAGAACATATTGTTCTTTTCCTTTGATATTTTAGCATCTGAATCATAAGATTTATCATCACTATAATATTCAAAATAACAAAATATTTATTGCATATATATCATGGATTTATATATATAAGCATTATTAATTGTGACAAATTAACATTTTTTTCTTCATATTAATGGAAACTTGGATTTATATTCCCAATATTTTTACACTCATAACATCAATAATTTCAAATATTCCCATTATATCTATATATTATTGGATGGTTTCTTGAAATTACATATCCTTTTACATATCTTTTTGAACTCTATATTAATGTGAGAAATAATGATATGTAATGTATAACTATATGATGTATCTTAATCAGACGACTCATCAAATTGTATTCATTTTTTTTAAATAATATATTAAAGTAGATAAATTAAAATTTTAAAGCACCTTATTATGATATTTGTGCTCTTTCTGATCAGCATAACCTTAACCTCAAACATCATAAGAGTTCTTATAATATATTTTATATTAATTTTTAACCTCATTTTTTTAATGGAAATTTAGATACAACTTATCTGTGTGCCAGACTTCTTATGAGTTTTAAAAATTGATCTAGATCCACAATAGGTGATCCTAAAGTATCAACATTATTTACATTCTAAAATATTGTTCTGGAAGGTCTATTGATACTTTATCCTTCAATAATCCAATGTGTACTGAACATTATCTTTTTATTAGTATGTATTTAATATCACAAATTTGTTGCTTCTTCATACATCACTGATATTGTTTTCCGCATTTCATTATTGGTTTCATCTTTCTAAACTCAATCGAACTCAACAATAATTATTCCATATATTATATAACTTATTGTTTTGGATTTTAATTCAAAACTGTCTACATTATCAATAGTACATGTTTTATTTTTCTTCATTGTAGTTTCATAAATCTTCATATCCCATAGATAATCTGTTAGAACTAGGTTCATTAGAAAAATGATCATATAATCCTTCTATAATCCATATGGCACACCATAAATTCCATGATACATTTTCATTAACATAACTAATATATATTTATTTATAAAATCCATTGTAATTAGTAACATTATATATCTACCATTAAATGTTTAAAACACAAAATTCACATCTGTGGATGCCAATTGATGGTCAAATACCACCTAATCTAATACTGAATTTGGTTTGAATTGAGTTCTTGAAATGATCATCACATTAGAAACAAAAATACATAATAAAATATCTTCACATGATATTTTATGATCATATTTACAAGAAAAAATAAATTTGAAATGAAAATATATCAGACACCAATGTGACATATATATTCATGGAAGAAAAATATTCCACCCTATTTCATAAATTTTCAACTCTATAATCATGGTGAAATTTACAACACATGTCCTTTTACAGGGGACATCCATTACATTTTTAATTGAATGAAAAATATAGTTCAATAGTTTGACCCATGGTACGACACCATGAAATTTTAGTTGGACTCCAACAAGGCTCAATAAACATCGAATCATATTGTTCTTTTACTATCGACCTAAATAGTGTTTGTGGTAATAAATAGAGATATTTAAAATGTGTCTCAAGGATTTAATATCCACAAAACATTGGATAAAAATGTTCAAGATATATTAAAAAGAATCTAGATCAATTAATGTATTCAAGCATAATGAAAAATATAATTTTGATAGTTTATCATTATTTAATAATTATTCATCTTCATCTTGAATAAAAAATATAACTGTAAAAATAATTTATATAAAGTTCATTGTTGGCAGTGGAAGTGTTTATATTATAATGTATAATATCTAAATCACCACACATGAAATTTTAGGAAAACTCATCTTTTAATAATATAGAATCATCTCCATCAAATTCAATTTTGGAAATTAGATCCATAAAATTTTTTATCAGAAATACCTCATCAACCGAACTATACATTAAATTTTACATGTCATATTTTTTTTTCTAGCCACATCTATTAACCATCGCTTTTATAATAAAGGGTCAATATAAAATTTATTGAATTTTTGGAAGAATCATTTGACACAAAATTTATTGAAATTATATTAACTAATATTGTGTAGAATAATACATATGATTTTAGATCACTATTTATAAGAATTATAATTTTTTCAAATAACATGAACTATTTAATAATATAGCGAAAATGGAAAAGGAATTATTCACAAGTCTAATTTATATCCCATAATTGTCTTTATCTCATAACAATATTTCACATAGATGAATAGAATATACAGCCCTTTTGAACCAAATATCCATTTTCAACACAAATCTAAATCACGTTGTAGCAACCCCGACACCAGTAAATCAATGTTAGTGACATTCTACGTTACAGAAAAATAAGATAAAAATAATTACTTCCCAGAAAATAAGTTATTAATGATTCTCACATTAAATTTCAATATAAATATAAAAATCTAATTTTTATTGAAGGATATCATCATTCCCATTAGTATATTCTTTAATATCTATCATTGTAAACATCATGATATTTTGTATATAGGAATCCAAATAATAGTTAAACAAAACATTATGTTTGGGGTATATTTGACAGAAGAAATATTGAATCATTAATAATAATAAATATTATAAGTTAAATAGCTAATATAACAATCAATTAAATAAATTAACTTACTAAAAAACATGAAAAATATACATGGAAATGTTAATAAAAAAATCCATTTATTCAATAATTGGCAATGAAATGTATATAAGGCTAATTTCATATGGACAATCTCATTGAATTTAATAATATAAATAAATTTAATTCTTTATTATTAGATTCTATTTTTCTTATAAAAATGATACCTTTATCAAAAAGACCATTTAAAATAAGGCCTGTAATACTATTGTTAAGACCTTTCGATAGATTTTTTAGACCAAAGTTTCTACAAATACATAGGGTTTATCCAAATGAATTCGTCTCCTGATACTATAGATGCATCAAGTGGATTACATTAAATAGTTCTCAAGTAGTTTTATATATGTTCAATGAATTCCCCATATATAAATTGCTTATTAATTCATAATCATTGATAGTTATCATAAATCATCCATATTGAGTAAAGGATAAAAAGTTTTCAATATTCCCCCATAAATAAAATAACATTAAACATGATACATTTTACGTAAATATGATATATGGTTTATGAAATATAAAAATTTATGATTAATAAAATGAATATTTATTGAAAATTTAATATTCACATATCAAAATAAAGTGAATTTTTCATGTGAATTTTGTTGACTACAATACTGAATCTTGTAAATGAATTTCAATATTTGCCTATATAAAATTTTCTTAAATAATCCAGGGTAATATTAAGGATTGTATCAATAAAATTTTAAATAATGTTTAGGTAGAAATAAATTGATAGATTGTTTTTATAAAACATAAATAAAAATATTGTTTTTATTAAAAATAGTATAATGTAGTTTTAATACACATGTAATCATGTCATGAGATAATCATGGAAATAGAAGTTCAACATAATGAGTTGAAATTGTGTAAACAAATCACTTACTATAGGTTTCATATTGGTTGAATGTTCCTAAAACTACTCTATAGTGGTCTTAAAAATATTATTATAATCTAAAATAAAAATATAATATTTATAATAAAATATTATATACTCTTTATACCCCTTATTAATCATTTGATATTAATATTTCATTATTTAATTATTTTTTATTTTAATTCCCCAACATTTTCTTGAATTTTTATTATGAAAGTTATATATCTTGTTGTTTATACATAGTTACATTACCTATAAAATAATATTCATAATATTATTATCATATTTTTAAATCAATATTAATTTTTAAACCAATCATGAAATACAGTTCTGAAATATAAAGACTATTACGATCATGAATATGGAAGGCCATACATATGCATGAGTAACAATTCAATTTTCACCGATCATTTTGGGAAGGTCGTAAGTAATATGTATAATATCTATAATAATAAAAATATATTAAATATGTTACAATATACTTATAGATATTATCAATGTGTTGTTGAGATAAATACAGAGTCATATGTTTTGTGATAATTGTATCCTCATGTACAAAAAATGATGTTATCATCATTATGTGAGTGAAAAGGAAAGAAATAAAATGATATATTTTATATTTAGATAATTGTAAAATTTTAATTAATATAATAATTATTTCATTTATATCAAATATAATAATTAAATATATCTTTATCACAGTCAATGTGACATGTTAGTGAAAGATGAATCACATTGCCCACTATGACGGTATCCTCCTTACCCACGAGTGACATTACCATCTCTAATATGGAATGGAAGGTGACAAGATATAATATATATATAATAAATATAAAAGGACAATTAATTTTTAATTGTATTATATTTTCATTAAATCCATCAATATACACAACAATGAAATGAGATTATAGAAGAAAGAACTACATCTCTTCCTTAGGTGGTAGTCCACTATAAACATGGATGATGATTTCAAAACACATTTGATCTAAATGCAGATTATTTTGGGTCATTAAAATATTATAACAACCTACCAAAATATTTATAATATTGAGGTTATTTTATCATCATGTTTAAAAAAATTAATTAGATATGGAAAGATGTAAAATAATGATTCTTGTTGTAGATTATTATATCTTATTTGGGTATCTTATTTAGGTTTTCACTATTTCTATCATACGTCTGATTTATAACCCAAAGAAGACATTTATGATTTGGTTACAGATATTGGGATTTTTTTGGGAATATTTCGAATCATCAATATGGCCTTAGAGGAGTCAATAATTGAGGGGAGTTAGTTCCATTTTATATTTGGCGAGGACTATAATTATTGTAAATAATCAAGAAGTATTCACTATTAGTTGGTAAATTTTTCCTAAAAATGATAAATGTTTGATAATTAATTGGGGGGAAGTATTATATTGTGTATAAAATAATCCAATACACAATAAAACAAAAAATTACACATTTTATTTCATTAACATGAATGCTTCTTTATTTTTTTAGCATTTTTGGGTTTTCACTGGGGTTATTATTTAAATAACCTAGTTAATTTATCAAGTAAGAAATATTATAGTGAAAATAATTAAACAATATAAATCAAATAATTGAAATTATTATTTATAATTTTTTAATTAGAAAAATATTTATATGTTGATTTTTTACACAATCCAAAGACTGTGGAAAGACTTTAATTTAACCTTAACTATGGTGTAATAGTTTTCTAATATATTGGGAAAAATATATTTATTATTAAATAAAAACTAGTTCACCAATGTAAAATTATTTCTGTACCATTTATACATCACATATAATTATATATGATTTTTATAATTTTTAAATCAGTTAATAAAATATTATTTATTATAAAATAAGATTAACGTGAGAATACACATTATTTGTTTAATTTTAAATAAAATATATGAAGAAAATTATGGAATTATAGTAAATTATTTTTAATCCAATATGATTAAATAAATTCATATATTAATTTAATTGGAGGAAATAATTAATACAATTTACCTGAGTTTAAATATTTGTAGTAACAATTTTTTTTTTATTTTATGAAAAATAATTATATAATTTATATTTCTTAAGAAGTTCCATTATACAATTCATCTATAATAATTGAATAAAATTTATCAAGGTAAAAAATTATTGTATATTTCAAAATTATATCTATAATCGAACTCATGTTTTCCAATATCCCTGAACATATTAGATATTAAAAGGATGAAAAGTATCATTTTTGCATTTAACATTAGTAAATACATTGTATGGGTCATACTCAAATGAATGTGGTGAGTATTTAAAATAATTCCAATAAAATAGTGACAAATATAGAAATAATCCCATTCATTAATGTCAAGAATTTATTTTTTCATTATCACACCAATCAATATTGTTTGACCCCTATTAAATTCATTTTTAGCTTAATTGTGGAAATTTCTTTTTATTACATTTATTATAATATTATTTATTAATTAATTTTAACATGTTAGTGACTATTAATTATGAATATTATAAATTTTCATTACATTTTTTCCAAAATCATTCCAAATAAGATTACAATTTTATTTTAAAAATAATCTCGTAAACATGATTAGAACAAATTTTTTTATTGGAAAATGTTCTAAAGTATTCAAAGTATATATATCTAAATTCACTACCAAAATAACTCAAATGAACTAAATTTAATTAAATTACATATATTTAAAATAATTTTACAAAGATGATTATATAATTAATCATTAAATAATATTAATATGAATAATAAGTTTTAAACTAAAATCTCTTTTTTATTTCTATTACTAAGAATCTTTAACATTAAAAAAATTCCAAAAAAATCACTAAATTATATTTTTTAATAATGATCTAGAAAATGATGTTTATTTTTTATATAATATTTCAATTTTTTATAAAAACCAATTTTATATTTAGTTTAGGAAGGGTGATAAATCCATCTTTTTGGAAATATACTATTATTTAGAAAAAAAATTTAATTTTCTTATAAATGATCCTATTTAATTACTGATTAACTGAAAACCATTTTCTTCATAATTATGATATTAAAATTAATAAAATCATCTTTTAAAGTATTAATTATAAATATTTTAACTAGCTATGAATTTTAAAAGATTAACATTTTATTCTATAGTGTGAATAACATGAATCTCTAAATTTATAAATGTAAACAACCCCCAATACATTATTATATATTTACTATAAAAAAATTAATGCAGTATATAGATTGAAATTTATTTATTTCATAGTTAGCAGTAATCACATGAAATGATGATTTAGACTGGGTTAGATGTATGAATTTCCTTCCTAGATATATTGTGTTCCATGCATGATTCAGTTTCACCAAACAATAATAAAACGTTAAAATTTTAATTTAGAATATAATAAGATATAACTTAGTTATAAGATTTTCTGTAATAAATATTATTAATTAACATATAAAATTAAAATTTTGAATCCAGAGGATACCAAATAATTAAAACTAATATTAGATGAAATTGATTATAAATTATATTTTTTTATAAAAAACAATGTTCTTACAACCAAAGGAGTTTTATATTAATAAAATAATGTAACTACTATTTTAAATTATTTTAATAATATTTTTAAATTATATGTTTAATAAAAAATTTAAAATTATTAAAATAGGTTTCATATGCCTATGATATTAACAAATACAATTTTAATTAGAAAACATATGTATTTTTTAAATAATGGTATCCATCCTTTTAATGTTGCATTTTTTTTAATACTAAATTTTGAAAATTTAATAAATTTAATTAAAAAAACTAAATTCATGATATAAAATTGTAAAACTTATCTAAGAGTTAAATATCTTTCTTTGTCTATAATGATTAATTTTATGATGAATTTTGAAACACAATGCATTTTAAATAAAAAGTGACATATCATTTTATTAATTTACAATTATGAATAATATTAAAAAATTACATTAGGGTTTAATTAAATAAATTTCATGTATATTAATCCAATTACTGTAATTTGAATAATTTTTATATTTAATTAATATATTAAAACATAATAACATTTTAAACATTTTCACCTTAAATACTCACAATCATGTCCTGTTTGTGGGATTAATTATACATTAATTTCTTCCATTTATATCATTTAATTTTGTAAAAAATAAATAACTATTTTGAATTATAATACATTATAATGTAATCATTTTCATGTTACTTTATGATCAATATTATTATTAAATAATATTAAAATTAATCAATAGGATTATGTAAAAAATCTGTTTAATAAGGGTCAAAACATTATTCACAAGTGTAAAATGACCAATAAATTTGTTTTATACCCATCGTTTTTATCTTTTCATATTTTCAAGAATAACACTCTTCTACTATAAAGGGGAACTCTCTCCCTATATTATTCACACCACTCAAGAAATTTGAATTATAAAAAACACAAAATATTAAAAACACACCATACCTCTTATAATACGTGTAGTATTTTTTTAAATTAATAAAACCAATTAAGGGTTTATGTAAAAACGAAATTGTGTTCCATGAATAGAGGTATCATTCATTAACAATTACTTTTGTTTTATATCTTTATAAACATAATAAAATATTATTATACCTTTTTTTAAAAAAAATGCATATCATAGATATAATATAATGTTGTTATGATATTGTTATGACTTAAAACATCATAATATTTCATCAAGTGAGATGTCAAACAATCATTCATGTGTATGTTGGAATTTCACCACGTGAGCTGATGTCATTCGTACATCCATAACCACCTTTCATATATGGGAATAATGATGTACTTATTGTTTATACATTAAATTTATTATATTTATAGTTTTCTTAATCTTTTGTAATTTTTATATCAAACACAGCTACGTTTTTACCCATTTAGAGGAATATAGTAATTTCATTTGGTTGTACAACAAACTACGACCTCGTAAAGAAATGTGATTCGTTCATAATTTTCATCCAATGTATTAATGTTATTTTAGTAATCACATATGATATATATAACAAAAAATATACTATATTAATAATTTTATTAAATATCAATTTTTTTCTATAAATTAAAATGACAAGAAAATGGCAGCAGCGTTCATGTGTAATTACAACATAACATCTCTATGAACAGTGCATTCCATTTTGTATCACAAAATAATATAAATTTATATAAATCAATATATGTTTAATATATATTATACATGATTAAGATTTTACATTCTATAGATTATTAAATTTGGATCTTTATAAAAGGAATAAAAAATAAAATGTAAAATCATATTAAGAAAACAATGCATTTTACACCTAAAATAATGAAAATAATTAATCATTATTAATAAAAAGGTTATAAAATATTATAAAATTATTATATATAAAATAAAAAATATCAATATAGTTTTCATATAATTAAATTTCTTGTTTAAAATTAATATAATGGTGTTTAATCAATGTTTACTAAAAATGGAAGTGTAGTGAAAGATATTTTGTCTCAATTTCATTTCATTAAGTAATATTTTAATAATTTTCACTGTATTATATTTATATAATTTATATAAATTCACATAAAATGTAATAAAATTAATAATTCTGTATTCATGATATTTTAAGTATCAATTTTAATAACATCATCATTTGGGATTTGTATTAAAAGTTAATACGTGCTAAAAAATTATATAATTTAATTTCTTTTAATTAAGATATTTTACTTCCATTATGTTATTAATTTTATATGATTATGTTTAAAAATTAATTTTATTTTCATATGTTGTGTTTTCACTTCATTAATATGGATTTGCAAATAATACACGTCATGGATTAATTGATTGATTCTCATTTCATCCTTATGAGAGTTTGATTGGTATATTTAAAAATCCAATTATAATTTAGGTAGTTTATTCTTGAATTTATGTTAAATGAAAATATTTTATCATTTTATAATAAAACTATAATTTTATTATCCCATGGATATTCATAATCTTTTCTTGTTATAGTTTAAATATTCAATTATTTGGTACATAAAATTATTTAAATAATAATTTAAAAAAATATATTTCATTTCTCTCTTTACATGGAAATTTATTTACATAAGAACAATATTCTATAAAAATAAACTTTTTTCATTATCCTTATATAAATTAATTATGAAAATAATTTTGTAAACATATTTTTAGAACTCTATTTTTAGAGGAATATTTTTTCGCTTTTTTTATGGTACTTTACTAATCATTTTATAATACAAAAGAAATATAATTTTTTATTCATATGAAATTAAATAATGGAATTTCATTGATGCATCCATTTAATGTTTATGAAGATATTATTAAAGAAAATATGTTTCTATGATTTTATACAATATATATTGTGAAAAATGTTTATAAAATGATAATATTATTTCCCTCATGATTTATTTTAAAAAAACATTTGTTAATAGTTATATTCATCTAGAACTATAACCCTTATTATTTCTCTAATTTTTATTTATTTTAAAGATATCATACTAATTTTATTTAAGTATGTTTAATTATTATTTTTACAAATGAATGTAATTAAATTCAATTCCTTATTTTATTTTTGCAGACTCTATTAAATATTCACATGAAATTATAATCACCCTCATTATCAATATAATATATCTTGGATATTAATACTTCTTAATCATTATATCATATATGTATATATACATTTTCATAAATTGATATTTATCTTGTTGGTGGTGTGGATACTAATAAATTAGTATATATAACTCAATAAGGATAATATATGTTATAGGACATTAAATCATTAAATAAATTAATTACACAAAAAGTGAAGAATTATTTAACATGAATTCATGGGTGGGGAATTTTATATTATATTACCTTGACTAATCAGTATATATTACGATGAAAATCCATTTAGATAACATTGAAAGGGTTGTTACCTACTAAATAATCCATATTGTAAAATATATAGACGGTTGTGCATCTATGTTCTAGGTACATGATCCCTAATAATTTATTATTGTCTTCATTCAGAATTCATTAATTATTAACAATATGATTTTCACTATGATAAAATATATTTATTATCACTATCCACAAATTTTAATAAGAAATTGATCTAACACTTATTTTTCCCTAGTATATAAAAAGGAATACTATGAAATATATTCATGCATACAATAGTTGGAATAATTTTAATCTCAAAAAAGAGAAATAAATTATGTCTTACATTGGTATATTAGTTTTTAAATTTTTATGCTTGATTATATCTATTTTAACATCGAAACTATGCAGTTTATTCCATCAATATGCATTTCCTCATATCTTATCCCAATGTAATGGTATCTGGAATCAAAACTAGCATTAAATGGGCCAGGAAGATACATTTGGTATTCAAGGAAGTTTATTATCAAATATAAAAACTAAATTAAAGAAAAGATAGATTTTTTAAAACAACCATATTATTTAATTTTAGGATACTTATAGAAAAATATAAAAAAATTTATAATGTAGAGGTTATACGGGTTTAAAAATATGATTCATTATTCTCAAACTATGAACTTTTGTTTTAAAACAATTCCATATCCTGAAATAATACTCAGAGACAAAGGAATAAGATATGATGAAGTAAAATAGATAAAATATTTTTTTCGGATCTATGAATTAATTTGACTATTTAATTTTTTTAATGAAATTTTAGTGACATGAATTCTGAAACAACTAAAGATTGTATGACATTGTATAATCAAATTAATTAACTCAAGAGTCATTTATACCAACAAAAGATTAGTAGATTATGGTTGTTCATTTTTTCAATGTGAAAAACCATCTTTTAGGTTTTATGAGATAAATTTATAACATAATTAAGGTTATGATGTGATAAATTCATGGTAATACATAAAATAGTTTTAAAAAATATTATCTTTGACCATTTATTAGAGGATTAATGCCTTTAAATTATATGGACATGTGTTTAATGGTGTTGATATCTTTTTTGGATTATATAAACAGTAATGACAATATAGAAAAAAAATATTATTTATATTTTTCAAAAAACAATGATGTATTTTAAACTATAGAGAAATGTATATTTGATGATTTTTTATTTCATGGATATCCATCATTATATTCGGTATCATTATAATATTTATATTAATGTAGTTTAAAAAAGTAAAACCTGCATACTTGGGGAAAACACTTCAGATCCATTGAGGAGGGGGGAATGAAACTATGTTTAAAGGATTATAAGGGTACTGAACCAACTAATGGCCAATGCTATTTCATGATTAATATATCAAAATTTTTAGTCCAACTAAATTCTAAATAAATATTATAGTTTTACTTGTATAATTATTACTTTTTGTATTGGTATTAATATATTATTCATATTAATTTTGATAAATTTTATTAATTTATGAAAATACTTTTCACTTTTTTATAGCTGTAATGATAGCTTGAAAATGAATTTCATTGATTCTTGGAAAAAAAATTATTTCCATTTGTTAATGTAATGGTTGATTTATAAATTGATTCTTGAATAACCAACTGATGAAATTGTGTTTAAATAAATATATATTTTTTATTATAATATATTATTATAATGATGAATAATTAAACAACTATTGTAAAATTATAATTAAATAAAATTTTATCCTTTTAATTTAATTTTTTTCGAATATATATTTTCTTTTAGGTCATCATCAATTATTTTTTATGGCCCCTTAAACGTTCATGTGATAATTTAATTTTTTATGATCTATGACATCAATTACTATATATTAATATATACATTTTTCCTCCATTTCAATATCATCACTTTTTGATGATTTTCTCCTACATGGAGACTATGTTATTTATTGTTCGACATGACAGTGTTATGTCCCATTATCTATTCTCATGTTTATGATTTACCAAACCTTATGATGATGTTATGTTTTAGCACAGTAATATCAAAATATAAAATTATTTATTACCAATATAGTGATTAAATTACGATGAATGAGATTTTTAATGTTGTGGAGAATGTAACAACCTGAAAAATATTTATAAATTACATTTTATTAGATATCATGTATGAAACTCAACACCATGTGTATATTAGAATATAATAACAAAATAATTTATAATCTATTGATTATGTTAAGTAAATTTATTATATTATATATATAATAATTACTAAAATAATAAGTTATATTGTATCTACAGAAACACCGATTTAGCATGCATTAAATACATGAATGATTTTCTTCGATAACATGTATTAAAATAAATACTGGGTTTTAATGAACAATGATATATTATTAAAATATTATTATTTAAAATAAATTATATAACATATATGATATATTTGAAGATATAAATTTTATTGTCTAACATATATAAATATATTTTTGAATTCACTGGTAACCAATTATTTACAAATATATATAAAATCAAAATGAATATAAAGGAAATGTTTTATGGAAAAATATTTAAATATGGCCAAAGGGGTTTTATTATAATAAGATAAATTATTTATTATTATATAATTCAATTAATGTAATTTTAATATTATAAATTCAATAGATGAAATTAATATATATATATATAATATGAATGGAATAAGATAATAAAAAATCTATTTATATGACTAAAAAGTTGTAATGCTTAAGGTATTTTCTGCCTTTTAATGGAACTGTAGTTTTTAAACAAAAGTATAACAATATATTAATTTTTATGTAACAAAATAAACCTTACATTTTTTGTGCGATTTCAAAATTGTATTGTGGTGAATTTCATGTATTTTTTTAGGAATTTAATTTTTTGATAAATCATAAACAAATGATTTTAAATGGAAAACTTACATTTCATATAAATAATTTATAATGTTAAATTAAATTTTTTATTTTTATTTATTGATTAAATTTTAAAATTATAGATCTATTAATACAATATTTTCATTTGAAAACTTTTTTTAATAAATTATGGTAAAAAAAATTTCACACTTCAGACCATTTTCACTTAAAAATGTAGTTTCTCATATTGACAATGTGATTAATTTTAAAATAATTTTTACCACATTAATGATATCAAATTGTAAAAATGGATCCATGTGTGTAATATAAATTAATTTAAAATTATAATATGTTAAAATTTATTTTTAAAACAATTATTAGTGAAAATATTTTATCATAATCTTATTTGTTAAGAGAAAAAATTCAAAAAAATCGACCAATACTATAATATTAAATTATAAAAATTGATTTTATGTTTGTAATAAAAAATAATTTAAAAGTAATAATATGGTAAAAATTAGTATTTACATATTTCATAGTGGAAATAGTTAATAATAATCATATATTTTAAGAGAAAGCATAGTTTTCTAACATAATAGAACAAATGACCTATACACATGTCCAAGCCTATTTTCTGGAATTATTTTTACAATATACCCTATTTTATGGGGTATTGTTAATTTTTGGTTTTACATTAGGTTAAAAATACAACTCAATATTGTTTACATTTAAGAATTTACTTGAATTCCACTCTTAATAAATTATAAAAGGGAACATAATCCCTCTCGTAATCACAAATATAATGAAAACATTCATTAAAAAAACATAAAAAAATTTCTCACCAACATCCCCAATACTCATCCAATTTTTGTTATAGAAGAAAACACATAGAAGATTTTTTTCTGTAATCAAAATGTTTTTTCCTGATGAAGAGGTAATGTTCATCAACGATCACATATGTTTCATTTATTTACACCGCCATTAAATTAATCTTTTACGATGATCATATAATATCCTCAATATAGTTTATACGATTAGATGATTTGATGATAATGTTATAACATGAATATTTACACACTATTATCGATTGGAATAAGAAGTCATCATTCATGTGCATGGAAGACTACTACCTCATGATTTGATATCCTTTATTATCATATTACCACCTTTCAATGTTTCGAATAATTATTTTTTAATATTTTATATATTATACTTATTAAATTTATAAATTTATTATTCTAATATAATTATTATATCATACACACCTTCATTCATTCCATTTTGTGGGAATATAATAATGTTATTTTTGTGTACCATAGACTAACACTCTACGAAGTGATGTGACTCATCTATGGTTTACATGTAATTTATTAAGGGTAAATTTTATAAAATTTTGTGATAATTTTGGAATAAAAATTATTCTATAATTATTATTTACATATATACATTTAATTTTAATTTTATATTATGAAAATAAAATGGAAGAATTCATCACAAGCACATACGACATACCATCTCGACGAATTTTGTATTTTATTTTTTGTAAAAATATTTTATGAATTAATATAAATACATATATAATAAAAATATATTATATTAATATAATTATTTTTATTTTTGATATTATTATGTCTTGTTCAATGTGAAAGATACAAAAAATAACAAGTCAAAATTTACTATAAAAAAATAAATTAAAACTAGAAACAATGAAAATAAAAAATTATTATTAGAAATAGGTAATAATAATTCCAAAATGTATAAAATTTGGTATCATAAATATTAATACAGTTTATTTTTAAGTTAATAACATATTTCATACCACTATGAATATGACTATATAACGCACAATAAAAACTATTGTATGAGGTAAGGGATTCAATCTCTATTTCATTTCATTGAGGTATAATGACAGGTTATGCACATATTTTCTCTTATATGGTGTATATATGATCCCTTATCATGTATTATCAAGATTCATTCATCATTAGTGGTTTTTTATTTTTCAATCTCAATGATTCATATTTGAGGTATTTGGATTATATGTAGCTATGTTTTAATGAATTTCAAAATTCGATTTCATTTATTTTGGTTGTATAAATTCCTCAATGTCATTAATATTGTAAAATATGTGTATAATTTATTCTTACTCTCTTTTGCATAATTTCAAATTATATTATTTGGATTTACATATAATAAATATAATTTTTTCTATAGTTGATTATTCCTTTAATGTTATGATCATTTGAAGGGTCTATCTATAATTATCATTCTAATTAAGATTCTTAATTCACAAATTTTTGTTAATGGAAATTATTTTAAATTAATTAACAAAAATTTAATTTTAATATCCTATTTTCATTTAAATTTTTTTTTGAAATTTGTAGTACAAATTTTTAACTACTTAGTACTAAAAAAATATTCGAAAAATGATTTAACAAAATATTATATTATTTCTCTCTTCATTCGGAAACCTATTTTCTTACAAAACTATGATTTTAACATGAAAAAAATCAAAAAATAATTAATAACCTTTTCAAAATGATACATTAAAAGAAAATTTTAACCAATTTTTCCTACTAGAAAACGTTCTCTTATGAATATTATTTTCACTTTTTAACAGGGAACTGTTAGAACCATCTTACAATGTAAAAAGAATGTTCATTTTACATCGTAGGGAATTACACACTGTTAATTCCTTGATGCTTCCAATATAAATTTATGAATAATTTTTATTGAAAATGATTTCTTAAATGATTTTTTTCAATATAATGGTTTTTCAGAATGATTTTAAAATTTAAAATGATATTTTCATCAAGTTTTTTTAATTATTAATTTATTTTAGTTATATTCATTAATAAAAATTACAGTTATTCTTAAAAAAATTGGTATTCACTGTACTAATACCAACCACATTGTTTTTATTTATGGTTAATAATAATTTTACTAAGTATACTATTAATTTAAATTATTTAATACAATTGTGTACACCCAATAAAATATCTAATAAATATTATTTTTTCCCTAATTATTAATATAATTTATAAGGGATATTATAATTTGTTAAACTATATCTCATTTGTGTTTTCAGTGTTTTACTTTGATATTTATGTTATTAAATGGTTAAATATTGATAAATGTATATCTTTAACTAAATATATTTATTAGATTTTGAGGTAAAATTATTCATGAATTAAATTCATTATTCGATATGTGTAGAAATAATTCTCCTAATTTGATGGGTGTGTCGTGATATAATATAGCCTCTCGATTAATTTATAAAAATAATGAAGCAAATAATATAATATATAAATAAAATTTTTATTAATTATTTAATAATCCTTATTGATAAATGTACTAGTGGTAGTTTTATCATGTATTATATAAATGATGTCTGATAATTACTAATTTACATTACTAAAAATTTAGTAATTAGTATCTCTAGGATTTTCAGTATAACAATATCTATGGATAAATTTCATTCTCAATTTATTTATTAAATTATATTTATTTTGTATTATTTACATTTGTGTATTTATTATTATTTTTTAGTTATTAAAATATATTGTGTGTTCATTTAATTACATTTTATATTGATTACGTCATATCCAAATATTTAAATTAATGGTTTGTCTAATTATTACCCTTCCAATTTGGGATTTTTTTATAATTATTCATGGATTCATTGTACTAATAACATACTAAGAATCTTACGTCACCCATATTTTTTACCCTTCCCCATGATTCCTTGTTGTTTAAAAAAAAATATAGACATGGATACACAAGATGGAACAATTTTATTCATGAGAATGAAAAGATAAAAAATTATATTTGTATTTTGTATAATAAACTATAATATAAGGATCGTGTTTGTATCTATTTTACCATGAATAATATGATAATAAGACATTCTTGATATGTTTACTTATATTTTATACCAATTTAATGGTAGTAGGATCCATCTTTGATTTTATTACGGTCTTTTCCCTAGGACGATTATGATAAATAATACTATTAGTAATATATTGTTGTATGGAAAATCATTTCCTTATTTTTTAATTTTATTAAGGAATCTCATGATAAATCTATAATTTTTTAAAATTACTGAAACACCCCTGGAAATGTGAGACATAAAATACTAAATGTTACTACCAATGTCAACAAGGTGCAACATTCTTTTTAGGAGCCTACTTGATTAGAACCCCATAGTTAAGCATGCTTGGCATGGAATAGTAATCAGGATAAATGATCCCCTGGGTTGTTTCCCAAGGTGTGTGTGAGTGAGGAAAAAACACTTGAAAGAACATGTGTTGGCCTGTGGGGACAATCAATAGTCTGATAAGGGACCCTATTGAGTAATAGTATATGGTGTGTTGGGATGGAAACCAAGGTATTACAGGAGACCCATGGGGTCAGATGACAAGGTTCATTTCCCGAGGCGGTAGGTCATGACAAATGGTATCAGAGCCAATACCTAGCCGGAAGTGCTTAAGCACTACATGGGTTATAGGCTTGGGGTCCACAACGAGGGTGTTATGATTTATAGGGGTGGATAATGTAACACCCGTGGAAAATTGAGACTTAAAATGATAAATGTTACTACCAATGTCAACAAGGTGCATCTTTATTTTTGGGAGCCTACTTGTTTAGAACTCTATAGTTAAAGATGCTTCTCCAGGAGTAGTAATTAGGATGGGTGACCCACTCGGAAGTTTCCCAGGGTGTGTGTGAGGGAGGAAAAAAAACACTAAAACAACATGTGTTGGCATGTTGGGAAAATCATTAGTATGATAAGTTACTCTAGTGAGTAATAGCACATGGTGTGCTACTATGGAAACCAAGATATTATAGGAGTCCCATGATGTCAGATGATAAGGTTCACGGACCTGGTATGTGGGTCCTGGAAATTACAATATCAAATAAATTGTTTTCTTTTCTAAATTTATGGTTTTTATGTTCTCCAAATTTAAAATAATGTTTATCATCACAATTTGAGCATGATGTTAGTTATTCAGAGTTTCATATTTTTAAATTTTATTGTTCAAAAACACATAGAAATATGGTTTATGATATATCCGCTTAAAAATAGACATTGATGAGTAAAAAATCATATATAATAAATTATTATAAGGAGTCCTTGTAGAATAAATTATTGGAATATTAAGATATGGACATTGAGTAAGAGAACAAATAATTATAGATATTGATAGAATTATTTGGTCATATTAAAATTAATGATAAATAGAATATTAACATCCTTAATATCAAAAATCGTTGATTATTTAAAAGCCCAAAATTTTCATATAATATTATGATAATATGATACATATTTTGTGTATAAATACTTCTCTAAATGTGTGGGAATTCCTTTACAAATTAAAAATATAAGTAAGTATACATACAATATACATTTATAATATAATATCACAATTTCATACTTTTTGTTTTCAGTGATAAATATCAAATTCAAACCTTACTACATGAAATCAATATCCAAAAATGAATTTATTTTCCTAAAGAACTGAAATCCAATTATAATGGATCATAGTATCTATAAATTAAGTATTTACATTTTTGTAAAACTCTTTTACAAATCAAAAAATGGTTAGAAAATGTAAACTAATATAATAAATTTATCCCTAAAACAAAAAAGTAACATTTTTGGGGTTTCAATAATAATTTTTGGAACTTATTTAGCTAAAAAATGACACATTAACCACGATATCACGTAGTCTAGTTGTATTCCTGATACCTATATCATACTTTATTCATTAGTTCATACCATGCTGACATTCTAAACATGATTGGTTTTCACGTTGATTAATGATTGTAATTTTTTAAAATATTATTAATATTTTAAAAATAACAATCCCATAAAAATATGATAGTGAACCTTGAAAAGAAATTTCTTATTAAATAACGTTTTTCTATGGTTTTTAATAAAAATAATTTTTTGTTAGTTGTGATAATCTTATTTGAATATTACTACATTTTCATTAATGAGTTTATGAACTATAACAGTTATAAATTCCATTTATCTTATGTCTATAAATTTTAATGGAATTATTATTCAATGAAATCTTTGACTAATACATGTACTAACACATTGGGTGGAATTTCCATAAATTCCATTCAGAATATCCACAACCATTTGGCATTCCCACAACATAATTTTATTAAATGGGGTGTCTATAATGTTGATTTTATGATAAATATTACATGCATAACCTATGATGGAATACATGCACATAAAATAATGATAACTTATGTTATTGTAAAATTTAAAAATAACAACATTTGTTCCATTATTCATGTAACCAAAATTACATTTGAAAAATACGTAAACATAAATAAATCATAATTTTCATTTAATTATTAGGGATTCTATGATCTCAAATTTATAATTCGTTTCATATTTTCATCATCTATTGAAATTCATAATAATGGTATATAATGAAAAAGAATTTATCCTATGGTATTCTCCTAGAGTGTTGTATGAGGCGTGTAGTATGCCCAATTTTCGTACAACCAAAATTGATTGGGTAAATCCCAACACACCCATTTAATAATTAATAAACATAGTTAATTCTATTATGTAACGACATCAATATTTTTAATCCATATATTTGTATTTCTAGAAAATAACTCATGATATTTATATTACTAGAAAATTTGGAAGGTCTTCTATAAATTTCAAATATGTCTATCATAGTGATATGATTATTAATAAATGTTTTACTAACTATAGTTCATTAATTTTATAATAAAATTACTATGGTTCAAAACTATAGCTAACACAATCCAAGTATTTGGAGAATGTTACAAAAAAAATTCGATTGTTAGATTATATATGAAATTATCCTGAATGTCCAATTAGTTTAGTAGTCTTCATAAACTAAGTACGTATATGAGTCATACATTATATATGTATAAAAATTTACAACATAATTTATTTTAATTTTTTTTTTATTATTTAGCATATAATATTAATTATTATCTATCATATTAATATTTATGTAATCATACGGAAATAAAAAAATAATAATGGTGAGCTCAAATGTTTAGAAAAGGTTATGGATAATGGAAGAAATCAAGAATCAAGAATCATATTCAATAAATAAAGCAAAAATGATAAACAGATTTTCAATTTAAGTAACATAAATATAATAATTGATTATGAAATATCAATATGAAATAGTAAATAACTAGAAAATTTTTAAACTTAATAAATAATAAATAATAAAATGCATCTAGAAATATTATCATTGTGAAAATTTCCATGATAAAAAAAATAAAATGAGGGTAGTGATTATTTATAAGACTCCATCTCTCATATGTACGTGATAAATTTACGATACATATATTTCAAAAGAAGGATAATCATAATACTATCAAGATCGTTCTAGTGATTTTTTACACATATTTATTTTAAAATTCCATGTGGTTATCCATTTAATTTTCTCTCTTTAGTCTACCGCTGCATAAAAGGGATTTCATTAACTAGTACCCAAACTGTTTCATACCTATCATAATTATTCCTCACATATCAAATAATTATATTAATTCATATACAATGTGACTTATCAAATTGTATCAATATCTATGAAATGATATAGATTTATCATTTGTTTCTTAGATATCAAATAACATTCAATATAGCACACATTATGTTGAAATTATTCATTATTTATTAAATAAACATACCAATAGTAATTAAAATGGATATTAATAGAATATAAAGTTTATAATGATCATAGGAATGTGAAAATTTCAAGGGAAATTTACCGACTGAAAAATTGAATCAACGAGGAGAATATAAATACTGTACTTAGTGAGAATGGTCATAAACCATATATTTGATGGATAATGATTCTGTATATTCAATTAATACTAATTAAAGTAAAAATAAATGGTTTTTTCATTAATGAATAATAATAAAAAATACATTTTCAAAATAATTACTGAGAAAAATATAAAATAAATTATAAAAATCATGTTATAAACACATTTAATTGAATATCAAATATTAAAACCAAAAATTTGATAAATTTTTCTTAAAATAATTTTTTTGAAGATATCTTTTAAAATAAAAAAATCATTATAGATTTATTTTACCTAGACATGATATATGGAAATTCATTTAATGATTTACATGTTAAAAATAAATTTCTTGCAATTTTTGGGAAAATAAGATAAATGTATTCTTCGGAAAATGTGAAAATAATTCCATTGATAAAATTATATAAAGAAAAAAATCCGTGAAAATTTCATTGATAAATAATTTTCAAAACATCTAATCATTTTCAAAAATATCATCATAAAATAATGTTCCGGAAGAAAAAAAATTGCTGAAAAGAGAAATGATGTTGCATTCTCATAAAAAAAATTGTAAAAAAAAGAAGTACCAAATATTGTATTATTTGAATATTACAGGAAGTTATCATGAACAAAAAACTGAGTGTAAAATATAGTGGGACAATTATGAAATGTTCAATTTAATTCCCACAATTTATATTCAACAATAATAATCCTCTATTATAGTGAGATTATCAAATAAACTTATAAAATATTAATAATTTATTAGTTATAAATAATAAATGGATAAATTGTGTGCATTAAATATAAATCCACATAAAAAATAAGATAATAAAACCAGATAATAAAATTTATATACCACATAATCCTTTCATGACGTGATCGATGGATTACTATTTTACACTAATGAGTGAATGTTGAGTTATGAAATCCGTTAAATTATGCATATTTTCCATTTAATGTGATTTAAACTCATTTATAATTGTATTAAAATTATTATTAACATATTCCAGAACTATTTAATATTAATAATATCATATATTATCCTTTTATAACATGTCATTACATGTTAATTGTTTTTTGTTTTTCACATTATCAGGTGTTAATTGTATTGATTTACCATGCATGTTTTATATAGAAGGTTCTATTTCGTTCTCATATTTTATTTTTATGCAACCTTCATATTAATATGCATCATATAATTATCATATTTTTACATATATTTTAAATTTATAACTAATCATGAAATAATATTATGAAAATTGATTTATCTTAAAATCACGGAGATGGGAAGCTGTTCATATGATTGATAAATTCTTCTATTTGCACCAGTAAATATGTTAAGAAGGTTGGTATTATTTGGAACATCCAAAATTATCATAATCATGTTAATATCATATTATATAAATATATATATATATATATATAATCCATTTGATTTGGTGATGAAAATATATTCATATATCTTTTTTATCGTGATAGTCTTCTAAAATAAAAATGACATTAACATATTTATAATAGTGAAAATGAAAGATAGAAAATTATATATATTTTGTAGAAATATTTAAAAAACTTCATTAAAAGGATTTTTATTTCATTTATATAAAATATAAAAATTTATTATATTATTGGCACCTTCCCTGTGTTGTTTTAGCGAGAGATGATTCAGAACACATTGTGAGGTTGTAGTCTATCATACAAATGAGCGATGTTATCATGTCATATATAGAATAAATGCTCATATGATATATCTGATATAATTAATAAATATTTATATATAATTTATACATGTAAAATATTTACATTATATCCAACAAAAAATCCAGCCGTCAAATGAGGTAATATAATTTAAAAAGGCATTAGATCGCGTTTTAGTAATTTGTTGAAAAAAAAACAATGTTTTAATGAAACATTTGATAGATTTTTTGTTTTTTTAGGAAATGAATATATAATAAAAACACCCTATTATTATAAAAATACTATGTTATTTTTACCTACCATTTATTATAAATAATTGAAGGATGTGGAGATAGTGGTAAAAGAAGAATACTTGCAGAAGAACACTATCTTTTTAATTAGTATCCTCTATTTGATTTCACTGAAGCGCTCATAGGATAAATTAAAGAATAGAATAAGGTTTTTAAGATTATTATATGCATTTATTTGTTTTTTATTTAATATTTTTATATGGAAATGGCTTGAGATCTATTAAAATGGGAGGCTAGTGAGTTCTCCTATATTTTAGAGGAGTTGTGTCATTTATGTAAATACACAAATGTGTTCAGTATTGGGATGATAATATTACATCATGTGGATCCATTATTGAAAATAATAATTTCATAAGAATTATATGCTCTTTACATACCTCCACCTCAAAATAAAATTCACAATTTGTATTTTTTCAATAACATCTAGTTTTCGTTATTTTTACTATATTTTTTTTAACATTGGTTAATTGTTTTCTAACATAGGCACAATATCGATTAAGAATAAATTGATGTAAGGACTATTTGATATGAGTCAAAATAGTTTATCATAATAAAAATATTCATAAACAATATCGATAAACAATTATATTGGACCATAAAATCTTTACCTCCTTAGGAACATTGAATTGTAAGAACTATGAAAAAAAATATAATTAAAACAAACATATAATTATTTTTAATAAATAAATCATAAAATTTCATGGCATATGGGATATATATATAAAAATTATAAAACAATATAGATTTATAATATTAGATATGTCTCAATAATGGAAAATTGAGACACGAATAAAAAACAGTATTTGGAACATTTATGCCACAAACACCATGAAATATAGATCATAAGATGTATATATAAATATAAATAATATTCAAGAGAATCATAAAAAAATTCATTCATTGGAATTATATCCACCAAATAAATTATAGGTGGTGAATATTTCATGGGTCTCATAGATGTAAAACGTGGGACAAAAATCCTATAAGTTTTGTCTCAACATCCATTGTACACATTCAAAAAAAATTAATATAAGTATATTATAATTATACCTATATTATAGATGAATAGAGATTTATGTCATACCATAAATAATTTCATAATGGCTTCTTGTTAACGGTTTATTCATAATACCATTTTTATGTCATGGTTTTTAAAATTAGTTACTTTATTTTTTTTGTTTGTAATTACAGGTCGTTTTAGTTTCTCAAAATTTTTCAATAGTTCTATAGTATTCCATGTTTTAACCTGTTATAAATATAATCTATATTCATTATATATTTATTTTTATTATTATATAAAATATTGGTATACAAAATAAAATACATTACTCATGGATATAGTCGGTCATACGTATACATGGATGATGTTTCTATTTTCATTACATATTGAAATAATTAAATGAAAAAGAAACATTATCCTTGAATAATAACTTTTATATAAAATATTTATGAAATGTTAATTAAACACATAATAATTAACTTATATGTAATTCTTTATGTAATAATATTAATTTTATGTGGAGTAGTCTACCATACACATGAGAGAAATATCAAATTCTCCCAAAAAAATTTGTAACACCCTAAAATAGAAAACTTTAATATCAAATTCAATTGAAATAAGGAAGAAAAATAAAAATAATGCAACAAAATATTATATATCAAGACATTATGATATACTTAATATTAAAGAATATAAATTTATGATATAACTTGCAGTGTAAGAAACACTGAATTTAGCTTTCATTACACAATACAATGACTTTCATTGGGAGATTATGTTACCCAGAAGATCAAGATTTAAAAGAACATATTATTATTATAATTTAATAATAAAATTATCATTCGGGAATGAAATTTATGGTAATGAATATTAATATATAACTTCTGAAAATAGCTTATTTTTACAAATATAATATTAAATCATTGGTTAACAATTTATTATAATGTAATGTAAATAACAATTGAATTTAAAGGAAATGTTTTTATTAATAAACGTTATTGGTACCTCTAAACTCATTTTAAATTACGAAAATAAATTATTAGCCATTATGAAATGATATTAATTATATATATAAATATATATATTATAAATTTAAATTCCTTTACATTCATACAATATATTTTACATACATAAGAATAGAACAATTTAAAATTTACAAATAAAGGTTATATTTTTTAATGTAGATGTTCTTTCTTTTAACTGTTTCTTTGTTTTAAAAATATAAATTCATATTTTTATATATATTAAATGAAAAAATGACTTTAATTTATGAAATTGTAATGAAAAGAATTATGTTAGGGTTAATTTTTTAATTTTCATAGATGTATCATTTTTTATCACTATTGAAAAATACATATTTTTAATTGAAAATATCATATTCATTTAAATAATATAAAATGATACATTATATTATAAATTGGATTTTAAGTAATATTATATAAATTAAATATTAATCAATTTTATTTAGATTAGTTTAAATATTTTTATATTTAAATTACCAATAAAAAACATAATAAACATTGGAACATTTTCACTTTAAGAACTATCTTTCTCATAATTCCTATAAGGATAATTTTAATTAATTTTTTTTCTATATGAATTGAATTTATAAAATTTTATTCCATTATTTGAATTAGTAAAATTTTTAATTTATAATAATATTAATGTCTGTTTTATAAAATATTATTAAATAAAACTGCTAATTTTAATCACAATGATTATGGTATAAATGAGTATACATAGTAGTTATTCCATGAATATAATATTTTAAAACAAAAACAATGTAAAAACTTATATTATAGACATATTTAGACCCTAAATATTAATGTGTCTAAATATGTGACTTGTAGATGACTTTTTTATGTATAAATATGGGTATTCATATCATTGATTTCAAAAATTGAACGGATGTCCACACCAATTATATAATGTCCACTCTATCTCCTCCACACTTCATGCATTAAAATGATTTTAATTATCTAGGGACAACCAAAATATCATCCCAAAATCTGTCACCACATTATATAACACTTTTCTTTGCAAAAATTCTACTTAATAAGGAATTATTAAAAACCGAAGGAAGTCTCTAAAAAAATATTGTTCTTCTAAAAGAATATATTAATTATTCTCTTCTATAACACATAAATTTCAAATTATAACTTTATTATATAATAACATAGCTATCTTCCATATATAAATATATTTTTTTATTTTGTTTAGAAGTAAATCATTACAAAAAACCTTAATATGGGTTACAAAATTGTTTATATAATATATATATGTATACTATATACTATATTAATATATTATTATTAATTATTAATTTTTATATCACACATATCTTCATGATTTCAACTTTATAGGAATATGATAATGTGATTTGTCTGTAATGAAAACTACATCTATACAAAGGGATGTGATTCATTCAAAATTTATATGGAATGTATTGAAGATGAGATTAATATAAAGATATAATATATATGAAATATAAATTATATATTATTTATAATATATATATAATTTTTTTATTCATTCGATAATAAATTGAAATGGGAAAAATGTTCATGAATTCATGCAAATTGTTAACTACATAAACAATGTATTTAATTTCCATTCACAAAAACATATGTATCACTACAAATAAATATTTTGATAATATATATTATATTAAAATAATGGTTTAAATTTTTTGGGGTTATTAATTCATCATCTAAGAAAGATCATCAAAAGACATAAAAATTCAATACATAATTGAAAACAACTCAACTAACAGCCAAACAATCAAAATACTGAAAAATTATTATTAAATAAATGATAATATGTTATAAAATATTCATATGTGACACCATATATATTAATATGGTTATTTTATACGTTAATAACATTTTCACAACCACTATATAAAATTTAATGATTTTTAACCAAAAAGAAACTGTGAGGTACGATATTTAATCTTAATTAAAATTTTGTGGGGACTTATTTTTTTATTAGGAACAAATTTAGTTTTATTTGGTATATATACTTCCACTTTAAAATTTAATTTCTTGAGTTATTATTTATTCATGTTGTTTTATTTTTCAGTACATATTACAATATATAATGGATTTTGACATAGAAATTGCCTTTTGGAAAACTATATCATGCTACAACACATTTATTTGTGATTGTAAAAATTATCTAAAATTAATAACTATTTTAATAATATTTTATTGAAAATTCAATTTCTCTTTAATATCAATATTCTCTTATGAGGGTATGTTTATTTCCTAAACCATAAACCCTTTTTCATTAGTCACATACATGGAATTATTTTTGATTAACTTGGAAAATAATAATAAATTTGCTTCCAAAACTCAAAACCTATATCTGATAAGGAAAAATATTTATGTATTAAATTTATTATTTGAATTATTAGTAATTATTTGGAACGAAACTTATGTTTTGTAGAAAAATTAATGCAATCCATTCAATTCATTATTTTTCTGATAAAATGATTTATTTGGCACAATCAGATGGGTTTTTATCCAAAATTATTTAAATTGACTTATGTATAGACCATAACAATATTGGTATCATTTGGCTATGAATAACGACAGCTGATAATTACTAATATCCTCTATTCAATATGACATTACATTTACATGTCATCTTTTATTAGTAAATTTTTTTGTTATGTGTTTTAAGTTACACAAATTTTCAAATTTATTATTATTTATCGATTCATGTTGACATGTTATTTAGGTGATGTTTTTATTCAGAAATTTAATTTTTTATCATGAATGTTCATTATTTATTAAGGTTTTAATCAATTATACTTAACAATAATTAATCTTTTTATGTCACACATATTTTTTATTCTTTCCCACTATTTTGACAAATAGATATATTAGTAAGTTCTCAAGGATGTAGTTCATTAGATTCTGTTATGTGTTGTATTTTATTTTATATTTACAAATGTAAGTTGGATATAATGTATGTGACTAGTTCCTGAAAACATGTAAATTCATCATTCCATTGGTATTTTACCAACTGTATCAATTCTAATGTAATAGATCATGGAACCATCTCTGGGATAGTATGTTTAGGGTTATTACAGCAGATATTTAAGGAATTTAGTAAGATCCTTGGGAAATAGATTTTGGGAAAAAATACTAATGAAAAAAATTTTAAGGTAGACTTTTACGGTATGTATAGAATTATTCCATATTTTTTTAAAGATATATATTATGTGGTTTTATAGAAATACATCCCTATATAGATACTAATTTCGGGCGTGGTTCAGTTATATATGTAATTAGGGGTATTACCACTAAAAATGTTGTGTCGTGTTTGACTTGATCATATCATGGTACTTGAAAATGATCATATCACACATCAATTGATACTCCCATGATATATTATTATCATAATCCTATTTCCATTGAAATCCAATATGAAGGATTTGAAAATATAGATATGCCCAATGAAACTATGTTTATGATTATGAGAATAGGTTATGTTCAATATTTCACTAGTATTTAGATGGTATAGTATTATTTAAAATTCATAACATTATATGATACATCAATATATTTCACTGTTAAGAAATTCCACATAGTAGATGAAATGGGAATAAAATTAGTGACTGTGACCCAAAAAGTAAGAGTAAACATTTCTTTAATGTGTAAGGATAAATATCTCAATGATAAATCATCCCTATGATATTCTAATTATATAATTATATATTTTCATGTGCTAAAAATATATTTACAAACATTATCTAATTATTATTCCATCCGAGGGAGTCAAAATAATTTAGTTATAAAGAGGTGAAATGTGGGATATGGTAATAAGGGAATGAATTTTTTTCCAACATGTGATAATTGTTCAAAATACACCCTAATAAATTCTTAAAATTAATATTAGTTTGTTACAAGTGTTGAGAGAAAAGGCACTGTGTGTTTGATTTCAGGGGTATGAAAAAATGATTCCAATGTAATATTCTTCAATTTCATTGATGAGGAAATGTATGAAAATAAATTTGTCATGCACCAATTGAATATACCAAAAAAAGTTATAATATTTCATAGTAAATATTTTTATACAACAAAAAATGAAGGGGGGTAATTTTTAATATTGTATTTCGATTGAAAATAATTTTTATTAGAGTATTTTTTCTAGTGATGTACTGGTTATAAGAATTATGAAATGTATAAATACTGTACCTTAGTACTTTTTCAATGATGATTTTAAATAATGTATTTAAATTATACTTCTGTACAAGAAATATGAGTCATTTATATTTTTATCATTTAGGAAAATAAATAATTGAGGAAAGATAATATGTCCCAGATTTTGAGATAATGATGTTAGGATATAGAGATTATTATAAAGGATAATATATACCGTATAGTATTATCTACCTCTGAACTGATTAATAATTTGTTGATAATGTAGTATATTCTATCATTGATAGAGTGTGCATATTTTTTATTTTTATGTAATATATCCATCATTCTATGTTTTATTTATCGTATAAAGAAGAATACATGTTTTCATTATGTTTTTATTATATTTCATGTTATCATAAAATTTTAAAATAATACATGATTATGTAATTCCAAATTTTTGTATACAATGATTAAGTGTTACATAATATAATTGAGAGAGTAAAAATAAATTCATTTTTTAAATTCAGGGACATTCAATATAAACTTTTGAATTATGATCTAATAGAAAGGTAATGATATTAAGCAGATTTTAATTGGTTTATGTTGAACATTGGAATATGTTTAATTAATTAATATATAACTTCACCATCTGTGGATTTATGATCTAATACAGAAATACTTGAAATTTAATTTTAAATAAATAGATTATAATGTCAAATGTTTATGGATAATACAATCAATTAAATGTAATATATAATGCTTTAAAAATTAAAAAAAAATTATTTATGGAGATTAATTTATTAGAGTGATGGATGAATTAAAAATTTGTTGATGAAAAATAATTAGATGAAACTGTGTTCATGAATTAGAAACTAATGAATTAATAATATATTCAGATAATCTTATATTGTAAATTAATTCCAAAAATTTTGATAAAGGATTATATTAAACTACTTATCCTATAAACATAATTTCTATTAATTTCAAAGACCATATTGTCAACTATTGGGTTTTTGAGATTGCTGTCATTAACCTTATCTAGATCACTAATAATATTGTTATTCATGTTCTCTATCACTCCCCATAATTATTTTTGTGTTATTATCCTCATTAATTATATTTTAAATATCCAATATGTGTTATCCTATCTAGAAAACTTGTTTTTCTGACTATTCTAGAAGATTTTTTTACATCCCATTATCTATTATTAAGATGGTATTTTATTATCAATTTTATGAGGTGTTTTTTTACAACGTAAATAATTAGAAATATCATATAATAAATTTCAATAGTAATTTTTTAATTCCAATTACCCAGTATTTTTATGTTGGGGATAATTTATAACCCTAATATATTAAAATCAAAATATTATTTTTAATTACACATTTATAGAGAACAACATTAAAGAAATATGTTAATGTATCATATAGATAATTTAGAATATATTTACTACATTAAATTAATTAAATCATTGATATAGATTTCAAATAATGAAAAATTAAATTTATCTTGGGTTTCACATAATAATGACACTCTTAGATGGCTTGTGTTACACACACAATTGTGTTTTTAGAAAATTCTATTAATGTAATTTTTTCCAAATGACTATTTTATCATATCCGCTATGTATGTGGTTATAAAAATGATAACTATTATATTAATATACTTGGTTTACAAAAATATAAATAAAATTAATTGGATATCAATTAATTTTAAATTAAAAGAAAACCCATTTCAATATAAATAAAATGTTTTTATAAAAAAAAATTTTTATTCTCACAATGGTGTTTTATTTTAATAAATCCAATTTCACAATTTTGATAGATGATATTAATTGAAAAATATATATTATATATTGAAAAAAAATTAATTAACTCAATTTATTTTATAGGCATAATCCATGATGAAATTTAATTTATTATATAAAAAAATATTTTTTAATCGATGTTCTCCTCCATTTTAATTGTTGTAATATTTAGAAATAAAATAATTAAATTATAATAACATTTATATAAGAAAATTAAAAATAAATTTTAAAAATGGAATATCTAAATTATATTGGGGTAATTTTCTGATGAATTTATATGATGTTTCATTTTTAATGAATAAAATCAAATAATGAATTTCTAAATCAAATTTAATTTTTGATTAAATAATGTAAAACAATAAAAAAATTCAATTTTCTTAAAAATAATATTTAATCAATACAACATCTATTAATCCAATTAAGGTCATTGTAATAATTTTAATAATGAATTTATATATCTATATAATTAGTATGCTTTTGAATGTATTTACATTATAAAAACGATTTCTTTTCACGTTTGTGTGACAAATTGTAAATAATTTGTACACTTATGTGAATTGATTGTTGAAAAATATATTTTATATTTTCAGATATATTAATTTTTAAAGTAAATTATTTTAAAAATAATTTATTATTGAAATGGTTAGTGAAAATTGTTATTGTTAATGAGAGTTCCTAATGTACAAACATGTTTACAAAGTGGTTAAACAATGAATATGTGGTTAGAAAATTACCCAATGATTTTACTACACGAATTTTATGGCCATATTTATAATTCATCCACACATGAATCTAATTTAATGTAATAAAAAAACTTTTTGTATGTAAAATTTTGGTACTCCTAACATCTTTAATAAATTTCAAAATGTATTCTCTACCCAACATATAAGAGGTCACCCACTCACCTAACCATATAAAACTAAATATCACTATAGTTATGAAACTAATAATCCTTTTAAATCCTACCCAACCTAATATATTTTTATATGCTTCATTCTAGGCATAAAACAAAATTAATAATGAATTGGTGTAAACCTAATCAATATACATAATGCATATGAAATGTTCTTCTGAAAGAATTGTTTAATTTCCTTTTCCAAAACATTAAATTCATTTTATACCATTATATTATAATAAACCAAGTATTATTGATATATTATTGTCGGTTTCTCTTTTATGTATGAATTAAAACTTTACAATCTTCCATAAAACTGATTCCAAAATCATTATTCATATGAATGGAGTTTAACCACCTCATTGACTAATCTGGTTCATTTTTTCTTTTTCATCAATTAAATATGGCGAATGTCAATGTATCCATAGTTTAAAGATGATACATATTATAATTATTATGATATCATTACTCTTTAATTATTATATCACACAATATGTCATTATTTACATTTTGTGAAATATGATAATATCGTTTGGGTGTTTGGAGGACTACCACCTCACAACACAATGTTATTCATTAATGATTTACTTGTAATGTAGAGACTTGTGGTATGGATAATAAATAATATATATATGAAAAAAATGATAGATTATTTAAATATATATATATATATATAAATTTTTTTTTATACAATATGATAAGAAAATGTAAATAAAATTCATGTGTATGTTGGACCTACAGTCTCCCTAATGTTGTACATAATTATCTATGACCAAAATTTATCAATATATATATATATAATGATTTTATATTACATTTAAATAATTTTACACTTTAACCGGCTGATTAAAAAAATGATCTATTTAACAGGGTAAAATAAATACTCCAAATATATATGAAATACAGGGAACATAACAACTGAAACAATGTAAATAATGAATTTTTATTAATAAATGAAGGATACGATGATATAAAATAATCATATTTGATATAATACATATTAATTTGGTTTTTTTATAAGTTAATAATTTGTTTAAAACAATTATAATGGAGGATAAATCTAGTGTAACCAAAAAGAAATTTCTAGGTAATGGACTTCATCTCATTTCACATTCTATATATTCTTAATCTTCTTTATGTGGCACTTCACTTTCATTTTATTTATATACTTCTCGATTAAAATTTAATATCATGAGTTTTGTATTATCGATGGTATTTTAATATTAAATTTTTATTTTCTAATCCAATATAACTGCAAATGAAAATTTTAATGTGGTAAATTTTATTTTTAAATATCACATTCTTTTATGATCGCTAACAATATATTAGAACTATATAATTATTATAAATTTTTTTCAACTTAAATTCAATTTCAATTAAATATCTATATTATTTGTTAGAGATATAATCTTTTCCTAAATTATATATCATTTTTATATCTGGTATTTACTATTGAAATTATTTTACTATCTTGAGAAACTTATATAAATCATTACC
Organism: Viscum album; assembly: GCA_963277665.1. Lineage (NCBI taxonomy): Eukaryota > Viridiplantae > Streptophyta > Magnoliopsida > Santalales > Viscaceae > Viscum > Viscum album. Next base: position 1,701,426,439 of record OY728163.1, on the reverse strand, counting down.
ATTTAGTCAATATGAAAATTTCATAAGGATCTTTTTTTATTAATTAAATAGATAAAATTATATATAATTAATTCGTATAACATTAAATAAATTGGTTCCATACCTATTATTGAAATCCGCTTGATGAAATAGAAATATCATGAGATGAATCAGTTGGCTAAATCAGATGGGTTTATAAACATTATATTTGAAACTACCATGAATCATGACATATGATAATTATTATTTTACATAATTTTGTATTATGGTTTTCAAATCCTATATAAATTCATTATCAAATTATCTATTGATGCATATCAGTATCAATTATTTATTAAATAGAATGTGTTTCCAATTACTTTTGATATTGATTATGAAATATATATCCAAATAGACATGTTATTTAAATGGAATGTTTTTTAGCATTCAATAGTTGTTATTAATTATTGCCTCAAAATGTATTCTGTTTTAAATACTTTATTATAATCATTTGAGGTTACACTTATATTTTTATTTCAATTTTTTATAAAAAATAGATCATTTAATGACTTTTGTTGGATTAATTTTATAAGATATTAAGAATATTTGAATTTTATTTAGTATTTCAAAATGTTAAATTGGTATCTTGAATATATCTGGTTTTGTAAAATTTCTAAACCGGTCAGTCCTTTTGGATTGTACCCAATGAATCTCGGCTAATTTAGTATAGTGTAGAATCAACTCTAGGTTAATGGGGTGACTTCTGTTTCATAAATCATGATACAATGTGTGATATACTAATTAAATTATTATATTTATATAATTAATATAAAATATAAATAATAAATTCATCATTATTACTAATAGTGATATGTGTAATTGAAAAACAGATTTTATTTGTTTGCGATGTGGCAATTCATCATAAACTAGAATGATGATTTCTTAACCCATTTTATGGATGTGAATATATTTATAACTCATTATCCTAACATAAGAACATATAAAAATATATAACATTCTCACGTTAATTTTTCATCATGTAATATTTATAAGTTAGGGACTTGTATGAAGAAATAATAAATATATATTATTGATGAACATCACCACATTTTTAGGTATCCCCCATAGATTTTCAATATAACCATAATTGGATAGACTAATATCAAATATAAAGATAATATTATGGGATGAATGATTTTAAGAATTTATTTTTAATGGGATTGGCTAAAAAATATTTTCATATAGTGTGATGTGGAGAGGAGTGGGTGGTCATTAAATGTGTGGTGACTCAGACACTTATTATTTTTTTAAAAACATCTAACCACATTTATTAAATATAAACAGTCTATAGAATATTATTATAGATAATAATATCAAGTAAAAGGTATAAATATGTCAATAAAATTTTATTTAAAATATATTTCATTTTTGACCTTGTATTTGAAATATAACCCCCCGGTAAAGGCATATGTACCTAAAATTCTTTAAATATTTTCTTACTATTTTTATCATAAATTATGGTGAAAATGTATGTTAACCATATTAGAAATATTTATTTATGATAATTAAAAACACACAATCCTATTTTCCAATATATATTTCATTAATTATTAAAAATAAATTTAAAATTGATCCCCTAGACAAAATGATAAAACTTCTTCATAAAGAGATAATGTTCAAAAGCATAAAATGATTATATAAATGATTTAAAATTAACATTACTTCCATTTAGCTAAATTGGACTATTTAATTTATAATTGAAATAAATCTACGATAAATAAATTTAAATATAATATAAATTCATAAATAAATAAAACAATAATGTGGTTTTCAATAAAAATATAAATACATTCAATATTCATAAAAGGGAAACTATTTAGTTAAAATGAAAAAAATGCACAAAGATAAATTTCAATGATTAATTAATAAATGATTCACATATTATCAAATTAGTTTCTAATCGAATGAAAAATTAATTCGATTAATTTTTAAAAAAATAAATATATGTATATTTTCAAAATAATATTTTTGAATGATATAAATGCTAAAAAAATTAAAACATTTTTTGAATATATATCTGTTTATATAAAAACCATATAATTAATATATAATTAGAAATTTACTATTAATATCAATAAAATTTATGGCTATATTATAATTTTTATGTTTAAATAACTAATTTAATAAAAAATATTGGTGTTGTTAAAATGATGTGTTGTGTATAACACAAGATAACATAGTCTAACATGTACCAAAAGATCAAAAAAGTGGTTCATGTAATGAAATATATCAATGTAAATTGAAATATTTTAAAAATAATAATATATAAAAACATTGGATGTTAAAATGAATCTATAATTCTTTAATCCCACAAATTCACTTGGAAGAAAACCCAAACATTAGTGGTCCTACCTTAGTATAGATATTTTTTATTCAAAAAAATTAGATGTAGAAAAATAATAAACATAATGTTTCATATGAAATCGAAAGAAAGTCTGACATGAAGATACTTGACTATATATATTTTAAAAAATTAGAATCTATTAATGAATTCATAACATGAAAATTAAATTAAATTCATTTAAATATTATCACCAAAAGATGATATTTTTTCCTATAAGTTTTATTAACTATTGATTTGAATTGTAATTTTTTATACATTGGTATTAATAAATAATGATTTCATATGATCTCTCCAATATTAATAATTATATCTATCTATTACAAGTGGAATATTTTGATTAGTATTCTCTATAATTCCAATTTCAAAAATAACCACCATACTAAAAAAATAATACGATTCATCGACCTATTTATTATTTTAAGGAGACTGAGAAACTAAATATCAAATAATTTTGATGAACTAAAAATTATTTTCTCAACATTATTAAAAAACTTATATAATATTATTAATAAAATTCTTCCCAATATAGGACATTATGTAATCTTACATGTGGGGATTAATAAAATTATTAAAAAATATAAATTTTTTAATCCACATCAATTATTAAAACAATCAGAAATACTGAATTTTTATCATCCCAACATCATTGGGACACCTCTCGGTCATCGGTCCACATAAAGGCCTTTGTACCCCATCAAGTGGTGCATTCAATAGACCAGAAAAAATCTACAGGGATAAAACATTATAAGGGGATTTAGAGAAATCACATTCACCAAAGTAGATCTAACAAATTTGGATGATTCAGTGGGTATTTTTTTACCATTAGAACTAGACTATGCATTCACAAGAAGCCTAGCCGAACTACAATGTGATGGGGGAGAGCTGTGATAATGATGTAGACGTTGGGGAGGGTTAGTCCCGAGTATTTATAGTATTGTTGAATTTCTCTATGATCATCGGATGATGAAATGTCACAAAGTATATGGGCTATGATAAGGTTCCACTTCTCCCATTAAAAGAGGGATTAAGAAAAATTAATTAAAAATATATGGCCTTCATGCTCTTCGAGGTAGATCAACACAAAAAGAAATCAGAGCATGTAAAACTCTAATAATGTACATGATAAAAATCGGAATTCATAATTAAATAAATTTTATATGTCATACAAAACAAAATTAAAATAATAACTACTACAAAAAATTAATGTGTGTTTTATTCCAAGAAAATTATAGTTATGAATTATAAATTATATACACCCTATAAGATAGAAATGAAATATTATAAAATAAATGATAATTGGAATCCTAAACCCAATCCAACATATCATAAATCCTAGTACATTATATTACATGAATTAAATATATCAAAATGTTAAAAATCACAATTCTTGGATACCCCTTACATAAATAAATTTAAAAGATTAAGAGTGAATGAAAAATTATGATATTCCATATTATATTCATTATATAATACCATGATAATCGAGTTATGTTTTTTAACAAATTCTATAAATATGAAGAAAAATTCTATGTTCCACATGGGAGACCTTGAGAGAAAAGTATAAAACAAAATATTTAATACAAGGCACCATAACAGATCATAAAATTAATACTCAAAATTGATAGATCATATATGAAAATGATGAATGAATTATTACACAGATTATATTAACATAAAACACTATTTATATCATGGACTCAAGAAATCCAAAACATCTTGAATGATCCACTTATTTTCGTATTCTCTATGAAAAAATAAATCTAATTTAGGTGAACTAACAACTATTTGACCACTCAAATGTCATTGTTTATAATGATAAAGGTAAATTATTCAATATCTACAATGATAAAACCACATTTCTATATATACTAATGATCTAATCTATCATGGATTTTGTTCACAAAAATTTGAAAATTTAAATTTTTGAGAAACATATAGATTACTATATTTTCAGGATTAAAAAATATCTATGTTTTCAATTTCAAAAAATATCATGTATTCCAAAATTTTCTAATAATTGGTACTACAGAAAACCTCAGATTATAGATATTTAATTTGGTTGTTTTTTAAATGAAAAATATATAAATCAAGACAGTCATGTCATTCAAAATGAATGATGATGAGTATTAAGAATTTGATTATAATATATAATATGAATCATTGTCAGAACACTTTAACATTTCTGTGAAACCAAATAATCCAAATTTCTAGTATAATGTTATCAAAGGAAAAAAAACTAATTTAATACAATAATTATAAGTTTTTTATTTATATGATAATAATTAAACCTTATTTTGACCACTTATTAATCCATTTTATCCTTTGACATCATACTCATTTATTAAATTATTTAATCAATATTGATTTTTTTGGGATAAAAAAAATCTGCACATTGAATCATCTTCTATAAAAATATACCATTTATGGTAGAATGATTTTATATTCACTTAAATAAATTAATAATCATTGTATGATGATCCATAAATTTTTCATAATTACTAAAAATTCCATTATATATGACTGATAAAATGAATATTAAAATTTAATAATAAAACAAACATATAAAATGAATGTATCATTGCATGGAAAAAATTTCAACTAACCAAAATTTATAATACTGCAATTTTTTGTCAACATATATAAATTTATTGGGTGTAATTAATTGATTTTAATATTTATTACATCATTTTTTTCAAATAAATATTATTGATATGAATACTAAATAATAATAAATTTACAAAGGCATAATTCAATAAATGGGTATAATAGAGTTTTTCATGATATTAAATTATTTCTAGAAATTAATATAATATTTTCTAAAATGTTTTTAATTTTTTTAAAATTATTATTATCGATCAATGAATTTTATTTTCTATTTTTATAAAAAAATATTAAAAATTTTATTGTATTATGAATCATTTGTTAATAAAAAATATAATATGTTACCAAAATGAATATTATAAAATCATGAGGTCTTACATTATTCCACCCATATGAGAATTTCCCAATCAATATTTTGGTACCCCAATAAAAAATGGGATGAAAATCATGTATCAGAACATCATTTTTCTATATTGCTTCCAAAAATTTAATGTTTTGATACAACACGTATACTAGGAGAGTGTCTTGATCCAGATGACTAACTGTTTACTCCATAAATTAGTGACCCATGATATTCTTGTATATATAGTACATATTTCTAGATTAATATTTAGTATATTTGAAATATACAGGTTTTAGACAATAATGGTTTGATATGTTTGGATAATACTTAAATAGTCTTCTTATTTCATAAAATATATTCCACACCCCCTAATAACATACACATTTAGTACACTTCATATAAATAACATAAATAACCATTTCATCATAACCTGGAAAAATGACACAAAATATATTTTGAGATATGATTTTCAGTAAGGGATAAAATATGAAATGGAAATTGATGATCATATGAAGTCACCTGATATGAAAAATGGTTTTAGATCTTGAACATAACATGAAGGGTTCCTAAGAAATTTAGAAATATTTATAAATATGTGTATCAGAGATAATCATTACCATATTAAATATGGGCATCGTATGATTGATAAATCATTATAAACCAATCCTCAAAATAAGATAACATTATATAATTTTTTAACAATAATAAGTAAAAATCCAATTAATATATCAGTGTTAACAAGAAAGAAAATAAAATCAATGTTGATATGAAATCCCAAAATAATTTTACATTATACAAAAAATTTATAATAATAACATATTTCTCATAGTGCATCAAGCTCATCGACAATATTAACTATTGTATTAATCATATTGTCTTGTTTACCATGCTAGGTCATGCATATCATCTATTTTCCTATAATTATTTCATGATATATATGTCATTGACTAATGTGTTTTTGGCTGATATATATCCAGACCTGAAAATAAAATATATATTTTTGAGTTAGATTATCATACAACATTCAACATTTCTTTAGCCTTGAAAAAAATGTATTTTTAAATCATCATAGTAATTGGAAAACCAATCTCCCACAAAAACATTACAATGATTATGGGATTATTTTCATTGTTAATATAACATATGACCTCATTCATACATGGATGTGACTAATGAGAGGAATTATTGAAGTTGGAATAAAAAATATTTATTTGATTTGAGGAAAATAAATTATTTTTATATGTAAATTTTGTAGAATATATAGGTTCTAATGGTATTCGTGGAAAAATTTTAACCAAAGGAGTATCACTATTAATCCAGTAAAGGGAGTATACTAAACCAAGAAGAAAAATAATGAATTCTATATAGTAGTATCTCTATGAAAACCAAGAATGATTTATTTCATTTGTGATCAATGGTTGTGTATTTAATGACTCCACAAAGGGTTTTTGTATTTGAATAATGGTAGAGATTTTAAGGATAATACGATATAATATTTTTTCATAGATTGTTTTTATATGCAACATGATATGAAATTAAAATTATTAAATTAGTACTCTCATATAAAGGCTATAATAATATATTAATTTACTTTTCAAGTGAATGGTATCTCCATAAAAAATATTACGCTACATGAACATCATAGTGAGTGCAGTATTTCTTGATGGAAAATCCACCATTATGGTATGGGTAATTGTGACTAGGCAGTTTTTTATGTTCATTTTCGTATATATATGATCCCTATTCTAATAATTAGTGAAATATAATTTATTTTGAGAGAATTATCCCCAAAATAATTCTTTTAAGACTACGAATTATCCATGATGGAGTTATTCAACCTCGGAATTGGATTTTAGATAAGGATAATGTCATGAAGGATGACGTACAAAATCATCCAGGTTCAATGTATGGTGTTTATGGATGATAGATGTGGGGAACTAGAGTTTTAAAATAAATAGGGGATCCTAAAGCATTTTCAATATATTTTGTAAGGGTTTTCATGATGAAGCATAATATGTTCATGGATAAACAAAAATAATTAACAAATGTCCTCTCAACAAGGAAACATCAATGTGGTGAAGTGTACATTATCTTTCAGGTGAGAAAAATGCTTCATGGAACAATAATGTGTAAAAATATTCTCATTCAAATTATTTCAAAAGATGATTCTTTTGATGGGCCATGTTGATCACTTATATTAAAATATCTCTGAGATGGAAAATATTTAATGGTTGTAAAACAAGAGGGAGATTGATTCCATTACATGCTTCGTAAAAGTAGTGAATATTACTAATTTTTTATATCGACACATAACTATTTTATTTTCACTTACATGACATATTATATAGGTATTTTTCATTTAATTTCCATTAATTTTTTTTGGGGATTCCAAATCTTTTATGGAGGAATGTGTGAGTTTTCATAAATTGGGCAAAACCGTGAGCCCAATTCCTGTTTTAAAAATAATTTTTTTATTATTATAAAATTTTCATTTTTTTATATTGTTCACCCATTTTAATTCCTAAATAGCCTCCCATGATATATTAACATCAACATTGCAATTTGGATCCTCTAGAAATAAATAATCAAGGTTTATAAGGGTTTTTATTTAAGGGACTGGGACTGCCAGAAATCCCAATTTCAGTTTTAAAAATAAAATTTGATTAATTAATAAAATATTCATGTTTGGTGATTTTTAGGTGATTACAAGCCTCAACCAATCCGATTAAACTCATTTGTGGTAAAATTATCCTCCCACCCACTGTAGAGTTCATATCCATTGTGATTGAGTGAAGAACATCGTATGGTTTCTAAAATCTGCCATATTTGAGGAAGTATGTTTTTTCCATCATAACTCTCTCAAATATTACCCTTTTCCACCAATATAGTTCTTGAAATACCTCCATAACCTTGTTCGACCTACCCTGTAATTGTGGAAATATTCAATTTCATCTTCTGGTGTATTTGGTGAGATTCATTCGAAATCCCTCAAGAAAGTTAGTCCATTCCATTCCACTTTTAAGTTGTTTAGGGTATCGTTCAATTTGATTAGGACATATTCCTTTTTTATGAAGAAATTAATAATCAAGGGGTAGGGTTTCGAACATAACGTTTAAACATGGGTCTTCATGGTCAATTATTGTGGGTTTAGGTTTTTTCAAAGCCCCAATAGGTGAGAAAATGGTGTGACTTGATTTCTGCACATTGATTCAAGGGTTTTCATTACATTGGTATGTGATTCCATATTTTATTCAATCTATGTGATTATGAAGGTGTATTTATGATATTTTCATTCTTATTTAATTTGATTAATGCTGTAAAAAAGTGTTTAAGTGGTGATGGTATTGTCAGTGAAATTTTAATGCCAGTTTCATGTGAAATCTAGTTGTTTTTCATATAAATCTATTGTTGGTTCATTAAGGTATGACCTATAATTATTTAGTTGATTATATTTAACTATATTAAGGCTAAAAATAATGTCTTCAATTTTATTCTTCATCTTTTATTTCTGTGAAATTGGGTTTGGGTCACGTTTGTTATGAAAATGATTTTTGAGTATCAAATCGGTCTTGGATTAGGTTCTAAACATGGATATTCTATGTGATGTTTATTGGGGGTTGTTTTATAACTCATGTAATGGGTTTAAAGAAATTTTTAAGGTTCTATAAATTATGTTTTAGTTATTGTGATTATTCACATGGTGTTAATGTGGGGTTTTCAATGAGTTTTGGGTGAAAAACAATGAAATATTTGGAGAAGTTGTTTTTATTGAAACTCAATGTGTTTTGATGTATGTTAGATATGGTATAAAATTTTTATAGTTGCATTACATAGTGTCACGTTCCGCCATCACCAAGATGTGGCAAGGGATTTTAGATTTTCCGACCCTTCCTTCTTCATGCTGAAGGAGAGATAATGACCCCCAAGACACACCTTCAATAGGCCCTATAGTGGACACTATCACCTAGGGTATCGAATCAATCAAAAGATGTAAGGAATTACCATTTTTGTTTATAGGATCGGGAGTGGAGATAATAAATCCCAGCAACACCAAAATTGGAGACAAATGTAAAGCCCATGAAAACCATACCCATATGCATGTCACAAAATTAAAAGCCAGAATGTAAATGGAGATTACAAAGGTAAAGTACCAAATATAATAAAAACAACAACTTCTACTGTCCCAATGTCCTAGCTATTAATGCCATGCACGATCCATAAAATCCTCCTAGAAACATAAAAGTAGTTTTATATATGTATGGTGAGCATAAAAGTATACTCAGTAGGGATTTCTAGAGACTCTCGTGAACATGTGGGGAAGATTTCTAATTCCATGTGTGAATAAAGATAATAAAGCAACTAGAAAGGAAAACTATCCACCCAAGGCTCACCAAGGCACACTCCCCAAATATCATAGTCATGTAATGTATAGCAATTGCACATCGATGTTTGGGTACCTCATGCCATTGTCCCACTGGTTATTGGATACATCCTATGAATCGATCCAATCCCGCCATTCTCACCGCAGTCCCACTTCCACACCCCACCCGCACACACCTAGGACACAGCCACACATACAGCCTACAAACTCCTCGGCCACAACCACCATACCGTGTACAAACACCTAGGCCAAAACCACCATGTGTAACCATTCCTGCCAACACCTGGTCTTGAACAACTTTTGTCACGCCTGAAGACACCTGGGTCTCATCCCGAAGACTCTTGGGAAACAACATTCCTGCACACACCTGGGCCAACCACCACAACTACCCTACCCGAAGAATTGTGGGATATATTGGAACTCATTCCCTCACAACCTATCCAAATAGTATTGGGATATTTGGGAAAGTGAGAAGAAAAGGATCTAATAACCAGCCAGTCATAGGAGTGTTTGGAAAAACACCCACCCCCAAGAAAATGGGGGTGTTCAAAACTAAGTGCTCAACTTTGGTGGGGAACGAATAAGATACATGAAACTAAAAATATATGTATGGGTAACAATCAATCATCCAAATCTAGTGTTACCAAAGCCAACCTATCCAAGAACACCCTTTTTACAATTCATTCATAAAAGAAAAGCACAACACTCACGACCAGTTCACAAATAGTCCCCAAAATCAATTCCCCATTTAAACCATTCTTTTTTTCATGTTCATGTGATCAAAATAATGTTGAATCTATAATAATAGGAAACTAACCATCATAACTACAATCTAGAGAAAAAGAAACAGTCAAACAACAATTTAAGCATTCAGACCTGATTCTCTGGTAATATCACAACAACAATGGGATCCGTGAGATACCTCATAATACCAGAACCAAACAATGCCTTGAGATATAGCCCCAAAAAGCATCAGATTGACATCTAAAAACCGTTCCAAATCAAAGAATCCCATCCTCATCCACCTAACCTTATGATCATGTAGCAATAAAACACACCCACTACAAAACATAGTAGGGAAACATCCAGATTCAAGAACATTATTCATTAGGTTCATCTTTTTTCTGGTTAACCGGGGTGACCACACAAGGATTTATGTCACTAGGCATCCATTTAACCAACCAAGTTCAGGTGATTAACCAATTTCCATGTTACAATCATTTAATCATCACAGAAGAAAAGGTTTCATTAGTGCATAAGGAACGACCACCAACGGCCATGATATTCAGGGAACATAAGCCCATGCAGTTCACAACATATAGAAATTATAAACGAGTATCGCAGAATTTTTAATCACACAACATCATTATTTAACAATCTGTTTATTATCTTTTTTAAGGTTTAGTTTAATCCACCACCATAGAAATAGTAACGTACCCACCCTGCATGATAGACAATAAGGAGAGACTAAGGAAAATATGTACTTGTTTGATTCAGGATCGACGTTATTCTCCACGCACCAAGAACTGGGGATGCACAAATTTTGTGTGAGGAGCATTCAGGACTCCATGGATGTGGAGAAAAACTCCCGCACATGCGCAACATAAGCCTTGGGAAAGAGGGACTCCAAACACACAAGGAAGTAAATTAGATGAGCCAATAGAAGAAGAAGAAGGAATTCACATGCAATATATGGATGATATCTCATTGTGATAGGATATAGAAATTTGAATGGATTTAAAGTCAGATCAAGGTTTCACCATGGGGTTGGGTGGATACACACGACTAAATTTATAGTTTCATAATAACTCTCATCAGGAAAAGGAGGTAATAGCTATGAATTTAAACTATTTTATATAAATAGAGGGGAATGTTACATGGACACACACGTGGGTCTGTTGAGGGTCACCTAACTATTAAGAATATTAAACATTGATTATGGGGTGTAAAACGGCCTTGAACCACTTCAAAGAGGTTAAGAAGTCCTAAAAGTGGTGTTATAGGAAAAGTTGTAGAAGAAAAACTCAACAAGGTGGTGTGACACCGATCGGTCGCACCGATTGGTGACACACTGATTGGTTGCATAGATCTGGGACACACCGATCGGTCACACTGATCGGTCGAACCAATCGGCGACACACCGATCAGTCACACCTATCATGTAACAACGATCATTTAACACTGATCATTGACACACCGATCTTGTCACGTAGACCGGTCGCGTCGATCGTGTCGCGCACCGAAATGACATCCTGCTATTGATACACCATCCATAGGATCCTGAATTTGGCAAAGGGATGGACAATGTGGGTCTGGACCATCACATCAGATACCTATCAAATTATTCTAGCCCTCGAGAATCAAAACTAGACCCGAAGATAATAGGGGGTTTGAGCAACCACCTAAAATGATAACTCTCAATATTGGACCTCATCGACATATACGAACACCTTTCCCTTATGAAACCATGAGAAATTTAAGGGTAAAGCTATCATGTCATATGGGATTGGGAGTTTCTTCCACCATGTCAAGATAATATCCCCTTTGGGCAGCACTGACTCGGCCACATGGGTTTAATCACATCCACATTAATGCGTCATTATTAGGGATCAGGTCTTCCCCTCCACATAGTCAGGACATTTCACATGCATTTAGAGAATATGTAAAACCATACATTCTAAAGTTATTAATGTAATGTTGTCCATCACAAACATGTACAACAAAACAGAACAAAACTCAAAATAGCTCTAGGTATTGGGCACACATTTGTGCCTCCCACTCCCAGGTACTCTCATCAAACCCACCATTTCTCTACAACACATGAACTAAAGGAATGGTCCATCCCGGGAGCACCATCTCCTCATGATCCTTTATCCTCACTAGTCTCTCCAAAAAAGTCATGTCGTCCTCGATATCCATCTTTCCCCAGTTGAGGACATGTGAATCATCATGTAGATACCGACATAGTGGTGACACATGGAAGAATTCATGTATTCTCAGTAGCAGATGTGGTAGCGCTAGTCGATAAGACACTTCTCCGACCAACCTTCATACATCAAATGGTCTGATGAACCTTGGATAACATATAATCCCCCTTCCAAACCTCTATTACCCATACTGAGGGGAGACTTTCAATAATTCATGGTCCCCAACCCCGAACTCCTATGTCCTTCTCCTATTATCGGCATATGAATTCTACCTGTCCTCAGCTTCCTTCAACATCTCCCGTATAAGATGAACCATCTCCATCATTCTTTGCACCACTTCCAGGCCATGAACACTTGTTTCCTCAACCTCGTTCTAGCACACAGGTTATCAACATGGCCTCTCGTACAAGGCTTCAGATGGAGCCATGCCAATGGTATTGTGATAGCTATTATTGTAGAAAAAATCTAACTTATTCAAGTGTTGCACCCACGATTCCCCAAAGTCCAGGATAATTGCCCGTAGCATATCCTCCATTGTCTAGATTTTGTGCTCTGTCTATCCATCTGTCTGGGGGTGGAAAGTAGTGCTAAGACATAGTTGAGTGCCAAATGCATGCTGAAATACCTTCCATACTCGTGAGGTAAATCATGCATCCCTATCCGAGACTATGGACCTCAGAACTCCATGAAACCACACCACCTCATCCAAGTACCTCTGTGCTAAGGCATCCCATGCACTCGACTAATAGATTTCAATAAAGTGAGCCGATTTCGTTAACCAGTCCACCACTACCCAGATTGCATCACAGCCTCCATGAACCTTTTGTATTCCTATGAATAAATCAATCAATATGTCATCCCACATTCATTTGGGGATATCTAAATGTTGTAATAAACTTCCTAGAACACAATGTTAATCCTTCACCTACTGACACAATAGGCACTTGGCCACGAACTCTTCCACCACCATCTTATCATCGGGCCTCCAAAACGGAATCCTCAAACACTTGTACATCTTAGAAACTCCCAGGTGCATCGCTAGGAGTGATTTGTGGAACTCACTAAAAACCCCCTTGCACATCACCTATGGAAAAAATATCTTCTCTAGGAAAAGCATCTGATTCTTCCCATCCTCTGTCCATCCTTCCAGAGCATTGCCTTGCTTATCCCAATCGCGCATAACTTCACTCTCTAAGTCTCCCCACTGAGACTCCTACACCAACTGTAGGATAGAATATCACTCTATAATCTGAAACAGAAAACCTCTACCACCATCCACCCTTACCTCCAGGTGTAGTACATCCAACTCCTCCATCGCCTTCCAAGCGTCTGAAGACTCTCGAACCACATCCTTTTGTGACTTCATGCTCAAGGAATCGGTCACCAAATTCCATTTTCATTAGGTTTAGGAATTCTTGATGTTGTAATCCTGATTGAAATCTACTGACCATCACTGTCGTAAGTTTAGGTCCCGCTGTGAGAATATATACATCAAGCGTTTTTGATTCATGAAGACCAAAAAGCGCTCCCCGATGAGGTAATGCTGCCACAATTTTTGTGTGAAAATGACTACTGCAAGCTCTAAATTGTGGGTGGCATAATTTCGCTCATGGGGATGTAGATGTTTAGACCCATAAGAGATCACCCCTTGTCATTGCATCAGCACACCCCGAGGCCTGGTCTTGATGCATCACAAAACTTATCATATGTCGCCCCATCTTCCATCAACCTCATCACTGGGGAACATAGTAACATCTCATTCAGATAGCTGAAGGCTGCATCACACCACCCATTCCAAATGAAAGCCTAGTCCTTCTTGGTCATATCTGTCAAAGGTGATGTAACTCAGGAGAAGTTGGGCATGAACCTCCGATAGTACCATGCTAGTCCAAGGATTCTATGAACCTCTACCACGTTCTTTGTTGATTCCCAAGAAACAAACACCTCAACCATCTATGCTTCCACCTCTATTCCCTAGTCAGACACAATGTTCCCAAGGAAGTTCACTTTTCGCATCCATAAATTTCATTTGGACAACTTCCCAAAGAGTTGGCGTTGTTGTAGGACCTCTAAAACCATTCTCAGGTGCTCAATGTGATCCTCATCTAATCATGGGTAGATCAGGATGTCATAAATAAACACGAATACGAACTAATCCAGGTATTTTAGGAAGACGGGATTCATGACTCCCATGAACAAAGCTGGAGCATTCGTAACTCCGAATGACATGACCGCAAACACAATGTGCCCATATCTGCATCTGAAGGAAGTCATCGAGATGTCACCCTCCATCACACTCTACTGGTGATATCCCGACCAAAGGTCAATATTGGAGAACCACTATACCCCTTTTAATGAGTCGAAAAGGTCATCTATCCTTGGGAAAGGGTAACAGTTCATGACCATTACCTGATTCAGTCTCTTGTAGTCTATGCAGAGTTGGAGACCACTATCTTCCTTTATTGCGAATAAGAATGAAGCACCCCATGCTGATGCACTTGGTCAAACAAAACCCTTCTTCATCAGATCTTAAATCTCAATCCGCAACTCCTGCAACACAGAAGGTGACATCTAGTATGGATCCTTTGAAATTGGATGTGCACCGGGTTTCAATTCTATCCAAAACTCAACACTACGTCGAGGCGGTAGAGTCGCCACCTCTGTAGGGAATACGTCTATAAACTCACTGAAGATCCCAGGGACTTCCACTATTTCTGTATCCACTAACTACATTGATAGTGAAGCTAAACAATGAATGGAGGGTCTCCTCTTTCATGTTACTTTTCTAGTAACCCCTCTCGCCGATGAAGGTTATGCATCAGCCACCCAAATATAAAAATCCAACCCTTCATTGAAAGAAGTCAATGATGGAACATATAGATAATAACTATTCAATTATAAGGATGAAATCGTATGGATGTATCTACAATATTAGAAGATCCTTGATAGACTGATGTAGATCTTTAATCACTTTACGACCTCAGAAAACATAAAACAAGTAGGTCTGAACTCCGACAAGTGTGCTTAGCACCAGGGGCATTAGGAGTCTCTCAGTTTCTAAACCATGAGCATGGGATAGACTGGGTGCAAAAAAAGAGCGTGAATCTCCTATATCGAACAAGGAGTATTCAAGAGTACTAAACAAATCGATCGTAGCTGGAATGACTTCTGGCCCAGCTGGAACTACTGCCTCTGTGGCGTGCAACAGCCCACACCCAGTTCCACTGCCTCTTGGTTGTTGGCTACCTCCCCGACCATGCCCTAGTAGAGGTCCTTGAGGAGTGTCCTGAGGACAGTCTCCTCCTAGAATGTCTGCCCTCGGAGGATCGGGATCATGTTTCCCCTGCTGCTACTGCTGAAAGGGCCTTGCTAGAAACTACTACTACTAAGGTGGGCACTGAACCAACCCACCCACTATGTACTTTACTTGGTCCGGTAATTGATTCTAAATGTTCCCACAGATTCCACAGATGAAGAATCTTAGTCCTAGGCTGGAAATGAACAGGTGAGGTCTGGGAGATTAGAACTGGAACTACTGGGGCCTACTACCTACTAGTCAAAACCAGAGGGCCCTGACCCTGGAGGCCTGCTACTAATGGATTTCCCCTTCGATGAGCCCAACTATATTCCCTTTCACAATAGACCTCCCAGAGTGTGCATCCTCTACACCACTTCCACCTTCTTCTGAACCACTAAGTACATCAGTAGGGTAATGGGAGTAATAACATAGTAGAGAGAAGGCTGAATTGCCTCCTCTAAACATCTCTCTCGAGACTCCTCATTCGGAAAGATGTTGGGAGTAAAGCGAATGAGATACATGAACTTGATCCCAAACTATCTCATTGACATAATCCCCTTCTAGAAGGATATTAGTTCCTACCACTACTCATCCTTAATCGTGGAATAGACGAATTCTGCATGGGACACCTTCTCGACGTCCTCCCATGTAACCTCAGCCTACCTCTTCTCCCCAAAATAAAGTTTCCACCACTGACGTGCTGCTCTATGCATCTGGATCACAGCCAGAGGAAACCAATACTCTGTTGAAGCCTGGATCAAGCTGAAAGCTATCATCAGCTCATATAGCTAACTCTCTGTCTCCATGTATGAGATGCTGCCCTCGTACTTCTTGAGGTTTTGCTGCCGAAAGGATCTAAGAAACTTCTACCACTGATCATCATTATCATATTAGTCATCCCTCTTTCGATCATCCAATTCATCCTATTGGGCCTCGATTGCACATACTACTTGTAGTCGTCTGCCAGGTTCCATAACTGCAAGGTAAACAAGTAATGCCTAACACCGATTATTGTAGAATATTGTTCTTAAATTTTCATAGACTTATTATTCATTTTATATCACCAAATACCTATGAAACACAAGAACACAAGTCATTAGGATTCATGTTGATTCCCTAGGTTCTCTACCCTGCAATTAGTGTAGCCTTACATGGTCATTCGGTAGGCCTAGATTCCTTCCATCGGATCATGGGGAGCCCTAAAATTGCATGTCCTAGCCTGTATTACCAAGCCTATTTCAGGCACCAAGATCACCCAACAATGTTTTCCTACCATCCCATGCAATACTTAATGTTCCTATCCACATAATCCATCCTATCTCTATCCTCCCTTTGATACCATTCTGTCTCGACCCTCCTTCACCATGATGACGGAAGGGACAGTAGATATCTAGACCCTTCCTTCGTCAAGTTGTAGAAGAGACAATGAATCATGAGACCGACCTTCAATAGGCCCCGGAGTTGCGACTAGCCCCAAGGGTATAGAATCACACTTAAGATGGAAGGAATTACCATTTTTAGTTATTAGGATTAGGAGAAAAGATAGTAAATCCCAAAAACACCAAAACTGGAGATAAAAGTAAATCCCATGAAAACCATACCCACATGCATGTTAAAAAAGTAAAATCCACCAATTACAAGGATACTACAATGGTAATATACCAAAGAAAAGAAAAACAGAAACTACAACCATCCCAATGTCTGAGCTAGTACGACCATGCACGATCCCTAAAGTTCTCATGGAAACCTGAAAGCAGTTTTATATACGAAGGGTGGTCATACACGTCTACTCAAAAGGGGTAACCAGAGACTCTTGTGCACAAGTGGGTAGGAATTCTAATGCCATGTGAGAAGAGTGATAACCAAGAAACTAGCATGAAAAACTATCCACTCAAGGCTCACCAAGGAAAACTCCCCAAATAAAATAGTCATGTAATGTATAGTAATATCACATTGATGCTTGGGTACCCCACAACACATTACCACTGGTTATTGTAGACAACCAATGCATCGAACCAATCCCATCATTCTCACTATAGTCCCACTACAAGACCCTGCCCGCACACACCTGGGCTAAAACCACACATCCTGCCCGAAAAAACCTGGGACACAACCACCATCCCGCTAGAAAACACCTGGGCCACAACCACAACACCGAACAATAACTGCAAAAACCTAGGCTAGAAAAACTACTATCACGCCCGAAGACACATGGGAATCATCTTGAAGACTATTCAGAAACAACATGACCTCACACACCTAGGACAACAACCACAACTACTCTGCCCGAAGAATCATAGGCTATAATGGACCTCTGTCCATCACAACCTTATCGAAGAGTCTTGCGATATTCGGGAAAAGGTGTAGAAATAGAGCTAATAACCAGCCACTCAACGAAGTGTTGGAAAAAACTCCATCCCCCATGAAATGGGGGTGTTCGGCACTAACTGGTCATCTTGGGTTGGTCACAAAAAAGAATCATAAAACTACACATATATGTATAGCTAACAAGCTCTCATACCAACATAGTCTTTACAAGGACAACCTATCACAATAACCCATGTAACTATTCAATCATAAAAAAAGCACATCACTCAAGGCCCGGTTACAACTCATTCACAAAACCAATTACCCATTTAAACATTTCTTGTTTTCATGATCATGTGATCAAATTCAAGTGGAATATACACTATTGGGAAACTAACCATCATACATTTAAGACAGAGAAAGAGAAAGAGACAGACATCAATTTAAGCATTCACACCCGGTTCTCCTTTAAAATCACATCAACAATGGGATCTGTGAGATCCCTCAAAGTACTAGAACCAAACCAAACCTTGAGAAACATCCCCACACAGCTTCAAATTTACAACTAACAACCATGACACAATAGATAATATCATCCTCATCCACATCACCTCATAAGCATCTAGAAGGAAAAAACACCAACTACCATACAGAGAAGGGAAACTTCCAGATTCAACCACATTATTCATTAGGTTCTTCTTTCTGCTTGTTAACCGGGGTGACCACACAAGTATTTATGTTCACAGGGAAACCAACCGAGATTATTTGATTCACCAATTTCCATGTTACAGTATTTTAATCATCATATAAGAAAACGGTTCATTAATGTGCAAGGAAATACCACCAATGATCATGATTTTCATTGAGCATAAGCCCATATAGTTCACAACATATGGAAATTAAAAAAGAGTATAGTTGAATTTTCAAACACAACACATCATTCTTTAACAGTATATTTATTATCTTTGTTAATTTTTGGTTTCATCCATCACCACAGAAATTGTAGCATACCCACCATGCATGATACAAATTAAGTAGAGATGAAGGAAAATCCCTACTTTGTTGATTAAGGGTCAAATTTAATATCCATGCGCCATGAAGTGAGGATGCATGACTTGCAGGGGAGGAGCATCCAGGACTCCAGGGATGAGTAGAAAAACTCCAGCACAGGCACACAACATGCCTCATGAAGGGGGGAATCCAAACCGACAAGTAAGAAAAAGAGACTAGCCAAGAAAAGAAGAAGAAGGAATTATCGTGCGATATACAGATGAGATCTTCTTGTTACGGGATATAGAAATATGAATGGATTTATAGTCAGATTGTGGTTTCAGCAAGCAGTTGGATGGTTACACACGCCTGAATAAATTGTTATTTAATAACTCTCATCGGGAAAATGTGGTAGAAGCTGTGATTTTAGACGTTTTTATATAAACAGAGGGGAACATTACACGGAAACACAGCTGGGTCCGTTGAGGGTCGCCCACCCTTAAAAATTTAAATATTCATTATGGGGATAAAAACAGACTTGAAACACTTCCAAAAGGATAAAAAGGATTAAAAGTGGTTTTACAGGATAAAATTGTAGAAGAAAAACTCGACAAGGCTATGTGACACCGATAGGTCACACCGATCGGTGACACACCGATCAGTCACACCGATCATGGACACTCCGATAGGTTACACTGATCTGTGACACAACGATCAGTCGTACCGATCGATGACACACCAATCAGTATATTTGATCGGTCACTTCGATCGATTGCACCAATTGTGTCACCCCAATCATGTCACACTGATCGGTGAAAAAGTGATCGGTCACACTGATCGGTGACACACTGATCATGTCACGCCGATCGGTCAAACCGATCATGTCGCGCACCGAAATGTCGTCCTGCTACCGAGGTGCTCTCTTTAGGATCCTAAATTTGGAAAAAGGATGGACCATGAGTGCCTGGGACATCACACTAAGTGTATATAACCAGTATTGATGTTTTAAATTAAAATGGATATGTTCTGAATGATGAAATTGTTTGATTACAAATAGGGAAGCCCGAGTACCTAGGTGGGGAGGATTTGTACTAGTATAGCCAGTGGACCAGATGGGTTTTGTCCCTGTTTCACCTAGAATTTGGATAACGAAAATAGTATATAAAATATTTGGATTATTATTGGGTACCACTAGTCTGTGGATATGTTCTCTACTAGTGTCCCATGCACGGGAACATATTTTACTACTGTTACTTTAATCCGATCTATGAGGTACATGGGGCCCGAGACTCTCTAGTGCCTAGGGGTGTTCCCGATTTTGTTGATCATTGTGTTTGAGGAATTTGACATTATATTGGGGTGTTATTGGAAGGAATTTAAACTATCTATCATGTCTATTTAAATTTCAGATCATTCTGAAATTTTTACCTTGAAAACGATTTTCGATGGAAATTTTCATTTCATGGATTTTGTCACTTCCTTTCTTTGAATATAAAAATTACATGCTATTTCACATAGTATTGCATGACATTTGGAATCATTGGGTGGTATCCTATTGGTATTAAGATCACAAC
The DNA here is from genome assembly GCA_963277665.1 of Viscum album. Taxonomy (NCBI): domain Eukaryota; kingdom Viridiplantae; phylum Streptophyta; class Magnoliopsida; order Santalales; family Viscaceae; genus Viscum; species Viscum album. The sequence goes on along the minus strand of OY728163.1, from coordinate 1,701,405,656 downwards.
CTAATTACGCCCTTGTGTGTAAGTAGGCATTATTATTCTTGGCTCATGTAGAGGGAAGGCTATGGGTGATGGCGGGTCGAGGTGTTAGTTATCATCCTTGGTGTGGATTTTTTGAGATGGTTTGTGGCTGATGACCTCTTCTCATGTTATCTCCTTGGGGATGTCATTCTATTGAATTTAATTTTATTTGTAAAAATTTTATTTTTTTTAAACCAATGTATTCCGTTCTGATTTTTTTCTAAAGACTTATTTGGCTCGAAAATTTCAGATTTATATTATAGAATGTTTTTAATGTTTTATTCTTGTGTACTTTGGTAAATCATTCCCAAACATAAATTAATGTCACTCGGGCACTTGTGATAGCCCATGTGAATAGTGATCACCCTTCAAGCCTTTTCGCATGAGAGGTTTGGTGCCGATGTTGGTGGCGACCAGATTTGGTTCGTGACAAAATGGTATTAGAGGAGTTTCTGGTTAACACTTTGGGTCAAGTTATTTGGGGAACAGTCGAGATAGTCTAGAGTTAGGATTGTTGGGACTTGGTATTTCAGTTATGGGTAGTGTTCCTGATCACCACACCTCATGAAGGGATTCAACTTGCTAGGGGATGTCCGGATTTGTAAGAGTTGTTTGGATTTTATGGATTGATGATGATTAGGGGAAATGAAAAGAGTGGTGGGTTAATGGTATCAGTGAGATCGTAGGGTCTGGAAAGCCATTTAGAGCCAATGATATTCACTAGAACACACTATATGATGGTAAATTGATTGGAATACAGCCCCCAATCATATGTCTAAGTCACCCACTGAAACTAGTTTCCTCTAGCATTGTCTTGTGTTCTTTTCTTTTCAAATCGAGGAAAATTTAATTTATGGTGACTTTGATTTAAGAAGAATAATGTTTTTTTGAATTAGTTATCTAAAAAAGAGGGAATGGATATATTTTTTAAAATGGATAACTGAATTGTCAGAACTCTATTGGAATAGAAACTATTTTTTTCTCACCTTTTTGGAATGCATGAACTATGTCATAGATTGTTTTGAAAAAATGTTTCCGATGGAGTTTTCCAATATATTGAAAGGTGTTTTAAGGGGATGAGATGTTTTGAAATTATTTTGTATGAATTGAAAGTGTGTTTTCATTTAAATTTTTGTTCTTTTCAGAAAATATTGGTTATACGTAATTTGGGTGTGAATTCGTTGTTATCAGTTCTGAGAAAAAGTAGTTATTGGTCGATTGTTTTTGTATTTAAAAGTATAAAGAAATTTTCTATTTTATCAAATGGTATTTCCATGAGATACAACCTTCATGGTGTTATATAGGATGATGGATGGTTGATGGCATAGATGGATGAGTTCCGAGATGGATATGAGGAAGGTTCTTGTTATGGTACTGAAACATGCATGTTTGATGCCGATGGGTTACCATTGGTCGATACGCTAACTACTAGAACATTTATTTCAAAAAAGATGATTTTAAATGAGAAAAATGATGTGCTTATGACTATTTTGGGATGGTGTGTATTATGTTTTTTAAAATGATGATGTTGTGGGATACAGTGAGTCCAAGAACCCCTTCGGTGTGTGTTGTGTTTTGGGTTTTTTGTTTGATCGGTAAGCTGTGTTGAAGGGTCAGATGGTGTTCTCTTCGGAGAAATGAATTGGGATTATTTTAAAATGGTTTGTTTCATGTTCTTGGATCTCATTTTTTGAAAATATTGAACAATGGAGAATCGTGGTTGGGACCTTGTGATTAATCGGTGGATAAGTTAATCCCATTTAAGTATTAGTGTACAACTAAAATGAAACACAGAATGTTTCACCTTTTTAAGACCCTCCAAATGATAAATGTAAGGAATATTTTTATTGAACATTTTAAATAGAGTCTATACCCTTTCCATTCTTGGATTTTTGTATCCTCTTGTAGAGGGAGAGTGATCATGGAATGTTTAAAGATACCATAGCCTCTAATGTTTTCGGATTTTCTGAATGTTGAAGTTTTCTGGGGTTGATAGCAAAGATGAGTTTCAGGATGGCATCTAAGAGGTCCCTTATGTCCTTCATAGTCTCTTCGAAGAAAGAGTTCACATTAAACTACCATTGTGGGAAATCTGTCATGAGTGGATATTGTGGCCACTTTCTAGAATTGTGTGTTATTTTGGGATGTTGTATAAGGACCCACTCCCTGTATTTTTTATATCTTATGCAATTGTCATGTTATGTGATGCATGTGGGATTTCATGAAATCAATTGACTGTAATGGGGAAAGTAGTTCAATCATTTAAGAGTATCATTATGTTGGTAGAATGTATTCCTTATAAAAACATCAAAATATACCATTTTTTAGGAATGTATTATATGTGTTATTTAAATCTACAATGTCTCACTCGAAGAAACAAGGTGCGATGTGTCTGCATTTTCTAATCTTTTTTTAGTGAAATATTGAGTAAGGGTAATGTGAGATTGGAATGTGTTATTTCATGGAAATCTTATCATATATTTAAGTATTGTTTTTGGTGGCACCTAAATAAGAATTCTCAGTCAGGGGGTTTCCAATGCCTAACTACGAGGTCAAAGATTCATCAATCATTTGAGCTCCAACCATAGGTCTCGGAGGGAAGATGACTCGTTGTCAGGGGAAATCCCATGGTTTTTTAAACCATTTTACAATGTCATATCAATAGTATAAATGATAGTAAGAGTTTAAACCTCTGGTTTCATCATCATTCTTACGGTGTTCCCATTCTGTTGAAATAGGATGAGGGCCCTATACCCATGTCATCATACAGTTTGTGCATGATTAATTGTTACTGTGTGCAAGGAATCCAAGCGTAAAGAATGATATGAAAAGTTAGTGCATAGTTTCCCAAACTGTGCGGACTGACCCTATGCCCTTCCCAAATCATTAAAAAATTGGATCTTTTTGTGTTGGCCCTTTCTTTTTTATTATGATGTTTGGATCTTATCATGGGGACACCCACTATGATTTTATAGTACGTTCTTTTGTAAACATTGAATATAATTATACCATTTGTATAAGGGAGTTCGTTCAGGCCTCCCCTTGTTAGTGTCTTTATTTTATCTCCGAAAAAATATATGTTGTCTCTTATTTTGTGTTTCTTATTTGACACCCACCATACTAATAACTCAGATTTATCCATGGACTTGGATGGGTGGTAGGTAGTCTCATTCAGAACTATCTTGCTAACAACATCTTCCTTGAGTAATCGTTGGGATTGGAGTGTTCCAAGTGGTTTAGTTAAAGTAAGGTAATTGTAACCTTGTTCGAACTTGATGTTCGTTTGGGTGAATTAATTGAGTCATGTTTGGATAGTGTTTATGGTGTTTTCATATGGGATAGATTATGAATGTGATTTATCATTATTATAATGTGGTGTAATTTTTGGTTGTGAGATTAACCCTTCAATAATTGATCACTAGAGGTATTTTGGAACTTTGGGGTGAAGCATGGAAAAGAAGTAATCTTGGTTTATTAGTTGAGTTTTTTTTGTATCTGGCCTTAATATGGCTTGTTAGAGATGTAAATTATTCATTGTGGGAATAATTTCCACATACATGACATATTTTAAATGTATTTTTCATTTAATTACCATTCATTCTTTGTTTTGGAGGATTCCCAAAGCATTTATGGAGGAATGAGGGAGTTTTCAATAATTAGACCACACTGTTAGCCCAATTCCATATTTAAAAATAAATTTTGTTTCTTTTATAACATTTTAATTTATTAAAATATTCACCCATTACAATTCCTAAATGGACTCCACTGACATATTAACACCACCTTATAAATTTCGTGCCTTTAGAAATCGATAGGAATGTTGTATATGGGTATTTATTTAAGGGATTGGGACTGCCGTGATGCCCAATTCCAGTTCTAAAACACAAATTTGACTAATTAAGATCCTAATAAATTTTATGCAACTTGTGGTTATTTCAAGCCTTTCCCAATCCCATTGAACCCAGCTACGTTCCTAGTATCCTCCCACAAACATTGGAGCTCATATCCATTGTGATTGAGTGAAAACCATATTTGGGTTTCTAAAATCATCCAGATTTTATTTCTTATATAGGATCCATCATAATTCTCTCAATGATTAGTCTTTTTCCTCCATTCCAATTCCTAAATTACCTCCCCATCCATGTTCTAATCACCCCTGAATTATGGTTATTTTTTATTTCATATACTTCTGTATTTGGGGAAATTCCTTCATTATCCCTCCAATATATTAGTCCATTTCATTCCTCTTTCAAATTTCATAGTGTTTAATTCAATATGATTAGATATTATTCCCCATTTCTTGAAGTAAAAAATAATCAGGGGGTAGATTTTCTATCCTAGGGGTTATACATGGGTTTTTTGGCCAATTATTTTGGTTTTAGGTATGTTCTAGGTCCCTCTTGTTGCGATGGTGGATCGGCTTGATTTTTGAATGATGAATCAAGGGTTTTCATTATTTTTAAGGTGATTACATTGTTAATGAAATATATGTGATTATAATTTTGTATTTATTATATTTTCATTACTATTTAATTTTATTAATGCTAAAAAACGAGGTTTAGTTGTTTTTGTATTGCAAGTGAAATTGTAATGCCAATTTCATGTGAAATTTGGGGTTTTCATATAAATCTTATATTGGTTCATTTAGGGCTTCCCTATAATTATTTAGTTTTTATTGAAATTTATTAGGACATAAAATAATGTTATCAATTATATTATACTTTGGTTGTTTCTAAAAAATTGTTTTTGGTCACTTTGGTTATGAAAATGATTTTTGTGTAGCAATTTGTTGTTGAGTTAGGTTGTTTACATGGCTAAACAATGTCATGATTATTAGGGTATGTTTTATAACTCATGTTATGGTTTTCAATAAATGTTTAAGGTTCTTTAAATTTTGTTTTGGTTAATGTGAGTATGCACATGGTGTTAAAGTGGTGTTCTCAAATAGTTATTTCTGCATAACAAGGAAAGATTTGGAGATATTGTTTTTATTAAAACTCAAAGTGTTTTGATGTCTGTTTTAAATGGTATAAAATTTGTGTAGCTACTTTAATAGTATTATGTGACTAAAACTGATAATGTATATGTGTTAAATAATGAAATTGTTTGAGCACAAAGGGGGAAGCCTGGGTACCTAGGTGGGGTGGATGTGTACTATTACAGCTGGTGGACTGGATGAGTTTTTTCCATAGTTCACATAGAATTTGGATAAAGAAAACTCTAAATAAAAATTGTGTATGATTATTGGGGACCACAATGTTATTGGTATGTTCAATACTAGTGGATCGTTCATGAGAATCAATTTTAATATGGTTACATTACACCGAGGTACGAGCTACCTGGGACCTGAGACTATCTAGTGCCTAGGGGTGTTCCAGATTTTCTTACTCATTGTGATTGTGGTATTGGACCTTTTATTGGGGTGTTTGTTGAAGTAATTTATAGTAGAAAACATGTTTATTTAAATGTGTCATCATTCTGAAAATTTTAGCATGAAAACTATTTTCAATTGAAGTTGCACTTCTTGGATTTTATCAATGGTTTTCCCTGAATATTAAAATATCATTCTTTATCACATTGTATTGCATACACTTTGGAATATTTCGGTGGAATACTATTGGGATTAGGCTCAAACCCTACATACACCCCTTGGGTATAAATAGACAATATTTTTCATTACCCAGGTAAAGGGAAGGATATGGTTGATGGCGGTTCAGTGTGTTAGTTCTCATCCTTGGTGTGGATTTGTGGAGATGGTTTGTGGGTGATAACCCCTTCTCGTGTTGAGTCCATTGAGATGTATGGTTATTATATATATTTTTTTGGGCCACTTTTATCGACTGTAAGTCAATGTATTCAGTTCGAGTTTTTTCTTATGACTTCTTTGGCTCAAAAGTTTCAGATTTATATTATGGAATGTTTTTAATGTTTTATGCTTTCATACTCGGGTAAAACATTCCCAAAACTTAATTAATGAAACATGGGCATTTGTTCCAGCCTATGGGGATAGGGAACACCCTTTGGGTGTTGCCATGTTCTAGGTTGTTTGCTGGTATTGGTGGCGACCATATTGGGTTCATGACATGTATAATTCTTATCTACAACACGTTGATGGGGAACCATGTAAAATTTATGGGTGTCATGAAGAAATTTATTTACACGCATCCATATCTATTGGAAATGGATATATGTTTATTATCATTAATAAATAAACTCGATCATTAAGTTTTATTTCATTCATATTCTATACCTCAATTCACCTCACCCCCACTGGTTATTAAACCATGTTGGGATAGAAATAATATAACCAATGGGAGTGTGACATATTTTATAAACATAAAAACACATTAATCACAAACCAAAACCATACATATATAGAATATGAATGTTTCATTTAATTTTATCACTTTAGAAATATAATAAACAAATGTTTTTGTATTTATTAGTTTCTATAAATTCTATAATAAGGCCATTAATACATTCATGAAAAAAATTGTTTCAAATTAGAAATAACATAAGTTAAATTTACAAATTTCTAAAAATTAATGGAAAACCTTTTATTTTAGAATAACCATGATATAATGTAATGTGATCTTAAAATATTTGGGTTTTCATAAATATTGAAAAATCTTGTTTATTCCATATATATCAAAACTTAATTTTCAAAAAAAAATTAAATTAAAATAATTATTTGTTAAAAGAAAAACCATATTTGTTGTAATTTTATTATAAACAATTCATAAGAAAATATTTCAGTAAAAAATGCTTAATAGTAAACATATCATTTAAAACATTTTTTGAACTGTGGACAATGATGAATAGTAATTTTCGATTAATGTTATAAATGATGTATTTTTTATACCAAACATTTTTCCTGGAAAATTATTTCATAAATAGATAGAATTAATAAAAGACATGTATTCTATCTAAATAACTAGAGAAAAAGAAAATAAATTATTTTATAATGAGGAGGACAATAATATTTGTTTATAATTTTCATAATCATACACAATTGCAAAAAAACTATGTGATTATAAAAAAACATTTAACACCTTCGTTGAAATGGATTCGTAAGGCCCATGAAAAAAATATACAAATAAGGATATGTAAATACCCTTAAAATTTTAGTGAAAATACCGTAATATATATTCATGTAATTTATATATAACTCATGATAGATACAAATTTTGAATATTTCATGTGTCACATAAAAAGAGTGTGACTAAAATACCATAGCTGATGTTTATAAATACATGTTACATTATAAAAAATACTATATAATAAATTATTCATTATTATAAGTCTATATTAGAAACATAATCATATATATCACACTGTATACATATTAACTATGAGTTTTTATTAAAAAGTAGATAAAAATTATTTATTAAAATTCTGATTCATGTTATAACTAATTTGTTTTTCCTCTCAATTTTGGTTTGGTATTTCTACTAATTTTGGAATTATCATGGTTACATAATATAAAATATTTTAAAACTGAAATTATTAATTTATATTTTGAAAATATATAAATTATATTATCCTTAATTTTTAAATATATAAAATAAATTCCATTGATCATGGATATGGTTTGTTGAGCATACACATCACCATTGTTTCCATTTTCTTGATTGATAGAGGAAAACGAATATAAATATTAATTTACCTAAAAATAATATTTTTTTATAAAATCTGTCATATATAATCATTTGAATATATCATAATTACCATCCGTTTAAAAATTTTATTAATGACATATCAAATCACTTCATATAGTTGATAATCAACACATATTCATAACTGGCGTTATCATTTTCATAAGGATTAAAAGTTATTAAGATACATGTTATATAGTAATTGTATTTGGAAAATTATTCAATAAATATTATATAAATATAAATAATTCATCATTCAATCCATCCATGATAAGTTGGCATTGAAAATGAATAACATTGTTTTGTGGGGCGGTACTCTTCGATACATATAATTGATGATTTCAATTTCCATTTAATGAAAATTAGATATTAATGGGTTATGAACAAAACATAATAAAATATAATTATATATTTCATAATTTTATTTTTATATCCTAACATTTTAAAAATATTTTTTTGATATTGAAGAATAAATAAAATTGAATATTCTTGTTTAAAGACTATAAATATTCATCAGAGCACCTCTATGGTTTCTATATTAGGCCTCCATAAAAGGGTATAAAAATAAAAAAAATGATATTGGAATGGTATTAATGGTGGTATGTGGTCAGTTTTTAGAAAAAAAGTATTCATAAATATATAGATGAGTGCAAAGGGGGAGACCTTTTCTTAGTGTGAAATATGAAACAATTGGAATTATTCAAAATTAGATGTTTTACTGAAAATTTAAAAATTAATAAATGATAAAAAATTTATAAATTTTGATAAATATATAATATATAGTAAAAATTTGTCAATCCCATTTTATGTTTAAAAGTGTTTAGGGTTTTTTAACCCTTACCAATTTAGATTAACACCTAGTAAACCGGTTTTAAGAAAAACAACGTAAAATAATTTTTATTATTTTTACTATTAACGTGAAACAAAAATAAAATAAATATTGTTATAAAATAAAAAATATTATAATTAAAAATAATTAGTAAATTTTTCTAAATTCAATTCAATGAATTATAGGAATTTATTTTGATAGTAAACTAGTGGATACGATTAGAAAGTGGTTTTCCAATACAAAAAATCTTATAAGTGTAAATTTAATTAATTTATAAATTCAATATTAAATTTGTTAAAATGAAATTAATATTTTTATTCATATCATATTTTAACTTATTTTAATTTTACATCATTTCAAAACAAAATATTTTTTATTAGTTATTTATACGAAAATTCCATTTTCAAAAAAATAATTTCATTTATACTATTCAATAACTAATTAATTATTTTCAAAAAAAATAAATTACCATAATATAATTTTTAAATTCAGGTTCTAAATATTATATTAAAACATTAAAATCACAATGTTATACTTTTAAACAATTAGATTTATTATCTGGCCCCCAAAGAAATGCGAAAATTATATTCTTAACAATGATGATGACACTTCCAAATAAAAATATGTTATATATCAACATATTATAATAATATAAAACTATCACACAAAATATTCATAAAATATATTTATTTCATAACTTATATGTTTAATATATAGGTTAAATTGGTAATGTTTATATGAAATTTTTAATATAATTTCGTGGTTTGATAAAACTCGATGATGAGTGTAATAAAAATTATCGATGTAATTAAATTAATTTTTATAAAAATTGATAAAATTTAGTTTGTAACGTTATAAAAGTAATAAAAAAATTTCACCCTTAAAAAAATTCACTCCTATAAAAACATATTATTAAAAATATGGCACATCATATTCCCAGTTTCCCATGTAACTTTTTCAATTTTGTTGTTTGGACCAAAACATTGGAAATGATAGTTGTATCATTTCATTTTACATTATCTATATCATCAACAATCTATGGATCATTATATTCAAGTTAATATAATTTTTTAGCAGTGTGACCTCTATGAATAGTACAGGTGAATGCCCATGAATTTACATCCTCGTGAAAGATATACAAAACACACCATGTACTTTTGGGATATAAATTACAATACCCAGTTGATAAGGCATTCTCCCTTCTAGATCATGAATTAAGAATGTAAAAATATATGTAGGTCTCATATTACTTGATAAGTTAATCATATAAACTTATTTAATGTATAAATTCATAGAAATACCATCTCCTATAAATAAAACCACATCATTTTAACAATTATCTGCATAACTTTTCTTTCAACTATGTTATTCCCTTATGTTTTGTTGAATGGTTCATCCCGGATATATAATATTACCTAATAGATATATTACAAAAAAATCATTATTTTTATTAATCATATCATATGTATGTTCTTCTCATTTATCCCAAGATTAATTCTTCAGGTTCTATGAGAATTCATGAGTGATAGGTATTGTTATATGAAGCCACAACAAGAGGGAGGTTTTGATCCCAGACAAAATTGTAATCATCATAACAATACCAATGAAAATCATCTACATTTTTAATATTTCAATCTTACAAAAAAATATATGGTTTTTATTTTATACTGACCCTCAAATATGTATTGAGTTCATTATGAATACTTCTCTATAAAAAATGTCATCCTCATATCTGAATCAATTATAATGGATTATTGTATACCATTTATTCGTAAAACATTATTACTATATTTTAATTATGGTTAATATAATTGGAAATATTTGTTGATGTTAATTATATATTTTTAATTTATAATAATATTTAATACAACCCATATATCATTTTTTAATTTTGATATTTTGGGATGTCAAACATCAAAATCCATTGTAATGATTTTCCATTTCCATTATATTATGACTAGTCATTATCAAATCCCCATAAGATTTTTTCTCTCATTATCAACATAAATACTTATTAATATTTAATATTCATACACTATTATATATATCTTTATTCCATACAACCATATAGAAAACTTAAAATATTTATAAAATATTGTACTTATAGGATGGATATGGAAAGAAGCACAATGATATTAAACAAAATTATCCTTTCCGAAATCGTGTTTTTATGGAAAATATTTATTGTTCGAAAAATTATATTTCCAAAATAATCAAGATAAAATTTAGAAACATTTTTCATACTTCATCTATAGCTCCACATTAACCTTATTCACCTATTTAATCTTCATAAGCATTAATTGTTGAAAAATCATTTGAGAAATGTTATTTTTTAATACCTAATTTATTATTTCTAGATAAATTATTTTTCAATAAATAATTATTATATGATTTATGATCATTACCATGGATTGGATAACATGATCATTTATAATCAATTCATTGACCATCTTGTTTTCCTTTTTATGGAGGTAATGTATTTAGAAATTATAACATTTAATCATATCTATTTATCTAATCAATAAAATATTCAACTCATTCTACGTGAATATATATTTAAAAGTGAATAATTTGTATATATATCATACAGTCCTCAATAAATATAAGGCCTCCTAGTTATTAATTAAAAAATTAGCGACACATTTCTCCAAATCATGATTTGACTAGTTTTTTCTTATAGACCAGCTATTGATGTGGGGAATAAGATTAAACTATATTATTTTCCCTAAGAACTCATTTCAATCCATTATTTAATGTGTAAATATAAATAAAAAAACATATCCAATATAGGGTAAGGTATTATTGATCATGATAACTGGCCTTCGATATGATACATTAAATATTATTATAAATAATCATTCTTAAGTAGAATTGATCCATTTTAGTTTACATGGAATGTTAATAGGTCATTCAGTTAAACTATCAACAATGAATATATAATATCCACCGAAAGCATTAAAAATAAGGATCTCTACCACTATTCTTAGTCTGGCCTATCATTAAATATTCTATGTTCATAATGTGTTCCCGATATTAACATTAATCTGATTATATGACCCAACAATTTAACATTCATTAGCCAAAATTATCACTTTCTTAATATTAAATATTATTAATTATTATTTTTAGTCTTAAATATAATTATTAATTAATAATCGTGATCATCCTTTCTCGTTGAATATGTTATATTACCTTTAATAAAGGCTACAAAAAATGATCAATGTAGTCAATAAATACGCTTCACTATATCCATGAATATATTTAGGTGATTAGAAATACCAAATAGAATCATTGTATACATATTGTTTCCAAAACATTAATGAAATAATTCTTTTGGAAAATCATCATTTTTTTAAAATAAATTAATGAAATCCATATTGATTTTCATTTTCTAAAAAGTATTGGGATATTTGAAATTGATTTAACACCTCATTAATATCGGTTTGGTTATACTTTTTCTTGATTGTAATCTTCTTCAGTCCCTGACAATAAGTGGTGAGTCCTAATAATATTTAATTCTTCATGTTAGAAAGATATGTGAACCCCATGGACAATAGAATGTCTAAAAATCCATTTCAGTATTATCTTGGAGTTTATTCTTCAATTTATATAACCAAATCAACATCATTATTTTTGGGGTTTTTTAAATTTTAAAAACAACATGTTTGGGTTCATTAGAGAACTCCGTATCAATATTTAGTGTATAATTGGGAAACTATATATTAATGGAATTAAAATACTCTAATATAACTTGAATAATATTCATTTTGATTTATCATCAAACATATGAGATAAATGACACCTTTGAATCTGATTCGTAAACCATATAATAGATGTGGTCTGTATCGAAGATTTATATATATTATCGATCTTATAGAAAATCATTGTATACATTGGAATACCAAATGTGACTTTTAATCCCCCAAATATGTTGAGGGTATTATGTAGAGAAATCCAATACATAAAAAATGTTTGATAAAATTCATTATTTGGATAATAATAAGAATTTTATGGATCATTCTCCGAAAAATATTATCGGATGAATAATAATAGATATAAGATTACATAGTTATAACATTATTGGTTTTCACTATTGATTCGACATTTCTCAATGAGTGGTATTTTTTTTCTCCTCTAAAATTATCTAGATATAACATAGTCATTATATATAATTTAAAATAATACATTAATATTTATGGTGTAGTTGGTTAATGTACATTTCACTATATTTTTATTTCACCCATCATCGAAAGTAGTGATCACATGTTGTTTCCCTTTATCCCTCAACTAATGTATTTTTTTCATCTCAATCACCATTATAATCCATATAAATTTTCAACTAATTTTAAAAATTCCAATGTTTTATGATTTTGATGCATTTGATAATCCATAGTGAATTAGTTGATGTCTTTTTCTCTTCAATTTGATTAATTATCCCATTCCATTTCATTCAATAATTAAGGGCTATAGTAATCTCATTCATACATTTAAATATCATCATATTTCAATTAAATTATATTCCTTGAGGTTTCTTCCTTCTATTCAAGTATTTAAACTATAGGATTATGTTTCCACCTTTAGATTTATTTGAGTTTTATTGAGTCGTGGTGTTTTGTTTCTTTTAAAAACTATGTAAACAGTGATAATCTCCAATTTCTATTTCTACCATTAGTTAACATCAAAAATATTTAATCATACATACTAAATTATATTATAGCTAACAAATTTCATTGTTTTTAGGCTACCAACCAATAGATTATTATTTATTTCTTTTTCGATGATAATAACCAACGTCTACCTCATATGTCATATAAAAAATGGCTCAAAGGTAATAATATATTCAAAATCCACTAATTTAACATCAATGAATTATATTCCCATTTTTATGATTAATTTTATAAGTGTACTTATATAAATACAAGATATTAAACTCATCCCACACAATAGAGTTAATTTAATAATATTCTACAATGTTCTCGATAAGATTCTACCATCGATCTACCATTAAAATAAAATAATAAATAATAAAATTATGTTTTAATGCTCTAAATGTTTTAGAATGGAATATACAATTTCATTCAGAAATTTATATTTCTCAAGAATAGGTATATCATCAAAACCCCTAAAACAATTTGTTGTTCACACCTAATAAAATTAAAATTATCTTATTCACTCTAGTGATTGTTTATATGCTATAAATGATTCGTATATTGAAAATGTGTTATGGTTATCGAAAAAATATTTTTTATTCATTATCTCATTAAAATTTTCCTAGGAGGAATAGAATTTCATTATCTTTCATATTCATCACTACCATGCTTCTTTCATGTTTTAACCATTGAATAAAAATATTAGAAGCGTATGAAATAATAAACATAGTATGAAACCATCAAATCATGATAAATAATTCATAACATGTTTATATTAATACAATAACATTTCAATATTTAGAAACATAGGATTACCCATATACTGTAATTGCCATCATATATTAAAATCATTCAAGGTGGTTTGTAAAGGGTTACAAAATTTCAATATGATATCCCATTGGAGTGTCAAACTAGTTATGAAGCAAATAACATTGTCATGTAGCCATTGAGTATCATGTAAAGTCCAAATATTCCCTATTCATAGTCATTTCCCCTTGGTAGAAATATAACATATCGAAAATAACTCATATTGTCTAGGTATAGATTTATTTTATTTTAGACTATTCATTATATCCTTCTCCAAAATTCCATTATATTTTCAAAAACTTATAATTATACATAGTGTTGTCTCTAATGTTTTATTTTCTTAGTTTTCAATGACCTACTACTTCAATCCTATGATAAAAACTATACAAATATATGGAATACATACATAAATGGAATATCAATTGGAATTAATATTCAATGTATTTAATAATTACATGGTTGAGGAACAAAAATGTTTAATCTATTGTGAGACTATACTCATGGCATTCTTACATCATGAATTTTTTTTAACATATCAAATATATATTTTCCCATTTTATACACCTTATAAACATGAGAGATTAAATTAATTTTTCATATTCTAAAGAATAAAACATAATAAACCGTGATATCAGATTCCCATTAATGAAAATAATGAATGATATTAGTCAATAATCGTTGAAACTCATAAGATATGAAATATAGTTTTAAATCAATACCATACCTTACAACATTCACACCCAGTCTGACAATGATCAATAAGAGGAACCATGTCATAAAACATTACTATTTCAATGATATGCATCATAAGAGTTAAAAATAATTATAAATCATTCATGGACAATATTTTCATATCATATAAGTTTGGAATCATCCAATTTATAGAACCCGTTTTGAATATAAATTTCAATAACATAAATGTCAAATTATAATGGAGTAGAAATCTATACATATTTCCAAAAATATGTTGTATCTGGAATAATTAATAGTTTATTATATTGAATATTGAACACTGATTTGATTCCCATATTAAACCATGCACATTAACCGATTACCCATAGTGTATCAATAACAGTGTCTTGATTTCCAAAATTATATGCTGATATATAAAAATGATACAAATGAATTAGAAGGAGATATTTTTCCCTCATATAACATAATCCTTACATTTTTCTGCAATAAGACCTAAAACAATTGATCATATCATAACCAATTGAATAAAAACGGGTTTCAAAAACATTTTATCCAATTATAACCCATGGAAATGAAATGTGTATCATAAAAATTTCATCATCATCACAACAAACATAAACTATATATAATAATTGTAACGACCTTAAATTTTATAAATAAAAACCCTCTACATATTTAATTAAATTATTTATTATTATGGATATATAAATAAAATTCACTTATATTCTTTTATTTTATCATAACATAATAAAAATGATTTCAAATATCATTACTGTTGAATATATATCGATTTTATAATGATCTTATGATTAATACAAATATATTATGTTTAAAATCCATTATCATATGAAAATGAAGTGGTAGTCTTAAACAGTAGGATTGCATGTTATGATGCCCATTTATTAGAACATTCAAGGTAGATAATATCACAATGAATTTCCCATAACACATCCCAATGTTAGATCTAGCAACATAAAAATGAGGGAAATGGTTTATAGGAGAAGATCATGTTCATCGAGATCTGTTCCAAACCATGTACACAAAACAACCACGTTAAAGTCTCATCATCAAAAACATTACTCTTATCGAATTTTCTAGTTTATTAGAGGAATATTTATCAAGGCCCTAATAATTTGATTATGTATATTGTATAGAATAATTAATTTATTTTCGTCTTATTATTTCTACACAATAAATTATTGTGATATTGTGAAAATAAAATCTTATGATTTAGGGTAATATTAATATTTAATTATGTAATTTATATTTATGAATTACTAGATTTTTGAAATTAATAATATCATACTTAAATATTATTATTAAATAATATTAAAAAATTATAAACTATCATATAATTTTAATGAAGATAAATATAATTTTTATAAGTTTAAAAAACATTTATTATAAAAAACAAAACACATCTCAATAAATGACGATTTTATATTAAAAGTGGTAAGTGACAAATTTAAAAAATGATTTTCCTAAATAAAATATTATTTTTGTAATCATAACATCGATGTTATCCAATGATGAATTTTTTATAATTTTCTAAGACATCATAATCATCATGTAATAATTAAATATAGTTTTATTGAATGTCCTATATTATTACATCATAATTACCAATAAATGGTTCAATAAATACAATAAATTGTATCCATGTCCAAATGTATTTTTTTAAATAATTGTATTTGATTGATTTAATAAATTTTTTATGAACCCTTATATGCTATAATATATTATAATTATTTAAAATAATTTATTTATGATTATTACTCACCCACATATCATATATGATATTATTTTGTTATAGTTATTCATTATATATCTAAAATAATGAAATCCAAACCACATTTGAGGAAAAACTGAAAAATCCCATGGGAAGTATTGTTGTTTGGTTATTTTATATTAAATAATCAATAAATTGTGTTTAATAAATGAAAAATATATCCCAACTCATTTAATATATGTCCCCACCCAAGATCGCATTTATTTTTACTGAAAATCCTTAGTTCATGTCCTTACAATTCCCTTCACATTCTAGAGTCCTCCATATGTTCCCAAACACCCAAAATAAACCCCTCTAAATAATTTAGAGACATAATCCCAAGATAAGGGTTATTTTGTTTCTCCACATCATTCATGTATCTTCTTTATCCAATCCCTTTCTCTCTAATTCCATATTTTTTTATATTATATTACATTATACCCTCAATTCTTCTATGAGGCCTAAATTATGAGAGACCACATTCACTCTTATTAATAAATACGATAAAAATTTATACACGCCAGATATGAATCTAAAATTTTAATGAGGTATTCCATGACAAACAACTATGTATTGAACACATGTATGAATTTTCTATCAAAGATGATATATAATATTCAAATATAATTATATGATAGAGAAAACATGTATGTATTCCAAACTCCGTGATCATGGAATAAAATAATCATAAATTATTCCATGTTGTATGATATGTGGAAGACATAATCATAATAATTAAAAGAAATTTAAGGGTCTCACAAAAATATTTGGAGCACCAATTCATTGGGTAATGTTTTAGTATTATGAGCCCCCATTCAATGGATTTAGGAGTCATCCAACTCCTTCATTAGTATATTTTCATCACAATTTCTTGGCATATATCCATTAATTTTTTTTATAATGTAATGTTTTACATTGTAACCACTTTTCACTGGTTTCCTTTATGTTATCATGTTATATCATGATTTATTAGTCATGATTATGATTCACACCTCCTTTATATCAAATTTATATTATTATTATATAACATTAATACATTCTTTATGTTATGCCATGAATTATCTCCTACTGGGATATACAGCACACCCATTTCGTATGTATGTCCCCAGGATATCCCATATAGTTTTTAATACAAAGGAATAATTTGGTCACATTATGGATGTTATCGAAAAAATATGATGTATTTCCTTTTTTAATTTTTTTAGTGTACCGTATTCCCAAAGGAAACATAAATCACAATTATTTTTGATGTATTATGTGTACTCTTATGTAAAAAATCACAAATTAATGTTTAAGAATACTTGGGATGGAATTATTTATATCAAGGTCAATGATTAGGTTTTAAGGATTATGATTAGAAAACTATATTTAAATCCCTAGTGATAAAAGAAGTAAAATAAACTAATCCATTAATATTTTTAATGTATAGTGAAAATGGTTTATGTTGAAAATACATCCATATTTGGATCCTACAAGTGGATATGGCTCTTCCAGAAGTGTACTAAGGAGTAAATCATCAAAATATTTCATTAATCTTGAATCATCTGGTAACTTGTTCACAGAAACAGTCATTTTTATACCAATAGTTTGGAAATATCAAGAGATATTATTTGTTAAATACATAATCTAAAGAAAAGAAATTTTTATGGGAATAATAATACCCATAATAATATATGTTAAAAAATAGATAATGTATAACATAGATTAAATTCTAGAAAATCAGAAGATAAGAAATAAAATTAAATTTATATGTTATCAATTAAATGACATTGGATTCCAATTTTTTTTATAGTTTTAAAATAATCATCCTTAATATTCCCATTTTTATAGAATATTGAACAAAATAGGTAGAAGAAGGTAAACAACAAATGTGATAGAAAATGTGTTTATTTCTATAATGAGAATTCCAACCAGATGGGTGAGAAATCACAATCATTATGACTATATCATCTTATATATCATAGGTTTTGAATAGAATAAAAGATAAAGATGAGTTTCTATATTCTGTTAAGAATGTAGAAGTTTCAACAGAACAATTTCTGTGACAAAGGACTACAAATTTCAATAGATCACCAAATCATTTAATAATAGAACATTGGATCTACTCCCTTGAGAATTTATTTTCAATTATTCAGCACTTATAGAAAGATAAAGTTGTCTGATAGGTAATCATATAACATGATAATATTATTAGTGGTGGAAATTAATTAAGAATTAGAAGCTCAATGAAGAGATCAAAGTGAAGGTGTGGATGAGATTCCTAAAAAATCATTCCTTTCTATCTCTGACATAAAATATAGTGGGATTTAATTCCCCTAAAGTAAATTGATATCAAATATATTGATTCATACAATGTAACAGTCAAATTTATTTAATGATAATCTTGTATATTTATTGTTACCTTGAGTACAGATTTGACCAATTATATGGGGGGCTAAAATCTAGTCTATGGAAAGCTACCATGATCTATGAAATTGATATCTACGTGGAAATTTTCTGATGTCCCATAAAAATAGAAATAGAGATTGGTGAATTTAATGTATATCATGGGGATATATGGAATATAATCGATTTCAATTCTATCAATTAAATACAGAAATATAATAGTGATAATAAATATTAACATCTAAATTTTCAAGAGCACTGAAAGAAGGACCCTGCAAATTTTATAAGGGGGAAAAAATTTCATTGGTGAAAGAATGAAGGGAATATGAATAGCTATTTCTTATAAGAGAGCCTCACTAATGTGATGGAGGAAAATAATTCTCAATAAAACCATATAGACCTTATCAATTTAAAAAAACAGTATTGAACGTGGGTACATTGACAACCATTTCTCTAATTCAAGGGTTTTCAGAGAAAACCATCATCCTCCATGGAAGAAAGGGATATTAAAATAAATCCAAACTATTGAGGTGGATCCCAAAAATAATGCAATGATAATTAAAATATTTATTCCTTAAATAAAACGTTATTTATTATTTTTATTCTTTTATACGTATTCCCTCATAACAGTAAAGCATAGTAAAACTATTCAAACACCCCCAAAAAGAAACTAAGTATTGAATTTGATAAAAATGGAAAATTTTGTACACATTTCAAAAAACTAACATAACACTAACCATATCAAATTTAATTTACTTTAATTCCTTAGAAACATGTGATACCCAAATTAGTTTAATTTTATGAAACACTTGTTAGAGATTCTCATTCCATATATAGAGCTAAACTAAATTTCCGGGTGAATAAAATCACTCTCAATTTTAAGAATCTCTCTCTTATTTCGTACAAATGTAAGGACATAGATAAATATACATTAGACCCAATATCTTATGAATGGATATTATTACTCTATGGGAATTCATGTCTAGCTCATGTTTTGGACTCTACAGAAAGGATCATGCCTGATGAAATGCACATTGTTAGGATCATGCATTGTGATTCATAAACTAACCATCTATATGCCATTATATTGAAATGGCACCCTGTAGATGAAATGAGAACTCCATAAATACCCAACAACCAATTTTTAATCAAGATTATATATTTCTTGGTATTAAGAAAATATTTAGAAAGTAAATAGTCTCACACGTATTATCATCATATTAAGAAATAGTATATTGTGTTAACAATATAAGTAAGTAATTTTCAGAGTCCTGTGTCTTTAAAGGGAAACAAGAGAACAGAATGTTTGTAGAGAGAAATATGGATAAAGGGAATAAGTGAAATAAGGATTTCCCCATATGTGATAATAGTGTAATGAATAAACTGGATATATTCTTGAAAGGAATGTGAGTTTGTTATATGTGTGGAGAAAAAGGTCACCATGTACTTGAATGCAAGGGTGAGAAAAAGGTTTCAAATTTACAATTCTATTTCTACACTGAGTTTAGACATTATTCAAATCAATATCCAAATCATTAGAGTAAACCCCAAACAGATATTTTGGATAATAATCATGTTTTGATACTACCGAAGTTGAATAGTAATGATTAAGAGTTGTTATATTTTTGTTAAACTATTATGTCTTTTGATTATTGATTTAATGATGTACATTTTATAATAATTATTGAGTATATATGGATTTTACTATCGTAATATTTCATTAAGGACTTGAGAGTATTGGAACCAAGAAAATAGACTCAAGGACAAGATAATAATCTTGGAAAATACATAGTTGAAGGAATGACAAATCATTAATATGGTCCTAATACCGAGGAACTGGTTTTGGAATGAGAGATGATAGATTTGAATAAATTATATTGGATATTATTGACATCCTTGGAACTGGATAATGGTTTTTTTATTCCATCAATATTATTGTTTACAACAGTTTTGGATATAAGCATTATATCCATTATTATATAATTAATAAGGGAGCATGAATATAATCAATATGGTTATATCATAATTCAGGGTGTTTCAATGTTTTAAAAGAATACATGATGATGGTATTCACATGTTATTACATGGTAAAAATGATCTTCATTATGTTTACTTACCTTATAAATCATTTCATCATATTATTTTTGGATTGTCATAAAATGTATAACCTAGAGGTCAGATGACAACCCGTCGCAACTATAAATGTCATGAGACTTGAACTGACAACTGAAGGGTGACACGGAAGCATCCCCTAACAATAGACTATATGATGTCGGAGTTTTTATAATGTAGTTTTTTATATATTCTGACAAATGAAATATACATTCATTTTTTTGAAACTCTATATGATTAAAATAAATAGAATATTTTTGAATTATATTATCTTTTGAAGTGAAAGATGTGTTTGTGGTAGGAAATAGTTGAAGAATGAAACTCTAATTATCATGTATATATATATATATATATATTCCTATAATCATTTGAATAAATTTATTCTTAAATGTTATAGAATGGAAATTAAAACCAAAATTTCTTTACCCTAATACCATTTGTTTTGTTGAACTGTTGTTATTTTACATCAACATAGATTGATGGATTTGAGGCCCTCAATTTTACACTTATTTTTGATTGATGACCTCAATAACTCCCTATAAATATTTACATTTTCCTCCAATTATGTTTCTAAAATTTACACCAATGTTTTACTAATTGATATCATAATTTGGTGGTGAATTTTTCATTTTCCATTCCATCTTATTAAGAATAAATTTATTAACCCGATTTCTGATGTGAGTTCTCCACAAAGTTAATATTCTATTTCTAACATTTATTTTCGAATAACATCCTCAAATTGAGAGGACACAATTTATTGAAGGAGGGGAGAGTTTAACTCCCCAATATTTCATAGTATGCTACCTCATTAATGTAATTCAATAGCTTGTGCTACTCGCAACATAGAGTTCGAGCACACCACAACATACCACATTAACCGTTCACAATGAGGTTATTAATATTATTAACATAATTTTCAATCATATATACTCTATATAATTTTAACATCCAATTTAAGTGTTTTATAGACATAATATATGAACAAATTCATTTTTCTTAATAAAAGAAGCATTTTTCAAAAATTGCTATTTTACCGCCTATAAATAGAAAAACCCATTTTAATACCAAAATTTGGTAGTTTTATAATTTCAATTTATTGATATTATACTTTAATTTAGAAGGGGAACATAAAAATTTAGTTTAGATTTATTTTTTGTACTTTTATCATAACTATCATATTTTGATGATTACTGAAAAAGACTATGTTCTAATAGAAAACAAAATTTTTTAATCAAAATAATTTATAGTAAAAAATATGAATTTGAATGTTTTGGAATTATAATTATATTATGTTTGAATAATTTTATACAATTTATGTCATTATATGTAATTTCACATTTAAACATGACATAAACACTTGTCAAACTTTTGACAGTTCTTACTTTTTGAAAACTATTTTTTTTTGTTTTTACAACAAGAATTAAATTTAAATTAGTAAATGCAACATCTATGTTATGAATTTGGTAAAATATAATTCATTTTTTAATTTTAAATATCAAAATTATCTTTGGGTAAATTTTTGGTATTTGTCTGAAAAAAAATCAATTTTTATGAGTAGTGAAATACACTACATTATTATATAAAATATTTTTTTATTTAAATAATTAAATTTTTTATTTTAATTTATTTTTGCTCAAAATATATTCATAATACCTATATATGCTCAACATAAGTAATTGGACTCATGTTTAATATGTTTATATATATATATATCGAACATTTTATCGTCTTTTACCAATCCTGTAAGAGCATTTGCAAATTTGTATAAAACATAATTTGAGTGCTAATTTGAGTTGAATTTCGTAAATTAGAGAGAAACTATTAATAATAGTATGTAAAATTTGGGTCAATTAGATGACAAAATCTTTTGTGAATAGTAACTCATGACATTTATTTAACAAGGTTAAAATTAAATAGTGTATTTACGGGTAAAAATGATATCATAACTACCCTAACACATGTCCTAATTCTATTGGTTAAGTATAATTCGACCATAAACAACCTTAGGTATAAAATATGAACATCTTATTTCCACTTGGATTACTTTATGACATTAAATATTATTTTATTTAAAGAAGTGTTAAAAGAGTTAAATTCAAGGATTAATAACTAAACAATTTTAACTATAGTGTTATAAATAATATAAATTCGACTATAAATATTAAATATAATACTAACTAAATTTCATAAATAATTATATTTTATTTACAATTATTACACATTAATAGTTTAATTTATTTATGGCACATTGATGACCAAATAATTACACTAGTAATGAAATATTAAAATAATTTGTATTATAAATATTTAAATAAATGTAATTTGATACTTTTGATGAATTACAAAAAATTTATAGGTTAATAGGACATATTATGTTTGAACTAATTAATGTATTTCTATGTTATAATGTTGTTAAGAATTTATCAAAAATCATTTATTAAAAAATATCAAAATTGAAATAATTGTGTTTTTAAAACAAATACTATATTATAGGTTGATAAAATATTCATATAAATATATGTTTTGGCCAAAGATCCATAATAATATTATATATGTCATTAATGAACCTATTGGGGTTATCTTGATGAATATAATTTATTTATTAACCATAAAATATAAAAATACAAAGTGGCATGGTAAATGTCAAACAATATAACTAATAGTTAAATCTAAAAGATAAGGTTAATATGATGTCCTAAACCTGACTAAAACCTATTTGTTGAGTGTTTTTTGACCCATCCCCACCATATCATCAAAATAATTCATTTTTTGTCATTAGATACAGAATTGTTTTTATAAAATAATATTTCAAGCTTTTCCTAATGTGACCCTCACCTCTCTTAAACAAATGAACATCACATGATCTTAATTTCACAACCCCAATGCCTATGGTCTCGGCCGACCCCTAACCAAATATCCTCATTAATTTCCACCCTTCATCATAGAGTCTTTCATTTTATTTAATATCCAACCTGTAGAGTCCTTTTGATCTAATCAAATTGAAAAACTCGGAGAAGAGCTAAATATTTCACCACCTCTTTAATGTTTTTTTCATCTTCCACTTCCACTTTCTTGGTTGTTTAAACTATAAAATAATAACTCAATTATCATCTATATACTATGATGTTATTATAAAAATGGTTCAACCATATTCATTATTATATCCATCATATTAATTAAAAAGTCACCATACGTGTGTACGCACAGATTATCGTCTCCACGTTGTGGTGTAGTTGTTTATTCAGGCACATAATTATTTGTATTGGTATAATAATGAGTATAATTGATGTAAATAATAAATATAACATGTTAATTATTCTTTATATATGATGTACCATTATATTACTTATGATTTCTCGGTCAATATAATGATATTGTCTCTTTTGTGTACGTACGGATTACTGTCTCCACGACGCAATGAGGTTCATTTCCACTTACACTATTCAGTGAAGATTATAAAATATATATAATTAATAATTATTCAATATATGACATGATTATGATATTTCAGATATATATATATATATACTTACATATAACTTACTCACATATTCCCATTCAATATGATATGAAAACGGAAATAGCGTTTAGGCGTACTTACAACCTACCATCTACATAAACAGTGTTTTCCATTTCATATATATGTCAATTATTGATATTTATATTCAAAATACATATGATATATAAATAATTTTTTATATTCTTGAAGTATTTAAATCATTATCTATGTGATAAAATCAAGAAATAAAAGTTAAAACATGTACGATAAAGGAAGCGATTATTACCCAAAATGTTAATTTACAATGGAAATTATTTTTAGATGTATTGAATATTGTAATTAATAAATAATAAATGATATCAAAAATATTAAAATGATTATGGTAGAATTTAATTACATATAATGATCTTTATATATGAGATTAAATGTACCCTCAACAAAAGGAATGTGCGAGGTAACACTTAATTTCACATTCTCTTTATTTTTCGAGGTAATTTTTATATAAGTATATACTGGGACATATTTACTATCCATGTACATGATTCATAAATGTGATTTCAATGGGATTATTTTTTAGGGAATATTATTACTTAATCATTATTTTATATGTTTTAAATATTTATTATTCTAAATAATTCTCAATAATGACCATGTTTTCAAAATGGTATTCAAGGATTTATTTATATGACAATGAATGTTCAGAAAATGATATTTCCATTAAAAAGTTTAAAAGTGGTATGGTACACTTTAATGCAAAAATGTATTTCAATTTCATCCTTCTTAAATTTTGTGACATCTAAATGTTTTTATGAAAAATAAATCTTTATCTCAATGTTTTTTACAAATAATTTTCATCAATATCATCATCCATTAAGAGATTTTAAACTTTTTTGAAGTTTATTTATTTTGATAAAAATATTTTATAGTGTATTGAGGGTTTTGTAATGTGTTTGACTATGTATGTGTTATTTTTATACCATTCATGGTTTATGGATAATGTATTGACATTTCATATGCTAGTTTTGATAAGAATAATTATGTTATGTTTAAACCTTATTATACGAGGAATGCATTGGAATTAGTATGTGACATGTGGAGCTTTCTATAGCTCTTCGATGAATCGGCAGGTCTCATAAGGCAAACTAGTGTCCTGGAAGAAGTCCATGACAAAATATCCATTGTATTATTGGCACAAGGACTTGACTATAGGGTTATGAAGTCTAGAATTATGCATTCAATCCTTATAAAAGTGGCTTTGTATATTGCATGTGATTATTATACTAGTAGAATATCAATGAGAAATAGTAACTAAAATTATTTGATTTCAACATTTCCATATTATGCAGATGTTTAAGTTTAAAAAGGATTTTATTTTAGTCTAATACATTTCCATAAATGTTTATGAATATTTTAGAAGGATTCTATTATATTTTTATCCTCACTGAGCATCTGATCTCACCCTTTGCTATGTTTTATTTTTCCTAGTATGTGAATAAGTATTTAATGAATGATAAGTAGGGTTATGCTAAGGGATTAATGGCATTCTCAAAGGGTGGTTTATGTTTTTTTATTTTTAAATGTGTAATTTATTTTTTATATACATAATCTATTATCTATGACTCCTAAATTGATCGGTCATTTGGGACTAGGTTCCTTGTAATCATGCCAATGTATTAAAATAATGCACCGACTCCTATAACCGGGGTCGGGGCATTAAAATATTTCTGTAAAAAAAAATTCCTACCGGTGAAAAAGGGAACGTGTAGTGGGAATAAATTTAGAGGGAGAAGTCCATCAAAAATAACATCCTCAAATGGTTTGAATCAAAACTGAAATCTAGTTTCAATGATGGATCACATAAACTTGATATTAAAGGTAGTGGTATCCATGCACAATATGTAACAGATAAATTCTGATGTAATATTCCTGTAGTGGAATATTATATGAGGCATCGTCCTCCAATTTTTAGTGGTTCTTCTAAATGGGTTGTAGTTGGAGGGTGTGTTAAATCCATATAATAAGTATTTTGATGTCATGGGTTTTTCAAAAATTGAATGTTCTTGAATTTATATTGACCATTTATATAGTGATGTCAACATGTCGTGGTATTTGGTAAATTGTATCTACGATAGTGAAAATATTTATCATTTTAAATTTGTTGGATTAAAAAGTAATTTTGTTGAGAAATAAATTCATTATATGATTAGTCATAATATTGAAAAATAATTACTTGAATTGAAGCACTTGGTGGTTTTAAATTCTACATATGAAGAAAAATTCAATTTATTAAAATGTTATCCTCCAACTTGTATATGGATTGTTGGTATTAAAGTAAATCATTTTCACATATAATTATTTCCAAAATATTGATGGTCATTGTCCTATCCTGGATAAAAAAAATTATGAAAAACAAGTTCCATTGGATGAGAAGATTGAAATGTGGTTTTTCGAAGACCATTTTGTCATTAAAATGTAGTATAAGATGCGGAGAATGTGGAAGTAAAAATGTAAAACTGCATCAAGGATATTTTCTTATAAAAAAATTATGTTAATATTTTGTGATGATTGCAGTTAAAACAAACTAGGGAATTACATTTTAATCCTAGTATGTTTTTCTGATATGGTATGATTGGGAATATGGATCATTACTGTATTGAAAAATATCATGGTAGTGGTAATTAAAAGTAAAATATATATTCAAAAAAATTCATTACATCTAAGAAGATATTTAATAATTAATATGAGTTTCCAAATAGGATCTCATAGGATGGTATGCTGCTGGAATATAAGTTTAATGGTGTGGTTAAATTCATTTCAAATAATTATGTAGATGTTGGGACATCCAATAAAGTTGTAACAAGTAAATGTTTTATTAATACAGTTTATGATAATGAAAATTTTATTAAATGCTCTATACTTTTTTATTTCTATGAAATTTTCTAGAAAATTAGATATTACAACTCTTATTGATAAGAAAATAGATGTGGTTTGAAAATTTAAAGAACAATTGAGGCAAAAAAAATTATAACAATCTTCATGTCATTTTATGTGGATGAACATTACCTACAAATTTTTTTTCTTCCTCTAGTATAGTAAGATTTATTATTTGTTTGGATTTCCTATTTTTCACCATCTTATGGACGATTATTGAGCCAATGATGTTGTATTTCAAAAAATATTACGTTGTATAATGATTGAAACCATACAACTAATAATGTATGATGAAACTGGGAATTTTATATAAGATTGAAATGAATGATAATTTTCTCATATTATTTTAAAAAATTATTTTTCATATTAATTATTTATTGGATGTAATAGTGGTTTTATATGATTTTATTGTTGAGTTTCCATGTACAATACATGATGGGGAATATTATTTTTTTGTCGACTTAGTATCTGACTCTAATTCTATTTTTGAACTCCCTAATCTAATGGATGATGTTAATATTTTTAATAAAAAAACGCTATTAATGGATTTATTATTAAATTTAATTAATTAACATTTCACTTCACCATTGTGTGCTCATTTATATTTTGGAAAAAAATAATGATGGATCAATGGGACTTTTTATTGATTATAGAGGCACAAATAACATAAATGTTAAGAAAAAATATCATTTTCCTCCCATCGATGAATTGTTTTACTATCCCCAAGATATATAATTGTGTTTTAATTTTTACCTAATGTTGGGTCACCATTAAAAGAATGTATAGGTTGCCTACATTCAGAAGACTATGTTTTGGACAAGATAGAGGAATTATTAATCTTTAGTTATATCATTTGGATTATCTAATAATCATGATGTATTCATGGATATTATGAATAGAATATTTCAATATTTCTTGGATAATTTTATTCTATGTTTATTAATGGAATTTTGATATTTTATAAAACTATATGTGATTATGAAAGACACATAATGAATTTTTTGAATACATTAAATTAAAATAAATTGTATGGGTATTTATTATGTGTGAATTTTGGATGAAAAAAAAATACATTCCTTGGTTATATAATTTCTAAATATTGCATAATCGGATTCTTTTAAAATGTTTGTTGTTGATGAGTGGACACTACCCATAAATATTATTGTGGTTCATATTTTTAGGTTTAGTATGTTATTACTGAATTTCTATAGAAAAATTGCAATGTTTCTATCCCAAATACTAAGATAACTCAAAAATATGTTAAGATTATATGATGAATAGAACGTTCTGATAGTTTTCATCAATTGAAAGGAATATTGGGGAATGATCCAGTTGTTTTCTACCTCCTAGAAGTGGTGAATATTTTTTATTTAGTGTTTTTTTGGAATAAACCCTTATGATTCTTAATTTATTTTGCTATTGTAATATCTTATGTTTCATTTCATTTGAATCCTCATGAGTTAATTTACCATATAAATGATTCATAATTATATTTGGTTTTTTATGAATTTAAAATATGGAGGCATCATTTTCATGGAGTATTATTTAATATATATATATATATATATTTCATAAACGTTTAATGTATATATTCACTAATACATAAATAATAATGAGACATAAATTATGGATAGAACTAATCAAGGATTATGATTTTATGATTCATTAAAATCATGAAAATTTTATTAAAGTGGATGATTATTTAGGTCATAAAAATAATGATACATTAACCATATTTCTTTGAATCATGATCCATTATTTAATGGTGTCATGAATTAAGTCATGGAAGGCATTGTTACATGAAATTAATATAATTTTTTTTTGGTTTGAGTGATATAATCACTTTATGAAAGAATTAATATGGGTGTAAGGAAGATCATGAGTTATTTATTAAAGTTGAATTGTTAAAAAAATTTATGTTTTTTGATATTAATGTTCATAAGTATTGTTTTATATTATTTGTTAAGAGATTATCTGTTCCTTTTTATTTAGAGATAAATAATGTTTTTTATATAAAGCATATATGTTTCAATTTTATATTCATCTAGAAAACTCTAATATGTACAAAAACCGTAATGTGTATTATTGGGGGGATGGAAAGAGAAAATCTTATTCTGTATTTAGCCTAATATTCCTAATAGTTCACCAGCCAAAAATAGACAACTGACGATGATATATTACCATTTTCTATTTCTAGAATGCAAATGAGAAAATATTTAGCGTTATTTCATAATGGGATTAGCAAATACTTATCGATATAGAAATTTGATTAGGGTTATTTTTGATCAACTGGCTAAATCTAAACATTTTCATCACACTTTAGAAACAATGCCTTTAGATGAACATTCCCTTTTTTACCTTAAATAGATAATTGGTTACATGGATTTTCTCTCTATATTATATATTATCATGATCCTAGGTTCAAATATAACTTTTGGAAGGTACATTAGAACCCTTTGGAAACATAATTAAATTTTATAAAAATTGATCTTCATTATTCTAATAGAAATAACGAAATAATAATGTAAACATTAAATTATATTCTATTAACATATTAAATGGATTACCATTTTCTTATGATCAAAATAATTCATTGTTTGAGTTTTCTTATAATAACAATTTTCATTCCAACATACAAATTGCACTATTTGAGTCATTATACATAAAGCGATGTCGAAATCATGAATTATGTGAAATGATGTTTATGGGACCATAATTGGTAGGGTAACCAATAATGAATGTTTAGTTGATTCAGTGATACTTTATGGCATGTTAGATAATGCATCAATGTTGTACGGAAAACAAGAGGATGTATTTTTTTCAAGGAAGGTGATCATGTCTTTCTTAATTTTTATACATAGAAAAGTGTGATTTTTTATGAATGGGAAGTTGAGTATGTGATACTTCAGTATCATTTTTTTTCCCTGAATTAGCTTTGTTTTATTAACATATTTGATTTATACAAAATCAATTTCCTATTATTAACCACATTGATAATCAGCAGTGTAACATGGTGATTCACTGTGTGAAGGTGTTAAATAAACACGATATGGGAAAATGGAAACATAGAAATATAAAAATTCTATGAAAGAAAATCCTTCATCATGTCATCTTTCCAAAGGCTTCTCTCATGGATGATCTAGCTTCATCATTCAGGAATCATTTATTTTCCTATAGACTGTGTGTTCTCCTTCGGAGCTCCATATGATGTTTTTCCAAGCCATTATCATCACATCCTCCATACATCAGGATGTTTTCCAAGTTATCTCCAATGTTTCTATATCAATCCCTGTTCAAAATCATCTGTTTATCATTAAAGTGAAGGCACCCAAGGAACCTCATTCAAAGGGGGTGGCGAAGATTATCCAGTCCAATCAGACCTCTCTGCAATGAATCCATCTAGGGATCACTCCTTCATGGTGATATGGACAATCTCTCTGCATTCCACACCCTGAACAACATCTTGACTCTATTATATGTCCATAATGAACAGTTCAAGATGAATGATCTCACACCGGAAAGGGTCACCCCTTCAGATTGTTCATCGAGTCCCGTCACTATTGCCCGACAAAGGAATCAAGTGTGGTACATTTTATCTCCCATCCTAATTACCATGTCTCGAAGGTCCAGAGTGGTGTACTCAAATATTATACCTTCTTATTTGGAATTCTTATTTCCTTGAATCATAATAAAAGCATTCCATTATGATGCGTGAGTCTCATATACAAATTTCATATCTTGTGGCCATTATTGCGACAAAATAGAATCCATTAAATCCACTAGATATTGATAAGAAAAATGGATTATCTCACTCATTGCATTGGATTAATGATAATTATAACATAGAGTTTTTCTGGAAGAAGCATTTCTCAGATTAGGTGATGTGTCTTTCTCCACAGCGTATAAATTTCAAGATGATCTATAATGGTATGGTGGTCTTTTTTTCTTTTTATATTATATCGCATACCGAATATAGAGTTTAACATTATGGAAAAACATGGATTTATTACACACCATTAATATCTCATTGTTCATGGGAGTTGACTTCCTCATGATCGCTCATATCTCAAAAATGAACGGGTTTCATCATTCCTTAATATCAGCTTGGTAGGGATGTTTGGCATGGGATTATTTGGACCATAGTTCCCATGGCCTAATAACAAAAGTGGTCTGAACCGCATATGGTTCCACATGGGAGGTGTCATACCATCATGCAGGATCTGGAATCCTTCAACAAGTCGACAATGACTATCATCCCTCAGTTTCACTCAGATCACATCACTATTCCTTTGGATCTCAAGGAATTTATCCTCTAACCCTTCTCTTCTCATTTTTATATCTCCTGGAATAAAGACGAGGGCTTCATATCTATGGTTAATGATTCATGGAACATAGGTGGATCTGGGAGTTCTTGGGGTGGATTGGCTAACCACATGAAACACCTTATGGGGATATTCAGCGCTAGTTTCCCAACAAACATAATAATCATTATTGTGTTGATCGTATACATGATGACTTAAAAATACTTGAATCAGATATGCCGGACTCATAGGATGTGAAAATCATTATCCTTTTATGCAACAAGTGAGGGATTCTTGCAGAGAAACGCATGGAGCATGTTATAGAATATAGGAAGTGGTTGTGAGTCACATGGTTGAGGAAGGTAGTCTACTATAGTGCCTTCGTACATGCATGTATGATGGAGAGGAGTTGGGAAAATATTAATATAAATTTGGGGAATGGATCCTTCACCACAGATGTGGATGTGGAGGGTTCCATGGCACTGGAACACATTGAAGGGATTCTAAATAGTCTTTTCCATTTTAGGCATGATGTAGTCTTGGGGGACTCAATAATGGAGGAATTTATGGGGTTAATTCCATGATTTTTTGAGGACTTAGATAATTACATTCTATCAACACTGCCAATGGATGTGAAGATCAAAGAGATGGTTTTTAGGTTGCCCTACAACAGTGCACTTGGGTCAGATGGATTTCCTGGTGCTTTCATTGTGACATCCTTGGTAGTGGTTGGAACACTAGTTATGGAACCTATAAAGGACTATTTTAGTTGTGGTTCCATGAACAGAATACTGTCTAAATCTAGAATTATTCATATTACCAAAATTAATGACCCCAAATTTATTGGTCACTCTCAACCCCTCTGCCTTTGAAATGATTCATACAATATTTTTTCTCCTTTTATTGCCTCAATACTGGGTAGGTATCTCCCACCATTGATCTCTACGTAAAATCATGGACTCATTTGAGGATGGAGCATCTAAGGAGTGGTAGGAATTTCTTGTCAGATAATAAATGATAATAACCAATGATCATTGTTCTCCAATGTTGTAATTCAATTGGTCATGGATAAATCTTACAAAAAAAGTGAATGTATCTTAATTATTTTAGTGATGTGTAGATTCGGTTTAGAAGAGTGGTTTTTGTGACCTCGGTTTAGATGCATCTCTTCTCCATGGTTCATTATTTACATGATGGATAGATGGTTCAGTTTCTTCAAATCAGTTCAGGGGTTCGATAGAGAGATCCATTATTCCCAATCCTCTTTATCCTTACACATGATTCCTTATCCCGAAGTCTATGCAATGGAGTGGAAAATGGAATGATGGACATTTCTTGTAGAGGATGAAGATTGGAGAACATTTCTCATTTAAAGTTTTCATCGGATATTATAATATTCTCTAATGTAAGGTGGTGGTCATTTCTCAATCTCATTGAGATATAGAATAGTTATGGATGAATGACTCAATAGGGTATTGACAACATAAATCCACGATTTGATCTCCAAATAGTGTCCCCATCTCCACTGTGTTGATTTCATGACCATTATGTGGTGTCATCAAAAGAATATTCTTGTTGTGTATTTTGGTGTCCTTCATTATTTTGGCTCTATTAAAAAACAATAATTCGAAGACTTCATAAATTTTTTTATGTGGCGAATATAAAACTATATGAATAAATTTCAATCATATGGTCGGATTGTTACACCTCTCAATAGTGTCTTTACGTCCATTTTAATGCACATTATCTCACTACCCAATCATCCCTATGGCATGGTCATGAATAATCAATATTTATTTTCCATCCATGTTTGGGATGCCGACAAGATGAGACATTATAATTGGGAATCATGGAATCGTATGGCCAAACATGTGGATAAGGGAGGAGTGGGTCTTTTGTATATCAGCAAAGCCATGCATGACATGTAGGGATGTCTGTTTTGGGATGTTATGATGGGAGAATTATTATGGGAAACATTGATCATACGTGATTATGGTACGCACTTGATGATGTCCAGTAGAGGTACTCGACTCTCTCAAATGGCATGATGCTTTGCATACCATCTGGATATTGTCTTGGATTCTACTAGAGGGATCATTGGAAAAAGAGAGGTCAACTTCTAGAAGGTTAACTGGCTAGGTGAGAAGTTGGAATTACCCAGTTGTCCTCACATTGAAATCTCTTTCCATGAGGCAAGTGATCTCCCAAGTTTCATTCACTGTGTTCTCACCCCTAATAAGTTAATGGTTTTTGATGATATTATTTTGAATAGGGATCCGTATACATGTTTCTTGAAGCTTTCTCTTTATGGTAGATACACTTCTATGGATTATAATGATCTTGTGAATATGGAGAGGCCTTACAATGAGTGGACTATGAAGAATTAGAGTAATGAGATTCCCGCAATAATGATGTTCATTATTTGGTGTATATGAAATATTTTGCTTCACATAGATGAAATCATTCAATGGATGGGGAATAACATGGTGTCATGATTCATCTACTACAAGAACTCCCAAACTGAATCTTCCCTTCATTTATTCATTTACAGCAACATGGATCTCTTCCTTTAGGCCCTTCTCTCAACACATCAATATATTGATAATTAAAATCCTTCTATTCAGGTATTCCTAGCATCCTAGTTTCAATGTGTGAAAGGAAGGGCCTCAAAGTGAAAGACTCATGCAATCATTTTGGCTTCAATTTACTAGATGATATTGGAGGCGTGTAACTAGATTCATCTAGGCTTCATAAAGCCTTACCCTTTTATCCAGATGCACATTAAATGTATTCACTTCATACTCAGAGCACTTTCTAATGGTAATCAACTTCCATTGTTGTCATGTAATCTATTCAATATATTTTACATGCCATACTACAAGGATGATTTCTAGATAAATTTAATCCTCTAGCAGGGTTGATTGAAATTAAATATCGATGGATCGCTCATTGGTGGTCTGATAAGAGGAGGAGGTGTCCTTCAAGATTATCGTGGACCCATTATCATGGGTTTCAGTTCCTTATATATCGTCGGATCCTCCTTTGGTGCAGAGGGAAGGCTCTTATAAATGGTCTATCACACTACAGAGAGTATGGTTGTCATGTGTTAGTGATGGATTCTAACTATGATGTTCTTGTGAGAGCTATCCAAGGGAGAAATGTTTTATCATGGGGCTTGGTTTACTTGGTTTGTTGGTGTTCTATGGAAACCAAAATTGGCCAGAATGTTCATCACATTTAGAGAGAAGGAAAATTAGTGGCGGACATCATTACTAGGTTGGGAAAAGAGTTTGAGAATATGGTTTTCTCGGATAGCTTCAGATCCCTTCCTCTTGAGTTTCAAGTTGTAATTTAATATCATGCTCTTGGGAAGCATCACATCTGGCCACATTGAGGGGTCTTTATTCATTGTACCTCTACTTTAAATGTTTAATAAAACGAAATTTTCAGCCATTAAAAAAACATTTTAATGTTTATATATATATATATGAATTAGATAGTATTTTTTAATTAAAAGTGTCACTATGTTCAATAACATATATTATAATCATTTTTTTATTGTAAAAAAAATATTTTTATAAAATAAATATTTTTCACCTTTTAGTGGTAGACAAAATTTAATGATAAACATTAAGAAATTTAAAATTTTTTTTTTGACTAAATAAAATTCATTTTAGATGTGGAATATCAAAATTTACATTGGATTAATTTATTGAATTTTTCTAACAAAATCCATTATTTGAAATTGCGATAAAATACTTCATTTCTATTGATTTTTTAATAAATAATATATACTGTTAAATTAAATCTAGAATTGAATAATCTTTTATTTTTTAATTCAATAATAAATTTCAAACAACAAAATTCAAGGTGGTCTTATTTATTCATATTTGGATCATTGGCATAAATTTCACATTGAATGTGGATATAAAAAAATTTCATTATTTTATATGTTTTCACTTTAATAACATTTTTTCTCACTCTGTCAACTTGATTAAATATAAATAAATTTTATTAATTATGTGTTTTGAATTTTTAGAATTAGATTCACAGTTTTAAATCAAATGATCCAAATTTAAAAAATTGGCCCCTATTTGTTTGGACAAAATGAATAATAACATTAGTAATTATTATTACCATGCTTAAAGGTAATTCAGTTCATTATGCATAAACAAATATTATAAAATTATTATACCACTATTTCTCATTTTATTTGTTAATTTATTTCTAACCAAAATCATCATTGGTGTGTTATTATGATCCATTGGATCTAAATTGAAGATTTTATGGCCTTTATGTTTGTTTATTTTAATAAAGATTCAATGATTTCATACTTTTGTTTTAATAAATATTAAATTTTTAATATTGGGTTATTTTGATGATATCATAGACTATAAATAGTAATTTTAAAAATAAAATGTTTATTTACATCATGGTAATTTATTTATAATTTTTATGTGATAAAATTATTACCAAAAATGACAACACAATGATGATGTGGTAAGTGATTAATAAAATAAAATATCTAATAAATCATTTTTAAATTTTTTAAATAATAAAATTAGATATTTAATTTCATTGAATAATTTTATAAACAAATATTATATTTTAGTGCTTTTTTGATGACTTGGTTTAAATTTATATATTTTTTATAATTTTTAAGTTAAAAATATTGCACAGTCAAAAAATTCACATTAATGAAATTTTAAATTATATAACATTATATTAAATGGTAAAGAAATTTAAAATTTAAAAATTAAAGAAAAATAATTGAATAATTCATAAAATGTAATTAATGATTCCTATATTAGCCTCTTGGAATTAGATAGTAATTATATTAAACTTCAGTGTTCAAATAAAATGTTATGATGGTGAGAGTTAATGGAGGGAAATAAGAAATTAAATCCAAACAATAATGATTTAAAACATTAAAAATGAATATTTTTCATCTGATGAATATAATTATTTCCATATTTATCATAAAATTGAAATTAATTAGATTAGATCCAATTTAGATTGAAAATTAATATATATTAATTATGTATTTTGACTAATTCCAATAGAACCCATCCACATTCTTATAAAAATAAAATACTATAACATAATAATTACACTTAAAAACCAATTTGGATCATCCAAAATATATAAAAATAAAATCCAAGATTTCATACACATGTTTTATACCACTTCTTTTATGACTATCAAAATATTTATTAATCATACGGTGTTGACCAAAGGAGGTGGTATGAAGAATAGGTATAATTTTTTATCAAGAATATATGTTTTTTTCTTCTTCCACATCTTTAAAATATTCTTTATCCATGATGAAATAATAAATTTTGAATCATAATGTATCATAGATGATATAATTTTAATATCATCACATCAATAAATATATGCTTCTATCAAATTTGAAAATAATTAATCGTTAATGTGTATCACAATTTACTTCCATGTGAAAAGATATAACTTGTTTTCCATCACTATCTCTCAATAGTGGTAATAATGATGTAATTAATGTTAATATATTTTATTAATTAAATATAAATAATTATTGAATAAAATTATTTCATAGAAATTCTTGTTTTCCTTTCCCATAAAATTGATAACATAGTTTGTGTGTATGTGAGAACTATCACCTACATGAAATGATGAGAGTGGTTAATCATCACCATGTCACATGGATGATAGATATAAAAATATTTAAATATCTAAATTTATATATATTATATATCCCTAATTCAAGAATGCTATAATAATACTGAAATATTTACCAAAATTTTCATTAAATATTAGAAATTCTACTCATGAATACATATGGACTATCATTCTCCATGATTATGAAATATATCATTTTCCGTAAATATAATTAATATTTTCATTTAAAAGATTAAATGATGCTCATAAATATTATAAAATTCATTAATATTATTCTGGATATGATGTAACAATGATCATTATGACTATTGACATCATACCAATGTGATTTTGGTCTCATGTGGAAAATATCCTTAAAATTTCTGACATGAAATTAAATAATTATGTAATTGTTATAAGATGATAATAAGTGATATAAATGGAATAAAAATTTCTAAAAGGGTACTCAACAATTTAAATAATTTACCTATATTTATAATTCACGATGATTAATATTTTACGTGATTATTAAGAAACAATGTAATGGACTTTCATTAAAAAACAAATGTAAAAGTTTATCATTCATATCATTTTATAAAAGACAAAGAAAATATTTTCTAACATCTACAGAACAAATATATTTTCCCACATTCATGACTACTTAATTTTTGGATTATTCCATTACATCATTATAAATATATTTTTAATTAATGCTTTTAAATTCACTAGTTTGTGTCTTTGAAAAATGAAATGTGATTTCAAATTGGAAGAGTTATATTTATCATTAGAATAATTTAATATTTGAGAATATGTTGTTGTGTTTGGGAATTTTTAATGAGTACGTGTGGTTCCAGGATAAACCTAGGGAGTGTCATCCTAATATATCTCTCGAATTCATTTGAAAATTTGATGGATTTAACTGGAAGAGTTTCTCTTATGATATTTATATAATATACCAAGTATGGTTATTCTAAATGTTACCACGAAGCTTACTCCCTATGTAGAAATAAGTGTTATAGTAAATGTAAGCGTGGTATGGAAACAATGATACATGCACCTTTATGATATTTGTTTTCTATTGAGTTTTATAGGAATCGTATGATTTTATAATGTATTTTAAAAGATTTATTTTTATTTGTGAAAATTATAACATTATGAAAATTATTTCAAGAGATTATGATTCTTCGTAAAATATTATTTTTTACATTATTTGTATATCCCATTCAGGACTATTTTTATAAAAATATTTTTGGATAATTTTGTTTCATTGGTTAAAATGACGGGAAAGATAAATGAGGAATTCAAGTAGAATGTGATGATAATTTTTCATGAAAAACAAATCATATTTTATTTTTAATGTTTTATATTATGGTAGAAATTTTTTATACTTTCATTAGAAACCACATTGTAATAATTATGGATGTTATGTATAAATTATGAAATAATTAATAACAATTTCCAAAAAACTCATAATTATGTAATGCTATGGAATGAGTGGAGATATAATCAATCTCTGGGAGAGAATTCAGTCATTTCATCCATAGCATACTGAGTGGCCAGGCTAGGTGAATCACCCCATTCTAGATTTCCTGGTGAATGGTGGTTGAATCACATTCGATCAAAAGTTTTCTCCATCCATTTTGTAGGGACAAATTGATGGAATGATGACACCCACCATTTTTGCTTCTAATAAAGAAGCTATACCACATTTTCCAAAGAGAATACCATTGAATTAACTAGAAGAATCTATGAAAATTTCCCCATAGCCTAAAATAATATGGTTTCCCTTTGAGGCCCCATCAACGTTCACATTGATCCATCATAGAATAGGATCCTACCAGAATACTTCAATGTTGTGTTTGGGTTGTTGATATATTCCATCGACCTGGATTTTGCGCAGTATCTCCCAGTCTCCAATAGAGTTGCTGCAGTGGTCTTTTTGGATCGAAACAGCCACACAGACCGCAATGAGAATCTGTGATTTTCCTGCATTGAGATTTGATGATCATTTATTAAAAATGATATCATTTCTATCATATTAGATCACATGCAAGAGATCAACCATGGCAGAGAGGAATATGTTTTCGATTTGAGGGAATCATCCTGACCAACACGTTTCGTTAAAATAGAATAGATTAAGTCAGGTATAAACCATATTCAATTTAATATGTCAAAGATATAATTCCATAAATCAATGTCTTTAGCACATGATAAGAAAATATGGTTAGTATATTATCTATGTTGGTTACATAGATGTCTCCTAAAACAATGTCGAATACCAAAAGATTGAAGGTAGTCCTTAGTGGGAAATCTATTGTGAGCAATATGTGAAATAAGAGTCAGCTTTGTATATTTGATCCAAGGTTTTTTTAAAATTATATAACCATTGAATGTTTTATTTACTATCTTGTAAAATCTGCTCGATGAAATTTTTGGATTCAGGAAAGCCTTTGGTGGCTGGCTCTCAGACAAGGAAATCATCAGATATAGTAGAAGGGTTGTTGTCAATGATTTGAGAAATATTTTCTAGGAGGTCATTCCAATGAGATTAAAGAACTTCTTTTATGGTGTAAATAGTGTTCATGGGGGTAGAATTAGTAATAAGAATGTAAATTAAAGGGGTTCCAGTCCAATTTTCTAGCCAGAAATTTATGTTGGAGTCAGACCTTACTATCCATCTAGAGTTTTCTATAATGTTATGAAATGAGTGCCTAATGGAGGGCGAAATCAATGAGGTGATATAATTAAGATTTACCTTCTTAAGTTTATTTTGAAATCTTTTTTTGATAAAATCAGAAGAATTATAGATATTATTGATTAATATCCATGTATGTTTAGCCTGTAGGGAATCATGGAAAATTTTTATATTTTTAATACCAAAATCCCCCTTATCTATGGAGTTACAATAGGTCATACAAGGGATGGTGAAACGTTTCCGTTCAAAAATCGCTCACGTATAAATGATGTTCTGGATTTATGTATTGATTTTTTTAAAGGTGCCCATAGGCAACATATAGATCATGAGAGAGTATACCATCTTGGAGACAGTAGTTGATTAGATGATACAAATTCAACCAGCCATGGAGAGGGACTTTCATTTCCAAGAAGAGAGCTGACCGATGATTGGATCAACATTGATGGAGAAATTTGAGGATTTAGGTCATCCCCAAAAGATAGGAACCCCTAGAAAGTTAAGGCGGAAGAAACCTTTTTTACCCCATGATTAGTTGTGATAATGTATTTACTTTGTGGGGTCAAATATTTTCCAATGAAAATATGAGATTTTTTCTTAGAAATAGCATGACCTGAAACCTCCTAATAATGAGCAAGAGTGATTTTAAGCACCCTAATTTTCATTTTATCACCATGAAGAAACAAGATGATGTAATCAGCATATAATCGGTGGGTAGGGACCTTAAGATTTTTGGAAGCCTGGATGAGTTTTAGTTTATTTTGATTGACATGTTGTGTGAAGAGTCTGCTGAGATAATTCTCAGAATAAACAAAGAGGATTTTCAAGAGAGGGTCTCTTGGTCTAATACCCTTTGTTAATTTAAAGTAGCCTTTAGGGGTACCATTAACACAAATAGAAATTGAAGCAGATTTATACAAGGTTTGGATCCTCATGTAAAATGTTTCATTGAATCCAAAACTTTTGAATACATTGAAAATGAAACTCCATTTAATGGTGTCGAATGCTTTTCTAATATCTAGTTTTATGGCATCATTTCCACACCTTGTGGTTTTTATAAGAGTGTTAGTGCATACAGAGGCAAGGCAAATGTAGTCCTAAGTAGAACTACCTTTTATGAAACCAAATTGATTCCATGAAACAATTTTGATTCAAATATGAGTAAGTCTATTATAAATTATATGGGTAATTATTTGGTAAAGAGTGATTATTAGGGAAATTGTTTAAAATTGGTGAATCTCAGAGGCATTGTCTGTTTTTGAAACTAACATAAGAAATTGCACATTAAGGCCAAGAGGGAGAAGACCATTGGTGAAGATGGACCTCACAAGCTTGCAAACTTCCAAGTGAATGACCGCCCAATTCCGTTGAAAGAAACCATTATTAAAACCATCCGGTCCAGGGACACTGTCAAGTTTCAGTGAAATAATATTATCTCTAATTTCATGATCCATAGGGATGTTTAAAAGGGACACATTGTTTTTCTCATAAACCATATGAGGAATGATATAAGGTCTAAGATCAGTATTGACATCTAGACCATTGAAGATGTTATATAAATAAGAAATAACGAGGTTGGAAATAGCTTATTTAGAGTCAAGGAGTTGATCATCATGTAAGAGTTTAAAAAGTGGTCTAGAGGCTTTCCGAACTCCTTGAAGAAGACTATAGAATTTAGTATTTCTATCACCATCAGAGTCCCATTAAGTATTAAAATGTTGTTTGCGCATATTTTCGTCGAATATGAGCAAAGAGTTATGTTTTAAGGAAATTATTATTTTAGTTTGAGGATCAAATATAATATCAGAATTAGTGTTTTGATTTTTCAATAAAAAAGTTCCTCTTCAAGAGGAGAAATTTCAGCATCAATTTGTTTATTTTTAGAACTACACTAGCCATTAAGGTATTTATTTAATGTTTTATATTTGATAATACAAGAAAAGGTATCATGTTGATGGTTCAGATTATCCAAAATAGATTTGATTTAGAAAACACAATCATCGTTCCTGGACCAAGCATTGTTGAATTTGAAAGGCATCATATGTTTATGGTTGTTATCAATCAAATTGACCACAATAGGATGATTATTAGAGTTTAATATAGATATTTTAATTCTGGAAAAATTGTCCCATTTATCCAAAGTCTCCATATTCACAAAAACTCTATCCAATTTACTGGCCACAATTATAATATAATTCCTTCTATACCAGGTGTATGTTTCACCAAATAGCTTGATTTCCATAGTATTTTTATCATCAATAGAGGTATTAATATCTCTTTAGGATATGTATAAGTTAGACAGACCCATTTTTTCACTGGAAATGAGAATGTCATTAAAGTCTCCCGTTACAACCCAAGGGTCATAAATGTTGTTATCTAAAACAAGGAGGACTTTCCAGAGGGTTGTTCTTTCATGATATCTATTATTGGCATATATCATCGTGAAAAAAGTATGTTTACCTTCCCAAAAGAAGTCACAAGTCAATTGCTACTCAGAACATTTGATAATATTAATGTTTTCAAAATAGGTGTGGTATAAAATTCATATATAGTCACACAAAATCCCATTTTTACAAGATCCTAGAATGTTATAATTAAGAGTGTAGATGTTCAAAAGATTAGAGGTGATGTTGATTTTAGGCTCTAAGATAGAATAAAGTTTGGGTTTATGTGTTGAAAAAATCATTTTAATACAATTATAGTGTCAGAGTTAGTGACACATTGACAATTCCCAGAGAGAAGATTCATTTTACTTGTGTTTTAGGTTAGAACCCCCTTTTTTGATTTACCCAAACCTTTCTTCCTCTATGATATTCTAAAATTTTGAGGGGATTTTGATTAGGTTTTTGGACAATAGGGTTGACATTGGAGAAAGTAGGAGTGTCCTCACTTTTTCTAGTGTTTAAAATATGCATATGTGAAGGAGAAATAATAGGTGATGGAGCAGGAAAAAGACCATCCTATGTATGAATAGATGTAATGCCAGCCTTATTTGGGAATGGTGATAAAATCATGTTAGCAATCTATTCTAAAACCATATATGGAGTAGCTGCCAAAGCTGCAACTTGGTTAGAGGAAGTTGGTTCCAAGATGTAAGAGACATACTAGGGTGAAGCATTCAATTTATTAGGTTTAATGTGTATGATAGCTATAGAACAATAAGTTAAAATGCATGCATACAATTTCAGATTTGAATCAATGGTATTATCTAAAGCAGTGGCAGTAGATTGATCAGTTTCAGAATCATGCAAAATGAAAGTACTATTCTCTAAAGTAGAAATAGCATATTTCCCAGTAGCAGGAGAATAAGATTTCTCTATGATAGTTTTGAATCAAATTGTAGGAGAATCAGTACTGACAGTAACAACATTTTATAAGGTGAGAGTGTTAGTTTTTTCAATTTTAGTAGAAATAGATTTATCAGTATCAATTTCCATTGACCTCTAAGTATTTGTGAATTTCTTTCTAAAAGGTATGTGAATTGGAAGATTAAGGGTACTTGTTTCATCATTCTTTGAACAGTTAATGTGAAGTGGAACCGACGCGGTATCTTCTGAAGGAAAGGAAAAAAGAGATGTTGTTCCAGCCAAAAT
This sequence comes from Viscum album, assembly GCA_963277665.1. NCBI lineage: Eukaryota > Viridiplantae > Streptophyta > Magnoliopsida > Santalales > Viscaceae > Viscum > Viscum album. The sequence continues at coordinate 1,701,362,087 of OY728163.1, read as the reverse complement.
AACTGAGTCATTCACATATTGAGGTTTCAGTGAACTTACTAGGCCCTTTTCTGGTTTAATATGGACATTTTCAGCCAAAGTTCTCTTAATTACCAAGTTTAAATCCTTGGGAGAGGAAATATTCTTGCTTTCATGAACTGGGTTGAAAAGATTATTATCATCCTTAATCATGAAAGAAATTTCATTGTTGGCTATTTTATATGAAACAATTTTCTAAGAATTTAAGGACTGATAGATTATGGAGTGGCCTTTTTGACATTTGTGTCATTTTCATTATGAGCATTTAGGTCCTGAAATACATTCCCTTCAATATAATTTTCCATGTTTGAATCAGTGATTAGGGATTCCTCCTCATCTACAACTTCACCTCAAGATTTACCTTCTAATGGTGCAAAAGTGTGGGTTGTTTTGAACCAAACCTCTTGTTTTTTCCTAGAGGTCTGAGGAATGTCCGACTGTGATTTAATTATTTTATTATATCAGACCTCTTTCCAGCCAATAGAACGTTGGGGATCCACATGTTTTGTAACTACTCTACATTCTGAGTGGTTAAGCCCTATGATTTTACAAACCTCACAAAATGGGGTTTTTTCTCATATTCAATCTTAATAACAGTTTTGTAATCAGGAGCACCAAAATTGATGATATCACGGAGTTTTGAGTCATGGTTTGAATCAACCATGACTGTATCATATAAACCCAATTCTGCATTTAATGTCCTTTGATCAATTTTAACAGGGACTCCAATGCATGAAACAACAATATTGAATGTAATCCTAGAAAAAAATTAAGATGTACACCACATTTTTAAAAATTTATTGAAAAGAAACACTTATGGGTTTCTCCCACACCAATTAAGGTAAATAAACATCATAAATAGTTATTAAAATAGATTGGATGGATGTAATTTACATTGTATGATTATTTTTATACTTACACCAAATGATACTTATGGGATGATTCCTAATATAAAATATGAAATATATTCTATAAGAATTGATTTGGTATATATATATAGTGAGAGAAATAATACATAAACCAAATCATATTAAATTAAACTTGATATTGAATAACATAGTTTCTAAAAAGCACCTTCCTATATCCATAATAAGATTCAATCTATATAAATGGGTTGAAATATTTATACAATTATGATTTTACATCAATAGTGAAACACCTAATCATTTAGTTAGTCGTGTGACTCTATTAAATAATTTCTCACATATAAAATAACTTGAATAACAATTTACCAAAATGACTTTTGATGTTATTTAATTCATAATAATTAATCAATTTTTTCATTTTATTCAGGAATTAATCATTTTTTCATAAAAACTCTATATGAATTTTTATTAACATTAATTTGAGTGATAAATTACATCATAATGGAAATAATACAAAAAATTATCATATTTATAAAAATTTATTATCATGAAATTACACTTTTTGTTCAACCTAGATCAATTTTATTTATCATATGTTTTTATAGGTTTTATCATCATATTCCTTATCACCAAATATCAAAAATATAACCAAAAATGGATCTGCTACAAACTCATGTTTCTTTAGAATCACTTATTTCTATATTACATGGTTTTTGATAAATAATCAGTACATCCAAAAATAAAACATTCCCAAGAATCATAATGTTATATTTTTTTAAAACTACACACACTATCAACATAATTATTATATTGGTAGAATTATCTAAAAAAATGTTGTTCCCACATATTTTTTGTCTTATACATATTAAACATAATTACGTCAATCATAACACTATGAAAAAGTATTATAAAAAGGGAATATTGAAGATTATCATTAATTGTTATAATGAGAGTTATAGTATTTTAATCATATGTGATAACAATATAAAAATAGTGTTATAAGATTCTGTTCATAAATTATAGTAATATAAATAGTAATTAAAAAACCTATAATATTGAGATATGGAATAAGTCATTGTCAAAAAAAAAAAAGAAAACATGATCATATATAGTGTATAATCATCAATAATCAACTGTATGTATAAACTATTACAATAATATTAAGTCATAAGACTATGGAATGAACATATAAATTGAAATTGTTTTTCAATGATATCTTAAAAAATAATAATTATAGAATATGATCAGTACAATCACATGGTTATGTTTTTGTTCATTGGTTAACTGCTATCGCACCCTCATGGACTTGTTATAACGTATCATGTACCCTTATGGGTTTGGGATAAATTCCAATATCAATTTGAACTCATGAGATATACAACACAAAATTACTTTTTTGATAGTTTTTGCTAAAATATCCACCACATCATCATTCATTAATACATATGAATACCATAAAGTCATCAAAACCATTATCATTTCATCATTTCATAATAAACCCATTTAGAAAAAATGTTATTCATTTAAAAATCAAATAAAATGTCATATTAATATGTTATCTATATGATTAAATTTAATTCAATAATATGATAATATCAATAATTAAGTATAAAATTATTTAAAGGATAATTAAATGAATCAAAAAATATATATATAATAATTAAGAATTTTCATTAAATAAAAAAAGAAATATATTTGTTTTTTAAAATATTTAAAAAAAATAAATGATTGTAGGGAAATCCAATTTCTTTGAAAAATGGTGTATACATATATTTGATGATTAATAACTATTAAATTACATGATATTTGAAAAATGCAACCATGGAATTAATGATTAAAATATATTCATCAAACAATTTTGTGATGAATGGACAACCATGTTTTAATTAAAATTTATACGAATATTCTATCAATAAATTAGTATAAAATATAATATATATTATTAAAATATTATCATAAATAATTTAAAAGTACAAAATTAATTCCAGTTAGAATATATCCTTGTAATGAATAGAGAGGAGAATGATTCCCAACTAAAAAAATGAAAATATGGTTGGTCCTTTATAGAAGTATATTATTGATCCCATTGATTGATAGATAAGTGAAGTTCCATGAATATAACAAACCCACCAAAAAATAAACAAGATTGAAAAAAATTTTATTAATAGATGACTAATAGTTAGATTCATTCACTATAAATTTAACTAAAAAAACATTATAATATGTGATATTATAACATAAAACCTACCCTACTAATTTGAAATCCATAAAAATATAATATCCTCTATAATTAGTTCATTGTTATTTTGAATACGTAAATATACCATATTCATACAATAAGTACAACATATAATTCAGATATATTCTCTAATTTCCTGTTTAATAAAAATTATTTATGGATATCAATAATACGTTTCGATAATATTGATTACCATATATATATATATTGGTTTCAGGATTACAATACCTAAATCATTTTATAAGATTAATTATCTATAGAATTTTTTTTTCTTAAATAACTTGTTTACTAATTTAATATATATTTCTAATAATACATGTAATGTACTGATGGATATTAAATTACTTCACTTTGGTAATATTGTAGGTTGCACATATGGATGGATGAGGATTAAATTTTATAATGGATGGAATGAAATAATGATTAATAATTAGTTACCAATACATGAAAATAATTATTTTGGAAAATATATAAATATGTTGCATTTAAATTTTATGAATTATCTCGTTAAGGGAGTGACAAAAAATGAATTATGTCAAATCAATATGGCAGTAATCTACATGTATGCATGGGTTATGTTTATATTTTTTATTAACATAATAATATGATGTTTGAAAATTATTTATATATATATAATAATTGTTATATTATTAATATAATATATATTAAATATATATATCAATATAACAATCTATTTTATGTAGTGATGAAAATGAAATAAATCCCTCGATAGAGGTGGTATTCTATATATACCAATGAGAATAAATTTCATTATTCATTAGATAGAAATGTGGTATATAATTTTTTTAAAATAATATAATAATAATTATATATTATTATCATACTAATTAAAACATATAAGTATGGTTATAATAAAATAAATTAACGATAAAAAGGGAATCTACCTGATATAACTCAGATAAAATAATTACATCTTATTATTGTATCCCTAATTGGGTTATGCATCATGTAATCATTAGGTAAAATTTTTGTATGAAAATAACTTATATGATGTGGTTAGAATGTTAATGACGTCATTTTATACATTATTCCCGTTATATGGTTCACAATTTCAATGTAAAAGTTAGGAGATGAGGTTATATATTGAAAGTGGTGTGAGTGGCCCCATGTCAATACCCATAATCTAAAAAACTTATAAATTCAAATTCAAGGGAATTATATTCCCATATAACACATAAATATATGATAATATGAGGTGGTTAAAATCATATCATATAGTAAAATAGATATATGTATTCTGTTATATTATAATCATTTTACCATAGTATAACCCATTAAAACATTTACCAGGAAAAATCAACCATTTTACATGGTAGTCCATCTCATTGAAAAAAATGAAATTATTCTGGTTAAAATATTAATAATTATTTTTATATTTATTGAAACTATTTTTTATATTTACTTTTTAATGGGGTAAAAAATGAATTCTCATATCCATGTAAAAAAATTAAAACCCAATTCTTAAAAAAATTTATCCTTAACTCATAAAATAGGTTTATTTTCATTCCTATCGTTTAAATAAAAATTAAATGAATGTTAGAACTTCATATCTATTATATTGTTGAAAAAAATGATTAAAATAATTTATGAATAGTAATTACATTAATTTATTATGAAAAAATTCAATACATAGATATTAAAAAAATTCTAAAAAATATCTCAATTTTACTCTCAAATTATTTTATCATCCTTTCTCGAAAATTTAAATCAATAGGTAAAACTTCATTGATGATTATATATATATAAATAATATTTCATAATATAAATTCCCTAAATAAAATGATTTTACATTTAATGAAATCTAATAAAATAATACTATGTTTATAAAAAGCAATTTCATTTAACCATGCCCTATATGATTATAAATATTTTTCATTTCATAACCATTTAATGGATGTTTCTAATTTGTTTTTTAAAATTTTAAAATTATTATATAAATACATTTTATAGACGTGATTCAAAAAAGTGTTAAATTTTTATAAAATTAGATGCAAATAAATGAGTTTCGATGAGATTCATAACAACTAGTTGTATTTAATTAAGGTAATTTTACAATTTTAATATATTCTTATATTTTATCAGTTTTATTAGTGTAAATATTTTTAAAATTTTAATATTTTAATAATGAATTATTGACATAAATCCATTATCCCATAAAAATTTATCATATACATTAAATTTACTAAAATAAGATTAAAATAATATTAAAGGACTTATATTGTCTACATATATTTCTAGATATCAACAATTATATAATAACATAATAAATTTAGAATGAACCTAATCACATAACATTACATCAACTGAAAGATGGAAAAAATACTATACAATATCACGTATATTGATAAATTGAAAATATATAGCACTATGTAATATATAATATTATTTGGAAAATATAAGTCCTTATCATAAATTAGTGTCATCATCAATGGACCAAAAAAAACTTACTTTTCCATTAGGATATTATATTCATTGAAAAAACAAATTCCATGACATATTCATAATTTTTTTTTAAAATCATCGGGATTTTATAATTATTAAATTCAATTAATCATTAAAAACAGTTCCTTGAATATGAAATACCATATAATCAATCAAATAATTAACCTAATAGGATGACATCACAATTCACCATATAAGGTGAAAATTTAAATTATAGGTTATGAGACCCATTATTACCATTTTATTTTTTTCTATCATTATCATTACGAGAATATAAATGATTAAAATTACAAATTCATTCACTAGAACAAATTATTACTCTAAACTCTCCAAAATGAATATGTAAATAACAGATAAATTCTATATTGTTAAATAAATGAGATCAATTATAATATTAATAATGTTTTGATAACAAAAAAATATTAAATATTATTTTGTAGAGAGAAATAGATAATAATGAAATATATTATTGAATAATCAATGCATCCACAATAGAAATTGATAACCAAAAAATAGATCCTAATTTACAAACAAGGACCCTGAGCATATTTTTTCAAGGAGAATATTGACTAAACGGATAAGGATGAGCACCCATCCCCAATGTATACATTAATATCCAAACCTTTACATGAGTTATAGTTTGTATATATTTTTAGGTAAATAAATAAATTCATTATGAAATTCTTCGTGTGTGTGTGTGTATGAAGGGAAATAGGGGTGATCAGATGTTTCTTACATCCAAAAAAATTAAAGAGGCTATCAATATCCAAGATAATGTTTTTAGAATAGTTAGACATAACTGTGAACCATGGAATAAGATAATATGTGATCCAAACCACATGGATTTTGGTGTAAACATGTACATCATATGAATTTTCAATATATGTGGGTTGGCCATCCCATTTATTCATCCTAAAACCCTCTTGGATAGAGGGATCTACATGATAAGAATTTGTTGTAGAAAAATATTTTTCCATACAATGTACCTCATTTAATAATGAGAAATAACCTAGGGTTTCCCCTATAGTTTTAAGAAATGGTATATAATTTATTAACTCTTCTATAATTTACCTACTAAGAATTTTTTTCATTCTCAAAAATATTCAAATTGTGAATACCTTTTTAATTTTATAATTTTTATGATAAATTAGATGATAATCTATTCCCCTACTAAGTTTACAAATCCAAATTCTTCTATTTTTAATGATAATCATGTAGTAATGTTTTCTCTACATCAAAATCCATATATAATTCTTCATAATTTGTTATAATATTTTAATGTCATGGTTTACTAGAATTAAATCATGTGTTTTTAATTGATATTTTTTATAAAAGTGAATTCGGTTGGCATCTGTATGTTATATCATAGTTTCTTGATGTGTATTCCTATGTATGTAATTTTGATCTACTGTTATTTTGATTTACATTATAAATATTTTGAATTGAAATATAATTTAAGAGTTTAAATGACTTTTGGACCCTTCATGACTCTTGTTAGACCCACTAAGATTGTTTATACCAGACCTATATTCACCCTTGGGGTGTTCCACAGTATTGAACATGGGAATTAGGTTTTTATTTAATTAACATAGGTTATTATGAGAATAATGTATTGGGAAATGAGTTTTTCTTTTAAACAGGGAACTAATGGGTTTTTTGATATACATGAAAATGTTAAATATTCTTTGGCTTCAAAGTTGGTAGTTTTTATTATTGGATTATGTTGCATGTATATAAATTTGAATAATATGAAAGGGGTGACAAATGGTTATAATGTTATTAGATCGTGAACCATTATTTTTATAAGATTTGGAAACATGTTGATTGTAATGAAACATTTTGCTGTGAACACAAATAAATATAACCTTTTAGAAATTTTATGATATTACGTTCGTAGACACTAATATATGAAATGTAACAAATTGTTTTCCATATGTTGGACTAGAATACTCTCCATTTGGAAAGTAAAACTGGTTCACCATGCTCCTTGGTGCATCATTATTTTAGAGGATGGACCAGTGATACGTACTCTATGTGTATATGAGGTTATTTCCATATTATGTTTAGGGATATATTGAGATGGATTTCTGAATAATGAATAGATACATGGACTGGTTCTCATTTTATGATGACATTTGACCCCTCTGAAAGATGGTTCTTTCATTTGACCTAGGAAGAAACATTCATGATTGGTATGTGTATTACATGGAACTAAAAATCAAATTTGTTATTTATATATTTTTGAATATTGAAATGAGGTTATATACTATCTACTATTTATTATTTTTCTTCTACATACACCCTCATTAGAATGGACAATTTTTTAGACACTATTGGTGGTTTTCTACTGAGTAATACATACACATTTATCAGGCCTCCAATGGGCACCTGAGTAGATCTCATTGATGTAGATCATCAAAATGGTAATCAACATATGGTAGATATTTTAATTGGGAGTTATTATTAAGTGTGTATGATGAAACCATGCATGATGCAACAAAAATATTATGGATAATCATTAGTATCTTATATTATAATTTTTTTTTCATATGTGACATAGTATGTAAATATTTATTATTGGGTCTATTCACCCATTTGAGGAACAGATTATATGATGGATGGCTGTAGGTAATTATGGAATATTACATTTGAACATGCTTTTTATTGTTATCTTTTACTCGTATTGATGATATTATCTTCCCACATAACTTATTCACCCTTTTTATTAGTCATAAGATTGTGAAATATGGTGAGTCATGATTCATGTCATGGGGGGCACTTGATTAATGGAATAGTTAAGTGGAACATAGGATGGGGTGTCCAAAAGCAGCATCATTGAATAATATTTAGTATTTTTATTCTAATTTTAAAAAATATATATGAGTATAGGATGTTATAGGGATTTGAACTTTTGTCACACATTAGAGTAACTAACCCATGTGTGGGATAAAAACCATGTTCCAATGATGGTATTATTGTTTCTGATGTTCATTATTATAGTTAGATATAATTTCAATTGGTTTATATACATGTGATGAAATTTTATTATTTTCACTGGTTTTGTTCAAGGATCAACACAACATAAGATTTGTATATGAATCCATTATTTGAGGTATATAGTGAAGTTTGTTTCGTGAACCATGATAGGAAGTCATAAAAAAGAACTTTATGGTGGGTTTGGGTAAATTACAAGATATTTCTTGTTTTCTAGATGTTTTATGAAAAAACGTTTATAATAAGGATGTATGAAAAATTTTATGTTGAAAAGTGATAAATTTCAATGTATAACTATATTCTTACATAAAAATATACAATAATGTTAATAATATTTTTTTGAGGTTTAATGGGAGTTTAATGAGGATTAATGAAACGTGGAAACATGGATGTTTCATTTACCCTATGTTAGACATAGATCATGATAGAGATCCTGAGTGTAGTGATATAGACTCAATTATATATGTCAGTATAATGTATGAAGAATGTATTTTCTATAGAATGTAATGTACCATACAATTTGTAAATTACTAAAACTATAGGCTATGTTTTTTGAGAGATTTGTTTGTTATTATAGAGAGATGCAAATCGGTCAACATTTGGTAATTGAATGATAAGTGGTCATCACTGAGAATGATCCTCCATTATTTAGAAAACAATCCATATTTTTTCTACCCAATTTTTGAATATAAGTTTCCTGAAATCATGTAGAGACCCGAATCTTGACGTACATGGACATTACATTACATTTTCGGAATACTTAGTACATAACAAAAACACACACTAAAGGATCGTAATAGTTTAGTGTCTTTGGAAACTCGGAACGTAATCTTCTAATCGTGGTGAAAGTTCTTCAATATCTCCCATAAAGGTCATCCCTTTTTTCTACCTAAAACCTTTCTTTATATCCTGGGGAAAAGAAAACATAAAAGGGTGAGCTCAAATGCTCAGTAAGGGTAAACAAAAGAAAAATCAATCACATCATATACATAGCTTTTGGAAATCTTAACCTGCAAAAGAGCTCATAATATCATAACATGGGATATATCATAGAAGTGAAATGTAATCCCAATAATCATAACATAAAACATGAAACTTTGTGGCATACACACATAATCATAGAAAATCATTTCTTGTTAGTCAAGACTCATTGCCAAGACTATCTTAGTGGACAATGTCCCTTTCTGAATCGAGTAACCCTCGTTTCAGTCCTGTTTCACTGAACTGGTATAACCTACCATTTCAGCCATGTCTATCTCATGAGATATAAAATCTTTACCCAATTCATTGGAGGGAGATATAGGTCCCACCCATCTCATAATGATACCATTCTTATGTGTGCCACAAAATCATAAATCATACATCATTGCATAACCCATGAAATAAAATGGGATTCTTAAACAACATGACATCATAAAACAATTCATATAAGATAAAGGAATTCATAAAAATATTTCCATCACAACATAATCAAACCAATGTAATAATAGGGATAAAAACAGAACCCTTTTATTATCGTAGATGGAAAATAATTTTGATAAAATACTTCAACTCTATTCTTGAGGAAAATATCCTTTCTTCTTCAAAAACATTTTTTTTCTTTCATAACATGTCATAAGAATTTAAAATAAAAGAAGTTGATTAAAAATAAACTTGAAAACTTGTAAAGGAAGTTTCTTAGAAATAATGTTTTAAAAATCCATTCAGGTCGTATAAGTTAAAAAAAACATTCTTCGTACTTTTGTCGGAAAAGTCAAAAAGTACCTCGTACGGAAAACGACAAAAGATTCCTTTCACTTCTTTTACTAAAAACTCACCGAAGGTTAAAAATGGATTTAAACAATTGTAGGTGGATGGAAATAATATTACATATTGATTAAACATGGATGTTGATGATAAAATACACCCCAGTAAATACTTACGAATAAACAATCTCGGATAAAAATGAGATTGTGATATTTCCCTTACCTTAGGTCCAATTTGCTTCGTATGTGTCCGAACCTCCTGTATAATGATTTAAATAATGTCATTGACTTATTACAGAATCATATTCATTGTTATGATATCATATATGGTTCACTTATGACATTATATTACCCGTTCTTTTGTAAATTCCATGTTAAATAAGCGTTTTGGGTAAAATCGTTTCATTTATCGTAGGTGTTTTGACTTGTTGTTCTTGACATCATTATTACTTATATCATGATTTACTTACTTCCAGAATATAAAATATGATTTATATATCATATATATTCAGTATATATATATATATATAATTGATAGATAAATAAAATGAAAAACACCGTTCATGGAGACGGTAGTCCGTACGTACGCATGAACGATGTTTTTCTTTCCTTATTGTCTTGAAATGGAAGTAAGTAGATGACATACATATGTATATATATACATAAATCCAGTAGCTTTATAATTTCATATATTTCATTATTATTTCTTATATATACATTATAATCATTCTTAAATGGTTAACATGGAGAATGAATCTCATCGCGTCGTGGAGACGGTAGTCCGTACGTACGCACGAGCGATGATATCATTTCTATAAATATTGAATTGAATTGGAGTGGATTATAAAATATATCAGAATCAATATGATGTTTTAATAACTATGTATAGTTATTCTTTACACCATTATACCCATCCATGTAAGGTGGTGGTGGAAAATAGATTACACCACGGCGTGGAGACGGTATTCCGTACGTACGCACGCGCGGTGATTTCTTTTTCCGTAGGATGGATAGATGGTGAAATTGGGTTGTTTCATACTTATAATAACATATCAGTATATGATTGATACTGATTTTATTACTTTATAATGAAACAACCTAAGAAGAAGAAGTGGAAGAAGAAATAAAGATGAAAGAATTGGTAACGGTAATTACCTCTTCTTTGAAGTGCCTCTTTGAGACCTCCTCTTAGGGCACTAGAATTGGTCTTTGAGAAAGACCAGAACCTCTAGGATGTTTCTAGGGAAGTGGAGAAGGGATTTTGGCAGGGGTTGGACGAGCTTGAGTGCTCAAATTGGTGTGAGGAGGAGGGGGAGGAGGTGTCCTTTTATAAGGGAGGAGAGGGGCACCTTAGGAATATCTCAAAATATTATTTTATATTAAAGTCAAAATCGGTTTATAATGGTTCCAAAGGGTCTTATTTCGAAGATAAGATGGGGAGGGGTCTAAATCCTATCAACCAATAGAATTTAGACAAGTGTAGGATATTATTGTAACCTTATCAGTTAAATTTAACTCTAAGTTAAATAATTTAACTTTTACCATGTCTTTTTGTTTTCTTTCACTATATGGTTAATAAACTTACTATAACATGCCAAACGAACCCCAAATTGTTTATTATTAATATATATATCCTTATCTAAGTCATTTGGCCGAACCTTAGATTTTTAGGAATACAATAACAATTAATAATATAATATTTGATTTAAAAACTATTTTGTGTCAATTTTGACACTATTTGATATATGATTTTTGTGAAAGTCATAACAGGATTAAATGTTCGAAACAAGTTGATTAAATCAACATTAATATATCATAGTAACCTAGAAAATTATTGGAATTCATAAAAAATCTCAAATTACATTTATTTTGGTGTTTATAACATCAATTATGTCAATATTTCATTAATAAGATAATTAATGCATCATCGTTGTGTCATAAATAAAATAAATTATTTTAGATCTAAAAATTACAAATAAAATACCATAATATAGGAAATATTTTTAGATTTCTAATGAATATTTAAAATCGAATTTATCTTATGTATAACCCCATATTAAAAATGATTTACTTATTAAACTTTGATTTTAACTATTTTAACCTTTCTTTAAATAAATTAATAATAAATGTCCTAATCTAATCCAAGTGGGTCTAAATGGTCATATATTATTCCTAAGTTTGTTTTTGGTCGAATTACACTTGTCCAATAGAATTAGGACATGTGTTAGGGTAATAGTAATATCATATTTACCCTTAGTTACCCTATTTACTATTAACCGCGGTAAAAAAGTAAAAAGTTACTATTCACCAAAAAATTATTTTCATCTCATTGAACCACATTTTAGTCCTTGATATTAACCGTGTCTCTCGGATTTTAGAAATTCCATTCACAGAAGCGGCAAAATTATGTTTTATGAAAAATTCAGTTTTTTTAACTACCACTTAGTAGTTTCACTATTCATCAAAAATTGATGTTTTTCAGAACAATGCCAAAATTTCATCCTAAGCTATATTTCATATTCCGAATTCAAAAATGAAATCTATTTTACCAAATTCATAACATAGAAGTTCAATTAATTAATTTTATAATTAAATCCCGCTGTTAAAATAAATAGCGTGTTTTTAGGAAACAATATATATCAAAAGATTGACACTTGATTATGTCTTGTTTAAATGTGAAATTACAACCAATGACCAACATTGTATTAAATTGTAAAAATAAATTCTAAATATACTTTAAAACCACTCAAATTAATAATTTATCTCTATTAATTATTTCGATTAAAAAAGTTGTTTTTAATTATAATTTAGTAATTTTTCACTTTTCATCAGAATATGAAAGTTATCCGAAAAGTACCAAAATTTCACCTTAGGCTAAATTCGATACTCCGAATCCAAGAATGAAGTTCATTTTGAAAAATAAGATTTACATAATTTTAAAAAGTGGTTATTACTATTCATAACGGCTAGTTTTAATAATATTTTAATAGCACATCGTTGTTTAGTGAAACTCGGTATTGCGTATTACACACGCTATTGAGGAAGGTCGCGATTGCGTGTAATGCAAGGCAAGACAAGGATGCGTGTTGTGAAAGCTCCTTTTGGTGTAGCGTACAACACAAGACATTAATAAAATTAAAAAAAATATTTCTTTATAAAATCTTGGGCTGTTACATTCTACCCCCCTTAAAATGAATTTCGCCCTCGAAATTCGTCGGGGTTATAAATGGTTTACTATTCGAAAGTTTCTTTAATAGAAACCCACATCGTAAAAAGGAATATCAAAACCAATCTTTAAAAACAAAAGTATGAAACGTAACACTTACCCAAATAAACTAATCATTGGGTTTCCACATAGGTGAAAATATGGATATGGAAGAGAAATCTAACCATCATGTTCTGATGGAGAGTGGTAGAGAACATGGATATGGAAAAGCCAGTAATCACAAATCCATAGATTTGTGATGATATAAGGTACCATCTGATTCATCAGGTATAAGATCACTAGGACAACATTTTTGGTTTTCAAGATCATTTCCCCTAAAGATGAAAATTTGAATTAGAATAAATATTTACTTTATTTTGGTACAATCTCACTGTTGTTCGTGCCTTGAACAATTTCCACTTCATCTCTTAAATAAATGAAGTTGAATTTGTTCTTCGTGAAGTGTTAGCAGATCATGTGATAGAATGACGGGTCATTCCATCTGTCTCAATCAAAAGGTTAGCAAAAATTATATGCATAAATCGATCTATAGTGAGATTAATCATATATGGTTCCTAAAATGGACTTATACTTCATATATCATACTGCTTAATATAATAAAACTAGTTTCTACTAAACAGGGACTTCCTGTAGGTCAGTGGTAGGCGATAAAGGCCAGTCGCACTTCGGTTGTGGGTTCGATTCCAACAGCCTTGTCCGAAGCGATGGGCTGTCGCCCGTCCTGCAGGTTGTCCTTTTTTCTAAAACTACATTACTATAACATCCCATCAATAATATCTAAAAAAACTTCTATCCTTATACAATAATCACTTATGTCCAACATAATCCATTTCAATCTTTAGGCTTATCCATAATACTGCAGTCCACTCTCATAACATAGTGAAAACGATTACCAGAGATTTAATACCATCGTTGATCCCCATATATCATAAGATATGTTTTGTTGGTCACATTCTAAACATTCAAAGTCCTTAATCATTTATTCTCTTGAATACCTTAGTGAAAACATGAATGCAGTTAAAAGTTAACACTTTCCACATACCAAAATCCTCAAAATTCTATATACTCAATCCATGATATCACTTAGTCCTTATATCAATCATGAGCTCATGAATACTATTAAACATTTCATTTTCTCGTCTTCATTATGCGCATATCATCTTATTTCCAAAAAAAATATCTCAATCACTATGAATACCACATCAATAAATATTGCAATACTCAATGATACAAAATTATTTTGGAATCCCATTACATAAACGCTTAATCATTCCACCACATCGTTATCATATTCAACATCGCCAATAGTGATCGCATGTGACTTCCCTTTGTCCTTTGCCTTCAGTGCTTGCTCATGTTGATCATCACTAACCCTTGGATTAGGGCAATTATTAGCATAATGCCCCATTTCCTTGCACTTGAAGCATTGAAGTGTTGGTGGTGCGTTCTCTGCAGTGTTTGCCTTATTCACATCATTAGAAACCCTTTTTCCATTACTTCGACACTCAGCTGCTCGATGACCTTCTTTTCCACACTTAAAACATTTTCTAGTTCCTTTAAGACAATCTCCACCATGCTTCTTTCCACACTTTGTGCATAAGGAAACATTCATCTTCTTTTCACCATTATTATGAGATTTCTCCTTGAACTCCATCTTTCGTTTCTTGTCAAAACCATGAGATGGATATGTAACACCAACTCCCATTTCTACCTTGATAGCACAACGCACAATTTCTTCATAGCTACTGAAGTCTCTTATAGCTAATGCCCTTCGAAGACTTGGTTTTAAGCCATTGAAAAATCGATCAACTTTACTTTCAGGTTGGATGATAATGCCAGATGCATACCTTGCAAGTCTTGTAAAATTCGCTTCGTATATACCAACAGATTCATCATCCTTCTGCTTCAGCTCAATAAACTCCTTTTCCATCTTTGTTCGAAGAATACGAGGGAAGTACTTACTGAAAAACAAGTTCTTGAACTCGTCCCATTCCATAGACTCAATTTCATCCCTTGGCCTCGTATTCTTGATAAGATTCCACCATTGATCAGCTTCACCTTCCAAACGATATACTGCTAAGATGACTTTATCATGTTCAGAACATTGAAGAACTGAAAATATCTTTTCAGTGGTACTGATCCATTGTTCAGCAACAAGTGGATCAGAAGTCCCACTGAAAGAAGGTGGACGTTGCCTCATGAAGGACTCAATAGAATATTGTTCCCTTCTCTGCTCATTTGGAAGTCCAGAATGATTCATAGCTTGTGTAAGTATAGAAATAAGATTTTGCACTCCATCTCCCATAACATTTGTTTGTTCAGGAGGGCAATCATTGCATTGTCCATTGCATTGATCAACACGGTTCCTTCGGGTTCCAGCCATCGTCTAAAACCCAAAAAGAATAGTGTGAGAGGCAAAAATCATGCTAGGGAAAACAACATAATAAAGGGGGATTACCTTCAATATCCAACATCTTAGGTTTAATTCTATGATCGTTAGCATAATTCTAATACTATAACCTATACGTATACTTATCCCTAGGGACATCCCTAGACATACCTTAGAAATATCTCTAGGAATCTCACTAACATTTTCGCATCCTAGTTTCCAAAGGTTGACTAAACCTTTCCTCTGATACCAACTGTAGAGACCCGAAGCTTGACGTACATGGACATTACATTACATTTGCAGAATACTTAGTACATAACAAAAACACACACTAAAGGATCGTAATAGTTTAGTGTGTTTGGAAACTCGGAAAGTAATCTTCTAATCGGGGTGAAAGTTCTTCAATATCTCCCATAAAGGTCATCCCTTTTTTCTACCTAAAACCTTTCTTTATATCCTGGGGAAAAGAAAACATAAAAGGGTGAGCTCAAATGCTCAGTAAGGGTAAACAAATGAAAAATCAATCACATCATATACATAGCTTTTGGAAATCTTAACCTGCAAAAGAGCTCATAATATCATAACATGGGATATATCATAGAAGTGAAATGTAATCCCAATAATCATAACATAAAACATGAAACTTTGTGGCATACACACATAATCATAGAAAATCATTTCTTGTTAGTCAAGACTCATTGCCAAGACTATCTTAGTGGACAAAGTCCCTTTCTGAATCGAGTAACCCTCGTTTCAGTCCTGTTTCACTGAACCGGTATAACCTACCATTTCAGCCATGTCTATCTCGTGAGATATAAAATCGTTACCCAATTAATTGGAGGGAGATATAGGTCCCACCCATCTCATAATGATACCATTCTTATGTGTGCCACAAAATCATAAATCATACATCATTGCATAACCCATGAAATAAAATGGGATTCTTAAACAACATGACATCATAAAACAATTCATATAAGATAAAGGAATTTATAAAAATATTTCCATCACAACATAATCAAACCAATGTAATAATAGGGATAAAAACAGAACCCTTTTATTATCGTAGATGGAAAATAATTTTGATAAAATACTTCAACTCTATTCTTGAGGAAAATATCCTTTCTTCTTCAAAAACATTTTTTTTCTTTCATAACATGTCATACGAATTTAAAATAAAAGAAGTTGATTAAAAATAAACTTGAAAACTTGTAAAGGAAGTTTCTTAGAAATAATGTTTTAAAAATCTATTCAGGTCGTATAAGTTAAAAAAAACATTCTTCGTACTTTTGTCGGAAAAGTCAAAAAGTACCTCGTACGGAAAACGACAAAAGATTCCTTTCACTTCTTTTACTAAAAACTCACCGAAGGTTAAAAATGGATTTAAACAATTGTAGGTGGATGGAAATAATATTACATATTGATTAAACATGGATGATGATGATAAAATACACCCCAGTAAATACTTACGAATAAACAATCTCGGATAAAAATGAGATTGTGATATTTCCCTTACCTTAGGTCCAATTTGCTTCGTATGTGTCCGAACCTCCTGTATAATGATTTAAATAATGTCATTGACTTATACAAGAATCATATTCATTGTTATGATATCATATATGGTTCACTTATGACATTATATTACCCGTTCTTTTGTAAATTCCATGTTAAAGAAGCGTTTTGGGTAAAATCGTTTCATTTATCGTAGGTGTTTTGACTTGTTGTTCTTGACATCATTATTACTTATATCATGATTTACTTACTTCCAGAATATAAAATATGATTTATATATCATATATATTCAGTATATATATATATATATAATAGATAGATAAATAAAATGAAAAACACCGTTCATGGAGACGGTAGTCCGTACGTACGCATGAACGCTGTTTTTCTTTCCTTATTGTCTTGAAATGGAAGTAAGTAGATGACATAAATATGTATATATATACATAAATCCAGTAGCTTTATAATGTCATATATTTCATTATTATTTCTTATATATACATTATAATCATTCTTAAATGGTTAACATGGAGAATGAATCTCATCGCGTCGTGGAGACGGTAGTCCGTACGTACGCACGAGCGATGATATCATTTCTATAAATATTTAATTGAATTGGAGTGGATTATACAATATATCAGAATCAATATGATGTTTTAATAACTATGTATAGTTATTCTTTACACCATTATACCCATCCATGTAAGGTGGCGGTGGAAAATAGATTACACCACGGCGTGGAGACGGTATTCCGTACGTACGCACGCGCGGTGATTTCTTTTTCCGTAGGATGGATAGATGGTGAAATAGGGTAATTTCATACTTATAATAACATATCAGTATATGAGTGATACTGATGTTATTACTTCATAATGAAACAACCTAAGAAGAAGAAGTGGAAGAAGAAATAAAGATGAAAGAATTGGTAACGGTAATTACCTCTTCTTTGAAGTGCCTCTTTGAGACCTCCTCTTAGGGCACTAGAATTGGTCTTTGAGGAAGACAAGAACCTCTAGGATGTTTCCAGGGAAGTGGAGAAGGGATTTTGGCAGGGGCTGGACGAGCTTGAGTGCTCAAAGTGGTGTGAGGGGGAGGGGAGGAGGTGTCCTTTTATAAGGGAGGAGAGGGGCACCTTAGGAATATCTCAAAATATTATTTTATATTAAAGTCAAAATCGGTTTATAATGGTTCCAAAGGGTCTTATTTCGAAGATAAGGTGGGGAGGGGTCGAAATCCTATCAACCAATAGAATTTAGACAAGTTTAGGATATTATTTTAACCTTATCAATTAAATTTAACTCTAAGTTAAATAATTTAACTTTTACCATGTCTTTTTGTTTTCTTTCACTATATGGTTAATAAACATACTATAACATGCCAAACGAACCCCAAATTGTTTATTATTAATATATATATCCTTATCTAAGTCATTTGGCCGAACCTTAGATTTTTAGGAATACAATAACAATTAATAATATAATATTTGATTTAAAAACTATTTTGTGTCAATTTTGACACTATTTGATATATGATTTGTGTGAAAGTCATAACAGAATTAAATGTTCGAACAAAGTTGATTAAATCAACATTAATATATCATATTAACCTAGAAAATTAGTGTAACTCATAAAAAATCTCAAGTTACATTTATTTTGGTGTTTATAACATCAATTATGTCAATATTTCATTAATAAGATAATTACTGCATCATCGTTGTGTCATAAATAAAATAAATTATTATATGTCTAAAAATTACAAATAAAATACCATCATGTAGGAAATCTTTTTAGATTTCTAATGAATATTTAAAATCGAATTTATCTTATGTATAACCCCATATTAAAAATTATTTACTTATTAAACTTTGATTTTAACTATTTTAACCTTTCTTTAAATAAATTAATAATAAATGTCCTAATCTAATCCAAGTGGGCCTAAATGGTCATATTTTATTCCTAAGTTTGTTTTTGGTCGAATTACACTTGTCCAATAGAATTAGGACATGTGTTAGGGTAATAGTAATATCATATTTACCCTTAGTTACCCTATTTACTATTAACCGCGGTAAAAAAGTAAAAAGTTACTATTCACCCAAAAATTATTTTCATCTCATTGAACCACATTTTAGTCCTTGATATTAACCGTGCCTCTCGGATTTTCGAAATTCCATTCACAGAAGCGGAAAAATTAAGTTTTATGAAAAATTCAGTTTTTTTAACTACCACTTAGTAGTTTCACTATTCTTCAAAAATTGATGTTTTTCAGAACAATGCCAAAATTTCATCCTAAGCTATATTTCATATTCCGAATTCAAAAATGAAATCTATTTTAACAAATTCATAACATAGAAGTTGCATTAATTAATTTTATAATTAAATCCCGCTGTTAAAATAAATAGCTTGTTTTTAGGAAACAATATATATCAAAAGATTGACACTTGATTATGTCTTGTTTAAATGTGAAATTACAACCAATGACCAACATTGTATTAAATTGTAAAAATATATTCTAAATATACTTTAAAACCACTCAAATTAATAATTTATCACTATTAATTATTTCGATTAAAAAAGTTGTTTTTAATTATAATTTAGTAATTTTTTACTATTCAACAGAATATGAAAGTTATCCGAAAAGTACCAAAATTTCACCTTAGGCTAAATTCGATACTCCGAATATAAGAATGAAGTTCATTTTGAAAAATAAGATTTACAGATTTTTAAAAAGTGGCTTTTACTATTCATAACGGCTAGTTTTAATAATATTTTAATAGCACATCGTTGTTTAGTGAAACTCGGTATTGCGTATTACACACGCTATTGAGGAAGGTCGCGATTGCGTGTAATGCAAGGCAAGACAAGGATGCGTGTTGTGCAAGCTCCTTTTGGTGTAGCGTACAACACAAGACATTAATAAAATTAAAAAAAATATTTCTTTATAAAATCTTGGGTTGTTACAAATCATAACCTATATTATATAGCGTATGGAGAGAGACCTGTGTTGGGATGTGATTAGTATGCTTGACTTCAAAAAAGATATTCAATTATATAACTCTGTTATGTATTCTAGATATGGTTCACATGAGTTATCAAGGTTCTATATTGTTTTAAATTATTCCATTATGGATAAATATGGGACTCCTCCTAAGGAGGGAGAGATGTTAAGAGTTTATTTTTTATTATGAAAAGTGAATCACTGGTTGTATAATTAGGATCGATAATATTTGTCGTTTGTAATGAAAATGAAGTAATTCCATGATATGTTCCCAGTGAACATTTCACAAATGACACTGGGAAAATCGAAAATGAAGATTTTATTTGTTTAACTGAATGAATACAGAATATTATGGAGTATACAAGATTTTTCATTAACATGTATAATTTATTCAAAATAATTTCGAGAATTGAAGAATCTATAAAAATGTGTTTTCAGGATGAACATAGATAAAATATAAATTCCTACGTAAATAAAATTCATCTATATAGGTTTTCTGATATAGTAGAACATGATTTCATATCTTAGGGGGACCCGAACGAGTCTTATAATGTTGCCCATATGGTTCTAGTTGTGTGACATATCGGTAAATCATCTGATATTATTAATCATGGTCATTAGAGTATCCACTAAGGCTATGGATGTCTTAATATCCAAAGGATAAATTTTTTCTTATAGGGAAATTGATGAGCGATCTACTATTACTATTGTAGATCAGTCCACATAAATGGATAGATTCAATAATAACTCACAGAATTATATGCCTATTGTGGGATGATACATATACATATGATCAATATAAACCAAAATATATTGGTATAAATGGGGAATATAGACTACTTCAAAGAATCATCATAGGATCTACAACTATGTAATAGTCTCGCAGTTGGTGTTCGACTAGCCATACTAGTAAAAGTGGGGAATGTGTATCCTTAGGAAAATATGTTATATATTATTAGGGTAGTGAAACATAATGGCCTCAGAATAAAGTAAATGGTATAAGGATGGGCTAGTTTTATAAAATTAATCACATACCTATTAGTGGACATGATTCATCATCTACCATTTGATGTAAAATTCCACCATCTTCTATTATATCATCTTTCTTATTTGATATAATATTCTCATATCATTTGAAATCTTCTAGGATTATGAATTGTTTGGTTCAAAATGCGGATTATATGATTGGTTATATATTGATCTACACACCATTGGGTGTGATATCATAGATAATATTTCAATTAATGAAGATTCCATTTAGATTAGATGGTGTTATATCCATTAGTACCCTCACATGTTTGATATTATATCATTTTGACATGTTATGGGGTATTATTGGTTGGTTATATAACAAGATAATTTTTTTTAATACCATATGATAGTTAGTTTTAAATCTATTGAGGGTGACACTTATATCCATAATGGGGAATGAAATATCTAAGAGGTTTGTGCATATCCATTTCATCAATAAATGAGCGGCCTCATAACATAAGTGAAATTTTTTTAGATGTGAGAGTGTAGTATAGGTTATTTCCTCCAATAGTTGAATAATTACAATAAGTTTTTTATGGTTAATGTTTAAGTTTTCCACCTAATAGAGTGATATATTTCACGATTAAGCAGATCACTAGAGCATAATCAATATTAATTTCACTGTATATAAGTAAACAACTAGAACAGTAGGTGATCAATATTCAATTATATGTTTTGTGGGATAATATTTTTATCTATCTGAGTAAATTTACTTTTTTTATTTTTTGTTTTCTAAGAAGGATGATTTAACATTGTAGTTGTCTGTCGATTACCATAAGTTGAGTTAAAAGCAGGTTATGAACTGATATCCCCATTAAATAAATGATGACGTATTTTATCATTTCATCAGTGCCATAATAGTCTTCTTGTATGATTATAGGTATGGGTATCAAATGAAATCGTGAGGCCCTTTTATATAATGTTGACATTCTTTAGAATCAATAATGGTTTTTATGAATTCATCATAATGGCACTGGATTTTACAACATATTCATGAATTTTTATTTCTTTGATGAACATAATTTTTTCATTTTTACCTAGAAAAGTTTATCATCATCTTTTCAAATGAAATCATGGTGTAATCATACAGACACAATGATCAATAATAAAATCCTGAAATTATCTTCTTCACACTATGAGAACATATTCTATACTCAAATAAATCTTAGTTCCATTTTTTACAAACAAGGTACATTTATTGGGTCAAATCATATCATTGGATGGTGCCTCAGTAGTCTTATAGAAGTTTCATATTGTGGATTCATAGTAGTTGTCCAAGAGTTCTTCTTATATAAAAATAATTATGGGTTTTGATGTTTATTACTTAAGGCTAATTAAAATAATATCATTCATTATGGAACCACAATTAGTAAAAACTAATAAAGGAATAAAAATTTATTAGAATGAAGAAAGTGATAACTCTTTGAGGAGTTGAAGATTAAATTTACAACATGAACAATTTTTCTCTTACTCGATCTAGGTAATGAATTTAAAATGATTAATGATGCATCTAGAATAATATGGGGGGGGGGGTTGTTGATTTAGTGAGATTTGGTTGTGGCATATGAATCATAAAAATTTAGTCATTGGTAATGGAACTATCTAAGGAATGATATCGACTTGGTTATAGTGGTATCTTACCAAAACATCTAGCATAATTATCATCTACATTAGAATAATATCATTTGAAATGATATATGATACACAAAGACATATTTTCATATTATAATATAAATATTGGAAAGTGATGTTTGGATGAGTATATTTTATCCATTATGTTTGTGCTAAAACATATCCCAAAAATGGGTAAACTGTTGCTAATTCCTTGAAGAGTAAAAAAATGGAATTACGTATTTTGTAATCCTATTCTTCATCGTACATCGTGAATTTCATTACTATCATGCATATAATTATTCCGAAATCGCATCATTTGATGATTAGCATGTCTATGCGGATTAAATAATCTCATCTAAATCGTATAATATGGAAGAATTATGAGGATTAAAAGATTCTCTCTTTGATATATTTTTTAAAAGGTGGTGCCCCACCATAAAATTAGACTGTTAATGATGATATTATTATTCATGTTCATGGCTAGGATTTTGGGATTATTTGAATGTGGTAAGAGCTGAAAAATTATTATTCGGACACAAAGTTGGTGGTTTACCTAAGTTGGTCAAAACATATCTTTGATATTGTAGATATTATTGGGGATTGGGAATGAAAACAAGTGATTATTGGATTCTTTTGATGATCTTATTCCTATCAGCAAGTTATAGTCAATCATAAATAATAGGTTTGAATTGTATAGTCATTCCCCTTTTTGACATGGGTTTTGGATGATGTTAACATATATTTTTTGCTGATATCTCTAAGAAATCCTATAAAGAAAGATGTTATATAGATGATTCTGGATCAATTGAAGAAAAATATCAATATTAAATTCCAATTCGAATGAATTTTATGGTAGATCGGTTAGGAAAAATAAAAATTCAAGTGGTAATACGTTTCCACATTATACTATGGAATATTTATTCAACTAATGACCAGATTTTACATTGCACATCATGAAATCGTTGTTGAATATTATAGGTACATATCTTTTACTTTTTACATATTTCACACATAAATGGATTTGGAAATTGGATGATGCTATCCTAATGATAGAGGCTATGCATAGTGAATGTTTCGTAGATTTTGGTAAATCATTGGAGAAATGATTAGAAATTTTTGTGTTTTCTTATATAAATTGTTATAAAGAGACTATTTAGATAGCTCTATATGTGTCCATCTATGGTATTACTTGCATATAACCATTGGGTTGGATTGAAGTTGGAGAAACAAAGTTCATGGGAAAAATCCATAACCAATAAAAATCAATTAACAATCAGCAGAACTAAAAGAATATGGGTATTGACTAGATTATCAATATTTCATATATATATAAAT
The DNA here is from genome assembly GCA_963277665.1 of Viscum album. Taxonomy (NCBI): domain Eukaryota; kingdom Viridiplantae; phylum Streptophyta; class Magnoliopsida; order Santalales; family Viscaceae; genus Viscum; species Viscum album. Next base: position 1,701,337,663 of record OY728163.1, on the reverse strand, counting down.
TTTATAAATATAATAATTTTATTGTGGGATATCTATTTTTCCACTGGGTGTCACAATTACTATATCAATGCAATATTTTTAATGAGGGAATGTTAATGTCATGGTATTTGGAACCGTTTGAGATTGTTGAGAAGATCAGTATCATGAGGTACTTATTGGAACATCAAAAATGGTATCGTTGTATGGAATATTATTTTCATGTGTCACAAATTTTGAAGTATCACCATTACCATTCCCATGTGACTTATATTAATGAAATTGAAATTGATGTAAATTCACCCTTTTAGGAATATCAAATTTATTTTGTTCGTCATTGTGATAATGATTTGTGGGGAACAATTCTGCATTTTTTCAAAGAGATGAAATTTAATGGGAATATGTTTTTCGATATTTGGGATATTTATACCTATATGTGGTCAGGATGGCATGCGGTTTTTACAATTGAGTCTTAGTAGTGATTTGGAGTACAACTCATAGAAGTGCTATTATAAGGTTGGGATGATTTAAAATCATTTTGATTATCCAAGGTACTACTCTGTTAATTTTTTTATGACATCATTTATTATTTAATTAAATGACTGCTTAGCTTATGAAGTTATTTGGTGGTTTATGGATGGTTCAGGATGTTTAAAATGATGAAAAAAGTCCATCCCATGCTTATGTCATGAAAGGAACATATCTAGAAATTATTGTTTGCCGTAATATTGAAAATTCTATAACTTGTCCCCAAAACAAAGAGGCAAACACATAAAAACAACATATTTTTTGTAATTGTGTTAGTGTCATGGTGAAACCTTGTGTTTTGGGCCCCATTTGGGTAGAGGGCACTACATGGTTAGCAAAAATATTACCATTAGTCTGGAAAATTAATGTGCCTCATTGAAATTGATAGAATTTCACCATACCCCATTAGAAGTAATAATCATTAAAATATTTATTCCCTAATCAAATATTGTACATCCTAGGGAATAATCTCCTTAAATTAATGTATCCTAATTGTGCTTATCATTTTCTATATGTGGTTTCTTGACGTATTATTGTTTGATAATCCATGATCTGAGTGATTCTACCACTCCCCTTTCAGATATCTAATAAGAGAATCCATGAGGAATATTTTCACTAATTATAAATATATAAAAACTTATTTTCCTATAGGTTCTAATATTTGGAGTAATGGGTAGTTTGGGATCGATCCAGGTACCATGTTTAAGATAACAATTTTCTTTAAACTTGAGGTAAATTATCTATATATTATATCCAAGATTATGGATGTCTATTCATGGGCATTTTGTTTCTCTGTTTTTCTATTTTATGTGAATTTTACTTCATTGTTAGGTAATGAAAATTTGGGAGATTAAAAGATGTTTTTCACCCCCTCACTATTCCAATTAGACACATTATAGATGATTAGATAGGGTATATGGGCACCAGAAGTATATCCATCACTATTTCATTCGTGAATTGGGTTTCTAAATGATAAATTTAAAGGTATATTATAATAAATTAAATGGGAAATTTATTTATAATATTTACAAGGAACAATGTTGAGTTTTGACTAACATGAATATGTCAGATGATTTATTGCCTCAAATGGGTTAATTTTATGACATGTTCTGGATGCATTTCCTTGTGGTTAAATTGCATGAATGGGGTGAAAATCATTCGTATTTTCTTAAATCGATATATGGGATTTTTTATTCAAATTATGAACATGTTAAAAGTAGTGCTCCAAGGGAATGTGAAAATGTATTGTAGTGCCATTTATTTATTATTTGATAAAATGTCAACTAATTTTGATCTGAAAAAAAGTGACAAATGATTGGTGGGATGTTTTATTGATGTTCAGATACCAAGGGTAGAAAAAACTGACAATTTAGGTGTATTGATGAATCCTTGTGTCTTAAGATACACTAATGCTCCTGACTCCAATTTTATTATCATGGATTTTGATATAGTTTTTTTGACAGTGAAAAATGGCATTTCAAATCCTGATTGTATGCATCTAATGACTCCCCTTATATGTCGACGTCAGACCCTTATAAAATATGGTTTAGAAATCATGCATGGTAAATAATGGGGTTTATTGGAATTTATATCATAATGAATTGAATAAAAATGTGAAAAATTAAATATTGAACATTTATTATAACTGGATATCAACTATTTATCACATGCAGACAATTTAATTGCAAACATTGAATTACTAATGAGTGGAGTCTTGGATTGGATTTTTAAGACTGTGGTTGTTTTTATAACATTGTGTTTAATCTAGATATGACACAAACATTGTTAATGATGGTTTTTTTCATAAGAGGCATCTTAGTAGAGGGGCGATAAATAAAAGATATTGTTTTAATAATAATTACAAAAAAAATTTCCTCCCCACCACCTTGGTGTGTATAAAAAAAGGATCCAATTAGACTCTTCCACATTCGATTATTAGATTACTCAACGGCCAAATCAATGATATGAGGAACTTTTGATCACCGGTCATGATGATGAAAACTCCAATGTACTACTAAAAAAGCTCCCGAGAGTTGATTTGACATTGACACATCTATATTTTCTCCACATGTCAATTGGATTGTGTCTTAAAATTTGGTACCCTTATATGTGGATGGTTTTATGGTTGTATATCCCATACACTCTTACTTGGCACCCCTTGATTGTAGATCATTCTATATCCACGAAAATGTGGGTGATATGTGCATCGCATAGAGAATTTCCAACTGGTTTTCCCATCTACATGTTGATTTGATCAGAGGAACATTCCATGTGTTTTCCTATTCAGGGAAGATTTTTTTGGAACTAAAATCTATGTACCACAAGTTAAAGATTGTTTAGTGACCCCAATTTTTGTTTAATGAGTTCATCACCATGGAATTCCTATGACATACACGACTGTATGAGGGTTAATTGACATGGGGTTCCATACATGTGAATAGTCCAGAGACATAGACAGGGGGTTGGGTATCTGGGACATGACATATAATATGGGGGTAAAAATTATGTGGTTAACATAACAATATGATCTATGTGAATGGATTATAGGGTTGGGTGTCAATAGAGGTAAGAAGTCGTTTGATCCCCTTACACATTGTGTAGCCTCTTCTGGGAAAATATTCCTCCTCTAATATATCTTCTACTATGTCCCATATTGAGGAATATGTGCAGTGTATCCCTAGAATTTTTCCATTTAGAAAATAATGGTGGACATAGTTTTGGCATAAGAGATAATATTTTATAATCTTCTATAGATCTCTTTTGTTATAGATAGTTGTAGAATCAGGAGTTCTGTGAGATCCATTATATAGTCCCTATGACCGTTATTATGGTATTTTGTCCTCGGTACAGCATTGTGATCCCATCGATATGGTGACACTAAATAAAGATACCCCATCCCTCTTGAGAGGCTATGGAAGGATAATTTATTATTTTGTTATACTTTTTTTCCATCAAATATGATGGGGTGGGATCTTATAGAATATTGTTTATCATGATTGGTGTCTCAGAATCGACATGTAACAAACTGACCTAGATTTCCCTCAAAATCATCACATAAACTTATTTGTTACATACATGAATGTCATTCCTGATCCCCACGAGCTGGAGACAAGCACCTAGGAATCGAGGAACACAATAAATGTAATGCTTTCACCCAACCTAAAGAACCATTGGCCATAAATGTTCCCAAAAATTAGATAATGGAAGATGAACGAGATATAAATATTCCATGACATAATGAAAACATAGGAAACAAACAATAAAAAAAGTACCAAAAAATTCAATGTACAAGTGAATCTATAAAGGCCCCCTACAAAAACCCACTCTAAATGATGGAATGGAAGGACTCCCAACATCTCACTACTAGATACCCAACTAGCTGATATGACACTCTCTACCTCACGATGAAACCTTGTCTTTCCCTACACTCAAAGACATACACTAGCTTATGTACCAATGAAGATGTGCACATGGGGTGATCCAACAGGCATTGTAGGATCACACATAGGTGTTCTAGAAAAATCTGCTATATAATGGATGACCTAGAAATCCTAGTATTACAAAATATAAGCACATGTATCTCTACACTAAGGATTAATATAGGCCTAGGCCGCACAGTACTCGAATAATAATAATAAAGTGAACAAAAAAGACCCTAGAATAATGGGCGAAGGAAAAAGAGGAACACCCCATGTGTAACCCCCACCAAACAATATCAGTACCCTTGAAAACTTTGTCATAGAAGACAAAATAATTTCCCAAGATAATCATCCATAATAAGAAATAAACAATAGATGTTGGCCTCATGATAAACCATCCACCTAAGTACCCATGGTAACCCATGTGCGGTTTTTCATAATTCATTTAACTACATTGAAAACCATTTCAAAAACATTTCAAAATTCATTTCAATGGTTCAAAAATACCCCATTTTCATTCCATTTTCAACATCCTGGAAAACACCATTTTTCATTAAAAACACTTTTCAACATACACCAAAAAACATGCCAATTTCAGTTAAAAAATATTTTATAATGATAAAAAAGCATGTTTATCAATGTAGGCTAGATATTGAATCACTATCCTCAAATCATGGGATGCACATGAACACAATGATATCCAAAATAACAAAAATCCATCAATGTCAATGAATTAACGCAAGAATGAACATATGTCGCACCACGCAAACTAAGAATCATCCTAAGAATCATGATCTCCAATGTATCTAAAATAAGGCCAGAACAATCACCATCCTTATACCAATGGATACAATAACGCAAACCAATGGTGCTACCACAATCAATGAATTGAAGAAGATGGATGGTATTTAACTGAAGGGGGTAACCATATATACAAAATAAATCAAACACAATACAAGTAATTTTTTATGGAGAAGAGTCTCTCGAAATCAACTAGGATGCGTTCTAGTTTGAGAACAACGAGGCTTGGAGAGGGTTCCACAGGAAAAACAGTCACTCGACTATTTTGAAAAATATTTGTAGTCTATATCAAGAATTGTAACATTGTTACACACTATGAAATCCATGATGTAAACGTATACTGAAAATTATGTCACCTCAGATTTAAAATCAGTTATTTAAAGAAGCAATGACACAAAACCACATTTTATGGTGTGTAACATTCACAACATTAATCCCCTTTCACATATTTTACCCAGGAATATCTACATAGCGTTTTACCAAGTAACAAGGCATAAAATCTTCATACATCTTAATAAAATGGTAACGATTGGTTAAAAACTCATCTACCAAAAGACTTTTTATCACCGAGAAATGATTTGTAATATGTAATCCCTAAAAAATGATGTGTACATTCCTCCATCATTAATGACTTGTGTTGTAATGTCTCATGAGAATCTTATCCTTATAACTATATAACTCTGATTAATGTAATCTACTTACCCTATGATATTTTCAATTAAGATTCAATGATATCGTACTGTTCCTTCAAAATAGAATCATCTAGAATTATCTCAATTTATCAACAACCCATAATGTTAGAGGGGTCAGGATGATACTACCTAAGGTGAGATATATGGAAAAAATCATGAATACCTATCAACTGAACTAGAAATTAAAATTGATAAGTAATATTTATAAGATTCATTGTGGCCTCAAATGGTGGAACATATCTCAGAGCCAACATTCCTTGATATCTAGGTCTATAGTAACCCAATCGAGGAGAAACATTCATGAAAACCCAGTCTCCAATGGAAAACTACTTAGGTCGAGCCCTCAATCCGTAAAAAATTTCTATTGACTCAATGGCGTTTCCAGACCTCAATGTAAATAATGAATCATTGAGAAAATTTCCTGAACAAAAAAATGTCTAATGAATGATACATCTCCCACCTAAATCCATCAAATATGTGGTCTTCATGGGTGGCCATATAGTTTCACAGAGGGAGCCATTCTAATTAATGATTGATAATTATGTTTATTAAAATAAAAACCTATCCCAGATTTTTATCCCATGATCTTATAAAATTCAATACACTGGAGTAGAGCTTATCCTTCCAGATCTGAATCAAACTCTATGTCTGATCGTTAGTATGTGGAGTATACGATGTGCTTAAATTGACCTATGTTCCAATTAACTCATGAAGACTCCTCCATAACTTCGATGAGAACTAATGAGCCGTATCCATGATACTGAAAGAATGTCTCCCATGCAACCTAACAATAACATTCACATACAACATAACATTAAAAATAACTTTAGTGTTGTCTTTGATCAGATTGAAATGATCAATCTTCGTTAACTGATCAGCAACAACACCGAAATGGTTCCACTCTATGATATTCCATGTTTATCCCACAACAAAATCTTTTATCACCTCATCCCATTTATAGATAAGCACCAAAAGAGGTTGAAACAAACATGATGGTTTTAAGGGATCTTTATTTTTTTTGTTGGTGTGTGTAACAGCAAGATATAATCTCTATGATGTTACACATCATACCCATCCACCAAAGTAATTGTCATATGTTATAATGAATATTTGTATTTCCCAAATGAACAATCCCTGAATTGATGTGACAATTCAAAAAGATTAAACTCATTACAGATGATGGGATTAATTTTATTTTCTCGATGTGAATCATACCATCTGAAGAGAGAGAAAAATTATAAGCTATCTCTCAAAAAAAGGATTTATCAAGCCTTATAAAACAAATCATTCTTCTAATAAATCCTGAAAATAAATTTCATGACAGATGATGATAAAATAACATTGTATACAACCATAACGTCAATATCCTTTTGAGAATCATTGTGAAACTGAGTTAAATTCCCTATAAGGTTTCATTCCTCATTCGATTATAAAATATTATGTAATATTGATTACCTATTAAGATAATAAAAAATGACAATTACCTTTCTTTTTTGTAGGAAATTTCAACGTCAACCCTCTAATGGTATTCTACCAACTATCTCTACCTGAGATACAATTCATTCTTAGAAATGATATAACTCATACACTTATAAATAAAAAAGACTGTGAACCTTTCCCCATAAAGGTAGTATTGCCTACATTTAGGCACATTCATAACTATAATATGCCCCTAATAAAGAGAGGGGTAATTAATTTCATGTGGTCAATGTTGAGGACAGTTGTATGATACCACATGGTCATCCTGTATAATCACACATCCCAAACATGCACATGAAGCATCGAATAACACCATGTACACATTACTAGGCTTATTTAAGATATGAATAGAAGATGATGTCATAATTCATTTCCGTTCATCAAAATAAGAACAACAAGTCACATCCCATGTGAATTTAAATGCCCTCCTCATAAGATTAGTCAATGGCGATGCCAACATAGAGAAATATTTAATTAACCATCGTTAGTATCTATTAATGCCAAGGAATCGTTATTTCTCAAATACACTCCATGGATTCTCCAATGAAAAAAATCCATTACCATCTGTATATCAACTGAAAATACAATTTATGAAATTATGTTCTCGAAGAAAAATACTTCGTGAATCTAGAATATTATTTTTGAAATATTTCCATACAACTAGTTACGTCTATAAATTTCAGATACAAACTCAAATTCTTATTATGATCATGCTTGGATTTCGAATAAACAAAAATTTCACCCATGAACACTACCATAAAATGGGTCATGATATTGATGGAATATATGATTCTTGAAGGCCATAAAAATAGTATTATATTTAGTTAGACCAAAAGGAATAAAATCATATTCATAATGTCTATACTATTTTAAGATGTTTTTATTTATCATATTAGACTCCATAACATCGAGCTGATGAATAATCTACCAAATATTGATCTTTTATAACCACCTTTCCACAATTAATTGATCAAATCAATCATCCAAATGAAGAAAATGAATTTTTTTTCATAATGGTTACCCGATTCATGTTTTGATATACCACACATAGATGAAGTGAACCGCAATTTTTTTCATCATATAGCATAGGGGTTGTCCATCTCGAAACAGTATGGTGAATGAAATCTTTTTCTAACAGTTTTCCAATAGAATTTGTATATTTTTTAGCTCTGTTGGTTCCATTTGATAAAAAGGTATTGTTATTACCTATGTACCTAACACCAAATAAATCATAAAATATACCTTTATCTCAATAGGGAGGCTAGAGACATCATCTTGGAAAACAAGTGTAAATTCTCATATGACAATAGGGAGATATATAATGGAAGATAATTCATTGGGATAAAATGTAATATCCACAAAAGAAGACATGTGTTATGGGTGGGAATTTCCATCATGACTAGACCTTGGGTCCCAATCTCTCTAAAACACACAAGATCTCTCATCGCCAATAAGATAAAAAATATGCCGAATATAACAAACAAACCCGACTCAATGAGTGATAAGTAATCTATACCAATGATGATGTCAAAGTGATATAAAACAATAATGATAAAGTCCCTGAACAACCCCTTATCAAATATTGTTAATGAATAAAAAAGACACTGAAACCTATGCTCTTTCCTCTTGTAAATAGGTGTCACTAAATCCATTTTAATGGACATATGTTTTTTTTGATTTTCTATGATTATAAAAAAATGTACATATGAAAAAGTGTGAGGCACAAGTATTGAATAAGGAAATTCATATTGAGGATTCAAAAATGATAGCACATCTCTCTATTTCTGGAATTGAATTAAATTCATCTAGACAAACATTTAATTTGTGAAAATACTTCAGTCCTAATGCATGAGGTTGGAGAATTATTGTCTTTGAAGCTTTTTATTGCACCTCCTTAGCAATTGAAGGTGAGTAACCATGACCATAATAAGGTGTATTAAAAGTCTAAAAATGATGTCAGTGATTAACAAGTCTATAATTGTTTCACATCATCATCGGAATAGTAATGAAATGTCTTGTGTGTCATCCCTTTCAACAATAAAAGCATGTTAGAGGCACATTACCCAATGTAGAAAATTGTGTAGAGGAAGCCTGTTGATCAGACACACCTCCACTAATCATATGGTGATCTTTCCACTTCCACTTATTCCTGTTGACACCACTAAAACTGCCAACCAACGGAAGAGAATAGGAGAAACATCTAACCATGTATACCATATTCATTTCTTCCATTTTATTATTTTCTACCATCTCCTCAAAGGTAGAATTTTTTATCATAAAGAAGTAAAATTTAATATCTTTTCTCAAACATTACAAGTACTTTTGGGCCTTGAAATGGTCATTCTTCAACATGTTTGGGGGGAAACGAATAGCATCAAAAATAATATGGGTTTATGTTGACCGAAAAATACTCTCCCATTTGAAAAGACAAGATCTATATTGAAATTTCTAGCATCCTAGAATTTGGGAAAAAATAATAGAAGATTAGGGTTTTGAAACCATCCTAGTCAATGATTGTGTGTTTTTCTGCTTGTACCATAGAATCACCCCATCGCTTACCAAAACATTAAACCCTAAAAACTATACACGTTAAACTGATATTATCTACTTCTTCTAGAAATTTGATGATCTGATTGATCATATCCATCTAGTCCTCTTCCTATTTTGGATCATCCATTACATTAAAGGTATGAGGATTCTCACACAAGAATTCACGAGATCAATCTCTCTCTCATCGAGCTCCTGGTTTTACCTCAAAAATTGAAATATAAATTCATGGTACATCTTGATAAATTTTATAGACTAAATATATGATAGAATCAATGTGATTCAGATTTGTAGGTGGGTTCCCTATAGAAGAATTAGCTACACAATACAAAGGAATTCGTGGATGATGTCTCAGAGGAATATTTCTGCACACTAAAACATGATAAAGAACAAAAAAAGAAATATCTACATAATCTAGAAAAAACAATAAAAAACTAATATATAAAAATACTTAAAACAAGAGACACATTCCCTAACATCCCTTGGGATCATTAGTCTCACAATGTCAAGAGCTGGTCATGCACTTATCACCACATACCTATCATGTCACAACAATCCAATAATCATTCTAAATGACAATCAAAGATAATGAATCATGTGGAATGACCACATTTTACAATAAATTGTAACAAATAGACCAGTTTTCCATTAGACCTAACACTCATCCCATTCTATTACATACACAACATGCATTTCTACTCCCCACAGGCTAGCGACATGAATTCGAACACCAAATGACACAATAGAGGGAAAACTTTCTCCCAACCTAACTAACCACATGGCATATATGCAATAAAATAAGGGAAAAATAGACGATAAACATGATATATATTCCATAACTATAAGAAAAAAGGTATAATTAGACAGCAACTAATGTATCTAAAGTCTTTAAAGAAAAATTACAACTATAAAGGAAAAGAAACAAACACCAACTCCTAATTATGGAATAGAAAAAACCCACAATCTCACCACCAGCTACCCAAATAGCTGACATAAATCTAGCCTCCTAACGACATCACCTTTTATTTCATTACAAGAGAAGAAAATCAACAGTCTATGTTCCACTAAATAGGGGTTCATGGTGTGAGACAAGAAGCTCATTAGGATCCCACCTAGGTGTTCAAAAAATTCTTCTGTATAATAATTCATGTATGCCCATATTCAGTAAAAGCATGGAATTAAAAAATTAGATAATTTTGATATAAAATAGGTTAAAAATTTTATTTTTTCAAAAGTTTTAAATACAATTATGTATATCAATTTAAATACGAATTATCCACATAATTTTCCCCAAGCATAAACATGAATATTGAGGATAACTACGAAATCCATATAGTAGAAAACATATGTAAAATTTTCAAAACCCCATGGAATACTACAGGTCAAGGCTACTTACTACTCATACAATAATAATAATGTTCACAAACCAGTTCCTAGAACAACAAGAATAAGAAACAAGGGAATAACACATGATTAACCCCCCCCCCCCTTCAATTTAAATATTGGTCTCTTATAACAATGATCCTTCGAAATAGAGGAAGCCCCCTAAAAACCCTCATTTATAACCAGAAAACAATAATATATGTCCCTATGCTAAATATTCCTCTTATGTACCTAATGTAATGCATGTTATATTTTTCACACTTCATTTTCATTCATTTAAAATCAATTCAAAAATCATTTCAATGCATCAAAAATTTCCATTTTTTTAATAAATTTTTCAATAAAGAGGGAAAACCTAGTTTTCATTAACAACCATTTTTAAAACATCGAAAAAATTATTGATAATTACAATATACAACAAAAATCAATAAAACTAATTGGGTTCATCTATGTAGGCTAGATCCAGAACCACCTGCCTCACTGTAGGGTTCACACATGCCCGCACTAGAGTCCACATCCAACGAACCCAAATGATATTAATGAAATCCTTCAAGAATGAATGTCCACATCACCACACGAACCATGAAACAACCTATAAAAATATACCCAAATATATCTATATAAATAAAATAATATTCAATAACATTATACCAATTGATTCAATAATGCAACACTAGGATGCTTTTAAAATCAAAGCATTGATGAAGTGGAATGGTCTCATACACAGAGAGGCGCACCACAATAGAAATAGTGACCTGTCATCGAATGAATCATTATTGAAGGAGACATGTCTTAAGAAATATCTTTGTATGAGTTCCGATTAAGGAGATAATTGTTATGGAGATGAATCTATTACCAAAAAATTCACAGATTAATTTTTTAAATCAAATTTTGGATATTTAATAATGTTTAATATAGTTTCATAAAGTGAAATCTATAATATACATGTATGTAGAAAAATATATCACCTCAAATTTAAAATCGATTATTTAAATAATTATGGATGTGAAACCCCCTTTCACAACCTGTATCCTTCACAATATGAATCTCATTTCACGGATTGTACCCAGCAATAGTTACACAGAATGTAATTGAGTTACATGGTGTTAAATAATCCTAAATCCAAATAAAATAGTAATGGATTATTACATGATGTTTCCAAATTCTACATAAGTGGTGGTCTCATACACATAAGGTAATCCCTATAGGTTTCTGGGATCATCATTATTACGATCCCCTGTGCAGTCGGTAATTTTAGTAGGGTAACAACATCGTGGGTTATAAGATCCCCAACATGTAAATGTTTTTCTTTGGGTGTGTGGAATCATTGAGAGAAAAATAACCTATTATAGGATTTATAAATTATGTGGTTTTTGTAATCAATGTGACTAATATTACTCTGTTGAAGACCCTATATCCATGTGTTATATCCTCCAAAATGTCAGATTAGGATGTGGTATCCCCTAGTAGATAATGGGTGTGATCACCTCCTAGTGAGAGATCCTTATGATACCTATTTTGAATTGGTATTATCCCCTACTATATCATGTGAGTGATCCTCAATCCAAGGGGTTATTATTTATTATTTTATACATTCTCAGTTCGTAGTTTCCCCCAATAGTTCTTCGGAGGGATACACTTTCTATGGTTTGGGGCCTTACATTATTTTAGTAGGGTTTTTATCACCCCCATAATGGATGACATAGATCCTCATGATTTTTATTGATATCTAGTTATTTCCAACAATTCATTATTAGTGGTGAAATCTAACGAGCTTTATATATTGGGTGTATTCCATTTCGGATGGCGGTCTTGTGCCATCGAATTTGTGATACACGATTTAGTGGTATCTTTTGATGGTCCCATCAAGGGTGGTTAGGTTTTACCTAATGTATATTATATATCTCATTAGTGTTATATGGGATGACTCAGAAAATAGAGTGTGATAATATTGGAGGGTAACATTAGATCCTCAAGTGAGAACCTATAGATAGTTATTTTGTTGGAACATCAAGATTCATTATGATTGAGATTATTAAATCAAGGTGATATATGTGTTTTTCTATTATGTTGTCACATCATGGATGAAATTCCATGTGGTGATAGATTACTAGTCAAGTTTAACTAGGGATTGTTTGTATTTTTTGTTTCTCTCACATTTGGGTTCCCTCGGGCCGAGACAAGTATAATATTTCTATTCAGGTACTCCGTATATATTTGGTGGATTTTGGGGATCCTGCTGAGTAATGTTCTACTCCAAAAGGAATCGTCTACGCTCACATGACTTGTGTATTGTGATGACCCTATTCCATTTAAAGTGTCCTAGGGGGACCTCGAGCAGGTGACCCATTATGATATACATTGATCAGGGTGTTTACCAGATCATCACCAGGGAGATTTCTTGTAGGTGCATTTGATATTGATCAAATAAAATTGGGAATTATGCATGATTTTATAGTTTTCTTTTAGTGGGTGTCTATTTTTACCATTTTTACATATTTTTTACTATGGTTTCCAAAATTTGAATAAATTTAATACACTTCATTTTTTATATATATCTACACAATTTCATCGAGTTATATATTGGTGCATGTATATAAGTAATTTACTGTGAGGCCTCACATTGTGTGATATCCAAATCAATACTAGAAGCTATGCCCTATCATATAGTGGTGAGATTTGGGATTCATGGATCGAGCCCCATTGGGTTATGTTATGATAATGTGTTATCATGGAAGGGTCCATATTGGGAAAGTAGTGTCGTAATATGGGTTTTGGTTGATATCAATAATGTTAGGATGTTCCAAGTTAATATTTTATGCCATGTACTCTAGTATGGTTGTAGCAACCTACATGTTCATTCAATATGACTCATATAATCATTTTTATCTTAGTACAATAGGAAACTATTCATAGAAAACTAATGGTACGTCCATTATGTAGGACCGTGAAATTTTCCCCTTTTCCTTGTTATGTTTACAACCTCGATATACACTTTCACCAGGTGCATATTTCTTTTATTTAACAATTCCTCTATAAAAATATCTATAAAGGGTTCTTTAGTGGTAATTTGGTGATGCAATTCCACAAGTTGACGATTTAGTCCAATTAACTGGTTCTAAAGCTAGACCACGAGGTGGTCTACTAGTTGGGGTGTCACCCATCAAGATCCATGTTGTTCCATAAATGTAGGTTAATGATTCACATAGTATGAGTGTGATGCACTAGTTCCAGAGTTAGCAACCTCTAGGATTCAAGGGTTCCCCGGACACCCAGTCCATTGATTACTGACTATAGGTAGTTGCTCTTTTTTTACACTTTATGATGAAAACTCCCAATCAGATTATTGTCCTTTGGAGATCCATTGTCTGGGTTTTTTCAAGTGTCAAAGAATTATTTTAATTAATAACTAAAATAAGGTGTCCCTATATTCAGATGTTTTTGAGTGTCTTTTCAAGGAAGAGTTTAACCTAGACACGCTGAGTTCGGTGCATATCCAAGAGCGTCTGTAGCAGCAGTATGACAACATGACCATGTACGAGTACATGGGGAGGTAAATAGGTATATCATGATAATACATAAATATGGTTCATTATATGATATTCAGATAAAGCACTTTTGAGTGGAGATTGTGTTGAGAAATCATAGAATATTGGGTGTTGTTTTGCACCCCCATCACTACTGATGAAACAGAGAGAGAATTGTTGGTGGTGAACTTTCTGCATGAGCAGACTCGGACCTTTTCTTCATAGAATCTAGGATTGGAGATATCAACCACTAGTTTAACATATGGTAGTCTATGGAAGGCTCAATGATAAACGCATTCATGATACTTCCTATGGAAATGCCATGATACATTATTTGAGGCTCATGGTGTCCATTCTAGTCTTGATTTTCCGCAGATGAGGTGGTGAAACACTTTCGATGTATGGGGACATCTTTCTAGTGATTTTAGAACCCCCCATTTTTCTATGATGGATTTGGTAAAAGGACCACCAAGTAAGAGGTAGTGTATTGAGTAGAAATTTCCATAAGGAGGTGGAAGTTATTATGGATTGGGTAGAGCAGTAATATGTGGAAGGTTTTTTTAGATGCCTCAACAACACCAACATAGACCATGCTTGGTTGAAAGAGATAGGGAACAGGGGAAAGGACATCTAAAATAAATAGATTACATTTACCTATAGGCTTAAAGGATGGATAGTGGTAATATTTAAATTTTTTCTACATTCTATAGAACAAATTAAACACATTGTTGAGATGTACGCTTTATTTCTACATCTTTCATGTGGTTTTTTCAGGGTTATGTCGGTCATCTATGATACCCTATATTAGTTTTGATTGAATTGGATATACATTGATAAGGATTTATTGTCCATTATAAATAAATATTAATTTCTATGATGTGATTAAATCTACTCACATGAGTCAGTGCCTCCCACAACAGATAAGGTCAGTGATTGGTGGATGAGTCCTATTAACTTGAGAATTCATGGAGGGATTTTGTGTGTTGTTTCTTTTCACAAGAGCTTAGTAAGAACCTAGGTGTTTTCTTTGGAATCCTATTTTTACAATGGTACACCTCAATTTTTATCACCATCTGTTTGTGTTTAATTATTATGGAGGGCACGATTCAGTATTTCATGGCTTCAGATTCCTGAGATTTTGGGATTCATTCCTTACTAAGGCATGACATTGTCAAGCGATGAAAAAGACATGACGAAGAGACATTAATACAAAAATTAAATTGTATCTAGGTACATTTTATGAGTTCCACTGACTTTATTATTTATATTTGGATTTTGTTCCCTGTTTTAGGTTAGTGAGTGGGGTGTTCTACCAGTCCTTATGACTGCAGATGGACCAAGTGATAAGTGTTTCTCTAGCTATCGTAGTTGATGATACATATTGCTTTAAAATGACCAATACCAACCTGGTTGAGTTATTATTGGGTTTGGGATCCATTATAGTCACCCTATAAGTGTGCACATAAGAAGTTCAAAAACTGTTGGAAGCTGTTATGGATGATGTTGGTGACCTCACTGCCATTGGAGTCCCAATTGGGGGATCATTATCATTCCATGGGACTTGGATTTATCATTTAAGGGATGAAAATATTTCATGTGCAGTGGATTTAGTGACTATGGTATGACCTATAATACTTTAGTAAAATCATAGAAAAATTCAAATTATAGCCATTGAGTCGAAGTAGTTTTCTCGGGCTCAAAGAGCATTATCAAAATGATAATTTAAATATTAAATATAAGTTATCTTACACGTGATGTTTATAAGAAAATGCTAAAGAACACTATAGTAGAGTCCTAGATTGTATTTAAGAGATAATGTTTTAGTTCATTATATTTTGTTTACCCTATCTAAAATATAAACATGGTCAATACATGGTGTTCATTCAGAGGATAGTTAGTAGCAAAAAGTTAAATAGAGGATATTAATTGAATAAAAATTTAACTAATATTCAACTTCCCCCACTGCATTGGTGAGGAACCCAAGAGGCACCAAATCATTTCTTCCCCTTTCAACTGATGAATTACCCAAGGACCAATTATAAAAATCATGGCTCCATAAAACACCTATTCTTAATGGAAATATCGCTAAATATCTAGTGTAATAGCTCCCGAGTGTAGATTTGATCTTGAAGAAATGGTATATTCACAAAGATGTAGTTTTTTTGAGTTTTAAATATGGCTTATATTTTCTATGAATCTTTTTTAGACTACAGATCCATTAGATACTTGATATGGACCCTTAAGGGGTTGATCTGTGTGTTTTGGTGTGAACGAGGCTGATTTTGGATGATCATTGGAAATTTTCAGTGGAATTTTCTATCTACATGTCATGTTGAGTAGAGGAAAAAACCATTTTTTCTTCTTGATCATTTAATATTTGGTTAATGGAATTCACTAAATGTTCAAGAGGTCACATTCCTAATTGTGTCCCCATGTTGTGTGGTATAATGAAATGGCCAAGGATATCGTGTGATGTACAAGAATGAGAAAATTTTAAAAAGACATAGTACAACTACAAGGGGGTTTCAGAAAAGGGAATAGTCACGAGATATATACATGTATCCATGTATCTGGGACATTTCGTGGCCCTCGGGGTACACACCTTGTAGTTAACCCAGTTTTATGAGCTGCGTGAAGTGATTATATTGCCTAGTGTACAGGTGTGGTCACATGACATGTTACCCACTTACACACAATGTTGTATCTTATTAGATGTTTTCCCTTATTCACATATTCTCGTTTAAATCTCTGATTCTATAAGAAGTACATTATCCTCCAATGTGGTCTATTCCATATGGGGTTAGTGGAATCAGTTTTACCATCACTACTTAGGTGATGATTCTCTATCTAAGTGATATGACCTCCAGGATGTCATAATTTGTTATGATATCATCTAGAAGATCCTGAGTGTGACCGAATATCTATAATAGATCAATTTTATACAATTTTTGGGTGGGTATTATCCCCTACCAAATCCTTGGAATGATCCTCTATCCTTTGTGTTTTGGTTTATAATTTTTTTCAGACTAGGTTGGTAGTGTCCCCTACTGCATCTAGCCAGATACCATTTTAATGGTTAGAGAAGATCATTGGTTCTAGTATGGTTAGTAATGCCACCCATCAGGTATGAGTGAGATACACTAGATAACTATCAATACCTAATGAGTTATATCATGACATTCTAGATAGTGATATCTAATGATTATGTTCTCTCATTTGTATTAACCTTATGATGGCAATGTTGTGCCATTATATCTATGATAATTAATTGTGTAAAATATATCAATGGTCCAATAATGGGTGGATATGTTGTATCCGAGGGATAGAATCTCTTAGATGAGTGTCATCTAGGATGACTCAGCTATTGGAGTGTGTTCTCTTGGTGGAGTGTTTCATTAGAGCCTTTGGTAGTATCTTTTTTCTAGATATGAGGTTAGAATCTCAGGAGACATATAGTATGAAATGAAGATATATGTGGGACTTATGGGTTTCCATTGTGGTTTTTAGACATTATAGTTGGTAGTGTATATTGAATATCATTTCTGGTAATGTTTTTCCATGAATTATCTTGAGATAATTTTTTTGTCTCGTTAGGTATCCGTCAGGCTGGGTTTAGTAGACTCTTACATTTTAGATTCTTCTTTTATTTATTGGTCTTTTCATTATCCAACCAAGTATTATTAAATTCAACCCTTAATGGGGTATTCCTACAATTTTATGTGCGTTATTCAGATCACAGTACATTTAATGGAGTCCAAGGAGGACATGCAGTTGGTGGCGCTTAATGAGATAGGCCGACCAAGGTGTTTACTGATTCATCGCCAAGGATCATTCCATTGGGGGAATTTGATAGTGGTCCACTCATAAAAACTACTTTTAATGGTTTTATAGTTTAATTTTTTGGGAATTTATTTTTTCATTTTGTAATTATGCTTTACTCTATTTTGGGAGAGATGTATGCATGTATTTCATTCCAGTTTTTATATATATCTACATTGTTCCATGGAGTTGTATGTGGGTTCTTGTGTACAATTATAGAATAATTAGTTCTAGATGAAAGCCTATGGACATTTTATTTAGTCTTGGGGAGTCATATATCAATCCCCATGGGGTTCTCTCAAGATAATATTATTTTCCTAGCACATCCATGTGGCATGAACCCCTCGAAGATAGCGGATGTCATATGGTTGGTGCACGGTTTGGACATATGTGTTTCGAAATCAGGTTCCTCGTTGATAGTGATGTAATTATACATGCCCCACATTAGCATTGGAAATTATAAAATTATTTATTATATAATACCATATTCAAAATCAAAGGTAATAATCTCTTTCACCCCTAGATTCCCAATGGTGGATTTTGATTTCGACTGTTTGTCGTTTGAACCATTATTGATTTAAAATCCATGATCCTTGTAAGTCTACCACTCCCCATTAATGTATTTTATATAATAATACTAGTAGAATACATTATAAAATAAAAAATTAGTTAAACCTACTTTTCATATAGTTTCATATATTGGGAGTAATTGGTGGTTTGGGATTTAATCAACTGTCATATTTATGATAGAATTTTTGTTTAAACATTAGGTAGGTCATCTAAATTACATATCCCATAATAGTGATTTTTATCCATGTGTATTTTTTTGTTCATTATTAATTTTTTGATATAATGATTAATTCCTCATTAGGAGATGATAATTTTTAGTATAAAAGATGTGTTGGACCCCTTCACTATTCCATTTGACACATCGTAGATGATTAGATGGGGCATAATGTCACATATGGGGTGTTTTACACTTTTGTACCAATGAAATGTTATTTTAAATGATAAATTTAATGATTTATAATATTTAATTAATCTGAAAATAGTGTAGAATGGTTACATAAAATGAAGTGGTATTTAGATTAACATGAATATTTTAAGAGATTTCATTCATGTAAATTGGAAAATGTGATAATGTCTTTTGGATGAATATTCATGTGGTTAAATTACGTGAATGGGGTTAAAATTTTATATAATGTGATTTAAATGGTTATATTTGATTTTTTTGGAAATTTGGAACATTTTCAATGTAATTAACCATGGAAATGTTAAAACGAAAATTTGGTTCCTTATTGTCATTGTTTGATTAAAATTCTTCCAATTTTGATATCAAAGAAGTGATTAATGATTGCTGAGATGTTTTAATAATTTTTAGATCTCCATCGTAGTCCAAACTTATGATATATGTTTTTTGAAACATCTTTTTTCATAGGATGGAAAAATTCTCAAACTACAAGGGTGTGATCATGTAATTTGATAAAATTTTTGGGGATGTGAAGAAAAGTAATTTTAAATCCCAATTGGATACATGGAATGACGCCCTTTGTATGATTATTTGTGACTCTTGTAAAATATGGTCCAGATGACAAACATGTTCCACCATAAGATTTATTATAATTGGTGTCAAAGGGAATTGAAACCAAATGTTCTTCATTAAATATTGTGAAATAATGGAAAATGGTTATCATTTATTTATCTATTGTTTACTATAACTTTATATACAATTTAATTTGACTCGATATTCCATTAGAAACTATTGGTGGTAGACTATTTAGTTATAATAAGACACATCGTGTGCCAACATTTGGTACCCTAGTGTACTTCCTGACATTAGGTACAGATTAGTAAAAATACATATGATAGATGAATGATATTTATGTCACAATGGACAATATATGGGACACAAAACATGATGTTGGGACCCATTTAGTGATTTCCATTAGAATCTGATTTTGGGTTTCTTTTGAAACCTAACACTATGATGGATTGTAATGTTTATTTTTATGGATGATGGATGTTACAAGTTTTGGGAACTAATTATATGTCTCATGGTTATTAATCATTAATTATTTTTTAGTCTTTATTTTTATTTTCTATTTGGTCATACTCTAGTAAGGTGGCTATAGTCTTCCAACATACCACATTAGACCCTTTGTATGATTCAATATCATTTTTCATATATAGTGTGGTTGTAGTGGTGATTTGGTGAACAAGCTTGAGGAAACTGTTATGTGGAAACTGGGCCTAACATCACAAATATCATTTTCACTAGCTCAATCCATTTTTGAGTCTATCATTGAGATGGTGTAACATTACCACTTACCGATCTTTAAAAAAACATCCCAGACCACTATTACTGTTTACTGCTAAAATATGGTACTAAGTTCCCCTATAAGGATTATGTTGTTTTATAACCAATTAAAAGGTTTTTATTATACTAGATTATTGGTATCCATTTATTTTTTACAAATGATGAATCTAAATTATTCATTTCCATATATAAATATATAATAAAATTTTTAATATTGATTTATTTATTTATTATTTGTTAAATACAATAAAATATATTGCAAAAAATAAATTGAATTACAATACACATGAATATAATACTATTCATTGAAATATCATGGATCATACTCTAATATTTTTATTAACGTCGCCAAATATGCAATATCAATATTGAATGTGAATAACTCAATTACTTACATTAAAACATAGTTAGTAATTAATATCATTAAATATATATAATAAATACATATTTATAATTAATTTATTATTTAGTTGATGATATCAGATCTCTCATGGTAAATTGATAAAAAGAATATAATATTCTAAATGAATTTCATACCCAAAAAAATATTTAGGGTTGAGGCCAACAATGATTTTTAGGAATAAAAACCTTCTAAGGAAAATAATATGTTTTAATTATAAGAAAATAATTTTTTTCATAATAAATATATTTTATGTACAATATCTCAATCTACTAACTATTATATGTATTGTTTTATCATTTTCCCACCAATGGCTATTTTATTTTTTATAATCTGAATTGGGAAAATTTTAAAATGTAATGTTATTAAGTAATGATGATAAAAATACTATCCAAATTCTAAATGAATTATATGTTTGAATAGTTATATGTCTAACTAATCTACAATTTAAAATTTTATTTCATATAATATATATATATATATATATTATTTCTTTAAAATTTTTATTTTAAATATAGATTGAAATTTCAATAAATATTTTCACACATTTTTCATTGTATGTGGATTATTTTTTAAATTAAAATTTTAATGTAATTTAAATTTAAAAAAATTAATATTATTAAACATTTTTTTAAATAAATTTTTTGAAAATAATTTTTTCAAATTTTCTAATGGACCACATTAAGAATATTATGAAATTATCAGATAGGGGAAGAAAATATTGATAATTTATTTAAAGATACATTATGATACATTTTTCCATAATATTTATACTCATATACATTTTAATAATATTTTTAATGATTCTATGAAAAAAATTATTTCATTTGTGAGAAGATCATTATTTTTATAAAGTAGTAATTAATGAACTCTGGTAATTATTTTTTAAAAAAATATAATTTATTAGGGGAACTATGTTGTTGTATGATTATGTTGTTAGTCTCAATGGTCCTATGAATGTTATAACTCATTGGTATTATTCCATTAATAATGAATCATATAATTATTTTGGAAATAGATTCATGGAACTTTTGATTTTATATAAATTGTTAAAAAATATAGTCTCTCGGATATCAAAGAATAATCAAAACTATGTTATACGATAAATTATTATATAATAAAATAATTAAATGAAAGGAGTTGTAGATATTCACAATATATCTTGGTTTATAAAATTTTCCAAACCCATGTAAATTTGTAAATTCGTTTGTATTTTTACATTACTATTTTATTACACTGTCATCAATTTCATTGTAAAAATACATATATGATCAAAAAATAAATAAATAATATCAATAATATTAAATGTAAAACTGATTAATGTTCACAAAACATGAATTTTGTACTATATAAATTTTTATGCTCTATAAAATTGATTTAGTTAATAGTTAAAAGGATAAGGACCTCAATCTTGAGAAACAATTGATCAATTTATGTTTTATATTTATATAAATGTGATACATTATTCATATTCATTCATTATTATAGATAACAAATCATTGAGTTCATAATTTTGTTTATACTATTTATTTCGCTCTTAATCATTATTATCTTCAAACATTCTTTAAATTAAACCTAGTATGATTCTCCTATTTCATATCCATATTATTTGTATAAATTTATCATTTAGATAAATTAAATTTATATGATATGGGAATATTTTTTGAATGAATACATATTTTAAATAATATCAATCATACGTATTGGTGTATGGTATCCCAAAATATTTTATTGGATAAAAGAATCAATTTCCATGTTATTATAACAACTACTTCATTCACAAATAATTTTCAATTGACACAAAACACCACATAAATATAATCCATTTATAATTTCATATTTCTTGGAACCATTTTCCATAATAAGAAGGAAATTAAATTTTAAATTAATATTTTTGGTAGTATTAACTCATGCAATTTTCTATATATTTTTATATTTATATATTTTAATAAAAAATTGATTTATTTAAAAAAACAAAAATCATGGTACTTAAAACATTTTTACATATAATTTTTATTCAAAACTACCTACCCTACAACAAAATATTTTAAAACTATTTTTTATACATATTTCATTCTTCAATTATATAATCATTGAAGATTTAATATTGACACAACATTAATTGGAAAAACATATAAATATTTCTAATTTATTTTTTCATAAGTCATAGTTCCTAAATAATTATAAAGGGTTATATTCCCCTTG
This sequence comes from Viscum album, assembly GCA_963277665.1. Classification (NCBI taxonomy): domain Eukaryota; kingdom Viridiplantae; phylum Streptophyta; class Magnoliopsida; order Santalales; family Viscaceae; genus Viscum; species Viscum album. The sequence goes on along the minus strand of OY728163.1, from coordinate 1,701,314,570 downwards.
TTAACTATATTATTTTTTTATAGTGGTATTATTATGATAAATATATGACAGAGTAAAAAATAAAATATTAATATTTTATTTTCACAATGATGAAAACAATGGATTGTAATCATAATAATTTTTTGTGTTATATATAATATTTTATATGAGATTCATTTTAATCAATTTATATTTTGAAAAAGGATAGTATACCAATGTATATAATGTATTGACATTGACCTGGATAGAAAAATCTATATTTACTTAAATTCATGATATATTTATAAAATATATATATGTATCGATATAAGATAAAAAACTATTATGAAATATATTTTGTTTTTAACTCTATTTTAGGAAAAAAATCTAATTACTAATTGATGGAATGAAAAAAGAACTTAACCATGACTATTTATAATTTTGTGGACATTGACGAGTGTTGAAGAAATAATATATCACATTGAGTGAGTATTTTAATGGTATCTCAAGAATATATATAAATGAATAATAAATATTTATAAAGAAATAAACATTCTTAAAAAATAATAGTATAGTAATAATATAAAATATTAATGGAAAAAAAATTATAATAAATCATAACACCTTGTGAAATAATATATAACACTTTCCATGTCTCACAGTAGTACTTGATTGTGTCTTATATTAATATAATAATCATATATATTCATAATTAAAAGGGATAATTTTATGAATGGAGAAATTTTTATAATACCTTGTATGAACTTTTTTTTATATTTTGTCAAATTAAATCTTAACTAACTGATCCACCTATCATATTTTCTTTACCTTTACCTATTTAATTAGAAAATATCTTTGATCAATACCATGATACACATTCTTGAGGTGACTAGAAAACACATTAGGACAACACTTGTGAACATTTATGATCATCACTGTCAAATTTTAGCTCTTGTATAATATAATATAAAAAATATTAATTATTATACAAATATCATTGTCATGTAACCATGTGAATAAAAAACCACAGAAAAGAGAGATTCTTAATTATTTATCCCTTAATGTCATATAACCAATATGAATACTATTTATACATGAATCTACACTATGAGATAAAATGACCCTCGAACTAACCCTTACAATAAAACTTGTATTTGAAACATGTGATAGGGTTATTATGGATATTCATCAATAATAATTTATATCAAATAAATAAAAAATATAGCCACATAGTCACTATAAAAACATCATTTTTGGGTTCAACAATGTGTTTCAGCCCTCTAAATTTTTTTACAATTATAAGAAACATGAAATTATAGTAACAAAGATAATTCAATTTGAAATTTAAGGGGTATATAATAACATAAACATCCTCTTAGTAAATTTATCTAAGTCAATAGAAGAAATATAATTTTAGTTATCCATTGTGAATATAAAATGAATGAAATAAAAAAAATTAGAGAACCAATTAAAATGATTATTTTTTTCACATTAACCATCTCTCATTGACCTTTATCATAATCACACCACCTTAACTATATACATTTCTAATTCTTCCATATATATCATCCTTCTATGATATAACGAAATATAACAATTATAAATTTCGTAGACGGATGCAGTTATAAAAGGATAAGATCGATTTTTCACATTTATATCAACTTATATCAATTCACTATAAAAATTATAACATGTCATGTTGAGTGGAAAACACATTATATTATTGCTTTAACCATTTAAATACAACTTTTATGGGGTTCACACTCGATAATTGTATAAAACGGATTTTATTCCATGGAATCTATTATTATGGTAATATGTAACGATCATACACTATCAATTTTCTGTACCTATAAATTATTCAGAATATAATCTAAATTATATATGATACCATTTAGTTCTATTGATATATTTTAAATATGATTTCTTATAATAAGGGACTTCATTTCATATAAGATGATATATATAATCAATGAATGGTTACCCTCATTTTACATGTTCAGATAAATGATTATAAATGGATTTTTTCCATAATCAATAAATGATATAATATTTAACACAATATAAAGAAAATTGATATTTAAATTAATTCAAAATCATGTATTAAGAAAAATTCAATTATGGAATTTTATGATTTGTAGTCATTACATCTAAAATCCCCACACCACCATTGTGTAATTTATATTAAATTGTAAATTTTGCTGTCCAATCACTCTGAAAAGATAAAAAAAATTATAGGAGCATAAATGGATACTTTTCATAAAAATAAGAATAGTGGATGTATATATATTTATATTATGCATGATAATTTTTTATATATTTTAAACATTAGTCATTGGACCCAATTAAATGAAAATATGTTTTTATTTTTTTTTTATGGTTTTATAAAAAATTATTTTAATGTGGTTTGTTAAAAGAGGTTCTTTATTTATTTATGATATCTAAATTGAGTTGGAATATAACTATAATATTTTGAAGAATATAATATTGAAAAAATAAACAGTGGAAATTATTAATTAGAACAACATAAAAAGAAAAACATAAAAAATTATACAAGTAAGTGATTAAAAATTGTTTATATTACTGATGATGATGATAAATATCATATTCATTTGGAACATCAATGAAATTCACCATCATGGATGGTGGTTCATTAATATGTTATAGTTTATCATTCATCATTAAAACTAAATAATTTTTTTAAATTTTTCTTATATTATATCATGTATATGTAAATATGATTAATAATGATTAATCATGACCATAATATGGATCGTATGTGTTGTGGGATAATAATTATCAAAAATTCTAAATTTATTCATCCATACTTGTAATAGAAATTTTTAAAATATTCTTTTTTCATTATTCAAAAATTCCAATTGATGGATCATAAGGATTTTTAGTGAATTAACATTACGTGTGATTTGTTAAAGTAATTACAATTATTTTTGTTTTAATCCCTCTCAAAATTTTGATCATCTCATTAATCGATCCTAATAATTTTTATTAGTGAAATCTTTACATTATCTTCTCTAACTGTTAATATTATAATAGATAATCAAATTTTATTTGAAAATTTAGAAATTTAAAATCTTTTTATATGTCTTACATATATAGATGGTAATAATTGTAGATTATTTTCCAATTCATGGACATGATATTTTATTTCTTTTCACTGTGGTTTTATTTTAATATATAATATTTATCCATTGTCCATATATGATAATGTGAACATTTAGATTTATTCGATTAAAAATAAATACTTATTTTTTATTTTATCTACAAAATAGATAAAAAATAACTTGGTATGAAACACTTCCAAAGGGATTTAAAAAAGAAACTATTATATTTATGATAGAGGAATAAAAGTATGAGAAATGAAATATTTATAATTATTTATATCATTTCGAAGATATTTTTATATAAACATTATAATACTTTTATGAGTTAATATCTATTATTATAATGAATTTTAATGCTATTAGAGAATATGGAGAAACTTAAGAAGACATTAAAATAATAATAAAATCCACTAATAAAATATTATATATATTTTATTATAAAATAGGACCCCCATTAGATATGAATCGTAATGATTTAAAAGTTGATTGTTTTCATATAATCTATGTTATAATAGCTTTAATTTCTAAACCATTTAAATTTTATCATGAATATGTTTTAGCTCGATGAGTGGATGAGTTTATCAATTTAATTTTACCTTGAACATCATAGTTTTATTTTTTGATGTATTTCATTGTTTTGGGGGGGGGGTCTAAACATCTTATATAAACTCTTAGTAATGGGATAAAAATAAATTTATTTGGTATTCATAATGTTACTATGAGGGAGAGGACACCTAAACTGGGACATTTTATTTATTTTATTGGGATATTGAAGGTATTGGTTTAAATCTTGAGGTTTCATGGTTGGATTTTGGATAGTATCATGTAGTTGCAATTACATCTACTTGTATATGGGTTGTGTGTTAATTTTTAAGAGGATAATCGTATTTTAGTATATCTTGTTATCACTTCTAAACCAATCTACTCAAATGTGTGGATATATTTTTATCATATTGGTTTTGTATAGTGATCCCCACTCCTCTTCCAATAATACTGGATGATCATTTTTAATCATTATCCAATTCTTCATCTATTTGAGGAAACAAAATCTTATTGGAAAGGATATCACCCAACATCTCTTGTTTCACCATTTTATTATCTATTCCAATAACATTATTCATTTGTGTTCAAAAATCCTATTTTAGATCTTTTTTTGGTAGATAATTTTTAAATTTAAAGAGGAAATGTGGGATATGATGTGTAGAGTGATGTTTTGTAACCTTGTGGTATGTAATATATATGAATCTATATATTTTTTCATTTTAGAAATAATATTTTAAGTGTGTCATATTTTCATTTGATTTCGATAATTTATTTCAATTTGTATTTTTTTTCAATCCTAAATTTAAGGACATAGATTAATTTACATCCCTTTCTCGTAATCAATATCTTAGTTAAATTTCCATAACTAATAATTATCTAATGAAAAAACCTCAATAAATAGAGATTCACCAATTATTTTAAATTAATTTTTTTTACAATTACTAATAATTTTCATTCTCTATAAATTATATATCCCATGTAACTTCTCTTATATAATAAGAAAGAACCATGTACCTTCCAATGATAATGAAATTTCTTATTTTAATAAATTAATAATTTAATTTTCTTAATCACAATATATGGATATTTTTTATTTAATAGAATATCAATAAGTACAAGTCTTATAATTTTAAATTATTATTGACTTTGGGTTCCATAAACATGTATATTAAACTGATAAATTTATGTCCCTTCTAATAAATGGTGTGGATAGAGGATAATTAAATAATATGATGAATTGTAAAATCCATTTTTAGGTAATAAAAAAACAAAGGATTGTTAGTGAGTTTTCATGAATATTATTAAATACATTAAGGTAATTTTAATGTTGATTGTTATACTAGTATTTAATTAATAAAAATTATAATTTAGAATATGGTAATATTTTAAATGATTTTCTCAATTCCATGAATCTAGTTTTGTTAATAAAATATACCCCTTCAGTCTAAGGGATCTTATAATTGTTTGGTATTGTAAATATAAATAGACTCATTTTTCTTTAAATGTGTGACATGCAATTAGAATGTCTTGTATTCTAAAAATTGATGCTATGATTGATCCAAATGGATTCCAAATGATTTATTAATGGTTATTTAGAAGAGAAATATATCCTATTGGTATGTAAATTTTTTTATTCTTGAATTCTAAAGTAAATTGAACCTCTTCTTTGTAGATTACATATTTGTGTACTCCTAGGATCATTATGATTATTACCATAATCATGAAAATTCCAGGAGTATACTACAGGAATATAAATTATATTCCATTATTTCCATGTTTCATTTCAATTTCAAAAATTTACACTTCATGGGTCAAATTGTCATAGAGGATAGTGTATCAGTGGATACATGGAAGGTTATGGTAGTTTATTCAAGGAAGTATCCAAATAATTTTGTAAAAATTAGCAGATTTCGAGTTATTTGGTTTATTATCAAAGGTTATAAAATAATTTTCCATCTTGGTAGAACAACTATCATGCTTTATTGGGAATGGGATAAGGTTTTAGTGGCCTGAAAAATGGGTGAATTGTTTCTAGGAGTTGCTGATTCATTTGAACCAAACAATAATTCTTATATTACTGAATTTGGGTAAGGAGTGAAACTAATTTAGTGATTAATCTGGGATTGTACTTTTTCTAGTTTTGATGAAATGATATATTTTTCTGGCATAAATATCATGGATGCTTTGGCCACATAAATTTAACTATCTTTTGTATGATCTTGAGTTAGTGATGTGGTTTTGACCTGAAATGTTGGTGTAATTGTCTTCTTTATTAATAGTTTATCTTTTAAAATTATCATAGGATACATATATAAATATTTTCTTAACATAATTTTAATCTTTAGTAATGAATATGGGCCGATGATATGAAAATATTCTATATTATGATACCATATATTTTGGGAAAGGTAAAAAGTATTTATCCTTATTTGATCTATAATATATGACATTTTATATTCTAAAATCTATATCCAAGTGAATGATAGTTGATTTTTTCTCAGTATATATGTAGTTATTCTTGATGACTGAGGATTGAAAAAACACTAGTCCTTATCAATTGATACAAATATTTTGAAAAATGTTAATGGGAGGAAGTGTGAGGATAATGAATTTATATTTTTGTCTGTGATTTTTGATGGTGGTGTGACACCTTCTTATAGGAATATTATTGAGAGTGAAAGTATTCATGTGTTTTGTAATGTTGATATTCCTAATAATATATGAGAAGAGATGATACATGAGTATCATACCTCAAATTGGGTGACGATCCAATGTTTAATAGAAATTAAAAGTGACCATAAAAGTGATTATTGGTGAGATTGATTGACCGAAGGATCATGTAGTTTTTATGATGTGTTATGACACTAATAAGTGTGTGAAGTCCCAGAATCAATGAAAATATTTATATATATTACAAATTAAAATTCTGGATTCAATGATTAAAAATGATTCCAATGATTTTTTTGACATCTTTGGACACCTCCAAATAAGGGTGAAATATTGTTGATTGTACATCACTTTTGAAATGTATACTATTACTTTATTATTTGGGAAACTATTATTGTTGATCTTATTAGTGGCATGGATGTTCATGTTGTATCATGCATACTTAGATAAATATAGAATATTATTTCTGATTATCACCTAGATTGTATATTACGTAGCTCTAATGGGTTGTGAATGGATATGGGTACTCAATTGTTTTGACTATATATTTCCACCCTCAAAGGGAATGGAAATGGATACCTAAAATATTCATTTTATAGGACATGATGAAGGAATAAATCTGTGATATTGGTAGATCATGGGTGAAAAACATTGACCTTGTTGAGTTTTACTACCAAAATAATTATCAATATACTATTTATATACCAACATATAATGAGATATATGTTTTTTTATTTTGATTTACTCTAATTTGGATGGAACAGGGAGAGTCAAAGTTTTAGTATTTTATTCAAGTACATGAGACATTGGATTATGTTTATTATATTCGGAATCATATATCTATGACCCAATGTGAAAAAAATTATATTATAATTAATTTCATTGACCTTTTTGATATTTTGTATTTAATTTTTAAAAAAAATATGTCACCTAGATTTTGCCGCTATTGAATTTTAAAGTAGGTAATATCAGTTCAAAAGTATATGTTCCCATTTCAGGTTATGGAGAGGATCCAAACGGTGAAATAATGACTTGATTTTCTATATCTGTATTTTGTTAGGCATGGTTTTTTCATGTGAATATGCATTGAAATTATCACCATAATAGTTATCATGTGATAGATGATTCAGATGTTGTGCCCAAGGAAAATTTACCCTTCCTGGAGAATATTGTTTGTGTTTTGGAACTTAGTGAGAATGTATTGTGGGTTATTAATGTTCTTTCTATCCTAATTGATGTTGTGTCACAGTAATTTTAAAGTGTAAAATGCTTATATGGAGACATATATATATATATATGCACGGTGGAAGTAAAATTTTACTAGGTATGCTTAATGATGCTTGGGAGAACACATTGAGGATTATCTATAAAAATTTGTGGAGGTTGTAAGATATTGGACATGAACAAAGGAACATTTTTTTAATTCTATTATAAATAAATATAATGTTTTTTTATTCATTCAAACAGTTTGATGATACTTGGATGTGTCTCAGGAGTTCAATGGAGAAATAAGAAACAAAAATATCCCTTCAAATTAATTATTCATGGTTGGGACATTATTAAAAAAATAACATACCATAGACCATGATGGTATTTGTACTGACCACCATAGACTAAGGTACAAACAGGAATGCTTTGAAATTTCTAAAATAGAGTGGGTATCCTAACCCAAATGTAAGGCTTTACCACCTCCTGAAATGAGGTATTTATATGGTTAATGAATTGATTATACAACTATTTTGACAAACTATATTCTTTATTTAATGTGGAAAAATATTATTAACTCCCTTGGGATTTCATGTTTTTTTCAATAATTTCTTACGGAATCTCCAATCCTATATACTCTATTTTAAACCCCTACATTCCATGTACACAAAGGGTTATTATCTTTCAATCAATGGTTGGTAGAGTTCTATTAGATGAAAATTGAATAATCGGGTTGGTCTACTATGTATCAATAATTTATTTTCTTGTAGAGTCACGATGGAAATTGTTTCCAATTTATTATTTGATAATCCTATTGTTTTTTCATAACATCATATATTTGGAGAAGTATGTTGTTTAGGATCAAATAGTGGGAAGTATATAACTGAACATATTTATATGATCTGAAAGTAGGTGTCATATTCGTTATATCTTAGTTTCATTACTTTTATTCTTGTTTATATGGTTGTTATTTTGGGATATTTTACTACACATTTTAATTACTATATAGGGAGTGTTTTTTTGTGCCGAAATGATGCTTTATATCCTTCACCATTTTTATTATATCTATTTAGATTGATTTGACCACTCCAATGTCTATAAATGGAGTTTACCATACTTTTGAACAAGGGAATTGGGATTCCAAATTATTTATTAAAGGTTTTGTGATATTAAGTGTTATATTTGTTTTTCATGTTATCATTTAAAAATGAGATATTAGGATTAACATTAATTTGACAAATTTGTTGTGTCCTGTAAATGGGTAAATGGGGTAACTCATCTAATATGAATATACATGATGTTAACTTACATGAATGGTTTGGGAAATGGTTGTAATGTGCATAACAGATTAAATGGTATTGGTAATGGAATTGGGATCATGTTACGTGTATTAAATCATGAGAATGAGAAATTTAAATGGTGTACACATGTTATTATTATTTTGTAAAATACTCCACTGTGGCTAACCTTGAAAATGTGACATATTATTTTTGGGATATTAGATTCATGATCATATTCATAGTGTAGGTGGCAATAATTTGTCTATCATCTCAAGTAAATTAGAGTTTCCTAGTATGGAATAATGATATTCAATTCATGCTAATGTACAAGGAATCCCATTCAAACTTTGGGGATTTTCATACAAGGAATCCAAAATCCCAATAGGATATATTGAGCGTAGCTCATTCTATGTTGAATTAAGACCCATATGTCATATAGTTTAAATGATGAAAATGATTTGAATAATTATTGATTGGTATGATTATCGCTTTGAAATGAAACCAAATCTGATTAATTTAAATTTTATTAAATAATGTAACCTCGTTATCAAATTTTTTTCTACTCTCTATTTTACCTCTACACACACATCATTTTTAATACATAATTCATTAGACACCGTCAATAGTGGAATAATTGATTGGTTTAAAAACAATTATAAGGCCTCTATTGGGAACCTGAGATGAATTCATGATTTCAAGTAATGATATGATCAAAATCATGATTCTTTATGATAGATATTCGTGTTGGGATAGAGTATTTATGAGGGTACCAAACATGACATTGAGATCCATTTTGGGAATTTCATTACTGTCATAGATTTGATTCATTGGAAATTAAAACTAAAATGACATGTTATGTTTATTTTTTAAGTTGTGGGTATTTACAAATGTTGATAAATGATTATGTAATGGTTTTTTGTAATTACAATAGAGTTATTAAATATTCCCATTTCCAATTTCTTTTTAATATGGAAAAGTGGTTTTTACAACCAATATACCTCATTAGACCATCAGATCTATTTGGAAGCCATTAAGTTATGGGTAGGAATGATATATGATATTTTTTCTATTTGATTGAGGAAATATTTTAGTGGAACTCAGGTTATATGTCACATATACCTCCAACACTAGCCCAATCATATTATTAAGGATAATTTTTTATTTTAATATATTATCCCAAGCCTTTATTTAAAAAATATCATATTCAACTCTTTTTTAGTTCCCTCATTGGCCAGTCAGTGGCCTCATTAATATCCTAATGTCCTATAACCGAGTAAATTGTTTAATTATACTAGATTCTTGGATGACCTTAACATTTCCAATAAATATTATTCTCCGAAAACTAACCAACTCAGATTTAATTCCTGACCTCCAAACCCAAATCCGTGAATAAAAATTAAAAATAAGGAAAAAATATTTTTCATATAGATCAGAAAATCAAAAATACAATTTTTAATATTTTTTGTTCAATTAAATAATTGAAACAACTAGATAAATAAAAAAATAAAAAGTAATTTCTATATACATGAATTTTGAAACTATCCTCTCCATATCAATGATCGTAATATTATATTTTCACTAAATTTTCACATAATGTAATGTAAATACATGAACTGTAAAACTCAAATCTATAAATTAGAAGAAAAAAATAAATAAAAATAAATAATGTTGATTATTAAATATACCATTTTAGGGTATCATTGATTTAAATGAATACCTTTTATATATCATGGTTGATGAAAAATCAAATCTAACATTATAACTAAATATATAACAAAAAATATATTTGGGTGTATTAGCAATGATTTTATCTAATATTAGCCTTTAAAGGAAGTGAATTATGGTTTCTTATATGTTTAAAATATTTTTTTAATTTAATTATTTTATGATAAATATCATTTTATTCGAATATTTTTTTCTATTTAACTTTATTCAAATTCCTTCCACCATTGGTTTAGTAAATTTTATAATCAGAATATAAGAATATTTAAAAATATGTATGTTAAAATTTAATGAGGATGTAAAATTCAAACTAATATCTATTGGGGAGATATAACTGAATATTCATCAAAATAATTATTCTTACCAAATAAATGCTAGTTTGTTAAATATTTATTTTTTTCATTTATTAATAATATATATTTCTATAATAAATTTTTATTTAATAATACATTGCACATATTTTTCTTTTTATAATATGTATTTCTATAAGTGATGTTTTTTATATAATTTATAATACTAAATCATTAAATTAAACTTCCCATTTTTTTGGGTTAAAGTAATTTGAAATTTTTTTTTTCAATAATAAAATGAATTAAACTATGAATATCAATAAATTATAATATAGTGGGAGATCAATTTTATATTTACTTTATGAAATCCCGATGAATTTGTTTTTCTTATTCATATTTATAATTTTTATTTTACAGAAATTTTTTCCCTGAAAAATAATTTCAACCATGAAACTGATAAAATTCTCCATTTAATAATATTTAATGATCTATAAAAAAATTAATAATAAATTTTATTCTTCATTGGGGGGAATCTTTTTTTATTTTGTTTAGGTTGTTAGTCTTAAAGGCCCTCTAAATAGTTTTTTTCAGAGAAAATATTTCATAATTAGAGATTCATATCTTTATATTGGAAATGTTTTCTAGGATCATTTGATATTTTCTTAATGGAATAACAATATAGTATCATTGACAAAAAAGATTATAAAAACAATGTAAATAATTAAATTCACATATTATGATGTAATTAATAATCATTTGAATGATAAATATTCATAATTATTCAAAAAACAATTTGTTTTCAAAAATACATTGTTATTTTTAAATAATATTTTATTTAGCTATCATCAATTTTTGGCAAAACAAAATATATATATAGAAAAAAATAAAATATATAAATTCATTTATATTTGATGAAATATTTTTGTTAATGTTACTGAAGGAGAATTTGATATTATAACAACCATCATGCTCTAATAATTCAATTTAGTTAATTATGTAAGGTCTAATGAGTTATGTCTTAGGAAAAAATGGATAAATTTATGATGTCTTGTCATATAAATGATATATGATAATCATATTACTTCATTTTTATTAGAAATATTGTTTTATTTTATGATTTGTTTACAATAACGAATTTCCACTTATTACTTATTCTATATGCTCAAATTATATTATGAATAATAAGTATGAATATCCTATTTCAAAACTATATCTTCTTTAGAGCGTGATCATTCTAATGAAATCATACTATTAATTGGAATTTCTAAATAAATGTGTACTAAATATACAAAATATTGATCAAATTGATCTGGGTATAATATCATTCAAAAAATATTATTTAAAAAAGAAAATGTTGTAGTTAATTGAACTTTGATATCATTCCCTAGTTTTTAAATGATTTTCAATATTTATTAAATTGATTCGTTTTATAATTTTATATGTCCAAAAATCATTTTTTATCATAAAAAGTAGTTTCTATTTTCATTAAACCATGTTATGGTACTTTCCACGTAGGAAGTTATTTATTTATTTTTACCATTATATTTTTTCAATAATTTTTTTCCATAAAAAAAAATCCTTTTTCCATACATACATTTTTATATTAGATTTTATTCAAAATCATGTTTTTCATATCAATATTTTTTTTGTGGGGATTATTATAAATTATTCATATTTTCATTACACCCTTATTTAATTTTTCTTCTGGAAAAAAAATTCATAATCATTTAAAATCATTTAATTCACATGTCATTATTTTGGAAATATTTTAGAGTGATATATAACTATTGTTACAATATTTTTTTGGGGATAAATTATCAGTCTATATAAGATATATATTAGAAAAAAAAACATAACATACAATAATTTATTTTTTATTAGGACAATAAAATTGTAAATATTTTAAATTAATGTAATTTTATGAATAAAATAATATTTTCTATGTACTATATTATTCCATTTCAATATTGTGAAATGAAAAACCACAAAATTTTTACAACTATAGTCATCTAAATTGATAGATGCAATGACTAATTAACTAATTCTTGAATCTCAAAACATATGAAATGTATACTTGTTCTAAGACAAGATTTTAAACTATTATGGAATAATTTTTTTAAATTTACTCAATATCAATTCGAAATATAAAAAATGACCTTACATTGAGAAGTAACCTTAACCATGCATTTATATAATTTTGAGGATAATAATGATTTTTTATGGCGTATTCTATCTCAATGGGATATTATTTTATTTATATGACAAGAATATAATAATTATTGTCAAAGATAAATATATAAATGAATAATCATAATAAATATAATTATAATAGTCACATGGTAAAAAAGTGAGATTAGCCGGCATGGAATCATGTATCATTAAGAGGGGGAGGGATTAATAAGTGATATATTTTTATTTTATGTTTTATTTTATTATAAATAACATTTTCCTCATATTAAATCTTTAATTATTTGTTTAAATGAAATCAAACCCACATCCATTGGAAAACAAATAATTACAATGTTTTATTCATTATAAGAATATAACACCATCATATATATGGAATAATCTAAAACCACAAAATAATTAACATGAGGTGATAATCCAATACCACAAACTCATTTTTGTGGAAAAAATTACAAAATCCACATCGCAACATGAGTATCTAGTCCTTGTTATGGTTCAAAAATAATCCAATACAACACAATCAACTATAAAAAATTAATTATTTGGAATACAATGAGTAGGATATTCCCATAAACTCAATCAATAATATGTAAAGTAAAAAGGTAAATATGAATCATGTATCCAGAAAATTTTATTGCAATTTATGTAACAATTATTTAACAATTCTTATTGATCATATTTAAAACACAAGATATTTCAAAAAAATTATTCGCATTCACACACAAAAGTTGGTAAGAAAAACCTGGACATTTTAATGATACAGGGTATTTTTGTCCTAGTGTTATTTCCATGTTTGATTAATAAAAATGGAAATCTTAATTCTATCATGTTGTAATTTTGAGGAAATTTTTTTTGAAAACTATTTTAGTTGATGCACAATCTTCATTGTACCCTTATCAAACACTCTTATATCTTATGTTAATTGACTTACATCATATTTCATGAGTGATTTTTAGATATCTTTTCCTTCAAGAACCACCTCTACAACATGGTTGGATGATTCCATAGCAATCCACAGATGCTTCATCGCCCCACTTTCTTTGAGAGATACTGAACCCCACAAATCCCTTCAGGAATTTCATTATTGTGATATCTAATCTTAATTGAAATTATCCCTCACAAACAACTTCAGAAATACTATAATTACTCAATAAGTGATGATGTACTATAATGTTCTCATCCTAATGATATAATTATGTGTCTTAATACATGAAAATATGATGGATAAAACAAGCTAATCTTAATCACCCAAAACATCACTACGCCATATCCTTTACCAAAACCTATGAATTGTTGTTAGTTAAGAACCTTAATTATTTATTTCATTCATATTCATCCATATAAAAAACACTATACAAATACTAAATTCCCTAACTATGAACCTCAAACAATGATCCCCCATGAAATATGAGACTATTATGAACTACAAGAATTCTAAGAAATATTTTTTCTTAGGCAGTCCATGTTGTGCTCTTCATTTTTTTTATAGCTCTATAATTAATAAATAATCTATTTCAATTTTTCCATTTTCATTCCTCATAACTTCATTGTAGCCTAGGAATTTTACTTTTCGGTCTGCAAAAAACATTCATTAAACATGTTTGTAGAAAACCCATCCTTTTCCATAAATGAAACTCCATGTTTAGAGGCTCAAATTTAAGATAACAATAACAAAACTATACAAACATAAAAAATTACTTTGTAAACACCAACCATACTGATTCACATTCATATGTATTTTTCTACATGAAAAAATTTACAAAACATTAAATAAACAATCATCTTCTACCAATATTACATTCTTGTGATTCAATTGGTAATTAATGTTTTATTCAACGCATATTTATTGCCCACATGAGCCATGATCAGAGTGAAAATCCATAGTATCACAAATAGTTCATTAGTGCTTCACTTTCTACATTAATCAAAAAACTTATATTTTTTGATATTTTACTATTGATTTATCTTCTTTAGCATTGTGAGATTTACCAAGGAATGTATTATAACTTTAATATCATCAATAAATATCATGTTATCTTAATCAAATGGAATTTCTTTAATATTGTGACTCTGGTTTCTTCAACCTTATTGTATTTCTAATAATTCACTTTTACAAATGGAGATGATTTATTTTATTTTCAAATATCATTGACATTAAAATTAAATACATTAATATGATAATAAACCTAATCAACATGGTCCTAAAAAATAGTGGAAAATATTTCATAAAATATATCATAACGCTTTGTGACATACTATATTATACATGTAATGTCACATATTAGTAAATGGATGTTATATCTCTTAATAGAATAATCAAACGTCCTATTTTTTTAAAATAAATTATAGTATAAATGGAGGTATTGTTATTAATTTTCTTCCTCACCGTGGTTCTATCTATTTTGATTAAAAATAATTATATAAAATGTCCACCTATCATAGGTTTCTAAATGTACAAATGTTTTAAAACAATTCAACATGTATACCACTATACACTTTCTTGGTGTGAGTATAAAACACAAAACTAAGCCAATTGGGAACAATTGATATAATTCCTAATAAATATGAGTTCTTTTATAATACAATATGAAAAATAATATTAATCATTATATAAATATCCTTGAAAAGCCATCATGTGCTTAAAATGTAACACCAAATAATGAATCGACATTCTTCAACCTTAAATGATAAATCATAAATTTGTATCATATACATACATTATTCCACTATGTGGAATATGATGACATTATAGATAAGACACCTTCATTGAAACATGTATACGACACATGTTGGAGGTATAATATCGATAATCTAGAAAACATATTCATTATCATGACAAAAAAGAGATTCTATATTAATCAAAAAAAACAAATGCATTGTGTGATTATGCAACATGTCTAAACTCTCTAGTCATTATAAAAAGTACAAAACTCATGTTATATGTGTAATATAAATATTTCCCTATAATATTTAATGGTTATAGTATAATATAGCCATATTCCTAGTAAATTTATCTATATCATAATATGACATGTAATATTAATTATTCATTTTGAATATATAATTACGAAAACATTATTAGTCGAGGAAACCAATAAATTGAATCCTACAATCACCCAACTGATCTCTCACAATCCATAATCACTTTTGAATCACATCACTACATACATTACAAAATCATCTATATTTATTAACCACACATGTTATGTCTCCTTATAAATATTATACATATATTAAATAGGCCAATGTAATATTGGCTATGATTAAGATATCACTTAGATCCAAACATATATCAATGCAATATAAATTTTTTAAAATTTCATCCTCTCCTATTAGTTATCTTAATAATTGACCAATTTTTAGACACCCATCCTGGGGTTAACATTAAATATTATCATAGAACAAATAAATAATTTTGGACTAAAAAATTATGTTAATATGAATATATAATACACATAGTCATTAATATTTCCCACCCTTTTATACACTCAAATATAAATAATATAGGTTATCATTATGGTTTCATGCACAAATTTAAATACGTTATTTTATCACATGTCATATTAAAGACATATAAAACCATATACCATATCATGGAAATCGTAACTTTTCTAAACATGTACATATTAATGAAGACCATAGGTTTATTTTTATAGAATCAAATGATGATATAAAATTAAACTAAAAACCTTTAGAACAAACTAAAATTAAGTCACAAGCCTGAAATTTCAATAATATGTGACTAAAATTAATGTAGGCTTACTATTAAAACATGATGTTCAACAAAACCTTTATTCCATTGATTTATCAATGAAATGGATATTGGAATATCTCTTATAATAGATGAATAATGAGTGATGAAAGATCAAATAGATACTTTTCTTGATAATAAGATGTGTGGAAGTATTTATAGTGATCATTTTCATGATTACTTAATATTTATTTTAAATAAAAGTTATTAGACTAAATTTGATGAAATATAGTTATTATAGTATTATAATAGTTTTATATAAAACAATTTTAATTGATTCATAGTTGAAATTTTGAATTTATATGTTATTTTTAGATGTAGTTGGGATTAAATATTAACATATTTGAATTGAGATTTCAATATATTTAAATTGTGATAAAATAATAATTGGAAAAAATATTAAAAGGATGATGAAAAAAGATAACATTAGGGTTAATAAAAATATATTGTATTACTATAGTTGAACATGAAGATCATATGTATGTAGATCATAAATTACCTACAAATTATTTTACTATGAATCCTTAAGATGTTCTAAATTCTCATTATTCATTACACATCAATTCATATATTCAAATTTGGATTTTCCATATTATAACATTAAAATTAAAATAAAAATTCATTTGGTTTAATCTTCATAATAATATTTATTATTAGTTTTAATGGTATAACAACTAACATACATTGGAAATGTATTCTTCATTCGGGGATTCAATAATTGATAAAATATACTACGTCTTTTAATTATGCTTTTCATTGAGTGATCGTACATATTTTTACTGAATAATACTGAATTTTTCTCTATATTATAAATGGAAAATTACTGAACAATAATCCCACTATAAATTTTTATCATCTCATTAATTTGTACTAATAATTGGTTTTAGGGAATTTATTAAACTTTTAGATTCTAGATTTTGTATATTCATTGATCATCAAATGTCATTTGAAAGAACTAAAATTCCAACTATTGAAAGAGAGTATTACATATATATAAATAAATAATGGTACATTATTATCTTATTGATATACATGAGGTTATATGACAATTCATTATTGTTCTAGACTAATATGTTAGACATATTTATACTAATTATTTAAATTTATTTACAATGAGTATGTTTGGAATTCAAAAAGGGCAATATTGTCTTTCTTATCTATAAAATGTCTTAGAAGAATTTTGGGATGATAAAATTACATTGAGATCTAAATGACACACTACATTATTTTTAATGGATATAAAAATAGTGGAGGAAAGATACCTATGATAATATATATATATATATTAATTTTCCTAAATGAGAATGTACAATTAAGAATGTATTGATGAGTTCATTTCTGATGTTATTTTGAATTTAACTCCCACTAGTGAATTTATAAAAACAATGGATGACATCACCATAGATAAGAAACTGATTAAAATTATCCTAAATACATTTTTTTTGAAAATTTCATATCATTTATATAGTCATCCTGATAATTTCATAATATTCCTATTTTGTGGTATTGTGGTTATATCATCCTTTATTTTTGGACAATTTTTTTTCAAGAACATATTTTTGCATAGTGATGGTTGGTTTTTCTTATCTTGTTTTTTAGATGATAATTATTATTACCTCAGTGAATGATTTTCCTTATTATGAGTTTATTTGAGTATCCTTTATTGAATTATGCTCATGGGAGACTTATAAGAGTATTCTATATTCTTAAGGGAATTATGAGGGGGAGTAAATGTCTAGTGTTATATTTTGGAAGTGTAGAACGAATATGGTATGTTTTACAAAAAAACTAGACTCTTTGAGGTTATCTCGTGAATTGAATCAGAAAGAAATCATACCCCCAACTAGTTGGTGTGTAACTATGTAATGTGTTTTATGGGGGGAATAGTCATATTACATCCACATTTACATCCTAACCCCTCAAATAAGACAATGTGATTTCTTTTCTTCCTATATGTGTTGTTCAGAGTTCCCCACTAATATTTCACTTATCATGGTAGTTATTCTATAATACTCTTTCAAATATTCATCCATTTATTGACAATAAATTTGAGTGTAATCATAGAATACCTCAGCCTTTCATTCTAAATTTAATTATATCTGAAAAATTTAATACATGTAAGTACTCAAATGACCTATTTTTTGGGAATTTTTCTATTTCATTATTTTCATCAATTCTAGCTCAAAGTGATTGGTGTTACCATATGATTGATACTTTCCAAAATATGGCTTGTTAATCTTAATGTCATTAGTTAATGATGTAGAAATTTTATAAAATATATATGTATTATGTCAAGCTATAATATTTTTTCAACCTTTTATTTCATTTTCTAATGTGTTTTTCTGAAATTCATGTCCACAAATTATTTTTTTACATCTTAATCGCATCTATAAATTATTGAGCTTCCCAAAATATAAAATTTTCAATGGAACTATCATGATGAAGTAGATATTCACCCTTCATGTTCCTATAATTTTTATACGATTTTTCAAAAAATATATCTTCTCTAATATTGATATAGTATAGGGGACATGTCCATAAAAATAAGAAATAACCATGCAAATAAAAGATGTCCAAAATTAAATATTTTTAATAAACTCATAATTTAATTGGTTGATGATATTTTTTGGATTACATGAATGTAAGGTATAGAAATTAGGAAATTTTCTTATTAATAAAGAACTATCATTAGTAAGGGTTCATAAACAGTCTACATGAACAAGATAAACATATTTATCATACAATTGTGGGTGTGAAATGGGTCCAATTTAATAAAATTAAGATTCCTAAATTAATTTTTTCGGTTATTAACTGAAAATGATATGTTAATTCATAGTTGAGAATTTACTAAAATAAATTAATGTAACCATGTTAGTGATTTCTGATTCCCTGTATTAATAAGATAAATTTGTTAATGACAAAATGGGAATATTTCATATGAATTTCATTGATCCATGATGGTTTTTTTAATTAATAAAATATACTAATTCTCTCAATGGGACCTCATAAATTATTATATTTATTAATATAACGATATTTGATAATGTTTAAATATGGGACATGTCATTGGAAAGTATTGGTTTCATAGCATCAATTATATGCCTAATTCAAATGGCTTCCACATGAATCATTAACCTTTATTCAAAAGGCAATTCCTTACTAAAATTATATCAATTAATATGATTATTGAATTATTATACATTGAATAGTGTATTCTCCAGAGAAACACCAAAACAATAGAATTCCAGGGATGATCACTAATATTTTTTCTTCATTTACACAAAACATAATTAATTATTTTTAACAATAATATTATAATCAATATTATAACTGAAATAACATTCATCATTCTACCTTAGTTTAGTTTCTTTTCCCTACAGAATATATAATTATTAGGGTTCATCCCCAAATTATACTATAGAGATAACCACTATGGATTGATCACTATGTGTTGGCTCTGTTGTCCCAAACATATAATTCCATAGATAATCCCTTTGATTCATATGTTTTCACTGAAAAATCATGAAAGAACCATTTATGTGGAATCATTTTTTTCTATCTACTAGACTCCTCTAATATACACCATGGGTCGTTTTCCCTATTACTGTGTTACATTATCATATGTTATTGTATTTGCCTGAATAGGTTGGTGTATCACGATCTATCCCCACTTTTCTGATTTCAAATATATATTATTCATTATGTTATGTTTTATACTAATATGCTAGAAACACAATATCCACTAATGATGGTGCCCTACAGATATTTAGATATATAATTTTCTTTTTTATCCTTGTTACATGAGTAAATATATTGGATACACGATAATACATGGTCTAGTATAACTTTGCTATTATATTTATTGGGTTATAACATGGAATTTGATATGTAAACTGAGAAGGTTCTCAATGTTCATATGAGATAATCACTATGGATTGAAAACTATAGGTTAGATCTATTGTACTACAAATATAATTCAATAGATGTTCCCTTGTATTCACATGATTTCAATACATCCTCATGAAAAAAATCAATGTGGATTCATATTTTTTCTATCTATTATACTCTTTTGTTATATACCATGTGTCATATACCCGATTGTTATGTTACATTATCATATTTTGATGTATTTTTCTTAATCAGGTGGTGTATCATGATCCATCTCCACATTTCTGAAATCATGTTTATATTATTCACACTATTATGATTTATAAACACAATATCCATCGATGTTTGTGGACTATGTAGATTTACAAACATAATGTTCGATTTTTTCCTTGTTACCTTGGTATATCAATGTGATACATGATAAGAATTTGGTTAGTATGACAATGAAATTATATTTCTTGGGTTATAACATGGTATTGGATATAGGAATTTAGAAGGTTTTCATTGTTCATATAATATTAGTCCAGCCTCATTATTTATATATTTTACCCAAGCCCTGATGTATTTAATTAATATACTATATGTAGTGATTTACATTTTATTTTATCAACATATATTCATACATGGTATATTTTATTAAAACATTTCGATTTATTAATTTGTTATTATCATCATGTTGGTAAATTTATGGATTATCAGAATATATATTAGAATCTATCATGTTGAAGAATTCTATTTTTCCGAACACAAATTATGAGTTCTATTTATGACCCATATATGATTTTAGATTGGTTGTGGATGTTATACTCCTGATTAGGAATTGTGATCAATACTGGAAATGTGATGTATCTATGTCGTATCTATTCTTCTAATATTTATCAATGGATAAATGTAAAGAAGACTACAAAATCATTAATTATTATTTTCTCTCATGTGTTTACTATGATGGGTATGACCAAATGATCTCGGTGTACCATTAAAATATTTGGTAACATTGTCGAGTCCATAAATGATGTCTTTTGTTATCATGCATGATGTTATTTACCCAGATCATCCATAATTTTTTCAAATGGAATTTAATATACAAAATCATTTGGATATTAATATTCTCATTGAAAATAATGTGTTATTATTTGTGTGTATTACAATTAAATGTGATTCATTAGAACATGATAAAGGGTAATATTTTTTTAAAAATATAATTAGTATTTTTCATATAAAATATATTTATATAGATGTTGGGAGTGAAATTATAGGGTTGATTTTTTAAATGTATTCAAAGGAGAATAGACATTTAAGTGTGTATTAGACAATAATTCCTCAATGTTTAGTCCTCATTATTCATAGGTAATGAAACACCTATGGGGAGTATCCAATTGTAATTTTTGAGGACAGTGAGATGTCATTATGAATTTTTTGGATTAATAGTTGATGAATCAATATGATGTATCTTTTTAAACTAAATCCAATTTTAATTCATATTATGATGAATCCTAATATTAGGTATCATAGGGTGTTTTGTGACTGCACTTCTAGAAACCCACAAAGTTCCTAAATCAAGTGTTCCACATGGGAAATAAAATTCCTCACAATAAACTAGAAGAAACTATTGAGCTATAAGGATCTAATCTGACAATTGGGGATAATATACCGTCTTTATCATATAAATACATAGATTAAATAATAGTAAATAATGAAATATTAATAATATTAAACATGCATCAAAATTCAATTTGTCAAAAATGAGTAGATGCCCTCTACAAATTATTAAATATTCTATGGGAGTAATATCATGCCAACTGTAAGAGAAAACAAAAAAAAATACATCTTGAGAATAAAAAAATGGGTCTTGACAAGATCATTTATTCCATCACCCATGCACATCTTAGTGCTTAAAATATTCCCCCCAGTATACATCAATTTACCTTATCTTATCCTACAATAATGAATTCTTCTCTATTTTAAAATTCACATCTATTTGGGGTGCCTATAGAAATCAGTTGTAATACATCAATGGTGTCTAAAAACCATATAGTAGGATAGAATATTATATATAGAAATATTTTAAACAATAAAATAAACAATGGATAAATATGATCAATTAATTTAAACAAATAATATTATACAAAGTCATCATTAGTTTGAGCTGTTACGCAATTCATTAAACATATTTTGACCTATTCCACTAAACCAAAAAAATGTAATTTAATTACACATATGGTCTGTCAAGGTCCATATATTATAGGGAAATTTAATTGGATGAAACAAAAATATATCAACAATCCATGGAGCCTCAGTCTGATCATTCACATCATATAAATTTGTTAGGTACATAATTCCTCAATTAGATGACATAACCTAGTGAATAATTTATTGGTACCTAGATAATTATTTTAACAAGAACTATAGATGTAGGTAAGAAGTGTAACACCACACCCATGCCTTTGACCATATAATCATTCATATCAAACCATAAATAAATTCTATACATACATATGATAATTAATTTGACATATTGAATTGAAGATAAACCCAACCTTATAAAATGTTAAAAAACAAAAATAAATCATCTTTAGGTTCACATAATAAATATTTTTAACATGGTAATCCTATTTATCATTGTTCCTATCTCTTTACCAATAAAATTTTACATTTAACAACTCAACCCCATGTCTATGGAGTAGGGACATCCCATCGGCATCCTCTAGCCAGATCTAGAATACACCATTGAATCTCTGATGGGTCGTGAGGGTTAATTTTATTATTTATTTTTCTTGATAACCATTTCCTACAATGTAATCCAAATAGACCATTATATGGCACCACAATTAAAAAACCTACACATAAATTAGTGCATCAATACTATGGGAAAACATGTAGAAAACCTACCATGTGATTTTATGTGAACACTCACTTACCTATATCCCCTAATTTGATCTAATAAATTCAAATACACAACATATAATATTATTGAAATGTATGGTCTATATTTATATTGATATGGATAACATTTGAAAAGTCATCCTAAAAAAATTGAAGGAATAGGAGTTTTAGACTAACATGAATATTCCATATGCTTCATAAGGTGCTCTAAATTGCTATTAATTGAAGGAAAATCATCCATTGTATTCATTGAAATAGTGGGTTTATCACATAGTCTAATTAAAGAATAATGGGTAATAAATATTAGTTATAACCATTATAACCCTATATGGATGAATTGAAAATTATCTATTTCAATGAGGTGCATTGTTTGGCCTCATGGTTGTACAACCCATGTTCCAATCCTATACAACCATTTATCTAATAAGAGCCTATGTCACATATTTTACTAATATCCTACATGGTCTATAAAACCATGTGTAGTTGAGTATAATGGATCTATCCATTCCCACATAGTTTCACGATGGTCCTTGCATGGTTTGTTAATAGTGCCCCTTCTTCCTCATGTATTGCATGGTTATGGTGAACCATTACAACTATTAATGTGAAAATCAATAATGGTACATTATATGACCAGTAATTACCTAAACCAATGGGACTAACCCAATACTTCTTATTCTAAAAAGAACCAATCATTTATCCCAAATATAATTTTTTTAACAAATACTAAAACAAGAACATTTCATATTATTACATTGGGACATCACTACCTTTACACCATATAATTATCATCCTTAATATACAATCTAAAGAATTTATAAGAATAAATGTAAAAATTAACATTCAATTGGTACTAAATACATGACTAACTTCCAACGTGTTCCTCTTATATTATAACATACATCGACAATGCTTCGACAATCATCGTTGACCTACAATGTAAAATTTTCACACAAATATCTATAATATGAGTTTTATTCATGATGAATGATACATCATCCCCAAGATAAAAATCAAAAACATACATCACATGATAAGGGTAAATGTCATGCTAATAATTTTGTGAAAAATGAAACATATCATAGATTCTACTAAAGCTGAATGAATGAGAAACGAAACAATACACTGGTATGATCCCCTCCATAATCCAAAATTACCCACATACTATTGTTCCTACAATCCCATAGTCCATATATTATGGTTAGTCAACCCTTGAAACAGACACAGGATCTCTATCTCAACCACCGAATACTTGAGAGTTCAATGTATTCAATAATCATATGATTTCAATCGACTCTGAGCCATACCTATATATTTTCGAAACAATTTATCATGATATGATGTCTCTTCAATGGTACATGGTCCCAATGACTCTGACTCTCTAGCCGCCCTCAAATACAATAGAGGTCTAATTAAAATATCGTGGAGGGCCTCACATGGTTCCATCTGAATAGTCTCTTGATAACTAATATTATTGGAGAACTTAGTGATCACTATGTGTTTCTTATTGGACCTACCAATGTCTAGGAAACATATCCTCAACATGTCCAATATCACGGGTGTAGTAAATTATAATTTTGGTTCTATTTTTGGTCGAAAAGTTGTACACATATACAATTTCCTACCAATGGCATTTTGTATCCTATTGCATAAGCACAAAGTTTAATGCATATCCCGATCTGATAGAACACTCTATGGTAACCCATGGAACACACTATTTATTAATCATATATATCACATGACTGGATATTTTTAAAATCATCTTAAATTTAAAATATATTAGACATCATGGTTACCCATTCATAAATCATGTATATCGTGTCATTATTCAATGGGCTAATGGGGTGTCCTAAACAATAATATTTTGTGACATTATCCAAAAACTTTTCTAGAAAAGGAAATGGATATGGAAATCCAAATAATCACTAATGCTCAGGCTTCACATAATGATTGGTGTTGCATAATGATATGAAAAATAAAATAAATCCCTTACATTATCCATTAAAAACAAAACCTATTACATTTTTTTGGATAGGTTTATGTGAGTAAAGGGTTAGTCACTTTGTTGGATCTATGACAATCACACATCATGTCTTCCCACATGCATGAAATCACAATAAAATATCCACCATTATAAATTATCTCATTATTGCCAGTTGTATAATTGAATGGGGACCACCATCCAATGATTATTTCTCTAATTGTTGGAAATCAAGATCATCATACTACATCTCATTGGTCCAACTCAGATGTGTAGGATTAAATATCAAAGGTACAAGGTCCATCTGTCCCCAGACCTCCTAAATATTTGTATGCCTCTATACAAACAAATACACTATTATATAGTAAGAACTAGACTCCTAGACTACCTGAAAATATATCTTCCTGGTCAATGGTTCATCAATAATATTTCCTTTCTGGGGAATATTACCCAGACCAAAGTCAAATGAATCAATATACTCACCCAATATCTACTACAGGAGGTTCAAATATCCTGGTGAGATGATGAAGTTTAAGATTTTATTATTTTTATACAAATAGTATTTTTTTACGAAATATATTTTTGGAAAAAAACCACTATAGATAGATCGAGAACATACGTAGGATAATTTCATTTCTGTGGATTCAACATTCACTACACATACACCATAAGATGAACTCGATGCATACACACTACCCCATATACAACCCCAAATGCATCAATAAAAATCCATAATCTATAGAATACTTGATAATAATCCGAATATATGAAGGATTCAAATTCATCATATTTTTATGGAAAGTAATCTAAAATTATCTAGAACATTCATACTTGACATCCTTTTTAGTTCATCCAGAAACAAGATATAATATATTTGAATTTTCAATGATTATAATTCTGAAATTATCAATACATTATTTTTTAGGTAAAAGCATATTCAAGCCACTCTAAATATACAACTTCTTGCATTTTCATTAGGTACATAGGTAGGCCAACCCATGGGATGAATTGAACAATTAAATTCAACTTTTCATTGTAGAAATTGAAACGTAGAAATATTTTCAAATAGCATATCCTCTATGAGTTTTATCAAGATGATGTCATTTTTTTCATGATCATCATATTTTTTGTAGTAAACCTATATTTCAATAAGAAAAAAACGACAAATTGATCAATGTATAGATGGGATATAATATTTTTTGATGAAATGTATATAAAATGACTATTTTTTCCCTATGGGCATCAAAATGACCTTATAAAAAACCCTGACTCATTAAACGGGAATTATGTATTATTTAAAAAGTTCTAACCCTTAGATGATGTTATTGTATCCTCAAATCAATCATTAAGAATACAAAATCACATTTTCGATGGTCAAAAATATCATTGATAAGTATAATGTTATATCATTAATAGACTATAATATGATTCAATAATCTATATTTGAAACACTTACACTACATCCTATAAGAATTCATAATGAATAAAACTATTTAACCCCCACATGGAATAAATGGGAAAAGAAATCATTAATCCTCCTATTCCATAAATTGGGTTTTAAAATCGTGAAGCCTAACTAATGATATCTTGTATGGGGGAATGTATTAAGGTTCATATCTAGATACGAACTCAATCATGAACACAAAAATAATCATTTGTGGAAACATTGAGAAATAAATTGGGAACACATCATGATAATAATTCACCATAAGAAAAAAGAATTCATACTATACTCACCCATCATCTTGAATAATACATTCCACCATGGGTATGAGTCACATAATTGCTAATGAATTGGCCTTGCCTGACCAATCTACCTATTTCATTCACCATAGTGAACCTATTTGTCACCGTAAAGTGACATGAATTTTAACCTTATATGATAAAATTTAATATGGTATTGATACAAAACAATCCTATCAATTACCAATATTAGTTGAAATCTATAAATCTAATGCACAATGAAGTCCAGAAGGAAATACGTAACCCCCAAAAATGAGAGCACATTCATAAAATTGAGTAATATTTTAATCTTCAACTACTAAAAGGAAGTCAATCAATATAAACATGAACATATGTTCCACCAAAATAACACAATCACAAAAATTCTATGAACATATCAATGATTGTTAGTCCAATGTATAAAATAAAGAAATAAGTAACATAAAATATTTAAGAATACTATGTCTAATAGTCACCCATAAAACATCAACACCACTTAATGATGACTTAACTAAAAGAATATGAAATGAACCACCACATTGTTCCATAGTCTAACCCCATTTTGATACAATATTCTAATGATAGTAAATATTTTCTCTTGAAGAAACACATCATCCAACCAGGCATGAATGACGGATATGACACTAATTTTCATCCTAATATGATGTAATAGACCCCATCATACACTTGACGTCATTCATGGTTCTTCATCACTACACACTATCCAATGTATAATATATATACAATGTAAATTTCATATCTAGACTCACAATTGGAAAATGAATAGTATTCTAGGACAATAACATTTCTTGTTTCCCATCCACCAAGACAAAAAAAAAGAATTAAAAATCACCACCCTAAAGGCCAAATCACTTCTCTCAGTACCCCTTTCCCCACATCCCTATTTAAAACAATAAAATAGTCTCCTATTACTATCATATGTCATACAAATGGACTACATAACTGGAACCATATCCCACCACCAAAATCCTCATTCTTGTTTCAATATGAAATGAGATGTTGGGACTCCACCTCCAAAAATCTATTTAAATAAAATATATTTACATCATGCATGATCTCATATATTAGTCCATCTATAAAATGTTTGTCCATAGATTCTACATCCAATTCCAATATTGGGATAACCCATTTGATGTTCATGAGGAATATTTAATTATCCCTAATGAACGTAGTCTCTTAATAAACCTCATAATAATGAAAACATTTTTTGTCAAATTATCCAAAAAAATGTTATCCTGATACATTTCAGGGAGATATTCCCTCATAATACCATGGTTCTTCTCATTTTAACCATTATATCCAACTAGTTCATCCCTGGTCCTCACAACATATAAGCTACAAACATTACTACTTTCTCTATAGGATTCATCATATGATCTAATTTCGTATTGAAATATCTATATAAAACACTACAAACTTATGTCAACACTATCATGAATATGTCATTAAGTGATATAATTGAAGCACCAAGGTTAGTTAAAACATAATTTCACCTACCCTATCTTGATCTCGCTTAAAAAACATAAAATGTCATATTGTCACATTAAAATTCACATTCCCTATATTAACCAGATCCAATTTGATTTCTTAATATAGTATAGGATAAGTATTTATAGATATGTCCACATATAACCCAACCAGTAAGAATCATCATGGTGGAATCTCCATTACAGGAAAAATGTTGGTATCAATACTCATAACATAATGATTCGAGCTTTTACAGAAATGCCTCTATAAAAGCTATAAAATATTCATTATTAATATATTATCAAGAAGTCATTATCAAATCTCTATCACAACCCTCATTCATATCTATAATGGTTCATGAATGTAAGAGGGTAACTAAACAAATCTGGTTCAATTCACATTAAATGACATACTAATCTATTAGAGTTAACATATCTGAATACATTATGAAGTCACCACATTCATAATAGGGACTATGTTTAATAGTTTAACTATGATTTTTCATTAATTAAAGAATTTTAAAATAAATAATAGTATATTATACCTTAAAAACATAGTATAATTTAAATTAATTTCCATCAAACATAACTGACCAAAATATGTTCTTCCAATGTGTTACTAACATGGTTTATGTCACAAGTATCCCTATGTGCTACAAATGTATCTTTTATGCATGACCATGTTCAATTTCAGGCAATGAAAAAAATACCATTAATTATAAAATCAAAATTCTGATGCATTATAAAATATTAATTAACATTCAAATGTTTCAATGAATATCAAGAACTAATATTAAACACTGGGTAATTAGTTTTTCCCCATACATGGGTTTTGTACTCCCATGAATGAGCTTGTTTCTATGGATAGAAATATACAAATATGAAATATATATTCCCAAATTAATTATGTAGTAGAAATTAATAATTATCTAACACCACTTTGTAACTCCCCATCCTGGGAGCCACAAAATTTGTTTCCCTTGAGGGGGCACCTCATTACATCCATAAATCCTCCCCATATGTAAGAGACTACAAACTAGCAGTGCAATTTTAATGAGACACAAGCAGTGACAAAAAAATATTTATTAATGAAATCCCAAATATATAAAATAATAATTAATGAATAATTATGTTATTAAACATACATCAAAAATTCATTTCTCAAAACTAGGCACATACCCTCAAACATATTGTTTATATTTCATGTCATATCTATAGTGCCATGTATAACAGATACCCCAAAAAAAATAATATAATATAATCAAAAAAATGTTACAATAAAAAATTCTATTTCCATATTACATGTATATAAATGACACCAAAATCATCCCTCAAGTATAGGGCCTTACCCATTATCATTCCCTATGACCTTGAATTATACTTAGGTAACCAATTGAGGAATGATCCAAGTGTGTCTATAACCCAGTTTCCCACCAATATTGGTGTCTTAAAAATATGTAGTCTTACAAAATATTATAGGATGGATTATGTAAAATAAATAAATAATGAGTAAACCAATTTAATTAATTAACACTATTGACATTAGCCTCTTTCATCAATATTTGCGGGTGTTAGCTGATTCACCAATCATGATTCAGCCTATTATTATCATCCAAAAAACATATAACATTTAAATAGTTTATGTGGAGTTAAAATACCTACATCAGAGGTACATTTTATTTTACAAAATATACATATATCATGTTTCCCTAGAGCCTCATTACAAGCATTCACATCCTGGGAAAACATTAAGGACACAGAGCCTCAATATGAAAACACATCCCACATAATACCTTATTGTTTCCTTGAGCATCAGTCTCTCTAGAAACATGGGAGTAGAGGCTCTATATAAAACCCCTCCCATACTTTTTACCACATTAATTTTATTCGCTATCCCTATATATACCATTTAAATTTTATAACTCATTTAACATATTATATTTAATCCAAACAAAATTTTAATCCATGTTAACAAGATAAACACAATCCACGTTGGGTTCACATCACAACCAATGATAAGCTGATAAAAATATTTTTCATATGTTCAATATAAAAACCCTCAAAATGAAATATTTATCCTCTCAAAACCATGTTCAATGAAGAGGCACAACTATTGGGATTCCTTTTTCCCGGTCCAGCCTACATAAATGAATCCTATAAGGATAATGGGGGTTCATTTCTTTATATATAAAATCCAATTACCATTTTCTATGATGTAAAATAAGTCAATAGAATGAATTTATTGAAATATTAAAACAAAAATAGATATTATGAAATCAATACTATGGAAAACACTTGTATACCACCAACCTCATGATCGAAAATTGCCGCCCACTTATCTAGAAACCATTATTCAAACACAAACATCCTTCAAATACAAAAATAATATTATTATTAATAATGTGATTTCTGATGATTTGGTAAAATTAAAAAAACTATGAATGACCTCATCAACATAGTAGATGAATGATGAGTGTTATACTAACCAAGATCTTCAATCGGGGCCCTTTAGAACACCAAAAAAACATGAATCGAAGGAGAATGATCCCATGGAATCATGGGAGGAATGCGTTCAACATATATGGTGCTAAAAGAAGAATGAGGAAGAAATTTAGCATAAAACACTTAATTATATAAAGGAAACAATTTGAAATTCCCTCATTTAATGAGGTTCATAGTTTGGCCTTATGGTTCGTAAAACCATGAAACAAAAATAAACACTATTATATCAAATAGGTTCCTTGTTCAAATAGTTTATTACGAGCTAAAATTTATGAAAACCCATATAGTGGTTGTCTATAGCTGTTTTTTCCAAGATCACATGGTTTCTGGCATCACAATTCATGGTCTCAAATCCAAGCACATTGATACTAATAGTTCGCACACTTGTGGAACACAGTTAATAATAAACAAGCTCCAACCATGAAACATGCACTAGATGGAATTAATTTCCTCCATTTAGTACCAAACATCCATGATCCCCATGAGACTCCACAGAAACCTGATATCAAATCCATTAACTAAAATACATAGTGTTTAATCAAAACATACACAAGAACATAACTCATTAGATGTTTCGGAACATACAAGTTTTTAATGGGTTCAACCTTCCAAACCAAAAAACTAAACATTAATTGTATGTAAAATATTGAGAACACAATTACACAGAATCATTGGAGTATTAATTTGGATTCGTAAATGTGTTTTTAGAAATTCCTTGTATGTGATGTTCTATAACACTATAGTTATTTACTTATAAGTTCTGAAAGAACAAAATTCATGACCAATATTATTTAGTGATAGGAAGATATGTTATAATATAATTGGTTTAATCTAGTGAGGTAGAAATATGTTCATGAATTTCATTATCGTTTTCTATTTGTGGTTCTGTGATTGAACATTTGATGATTGTAAATGATATTCTATAATGGATAGTGATGGTAGTGTGTTATCAAATTGTTGTCGCCTATTAGAAGATAATTTTATGGGATGATCAAGATGTGATGATCATGGAAAGCTAGGATGTTTGATCTTGGGGCATATAAGTCTAGGGATTTTAGTTACTGTGTGAATTCTTAGTTTTTATATAATTACTCCATAGAGGGGGTCGAGATTTGATTATATATTCAGAATTGATTTTACGATTATTCATATAAACATATTGTATCTATGGTAAAGGATTTAAATTTCAATTGGATATGAGTGTTGGCCATGGAGGGTATTTCCTATGAAAGGTAGGACATAAAATCACAAATTTTAATTTTTTTTAAAATTGATCTATCATGGTGATTTTAGGTATTTATGATTTTAATTTTCTATATAACCTCATGTGTACCTTGGGGATGGTGTATCTTAGTTTGTATGGGGATTTATATTTTTATCTAAATTGTTTAATATATTATTTTCATATGTTTATATGGAACATTTAATGGAATTATGGTGGTGGGATCAAATTAAAATTATTATTTTAGAAGGGTAATAGGGGTTTGGGATATTATAGAATCTATCTTAAGGGTTCCATGATAGAGCTAGTATTACACCTTGATACTATATTCACAACATCTTAATAGTGGATGTTATAGGAGTAATATATTTCTACTAGATCCACCATTTAGTCTTTAAAAACCATTTATATTTCCAATTGTTAACTAGTTAATTTTTCAAGGGGAGAAAATGGTCATTTGCCCCCCTTTTCCCTTGAAAATCCATCAACTCAAGAATAGGGAATTATTTTCATCCAATAGCAGCTATTTGGTGTTCAAAATCGAAATTCTTTTATTCATGATTAATCAAATTCTATAATTTTCCTCTAATTATTGCATTAAATTTAATAGAATCTTATATTTTTGTTTATTACCCATTACCCAATGTTATGTTTTCCCTCCAGTAATCTAAATTTTATTAATATATAAGATCGTATGATATATTATTTGGGATTTTTCAGGGGTCCTAATTTTCATCCATTTTATCTTTCATATATGGTCATTGAAAAATTACATAAGGTTTATAATATATAGTAACATTGTTAAAATACATTCACATAATTTATATCATTTCATTAAATATATTTGTTGTACATCAATCTTCCAGCGGATATTAGAAATGTATTTAAATTTATAATTTTTATTATTGAAATTCATGTATTTTTTAAGTATTCAACTCTGTTTAGTAAAACCAATATCATTGAAAACAACCAGTGGTCAATAATGAACCATGTATAAGTATTGAAAAAAATAGAAATCCTTCCATGGTGTTCCCACGATTTGGATAAGAACATTCCAAAAAGTGTACGAATAATTGAGGACTATGACATATGGAACTACTATAATTTACTATGAAATTATTAATTACATTACAAATTATGAGAATTACATTTATTAATAACCCCATGATTTATTTATTTCAACATAAAATATGAAAAACGTTTAGATAATAAATTCTAATTAGGTACTTGTATTATTATTTTGAATATATCATAAGTTGGGATGTCATAACTATCTACATATACAAGCTATAATTATTTCCCATATGAAATATGATGAGAACAATATATAATAAAATATATTTAAACCTCCATAAAACATCTTTGTGAAATGAAACTATCAAATGGAAGTTAATGTATTGGGATGCATTAATGTATTTAAATTAATTTATTGGTTTTAGATGGATATGATACCCTTATCTAAATAAGATAAATTGGAAAAATGATAATATAGTTGTATTTTAAATGAATTCCTTTGGCCATTATTCTTTTTCCAGGAATTATATTTCCTTTAACACTCCATGGAACTTTATTCATGGTGATATTTATTAATTTTTTATTACTAATTATTGTTTGAAAACGAGACATTCAATGGGAAAATCTATGATTTTATATTTTCAATTTCATTCAAATTACAATGGATTCCTATTAATTTTAGGTTGTGAATTCATAAGGATAATCCTTCATAGGATTACATAAATTTCATCCATTCCAAAATACATTATAAAGTAACCATGAATTCACCCAATTTTTTTTGAAATATTATATTTCCTAGGATGATATCCCTTATTCAACATGAGGTCCCTAAAATAACATTAAATGGGTTCTCCCTTTTGATCCCCATATATATTTTTCCTTAAATTACCAATTATTGTCTCTTTTGGATTATTTAAATAAATCAATATAATGCAGACTATTGAGGGTTCATCCTCTAGATTATATCATAGGGTTAGACACTGTAGATTAAAATCCATAGGATGGACCTCAAATTTTAAAAACAACAAACCATTGAATTTTTATGGGATTGAAATGATTTTTTCTTTGAAATGACTTGACCCGCTCCATGTATTCATATTATTGTCCGTTTCCAATAAACGAGGGTTAAATTTCATTGTTTTATCAATACCTTGTTGGGTCACATGATCATGGATAGAAATATTATGCCTAAGAAAGTTTCATTTCGTGATCATATCAACATTAATTGATAACTATTTATTTAATTCACACAAATATATTATATACATATAGATTGGATAGACAGTAAACATTATTAGTTGTCAATTACAATGTTTTACTCACACTATAATAAAAAACCTATTTGTATTTGAGAATATATCATGTT
Organism: Viscum album; assembly: GCA_963277665.1. Taxonomy (NCBI): domain Eukaryota; kingdom Viridiplantae; phylum Streptophyta; class Magnoliopsida; order Santalales; family Viscaceae; genus Viscum; species Viscum album. Next base: position 1,701,279,779 of record OY728163.1, on the reverse strand, counting down.
TTTTTGTTATAACATATTTTGGTGCCTAATTGTAGTCCCATGTATTTGGATTGAATATAAATATTATTTAAGACATAGAATGTACTCAAAATAACTAAAGGTAGTAGGCCATTTATTATATTTATTTATATTTTATTTCCCCTACAGAATTAATGTCACCAACAATATATATTTGTTACTTAGTAACTGTATCATTTAATTTTATTATAGGCATTATTTTTTTTGGAACTTTCTAGTTTATTAATATTCTATATTTTTTTTCTTTCATTTTATTATGTTATAAATAGTATAGTCCTAAAGGATTTTTTGTCCAAACATTACAACCATTAGAACCATATTTCTAGTCTAAAAACATTACAATATAGATGTATTATTGAGGTAATGTTTCCAACTATCTGATTACTTATGAGGGACCAGTTTCTGGAAATAAAAAAATTTCCTATGAAATGAGACGAGTGGTTTCTCCGTAAAAAATAACTAGGATATAGAATGATATGTCATTTATCATTATCAAATATCTAATTATTGATGATGAGTGGGTTAGAACAAATTAAAATAGTAATTTTAATGTTACAGATTAGATTTTTTTCTCAATTTTATGACTCCACATAATGTTAAAATATATGAATCATTAAATAAATTTAAATGTTTTGACCGGAAAATTATACGTCAATTTTTAAAATATTCCTTTAATATAGAAAATAAAAAACAAATATAATGACTAAATAATAAATCCACCAAAAAATGACAATCCTATAATTAAAAACAATACCTTTCAGAGACAATAAAAATGTTCTAAAAATAATTATTTGGATGTAACAATAAAATATGGTAAAAATTCGTTTTTTGAATCAATCATGGTTCAATAAGATTAATTAGTGAATAAAACTACTTTATAACATCTTTCAAATACATCCATTACATGATTTAATGGACTGATGGCTCATAAATCATTATTAGTGGCTCAATGTTCAAAAAACCCGTAAGACCATTCATTATTTTAGATTATTATAATAAAAAATATATTCCTCTTTTTTCATATCTATAACTTCATCACTATGTCAAAAAGAACATGACACTGATAATGTTGTTTTTTTATCTTCTACCCTTCATATTCAACGAAATATCCCTCCAATTTCATATATCCTTTTATATACCGTATTCATTATCCATGAACAATATTTTCCCAATAAAATAAAACCAATCTAAGGGCCTTATATATTATTAAACATAGTACATGTATTGTAAAAGAAATGTAATAAAAATTTCTCCTAATATAGATTGGATGCTAATTTGAGATAAATATTTTTTGATGAAAATATTTAGTAATCCCAACAAGTAATACATGACAAAATATTTCTAAAAGGAAGCATAGAAGATAAAATATGATAAATATGGAAAATGAAGAACATTTATTTGAATACATTTATTATATTAGTTTAAGGTGAACATTTAGCTATATTGAATATGAAAATTTTTAAATATGAGAATACTATTAACAATTTCATGTACAATTATGTCAAATAATCCACATACTCATGTCAATGTTTCATGATATTTGGGATGAATAATGTGGTATGTCAATAGGTGGATGATTATTGAATGTGTCAAGATATTTTTACACATTAAAAAAATAGATATAATATATTGAATTTTAATATATAGAAAAAAAATATGGAATATCTTTTCTATACCTAAAATAAATAGAAAATAAATTATTGAGAATTTTCATAATCCTAATGGAATGATAAAAATTATCATATTATAGAGGATATTTTTTTAAAAAAATTATCTATGTTTTCTGGGTCCATTAAAATATAAACTGAGGATAAAATGACATTCTTGAATTTATAAAGGGTAAAAAATAAAAATAAAAAAAACTATTGATGTAAAGGGTTCAAATAATCCATTCCATGAATGAAGTACATGTAAACATAGTAAAAATTCTACATTGATTGTCGCTCCACATGTCAACCCATAAACAAAATTGTTCATTGAATGTCTCTTTATACACGATCAAGAATAATGTTCCCCATCCATAATAAATAAAATAAAATTGGTTGTTGGAACATGAAATGATATCAATCCACCATAAAAAATATCCCAGACAATTAATAATTTTTTTTTGTGGGTGGCGGAGTTATTTTCCATCCATTTTCAACAATAAATCGTTGGGTCATTTTCATTCTTCCTGGGATTCTACAAACAAAGGCCCCCAAGACCATTTATCCATTAAAACCATATTCGATTTCACAAAACCTCTATAAAACTTTTGGGAGGGGAGCCAAATGGATAGTGAAGAATGTGGAAAACATAGACGAGAATTTCGAGAAAGGTATGAGTGACATCAATTACCAATAGTTAAACTAAATAAAAAACCTAAATGAATAAAATAAATTTTCTTGGTCATCCATAAACCCAAAACCATTTCAGGGAATTCTTTTATTGGAGCATTATATGATGGCCCATTATATTCCTACCACCCCACAGAGTAAAACACTATATAGATTTATCCCTTACCCTTGTAAAATTATATTCATGACAAATATTATCCCATGTAGAAAAACAATATACTTTTGGTTCATAGATCTGTGTAAAAAATACTACATTGATGGTAGTCATGTCCATGTAGCTCAATGCTACATGGACAAAATTTTATCCCATAGATAAGTACGGTATGTTTGGGGAACATCATCGACCATAATAACTTCTTACACTGAGTGTGAAATCATAGAGAATTGTCTTCTCTTTCTCCCATCTAATCGTACTAGTGTGCCATCCGACCTCAAATTTACCCCTTTGCAAAACATTCTAATTGTATTCGACTAATGAATCTTCTAAAGCAACATGATATGTAAGATCAGACCGTCATACACATCATTGTGTCCAATATAGAAAATATTCTCACGGTATGTGGAGTTTTTTGTAATCCCATTTACAAGGGATACCCTTAGCATGTTTCCAAGTCTTCATTATAATGGAAATGAGGGTCACAAATATTGAGGTTTTCATGTGGACCTCCTCATTCTAGGGATTTAGGGGAACCTTTAGCCTTTTCCATTGATGGGTTTTCATACACTATCTTTATCTCATCATCTCTTACCCATGAACTAGTGAAAATGGAGTCCCTCCAAGATTAAAACCATTGTCATTCTTTCTGGAGTTCGCAACCACTCACCTTTTGTCATCCCAAGGTACAATAATTGGGGGAAGAGCATGTCATAACCCTCTCTCCATTTCATTCCCTTTGGTCATAGACCACACCAACCTATAGAAAATATAAAATCATGTGGTTCTTTAGATATTTTAAATTCTATTGTTTTGGAAACTATTCCTGGATTATGTTTGCATTGATGTTGGAATTGATCATGAAATCTTTACAATCCCAATATAGGTATCCTCTACATGTTTACACCCCATCCAAACATCCAAATAACCAAAATATGATATATTCCCCACAGTTCAATAAAAATTGTAATCCTTTGAATGTTTAATCCCTATCAAAATATCTAAGTTGATATTGGTTCTGATATTCCCCAATTTTATAGAAAATGGGAATCCACCATATGTATAATCCCCAACCAGACCACTGAATCACCCAGATTTGTGATATTCCTCAATATTCCAGAAACAACGGTTCCCATCATAGGAATAAGCCAAACCAAACCTAAATTTCACCATGAGTGAAGGTATTTCTTATGGTTCTTGAAACATGGTAATCATTTATAGGTGTAATCCCCCAAAAATCATCCAAACCACCCCAAATTAAGATATTCATCACCATTCTAGAATCAAGGGAATCATTTATAGTTGTAAAACGAAATGAAACCACCCATTGTACCTATGTAATGATATGCCACATTATTCTAGAAATAAGGGACTCTTCTATAGGTTTAAAGCCTAATAATCTGAACTACATGGGATTTAATTCATGAAGAACTGGGATATGTAAGGAGCATCCTTGAGATCCAAACTATGAAACTCCATTTGACCTCAATATTCTAGGGTAAAATTCTTATAAAGGCCCTATATTATCTAGTTTTACCATATACATACTAGGTAAATCGGGCCACATCATCATAAGTCACACACCAACATTACCCAGACACCATTCGTTGGGTCATCCATGCTTCATGATGTTAAACATGTGGGATAGTACATATCCAAAGACAAAAATGATATGATGTCTCCCATTAAGTGCAATAATACTATGCAGGTTTTGATTCCATTGATGAGGATATATAGGAATCAAATTTTATGGGTTTGATCGCTACTTCAAAACAATTAGCATACCCCTTGAAGATGTTATGCTCTACAACACCTCACGATTTTTCTAAGGAAAATAGAATTATAATGATAACTGACCAAATAATATATATTTTATCCATAAATGGATACAGTATATAGTGAATCTAATATAAAAATAGATATCTCAATTAATGAAGAACCACATATAAATAATTTTCATTCCAAAACACATTCATGTAAGTAAATGATTGTCAAAAATAGTGAAACCCATGTCATACCAAAAGATGATCCAATGTTTCAGGAGAATTTATTAATTATATAGGTGTATATAATAATGTAATAATTCCACCAAAAATTTGTTTTATAATCCTAACCTATAATCATTGCGACCAATGTGATTTGATAAGTTACATTGGCCATATTCCCCCACTATATTATTCTTTTATAATATGGGTTAATTTTTCATTAAGGACATTAGAGTCAATAGGTGTTTTTGGATCCACGAGAAAAACATTTTGGATATTGTTCGTAAATGGTAAACCATAGATCAATGATTGTAAAATATACAAAACCCTCCATTACAATGATGTAAAAATAACCCCAAATCTCTATTAGGAAAAATATAATGATCATTGTAGAAAATCATTTAAATAAGTAATATTCTTCATGAATTCAAATGTGTAGACATCCCTATGATCATTCAATCATTTTTTTCAACTGGGTACCAGCTTTCTAGGGTAATCAAAAATGATAACCCAGAAGTGAATTCTGAACCATGATAACAGTGTCACCATCATCCCATATCATTTTCACAAACAAAATAAAAGATGCCCAAATAGGAAAATATGTTACGCAGGGATTTGTTTATAGATATTCTTCTTTGGATCGGTTTTGCTATTACTATTTATAACATATATTTCAATAACTATCATCAAGAACACTCCTCATTAAAAATACAATATCAGCAGTTCAGATAAAAATATGAATTAATTTTTTTACAAGTAAATTCCTAAACTGAAATGTGGATGACATCACTAACCACATATCTTTAATACTATTATTCCAATTCATTGATCCAGTATTACCACCAGAGTGGTACACTTCCAATCATAGAGGTATATTATAAGGCCTACTAGATTACTAAGTTATTCCATCGATCTTCACAATGATGGATGGTTGTCCATAAAAATATAGCACTAATAGACATATCAAACCATTTCAGGAGCCTTTCCCCAAAAAAAGATAATGAATTCCTCCCTTAACATAGAGAGGTTGATAATGTGTATTCTATAAACCTTATACCAATAGCGGATGGATCCCATAAGAGGCCCCCTAAGAGTAGTTATATGTTTCAATAAAATTTGTCACTGTATCCTTAACATGAGAAGGAAATAACCTTGTGTTCTATAGCTGAATTATTGTAGAACATGGTCCACATGATTTTTCATAGTGGTTGAAAATCTTACAATTTTATATTCGATATCATATTTGATCATAATTAATAACCAAAATAGATAAAATTGGCTTAATATTACGAGACCATGATCTTCCCTTTTCATTCACATGATTCTTGTTAGTCTAATATAGAGGAAATTGAGCTGATAAAAATATTTTTCATCAATATCATGAATGTTTATACAGTACCGTCAGAAATGACATGAATATTAAAATTGATACACATTCATATCAAGGTCATCTGTCAAATATGGCAGTAACCAAGAAGTGGATGAAAATTCTTTCTGATGTATATCAAGTCCATCATTCAAGTACGATGGTAAACTATAGGTAGATATAATTTACTATAGATATATACCAATATCATCAATAAAATATGGTGGAAACCTAAATAAATATTAAAATTCACACACATGAATATCAATCCTATAAGTCAAATATGATAGAAAACTGTTAGCAAACACAAATTTCTTATCATTCACATCAATCACTCTATGAAAATATGATGGAAAAAAGAGAAAAAAGTAGACTTATCTTTGAAATAAATAACGAGGGGAACACATTCCTACCCTTACACAAGAATGGGCCATTATTCCTGATCCCACCGAGGATTTTTGATAATACATCCTTAAAATGATAGATGCTTGGACATAAATTACGGACCATATCCTACCGACCTACCACGGTATAATAACATCATATATAATATTTAGGAGTTAGTCCCATGAAACCACATCCTCAAGTGGGGTGACTCATCCACATAATGGTATGGTCACACAATATAATAAAAGCATCCATTCTCCCATCAATGTGGGTCATTGGCAATATTCCATAATAAATTTATAACATGTTAGGGGAAAATAGTTTTAATTGGGGATCACAAGCCAACTACTTCGAAAACTCTAGTTAAAGAATATATCAATAGAAGAATTCTATAATCCCACTAGTGTATTTGCGATTCACAACAACAACCACTTGATTAGACATTGGTATATGATGAAATACACATATAGAATGTGGCCCCAGTGTCATGAAAGAATGTGAATAAAAGGAAATCATGTGAAATGTGAATATCAAATGAATATAATACACATAAATAATATATTATATAAGATATAGTTCATGATTTCATCAAATATATAACTATTTTTTAATGATACTAAAATTTTTATACACAATTATTGATTTCCAAGAAGTAGTTACAAAGTTAGTATCATCCACATTATTACAAGTAACTATATATTTCCACCCTAGAAAATAGACCATGAAGTCTTCATTCATGGGAAAACCGATTGATCATGAGAGACTATATCTTGAGGAGTTCCATGGTATCCCTCCTTGTTGATAGAAGACCAAATAGCAAGAAGTTCATCCCCTTACTACTATACTCTTTCAAGTTCCTTCCTAGGTATATGCTATATAATTTCTCCCTACAGTTATACAGGGAGCTACGATTGTAGTCATGAACATTATGAAATTATCATGGAACGATCTCCCCATAGTGAAATATCATTTCGATAATAAATTACTCTCATTTCTATGTCATATACAAGAAGCACCATATATTATAATGAACATTAAAATATGAGTTCAACCTTGTCTAACAAAAAATATGTGACATGAGTAATAATATCTCAATATGAAAATGATCTGAGGAAACATCCATCTTCCATAAAACCTTCAAACCATTTCCAGGCTGATGTGATCCCTATTATACCTATTGTTATAAAAAAATGTTTGAAATAATCTATTTTTAATAGACCAGGTAGTGAATTCTTTGCACGAAGTATAGAAAAATATTGTAAGAAAACTAGACAATGATAATATAACCATCATGTTTTGGCCCCCAATAACATCTCAAAATGAAATTCTAGAGCCACTATTAAAATAATTCATACGTAAAATTTATTCAAATATTTGAAAAATACTCTACCATATAAAGTTAATTTTTTATTATATTTTTTATGTGAAAAATCCCTTTTTTTAATTTTCATAAATCTAGTTTAGGATAACCGGTAACCTCACAACCAAACATCAGATCGTCCACAAGAAAACAGCTTCAGAAAATCAAAATTCAAAAACACCACGCATCAAGTGCACACCTTGAGCCGCGCAACCACCTTGAGGAGTGAATCCACGTGAAATCCATCATAACCCTAGTGAGAAATCAGGTTTGGCCACCGTCTTCCCAATCCTTCACGGTTCACAGGACCCCAAACAAATTACACTCCTCATCGTTGCCATGTAATAGGACTCTAGACCAAAGACCATCATCCAGCAAAACACAAAATACATTCTAGCCGAAAAACTCAGGAACAGAACCGCCGAATAATGCAACCCCAATGGACTCACCACAAGATGTCAACACGCTACCAAGAAGGATCTAGAGAGCTTAGAAGAGTATGCTGGTGAGAATCCAGTCTTATACTCGTAGGTTCGACCAGCAACGCCATCAAGCGTCACCACCGTATCAGAGAGCTGGAGAGGCCAACCACTAGGAAGCATTGATATCCCATGCCCGAAATCACCAGGAGGAAAGATCCAACCACAAAATAAAAAATCACACTTTGAAAATTCGGAACTCAAACCTTCAAACCCTATGTGGTAGTTATCTCCTGCATTCAAATTCATCTCCAGAGTATCATCACCATCAATGTGTCAAGGCTCACCAAACACGAGGAAGCAAGAAACCACTGCATGCTAAGGAAACCGACCCCCAGATCCCATCATCATCATCCTTTTCGACCCCGCCACAAAACACCATCCGCCCACACCGGAAGTAAGTCCAAGTCCTCAGGCGAATGGATAGAGAACTTCGGTCTCGGGCTAACACCACACCACCAATGAAAACCCTTTCTAGTGATAGGAATTGGGCGAGCATGCATGAAATTGTGAGTGGGAGAGAGGATAGAAACCACGAAGCCACTGTAACTGATGAACCACCCAGACTCACCGAGCAGATGAAAGGCCGCCATGAAAACCCTGCGGAAGAAGGCGGCGACGAGGAGAGAACCATGTACTGGTGTGCCCCTTACAGGCCCATCTCCATATATTATAATTGGTATGATGATGATCATAAAGTATTATGATATCTACATCATCAAATAAACACTAAAACCTCCCAATAAGCATGGAGACTACGATCATATATATGGCAAAAAGATCTTCTGGGGCATGCCTCAATTCAACACACAAGTCACATTGTGTAATCATTTATTCCCCAACATAGTGTTCATATTCATTGATGTAAAGAACTTGTATATTTGAATGTAACCTGAATATCTAGTTAGAAATACCCACCAATGGTAAAAACATGTAATGTAATTACACCTTGATTATTACTAAACAATACCCCCAGTCAGGAACGATAGGGCACTGACCAAAAATCATCCCCGAATAAGTTTCTGGAGTGTCAGTCCCGATGAGAATATACCATAAAAACTCATGAATCCATAAACTATGAACATAAATCAAGCCTCATACATATTGGATTACAACCAACACACACTACTATTTAATCATAAGTGAAATATTAAGGTATAGACCTTATGTGGCATCAATCTCATACCTAAACAATTATTATCCACCTCAAGAGAGCCCTGGTTGTTGATACTGTCATTGTATTATGGTATCAACCATAGTTTTTTGGGATGGAGGATCATTTAACACAAAATTCTCCCCCAAGGGTAAAAAATTAAACATGTTTCATGATAATGAAATAACATGAGTGTTACTAGCCTATAGTGTTAGATGTATTTTTACCTCAACCCCACCCTAAATGGAAATTAGACTTTTACCATTAGAGGGGGACACTATGAAATGTGGAATTTTGGATCATCCCATATTAAAACCTATATCCCTCTGAAAGGACATGTGTTGGGTGGTTGAGTGGTGGTTCCCTTCGAGCGAATTTTTTATAAGAAGAGCAAAGAGGATTATATAAAATGATAAATAGGATCAATAATGGGCACAAATGACCCTATAATTCTTCAATATCCAATATAAAGAATATCAAATGGTATAATTCAAGGAATATAATTGGATATAATTCCATAGACCTTAATGAAGATGTAACTATGAATAGTAATAATGAGTGGATAGCCTACCCTAAATTCATTCCACATTGAGACAAATGATTGAAGAGACTGCACAAGAAACCCAAGGAGTAATATAATTTTTGGTGTTACCATGGGAAATCCAAAAATTCCTCATTTGTGAAAATCTAATGAATATAATGTTATAGTTATGGATACATATAAATTGCCTCTTATGGTGGATGAAACCCATTAAGTTGATGAAATGCTTTTTGGGCATGATAATGAAATAAAATATTCAAGAAGATATAATTCAAAACTAATATGTGCTATAGTTATTAATGAATATTCAATACGAGTAGAGAAATAACTCACACATTCAATAGGTGTACCTCATCCAGTAGGGTATATCCCAGTGATTGATGTAGCCCCAAGATTTATTTTCAACCCTAAACTTGTATTGTTATTCTAGAAAGACATAACTATGTAAAGATATAATGATTTACCTATATTAGTGAAGCAAAAAAATGGATCCAGGAAAGATCCACAAAATAAATAACTTATCATATATCAGTCATAGATATATGTTGATCCAGCAAGCTAGAAATTTTTTTATCACTCCTAACCAAATTCCATTTCATTTCATCATTAATCAATTTATTTTCAGTAACATAGAATAATTAATAGACCTATCGTAGGATGTATATTAATGCAAAAAATTGATAAATATAGAATTGAAGCATTATCCTGAATGGATAACCAACATTCCACCCCTGCCTAAATTCAAGAGTGTTGTGTTTCCGATATTAAATAGATCAAGAGACCAATTGAAAAATTATAATGAAATTTGGCTCTCATGTGGAATCCATGATGAAAAACCTTGAAAAATAAGATTAATTTAAACTAATATTAATTGTTTAAGCCCTGCATGGTTTGGCATTCATATGGTATAACAATTTTCCATATCTGTTGTTCTTGAGATAGGTAGACCATCAGTAGAAGATTATTTTCTAATAAAGATTGATGTTGTAAAATACAATGATATATCCCGTCTACAATTTAAAAAAATGGGAGAATGAGAGGGTCTTTGATTTCACCGATAGATGAAAGGGTTTGACATAATCCTTGAAACTACAGTTTCCATAGGATGATTTTAATTATTTCGTATAGAGAATATTCACAATGAGTTTCAAATAGTTCATATCATGGTAATATATATTGGGGGATTATTGGATCTTTCCATGATTTCATTAAGGAAACATGAATTTATATAGAATAAAATTCTAGCCTGGAATAATGCAATCATCCCTAGGTATGAGTCTTTGAAATTTGAGGATTGTATCCATCAGAAATATTCTTTCATTTGCACCAAATCAAGCTACAAGGTCTTCACTATATCATGTGGAAACCCTTGGGAATAAAAAGAACCCTCAACATGAATAAGATGAGAAGATGGGTCCTAGGATAATTCTATGTGACAATATATAATTTTTATTCATTATAATAATATAACATTTGTTAATACAATATAGCAGTTATGGATAATGACTTGCTTAATATTCCAGATCCCAAGAGACCCAGTCAGTTAGGTCTCAATGACTATACAATTTATTTTCCCTATAAATTGATATTATGAACCCCCATTTATGAATACATTTGAAAGAAATACATCCCGCATAAAATGTTATATTATGGCTAGGTAAATTAGGGAAAAATACTGGAAGAACTAGATTTTAATTCCACTATTGTACTTATGGAAGAAGGTGGATGAAAATAAGTTATTAGTATAGGCATGAAAAAAATTGGGGATTTAATGAATCCAAATAAAATTAATCGATTTCATGTTATCATCCTTTTTTTTGTGAAAATCAATTGTACCACGAGCCACTCCTAGTATGACGTCAATGTCCCCTATAATCCTATATCTTAAGAAGCTGTTTGGTCGGAAGGGAGGGGACCCAATGTATGAACATGAACTTATCCCAAAGTCAATGTTATCATTAACACTATTAGAATTTATTAATACAATATCAAATAAGTATACGCGACCAAGAAAATGGTAGCATTAATGGTGTTTTGATAGATAGAATCCTCATCATAGGAGGAATTTATCTTCGGATCCATTAATTCCATTCATTTCAAGGAAAAATCCTCTGATGATGAGATACACTATGTATATGACATACCCAAATAGATTGGGGAAATAGATAAGTGGTAACATTAGCAGACAGTACTGGGGATGATGTAGTCATGAGAAAAGATTTAATTTTAGTCGCTTCCATAATAAAATATTCACTATTGAAGAATCTCGTGAAAGATCCTATCCGTGTGTCCACTGGGAATAGAGAAACAATGTGGAATTTGGAAATCTCCACCCTAAGTAGATTATTATTGAGTATCAATCAATAGAGGTACATGATTCTAGTCACCCTCAAATGGTACCCAATTCTATTATGTCCAACATGGAAAAAAAGAGAACCCTCAATTCTTGTTCTAGGGATTGATATATCAACATCATGAATTAAAGACAATAAAGAACATGTGAATGTGAATCCCCCATTGGTAATCATAGAACATTATTCCAAAATAAGTAGTTTTGAATAAAATTATAAATTGTTCCATAATTATTTAAAATCCTAGATACCCTAAGATTTTCTGAAGACCTTAGGGAAGCACCTATAGAGGATTTACTAATCACCCAATTGTATGAAGCCAAGGCTGACACTTTTGGGGTTTATCAGTCATAGGCAAAACATATATAATTCCATTTGTGGTCTCCTTTATTGATGATGATAATGATACAATTATTTATTGACACATCTATAAAATGGTCGTGTTTTTAAGTATTAATGGAATCGATTTTCAATGTGATTTCATTGAAAATGGATCATATGTTTACAACATTACAGGGAAGAAAATTCATAGAATAGTCTACAAAATTTCTAATATCAAGCCTCTCACAATAACATTTCAGGGCTATGATAAAAGTGAGAAAAATTTATTTGGGCATATTAATCACAGTTGTCAGTTTTGAGACCTTATATTTTACTCATAATTTATAGTTGTTTGGAAGGATATTACCATAAATAAATTACAGTGAATTTTATGGTTTAATATTAACATTGAAATACACTCATTATTCCATCAATTCATAAAATAACTCATTATTAAAAAAAATAAGGATATTTTATGCTGATATGGTCCAATTTCATTCTTATGAGGAAAATTATATTGATTTAGGATATTATACATGTGAACAAAAATGATACATGATTGAAGGTGTTTCCTTGGTCACTACCCAAAATGGTCTATAAATGACCACAGTCAACTCTTTCAAACAGTTCTGAATGAATTATGTAATTTCTGTAAATTATATTGATCACATTGTCCCCAAATAAAGTGAATATACAACAATCTACAGGATATCAATCATTAATTCTGATCCCAACTACAATGAAATTATTCATCACACGTTATAAAATGGAAAAAATCTGGAATTAAAATGCATGTATTCATCACCCGTAGTCCCAAGAGATTTCTATCACATAAATTGATTCAAAATAGGTTGTCACTTGACTAGGTGAAGGTAAATATAACTATTCTATACAACACATATCCACTCAAGAACTTCATAGAAACCCAAAATCATCGGTATGGTTATAAGAAGACATTTAATAACATGGATTTCATAGAATTCACCACAATCCTTACACATAATAATTATATTCAACATTTTCTACCTCTACAAAAAAATATGTTGGTCAACATGATGAATAGGTGGAGAAAGCCCTCAAGGAAACCCCAACACTATTTGAAGGTGGAGACTCTACCAACATAGATGAACTCATAGATATAAATATTATTATGGAAGAGGACCCACTACCTAATTTGACTAGTTAATCTATGTATTTCAGATAACAAAAAATACATATCTCCATTCTAAAAAATCATTTATGCATTTTCACATAGAACTATATAATATATTCCCAGTCTCAATCACAGTTTGGAATCTCAAATAAATGGTTAACCAGAATACAAACTCGGCTATAAGAATGTATCCAAAAATTTAACATCTATAAAATGTTTCCAAAATTTATGTTGATTTTGACAAGGTAATCGGGTCAAAATTCTCTCAATTTGTCCCAATATTAAAATAGACTACCAATTTAATACATGTTATGAAAATGAATGTAAAAATCATATTTACTGTCAATTTTAGAGATATCAATCTGATTCTCTTAAAATATTATTTCTTTGTTCTAATCCCAAATTTTATGATAGATTCCATGTTAGTATATCAATCCCTCTTCTTCATGTATGATAATTCATGGTACAATAATATATGATTGTCATTTTAATATGATTATTTAACTACATTCATGTCCCCCATGGATTATTTTTTATAATAGGTAATCCCATTAATCTTTAATAATGTCAGCACTATATAACAATGTCCCATTACACACATATTCAAACCCATCATAATGATGTTATTCAAATACTGTGTAAATGATCAGGTAGTAAAATATTACCTTTGATCTAACCACATGTTTGACCATGAAATTGTCTTCAAAAAATTATTATAACACAACCAAATAGTGAACTCCTAGAAATTTTATTTTGGAATTACCTTATGAAAATTTCATATGTTTTTATTATTATCTTAGTACATAAATTTTTATACATAGAACAAAAAATGTATTCATTAAAATGTAACCTCATTAAAACCTCAAATATTTGAGAGAACATCAATAAAAATTTCCAATAGTAATATATTTGATTCCAAATTAGTAGGAAAACATTTTCACTTCACCATGTTTATGAAAAATAGGGTGACAAATCAATGGACTGGTGACAAATAGTAAGAATTTAATATATTCATGTAATCTATCTTGATCCCAATAGTGTTGATCCATCATATTGAAGGACTAAAACTCCTTTTTTATGTGAAATCCATAGGGAGATCACTGGGATTTTTCCTCTCGCAAAATATTATCTATAGAAGAAAACAATTTCATTTTTAACATAGTCAGATGATGCTCAGTAGTGAAAATAATTATTCAAATATCAATAAATGTTGTCAAGTGCAAAAAAAATTTTCTTGAAAATGAGGTATTAGATAGATCAACACAAGTTCCATCTGATCTATCATAGTAATCCAATAATGTTCATTCTCATCCATACCATGTTGACATGGTGTCTCTCATTGTAGAAAGTGATCTGCAAATAATTTTACATTCATTTCAATACTCATAAATTTTTTAATTTCCAGGAGTTAGAAATTTTTTTGGAAGAGAACCCCTCTCCTAAAACGATGTCACTAGTTACTAAAATACCTGATGATGAGATATCATCTCTTTAAGAAGAAATCAATATATGAGAAATATATTTTTAAACTGTAACCAGAATCTCAGTATGATGGAGGATGGATGCATCAACGATAAAACTAGTAATGTTTGGAGTCATGCTCTTCTACCCCATAAAATCTAGTCATTCACTTACTACATCCTTATTAACCAAGGATATACAAACAATTATGTATAATTCCATTCCATAATTGTAGTTATAGAGCTAAAACGTCAGGTAGAAGTGAATCACTTGAAATTAATGGGCGACTCAAAATTTTACATCAATTAGGTCAATAGATATTATTCCATAAATAAATATGTGGTAATCCCCATAATATTCCCCAACCATGGACTAACGAAGGAATTCACATTGAAGGTGTAGTTGACTCAAGTCCCACACTAACAAAATACATAGGTAGAAGACCCGTAAAATATACCAATGGCACTTTCATATCTAGACCAGGATGAAATGGATATTATAAATTTCTATCACCATATGGTATCACTATTTTTTAAGAAAACATGAAGGAAATCAATGATTTTTTTCTAATCCTATAGCCATAATGTTTGACCACAAGATATATGGTATTCATTATGGAATACATCTGAAAAATATTAATCTCATTAAATAGGTAAATGAAATAAAAAAAATAAAAACTGGGTAATTAACATTATTTTATATGATTAATCAAATCATAACGAATTAGTATACATGTGGCTTATTATTATGATCATTCTCATGTACATCGATTTTTAACATAAAATAAGCATCATAAAATAATTTCATGGAGGATCATATATAAATCACAAGTAAGGGTTCCGAGTTTTTAATAAAAATAATGAGGATTAGGTACTACATGCAGACTATGATGCATGATTACAAAAAATATAAAAAAAATTAAATTTTTATTGGAAACATTAAAACTTCATTCATCAGCAAGAAATAATTGAACATACCAAAAAATACTCCTGACAATTTTCCTAATGGGGGTGGATGTTATAGGACCATATCCACCAACCACCCCCAAATTGAAAAAAGTTATTTCTCACTAAAAAGGAATTTAAACTATGTGGGATGAATTTGTACACCTAAATTTGTTTGGGGAAAAATAGTTTATTCTCTTTTAATGAAAACATCATTACTAGATTTGGTGTCCCTCATATAATAATTGCTCATAATAGAACAAATTTCTATTTTACTAATATGGAGAATCTATATCATGCGTACAATATTAGGTCAAAACATTCATCCTGCTATTATTTCCACTCAAATGGATAGATAGAGGCCTTTACCAAGAACTTTTCAAATAATCTTCAAAATCTTGTAAATATGGATAATAATTTTTCTATCGACAAGATCATACATACCTTGAGGGATTACTTAACCATTACAAGAACAACGATAATGGTGATTGCATATTAATTAGTATAAAGGTTGGAAGATTTCCTTCCAATTTATGTTTTACAATCTTTACTCCAGGTTTCTATTTGGGAGAATCTACCCACATATTAGAAAGTCAAGAAATAGATAGATGAATTGTAATAAATAGTTAAAATGTGACTACATAATATTTTTCATTTGGAAGTTCAAAAATATCAGATTTTGTGAGCCAGTTACAAAATATTTCTCATCAGATCATTTGATGAGGGAGAAATGGTAATTTCTCCCAAGACTGTAATGGTTTCTAAAAAGAAACACCTAATATTAAAACCAAATATTGAATAACATTATTCATTCCCCCAAGTACACTATCAATAATATTATTTTTTTATATTGATGCATGGAAAACATATAAATGATCCTAGAAATTTAAAATTCATTAAGAAATAGTTCACTTGATATCAAACCCCCATTATGTTATATTCCTGATGATAAAATTCATTGTCGTTCTATGTCAAATTTACTTAATATGAATGACACAATGTCAGGGCTTTAGACATTATAATGTGTATCATATATATCGATCATTATTACCATAAACATGAAATATTAGTCTAGGGTTCACAACATTTGCCAATTTAAAATCCATATCATGACTGTGTGGTGGGGTGCAAGGGCCTCAATGATCCGCATTCCAATAAAATTTTTCAAGACATTGCAACATAATTTTTTTTAAAATACACATTCTTAATCTGAACACATTGAAATTAAATATAAAACTAATGGTATGAGAATTATTGAATTATTCTAATTATAATGTAATGGTCCCTAAAACATGACCTTTCATGTTGGTAATATTTCTATGCATTATGTCCTTTAACTATTTATAACTTTCAAAGACCAGTTTATTAGACTCAAAGCTATGTAGCATGTTGTTATCACTACCTGGCATTAATCCATGTGCAATTATATATTGAATGTATATGATTCCTCATCCAATAAGAAAAAGATGACATGAATGCCCAGCATAAGATTCATCAATCCATTAACATGCGATTACTATGAAAATTCAAACCAAAAAAATATTATATGAATATTCCCCACATAACACAACATTTCACAAGGCATTAAGTTCTAGTTTTACCCCATGTAATGGAAATGGGATTACATCCTGGCATGGAATGATAGGATTGTCCCTTCTGGAATGATGGCATTTTCTATTCATCTCTACACTTGTCAATTAACTATATCCTCACCCTGTTTTATAAAAATAGGATTCCCTCACAAAGCATGATTTCCCCTATTATTTCAGTCCCTTTCATTATCTCTATCCAAAACTACAACCGGCATGATTCTTGTCATCATAGTATACATTGTAATACCTTGACATCATTTTTCTAGAATAGCCCTGAAATCCCCATTACATATCACCTTATCCCAAACCTATGTCAATTTATTATGAATTTAAACTACATGCCATTTATTTTGTGGTATTTACGAGGAATGTGGGCTTTTATAACCTCTATTCACTTTTAGTTTTACCTATTTCATGTCACAAAAATTACATCTATAAAAATTAATCATTATATGCCAGTATAAAATTCTATAAGCTATGTGGAACATGGTCCAAACAAATATGAACATAAAATATGATCCCATTTTCCTCATAGTATTATGTTAAGACTACATTGCACTAGAGGACCATGTCATATGAACCCAAACTATTGATAACCATATTCCTTGCTGAATGAAATTAAATCCTATAGTTCTCAAATAACCCTGTATGGATTGATACTCAATCTTATGTGATTTTTTGGACTCCTTCAACTTTTATTCTAGCACAACCACGATATTAGACAACATGCTGCCTTATTTTCTCTAATAGTTTCCATTGCCTTTGGAACATTTTCTATAATAGTTTCTCACACCTTGAAAGGCTCACATTGGTATAGGAGTGAGAGAAAATAATTATCATCACATTATGTTTATAATATCTCATGATATTATTGGTATCATCCTATATTTAATACCCTAAAAGGTACAACATGAGTCCTCTATACATGACATTAAACTGCATAGTTGATGTAATATTCATGGAATAATATTATTCGTTATTTTCAAAATCTCCCTAGAGGAACACTACCATAGGTGTTTTCCACCCAGTATTCCTAATTTCATAAACTAAACATGGACTAATTCTTATACATAAAATATACATAGTGACACAAAGGTTCACAATATTAGGAGTTGTCACAAAACATGAAAATAACCACTCTCTGTGTATGGGACATACATATGTAAGGAACCCTCATACAATATGTTTGTATTTATTCATGTGATCACATGATACACAGTGACTCCTTGAACACATTAATTAGTAATGGATGTATATTTAACCCATTCATAAGATGGTTTTCACTACCCTTTTGACTTAACCCTTCCCTTCATGTCGGGTTTCATCCAATTATGGTATGTAAATCATTTATCCTATAAATACAGGTAATAATATAATGATCCAAAAATACATAACACTATTTTCATGACCACAATGAATGTATATATAGGGTTTACCTCAACATTGTGTGATGTAAAACTGTACAATGTGTCAATCCATACTAGAATGGTTCATAACCCCAGGTGTTGTTTTCCTAATAAGCACCCTTTTTAGAACTATGTGTCTCTTTATTGACATCCATATATGATACATAGAGATGATAATATTCCTTATCATAGCATATCTATGTAAATTTAATATAAAAAATTTAAAAATTCAATTTTTAGTCACATGAGTCATAACACAGCAGGGAACATTTCAGTGCATTCCTGATATCATCTAGGATACTTCTTACGTACATGAATAGTTTACTTGTATATGACAAACTCTACTATAGGTAATTTTGGATTTCTATATTCATTCTTTGTATACCTATAATGGGCAAGTTTATATTTATGGGGATTCTTATGTTTGACTATAAATGATCTAATTGGATTTTCATGAATCAACATCAAAAAGATCTTCTCAACAAAAGACCAATTAATCCCCCTAATGGACCTCTTATACATCTATAATCCCAATTCCATATTTCATAAAATTTTTGAATACAAGAAATTATGTTTTACATTCTCTCCCTTCACTTTGGAGTCATGTAATAATATATTGGCATGATAACCCATTTTTCATCGCTAAAGATTACCATGATATGTCGTTCAAGCCACTTGATGTTAAACAATGCGCTTAAAATCCTTCTTATTAAGAAATATGATTCGAGTACTATATGTTAATTGATTAATATCATAATTTTATTTTTAATTATGCTCAGACAATATGTTTTAGTCCCATCAATGAAATATGAAAAATTCCCCTAGCACTAAATAGAAAAAAAAATGTTTAGGGGGACTCTAACATGGGTCCTTTATTTTATAGTTATGTCCCCTATGTCTACATATGAGTCAGATCCATGTAGTGAATTGAAGTTGAAAAACTTTGCAAAATATTGTTTCATGTAATAAAACGATACATAGTAACTCTTGGATCTCTAATCTCAGGTCTAGCTAAAAAAATTGAATGTACCTACAATACATAGGAGTTATACCATCATATAGAGCTTTTCCCAGAACTACCTACTACATGATTATAACTTTTTTGAGATATGTAGAGACACATAGATCATATATCTTATTTCTGACACTGAAAAATAAAAATTCATCTATTCTTCTACACAATATTTTTTGTTGTGGTGTATTAAGACATTATAACTCATTTTTTCTCCAACTGAGAATATCTCAACTAAGATTAGGTGTTTTGGTAATGGGTTCCCAAAATGATCAAGGAATATCCTTCTTAGTACATAGATCCAAAAACCTTGATATAATATGGAAAAATGTATAGTATTCCCATTTCCTAAGACATTACACTACATGGTCCATATTCATTCCCTATAAAATTAACCTATATGGTCCCTCAGGATCAATGTGTGGAATGATTCTCATTTTAAAGAGAATTACAATGACAAATAAATATATGGTACTAGTACTATCCATGAGATAATGTATTAAAAATTTCATCTATTCATACACAGAAATATTTATCTCTATGGTGGATCATAAAATGGGTTCCCTCGTTTTTGGGTGTATCAATGAAAGGATTGTATCACCTCGTATATATGAGTTGGATCAATGTAATGGTCATATAAATTCATGGAAAGCATAGATTGAATGTTTCTTAAATAATCTGACATGCTCAATCCACTTATGATACATATGAACTGTGAAATTTTGGATGTTAATAATATTTCTCTAGCCATTTGTAATAAGGATGTTTAGTGTCCAGAGGACATAAATGATTGAAATTGTATGATGAAGTTCCCAACCAGGATCTAAGTATCACAGGGAAGGAGAGGGGTGAATCAGTGAAATATTTTTATTTTTATTTTTCTATATTTTTTAAACAACATTCACATCTTGTTAAATATTTTCTTCTCTGCTGAACACACACTACCACATGAACACATGATTTACAAGGTTCTATACTCAAAAAGAGTAGCGACACTCTTGGTATGGAATGGAAATAATCCAGTACCACACAATCCACTAGAAAACAATAATTTTATGTGGAATACAATGACTAGGATATACCATTACACTTGTGTAGAACATGAAAACCAATATGCATCTGTGTGTGCACCCTCTTAGCACAAATAGGGAATTACAGTATTTAAGTGCTTCTTTAATATTGAACATGTGTATTATATAAAGTACCAATCTTTAATTTCATACCTAGATGCTGGTAGGAACTATCATACGCACAAATGAATAGCTACGAAGAACTAAAATCTTTGACACACCCTTTTTAGTGTCTTGTGCAATACATTAATGACCCGCATGCAAGATTTTCCTTTTGTTGCAAAACACCTCAAGCAAGAAACTTCAATCTTGCATACAACTATCTTCTTGTGTGAAAATTTACTGTATTATGTGCAACTCTATTTCATTCATGAACACTACTTTTCTTAATAAATTTACATGCCTCAGAGCATGAGATTTCACTATGTGATGAACTCTTTATGTGTGAGGGTGTCACCTCATATTTATAGACCTTGTCAACCCCTGTATGAAAAAACACGAATTTGTCTGGAATGATACTAATGTGTCAAACAAAACACCTTTTCCATCACATTGGATGCATAATTATCTTTCACTCCAACCTCATCGTTCACACACTTCTATAAATATTCCGCAATCATCATATTTTCATATGGATGTAATTGAACATTCCTACATTCTAACAGCATCATTCATTCCAATCAATATTGTATATGGCTGGAATCATCTTTTCTCCCTCTTTTATTCATAAATCTTGCCTCACAACTTCTCTTATCTTCTGATATTTTGGAAAAACATCTTAGCAAATTATCATGTAATATTAATACATTGTGAAATTCATGGCTACCACATAATTCCAAACCCTTCCACATTATCTCTTCTTCTTCAACCACCATTCTACAATTCATGTAAATCATATGATTCTATTATTCATGTATGCTCTTGCATGGTTTTCAAGAAATCATGAATAACTGTGTGGTATTTTTCAAATCATTATTCTTCTTCAATCTTCCTCAGATGAATGATACCTCACCATTGTTCATTGTTGAAAACAATGTGTCTACATTAACACTAGTTCATTGAAAATAGGATCAGTTCAGCAATTTTCTGATTTTAATGTCTTTTACAAAGTTAATTTATATTTTCATTCTATCAAGAAATGAATACACTCTATAATAGAATATTATTATTAGTTCCTTCTACATCCAACATGGTCCCAAGACATTATAAACCCTTGATATAATTGAATATACCAAAATTAAAAAGTTCATATCAACCAGAGGAAAATTCATCCACGGTGGAGGAAACATCTATCTCTGTAATCCCCCAGTGAAATTATCATGCATTCCATTTATCCTGATTCGATAACACCCAAAATCATATCATCAATTCCCCATTTTTCACATTTGATGAATTTTAAAACAACATGGCCCAATTATCCTTTTATGGAATATCATTTCTATGAAATATCGACCTATTTATTTGAAATAAATGTGAAAAAAATCATGAAATCCATAAACCATGATTTCAAACTACATGGCTGATCTTTTTACTACGTGACACAATGATTCATGATATTATAGAACTACATTCATCATGATTCCTATTTTTATTGAATACGTAGTGATACAAGATTCTCCAATGATGCATGTAGGATGGTATGATGGGGATTCTCACCCCTTGTGTGAGCCACTATTATAAAAGTTCCTCACCTCTATGCAGAAATATGGATCATTATGTGGGGACGCATTCTGAAACTAATGTATAGCATGATTCTCACTTTTATGATATATGTATTGAAACTCTGACATAAATTATTATTCTGACCCATAACAAACGAATAGTTAAATACAATGTATGGGGTATACCTATGTATGTACATAATTTATATTGTTTCTTATGTTGTTTTTATATGATAACATTCTTCCATATTCATGCCATTAAATAAGATGAACTCTGTGTCCAGGGAGTTATTAATCTTCATAATCATTCTCATTCCATTAGTAATAGGTATTATAAATGTCCAGAGGAAATTATTGTTTGACAATGCTTTATACACCCCATTTGAATATTCTAAAATTACCCCTAAAAGGGTCAATCAACCAAATTTATATTTTTTCTAATGTAATTACAATTCTATATCAATAATCCCAAATGATGTTTTTTTATATAGAACTCCTTAGTTAAAAACATCGATGATGTTGTTTACAATCTTACCCCTTAATTTATAGGTGTAGTATGACAGCATCAATGAAATATCATTGGAAATGGTAAAATGCAATGTTGTAAATAAAAGAAAAATGAATTTATAGTAATATATCCCACAATCAGTATCATAACATGTAAGAACACATGATCCTGGCCCTAATTTAATTCTATTAAACTACACTATGTGTCATACACCATTACACATAAAAAATTATTATATTAATTATTTTCCACTTTTATATCAACTTCCAGTATATATTATTTTTTCTCTCATAAAATTATTCAGTTGATTACACACTAAGAGTCATCAAAATAAATAGGGATCTTCACCAATAATCTTGATAGTAAATGTAACGCCCCGACCCCAGTTACCCAGAGTCGGTGCATTGTTGCATAACATTTTCATGATCTCAAAAGATCAAGTCTCTAATGACTGATTAGTTGAGTATCCTTGGAAACACTAGATACATTCATAATTATTACATTACATTATAATGTAAAAAAAAACTACTACAACATCTTGTCTTTATATCCCCTTATACTATCCCTGCAGTTCATTCATAATATCCTTCTTCACATCCTGGAAAAATTAAAACATTGGAAGGGGTGAGCTTAGATGCTTAGTAAGGATAAAAATATAGCGGAAGCTTTCATAAATAAACATAAATATTTAAGGCAATGTTTAACTAAACAAAATCCTATTAAACGTGATCTTTAGCATAATAGGGAAAAATAAAATGAAATAATGCCATTTACTTATTCAAATGGATATTCTATTAGTCGAATAATCACATGAAATATCAATAACCACTTTCATAATGATGGAATGCATAATGCCAGACTATCATAACCACGTAGCCAAGGCCTCGTGCCAAGACTACAAATAAGATTTTGACAAGGCCTCATGCCAAAACACTAGTTTGTCTTATGAGTCCTGCCGATTCATTGAGGAGCTATAGTGGGATCCACCTGTCACTTATTAAGTCCAATGAATTCCTAATAAGAACATGTTTAAACATATCATAAACCATAACATAATCGTATCACATAAAACATTCATAATAGAAACATAAAATTTCCACATTTCAATCACAAGATATCAATACAACACATTTATATAATAAAAACATTATCAAAACCATTTTAAAAACCAAAATAAAAAAAAGTAAAACATGGAATTTATTTTTCATCCTTTTAAAAAACGTTACGGCCTGTTGAGGATGTCGAAACTCAAATAATGGTCATGGCGGTGGAGACGTCATTTTCGCCGCAGATGTACGAAAAAAAACATTCCCTATTGTCGTTTAGAAAAACACTTTGTATAAAAACGATTCCTTTTGAATAAAACTAAAAGTAAAATGGTTTTATACAACATATAATGGAATGTCTTGTATTAAAACAAAATATGCCTCAATGAAAGAAGATTGAGATGAAGTCCCTTACAAATATCATTTTTAAATAAAATAGATATTTTATGTGTCTTAACTATAAGTACAGATAAATAAAGTACAAATACAAGATATGACATACTAATATCATGACATAATTTGAAATTAGGAGATTATCCCAAAGAACAGAAATTGGGTTATGAAGTTCCCTTACCACGTGTTCGACTTGACTTGATATTTCTTTAATCTCATTAATAATAAACTAGATTTAATTTATATTTTATTCAGAAGCTTTTTCATGTTCATTATTCTATTTATATCACTTATTACTATGTTATGAACATTATGTAATTATTTAAGTTAATAACGGTCATTTTGTCGATCTTGGGTACTTGAGTAAAAAATAAACTTCTTATAATTACAAGTTATTCATATGGTGAAATATCCATTATATCCAGAAATATATTCTTGAGGTAGATATCATATATATAATATATATTCAGTATATACATGCATTTATAATATTACATAACATTTAAAGGTAAGAAATGAAATGCACCATTCATGGAGACGGTAAGCCGTACTTACGCATGGACACTACTTTCATTCCTATTTCGTATTTAATTGAATGAAATTATGATTATATAAAGTTATACTATAATTAAAGTATAATATAATGTATAATACCACTTACTCCATCCTTTATACATCCCACATATGCCATTAACGATTCAAATCACTTTGAGGGGGCAGTAGTCCGCACTTCCTAAAATGAAATTATCATGTTTACCAAAAATGGAAATCATAAAGGAATGACATAAATGAAAAATAAATAATAATAAGGAAACCAAAAACATAATATATATCATATATAAAAATAGTTTCATCATAATGGTCACCATAAGAGGTGTTAAAAGAAGATTGAACTATCATAGTTTCGTGAGACAGTAATTCGCCACCCACAGAAACAATATGTTTTTTAAAAATTAGACGAAGGTGTGTGTAAGTGTAAATGAAAAAATTCTCATAAAAAATTCCTAGTATATTGAAGATACTGGTGTTGTTACAAAAGATATGAATAAAAATATTTTAAGGGGTTTGATAAGAAAAATAAGACACAAGAATATAAGAGAAGACATTACCTTAAAATCGTGTAACTCTTTTTGATTTGTGCCAAAGGATTCCTTGGGAAGACTTATGCCCATAGTGAAGCTTCTAGGAGTAAAAGAGGGAATCTGGGAGATTATTTTGGCAGAGGTTGGACGAGCCAAATGGTTTGGATGTTTTGAATAAGGTGTTAGTGGTGGGGGCCTTTTATAAGAGGAGTGGAGGGGCACTCTTGGAATGTAATGAAGTGTTACATTATTATGAAGTATCTTTCGCATTTAAAATGTCCCACAATTATATATTTCAAGGCTAAGGTGATAAGGGTATTAAATCTACCTATCTAATAGGTTTTTGACAAGTTTATGTCTTAGATTTTACAATATATTTTCATTTTATTTAAATCGTTTATTAATGATGTAATTGGGACATCATCATTGTGTCATTAAAATTATAATTTATATAATGTCTAATAATTATAAAAAAGTTACCATGATGTATGAAATATTTTTAGATTTCCAATGAATATTTATAGTAGAAACTTTAAATTATATAACCTTGTGTAATAATTGTTTTAGTTAAACTACATGTGCATGTGACAATTTTATTTTTATTTAAATAAAAAGTTATTAATGTCATTTTTTACCCAAGCTGCTCCATGGGGTACCCAAGTAGACCCATGGATTTTATTGGTCAACCATGACTCATTAAATAATGGTAGAACAAGTGTAAAGGTATTTTCATATTTTTTTAATATCATTTTTACCTTAAATTTCACTAATTAACGTTAATCGCGAATAATCAAACTTAAAAGTTACTATTCATCAAAAAAAAATATTTTAATCCCATTGAACCAAATTTTACATACTAATGAAAACCACGTATGTCAGATTTTTGAAAATCAAATCACAGATGTGGTAATGGTTCATTTAAACGAAAAATATGTTTTTTACTACCACTTAGTGGTTTCACTATTCATAAAAAATTGATGTTTTTCAGAACAATGCAAAAAATTCACCCTAAGCTATAATTGATATTCAGAATTCAAAAATGAATTATATTTTACAAAATTACAAACATATATGTTGCATTAATTAATTTTATAATTAATTCCCACTGTCACAACAAATAGCGTTTTTATGAAAAAATATATATCAAAAGATTGACAATTGTTTATGTCCAATTTCAAAGTGATATTAATTCTAATGAACACCATTATATAAAATGGTAAAAATATATTCTAATTATACTTTAAAACCACTCAATATCATAATTTATCACTATAAATTATTTTGATTAAAAAAGTTGTTTTTAAGTATTTTCGCTATTCATAAAAAAATTTGAAGTTCTCAGAAAAATACCAATAATTCAACATATGATAATTTTGATATTCTGAATCCAAAATTGAAGTCCATTTTGAAATATAATATATATATAATTTCAAAAAGTGTGTATTACTATTCATAATGGCTATTCTGATTGGTCACAGTGTGTTAGAATCTCGAACTTGCATACAATACAAGCTATTGAATTATTGAAAGAGAAGCATATCGTGAAAGCATGGGGTGTTACATTCTCCCCTCCTTAAATAAATTGTGTCCTCACAATTTGAAATTTTTCATTGAAAATAAAAGGTTGAAAATAGAAAATACCATTGTGGAAAACCCACATCGGAAATAGGGTTAATAAAAATATTACTTTAAAAGAATGAAAGAGAAGTACAAAGGTCGCCTGAGATAGCCCATACTAGGATTCTATGAAAATATGGATATAGTGGGAAAAAAACCATCATGGTCGGATGGAGAGTTGTAGAAAAAAGGATTAAGAGAATGTTAACCACAAGAAAATCACAAACTTGTGATTGGTTAAACGGTCTTTGAATCCCCAGTTGGAAAAGATAACCGACAACATTTTTGTTTTAAGTTACCATTTATAGAGTTGAGGAATTTATTTACGATATTTACTAATAATGTAAGGAAATATACATACATGTCATGTAGACTTTCATTATTTAAATTTTTACCACAAACACATATTTCACTCAAAAATATAATAGAACTCAAAAATATTATATTTATCCTAATCGTACAATGTTCCAAACATTAACACATACCATTTAGATCAGGAAAACTATTTTGTAATAACCAGGTACTTCTTGTAGGCTAGTGGTCGGTAATAAAGGCATGTCGCAATATGGTTGTGGGTTTGATTCCTGCAGCATTGTCCGACGTGACGGGTTATCCCCCAACCAGCAGGTTGTCCTTTTCCTAAAACAGATGTATTATAATATTACAAAAATATTCTTCCGAAATGTTTTAACCTTAAACAATACTATCCAAAGTTAAACTTAATCCATTCCAACCATTATAGTTATCCAAAATACTTTTTTCCAACTCACAGTTCAAATTTTATAAGGAAGGTAAACACAATGTAGATCCTTTTTCCTTGTAACAATATGTGAACACCTTCATCATGTATTCTTTTAAAACACCGCATCATCATGAATTACCGTAAATATTTATTGATTACATTCAGGATCCCTTATTCCTTATATAATACTAGATATACTTTTTCTCTCCAAAAATGTATACAAATCATTAATCTGTTCCATGGAAGTTAAGAATATCCAATATAATTTATCCAAATCAATAATTGACTATTCCAAAATCACTGTCTCGATATCGGAACCATATTATGGGATATCTTTCTCTGAACCATATATTTTCCAAAAATTAAATCTGCTGTGGAGTCACTTTTCTTGGTTCCACACAATCTCACGTCCTTGATGAAATAGTACTGCAGTACAATCCTTATATACTCCATAATTATTATAACCAGTACATCATTGATACAACACTCAAATGAAAAAATTCTTTAATAACAACATAAGAACTCTGATCATTCATCCTCATCTGTGGTAGTATCATAACTTTATTATTATCCAATAACATCATTTGGGGAATAATCTGATGATTTGGACATTGGTTTTCTTAGTTTCCCCACTCCTTGTAGATGAAGAATTTTACTTTTGAAACCTTTTTCTAACCCTTGCAGTCATGCACTTGGTGTCCTTTTTCTCCACACTTATAACAAACTGTCATTCCCTTCATGCAAGTTCCAAGGTGTTTCTTCCAATAGTTATCACATTTTGAAAAATTCTTCATCCCCCTCTTCCCTTTATCCATCATTCTCTCTTCCATCATTTCCTTCTCTAGCTTCCTTTCAAAGACATAAGACTCAGATAATTCTTTACATATCTTATTAACACATGATACTATTTCTTCATATGTTGAGAACACATGGTAGACTATTTCCCTTCTAAATGTTTGCTTAATACCATGAAAGATATGATCCTTTTAACTCTTTAGATCATACGTATTTATGGAGTTCACATTCCTTCTATTGGGAACCATTTCTATACAATGGCATAAACTAGGTTAGTTTATGAATTGCAATGAAAAATTCCAAGCTTGTAAAATAATAAATGTAAATTGAACGGTTTATGGATATAATCCATAATCATAAAAAAATTCTTTCTTTGAGGAAGTATATACTTATAAACCCTTCATAATGGTTTGTAAAAAATGAGAATTATCATAAGCATATCCCCCGAGAGTGTCGTAACCAAGAGTGCAGCAAGGCTCATTGTCATGCACAAGTTCTCGTTCGAGTCTAGCTCAAAGTGGTGTTTCCGGGTTTTAGCCCTAGGTACATCTACGCTAGAGCTGCCTCTACCAGCTCATATCCAGTCATGGATGTATTGCTCGTAATACTCATAAAATCTCTATAATACCAAAATTCTAGGAAGTTCTTCTATACTAATCCTCATAGTATATCTTATGGTTATGTGCTCTAATCAGAGTTTATCTAAATCTAGCTTCCAAGGTTTGTACTAAACTACCTTTGATACCAACTGTAATGCCCCGACCCCAGTTACCCAGAGTCGGTGCATTATTGTGTAACATTTTCATGATCAAAAAAGATCAAGTCTTGAAAGACCGCTTAATTTAGTAGCCTTGGAAACACTAGATACATTCATAAGTCTTACATTACATCATAATGTTAAACAAAACTACAACAACATCTTGTCTTCTTATCCCCTCATACTATCCTTGCAGGTCATTCATAATATATTTCTTCACATACTGAAAAACTTAAAACATTGGAAGGGGTGAGCTCAAATTCTCAGTAAGGATAACAATATAGTGGAACCATTCATAAATAAACATAAACATTTAAGGAAATGTATAACTAAAAAATCATTTTAAACATGAACATCAACATAATATGTCAAAATGAAATGAATTAATGCCATTTACTTATTCACATGGTTATTCTACTAGTCGAATAATCACATGCAATATCAATAAACACATTCATAATGATGGAATGCATACTGCCAGACTATCATAACCACGTAGCCAAGGCCTCGTTCCAAGACTAAAAATAAGATTTTGTCAAGGCCTTGGGCCAAGACACTAGTTTGTCTCATGAGACCTGTAGATGCATCGAGAAGCTATAGCAGGCTCCACCCATCACTTATTAAGTCCAATGAATTCCTCATATGAACAGGATTAAATATATCATAAACCATAACTTAATCGTATCACATAAAACATTAATAAAGGAAACATAATATTTCCACATTTCAATCACAAGATATCAATACAACACATTGATATAATAAAAACATTATCAAAACCATTTTAAATACCAAAATAAAATAAAAGTAAAACTTTGTATTTATTTTTCATTTTTTTAAAAGAGTTACGACATGTAGAGGAAGTCGAAACTCAAATAATGGTCATGGCGGCGGGGATATCGTTTTCGCCGCATACGTACGAAATAAAAAACATCCCTTTTTTCATTTAGTAAAACGGTTCTTAAAAAAAGATTTTTTTGAACAAAAGTAAAAGTCAAAGGGGTTTATACACCATATAAAGGAATGTATTGTATTAAAAAAAATATGCCTCAATGAAAGAAGATTGAGATGAAGTCCCTTACAAAGATGATTTTTTAAATAAAATAGATCTATTATGTGTATTCAATATAAGTACCCATAACGAAAGTAAAAATACAAGATAGGACATAATAATATCATGATATAATTTTAAATTCGGAGATTAACCCAAGGAACGGAAATTGGGTTATGAAGTTCCCTTACCTCATGTCCGACGTGACTCGATTGTTATTTAATCTCCTGAATAATAATATATATTTAATTTCAATGTGATTAAGAACCTTTTTCATGTTAATTATTCCTTTTATATCACTTATTACCATGTTATGAACATTATGTAATTATTTAAGTTAATAATGGTCATTTTAACGATCTTTGGTACTTGAGTCAAAAATAAACTTCTTATAATTACAAGTTGTTCATGTGGTGAAATATCCATTATAACCAGAATTATATTCATGATTTAGAAATAATATATATCATATATATTCATTATATAAATTCATTTATAATATTACATAACATTTAAAGGCTAGAAATGAAATGCACCGTTCATGGAGACGGTAAGCCGTACGTACGCATGAACGCTGCTTTCATTTCTATTTCATATTTAATGGAATGAAATTATAATTATATAAAGGTATACAATAATTCCAGTATAATATAATTTATAATTCCATTTACTCTATCCTTTATACATCCCACATATGGCATTAACGATTCAAATCACTTTGAGGGGGCGGTAGTCCTCACTTCCTAAAATGAAATTGTCGCGTTTACACATAATGGAAATCACAATGGTATGAAATAAAAGAAAAATACAGAATCATAAGAAAAAAACATAATATATATCATATATATATAAATAGTGTCATCATAATGGCCAGCATGAGAGGTTTTAAAAGAAGATTGAACAATCATAGTTTTGTGAGACAATAATTCACCACTCACAGAAACCATATGTTCTTCAACCATTAGATAATGGTGTGTGTATTTGTAAATAAAATCATTCTCATAAAAACATCCTAGTATATTTAAGATACTGTTATTGTCACAAAATAAAGGAATAAAAATATTTTAAGGGGTTTGAGAAGAAAAATAAAACAATATAACATAAGAGGATACATTACCTTAAAATCGGGTAACTCTTTTTGATTTGTGCCAAAGGCTTCCTCGGGAAGACATCTTCCCAAAGTGAGGATTCTAGAAGTAATATAGGAGAGTTTAGAGAGTATTTGGGAAGAGTTTGGCCGAGCTAAATGGCTTGGAAGGTGTTAATAAGGTGGTAGTGGTGGGGGCCTTTTATAAGAGGAGAGGAGCGGCACTCTTGGAATGTCATGAAATGTTACTTTATTATGAAGCGATTTTCGTATTTAAAACGTCCTAAAATTATATATTTTTAGGATAATATTATTTGGGATCTAAATCTACCATTAAATAGGTTTTTGACAATTGTATGTCTTAGATTTTACATTATCGTTTCATTTTAATTAAATCGTTAATTAATGAGGTAATCGCTGCATCATCATGGTGTCATTAAAAATTTATTTTATGTAATGTCTAAAAATTATAAAAAATTTATCATGATGTAGGAAATATTTTTGTATTTCAAATGAATATTTATAGTCGAAATGTTAGCTTATATATCCTCATGTAATAATTGTTTTAGTAAAACTACACATGTTTGTGACAATTTTATTTTTACTTTAAATAAAAAGTTATTAATGTCATTTTATTACCCATGTGGATCCATGGGGTCCCAAAGATGACCCATGGATTGTCATGGTAGGACATTACTCATCCAATAAGGGTATGATTAGTATAAATGTTTTTTCATATTTTTATAATATCATTTTTACCTTAAATTTCACTAATTACCTTTAATCTCGATTAATTAAACTTAAAAGTTACTATTCACCAAAAAAATTATTTTAATCCCATTGAACCAAATTTTACTTCCGAATGACAACAATGTATGTCAGATTTTTTAAAATCAAATCACAGAAGTGGTAATGTTTCATTTAAACAAAAAATTTGTTTTTAACCACCACTTAGTGGTTTCACTATTCATAAAAAATTGAGGTTTTTCAGAACAATGCCAAAAATTCACCCTAAGCTATAATTGATATTCCGAATTAAAAAATGGCTTCTATTTTACCAAATTCCAATCGTATAAGTTGCATTATTTAAATTTATAATTCATTCCCCCTGTCACAACAAATAGTGTTTTTTAAGAAATAATATATATCAAAAGATTGACAGTTGTTTATGTCCAATTTCAAAGTGAAATTAATTCTGATGAAAACCATTGTATAAAATGGTAAAAATATATTCTAAATATAATTTAAAACCACTCAATATTTTAATTTATCACTATAAATTATTTTTATTAAATAATTTGTTTTAAAGTATTTTCTTTATTCATAAAAAATTGGAAGTTCTTATAAAAATACCAAAAATTCAACTTAGGATGATTTCGATATTACAAATCCAAAAATGAATTCCATTTTGAAATATAAAATATATATAATTTCAAGAAGTTGGTATTACTATTCATAATGGCTATTTTGATTGGTTACAGTGAGTTAGAATCTCGAACTTGCATACAATGCAAGCTATTACATTATTGGAAGAGAAGCGTATCGTGGGAGCTTGGGGTGTTACAATAAAAATATGGTTACTACCTTGAGGATACCTGTATTTGAATGTGAAATATACACCCTAGTATTCATTGGACAACTTTCCAAAAAACTATGGCAATTAACCGGTGGAAAATTCATTCTTCGGAGAAGCATCTTTTATCATCATACACCAAGACACCCATACACTGGACACTTATTATCAAAATTGATATGGAATCACACTATAGAGGCATGTACCACATCATGCTTCAAAATACTCATATCACAAAATTATGAATAAAAAATCCTTCAAATAAATATGAATGTTTTTGGGACGTTCTCATAGAACCAAAACTAACAGGGTTATAACTCCAGGATTCAAGGTCAATGTTGTTTTAGCTAGAACACCAGTTGCATTATTCAGGCTTGCAAGACTGAAAAATTCCCAAAAAAAGAGAAATAAAAAAATCACTGTTGAAAACAATCAAATTGGACCCAGGGTAATAGTTTAGTCATAGTTTTCAATATCTATGTTCTTCATGGTTCAGAAATACAGTTGATCAATGGAAGATAAAAATTCACAGAAACTATAATGTCAAAAACACTACAATAACAGTCGTAATTGCACTACAATTTACATCAATATTATTTATAATTACACTATCACTATATATATGTCTTGCATCACTCCCCATATAAGGGTAATATAAGGATGAAGCCACATTGAAACATGATGAATGTTGAAACGTGAGTTTTCCCCCATAGAAAAGGTTCATGAAGTTGTTTCTAGAAAGGAACTAGGAATGTCTAGGGATTTAAAAACAATACATTCTATCTTTTGTAATATTTCATCTGGATTGTATTTAACCATCGTTTTAGAATATACACATGACTAGTTAGTAGAGTATTTTTCATGAAGAACAGATATTTTCTTGCTAGAATACACATTCATATGAACCAGAAATAGTTGAAAAGGGATTACCAGTTACGATTCTCTCTTAATATTATTAATAAATAGTGATTCATCCAGTTATTGATTTCCAAATATACCCAGAAATATTTAGGGAGCATAGAGTTCACAAATGTGGTCTATTTCGATGCATGTTTCCACAATTCAATATTGAAACGAGATGATGTAAGATAATTCACCAGAATTCTATATACTATTATCTACCACAACCACTATAGGTTCTAGATTTGGAATGAATGAAAACTGTTAGAAATATCATGAAAACACAACAACACTACAAATACATAAAACTTTCATGATATCAATAGTAATGTGAATATTTACCTGGAAAAAGGTGTAGTGTGGGACTATTGTAGAGGACTTCCGTCCTTTACATGGACTTGAAAATTGAAATTTTTTTCAAGAGAGGAAAAAACTAGGTTAATGGGTTTCTCCTTCTTCAGCATGGAAACCATTAGTTTTGTTCCAAAACCAAAACTATTATATTCATCATGATATTTAATAATCCACATAATCATGAACTTTACAAATAAACCGACAAACCAAATTTTTTTATGCATTCCTGGATCTATCTAGTTGACCCATGTAGTATGTTGACCTTCCTCAAGAGTGACCAATTACTAAGTCAACACACATACATATTCCTCAGTTGGATGATTTCTGCTACATTAAACATTTTTTCATGGACCATTTTTTTTCAAAACAATTCTATCCATGCAATAAACTAAATAAAAATATGGCCATGAAGGAGCTGACATAGAGATATCCATCATTACCAATAAGTACATGGATAATATAAGTACTTATTATATTACATACCATGTCATAATATAGGTAAAAATTCATCATAACTACTCTATATAATGATTACTCTCCATAAAATGTAAATATACCAAAATATGATACAAATTTCCGCATGCAGTTTGTGGAGCCTATTGGTTCTTGAACACAAATGGATATTAATTTTATGTAGAACCTCATTGAGAGAATACTCGATAAATTAAAATATCCATACATCTAGATGAAAAAAAATTGTACAGCCTTTGGAAAAACTCTATTATTTATAGAAAACCCAAAACTCCTGATCACATTCATCTAAAAAATCAATCCAGACTGCTAGAATCACATAGAGATCCATCGTCCACTAGGATCACCTCATGATATGTTGAAGCTGGACTTGTAGTATTGAATTGATGATGGAAATGATATTTCATAATTATACTAACCTCTCTATGTCCATTAGGATCATTTATTCCTGAAAACATTCTCATGACGTGACTCAGATATGATTTTTCATGTGGTGGAAATTTTCACATGATCATGGTCATTATACTCCTTATTAAAAATCCTAAAAAAATTTGAATGGATAGAATAGTGGGGGTATCATCTGGAATTTCACTTCTATATTGACTAAATATATGGGATATAAGGTAATTCAAAATCCTTGATAAAATAATCCACTATTGAATATGGTCTTAATGAGTGACTCGGTCTTAAATGTCATATTAAATGATCATAATAATGGGTGTTCTTTTCTGGATCATTATCATTGAGGTTGAATAAAATTATTCATTAAGTTGGTTTATTTTATCTACAAGGTCATAAAAAACAAGTAATATTCATCATAATGATGTGAAGAGAAATCAACATCGCCCGTAAGTTAGTGGCCAATGAGGCAATTAGACCAAAATATGACGGCCCACAATGTGTAAGCACATGATGTGTTTTCCTTTGATGTTCAACCCCACAAAAAATATATACATGTTTTAGATTTGAAATTTTACATTTTGGTAGGAAAAATACTATTCATGTTTGTTGAGGAGGAGTCAATAAAAGAATAAACCACAATGGTTGAGTGATGCACAATGTAATTTCATTGGATGAGTGTCCACTAAATTCTCCGTTTGTAGAAAATATTGCAATGAAAAAATGTTTTCGGCAAAACTCATATATGTTTTATCAATAATATGGGTCAACCTGAGCACTAAAACACAATTCAAAACAAAACAAGTTTCTTAAAATAAAGCACTTAATCGTTATCTTGACTGTAAAAAATTCATCTTGGGGGACATTAATGGGTCTATGAAAATATTTTTGGAAGATGAAAACACATTAATGAATTTGAAAATAGGTATTAAAAAATTAGTCCCAAATTAGAAATTATGATATCTGTTGAATGAATCAATGTTACAATAGAACGACATGTCCTCAATGAAAACTCACTATCCTAACTGTACATATGCATGGAATTTGCGAATTTTATTGTTCATTGAATACATTTTTTGTGATGTCGACGGAAATTATCCATCCCACAAAATTGATAAAAACTTTTTTTGGTATGGAAAATTATTTATGACATAAATAAATAATATCCTCTAATAAATTCTAAATAATTTACAAGCCTTTGTTTTTTTATCCCATATGATTGAAAACATGCACATTCGTGAGCATTCTTCTTGGTCATCAAAAAACAAAGGCTTTATGTATCATTGTTACTGGATAACCATGTAGTTTGTTATGAAACTACTCTTAAATAATCCTATAAGTTGATCAAGATGGCGGGGGACACAAAATCTAAATATGGAGGATAATTGAGAGAATTGTGGAAGAGACATAGATTCCAGATAGGCAAGCCCAATTGATAACTTTATGGAAGAAAATAAATTTATTTGGTTGTATAAAAACCGAAATCCAATTTAAAGACAACATTCAAAAAATCATAATAAAATGTATGATTTTCATTCCACTATTCGTCACAGTAAAAATCCATGTGAAGGGTTCCCTACCCTCTATAGTAAAATGATTTGATGGATGGAATCGATCAGGCATAGAAAAACACTACATCGGAGGAAGCCATTACTCTGTATGACATCTCTACAAGGAAAGAACCCATTACCACATTACTCAATGTTATGTGAATAGACGCCCCACCCACATAGCAAGAAACTATTGAGTAGGAACCCCATCTTGGATAATATGATGCTACCATGAATGGGTAATCCTAGGGAGTTCACCTCCCCATCTTCCACCACATCCTATCAGTGTTCCTTTAGGCCCCATATTTTCCCCTATCTAAACCATTATAATTTTATCAAGATTAAGCTCTCCCAAATCCACCTGATATTTATTATTAGATCATCATATAAATTAGTGTGTCCACTAATATTTACCTAACGATGGTAAGAAGAGTCTTGATTGTAAGATCTCTAACAAGTAGGGTCCTCGTAATGTATTATTGTCTACATTTCAATGGTAATGAGGATCCCAACCTTCCAGGTGCACATGTGGGCCACACGATTATTTGAATTTAGG
The DNA here is from genome assembly GCA_963277665.1 of Viscum album. Taxonomy (NCBI): domain Eukaryota; kingdom Viridiplantae; phylum Streptophyta; class Magnoliopsida; order Santalales; family Viscaceae; genus Viscum; species Viscum album. The sequence continues at coordinate 1,701,242,148 of OY728163.1, read as the reverse complement.
GGAACATCTAAAAATTTATTTTTATTAAAGGATGGGTTTGGATGCATTGGTCATCCTCTATTCCTCAGGAACCATTCAATATTGAAACCATCATAGAGTAAGCCTCAAGGCTTTCGATCTGGATGTTTCATGCTTCCTCCTCTTCTCCAGGACAAATAACAATTACATTGGATGGGTACATCAAATCCAACACCCTTTTCCTCTATCATTGGTCCTATATATCATCTACTCACATAAAAATGATTATCATGTGCTTCATCAAATATAATTCTTAATCTTGTTTCAAATAGTGAACATGACTCATATGGGATTAAATAATGGAGATGATAATTGTTTCCACATAACCCCAACTTGGGTACCCTCCATAAAAGTGGGCCCCACAAAGACCTTAAATAATCCTAAATTGAGATATTCATTACTATTCTTGATAAAATGTCCTCCTCCATATGTGTAAGCTCCAAAAAACTAAACTATCTAGGAATTGATTCCCAGCTATCACAGATATATAGGGAGCCTCTTTGAGCATCAAACCCAACACCCAATATTCACCCTAATATCCTCTAGTCCATAGTATCAATAAGGCAATATATTAATTCAGATCCATATATCACTCCCATGTCATATGGGTCGCTTCGACATATGTTTGAAAACAGCTCCAACCAATTAAAATCCTCCAGAAATTCTAGGCGACTTGATGTTAAACTACAAGGTAGTGTCCTTATGACATGACAATGAATGGTATAGTATTTCCATTTAAGTAGAACTGGACATCATGGGTTATAAATCCTTTCACATGGTTAATTATAAATCATATTTTATGGGTTTTATCCCATCCTCCAATAAAAAACCACCCCCTTATAAGACATTATGTTTTAGAGCACCCCACTACATGGCTCAATAAAGAATTATAATTATAAAGGACCAAATAATGTCTAATATTTCTATAAATAGAAACCATTATTGGAGAACATTTGATACATATTAAGATAACCATTGACTAAAAACATTATATGCATACAAAGGATTCAAAAAACATCCTATTAGTAATTGATTATTAATCCAATAGTGACTCATGTCATACAAAGGAAGAAAAAATAATCACAAACATATCTCAAATATATAACGGAGTACCAAAGGAGGTAATAAATCATCTAAATGGGTCTGAGGAGGCCAAACTCTATTCCTCTCAACCAATGACTATTCATAAGTTTCATGGGCCAAATTCCCTAATGAACTCAAAACTATTAAAATAACGTATTTGACTCATCATGGTTATAAGTATAATTGGGTGTTTTTTGATCCAAGAAAAAATCCCAATTGAGAACATTTTGAAATGGTAAACCTATCATCATTTATTTTTCTATATTAAAACCCACCAAATTTAATATTTCATGTATAAAACGAAAAAACAACAGAAATATATGATCCAAAAAAAACATTGAAACTAACATGAAATCACATTACAAGGGAATTTAAATTAAATGAAAAAAATAAAGAATTAATAGTATTATTCGTACCATTTTGTTTCGTGTAGTTGCCACATTTTCCAGTACATACTATTGTCAAACCAATGTGAAGTCATTAATCCTTGAATATCCTACACAAAATTAAAAGGATAGACCGACTAGTGCCCATAGACCACTTTTTTATCGTAACTTGATTGATCAACATAATAAATTTCAAAGGGAAAAAATTTAACACTCAATATAACCACACCCATTAATATAAAAAAAATTCCCCAAAACATATATCCAACATTGAGATCTACCCTTTTTTGGGTTCTACTCATGAAATGTTTATGATGGATATGTTTTCATTAATGGATTTTTTCAAGGATATTTCCTCATTATTCTAACTACTCTATATCCATGAAAATAAATACATCATGAAATCCTCCTCTTGACTAATCTCATATATGTGTTTTCCCAGGGTCGAAATGTTCACTTGAATGAGATATAAAGACACCTCATACCTAGCTGTCAGAGTAATGCAATTAGCTGACAGAATGGGAGCATCATATTGATGTGAAAAACTATTCAATAGTAATCTATTGAATATAGGGAAACAAATAATCCCTTACAAAATACGAATCTTTATAATATGGTTTGTAGGAAAAAATATCTTGTTAGAATAAATTTAATCTTATAATCTGTGGTTGTTCTAATATTGATCAAATACACAGAGCATGAAGCCATTTTTTTTAAATTATCCATTTTATCTAAAATAATAAAAAACATGTATGACCTATCATAATGTTTTGAAATGGAGACCATAAATCCCATGATATGGTGTCCTATGAGGAAATAAGCACTAGTAGAACTCAACCTATGGGAAGATGGACTATGCAGCTTTATTCAGAGAGTTTTTAATACATAAGGTAGAAATCTACTATATAGATTACCAATTCACTATATAGGTAAGAAAAATACCATTCGATGGGGATGAGGTGGAGAATCTAGAATACTCTTATAGGATGGATGAATTCTATGATGTATAAATTCAGTATTAGAAATTTCATGAAGTTCCTATATCATAGAAACTCTCTTAAAGTAAAAAATGATCTAGGCCCCCATTTGATAGCAATGTCCACCCTAAAACTCAACAATCCCACCACAAATTAGTCAAAAATAGGACAAGTATCATCATCATATTCAACATTGATTCATCCTATTATGATCTAATTACAATTAGGGGGATGTTTTGGGACATATATGCTATGATTGAAAGATTACTAAATTTAATGAATTTGGAACAAGTTATAAAAGTTAAACCTGATTAAATTTTTATGAAAACGATTCCTGGATCCCAACCACGGAGGAAGGACTGGTCCTTATATAAATCATGCCATGTAGACTGATACTCCACATGGAATCCCGTGAATTAAAATGTTTATAGATCATAGATTCTTATACAATAATAGATGCAATCATTCATACCCACAATTAAATAAAATTTTTTGTGGGTATAGACTATTATTTTTGTCTCCCTCAAAAGATATATCACTGAATTGAAAATTCATTTGTGGGAGGAAATATTATTTTCCATCCCCGATCAACAATTTCATTTGTATGCCTGGGTGTTCATACTATGCTTCTAAAAATGGAGGACTCATGGTCTGTTTCCACCATACAACCTATAAGTATGTTATATCAGTCCTCTATAAAAACCCTAAGAGGGGATCCAAAATGAGAGGGTGACAATATCTATGAATGGTGGGGAAATGGGATCAAGGTTTTATAACCATCTATTTCATGTAGGTTAATCCATTTTATAACACTAAAGAATAAAATAAATTCAATAGGCCATCTAAAAACCAAAAAATACTTCATGGAGACCATTTAGTGGACTATAATCTAATGGATAATTTTCCTTCCACCACCCCACATAGTAAATGACTACATAGTGGTATCCTTTCCCTTTGTATTAAAATACAATGTGAGATGACCAGGAGCCCCAACAGGTAAAATCTACCTAGTTGGTTCATAACATTGAGTAGAAAAATTCTGCATGGATGGAAACTACGCATGGGTATCTCAAAACTACATGGATAGAGCCCCCTCCCACATAGAAACACACTCTGTGGAGGGAAGATAATCCTATATAAGAACACGCTACATGGATTGGGGAATCCTAGGGAATTCCCCTCTCTAGATCCCATCAAGTCACACTGTCATCCCATTGGGCCTCACATGGACTTCTTCATGAACAATACTAATGGTAACATGCTATGGAATCATCCAAATCCACCAGAAATATATGAATGGATAACTATAATCATCATTGAAACATATTAAGACTAAATAATCATAGTATATAGATCCATATTGATAATCTATTTAATATGGTGGACACTTAGAATTTATTGAATTCTATTTTCCAATTGTAACTAGTGTCTTGACCTTGGATGTTCTCACATGTACCTCTGCAGTCCCAGGACTAAGGGGATCCAATATCCTTTCTCTTCAATAAGGGTTAGTGATGTATCCTTTACTCATCCTCCCTCCCCTATGTAATATTCAAAAGATCCTCCCAATGGGACCAAAGCCTCATTCGTTCTTATTATAACGTTCACTCTAACTCTTTATTGTCGAACCAAGATACAATAATTTGATGGATTTGAAAATCATAACCAAATATGTTTATCTCCCCATTTGGCCCCATAACTAATTATAAAATAGAAAAACAAAGATTATTTGGTTCATAATATCTATAACTTACTCTTCTCTTCCTACTGATCATGACCTAGATGGTCATATAGTTGATCCATGATAATGAAATTCACAAAATCTAATCATGGGAATCCTCCATAAGTATAATCCCAAACCAACACAAAAAATAAACAATAAATGTTATATTCATCATTGCCCAAGGAACAAGATTATCTTAAAAATGATTATTCCCAAAATAAACCTATAAATCTCCATTAGTTGAGTTATCCTCATGGTTCTAGGAATATTTGAATCCTCCATATTTTTATGTCTTAGAAAACCACAAAATCAACCTGATTCGAGATATTCGTCATAGATTATAATACATGGGATTACAACATAGGATTAAGACCTAATCAAACCACCATATCACCTAGAGATTAGATGATCCCCTTGTTTCTAGAAATATGGGAATCATCCATTATTGAAAACCCCAACCAAACCTCCAAATCCCCCTAAAAACTTGAGTTATTTAAAGGTGTAATCCCTAAACATCGCTATAAATCACCCTTAGTCGAGATATTTATCTCAGTTCCAGAAACAAGGGCTTCCTATATTTGAGTATTCAATAACAAACCAAACTATGTGGGCTTTGTGTCCTGAAAAACCAGATATGTAGGAATCCTCCCTATGGTCCAAAAAATAAGAAACCAAGATCTACATAATATTATCTCATTCAAATTAAAAATAATTCCTTTGATATATTGGGATACCTATATTCCTCCTAGGCCCACCATGTAGCATCAACATAAGTACCACAGTAGCTTTGACTAGCATCCTTCCACTCATGTGTCCCTGCCACATGACATTAATCTCTGTATTGAGTTCATTATCACGTCACCAAAAATTATATGAACATCACATCATATGGAATTGTACTATATGGGTACTAATTTTTTTCACAAGTATAGGTAGGAATCCCATATTATGCGATCTATCCCGAATTCTAATCAATTTATGTGAAAAATGTGTTCAGATAATATTGCATGAAACAATCGATATTCCACGATGTATAATATTTTTGTTTTGTAGGTGTTATTTTTGTAAAGTATGTAAATATTGTAATATCTATTAGTATATCATAAATATGAATTGATAAATAATATATGGTAGCTGATGGGGGAAATATCATCAATTAAATACCAATACATAAAAATATTATTTTGGTGTAAATTGTTTTGAAAAAACAGAAGATGTCTATATGATATTTTATATTAATGGTCTCACATTTGATATGTTTCATAGAATAATTTATTATTAATTAATTAAAAATTATATATCTATGAATGTATTTAAGAATTAAAATTCAATTTTTCTATAAAAATATTATAATGTTTCGTTCAATACATAAAAAATAAGATTCTAGGAATTATGTGTAATAGTTAATAAATAAACATGATAAGTGATTTAGGTAACATAAATATGTTGAATGTTATGGTGGAAGTGTTATACCATTCTTTAATGATTTCCCACAAATTTTAAATTTTAGTGTAGTGTAATTTAAACTATTAAATATTCATCATGAATCAATATTCGTTTGTGGAATGAATAATAAACTATTAAGTGTCTCACAAAATTTTGATGTTGAAAATGATTTTATATATCAGAAGTGATTTTTTATTTTGAATATATATTTTTATCAATTGGTAATATAAAATTGGTCTATATGTTATGAATAACCATTTGACATTAAATAAGATAATTCAAATTTAAATACGCATAGACAAGAATGGATTAATTTCTGGAATAATGGAATTGGTCGACTTAGAAAAAAAGTTTATGAAAATGATACTAAATGTGGAGGATAAAAAATAGTTCATGGTTTAAGAAATAGATTTTAACTATTAAAAAATAATTAAAATATATTTATATAGTGAAAAGTATCTTTATGAACATTTTGACTCAAACAAAAAAACATTTATTGTGGGTCCATAATTATATTTATAAAACCAAAAAAATGAGTAAATATGTGTACTATAACACCATTTCCATAGTACACTATATATTTTAGTTATCATAATATATTTTCTTAAGTTAAAAAATATATAATATAATATCATCAGATAAATTGGGATCATTAAGAGACATCACACCAAAATGGTTCTCAAATTAAATTTAAAAACATCAAAATAAGACAATTTTTTTAGTGAGAGTACATTTATTTAATCTATCATATACGAAAGAGAATTCTTAGATCCCTTTATTGTAACATATGTATGAGATGATATAGAAAATGTGGACTTAGGACTCTTAGAAATGGAAACCATACAATTAACCAAGCATAGAATAATCAAATCATCTCAATTATTTTATTGAAAATAATAATCTAATTTTCAATATAACTAATATAAAAAATGGGATATACCAATATATAAAATATTAAAAATAATGAAATACAATACAATTTCTAGTCTTCTAATGATTTGATAAATTTTATAAAACATCATAATATGACCATGAAATCTTAATTATCATATATCATACATAATTAAGTAAGTAACATTGAAAATACCATAATGTAATTTATTTCATTAGATCTATCAATGCATCAAGAAGTTATAATTGTCCCATCCCCTTCATATACAATATCATATTCATCCTTAATATGATAAAAATAAATAGAAAATATATAAATAATAAACAGATTCATATTAATTAAAAATGGGAAAATGGAAGGTTAAAATTCTCAATAGATATAAAATATACATTAAAAATCCTAATCCTAAAAAAAATAGACTGTGTCATTAGAGTATATCCCAATAAAATAGTACGAAACATAAAAAAATTAATGTGGATATAATTACACGTACATAAAAGTATGGGTTTCCTTAGATAATTTTATAATTAAATGTATTATGAAAGTTGAGAAAATTATATACATTGAATATCAATCTAGAATGTTTAATTAAAAAACTAATAAAAATAATAATCGAGATTTTGGGAAATCTATTATTTTAGTGATTGATAAAAAGAAGTATTACTATAATATTTGTAGTAAAATTTCAAAATATCAACATTTAAGAAAACAAGATGAATCCATATAAAATAACATATATTAGTCAAAAAAATTATGAATATAAATTTAAATAATCAGTTTATCACATGATAAAATATTAATAATGTTTTTCAGAAACATTGAAATGTATGAAAATTTCAAAGAAAACATTTTTATACAATATTAGTTTTCCAAATACAAAATTACTTATCATTGTTAGTATTAATGAGTGGAATCATTTTAATCCCATATAAAACCAATTGAATTTTTTTTATGGATTTTTAAAAATAAATATTTATAGTATCATTCAATAAACATTTTATGAAAAAAAATTGTAAATTTAAATTAGATTATGGAATAAACCCTTAAATTGAACTAAAATTTAATCGTCTACCTTATTTACTCAATAATAATAAATTAAATTCAATTAATTTGTCCCTAAAAACCAATTTAATTAATATTTCATTTTTTTTATATTTTTTTGAACTATTTCACATTAATTTATTGAACAATTATTTTTTACAATTAAAACATAATGTTTTTTTCTATTTATCAAATATTACTTCTGTATATTGAAAATGTTTGATTATTTTAAAAAAAAATATCGACGAAAAATTAAATATTAATAATTTCTTTACTATATTTTAAATTTAATTATATTAATTTTTGAAATCGTTCATCCATTTTGGTATGGGAAAACAGATCATATAACCTCATAGAGGTTGTAGTTCAAATGTATACACTAAAATCATTATCCAACTAAAATGGTTGGAAGGTAAATATGGAAGATGATATTTAAATTTTCTAAAATCATAAATATATATTAAATATCATCTATATTCATTAATTCATTGTTCATAACCGTCCTTATAAAGTGGTAATAAATTATGAATATAACATCTAAATATAGAGGGTTGGTAATACAAATACACCAGTAATGATTCAAATTTATATATGACTGAATGGAATCAATAAAATATTATACTGTAAAGAATATATATTTATAGTAAATATTTTAATGCATTTATCTTAAATTTTAATTAAATATTTTTTTGGATTTCTTTGAGAAAACTTAATATGAAAATGTTAATTAATAACAGATACATCAGCTTTTATTGAAACACATCTTGCATGTTATACCTTATTAAATTTGTAGTTATCAATAATAAAACCACTACAATATATTAAGTGATGTTGGGATTGTATTGGGATATATCGTTGTCAATCAAAGTAGTCCATGTCATCTAGAGAAGAGATGAGCGGGGGGCCTATTTTTTCTATGAGGTGGGTGGAAATATTGTATATAATTGAATTATTTTGGGAAATATATGTCTTAAAAAAGTAAATACGATCCTAATTTGCATAAAATTTACTATGATATATTTATGATAAAAATAAAAACCAGAAATTTGATTTAATAAATTATTTTTTGTTATTTTTTAAGCATAATATGTTTGTTTTAATCCCTTTAATTCAATTTCCCCTTCATGAAAGAGGGGAAAATTTTAAATGGTTTCTTTTCATTATGGAAAATATTATGTTTACAATATTAACTATTATAAATAATTATGAATAAAAATATGGATTCCATTTTTTATGATTCAATTTGTTTGTGTATTAAACATTAAATTTATTGTATATTTGTAAAATGAAAATGAATTCTTTTTTAGAAATATTATTCTTTAAAGAAAAAATATAAATGTACATAAGATTCTGGTAAAATATTTATTCCATTTAAAATATATGGATTATTTTAAAAAAAATATACATAATTTGGTTTCATTGGAATCTAATACTAAATGGATCCAAGTAAATATTTAATTAAAAGAAAAATTCATAACTATGATAATAAATCTATATTATTGCATAGAGTTCCAAAATATAAATCATATATATATATATATGTTAAAAAATAAATTTTAATTTGAATTAAATTAATTCATAAATTCAATTTTATCTAGAAAGTATAACTTATAAAATTTTATTTTCTTATTTTATTAATATTGTAATTTCTTGAATAATTTTTGAACATTAATTTGTTTATTTTTGAATTCTATGGTTCTTATAATAATAATTTATTATCGTTAGAATAGTTTTAGAGGTGAAACAAAATAGGATTAGAATGAATCAGGAAGATATATATAATATTTGGAAGATTAATTATCCTCCTGAATGATGTTACATATATTTTTTAATAAATGGTCATAGGGTGTGATTCATGAGGTGTATAGAATTTTTGACATCATGGATTGATGTGGAAAAATTTCCATGTATCAAAAACCAAAAACTAATAAGTGGAAAATTATATTAATGAAATTATTTAATCCATGTTAATTTGATATAATTCATTCAATTTTTTACCAATATTTAAATTTTCCCATTCGCTGTATGAATGAAACATTCATTGAATAAACATTCATCATGTAGTGTGCCTATATATCCAATTGCAGAAACAATGGTTCCCAAGACCCTCTGATAAACTCCAACAATTTAGCCTCTAGATGTTATTCTTCATGTTTCATCAAATCCCAAAAAAAATTAATGATATCAAGATTCATGTTTTTTTTTGATGTGATTTGAGGTAAGTTTTACTTCATTATCTATTAGTGTTTTCTCTTTTTATATTTTTTCCCATTGTGATATCCTTCCATATTATCATGGTTGACCTCTTTCATTCCTATATAATTTATCATATTTTGTTTAACATTTTTAGAATCACAACCATAGTGGACAGTACATTTTTTCCGTTAAAGGTGATTGGATATCTGGGGATTTCTTGCTTTCTCAATCGACGAATAGTTGATTCCATGTTATTGGCTATTAATTAGTTATCATATTGTTATGTAAAATTGTAATTTTGTCATATCTTATCTCTTTTCATAATTTTATAATTTACCTTAATAAAAAATAATATTAGTTAATTTATTGTTTCCTTTTTTGGTTATAGTGATCATATGTGTGTCCAAAATGTTACTGGTTTTCCTATAGGTGGTATAGATTATGTGGTATATATTTGTCTTTATTATAATATCAAGTTAGTCAATGATTTTGTTTATCGTTATTAATATCATTAAATTTGGATAAATATTATATTTTTTGTAATTTTTTATGTCTAAAAAATAAAGAGGCATGTCAAAATACATAATGATGGTAATTCATGTGGGCATAGTTAACAATGAGTAATGATTAAACATAATATTAATCATTATATATTAATTAATTTTTATGTTATTATAGAAATAATGATTCATAATTTCATATATTTTAATAGAAATTAACATAGTTTACATGTTTTTATAATCGATGAATAATTGAATCTACAATCTGACGATGACATAAGTAAGTTTGTTTGATGACATAATTTTTTGGGGGAAAAGTGAGGTCATTTTCTCATGAAGAATGATTTGGTTTTACATCCAACATGACTAATTGAATATTGTTTTGTTCATGATTCCTTGTCTGATTTCAATGAATTTACTCCTTGTGATGTGATGTGATGTAATCTTAGTATAATATATGACTAGATGAACTACGGAATGGTAGGACTATGTTCATGGAAGAAGTTCATTCTTGATATTGAATGAAGTATTTTTATTTTCATGGAAGTTTCACATATAGGACTATGACACATCGAATAGATTAACACTTGGATATCTAATTATTGTTATTTTGTATGATACCTTGTTTTCTTCAAAATAATTCTATTTAATTATTCATAAAGAAGGGTTTCATTTTTCTAAAATAGTATCCTATGTACATGATGTTATTAATTTTCATTTGAATACACATCATTTATGCTATATTTGGATGATTAATGTGGTACCAATAAATATTAAATTTATGTTAATTTAAACAATTTCACCCATGGGGATGTTTCTTGAATGGAATTCAAAATGATGCTTACTCTTGAAGAACCATGGCATCAGATTCACTAATCTTGGGGAACATAAATCATTTTGAAAAATACTATTTAATATAATTTGGATAAAAATTATTATATCTAAATATTATAATTTATTATATGTTTACTGAAAAACAATTAATAATTTATTTTTTTCACCAAATTATTTTATACTTATTGGATATTTATTACTTTATAGTTGTAGTTGTGTGTAAGTGAGATGGTAAATTCAGTTGAGGTTAGTACTAGGATGTTTCTTGTAGTATAATTTCAATATATATGTATATTACATTTTGATATGATTTTATATACTACCCCACCCATATCGGTAGGTAGAATTAAACCTTGTTGGAACTATGATGGGTGGTTTTACCCACAATCCATTTTTTAAGGAATATATGGAGGATTTTAAACACTTTTCCCCCTCTCTTCACCTAGTAGTTTTATGTGATGGTATCAATGGTATTTATCATTTTGTATATATGTTTGAAGATCTATTTAATGGATTTTGGTGATTTAGGACACCTTTATATCCAAATATTTTTTTATTAGTACTATTATATATATTTTGGGTTTGGGATTTAATGGCTAGAGATATAATAGATGATGTAATGGAAATAGTGGCCCTAACAAATTCTTTACCACTATATGGTTATTTGAATTATTTGATTCATGAGGTAATATATTTTTGTTGATGGTGATATTTCTTGAAAGGCATAATTCATGGTATGGCATTGTTATCCACGTGTCCATGCACATGAAGTTTTTTATAGATATGTATCATTACGTGATGTTTGGATGGATCTAAAAACATCTGGGGAAGTGGTAGTCCAGTAAGTCATTTAGATATTATGTTGGACATAATATTACGGTTCTACATTAAAGATAGTGTGATAGATACATTGTGAGCCTTGTTACACAGTATAAAAAATTATATGAAATATTTTCATATCTTTTTGTACACTATGACTTGGATAACATGATTTTCCATTTTCATGAGAGGATTCTAGGAAGATCCAACAATGCACATATTTCATCCTCAAAATATATATAGATATATATAATATTTTTTTCATGTTCACATGGGTTTCGTTGATATTATTATAAATATTACTTTCTTTTTGTGTTCTTGTATGTTTTTTGGACATTGAAGTCATTAATGAGTTTTTCCATTCATGTATATTCAGTTTAATTTATTGTTTTTCATTCTATATGTCATTATATGCATGTATGTGAGATCACTTATTTTTTCCTGGATAGGTTCCTCTTAGTTTCTTACTGATCTGACATTCAATAAATTAATTTTAATGTATTCCATAAAATATTTTAGTTGATGTCTAATGTGGATATTTCCAATACATGTCCTATAAGAGGTTTTCATCACGCGTCATTATAACACATACCTCGACACCATCTCAATGTGGGTAAATTTGGAAGGATGGATCCGGATAAAGAGGAATAGATTGTTTAATTTATGTGATATGATATTGTTTATAAGTTGGAAATGATATGTATTTAATGGGTTTATTGGGAAACTATGCTATATAAATTAGGAATGTTTTGTTAACAAGGGAAACTGCATAGGACATTGATATTTAGGGACACACGTTATTTGACGAAAAAATCATTATGTTTATTAAAACTATAATTCCATGTAATATATGATATTCCATTGAGAGTATTAATTTCAATATTACATTTCCCCTATATATTAAATGTGTATATAATTTTATTATGTTTAACATTAAATAAGTTGTTAATTAATATTAAATATTTGACATTTATGTTTTATGATTTCATAAAAAAATTTCATTTCATTAGAATGGATATATATTGATGTCCTCATTTAGTTCATACCAAATATGTTCTAAAAAAAATCTAGTAGATATCTAATGTTTTTGGATAATGATGTAAACAAATTTTAGTGGTAGGGATAGACATTATTTCACATTATTCTCAGATGGATTAATGAATCCATTTTTTGACGATTCTCCAACATACTAAATATAGTGATTTTTTTATCTATTTCAGCTGTGATCATGATGAGTCATTTTTTTCATAGGATATGAATATATATAAACATTGAGCCATCTTTAATTTCTCACTGAAAATAGTTTGGAAAATATCTAGGATTTTTCACCAATAAATCGGGGAGTTCTATAGTGATATATTTTTGGTATTCAATTCAAGAACCGTATCTGATATATTTTTCATAACTACATCTAAATGGGGGGGATTCAAGAAGGAATTTTAAGGAGTAATATGTATATAATTCACGTTCATTTTCACATAACTAATTCTACTAATGTTTTTCAAGGTGGAGTCTATAAAAGAGGAAACTTACAAGATAATAACCAATTTTTTATTTTAATTAGATTATAGTCTTTTAAATTAACAATTCAGTATAAATGTGGTTTATAATACATATTTTATTAGTGAGACCAGATTTTTAAAGTCGGTGGTCGGTACTCACCCTCATCATCTATGTTTAATGGGGGCGGTCGATCTAAAACAAATTCCATGTGATTTGACTTCTATTTTTTCTTATGCATATTTTGATGACCATTGATTAGTATGAAAAATTATTTTGATCAGATTGCTTATTTTTTTGGGTTGTACAATTTCTGTAGTTTTGAACAATGAATCTTTAGTAAGGTCTTATAGATTTAAATACCTAACAGGATTATGAGGTAGGAATATGAAATCCATATCAAAATCCTCATCCACATTAATCATAGGTTGACCATGTAGGTGGACTGTAATATTTTTATAGTGGTTTTAGTACAGTTCTGGAATAGTTGTATGATTTAGAGTTTCTTATGAAAATTGATCCTGAAATAATTTGATATATAGAAATATTTTCATTATACATGGAAGCATGATTTGATTAATTCACGAGCTAAAATACATCAAATCACCTATCATAAATCATTAAGTGGGAGTAAACATAGAGATCCATTCAGTTATCAAGGAGTTAGCTGCACAATTTTTTTCAGTTATATATATATAGAGCTTTTTGATTCAATAAGATAGTGTTGGTGCATGATCACACAGGGTGAAAATTTGTATTAATGTAGGAAAAACTGTTGGATAACATCCTTGATATGTATTAGATATATTTTATGTAATATATCAATGATTAAATTATGTATGGTAACTTGATTTATGATGTCCAACAATATTTTTGATGTTCATTTGTGACCAAGATCTTTGGATGTGTAAGAGAAGATTTGCATACATGCCTTCCATGAAAACACTAATGATTTGTTTTATTATAGAGGTTTATCCAATAGTTTTTCATGGTTTGTTGAATAATACCATAATTTTCTCATGATGAGGTTATGGAATTATCCCTTAAACATGATATAGATTTTGTGATACAAATACTTTCATGTACATCTCTATTATATATCTCTCCATATGGGAAGATTCCTTTTGAGTTGTGAGAGATGGGGGTATCTATTAGTGGTCATTAGTATTGAGGTTATATTAATACAATCCAATAATGTTTCCAAAGGAATTTCAGATTCCTGTATTCAATGATGTTTTATGATAGTTAACATCTATAAATTGATTTTCATCCCATGAATCTGGTGAAAATGAATGATCATTATCCTCTTACAGTGATTAATGAATTATTTTATCAACTTAAGGAGTTACATGGTTTATAATGATAAATATATAAATAGGATATCATTAGATGTGGGTATAGGATGGGTATATTATAATGAAAAAAAATTATTTTCATTATGATAGTTATGATAATTCTGTGATACTGTTTAGCTTACAATGTTTTCTAGCTATGTTCATGGGAGTGATGAATACACTGTTTAAAGGCACTGAAGATTGGATAGTGGTGGTATTCATCCATTATATTCTTTTGTATTCAATATCCATTTAAATTATGTTGATCATGTATGAGTAGTGAGAATATTTTTTCATAATCAGTGTATATTTTGAAAAAAAATCAATATTTTAGTTTAAGGACTAAGAATTTTCATTCCTAGAGCATGTTGTGTACCAATTGTTTTAACCATTGATCCATTTAATATTATGTCACCTATTTGAAATTATCATAGGCTACCGGTTTCAAGATGTATTTTAACCAAAAGGATAATTTTGTCATTTCACTAATCAATATGATTCTATATTGGTGAGCTCGGTTTGGGGATTTTTATATTGATTTTCAAATTGAAATGGGAGGTGGTTTAATGAAATATAAATGGGTTTTTTTTATGGTTCCTTGAACTACATCACCATAAATGTATCGATGAAACCATTGAAATCAATTTGGTCATGGATGTGTTTTCAATAAACATATATTAACATTATCACATTGTTGGGTCATGGGTTGTAACATGTTATCTCAAATAAAGGAGGTATGATTTTTTAGTGTGATATAAACAAAAGGTAACACAAAAGGATTGAATTATTATATGACTATAAAATTTATTTTTTTCATTTCACCAAGTAATCATATTTTTGTAGATTATTTGTTGAAAAGTAAGTCTTTTATTTTTTATTTTCATGTAAGTAGGGATTATAACAGAGTGATGTAATAGATCATAGTGATACAAATATAAATGTAGTAGGTTACTTGAAGAGGATCCCCTTATGAAATTAATTTTTATTTTTCATTGGTGTTGATATTGGTGGAGAAAATACTATCAGAATATGTGGTACACGTCTAGTATTAATGATTTTCCAAATTTACCCCACTGATGTATAGTATAAGGATGATTTGAACTTGCTATTATTATAGTGGAGGATTTTATTTTTATTAATAATGTTTGATATTGTTCTCTTTTAGTCAAATATCTCACCATTGTTAGTACACCAAAGCATGAAAATGTGTGTCATAATCCGATAGGATAGTTTTGATTGATGGGTTAATGATTTTAGTTAGAGTGTTCATTTCTATATATTTAGTATTCTATGAGGATATGGTAGAACAAAATGTTTTGATTTTATTTATATATCCATTGAATGTTCCTAAGTGGATATGTGGGGAAATATAAAGAGAATGCATCACTAGATAACATTAACCTCAATCGTTTTTGAAACACTATGGGCAAGAGTTCCCAATTTGAAATTTTTTTGTCACTTGTAAGGGATTCATGAGTAAATATTATTGTGGGTATTTTAATGTCAGTA
The DNA here is from genome assembly GCA_963277665.1 of Viscum album. Lineage (NCBI taxonomy): Eukaryota > Viridiplantae > Streptophyta > Magnoliopsida > Santalales > Viscaceae > Viscum > Viscum album. The sequence continues at coordinate 1,701,225,890 of OY728163.1, read as the reverse complement.
TATGGAGGTCATTTTGAGTATCAAGGATGTCTTTAGGATCAATATTTTTTAACATGGTCCTATTTTATCTCTAGGGGTGGATTGGTATGAAACCTATATTAATATTTTCTTTATAGAAGAAAACTTATTTTATCACATATATATAATGTAAAACAAGTTAGACAAGGTAGACTATTGGGGACCTATTTCATGTTTATGTCCATGATTTGGGATGATTAAGTATTAGGCCATTATATGATAATATTTTTCTAAAACTAATAGTTTTCCACGATTGTTGATGTGTAACTGTTCGAATCAATATATTATACACCTTTCTGTATTTCATTATGCTTGATTAGAGGTAATGAGTTTATAATTTCCCAAATGGAACTAGTATAATTGAAACAATATATGGCTCAAGTCATTCAAAAGAGAATTATGGTAGCATGGGATAATTTGTAGTCATATGTCAACAATATGAGGATATATATAGAATTTGATGACATAGATCATGTGATTATGATGGTGAATAATCATCTCGGAATGTGATGGTTTTATAGGTGAGTTTCCTTACTCTTATGTTTTTGGGAATTATAATGTGTTTGATCATATCCAATCCATTTCATATCAAATGTCACTCCCCGCAAAAATATGAAAGAACCGTGATTTCCTTTATGTTTCATTGTATTATCTCTATCATCTTGAAATGACTAAAATTATATATTGGTTAGAGATATATGTTGATGATGATGTTCCCTTAGAAGATCTACATGTAGAGATCTATTAACTCAAATATGTGGTATTGTGTGGGTTTTTTATTTTATACGTTCATTTACAATAATAGAACAATGTTAGGGATGAGATAATCTAGATATGTGAGTTATAGATACATGCATAAAATTCCATGTTTTTTAATACACATATCATATTTTTTAATTATTTATAGTGACATGGTTAAAAATTATTTGAATATTGAGATGATATTATTTTAATAGATTATAAATTTGTTTCATTTCACTTTGTGGATAGTTATCTCCCACAACAATGTTTTTGGGAATCATTCGATATTTTTTCATTACATTGTACTCGGTTAGACATAGTGATGTGGGTTATACCTAATAATGGAGATATTGTTGTCATGTATATCATTGTTATATAATTTTTGATATCCCAGTTTTCATTAATTTTTTATCTTGTAAATTTATAGTCATTAGTGAGAAAAATGTATAGTGGCATCAGGTGTAAAGGATATGATACTTCAAGATTATTCCATTTAATTATTTCCATCTATGTTGTATAGAGGATTCATGGAGTAAATTTACTTAATTTTGGGATAAATAATAAGGAATCTATAGTAATATATGATGAGATGAGTGACATATGGGATAAATGAATCATTCATGGCCAAAATGATGATTTCCTTATTGAGTATGAAATCATCACATTGTGTGATTCATGACATGTACAAGTATATTCATTACAAAAACTTATGGGAATGGAATTTAATGAATTTATTAAAAAATATCAATGACATAAACATCATGTTCTATAAATGAATTAATATTATTTTATTTGAATGAGACTGATCATTTATTGTCTATATTGGACATTAAAAACATAAATGAACCATCCACAGTATGAAATTATGTCCATAAAGTTGTCAACAAATAAACATTCCCCCTTCCGGTTTTATAGAAACCCTACAATTCCCTCTTAACTCAATAAGGAAAGACTTACTTCAATTGGTTTTTTGAAATAAATTTCAATGGGGATTGATCCTCAGAATCCCATGATTGATCTATGGTGTTCTGAGAATTGTATTAACACTATTTCTTTTTGTTGTTTTATCCTTGTGGATTTGATTCATAACATGATATCATTAAAATATATGGTGGATTATCTTCTTCATTAACACTGAGTTATTTTTACCGAGTTGTTTTTTGGTTCATCATCCTTAGAGAATAGTAGGTACCTTAAAGGAGAGTTTATTAAAGAATCTTGTCTTCATACAATTATTATTGGGAAAAAATGGAAAATCCTGATTTAAAAACCCAATATCTAATAAACCAGAGATGGTATCTAAATTTATAAATTATCCCAAGATAAAATGGATCTCATCCTGAAAGGGGAAATTGGTTATTAGTATTAAATAAATAGATATACGAAGGATTATTTTTTATAATTTGAAAATAAAAAATATAACACATAAAATATTAAAATTGGATACATACTAGAAACTCAGTCAATAATATATTATTGATATAATGGGGATGATAAAAAATGGGGATCTCACACTCTCAGTAATGGTAATGTATAATAGAATCTATTATAAGTAAATAATAAAAAAAATAAGGAAAATAAAATAACTGAAAACACATCCAATTTTATCAAAAACATGTGATTGAAATTTATCCCTGGATAATATCAAAAGAAATAATCTCATGAAAAATAATAATCAAATTTTTAATGATTTATATTCATAATATTAGATTTTTATAATCTGAAATGTCATTATATAATTAATGCAATGTCCATATATAAGGATATAATTTATTCATAAAATAATCATGATTTATAAGGAAAATAGTATTCTCTTATTTTTTTCAAATATTTTCATTTTTATAATTTTATAGAAATAGGTCATAAATCATTCATAATAAAAACATATAATTTAATATAAAACCTTTTAATGACTAGAAATTTTTACAATAACATTAAATATTTAAGAAAACGTGATTTCATTCCCTGAAAAATCAATACAATGGTCAACATGACCTATTACATTCCCTTACCCATCCATATATCGTATCAAAATCATTTTAAAAAATGTGGGATGAACACAAAAACCTCGATACGGGGAATAAAAAGATTAAATTTTTAGACTGTTGAAAATTATGGCACCTAATTAAAAACATCTTAGACCATGAATAAATTTTTAATTATAAAGGTATTTATAAATAAAAATTAAAAAATATTTCTATTACCTGTTATAAATACAATCATTCCTTGAAAATCATTAGTAATCAAATAAAATTCATTTAGGATTCTTGTGACATCTTCTCACAGAACCCATACCGATATATTTGAGAGCCATTACAAATTGGAATTACCATATGAAAGAAATTAAAATTTCATTTTATATATAACATAATATATACCCAAGGAATTGGATGAATCTATATGTCCACCCATGGTATATGATTTATTAGGCTCACCTATTTCTATCAATGTGAAACCATTATAGGTATGAGTGATTTTTCTATTATTCAATGATAATTTTTGAAAGAAGGTTTGAATTAATTGATAATTATAGAATTATAATAATATCATAAATATAATATTTCCTATTAATATATACTTATATATATCATCTATTTGAATTAGGGATGAAAAAATACATATATCACCTTGAGGACGTGCTAGTCCAAATGTCCACAAATGACATTATGATTTATTAATCTCAAAATGAAATTATTTTTTTATAATTAAAAAAAAAAAATATGTTATTAATACCACTAATATTTTACACATGTCATATATATATATATATATATTAATTAAATTTATCCTTATTACCTTCAATGTATATAGTTAGTGGGAAAATCAAATCACTTCACGTGGTGGTAGTATGTTGTACACACGATCAATATTACTATATCTTAAACATAATAATCATTAAGAAGGAATAAGTGAAATAATAACACCATAAGATTAATTATTTGAAAATTTTCATATATTTAATTTAAATACATTATTAGACCATCCATGAGAGGAAATGGTAGAAAATGAACGACATCAGTTCATTTGGTGCTTGTTCAATAAACACACCCATGTGATCGAGGAGATGATGTGTTTTTGTACTGATATTAAAAAATATATTTTATATTTTATATACTAGTTTTACTGTATAATTAAAATTGAATATTATTTTATTTATGTGAATGATAAAACAAAGTAAATATTCCAGATAAATCCTAGAACAACTTCTTCGAGCAACCTCTTTAGGTAAGAACCAAAATCCTTTATAGAATGTAATTATTATCACATTATGATATCTAGGTCATGTTTATGGAATTAAGTAATATATTTAATATATTATGCGGACAATTTATATTAAGGTGTTAGGTGGAGATGAGATGGGATGTCCTTTAATAATTTAGGTTAGTGGCACAGTTAATAATTTTATGAAAAAAATTGTACACATCTTCTTCAAAAGTAACAAGGAAAAAAATTGATATTATCAATAAATATAAATCATAATATCTCAATATTTATATAAAATATTTTCTATACAATTTATATGTCATTATGACAGTCATCTATTTTATAACCCCTGGTAAATCAGTTTTTAACTCAACTGTGGTAAATTATTATCATGATTTTTATTATTCATTATCATAAAAATTATTTTTAACTTTTTAGATACTATATAATATAATAATAAAATATATGTAAAATATATTCTTAAAATTTAATTCATTTAATGAAAAAAATATAAATTTAAAACATAAAATGAAGACTGGGTGAAAAAATAGAGTTTTAATAGGGTACTTTTCATGAAAAAGATGATTGTAGGTTGATTATATAAATCATAATAATAATTTAATGAATTTACATTAATATTTAATTATATATAATCTATGAATATAATTTCAATTAATGCCCATTATAAATTATAATAAATAATAAAAATGAAGAAAAATTATACATTTTAAAACTCGTTTAGAATAATTTCGTTTTTAGTACCCTAAAACAAAAATATAATTATATTAAATATAATATTGATGAAAATGATGTTAAGTGTGTTATATATAAATAAATAATATTTATATTAATTTAATCATATTCAAAAAACAATGGTATTTATAATTTTCATAATTTATTGAAAATAAATGACAATTTTTCAAATATCATTGTTTTATACTACTCATAGACAAATCAATATTATATAAAAAATCCTAAAAATACACCATATGTAAATTTTAATATAACGATTTAAAATGAAAAAAAAATAAATTTAAAAATTTAATTTTATATTCATATTTTAAATAAAAACATATAATAAAATAGTTGAGTTAGAATTATTTCATTTTTTATTTTAAAATCCCATAATATTTTTATAAATAATATAATAATCAAAATCATATTAATAAATTTGAAAATGACATATTATATCATTACATAGGATGATACATTCATCCCACCATTTTGAAATTTCAACATCACAATTTTAGTCCTTCATTATACATGAGGGGTTATCTTTACCCAAAATAATTTTTAGATTTACATGATTCCTAATCAACCATATTGAAATTTCCATTAAAACCTGACATGGTGAATAACAATATTTCACAAAAAAAATTATAAATATCGTCTAGAGTATGAAAAAAATTATTTATATGAAATATTATATTATAATTGACTATGTTTGATATAAAAATGATATGAATATACCACATATTTTTTTTAATATTGAGATAAGAAACTAATTGTGATCCTTGAATAATCTTGGTGGTAGGATCATTTTAGAAGGAATGTAATAAAAAAGTTTCCAAGATATCATATTTTCCTACTTACCAGGGAAATGTCTTCAATTTTTTACAAAAACACAAAACACATTTCTATGAAGATTATTTAGGATGATATTATCACCTACCTCTAAACAAATTCACTACTTAGGTAATATATATATATATATTCTTCCTAATATGGAAATTATTCATTTTTTCTAAATTAATTGTTCCTTATCCATCATTTCCATTACCTAATTTGGTCGCATAAACTACCTTGTTTTACTACATCTTTAAAATAAAGTGTTATACAACACTTCAAATATAATCCCTCAAATTGTGCCAATTTTATACTAAAATGAAAACTATTATTATAAGAAGATTAAATCAATGAATCCTAGTTATCCCAACTTCCCTAGTAATCCATTGAACTATAATAAAGCATATATCCCATGGTATATATCATAAAATCAAGTAGAACATATGATTGAGCATTAAGAGTTGTATTAATATGGAATTTTGATTCAATAGATATCAGATGGCGCTTATAAAAATTATATGTTATCCCTGGATCATGATATGATATAAAAAATAATGTAACTCCTTTAAACATGAATATATTCTTTACATATTGTTGAGAAAGATAATCCAAATACATAGTTACTTAACTGAGAAAGAAATGTGCATATTTATTTAAACAATTAATAATAAAACAAATCACATTGGTATGTTGAGAAGTCTTTCGTAATCCAACCATGACGATTATTCAAATATTTGACCATTTCCACTTTGGATTCCGAATAGGATAAAGAATTAAATTCATTAATTGTTCTTATAATTTAACCCAGTGAAAATTGAAATATTTCATGGTAATTTCAATAATATCCCTTTTCCTTACATCACACCAATAACACACCAGAATTACAGAGTACATCATAACTCATCCTAGATGAATAGGAGATTATGAACTATAAACAACACGGAACAAAAATTTCATCAATTGGTACTAAATTGGAATACATAATTCTTTTCTTGATCAAAAAAAACCTTCATCAGCTATATATAAAAATTATTATACATACAATAATAAAAATATTCTACATTTTCATATGAAATGTGATCTTTCTTCAGAGTATTATTAAATATTTTTTTCAATATTGTAAACAGTAAAATGTATATAAAAATAAACAAGTTCTATAAATAAAAAAAATATATTAGAAAATTTAACAATAATTAACCAAAAGACCACATTCTAAATTTATCATGGTTGAAATTTCAATATTTTTTAACCTCAAAGCAGAAACCAGATTATTTTATTATCCAAGATTGTAATAAATCATTCTATTATAATCCTTGATTAGTCCAATCCATATTCTCTACTTAATGTTTATTATATTAAAAGTGAATATATACATTCAGAATTTTTGGTGGGTATATTTTTCCCACATTAATCCATTAAAATGATGTCGTCTAAGATTTAACTGAGAGTACACATTAGCTAATTCCAGATCACATATAGGATATTTAAACTCATGAGGTTTCAACTGATATTAATAAAATTCAATTAACTAATAATTTTATATAATGAAATAAAAATGTACCTTCAATTGAATTTAACTCTTTATCAATTTAACATAATCTATATTCAAGAAAATCGATAATAGTTTTTAAAAATTAATTTTTATCAACTCGGTAATATAAATAAGATATATGAATAACAATGACAATTATACGAGTTTTCCATTACTTAATTTTTTTTGAAGGGTTAATAATTATTATATCTTTATAAAAAATTATGTGAAAGGAATGAATTTTTTACAACCAAAATTCACACACAAAAAAAATTCCATTATTTTTTTGGTCAAAACCCCATTAGAGTCATTTTAGGTACCTCAAAAATTTTAAAATATAAAACATTTTCATTAATAAAATCCACACAAAACAAGTATATGAACTCATAAAACTCATTATTACTAATAACCACAAAAATATTATGTGTATATGAAAACCCAAATGGAATAAAAAAACTCATAATGGCCATATATAGTATAAAAAGTACTCATTTAAATGCTATCCCACATCACCTTCATCTAAGGTTACCACTACATCAGTTATACCATAAAAATAATTATATTCTCCCTAGATCTGATCAAAAAAATATTCAATATTTATAAATGAATAAATTATCTTAATTGTGATGTTTTTAAAATCTCAATAGTCATTTCACTATCTAAATAAACTATCATTATTTTTAAAAATAAAAAATATCCCCACATGTTGAAGTGTCATTTTGAATGTAACCACTATTTAATAACTCATTCAATTTTTTTTTCCAAATGCAATGTGTTGTTATCGATATATTCGATTTAAATGATTATAAATATGTCTATAATTAAGGTATAATTTAATAATAATTTTAACCACCCAATCAAGAATGACTACCTAAAAATCTTCTGAAAAAATATCAATTTATTCATTCACTACTCGAACATAACTAACTTGATAATATTATTTTCATTTCAGAAATATGATATAGATATGATTCACTTTAATCACATTTAAACTTATTATCTCTATAAAATTTCATCTAATGAATTAAACCAAATAATAAAACATTTTTATCCCTGAAATCATTCATATAGTGATAAATTAAATTCCAATCCACACAAATAAATATTGGAAACTCTACATTGGACATTTGAACACCATTTATTGGAAACACCACCCAACTGATAAAAATTGAACGATTTATATCAACCATGGTTGATTAAATGCATGAACCTAGTGTTCTCACAAAAATAATGTTAATTTTATGATGTTATAGAATAAATTTAATTTAAAATTTTGAAAAAATAAAATATTTCAATGACCAAGAATAACTAAGTTTATTGGAACTATTATATTACACCAGTAACATACCTATAGACCATTCATTTAATGAAAAAAATCAACCACATTAGTAACAATATTTTTTTCTAAACAACTGTGAATTTTACATTAATTATATCTATTCTTAGTTTATAACATCAGTAACAGAATAATATAATAAAATTTCACATTTAACATAAAACACATCATTGTTTGGTGTCTATCATGCACATCATTATTTTTTCATGATGATTATTTTCATTATAACCACAGTACATATGGATGTACATTTCACATCTGTAATACATGTGATATTTCACAAAAATTCTACTTCATTATATTTTCAACACTTTAAACAATATGTGAAATATAATTTCATACTGTGATAAATTTTTTCACACCTTAAACCATATTAACCCCTCTTTAAATTCATCATCATGAGGAATATATGTTTTCTAGAACACTATCTATATTTTTTATGCATAATAAAAATCATTCTCATGGTATTTAAATTATTTTATGGCTATATATATCCAAAGAAATAATTTAAATCCAAGTGAAAAACTATTAATTCTACTATTAATGTCCTTAATATATATATATTTTTCACATATATAGATTTTTGAACTTGTATTCATGTATGTCTACAAAAACATAATATTTTTTCATCAATTGCATTAATTGTTTGTCCATCATATGCAGTACTACGTTTGGGAAATATTTCCCCATGAAAGATTTTTAATTGTTCCACATTATATTGAATCAAGGAAATAATTGCCTATATATTTCCTAGAAAAATAAGACTATCGTTTTACATCATCATCATAATAATAAATTATAGTAATATCATTTATAAATTCAAAACATCCCAATATATTAATTATTGTTACTATAAAATCAATACATCCATCAGCTACCACTAGTTGAAATGATCCACTGAATAATTTGGGATGCTTCATAATAAAATACTCAAGGATAGTGATTTTCCATCTTGTTTTAATATGTTCATATCTATATAGGATTCCACAAACATTTATATATTCTGTCAACTGATCCATCGCTTTGAAAAATTGTTTTATTCTAATTATAACCATCCTATGATGCTAATATGGATGAAAATATATATCTTTGATCTATAATCAATAAATTTACCTTTTCTTTTGATGAAAAGAATTTTTAATTGGCATTATTTTGATTAAAAACATTGAAATAATTAAAATGATATATCATTTATTTTTTACCATAAATTTATGTATATAAAGGGAATTATGTTTATATTATCCAAAAATATAATGTTATCTAAACCATCATATGATACCAAATATAAATACTCAAACTATAAAATTAAATAATCCATTGAATTATGTTAATAAAAAATTATATTAATTTTAATGATCTTTTTACATTTAAATTTATTTTTGAATTAGATCAACAATCATACCTGAAAACGCATATAATCTAATGTGGAAACATCAAATAAATATAACATTATTTTACCATATAAATATTTTAAAGAAAACCATTAATTTTTTTTCATGAGAAATATCAACTAAATTAAATAATAGCTCTTACATTTCCTTAAATATACATCTATCCAAAAAAATTAGAAAACATTGGTTGATCCAAAAAATCACTATAAAGGACATTAAAAAACAGAAACCCATTAGCAAAATGAAAAATATGAAATAAAAAGAAATTTGTTTCAAATAAACATATCTTTTTACGAAGAAATGTAAGTATCAATATCTTAAAAATATCATTTATATAATCTTTTGCATAAAAAGTATTTACAAGATAATTCATTATCAGGAATATAAAATTCATATATGTTTCATGGGATATTGTGCCACAACACCCTTACAAATTTAAGAAGACATTCTCACAATATATAATCAAACTATTTGAAAATAACAATAATTTTCTTAATGAATTATAGAAAAATCAAACTACATTGATCATATAATCTTTATTGGGCTCAACTAGAACTATATGGGACACCCAATGAAAAAAAATATACGAGGACCATATCATGAATAAAAAAATTATGCATGAAATATTTCATAGTCAAATTCATGAAAAAGACATTTCAACTGATTTTTTGAATACTCTATGATATAAAACTATCATTTTATTTTATTAAATAATTTTAAAATTATAAATTAAACAAAATATATGGAACTTATTTTTCTAAATAAAAATTTAATAATTATACTTAAAATAGATTTCAAAAATAATTGTTAATGCAATGAGAAAATTCATTTTCAATATATATGTTAAAATATTATATTCGTTACATATATTGTAATGAATGTTAAATATTATGTATAAATATTTCATTATTAAAAGAACTAAGAAAAAACATCAGGATGAATATCTCTAGAAAATAATAAATTAATTTTTAAAATAATTTTAGGGATGAAATAAATAGTTTTATGTAAATCATTAAATTAATCTTGATAAAAATATTCTGTTATATATTTATATATTTTTGAATCAAAAGTCCCTTGAAGAATGAGAATAAAAAGATACTAAATATAATATGAATTAGAAAAAATAAATAAAATACATGTTATTGAATTCTATATACTGATCTTCAATGAATATATTTTCATATCATCAAAACATGCCTCAACAAAAGAAAATTGAGATGAAGCACCATACCTTAATTGTATCATGTCAGAAATTTACATTATCATTAAAAATAATAAACATATGTGGACAATATAATTTCATAAGATCAATTTTTTCTTTTTTATTCATTCTATTTACCTTATTATAATCATATATAAAATTATTTAATCATTTATCTTTACATATGGTGTTTCCAGGATATTTAGATTATGTGTGAAAATTGACATTGATATGTTAACCATTGGATAATGTGATCATATATAACATATATATATTAAAGATTATGAAATTATTATTATATTCATACATCAATTATTATATTTAAAATAAATAATTAAATGTTGTTATGAAATATGAAATATGTTACAATCATGGAGATGGTAGGTCTTACTTATGAATAAGTATCATTTCTAGTTTTCGATGATAATTTTGAAACAGAACTGTATTAATAATTTTTATAGAATGTTCATAATATTATAAATATAATATAATCTCTTTAAATATACTTATATAATTCATTAATGTGATTTAGAAATTAAATTTAATTACATTGCTTCATTGAGGGGGTTTCCCACATATCTATGACTCACGTCATCATTCATCAGTGTCAAAGAGAAAATTATAGATTGTGGTTTAATAATGATAAATGGGAAATAAAAATTATTAATATCTTACATATATGACATATATTCTATCACATTATCCCTAATTCCATCTATGTAAAGCAATGGTGAAATACAAATCGTGTCACTTATTGAGACTATAATATTCTATAGAGACGACTAATGTTATTATATGACACATGAAAAGGAAACAGAGAATCTATATGTTATATCATAACTTGATGATTGTAAATATGATAAAATTCATTTATATAATTTAAAACTGTCATTACAAAAATTGATGAGACGAAATGGTGGAAAATAAATGAAATTGGTTTATAAAGCAACAGTCTTCCATACACATGAATGATGATTTCATATCCAATTTGATATATAGGATATTGATTTATGTAATTCCAATAAAATAATATAATATTAGTATTTGGTAGATACCAGTGTTATTATATCTAAATAACTAATAAAATTAAGGGTTGGAAGGAGAAAATAAATAACTTGCTCAGTAAATCATGATAAATTTTCATCAGGAATCCTTCATATGTGAGCACTAAAAACCATCATATCAAGAATTCATGATTGAAGAATGGGATCTAGTTTTTGGGAACATATTTAATAATATATTACGTAATTCCAACGATTAGATAAATTTCTTGTATGGTTTCAAAAAAATATGAGAGGGAGTATGCTTTTACACGAGTGGTGAGTAGAACACTGTTAATTTTTTGAAAATGAAAATGTGTATCAATGTTTTTCTCTTTCCATAGGGAACCAATATGTGAAATTGTGGATTCTCAAATATTACAGGTTCAAAATAAATTACTAAATTATAATATTGACTTATTATTAAGTAATTTTAACAATTATATTTTTAGGTTAACCTGGGGTAAATACCTTGTTACCTTAACCACAATAATTACATATTACCAATTCACTATTCATTATGGTCAAATGGTAATTTTAAATTATTAGGTTATATAGATTAATCTGATTCCAATCATGGATTCCATTTTACCCAATTCAATTCACAATAGTGGAAAATTTTCATTGAAATAGACACACAAAGAGTGGATGAAACACGGTGATTTTAAAAAGTGTGTTTTTTATAGAAATTTTTTTTATATTAACTTTATTAAAAACATAAATATTAAATAAAATTTAATAAATATTTATAGATATATAATGTACATTTCTATATAAATAATTCCAAATTATGGATTTTGTTAAATAATATAAAAGGTGGAATCATTATGTAATTCAAAACAAATTATCATAAAAATTTCATTTTTAGTTATAAAAAATTATTTTACTAAAATATAATAAAATATTTAATTAAAATAAATTATTTTCAAATAAATTATATATATAAAATTTATGTCAATTTGAATAATTTTAAATAAAATATTTTTTATTTTAAATAACATTATTTATTGAATAGAAAATATATTTTTAAAATAAATTGGTATTTTTCATAAATAGATGAACAATATATATATATTTAAAAAGATCTAAAAATATCACCAAAATATAATTTCTATGAGAAGATTTCAAAATTAATATACATTCCTTAAAATTAAATTTATATAATTATGAAATGATCAAATTTAATAAAATGATATTATAATGAACTTTCATTTGAATTATTTTATTTTCAAAATTAAAATGACATTATATTTTCATATTTAATATAACAAGAAAATTCATATTTTAAACAATGAAACTGATATATTATATTATTTCATGAGTTGTTATATAATACATAATGATATTTTATATTTTCGATATTCATATATGAAAATCCATTTAATAAGTCTAGCGTACCTACTTTTAATTGACACTTATTGATGCATTGAGAGATATATAATTCTATAGCCAACTAGAAATTTTGTATAATAATATTTATTTATATTTAAACTAATAAATTTAATTCATCTGCAATATTGAAAATAAATAATTTTTAGTAACAAATGTAGAATATCAAAATTTCCACAGTCAATAAAATGTTTTAAAAGAATAAACAATATATAGATATTGTTTATATATATATTAATTACCATATCCATGTAAAAAATAATGATATTTAAGAGAAATGTAATTTTCAATGATCATAGGAATGTGGAATTTTAAACAGATATGTATTAACTATATAATTTGTAAGAGATACAAAATATTGTTAATATATAAGAAATACTGTTTTTTTAATAAAATCAAGACCTTTCTGGAAATAAAGTAAATAGATGTGAAATTTCAAACAATAATTGTTTCTTGTAAAATATATATAATGTATCGAATATGCTAAATATCATAAAAAGCACACTGTAATGGAGAAATCCTTTAACATATTATACATTAATAATTTATTTGTAGTAAATTTTTGTAATGATAATAAAAACCCTAATAATGGGAATTAATATTAATCCATTCAATCTTAATAAAAAATAATGTAAAAGATAAAATCTATTTTATTACTAATATTGTGATGAACTGAATCTGGTCTCCATCAATACTAGAACCATACCCTAACATGGATATAACTGAAGGTTTTTCCAGATCCCTACAGGCTGGCACAAGTGCCTGGGTAACATAAAATAAAATTTGAGAACAATATACCTGAGGTTATAAACATAAAAAAAACAGTACAATCTAATATACCAATTCTCGATTTTTCAATACAGACCATCTTTTACAAAAAATAAAAATTTAATTACATAATTTAAAACAATTATCAAATGAAATTATATATGAATACAATCTAAAATTGACAACCCAAGAAACTCCTCCAAGCAAGAGGCACTGCACCCAAGCCATCTCCACAAAACTACATTATGAAGGACTTTATGAAACATGTACTATTGGAACTAAAATCTCTAATGCAAACTGTGACAAAAATAACCATCACTACTTACACCCATGGGTGTAAGTTGGGTGTGAGACAATTCTAGTCAGATTCCACATAATAAATATATTTTACATCATAAACACTCAACGTCCAAAATCATATGTGTTTACATAACGTGAAATGCTAATAATAATTTAAAAGGGTTGACAGATTAAATGAAAATAGTTTCCATTTTGGCTAAATTAAGAATCAACTCTTTTAAAATATGATGCCAAAGCTACTGACTTTTCTAGACAATCATATCGTATGTTGATGATATGAATAATGTATCTAATAAGCACAAGAAATTTTAAATCATGCCATGTAATTAGCTCGTTGTGGGTCTAATTTACCTCGTATCTCTTTGAATGTGAACATACAAATATATATTTTCATGAATCCAAGCCACTAGTTGGGATCGTACCCATATCCTTAAGGCCATGCAACATGATCATCGTCATCATTACAGTTTTGTTATTGTTTTAATCTTCAAACATGCTACATAAAATTGGAACCTAACCCCACGGGATCATCGATATACTAGTACACATCCACCCACATAGATACTCAGGTTTTCCATATATTTCTCAAACAAGTTCCATAATCCATGAAATACCATTTTCACATTCAAATATCATTTCCACATCCCACACACAATACATTTTCCACACAAACATGTCAGATAATCCACATTCACATTAAAATTCATTTGGAATCCATACTCACACCAAAACATCCCAAAAAATGCTTCATATATCTTTTAGAATTTGATAAATAAATTAATACGCTTTATAAAACGTTTAAAAGATGTTGAACATCACATAATATCCCATAGACAACAAAATAGACCATTTTAAATACATACACCAACCCAAAAAGTACATAAACATCCTTTTCACACGTTGTGAAACTCAATATCCTATTTATAATTTGTATAAAACCCTTTCTATAAGAATGACATGGTTTTGCACATAAAACCCATTCAAAATCCCTCTTTTAAGCCCAAATGCATAGCAAGACCATTCCAAAGTAGACTTGGTTGATGAAAAAACATTCAGTATACAACATTAATATTTTATAAAATAAACCCAAATAATACAATAATAGTTACACATGGAAAACACCCTATTGAATGAAAAAATGCTACTGTAAAATTAAACACTTATACAAATCCATTAAAAACGGTTTTATCCCAAAAAAACATATGAAGAACATGAAAAATAATGAAATAAATCATATTAAATCAGCAATAAATGTTTACACATGGAATCACATACATTTTCTGTCAAAACCCCCAATTATTTGTACGAAACATCTACCACACCACCACTGCAGCACAAGGGAGTAAATTCGAGCCCTAGGCCACATGATTGGACCAAAAAGACACCAAATAAATCTCTAGGTATATACCCTATGTTCTGGACATTTTATAACATCATGAAATATGGAGGAAAACTAAAGGATGATGGATGAAACCAAGAAGGAATCCATTACATTGAAGAATATTGATGTTTCCGCACCAAAAACCCCATAAATTATGGGTTATGTGGGAGCTTGAGGGATACTGGAGGACTATAATGGATACTAGGGTATAATTTGGGAAGAATGGTGTGGATTATGTTTATTTCTAGGAAGATTAATGGAATTACTAAAATATTTTTCATGAGCTGAACACCAAGAATGGTTTGGCAACACAGTTTTGTAAATTGTGCGGCCAAATCATACAGCATGTTCGGGACACCCAGAATGTGAAGTATTGAATCCATTTTCATGTGGGTCCAAGTGAGAAAAATTGGGCGAATGATAGGCCATGTAATGAGGTTCTTTCCAAAACAATGCACTCTCTTCAGCCCAAAACTCATCCTACTCGTGGGTACAAACTAACTCAATGACATACCCTACATGTTGTGCCATTAGGAGTGTCAGAAATCCAACTCTAAACCACCTCAAACATATACCTTTCCTTTTAAAAAAAATGTGGCCAAGTACGAAAAATATGTCCCAGACCAAGGTTATGGATCAAGAACAAAAGAGACACCAAAATTTCATACTCGGAACAGCTAGAAACACAGTGAAAGGTATGAACCAAAATAGGATTTGAAAAACGGCGTGGAATTGAACATCTGGTTATGAAAATTCTTCCCATCATAAATATTTCTACCCTTGGAAATCAATTTCAATACCAAAAGGAAAAAATAAACCCAACTGATAAACCAATATTTACTCCATTTCCATTCTTCACCCTAAAGGGAAAAACACCTACAGTGATATATTCAAGAAGGAATACTCTCAAAAACAAAATCTAACACCACATTAATGAAAAAATCATGCACATTAAGACATTATCCAAAAAGAAAACTCCTCAAATGCTATTTGATCAAGAATTAAGCAATTTACCTGAATGAGAAACAACATCAAACATGTTCACCAATACCTTACTTTAATTAAACTGTTGGGTGCTCTCTAATCCCAACCTTTTCTCAATGATGGAATTTGTAGATAGATATCCCAAAATGAGACTACCTACCACAATACCATAACCAAGGAAAAAATTTTAGTTACCAGTACAAGCAGACACAAATGGGCACCCCGCAATAACAAACAACATAAATTTTTTCCGAGATTGGATGAAGACACAAACAGGGGAGGCCAGAATAGAATATCCATTACAAGGGGTTGACTACCACTAGACCTTTCAAAAAAGAAAATACATAAGATTCATAGTGGGTCTCGAAAAAATAAGAACCAACCATATTAACTAACACCTGTGGGCCAACCCAAAAAGACCCCAAATTTTAATGAGTTTGGACGACTGCATGGTTAGTCTGCATGGTTTGGGAAACCATATGCTAATAATATAAATCCTTCTATCTGCATGGATTTCTGGGGCATGTTTACTACTAACTGTGCGATCAACCTATCTATACAAGTGTCCAACCTTTCGAAAAAATATCAATGTAATCCAATGGGGGAAGGAATGACATTGTGTGATAACATGGACACAAGGTAATCCTACCTCATTCTATCAAACATGAATAATAAAAGAAAGATTATGACATTAGAGGTTTATTTTATTCGCTTATTTCATACTGAGGAAGAGACTTCATACAAGGGTTTGAACGACCTTGGGATTTCCCCTGACTATGTGGAAGCTTTACTCTGGGACCGATGGTTGGAGCAAAAATGATTGACGAATCTTAATCCTTGTATTTAGGCTTTGGGAACACCCCCCCCCCCCAAACAGACCTTTTTCTTTAGGATCCATAAAAACAATACACTGATCCTAGAAGGGTTCACCAAGATAAATCACATTCAAAACACACATTACCATGACATGAAATTTCCCTAAAACTATTCTTAGAAGACTCACACACACCAGCCCATGTTTCTTCGGATAAGAAACGGAAAGTGGAAATGATATATAGAAACACCTTCCTATTAACAAAGGATCTAGAGATTTCTATAGAGGAGACACACTTCTGAAAAATCAATGACTCATATAAGATTATACAACATAACCTTTATAGTCAAACAAGCACATGACATCAAAATGGGTCACTGAACATGACCATTGTGACTGATAGATACAACACATGGTGAGGGACCATGTGTAACATCCCCAAACATAACACATTTCTAGAAAGTGGTCATAATGGCATATCATTACCATATTTCATACATTTGTAGTTTTATATCAAACCCTACTTTGAGGAGACCAGAAAAACCCATAGGAACTCTTAGAAACCATCCATACTAACAACCCTAGACTACATCCACCATAAAAGGATCACGTAACTGAATAAAATAAGGACTCTTTCAACCTTCAACCAGTACTCTCCTACAGCAAGATTTTTTTTAAACAAATAATGTAAATTGTGTAAACTAAATATCCAAATTTCGAGAAAAATAATCCTTATGTTGATCAACTGAAGGATCTTCCAACGGTGAAACAATCCAGGATGCACATTAGTTGTGCACTAACCTTTAATGGGGGTGTACATTATCATATGAGAGAACCCAATGAACCAACCAAGATCATCCATTGGTCAAGACATACCACAAACTAGTTCTAAACACAATAAGTGAATCACTGTAAATGCATCCCTAAACATTTTTCAGAAGAGACCAGTAACCATCCCTTCAACCTAACATACCAATGAAACACAAAACCAAATCAATATTCAACCTTGTGGGGTTCTTGAATTCAAAACATCCCATAACAATAAATAAGACACACCAACCCAAACCAATAATCAAGACATCATGTTTTTCTTTAAAATCATCTCTTTCAAAATAAACAGTTCATCGGTTATTGTATCCACCAGTGGCACCACATGGACCTCATACATTCATGTTTATGTGCCACACCGGGAACCCTCCTCAAATCCATCATGGTACTCATGCAGTCATATAATTATCCACCCATCATCCCATGTACCCCGCATTCCGGTAGTCGCAAATTTAAGTAATAACGATTACAAAAAATATTCACACATCTTTTCAAAACCAAAACATTAAATAATTACATACATTTTATTCCTAAGACCGCAAACCAGGAAATCAAAATCCCATTTTACATATTAAAAAAATTAAAAGGATCAATCATTAAAATAAGATGTCTCTTTCAAGTAATACAATATAATTTCAAAAAAATTATCTCTCAATTCAAAACACTATTAATTTTATAACAAACTCAATTCTGTAAATCCCTATTAAATTGGGAAATCAATTAATCTTATTTTGAAACAAGATTCCAAAATTTCATATACATTCTCAAATGATCTATAGTTACCAAATAAAAATCAATTTCCAAACACCAAACATGACTTCAAAAACATTCCATCTCATTAAAACACCTTCTAATAGTTTAAAAAAATATATTTGAATCAATTTTTTAAAAAAAAATAAATGTAGCTCGTTATTACAAAGTAGATGTAATCACACCATTTTCTATTTCAAAACTATTCTGAAAATTCGGTTATACCATTTTAGAAATCAAGACACATCATATTTACTACAAAATTGTTTCATAAAATATCACATTTATTAAATCGAGTCATTCTTTTCATTAAAACCATGATCCATGATTCCCACATGATGAGACACAAGACAATGTGAGAAGAAACTTGTTTCTGTTGGTGACATTGACATACGGTTGGAAGACATATTCCAATCACTTCACCTTCAAAGATAGTGTTCTAGGAAAGTATCCCTGGCACCACTTGGATTACTGGTCCATGCAAGCTCATTGAGACCATTATCCCAACTCTCTTTTCATTTTCCTTAATTGTTACAAAACAAAGAAAACCAAAGGACTCAAATAAAACTCATCTTCCCCTACAGACATAAATCACATTACATGGTGTGCTGGAAAAGAACCCTTATTATAATAGAAATGTCGAACCATAGAAATACTAACTCCAAACTGTCTCAAATCTTCCCAATATAACATGAACCAAAGACCGAACCTATCCTCCTCGAATACCAATTTTTAACAAACTGAATCTACTCTCCATTAGAATTGGAACCATACCCGGACCGTGGAAAGTCACAAAGGGAATTACCGATCCCCATGTGTTGGCCCAAGTTCCTGGGTATCATATAATGAAATTTTGTATTAATTTCTATAGGTTTATAAACATAAAACCATAGAGAAATCATATATAAAAAATATTAATTTTCTAAACAAACGTTCTTTTACAAAATTTTATAATCGAATTAAATAAATTAAAATAATTATCATAAACTATATAAAGTGAATAAAACCCAAAATAGATAGCACACAATCCTCTTCATGGAAAGATGCACTGCCCTTAAGCCATCTCTACATCCTTATTTCATGATGGACCACTAGTTACCAGAACCATTGGCACTAAAAGCATTACCCAATCGGGTGATAAAAATTAACAACACTACATTCCTCCGTGGGTGTATGTTGGGTGTGATCCAAGATAGGTATGATTCCACCACTAAACTATTCCATGTGATAAACATTAAATGTCTAAAACCAATCATGTTCCATAACATTAAATGATTATAATAATTTAAAAGAGATGAAATGTTAAATAAAAACAGTTTTTATGTGGTCTAATTTTATGAATCAACACATTTAAAATAGAATGTCAAATAAACTGAATTTTTATTCTAAACATACTGTATACTGATGGTAAACATAAATTTTTTAATGAGAAAATGCAACTGGAAATAACCTATAGGCAATAGCAAGATATGGGTCCCAGGTACCTCGTCTATTGGTGAATGTAACCAAACAAATATCTAATCTCTTGCACATGAGCCACATGTATGGTTCATACCCATAACCTAGTGGTCCCCCAACATCATCATCATCATCATTATAGTTTAGTTATTGTTTTAATTCTTAATCATTCTACGTGAAACTGGGGAAAACCCCATTGCATAACTACCATACTAATACACGTCCACCCACCTAGATACTTTTATTTTTCAACTAGTTCTCAAACAAATAATAGAAGCCATAAAATAGAATTTTCACATTAAAATGTCATTTTTAGATCCTTAATACACAAAATATTCCACAAACATGTCACATAATCCCTTTTCTCTTTCAAATTAATTTTCAAACCATACTCACACCAAAATAGCCCACAACATGATTCATATCTCTTTTATAATTCGATAAATCCTAAAAAAAGTAATAAAAAGTTTAAAAGATGGTAAACATCACATAACTGTAAAATACCAAGTAAGTAATGAATAATAGATATTTTTATCTATGTATATTTATTAATTATATAGTTTTTTAGAGGCTTGAAAAAGAGAATAAATCCAATCTTAAGCATTGAATACACTTATATTTTTAAAAAAATGATTTACGCCTTTTGGTGGCAAACAATTTTTAAAAAAATATTTTGAAAATTTTATAAGCTCTATTTGTCAAAATAAACTTATTATTTAATATTGGGACATTGAAATTTACATTGGATAATTTTTTGGTATTTTTCTAAAAATAATCATTTTTAATTAATAGTGAAAAATACTGCATTTTACATCAAAAATGCTTTTTCATATAATTTAATTATATGGTTAGATTATATTTTTTAACTAGTTTTAATGTTTAATTAGAATATATTTTTACCATATAATCCAATAGTGGTCATTAAAATTAATTACACTTTGGAATTGGGGCTAAACTAATGCCAGACTATTCATAGATATTGTTTAAAAAAACTCGCTATTTGTTTTGACAACTGGAATTATTTTTAAATTAATTATTGAATTTTCTGGGTTTGTAATTTGGTAAATTGGATTACCTATTTGGAATCATATGGTCCAAATTATGTAATCAAGACACTTTTGATTTTGGGCTTTGTGAATAACAACGACGGTAATTATCGTTAATTATCATGATTAATTTGTAATCGAGTAGTTAATGATAATAAAATAATATCATAATAATAAAAAATGACACCAAAATGTGTCTTAATACTACTGGTTATGTCATTTCCGACCATGGGATTCCTTGTTCCAAACTTGGGGACCCCATGGAATCTCTTTTGTGTGATAATGACTTTTTATCTTTTTATTGTTAAAGAATGTTAAATATAACAAAGAATGCATCACCTAAGTAAAAAATAATAATTTTGTCTACATAAATGATATATTAGACTATAAATAGTCATTGGAAATCTATAAATATTTCCTACATCATAGTATTTTTTTATAATTTTTAGACATTAAATAAATTAAATTATTTATGACATCATGATGATGTGGTGATTACCTCATTAATGAACGATTTAAATAAAATGGAAAGATAATGTAAAATCTAAGACTTACACTTGTCAAAGACCTATTGGATGAGTATATTTCAAACTCTTATAACTTTATCCTAGAAATAAATCTATGTGGGACCTTTAAAATCCAAAACTCATTTGAAAATAGAGTAACCTTTTATACCTTTTCAAGAGTGCCCCTCCTCCCCTCTTATAAAGGCCCCCAACTCTACCTCCTTACCCACACTTCTTAAGCCATTGGCTCATCCAAGCTCTAAACATTTTATCTCTTCACAACCCTCTCTTCATCCTAGAAGCCTTACCTTAGGCAGGAAACTCTTCAAGAAACCCTTTTGGTTCAAACAAAAGGGAGTTACGCGATTTAAAGGAGATTAACGAACGACCGAGTCAAGTCGGATACAAGGTAAGGGATCTTTTTAACCCAATTTCTGTTATCTGGGTTAATCTCTTACTTTCAAATAATTTCATGATATTATTATGTCTTATCTTGTATTTTTACTTTATCTATGTGTACTTATAGTGAATACACATAATAAATCTATTTTATTTAAAAATGATCTCTGTAAGGGACATTGTCTCAATCACCATTCCTTGAGACATATTTTGTTTTATACACAACTTTCTTTTATACGGTGTATAAACCCCTTTGAATTTTATGTTTATTCAAAAGGAAACTTTTTAATACAATGCTTTTACTAAAAGTCAAAAGGGAATGTTTTTTTTATCTTACGTATGCGGCAACAACGACTTCTCTGCCGCCATGACCATTATTTGAGTTTCGTCTTCCTCAACAAACCATAACTTCTTTTTAAATGATAAATAAATACCATGTTTTACTTTTCTTTTATTTTGGTATTGAAAATGGTTTTCTTAATGTTTTTTTTATATCAATGTGTTGTATCAATATTTTGTGATTGAAATGTGGAAATCTTATGTTTCTTTTGTACATGGTTTATGTGATATGAATATGTTCTGGTTCATGGTCATTGTTATGAAGATAGGTGGTTCCATGATAAACTAAGGGCGGGTGAGCCCGATATAGATCTCTAATAGATTGGGTAATGCGAAGGAGTTAAACATTATGGTTTCTCCGACGAGATTTAGGAAATATAATGTGATGGGTATTACAAACGTAACCATGAGGGTTACTCCCTACGTAAGAATGTTATGAATGACTCAAGTTACCTTTATGTCTTATTATTTCTATGATATATTCATCATTTGATGAGGTATGTTAAAATTCTTATGTTTTATGAGTAATGTATGATTTTATACGTTATGAATGCCTTCAGTTACCTTTATGTCTTATGATTTCTATGATTTATTCATTATTTGATGAGGTATGTCAAAATGCTTATGTTTTATGAGTAAAGTATGATTTCATACATGGACTAATGTTTTCATTTCGTACTTTTATATCCCTTACTGAGATTTTTATGCTGATCCCATGTTTTTGAAATGTTTTTCATAGGTCATGGGAAAGTTACATGATGTGATGATAGGGTCAAGGAAGTGTCATGAAACAGTCCATGTTTTGTTTCAAATATTTTTCCATTGATGGGAAAAAAATGAATACTATCTTTTATGTAACCACATTGTTTAAATATGGAATGTAATCCATGATTTATGTTCTAATTCTCTAAAACTCTAAACCTGAAAAGATCCTCAATGTGTAATCTTGTAATAACTCAAGATTAAGTAATGATTAAGGCTGGGGCCTTATAGTTGGTATCAGAGGTCGGTTTAGATAACATTAGGAGTTAAAATTCTATTAAATGATTATCCATTAATATTTTTTTATGGTGAAATTGGAATGACATAGCATTTGAAGATTACGATTTTTCTTTATCAATGACATGTTTTTTCAGAATGGTTTTCTGCAGAGGAAAAATCGAAGCAGTGTTAGGAAGGCATACAGAAGGAAATAACCTTCCGAATCCACATCCTGAGATGGTCGGATTTGGAACTGAATTGTTTGATGCAGTAATGGTGCAGTTGACTCAAGCGATAAATGGTGGTGGTGTCCATGCACAGGATCATCCCGATCAACTGTAGAGGAACATGTCAGTGGTGGAAAATTTCATGAGGCAACATCCCCCATCATTGAGAGGATCATCTGACCTTGTGCTAGATGAATGTTGGATTAAGGAACTGGAGGAGATTTTCGATGTCATGGGGTGTTCATATAATCAAAAGGTTATTCTTTCAATTTAATGTTTGGAGGGTGAAGCAGATCAGTGGTGGTCGACGGTTAAAAATATAAGGTATTCTGATGAGATTGATGCTCTCGACTGGGATGAATTCAATGGTATATTTCTTGAGAAATATTTTCCTAAGGCTGTTCGACTTAGGATGGAAAAAAATTCCTAGAATTGAGGCATGAGGACGACTCAGTGGATGCTTATGAAGAAATGATCACTTGATTGTCAAAGTATGCTCCAAACATTATCCGAGACCTTGATAGTAAAATCAAACATTTTTTCTCCGGATTAAAGACAAAATATTGAAGGGGTTTATCTTCTAGAGAGTTCAAAATTTAAGAAAAGCTTGTTCGATGTACTGAGATGGTGGAAATGGAGTTTTTCGATGATCAAGTGTTCTATAACAATCAGCAGGAAAAGAGACCAAGGTGGCAGGAGAAAGGAAAGAATTATTCAAAATGGTCTGACGGTAAGAAAACTATGTTTCCATTTTGTGATAAATGTGGTAAAAGGCATGATGGGGAATGTCTTCAGAATTTTGGAAAGTGTTACCAATGTGGTAAGATGGGACATAAGGCCTGTGATTGCACTGAAAGAGATCAAGGTGATGGTAAGTCCAAATTTTATTTACAGTTAGTTATATGTTTTAAGTGTAATGAGATGGTTCACTATGCAACCGAGTGTCCGACAATGAGCTTGAGTGATGGGATGCAGTTAGCCTACAAGTAGAAAGGGGTGGTGAAATCCTTTGAAACTACTTCAGTAGATGTCGGGCCATCAATTGAAGTGGTATCATGTACTTTGTTTGTTTTTTCAGATTATTCCAGTGTGTTGTTTTATTCAGGGTCTGCACATTATTTCATCTCTGAAAAATATTCTAGTAAAATGGGAATACCATCTCAAGAAATGACTCCTGAACATTTAGTAAAAACACCTGGGGAAATGTTGAGGTAAATAGAATTTATAAGAATCTTCCTATCCCTATCTGTGGAAAAAACCTTCTTGAAAACCTTACTATTTTAGCTCTAGTAGAGTTTGATGTTATCCTTGGTATGGATTGGCTCTCTGTTTACCATGATAAGATTGATTGTAGAGATAAACAAGTTTCTTCTCAGAAAGACATTAATTTGTGTACAAGAATGAACCCGTACTGGTGATAACATATCACAAGGCTGAGAAACTTATAAAAGATGGAAATGAATGTTACCCTGCACATATTCTTGAAAACAAAGGAACTGTTCAGATTAATGATCTGCTAGTGGTAATTGAGTATCCTGATGTTTTTCCTGATGAGTTGCCCGGAATAGTAACATATCGGGAAGTCGAATTTAGTATAGAATTAGTTCCTGATGCTATTCCAATATCAATACCCCCTTATCGAATTTCTCAAATTGAACATTTAGAGTTGAAGGAGTAATTGCATGATTTATTAGAGACAGGTTTCATTCGACCTAGCACATCACCATGGGGTGCTCCTATTTTATTTGTTAAAATGAAAGATGGTTCGATGTGTCTTTTCACTGATTATAGAGCCTTGATTAACATCCATGTTAAGAACAAATATCTTTTTCCTCATATCGATGATTTGTTTGATCAGCTCCAGGGAGCTGTGTATTTTTCAGAGATTGACCTGAGTTCGGGGTACCATCAGTTGAAGGTAAAGGAAGCTGATATTCTGTAGACCGTGTTCCGTACATGATATGGCCATTATGAATTTGTAGTGATGCCTTTTGGACTAACCAATGCACCTACTGTATTCATGGACCTTATGAATAGAATTTTCCATGAGTTCTTGGATATGTTTGTGGTTGTTTTAATTGATGATATTTTGGTGTTTTCTAAATGTAATGAGTAGCATGAAAGTCATATAAGGGTTAATTTTCAAAAATTAAAAGAAAATAAATTGTATGGGAAATTCAGCAGGTGTGAGTTTTGGTTGTAACAAATTTCTTTCCTTGGTCACATTGTTTCTAAAGATGGGATAATTGTTGATCCTGCAAAAACAATGGTTGTTGAAGAATGGAAAAGACCCACAAATGTAACTGAGATTTGTATCTTCCATGGTTTGGCAGGCTATTACAAAAGGTTTGTCATAAATTTTTCACTATTATTTAGTCCAATGAATAAGCTAACTCGGAAGGTTGTTATGTTTATCTGGACAAATGAATGTGATGATTGTTTTCAGGAATTGAAAAGAAGATTGGTGAATGCTCCAGTTTTGGCACTACATTCGAACAATGGTGAGTTTGTTATCTACAATGATGCTTAATTGAATGGACTTGTATGCATCCTAATGTAGAATGATCAGGTAATTGCTTATGCTTCACGACAGTTTAAAACACATGAGATAAATTACCCTACACATGATTTGGAATTACCTGCTGTTGTTTTCACTTTAATAATTTGGAGGCATCATTTTTATAGAGTAAAGTGTGAAATATATAACGATCACAGAAGTTTAAAGTATATACTCACTCAGAAATAATTGAACATGAGAAAGTGGTGATTTCTAGAAATAATCAAGTATTATGATTGTACAATTCATTACTATCTGGGAAAATCAAATAAAGTGGATGATGTTTTGAGTCAAAAGTTAATGCTTCATTAAAAATGATGTGTTTGGAGCATGATCCTTTGTTTAAGGATTTGATGAACATTGGCATTGATGTTGTTGGTGTAGGAAGTTCTTTTGTTTTGTTTCAGGTATTAGTGAAATCTCCTCTATCAGACCGAATTATGCGAGCACAGAAGCAAGACAACGATTTGCAGAAAAAGGTAGAACTGGTTCAGAAGGGTATGTTGCCTGAATTCCACATTGATAATGAATGTGTTGTGTGATTTGGGAAGAGATTGTGTGTGACTTGTGATTCATAGTTGAATTGAGTGTTTTTATTTGAAGCTTATAGTTCTCCATTTTCAGTTCATCCCGATAGAACTAAGATGTATAGAGATCTTCAGGAGTATTATTGGTGGGACAAAATAAAAACAGATATTGATGATCTTACTGTGAAGTGTTTGACTTGACAACATGTTATAGCAGAGAGGCAGATACTGAAAGGTATACTTCAGCCTTAACCTGTACAAGAGTGGAAATGGGAGAATATATCCATGGTCTTCATTATGGGATTTCTGAAGACACCTCTAGGTAATAATGCATCTGGGTTATTGTTGATCGCTTGACTAAATCTGCTCATTTCCTTACTATACGAGATACTTTTTCGCTAGATCAACTTTCTCGTTTGTATCTTAAAGAGATAGTCAGGTTATATGGAGTTCCTCTCTCCATTGTATCTGACCGTGATCCCAGGATCATTTCTAACTTTTTCAAAGGCATTCAAATGTCGTTGGGTAATGAATTAAATTTTATTACAGCTTTTCCTCCTCAATAAGATAGGCGGTCAGAACGAATGATTCAGACTTTGGAGGATATGCTACGTGCTTGTTCGATGGATTATCAAGAAAGTTGGGACCAACATCTTTCTTTGGATGAGTTTTCTTTTAATTGTAGTTTTCATTCCTGTATATAGATGACACCATCTGAGGCATTATATGGGAAGCGGTGTCGAACTCCAGCTTTCTGGGATGAAGTGGGTGAAAGGAAGTTGATGGGAACGGAATTGGTTGAAGAGTTGGCAGAAAAAGTTTAGCTGATATAGAAACACATTAGAACAGCTTAGAGCAGGAAGAAGAGTTATGCAGACAATAGGAGGAACGATCTCTCTTTTGAGGTAAGTGATCATGTTTTTCTCAAAGTATCACCATGGAAAAGTGTGATGCGATTTGGTAAGAAAGGAAAGTTGAGTCCAGGGTTCATTGGACCATATGAAATTCAGGGGAGATTCGGATCAGTTTCATACCTAGTGGCTTTACCTCCGAGTTTATTTCAGGTACACAATGTTTTTAATGTTCCAATGTTAAGGAAGTACATGCCATATCCATCTCATGTTTTGAGTCAAGAGGTAGTTCAGTTGGAAGAGAACCTATCATATGATGAACAACCTATCTAGATTCTTGACAATAGGGAGTAGGTTTTATAGAATAAGGTGATTCATCAAGTAATGTTTTTTGTGAAAAAACTATATGATTGAAGAGGCAACATGGGAATCTGAAAATGCAATGATGGATAAATACCCCCACTTATTCGATAAGTAAATAAATTACGGGGACACAATTTTATAAAGGGGCGAAGGATGTAACATCCCAAGTAATCAATGAATAATAGATATTTTTATCTATGTATTTTTATGAATTAGATCATGTTTTAGAGGCTTAAAATGAGAATAAATCCAATCTTAAACATGGAATACACTAATATTTTTAAAAGATTGTTTTACATCATTTTGATGGAAAACAATTATTAAATCAAACTACTAACAATTTTATAATATTTATTTGTCAAAATAAACTTATTATTTATGATTGGGACATTGAAATTTACATTGGATAATTTTTTTGTATTTTTCTGACAATGTTCATTTTTTAATGAATAGTGAAAAATACTACATTTTACATCAAAACTAATTTTTCATATAATTTAATTATAAGGTTATATTATATTTTTAATTTGTTTTAAAGTTTAATTAGAATATATTTTTCCATCTAATCCAATATATGTCATTATAATTAATTTCAATTTGGAATTGGGCATAAACTAATGCCAAACTTTTCATAGATTTGTTTCAAAAAAACCCGGTATTTGTTTTGACAAGGGGAATTATTATTAAATTAATTATTGCAATTTCTGTGTTTCAAATTTGGTAAAATGGATTACAAATTTGGAATCATATGGTCCAAAATTATGCAATCAATACTCTTTTGTTTTTGGACTTTGCGAATAGTAACGGCGGCAATTACTGTTAATTATCTTGATTAATTAGTAATCAGGTAGTCAAGGATAATAAAATAATATAATAATAATATAAAATGACAACAACATGTGTCTTAATACTACATGTTGTGTCATGGCCGACCATGGGATGCCTTGTTCCATACATGGGGACCCCATGGAATAACTTTTGTCTAATAATGTCTTTTTATCTTTTTATTTTTAAAGAAAGTTAAATAAAACAAAGAATGTATCACTTAAGAAAAACATTTTTAATTTTGTCAACATAAAAAATATATTGGACTATAAATAGTATTTGGAAATCTAAAATGATTTCTTACATCATTTTATTTTTTTATAATTTTTACACATTAAATAAATTAAATTATTAATGACATCATGATGATGTAGAGATTACCTCATTAATGAAGGGTTTAGATAAAATGAAAAGATAATGTAAAATATAAGACTTACACTTGTCAAAGAACTATGTGATGAGTATATTTGGAACTCTTATCACATTATCCTAGAGATAAATCAATTTGGGACCTTTAAAATCTGAAACTCATTTGAAAATAATGTAACATTTTATAGCATTAGAAGAGTGCCCCTCCTCTCCTCTTATAAAATGCCCCCACCTCTACCTCCTTACCCACACTTCTCAAGCCATTGGCTCGGCCAGGCTCTACTCATTTTATCTCTCCACATCCCTCTCTTCATCCTAGAAGCCTTACCTTAGGCAGAAATCTCTTCAAGAAACCCTTTTGGATCAAACCAAAGTGAGTTACCCGATTTAAAGGAGATTAAAGAACGATCGAGTCATGTCGGATACGAGATAAGGGAACTTCTTAACCCAATTTCCGTTCTCTGGGATAATCTCATAATTTCAAATTATGTCCTGATATTATTATGTCCTATCTTGTATTTTTACATTATTTAGGTGTACTTATACTGAATACACATAATAGATCTATTTTAATTAAAAATGATCATTGTAAGGGACATCATCTCAATCTCCATTCATTAAGGCATATTTTGTTTTATACACAACATTCTTTTATATGGTGTATAAACCCATTTGGCTTTTACATTTATTCCAAAGTAATATTTTTAATTCAAAGTGTTTACTAAATGACAAAAGGGAATGTTTATTTGTCGTACGTATGTGGCGCCAACGACTTCTCTGCCGCCACGACAATTATTTGAGTTTCGGCTTCCACAACAAGCCATACCATCTTTTTAAATGAAAAATTAATACCATGATTTACTTTTCTTTTATTTTTGTATTGAAAATGGTTTTCATAATGTTTTTATTATATCAATTTGTTATATGGATATCTTGTGATTGAAATGTGGGAATGTTATGTTTAATTTATGCATGTTTTATGTGATATGCATATGTTATAGTTCATGGGCAATGTTATGAAGACGGGTGGTTCTGTGATAAACTATGGGCAGGTGAGCCCGATATAGCACTTAAATGCATTGGGTAACGCGAAGGAGATAAAAATTGAGGATTCTCCGAAAGGATTTAGGGAATTTACTGTGATGGGTATTCCAAACGTAACCATGAGGGTTACTCCCTACGCAAGAATGTTATGAATTCCTAAAGTTACCTTTATGTATTATGATTTCTATGATTTATTCACGATTTGATGAGGTATGTTAGAATTATTATGTTTTATGAGTAAAGTATGATTTCATACATTTTTAGTGCCTCAAGTTACCTTCATGTCTTATGATTTCTATGATTTATTCATTATTTGATGAGGTATGCTAAAATGCTTATGTTTTATGAGTAAAGTATGATTTCATACATGGAATAATGTTTTCATTTCGTAATTTTATATCCCTTACTGAGATTTTTATGCTCATCCCAATATTTTGAAATGTTTTTCACAGGTCAAGGGATGGGTACATGAAGTGTTGATAGGGTCAAGTAAGTGTCATGAAAGAGCCCATGTTTTGTTTTAAATATGTTTCCATTTATGGTAAAAAAATGAATATTGTCTTTTATGTAACCACTTTGTTTAAATGTGGAATGTAATGCATGATTTATGATCTAATAATCTAAAACTCTAAACCTGAAAATATCCTCAATGTGTAATCTTGTAATAACTCATGATTATGTAATGTTTAAGGCCGGGGCCTTATAATAACATCCCTTTAACAATAAATATACAATTTTAAAAATGTAAACCCATACAAATAGAACATCAAATTCCTTTTCTCACTTTGTGTAACTCAATATCCCATTCACAATTTTCATAAACCACAATCCATAAGCATGAAAAGGTATTTCACATTAAACCCATTAAAACTGGCTTTTAAACCCAAATGCACCCCAAGACAATATCTAAACACAATTGGATCCCAAAAAACATTTTCTAAACCCCTTGAATATGTTATAAAATAATCCCAAATATTATGACAAGTGTTACGCATGGAAAACACACAATTTAAAGAAAAAATGAAACTATAAAATAAATAATATATCCAAATCCACCAAAAATTGTTTTTATACAACACAAAAAATATGGGGAACAAGTAAATTAATTAAATCAATCATTTTAACTCATCAAGAAATGTTTACACATGGAATCAACTATCTTTTTTGTCAATCCCACCAATATCTTGTGTTGAACTTCAACTACACCACGACCTCACTACAAGGGAGTGATATTGATCCCTGGAACAAACGATTTTCTCAGAAGTATCCAAATCAAACTGTATTTATGAACCCTATCTTTTGTAAATTTCAGAACATCATGAATGAGGGTTGAAAATTATATATGGTGGTTGAAACCATGAATGAATCAAGTACCATGAAGGTCTTGATGTACCTCCACAAAAGCACCATCAATGATGGGTTCCGTGATATATTGAGGGAGTTTAGAGGCCTCCCAAGGTACCTAGACTCGAATAGGGAATAATTGGTTGGAATAACTCTATTTATGGAGGAAAAAAATAGAATTACAAATTTTTTTTTAATGTGAAGAACACCTAGTATAGTTTGGCTGCATGGTTTAGTAAATTGTGTGGAGAAACCATGCAATGAGTTCTGGCCACACAAAAAGTGATGTTTGTCCTCCAATTTCATGGGGTCCAAGGGGGAAAACATTGGGAGTGATAGTCTACAGATATAGGAGACAAATTTCCCAAAACAAAGCACCCTCTTCACCCAAAAACTCATTCGAATCAGTGGTACAAACCAACACTATGACATACCAGAAAAGGGGTTTTACTAGGAGTTTCAGAGATCCATCTCCAAACCACCTCAACCTCATAACATCCCTTTGACAATAGAATAGGGAATGTACCATTCAAAACCCCATAGACCAAAGACATAGATGATGAACACAAGAGACAAAAATTTTAAACTGGGAACGCGCAAAAACCAAGAGAAAGATAACAACCAAAAGAGTATTTAAAAAAATTCAAGGAATTGAAAATTCATTTCATATATATATTAGTATATAAAAATTAAATTTATAAACCCAATATGAAAAATTAGACAATATAGAAAAATATTCCCTATCAAAATTAGAAATATGACTTGTATTTATTTTAAATGATTCTATCTATTATTTAACTTCTAAATATTGTAATTTTTTTAATAAAATTATATTTGTTAGTGAATATTTAAATTATATTTTGAAAATTTTAGTTAATGTGGATATATTAAAGGATTACATTAATGAAATAATGAGAAATCCAAAAAATGATATTCTGAAATAAAAATTTTCAATCTTTTGATAAATTGAAAGTTAAGCCCTTTGAATGAATATACATTAATTGAAAAATTAATATTCATAAACGATTAAAAATAAATGATAAGAAAATATAAATGAAATTTTTATACACCACGTAATGTTTAGTAGATTCATAATACCAAATATTTCAAAATGGAGTTGAAATTTAAATGAAATAACATAAAATGAACAAATCATTGAAGTGAAAATTTGTCAATAAAGACGTTATGTGTGAAGAACATATATCCACATAAAAAAAGTTTAAATATAAAATACCTATAACTATGATTACTTAATACATAATCATGAATAATCATAAGCAATGAATAAAAAACATAACACGATGACTGGAAACTATTTAATGAAATTCCCGACCCTATGAATGAATTGATTTGAAGTTGAATTAAACAATTTTATATTAGTTAAAACTATATTATTATTCACTATAGAGAAATAATAATAATTACAATATCATATTTTGTCATCTTATAACATCTTTTAACCAATTATTTAAAAAAATATCATTATTGTCATTTTTCGTGGCGGCAACTGCGCTATTTTCTAATGCATGTCTCTTAATGGATGATCTAGTGATTGTAATTTTATTATGCTTATAACATATACTGAATATTAATAATGTCATAAATATTAAATATATATATATATTACTTAAATTAATCATTACTATAATACATGTAAAGAAAAAATGACAAATGATTCACCTCACATCACCCATGTGGTATTCCCCATATACACATGAACTATGTAATAATTTTTCAATATATTGGAAGGTAGGATGGTAGATTTTATATTATTAGATTATATAATATTAATTTCTTATAATTAAAATATTTATTCATTTTTTATATAATAATCCACATAAAATGGTTATAAAATGAATTACCTCATTATGTTGTGATAGTAATACATCTGTGATTATGAAAAATGTTTTTTTATTTTATATGAGATAGAAAAGGTGGAAATTTTTTAACCCATTATTAACTACTAATTAGTAGGGTTTGATTCAATCGAATTCTATTAGACATAGGGTTGGACTATTTGGAATAAAAGTGCCCCTACAAAATGTAGAAGTATTTTTATATGATGGATGAGTGAGGTTAAGTCAATTTTGGTTTATTAGTACTGGGTAAATAGAAGAGGGAAGGGGTGTGTGTTTATAAATTATGAGAGAGGAAAACTTGGGATTTCTTATATTAGTAAATTAAAATAAAATAATTTATATAGAAATTTTTTTCCAAATTTATATAATAATTAAATAATATGGTGATGAGCCTAATTAATCACATCCTAAAATATTCGGATTTTTATTTTTTGTGTTTTCACTCATATCTATTAGTTTTTCCACCTCATTTATTCATTTTCAAATTAATGTATCATTAACACATTATATACTTCGGGGTTAAAATTGTATTAATAAAACACACATTTGAAAATAAATTTCCAATAGATGAAATATAAACCATATATTAAAAAGATATTCCTATTTAAATATTTTTAATAATTTATTTTTTATTAATGAAGCATGATTTTCAATATAATACCATTAATTTCATTTTGGGAACTATTCCTTTAAATTTTCTATGAATATATCCTTACCAAGATGAAATCGAAATACAGTACTTTATCACTAAACTGATCAATTAAATCTATCTATGAAATAAAATGGACAAAATAATTGAAATAAATTTTATTTTTATAAAATTTTTATATCTACTTATTTATTTTTAAATTTATTAAATATTATTCTAGGAATTCCTAAAATT
Organism: Viscum album; assembly: GCA_963277665.1. NCBI lineage: Eukaryota > Viridiplantae > Streptophyta > Magnoliopsida > Santalales > Viscaceae > Viscum > Viscum album. The sequence goes on along the minus strand of OY728163.1, from coordinate 1,701,191,070 downwards.
TTGTACTAGTTATTAAATAAATAATTATTAAAAATAAATTACAAAGAATAAAATAAATTATTTATGATTAAAATATGATTCTAGATTCATTCCTAATATCATACAACCATTATTAGGAATATATTAAATATTAATATCATGAGAGTGAAATTTTAGGAATTTTATTAACATAAACTAATATAAATTCCATTACCACGATCAAATGGGTCCAAAATTCCATGTATTACAATTTTTATACATATTGTCAAATAAATCCAATAAAATAAAATAATATGGAATGTGTTCCATTCATTTGTAATTCCAAATAAAATTATTTATATATATATTCCTTATTCATACATTTATTGATGTTTCCTATTTTACAACATTTGATTTTTTTAAAGGCTAAAAATAAAAGTGACCTCGTGATCAAATTTGAAACACTTGATTAATTTTTTTTATTAAATTATCATGATTAATTTAAAATAATTAGATTAAATTAATATTAATATACATGGATAAAATGAAATAAGTTTATTTTAAACAATATCATTTATCAACATAAAATTTAACATATATACACCTCCAGAAAATTGATGATTTTAATTTAATTATTATTATTAAAAATATTGTATAATACATTAATAATGATAAAAATTTAATTGGAAATTTAGATTACTTTTTTTAATAAATTAACTTATGTAATAAACATTATTTTAACTGTTTATTGGAAATTCAATTATTTAAAAAACAATCACCCAATTTTTTTATGTGATGATTTGATAAATGAATTAAATTTAATATAATTAAGTATAATAATTTGTTTGTTTCTAACATAAACACATTCATGAAAAAAATTATTTTAATTTTGTTATTGTTTTGTTAAAAAATAAGTTCATTCTGTATTTTCATCATGGGTGTTACATACATCCAAATTTTAATAAAAATTCATGAAATTACAATATTTTCACCTCATGAAATTTTTTTGGTATTTCAATATCATCAATAATTATAGCTGCCATGTGGCCTCTTTTATCTTACCTGGTTCTTTAACAAACCCTGAAAAGTTGAGTCATATCATTCCTCAAAACATCTTATACATTTCTATGTCTGGCAGAATTTCTAAATAGAAATCCAAAACTCCAACTCCTACTATATTTTTAAAAGGTCGGATACACCTAATGTTATGATTTAATTTCATTTTAAATCTTCTAATACAGTTCTGTTTATGCACTTTAATGAATTATTTATATCCCATTGAAAATTTGAAATCATTAATTAAATTATTATCAATTATCATTTCGTTTGATTTATCAAAATTAATATGGGTTTAAATAGTCTACACCATTACCATTATCTCCTTAAAATTTTATAGGACCTCATTCTTGGTTTCACCAACTTCATCCCAACAAGTTTTAGTATTAAAACTCGTTCTATAAAATGATTTATGTTGTGTATTTTATTAATTTAATTGAATCTATTGACTTTGGAATACTCCAGCAATAGTAAACAATTATAATGAAATCTTTTGAAATCATGTGAGAATGAAGTCAACTTATCAACTAAATTTTGAAAAGTCTTTTCAGATTATCCATCAATTGTAAAGAAAATGATTTTTTTCAATAGAATCTATACATACAAAACTTCCAAAAAAATATTCTTGAATTTTAATGTAAATTTTAGATCATGAAAAAATTTAATTTAAAGAGGTGCACTATGAAGTATTAATATATCATTCATATAGAGTCATATAATTATCCCAAGTGGTAAATCATTATTTATTACATAAAAATGTTTCTATTTGTTAAAGAAATAAATAATAAAATATATTGAAACATTGATTCAATGATTAATCTATTATAATTTATAAATATATATAGTAATTTCATCCCATTTCCACTTAATAATAGGTATATTTTTCATAAATACTTGGGGAAAATTCTATAATTTCTACACCTAGGGAAAACCCTGAAATTATACCACATAATCATTGATTTTCCACATCAGACTATACCACAAAAACTATTCCTTCAAATTTCATTTCAAAAATGGTTCTACAAGGGTGTATCGAAAAACTATGTCTGTATTAATGGTATATAAATTCAGATTTAAACTCAAGTGTTGATGGAAGATATAGCTGATATCGAAATTTATTAATTCCATCTTTATATTCAATGTTATAAAATTTCCTATCACTCAATTTATTATTATTATTAATATGTAATTGTTTAATAATTGTGATTTGAATATTTTGTATTTCCAAAAAAAATATGGTTATAAAATCATTTAAAAATGTGTGGTGTTTCTCGTTAATTAAATATTTTCATATATTACATTAATATATCCATGAACCATATATCCCTATCAATATTCATATAGTTTATGAATCCATGATATTTCCTGCTCAATTAATATGATACAAAATTTTCCACCCTTCTATGGTGTTGTATTGAAAAATAATAAATCATTAGTAGATATTTTGAATTCATTTTCCTCATATTGATTTATTATTATGAAAATAAGTATTTTATGTTCCTATGGAATATATATATCCCACTAAATTCATTAAAGAGATAATATCTCCATATCCAAAATGAAATTATTATGGATTCAAAGTCAATATCCTGAGTTGAATAGTTCTATTAATTTTTAAATTGAAATCATTAAAATTAAATAATATACTCCTTATATATAATGACACTACCATTTACCTTATTTTTTAAATCAAAAAATATTTCAAATTTATATTTTCCTAGTGATTCAGTAAAACTTTCTCCCTTAACCAATCAAAATTTATGTTCTGCAAAATTTAATTCAAATTTCTTTATCCATATTATCTGATCCTCTTTATGATTAATCATTATTAATGGGTTATAAAGGTAAGAATAATATGTTAAAAATCACTTATAGTAACCTAAAATTCCAATGTAACTGCATTCCTTTGTTATACTTGTTAGTGCAAGATATTGTTTGACATTCATTATCCTTACAACATGTATTGATATTAAATCTTAGGATATAATATGTCCCTTAATGGAATATTTTATATTCCAAAATTAATTCATAATACACATCCCATATTAATCCTTTTATAAAAAAAGTAGATAATGATTTGTAATTGATTTTCATAATCCATGTAGCATTCAGTGTTCACCAATATATCTTTAGAAACAAGTAAATAATTAAAAAATAATAATTTAATAATTTTTCAATATATATATAATAAAGAGTATAGTAAATAAATTTTTTTGACTTTATTATAAAGTCTTAATATCTATAAAAAATAATAAATTTTTTCTTTGGAATATGTTTCTTAATCTCTCCAAATTAATGGTACAAAAAATCAAATTCATTAATAAAATATTATTAATATTTATGAAGAATTCTGGAAAACACATAATCTCATGGTTCTGGATACCTTTTCATTATATTAAAGGAATTTATTTACATATAATAAATTCACATATTCGTATATCTACCATTTTTCTTAATGAAAATAATATGGTCTCACAAGGGTTAATTAATATACCTTTTGATTCATTTTTAACACAAAAAATATATTTGTTTCATAAAATCCACTAATTCCATTGTTTACAATATATAATATGTCTATTATATGGGTTACAGATATGGGATTTAATCAGTGGAAGACAATACATAATGTTCTGGTAGATTTAAATGTAATTCCATTGGAATTACATTAATTTATTCATGGGTAATAGGTACATCCTCAATTTTGATATTATAATATCCATTTATTTAATTATTATTCTCATCACCCCAATGAATATAATTAATAAAATATACTTTTGGTGGGATATATATGACACATATGATGATGTATCACCAAAAAAGATAGTTATTTCTACGTCATATTCATGATTTTTAATTTCCTTCTCAATAATATATATTATTTTTTAATATTTTGAAAGGAAATTCATATAATGGAATATAATAAAATCAAAAATTAGTATAAGTAGGGAATCTATATGTTTTATAATGGTAAATGATATACACATCAATGTTTTAGTGATATTTCAACAATGCATTTGGACAAAAAAATACATACATATAGTTTCATTGAAATCATATATTTTCATATAATGTATTGAATATATAAAAGAGTGAAATGATACAGAATAAAATAAATCATATTATTAATTATATGATTTGATTAATGTACCATCAATTACATTAATTAATATATAAACTTTTCCTTTTAGCCATAGTCTTTTCCATTGTGGTTTCATGTAACACTTCGGAAATTTCTAGGAATAATTACCTATTTATTTATAGATGAAGCATTGAACCACATATGTTTTTTTAATTTGAGTTCATTCTTTAGTAATATATCCCTCATCACTGAACTTGTTAAAAAGTTTCATTCCCTTCATATATTTTCCATGATATTTCATTCCTCAATGTTAAAAATATTTAAATTAATTATTTCTCATTATCTTTTTTGACACATTGACTTATTCTTGGTGATGATATGACATATACTTATATTTATGAACATTAATGATATATTTTGTAGAAAATTCTTCAATATTTTTATTGAATAAAGTAATATTCTATCATATGGTGGCACTTTTTGAGTAACTAGTTCCCTTAAAAGGATTACATAATGATCTTGGTAGAAATAGTCCATATTTTCTCATGATTTAGTACATAATACATAACATAACTTGATAATGTTGTATAGTTAACCTCATACACCATAAAATTTTCTAATTCATTATATAATAAAATAAGAAACATTATTTTCATTTTAGATAATTGATAATGAGTAAAATATTTAATAATAAATTTCAATTATAAACATATACATTCCATATGTTACATTTCTTCATCATATCGTGTATTCTGGATCAACAACCATTGCCGGCCAACAAAACCATTAAGGAAATACATTTCAATAATAACTTTTTCCCATGAATTAAATCACAATGATGTAAAAATCATTTCATGAATCAAAATCTATTTCCCTACTAACCATTCATTTCTAGTTTCACAAAATAATGAATTCTTCTATAACAAGAAATGACCTAATATTGGTTATCCATTCCATGGAACATTAATATTGTCTATATATACATGTATATTAGATATAACATAGTTATTGTCAAATTATATGGAGTCGATAAATTAATATCTACGGAAAAATGTGTAGGATTCCATTGTAAGTAAATACCTACATTTTCCACATGTATTGATTACCATTTATTCATTATGAGCCAACACTAAACAATAGATTATTTTATACATTAACTTTACCATTAAATCAGTTGATCAATGATACTTCACATTTGATTCCATGTTTTTTTAAATCGTCAGGAAGTATATCATGACAAATATCAGATTAGTCTCTACCCACATACCATAAATAACATGAGTATAGATCTTTAAACTCTCTATATTAAGGATTGATCATGATATTTCATGTCCAAACTTATGAATTTCATTATTATTATTATCCCAATTGATTAATTAATTAGTTAGAATATCCATTTTCAATTTTTAATATATCGTGAATTTTTTTTGGAATTATTTGATCATATTTCATTATATACATATTTACTTATCAATGATATTTCATGATAGGTTCTTTTATACATTAACTTTACCATTAATTTGATTTTTCCCTTATTTTCTTTCCATTACATAGGGTATAAAGATTCATTCTTTTAATTATTTTGAAGGATTATGATTTTTTTTATTATGTTTCATTATTACCAATGTAATATAGGTTAAATATTTGGAATATAGTTTTCCAAAACTACTAAACCGGTCAGTCCATTGGAATTTTGTTGCTTATAATCATTCAAATTTAGTAGAGTAGGGCACCAACTCTAGGCATCCATGGTCATGGCGTTACAGTGGGTGTAAATGAGAGGTTTAGAAGAAACCGTTAATATTAAATTTGAAAAAAATTATTACATAATATAAAATAATTATTAAATTTTAGGATGTGTATTGTGTAAAACCCAAATGAATACTTGTTTATGACTATGATATAGACATAAATAAAAGTTTCACTTTATGTTATGTATTTCACTAGTTTTTTATTATACATGATAATATATAATTTATTTTTTATCATCATTTAGAAATGGTTCCTAGTGTATGGAATGAAATCCTCACCAATACACAACATACAAATTGTATCAATGGTCATTTATTTTATGATCTTAATCCAATCATTTTACGGGAATTAGTCTCCAAAGAATATTCATCATACGAGGACATTTTATATTGTGATCATAATAAAAATAAATAATTATCTATATATTATGGATTATATTGAAATCCAGAGAAGAATATGGTGGTTGGTGCAAAAATAGATAAGCAAAAGAAGAGAATAAAATATTTCCTACATGATAAAATTGATGAAATAATCACCATGGTACATGATAAAAATGAATGGGATTTTTCGACAAGTGTGGAGTGAAAGGAAACCATTATTTTGAATTCATGGATAAGAAATAGTTTTTCATCGCACAATGACTAAACTAAATTTATATCAGACGCTATGAAAATTATTTTCTCAATTGTTAATGAAATCTAATTGAAATAGTAAAAAAACATTTTAAATCTTTTTCCAACACCATTGTTGAAGAGGAATAATTAACATTCCGATGTTTGGAATCTATAATTATGTAATTTTATTATTTTATCAGTAAGGTACTAGTCATGAGAATTATAAAATATATAATTATTGTACAATGGATATATTTAAACATTATTTGAATGGGTATGTTGTATCGAACATGGAAGAGATATTCAATTGGATGTTATAAATTTTGGAAAAATCATAGTTGAGGTAAAGATAACCCTTAAGAAAATTATGATTTTGAGGAAATGATGTTTAGATAAATATATTATTGATATGGATAAAATATATTTCATATTAAAAACTAACCTGAACTGATTAATGTTTTTTTGATAACAAGATTAATGTTATCATTTACAAAGTTTATAACATTTTTATATTTGAAGAGTATATCCAATAATAAATGTAATATTTAATTAATGGTGGTGTATGAGTTTTTTTAAAATATTTTATTGTAATTCATTTTATTAACATATTCACATATTTTTTATGTGATGATTAATATCAATATAATGTTGTTTGATTAGATTATTTTGTAAATTTAGTGACATTATTTATAATGTGTTGGTTCTAAATCATTTTTATGATTTAATTATTTATGAAATGGTTTATATTGATTATGAGATGTTGGTTTAGATGTTAATCTATTATACTAACATGTGATGAAAAATTATCTAAGAAGAAATGTGTAAATAGTTCAAGTCACAACCAATTGATAATATTGTATTTATAAAATAGAAACTTATATGTACTTATATTAAAATAAATTGAAATAATTACACAAATTTAGGAAAATGGTATTGAAAGTAATAGTCATATTATAATTATTTTTTATTATATTAATGACTTTTAAAAAATCTTTATTTTTTTTCTTTTAATTAATCAAATTTCATATTAATATGTTCCCAATCACTATTTATCAAAAAATGATCATCCAATATCCCTCCCATATCAATGCTTTCAACAATGTTATCATAATAGAAATATTATTTTTTTTGTTGAAATTCACATTTCCATTTTCCCCTTATTAATAATATGTTTTTAACACAAATTATGATTTTGGTTTCTTAACAATAGTATTCTCAAATATCAAACACTCAATTACTGAGACTTAGTTTGAATTGCGTGGAAGAAAATTAATATAGGTGTGGACAATGTAACACCACAATACATTAAAAAAAATTCAATTTATAATAAAATATATTTTTTATAGAATTATTTAGACACAACACCATGTTATTCATATGCTACACATAATAATGAGTTATCATTCATTACATTTGAGACTGATTTTTACCATTAATTTTTATAAATTTATTTTTATCTCCTAACTGCTGAAAAAGAATTTATTAATTAAATTAACTACATATTGAAATATATATATTATACATGAAATAAAATGTTTTTCAATTCATCCATTATTTTTTATACACATATAATAAAATCAAATCATGTTTATGTATAAGAATATGCATTTATAATGATAGTTTTAGATCCTATTAATAACATTCATATTTTAAAAGTAAACATAGATATATTTATTAATTTTACATTACAAAAAAACTTCATTTTATAATCATAAATTTCAAAATTATCTATGGATTATTTTTTTTGTTCTCTTATAAGAAGATGTATTTTTGATAAATAGTGAAAAATACTGCATTTTAATTTAAAAATTCTATTTTTTAATATAATAATTATTTTTATAATATATTTTATATTTGTTTTAAAGTTTCAGTAGATAAATTTACATGTATTAATCTAATTTTGGTCATTTATATCATTTTTATGTTTAAATTTGTTATAAAACATAGTTATCTTTTGACAATTTCGACAGTAAAACCACACATTCACGCTACATCTATGGGATTACATTTAAATTTAATTTTACATCTTATGTATATTAAATTTATATAATAATAGATGCATTGTTTTAAAAATTATAATATTTATATTATAATAATATCTATATAGTTTTGACCGAAATGATTAGTAAATATATTTGAAATTAATTAATATGATTGATATAAAAATTAGTTAATGTATTGGATTTTCTTTAATATAAAGGGATAAAATGACTAAGAAAATTATAAAAGAACATTATATTTCAATATATAGATTTTATAAATCATTTTTCCTATTTTAATTATTTATTAGGCATCATGTTCATGAAATAGACCTATATAATATGTAATGTAAGAAAAAAGATAAAATCCACGTTTCCTTCTATGAAGTCCAATAATGATTTTGAGAAAGGGAGATGTTACCTTGTTTTACTTACAATAATAATTTTAAAAAACAAATGAGTTTTTTAGTGATGATAATTACTAAATAATTTTTATTGATTAATAAGAAAATAAAATTCTTAATAAATTCCAATAAAGTGATTGTTTGGTTAATATTTAAATAAAATAAATGATGTATAAAATATTTAATCAAAATAAAATAGAATGACTTATTGAGTTCACAATGATTTTTTAGATAAGTCAGTAATGGTAAAATAATGTGCAATTAATATATTTTAATTTCATTATTTACATGATATTTTAATATTTACTTTTTTTATATAAAGTCAAAACAGAAATTAATGTTATTTTATAATAAATGGTAATTTAGAAAAAATATTATAATTATTAATAATATGATCTTATTGTAATTAAATATTCAGTAAAAAAACAAATCTTCAATATATGAACATATTTCCATTTTATAGTGATCATATTGACCACTAAATAATTAAAAAAGAGTTAACACGGTTTAGGGGAAAGTAATGTTTTCTCATGATACACGATTTAATGTTAACATTAATGTACAAAACATGTAGGGTTATTATTTTCTAAATAATATGTAATATTTATAATTCATAGGAAATATATTTTATAATAAATATAAATTGAATTTATTTTTGGTGGGTAAATTACATTGGATATAAATCTAGTTACTTTTATAAAATAAAAAATTGTAAAAGTGGTGAAACATATATGTTATGGAAATGAATTATAAAAATAAATTTTTTAATTTTTTATTTGAGTTTCATCTGGATCAAAAATTCATTTTAATCCATTAGTTATCGATTTTTAGGCATATGAGGTAATGGATACCTCTCAAGAGTGTTTACTATTTTATATTTACAATAATGCTACTTCACCTCCATTATAAAAAGGCATTAAATCATCATATTTCTCAAAAAAAATAAATATACTTTGTATCATCCAAACCCTACAAAATTTATCTGTTAATATCGCTACCCCACTCCTAGAATCTTAAAATTTGGATGAAATCAATTCAGGGAAGTCATTCAGTGCATACTAAAGCATGTTACATGAAAAAGAGGCACCATTCTTCAAAACTCATGATTGAATTAATTAATTCTCAAACAATAAATAAATCATAATAAATGTTCTTATATTAATAAAATAATACTAAATATACTAATATTTTTTATTTTATTTGTTCAATCTACACTTATAGACACTTCCATTAAATGTGCTATGTAATAATTTTTCATGTGTACGACAAAATGCCACCTCACGAAACATTTTCATTGGGTTTTACATTTACACCTCTCATGGTTTGGAATTATGAGAAAAAAAGTATTTTTATATGATATTAATGATATTTATCTTGTCTTAATACTTCAATAATTTATATATAACACATACTTCTAGGTTTAATATTTTTTGTAAATATATCATCATTGTTTGTGGATGTTTATTCTATTGTCTCTTCAATGCAATGTGATATATTGACACATTATGTGGAATGTATTAATGATGGATCTAATTAAAAAGATGTGAAATAAAATAAATATATTTGATATTCATGAAAGAATTTATATTCAACATATATAGTATATCATTTTTTATTAAACTTTTCAGACACTAAAAAAGTGATAACGTCGTTCGTTGATGTGTGGACTACTACCTCTTTGATGTAATGTGATTTATTTTACATGACAAAATCATATATATAAGAATATAATATTAAATAACATAGTATTAATGATATAATTAAATTTATTTTAAATTTAAATTTTACTTACCATCTTACAATAATGATCATTGAAAAATGGGAACTTCACTCATGAATATTTTCGACCAACTGTCTCTATAATGGTATCATAGGTTCATATTTTCATAACCATGTTTCAGGATTGGATTTAAAATCATATTTTATGTATATGTATGATAATTTTATCATAATTATTAATCTGGATATTTTTATATAATGATCATTTTGACCATATTTGAGCTACCACAGTCGTTTTTTACAGATGAACCAAATTTGGCCAAAACACCTAATATATTATTATTAGATTATGTAAATGTTTAAAACATTGTATTAAGTGAAATAAATATTAAATGAAAATAGGAATATTATTCTGATGAAGCTAAATTATTAACATATTTTTAGTATTCCTAATGATAATGACTCACATTACATATCATACTCAAGGTAAGGGATTATTGTGTCACTTTTTTTTCCAGGGGGATACACCATTTTCTGCTCATATTTATTTCGATAGGTGAATATTATTCCATTACATAATTTAATAGAATTATTCAATAATATTTCAAGGTATTTTATGTTTCAATTTGAAATATATCATCAATGTTGTTTGATTGGAAAATTTCTATGTGGTAAAAGTTACCTTTGAAATCTAAAATTCTTTTGTGATTATTAACATTCTCTTCAAATAATCACATTCATGTAATAACTATTCATTAGAAATTATATTCATTTTAATATCAAGATTGTTGAATTATGGATATTATTATTTCCTAAACTGTATATAATTTTTTATATATGGTGTTGACTTGAAATGTTATATATGATTTAATAGGAAAATGTTAATAATTATGTATCCATTACTCAATACAATTATATGATACAAAAAATGTTTATGATTTTAATTTATTATTAAATATAGGATGAATTTTTGGACAAAAATCACACTGCTTTGCGATTGGTTAATGAAATCCTCTCGATTCATTAGTAGTATAATTGGATTATATTAGTTGGTGACAAACCCTTTTTTTGTTTCTAGGAAAATTTAAATTTACAAGAAGATAGATCTTGTCACAAATATGATGATTTTATACCCAGATACACAAAATGTATAAATGATATATCATGACAGTAACTTTTGTAACAATTGATCTTGTTATTTCAGACATCCATCATTATAAATCCAGTCAATATTATCATTCTGTGTGATTATAAGATTAGATATAATATCCATGGATAGGTATTAAGATCATGTGATTTTAAATATATACTTAATTGATCGTATTTCATGTTTTAAAAATTATTATTTATTATTTATTGATTTAATATTTCACTATAAATTACCCTTAATGGTAATTTGAGGTCCCACATTTTTTGTTTCATTTCCCTCTGTAATGTTGTTTAATTCTTATAATGAGTTTCAAGGATGATGAATATTTTAAATTTTTATGTATTATGTATTTCATTTCCAATGTAAAATTATTTCCTTGTATGTAATATAGTTTTCCAAATCCTAAAAATTGATTAGTACATTGGAGTTTTATTCCTTTTAATAATGCTAATGAAATATTTTAAGGCACCTACTCTAAGCTTCCAGGGAAAGGTAATTAGAGGTGATTTATTTGAGATACCATTAAAATCATTGAATATATCTATTATAATAAATTTATGATAGATATTGTTATAATAAAAATCGAATAGTCCCTTATGGAAATCCAAAGATCCAAAAAAATCAAAGAAATGTGAATCAATCATATCCTCTAGGATATAAATAACACACTCATAGTGGCCATCTATCTATGGATGGTATGTTTTACAATGTTTAATCTGATCCCCCATTTCCCCTTTCATACTCATCTAGAACTGCATGTAAACAACGGATCCCTGTCATACAAAATGGAATAAAGAACCCCATGAAACCTCATTATTTCCAATAAATATAGGTTACATTAATCTTTTAATATAGTGGTTTCCCCGATCGATATAAATAAGATTATTTTCCTAATCAATCAATCACCATCTAGATTGATATTCTCCCTCACAGAGTCAATGGGAACCAACCAATAATTTATATGGATACTAATCCCATTTAAATTCTTGAACTTGAAATGTCTGGAAAAAACTATAGTTCTTTATGTTCTCTTCCTTTATCTATTGGCATGTGTAATAATAAGTCAAATAATAGAAAATGTTACAATTCATGATTGAACCCCACAATCACATTATCATATCATAATACATCATCATATCTATCAGTTTGGATTTACATAGACAACCATAGAATTGGAACAAAACTATTATTCATTTAGATTATTGGATGAAAAATCATCCCCAAATGTGAACGACAATATATAAAGATAGAGACCAACCTGAAATGGTATAATCATCATATAGGTTTCCTTAAATTATCTTGCACTGAAAATTTGAATTATATTCCTATATAATATACAACATCATAGATGATGATTCCTTAAAACATGACAAGAATTTATCCTAAAATTTCCTCCCAATTGTCGAAATGAGAATGAAAAAATGTCCATAGGGTTCCACCATTCCTTAGATTCCAAAAAAATCCTTTTATTGAAATTTTGAACTAAGCTATTACGAAATTTCATTCCACGTCCTCATAGTGTAGGTAATATTGAAGTCAAAATTTTTATGGTATTCCAACCATTATCTCTATATAAGATTCATGCATTTGATAGAGAATAAATCGCTTAAATTGTTATGATTAAAAAATACTATGGACAATTCCCTAAAAAGATAATGTTTTCCACACTTATGTTCATTCATAACTAATGAATGATCTAAATCATGAGAGAGGTAATTCATATCATGTGGTCAAACCTCTTGATGTCCTTAATCTACCACATGGTCATCATGCATAATCATTCAATTCAAACTAGGATCTAGAGAATCATAGAATACAAAAAAACAATTAGGTAAGATCAAAATAAGATCATATGTCAGAATTCTTTTTGACTTTTCAAATGAATACTGAAACATTAAAACCCATTTTAATTACATACCTTCTTTTAGTAAGAGTAAGAAATAGCGATTCATACATAAAAAACTCATGACGATCCATTGATAGTTTCCATCAATATCAATAAGACTCCAAATATCAATGAATTTAAAATATTCTTACCATAAAAAAAGATGATCTAAAAACATAATAGTGAATTGATAATCTATTATCTAAAATAAAATTAACTAATAAATTAACTAACTAGATCTAAAAATTTAATTTTGTAAGATTTCAATATAATCAATGATTTCTTAGGATTTACAGAATCAAACCCATGTTGGGCTCAAGATCATGTTCAGATCTCAAATATCCCAAAATATCATCCATGAAAACTTCAACAAAACTGTCAACATACTGATGGAATATATGATTTATGAAATCCACAAAAAATATATGTGTGTTAGTTAGAACAAATAAAAACATAAGATATTTATAAAGTCTATTCAGGATTCAAAATTATAGCATTGGTATACAAGACTTTGGAACATTGAGATGATGTTAACGAAACCGATGATCGTTGTTAGAAATGAACTTTTTTTCAATTAAAACAATCACAAGAATAATTCACACGAGTAAATGGATACTAATTATTAATCATAATCGAGTTATAATTTTGATAAATCATGCTCAATTAGAGTGATAGTCTACCTTCAGGGAAAAATGAACTGAGGATACACGTGGAGAAACACAAGGGAAAACAATACCCTTCTCCATTATACCATCAAATTGAACATTGTGTTATTTCGAATTCCCTATCACCACACAATATGAAGGTATAAAAATAGTATGTATTTGTAAAACCTTAAAAATTGTAAATATACTCCCCTCTATAGAGTACTACTGAAAAATTCTTATAGGAAAATTTTAGAAATGTCCTAGAAAATAGCGTGAAGATCAAAAAATGGAGAAACATATTCAGGTACTGCTACAATAAAAAATAATCTTTTCTGTTTTGGGTAGGAAAAACTTGCATGACAATACCTCAAATCACAATCTCACTAGAATACCCTTGTGATTTCAATAATTTCATGAAAAAATACCCAATGATAATAATTTTCATCCTCTTCATGACTAGAAAAAATTTAATCCATCATAATAATGCAATAAAAAAAATCTATATCATGAACAAGAAAATCCTAGACTTACTATACATCAGTTATAGATAGAGATTAAGGACACTAAAAATGATGATCTTTCTTCATTTATATATTTATTTCCATCTCTTTAATATTTTACATGAGTTCACATTGTAATGTTAAGCATATCATCAAAATTTACCAATATATATGATTTTATGGACATATATCAAATAGAGATATCTATACGAAGGATGAAATAATTATAGAAACCATCAATACCATTATACCCACTTATAACCCCACTAGAAACACATATACTACAAGAATATACTCCTGTATAAAGTATGTTTTTTGGATCCCAGTTTTATTTGTATCCTCTGACTATTCTGTATTATCCTTTGGAGTCGACGATCCGTGACAATATCGATGTGTAGGAATAGCCTTAATAAAAATGTTACAGAAGTCCACAATATCATATCTATTTAAATTATTTTTATTTGATGGAAAATAATTCTTATTTTTTCCAATATATTCAAAAAGATAGTCATTTAGAGTCACACCAGAATTTTTAACTACAAGTACAGAATAGTCATGCTCCTAAGAACCAAATCCACCACTCTTATGATGATCTAGCCACTTTCTATTTTTACCTAGTGCGCTGCTGAATCTTCTAATATTTGGTAAGTAAATGGAAAAATATCAAAATATTCATATATAATTCATATATTAATTTATATACCTATCCAATATCTCCACATAGGTCTAAATATTTAATATAAATACCTATTATATGATATTTCATCGTAAACACAACCGGTACTTCTGATATTTTAGATTGCCGTTCATTACAACCACTGGTAAAAATTATCCTTATCCTCAAAAAATTGGATTATTAAAACACAATATACTATCACTTTTGAAGTGAGAGTAACTCTAATACTGATGTATCATCAGGGAAACTAAAACAAAATGTATGAAGAATTGTTTCTTGAAACACATTCAATCCAAGATCACATACCAATCATCCTTTACCCTGGAATACCTCGATCCCTTTTTGTAACCTTCATATATGAACACATTGGACATTAACATGATACACTCAGTTGTATCTAGGAAGTCTATGATCTAATCGATCTTTTCTATCTAGTGCTTTTACTCATGAGTTTCATTCATACATTTGTAGCGTGGTTTAATTTCAAACAATAACTCATTTGATCGATACCATTTTATATAAAATATTTGTTTTACAACAACAAGTTAATTATTAATATGTGGAACAGTATTCTCAAATTTTATAAACCTCCTGTAAAATCACATCAATAAGAATTTTATAATGAGTAAGATTCCTCTAAGGATAATTAGATTCCAACATCCGGAGGAATTTGAAAAACATGTCTTGGAGAAATAACGATTCACGCAAAGAAAAAAAGATTAACTGAATATAGAAATATATTAGTTAAATATAGGAATCCTAGAATAAATAAAATATTATTAATATCAAAAAATAAAACATGATACACAAATCTCATGGAATCTTTAGTCTCATCATATTACGATATGGATACGCACTCCACAAAATATAATTCTAAAAACTAAAAAATTCATATCTCTAATATACTATACATACCAAGGAATGTAATTTTTGGCACAAACCACCACTAATACAAAATTGTGATGAAGTTAGCTAAATATTCTCTCTAAATTATATTTGAACTAATCATAAAAATACCCAAAGCGAATTCATGAACCCCATGGGCTGGCGAAAATATCTCAGGAAACTGATCATATGTATTGGGAATGATTTTTTTCAAATATGAATATACAACATGGAATAATTATATTTGACAATGAAAATTAAAGGAATGATAAATATATTCCATAGCTGAATCATATAGTGGAAGACCTAAAAATAAAGAGTATAAATAGTCTCCATTTAAAGGTACTACCTCATAGGACTACCAAATCTAGAAAAACCAAATACTTTATGTGAATTCATGGGAAGACTCCCACCATCTCAACACTTGCTTCCAAACTCAGCTGACAAAAAATCTCACCACCACACTACAGCTCCTTACCATTCCATGCATCGAATGAAATAACAGGGTCTAGAAGCATTCAAAAGTTTATATATCATGTGAGCTAATAGTCTCAATAAATATAACATAGTTTTTCCATATCAAGTATTTAAATAATTATCGAAGCATGATCAATAATAAATTGAACAAGGAATGAAAATATTTTTACGGTTTTTATATAAAAAGTGTTGAAAATTAATTTAATTTCCAATTTTTCCAAATTTCCAAATAAATTTGTAAAACGATTCAAAAAAATTCCTTTCCATATATCTCAGTAGATATATAATATCATAAAAAATTACGTATCATATATCATATAAAATCCATGAAAGTGCATCAAATATTGTATAATAAAAAATTCAAATCTGGAATCTTCCATGAAGCAGCACATCTAACATCTTGTAGGGGATTATAATAGTTCAAGATAGATAGGAAACAATCATAACTAACATAAGAAATAACACACACAAGAATACCATAGACATATGCATCAATTATAGAGATTATAGGAACACCGTAGAATCTAAACCTTAAAATATGTCTAATATGTCTTTAAAACAACAGTTCTAGAGGGAAGGTGAAATCCCTTTGAGAAAACTCATAGATAGTGCATGATTCCTATTAGTATATCATCTGCCAAAGTACCCAAGGCTTTCAATTTCCAATATTTTCCAAAAAAAATTATAAAAAAATTTCTTTAAACCATTCATTGAAAGAAACATTAAAAAACATTTCAATATTTATATAAAATCATGTTTGTTTTACTAAAACATGTGTGAATGCAAAATTTATAAAAACCTAGTAACACGTAGAAAAAATAAGTAAATCATAAATTTAAATTTCATGTAAAAAAACTTTTCATCAAAATATGAGAAATATAGTTCATCATCAAAGGCTATAGATAGAACCTCCTACCCCAAAACCTTGGTTGCACACTCATACAAAGAGGAACCAACAAGAACAATGTAGGCCATATAATTAGTCTAAATGTATCATAATTGATATAATTTATCATAATTATTATTTAATGAAGTAAAAACATTAAAAAATTCAAAAACACACTCAATAAACAACACATCCAACAAGGAAATAACCCTCGGAATAAGATCACACAACATATCATGAGTGAAACAATAAGATACAACACAATGAGTAATAAAATTAGATAATATAATGTAAAAACATTACTATGATGATGAGAAATTATGCATCCATATTTATTACTAACATGGAGAGTCAAAATCCAACTATAATGATGATCCAACACTGAAAAATCAATCTGTGTCGAATGGAGACTCCAAAAATCATTAGAAAATGTTTCTAGGTCAAGATACATGGGATATGCCCAAGAAAAAAAATAAAAAAACAACATAATGTCACCCTAATATTAAAATTCATTATAATTATTGGGTGTATAATCCCTTTAATGAATCATTAATCAACAGAGATCAAATAGTCCAAATCCCACCCAAATCTCATATTTATTAAAAACCCAATTTCTAATATTACATGACTTGTATCCTCTAAACAACATTTACTATCATCAAATTAGTAAGTAGGTTTATGAACTATTTTGTTTTAAATTAATCATTGTGAACTATAATTTCTTAACATGTAAATTACCCACAGATTAAAGAACTACAGATTCTCACAACAATACACCAAACTACCATAGTAATTATCTGAACATTTTGACATTACAATAACTCAGTTAGCATAGTTATACAATAAATATATTAATTCGAAAACACATACTCTAAAATTAGGTCACATTCCTCAATAAATGATCACTATCCACTTGATTCCTAAGATTCTCCAATGAAATTTTCAAAAAAAATATAGTGGAATAAAAATACATGATGGAATATAAGGGGATATTATATGGGTGGTGAAATATATAGGGATTTCAATCTATTTTTATCATTTTCAATCATATTCACATCACATCAAAATTTTATTCCCTCGTGTCCTTCCTTTCTATTCATAAAACATTTACCATTACCCTTAAGAAAACTTCCACCATGTTTCCTTTGACACTAAAAGAAAAAACTAATTATCAACATCTTCTCTCAAGGATTTTTAGTATTCACTTTTAATTCAATAATATTTTTTTTCATTACATAAATATGTATATGTATCCTCAAATATCATTCTCCATCATGATGGCTAATTAAATTATATTATCATAGTTTTTGATGTACCGTATATATAATAATATTTGAGGTGTTGACTTCATCCCACTAAAAAATAGGTCAATAATAATTTTAGGTTGGATGATTATTCCAAATGTCAACCTTGTAATTTTCAAAAAATTTCCAAATATGTACCAATAGATTCATCATCTGTCTCTTTAGCATAAAATAACTTCTTCTCCATTTTCATTTTAACAAAATGAGGTAATCCCTAATTTACAAATATTATCTTAGTTTCATCCCACTTCATATAGTCAATTTCTTTTTGATGCATCGTGTTCTTAGTAGGATTCTACCATTGATCTGCATCATCTACCAAATTATAATTATCCAAAATAAATACCACATTTTATTATAATCAATAATGGAAAATATATTTTCAATGGTACGGATATAATTCTTGGCCACTACTGAATATTGGATCCACTAAAATAGTGTGGACAAAACCTCATAAAGGAATCTATATAATTTTCTTACCTCCCTTTCTCAATTGGGGAGTCAACATGAATCCAATAATGGAAATGTAGTGTGTGATTAATAATAAATTTTACTTTCTAGCTCTTATATTATTTTATCATAATTGGATCATCATTTAATTTTCAAAAAAAAATCAGTATAAACATGATTACATTTCATTATATTCATTTGGTAATCCACAAAAATATATAATATCATAAATAATAATAATATTTTAATATTAAATAACCATAAAAGATCATTTATTTGATGTTATAACCATGAAACCTTTGTCTTTGACACATTAACATTGATATTGGTTAATCTTAATAGTTATGAATACATTAGTATTTTATCATATTCATAAACATTTCCCTACGATTCTCACTAAGGATTCCCCATACAATATTCTAAAGGATAAAAAACTCATTCTCTGGTACCAATTGCAGTTTCACAATTTTTCAAACTTAAATATCACATCAATGAATAATAATATCAATAAAATAACATAACAATCCATATTAGAATATTATTGGTCTAGTGTCTCTGGAATCATGGACACATAAAAAATTACTTCATAAATTATCTAAATTATATTATTTCATGTTCATAAAAACTAACAAACTTCTTATAATTATGATACATTATACCCATTTTCGTCACTTGGGGAATGGAAATATTCTAATGGGAGATATTTTTTGCTATGTAAGGGTGATCGGGGAAGATATCAATGATCATACAAGTATAACATGAACATTAGGGTATAGTAAAGTGAGAATAAAATTGAAAAAACATACCCTTTATTTCATTGATCATAATTTTTAGTGAAGTTATAAATGTAAGAAGATAATTTGACATAGAACATAATTCAATCTAATAACATAATCCATTAGACCATAAACTTGACCTGAGACATTGAATTTTGGCATATATATAATCATAAAAATATATGAATTGGTAGTTAGGACTCATTAACAAGACTATCATAATGGATTATTTTAAATACCCAATCCATAATAATATTAATGTTTCACTCACAAGAAGTTCATAGTAGATAGAGTACATTATTAATCTTGGTTCACACCCCATTCCAATCTTTTTTATCTCGTGATATATAAAATTTTACCAATGCACTAGAGAGATATTCTTGTACCTCAAATCACATAATGAAATTTATAATTGTGGTATATAAAAGATCCTAAAACATTATTCATATCATAACCCATGTAATGAAATAGGTTTCAAAAAAAATATATCATTTCAAAACCCAAGGAAAATAAATTGGTTTCAGAAAAATTTAATAAATTAATCATGACATATCTGAAAGAAAGCTATTGTTTTACGGAACATAATCTATTAATTATCATAATAAATATTGATAAATTGAAAAGATTATATCCTTGGATCTTATCCCAAAAAATTCATAATTCAATACATATGTAGTTGTCATTTATGAAAATAAATATCTTTAAAATGGTATTAAAACCAATATAAGAGAAATCCAATATCCATTTTAAATATATACATTTAAAATATATCAAACATCCCAGAAATATATGAATCCATTCTATTTCAAATACATATTGTAAAATAATAAATTTTGTTTCAAATCATTAATATTTCATGGTGGTTAGAATTTCAATTAATGTATTATATATTAATAGAAATATCCATTCACAATTTTGTAAAATAAACAATGAAGTCCCTTATAGGAAAAAAGTAGGTTTCATTTTAATCCATTTAAAAAAATATATAATTAATAAAAGTTGATTTCAAAAATTAATGGATAGTTGTAAAGGCATTCATTAAAAAAATATAAATCATAGAAAATGATGATAAAGGGTCCTTAACCAAAGAGATATACAATATTTATTCCTCAAAAATGTTTTTTGTGCCTCCTTAGTAATATAAAATTTGAAAATGATGGGAAAAAATTATTTAAAACCAGTAAAAATAAGTGAATAAAATTCATGATATTCCTGATATAAATAACCTAATATTTAATCATTATAAAATTCATCATAAATAAACCCAATAAACCATTATATTGAAAAATAAATCATTTACATAGAGTCACCCTTATTTTAAAAGCAATCAATCCTCATGTAAAATAAATTTGATCTTATTTGAAATATATATTGTAATTTTATTCTACTCCTCAGTGTCTTGAGATGGAGGTGAGATTTTAATAGGCCTTATGTGAAATCCCCATGATAACTAAAGATTGTAATAAATTTTGAATGGTTTCAATACATGTATGAGATGCTTTACCCATTAAGAATTAAACAACTAACCTACAAAAAATAACAAAATATACCACCATATGATTCATGATAACCATGTATGATAACTCAAAATTTCATATATCTAGATCATACTCAAATGAAGTGACACAATGGAAGACCACAACATCAGGGAAAACAACCGAAGATAAACTAATAAAACTCCAATATGACCACAATATTATTTGATCCATAAACAATAGGCTCCAACATCACCAAACAACCAATGTATCAAGAAGTTGTGGTAATCCAATGATAATTTACCTTTTCCCATGCCCTGTAGATGACTTCTACAAAAGCATCAATGTAACAAAGCAGGGGTGAGTACTAAAACTCAGTACGTTTTCCCCAATGACTTCCCTACTCACGCCACTACGATAGAAGAGTTAGTAACATTTTTTGAAAATCATTTATATAAAACAATTTTCAAAAATTGTTTAGGACAAAAAATAAAAAACCTCTAAAAATAGTTCATACCAAAATATAAAAATCTGTTATACCAAAAAAAATTCTAACAAAATATATTTTTATGAAAATATTTATATCACGCCTTAAAATCATTACATAAGTTCCGCTTGGCATAACCATTTCATTCCATATAACCATCCATGCACTCTTCAATAAGATAGTTCTATACTCATGAGTGGTATCTCACTATTATATCATGTCGTCACATGATAATTATATTCCATGTTTCATTACACTTGTGGCACTGAGAATAATGACATATTATAATGAAGACTCATAAATGCAATATGAATACACACACAAGTATTACCAACAAATTTAAAAAAAATGCCACAATCATTTCAATAAAACTAACAATGATATAAAACCCATTTTCTAAAAAACTATTTCACAATTCTAGAAATTATATATTTTAATATCACTATTTTAATATCAATATGCAAAATCATTTTTCACAATAATTCAAAAAATTCAAATTTTCATGATAAAACATAAGTCATCACTAAGAAATATTTATTCCACGATTTGAGGAACACTTTCATAATCATTTTCATCATACTATTTTAATTTAAATGAATCCAATTAATTATTTCAAGAGGACTCAGTAGTAAATTCTGATATTTCAAGAGTTTTGTAAAAAATGATAAACAACACAAAAAACATCACAGAACCTAGCTTAATCTCTGAAAACCCATCCTAGATATCATGCATTATCATTAAAAAAGATAAAACTACATATATTTATCATCCAAAACCTTAGATCTACTGAAAAAGGGTGTAGAACAATGAAATCTAGATATGGGGTGTAGATATAATAAAACATTAAGAATGATCAATAACAATCTCATACCATAAGGAATCAAATTCAAATCACCAACCGAATCCTTATGATCACTTATGGATCGTTATGAGTACATTCATTAATAATAGGATAAGTAAAATAATGAGTTGTTTTCCCATCAGGGTGGAGTCAAATAATGGTAAAAACATGTTAGACCACATTTTTTAGGATCTAACATTTACCCTATGAATGGTTTAGTCTCATGGTTAGGAAAATTGTGTTCTAAACATGTATTAGCCACTGGCATAAGGATGAAGATTCAAATGGACCCATTGAAATGTATCTATAATCATGCGCCAACCCTTCCTAATCTACTACATCTAATGACCGATGCCTTTTTTCAATGTTCATGGTTTTACCTATGTTGACATTCAATTTGAAACAATTGTGCACAACCACTGAGGCTTCTATATAGCTCCAAAAATATAAATACTATATTCCAAACTCATCCATAAATCAACCATATTATTTCAATACATAAAAAATAATAAATATATGGATACATATTCGAAACAAGGGTTCTCCAAATATTATATTAATAGTAATACATAAAATATCATATCTATTCAGTTTAAAAATACTTCAACACTCCTTTAATTAATAATTAAATAAAATTTTCAATTACATGTGATAATTTTTTGGTTTATCATAAGTTTATTAGTTCAGTAGTTCATGTACTTGTAATTGTACCATAGTTTCATTATATAAAAAAATTAATCCTCACAAAAATATCATATATATTCAGTATATACATGTTTATAGTCATCCATAAATGATAGAGAAAGAATAATGAATTCAATCCTTCACGGATAAGGAGGACCACATATACATATGAATGTTTTTTTTACTCATTGATAGATTGTAAATAATAAAAGAGAAAATTAATTAAAATTTAAGGATACGAAATCATGTTATATTTTTTTTAAATTCATTAATTCTATCCATATTACCATCCATGTAAGATGATAATGGAAAATGGAGAACATCCATTCATGGAGATGGTAGTCCACAAATACACATGAGTGAAGATATCATTTTGTATTGGCATAAAAGGTAAGTTGTTAGATGGGATATTATAATTTTATAATTATAATAATGTTATAGATATCACATATAATAATTATGTCATCACAACATTCATTTATAAATGATATTTATGTAAAACTAATAGTATCTCTATGTGTATACGGACATCCATATATATAGATGAGAAATAATTTAACTTCCCATTTGATGGAAATGAGGGTGAATATACCTGGATTATAAAAACAATTATTTATATTATCTATATTAATGTTATTATTTCATGATAAATTCTATATATTTGGATGAGTTAAAGAATAATTTTAAGAGAATTTTATGGTTTAAGGTGACTATCTATTATTTTAAGGATCATCTTTTGATCTCCACCCAAGGAAGATAGAGTTGGCCTATTGAGAATATCAAACCCACAACAAAATCACCAGTGAATTATAATTGTTTTTATATAGGTTAAGTTCAAAATTGATGGCTTAATAATATGTATTTATTGAAAGAATATGGTCCATTTTATAATTGAGATAAGAGGCTCTCATAGAAATTCTAATTAATATTAAATTAATATAAATACAGTTTCAATAAAAATAAATCAAAATCGATAGATATATATGATATGATATGATATGTTTTCATCCCAATACATCAATTTTACTTAGGAATATTTTTTTATTCGTTAGAAACATTATCAATTTTACAAGCCCATGGTTAACCAATTTTATTTTTACCATGGTAACAACCATTAAAATATAAAAAGGGTTTATATAGATAATTATAATGTTAAAATTTTACAACTAAATGTCATGTTATTATATTTTGTACTCTGTTATATCTCATTGGTCTTATTTCATGTATCTTATTCATTTTAAATAATATTATAAAATATTATTTTTATAAGTTGTCATTATTTTCAATTTTGTCTTAGTTAGTATGATATAGATTAAAGGACATAAAGGAAATATTGGAATTCCAAAATATTATTTTATGAAAAGGTTAATTTTTTTTATTATCATTTTTTAGAAAACATTATTTTTTTAAAATATATTGCTTTTAATATTTTTAATATCATTTATTCAATTTTCCATTAATTAGATAACTACTATCATAAAGTCATGTAACATTTTCAAGAAATTATAAAATACATAATTATAAAAAAAATTATCAAAATTAATATATTTTTAATTTTCAAAATATTTCTATTAATATTCATTTATTATTTGTTTTTATACCTATGTGAACGTATATTAGATATTTTGAACTTAGAGATTGAAATTTTGTATCTCTCAATGATTTGAATAATATATATGTAATTTTAATAGTAGTGATTCTATTAAATAAAATTTCTAGACAAAGTTGAATATGGCTAAATTTCATTCATCCAATAATAATTAGAATGAAATATTTATGTCTTCAGAAATTAGTTTTAATAGTATATTAACCAAATTTATCATTTAATGATGTTA
The DNA here is from genome assembly GCA_963277665.1 of Viscum album. Taxonomy (NCBI): domain Eukaryota; kingdom Viridiplantae; phylum Streptophyta; class Magnoliopsida; order Santalales; family Viscaceae; genus Viscum; species Viscum album. The sequence goes on along the minus strand of OY728163.1, from coordinate 1,701,165,551 downwards.
TAAATTTTACCACTATTAATATTATGATAGGTCATAAGTGGAATGATTATGAATATTTAAATTATAACTCTTGATGAAATATATATAATAATTTTATTGAATGAAATAAATATAAGTTAAATTAATTATCTTTAAAATAGGAAACAAATGTGACAAAAGTGTTTTTTTGTAAAATTTAAATTTTAAGAATAAAAATTGGGATACGCTTATCCAATTATATAAAAAAATTATATATTTGTTAAAATATTATATTGAAAATTAAATATATGCATTTTATTAAAAAATAATGAAAAATATATTATTTAATCATATTATAATAAAAATTCATTGCACCCAAAGAGATTATTTTTCCAAAAAATGAAACATTTTTTATCAAATGAGTGTTTTTAATCAATAGATAACAAGTGAGATAACTTTATACAAATGAGAGATTAAATTTTTCAAAATGTAATTATCCATACACATTCACTCCATAATAATGACTAGGTGAAATATCACTTTAAATAAACATATTTTAATAGTAAATCAACTTTCAATTAAACATCTTTTTGACTCTACTAAAATATTTAAAAAATTAAATTTTTTTGGAAAATGTATTTAAAAATATCATCTGTTGTTACACAAAATATGTAGAACAAAAGGAGTTTTAGTAATAAATGATTAAAGGATAAAATTACTCATGTTGAATAAATATATTTCTGTTGTCAGTTTTTCTAGATGTTAAATGGTTCCATCATCATTAGTAAAATGATCTTTAAATAAAAATGAAATACATTTTGTATAAATAGATTTGTACTATTATCTTAAATAAGGTAATAACATTTATTAAATATGGATATACTTTCTGAATTAATGTCTTCAGTTCAGAAGAATGTTCTCTTTTGTGGAAACAAAATTATATGATGACCTTTGTATTTCCCTTTCCAAAATCTTAGTTGTATTTTAATTAATCCTATTTATTACATGGGATATCAACAAAGGAATTTTTGAATGAAAAAAGATTCATTACTGTGACCAATATTATATTTCTAATAATCATTTTATTTTAGGTAGTATAATGTAACTCTATGATAAATTTAAAATATCATAATGTTAGTTAGAATAGTAAATAAAAAAATCTCAGATTAAATGAATCGTGATATAAAAATTAAATTTAAATAAATAAATGTTATTAATTTTTCCTAATTATTAAAATAATAGTTATAAATAAGATTACAGTTTTTATGAAATATATATATTTGACCTATAAAAAGTTATTGATCAATTAATAATAATAACCCAGTATGTAATTAAAATATTTTTATCTACAGAAAATACATTTCCATCATAAATGATATATGTTATTGTTTTATTGAATATTTTGTTTTTTATTAATAGAAATTTTGACATGTAATTTAATAAAATGAAATTTATTTTTGGATTCAGCATATCAAAAAATAACTATGTTGAAATTATTTTATTTTTATCAATATTTCAATTTTTTTAGAGTTGTTTAAAATTAAGATTTTTGAAAATATATTAATTATTTATAAAAAATTATGTAGATTTAATGCCTGATTATAATTTTAATTTATTGTAGTAGTAAACAATTCTTATGTTAGATTAATTTTTTCAATAGTGTATACCACACACTAAACAATGAATAGTAGAAAATATAATACCCTCATACATTATGTTATATTTATTTTTTTATGTTAATGAATTTATTTACTATTATTAATTACACAAAATAAATAAAGTACCTTTCATTAAATGAAATACAATGTTTTTAAAATGTTATATTGAATACTGTGTTGAGCTTTTTTTACATGCATCATTGATTTTAATCAAACTGTGAATGGTTATTCAAATATTATTAACTAATATAATAATTATAAACTAGTCAATGAAATGGTAGGTATTAATAGTGATATGTGAATTATGAAAATTTTGGTTATATATTTATTATAAATAAAATATTAATCATTTAGAAAAATTAATATTTTTATGAAAAAATGTATTTTTATGAAGGAAATATAATTCATGTAGTGCGTAGAAAATTTAAAATTAATTTCAAAAATATTATAAAATTTAATTAATAAATCTATGTTCATTTTGAAAATTTTATGAAAATATCCTTACGGTGGGTTTTTTTTAGATTTTTTTAAATTATTTTTTTGATAAAAAGAAAAAGAAATTCTGAATTTTATTTAATAAAAATCAATTTCATTTTAAATAATTTATAAATATAAATTTCATTTTATATTTGTTTTTAGATATGATTAATTTATTTCTATATCAATTATTACAATTTGTTCCAATTTAAACTCCCTAATATTTATTTTTTATATAAAAACTATGTAAACATTTTAACATTTTCTATTTAAAACTCATCTTTCCCATTACGTGTGTGGGATTAATTTGAAATTAAAAATTTTCAATTCTATTAATTTAATGTGAGAAAATATATAATATATTGGTAATTATTATTATTTTCTACTTAATAAGGTTAAAATAATTTTTTACCATAATTCATAGTGAAGATATAAAAAATTATTAATAAGAATTCGATTAGAAAATAATTTACCTCAGGTTAATCTAAGGGGATAGGGGTATAAATTACCAAGAAAAGTTTCCAATATCAATTATATATATATATTGGAATTTTATATTTTTTTCTATAATGATACATTTTAGATATAGTGGAATGATTATAAATGTGGTATGGTTGAATATATTCAAACAATTACAGGTGTTCCACTCACCTCACATATAAAAGGCCAGACACTATCATCTCTTATTCACAATATAGATCTATTTTTATCCATACAAGACATTCTTAAATCAATAAACTATATATTTCCCCTTATAATATAATCATTATTTTGGGTGAAAGGTCATCACTTAAATCATTGTGAAAAACCTATGAACAATACAAGAATAAGAGGAAAATTTCTTCAATATGCATTTTTATTTTATTTATTCCTCTAATGAAGTTAATTATTATTAAAACATGATAACATAGTTACATAATTGTAATACATATACTCATTTATTTTTATGTTATTTTAATGTCTAATAAACATATCCATTTCTATCAAATGGTTTATGAAAGCATCATTCTTATGTACAAAATACTACCACCTCATGAATTGATGTATTATGCTTTTTAATTTCTATCTCTCATAGTGGGGTATACTGATGTATCTAAAGAATATATATTATAATTATAGTATTATAATTCCTTTTGAGTCATTATATAATATATTCCATTTTAATTCCTATTCATTAGATGATACAAGAACATTGTTCATGTGAACTATGGACTATTGGCTCATAAAACTATGTGATTAGTCATTCAAAAATTCCTTATATGGAATACAATAATTACGAAGTAAATTAATACAGGCTATATAACTGAAATTAATATTATATTAATACAATATGTATCATTTTAAAAATATAATACTACATATTTTTTTTCATTTAAGACACTGAAAAATGATAACATTATTCATGTACATGTGATCTAACACCATCACAATAAAATTTAAATCCCCTAGCATAAAAACATTTAATGTATGATGCCGCATCACATTAATATTTTATGGTACTGCTAAAACAATATTTTCATCATGCTTTATATGGGCTTTTTTTAGGGAAGCATGATGTGATTTTGGAAAAAACAAATTGATCTATTGGATTGTGCCTAGAGGGTGTACGTGTTTCCCAAAGCAAGTGACCTACTAGTAAAATCCATGAATACCCCCATAGAGATTCTATTCATGGTTAGGGAATGGTTAAGAATATTTTTCACCTGACAAGGAGAAACATTTTAACCCCCCCCCCCCATTATAGGGGCACATCTAGGGCCCATAGTTTGACAAACTGCGGCCTTAACCAACTAACCTTGCTGTCATTTTTTATTATTCAAAAAATTAATTAAAAATACCTAAACATTGTTTTTCCATTGGTCAAGAAAATCTCAACCTATAATTATTTCCTTGGACATTAGGGCATTCAAGGAGCCATTTTGGCTCATCCTAACCTTATTTTTTGACTATCAATGCATGGCGAATCACATTCAATATCCAAATGTAATTTGAATATTTACTTGTTCCTTATCTCTTGCAATATTCACCTAATTTATATATGGTTTATTAGATACATGTGTTGTTTATTTTTTAAATATACTTTGTTTTAGATCTTGAAACTATATTTGTTTCACTAATCTCCACAACTGATATTCTTCGTAGGAGTTTCATGTTATATGTTTTGTGTTTCTGATCCAATGAACAACAATATGTAGTTCCTTTTATGTTTTTCCATTTTAATAACCCTAAATTTCATCATTAAAATTGAATCTCTTTATCTAAATTAAATTACATGAAATTGGTGTATTAAAAACACAATTCCATTGAATTGTGTATTTGAATTATATTTGGCATGAAAATATGGTAAATCCCCCAATTACATTGAATTGGGGCATTCAATCAAATTTTATGAAAATTGTGGAATGTATTTTAGTATTATAAAATTTGAAAATAATTTAAAATTATTATTTTAGATAAGTGGATTGAATTATTTTCATATAAACATAGATGTTTTATCTTGGAAAAAGGAACGATTTTCTTAAATATCCATTATTGATCTAAAATGCTGATTGGAATATTGAAATGAAAGAATAGTTTAGTTTAATTATAAATAGATTCAAAGTAATTTTTCCATTATTTATTATTGTCTTATCACATTTAATCCTATGAAATTATTAAGTTTTTATGGGAAAACATGATAAGATGGATATTACCTATAAATGGATAGATTCTTTACAACACTACCATAAACATATAGTATGATCTTATCCCTTGTGAGATGTTGTCCACTCTTATTTGTATTATATCAGAGACATGTTTGTTCAAATTATTGTTTTCATTATAAAAGTGAGTGAGGATCCCATAACCAAGAACTATCATTCCTCTTTCCATATTACCATGTTGCTCATTATTAAAGCATTTATATAAATTCCATTACTTGTAAAAAAATTAAATATCCCGAATGAATTTATATAATGTTTTTAATATAAAATCTATATTAAGATATTATATAGAATTATATTACATCAATTTAAATGTAAGGAAATAATATTTTCAATTTTTTTTTGAATATTCATTCATTTTTATATAAAATAGGAATATTTATTTGGTTAATTAATTGTGTAATTTATTATAGAATACATATTTATATGATAATATGATTTAATCAGACACCCAACTTTTACCATTTGATATTTTTTATATTTCCACTTTTTAGGAATGAGAAAGGGGAATAAACCACTTTGAAGAAATATTTGATAATGATCATTAGGATTGGAGTGTTGTGTCCATTAGTAAATGGAGTTTTTCTCTTATTTTCTAGTACTTTGATGGTGTACTTTGGGTTTTTATAGCAATATCACATATGATAATTTTTCACCTTATATTGAGTTCTTTTTTCGTAATTAATTGTATCTATTGCTTCTATTTTTTTCTGTCAAATTGTTTCCCAAATTAATATTGTTTTATTCTAGTGGATTTTTTCCAACCCCTGGGGATCGAGAATTCCATTCAAATGATGTCATGCTCATCCTTGAAAATAGGGTATCATGGTCTCGATAATGGTTTGTGCCAAAGTACTATCAAATGGAGGATCATAATCATTCCTTGATTCCAGTATACATTTGTGTAATATTTTTAGGACATAGGAGGTAGTTGTTATTTAGTGTATGTCTAGCTCTAACCCAATGTGCCTTAATTTCCATGGGGTGGTTTGGGATAGATGAGTTGTTGATTTTTTATATTATTATCCCTATTTTTTGGATATTAATCTATGTATCTTTTAATAGTTTGTTGGTATTAATTTCCGTTGTAGTTATATTTTAGTGTTAATATAATGTCTTCAATGTTTACTTTTATTGTTGTGAATAATCATGCCTCCCAGAAGATGATGAAATAGAATCCTAAAGGAAGCCGAAGTTGATCGTCAAAGGGAAAATAATGTTAAGGATTAGAATCTGGTTGTGGTTATTGTGCATTTTTTCCATGTACTATGACATGCACAAGAACTCCTTCCCCAAATGGATTTGGCATTGTAACAATAAAATGATTTTTTACCGATTCATTCTCCGGAGTTACTAAACTAAAATCCACATTCATTGTGAGACTCTAATAATCATAAACTAGTTTAGGATTGGTTAAAGGATATCATGCTTATGTGTGAGTTCTTGGGAACTCTTAGTGAGATTAAGGTTCAATGTCCAACCATAAACCTAGAGAAACCAAGCCATAGATGGTAGGACATGATTGTGACAAAAAATAAGAATGATGGATTAAAGTGGAATGACATTAGTTTTAATTTCTTGAAAACTTCAATCATAATTATATGGGGTTGGATAAGGATTTTGATTTTTATAAACATGTTTAATTTAACCAAACCGTGAGAAAATTTCAAATTTTATTTGCTAAGCATATACAATTTTCACCTGTGATAGCATCATATGATAAGTTCAAGACTTGTTGGTTTGATATGGTTCTTTCATCTAATATTAATTTTAATGTTTTCTAATTGAAGGTATCTTTTTTTGATGTTTTAATGGATAGATCTTTGTTGTTTGAAATGGACCTAGATGGTATGTTAGGGTTAGTGGGATTTCATTTTTTCCTAGTTATAGTTATTTTTGTTCCCTATAAGGGAATAATATGCAAGATTATTTTAATGGTGGATCATGATTATGTGCTTCTTCTAGACCTCCTATGATTATTAGAATAGTCTATTTGATTTTTTATTAGTATTGAATGCCTCAAAACTCAAAATGGTTTTTCATTAGGGCACCCAAGTTATGGGGTTCTTGTGGACACTCACGTCACTTGAGATAGTTCATCTATGTATATTCCACATTGTGTAGTGTCATGATATAAAAATAACCTAATAAAATTATGGGGAAGTCATATGTATCAACTTCAAAACATTTATAGAAAATGGAATATGAAACATAGCTTCATCACGTAGTGTAATTGTCTTGATAAAAATAAGATATGGGTCCAGTGACTTTGATATATACCATTAATATAGCATCATCACTAGTGACAATATTATTTGATAGTATTAGAACATATTAATTTATTTGAAAACATTTTTGGAATCTGGTTAATCTTCTTACATATATTTTGTCTTTTATGATGGATGTTACTACACACCTCACAATTAAGATAGAGCATGTTCCTCATAGTCCTGCTTTTGTTTTCTAATTATCAGATATCATGCATAGATGGGATATTCAGGTTCTCAAAATTAATCCTCTTAAATTCATTTTAATAATTAATTGGATTATTTCCAATAATGCCAGAATTTATGTTTATCATCTATGTGTATGTTTTACCAAACCTAATTAGGATTCCAACTCATTAAAGGAGAATGAGATTGTGGTCGAGTGGAGTTGGAACTTCTTATCCAACGTTGGGGAATGTAATATATGTGTTATATTTCCACCAGGAGTGGGAATCTTTTAGCAGTTATCACCATACAATATTATTCTATTTTCCCATATTATTTATTCTTACGTCTCTAGTTTTCCACTTGTATAGGAGGTATAATTTTTTATTGATTAAGTACCTAGTACTCAGCCAGTGTCAATTATCCCTTAACCATTTGGAATTATATAAAATGAATTTTGTTAATGCTCAATTAGATGTTCATATGTGTGGGTTTTTCACCTTGGATGGACAAATATATTTTTTAATAATGATTATGGGCCACTTTTCATTTATGTTGATTATATAAAACTCAATTGTGTTATGGTGAAGAATAAATTTCCCATCCCATGTATTTATGATAAATTTGAATATCTAAAGGGGTAGATGTGGTTCTAGTTGTTTGATCTTTGATATGGATATAATATGTTGAGAATAAAAGAATATGACATCCAGAAAATTGCATTTTAGATTTGGTATGACCACTATGAGTACCTTGTAATGTCATTTAGTCTAATAAATGCTCATTCACCCTTTACAAATCTAATGATCTGGTTCATCCTATAGAATCTTGATAGAATCTTATTATTATGTGTGGATGACATTCTTCTAGACTCAATATCAGAGGAGAATTTTTTTTGTCATCTACTAATAGTTCTAGAATTTTTGAGAAAACACCAAATTTAGACAAGATTTCAAAATGTGATATTTGGATCATGGAAGTAATATTTTTAGGACACATGGTGTCAAAATATGGTATGTTCGTTTATGCTAATATGGTGAATGATTTAATGACATGGAGAAAGAATATATTCTTTCTGAGATTCAGATTATGTTGTGTTAAGACAGATATTATCAGTGGTTTTAAATGGTCATCACAAAGTTTTCATCTCCAATTATTTCACTAACTTCGAAGAATAAAAGATTAATTAGGATGAAGAATCTCATTAATATATTATTGATTGGAATGTATTTTGGCAACAACACTAATGTTAAATATTTAAAAGGTCGGCAGGGCTATGGGTTCAACTTTGATATAGTGGGGTTGGGTTTTGGATGTGTTTTTATGTAGGGTGATAATGTCATCGCTTATGGATCATCGTAGCATCAACCACATAAGAAGAATTATTTAAAAAATGTCCCTGAACTCGTAATTATGATTAACATGCTCAAGAGTTGGATGTATTTCATTTATGAATAATGGTTTACCATTTATTCAAAACACAAGAGAAAGATCTATATATTCTCTAAAAAAATCTGAATCTTCTCAACTGGTGTTGGGTAAAAAACATATAATATTCAGACATTAACATAACCTATACCCTGGGAAAAAGGAATGTTAGCAAATATGATTTGAGAATGAATTTTATGGACAAGGTCATGAAAGCATCATTAGTAGAGGTGAATTTAGTGGATTTTTTACACATTCACATATTATTGTATGGGAATTTTGGGACAAGGTATCCTTGTATGGTGTATAGTTGACAGTTTCACTACTCACGATGACTATTAAGGAACAATAGCTAGATGAAGAGTTCTATATCATTAGATAATCTCATATGGTTGGGAGATAATGGATTATTGGACATTTTCCATAGAGGGTACTATATGTTATTAGAATCAGTTTTTTTGTCAACTAGGAATGATTATATGGTTGTTTTTAAATATTCCCAATTAGAAATACACCTAGGAACCATGAATATTTTCTATGAAATTTGATTTCAATTATGGAGTCGATGTGTGAGGTGTGGATTTGATAAATTTTCCTCTTATTATTATACATGAGAAAAAGTCGAAGATTAGAATTATAATCCATTTTGATTTCTATACCCATATTAATTAATGACATGTAAGTGTGTGGAGATACTATGGAATAAGTTGTTTTGTTTCAATGTACCCAATAAAAGAAATATATGATATGCATTTTGATCAATCATCTAACTCAATCAGCATAATTAATATCTATTATAGATTCAACCAAATTGAAGGAGTTGGAAAATCTCTATGTTTTAGAGATAGTTCATTTTAATGGAGTTATATATGTTATTGCTTTTTATTGATATCCTTGATTTACATATTTTTTTGGAGAGGCATTCAACTAGCACTGGGATCTCATGTTCATTTGGGTAAGGCATGCCATCTATAGAGACATGGCCAGAGAAAATAACACTAACAATTCCTTACGATAATATTTTCACTCGTGTTCATGAATATAGTTGGTCTTGGAATGACTATTTGTGGCTAGTTGAGATTTCATATAATAATAGTTACCTTTCTATCATAATGTTGGATCCATTTGATATATTTAATAAACAACCTTGTAAATATCGGTATTGTTGGTCTTATATCAGTGAATGTTCCATGGTTGGATAGGGCATCATTAAATATTTGAAAATAAATATTAGTTTGATTATTTAATGATTTTTTATGTCACGTATCTGATATAATTAATTTTATGATCTTGTCCATTATTTTTGGTAATTATTTGTTAGTGATTATGTGTTTATTAATGTTTCACCTCAGATGGGTCATCGATGACATGGGAGGATGAGAAACATTCTCATTATTTGGAATGACATTTAGAGGATGTTGATAATGTGGTAAAGTCTCCTACCATTTAACACTTACACTTTTTTGATGGATGATATATAATGTGATCCATGTATCTCACCTAAGAAAGTATAATTCTGATCAATTTCCTATTCTAAGAAGGAGGGATATTGTTTTCATGCATGATTAATCTACGATTGATAATGGTGACATGATATTTGACTCTAAAACCAAGGTTCAACTTAAGGGAATGATATATTATGTTTGATTGCTAAAAAATCATTTTTTAGATACTCATGAAACATGGAAGAGAACCATTTCTTTACATGACACATGCATCACTCCATGCGATATTATGTATGATTGTTGATAATGTGGAACCATTTTTTTCAGATACTCATGACACAAGTGACTCTTCATGCTCTATGAGAACCATTTATTCGTGAAGCTGCTACGTGAGACCCGATGCTTCTTGAAGTCACTACCATCACTGAGCACCTTTAAAATGGAGAGTTGCATATCAAACTTTTCGGGCTGGGATGTCTGCATTTTCCATTACTCCCTTATGGGCAACCACCTTCCAACACTGGAATACCATGATTTGAGATACTTCTCTGTACACTGTTAAACAACTTGAGTCGACATATTCCTCTTGGTTAATTTCACATTTCAGGAGTGTAGATTCTCCTTATCAATTCCACGAGTACCTTGATTCGAACTATTCCTCATGAAACTCATCAATTCCCAATCAATCATCTTCTATGCCAGGAAGAACCAGAAAGGGCCTCCCTTATGTAAGTCCCAACACAAACCATTTCTATGTGGCTTATGCCTAATAGTCAAATCTACATGGCTACAAGTTGTAGTGAACCTTATGTTCCAAACACATGATGGCTCTTGTTCCAAACATGAGATTCATTACGATCTAAGCATCAGATGCCAACAGACCATTATACATGACTCTAAACAGTAGTACTCCCTATGATCCAAAAATAGGACACCTCTTGCTCCAAACAAGAGAAGCCTTATGCTCCAAGCATGGGATACCAACAGTTCATTGTATATTACTCTGAACTATAGTATGACCCATGTTCCATACATAGGATGTCTATTGCTCCAAACAAGAGATTCCTTATGCTCTAAGAATGAGATGCAAATAGTCATGTCTACATGAATATAAAATATATTGAAGACAATGTTCCAAACCTACGATGCCTCTTTCTCTAAACAAGAGATTCCTTATGCTCTAAGCATGAGATGGATAATGTCCAATCTACAAGACATTAAACTGTAGTAATTCCTATATGGAAATCATAGGATTCCTCTTACTTAATATAAGATATTACATGTGCATCATGATTATGATGCCAACTGTCCACTTCACATGACTATAATCTGCAGTATTCCTTATGTTCCAAATATAGGATCCCTCTTGCTCAAAACAAGATATGAATTATTCTCTTGGCATATGATGCCAATAGTCATATCTACAAAATTATAAAATGTAGCTTTACAAATCATTCCATAATAGGATTCTTGTTGTTCCAAATAAGAGATTCCTTATGTGAAAATCATAAGATTCCTCATGCCATGATTTCAGCTCCATAATATCAAGATCATTAGAAACTATTCAAAAATACCATTACACCACCTCACACTTTGTGTCTCCTTCATTCGGATCATCATCCATTTCCATTTCTGAAGGGACCCCCTAATGGTCTTTTCCCATGCTACATCACTCACCTATAATCATGGGCCAATGCCCTAGAAGACATTAGATGACACATTGAGTCAGTTTTTGTGATTGAACATTGTCAACAGTCGACCCTAATTTGATTTTCCTTGTTCCATGCTAATGCGATATGGATGTTGTTTTCTCAACAAAGTCAATAGTTATCCATCATTTCCACGCTACCCCCACTGTGTTTCGAATGTCGGTCATGTGATTAACACTTTTCATCTGTTATTGTTCGGAGTGATTCCAACACACAGCGCATTATAACTCTTGTGCACTAGCGCATAGGTGATGGCCTCAACCAACAATGGGTTGAGATTACCTCATGGCCAAACATGATGAAGACATTACGAGCCACTTCATTGTGTGAGCCCAACTCACCATTGTCACTCCATAGCGGAACCTGGATAGCTTCCTTGTGTAAACCCCATATAGAATTTCCACTCTATAGCTACACCCAGGCATCATACATTCCTTATCCCCATGCAACGATGTTGTACCATAGTGGCACCAAGACAACTTCCATGTATAATCCACATTCACCATAGCAGCTCTATAATGGCAATTGGATAGCTTTCATGTGTAAGCCCCATTCACCACCGTTCATGGATACACCTCTGTGTCGTGATTGTCAGGTCCTTTCTGCCTCTTTTTACTCAAACAGAGCATGAATTTTGTGTTCATAGAGTAAGTATTTGGCCAGGAGATCCACTTTGGGATGCATTAGAGTGTAATCCCCACAACCCTCTCATGAAAAACATGGAATTTGATCCTTATCAAGACAATGTATGTTGGAACACTCGCTGAGGTTCATGATCACCATCCATTGGTTCAAACCCCATTACGTTGGATCCCACTCCACCTGAACTATGTGGACTTTGAGCTTTGCTAAGGCAAGGTATGTTGGAATCCTCACTGAGGTTCAATCCCAAAAACCATTGGTCCTGAACAACATCATGTCGGTTCACCAAACCATCCTGAACTACATGAGCATTCATCCATGTTTTCTAGATAGGGTTTGTAGGAATCCTCCCTGAGGTTCATCCCCATTCAATGGAAAGCCGTTTTCAACCCTCTTTAAAGGTAAACCATCGTGACCCCAATTCAGTGGTAAGTGGAGGTTCATTCTCATTCAGCGGTAATCAATTGTAAACCCCTTAAGTGATAACCCATTGTCATCCACATTCAGCGGTAAGCCATTTTCAACCCCATTTAGTGGTTAGCTATTGAAGTCCCCCAATTTTCGGTAAGTCGTTGACGTCACCCATCGATAGTAAGTCATTGAAGTCCCCAATAGACGGTAATCCTTCTTCAAATGAACTACATGGACTTGATTCCCTACTATGGTGATTCATTGGAAGACTACCTGAGGTTTAATCCCATCACTCATGCCTTATCTGAATCGATCCCATGATCTCATGTGTTCCGGGTAGATCATGCCTCATCCGGGAGGTTATATTTCCTCTAAACCACATCCATGTGTCCATTCGCATGGGTTTCTCCCTTATGTGACCAATTCTGCATCTGAACTACATGGACTTTGATTCCCTTCAACATCGATTTTTAGGATGTCTATTCAATGCTCAAGCCCAACATCACTGTCATCCTCACATCAGTTTCGTCTCATTCTCCCTCCAAACCATTCAACTCTCCATAATCCATCCTAAATCTTACCTGGGCCGCTACATCCCTTTGGGATTATGTCATCAACCTCCTCACTACTACTAGCAGTACCTGGGAAGATTTTCATGCGTAAGCCCTACCATGTATCCAAATTTTTGTGATTTCTGTACCCCCTTATTCATTATCCATTTGAACTATGTGATTTTTGATCCCTGTCATCTACACAGGGTTTATAAGAAATGTTCATGATGTTCAATCCATGGAAAAGGTAAACCTTGGTGTTCCTCATTCTAGGGTTCACACAACCTGATCCACCCTCAGTCGTGTCGAGATCAGCCATCAAGGTGTGACATCTTCCCTTTATGGGACACACCATCCTGGGTCATCACTTATTGAGTGTTCAGATCCATCCACCTGGTAAACACTCTTGGCACTGCCTCCAAGGGATATTCCAATCATATCTGTCTCTATGGGCCATTTTAATCACAATTATTCTGTCTCTACAAGATGTTAAAATCATGACCTACCTCCAATTAAAAATGAGATGCCTAAGGAAAACCGTGGAATACACTCCATTGGTGTAACTATCTCTGCATGATGTTAAACATGGGGTATACCCTGTGTTAAACATGGGATTCTATGGAAAACCTCAACGACATGCCTCTAGCATATGATACCCCGCTAATGACGTGGGAAGGCCCAAGTTCTATTCCCTTGAGATTCCCTCTTATGAGGAAGAATACAGGTTTCCCAATGTCCACCCATCTAGAGATGCACCAACATGCCATATGTTGTCATCTACTCCGACCAATGGTTGAAACCATGTCAAGACCCCTTGGAATGTCCTAATGGAATTAGGGTAATTAACTGACGTCCACAAATATATTGTACCAGGAATGAGATTCCCAAACCAGGACTTAATATTTAATGGAGTCCCGGACTAGGTAAGGATTTTCGTGGTGGAATCCTCACAAGGAAGAATAGACATCCAATCATACCGTTTATATTTAGGAAAAACATCACTGAATAAGGAATGGATGTCGCCTAGCATTGTGATGGGGGAATGTGGGGAAACATCATCACCTTCCTAGAATAGAGGGATGTGTGTGCCCCGACGATAGCTTTAGAAACAACATTGTTTTGTGATATTTTAGTAAAATAAAAGTAATTATTTCATATTTTATAAATGAAAAGTGAAGAAAATAAATGATTTTGATTTATCTATTTTTTTGGATCAATAACTTATTAAAAGAAAAGAACTGATTTGGATTTCTCTCCATCATGTTTGGTGAATCTTTTTATAGTAAAAGAAAAGAAATTATTTTGTGATACTTATAGACAATATGGATAAAATAGGATTTTCAAAAAAAATATAACAGCCCTCACCATCATTTCTCTCCAAATCATCCCAATTTTTTAGTTATTTAAAAACCATAGATGGAGTGAAATATGTTTCTATCCTTTTCTCCCCTTATAATTTCCCAACCCTAAAATTTATCTCACCAAACATGAGAAACCAATTTCTCCCTTGAATATCGATTCTTTTCTCTCAGTGTCATCCCTCCAAATCATTCCCTAATGGAAGAAGAAACCCTATCAAGAGAGCACACATGGAGAGGACAACCCCATGAAGAGAATTTAATTAGTAAGACCAATTTCATTACTAATTCAGAAATTAGTTTATCAAATTATTAACCACAATTAATTCACCAATTAATAAAGTTATAAATCCAATTTATTACTTTGACAACTAATTAATAAATATTCACAAAGTAAAATTTCTCAATTAACATTATGTATTATTGATCTTATTCACAATATCAAATCATCATATTTAATTATATATTTAATAACCTCAATATATGATATTAATATCTCACATTTAATCTCACAATTAATTATCTATATACATTAAATCGAAATCACATAATGTATTCCAACATTAATTATCTCAATTCATCAAGTACAATATCTAATATTTAATTACCCAATTAATTATCAGAATAAAAATATATAAATCTCAAAATTAATCCCCCAAAAAAATATATTTTTCAACAAAATCTAAATCTCATAATAAATTTCAATATTATTTTTCTTTTTCAACAATACATCAATTAATAAGTTACAACCAACAAATATATTTTATTTTATTTATAAGAATCATTACAGAGTGAGGGAGACACACATCATGGTAGGGGAGTCCTAAGTGTCTAATGTAATAAAGACCTAGAGCATCCCCAATTACAAGATACATGCTCCTAGAGGGAAGGGAGACAATATTGGAGTAGCATGTGATCCTATCACTAGAGCCAGCCATAGATGCAAGAAAATTGGAGACTCTATTTCCCACTCTCCTTGTGTGAAGGATATATATCTGGGTGGTAATTAGACAACAAAACTTAGAGATAGTATATGAAATGCACAAGGGTGCATTATCTCTGCCTTGTAGAGCACGATGAATTTGTGTGGAATTGGTATCAATGACAGAGAGGGTGATATTCTTCTCACCGCATACAATATGTCTGGTGTGCATTGTTATTTACTTTGCATGAATATAGTTCTTCATCCCAAAGAAGGATGAAAAAATCTAGTGTTGTAGAATAATTATTTTCCCTGACAATAAATCCATCACACATGATCCTCATTTCACAAATTCCATCTGAGCTGAGTTCGAAGCCAATGATGGGTGGGATCAAATGCTCTCAATATCCTTGCAAGTTTCAAGGATCAAAAGTAATGGCCTCCAAAAAGTTCCTAAACGAGGATGCCCCTTCACCATTCTTGAAGAGGTGAGTGAGATCCACGATCATGAACTTCCTTATGAAGATGACTATTGTATGAGATTTGATGATACAATAATGTAATGCAAGATTTTGGGAATGCCAAATGTTCCAGTACCCCTCCATCATGATTTCCACACTTTCCATGTGATTTCCCTCTACATGGGTATTCACAGTTAGCTGGGTGTGGGTGCACCATTAGGGTAAATTGTATATTAACCATGCACAACCTAATAATTTCTAATTTTCTCAACATTCCACCTAAACACACCCCAATTCATTACACAAAAAATAAAATGTAATAAGATTAATGTAGTTCCATAGGTAAAGACCTATTAATCACCATAATTTTTTGGTATCAAACAAATTTTTTATGGACATTTCATAGGCAAATGGATTGATACATGTGAATTTGTGATGGTAATTGTTTCCTTTTATAATTAATGGGGTAGTGGAAATATTGTAAATAAACAATATAGTTTAATAATGGGAATTCACTCTCACCCCATGTTCTTAAAATCTTGATAAATAAGGGTTTGGATGGATGGTGTGTTCAATACACATAAACTCCACAAAAAATAGAAAAAAGTAAACATGTTTATAAGATATCATAAATGTTTACATAATTTTTCCATTTTAGTTTTAACCACCTTATTTTGTTTCATATCATTGGAAATTTCATATTTCATTGTAAAATAAAATTATAATTATTAAAAAATTTAGACCCCATAATTCATGATATTATATCTAATTTATCAAATACAATTATTTTGGGTGTAGAAAATTAATTTTAACTCCACCACATGTAAAACGCTATATCCCATTTAATCAATAAGGATGGTATTGAAAATATATTTTCATTAATAACTATTATGTCAAAAAATATTTGTTTGAAAATATTTTATAATATATATATTTCTTATTCAATAAATGAATCAATTTTTATAAATAAAAATCACATGAGATTAAGAATGTAATTTTACATAAAGCCTTTAAACATATCGACAAACATGTTTTCAATGAATGAAATTATCATGAATCAAGTGTTCTATTATAAAATATATAACTATTAATATTAATTTATTTAAATTCTCAAATTTGGATATATAATTAATACATTTAATTTAAATACATCACCATTACAAGTTATGTTAATTAATTAATATATAGAAACATTCTGATCATAAAGAAATATTTCATAAAAAATTATTTTATAATAAAAAATAACCATAAACCAAACTCAAGTGTAAACACAATTCAAATTAAATTATATATATATAATGAAAAATTTTTAAAATTCCTAGAAAATTAAAAATTAATTCAATTTTTTTTAGTTATAATTTTGAAAAGAATGTATAGTCTTTAAAAAATTAATAAATTTTACTACTCACAAAAAAATCACAATTTTCAGAAATATAAATAAATTTCACACAATGTTATTTTTAAAATTACTATTGAAAAAATTATTTTAGTTTTGAGAATAAAATTTATAAAATTTTAATAAGTTAATTATCTTATATTTTCCCAAATAGGAAGAAAACATATCTAATGTAAAATATATTTTCCATGAATGTAAATACCTTAGTAAAAATTTAGCACTTATTTACAAATATATATTAGTTTTAGAAAATATTTATAAATAATTTAAATCGTTTTCATTATTATGCATACCAACAATTATAAAGTTTTTTTATCACAAAAACATTTAAATAATAATAGTTTACTAGTATGTTGTAGTTAGTTTAAACTGAGTATTGTTTCTCGTATACATATAAATCATAATTTTATTTTTTTTCAAATATCCTGGTGTTAGATGAAAAATCCTTTGTGAGGTTTTATTAATTCCTTTGAAAAAAAACTTCTTTGTATATTCATAAATTTAATTGTCCAAATATTCTTTTCTTTATAATTGTTTTTACATTTAATGATTAATAACTAGTTTCAAGATAATTAACCATGATTTTCATTGTTAGAAAACTTTTAAAAATGTATATCTTATCAACATTCTCCTTCATCATGAAAAATAGCATGAAATCAGATACAATATTTTAGATATACGTTACAAAATATAATCTTAATCAGGAAATCCCATATCATATTTTGAATTAAATATTTAATGATCATTAAATTCCAACTCATTCACTTATTTTACATCACTATTGAGAGATGAGCTTCTTAAAAATTCTTAATTGAGTAGATTAGTTTGATGTTCTTCAATTTGTTATTCATGTATACATATAACATGAAAATTAGAGATTCTTCAAATAAACATAACAAGAGTAACTCTCATAATATGAAACTAAATAGTAATGTCTTTATATTTGTCACCTAATGAACTTATTATAATTACAAAAATGCTAAATTTACTAAAAAATTCATCCACTAATTCTTTCTCATGTGTTATAAAAATTTCAAATTACTAAACTCAAACTTTTAAATTTACTTGTCTTTGTTTCTTGTTTCCCTTGTAAATAATATTATATTTTCTACATATATATAAAATAATATAATATATTTCATCCATATTTTTTGAATTATTAAATATTAAAGTCATTTTAAATGTTACTTTTGTCTTTGTAAAATTTTCATAATATTCATCTTTTGAAATATGATTTATTTGGAATTCATATTTTTTTTAAAAAAATATATATTATTTTATTGTTGAATAAGGGTATCAATTTTCAAAAAATCATTGATAACGCATGCTAGCTTATTTTATCCAGTATCTAAAAGGAACTTCATAATGTAGAATCTATATGAATAATACATATCAATATCAAAGTTCCAACCTCACTATTCATAAGTTTATGCTCTATTGCATGTATTTGTCCATCCCCTCTTCCCTATGATGTATTCTAAATCCCATTAGTTGCACCGAACTCATGATATGGGAACACATTCACAGAAACACCATGTACAATGCCTCTATTACTTCATACATTGGAAATACAACTACAAGGATGATATGGTGCAACAGACCCCATTCATGAACCTAGGTTCTGTCTAGATCCTCCATCATTGATTATCTATAATTTTTTAAAATAGAACTTCTGTAGATGTCCCATCTTGAGGTAAGATCCGCAATCCACTGGTGGTGAGAGACATTGTCGACGGTAGTGTCATTTCATACCTAACGGATGAATGATCACTCTAGCAAGGTCTTTTTCAACTGATCACCATTTTTATGAACCTTGTTTCCCACTTACGTAGATAAAGTTATCTTAATATATCTTTCGGATATTAAAACTGTAACTTCAATATTTTCCAATAGAAAATATCTTTCCACCACTAGAATCTTTTTTATGTTCCCCCATCTATGAGAGCTTGATCCACCACTCCAGCAAACTTATTCAGCAGATATAGGTTAAAATTGTAATTAATCGTTCACTTTAGTCCATCCAAAAAGTGTATTTCCATTACTATCTAATGACCTACCAAATCTAGATTCTTCTCTAATAATTTCTCTACAAATGGTCATGTATCATCTCGATGGACTCAACCCAGAACTCAGCTCCCTCAGGTCCACCCTCTTTAGTGAAATTTAGTGGGTTATGAAACTAAAACTCTCTCAACATGACATACATACTCTTCACAAAAATACCATCATCTATTTCCATTAATTATATCGGTTGAGTAATGTTTACTCAAAACTTCTCCCCTACCTCTTCACCCGACACTATCTATGCCTTAGGATCCACTACTGGTAAACCATGATCTCCAACCATATTCCCAAGATGCTTTGTCATGGAGGCAATTACATACAGTTCAAAACACACATATTAAGACTCATAACACATATTTATCGAATTTTCATATAGGAATAATAAATAAAAGACGTATCATGCGATTTCCCAGAATCTCCCAACGTGGTCAATGCCAAGGATCCACTATAACCCTTAACCATCCTTCTCTTGGGACATGGTTATCTAGGGTAAATACATATAATATTATATTTTCCATTTTGGAAAGCTATTAATTCACACATTTTCATTTTTTTCACCTCCTATCTAATAATATGATCTAATTTATTTTTCAATTAAAAAAAATGATGAATTTAAACAAATATCCAAACCCAATTTTCTTGTTTGTACCTATAATTATGCATGTCAAAAAATTATCCCGAGTGCTTAGAAAGGTTCATGCAGACTCAACTCTCATTCCATTTCATATCATGATTCAATTATCCAAAAATTTTAAAAACAATTTTCACATTAAAAAAAATTTCTTCACCCAATATGAAATAATACCCAACTATAACAAAAAAAAACAACAAATAACCCACCATGTTTACATAGATATTCTATCATACACGGGTTTCTAACTCCCATATACAAGTTCATGTTCAATCCCTAACTTTTTCTACTCTCTTGTATACTATTCCCAAATTATAAGAAAAAATAAAATGAAAATAAAACTACTCTCATACCAGTTTGTAATGTTCCAACCCGAGATCCTCAAACGTGTTCCCTAAGTTGGATGATCATGTGTTATCAAGTGCACATCAAAATATTTTAGAGGTTTCTAACATCCAGTCAGTTTCTTATAAACCGATCATGGGTATACTATTCCCTTATTCTTATAGTATTACACAAGAGGAAATTATTTAAAATTGGTGTAGCATATATAACCATAATAAATAATAAAGTCTCTAGATAATCAATGAAGAAAAATAAAATATCAAACTAAAGTATATTACATGACATGCTAATGTAAGGGTCAAGTTTATAAGATGAAAAATGAAAATTAATACACTGATGACTCCTATTCGGGTCCAAAATCACGTCTAGTTACATCATCCAAGCACTATCCCAACTTATTTATCTTATCTATGGGATTATCCTCTAACCTTTCCTACAATAATAACATCTATTTGGGTAATGATCAAGTAGTATGAATAGGTTTTGAGTACAATATAGTATGCCACCACCATTGGTGTCTAATGAAACCATTCAATAATAGTGTGTACAATGGTATAAAGAAATAAATACAATTCAAAAATAAACATATAACATATTATCAGACTATTATTTACTAAACTATATAAACATTATATATACCCATAGACACTGGTACCAAAAAACAAGCTTCCACTCATTTTAGAGCCTAAAGTATGTTTGATGGATATAATGTATCAAAATTACATTGTCACAATTCATTATTTTCACACATTATAATGATCATGTTCCCATTCATTAATTCATAATTAAATTCCCATGTTTCCATTCATACTTCACACATTAGGATGACCATGTTCACATTATTAACATATTAAAAGAATGACTATGTTACCATTGAAATTAACACATTAGAATTATTGTATTCACATTTTATTTTCAGAACTGAATTATTATGTTACCATTAAAAAAAATTATTAATTCATCATTTAATTATTCGCATAAATTTTATTACTAATTTAAAAATTAGTAAAACCCTACAATCTCATTTATTTATTCAACAATTAACTAACATATTATTAAATTAAATAATTAATAATTTACATAATATAACCTATTTAATTATTAATTAAACAGTCAGTTTGTCACATAATTACACATCATTAATTCACTAATTAATTAAGTCATCAATACCATTAATTAAACAAACAAAAAATTAATCAATATTCAAAACACAAAATATCAAAATTACTTTCCAGAATTTATTATCTCATTCAAAATATAAATTATTCATTATTAATTCCATAATTATTTACGTCAATATATGGTATCAATATCACATAAATAATCCCATAATTATTTTCTCATTTCATGACATCAAAAACAGATAATTAATTCCACAAATAATTTTCTCAATTCAACAATTTCTATATCTCATATTTAATTCTCCAATTAATTATCCATATCAAAATCGATAAATGTAATAATTTATACACCAATTATTTTTCTAATTTGATATCCCCTAAATCTCATAATTATTTTGAAATTAATTCTATGTTCAAAAATAATTCAATTAATCAATTTGGAAAAATAATTTACACTATTATAGAAGTATAATCACTAAATAATGTTTTCAATTATATAATTCTCATAAAAGTAAAAAACTGAGAACTATGAGAATTGAATTTTTAACCACATACCAAAAATCATCATTGAATAATCACGCAACTAAAATCCCTCAAAATTGAGTAGCATAATGATGTAGTTATAGATCTGAAAATCAAAACACTAAATCATGATTTAAGAAAATGATGATATTTTAAATCATGTTATTGATCTTGAATTATATATCATTATCTAACCATATGAATTTATATCTATCCATTACAATTGATTATACCAATGAAAGAATGAAAGAATATTAGGAAATGATTGAGAGAAGAACATGGATATGATTCACTTATTAGTAGAGTAGTTAAACTTCAATCATGACATAGAATTGTGATAAACATTGGTAAAGAAGGATTTTAATTCATCTAGAGATATCTAAACATATGAAATTTATCAAATTGGCAATTGCGTTGTAAATAATAGATTTTTGGGGGCTCAGATGATTTTAAAATTTAAAATCATTTTACATTCGAAATTTCATAAGATTTTTGAGGATTTTATTATTTTAGGGGTACAAGATTACACCAATAAGGAAAAACTATTTTCTAATCCATGCGCTATCCATGTGATTCCCTATATATGGGTATTCATAGTTAGCTGGGTTGGGGCGCACCATTAAGCTAAATTGTATACTAACCATGGACAACCCTATAATGTTTATTTTTCTCAACATTCCACATAAACACACCCCAATCCATAACACAAAAAATGAAATCTAATAAGAACAATGTAGTTATATAGATAAAGACCAATTAATATCCTAAATTGTTTGGTATCAAACAAAATTTTTATAGACATTGCTTATACAAATGGATTGATAGATGTGAATTAGTCATGGTAATTGTTTCCTTTTATAATTAAAGGGGAGTGGAAATATTGTAAATAACAAATATAGTTTAATAATGGGAATTCACTCTCACCCCATGTTCTTAAAAAATTTATAATTAATGGTTTGGAGGGATGCTAAATTTAATAGACATAAACTCCACAAAAAATAGAAAAAAATAAACATGTTAATAACATATCCCACAAGTTTCATTAATTTTACCATTTTAGTTTTCACAACACTATTTAGTTCCAAATCATTGGAAATTTCTTATTTATTCATAAAAAAATTATAATTATTTAAAAATTTGGACCACATCATTCATGATATTTTATCTAATTTATCAAATACAATTTTTTTGGGTGTAGAAAATTAATTTTAACTCCACCACATGTAACATGCTATAACTTATTTAATCAATAAGCATGGTATTGAAAATATAATACCATTAATATCTATTATGTCTAAAAAAATTTCGTAATATTATATAATATATATATTTCTTATTCAATAAAAATCGATTTTTATAATTAAAATTCACTTGAGTTTAAGAATTTAATTTTTACTTAATCCTCTAAACATTTCGACAAACATGTTTTCAATGAATGAAATTAAGATGAATAAGATGATCTGTTATAAAATATATAACTATTAATTTTAATTTTTTTAAATTCTCAAATATTGATATATAGTTAATAAATTTAATTCAAAACCATCACTATAACATGTTATGTTTATTTATTAATATAAAAAAACATTGTTATCATGTAGAAATATTTAATAAAAAATGATTTTATTATAAAAAATAACCATAAACCAAAGTCAAGTGTAAACACGATTCAAATAAAATTATATATATATATAAAGAAAAGTTTTTTAAACCCATTGAAAATTAAAAATTAAATCAATTTTTTAATCAATTATAAATGTAAAATATATTTTCCAAGCATGTAAATACATTAGCAAAAACGTAACCCTTATTTCCAAATATGTTTTATTTTTAAAAAATATTTATAAATAATTTAAAAGGTTTTTGTTATTATGCATAACATCAATTATAATGTCTTTTTTATCTCAAGAACATTTAAATAATATTACTTTACTAGTATGTTGTTGTTTGTTTAAACTGAGTATTGTGTCCGTATACATATCAATCATAATTTTCATTTCGTTTTCAAATATACTGGTGTTAGATGAAAAATCCTTTGAGAGGTTTTATTAATTCCTTTTGAAAAAAATTCCTTTCTATATTAATAATTTTAATTGTCCAATTATTCATTTATTTATAATATTTTTTACATTTAATATTTAATATATGGTTTGATGAAAATTAGCCTTGATTTACATTGTTAGTACACTTTTAAAAATGTATAGCTTATCAACATTCTCCTTCCTCATGAAAAATAGCATGAAATCAGATATAATATTTTAGAAATTCTTTACACAATATAATCGTAATCAAGAAATCCTATATCATGTTTTAAATTAAAATTTTAATGATAATTAAATTCCAACTCATTCAATTATTTTATATCACTATTGAGAGATGATCCTCTTAAAAATTCATAATTGACTACATTAGTTTGATGTTCTTCAATTTGTAATTCATGTATACATATAACATGAAATTTAGAGATCCTTAAAATAAAAATAACAAGAGTAACTCTCATAAGATGCAACTAAAATGTAATGTCTATATATTTTCCAACTAATCCACTTATTATAATTACAACAATGCTAAATTTACTAAAAAATACATGCACTAATTCTTTCTCGTGTATTATAAAATTTTCAAATTACTAAATTCAAAATTTTAAATTTACTTGACTTTTTTTCTTGTTTCCCTTGTAAATAATATTATGTTTTCTCAATATATATAAAATAATATAATATTTTTCATCCATATTTTTTGAATTCTTAAATATTCAATCAATTTTAAATGTAACTTTTGCCTTTGTAAAATTTTCATAATATTCATCTTTTGAAATAGGCTTTATGGGGAATTTGTATTTTTTAAAAAAACTTATATATTATTTTATTGTTGAATAAGGGTATCAATTTTCAATAAAATGTTGATAATTCATGTGAAACCATTTTTTTCAGATACTTATGACAGAAGCGACTCTTCATGCTCTGTGATAACAATTTCTTCGTGAAGCTGCTCCGCGAGACCTCATGCTTCTTGAAGTCACTACCATCACTGACCTCCTTGAAAATGGAGAGTTGCATATCAAACTTTTCGGGCTGGGATGTCTGCATTTTCCATTACTCCCTTATGCACAACCACCCTACAGCTCTAGAATACCATGATTTGATATACTTCTATGTAAACTGTAAAACAACTCGAGTCAAAATATTCCTCTTGGTTAATTTCTCATGTCATGATTTGAGATCCTCCTCATCAATTCGATGAGTACCTTTATTCAAACCATTCCTCAAGAAAATCATAAATTCCCTATCAATTAGCTCCTATTCCAGGATGAACAAGAAAGGGCTGCCCTTATGTAAGTCCCAACACAAACCATTTCTAGGTTCCTCATGCATAACGGTCAAATCTACATGGCTACAAGCTGTAGTGAACCTTATGTTCCAAACATATAATGGCTCTTGTTCCAAACAAGAGATTCCTTGTGATCTAAGCATCAGATGCCAACAGACCATTTTACATGTCTCAAAATAGTAGTTCTCCCTATGATCCAAAAGTAGGACTTCTCTTGCTCCTAACATGAGAAGCTTTATGCACCAAGCATGAGATACCAACAGTCCATTGTATATTACTCTGAACTGTAGTATGACCCATGTTCCATACATAGGCTGTCTATTGGTCCAAACAAGAGATTCCTTATACTCTAAGAATGAGATGAAAACAGTCATGTCTACATGAATATAAAATATATTGAAGCCAATGTTCCAAACATAGGATGAATCTTACTCTAAAAAATAGATTCATTATGATCTAATCATGAGATGGATAATGTCATATCTACAAGTCTTTATACTGTAGTAATTCCTATAAGGAAATCATAGGATTCCTCTTACTTAATATAAGATACTACTTGTGCACCAAGCTAAAGATGCCAACTGTCCACTTCACATGAATATAATCTGCAGTATTCCTTATGTTCCAAATATAGGATCCCTCTTTCTCAAAACGAGATATGAATTATTCTATAGGAATATGATGCCAATAGTCATATCTACAAGACTATAAGCTATAGCTTTACAAATCATTCCATAATAATATTCTTATTGTTCCAAATAAGAGATTCCTTATGTGGAAAGCATAAGATTCTTCATGGCATGATTACAGTTGCATAATACCACGATCATTGGAAACTCTTCAAAAATACCGTCACACCACCTCACACTTTGTGTCTCCTTCATTCGGATCATCATCCACTTCCATTTCTGAAGGGACCCCCTAATGGCCTTGTCACATGCTACATCGACTCACCTATCGTCCTGGGCCAATGCCCTGGAAGACATTGGACGACACATTGAGTCATTTTCTGTGTTTGAACATCGTCAATAGTCGACCTTCATTTGATTGTACTCATTCTATGCTAATGCAATGTGGATTTTGTTTTTTCAACAAAGTAAACAGTTATCCTTCATTGCCACGCTACCCCCACAGTGTTTCGAATGTCTGTCATGTGATTAACACTTTTCATCTCTCATTGTTTGGACTGATTCCAACACACTTGGAATTATCACTCTTGTGCACTAGCACATTGGTGAAGGCCTCACCAAATTGTGGGTTGAGATTCCCTCATGTCCAAACATGAGGAAGACATTACAAGCCACTTCATTGTGTGAGCCCAACTATCCATTTCCACTCTATCGCAGCACCTGTGTAGCTTCGTTTTGTAACCCCCATATAGAATTTCCACTCAATAGCTACACCTAGGAATCACCTTGCCTTAGCCCCATGCACCGTTGCTGCACCATAGTAGCACCTAGAAAACTTCCATGCGTAATCCCCATTCACCATAGTTTCTCTATACTGGTACTTGGGCAACATTCATGTGTAATCCCCATTCACCACCTTTCATGGAAACACCTTTGTGCCATGATTGTCAGGTCCTTCCTGCCTCTTTTTTCTCACACAGATCTTGAATTGTGTGGTCATAGATTAAGAATTTGTCTTGGAGATCCACTTTGGGCTGCATTAGAGTATAAGATGCAAAGCCCTCTCTTGAACACCATGGAATTTGATCCATATCATGAAAAGGTATTTTGGAATCCTCCCTAAGGTTCATGCTCACCATCCATTGGTTTTGACCCCATTATGTTCGTTCCCACTCCACCTGAATTATGTGGACATTGATCTTTTCGAAGGAAAGGTACGTTGGAAGTCTCCTTGTGGTTCACGCCTAACAACCATTGGTCCTGGCCAACATCTTGTCAGTTCACCAAACCATCCTGATCTACATGACCAATGATCCATGTCTTCTAGATAGGGTATGTAGGAATCCTCCCTGAGGTTCATCCCCATTCAATGGAAATCCATTTTCAACCATCATTAATGGTAAAACGTCGTGACCCCAATTCAGTGGTATATTGAGGTTCATTCACATTCAGTGGTAAGCAATTGTGAACACATTCAGTGGTAACCCATTGTCAACCACATTCAATAGTAAGCCATTTTCAACTCCATTCAGTGGTAAGCTATTGAAGTCCCCCAATTTTCAGTAAGTCGTTGAAGTCACCCAATCGACATCAAGTCGTTGAAGACCCCAATAGACGGTAATCCATCTTCAGATGAACTATATAGACTTGATTCCCTGCCATGGTGATACGTATGAAGCCTACCTGAGGTTCAAGCCCATAACTCATGTCTCATCCGGATCGATCCCACGATTCCATGTGGTCCGGGTAGATCATGCCCCATCCTGGAGGTTCTATTTCTTTTAAATCCCAACCATGTGGCCATTCTCATGGGTTTCTTCCTTATGTGAGCAATAGTGCATTTGAACTACGCGGACATTGATTCCCTTCCACATTAATTTTTAGGATTTCTATTCAATGCTCAAGCCCAACATCACTGTCATCCTCACATTAGTTTTGTCTCACTCTCCCTCCACATCATTCAACTCTCCATCATCCATCCTAATTCTTACCCGGGCCGCCACATCCCTTTGGGATTATTTCATCTACATCCCCACTACTACTAGCAGTTCCTGGGCAGCTTTTCATGCATAATCCATACCGTGTATCCAGGTTTTTGGGATTTCGGTGCACCCTTATTCATCATCCCTTTGAACTACGTGGGTTTTGATCCATGTCGTCTACAAAGGTTTTATAGGAAACCTCCATGATTTTCAATCCCTGGAAAAGGTAAACCTTGGGGTTCCCCATTCTGGGGTGCACACACCCTGATGCACCCCTAGTGGTGTCGAGATTAGCCTTCAAAGTGTGACATATTCCTTTTATGGGACACACCGTCCTGGGTCAACACTTATTGAGTGTTCGGATCCATCCACCTGGTAAACACTCTTGGAACTCCCTCCAAGGGATAATCCAATCATATCCGTCTCTATGGACCAATTTGATCGCCCTCATTCTGTCTCTACAAGATGTTAGAGTCATGGCCTACATCCTAATAAAGATGAGATGCCTGATGAAAAGATCGAAATACATGCCATTGGTGTAACTGTCTCCGCATGATGTTAACCATGCGATATACCTTGTGTTAAACATGGGATTCTATAGAAAACCTCAATGACAACCCCTAGCATATGATACCTCATGACTGATGTGGGAAAGCCCAATTTATGTTCCCTTGAGTTTCCCACTTATGAGGAAGAATACAAGTTTCCCAATGTCCACCCATCTAGAGATGCTCCAACATGCTAGATGTTGTCATCAACTCCGACTAAAGGTTGAAACATTTTCAAGACCCCGTGGAATGTCCTAATGGATGTAGGGTATTCAATTGACGTGCACAAAGATATGGTACCAGGAATGAGATTCACGAACTAGGACTTAATATTCAACGGAGTCCCGGACTAGGTAATGATTTCCGTGGTGCAATTCACATAAGGAAGAACAGACATCCCATCATACCATTTATATTGAGGAAAAACGTCCATGAATAAGGAATTGATCTTGCCTAGCTTTGGGATGGGGGAATGTGGGGCAACATCATCACCTTACTAGAACAGACATATGCCTGTGCCCCGACGATAGCTTTAGAAACAACATTGTTTTGTGATATTTTAGTAAAATAAATGAAATTGTTAAATATTTTATAAATGAAATGTGAAGAAAATAAATGATTGTGATTTATCTCTTTTTTGGGTCAATAACATATTAAAAGAAAAGAACTGATTTGGATTTCTCTCCATCATTTTTTGGGAATCTGTTTAAAGTAAAAGAAAAGAAATTATTTTGTGATACTTGTAGAAAATAGGGAAAATTTGGATTTTCAAAAAAAATTAACAGCCCTCCACCATCATTTCGTTACAAATCATCCAAATTTTTTAGTTATTTAAAAACCATATAAGGAGAGAAATATGTTTCTATCCATTTCTCCCCTTATAATTTTCCAACCCTAAAATTTATCTCACCAAACATGAGAAAGCAATTTCTCCCCTAAATATCATTTCTTTTCTCTCCGTATCATCCCTCCCAATCATTCCCTAAGGGAAGAAGAAACCCTGTCAGGAGAGCACATAGGGAGAGGATGACACCATGAAGAGAAATTAATTAGTAAGACCAATTTCATAACTAAATCTGAAATTAGTTTATCATGTTATTAACCACAATTAATTCACCAATTAATAAAGTGATAAATCCAATTTATTAATTTGAAAACTAATTAATCAATATTCGAAATATAAAATTTCTTAATTAACATTTTGTACTATTGATCTTATTCACAGTATCAACTCATCATATTTAATTATATATTTAATTTCCTCTATATATGATATTATTATCTCATAATTAATCACACAATTAATTATCTATATTCATGAAATAGAAATCACATAATTAATTACAAAATTAAGTATCTCAATTCATCAAGAACAATATCTCATAATTAATATCCCAATTAATTATCATAATAACAATATCTAAATATCAAAAATAATCACCCAATAAAATATATTTTTCAACAAAATCTAAATCTCATAATTAATTTCAAGATTAATTTTCTTTTTAAACAATACATCAATTAATAAATTACCACCAACAAATATATTTGATTTTATTTAAAAGAATAATTACATGGAGAGGGAGACACACATCATGGTAGGGGAGTCCTAGGTGTCTAATGTAATAAAGACCTAGAGCATCCCCCAATGACAAGATCTATGCTCTCAGAGGGAAGGGATCCAATATTGGAGTAGCATGTGATCCCACCACTAGAGCCAGCAATAGAAGCAAGGACATTGGAGACTCTATTTCCCAATCTCCATGTGTGAAGGTTCTCTATCTTGGTGGTAATTAGACAACAAAACATAGATATAGTATATGAAATGCACCATGGTGTATTATATCTGCCTTGAAGAGAATGATGAATTTATGTGGAATCGGTTTCAATGACAGAGAGGGTGATATTCTTCTCACCGCATACAATATTTTCGGTGTGTATTTCTATTTCCTCTGCATGAATAGAGTTCCTATTCCCAAAGAATGCAGAAAAAGCTAGTATTGCTGAATAATTATTTTCCTTGACAAAACAGTCATCGCACATTATCCCCATTTCACAAACGCCATATGAGTTGAGTTTGAAGCCGATGATGGGTGGGATCAAACGCTCTCAATGTCCTTGTAGGGTTTTAGGATAAAAAGTATTGGCCTCCAAAAAGTTCCTAAAAGGGGATTCCCCTTCACCATTCTTGAAGAGGTGAGCGAGTTCCATGATCATGGACTTCTTTCTAGTAAGAACCCGGTTCTTAAATTTGAGGTATGAGCTTCTTCTTTTCTCATTTCCTTAAGTGTTTTTAATAAAATATGGAAATTGGGGAAAAATTATAAATTTTGGAAGTACACGCCGTGTACATTTTCCACACGTCGTGTACTTCTGGCTGTGTAGGGAAGAGTACACGGGGCGTGTAGCCATGTCGGCGACAAAGGGTGTAGGAACCGACTACACGCCGGGTAGTGGTCCTTTACAAGCCTTGTAGTCAGTCGGCATGCGAAAATAGTAAGGCGGTGGGTAGCCTCCAGATGGGTGACAGTACACGCCGTGTACTCAGGAGTACATGTCGTGTACTCATGTCGATGGGTGAACAGTATGGAGGTGCAACCATAGGAACAGTTAAATGAAAGGAGTACACGCCGTGTACTTATAAGTACACACCATGTACTTTTTTTTCTTAAATCAGGCAGTAGCCACTCCTGTTCACAGGGAAGGTTTAGAACGGAAGAGGGAGCTCTAGAGGGATGGTTGATCCTTTGAAGATCCCTCGGGTGTTCGTCTAGAATCTAATTCTTCCTCGGACGATCATGTTGGAACCGTGTGGGTAATCTCACTCTTCTCTTAGCACATTGCTTACCAATTATTCTCCTAACGGGAG
The DNA here is from genome assembly GCA_963277665.1 of Viscum album. NCBI lineage: Eukaryota > Viridiplantae > Streptophyta > Magnoliopsida > Santalales > Viscaceae > Viscum > Viscum album. Next base: position 1,701,133,960 of record OY728163.1, on the reverse strand, counting down.
TTATTTGAGGTTAAGAAAGTTTCATTATGCGTCAGATCTACGACATTCTTGGGCGTTTTTGGAGTCGACGATCGGGTATACCGCTCATTGGCGTATAAGGTAGGTGTCTTGGTGTTTAGTTTTCCAACTGCTGTGTATTTTGTACATTTTTGTGCCATGATCCCATGTTGGGGTGTCATGTGGCTGATTCCATTGCTATATTAAACACATATAATTGATTAGGAATTTAATTATTATATTAATTTGCTGGTTGGGATCCTTTCCTGGATCTGGAACCACCCCAGGGTTGTGTTCCACTATTTAGACGTTTGTCTAGGATAGATGATGGTATGCCATTAAAGTAGTAATTCTAGAAATTTCATGAGAGGAATTGATTGTTACTAATTTTTTTTACCTATTGGGCATGGCCTGGTTACATGTTTAGCCTATGGGTGACGTTCTATTTCACCTGTGGGAAACCTTTTGTGCCTGAGGGCTTGACTTCTGTGCCTGTGGGTGACACATCGTATGTTTCAGGGCGAGAATTATTTTACAATGACTAAGGGAATGATTATGTATAGCCTGAGGGCGTGGTTTTTCTGAATTAGCCTGAGGGAGAGATATTGGTTGGCTTGAGGGCTTGGTGTTGTTGAGCACAAATTGTTCCTAAATTAAATAGATTAAATTAATAATTAAATGGAAATACACCTGGTATGTTAGTTTCTATTGAGTACTGCTTAGTTTATTTCTTTTTACTACTTCACACTTGTTGCATGCTTTACACGCAGTTTGGCACGGGCCTTCGGTGGGTGCCTACTGAGATATATTTCTCACACCCTGTTTGGGTCACGCTTTTCAGACAAAACGGATTACATTTTAGTAGTCGTGGATAGGGGTAAGAGTCCCTATGCATGTACTTGACAGTTGCTGATGGGGAGGAGGAGGTCCTGGAACCGAGCCTAGGCTCGCGATGCCACTGCCAACTATTTGCATTGTTTTGTTGTACTCTGCTTTCAGTTTTACTGTATTGATGTATAACATGTTCTGGATGTTTTCTTAGAACTTGAGACATGTAGCATCACTGTAGGTTATATCCACTACTGTTTTTTATTTCAGTTGTGCGTGATTTTCAACTTTCCCTATTTTTTTATGTTTTATTTAAATTCTGTTGCTCTACACTTTGACAAATTAGTGCATAGTTTCCCCACTACCATACCTAGGCACTCACTGTTAGTCTGTAGCCTCTAGAATTTAGGTAAATGCACTTGAGGTCATGTGGAGAGCTGGGTTCGGGGCACCCGTTGAGTGGCACCCAGAACCGGGACATTACAAAGTGGTATTAAAGGGGTTCTTTTCAATGACATACTATTTGGAGCCTTATTCAGGGACAGGACGAATGGTAGTTGGTAATAAGTTGTGCCCGGGCGTAGCTAACCCGCGTACAGGAAAAATCCAGTCTACCTTGTATATTTCAATTTTCTGATTTTTCAAATTTTACAGTTGATATGTCTTCACCGTTGGGTGACACACTTGTATTGTGCTATTTATATTTTATTTGTGGGTTCTAATTAGTTGTAACCTGATGAGATCAGGGTATGCTGTCTCATGCATCATTTAGGCACATGCTATAAATCACATGCCATGCATAATTCCATGCCATGTAGGTGCATTAGAAAGTGCATATTGTTGTGATAGTTGTTGTGCTAGAAAAGAAAGCTGTCGTGATAGTTTCTCTGATTATATACTTGTTATTTGACAGGGTAATTTTTTGTGATCCTGTTTATAGAATGGACGACAAACGTTCGTTTTTGGGGAGTATGTCCCCCCATTGACCGGAATTTGGTGTATCATTGACTGTTATTTTGTTATAACATAGATATGCTGTCAAAAATTGATTATTGGGGAGTATGGTCCCTCACGGGTCGGAATTTGACACTTAGGTGTAGTTTTTTAGTATTTTCTGGGTTCTTGAGAAGTTTCTAAAGAATACTGTCTGAAAACCCTGTATACACGCCATGTAGTCTTTTTACACACGCCATGTATGGCCTTCTATTCAGGAAGAAACAAACAAACATTTTAAGTACACGTCGTTTACTCTGAGTACATGCCGTGTAGTTTCTTCCCATGTCACAAACTGTGTGGGCGGCGTCACGGGGTGGGGAAGTGCATGGGAAAAACACGTCGTGTACCAGATTTACATGTCGTGTAGTGTAGACCCGAAGTCCATTCGTGTCACTAACAACATGGGTCGGTGAACTCCATTACAGAACATGTTGTGTCGATGATGAACACGACGTGTAGTGTGACCAGGTAACTCAGCCGTGTAACTAACAACACTGGTCGATGTCACCATTCCTTCAACACGCCAGGTACCTATGTGAAACACTGTGTAGTCTTCTCCGAGGACAGACCGTGTGGAGCTAACTGTGTGGCTGGGAAACAGGGTGAGTACATGCCGTGTAGTATCATGCCGAGTAGTCGTTCGTGTCACAGATGACACATGCAGTTGCAAAATAACACCGTACACGTTGTGCAGATATTATACACATCGTGTAGTTTTGTTTAACGGGAGCCTTGGGGCATAGCTGTGTCGAAGGACCTGGGCAGGGGAATGGATGTCATGTACACAGCATGTAGTCAATATACACACCGTGTAGTCTAGTTTAGTAAATTTTTAAAAACCTTGTTCTTCTTTTTTCCTTTGTGGTTTCTTCGTTTCAGCCTTAATTATCTTGAATCTAATGCATGGTTTTAACCTTGTAGTGTCATGCCGCCTAGACGACCGCGTGTTGTTTTCCCGGAGAGCAGCAACGAGAATACACCAGAGATGGTGGTCCATGGGGTACCAGTTGATCCTCTAGTAGAGCCAGATGCGGCACCAGCTGCTATACCCGACACAGGCATGGAGACACAGTTCCGTGATGGATTATTGTGGTTTATGCAAACCTTTCAGGGAGCACCGCTGGCTGCCACATCTATGGCTGAGTTGACTCGTATATTTCAGCAGCAGCATCCACCGATGTTTTCAGGGGATGGTGGACCACAGGCTGCGGAGTCATGGTTGGGGTCTATGTAGACTATTTTCGAGCATCTGGAGAAGCCTCCAGAGTGGAGGGTCAATCTTGTGACATAAATATTGTGTGATTCCTCCAAGAGGTGGTGGGACGTCACCACCCCGCCATATCATCATAGTGACGTGGCATGGGAGGATTTTTAGAGTCTTCTATGACTTCTTCATTCCCGAGATGCTACAGGCTGACAGAGCTCTAGAGTTCATGAATCTACAGTAGGGCGCTATGTCAGTGATGGACTATTTTTCTCGTTTCATAGAGCTTCAGCGAATTTCACCTGTGCTAGTGGGTGATGAGACATTGAGAGCTAGTTGTTTTGAGGATGGTATTCGGTTTGATATCTGAGCACTGGTAAATGTTTTCAGGTTGCATATTGTACACGCTATTGAGAACAAGGCGTTGATCACAGAGAGGAACCTGCAGGAATCTCGTGGGGTGGTCCAGGGCGGTTCAGCACCAATTACTTGTTCTATATCTACTAGCAAGAGGAAGAGACAGATAGACTTCTCTCAGGGTGGCAGTACCAGCCATGCAATTTCTTCAGGTGGCCCAATAAGGTGCTACCAGTGTGTTAGAGAGGGGTACAAGAGACCTCAGTGTCTAGGAGACCTAGTGGAGTGCCGAGCTTGCGGAAATATGAGTCATATACAACAATTTTGTTGGGTATATCCACTGGTGGCTAGTGCGAAGTGTTCTATGCAAAATCAGCGTGCGGGAGTAGGACCAGTGGCTTTTTACCAGTCATGGAACTGAAATACGTTATGGTGTGTGGGAAGAGATGGTGGTCATTGTCGTGGTAGACAGACACCAGGATCTTATAAGCAGCATGGTGGGATAGCTCTGGGTAGCCAGGCTGTGTCGTAGGGCCGCGACACTGGGCAGGCATATGCAGTGCAATAGACCCAACAAGAGCATTATCTCGGACCTTCTATAGTCAGTGGTTCTATTCTAGTATCTTTTGTTCTATCTTCAGTACTTTTTTATACGGGTTCTACACATAGTTTCATATTTGTACCTGTAGTGGAGAGCCTTGTGCTCTGTATTTATACTTCTTCTGATATCATGACGCTAGACACACCATTGGGGACTAGAACGGCTGGTGTGCATCAGTGCAAGGAGTTCCCCTTGAGGTTTGTGGGTGTCACTTTTTTTGGGACCTCAATGTTTTAGAGATGACGACATATGACGTCATTCTCGGGATGGACATGTTGGTTCCCTTTCGATCCTTTGTAGACTGCTATGATCGCAGGGTGCGTTTCACATCACTAGAGGGAATATAGTTTATATACAAGGGGGAGTGGGATGTTCAGGCGAGTCGAGTTGGACCAGAGCATCTTGGGCGAGGTGGAGTCACATCCCAGATTGTGAGTTTATATCTAGATGACCAAGGGACTTGTTAGATGGGTCCCCCTAGTGGTTGATCGTTTTAGGGATGTATTCCCGGATTAAATTTCATGTCTTCCTTCAGAGCGAGAGGTGGATTTCTCTATTGAGCATGTGCTGGGAGCAGCACCGGTGTCCATTCCTCCTAACAAGATGACTACACCTGAGCAGCATGAGCTCAAGAGGCAGTTAGGGGAGTTGCAGGAGAAGGGTTTCGTCTGACCCATTACTTCTCCATGGGTTTCTCTGATCCTCTTTGCAAAGATGGCGAATGGTACCCTCAGACTCTATGTGGATTATCGGAAGGTGAAGCAGCTGACGGTCAAGAACCATTATCCCTTGCTGAGGATTTATGATCTTGTTGGTTAGATTCGTGGAGCATGAGTGTTCATGATGATGGACCTAAGATCAGGATATCATCATCTATGTGTTAGACCATTTGATATACCTCTCATAGCTTTCAAGAGTAGGTATGGTCTATACGAGTATACAGTTATGACGTTCGGACTCACGAATGCTCCAGCAGTTTTCCTGGCTCTGATGAATCATGTGTTCCATCTGTATCTTGATTCTTTTGTGGTAGTATCTGTGGATGACATTATGTTGTACTCTCACACATGACACGACCATGCCTCCCATATTGAGATTGTTTTGAGTACACTGAGGGAGCGTCGACTATATGCTAAGCTCTCAAAGTGAAACTTTTGGATGGACCAGATTCATTTTTTCGGTCATATCATCTTTAAGGAAGGAGTTTCAGTAAACCCATAGAAGGTGAGAGTAGTGGTTTCTTGGGAGCATCCTAAGAATGTGTTTGAGATAAGGAGTTTCTTAGGGATGGATGGTTACTACAAACGTTTCTTACAGGACTTCTCCCTCTTAGAAGAACCATCGACACGTCTGACTAAGAAGGGTGTGAAGTTCATATGGTCGGAAGCATGCGAGACAGCTTTTCCGGACCTGAAGGGAAGGTTGACATCAGCACCGATCCTGATACTCCCAGAACAAGGGATGAGCTATACAGTTTACTGTGATGCATCAGGGATTGGGCTGGGAGAAGTGTTGATGAAGGGCGATCGAGTTGTTGTGTACGGGTCTCGGCAGTTGAGGCCACATGAGAGGAATTACCCGACTCATGATCTTGATTTGGCCGCAGTTGTTCATGCATTGCGCTGTTGGAGACATTATATTATGGGATAACATTTTGTGGTTTTCACAGTCCACAAAAGTCTAAAGTATATTTTTAATCAGCGTGACTTGAATCTGAGGCAGAGTAGTTGGGTCAAATACCTTCAATCCTTTGATTTTGAGCTTTCCTATACACCTGGTAAAGGTAATGTGGTAGCTAATGCACTGAGCAAGAAGACTCAGGTATAGGCATTGCAGGAGTGCAATGGTGAGTGGCAGCTCATGGACATGTTCTCTATGATGCTTCTGGAGGTGCACAATAGTTAGGCGAAAACTTATCTTTCCTCTTTAGCTGTGAACTCTAACATCCTGTATAGAGTGAAGATGAGACAACTATCTGAGTCAGAAGGCCTAGTTCTACGGGAGTAGGTGGCAAGTGAGGACAATCCTCCTGGTTGGACGATAGGTGACGATGTGGTTTTACATTTCCATGGACGAGTATTGTTTCTAGGGGATATACGTGAGGAGATGATGCGAGAGTTTCATGCTTCAGCTTGGGCAGTTCATCCTAGGGTTTCCAAGATGTACCGCGACTTGAAACGTCAGTACTGTTGTCCGAGTATGAAGAGAGATATATATAGTTTTGTTACGAGGTGTTCCACTAGTCACCAGGTGAAGGATGAGAATCAGAGACCAGCACATCTTTTACAGTAGTTACCCATTCCAGAGTGGAAATGGGATGATGTCGGGATGGATTTCGTGACAGGGTTTCCGAGGTCACCTCGAGACAAGGACGGCATGTGGGTTTTGTGGACAGAATCATGAAGGTAGCTCACTACGTACCAATTAAGGAGTCCTTCGGTGTTGACGATCTCGGAAGGCTGTATATCCGAGAGATCATGTGTCTTCATGGGGTACCTCATTCTATCATTTTAGATAGGGATTCCCGCTTTACATTGTGTTTCTCACAGAATTTTTAGATGGCACTGAGTACACAGGTGCTTCTGAGCAGAGCTTACCACCCTCAGACTGATGGCCAGTCGGAGTGTATGATACAGGTGCTTGAGTAGATGTTGTGTGCATGCGTCCTAGACTTTGGGGGCTCTTGGGAGAAGTATATAACCTTAGTCGAGTTTGACTATAACAATAGAATCCAGGCGACAATTGTAATGGAACCATATGAGGCTTCATACTATAGGAAATGTCGTTCACCCTTGTGCTGGATTGAGGCAAGTGAGGTAGCTTTGCTGGGGACACAGCTCGTGCAGGAGACTTCTGAGTAGGTCTAGTTGATTCTGAATCTTATGGCTACCGTGCAGTCTCGTCAGAAGTCTTATGATGATAGTCGCATATGACCTTTGGAGTTCGTGGTCGGGGATCAGGTTTTTCTACGTGTTTCGCCGAGGCTGGGACACAAGCGGATTAGGAGACAAGGTAAACTTTTACCGCAGTATGTGGGGCCATTTGAGATTCTGGAGAGAGTCTGGCTGGTTGCATATTAGTTGTTGTTACTGCAGCAGTACCGAGCCATGCACGACGTCTTCCACGTATCTTAGTTGCGTCACTATCATTCAGACTTGTCTCATGTCTTTCAGCCCGTGGAAGTTGAGCAGGAGCCAGATGTTTCCTTTGAGGAGAATCTAATTCGTATATTTTATAGGAGCATGAAGGTTCTCCGAGGCCAGTTAGTTCCTCTCGTATGGGTGCTATGGAAGCATGGCCAAGTGCAGGACGAGACCTGGGAGAGGGAGGCTGACATATGTAATCAGTGGTTGTAGTTGTTCACGTCTCTATCTTCTCCACCCTTGGAAGGGAAATTCGGGGACGAAATTCTATAAGGCGTGATGTTTGTAACAACTAGGTTCTTATATTTGAGGTAAGAGCTTCTTCTTTTCTCTTTTCCTTATGTATTTTTAATAAAATATGGAAAATGGGGGAAATCCTATATTTTGGAAGTATATGTCGTGTACATTTTCCACACGTCGTGTACTTCTGCCCGTGTAGGGGTGTGTACACTGGGCGTGTAGCCGTGTCGGTGACAAAGGGTGTAGGAACTGACTACACACCATGTAGTGGTCCTTTACATTCCATGTAGTCAGTCGGAAGGCCGAAACAGTAAGGTGGTGGGTAGCTTCCAGCTGGGTGACTGTACACACCGTGTACTCAAGAGTACATATCGTGTACTCATGTCGATGGGTGAACAGTATGGCGGCGTCGCTAAAGTAATAGTTAAATTAAAGTAGTACACATTGTATACTAGGAAGTACACGCCGTGTACATTTTTTTCATAAATCGGGCAGTAGCCTCCCCTATTCACAGGAAAGGTTTAGAATAGAAGAGGGAGCTCGGGAGGGATGGTTGAACCTTTGAAGATTCGTCGAGTGTTCGTCCGGAATCCAATTCTTCCTAGGTCGATCTCGTTGGAACCGCGTGGGTAAGCTCGCTCTTCTTCTAGTGTTTTTCTTAACAATTATTCTCCTAACGGGAGTTATTTGAGGTTATGCAAGTTTTTTTCTTCGTCAGATCTACGCCATTCTTGGGCGTTTCTGGAGTCGATGTTCGTTTATACCGCTCGTTGGCATATAAGTTTGGTGGCTTGGTGTTTAGTTTTCCAACTGTTGTGTGTTATGTGCATTTTTGTTCCACGAACCCATGTTGGGGTGTCGTGTGGATGAGGCCATTGTTATTTTAAACACCTAGAAATAATTAGGAATTTAATTATGATTTTAAATTGCAGGTTGGGATAGTTGTTTGGATCCGGAACCACCCCGGGTGTGTGTTCCATTGTTTAGCCATTTGGCCAGGATACCCAAGGGTATGCCATTAAAGTAGTAATTATAGAATTTCCCTGAGGGTAATTTCTTATTACTTCTTGTTTACCTTTCGGGCATGGCCTGGTTACCTGTTTAGCCTGAGGGTGTTGTTGTGATTAGCCTGTGGACACTGTACTGTATTATCCTGAGGGCGTGACAGTATTAGCCTGAGGGAGACATTCTATTTCGCCTGAGGTAAACCTTTCATGACTGAGGGAATGAATTCTATGCCTGAGGCGACACTTCGTATGCCTGAGGGTGAGAATTCTGTTACAATGCCTAAGGGCGAGATTCTGTGTAGCCTAAGGGCATGGTTTTACTGTATTAGCCTGAGGGTGAGATACTGGTTGGCCTGAGGGCTTGGTGCTGTTGAGCACAAAATGTTACTAAATTAAATGGATTAAATGAATAATTAAATGGCAATACAGCTGGTATGTTAGTTACTTTTTAGTACATATTCGTTTATTGCTTTTTACTACTACACACTTGTTCCATGCTTTACACGCAGTTGGGCACAGGCCTTCGGTGGGAGCCTACTAAGATATATTTCTCACACCCTATTTGGGTCATGTTTTTTTAACCCAAATAGATTACGTTTCTAAAGGTGTGGATAGGGGTAAGAGTCCCTATACTGGTACTTGACTGTTGTCGAGGAGGAGGAGGAGGGCATGTGACCGAGCCTAGGCACACGATATCATTGCTAGCTATTTTCTTTGTTTTGTTGTTCACCGCTTTCAGTTGCACTATATTGATTTATAACATGTTCTGGATGTTTTCTTAGAACATGAGAGATGTAGCATCACTGTTGGTTATATCCACTCATGTAGTTTATTTCGAGTATGTATGGTTTACTGCTTCTGCTGTTTGTTGTATGCTTTATTTAAATTACACTGCGCTACACATTGACAAATGAGGGCATAGATCCCCCACTACCAGACATGGGCCCTCGCTACAATTCGGCAGCCTCTGGAGTTTCGGGAAATGCGCTTGAGGTCACGTGGCGATCCAAGTTCGGGGCACCCGTTGAGTGGCACTCGGAACTGGGACGTTACACTTCTGAAGATGACTATTGTATGAGATGTGATTATACAATCTTGTCTTGCACGATTCTGGGAATTCAAGATGTTCCAATACCCCTCCAGTAATATTTCCACACTTTCCATTTATTAGATAAGTATAATCCCCATAAAAACATGCCTACAGGATGTGGATGACGTTATTGGCCTAAAGAGAGATGCTGTTAGAAGCACCAAAGACTTCCCAGACCACCCATGCCCATGGGCCTCCAATGAATAAATAGGACTTGGATTTTTCCTAGATAATGGAATAGCTAGCACATCTGGACACCTAGAAAATTCTATATCATTTCACAATTTCATCAGTGGATAGGTCCATGTCCCTTACATTCCACTGGAAGAATTTCAGTTTGTTTGGAATGCCCTTACAACATAGCAGGTCACCCCAATCATCTGTAGCTGAGGCATTCCCCAGGGATGGTTGTTATCCATTGTTAGAGAAAACACCCTCATGTGAAGAAAAAAAATACAGTAGTCCTATCCATCAATCATAATAATGGTTTCAAATAATGTTATATATGTGTCATCCAAAATAGCATTGATAACCAGAGGATAAATTTAGTCTTTTTTGAATGTGATATCAGGGACCAGACATCGTTGTAAGTTTAAATGGGATCCACCATAGTTGTAGTTCCATAAACTGATGTCACCCTTCCCTATAATCTATATATTGTGATCTTTGAGAGTAGCAATATGCGCCTGGACTATATCCACAAAGGATATGAAGTCCCACAAAATGAGACTGGATTTCAACTGTATTTGTTTCTAATGAATTATCCCCATAGAGTATCCCCCGAAATGGCCCCCCATGCATGATTCCCAATAATTCATTTCTTTGTAGTGCCTAGATCATTCACATTGATACCTTCCTCCATGGCAGGTCTTTCTAGTCTCTGCCAATATGCACATTGAATTCTCATGTCCATGTTTCTTTCTGATATGAAAGGGTTAAATAAATTTTCAATATTATTAAATTCACCCTTTGGGAATATGAGATTAGAGAAACCATGTATTTGAATTGTAAAATGTATTTGGTTTACCAGATTGATCCTACCACCGAATGATAGAAATATGTTTTCTATATGGAAATCCCATATGTGATTTAGTACATTATTTTTTCAAAATACTAAATCATAAGGCTAGAAGAATAAATAAAAAAATCAAGGTATTCATATAGGAAGGGTTTTCTTAGAATACCCATGCTTTATTCCACATTACCCACCACGTCTACTTGTACAGTTTTTTAAAATAAATAGAATTCTCTTCTCCCTATTAACAAGTTGTCGACACCACTTCCAATACATATCCTGAATCATGTTGATGCCCTAGATTGACCTATTATTGGAATTGAGAAATAATATTGTGTCTTCGGAGAACAATAGGTGATAAATACCATTAGAGGCTAGTCTACAATGGAATGGTATGATGCCACTAGGAAAAATATTCTTCATAAGGTATCAGGAGGGAGAAACATGGGAAATGATAATGAAGCTTGGGGATAGTGGATCTCCTTGTCAAATCGCACACACTGATTTGACGAAACCACAATTGATCCCCAATAATGAAATAGAAAACCACGGTGACCTAAAGCATCAAAATAGTAAATTAATGGATGAGGAGGAGAGGCCCATATAATATAGAACATTCATGATGATGATCCACTCAATAATATCATAGGATTTCTTTATATAAATTTTTAGAATCATATTTGAACCATTCACATTAACATTGTTGTCATAAACCATTTTTGGAGTCAAGCCAATCGCACCCTAAATATCTCTACTTACGAAATAGTTATGCTACTCTAAGGGTATCCATTGAGGAATGTAACGTGCCATCTGTCTATTGAGCACTAGAGCTAGCACTTTATATAGGAAAAGTCATGTGCTAATAGGTCTAAATAAATTTATATAGGATGGGTTCTTGTCCATGGGAATAAGGACCATCATGTTGGCGCTTGCCAACCATGGGAGGTGACCACCCAAGAATAAATCTTTAGTAGAATTAGTGAGGTCTTCCATAACCAGGTCTACAGAGGGGATATAGAAAGTTCTTGGAAGGCCTTTCAAACCGAGGGAGCTCTCTGTATTGAGATATTTGACAGCCTCAATAATGTCCTCATCATCCAAACAATATGAGAGTGTGGAGTTGTATTGATTAGGTGACCATCCAAGAATAAACATTTATTGGAAATAGTGAGTTATTCCATAACCAGGTCTAAAGAGGGGATATAGAAAGATCTTGGAAGGCCTTTCAAACCGAGGGCGCTCTCTGTATTGAGATATCTGATAGCCTCAATAATCTCCTCATCATCTGTACAATATGAGAGTGTGGGGTTGTATTGATTAGAGACCTTGCAGGGGATATCATAAAATAGGTCAACACTGCTTGAGGGGTACCCATCTACAAGTTAGAGTTTGGTCTATCATGTAATGAAGATAAATATTTCATAAGCAAGTCACCAATCACTATAGGGTCATCAATGTAAGATCCATATTGCATAAAAATGTTCGGATGCATCTTCCTTCTCCTCTCTTTAATACCAGAATAAAAATAAGCAGTATTATGGTCTCCCTCTCATAGTAATTTTACCCTTTCCATCTCTAGGATAAGATGTTATTGTAAGAGAATTATCTTTGTAAGAATATATTTCTTATGAACTAGATCTCCAAACATGGACACATCCAAATCACCCTCCAATGGAATTTCTAGTTGGTATGTCTCTTCATTGATTACATCCAAGTTCCTTAGCCTAGAGGGATGATTAATGATCCACATTACAAGTTCATCACATAGGTTTCAATGATTTTTATGTAACTTTATCCAGTACATACCCCATGTAGGCTTCTCCAAATATGATTTCACGGTCTGGAGGATGCCATGGAAGCCATACCGTGAGTGAAGATAGAGGAAACATTCTCCACATATTGTACCAGGTGACATAGAAACCAATAAGGGAGAGATGTCCAAAATTGCTCAAGCCAACTGAGCGATATTTGAATCCAAAAAGTTCAAAATCATGTTGCAATTTTCAAAGAAGTGATCATGACAACACCACATGTGGCGGCTCCCCTTCTGGTTATTTCACCAAGTAAGTTGGTCCCTTGTGAATCCCATTTTCATGAGGCCTACATTTGAAAAAATGGATGTTAACTCCTGGATAACACTCTGAAGAATTTCCCATCTACATTACATCTTTGTTGGGTCCAATATAATTTTGAAATCGCCACCAACAAGCCATGGATTGTCACCCAGATCAATGGAGTTGAGATAACTCCATAATTTGCTTCTATCATGTTCTTCACAATTTTAATAGATAAAGGAGATGAAAAAAGAGACACAGACCAAGGTATCCTTAGTAGAGATATTCTGATTTGTCATTGCTACATGATCCATACAAACATTTGGCTACTAGATGTTATTTATGTGTTGATTAATAGGTTCAACATGTAAAAAACCATGAAAATTGATTCTAGCCATGCAATCCTTGATTTTAGACATAGAAAACCTTTCCTCGAGAACAACAAATATAGGAGCATGAGACATAAGGAGTTCCAATGAGATGGAATATGTTTTTACCTCTGGACACACGACATGCGTGTTTCACACTATGAATGAGATCATTGGACATTGGAGGGTTTGGATTGGACCCCATACTTCATTGATCCAACTATACTTGATGAGGAACCAGGAGAAAGAATTATTAATTTCGATCTGGTTATCACCCCAATGGTGCCAGGTGATTCAACAGTTGGAAGGGGATTAGGCTAATCCTTCTCCTGATATATCAAACTATAAGAATTTAGTAAGAAAAGATGAAAAATGGAGAACGGGGGAGGAGCTTTAAGAGGACCCAAAACATCCAGGCATGTGAGGGGAAGAATGATCATGACCAGGGAGCCATTATCCAAAACCTCAGACCTTGTATGAGCATATAGAATCAGGGCCACACATGATTCCAAATAGGACTCCAGATCCATGGGACCAGAGGAAATTATGGGTTATTAAAAAGAAGAGAGGAACTAGTAGAGACAATATGGAACCAAACGGACCTGCACACTCAACCAAAACATCCTGCAAAGGTGGAACCTGATATGCGTTCCTGAAAATAGATGAGCAGATGGAAATGAGCATGGAAATGACAGAGGAGCACTGAGTGGCTATCTAATATATTGATAGACTAAAGGGGCATTACCATGGAGACAGTAGGCCATGGATAAGTTCCCATACCTAGATTAAATAATCTTCTACCACCATGAAAATGAGTCCCCCACCTGAAGAAAAATATGGTCTGGATAAGGCAGCGAAAGATACATATCTACACAGATCATACCTGGGTAATTATAAAAAGGTAGAGAGGTAGAGTCATCTACGCACAAAAATGACCCGATGGAGTCACTAATGCCACGCAAGTAACCCATATTGGAAAATAGTCCGGAGGGGGGGGGGCTCGGTAGTGAGATCTATGTAGCAGCTTGTGTGGAATAGAATTCCTGATGGACATCTAAGGACCATCTGAATAGGTGAAATCTCCAAATCCCCACAGGTCGGACACACCTCGATCACATCATCACAAAGTAATACACATAGGCATTCACAATATGGAAAGCATTTCAAGAGTGTTTCCAAACCCGAGCCACCTCAGCGGACCCCAAGAAACCACACTATTCCTAATAGAACCAATTGATGGTTTATCCACACCAAATAATACCACCAAGGTCCATCGATGGAAATAAGTATCTTCTGTGAAGGTTGTATCCAAGAAGGAGATTATATGGAACTCACCAACCATTCTCAATCTAGCTGGGCCGATATGGATCCCCGAAAATGTGGAACAAATCAACGGGTTCGACGGAGGCCTCATGAGAAACACCTTGATCGAGGGTGACAAAGGTGAAACAAGACCACAAGATCGTCTGGGTGCTGAGTCAGAGCATCTCCATGTTAATTAAGGAAGACTTATAGGTGATTCTTTAAGGGAGGATCATCACTCATCACCGCAACAGTTCAAATGATTTGAAATGAAGGCATCACGTTCTACTCGTACTCAGAGTTGAGATCTAGTGATTTCAATTAATCATATGGAAACATAAATTAACACAATTTAGAAATTAAATAATAAAATAATGCGAGAAAATATAGAATTTTTATACATGTATCCATATCATTAATGTTGGAAATTTATATTTGTGCACATAACACTAATAGTTGAAGAATAATCACCCAACAGAAATCCCAAAAAATTTTGTAGGAGAAAACGATGTAGATCTAGGTCTGAATAGAAAAACCCATTATCATGATTAATGAAAATGAAGATCATATAAATTGTGATCTAGATATATAATCGTATATCTATATATAACCAAATATATTTATATAATTTTTTAAAAGAATATTGCATCACTAAAAAAGAAAAAAAATAAGAGAAGAATGTGAGAAGAAATGGGATAGGATTCACTATAAGGCCCCGACCTTAAACATTACATAATATTGAATTAAATGAATAATTCACCTTGAGGATATTTTCAGGTTTAGAGTATTAGATAATTTGAACATAACTATTACATCTCAAAAGATTACAACGTAGACACTTCTACTATGTTTCCATAAAATAAAACTCTTAAAAAGAAACATGTCTTGTTCCAAGTTTTATATAGCATAACTTTCCCTTGATCCCATCCTTGTCCATATTCCACATTAATTCCTGTGAAAAAAATTTCAAAAAAAACTTGGGGTGAGCATAAAAAACTCAGTAAGGGATACACAAAGAATGAAAACTGTTAATTTTTCAAACATCAAGTAAACCATGTATACTCTATCAAAGTAATATCTTCACCTTCATGAAGTAGTAAAAACTCTTCACTGAATAAAGTATCATTACATACCTTTTTTTAACCAATGGATTACCATAAAATTCATATAAATAACACATAACATATATAAAGGTAACATGGGACATAAACATACTTATGTGGAATAACCATACGGTCGACTTCCACACATATCACTTAATGGAATAGCCATACGGCCAATTTACATACATACTAAATGGAATAGCCATACGGCCGACTACCATACCCAATGCATTGGAGGTTATAACGTAACCACCCGTCCAGGTATTCACGGCACCACCCGTCATATGGTTTATCATGTAACCACCCGTCAAATGTCCAAGTAAAAATATGAAATCATAAAACATAAAACCAATATAAAGGAATGATAACATTTCCACACTTCAATCACAATATATCATAATAGAATCGTTTATCAAAACCATTTTCAGTACCAAATTACATAAAATAGTATATGGTATTTATTTTATTTTAAAAACATTATGGCTTGTTGAGGAATCCAAAGACCAAATAATACTCGCGATGGTGGAGAAGGTCGTTGTCACCGCGTACGTTAAAAAAAATTCCATTTTATCGTTTTGTAAAACGCTTCGTAGAAAAAGATTCCTTTTTTATAAAAGTAAAAGTCAAAGGGTTTTATACACTGTATAAAAGAAAGTTGTGTATAAAACGAAATATGCCCCAATGAATGGAGATTGAGACGAAGTCCCTTACCTCAGGTCCGACGTGACTCGATCGATCATTAACGTCCTGAATAATAAACTTGAGTTAATTTCTATTTGATTAAGAACATTTTTAAAGTTAATTATTCCTTTTATATCACTTATTGCCATGTTATAAACATTATGTAACCATTTAAGTTAATAATGTTCGTTTTGTCGATATTTGGTTCTTAAGTCGAAAGTGGACTTCCTACAATTACATGTTGTTCGTGTGGTCAAAGGTTCTTTATATCCAGAATGACATTCCTGATTTGGATATCATATATATAATATATATCCAGCATATACATGTATTTATAATATTACATAATCATTTAGAGGTAAGAAATGAAATGCACCGTTCATGGAGACGGTAAGCCGTACGTATGCATGAACGCTACTTTCATTTCTTTGTCATATTAATAGAATTAAAACTAAATGAGAGGTATGTATATTTTAATTCCAAAATTATATTCATCATTTAAATATATCATTCATTATATATATCCATTATATACATGTACTTTTAATTGTACATTACATTTGGGGATAAGAAATGAAATGCACCGTTCATGGAGACGGTAAGTCGTACGTACGCATGAACGCTACTTTCATTTCTATCTCATACTTTAATGGAATTAAATAATAATGATATAGATGTATATTATAATTCTAGTTTAACATCATATATAATAACTTTAAATCCATCCCTTACACGTCCCACATATGGCATTAACGAATCACATCACTTTGAGGGGGCGGTAGTCCGCACTTCCTTAAATGAAGATATCGTGTTTACCCATACTGGAAACCATAAAGGTATGCCCAAAATGATAAATACAAAATCTTAAGGAAAACATAAACATATTATATACCATATATAAATATAGTTTCATCTTAATGTCCACCTTTGAAGGTGTTAAAAGAATGTTGAACAATCATCGTTTCGGGAGGCAGAAATTCGCCATCCACAGAAACAATATGTTCTTTAACCATTAGATGTAGGTGGGTGTAAGTGTAGCTCTAATCCTTCTTATAACAACATCCTAGTATATTGATGATACTGGAGTTTTTACAAAAGATAATAATAAAAAGTGTTTAGGGGGTTGTAGAAGCAAAATAAAACAAAAGGACTCAAAAGAAGAAATTACCTTAAAATCGGGTAACTCCCTTTGGTTTGAGCTCAAAGGCTTCCTTGGGAAGGCTTCTGCCCAATGTGAGGATTCAAGGAGTAATAGAGGGATGTGGAGAGCCAAAATGGGTAGGGTTTGGCCGAGCCAATGTCTTTGGGTGTGTGGGTAAGGAGGTAGAGGTGGGGGCCTTTTATAAGAGGAGAGGAGGGGCACTCTTGGAAAGTAAAGATAAATTACTTTATTTTGAAATGAGTTTCGGATTAAAAAGGTCCCAAATTGATATAATTCAAGTCTATGTTGATAAGGGTTCTAAATACACTCATCCAATAGGTTTTGGACATGTTAGGTCTTAGATATTACATTATCTTTCTATTTTATTTAAATCGTTAAATAATGAGGTCATCGCTGCATCATCATGATGTCATAAATAATTTAACTTATTTAAGGTCTAAAAATTATAAACAAAATACTATGATATAGGAAATCTTTTTATATTTCTAATTAATATTTATAGTCAAAAATATGAATTTTATAACCCCATGTAAAAATTGTTTTAGTAAAATAACTCATGTTTGTGTCCTTTTTACTTTAACATTAAATAAAACATTATTTATGTCATTTCCCAACAAAAGTGGCTCCATGGGGTCCCCAAGTTGACCCATTGCTTTTCTTGGTCGTCCATGACACATACAATGAGGGTAGGATATGTTTCAAGCTCATCTCATATTATTAAAACATTATTTTTACCTAAACTACACTAATTACCACTAATCGTGATTAAGAACTTAAAAGTTACTATTCACCAAAAAAATTATTTTAATCTCATTGAACCACATTTTACTTCTTAATGACAACCATGTATGTCGGATTTTTGAAAATCATATCACAGAAGTGGAAACGTTTCATTTAAACGGAAAATCAGTCTCTTTAACTACCACTTAGTGGTTTCACTATTCATCAAAAATTGAAGTTTTTCAGAAAAATACCAAAACTTCACCCTAATCTATATTTGATATTCTGAATTCAAAAATGAAGTCTATTTTACAAAATTCAAAACATATAATTCACATTAATTAATTTAATAATTAATTCCCACTGTCATAGCAAATAGCGTGTTTTTATGAAACAATAAGTATCAAAAGATTGACACTAGTTTAAGTCCGAATTCAAAGTGAAATTAATTCAAACGACCACTATTGGATTTAATGGTAAAAAATATTTTCTAATTTCACTTTAAAACCAATTAAAATGATAATATATTCATATATATATCTTATATTAAAAAGATCTTTTGAAATAAAATTAAACATTTTACATTAATCATTAAAAAAATGAACTTTATCGGAAAGATACAAAAAATTTACACAAAGTAAAATTTGAAGTCCCGATTCTAAAGAAGAGTTATATTTGTTCCAACAGAATGTATATGAGTGATCAAAACTATATTTAATGACGGTTCGCCATCAAAAGGTGATAAGTGGACCTTTCGTGAAAATTAGAGTATATAAGCCTAAAATTGAATTCTTTTCTTGTTTTAAGCCTTTATACTTTATTAGATAAATGTAAAAACATTTAACAAACATATATAATCATATTTTAGTTATTTCTATCCATTCCTGCCAGTACAACAGCTACGTGTTAACTATCATTTAAAATAATATTATTTTATTACTAGTGTGCAGCGTACGATTTCAAAGAAACTCTTTGTTGCGTATCGGGTACGCCATCGAGAATTGCATCCCCTTTAAAGTAATATTAATATTTTATTCACAAATATGGATAAATATAAAGATGTTATATTCTTTATTTACCCGGGGTGTTACATCCTTCCCCCCTTTTTGGGAATTGCGTCCTCGCAAATTTAAAATTGGGCTTGGAGACATCTTTGAAATCCCCACATCGGAAAATGAGTAAATTAAACTATCACATTAAAAGAAAGAAAGGGTAGTATAAGGGTCACCCAAGATTACCAATACTAGGATTCCATGTAAGAAAACATGGAAATGGAGTGTAAAACCAAGGGTCATGTTCTGATGGAGAGTGATAGAAAACATGTTTAGGAGAATGTTAACCATAAGAAAATCACAAACTTGTGATGGGTTAAACGGTATTCGATTCCCCAGTTGGAAAAGTTAATAGAAAACATTTTTTTATGTTACTTTTTATTGAGGAATTTATTCATAAGGAAACATAATCACTTATCATGTTGACTTTCAACTTTTACTAGATTCCTTAATCAGACTCATATTTTTTCAAAAAGACGAGTATTTAGGGAGACTTGTTTGCATTAAGATTACTAAAATCGACTTCTAGAGAATCACCTAATCCACCAAAGAGAACTATATACTTCCCATGTCTTTGGGCTTTAACCAAAACTAAAACCATAAAGGTTATTACAAGGTCAGATAATCCAGAAAAGGATAACCCATTAAAAAGAAAATCTATGCTTAATCTCCAAAATTTGTCCAACAAAACCCAAAGTTCAACGAGGACCATCCGATAAACAATTTGTCCATAAAATTCTTCAAAGTAAACAAATATAAGATTGAAACCCAAATATTTGAAGGATTTAGTCACATAGTCTTCCAAGTTAAATCATAACATTTATCTCTAAACAACATCAGTTGCTCCTAAAGTCTCGTATTGAAAAGTAATTAACCTAATCACATATCCTCCATGATAGGTTAATCATTTTCATAAATAACCCAAAATCAACTTACTATTAATTCATAAAATCATATAACTAAAATGAATCAGTCAAAATAACCAGGGACTTCACGTAGTCCAGTGGTAGGTGATAAATACCAGTCGCACTTTGGTTGTGGGTTTGATTCCCGCAGCTTTGTCCGACGCGACGGGTTGTCACACGGTCTGTGTTTTGTCCTTTTTATAAAACTCCAAAAATAACCCTAACATGTTTTAACCTCAATCGTTTCCTTATACCTTTAATTTTCATACGAATTCATTACGATCTCAACATCTTAATTAATGAAGTCTTATTTCACCACCGAAAGATAAAATAAAACGATTCCCAAAATGAATAACACCATACCTTGATCATGGCGTCCACTCAGTTTCATTGTCATCTTGCTCACGTAGGTAGAAGTCCTATGCATTACAACAATTATTTAGAGATCCTTCAAAATCATTTGCTTCCTCTATCCAAATACACCTCGTACAACATGGGTCATATGGGTGTTCACAGAAAAACAGTTTTGGAAAATAATCATGTATGACATATAATTCCAAAACATCTGATAAAACATTATTTCTATAAAATAGTTGGACCGAAATTGAGTTGAAACTTTCTATTATTGGTCCTTTTAAAATACCATAAGTATGTGATGTGAGACTATATTTTAAAAGAAAATATAAATAGGTTGTGCAAGGGTCTCCTTTCTCACCACCATTTCTAAAATCATATTATGCTTCAAATTCTTGTGATAAGGTAAAATATTTGGAAATACCTTGATAATATTTACCTTTATTGAAAATATGATAATATTGTGAAAATAGTATTTGTCCAAAAACAACCCATGATCCACGATGATAACGAGGTATAGTGGAGGTGTTTGATATCTCAAACAACTTCTTGAAAGTGAGTTGTATGCTAGAAAAAGTTTCAAAATCATCCGAAGATGACTTTGCAATAATTATTGCATGCATGTCATCAGGAAGAGATATGAATGTCGTTTGAGATCCTTCTCCTTCCATTCGTAACCGACTTTACTTGACCTGAATTTATTTTATTAAAACAAGGATTTAACTAAAATAATAGATATAGGGACTAATCATGTGTCTCACAAGAACTCATAATCCCTAAAGTTGTCTAAACCGACCTCTGATGCCAACTATAAGGCCCCAGCCTTAAACATTACTTAATATTTAATTAAATGAATAATTCAAATTGAGGATCTTTTCAGGATTAGAGTTTTAGAGAATTAGAACATAACTATTACATCTCAAAAGATTACAAAGTAGACACTTCAAATATGTTTCCATAAAATAAAAACTCTTAAAAAGAAACATGTCTAGTTCCATGTTTTATATAGCATGAATTTACCTTGATCCCATCCGTGACCCTATTCCACATTATGTCCTGTGAAAAATATTTCAAAAAAACTTGGGGTGAGCATAAAAAGATCAGTAAGGGATACACAAATAATGAAAACTGTTACTTTTTCAAACATCAAGTTAACTATGTATACTCTATCAAAGTAATACCTTCACCTTTATGAAGTAGTAAAAACTATTCACTGAATAAAGTATCATTACATACCTTTTTTTAATGAAATGATTACCATAAAGCCCATATAAAGAACACATAACATATATAAAGGTAACTTGGGACATAATCATACTTAAGTGGAATAACCATACGGTCGACTTCCACACATATCACATAATGGAATAGTCATACGGCCAATTTCCATACATACTTAATGGAATAGCCATACAGCCGACTTCCATACCCAATGGATTGGAGGTTATAACGTAACCACCCGTCATGGTATTCACGTCACCACCCGTCATATGGTTTATCATGTAACCACCCGTCTAATGTCCAAGTACCAATATAAAATCATAAAACATAAAACCAATATAAAGGAATGATAACATTTCCACATTTCAATCACAATATATAATAATAGAATACTTTATCAAAACCATTTCCAATACCAAAATACATAAAAGAGTATATGGTTTTTATTTTATTTTAAAAACATTACGGCTTGTTGAGGAAGCCAAAGACCAAATAATACTCTCGGCGGCGGAAAAGGTCGTTGTCACCGCGTACGTTAAAAGAAACATTCCTTTTTGTCGTTTTGTAAAATGCTTCGTAGAAAAAGATTCCTTTTGTTTAAAAGTAAAAGTAAAAGGGGTTTATACACCGTATAAAAGAAAGTTGTGTATAAAACGAAATATGGCTCAATGAAAGGAGATTGAGACGAAGTCCCTTACCTCGGGTCCGACTTGACTCGATCATTCTTTAACATCCTGAATAATAAACTTGAGTTAATTTCTATTTGATTAAGAAACTTTTTAAAGTTAATTATTCATTTTATAACACTTATTTCCATGTTATAAAAATTATTTAACCATTTATGTTAATAATGTTTGTTTTGTCGATATTTGGTTCTTAAGTCGAAAGTAGACTTCTTACAATTACATGTTGTTCGTGTGGTCAATGTTCTTTATATCCAGAATGACATTCCTGATTTGGATATCATATATATCATATATATCCAGCATATACATGTATTTATAATATTACATAATAATTTAGAGGTAAGAAATGAAATGCACCGTTCATGGAGACGGTAAGCCGTACGTACGCATTAACGCTACTTTCATTTCTTTGTCATATTAATGGAATTAAAACTAAATGAGAGGTCTCTATATTTTAATTACAGATTATATTCATCATTTTGATATCTCATTAATTATATATATCCATTATATACATGTACTTCTAATAGTACATTACATTTGGGGATAAGAAATGAAATGCACCGTTCATGGAGACGGTAAACCGTACGTACGCAAGAACGATAATTTCATTTCTATATCATACATTAATGGAATGAAATAATATTGATATAGAGGTATATTGTAATTACAATATAACATCATATATAATAACTTTAAATCCATACTTTACACGTGCCACATATGGCATTAACGAATCACATCACTTTGAGGGGGCGGTAGTCCGTACATCCTTAAATGAAGATATCGTGTTTACCCATAATGGAAACCATAAAGGTATGCCCAAAATGAAAAATACAGAAGCTTAAGGAAAACATAAACATATTATATATCATATATAAATATATTGTCATCTTAATGGCCACCTTTGAAGGTGTTAAAAGAATGTTGAACAATCATCATTTCGGGAGGTAGAAATTCGCCATCCACGGATACAGTATGTTATTTAACCATTAGATGGAGGTGTGTGTAAGTGTAGCTCTAATCCTCCTTATAACAACATCCTAGTATATTGAGGATACTGTAGTTGTTACAAAGGAAAGAATAAAAAGAGATTACGGGGTTGGAGAAGCAAAATATTTCAAAAGGACACAAAAGAAGACATTACCTTAAAATCGGGCAACTCCCTTTGGTTTGAGATCAAAGGCTTCCTTGGGAAGACTTCTACCTATAGTGAGGCTTCAAGGAGTAAGATAGGGATGTGGAGATCGAAAATGGTCAGGGGTTGGCCGAGCCAAAGGCTTTGGGAGTGTGGGTATGGTGGTAGAGGTGGGGGCCTTTTATAAGAGGAGAGGAGGGGCACTCTTGGAAAGTAAAGATAAGTTACTTTATTTTGAAATGAGTTTCGGATTCAAAAGGTCCCACCTTGATATAATTCGCGTATAAGGTGATAAGGTTTCGATATCCACTCATACAATAGGTTTTGGAGATGTGTATGTCTTAGATATTACATTATCGTTCTATTTTATTTAAATCGTTAAATAATGAGGTCATCGCTACATCATCATAATGTCATAAATAATTTAATTTATTTACTATCTAAAAAATATAAAAAAACTACTATTATGTAATAAATCTTTTTATCTTTCTAATGAATATTTATAGTCAAAAATCTGACTTGTATAACCCCATGTAAAAATTGTTTTAGTAAAATAAGTCATGTTTGTGTCATATTTACTTTAACATTAAATAAAAAGTTATTTATGTAATTTCCCAACCATAGTGGCTCTATGGGGTCCCCAAGTTGACCCATGGCTTGACGTGGTCGGCCATAACACAATAAATGAGGGTAGTACATGTGTCAAGCTCATCTCATATTATGAAAACATTATTTTTACCCTAAACTACACTAATTACCACTAATCGCGATTAAGAACTTAAAAGATACTATTCACCAAAAAATTACTTTAATCTCATTGAAACACATTTTACTTCTTAATGACAACCATGTATATCGGATTTCTGAAAATCAAATCACAGAAGTGGCAAAGTTTCATTTAAACGGAAAATCAGTCTCTTTAACTACCACTTAGTGGATTCACTATTCATCCAAAATTGAAGTTTTTCAGAAAAATACCAAAACTTCACCCTAATATATATTTGATATTCTGAATTCAAAAATGAAGTCTATTTTACAAAATTCAAAACATATAAGTCACATTAATTAATTTAATAATTAATTCCCACTGTCAGATCAAATAGCGTGTTTTTATGAAACAATAAGTATCAAAATATTGACACTAGTTTAAGTCTGATTTCAAAGTGAAATTAATTCCAACGACCACTATTGGATTTAATGGTAAAAATATTTTCTAATTTCACTTTAAAACCAATTAAAATGATAATATAATAATATAAATAAATTATATTAAAAAGATGTTTTGAATTAAAATACAACATTTTACACTATTCATTAAAAAAATGAACTTTATCGGAAAGATACCAAAAATTTACACGAAGTAAATTTTGATGTCCTGATTATAAAGAAGAGTTATTTTTGGTCCAATATAATGTATATGAGCGATCAAAACTATATTTAATGACGGTTCTCCATCAAAAGGTGATAAGTGGACCTTTCGTGAAAATTAGAGTATATAAGCCTAAAATTGAATTCTTTTCTTATTTTAATCCTTTATCCTTTATTAGATAAATGTAAAAACATTTAACAAACATATATAATCATATTTTAGTTATTTCTATCCATTCCCGCCAGTACAACGGCTACGTGTTAACTAACATTTAAAATAATATTATTTTATTACTAGTGTGCAACGTACGATTTCAAAGAAACTCTTTGTTGTGTATTGGGTACGCCATCGAGCATGGAATCACCTTTAAAGTAATATTAATATTTGATTCACAAATATGGATAAATATAAAGATGTTATATTCTTTATTTACCTGGGTTGTTACATTCACATACTAAGAGAGGAATATAAAAATTGTGTGGGAAATGAATCAGGAATAATAAAGGTCAATAGGGCTTTTAATATGTCTAGATATAGCCAAAAAATGTGAAAACCCTCATAGGGTCGAATAGGGGTCGGAATAGGTGAGTTCTTTTGTAATTGAGGGATTTAAAAAATTAAAATCAGGTGATAATTAAAATAACATGTGGTTTATTAGGAAGAGGTACATGGTTTTACCTAACCATGTGGCTAACCATGAACCTATTATATTAGAGGTTCAATTTAAATGATTATACTGTTGATGGTTTTCTAAAAAGTGCACCAATCGTGCGAATCCACTCTTTCTGAGGTCACACAGTTAGCTGAGATGGGGTGAATAGTTATGTTTAACCATGAGACAATCGTGAACATCCCTATAATTACCATTTTTTCATAAATTACACTCATACACACTCCATTTCATAACCCAAACAAATATTGGATCAATAACTAAAAAACTATTACATGAATTGCTTCCCAATTCAACTAAAAAATGTCATGATCGTACAACATTCCCACCTTAAAACAACTCATCCTTGAGATTCACTCCCACACATCTGTATGATTTCCAGAAAAAAAATTTCCATTGATCCCTACATATCTTCTTCCAATTTCCATGTCTACTCATATACACATCAATTTATTCACAACACACAAAATATTATTGATGTCTTTCCCCGCAACACATTCTCTCAGTGATCCAACATTAGTATTAGAGGCTCCTCAAAGGTCTCATCTACCCCATTCTCAATGTCATTCACATCAATCAAATATGAAGGGTTAGGGTGGTACTACTAATGTTGGGTTAAATCATAAAACCTAATGCATAACTCCATTTTTTTGTGCAAGATCGAACCATTATGCCACCAAACAGATTCTCTCCACACCCTCAAACAATACGATGAACCTAGAAACCCTCTTGACATGTATTTATATCCAATGGTGACCCATTATTCGAGGAACCTGAAAGAATATATGATCAGCCTTTGAAAACACTAGGGGTCATCAACTTCTATAACCATAATACTTCTATCTACATTGAGCCATATCCATACAGTTCAAAATAATTTGCACTAATTTTTATTTCTCCTGCTAAATATTATATCCAAATAATTTTGACTCACATTCCTCTATACATTTTTATGGTGTTATATATGGCCTACAATAATGAAATTAATATGTTTCCATTGGAATAGTTTCATAATAATTATTTTAAAAGGAAAAATCAAATAAATCCAAGTGTTTACCCCATGACCCACTGATGTAAAGAACATACACCCACAACATGTCCTCATGTAGTTGTATAGCATTCCCTGACAACCCATCTATATATGGATGAAAATCTATTCCCAATAATAACTGTGTAGCATGTGAAATTTGTAAGACAATCTAGAACCGTAAAGTGAAACATGATTCAAGATCTGAATCTATAGTTTGTGACCCCCCATGAATATGAACTATCTCATGAACATAAAAATATCATTCATGTCCACCATGAACGTCTCTAATATAGGCATGAATTACTCTTCTCTTTTAATTCTATCCACCACATCCCAAATAACGTAATACTTATTCGAGATTTTTGTATTACCCATCCCAAATTCCATTATTACTTCATCCCAATACTATTATGAAATGGGAAATTGATGAATCCATCATCTAGGTCATTGATGATATGAATTCATCTAATGATAGGTGTAACATCATGTCACATAGCCTACTATCTCTATTTTCATGACCAACCACAAATTCTAACGTCATAGTTCATGGTACATTTTGGTTACACCAGGATGTACTTACCACTTCGAGGAAAGAAATTCTAGAATCAAATCCACGCACATACTCACATACCTAATAATTAAACTGATTCTTGACATAGATGTTCTCATCCTCATCTGCGCCGCAATATGAAGTTGACTCCCCAACTTCAAGGGTATCCCTCATAGTCAAACATTCCATATTCTCAAACCTCCTATATATAATCCGGCTCAAAAAGTGTATAATACAATGAATCCTATATGGATTAATCATCAAAGAAATTTGGTAAACCAGCACATACATCTCAACCAGCTAGGTAATCATCTTCCAATTAGAAATGGACTCTAGAACCAACCGAGTCTGTTTATTCATACTCAAAAAATCATCCACACTATTTTCATTCCCAGATATATATGTTAGCTCAAAATTAAATTACATCATATACTAAACCCATGTCCACTGTTGGAGATTGAAATCACACATTGAGAAGATAGGCCTTTTTCTATTGTGATTAAAAAACACCATATTATTATTTTCCAATAGATAACGCCACAAATTATTCAAATAATAAACCAAAACTACTAGAATAAGATCATGTGTTGGATAATACCATTCATGTGGCCTTATCTTTTGAGGATTGTATTCCACAACTCAATATTCCTACATCAACATAGCTCCGAGTATAACCACATAGGATTCATAATACACCATGTAGTTTTCACTTCTCTCAGGTAAGTTCATTATTATTGCTGATGAAAAATTATTATTCATCTACTGGATGGACTTCTTACATTATTCAATCCAATTAAAATTATCCCATTTATGGTCAATCATAGAATATGTTCATCCAATTTGGAAAAGTCTGAGGTAAATTTAATATAATACCTAGCTAACCCAAGAAATATATAGATATTGAATATCCTCTTTAGATTATCTTGAGAAAACACTTCCTACACTTTTTTTGTAATCCACTTATATGACCTACTTTTAGATTACTTGACCTAGGAAGTGTACATGATCAATCTGAAACCGGCACATAGTTAGATTGACATATAATGGATTCTATCATAGATTACTAAGGGAAATGTCTTAGTGTTAGGAATGATCATTATTAGTCTTGGAGTACATCAATATGTCATCCGAAAATACTTAAGAATATGATCCAGGTAGAGGTGGAATATTCTATTCGTCAAGGCCAAAAACACTTCTGGTGCATTCATCCACAAAAAAGGAATTAAGATGAACTCCTATAGTCCATACCAGCTTCTGAATTTAGTCATCAATATATTAGAAGTTTGTTCTCTCAATCGATGATTCCCCAATCTCAAATAGATCATTATGAACACCAATGATCCTCTCAATAGAAAAAATAGATCATCTATTTATTGAAGATGATTAATGTTATTCACATTCCTCATGATTCTCTTCTGGTAATCAATGAACCTGTTTATAGTTCCATCAACATTTTCAGAAAACAAAACTGTACAACCACAATGAGACATACTTGTATGGATAGATCACTTATATTCAAACTCTCCTGGCCAAATCTTGAGTTCTTAATGCACTATGAGTGACAATTTGTATGGTGGAATAGAAACTACATTAACTACATACATGATATCAATATATAATTATACAATTCTCTATCACATCCACCCTTAGAAGTCAAAAAAATCATAAAACTATTCCACATTTGGAATAAAGACCTAAAAATTTAATCCTCTATCATTCATAAATAAACTAGTAACCTAGTATGTATGCTCTTTTAGTTTCTATGTTATTGGCCCTACTCAGCCTCTCTAGATATCTAACTCTCTATGGTGAATATATTTTTCACCCATAGGATATGTCAATGTCACTATCCTATGGTAATAATCATTGTGGGCTTGGTATGAAGCTATACAGTCCATACCCATGATTTTGTCAAAGCCTTACATTTGAAGAGTATATATATTCCATAGAAAATTATACCACTTGATCTCGAAAGAACATACTATGCATGAACAGAAGCCTCCAGAACATACACCCAATGGTGTATCTATGGTTATTGTTTTTTTCTAAAAAACTCTGCAATAATGATCATATCATTAAAATGTTTTTTAGATAAAAATGAAGGAAATTATCCAGTATCAAAAACACACTTTATAATGTAGAATCTACAAGAATAATACAAATCAATATCAAAGTTACAACCTCAATATTCATATGTTTATGCTCTATTGCATGTATTTGTCCAACCCCTCTTATCTATGGTGTATTTTGACTCCCCTGAGTTGCACCGATCTCGTGATATGGGAACACTTTCAAAGAAAAACCATGTACAATGCATCTATTACTTCATACATTAGAACTCCAACTAAAAGGATGATATAGTGCAGCATACCCCATTCATGAACCTAGGTTCTGTCTAGATCCTCTATCATTGTTTGTCTATAATTTTTTTAAATAGATCTTCTGTAGATGTCCCATCTTGAGGAAAGATCTACACTCCACTGGTGGTGAGAGACATTGTTGACTGTAGTGTCATTTCATTCCTAACCGATGAAAGATCACTTTAGAAAGGTATTGTTTAACAGATCACAATTTCTATGAACATTTCATCCCACTTCCCTAGATAATGTTCTTTTAAAATTTCTTCCTTCTATTAAAACTATAACCTCAAAATTTTCTAATAGCCAATATCTTTCCACCACTAGAATCTTTTTAGGTTCCCCCAACTATGAGAGCTTGATCCACCACCTTAGAAAACTTATTAAATAGATATAGGTTAAAATTGTATTTAATAATTCACTTTAGTCCATCCTAAAAGTGTCTTTCCATTAATATCTCATGACCTACCAAATATATATTCTTCTCTAATAATTTTTCTCCGAATTCTCATGTATCATCTCGATGGACTCAACCCAGAAATCATATCCCTCGTGTCCTCCCTTTTTAGTGAATTTTAGAGGGTTATGAAACTGAAACTCCCTCAACATGACATACATACACTTCACAAAAATCTCATCCTCTTATTCCAGTAATTATATCGACTGAGTAATTTTTACTCAAAACATCTCCCCCACTTCTTCACTCGACACTATCTATGCCTTAAGATCCACTACTGGTAAACCATAATCTCCAACCATAATCCCAACATGCTTTGTCATGGAGTCAGGGATGTAAAATTCTAAACACACATATTAAGACTCATAACACTTATTTATCAAATTTTCATATAGGAATAATAAATAGAAGTTCCACCATGAAATTTCCAGGAATCTCCCAACGTGGTCATAGCCAAGGAGCCACCAAAACCCTTAATCATCATTCTCTTGGGACATGGTTATCTTGGGTAAATACATCTAATATTATATTTTCAAATTTAGAAAGATATTTATTCACACTTTTTCATTTTTTTCCACTTCTAATTTAATAATATGATCTTATTTATTTTTAATTTTAAAAAAATGATGAAGTTAAACAAATATCCAAAACCTATTTTATTGTTTGTACCTAAAATTATGCATGTCAAAAAATTATCTAGACCACCTAGAATGATTCATGTAGGCTCAACTCTCATTCCATTTCAGATCATGATTCAATTATTAGAAAATTTTAAAAAAAAAAATTCACATCAAAAAATAATTCTGTCACCCCATATGAAATAATACTCAACTCTAACAAAAAACCAACAACAAAAAACCCACCATGTGTACTTCGATATTACATTATACATGGGTTTCTAACTCCTATATACAAGCTCATGTTCAATCCCTAACTTTTTCTACTCTCCTGTATACAATTCCCAAATTATAAGATGAAAAATGAAAATAAAACTACTCTCATACCAGTTTGTAATGTTCCAACCCAAGAGCCTAAAACTTGTTCCATAAGTTGGTCAGTCATGCGTTATCAAGTGCACATAAAAATATTTTAGTGGTTTCTGACATCCATTCAGTTTCTTATAAACCGATCATGGGTATACTATACCCTCATTTTTATAGTATTACACAATATGAAATAATATAAAATTGAGGTAGTATATATAACCATAAACAATAATAAAATCTCCAGATAATAAATGAATAAAAATAAAATATCAAACTAAAGTATATTACATGCAATGCTAATGTACGGGTCAAGGTTATAAGATGAAAAATGAAAAATAAAACACTGATGACACCTAATCGGGTCCAAAACCACATCTAGTTACATCATCGAAGCTCTATCCCAAATTATTTATCTTCTCTAGGGTATTTTCCCATAACCTTTCCTACAACAATAACATCTATTTGGGTACTAATCAAGTAGAATGAATAGGTTTTGAGTACAACAGAGTAGGCCACCACCAATGTTTTCTAATTAAACCATTCAATAATAGTGTGTACAATTGTATAAAGAAAAAAATACAATGCATAAATAAACCTATAACACATTATCAAACTATTATTTACTAAACAATATAAACATTCTATGTTCCCATAGACACTGGTAACTTAAAACAAGCATCCACTCATTTTAGATCCAGAAGTATGATCGATGGATATCATGTATCAAAATTACATTGTTTCAATTGATTATTTTCACACATTAGAATGATCATGTTTCCATTCTTTAATTCATAATTTAATGTCCATATTTCCATTCATACTTTACACATTAGGATGACCATGTTCCCATTATTAACATATTACATGAATGACTATGTTACCATTCAGATTAACATATTAGAATTATTATATTCACAATTTTTATTTCATAATTGAATTCATATGTTACCATTAACAAAAAAGTTATTAATTCATCATTTAATTATCCCCATAAATTCTATTACTAATTAAAAAATTAGTTAAACCCTAAAATCTCTTTTATTTATTCAACAATTAACTAACATATTAATAAATTAAATTATTAATAATTTATATATTAGAACCCAATTCATTATGAAGTCAAAAATTAGTTTATCACATAATTACACATAATTAATTCACATATTAATTATTTCATCAATCCAATTAATTAAACAAACAAAAAATTAATCAATATTCAAAACACAAAATTTATTAATTACTTTCCAGAATTTATTATCTCATTCAAAATATAAATAATTCATTATTAATTCCATAATTATTTACCTCAATATCTTATATCAATATCACATAAATAATCCCATTATTATTATCTCATTTCATGTCATAAAAAATAGATAATTAATTCCACAAATAATAATCTCAATTCAACAATTTCAATATCTCATATTTAATTCCCTAATTAATTATACAAATTAGAATCCATAAATGTTTTAATTTATCCACCAATTATTTATATAATTTGATATTCCCTAAATGTCATAATTATTTTTGAAATTAATTATATGTTTAAAAACAATTCAAATAATCAATTTGAAAAAATAATTTACAGAATTTAAGAAGTATAATCACTAAATAATGTTTTCAATTATATAATTCTCTTAAAAGTATAAAACTGAAAACTATGCAAATTGAATTTTTAACCACATACCAAAAATCATCATTGAATAATCACCTAACTAAATTCCCTAAATATTGAGTAGCACAATGATGTAGATATACATCTGAATATCAAAAAACTACATCATGATTTAAGAAAATGATTATATTTTAAATCATGTTCTCGATATAGAATCATATTTAATTATCTAACCATATATATTTATATCTATCCATTAAAAATGATTATATCACTAAAAGAATGAAATATGATTAGGAAATGAATGAGAGAAGAACTGGGATATGATTCACTTATCAGGAGAGTAGTTGAACTTCAATCATGACTTAGAATTGTGATGAACATAGGTAAAGAAGGATTTTAATTCATCTAGAGAGATATAAACATATGAAATTTATCTTATTGTCAATTGTGTTTTAAAATAAGAGATTTTTTGGGGCTCAGATGATTTTAAAAATTAAAATCATTTTACATTTGAAATTTCATACAATTTTTGAGGAGTCTATTATTTTAGTGGTACAACATTACACCTATGAGGAAAAACTATTTTCCAAACAATGTTCTATCCATGTGATTCCCCTCAACATGGGTATTCACAGTTAGAAGGTTTGGGGCGTACCATTACGGTAAATTGTATACTAACCATGCAAAACCTTATAATATATATTTTTCTCAACATTCCTCCTAAACACACCCTAATTCATAACACAAAATATGCAATCTAATAAGAACAATGTAGTTCCATAGATAAAGACCTATTAATTTCCATAATTGTTTGGTATCAAACAAAGTTTTCATGGACATTTCATATCCTACTGGATTTATACATGTCAATTTTTCATGGTAATTGTTTCCTTTTATAATTAATGGGGTAGTGGAAATATTGTAAATAAACAATATAGTTTAATAATGGGATTTCACTCTCACCCCATGTTCTTATAAGCTTGATAAATAATGGTTTGGAGGGATGGTGAGTTCAATACACATAAAATCCAGAAAAAATAGAAAAAAAACATGTTAATAACATATCCGACATGTTTACATAATTTTACAATTTTAGTTTTCACTACGGTATTTAGATTCATATCATTTGAAATTTCCTATTTAATAGTAATATAAAATTATAATGATTAAAAAATTTAGACCCCACAATTCATGATATTATATCTAATTTATCAAATACAATTCTTTTGGGGTAGAAAAATAATTTTCACTCCACCACATGTAACACGCTATATCCCATTTAATCAATATGAATGGTACTGAAAATATATTTGCATTAATAACTATTATGTATAAAAAAATGTTTGGTAATATTTTATATTATATATATTTCTTATTTAATAAATTAATCAATTTTTATAAATAAAATTAACATCAGTTTTAGAATATAATTTTAAGTTAATCCGTCATACATGTCGACAAACATGTTTTCAATGAATGAAATTATCATGAATAAGATGATCTATTATAAAATATATAACTATTAATATTAATTTATTTAAATTCGAAAATTTTGATATATAATTAATACATTTATTTTAAAACCATCACCATTACATGTTATGTTTATTAATTAATATATAGAAACATTGTGATCATGAAGAAATATTTCATAAAAAATGATTTTATAATAAAAAATAACCATAAACCAAAATCAAGTGTAAACCCGATTCAAATTAAATTATATATATATATATAATGAAATGTTTTTTAAATTCATGGAAAATTAAAAGTTAATTCAATTTTTAATCAATTATGTTTCTGTAATGAATGTATAGTTTTTTAAAAAATAATAAATTTTACTATACATAAAAAAGTCACACTTTTCAGAAATATAAATAAATTTCACCCAGTGTTATTTTTCAAATTACTATTGAAAAAATTAATTTAGTTTTGAGAATACAATTTATAATATTGTAATAAGTTAATTATCTTATATTGTCCCAAATAGAAAGAAATCATTTCTAATGTAAAATTCATTTTCCACGCTTGTTAATACATTAGTAAAAATTTATCCCTTATTTCCAAATATATTATATTTTTAAAAAATATTTATAAATAATTTAAATGTTTGACGTTATTATGCATATCACCAATTATAATGTCTTGGTTATCATAAGAAAATTTAAATAATAATACATTACTACTATGTTGTTGTTTGTTTAAACTGAGTATTGTGTCTCATATATATATCAATCATAATTTTCTTTTGGTTTTCAAATATCCTGGTGTTAGATGAAAAATCCTTTGAGAGGTTTTATTAATTACTTATGAAAAAATTTTCTTTATATATTCATAAATTTAATTTTCCACTTATTCTTTTCATTATAATAGGTTTTACATTTAATCATTAACAGATGGTTTGAAGACAATTAACCATTATTTTCATTGTTAGAACACTTTTAAAAATGTATATCTTATCAACATTATCCTTCCTTAAGAAAAATAATATGAAATCAGGTATAATAATTTAGAAATACTTTACACAATATAATCGTAATCAAGAAACCCCATATCATATTTTGAATTAAATTTTTAATGATCATTAAATTCCAACCGATTCACTTATTTTACATCACTATTGAGAGGTGATCCTCTTAAAAATTCTTAATTGACTACATTAGTTTTATGTTCTTCAATTTGTTATTCATGTATACATATAACATGAAATTTATAGATCCTTCAGATAAACATACCAAGAGTAACTCTCATAAGATGAAACTAAATAGTACTGTCTTTATATGTGTCACCTAATCAACTTATTATAATAACAACAATGCTAAATTTACTAAAAAATTCATCCACTAAATCATTCTCATGTATTATAAAATTTTCCAATTACTAAATTCAAAATTATAAATATACTTTCCTTTGTTTCTTGGTTCCCTTGTAAATAATTTTATGTTTTATCAATATATATAAAATAATATAATATATTTCATCCATATTTTTTGAATTCTTAAATATTCAATCCAATTTAAATGTAACTTTTTTCTTTGTAAACTTTTCATAATATTCATATTTTGAAATAGGTTTTATGGGGAATTCATATTTTTTTAAAAACATATATGTTATTTTATTGTTGAATAAGGGTATCAATTTTCAAAAAATCATTGATAACGCATGTCATCTTATTTTATCCATTATTGTAGTTATTGATATTGAATACCTTATTTAAAAAACATGGCATGTTTTATATCACCATATGACGTATTTAATTATATCTTCATATTCTATTATATCATATAAAGTGAAAATTAACATAACATAAAAATTAAAAAAATTAATGGTCATTCTAACACCATTCTACCATAACAATATCACATACCTAATTGATGGTGAATATTAAAGATCATTAAAATATCTATGGTATTTTCATCCTTAAATCATCAAGGGAATCAAGACATATATCCATTATATACATATTTGAGGGGATTAATTTCAAAATAAAAATTCATTTCATTAAGATCAATTTGGGATATATAGGTTTTCATACATGCTCATTTCATGCATTCATAATCCAAATATAAAATTTCCTTAATCATTTCCAAAATATGAAAATCGATTATCAAATCACTTCTATTGTGGTGATTTTACTATGTCACATAGTTTCTATGTAGAAATTTACTAATCCACATCATATGACAACCTATTAAATAATAATTGTTATCCTTTAAATCCATATAATGAATAATTATTAAAAGATAATACATTTCCTTTGAAAATGGTTTGGAAGCTGGCAATAGAGGTGAATCCAAATTTGATTGTCCATCTCTATTATATCATATTGTATCAAATATTTGGTGTTTTTACAATCATTTATATTTCTCACAACAAAAAACATTTGTATTATTGTTAAATCTATCTAATTATAACATCTTCCCATCAGAAATAGTATTTTGTAGTGTCAAAATTTGAATTTGGACTAATGTTTCCATCTATAAATATATCATTCAAAATATGCAGAAATTTTATAAAATTTTTTTTATTCAAATAATTTCTCACTTATATGTTAATAAATATACAGAACATTGGTATTAATATAAATCTTTTACACCAAAAATGAAATTTTTTCATTTAACTACAATACAATAAATAAAAAATTATTCTTATTTTAATGGTTCCAGCTACACTATTATGAATTAATTCACTAGATTGATATTATTTCTCATAAATAATATATACATTATCATATGAAGTCAAATTATATAGAATTTCCATATGAAAAATCTATAAACAATAACATGTATTAAAACCATATGTCATTGGATAATATCTAATTTATTAAGGACTTAATTTTCATGTATTCAAACACTTCATTCATGCATAATTAAAAAATATTTTATTTAAAATATTCAAATTAATAAATTTAATTTAATTATTAACCTCATTTCTCAATCTCATTACATTTTTTAATTTCAACTATCAAGTTATGATAATTTTTTTCATGTAATAATTATATGACTGTATTATTATTAAAACACTTGATAATCCGGAATTAAAAACTAACCTTGAAAAAAGGATAATTTCATGAATAAATAATCATGTTTCTTTCATTCTAGAATAGTGATTTAAGATTTTGAATATAAAATATATATATATATATATAAGATCATTATATGAAACATATACATTGTTTTTTGATAAATATATCATTAAAAACATACAAAATAATATTGCATAACAATTTAAATTCAATATTTTCCAAAATGTGTGTATGTGTGTATATGTTTTCTGTGTACATACATACTATAAATATTTTTAAAATATACCATATATATTTAAGATTATTTTAATAAAAAAAATATTATCTGTTTTTAACATTAAAATACACATTTATTATTACATAAACAATTTTATTATCTTAATAATTAAACAGAATATATACATTATAACAGAACATATCAATACATAAAATTAATATATTATTTAATTGTGAGAAAAACAAATATATAATAATGGAATAACCTAAATCATAATATATACAAAATATAATATATTTTTACGGACATATATTAAGAAAATGTAATTACATTTAAAATAAAATTTTAATCTAAAACTCAATGGCCTACATATCTATTTATAAATAAGAGAAATTTTTTTTATAAAAATAATAAAATTATCAATAAAAAGGTACTGATGAACCCCATTTGAATTTTATGATGATTAATGGCCTTCTATATAATCGAAATAAGATAAGAAATTTTGTCTAGTCATTGAAAAAAATGAAGGTGTCACTTATAGACTTCTTGTACTGTGATTGATTACAATGGGGTAAATGGAAAAAATGGAGTGCGGTTATTTAGGGTTATGATGGTGTGATATATTAGTGTATCATGAAAAATTAGAATGAGGTAAAGAGTTTTTTATTTTAAATAATTAAATATTCTCTTAAGATATTTTTTCTTCAAAAACATAAATCTTATAAAATAAAAAAAAAATTAGATAATTGTGGTATGAAAATAGAAGTTTGTTATGAAAATATAATTGGGTATTTAAGTAATGACATTTAAAATAATTCGTTATTTTTTTTAATATATAGGGTTATAACCCCTTAGACATATTTTTTTACTAATTTGAATAATATAAATACATTCACATAATGGGATTTTGTAATAAAATAAATTATTAGATATGAATCTACTGTAAAAACAATAATGGGATTTAAAATGAAAAAATATGGACTCAACATGGATTAAAAAATGAATATATCTGGAAACATCTTTGAAAAGATAAACAAAATAAAACAAGATATTGAGAAGATATAGAGAAAAGTGGAACAAATTATTTCTTCTATTACCATCAAATAACATGAATAAATGGAAATATATATGTACAAAAACATTATATCCCCCATTAAATGATCCTCATAAAATATTATAATGCATTATAAATAATTAATTATATTTTATGAACTAATAGATGTATGTTTGGAGATAATGGAATTTATGGGCCATCCGTAATTGTATGGTTAAATTAACTCAATAATTAAAGGATAAAATTCAATTTTATTTTGACCAGAAAGACTATTTTAGAATCTATTTTTTATTAAAAATACAAAGGTTTATATATCATACACAGTATAAGGACACCACATATATTATGGATACTCCAAGAAATATTGCATCCATACCACATTATAATTTTTCCCAAATCAACATCTACTCGGTATGAGATACTACTCCGAAAGATATCTCATATTTATTATCCTCTATATTTTCTAAAAATCACTTAGTATCCTAAAAACATATTCTTCAGTAGTTTTATAGGCAATGAACCAAAATTTAATTAATGTTACACAAAAAAATGATTTTTATCATTACATATTGTACTTGTAATTACCCGTAGATGTTTTTCTCTTATGTTAGCCTTCATTACTAACCTCTTTATATGAATAATAAATTCTAAAAAATAATTCATGTATTTATTTTAGTTATTTATTTTAGTCTCTAAAATCATAAGGGTTGTTTACTAAAATTTATGTAAATAAATAACTTCTAAGAAAATGGTTGATTGTTTTAATTAGAAACACCATGAAAAGATTATTATATATAATTAATAGGCCTTATATAAATTATCCTAAGTGGTGGGGGAAAAATGTCAACATTTATTTGTTAATATTTATCATTATCATATTTTTGGTATCATTTTCATAAATATTTTTACTAAACAAATCCCTATCAACGTGAAATTATTTTTATTAAAATAAGTGACATTATTGAAAGTGATTTATCATTGAAACTATAAATATTGATCATTAATCTATGTATAAGGAATTGGAAATTTTTATTATTAACAACATTACTTAGAACTTTTTAAAAGACGTCAACATACAACTCGATATATATAATTATTTGAAACTATTCTCAAATTTTCGTCCCATAACTATATGATTATGGAACCCACATTAATTATAAATATATTAATATTAATGAATTTTTGACACATTAACATATAAGATTAGTTGGGATATTATCTCTTAATAATTATGTTTTGATAACATATAATTTTATCAATGTGATAGTATTTATTCTAATTGTGTCATTGTGAAAAAAAATATTCATTTATATATTAATTTTCTGTATTTTCAACTCAACACTTCCATTTTTAATAAAATAATATCACTTATAAATATATTATGATATTTCTATATCATTATCATTATATGGATAATATATACCTCTTGAGTTAGTTCTTTATATTACGGTTGTTTTGAAATTAAAATAATTATTAGTGTCAAATATAGATTAAAAAATTATATTCTTAATGTTTTAAATATTTAAAAATGAATGAAAATTATGTCCACAACCATATAGAAAAAACAATGTAATTATTTCCATTAAAATATTTTTAAGTCTATTGATAATGTATGAGTCCCAAATTTCATGATGGTATTACTCACATATTATAAATAATA
This sequence comes from Viscum album, assembly GCA_963277665.1. NCBI lineage: Eukaryota > Viridiplantae > Streptophyta > Magnoliopsida > Santalales > Viscaceae > Viscum > Viscum album. The sequence continues at coordinate 1,701,094,240 of OY728163.1, read as the reverse complement.
AAATCATTTCATCCATAATATTAAATTATTAGGGACCTTTTCACTAAAAATAATTTGATTTCAATAATTTTTTATATCCTAGATTAAAAAAAATATTTTTTAATCATGTATCCCTTTTCTTCTCATAAAGGGTTTTCTTCATTACCATTGAAGTAAATTACGAGATATGAAATTTCATTTACTATTCATAGTAATTTTATACTATAAAAACGAAACAAAAATGTTGATTTATGATATCTCCAAAGACATATTCAATATATAAAGACAATTTCATGAAGGAATAACATAAATTATTTTAAAAGTCATGTAAAAAATAATTATGTATCATGTTTATTAATAATATCATTTAATTATCCATAATAATTTTCACATAAAATATATAAGTGATGGGATTTACATAAAAATTTTAACTACATATTGAATATATATTCCTGTATTTATTCTAAAATAGATTGCTTAATTTCTTATACTGACTATATTTTAATTTCTCAATTGGTATATAAAACAAAATTAATATAAATATGATAATGATGTGATTTTTTCTCACAAAAAAAATCATAGAAATATTATCCCATAAAAATTTAATATAATAACTAAAACATAATCAATTTTATAGAATATATTTAAATAATTATTTTTCAACTCAATCTATCCAAAATATTGGTATCGAATTTGGGATTAGAAAATATCCTCTATGGGATTATTGTAAATATCATCTTTTATAACCATTTATAATAATCACACCAAGTTAATTATTATAATATAATCTTCATATCAATGGAGAATATTTATTAACACACTTAATTTATGCAATTTTTGTAAAAACAGGTTATATTAAAAATGAGTAAATAATAGAATATCCACATTGTTTATGAAATAATTTATCATCACTAGATTCTATAATACATTATGTAGTAAAATTTTATTACTCATTATATATTTAAAAAAATAGTTCACTATTAATAAAATATTATTAAATCCCCATTCCCATATTACATTATTTCACTATGAATTCTTTTCCCATATTTTCTATTTTTTTAAAACTATAAATATCAATTTTCCCAATATCACAAAATCATCCCTGTCACGACACATCCATGGGACCCGTGCTGTGACTACCCAAAGCTCGCCTCCCATATGTCGGGGGCTGGAAACTAGAACCAAAGACGTAAAACCCGATAAAAGCGAAGGCATTGCCTTTATGTAAGATAACAAAAGCCATAGAGTATGCAAGGAGAAGTAAACACTAAGTAAACTGAGTACAAAGGTAAGTGCTGGAATGTAAACGGGCCAGAATAAAAACCCAACAGAGTGTAAAGTACAACTAAGAAGATAGTACAATAGTTGAAAAGTAAAGCTTCAACACCGAGCTGTTCTATGGAAATCCGACATGAATGGTGGGTACAGATAGTCTCCTCCGCTCCTCGGCTCTAGCCGTCCGCTCCATGTACGTATCTTCCAGTGATCCACCTCTAGGTACCCTCCAGCTCCACGAGCTCCCACCACGTTCAGCGATGTCCATCGTCTGCATCTAACACAACGAAGTGCGGGCATAGCCCGTGCATGGGAGAGTATATGCTAATCAATAGGGATCCCGAGACCCCCGAAGGTATCCCAGAATCCATGAAAGATAATCTAGAAAGGAAAGATACAATCACGAAGTAATAATCAAATATACTTAGGTATATGCCCATATATATACCAAAGTTATCAATTCCAGTTCAACTCCAACATCCAAGCCCATGTTCGATCTAGTCCACTCATGATATCACAATCCAATCCACACTGGATAACACAACCCAATCCACACAGGATACCAAAACAATCATATCGAAGATATTGATTGAAATTCCAGACTCAGCTCACACATGTATACTTCTTAGTAAGGCGATAGAGATGATCAGATGTAGCCACTGATTCATCTGAGATGTCAGACCTACATATGATACAAAACCAGCTGAGCTATCGGACCCACATAGGTTACATGTCCAGCTACTCTGCCAGACCCTCACAGGATACAAGTAAAGTGGTCAATAATGTCGGACCCACATAGGATAATAGAACAGTAGTCAAGTAGTCCCAGACCCACATAGGATACAAGAATAGTAGTCATCGTTGTCGAACCGACAGAGGATTCCAGTACGGTCGACGTCGCTGCTGAACCCACAAAGGATCTCAATGCAGTCGTCAACGTCGTTGTAGTCGCAGCTAGTAATAGGGTTCCCGCACACAACATGATCGATTCCGGGAGCGTCCTCTCTACTAACCAAGGGGGTCGATACATGAACTGACATGTAGTCTGAAGTTTATGTATCCCAAAGTTCCATCTCCTCAAAAGGAACTCAACGTGACAGATGGTGCGTCAATCGGACATCTGGTCTGAGAGTTATTGGTCTTTTCGTCTGAGGGGCCCAATTGGTTTTTAAGTCAAAACCAACCCGACTATACTCCAACTGTGTCAAAACCTTAATCGGAGTAAGCCAAAAGAACTGGCTCACTATGAGGAGTCCAACATAGTCGACAGCACGTCAATCAGATGTCTGGAGCTCATGTTATAAGTTTTTCTGCTCCGAAGGCCCGGTTGGTTTCATGTTTGAACCAACCTGATTGTACCAAAAGTTCTACTAATCTTTGAGTTTAATATACCGAAATGACCAGTTGGATACAAGGATCACTATGCAATTGACGGTGCATCAATCGGAGGTTTGTAGCCAAGATATGGGCGTTTGAACGTATCTGTCTGAAAACAGGGGGTTTGGGTCCGGTCCGACCCGGGTCCGAGTCCGGCTCGGTTGGGAGCGGCCCAGCCCAGATGGCATGGGGGTCCGACCCGGTGCAAGCGGTCTGTCCTGGTGCGGGTTGTCCGGCCCGGTGCGGCTAGTCTGGCCTGGGCGCCAGCATGCTGAGCGGACGCTGGGGGTCTCGGCTCCACCTGGCGCTAGCGGCCGGCTTAGCCGGCCTCTTCTCTGAACCGCCACTGCGGGACCTACTAGTCCCGCCTCCTAGAGCGCCGGTGGCAGGAATGCCCGACCGCTCCTTGATACAACTCCGCGTCCTTAGTCCGACCAGCACGGCGCGATGGCGTCGCGACCCGACCCAGCCGCGGACTTCCCTGGTTATCTGGTGCCACGCAGCGGCGCCGCACCCCTTCGCCTTGGCATTTTCTTCGCAGTAGGTTCCTTCAACTTCACCACCATGGCGCGATGGCGCCTTACACTTTCACTGTGATTTACATCGTTTCTGCATGGTGCCCTTGCACCGCGCCTCCTCCATTCCAAGGAACAAGATATTCAACATCAAAAGGGGAGGAGGTTCATCCGTGTTCATGCGGTCCAACCACTTCTATTATTTTGATAACAGACGGAGAAAGATCTAACGTACTACGTCAATTAATTCCGAACATAAAATCAACCCCTACCTTGAAGAAGATCGCAGAAACTAGCATCATGGAAAACGACATCGCGAAATAATGTTCTGTATACGTTAATGGAGAACGTCTGAGGAGGAAGCGGTGTCTCCCTTTCTTCGACGTGGATTGACGATGGAACGACGTACGTCTATGAAGGTAATGTCATCACACAGTGGCTGCGAAGAGAATAATAGACGGCTCATCAATCTCTCTTTGTAGTGAAAACGTTCTTCGTCGATGTCTTGGCGTTCATCGAAATATTCAATATTAGAGTATTCTCTCCCAAAGATCTCTCAAAACAAAACCATCCCCAAATAAAATAAGGTTCATACTTATTTTATTAACCCATGGACGATTCCAAAATATTAGAAATTCAAACCCTCAATTAAATTAATTGAATATAATTAATCAAACAATTTAATGTGAGAGTTGACCTCCATTAAGGAGGGTAAGAGGATGAGTTACAAAAAAAATACTAGAGGGGGTTTAATGGGGTGTTAGGGAAATTGGAGGAGGTGGGGGCTTGTGTTGTCCCCACCCCAACTTCCACACAACTTTAATTCCCATAACACATAAACCATCAGTGGTGTAATATAAATATAATTGTAAAAGATCAATATTTTTATTCTTTACATTTTAAACAACTCCTCCTGAGAAAACGCACCTACGGAAAAGGTGTTCTTAAGCAATTTTTGGCGATGCGGTTTCATTGGAGCCCTCAGATTTCAATTTCAAGCACCGGTTCAATAGTTAGGAAAACCTGCTCATTCGTTCACTGAACAAACCCGAGCTAAACTTCAGAAAAAGATTCCAGGCACATCGGGCCTCAGAATCAGTTGTCGTCAGATACTGCGTACTTGTAAAATCACAAAGAAATTAAGAAAAAAAATTCCTTGAAATTTATGCGTCTTTACATTACTCCCACCACAGGGCTTTAAGTACCCGTAAAGATAAATCACAATCTAGGGGACCAAATGAGGGTACTGATCAAGCATCCGAGCCTATCGCTCCCAAGTGCTCTCCTGGAGGTTCCCGTGCGGCCACCTGATGCGCACTAGAGGAATCGACCATCCACGCAGGACCCGCTCCTGTCGATCCTTGATCTCAATAGGGACCTCCACAAATGTCTCCATGTCATCAATGTCCAGCTCCCCATGGTCAATGATATGTGTCGGGTCGTGCACGTTTCTCCTCAGCTAAGATACGTGAAAGACGTCGAACACCCGGTGGAAATGAGGTTGTAGAGCCAGGCGATAAGCCACTTTGCCTATCCTACTGAGAACCTGGAATGGTCCTATGAATCGTGGAAATAACTTGCCGCACTGGCCAAATCTCCATAATACACGTTGAGGTGATACCCACCTGAAAACGTGGTCGCCATCCTCGAACTCGAGTGGTCTCCACCTCCTGTCAACATACGACTTCTGTCGGCTCTGAGCTATCGTCATCCGCTCCTAGATGACTTAGACCTTCTTTGTCGTGGCCTTGACCATTTCTGGTCCAACAAGTGTTGACTCCCCAGGGTCTGTCAAGCATAGAGGCGACCTATAAGGTCAGCCGTACAATGCCTCGTATGGTTCCATCCCAATGGTGGAGTGGTAGTTGATGTTGTACGCAAACTCCATGAAGGGAAGGTGATCCTCCCAACTATGACCAATGTTTAGGACACATGCACAGAGCATGTCCTCGAGTGTTTGAATTGTCCACTCCGTCTGACCATCTGTCTGAGGTTGAAAGGTGGTGCTCAGATGTAGCTGCGTCCCGAATGCCTCCTACATCCCCTTTCGATGCCGAGAAGTAAATTGAGCATCTCGATCAGAGACGATTGGTGATGGCACACCATGAAGCCAGACAATCTCCAAAAAGTAGAGGCGTCCCAAGCTCTCCACTGAGCCCTGCACTCTGATGGGTATGAAGTGGGCCGACTTGATGAGTCGGTCCACGATCACCTAAATGGAGTCATGTCCTATGGAAGTATGTGGAAGTCCAGTCTCAAAATCCATATATATCCCATCCCACTTCCACTATGGGACCTCCAAAGGTTGTGCCAAGACTGCTGATACATGGTGCTTATCCTTCACCTGCTGGTAGGTGAGGCATCAAGAAACGAACTCTTCCACAACTTTTTTCATACCTAGCCACCAGTGTTGTCGCCTGAGATTCTGGTACATTTTCGCAACTCCTGGGTGTGCCGCTATAGGGGAAGTGTGAAAATCTCTCATAACCTCCCCATGCAACGTATCTGGTACCATGGTATGCCCTCTTAAAAGGAATATGTTCTCTCATCCTATAGAGAATCTATTAGGTGCCAGTCCGGAGGATATTTGTGCATGCTGCGTCTCACAGTCAATGTCCCCACACCGTGCCTCTCTGACCCGCTGAAGAAGTGGAGTTGTGACTATGAGCGACTGAAGGAAGGTTTCCCTATCTCTATCCATGAAGGATATCTGCAAAGCATCTAGCTGCTCTGTCGCCTCTCCAAGTAGTTGAGTGCCCGCCCTCCTGCTAAGAGCATCAGCTACTAAGTTCCCATTTCTAGGAGTATAGACTATCTCAAAGTCGCAGTCCTAGTGGAACATGATCCATCGTCGCTGTCTCATGTTCAGGTCCTTCTGTAAGAAGATTTACCTGAGTCTCTGGTGGTCAGAATAGTTTGTAAAGTGCTCGCCCATCATATAGTGCTGCCACATCATCAGAGAGAACACCACTACTGCTAACTCCAGGCCATGGGTAGCGTAGTTCTGCTCATGTTTCGTTAATTTTCATGATCCATAGGCGATCACTGCCTGCTCCTGCATTATGTCACACTCGAGTCTAGTCCCTGATTTTTCACAGTAGACTACATACCCTACTCCCTCTTCCGGTTGCCTCAAGATGGGTGTGCTGGTCAATCTATGTCTCTGCTCCTAGAAGCTCTACTAACATCCATCTGACCACACAAAGGGTTTCTCCTTATTCCACAAAGCTTAAATTAGTGTCGCAACTCTAGAGAAGTCTGGAACAAATTTCCATTATTTCCCAGCTAGTCCTAAGAAACTTCGAACCTCCGTCACGCTCCTGGGTGGTTCCCTAGATTTCATTGCCTCGATCATCGCAGGATCCACTGCAACTCTCACCTTAGAGATGACGTTCCCCAAGAAGTGGACCTCACGTATCCAAAACTGACACTTTGAGAGCTTACCATAACGATGGTGCTCTCGGAATGTGTCCAGTACAACCCGTAAGTGGTAGGCATGCTCCTCCACAGTAGTCGAGTAAATCAAGATGTCGTTGATGAAGACTACGAAAAATCGATCAAGGTAAGGATGGAAGATCATGTTCATGAGGCTCATGAACACTTCTGTAGCATTGGTTATGCCGAAAGGCATAACCAAAAACTCATAGTGGTCATACCAACATCTGAATGTCGTCTTCTGCACATTCTCGTCTCGAACTATGAGATGATGATAGCCTGACCAGAGGTCTATCATCGACAACCACCATGCACCCTTAAGATGATCTAAGAGGTCATCAATCCTCGGAAGCAGATACTGGTTCCTCATGGTCACCTGGTTCAGGCGACGGTAATCAACACATAGTCACAAGCTCCCGTCTGCCTTCATGGCGAGAAAAATCTGGGAAGCCCATGGTGAAACACTTGGTCGAATGAATCTCGTTCCCTACAAGTCCTCCAGCTATACCTATAGCTCTCAATGAACAGCAGGAGCCATCCGGTATGCTGGAGTAGATATTGGGGATGTCCCGTGGTATAGGTCAATATAGAAGTCTACCTCTCTGCGAGGAGGTAGTCCTAGAATGCCGTTCGGAAAAACATCAGCATACTGATCCACCACTACTGCAAAACTCAGAATATGTAGGTCAACTGCTCCTAGGTTGAGGCTATCCAACTGATGAGTGACCAGCTATCCTCTCCTCTATGTGAGTCCATCCTGCGCTACAATGGATCCCTTCTCACCGGTGAATGTGAACCTACTCCCATTGGTGCGAACACACCGCACCTTGCGCCTAATACAGTCAATTCGAAAATAGAATTTAGATAACCAATCCATGCCCAAGATGAAGTCGTAAGGCCACGACGCCGCTACAAGAAGATCCCATCCGACGATCTTGCCTCCTATAGTAAGCTCAAACTGCCGGCACCAGTGTGTTATCGTCGAGTCTGCTCCCGTAGGAGTCTCTAGCCATAACAATCGAGCCAACATCTCCATCGGAATCTCTAAGCTCCGAACAAGGGCAGTGGAAATGAAAGAATGACATGCTCCTCTGTCTATAAGAACTGCAGCAATGGTGGAGTAGAAATAGATAGTACCGCAAATCATCTCTGATGCGTCGTGGTCGTAGGCCTCCGCTGCCTGTATATTAGCATGCCTTTGTCTGCCAGCTCCTTATGGTCGGGGTGGACATCCTGGGGGTGGTGGTGGTAGAGCCTCAAAGCGTCTCCCACCACCTGCTGCTCGGCCAGCTCCTCTGCCTCATCCGACTACTCCCTACAGACCGCCACGGTCGAAACTCTACCTCTTCCTGGGTGGTCCCTCAACCGTCTGCTGCTCCTCTACATGGCATGTGAGGCAGTCATGAGCCATGTGGCACTGCCCGCCGCATGCATAGCACTACCTTCTCCTCGTAATACTGGATCTACTTTTTGTGCCACGAACCTCTGATCCAGTGTCCTGAGGTTATCCTCCTAATGGTATGGTCCTCTTGGACCACTGTGAAATTCGTCGACTGCCATTTGCAGAAGAATCAGCTACATGCCACCTTGTGGTAGGTCTCGCAGCTGGTGTAGGCTCAGCAAGAAAGAACTCTACAATAAGGGCACGCTCCAGTACTCCAGCCCACATCGGTATGCTGAGGGTGATCATTGATGCCCTGATCTCTTTCCTCAGTCCCTGCTCGATGTTCCAGGCCCAGAATAATGGGTCTCGTACTATGTCCGTGGAATAATGCGAGAGATAGGTAAATCTCGCCGAGTACTGGGATACCGTCATAATTCCCTTCTGGAGCTGTAGTAGCTCTTGAATGCGCACCGCACGTTGGGTGGTTGTGACAAAATACAAGAAAAAGAGGCTCTCGACGTCCAACCAAAGGAGAGATGCCTCGTTGTGCACCTAGAGCATCAGGCTCTACCATCGGCCTACTGCTACCTGTAGGAGACTCGCTGTAAGGATCACCATGAGGTCAGTTGGTGTCCCTACTATCCTGAAAACTCGAACAACATCATGCAGCCAATATTTGGCAATCTGAGGGTTCATCTCCCCACAGAACCTAGGGGGTCTCTGATGATGAAACTCATGTAGTTCACTAAGGTGATGTGCACTCTTAGCGGTTAGGGCTCTTGGCATCGGTGGCTCGGTGGGCAGAGGTACTGCCGGTGACTCTACTGTAATAGGGCCCTGCAATAAGACCTCGTCGCTCGGTGGGTTGTTGTCTCGCACAATGCTCGGAACCCTACCTGGCTATCCTCGTGGGGCCATCCTGAAAAGAAAAATGTGTGCCATGGTCAATATAGTATACCTGGTGAGGCGACACAAAGTAATCACAACGAAAACTTTTGAAACACACATGCAATCAATGTTTTTCTGCATTGAGTCAGAAATCAGTAGTCAGGGTCCGGGTGTATGGATACGTCACCCGCCGCATCAACACTAGACTCTCTGGACTGATAACCACACTAAATACCCTTAATTTTATTACTTCACATAGAACAATGATCAGATTCCTGATTTCTGCGGCAGAACCAAACTCCTATGATACCAATTTTTCACGACCCGTCCTCAGGACCCATGCCTTGACTACCCCAATCTCGCCTCCTATAGGCAAGGGGCTAGCGACTAACACCAAAGGCGTAAGACCCGATAAAAGGGAAGGCATTGCTTTTATGTAAGATAACAAAAACCATAGAGTATGCAAGAAGAAGAAAAACTAATTTAACTGAGTAAAAAGGTATGTGCTGGAATGTAAATGGTCCAGAATAGAAACCCAACTGAAATTAAAGTATGTAACACCCCATGCTTCCACGATAAGTTTCCCTCTGAATAATGCAATGACGTGCATTGTACGCAACTTCGAGATTCTAACACACTATAACAAATCAAACTAGCCGTTATGAATAGTAATACCTACTTTTTTAAATTTTATAAATTTTATATCTCAAAATGGAATTCATTTTTGGATTTGGAGTATCGAATTTAGCCTAAGGTTAAAATTTGGTACTTTTCAGATAACATTAATATTTTGAAGAATAGTGAAAATTACTAAATTTTAATTAAAACAACTTTTTAAATCAAAATAATTAATAGTGATAAATTATGAATTTGAGTGGTTTTAAAGTATAATTATAATATATATTTACCTTTTAATCCAATGGTGTTCATTAGAATTAATTTCACTTTGAAATTGGACATAAAAAATTGTCAATCTTTTGATATATATTGTTTCTTAAAAACACGCTATTTGTTGTGACGACGGGAATCAATTATAAAATTAATTAATGCAACTTATATGTTTGGAATTTTGTAAAATAGAAATCATTTTTTAATTCAAAATATCAATTATAGCTTACGGTGAAATTTTGGCATTGTTCTGAAAAACATCAAATTTTAATGAATAGTGAAACCACTAAGTGGTAGTTAAAAAACTAAATTATTCATAAAACATAATTTTACTGCTTCTGTGAGTGGAATTTCGAAAATCCGAGATACACGGTTAATATCAAAGAGTAAAATGTGGTTCAATGAGATGAAAATATTTTTCGTTGAATAGTAACTTTTTTCTTTTATTTACCACGGTTAAAAGTAAATAGGGTAATTAAGGGTAAAACTGATATTAACATTACACTTAAACATGTCCTAATTCTATTGGACAAGTGTATCTCGACCAAAAACGAACTTAGGAATAAAATATTATCATTTAGGTCCTCTTGGATTAGATTAGGACATTTATTATTATTTGATTCAAAGAAGAGTTAAAAGAGTTTAAATCAATGTTTATTTACTAAAACATTTTTAATATAGAGTTACACATAAGATAAATTAGATTATAAATATTAATTAGAAAGTTAAAACGATTTCCTACATACTGATATTTTATTTATAATTTTTAGACATTAAATAATTTAATTTATTTATGACACAATGATGATGCAGTAATTACCAGAATAGTGAAAAATTAAAATAATTGACATTATAAATACCCAAATAAATATAATTGGAAACTTTTATTTAATTACACTAATTTTCTAGGTTAATATGAAATATTAGGATTGATTTAATTGACTTTGTTCGAGGTAATAATTCTGATATGAGTTTCACAAAAATCAATTAATGAATAGTGTCAAAATTGACATAAAAGAGTTTTTAAAACAAATATTATATTTTTAATTGATATTAAATTCTTAAAAATCTAAGGTTCGGCCAAGAGACTTATATAAGTATAGGTGTATCATTAATGGACCACTTGGGGGTTTCTTGGATATATATAGTAATTTTATTAACCATATAATATAAAAATACATAGAGACATTATAATAGTGAAACTAATTAACTAAGAGTTAATACATAAAGATAAGTTTAATATAATGACCCAAACCTATCTAAATTCTATTGTTTGAGTGTTTTTATACCTATACACACCTTAACCTTTAAATAATCCACTTTTGATCCATTATAAACCGAATATGAATTTATTATAAAATAATAATTATAGCTTTTCCAAGGGTGCCCCTCACCCCTCTTATAAAAGGGCACTCCTCATTCTCATTTCCTCACACCTTAAAATCCTTTTTCCTCAGACAAACTCTACCCAAATACTCTCTCAACTTCCCTCACTTCATCCTAGTGGCCTTACTTTAGTTATAAATCCAACTTAAGGAGCTCTTTTGATCAAATCAAAAGGAAGAACCCGAAGAAGAGGTAATGTTTTCACCATCCTTTTTCAAGTTCCTTTCTTCTTCCACTTCTTCGTTATTTTTTATTACCATTATAAAATAATAAATCCAGTATCTTATATATACTGTGATTTTATTATAAATATGGTACAGTCATATTCATCATTCTATCATTCCTTTTAATAACATGTCATCAAACGTGCGTACGTACGGCTTACCGTCTCCACATCATGGTGTAATTGTTATTCAATAAATTATTATTTTGATGGGTATAATAATGATGTGTAATTCATGTAAATAATAAATATAACATGATAATTATTCTGTATATATGAAATTCCATCCAATTATATATTATTTTAATATCAAACGAATGATATTGTCGCTCGTGTGTACGTACGGACTACCGTCTCCACGAACGTGATGAGATTCTATCTCCATCGTATCCATTTGAGTATAATTCTCATTTTATGATTAAAAATAATGTTTAATGACTCGATATAATTCTGGATATTAATTATATACAACCAATCCATAACAAACATAGCTTACATAACAAAGAATATAAAGGAAAACGAGTAAGTTAACACCCGAAATGATGATAATACTAAGATATTATTAACAAATCAATGATAAAAGATCAAATATGATATCATATTAATGTAAATGATTCTTGTATAATTCAATAAAAATTATTTCACCATTATACAGGAGGTTAACCTACCGTCTACCAAGGAAAAAGTACAAATTAAGGGGTTTCTTATCTCACTTTTAATTCCGTGAGAATTCCATTATTCACTAATTATTTATTGCATGTAGTGTGTGTACTGCACATGATTGTATACATTGTGTAATATAAATTAATTTATGGATATTTTCATCATCATTTTATTATCCTTCTTTCATGGTTGTATGTTTCATATGTTACCAAATCAATAAGGTAATTTGAAATTTCAATTTCCATTTATTCGGCATTATGCAAACTTCATTGATTATTTTAATCCGAGATTATGTGTGGAATCACTATTCATTTTCTTATGTCATAATTTCTACTCCCCTTTTCTATGGATATACTTTTGATACACATAATCAGCCCATTTATAATTTCTCAAGTCATCGATATGAATTTGATATGAGTAATTTTGACTCATTCTCCATTTGTTGTGTTAAACATCGAATTCATTGGTGTTGTTTTTACAAGATTATGTGTGAATGTCCGTTGATTGTTTTACACAGAATATCCAATAATATTTATTGTATTTAGATTTTTCACACAAAACTATGTCGTTGATTTATCCTTATCCTAAGGATACATCCTTTATGAGAGATTTCATCTCAATTTACATTCCATTGAAACTTCTTTATTATTATACACCATATCACTTTTATGTGGTGTATATAATGTACTTTGACATAGTATTTCATGAATCCCTTTACTCTTATGATATTACAATGTTTTGATTACCTCAATTATTTGTATTCAAGTGTCTCTCTTTTGGATAAAAACTCTAACTAAAATACCATTTTTAAATGTTGTAAAGACTTATTCTCCTAAATCTTGCTCATTAATGTCCATGTTTTAAAAAATGGTTTAAAGAATTTATTTATATGGACATTAAAGTTTTAAAATTAAAACTCCTTTTCATATATTCAAAGTGTTATGGGACTCTTTGATTCAAAAATCTATTTTTAAACGGCTTCTTGACAAATAGTGTGATTTTTTAATGTTTTCAAATAAAGGGGGATATTTCTCTCAAATTGTTTTGATGGTTATTTTAATCTATGTCAATATCATTCCTTATTATCGATTGTGGTTAATATGATACAATACAATCTTCCATATTGTATCGAATGAGTTATGTTTGACTGTGGATGTGCTAATTTTATACCATTCATGGTTTGTGGTTAATGTATTTACATTTCGTAGGCTAGTTTTAATATGAATGTTTATGTTATGTTTAAACATGTTCATATGAGGAATGCATTGGACTTAGTAAGGGACTGGTGGAGCCCGATATAGCTCCTTGATTCATCCGTAGGTCTCATGAGACAAACTAGTGTCTTGGAACAAGGCCTTGGCAAAATCTTATTTGTAGTCTTGGCATGAGGCCTTGGCTATGTGGTTAGGATAGGGTGGCATTATGCATTCCCTCATTATGAAAGTGGTTATTGATATTTAATATGATTATTCGATTAGTATAATATCCATGTGAATAAGTAAATGACATTATTTCATTTGTTTGCATAATATGTTGAAGTTCAAGTTTAAAATCCTTCTGTTTTAGTTATACATTACCTTAAATGTTTATTCTTATTTATGAAAGTTTCCAATATATTGTTATCCTTACTTGGAATCTGAGCTCACCCCTTTCAATGTTTTATTTTTCCCAAGATGTGAATATGTAATTTATGAATGACCTGCAGTGATAGTATGTGGGGACATGAGTGTAGACTATGAAGAAAAGATGTTGTTGTAGTAATAATTTTATGATGTAATGTAATTCTTATTAATGTATCTAGTTATTCCAAGGATTCTAAACTAATGGGTCTTTCGAGACTTGATCTTTCTTGTGATCATGCCAATGTTATGTAATAATGCACCGACTCTGGGTAACTGGGGTCGGGGCGTTACAGTTCGTATCAGAGGAAGTTTGGTATCAGAGGAAGTTTAGTACAAGCCTTGGAAGATAGATTTAGATAAACTCTGATTAGAGAACATATATCTAAGATGAACTTTGAGGATTAGTATGTAAGAACATCCTAGAATTTTGGTATTGTAGAGATTTTGTGATTTTTACGAGCAATACATCCCTGTCTGGATACGAGCAGGTAGAGGCGGCTCTGGCACAGATGTACATAGGGCTAAAACCCGAAAACACCACTTTGAGCTAGACTCGAACGGGAACTGGTGCACGACAACGGGCCTTGCGGCACTCTTGGATACAACACTCCTGGGGGATATGCTTAGGATAATTTACATTTTCTTTACAAATAAATTTGGGTATTATATATATAAGATGAGAGTAAATGACCTCGTTTAATCCTAATGTGTTTCAAATTGAGAATATGGTGACATGTTAATCTCTAAATGATTTTATTACAACTGTTACTCACACAATGCTTTCTAGTTTTAGTCAATGGCTGGATTCCAAGGAAGTCATAGTGACTTTGAGAATGATGTACAAGTTGGGAACGGTGGTGGAAATGAGCAACAATATGGAATGTTGATAGGCGTAAAAGATATCGTCTTTATTCCAAATCAATTTTCCAAAAATATGATTAACAATATATATATTAACAAATTCCAGGACTCAAGAAAGAAAAGAATGGTGATGAATGATAAGAGCTCCAGCAGTGGAGACCATGGAGAAAGGAATCCTTAACTTCTATCATGTAGGAAATGTGGAAGGAGACACCCAGGAAAGTGTCTCAACAGGACAAGGAAATGATTTACGTGCAAGAAGGAAGCACATAAAGTGAAGAATTGCCGAAGAAAAATGAAGAGTACTGTGGAAGAAGATAAAAATAGTCCCAAGAATCCATTTATAGTCATTTTCCGTATATGTAGGGGACCTGACCATTACCCGAGTGAATGCCCTATTCTATAGGATATTTTCGTGTTCAAAGAAGAATCTATGTGGAAATAAATGGATATAGAAATGTTTAAAAAGTGTTAGTGCTCCTTGTTGATGGGTTTACTTTGGAATAATTTTATCTTGTATTTGTATCCCTGCGGTTTTCCATGTGAGAATGATATTTGAGGAATAATTATCTTTTCTCTTGTGGATATTGTTATGAATAACCATTTGGTTTTATATGATCATTGGGTCTGAGGAAATTATAATTTATTATAATTTGGGATGAAAATGCAAGGTTTGACATAACATTTGGGGTTAAATTATGGATATTTTGAGGAATTTATCTCATTTTGATAATGTTATAAAATATAATTTTTTAAAAGGGACAACACGCAGACCATGTGACAACCTATCGCGTCAGACAAAGCTGTGGGAATCGAACCCACATACAAAGTGCGATTGGGATTTATCGCCTACCACAGGACTACGTCAAGCCCCTGGTTAGTGTGACTATTATTTTTAGTTAAATGATTTTATTGATCATTAATAATTTTATTTGGGATCTTATGTCTTATCAAATTAATACCCTTAGTATAGAATAATGATTTGGTAATTAAGTGATAAATGTTATTTTGGAAGTTGTTCCCTTTGTTGTAAGGAAAATAGAATAGTATGGGATTTCATTTGAGGAGTAATGGTGGATTTTTTATTTATTTTGTTATTGTGGATTAATAGACATTTGGGTTGTTTATGGAAATGATTAGGTAAATTACTTTTAAGTATGCGACTTTAAGACTACTTAATGCCATTTGGAGATACAATTTAACATGGAAGACTACATGCTTATATGTTTTGAGTTTCAATATTATTTTGGATTATATTGAAGGATTTTAAGGACAATTGATTATTGAGTGGTATATATTTAGATTTTGGGTATTGATGGTTTAATTTTAGAAATTAAGATTAGTGTTTTTTTATCTAATAGAATATCCATTTGGGGGTTCATCATATATTATACTAACTATTTTGGTTTTTATTAATCTCTAAAGACAAGGTAAATATATAGTTTATCTTACATGGATCATGTATTTCTATAGTAGTTTATTCTAGCTCTTCCATTGTGACCAAGTCTTCTTGAATACTCATTGTTCAAAAAAATGAGGTAGTGGTAAAAAGTTATTAAAGAATTAAAATCTACAAAAAAGTATGTATATCACTGTACGTTGTTAGTCAATATCATAAATGAATTCCTCGTCCTTATGTAATGTATCTTAAAACAAAAAATGTTGTCCATTTACTTTTCCTACTGGGAGACTAAGGACCGTTTGTCCCAACACAAGTTTGTAATTTTCTTATTATTAACTTTCTCCTAATCATGTTTTCTATCCCTCTCCATCAGAACTGGACACTTAGTTTAACGTCCATATCCATGTTTTCCTACATGGAATCCAAGTATGGGTTATCATGGGTGACCTTTATACCTATCTTCCTTTCTTTTGAAGTGATAGTTGTATTGACTCTTTTTCCGATGTGGGACATTCCATTATATTCTCAAGCCCAATTTTAAAATAATTGCGAGGATTCAATTTATTGAAGGAGTAGAGAATGTAACACCCCAAGCTTCCACGGTACGTTTCCCTTTGAATAATGCAATTATGTGCACTGTACGCAACTTCGAGATTCTAACACACCAAAAACAATCAAACTAGCCATTATGAATAGTAATACCTAATTTTTAAAATTTTAGAAATTTTATCATTCAAAATGGACTTCATTTTTGGATTTGGAGTATTGAATTTAGCCTAAGGTGAAATATTGGTGCTTTTCGGATAACTTTAATATTTTGATGAATAATGAGAATTGCTAAATTTCAATTAAAAACAACTATTTAATCAAAACAATTAATAGTGATAAATTTTGAATTTGAGTGGTTTTAATGTATAATTAGAATATATTTTTACCTTTTTATCCAATGGTGTTCATTAGAATTACTCTCACTTTGAAATTGGACATAAACAATTGTCAATCTTTTGATATATATTGTTTCTTAAAAACATGTTATTTGTTATGACAACAGGAATCAATTATAAAATTAATTAATGCAACTTATATGTTTATAATTTTGTAAAATAGACATCATTTTTGAATTTGGAATATTAATTATAGCTTAAGGTGATATTTTGGCATTGTTCTGAAAAACACCAATTTTCAATGAATAGTTAAAACACAAAGTGGTAGTTAAAAAACTAAATTCTACATAAAACGTAATTTTACTGCTTTTGTGAGTGGAATTTCGAAAATATGAGAGACACGGTTAATTTCAAGAGGTAAAATGTGGTTCAATGAGATGAAAATAATTTTTGGTGAATAGTAACTTTTTACTTTTATTTACCACGGTTAAAAGTAAATAGGGTAATTAAGGGTAAAAATGATATTACCATTACCCGAACACATGTCCTAATTCTATTGGACAAATGTATCTTGACCAAAAACAACCTTTGGAATAAAATATTGTCATTTAGGTCCACATGGATTAGATTAGGACATTTATTATTATTTAATTCAAAGAAGAGTTAAAAGAGTTAAAATCAATGTTTATTTACTAAAATATTTTTAATATATGGATACACATAAGATAAATTAGATTATAAATATTCATTAGAAATATAAATTTTTTTCCTACATAATGATATTTTATTTATAATTTTTAGACATTATATAATTTAATTTATTTATGACACAATGATGATGCAGTAATTACCATTATAGTGAAAAATTAAAATAATTGATATTATAAATACCCAGATAAATATATTTGGAGACTTTTATTGAATTACAATAATTTTCTAAGTTAATATGACATATTTGGATTGATTTAATTGACTTTGTTCTAATTAATAATTCTGATATGAGTTTCAAAAAATCAATTATTGAATAGTGTCAAAATTGACATAAAAAATAGTTTTTAAAACAAATATTATATTATTAATTGATATTAAATTCCTAAAAATCTAAAGATCGTCCAAGAGACTTATATCATGATAGGCGTATCATTAATGGACTACTTGGTGGTATCTTGGATGTATATAGTATGTTTATTAACCATATAATATAAAAATACTAAGAGACATTGTAAAAGTGAAAACTAATTAAGTAAGAGTAAATACATAAATATAAGGTTAATATAATGACCCAAACCTGTCTAAATTCTATTGGTTGAGTGGTTTTCGACCTATCCCAACCTTAAACATTAAATAATCCACTTTGGAGCCATTATAAACCGAATATGAATTTATTATAAAATAATATTTCTAGCTTTTCCAAGGGTGCCCCTCACCACTCTTATAAAAGGGAACTCCTCCTTCTCATTACTTCACACCTTCAAAGCCTTTTGGCACGGCCAAACTCTGCCCAAATACTCTCTCAATATCTGTCACTTCATCCTAGAGGCCTTATTTTAGTCATAAAGGCATCTTAAGGAGCCCTTTTGATCAAATCAAAAGGAAGAACCCGAAGAAGAGGTAATGTTTTCACCACCCTTTTTCAAGTTCCTTTCTTCTTCCACTTCTTCTTTATTTGTCATTACCATTATAAAATAATAACTCTAGTATATTATATATACTATGATGTTATTATAAATATGGTACAATCATATTCAGCATTCTATCCATCCTTTGAATAACATGTCACCATACGTGTATACGTACGGCTTACCCTCTCCACGTCGTGGTGTAATTGTTATTCAATAAATTATTATTTTGATGGGTATAATAATGATGTGTAATTCAAGTAAATAATAAATATAACATGATAATGATTCTTTATATATGAATGACCAACCAATTATATATTATTTCAATATCAACAGAATGATATTGTCGCTCGTATGTACGTACGGACTACCGTCTCCACAAACGTGATGAGATTCATTCTCCATCATATCCATTCAAGTATAATTATCATTTGATGATTAAAAATAATTTTTAAGGACTTTATAAAATTCTGGATATGAATAATATAAAACCTATCCATAACAAACATGGCTTAAGTAACAAAGAATATAAAGGAAAATGAGTAAGTTAACACCCGAAATGACGATAATACCAGGATATTATTAACAAATCAATGTTAAAAGATCATATATGATATCATATTAATTTAAATGATTCTTTTATAATTCAATAAAAATTATTTCACCATTATACATGAGGTTAACCTACCATCTACCAAGGAAAAATTACAATGTAAGGGGTTTCTTATCTCACTTTTAATTCCGTGAGGATTCCATTGTTCACCACTTATTTATTGCATGTGGTGTGTTTACTACCCATGATTGTATTCATTGTGTAATATACTTTAATTTATGGATATTTACCTCATTATTGTATTATCCTTCTCTCATGGGTGTATGTTTCGTAAGTTACCTAATCAATAATCGAATTTGAAATTTCAATTTCCATTTATTCGGCTTTATGCAAACTTCATTGATTATTTTACTCTGAGATTATGCGTGGAATCACTATTCATTTTCTTATGTCACAATTTCCACTCCCCTTTTCTATGGATATACTTTTGATACACAAAATTAGTCCATTGATAATTTCTCAAGTCATCAATATGAAGTTGATAAGAGTAATTTTAACTCATTCTCAATTTGTTGAGTTAAACATCGAATTCATTGGTGTTGTTTTTACAAGATTTTGTGTGAATTTCCTTTGATTGTTTTACACTGAATATCCAATCATATTTAGTGTATTTAGATTTTTCACACATAACTATGTAGTTTATTTATCCTTAACCTAAGGATATAGCCTTTATGAGAGATTTCATCTCAATTTACATTCCATTGAGACTTCTTTATTTTTATAAAGCAAATATCTTTTATGTGGTGTATATAATGTACTTTGACATAATATATCATTAATCCCATTACTCTCGTGATATTAAAATGTTTTGATTACCTCAATTGTTTGTATTCAAGTGTCTCTCTTTTGGTTAGAAACTCTAACTAAAATACCATTTTTAAATGTTATAAAGACTTATTCTTCTAAATCTTTCTCATTAATGTACATGTTTTAAAAAATGGTTTTAAGAATATATTTACATGTACATTAAAGTTATGAAATTAAATCTACTTTTAAAAGTTTCAAAGCGGTATGGGACAATTTGATTCAAAAATCTATTTTTAAATGGCTTCTTGACAAATAGTGTGAATTTTAAATGTTTTCAAGAAAAGGAGGATATTTCTCTCAAATAGTTTTGATGGTTATTTTCATCTATGTCAATATCATTCATTATTATCAATTGAGGTTAATATGATACAATACAATCTTCCATATTTTATCGAATGAGTAATGTTTGACTATGGATGTGCTATTTTTATACAATTCATGGTTTGTGGTTAAAGTAATGACATTTCATATGCTAGTTTTAATATGAATGTTTATGTTATGTTTAAACATGTCCATATGAGGTATGCATTGGACATAGTAAGTGATGGGTGGAGCCTTATATAGCTCCTCAATACATCGATAGACTAATGAGACAAACTAGTGTATTGGCACAAGGCCTTGGAAAAATCATATTTTTAGTCTTGGCACGAGGCCTTGGCTATGTGGTTATGGTAGTCTGGCATTATTCATTCCATCATTATGAAAGTGGTTTTTGATATTGCATGTGATTATTCTATTAGTAGAATATCCATGTGAATAAGTAAATGGCATTATTTCATTTTTTCCATACTATATTGAAGTTCATGTTTAAACGGATTTTGTTTTAGTTATACATTGCCTTAGATGTTTATTATTATTTATGATACTTTCGGAAATATTGTTATCATTACTAGGAATTTGAGCTCACCCCTTTAAATGTTTTAATTTTCCCAGGATGTGAAGAAGTAATTTATGAATGACCTGCAGGGATAGTATGTGGGGACATGAGTGTGGACTATGAAGAAAAGATGTTGTTATAGTTTTCATTTTACGATATAATGTAAACCTTATTAATGTATCTAGTTGTTCCAATGCTACTAAACTAATCGGTCTTTCGAGACTTGATCTTTTTTGTGATCATGCCAATGTTATGAAATAATGAACCGACTCTGGGTAATTGGGGTTAGGGCATTACAAAGTACAACTGAAAAGAGAGTACAATAGTAGAAAAGTAAAGTAGAAACACAGAGTCGTTCTCTGGAAATCCCACCTGAAGGGTGGGTACAGATAGTCTCCTCTGCTCCTCACCTCCAGTTGTCCGCTCCGTGTACGTCTCGTCCAGTGCTCCACCTCCAAGTACCATCCAGCTCCATAAGCTATCACCTCGATCAGTGATGTCCGTCGTGTGCATCCAACACAATAATGTGTGGGCATAGCCCGTGTAGGGGTGAGTATACACTACTGAGTAGGGATCCCGAGACCCCCAAAGGTCCCCCAGAATCCACGAAGGAAAATCCACAAATGAAAGTTACAATCACGAAGTAACAACCAAATCTACTTAGGTATATGCCCATACATATACCTAATTCATCAATTCTAGTTCGTCTCCTACATGCGAGCCCAAGTTCGATCTAGTCCACACATGATGGAACAATCCAATCCACATAGGATAACACAACCCAATCTACACAGGATAGAAAAACAATGATATCAAAGATATTGATTGAAATTCAAGACTCAGCTCACACATGTATACTTTTTCGTAATGTGATAGAGATGATCAGATGTAGCCACTGGATCATCTGAACTGTCAGACCCACATAGGATACTAGACCAGTTATGTTGTCGAACCCACAAATGATACAAGACCAGCCACTCTGCTGGACCCACACAGGATACAAGTACAGAGGTCAATACTGCCGAACCACATAGTATACAAGAATAGTAGTCAAGTATTGATGGACCCCCATAGGATACAAGAACAATAGTCATCACCATCGAACCCATGGATGATTCCAGTATGGTCGTCGTCGCTGCCGACCACACAGAGGATCTCAGTGCAGTCGTCAACGTCGTCGCAGTCGCAACCAGCTCTAGGGTTCCTGCACACAGCATGCTCTGTTCTATGAGGGTCCGCTCCACCAGCTAAGGGGGTTGATACATCAACTAACATGTAGTCTCAAGTTGATGTATCCCAAAGTTACTTCTCCTCAAAAGGAACTCAACGTGACAGACGGCGTGTCAATCAGACGCCTGGTCTGACAGTTATTGGCATTTTCGTCCCAGGGGCCCGGTTGGTTTTTAAGTCAAAACCTTCTCGACCATACCCCAACTGAGACCAAACCTAGAGCATAGTATTCAAAATGAACCGTTCGACTATGAAGAATCCATCAATGTCGATGACACATTAATCAGACGTCCGAAGCTCAAGTTATATGTGTTTCTGCTCCGAAGGCCCGGTTCGTTTCGTGTTTTAACCCACCCAGATGTACCCAAAGTTCTCCAAAACATTGAGTGTAATATACCAAAACGACCTTATTGATACAAGTATCGCTACGCAATTGACATTGCGTCGATCAGAGGTCTGTAGCCCAAGATATGGGCTTTTGAACGGATCTGTCCGAAAATAGGGGGTTTGGGCCCGGTCCGACCCGACGCGGGCGGTCCGGCCCGGCCTAGGCGGTCAGGCCTGGTACAGTCGGTCCGGATTTGGCACCCACATGCTGAGGGGATGCAGGGGGGCACTAAACCGCTTTATTTGTAAACGGCTGGCCATTTGTGGTTGTCATTAATTGAGCCGCGGGACCCGGGGTGGTCCCGCCTCCACCTAGCGCCAGCGGCCGGCTCAGCCGGCCGCTTCTCTGAACCGTCGTCGCTGGACCTGTCGGTCACGTCTCCTGGAACGACGGTGGCCGAAATGCATGACCGCCCCTTTGTTGCACCGCCACGGCCTTTTTCCGACCGGCGCATCGCGATGGTACCGTGCCCCTTAGCCCCAGCCCACCCTAGACGCAACCCTCCATGGTTCTCAGGCACTGCACGACGGCACCACGCCCCTTCACCTTAGCCCGTTCTTGGCCGCGGGTTCCTTCAGCTTCACCGGTATGGCGTTACGGCACCACAAACATTCACCATGATTTACCTCATTTCTGCCTGGTGTCGTTTCACCGCGCTGCCTCTGTTCCAAGCCACAAGATATTCAACAAAAAAGGGAGGAGGTTCGGCCGTGTTCGTGCAGTCCGACCTCCATGGTTATTTTGATAACATACTATCGAAGAACTAATGGAGTACTTCTATTAATTCCAAACGTAAAATCAACCCCTAGCTTGAAGAAGTTCACGAAAGCTAGCGTCGTAGGAAACAGCGTCGCGGAGTGAAGCTTTGTATGCGTCGATGGAGAACGACCGAGGAGGAAGCGAATTCTCCCTTACTTTGACGTGGATAGAAGATGGAATAGTGTACGTCTAAGAAGGGAATGTCGTCACACACCAGTTGTGGAGGGAATAAGAGATTTCTCGTCAATCTCTCCTTGCGGTGACGGTGTTCTTCATCAATGTCTTGGCGTTCTTTGTATTCTTCAAACTTAGATAATTCTCTCCCAAAGTTCTCACACAACAAAACAAACCCCAGAAAAAATAAGGTTCATCCATATTTTATTTTCCCATAGAGGATTCCAAAATATTCTAAATTCAAACTCTCAATTAAATTAATTCAATAGATTTAATCAAACAATTTAATTTGATAGTTGACCTTCATTAAGGAGGGGAAGAGGACAAGTTACAAAAAAATCCTAGAGGGGGGTTAAATGGAGTGTTAGTGAAATTGAAGGAGGTGGGGGCTCGTGTGGGCCCCACCCCAACATCCACACAACATTCTTTCCCATAACACATAAACCATCATTGGTGTAATAAAAATATAATTGTAAAACAACTAGATTTTTATTCTTCAAATTTTTAAAAAATCCTACCGAGCAAATGCACCTTCGGAAAAGGTGTTCCTAAGTAATATCTGGCACTGCGGTTTCCTCGGTGCGCTTGGATTTCAATTTCGAGCATTAGTTCAAAATATAGGAAAATCTACATGTTCGTTAACTGAATGTACCCGACCTAAACATCAGAAAATGATTCTAGGAACAACGGGCCTCAGAATCAGGTGTCGTCAGAAACTATGTACTCGTAAAATCCTAAGGAAAATAAGAAAAAACATTCATAGATATTTACGGGTCATTACAATCCCACTTTGAGAATATATTATAATTTATCCTACATTGATAATTAATCCATTGATTACGATGATTATTATTTTCACAAATACATCACATATAAAAATGAGCATTAAAATAAGAACATAGAGAAATGTAGCTTCTCGGCCGGGGTTACCATCAACCTTGTAGTCGGACTGGTCACCATGTGGCCTCAAGGAATCTCCACATATCCCGGAGGATATCGACTAGTAGTGATGGTCTATAGATAGTTAGTGGTGATATTATACCCTCATATTCATAGTGCACAATAAAAATAAATAATAAACTCAAACAACCCCAGAAGAATATGTAAAACAATAATCAACTGAATAATGAAAATTTCCAACGCCAATTTATACAATGCATTCATGTTATAATGATAAATATCAAAAAGTAGTAATCAAAATAGTATGCATTACATTATAATATTGAAATAAGGAAAAGACTTAAATCCCCATGAGAGATCTTCCAGAGCTCCCACATGGTCCTTTTCTCCTAACTCCCAATTATAATCCAGCAGCAAAGTTAATGTTTATAGTTCTGAAAACAATAATGTCCACTCGGGTACCCTGGTGTAATGGAAGCCTGATTAGGGTGTGGGATATACATATATCTAGGCCGGGACAACCTATTATCTAGATCAAATATAGAATATTCTATATAAGAAACTGTTTACTATATAACAAGGCAGTAACCGAAGTGAATAAATGACAAACAATAGGTGTAGGTTCTAAAGGGACACCTAACGACAATTCCTTCTTCAGCATATAGTTTGAATAAGACTATGTTTTAGAACCGTAAATGTTTATTTATAATTCCAAGAAAATTGTTATGACATAACAACTTATTCTCTATTTAATCATTTCTTAACTCCTTGTATGAATCATGCAATATATTCCGTTCATAATATTCTATACTGATTTATCCTTAGTGTAGGACGTCATGTCTAACACTGAAAATCCCATTATTGTATTAGATTATGTCTACCATTGCAAATCCCATTAATTTATTTATCATTGTTGTAGAAGTCCATGTCTAATAAAATAATCCCATCAATACATAACGCCATGTCTAGCACCCAAAATACTATTTATTATTATTTATCATTGGGGTATAATTCCATGACTAACACCCAAAATCTGGTCTATCATTATTTATTATTGGTTTAAAACACTTTGTCTAACACCACAAATCTCATTCATTAATTCATTCATAAATTAATTATTCATGTCTATTAATTAGTTCAACAACTAATTAATGATATCAATTTCAGTTCAATTAATTATAAAATTAACTAACCATTCAACATATAAAAATTCATAAATTAATTATTCTTAACCCCAATCAAGTTAATTATATATTTATCTAAACTAATTATCCCAATACGTCGACCGAAAAAGTGATATTTAATTCACACAATTAATTATCCTTATTCCTTTACAAATCCAATAGATTAGTTAAATATTCCAAATCTATTACATAACTCAACAATTAACTATGTACACGAATCCATTAATTAATCCATAAATTAATTATTCTACTATAAAAATCAAACACCATAATTAATTTTTCCATATAAAATTATCCATTATAAGTCTCCACTCATCATAATTCATTTCAAAATAAATTGTCTTGAGCAACATCAAGGTGCATAATTAATTTTCCATTAATTATCTCAATTTAACCACAACGACATATCACAATTAATCTCCCTATAAATTCTCTCAACTAGGAAAATCAATACATTGTAGTTAACCCCCTGATTAATTACTTAAATTAAAATCACAAAACATATAATTACTTTACAATTAATAATCTAAATATATATTATTCAATTTATATGGATCATTTATTCCCTGTTCATCAACACATAAAGGATTCAATACATCTCCCAGGTATTCAACTCACTTTAATTAATTATAAAAATAACTTATCACTCCATTTTAATTTAACTAATTTAAAATTAGTTAACATGGTTTCCACAAGGTTAACATAGATTAATTAATTAAACTATTAATTAACACTAATCAATAATTTTATCATCCTATGATTAAACCATCATTTATCATCACTAACATAATGATATACAGAATGCTAGCTTCACACGAATACATGGACCAACACTGCCATTACTTTTTGGATTGAATGTTTCACACCTCGATAGATGGGTCTTATTACGAAAAATTGTTTTTGTAATCTGAAAATAATTTTACACCAATAAAAAAATTAAATCCAAAATTGTAGTTAACATTATCAAATTTATATTGTCAACAAAATTTAATTTTTTAATTAAAGTAATGCTGATAACCTTATGTCAATGAATTGGCTGAGCCAATGTTTTCTAACTGAAACAACCTCCTACTCATTTACACACACATCAACAAAATCACATGCACATTCATAATTGGTTGCATCACCATAAAATTATAACTAGCACCCAAAATTAGTGTGGAGAGGACCAATATACCTCAAATTAAATGATATCAATCCAAAATTTCCCATAATCACATAATTCAACGGGCGTGAAAACAATTTTTAGTATATAGGATTACCTGAAAATGACGACAGCGACCCTAATCAAGACAAATCACCATTCATTTGGTGATGATTGTAAAAATACAGACCATCAAGTCCTGAGACATCCTCTTCACCACACAGAATTGAAAGGAATGAAAAAACATAATTAATCCTAGGCCATATTGTTTCCTCCTAATGGAGACTAATGGAAGTAGAGATGAGATGGCCATTGTAAAGAATGAAACATGTGGAGAAGGATATAAGTTGATGAGATAGGAAACATCCTTGAAGTATCCACCATAATCTGACGTACAAAGAGGAGACAAGAAGTGGGGGTGGTGCACCTCCACCATTCGGAGGAGGGGGTCGTACTTCATGTTGGAGGAAGGAGAGTTTTTCCTCCCTCTTCTATTATACATAAAATAATATATTAAAAACTAATAAATAATAATAACAATTAACATAAAATTTATAATATTAACAGCTATCATATTATTATTATTATCCATTAATATTGCATATATTAGAAACCCCAAATATACCCAATTAAACATCATTTAATTAAATTATTTTCCAAATAATTTATTTAAATAAATTGTCCAACTCATTATTATTTTATTAAAGTCTCTCAAAACTATTTCATTAAATAAATACCCTACTTTTTATCAAATAATTTCTATTATCTTAACCTTGATTTTAATTATATAAAACCCCAACTCTGCATTTTACCCATAATTTAAAAAATTTATCTTCTAACATAGTTTATATAACTATGTTTTCGAACACATTATTTCATTATTAAATTCACTCAACATAATTTAATTTAATAAATATGACATCTCATTAATAATTATTTAATTTAATATGTTCCAATAGAAATAAATATTTAATTTTTCTAATTCATGATATTAAAATAAATTCTCTAAACATAATTTAATAAATTTAAAAACTCAAACTCAAAAACATTTTGTATTTAAATTCTATAAAACTTATATTAATTAAATATATTATATAATTTTCAAATGACTAATGAAATTACTCTTAACATTTAATTTAATAAGATGAAACCTCTATTTCACATTAATTAGGTAAATTCTTCATTACCTAGAATTTAATTAAAAGAAACCCCAACTCCTCATTTACACAACATTAATATTTTACCATTTAATATTCTATTTCTTTGATAATCCCAACTCCTCATTTAAAAGTCATATATTAAATTTCTCTCATGTCAATTTAATTAAATAATGAATCCAACTCATCATCATTTAAAAAATAAATTTAATTTATATCATCTATATTTAATTTAATACCTTCTCCATATCAACTTTTTATTATTTAAAAACTCTCTTCATAAAATAATTAAATTACTTCCACCATTCAACTCCATTTAATGAAATTATCTCCAATACAATTTAATTAAATGAATTCACCATTCTATATCTCTACATATTTTATTTAAATTCACTCATCTATACATTAATTAAATGAAACCCCTCTTTCAATTTATTAAATTAAACTGTTTTCAACTAAATTTAATTAAATAAATTCCAAAATTCACCATTATTTAATAAATTTCTCTTATATTTAATTGTTTTTAAATAAAACCCAAGAATTATTTTTTAATTAAATTCTTTTCAAAAAAATTTAATTAAATAAATTCTCCAATTGATCATAATTTTATCAAATTGTTTCAACATTAATTTATTTAAATAAAACCCATGTTTCACTTTATTTAATTACATTATTTTCAAATGACATTAATTAAATAAATTATCCATTTCATCGTTTTTTAATTAAATCTTTGAGATTTAATTTAATTAAATAAAATGCATATTTAAATTTATTAAATTATATTGATTTCAATTGTATTTAACAAAATTAATTTGACAATTTATTATCATTTAGTCATATTTTTTCACCCTCAATTTAAGTAAATAAATCCCCCTTTTCACAGAAATTAATTATATTCCTAATAACCTTGAATGCAATTAAATAAAACCATCAAATAAATAATTCAATTAAATTCTGTTTAATACTGCATTTAATTGAATAAATTAACTTGAAATATAAAACTAGGTATGTCATAGTATTTGACTCACACGGTCTAACAGATCATACACACACCATGTGTTCGATACTCGACACCCATTTTAACATGCATGACTGACCCACATAGTTCGACTAACCTACTACAGCCTGTGTGTACAACTCTATCGAGCCAGGTGCTCTTGAAACCCATCTAACCGTTCAAGAACCCCCCAATCATTTACCCATGACTGATATTAAAATGTTAAAAATATCACTACACCTTAGACACCATCCCAAACCGTGGTTTTAAAACCAACCAGTCGTTACAATGAAAAAGTTCAAAAACTTCTATGTTTTAACCAGGTTAAAAAACATTGGGCTTTACAATATAACCACCTTCAAAACATATCAACCTCAAGTAGCCATCGAGAAATACTACCACCTCATCTAACCCACCACGGTCATGAAGAATCATTTGAATGATGGTGTTGAATTCCTAAATGCCCAATATACAATTAACCTTTTTAAAACCCCAAGCTAAAACTATTTCCTTAAAAGTCATCACCGACCCAGGTAACCCATACTCTTTATAAACGCAACCAATCAATTCCTACACAAGCATCCATTTACATATC
The DNA here is from genome assembly GCA_963277665.1 of Viscum album. Lineage (NCBI taxonomy): Eukaryota > Viridiplantae > Streptophyta > Magnoliopsida > Santalales > Viscaceae > Viscum > Viscum album. The sequence continues at coordinate 1,701,065,011 of OY728163.1, read as the reverse complement.
AATGCATTTCTAGCATTTTATCATAATTAGAAACACACCATCATGATATAACACAAAATCATGTCACAACAACACAACAAACTAATAATAGAGGTTGCAAGGCATATAATCATCTAATCATGATATAAAAGAAGGATTATAACAGAAAATCCATTCATGCCACCGCACCCAAGGAATGAAATCACAATTAGCAGGCATCATACTAATGAAATACATGGAATGTGATATACATTGCATGTGAATCATTATCTTCCAAATATGGTGCATGTAATGAAATTTAATTTCCTTGTAAGGTGATGAAAAATTTTCAAAATTCTTAAAATTAATTTGAAACAGAATATACACCAGTCACTAACGATGAAATCAAATCAACTATAATCTCATGCAGTATAAACATCAATTCCAATCCCTAGATATAGCATCCCTCCTTTTTATCACATAAACTTTCATTACATTATACAAAACTGAGGATCTTTAAGGTTTAGTGTCTTGGAAACCAGGAACTTAAAACATGAAAACATAAAACATTCTTCTAAAAGACTTGAAAGGCTTCTCCTCATGTTCATCCTAGGTTCATTACAGCATCACATAACCTGGGATCATACATCAAAAGAAAGGGTGAGCAGAAGGCCCAGTAAGGGAAACAAGGGAAACATTTAACATGTGAACTTGAGATACATCAATTATGTCATGAACAAGAACTTTAAGGCATGATAAAAAAAATCATGTGGAATATCATAAAAAAATAACATTTTCATAACTTGAAGATGTGGCTACATCATTTAACATAGACAATCATGAACATATCACCAAGGTCCATCCCCAAGGTTTCATTTGATAATTACCAAGGTTATTCACCAAGGTATCGTGAAAATTGTAATCTCTAGTGGTTACATCATTACCCAATGCATTGGAGCGCTATCAGGGAGCACCCTTTAATTTGCCTATATTATCATGTGAGCCACATATATCATCATCAAACATTTCATAAATAACCCACATAGCATAAAATAAATGGGTTTTATTTCATAATCATAACGTTTTAAAAACTGCTTTAAAGACATGATCTTTACGTCACTTTAAACCCACAGAAAGGGAAAGAGGGTTTCATGTATGTAAATCCCAGAATTTAAAATAGAACATTTTGATATATATGTGAATACCCCTATAGAAATAAGAGCTTTGAGTATTCACTTTATAACATAAAATAATTTTTAGAAAAGAGAGAGAGGCACTTTGAGATGAAAATTCTGCAACATAACGGCTATGTTACAAGGTTTTAGAAAACATTGAGAAGAGAGGGGAAATGGGTCAAACATTCATAAATGACCCATAAAACAGTAGAGGGACAAAATATAAGGGAATTAAGAACATGGTAATGAAATTTGAAAATATACCATATGAAATGAAGAACGCGAAAGGAAGAAAAAAACAAGATTTCTCTTGTGAAAATTCGGCAGCCTAACGACGTCACTTAAACTTCAACAAAATTGAATTGACAAGGTCAAATAGGGTCTCTCATAATATGAACATAAGATTCCAGTATGATAGATATAGAGATCATACCCCAACATAATAGGAAGGAACTTGAAAGAATTGACATGAAAGTAGAACTTCAAAATGAGAAGGGTGAAGAACCACTTAAAAATTCGGCAGCCTGACGACGCCACTTAAAACATCAAAATACTGAATTGAAGAGATCAAATGGGGTCTCTCATCATATGATCATAAAAGATAAGTATGATAAATTTAGAGATCATACCCCAACATAATAAAAAAGGTACTTGAAAGAATTGACATGGAAGTAGAACTTCAAAACGAGGAGGGTGAAGAACCACTTAAAAATTCGGCAGCCTAACGGCGCCACTTAAAACTTCAAAATACTGAATTGAAGAGATAAAATGGGGTCTCTCATCATATGATCATAAAATATCAGTATGATAAATTTATAGATCATACCCCAACATAATAAAAATGAACTTGAAATACTTGACATGAAAGTAGAACTTTGAAAAAGAGAAAGGTGAATGAATCCCTTGAAAATTCGGCAACCTAACGGCGCCACTTAAAAATTCTTAAAACGAAATGATGAGAGTATGAGGGGGTCACTCATCATATGAACATAAAAAGGGAAGTAAGATGAGTATAAAAGAACATCCTCCAACATAAGAACATGGAGCATAAAAGGAATGACATAAAAGAGATCACTTGAAAAGAAAGAGAGGGTTCGGATCCCTTACCTTAAAATGTAACTCTTAAACCACAATGGTTGGGACCTTGAGGGCTTGGGGGCACCTTGGGAGGACTCCTTGGGAGGTAATGAGACCAGAAATTCGTTGGGAATGAGTGGGGAGTCGAATGGATGAGAGGAGGGCTTGGTATTTATAGGGAAAGTGAGGGGACAAGGCATTAATGGCCAAGGGACACCTCACTAGTGGTTTTGGCAAAACCATGGGCTTGCCCATGGTATTTTCCCATGGTATTGGCCACTTGGGACACCTCACACCTTATCTTACTATTCATAATTCGAACATATTGAATATATACTTAATACATCATTTAATGATGTCATTAAACACCCGTAACTTAAAAACTATACTTTCACTATTCACCGAAAAATCAACTTTCTCAGAATAATCCCAAAATTTCACCTTAACCAAATATCAATGCTATGATTTCAAAAATGAACTCCATTTTATAAAAATAATTTTCTAAATATTTTTAATTTTATTTTTAAATAAATACACTATTCATCGAAAATTCATTTTTTTCAGAAAAATCCCCAAAAATTACCATGACATAATATCGATGCTCTGAGTTCAAAAATAAAGTCATTTTTATAAAAATAATTTTCTAATTATTTTTAATTAAATTTTTAATTAAAAAACACTATTCATCCGAAAAAACTAATACTTGAATAATAATTTATGAAACCGTTATTTAACCATTTTATTGAATCACATTACTTAATCAAAGTGCCTAGCTTATTTTAATACTTTCTTTAAGTGAGATTACTAATCCATTTGGACACATTATTAATCATAATCATAAAATCACTATTCATAATTTACTATTCATCCAAAATCAAGTTGATCTTATTAGACTCTAAATTTAGTACTGAACATAATTGCAGAAGACCATTTTTTGAAAATCATTACACATTTTTAATTATTTAGGGTTTACATAAACATTTTTAAAATATCCTTTTTCTAAAATTCATCAAAAATATGCATACTATATTTATCCGGTCATTTCAAAATTCATAAACTTCATCATAAGAAGAAATCCCAATTTTTATTTAAAACAAGGATTACACAAGGTAGTTACGGTCTCGTTACATAGCCCCTTATAATACCAGCATAGGACCTAAGAGTAAGGTGTGCTAGGGTGATAGAAGCTTGGGGCGGCTCAGTCAACATTGCCTGAGTAGTAATTTCTATCAGTTTGAACTTCTCACGAAGGCGATTCCGTTCCAGCTTCACATGATGAAGTTCGGCTTGGATTTGATCCAGATCAAATCCCAATGGTGCTACCTCCTTCCCAAGCTCTGTTAGATGGGCTTTGATCGGTCCAAGACTACTAGGTGAGGCCATCGAATCTTCTTTCTATAATAATTAACCAAGATTGCTTATATTTAGAGACAATAATCAAAACATTTTGTTCACAGCGGTCATATTGACCGATGGTTATATAATAGTCAAAACCCACTGATCTCATTTTAATTATAATCATGTTTATCAAATAAAACATTTTTGTTGAGTATAAAAAATAAAATAAAATAACACATGAAATTAGTAAACAAGATTTATTCAAAATTTTGGGTCGTTACAATCTTCCCCCCTTAAGAAATTGCGTCCTCGAAATTTTAAAAAAAAAAATTGGTTTTGAAATTTCATTGAAAGTCCCTCATCGGAAAAGGAGTCAGTAAAACTATTACTTTAATATAAAGAAAGGGAAGTACAAAGGTCACCCGAGTTAACCCACACTAGGGTTCCATGTAGGAAAACATGGACATGGAGGAGAAAACAAAGGGTCAAGTTCTGAGGGAGAGTGATAGAGAACATGATTAGGAGAAAGTTAACCATGAGAAAATCCCAAACTTATGATGTGTGTAAACGGTCTTTGATTACCTAGTAGGAAACGTAAACCAACAACATTTTTGTTTTACGTTTCTTTTCATAATTTCGAGGATTTCATTTACTACATAGAACAAAAACATAAGAAAATATACCTACCTTCAAGTAGAGTTTCATCCTTTAACAAGTCCCTACAAACACTAATCTTTTCTCCAAATGATGAGAATTCAAAAACACTTGGTCTCATAAAAGCACAAGAATCATCTTCTATAGAATCACATAATCTACAAAAGATTAACTATATATTTCTTCTATCTTTAAACATTAACCCAAAAACAGAAAGGTTAAGGTAAAACAACTCTTCAAAAAGAAAGAATCCCATAGGAATGGAATCTACTTTTAAATCATCAAATTCCATGGTACTACCCAAAGTTCATCATAGTTCATTCCGTAAATAATGGTCCTTAAGATTCCTCAAAATAAACCAAACTAAGATTGAAACCCAAATACAAGAAAGATTTGATAACATAGTCTTCCAAAATAAACTTCATTGTTCATCTCCAAACAACATCAACCACTCCTAACATCTTATAACAAAAGTAGCTAACCTAAACATATTTTACCCAATATAGGTTAATCATTCTCGTAAGTAACCTAAATTACTATAAGTCCACCTTAAATTCGTCGACTCTTCAAAATATAAGTCAACCTTACTCCTCAATGAAAATACCGTTGTAATCTATTTACCTCGATCATATAGGGTCCCCAAAATAGTGAACGTCTTCCAAAATAAAAATCATATTTTAATTCCCTAATCATCTCTGTCATCTTAATACGGCAATCGTAGCATTTCCTATCACATTGGTTGTTGAGACATGTTCTTCTATTTCCCGCCATTAACTATGAAAAGAAACTATAATTAGGGGCTTAAGTACTTAGCTAATAATCATGAAAAGGAACTGAAAGCATATAAGGATAACTTGTATATGAAAGGTATACCCTAACTTGTGATCTCCTAGGTTCCCATCTAGGTTATGAATGATCATATATTCTTATGTGAACCTTTATTTTATTTTATCTTTGTTCCTTTAACAATGGTTCATACCAAGCTTATGAATTTACCAAAGCCTATCCCCCGGGAGTGTCGTAACCAAGAGTGCAGCAAGGCCCGTTGTCGTGTACCAGTTCCCATTCGAGTCTAGCTCAAAGCGGTGTATTCGGGTTTTACCCCTATGTACATCTGTGCCAGAGCCACCTCTACCTGCTCGTATCCAGACAAGGATGTATTTGCTTGGAAACCCCTTACTCAATACTCACCAAAATACCAGGAAGATTTCCTATATTAAACTTTTCTATAGGGTTCTTCCTAGAGTTTTCATATCCTAATTTCCACAAATAACTAAATCATCCTTTGATACCAACTATAGCATCCCTCCTTTTTATCACATAAACTTTCATTACATTATACAAAACTGAGGATCTTTAAGGTTTAGTGTCTTGGAAACCAGGAACTTAAAACATGAAAACATAAAACATTCTTCTAAAAGACTTGAAAGGCTTCTCCTCATGTTCATCCTAGGTTCATTACAGCATCACATAACCTGGGATCATACATCAAAAGAAAGGGTGAGCAGAAGGCCCAGTAAGGGAAACAAGGGAAACATTTAACATGTGAACTTGAGATACAACAACTATGTCATGAACAAGAACTTTAAGGCATGATAAAAAAAATAATGTGGAATATCATAAAAAAATAACATTTTCATAACATGAAGATGTGGCTACATCATTTAACATAGACAATCGTGAACATATCATCAAGGTCCATCCCCAAGGTGTCATTTGAAAATTACCAAGGTTATTCACCAAGGTATCGTGAAAATTGTAATCTCTAGTGGTTACATCATTACCCAATGCATTGGAGCGCTATCAGGGTGCACCCTTAAATTTTCCTTTATTATCATGTGAGCCACATATATCATCATCAAACATTTCATAAATAACCCACATAGAATAAAATAAATGGGTTTTATTTCATAATCATAACGTTTTAAAAACTGCTTTAAAGACATGATCTTTACGTCACTTTAAACCCACAGAAAGGGAAAGAGGGTTTCATGTATGTAAATCCCAGAATTTAAAATAGAACATTTTGATATATATGTGAATACCCCTGTAGAAATAAGAGCTTTGAGTATTCACTTTATAACATAAAATAATTTTTAGAAAAGAGAGAGAGGCACTTTGAGACGAAAATTCTGCAACATAACGGCTATGTTACAAGGTTTTAGAAAACATTGAGAAGAGAGGGGACACGGGTCAAACATTCATAAATGACCCATAAAACAGTAGATGGACAAAATATAAGGGATTTAAGAACATGGTAATGAAATTTGAAAATATACCATATGAAATGAAGAACACGAAAGGAAGAAAAAAACAAGATTTCTCTTGTGAAAATTCGGCAGCCTAACGGTGTCACTTAAACTTCAACAAAATTGAATTGACAAGGTCAAATAGGGTCTCTCATAATATGAACATAAGATTCCAGTATGATAGATATAGAGATCATACCCCAACATAATAGAAAGGAACTTGAAATAATTGATATGAAAGTAGAACTTCAAAACGAGAAGGGTGAAGAACCACTTAAAAATTCGGCAGCCTAACGGCGCCACTTAAAACATCAAAATACTGAATTGAAGAGATCAAATGGGGTCTCTCATCATATGATCATAAAAGATCAGTATGATAAATTTAGAGATCATACCCCAACATAATAAAAAAGGTACTTGAAAGAATTGACATGGAAGTAGAACTTCAAAACGAGGAGGGTCAAGAACCACTTAAAAATTCGGCAGCCTAACGTCGCCACTTAAAACTTCAAAATACTGAATTGAAGAGATAAAATGGGGTCTCTCATCATATGATCATAAAATATCAGTATGATAAATTTATAGATCATACCCCAACATAATAAAAATGAACTTGAAATACTTGACATGAAAGTAGAACTTTGAAAAAGAGAAAGGTGAATGAATCCCTTGAAAATTCGGCAACCTAACGGCGCCACTTAAAAATTCTTAAAACGAAATGATGAGAGTATGAGGGGGTCTCTCATCATATGAACATAAAAAGGGCAGTAAGAGGAGTATAACAGAACATCCTCCAACATAAGAACATGGAGCATAAAAGGAATGACATAAAAGAGATCACTTGAAAAGAAAGAGAGGGTTCGGATCCCTTACCTTAAAATGTAACTCTTAAACCTCAATGGTTGGGACCTTGAAGGCTTGGGGGCACCTTGGGAGGACTCCTTGGGAGGTAATGAGACCAGAAATTCGTTGGGAATGAGTGGGGAGTCGAATGGATGAGAGGAGGGCTTGGTATTTATAGGGAAAGTGAGGGGACAAGGCATTAATGGCCAAGGGACACCTCACTAGTGGTTTTGGAAAAACCATGGGCTTGCCCATGGTATTTTCCCATGGTATTGGCCACTTGGTACACCTCACACCTTATCTTACTATTCATAATTCGACCATATTGAATATATACTTAATACATCATTTAATGATGTCATTAAACACCTGTAACTTAAAAACTATACTTTCACTATTCACCGAAAAATCAACTTTCTCAGAATAATCCCAAAATTTCACCTTAACCAAATATCAATGCTATGATTTCAAAAATGAACTCCATTTTATAAAAATAATTTTCTAAATATTTTTATTTTTATTTTTAAATAAATACACTATTCATCGAAAATTCATTTTTGTCAGAAAAATACCGAAAAATTACCATAACATAATATCGATGCTCTGAGTTCAAAAATAAAGTCATTTTTTTAAAAATAATTTTCTAATTATTTTTAAATAAATTTTTAATTTAAAAACACTATTCATCCGAAAAAACTAATACTTGAATAATAATTTATGAAACCGTTATTTAACCATTTTATTGAATCACATTACTTAATCAAAGTGCCTAGCTTATTTTAATACTTTCTTTAAGTGAGATTACTAATCCATTTGGACACATTATTAATCCTAATCATAAAATCACTATTCATAATTTACTATTCATCCAAAATCAAGTTGATCTTATTAGACTCTAAATTTAGTACTGATCATAATTGCAGAAGACCATTTTTTGAAAATCATTACACATTTTTAATTATTTAGGGTTTACATAAACATTTTTAAAATATCCTTTTTCTAAAATTCATCAAAAATATGCATACTATATTTATCCGGTCATTTCAAGATTCATAAACTTCATCATAAGAAGAAATCCCAATTTTTATTTAAAACAAGGATTACACAAGGTAGTTACGGTCTCGTTACATAGCCCCTTATAATACCAGCATAGGACCTAAGAGTAAGGTGTGCTAGGGTGATAGAAGCTTGGGGCGGCTCAGTCAACATTGTCTGAGTAGTAATTTCTATCAGTTTGAACTTCTCACGAAGGCGATTCCGTTCGAGCTTCACATGATGAAGTTCGGCTTGGATTTGATCCAGAGAAAAGCCCAATGGTGCCACCTCCTTTCCAAGCTCTGTTAGATGGGATTCGATCGGTCCAAGACTACTAGGTGAGGCCATCGAATCTTCTTTCTATAATAATTAACCAAGATTGCTTATATTTAGAGACAATAATCAAAACATTTTGTTCACAGCGGTCATATTGACCGATGGTTATATAATAGTCAAAACCCACTGATCTCATTTTAATTATAATCATGTTTATCAAATAAAACATTTTTGTTGAGTATAAAAAATAAAATAATATAACACATGAAATTAGTAAACAAGATTTATTCAAAATTTTGGGTCGTTACACTAGAAACATTAAATTTCTTTAACATGAGGTGATTAGTCCCAATAATGAATATTAAAGTAGAACCATCACTTTCATATTGTCCTGTATACTAACCCAAATTTGAATGACAATGAAAAAAGAATGAAATCCTGAATCTCAAATACCACATTGTTAGATCTCGATCCATATTACCCTCGACCCGGTAGTTGGACCAGTTGCCACATGAACTCACCGCATCTCCCCATATGCACGAGGCTCCAGACATTCAACAAGGGTCTATGGATAGTTAGTATGGAGATTATACCCCCATATTTAGAGTGTATGGATGAAATATATAATACACTCAGACAACAACAGAATGAGATGGTAAAAAATAATCAACTGAATAATGAAAATGGAAAAAGCCTATTTATAAAAAGGATTCATGTCCCGGTGATACATATATAAAAGATGTAAAAAACAACATGGATTACATTCTAATACAGAATTATGTAAGTGAGTCAAAGCCCCATGGGTGATCCCTATACGCATCCCAAGCTCCCACTCAATCCTTTGCTCATAACTCCCAAGTATACGCAAACAACAATGTCAAATTCCATAGTCCTACAAAAAACAAAGTCTACACGGGTAACCAGGAAATTGAAAGCCTGAGTAGGATGTGATATATACATCTCTGTAGGCTAGGAAAACTAGTTATCTAGCTCAAACTAGAAAATTCAATATAACGAACGGTATACAAATATAACATAGAAATAACAGAAGTGTATAAATAACCAAAAAACCCATCTATGTTCCAATGGTACACCTGAAGGAGATACGTGGTTCGTCCTGTAGGTGGAATAAGATTATGTACATGTACCAAACATGTTTATTTATCAGGCTCACATAATTATTATAACATAAACATTTATTCTCTATTTAATCACATCATAACTCTAGGATTTGAATCATACCATATATTCAATTCCCAATTTTCTATATAGATTTATCTAAAGTGTTGGACGCCATGTAAAACAACCAAAATCCCATCGGTGTAGAACATAATGTCTACCACCCCAATTCCCATTAATTTAATTATCAATGGTGTAAAAAACAATGTCTAAAAGACTAAAATCCCATTTATGTAGAACCACTGGTCTCACACCCAAAATCTTTTTTGTCATTATTTTTCATTGGTGTAGAACTCCATGTCTAATACCCCATAACACAACAATAAAGATAGATTTATCATTAGAGTAGATCACCATATCAAACACCCAATAACCCCTAGTAGAATAACCCCTTGTCTAACCCCTAAAATTCTATTAATTTACTAATATAATTGGTGTAGAATGCCATGATTAACACCCCAAATCCTATCCATTAATTAATTCATAAATTAATAACTCAGGTCCTTTAATTATTTTAACTACTAAATAATGAAATCAATTTCTTATCAATTATTTCTAAAATTAATTTACCAATGAACATATAAAAAGGAAATATTTAATTACTCTTATACCTGATCAAATCAATTAGATAATTAACTCACCCAATTATCCCAATCTATTGACTGAAATATTGACAATTAATTAACCAAATTAACATTCCTTATTCTATAAATAAACCAATAGATTAGTTAAATGTACCAAATCTATTATATAGCATGATGATTAACTATTTACATAAATCCATAAATTATTTAATCAACTATACATATAACATTTTATTATAAATTTTTCTAGAATCAAATGTACAATCTAAATCTCAACTTTTATAAAAATTATTAAAATAAATTATCTCGAACTATATCAAGGTATATAATTAATTCACTATTAATTATATAAATTTAACCCAAATAAAATATTTCAATTACTCTTTGCATTAATTTTATCAGCTAGAAAAAAATAATATCTTGTAATTAATCCCCTGATTAAATACCTATATTATAATCTCAAAGTGTGAAATTAATTCACAATTATTTATCTCAATATATCCCATTGAATTTATATAAACCACATAACCCCAGTGCGTTAAAACGTATATGAGAAAATACACCTCCTAGGTATGAAAATAACATTAATTAGTTAAATAATTAATTTATCACATCATTTACATGAAATTAATTCACTATAAATTAAAATGGTTTCTACAAGGTCATCATCAATTAATTAATTCAATAATTACATAACACTAATCATAAAACATATCATCCTATTATTAATTCAACGATCAATTATACATTACATGCCATTAAACTGTTACATATTAGAACTAATAGAACGATATAAAGAAATATCAACCACAAGAAAACATGAAACAACACTATCACTACTTTTTTTTTGAAGGTTGCTACCTCGATTGAAGGGTTTTATTACAAAAAACATTGTTTTTTTAATCTAAAAATTATTTCAAACCAATAAAACAATTAAATTTAATGTTGTTTTAAGCATTATCAAATGTTGAAAATCAACAAAACCGCATTTCTTAATTAAGACATTGTTTAAGACCCCACCTCAATGAATTCAATGAGCCAATGATTTCTAACTCAAACAAGAACTTTCTCACATACACACACTTCAAAAAAAACATGATCACTCAGAATCGGTGGCATCACCTTAGAACAAAAAATAACACCCACAATAAGTGTGCTGAGGACCGACACACCTCGAATTAATTGTCCACAACCCAAAAAACACCATAATCAAATAATTCAAGGTGTGTGAAACCAATTATAAAATTTATAGGCTTACTCAAAAATGGAGATTGTGAAACTAATCAATCCTAGCTGCCATTCCTTCAGTGACAGTATTCCAAATACAAACCAATGGGTACCGTGATATCCTTAGCGCCAGCTATAATTAGATGGGAGAAGAAATCGAATTAGCCAGGGCCTTAGTTGTTTATCCTAATAGAGACCCGGTGAAGGAGAGACGAGATGCCCGATGTGAAGAATGAAACATGCAGAGAAGGGCATACCTTGATAAGATAGACAACTTTTGTGAAGGAACCATTGTGTTCCAGAGCACAAAGAGGGGACGAGAAGGGGGGGGGGGGGGTGCACCTCCCCCGTGGATGAGGAAGTGGGTCACGCTTCACGTAGGAGGAGGAAAAGGTGCCCCTCCTTCTATTCTCCATAAAATAATAGATTATAAACTCAAATATAATTATAATAATTAATATAATATTTTTAATAATAATAATAACCATCATATTATTATTTTTACCCATTAATATTACACATCGTAGTTAAACTCCAAATCCCCAAATACACATCATTTAATTAATATTTATCTAACTAAAATAATTAAATAAATTTTTTAACTCATCATTTTTTAATTTAATTCTCTCTAAATAATTTAATAAAATAAAACAACTATTTTTATCCAATAATTAAAGTCATATGAACCTTGAATTAAATTAGATAATACCCCAACTCCACATTTCACACATCATTAAAATAAATTTCATTCCAAAAAAATAGTTTTTTAAAATTTCAAACTCATTATTATTTAATTTAATTCTATAAACATAATTTAATTAATAAAACCCGACCCATCATTAATAAAAATTTATTTAAATTCATTCTAACTGAATGTAGTTAAATAATTTATACATTTCATGTTATTTAATTAAATTATATGAACATAATTTTATTGAATTAAAGTCTCCAACTCGTCAACGTTTTTTAATTAAAATATCTAAATCTTAGTTTAATTAAATAATAACCCAAATTTCACATTATCTAATTAAATTATTCTTATCTTTGAATTTAATTAAATAAAAAATCCACATCATTTTAGTTATTTAAATTACTCTTTACATTGAATTAAATTAAAATAATCCAAAAATCCTTATTTACACATCATTTAAATTTTAAATTTAAATATTCCCCCTCATTGATAACCTCAAAATCCTCATTTACGAGGTATTTAATAAAATTACTCTCATTTAATTTTAATTAAATAAAGATTCCAACTCATCATTATTTTAAAAATAAATTAATATATTTAAATCTCTGTTTGATTATACAACTTCTCCAATACTACTTCATTTTATTAAAAACTCTCAATATAATTTAATTAATTTAATCCCCCCATTCAACCCCATTTAATTAAATTACATCTGAAAGAATTTAATTAAATGAATTCTCCATTCACCATCTTGAACAATTTTAATTAAATTCCCTCAGCTTTAATTTAATTAAATAAACTCTCATTTAACTTTATTTAATTAAATTATATTCCACTAAATTTTATTAAATTCTCTCAGCATTAAATTATTTAAATAAAACCACCATTTCAATTTATTTAATTAAATTCATTTCAAATGAATTTAATAAAATTAATTCTCTAATTGATCACCTTTTAATTAAATTCTCTCAATAGTAATTTAATTAAATAAAACCTTGGTTTAACATTATTAAATTAAATTTATTTCAACTGAATTTAATTAAATAAATTCTCCATTTCATCATCATTTAATTAAATTATCTCATTTTTAATTAATTATATAAACCTCTATTTCATGTTATTTAATTATATTATTTTCATCAAAATTTAATTAAATAAATTATCCAATAAATCATCATTTAGATAAATTATGTTAACCATAATTTAATTAAACAAATCAACCATTTCACATCAAATAATTAAAATCCTATTAAACTTGAATTTAATTAAATAAAAACCGCAATTAACATCATTTAATTAAATTCCTTTTAATTGTGAGTTTAATTAAATAAGTTATCCAGAAACATAAAACAAGGTATGAGACACTGTTTGACTCACCCAGTCTATATATTCATATGCAGACCATGCATCTGCTATTGGAAACCCATTTTAACATGCACGACTGACCCACACAGTTTGACTAATAGTGTGTAGCATGTGTATACACCTCTGTCTGGCCTTGTGCTCTTGAAACCCACACAACAATTCAATAAACTCCTTGAGACATTACCATACCCAATAAAACCACATTTATAATATCATAAGTGATGAAACATCCTCTAGAATCATGGTTTTAACACCAACCCATCTTTATAATGAAAATGTTAAAAAACATTTGTGTTTTAACACAGTTAAAAAACATGGGACTTTATAGGTAAAATAATTTTTCTAGATTAATGTTTCATGATTGATATTTTTATTATCTATTCTATTTAACCTATATCACTAATGAAATTTTCATCATAGTGAACTTATTATAAAATGATGAACACGATCTAATGGTGGTTTGTTTTTGGAAATCCAAATTCATATCAAATACTTCTATTCAATTTGTATTACAATTACCCTCAATATAATTTATTCATTAATGAATCAATTGATATTTTATAATACTAATTACAACAATATAGCTTAATGAATTAATATTCATTTTAAAAATATTTACGAAAATCCTAATAATTTGTCTTTATCAGTATAAGTTGGATATAATCCAATATAGTTGTAGTTCATTGAACTTGTACAATGATAAATGATATTGACTATTTATTCTTAATGATACAAGATATGGATTTATAATAAGATGTAAATTTATTTGAATATGTAATTATATAATTTATTAATCAATAAAAATAGAGTTTTATAATGTATATAATTTCCTACATATTTTTTTATATATATAACAAGCAATATTCAATAATAAATTTAATATATCATACTATCTATTTCACCATGAATAGTTAACATTTTTATGGGTTACATTAGTATAATGGGTATTAAGTAGCAAGACACTAAATTAATAAAATCCATATCTATTTTATGTATTTGAATTTTAATGATTTATTCAATTTATATGAATTTAAATATATTCTAAAGTAATCATTCATAAGATTAATATTTTCTAGCTAGTGTTTATATAAGGTTTTAATCCTACAAATATATTTATATCAATATCTCTGGGGAATATCTATTTATATAAATAAAAGTAATGATTATAATTTTACAATATTGGCGATTATAAATAAATATAGTTCATAATCAATAAACTATTGAAACTCACATTTCATCATTATAATATCACACTTAAAACTCTCTCATTTCATTACACCCAATTTGACTTAGTAAACTAACAGTTACATAATAATCATATGATTGAGCAATTATTAATTAAAATGATTTGATAAAAACCCCATGATTAAATTATAATATCTAAATGAGTATCTACAACCTATTGTATCATACTCTGTGTGTTTTTTAGTCCATAAATGCCATAATTTTTATTCATAAAATTATTACATCAATATTGATATAAATTAAATAAAATTTTTTTGTGTATAAATACCCTTCTTATATTTTATTAACAATGTATATTTTCAAATTGATATGGATTATTTGGATCTCTTTAGGACATAAAAATGATGAATTGAATTATCACCTATAATATTTAAACTAAAAAAATTCATTAGTTTAAACACACTCTATTTTACAATATATATTATATAATATGATATAATAATATTATATTAGTTTCAGAGCGTCAATTTATTTTCCATATAAAACCTATTTGTTTGTATAATATTTCATTCACTTAACCATAGGAAAATATCCATATTTTAATACATATATGTATGATATAGATTTATTTTTAGTGATTATTTTCAAAAAAATCTACTTTAATGATCTAATGACTTCCATTTGATATGACCATAGTTTAATATAAATTATTCATTTTTAAATTATTTATTATATTAATTAACATACTATTATTGTATTTTCTTCAATACTAACCAACCATCTATGTTTTACAAAAGTCATGGGAATTATATCTTTATTTATTTAATTATAATCATATGATTTATATTTAAATACTTCATTATTTTCATATATAATTTTATAAAAACATCAAATAATTTTATTTATTTTAATTAATACCTTACCCTTAATTTATTATATTTTAATTTTAAAAAATTGTGTATGTTATGTATCAATAAATTTTTGCTATTTGATAGAAACATCAAAAAAATTGGGTCAGAATGTGTATCCAAAATTAATACCCCCTCTTATTTTCTTATAATATATTTTAAATTTTAATTCTTCAAATTCACATTATCAGATATCCTCATATAATAAAAATTATTTATGCTATAAATTTCTATTAGTACACTTATTTTTGAATATATCACAGAATACAATACACTATAAGGTAATTTATTTTTTAGAGAGATTTAATGTAATAACACCACATAGAATACAAAAAATGATGCATTTTATACGATATTATGGTAAATTACTATATAAATAAATAGTCAAGAATAATTATTCAATGGAATATAAAAATATATAATTATAAATACATTTAGTAGGATGAAAATAAAAAATCTATAACTAGTTAAATTTTAATATAAGGGTTCTTTGGAATTCCTCTGATCAAATAACATAATATACATATGAATTGATGTCTTTATATAACCATAGACGTGCCTCATAATATGCGAATTGTTGGAAACTAGTTTATATGGCCAAAAACATTATTGTGTCGATTGTACAGTAAGAAATATTATATAATTATCAATCCAAACTCTATAAAATTTTTGGATGACCCATACATATAAAAGACATACCCATACATGACTAATATAAATAATATATCCAAACTGGAACCCAATAGCTGTGATTATAAAATTAATAAGTTGAAAATATATAAATAAAATATAAAATAGTAAAAGAAAATTATTACACAACAGAAGGATGAAAAAAAATATCATTCATTAAAATAAGAAAATATAATTTTAATTTGTATCATATTTCATAAAATATAAGATAATATACTAAATTGATATATGCATAATTCATAAAAAATATCATGTCAAATAAACTCCATACTATTCCATTAAATCATAAATAATTTTTCTATACACAAGTACATATTTCCACATAAAATTAATAACAGAGGTCTACCCATATATATTAATTCCCTTGATGTCTACTTCGGCATCTAATAAGTAACATGGAATAGAATAATCCCCCACCATCCTTGAAAACCCATTTGATAGTTATCAAGTAGATATAAATAAATATCATATAAAAATAGGACGTTAATTTCAAATAAAAATTTTATTCTTAGAAATGTATCCCATATGTTATTTTTCAAGGAACAAACTATGGGAAAATAAAGAAAAGATACACATATATATCAAATTATTTCCATATACTACACAATAAAGGCTACATCACACCTACATTAATTCAATACATTTCATACATTCATGAAATAATATGGTTTTCATCATATTAACACTTATCTCATTAGTAATATTAAATTATGTGCGAGAAATACTCCTATAAAAAAATATTATTAGTGAACTAGGAGACCCATAAATCATTTCACTCCTAATTAAGTGAACTTTTAAATGAAATATGATGGGTAATATAAAATAAAAAGAAAATTAAACATAGTTATAATCAATCAATGTTGGAGAAACCATCCATACAAACATTCTAAAAAGAATAAAAATGAAAAATGTAATTTTAATATGGAATAATAAATAATATAACATAATTTATTAATTGAAGTAATAAAAAAATTGAAAAAATAAATGACTAAAAATTAACAAAATATTATAGAAGGTATCTAAATTTTTTATCACACAAGTCATGTCTCGCTAAAGATATTGATTATTCTACCCATATATGACATCTTACTCAATCTCATGCATCATTTATCATATTTTGTGATATCCCCGCTATGATATGGAATAATTGTAGGATTCATGAGGATCCCTTAAATAATAATTCACCATTACAAAAATAAAATTATTTTAGGTAATTATTTTAAGATTGGTGGAATCCTTGAAGGTGACTTGTTTTCTCTAGTAAATATATAAATAAATAATCTCCATAAGTATTGACACTATACTACTTAATTCATAATTTTCCATTACACTAGTTTTGGATTCTCAAGGGGTGGAATTTATCAATATTTTTTATTATTTACATTAGGAATAAAAAATAGAGCAGTCAACCTCATATATAAATTATAATAATTCTACCTCAAACTGGGAATTATAAAACGGTATAGGTACTCATCATGCAATAATATTAATAGTTGGAAACCCACTAATGTATTAAAATCCTCTTGAATTTTTTAATAACTAATCATTGATCTGAAACATGAATAATGAAACTAGTCACCTTATATCAATTATACATTAGAGGGATCCAATAATCCTGTAATAAATTCAATCAATCTATAAATATTATTGTGAAAATAGAAAATAATTCAAGTAATATGTATTTAACATTTAAAAGAAAAAGTTAGGGAATAATAGTTTCACCAATATAGTGACATCCAATCAATAAATCATTTTTGTTTGATTTTAGAGGGAATATAGATATTATTAGTATTAATAATTTTCTAAAAAATTCCAATGGTCATTTTGGAAAATAATCATAGTAATTTATGATCTCTTGAATGATTCCCCATATAATCCAATGACGCTGTCTATACAGAAATTTTAAAAAAGACATGCTCTTAACTCATTGAAAATGTGGTATCTTGGGGATCATATATATATATATATATGTTTGTGTGTGTGTGTTAATATAAAACAAGATATATATAATCATAACATATAAATCTCATCATGCATGGAAATTATTATCTTGTATATTCTTGGAAATAAAGCACCAAATAAAAATAATAATAAACAACAATAAAAAAATATCACTTCTATAAAAATACTTGGAAATATCTCACATACCTCATTAGGTGAAATGAAAAAAAATTGATTGAAAAAATGAATCATTTTATTCTTTCATATTATTAGTAGTATTATTATTTAAAAATAAATTTAGAAAATGGAATTACATACTAACATCCTCAAACTATTCTATTGGGAGAACCTCAAAAACCTAACTTAATATCCCTTGTATGGTTTACAAATTTTATTTTATTTCCACGTTATAAAATTAAAATTTATAATTTAATTCCACTATTTATTATCAAATTCTCATTTCTCCTAATCAATTCCACTTCAGAAGATTAATTTTTTTTTCATTTTCCATTAATGTTAGTAATCCAACCCAATAAATATTTTTATTCCTTTAAAATTAAAAAAATCTATTGACATGAAATTCAATAAGATAGATATACAATCCAGATGATGTTCTGTTAATAAATATTACAAAAATACGGTAGCAACAAACAATTTAACATGTTATGTGGTAATATTTTAAAATATCATACATTCATGTAAAAATTAATAATAATAATTATTAATATAATAACAAACTAACATAACCTAATCAAATTATAGATAAAATAAATATTAAAAAGGACATCTACAACAATATCTCATCTAAAATATAATCATAAGATCCCACCAGTAGTGCAGAAAATGAATTTTACGTCCATTATTTTTAATTTTGTACATCAGCTTTTGGTTGTTGTTATTATAGAAGACATTATAAACATTGTATTTTACATTGGTTTTTTTAAAACTGATGTAAAAACCACAAATCCGAAGTGGTTTTCACGCCAGTTCATAAAAACCCCACGTGGAAAACACTTTGGAGTCATGGTTTATTATGTCTTTTATTAATTAACCGACAAGGTATATAATCTTTCACGTTAGTTATTTTATAACCGACCTCATAAATCACTCCTCTAATGCGTTTATCATGTTGGTTATTTTCATAACCGATGTGATAAACCTATTTTCATTGAAGATTTCCATGTAGGTTAAATAATAACCTTCGTGAAAACATATCTACTTCATCGGTTATAAAATAACCAACTTGAAAAGATATTCATTTCCATTTATTACATTGGTTATTTCATAACTGATGTAAAATTCATTTCCCATGCATTTATTACTTAGGTTTTCAAATAAACGATGTTAAATCAAATCCCAATGCATTTTTTAAGTTGGTTATAAAATAACCGATCTAAAAAAACAATTTTTTTGTTAATAAAACGGATCAAACAATGCTATTCCTTGCCAAAAAACATGAAACTGACAAAAAACATACAAAAAACAGACCAAAACCTGACAAAAAACTAACAAGAACCCCCCCCACCACTGAACAAACACTCTTATGCCCTGCCAAAAGAAATGAAACATACCAATAACATACCAAAAAAGTCCAAAACCCAACCAAAAATAGACAAGAACCCCCCAACCCCCCCCCCCACACACACAGGATGGTCCCCACCACACCGTTGGACACCCCACTAGAAACCTCAGAACAAAAATTGACCAAAACCCAACCAAAACAATACAATAACCCCCCCCCCCCCACTTGATATCCCCACCACACCCCTAGACACCCCCCCCATACACCTGGACTGCCCCCCACCCCATGGACAACCCCCCATACCCCTGGACACCCCACCCCCTGGACAGAACTCCCACACCTCTGGACATCCCTCCCACTCCACTAGAAACCTTCACCCTCTTGGACACCCCACACATTAGAATCCACTCCCAGACCCATGGATAGTCCTCCCACAACTGTAGAACCCCCACCCCACTGGACTCCCCCCCCACAACCCTAAACAACCCATGGACATCCACCAACCCACATGGACATCCCTCACACCCTCCTGGAAACCATCCCAACCCCACCACAATGGATATCCCCCACTCCCCCTAGAAACCCCACCCACTAGGCACCTCCATTCAAAAAATTACCAAACCCCGAAAAAAACCAGAGCAGACCCCCCCCCCCCCCCCCCGCCACAGGACAACCCCCATGACACACCTGAACACCCCCACAGCCCTGGATAGCACCCCCACACCCCTGGAAAACCCCCAACCCATGTGGACACCCCCACCCCATTGAAAACACTCCCACACCCTTTAACAGCCATCCCAAACCACTAGACCCCCCACCCCCTAGACACCCCCACCCCCTGGACAGCACTCCCACACCACTGAACTGCTCTCCCACACCCCAAAACCCCCCTCCCCCACACACCACTTGACACCCCCTGGACATCACCCCACTCGTCTGGACATCCCTCCCACCCTCAAGGACACCCTCCCACCCCCACCCCACTAGAAATCCCCCACCACACCCCTAGAACCCCCCTCCCCCCCACACCTTTGGACTGCCCCCACCCCCTAGATAGCCCCCACACCACTAGACAACTCCCACTCCTATACACCCCCACCCCCTAGACAGCACTCCCACACCCCAACAACCCCCACCCTCTTAGACTCACTCACCCACTAGATTGCACTACCGCAACCCTGTACAGCCCTCCCACAACCCAAGAACCACCACCTCATGGACAGACCATGGACATCCCCCCACTTGCCTGAACTTCCCTCCCACCCTCCTAGACACCCTCCCACCCCCACCACACTGGAGAGCCCCCACCATAGCCCTGGACACTCCCACACACTTGCACTACCCCCACCCATTGTACAGCCCCCACACCCCTCTACAACCCCCCTATTGGACACCCCCACCTCTGGATAGCACTCCCACACCCCTAGAATTCCCCACCCATCCCCATGACACCCCCCAAAAACCTTGACACACCTTGGACATCCCCAAACACTCTTGGACATCCCTCCCACCATCCTGGACACCCTCCCACCCCCCTCCCAACTAGATAGCCCCCACCACACCAATAGACATCCCCCACCCCAATTGACTACCTCAGACCAAAAAACAAACCAAAACCCAACCTAAACAAGACCACACCACCACCCCACTGGAAATCCCCCACAACACCCATGGGAACCCCCACCCAACACCCCTTGACAGCCCCACCCCTTGATAGCCCCCCCCCCCCACCCTAGACAACCCCCACCCACTTGGACACCATCCCACCCCATGGACAACACTCCCACACCCCTTGACAGCCCTGCCAAACCCATAGAATCCACCACCATACTGGAAACCCCCACCCCCTGGACAACACTCCCGCACTCCTAGACAGCTCTCCCACACCCCTAGACCCCCACACCCCACTAGACTCCCCCACACCCACACCCCATGACATCACCCTACTTGCCTGGACGTCCCTGCCAGCCTCCTAGACATCCTTCCGTCCCCACGCCAATGGACATCCCCCACCACACCCCTAGACACTCCCACCCCACTGGACACCCCCAAGAAAAAAATAATCCAAAACCCAACAAAAGGCAACCAGACCCCCCCCCCCCCAACCGACCCCACTATACAAACCCCACCACACTCCTAAACACCCTGTAGACCCCTACACGACACCTCACCCCCTAGACAGTCCCCACACCCATAGAAACCCCTCAGCCTCCTAGACACCTCCACCCCCTGGACAACACTCCCACACCCCTAGACAACCCCCCTCACCACACATGACACCCCCATACCCCTGGAAAGCCCCCGTCACTGCACATGACACCACTATACCCCTAGAGACCCCCAAGATAGCCCCTACTCCCCTGGATAGCCCTTTTACCCTCATGGAAATTCTCCAAACCCCTAGACTGTCCCCCTCTCCCATCTCCATGGACACCCTGGACACCCCACCCCACTGGAAAACCCTTCCACACCCCTAAAAAACCCCCCACACCCCACAGGACACCGCCAAACCCCTAAACACCCACTGGACTACCCCCACTCCCTTGGATAGCCCTCTCACACTCCTGGAAATGCTCCCACCCTAAGAAATCCCCCCCCCCCCCCACTCTCATGGACACCCAAGACTCCCCCACCCCACCGTACATCCCTCCCACACCCATGGATACCACCCACCCCACTGGACAACCCCCACACCTTTAGAACCCCTAACCCCCAGACTAGAATCCAGCCAAGAAAACCCATCATAAGTAGACCAAAAGAAGAAGTTGAGAAAAATTAAAAATTCACTTCTGTATAATTGAAAAAATACAATCTCAACTAAAAAACTAAATCCAACCTTAATGTCTACGAAATACATAATTACAATTACTATATTGAAAATTACATTTTACAGTACAATGAACTAAAATTCAATCAAACCTGTAAAATAATTTGACCATTCCATTTGTAAGTTTTTGACGTATTTAACACTATAGGAATGAGGGTCATCAAATAGATACAAATTAAAAAGATAGTAGTTAACGTGCATAATGAATAAATAAAATGAAATATTATGGAAATGTTTAAAAGCAAACCTTACCCGGTTAATGTTCACAACTGTTCCAGTTGTAATTATTTCATACATAAATCTTAACATATAATATCCACATTCGAGGAGGTTTTGTTGTTCAAGAAAATTCAATTTCAATGAGTGTAAATTCAATATATTATTTTTATGTAATAAATAAAAATTGAAAATTATAAATGGATATTTGCCTTTACATTTACATATTTGATCTTCACACTCATTTTCATTTTCTTTTTTTTAATGTAGACCCATCAACTGTTAGAAAATAATACAAATGGGATAAATATAAAATTTGTTATAATATATTAAACTATTGAGAAATTGCAACATTATTTTTCAAAATTTTTTAAATCATTCTCACACATCGCCATGGATAGAGCATATCCAATAAATTTTTTTCTCCCTTTGGAAAAATACACCTAACATCCAATGATTTCAAATAATAAAAAATTTAAGGTAAGTGGTTTTAGGTTAAAAGATAGTGAACTTTTTTCCATATATGTGTTTTATACCTCTCACAAAAAGGCATCATCCAACATTGTGTGACTATATTTTGTTCAAATCTTTCATCAATATGAAGCATTATTTGTTCCTCATTCAATTAATTTCCTTTAGGGGAAATTAAGTTTGTTCCATGAATCCATTTACATTTGTACGCTCATTCATCTCACAAATGTTTTAATGATACCTAATAAAAAATAGGCATAAGTTTACATTTTTAATAAACATAATGCATGGAAAATGTTTTAAGAGATAAATGGATAATATTTTCACTATGTTGATGCCCAACTTATCTCTAGTAACAAGAACCATGATATCAGTTTTTACAATCCTGATAGTTATTGGACGTCCACAAACATGAGCTTCCATCATCAACTCATAAAGATTTTCCAACAAATTTAATTATCATGAAAATCTTTCAAGACTACTATAATCTATATCTGAAGTCATAGCTGTATGTATTTTTTGTTTTCTATTCAATATTTCTTTACCTTTGTCGTATTCCTTTAAAATAAATAAAAATATATATTACTTTTCATATGATAAAAAAATTAATAAAAAATAAAATAGAACATATAACAAACATACCTCTATGGTAATGAATCACATAAGTCTAGATGGAAAAATAAAAAAATGGTTTATACTATGTCCAACTATTGTCACCAGATCTATAGGTAATGGTACTCGAGCTGATCTATCTAAATTAACCATTACAGTTACCCTAGGAATCTCAACCTCTAATTGTTGATGATGAATTGTATCTCATATATAATATACATGCACATATAAAAATATATAACATTTAGGATCATCTGAAAACTACTCATAATAATTAGGATGTTGTGGTAGAGGAGTAAGATAAAAAATGGGGAACGCAGGTAGAGGTGCGTGATTGGGAACTACTGGTGGAGGTGTAGGATGAATAATGGGGTCAGTTGGGGGAGGTGGAGGAGTTGGAGCTACAGTCTAAAATTGTCTTTTCATGTTTGAAAACATAGACTATACCGACGCTCTAATATTTTCCTCCATCATCACGTTAATATTATAGACTTCATCCACCATGTATTATATATTTTTTTATAAACACCCTCATCTGAAGAATTTGAAGATCATGGAAGAAACTTTCTTACCAATACACCTTTTGGTTATCCTCTTACATGACTAGGATGCTCTGGCTTTCCCAATACTAGATATAAAATATCATGCCTCCCAGGTGCTGTAAATACCCACTATGAGCTCTGCCCCACAAGAGAATCCTATATTAATTAATTTAACATTCCTATAATGATTTAAATTATATGATGAATATAGTTAACATAAATAAATAAAATAAATATATTACAATCCTCTAATCATTTATTCTAAAATCTTTCAAAAGATACTTTCCTTTTTTCCCATCCAAGGTCTCTTCCATATTTTATGTCTAGATAGAGGGGTTGGAGGGGCCGCCTCTCTAGAGCTTGAAGTCTTAGCTCTTAGTTTTTGGAATTTTTCTCCCATCATTTGTTCTTCCAATAATGTATACCCTTCTCGAGTTAAACTATGAGGGTATACATTATTATATTGGATCTCCTGATGATATTTCCTTGTTTTCTATAAATTAATAATAAGAAATCATCAACACAACATTAATAAGATCATTTATATAGGAATGCATATAAAAGGTTACATTTCCCTTAAAAAATATGAATCTTTTCTTCTACTTTCAAGAATCTATCTCCATGTGTCATCATCTATGAATGTATGTATATGACATGGATTATCATGAATCCTATGTCTAATAATGAAATCAGATGAAAGGGTTGATTTGAAATCCATCCATCTCCTGGAAGCCCTCAATAATCATTTCTTCGCAGCTCCTCTAGTGTTAGGAATATGAAATGTTATCTAATAAAGAAGAGGTTAAACATATTATATATACTAGAAACACTTAAATAATAGGAAAATAATAGAAAAACAAATTACCAAAATTGTCTCCTATAACTGAGAGATTATCGCTTTGTCTACACTTCTCTAGTCATCATACAAAATGCTTACTTTTCTCTTACCCTGAGTTGATACAAAGATCTTTAAATCTTTTGTATTTGGACCTCTAGGAATATCATCCTCATCAAACTCGACGAGTATCATTTGATCCTATGTATGGTCAAGTTATTATTTTGGTAAAATTGTTCACCCACATTTACCAACTCTTGAATTCTTTTTTGAAATAGGAGAACATGAGGAAGATTGGGGAACATCAAGAGGAGCATGTAAATGTTACTCCCCAAAGGTATGACCTATATTATCATCTTCAAAATGATGTTGTTGATCAACTGATTGATCCGTCATTATCCTTCAAATCAAAATAACAAACATTAGTTCACAAATATACAAATTAAAATATTACAATTCTAATGTAAACATAAAATAAAAAATTGTACTCTGTTACAAAATAGTAATCATGGTTAATATGGTAATCATGTTAAACAATCATAAAGATGTTTATTATGGTTAATATGGTAAAGTTGGTAAACATCGTAAACCTGGTAAACATGGTAAAAATGGTAAAGTAATTTTCATTGAACAAAAATAATAGATATAAAATTTATGTAATGGTAAACATTATAGAATAAACTAAACAAAATTAAAAAAAATAAAAATGTATACTTATTTGTTTTAATAAATGTTTTAGTAAAGAAAAAACATAAAATAACTATCATTTTATGAAAATAATATATGTAAATAATAAATAAACAAATGTTACCGAAAATTTAAGGATTGTACAAATGGATTTTTTCCCAAATTCCTTCATCGTTATTGTTCCTTATGGTACAAACCATGTCTCCAACATGATCGTCATTTTGTTCTTTTAGTCTTTCCATGGAAGTAGGGATCTCACATAAATCAGCATCTTCATCAAGTTCATCCTCACTAGAATATTGTTTTTACCATGTAAAATAAAATACCACTACATATCTGATTTATCTATTACATATAAATTTTGATTTATATGAGTTTGTATTATAAAAGAAACAGTTGTGTCCTCCACTCTATTCAGATTAACAACTGTCGTTCCAAATTCATTGTGTCTGACACTATTTTTACCGATAAACCATATGTTGTTAAAAATATGAACATTAATTTAAAAGTAATCAATATACCATGTTTCTTCAATCACTCCACAATATTTAGTTGATGCAGAAATTGGGTTTTTTGTCTTTTGCACTCGAAAAATGAATTTATTTCACAATAACCATTACACTACTATTCTATACTACACATCTGTTGTCCTGATCTTTGATATGAGTTGTATAGCCATTAATATCATAACCAGACCATGTTATCATATTTAAACATGGACCTCCCACTACCCATTTTAATGTCTCTGATACATCTGATCTACCATGCAAGGTCTTTTTAAACCATGAAAAAAATGTTTTGTTGTGTTCATTCAAAACCCACATTTTTTTCTTCATTGGATGACATTATTTCAATTCATTAATATGAAATGTGATATATGGTTGAGAATCATCATTTTTATTCATGATGTATAACTCTATCATCTTCCTCTGTTCAGCTTACAATGATTTGACTTTTAATCCATGAATCCACTTTCCCTCATTATTAAATCGTTCATGTAGAGATGGAGGAAAACCTATGTGATGCGCCATAGCATAGCAGATCATACAAAACTCATAAACCTCCTCAAAAATATACTTTTCAATAATGGAGGCTTCATGTCTATTAGTATTCTAAACATACACATTAAATATTTTCATATACCTTTCAAGAGGATACATCCAACAAAAATATATAGGTCCACAAAGATTTATTTCTCGAACAATATGAATCATTAAATGCACCATTATTTCAAAATAAGATGGAGGAAAATAAATTTCGAATTGAAAAACTATACCAATTGCATCTTTTTTCTAAAATCTTCAAATCATTCACATCTATCACCTTATTAAAAATTGAATTGAAGAAATAACACAACAATGTTATAGTCTTTTTGACATGGATGGGAAATATTCCACCGAATGAAACTTGTTGAAGTTGTTGCATCATGGTGTGACAATCATGATATTTTATTCCTATCAACTTCATGTCCATCAATGATAATTTTTTTTACATTTTAAGAATAACCTGCAGGCACACAGATATCACTATGACACTTAAAAAACCTAATTTTCTCCCTCTTGGATAATGTATGACAAGCTGTGGGAAGAAAGGCCATTCTTCCATTAGGAGTGGGAGCTAACTTCAAACATATTCCCATTGATAGTAAGTCTAATCTTGCATTCAACCCATATTTTTTCTTTCCTTTAATATCTAAAAATGATCCAGTCAAACAATCAAATATATTCTACTCAACATGCACAACATCATTATAATGGTTAACTTCATCATATCTCGAATAAGGTTGCTCAAAAAAATTTACCTTTTCTTCCATATCTATATATCATTGACAGATTTTTGTGTATTTCCCAATTTCACATAATGGTTTTCCACACTCTTAAAATATAGATCAGGGGATAATGTATTTGGAGTAATATAAAATTATTTTGAGACAATGAAGGGATTTTTTAGTCATCTATAAGAGCGATCCATAGGAAAAAACTTTTGATGACCCATGTATACTATTTTCCTCCCATGATGCAATTGAAAATATGATGTCTATTGTTTGCAAATTGGACATGTTTTATGCCCTATAACACTATATCCAGAATAATTTCCATATGCTGCGAAGTCATTTATAGTGAAAATAAACACTACATGCAGTTGAAAATATTCCATTTTATAATAATTATACACCTAATATCATCCTCCCATAAATGTTTCAAATCATCAATCAATGGTGACAAGAAAACACCAATAACATTGTCAAGATTCTTCAGACCAGAGATCATTATACTCAACACGATATATTTGTGTTTCATACAAAATATAAGAGAGTGGTGGTAAGTTAACAATAGAATGGGACTTGAACTATGTGTGCTACTGAGGGTTCGGAATAGATTCATTCCATATGTGCACAACCCTAGTCTGGGATTTGTAATTTCATTTCCAAATGTAGGATACTGCTCATCAATTTTCATCAATTGTGGAAAATCTGTTGGATGACATATTTTTCCATTACATATCAACCCATCAGCATGCCATCTTCTTATTTTTTGATCATATGAAAAAGGAAAAAAACATTTCAAATGAATAATTATTAGAAGATACCAAAATACATTGGAAGGGATCATTGTAATTCTTACATTAGCTTGTGTTTTTTTCTTTCACCTTATACCATAATGTCCCCCATTTAGGAAACTCTGACAGAAATTAATATTCCTTCCTATATATCATACATTCATTCGGACATGCATGTATTTCCTTGTATCCCAATCCAATTAGACATATTATTTTCCAGGGATTATAATGTGAATCTGGAAGATCATTATATTTTTAAATAATTAATTTCATCAATTATAGAATCTCTGTAAAACTTCTAATAGTCCCTCCATGTTTTTACATTAGGATAATAAATCTTAACACCACCGACAAAACAATAGAATCTGTACAACCTTGATACAATGGTTTTTCAGAATCACCATATAGAAGTGCAACTGTCTGTTCTATCTCAATTTTTTCTACTTCAATTTAGATAATCATTTATTCAATTCCATTGGAGTTACCATATTGTGAATCATCATCATCAGTTGATCAAACATTCCTTCCAGTTTCACCATGCCAAATCCATGGGTTGTAACTCATATTAAAACAATGCAAATTCAGATGGAATTTTCTCTCTCAACTTTTTTACTTCTTCATATTCAAACATTTCATGCATGGACATATACAAATGTCATTGTAGGGAACATTTCGTTTAGAAAATTCCAAAAATGCATCAATACCTTCCTGATATTCATTACTCATAAAACATGCCATAATCCAACTATACACCATTATTACCCATAATAATTATCAAAATTATACATCCTTTAATGATAAGACAAATATTTATTCATATGAAAAATATCATAATTTGAATATAAAACAATTTTGAAATTGAAAACAAATCTATGCATATTTAAAAAAACATTCTTGAAAATTATTTTTAAAAAGAAAATATAGTTATATATATTAGTTTTAAATTAATCTTGGATCTTTTCTTCATATGGTTTGTAATGAATACATCCTGGTGCAACTGGATACCAAATTCACCCTTCTGTAAAAAAGAAATTGTAATTATTAATATTAAAATATGTATACATTAAATACTAAAAATTACATAGATCCTAATGATTTGAATTCTCTGAATAGACCCCACCTCTCTAGACACCCCTACCCTCTGGACACCACCCCCACCCCCTTGGACACCACCCCCACCCCTAGACACCCCTACCGCCATGGGAAACACCCCAACCACCTTGGACACCCCCACCACCGTGGACACAACCCCACCCCATTGGACACCCCCTGGACACCACCACCCCCTTGGAAAGCCCCTGAACCCATTGAAGAGACCACCCCAACCGCTGGACAACACCACCCCTCTATACACCGCCACCCCCATGGATAACACTACACCTCCTTGACACAACCCCCACCCCTACCCCCTTGGACACCCCCAACCCTATAGACACTCCATGGATAGCCCTCCAGACCCTCTAGATAGGCCCCAAACCCATATGGACATCCCACCACCCCCTTGGACCCCCCCCCCCCCCCCCCCACACCCATAGACAACCACCTCACCTCCATGGACACCCCCAACCCTATGGACATCCCCATGAACCCTCTGGATAGCCCCCACCCCTATAGATATCCCCCCACCCCCATGGAAGCCCCCACCCCTCTAGATAGCCCCCCACCCCCACCACCTTGGACACCCTCTACCCTCTTGGATATCCCAGTCACCTCCCTGGACACCACCCCCACCCCGGGACACACTTATCCCCTTGGACAGCCCCCTCACGTTCTTGGACTCTCCCACCCCATTGGACACCCCAATCCCATTGTACAACCACTTCACCCCCAGTACACCACCCACACATCCATTGACACCCCCAGTCACCCCCCCCCCCTCTTGGACACCCCCATAACTCCACCACCCCCTTGGACCACCCCCACCCCCTGGACACAAGCCCCACTGCCTTAGACAATACCTGAACACCACCATCCCCTTGGAATTCCCCCCTCCCACCCCCTTAGAAACCCCCATCCCTCCTGGACACCACCTCCACCCCCTTCCACCTTAGACACCCCCTAGACACCACCCAACCCTCTAGCCAGCCCCAACCACTACACCCCCCCCCCGGACAGCCCCCCAAACCCTCTAGATAGGCCCCCACCCCCTTGTATAGCACCAACCCTCTTGGACCCCCTCCCCCCACCTCCATGTACACCATATACACCCCCAAACCTTTGGATAGGCCTCCGAAACCTCAAGTCTACCCCCACCTCTCAAGACAGCCCCACCCACTGGACATCCCCCACCCCTCTAGACAGCCCCCGCCTTCTAGACACCCCTACCCCCTTAGACATCCCACTCACCTCTCTGGACACTCCCTGGACACCCATATCCTCTCGGACAGCCCCATCATCCCCTAACGCCCCTCGACACCCCCCCCCCCCACCCACACCACCTTGGAAACCCCAACTCACTTGGACAGCCCCTACATCCCACTTGGACAACCCTCGCATCCCCTTGGACACCACCCCAACCATATTTGACATCCCTGCACCCCCTTGGACATCCCAAACACACTTGGACAGCCACCACACCCCCCATGGACTCCAACCCCCACCCCCTATGACACCCCCCTAGACACCCCCACCATCATGGAAACCCCCCCCCCCCACCCATTGGACACCTCCCACTAAATTGGACAGCCGCCACCCCCTTGGACACCCCCTGAACGCGGACACACTCAAACAAACAAAAATCATAAAATTGCATGATATTAATTCCATGGTTTATTTCACCAGAAAAAATTTAGCATCATATAAATGAACACAATGAAACTTAAAATGACAGCATGAACAAAGATAGAAAAATAAAATCTCAAAATATTAAATGAGGGCATCAAAAACAAATAATAACTGAAACTGATTCATTTGAGGCATACATGAGTTTTTTGACTTGACCTAATAGATCTATTGATAATAAAGATGATGAATTATATTGAAAAAACGAGGCTAGAGGGCACGACTTCGAAGAATCCTTTCTGGGTTTTCCATGCGGGAGAGATGTGTCGTAGGTCGCCCGATCGAAGAAAACATAATGACATAATATGGGGCCTGATAAATCATTTTATATCTTTATACAGTGGGTTATTTAATAACTAACATGATAATCTATTTTTTCTTTGTTTATAACATCGGTTATTTAATAACCGACGTAGAAATTTATTTATAACATCGGATATTATTATAACTGATGTTATAAATGGTGCTTTATCAGATCAGTTTTTTTATAACCATCATGATAAAGAGCAGATAATTCTTTTATCTGGTCGGTTATTTTATAAACAATGTGATAAAGTGCACCAGATTCCATTTTCACATCGATTATATAATTGGCGAGGTCAAAAAGCTAATCTCTATATTTTTTGTTGGTTATTTTATAACGGATGTAAAAAATTGATCCTGATCGATATATGACATTGAGTATAAAATAATCGACGTGATATATTGATTTTTAAAGATATTCACTTCAGTTATATTGAACTAACGTGAAAAAATTCCAACTTGTTTAACATTTTTTCCAATAGTGCACCAAACGTTTTCAAATTGAATTTGAAATTGATGGTGAAAAATTGTAAAGTACAAGACCGATAAGGCACACGCCTATATCATTATAATATAAAATTAAAATATAAACAATATTATATGGTTAAAATACTTTCCTTTTTGTAATCCTCAATGAAATTTACATGAATTACCTCTATTTATAATGTAATTTAAATATTTCTTAGTTTAACTTCACACAAAAGACCATAATTGGGAAAACCAATGGGCCTAAATTTAATATAGGTCTGATGGGATGTTATGGGAGTATGGGAGAAAGATGTACTATTTTAAATGTCATTCCACTATGTGGAACATTACATGATATTAATGGGAGAATACAATAAAAAAATCATTCTTAGAGTTAATAAAAATTTGTTAAAAAATAATGAGTACTAGGAATTATTTCATGATGTAATTTGTAGATCACAATGTTCCCAGTGAAAGTCCATCGACCCCTCGATGTAATGAAAAGAATAATTTCACCATAAATTTCACTTTTATATGTAAAGATGTTGTAAAATGGATTCATGATGAAACATAATAGGCAAATCCCACTCAATTTTCACCAACATTACTCGTAAAACTATTTTTGGGTTTTCATCCAAAACTAATTCATCTAAAAAACATTTAATTAAAATAAAATATAAATCCAAAAAGTAATATTTTAAAAATAGTTTAGAATTTAATATTCACCTAATCATAAAATCATAAAAAATATAACCCATTTTATAGATCACTGACTTGATAAAGTAAATATTATTATTAAATATCCTTTATAATACTTTTTCCACAAAATAGTATAGATAACATGAAAAAAAATATTAAAATTCACCAGTCATTATATTAATTACCTTCTCAGAACCATATATTTTAAAATTCCAATTGTGCATCTATTGAGAAACATCAATACCCTATTAATCTATTAAACATGTTAATTTCATCCAAATCTATGAGACACCATCTAGATATTAATTGATAATTATATAATTCATATCTTTATTTTATATTTAATTTAAATTAAACCAATCAAAATTAAGATTTATCTCCTATGATATAATGACTAATTTATTCTATTAGATACATAAGCCAATATTTTTTATTTTATATTCAGATTTCTAAATATTTTAGTAAAATTTTAAACATACAATAGAATAAACCTCAATAAATTTTATTTATAATGGTAATACTGATCATTATATGTGGTGTTGACTTCTATGCTTTTTAACATTTCAAAAGACAATTAGTTTTTAATTATATAAAAAAATTTATTATTTAAATAAACAACAACCATATGGATAATGTCATCAATATATACCAAATTTTATATTATAAGGATGTTATTACATCATGGTTATATATGATTAGGGTTATATATCCTAGGAGAGTTTTCTATTTCACAACGATGTGTTTTAAAGAGGATATAGTATTTTGGGGTCTATGATTAAAAAGGCTTATTAAAATAATTTTCATTTTAATAATATTTTCATAATAATACTCCTTATAGTTAATAACATATTCCAAATATGGAATGGAACATGATTGATAATGGATAGTTTATAGTAGAAGAATTCGATATCAGCTCAAAAAAATGAATCCAGATTCATAATGAAAATAATAACTTTGTCTATGTGATGGTGATGAGTGGAATTATGTCTTTGAAAAACCACTAATAAAATCATGATTTTCTATATGGTATATATTATTTATTAAAATTAATACAAAAACATTTCTTTATTATATATAATAAATATAATAATTAACTTTTATTATCAATGTTTTAATGATTATTGATGATAAATTATATTTAACATGGAAATATTCCATCAACAGATGAATTTTTAAAATCATTCATATTCATTATCACATATATTCTCTATAGAATTTCACTATAATTATCTATTTGATTTTATAAAATTAAATTTTTTATTATCTTATCACTTTTGGTTTTTACATGTTGAATGGTCAAAGTCAATCATCATATCAGCAATTAGTTCATCGTTTGTATGATTTAAATGGTATGGTTTTAGACATCCAATGCTGAAAGAGTATTCATGTAATGTTAATTGAGAATAAGTGACTCAAGGTGGTTCATTAGGTGTATGATTGTGTTGGATTATTCATTTTAGTAATGGGAATAAAAAAAGGACATGTTGGGTCTTAATGATTAGTGTTCATAGTGATTTTTATGGCAATAGAGGTGTATCAAATATTAAAAGTGGAATATTGGAAGGATGTGGTGATATGATCATGGGTTTCTATAAGTTATATAACTTATATTTCTTAATATAATATTTTTATTAAATAAGTTTATTGGTTGGGAATATTTTATCTACAATGCTATGTAACTAGATAATTATAAATTATTTATATTTTTTATCACATATTCACGCATTCTATGTATGGAATTTCAATTTACAATCCTTATAATGACATATGTGATAGGTTTCAGAGTGGGCCAGTCATTACCTATATTCCAGGAGTTGATTTGGTGTATGTGTACACATCCTAAGGTAATAAGGAATATAATTGCAACAACCTATGTAATTATAAAATAATTTCTTTTCATTCAAGAATTAAATAGTCAAATTGATTATAAATTTATAATAAAAAAATTTGTTTTTATAAAAATTTAGGAATTCATACTAAATGAATAGTAACTTGACCTTTTGAATAATTACATGACCATTTGGAATAAAAATTTGGAAAATAGAATAATAACCACACCTAGTAATGTATAAATAATATTTTCCACCCTATAAGTAAAAATATGAGATATTTATTTTGTTGAAAAAGAAAATGATATTTTTGAAAAATATAAATTAAGTGTTGAATGTTTTTGTAAGTAACAAATAAATAATTATAATTTTATAATTTATTTAATTATTTAAAAGGAAATTTATCTTCAAAAAATAGATTAATGTGTAAATATTTAATTGTATTCTAATTGTAATATAATTTTCAGTGTCATTAATTAATATATAAAACTTCTATAAAATCATTAATACTTTTAAAAATGGTATTTTTCAAATAAAAAATGATTTTAAAATAATAAATTATTCATATTTAAAATCTTATTTTCATAAAATTGAGATTATTTTGTAATTACAATCATTTGGAAATGGATAGGGTTATTTTGTTTAGATTTTTTCTCAAAATACATGAATTTCTGGTGAATATAGAAATTTGATAATTTACAAAATATGTTAAATAATAGAATTATTGAGTCATGGATGATGTTATATTGAAGTAATCACCTTAGTTTGAACTCACATGAACTAATTAATTTTTTTAGTAATAGAAACCAACAATATTTCTTGTATTGTGGAGAATTAAAAAGTAATGATTAAAATACTGGAATCCACCTCCTCTCCTCCATTATAAATATCACCCATCTTCCCCTCTTATCCCCACACCTATAAAGCTTTTATCCTTGTCTATGATACATCCAATAAACATTAAAATGCTCTTTCACACGTCCATGACCTATTTTTTTCTCACCAAAAGGCCATGACCAATGTCCCTAAGGTAGTTCTCAAGGGGGATAATTCAGGAAGTAAAAAATCATCTTTCATTTTCATTTTAATTACTTTTCCATTCTTATACTCCATTCACCATACATTAGAATATAGGAATGAAATTTCTATTTTATTATACATACTGTAATGTATAATTTTTATTGAATAATTCATCATCATACTTTTCACCTCTCATAGTTATCCTAAATATTCTAACATGGTCCATGATTTTCCAATTTATTAATATCGTAAACGAAGTGTTTTAAAATTTAATTAAATAATTAATGGATGTTCATAAAACATTTCAAATGGTTGAAACAAGTTATAATTTGTTCTATAAAACATATTTTTTTTGTTTTGGAATTAACATATATGCATAATATTAAATTCTATAATGAAGATAGTTTGTGATTATTAAAGAACCACCAATATAATTTAAAGTAATATTATAAAATTTTAGATTAATGAATCATCCTCATATCAGAAAAAAAGCTAAATGGTAAAATTTAAATTTATCAACACATTTAAATATAATTTTATTCAAATTTAAGAGGTTCACTTCCATTCGAAAAGATAATGCATAACTGACCCTGGAAACCATGTAATGTACTCACCCAAAACAAGGAAAATAACTAAAATATTATTAATGTGTTGGTGAAAATATGTTATAAATAGATCCTACAATGTATTATAAATATTAATATGGTCATATAATATATTAATAACACTCTTTTAACCATCATACAAGTGTATAAAAGCAATTTATGAAAGGCAAACCTGAGGTAAGAGAATTCTTATCCCAATTTCCAATCTTGGGGTTACCCTTATACTTCAATGATATTATAATGATATGATTTTGTTAAATTTATTTTAATTATATAATGTTTTATAATGTTACATTAAAGTAATATAAATATTCATTTCATTTGAGTAATTCTTTCATCAAGAATATATCATTAGTAAGGGACATTCCTTTTAAAATACTCTTAAATATCTCTTTTATGAAATTTAATAAGATTGAAATTTTCTCAATGTCATGATAATTTTCATATATTTTAATTTTTTCTATTTTAATAATTTTACCTTTATATGTTTTTATAGATATTTTTATGAATATTATTTAATTATTATGTAAAAAAATTTATATTTTAATAGTAATTTATTTAACAAAAAAGGGTATTTTGTAATAAGAATGTGTTTTTCTCAAGGGTTTAAATGAGTGAACTTGTGTATAATATTATGTTATATTCCTTGTAATTTTTTTAGGTTTTTGAGCCCAATATCGCTCGTGATATGATCGTTTTATCTATATTATATCTTATGAAATATTGGGATGGGCCCATTATACCTTAAGATATGACCAGTGAGCCCTATTATCACTCTCCAATGCATTGGTTACTATAGAGATGTAAGTCGACTGAAAGGTTATTACATTTTTAGAGGTGAATGTAATAGTAATGAGGTAAATATTTCACAATGAATCATTATGTTGATTTTATCTATGTTAACGAGTTATTATGAAATGGGTTTTAATGTTTTTATGTTATTACATGATTGATAATTCCCTTCTTTATTCCCATGACTAATTTTTTTGGGGTCATCCAATGATATTAAAAAGTTTTTAAGGTTATAAGGTTGGGTAATAAAAATAACAAAGTCATGATAAATGTTAGGAATATTTTTCAATGAATTTTTTTTAATTTAACATTTGTTTTCGAAAAATGTATATTGTGTTAGTAGTATCCTTTTCTATGAATATAGTATGTTTTTTAGTTATTATGTACAAATCATATACTTATATATACCTATAAAGAACATAAATTTTAAAGTCTGTAAGCCCTTGACTGAAATTAATGATTACATAATATTTAAATTTGGGTCCTAATATTTTGTATGAGAGGACGGTTTCGAGAACCATAATGTTTTGGATGATGTTAATATAATAAAAATATTATTTTATACTTATGGTTAATTTTAAATGATATAATATTAGAATATTAAAATGTTTCTTTGACTATGATAAATCTATTCAAAATGGTTTTTTAACATCATAAACAGTGAAGCTGATGTAAGAAGGTACTAAGAGGCTGATATTTGTCTAAATCTATAACATAGAATGGTGGGAATTAGAACTGAGCAGTTTGTGATAGTAATGGATCAGTTGAACCATGTGATAAAAGGCGGTGTAGTTCATTCTTGAGATGATGCTAATATACCATAAAGGAACATGTATTTTATGGATCATTTAATGAGGAAACATCCACCATCCTTTAGTGGATCATATGACATGATGGTTGCCAAAGGATAGATCAATGCTCTGGATAATATATCAGATTTCCTGGGATGTTTAAAACACCAAAAAGTAACCCTAAACATTTATCATTTTGAAGGTGAATCTGATTAATGGAGGTTTATGGTTAAAAATACTAGATAAAAAGATGATCTTGATATTTTGGAATGGGATTATTTTAAGAGCCTTTTTCTAGAAAAATATTTCCCTAAAACTCTTATGTTGAGTCAATAAGGTTTCATTATGAGTTTTCTATTCCCTTATGTTATGAAAACCACAAAATCTATATCTCAAGGAAAATTTCATTTACATTATGATTATCTTATTATGGAATATAATCCTTCAAAAAGAAAATTTTCACCCTATCATTGTTTACATTGTTCATGATTTAGTTTCACAAAACTAACTATTTTTATTTCAATTTGTAAATTTCGGTTTCATTTGTAAAACCATAGAATCCTATTAATACATAGATATAAAGTATTTTATTTTCAGGTTCTGAATTCTGATTCTGAATTTTCTATTA
This sequence comes from Viscum album, assembly GCA_963277665.1. NCBI lineage: Eukaryota > Viridiplantae > Streptophyta > Magnoliopsida > Santalales > Viscaceae > Viscum > Viscum album. Next base: position 1,701,026,449 of record OY728163.1, on the reverse strand, counting down.
TTCAGATTCTGAAATCTCTAAAATTCAGTATCTGAATTCTTTGAAATTCATGTTCCGAATTATTGGGAATTCAGATTTTAAATTCATTCAAATTATGATTCAAAATTCTCTGAAATTCAGATTCTGAATTCTCTAAATTTTATACATCGAATTATATGAAATTAGGATTATTAATTCCTTTGAATTAAAACTCATAATTCCTCAGAATTTAGGTACTGAAAACCTTATAATTCCAACTCTAAATTCCTTATAATTCAAACATGAAATTCCTCAGAATTCAGGTTATGATTTCTAGAGAATTAAGACTACAAGTTCCTTAGAAATCAGGTTCATAATTCCGTTGAATTTATACTCCGAATTTCACTTTATTGAGGTTTAATATTCCAAATAATTGGGACTCCATATTACTCATAATTCAGGTTTCAAATACAATAGAATTAAGACTCCTAATTCCATATAATTTATATTCTAAATTCTTTAGAATTCAGACTCTGATGTCTATAGAATTCTGATTACAAATTCCTTGAAAAAAACTTAATCCTAATATACATATTATTTAGAATCTAAATGATTTTCTCATAGACTCAAAATTTTATTATACCTTAGACATAGATTAATGAAATTAGTTGAGGATCCTTATTTTACTTACAATAGTTATACTTTTGAAACGATGTTGTGTATTTGGTTTCAAACTAATCGTTTTTTGAGTAACACATGTACAAGTCCCACCAAAATTCAAAGAAAAATATGATTCTTTGAAGAGGGTTCCGACAATTGGGGAAATTCCTTTAATTATATGCTCATTTGAATGATATCAATATTGTTCTACAACATTAGATATTACATGTTGTTGAAGTGCTTTCTAGAGAATGTGACTCTTATGCTTTGTGTGTGTTGAACATCTTTTTCAACTTGCTTTGTGCGGCTCCGATTTTTTCTGTGTAAAATAGAGGGCTTCCAAGGATAAGAATAAAGAGGCGTCAATAACCTTAACGTTTGAGGACTCTTGTGAGAATGAAGACAGAGGTTCCATCTACATAAAAGTTTGAAGGCTTGCAGGGATAGCATGACAGACTCTAATATTCCTATCAATGGATTACCCTAGTGTGGGTAAGAAAGAAATTCGTGAAAGTATAAATCAATAGACCCTTATCCAAGGTTTTTGGGTACCCTAATCTTTGGGTTAAAATATCTCATACATGTTACTTGTATTGTTTCATATTTTTTTTTTCTTTTCATTTTTTATTAATAAAGAATGTATAATTATTTTATACTTTCATGTAATTGTATACTCTGATTTGTAAGATTCTATACTATTTAAGGTATAATTTTTTTCCTTGTAAACATTTCATTAGACTCATTTCAGGAACCAAATTTCATGAATCTATCATGTTATTATAATTAAGTGGTTTTGAGAATTTACATTGTTAAACATTGATAAACATAATATTCCTTAAGGATGAAAAATAACGTTTTATAACTAACAATAGAGGTTCTAAAATAATTTTTAAAGGACAAAATTAACCCCCTACTGTATATTGAGCATCTAATTCATTATATCAATCCTATAATTGGTATCAGGGTGGGTGTTTGAAATACGTATATTCACATTTAATTTTTCTTTCACAAGTTTTCATTGTTCTATATTTTCCTTACTTAGGGCTTTTATCCTTGTTTAAAAACATTTATTCCTAACTAGTTTATGTGTAATGATATTTTCTTCTAGATGATAGAAATGAATGTTGGTTCGATTTCAAATCATAATCCTAATAGAAATCTTATATTTGATGGGAATGATTATGAATACTAGAGTGATCATATGAAGACATTTTTTTATTAATACTACAGTAGACAACATTTTTATGTTTAATAGAGAATACAAGATTCCCAATAAAGAAGTTAGAACATTTATGAATCAATAAAGGTCAAAATATTAACTAAACGACAATTTACACAATACTTTGTTGTATTCCATGACCACTAACAATACAGTTATATTTTTACTTGTGAAACTAAAAATTGTATTTATATGAAATTGAAGGTAACTAATATTTCTACATCAAAGGTTATAGAATCTCAAAGATCCATTCATAGAGAAGAATATCATGGATTTCTATTTCATTTAGATAACCATTGTGCAATGTACAATAGTGGTTTATGTCTGTTGTCAATAGTTAACAATCCATGGGTGATAAAGGATTCGATTATTAAGTACATGTGGAAAAAGACTATAGATATCATTAATAATGATGGGTAATCTAAGAGAACAACTATTGATGAGAATGGGAAAGTATCGTAGATTACCCTTGATGAGATTTCTGTAACTCTTCTTTAACATGAAATATAAATTAATAGATATGCCTATTTGAATAAGAAGAATAATGGAAATGGAAGAGTAGCATTTACCACTACTAAAACAATGACTCCTTAAAGTGTTACTAGATCCAAGTGGAAGATTTTTATTGTTTTATCTAAATCGAGTGAAAGAGAACGTAATGAGAATTAACTAGATAATATAGATCGAATGATGAAAATTATTGTCAGGAAGAAAGGATTTCGGAATAGAGATATGAAGAAAGAGAGAAAGGACAGGAAAGACACTGAAGTCACTTGTTATGAATGTTGAAGAGCATGGCATATGAGGTTATATTGTCCAATGCAAAAGAGAATGGATTGAATGGAAAATATTTATGAGTGGAATAGAAATACGTTCTAAAAAGATAAATCTATGAATGTTTTAAAAGCTAATGACACCCGGAGATCCCATGATAGAGACTCATATGATGAATCCTCAAAGTATAAATCTTCTGGTCAGAATAATCATGGTTTACATTCCAATTTACCAATTGAAAATCATTGTTTAAAGGCCAAGGAACAAAATGCATAATCCTTAACCAATGTATCCTTGAATGATAATTATAGTGATAGTAAATATTATAAATCTTCAGATGAAGAATCATATTATAATGAATATAATACTTTACCTACTTATAATGAATTTTCTAGGTTTTCTATGCTTCTTGAGAAAGAAAATTATAAATTCAAGAAATATATTGATAAAGAAAATTATATAATTTATAATTTTAATAATTATGTATAAGATCATTTTAAAGATATTGATAATAAAATTTATGATTTTGAATGTATTTTAGAAACCCATGGGGATGTTAATTCTGGGAAGGATAATCATTCTAAGTATATAGAAAAAGTAATATCTATGATAAATATTTTTGATAATTCTATTGTGTTAAACTAATGTTTTGTAGATTAAAAAAAATTTATTAGATAGATCTTAGAAAAATTTTCCCTGAGGAAGTGTTTTTCAAACATTTCCAAGGGTAAGGAAAACATTGACAAGAAATATTCCAAAATACATCCTCTAAGAAATAATTTTAGATTTTATTATACTCATTCAAAACAGATTTTTAGTAATAATTATTTTGTTTCTCAATGTGCTCCATTATACACTAAGTGTTAGTGTGGTAGCATTGGGCCAAAAATTTTACCTTAAACAAAACTCAGTCTTTTAGGTTTTTTTAAATAATATTTTTCTAAGAAAAATGAGGATTTCTAAAATTTTTCCTTTTGAAGTTCCTGGCTCCAAATAAATTGGGATCTAAAATTCTAGTACTCTTATTTTCAGGAATGTAATGATAGTACCAACCTCAATATGTGCTACATGGATAGTGGATGTTCTCGGTATATGACTTATAGAAAAAAAATCTTTGAAAAGATTATCAAGACAAAATGGGTAAATGTTACTTTAGGAGATAATGATCTAGTAGAAATTATTGATATTGGTAATATTATTTTTCTTGGAAAAACATTGATTTCAAAATTTTTATTTGTTAAGTATTTTAGGAAAACCTTCTTATCATAAGTCAGCTATGTGATGATGCATTCCTTGTGAATTTTAGAAATGATAAGTGTTTAGTTCTCAATTCCTAGGAATAGTTTTTTTTTCACACAGGCAACAGAATGTTTACACACTAAACATAGTAGACCATTGGAGTCAAGATCTACCTCGTCATAGTTCAATGGAAGATCATTATAGGCTATGGAATAGTGGTTTAGGACATTGTAACCTTAGGAAACTGTGAAAACTCTTTATTAAAAGACATTTTAAGGATCTACTAGAGAATAGATTTGATTATTCATATTTTTTTTGATCCTTTTCAATATGGATGGCAACATAAATCATGATTTCAATTAGTCAGTGATGACTCAACCATTGATATAATACAATTGGTGTGTATGGATATTTTTGGTCCAACACAAACTGGAAGAATTTGTGAGAAATATTTTGTATTTGTCTTAGTTGATTATTGTAGAAGATTTACATGGGTCTATTTTATAACAGTGTAATATGAATCTTTTTTGTATTTCAATGTTTTTAAATCCCAAGGTAAAATGAGTAAAACGTTTCATTGATGACTATTCATAATGATAATCATGGAGAATTTAAAAATTATAATTTTGAATGTTTTTATAGTAGAAAATTCATTACGCATAACATCTTTACACCAAAAAATCCTCAACAAAATGGTGTTGTTGAAGGAAGAACAACATTCTTCAAGAGATAACAAGAACCATGCTGAGTGAATATTTGGTAGCCACACATTTTTGGGCTGAAGCTGTATGAACTTCTTGATATACTATAAATCATTTTTGATTAGACCTTTTCTTAATAAAACTATTTTTATGTAATCAAATGGTAGAAATTCTATAATTTCCCACTTGATGGTTTTTGGTTGCAAGGTATTTCTTCTTGAGTATTGAAGATAATATACTTATATTCTCAAAAAAAATTGACTAATGAATTTTCATAGGCTATTCCACAACATCAAATGATTATAGTGATTTCAAATAATATACTTGTATTGTTGAAGAAACAGTACATATTATATTTTATGAAACTAATACCATTTTTTAAACAACCTCAGCCTACATATTCCAATGTGTTTTGAAAAACTAATTATCAACCCTTGATAGGAGATTCTTCTAATAAGGAAAATGTTCAAGAATTTTTTTCTGAAGTATTTACCCTAGTATATTTCCTACTATATGTTGATGAACGGGTTTTACAAACCCCAAATCAGTTGTTACATAAAATTCATCTTAGTGATAGTATCATTGGTGACATATATCGACCTGTATGGATCAAATGTTCCATATGACATTTAGTAGGACATCTAGGATTTCTTTCCAAATTAGAACGAAAAATCACAAATGAATATTTAGTTGATGATTATTGGATAAAATCTATCCAAGATGCAATAAAATGAATTCAAATGTTATAAAGTATGGACCTTGGTTGAATGTCCTAAGGAAACATCTATTATTGGAGTAAAATGGGTCTTCAGAAATATGTGTTATGAGAATGGAATCGTAGTATGAAATAAAGCAATATTGATAACTAAAGGCTATAATCAAAAAAAAAAGAATAGTCTATGAAAAACCAATGCTCCAGAATCCTGAAATGATTCTTTTCATATTCTACTTTCCTTTATAGAATTGTGTAACTTCAATCATTTTCAAATGGATGTCAATTGTTCTTTCCATAATGGTTATGTTCAAGAGGATGTTTTTGATGAACAATCTCCTAATTTTGAAGATACAAAACATCCTGAACATGTATTAAAACATACCAAAGAATTATATGGACTTAAACAACCTCTTAGAGCTTAGTATTATTTTCTTATAGAGTTTTGGACTCAAAACAATTATGTAAATTGAAATTCTCATTGAACCCATTTTATAAGAAATATAAGAAAAATTTATTGATTGTTCAGATTTATGTTTATGAAAGTTTATTTTGTCCAAATCTACAATCATTAACAGATTGCTTTGATTATTTAATGATATCTGAGTTTGAAAAGAGTATAATTGTTAAGTTAACATTTTTCTTTGGTTTTATAACTTTACGAAAACCAGGAATCAATATATCCCAATATAAGTATATTAATGATCTTATTAAAAATAATGGATATGAAAACACTAACAATATATGTACTCCTATTGGAACCTCAAATTCACATGATCTTAATGAATCCGGGAAACCAATAGATCAAAAATCATTTAGAGGTATGATTAGAAGTCTAATTTACATGATAGGTAGTTTTCTAGACATAATGTTTTCAATATGCATATGTGAAACATATCAATCCAATCTTAAGGAATATAATTTGAAGGTAGTGATAAATATTTTTTACTACCTAATTGGAACCATGGATCTAGGACTCTTTTGTACATCTAGAAATGATTTTGTTTTATATTGTTTTTCAGATGATGATTTTTGTGGATGTAGAATAGATAGGAAAAATATAACAAGAACATGTCATTTGATAGGTGATTCATTAGTTTCTTGTTAATTCAAAAAGAAACACTCAGTAGCACCTTCCACTGCAGAAGCAAAATATGTAGCCACTGAAGTCTTTATGCTCATGTATTGTGGATGCAACACACACTCATAGACTAAAGTATGAGTTTTATGAAAAACAAAAATATTTTGTGATAATACTAGTGTCATTGCCTTTTGATAAATCCATGCACATCACTCTTGTGGTAAACAAATAGATATTAAGCATCACATTCTTAGTGATGAGGCACAAAAAGTTTGGAATGATAATCTTAAGACAATCATCCATATTAACTTCATGTTGAAACCTATATCCATATAGTAAGAAACTGTTTTTCCAAGGGGGAGCACATTTTTTTATTTGTAAATTTTTTTTCTTATTAATTTTTTATTTCAGAATCAAATTATTCATAATAAAATTTCCAGAATCATATTTTTTCCCTTTATTTTTTTAAAATTATTCTAGAATCTAAAAATCTATATGAAATTTTTTCCTCATTACGAATTATTTTCCTAGAAACATTGTAGGTTTGATTTCATTCCTATGTTTTCAGATTCCTCTTTTTACTAGTTGTTATTTTTATCTCATTTATGAAACTTTTTCAGATTCACATTTTCTTAATTCAAATGTTCTATTGTAAAAAACCACAAATGATATGAACCTATCAAAATAATTCTTCCAATATCATCACAACTGTCAGATATGATCAATAGTTTTTTAACCGTTGGATCAACCATTTAAGTTGAACTGTTGCTTCAGTCACCCATATATATCCCCTGATTGTTGTCCCACATAAATTTTTCATGATCGTGCACTTTGAAGATCTATCTCTTAAATTTAATGTCGTTCTGAATCTCCAATTGTTTCCCTAGTTTTGGATGTCACCTGAAGCCTCTCCTCAAAATGAAATGTCACTTATTGAGGAAATTTATGAGTGTATGATATACTATGAGAGGATAGTTTATTTCATATTCTTCATCAAATATGATTCTATCATTTCTATGAATTTTAAGATGAATGGTTGGGAGAGCCCTTGCATTTCAATTCTGAAGGCACTAGATTCGGTGTATCTATAGTTGATAATTGAGTTATATGAAACAATAAATTTTCTCAATAATAGAGGAAGAGATAAGTTTTCATTCAAGAGTTATGGAAATACCTACTCTCTTTCATATAGAATGGTATACAGTCTTTCTGGAATTCCTTAATAAGGTGAGGAGAGTTTTGTACTCACAATCTTCTTGATGATTCCAGATCTCTTGATAAGGAACGACAATAGAGTGTCTTATCAGAAAATGAGTAAAGACTGTAAAGATCATTCTTCTCTATAAGAATTTTTTGATTCTTGAATTGTGGGTTCAAGGCCTAATGATTCCATGGAAATAGTATAAGGATACTCTGAAGAAGAGTGTTATCTGTATATTTGATTTATTTTGAAACCTTAGATAAATAAACTTTGATTTTTATATCCAGGTAAAGATTCATAATATCAATAATGGAAATCTGATATCTCATATTATTGTGCTTCCCACTATTATTTCTTATCTTATTTTTCTTTACCTTTAGTGATTCAAAATCCCATGCATTTCCTAGATGAAAAATTACAGAGTGATGTTGCTGAGTGATGGCATCTTAAATAGAATGAACATTGGTTTATCCAGTGAATCTGGATAATTAAATGATCATTCTGAAGAAGAATTGGAAGCATTATCAAAGAATCCATATGTGGCTGAATGTTCTATGATTGGTGGAAGGAGGAGAATGGAAAAGAATCTAGAAGAGAAAACAAAAACTCATTTGGGCAGGAAAACTCAAACAACTCCACCAATGGCAAAGAATCAAAATGTTTTTCCTATGGAAGTAGTGGATAGGTGGTGAGAGGATAAGAAATACTAGAAGGAAGGAGAGCCTATGTTTGGATTAGACCCTGCTATGGAAAAACAATTGAAGGAAATGTAATATGCGAATATTAAAAAGGAAGAAAAGGAAAATGGATGAAATTGTTACAATATAATGTCATTCAATATCTTCTAAAGGATACTGAAAGGGCCTCTGAGCAGATTCTGGTACCATAATATTTTTTATTAGAACCATTACCAGAGACTCTAGAAAATAAAGTGGTGATTCCAAAATCACATCCTGAAAAATAAAAATTTGAAAAAGTATAAGTTAAGAAGAAATAAAAGAATAAGTTGAGGAAGAGGAATAAAGTAATGAAACTGATTATATAATAAATCAAGTCAAAGAGTACCGTGAGAAGTAATGTCCATTTGTAAAATTAACAATCCGGAATTACAAATATGAATCCTCAAAAATTGGTACAACAGAAAAAGATGAAAATGGTGAAGAAGAAATGAAGAATCCACCAAATGATGAAATATTAATCATGATTTTATTCATCCTGAAGATCTAGTGGCTGATGTAGAGAAAGAAGATGTTTAAGATGATATGATTGTTCAGTTATCTGATAGTGAGGATAAATCTCCTAATGAACAAGAAATCACTCTGAATGCTGAAAAACGAATCCAAGTGGTATTAGACAAACATATTAAATCTATTTTGAAGAAGAAATATGTTAGTACTTCATCAAAGAGGAAAACTAAATTCATAGATAAATATCCTCACCAACCAAACATTCAGATCCAGATTCGTCTTACCTCAAAACTGATTTTGTTGTTCAGTCTTTTAAAAAGCATGTTGGTACTATTCAATTATTCCCATTAATTGGTTCAAGATGCCATATGCTTTAGCATATGATGAATTATATGTCAGATTTAGTTTCCCTCGTGATGGAAAAATGTTTTTCAGTAGAGGTATATTTCGAAACATTCCTCATTAGTTATGAGGCATATAAAATATAATTCTAGAAGATGAAAAGCTAGTAAAATAAGAACATCTAATAAATTAGAATAATTGTTTAATTCAATGATAATGTCAAGGATGAATTTTATACCAACGATGGGAAGATTAAAGATTGTAGAAACAGTTTTGAGGAAAAGTTAACCCCAGAACAAACTACAAGGAAGCAAGAGGTTCATGATATGAATGGCTAGCATAACACTGTCACCATGAATTGGTACAGGGAAAGAGATCTCATAATGAAGGTTAAAGAGATGGTTGTTTACAAAGAAGAACTATTTAGAGCTTCATAAGGCATTCTTAATGATCCGGAAGAGATAATTATAGCCTTAGAGAAGAAAAGTGAACACCAGGATCAGTTGCTTATGTGAGAAGAAGTGGATCACAAGGAGCTCAAGATGCTAAATTTTCGTGTGAAAAAACATATGTCAAAGGAGAGAGAGGGATAATTTCATTTCATTTTGATAATTTTTTTTATTTTCCTCATTGTACAAATTAATTCAACCTGAAAGAATTTTTTTCTATTCTTCATACATTTCATTGTGATGTTCTAATATTTAATATAAATATTTTTTCATTCTCTTTTGTTCCATCTTGAAAACCACAATGGGGGAGAAAGGAATGAATAAATGATTACAATTTAAATAAGATATCTCCCTATGTAAGGGGGGGGGGTTCATTTTGGGAAATTTTATTGTCAATGATATTTTTTGAATGTAAGAAATTGAAATATCTCATTCAGTAAATCAGGAATACGATCCTTAGTGATTTGAATGCCTTAGGGAAGATAGTCATATTCACTATGTTAATTATGTAATGGGAGATAAGTTTTTTTATTTTCACGTCCATAAATTTCTATTTCCTTAGATTCTTTTTAGTAAGGATGTTTGTGCTTTCCAAAAAAGGGGAAATTGTTGAGTAAATAAGGTTTCCTTATAACATTTTTATTCCATTATGTTTCTAAAATCACAAATAATCCATCTCAAAGAAAATTTCATTTCCCATAAGATTAATCTTCAAATGGAAAATTTTCTTACCCAAGGAAATTTTCTCCATATCATTGTTTTCATTCTTCATGATTTAGTTTCCCAAAACCTATCTGTTTTTTATTTCTAACTGTAAAAATAAATTTAATTTATAAAACATCAGAATTATATAAATACATATATATAAAATAATATATTAGTAGTTTTTTAATTTAGGTTACAAATTCACCAAATTTAAGATTCTTAATTCTTTGAAATAACAATTCTGAATTCTCTGAAATTCAATTTCTGAATTCAATGAAATTAAAATCTTGAATACTCTAAAATTCCAATTTAGAATTATATGAAATTCATATTCTGATTTCTATAGAATTTATACTCTGAATTCTTTATAATTCATGTTTCGAATTCCTTAGAGTTTAAACTCAAATTTCATGAGAATTTAGACTCTGAATTTCTCATAATTCATGTTCATAATTCCGTAGAATTCCTGCTCTTAGTTCCTCACAATTATGGTTATGAATTTCATATAAATAAGACTCTGAATTCATCGGAATTCATGTTCCCAAATTTCATTGAATTTAGACATCGAATTCCTCATAATTCTAGGATCCTAAATCTGCAGAATTTGGACTCTGTATTCCTCAGAAATCAGGATCTGAATTCCGTAGAATTTAGACTCTGATATCTATAATATTATGATTCTGAATTCCTTGAAAAATAAAATATCAATATTCATGTAATTTATACTCTGAATGATTTTATATTAGAATCTGATTTTTATTTTTCCTTATCATCTGAAAAAATATACTATGTTGAGAAACCATATTTTACTTACCCTTGTTATATATATGAAATGATGTCATGTATTATGTTTCTAACTAACCATTGTTTTAGTGGCATGTGTACAGGTCCCTCCGAAATTCATGAAAAAATATAAATATTTAAGGAGAGAGCAGAATGTTAGCGAAATGCCTATAAAAAATAGCTCATTTGAATGAGCTCAATACAGTTATACAATTAACAGGATTATATGCTGCTGAAGATATTTTTAGAGAGAGTGATATAAACGCTCATAAATTGTGCATATTGATGATCTTGTTCATCTAGAATCGTGTGACTCCAATTGTTGTTGTGTACAATCAAGGGAATCTGGGGATTGTAATACATAGGTGTTGACTACCTTAAATTTCAATGGCTTCTTTGATTATGAAGTAAGTGGTGCTGACTACCTTGAAATTTGAGGGCTTGTGAGGATAGAAAGATAGACTCCAATATTTCTATCGAGCGCATACCTTGGAGGGGGTAAGACTGGCATTCATGAAATTATAAATCAAGCGGCCATTATCCAAGGTTCATAGATACCCACCTAATTGGGTTAAAAGATCTCAAATTTGTTACTAGTATTGTTTCATGTTTGTTTTCTACTTAATTTTGATTAATAATAAAAATTATAGTTATCTTATACTTACCTGTACTTGTATACTCTGATTATTATGATTGAATATGCTTTAAGGTAGAATATTTTTCCGTGTAAATGTTTCTTAAGTATCAATTCTGGAACCCTATTTCTGTAATCTAGAATGTTTGTTGAACAAAGAGGATTTGTGAATTTACCTTTATTGACTTTGTTAAACATTGTATTCCCTAAGGTTGAAAAAGAAACTTTTATAACCAACGTTAAAGGTTTCATTGGAATTCTTAAATGATACAAATCCCCCCTTATGTATATTGAGAATCTACTAAATTATTTTGATTCTAAATGTATGACTTAGAATGGAGTAATAATTCATGGAATTAATGTAGAAAGATCATGATTCCAAGGTAGAATATGAATAAAATATTATGAGATTATCCATGTATATTTTAGATTTTCTTTGGAACATTAATATTAAAATAAATATATTTTTATTCTATTTTGATACCATATTTATAAAGATATTTTTACAAAAATAATGTTTTAAAGCTATGAGAAACCTTTACGTTGTGCTCAAAATGTTGAGAAGGAGTTTAATGACACATATGTTCCTCATGATGACAAGAATAAGAAGTGTTCAGGCTGGCGGGTAATTTGGATGAATTCATAAATTAAATCAGGAGGAACTAAAATCAATTTCCTTTCTTCTAACAAGTGTGGTAAAATGAATACTAGAATATTCAATGTGAATTCTTGGAAATGATCCCACTATTTAATGTTTTGGAACATGTCTTGTTAGTTCATGGAAAATGATCAAAAAATTAATGAGAAGCTAATGGTGAGGTGATTTAACTGTAGGGAATTGGGTCACTTTTCTAAATTATGATCAAATATTGTCACTCTGGTAGGAAATCAACATTATTAGAAGCATAAATGTATGTATAAATCATTTTAAACCACATAAAAACATTTTTATAAACTAAAAATGTTTTATATGGTATGTTACTAATTTTTATATAGTTTTTAAATATGTTGTTAGATTTAGGGTATAAATATGTATTCATGTCTGAGATTTTTTTGACTAAATATGAATTTCAACCTCAAGAAATAAATCTAGAACAAATGGTAAAACCATATAGAGGAAATATTAAGTTAAAATGAAATTATTTTAATATTCCAATATTTATCTTTTGAAATAATTTACCTGAATACCACATTATATTGCCTCTAGTATATATTGAATTTATTTTTTTTATGAACTAGATTTTTGTTTTAATTCTACGATTTATTTTTGAGAATCATAATTTGTTTTAAAGAAATTTTTTGATTATTTGTACAAGAATGAACCAATAACATTGATAACATATCAATAATCAATGAAACTATTATAATATGGAATTGAAATTAATCTTTTACATATTATTAAAAATAATGGTACTGTTCTGATTAATAATGTGCCAGGGGTAAAAAAGTATCGTGATGTTTTTGTAGATGATTTGAATAATGTTGTTCTTTATTTAGAGGATGAGTATAATATTTAATCATTTATTGATACTACAATAATTTTTATACCCCCATAACAAATGGCTCAAATGGAACTTTTGGATTTGTAAACGAAGTTGCATAAATTATAAGATAAAGGCTACATCAAACCCAGCACATCACAGTTGGGTGATCCTATCGTGCTTTTAAAATGTAATATGCTTTAATATGACCTTTCGTTGACTACATATCCTTGAATAACCTCACTAATAAGGAAAAACTCCATTTCCACATTTTGATGTTTTTTTAATATCTCGAGAGAGAACAATAAATTTTGAAGGTTGACTTGATTTCAGGGTTCCATCAGTTGAATGTAATGGATGAAGCCATTTTGAGAATCATGTTTCATACTAGATATAAGAATTATGAATTTGGAGTTATGAATTTTTGGTTAACAAATGAACCTGTTGTATTCATGAATATTATGAATAGAATATTTCATGAGTTCTTGGATATGTTTTTGGTTCTATTTATTGATAAAATTATGGTATATTTTATAAGTAAATTAGATAATTAAATAAATATTAGGTCAATTATTTCACTCCATAAAAGAAAAAGAAACTATATAAAAAATTAAAAAAAATGTGATTTTTGTTTAAGTAAAATTTCTTTCTTAGGTCACGTTGTTTATAATGATTAATTAAAAATTGACCATACTATGAAAATATTTAATGATGAATGGACAAGACACATAGATGTAAATAATATTCATATTTTCTTTGTTTTATTAGGCTATTACCAGAGGTTTATTTAAACAATTGTATAGTTATCTTACCCAGTGAATTATTTAACTGAAATATGTATTATGTTCATATAGAAAAACAATTTTGATGTTTATTTTCATGAATTGAAAAGAAGATTGATGAATGCTCATGTTCTTACCCTACCTTTAATAAATAGTGAATTTGTTATCTATGGTGATTCATTATTAATGGGACTTGTTTGTATCCTAATACAGAATCATGAGGTTGTTGTTTCTATTTCATGTCAGTTGAAACCACGTGACTTAAATTACCCTACACATGATTTTTAATTTTATTCTTTTTTTCACTACATATGTGGAGTCATAATCTATATAGAGTAAAATGTGAAATATATACTACCCATAAAATTCTGAAGTATATAATTACTCAAAAGGAATAGAACATTATATAGAGAATACAGATATAACTAATTAAGTATTACGATGGCACAATATGTTACCATCCCATAAGAGAAAACATTGTTGATGATTCATTGAGTTAGAAAATTATTTCAACATTAACAATGATATGTTTATACCTTGAACCTTTGGTAAATGGTTAGATGAATTTTGGATTTGAAGATTTGGTCCAGAAAATTACTTTGTTTTTTCAGGTGATACTTTATTCATGTCAAACTGATAGAATAATGAATGTGTGTAAATAATACCATGAATTCAGTAAAAGTTTATAATTGGTTCAAAAGGGTATGTTACATGATTTTAATATCGATAAAGATTGTGTTTTGTGGTTTGTTATGTGAATATTCATTCCTTGTGATTCTCAACTGAAGAAATAATTGTTATGATAAGCTCATAGTTCTTCATTTTGAGCTCATCCTAATAGAACAAAGATGTACACAGACCTTTCAGAGTATTACTCTTTGGAGGAATCAAAAGTGATATTTATAATTTTATCTTGAAATGTTTGAATTTCCATTAAGATAATATAGCTGGACATTTACAAATGCGGATGCTTCAAAATTTTCCAGTGCTAGAGTAGAAATAAGAAAATATAAACATGGACATTGTGGTGGGTGAGGGACTACGAAAAACATCTTGAGGTAATAATGGAATTTTAGTTATTTTTGACTAAATGACTAAATATTCACATTTCCTTCCAACTCAATATATTATGTCTTTTGATCAGGTTTATAAACTATACCTCAAATAGATTTTCATGTTACATATAGTTCATCATTCCATTGTATCTGACCATGATCCCAGATTTACATCTTACATTTTTATAGTCCTTTATATTTTTTTGGGAAAATAACTAAATTTTTTCACAACCATTCATCCTAAATATCATGTAAAATCATTTAAAATCTTATAGATATTGGAGAATATTCTTTAATCTTGTACAATAGATTATCCTAAATATTGGGCTCAAAATATTTCTTTAGTTAAGTTTTCATATAATAATTGTTTTCATTCAAATATATTGATGGAATATTATTATGTATTGTATGGAAAATAGTTTTAAAATACAAAATTTCAGGATTATGGGGGGACATGATGTATATGGGACTATAATTAGAAGAGGAAGATTCTAATAAAGTGATTATGATTCATAAAATCATGGGAAAATCCAAGAGTAGGTAGAAATGTTATGCAGTTAATAAGGGGAATGGATATTCATTCTTGGTATGTAATGATGTTATCCTAAAATTCTATCCTTGGGAAAGTGATATACAAATTGGTATTAAAGGATTGCTATGTCCCGGATGCAATGGAAATTTTGAAATCCTCGATAAATTTTTATGACTTTTTTACTATGTATGTTTTTTTTCTATTTTATCTCAGATACACACTGTTATTCATGATTCAATGTTGAGAATGTATGGTTCATATTAATTTCTTGTTTTGTGTCCACATGTAGTTCAGTTGGAAGAGATCCTCTATTGTGATGAGAATCCTCTTTAGATTCTTGATCATAGAGAGAACGTATTAAGGAACAAAGTAATTTAGTAGGTTGTGGGTTTTTAGGGAAACCATATTGTTAAATAATCAACATGGGAATCTAAAAATTCTCTTAAGGAATTGTAT
The DNA here is from genome assembly GCA_963277665.1 of Viscum album. Taxonomy (NCBI): domain Eukaryota; kingdom Viridiplantae; phylum Streptophyta; class Magnoliopsida; order Santalales; family Viscaceae; genus Viscum; species Viscum album. The sequence goes on along the minus strand of OY728163.1, from coordinate 1,701,010,498 downwards.
CATCTATTATAAATAAGTGATTAATAATTGTGAGGACACAATTTCTAGAATGTGTGAATAATGTAACAACCTAGGTACATATAAAATAATTTTATTTAATTCTGAAATTAAATATTCCAATTCTTTTTTTATGTATAATGAAAGAAATTGAATTTATAGAAATTGAGGAATTTATAATGATGTAATAGTAACATGAACATGCGAATTGTAACATGACCATTTGAAATAGTAATCTATCCAATAGAATATCTACCTCGTCTAATATAGTAAAAATAAAATGAATCCTTCCTATCAGTAAAAATACGATATATTTATATCCTTAAACAAGTAAATATTTTTTTAAGAAAATACAAATTATGTTTTCAAATTTTTATAATTAAAAGTTTTTTAATTATAATTTTTTAATTCATATAATTATAATAAATATATTTTATATTCATAAAATAGATTCATGAAATAATTTTTTATTATCTTCGGATTATAATATAATTTTATATGACCTTAATTAAATTTTCAAAATACTATAAGTTATGTTATTTTTTTAGAACTCATAAGAACTAATTACTAAATTTAGTCACAAAAACAAAAACTATATATTGTCTTTAGAAAAATTTTAATATAAGTAATAAAATAATGGAAAACACTCCTCTTCTCTACTATAAATACCACCCTCACCCCCTTTTATCCTCACACCTCTCAATCATTGAGACTCATCCAAATTATACCCAATAATCATACAAAGGCACTTTCCGACATTCAAGACCTGCATGCCTCACCAAAAGGCCAAAACCAAAGACTTTAAAAAGGTTCTCAGGGATGACCATTTATGAAGTAAAAATCTTATTTAAATTTCTTTTATTTTCTTTTCAATTATTTTTAATTTCTTGTATATCTCGTCACCTACACCCTTATAATAAGAATGAAAACACCAATATATTATATATACTATAATTGAATCAAGTTTATGGAAAACTATCAATAATTCTTCTTCTTCACTCCCTTTTATTTGTAAAATAAAAACAACATCCATGATATATCGATTTACCAACAATGTAGATGATGTCTTTTAAATTTATATTACATACATAATTTATGGTAATAGAACCATGTAAATGGTTGTAAAAGGTTTTAACGTGTACAATATGACCTCCTTTTTTGTTTTGTAATCAAAATATAATCATAATGTTTAATTATATAAATAAAATAGTTTGTGATTATTAAAGAACTCTAAAATTATTCAAAACAAATATCATTCATATTTTACCAAATTAATCATCCTAATTTTTTTAAATGATATATGGTCTTATTTAATTTCTTAATAACATTTAAATACCAATTCATCTCACTTATATATTTTTTTTCAATTGATATGAAAATCCATAACTGACCATGGAAACCATTTAAAGAACACACCTGAAACAATGAAAATTACAAAAATATTATAAATAAATGTTTTCAATAATGTTATAAAAAGATAATATAACGTATTTTAAATAAGAATATTGTTCCTTAATATATTAATTAGAATTATTTAACCATTAAACATGAGTTTTTAACACAATTTAATGAATTCTTACCCAAGGTAAGGGAATTATTAACATAATTTCTATTTTTTTGGGTTAACCTTCTACTTTATTGATTTGGTCCTACTATGTTTTTATCAAATTAAATTTGATAATATGATAGTTTTTTATGTTAAATTAAAATTAATATAAAATTTTTTTCTATTTCATTAATTTATATTGAGTTTTATGGTAGTTGTAAGTGCATATCCTTTTTAAAATCCATTAAAAGTTTCTCTATAAAATTCTAAAGGATAATTATTATTTTAATGTCATGAGAAATTTCATATGTTTTAAAGAAGTTTTATTAGAATAATTCTTCCTTTATATGTTTTTATAGTAATTTTTAAAAATATTACTTCATTATTATGTGCACATTTTTTATATTATAAAAGTGATTTTTAAAATAAAATGGTTATTTTGAAATATCTATGTTTTTTTCTCAAGGGTTTAAATGAGTAATCATGTTTATAATTTCATGATATATTCCTTGTAAAATTTTCATGTTGGGTTTATCCCATTACACCCCCTGATATTATGGTTTTATCCCTATTATATCTCAGTATATGTTGGATTGATCTCATTACAGCTCAATATATGATTGGTGAGTTCCAATATACCTCTCTAATGAAATGGGAACTTCAGAGAAGGATATTGACTAAACAATTATTCTATATGTAATGGTTAATGTAGGTGTGATATGCTAAATATGTCCCAATGCAACATTATGATGTTTTTATCATGCTAATGAGTTTTTATTAAATGGTTTTTAATGGTTTATATGTTATCACAAGATTAATAAGTTCATTCATTATATCCCTTAATAATCATTTTGTGCTCATCCCATGATTTTAAAGTGTTTTGAATGGTTATACAGATGGGTAAGAGAAAGAAGTAATTCATGATTAGTGTTATCAAGATTTTTAATAGAAATCATGTTAAATTTTAATGTTTTAAATTTTGAAAAAAATATAATATTTTATTACTATCCACTTTGTAAGAATCTTTTATGTTTTGTATGTATTATGTCATAATATATTAAATATATTATCTTCAAAAATGGAATCGGTGTTAAATAAATTATGATTTTGAGAAAAATTCAGTATTATATAATGTTTTATTAGTGGGTACTTATTAAAATCATAGTAAGTACATATAGCTCACATGTTGAGTAGATAGGTTACACAACTTGTGAGATTAAAATACTGTCATGACCCACCCGCAGGGCTCGTGTCATGACTACCCCAAGAATGCATTCAATAAGCCTGGGATTGGAGACTAGCACTGAAAGGCGTATACCAATAAAATGGGAAGGCATTTCAATTAACCCTTAAAACACATAGTCCAGTTGAACAACGAGCACAACCCATGTAGTAAAATTGCAGTAGTAAACAGGTGTCCATTGAAAGTAAAAAAGGGTGAGTACTGTAAGTAATGGGGGCCGAAATACAAGCACAAATGAAATGAACCACTTCAACAATAGAAAAACAGCTACCAAATTCGTCTTCCATGGTTTCTACATGAAGGGTACATACAACTCACCATCATCCATCACTACGGCATGCCACATATAAAGGTCCACCTCTGAGAACATTCCAGTCCTGAATCCCAAACCTCGGTCAATGTAATCATTCTTATGAAGAAGACACAACAATTTAGGGTCGATTCCCCTACAGAGGTGAGTATAACATCACTCAGTAGGGATCCTAAGACCCCCAAAGGTCTCTCAGTGTTCCACAATGGAAAACCCACAAAGCAAGAACTCAATCACAATGACTGAAGCAATATTCATCTCACACCGGGTATATGTCTCAAGGATCATGAATATAGATGATTAGCCTTAATCATTATCATTTCATTCCATTAGAAATTTAGACAAATGATCCCCAAAGAAGATGATCTAATATCGATCCACACTTGGACATACATCATTGTTCTATAATGGGAAATTGTATGGTTGTTCCTCTATGGGTCATCCTAATACTGATCCTCATAGGATCTCAAGAATGTTGATCCACATAGGGCTACTGAATGATGATCCACACAGCGTCGATGGAATGCTGATCCACACAGGGTTGCGAGATACTGATCCTTGATGGGATACTCTAAAACTATTTCTCATTGGGCAGTTACATTGATGTCCTACATTGGGTCGCTATGATTCTGATCCACACAAGATCAACTACTCCAAAGACAGCCATCCACACGGCTCCCCACACCTGGTGCACTCGTGTATCATAAAATCTTCTCCACAAGATATCAGTTGTTCCTCGACTACCACTATGCTCCAAAAAGGATCAACCTTAAGGACCTCTATGTCGCAAGGGTTCCATCATGACCAATGAATCATCAATTAGACACCTGATCTGTGAGTTATAAACATTTTAGTACCGAGGGGCTAGTTGGATCCGGGTTCGATCCAACCCAGTTGGACTGCAAATTTTATTAAAATTCAAGTGGAGTATATCCATATTACATTCTCTCTCCAAGGATCCCAGTGTCATAGATAGTTCATCAAACATACGCATGTATTTCACAAAATTTTATTTTAAGCAACACTAGGCCTGGATGGGTCTAGGATCAGTTCGTCCTAGTCTGACTGACACGACCCGATCCGGTCTGGGCCAACTTTCCCCAACCTATGTCCATCCCGGCCCAGACAAAACTGGTTTGGGACAACCCGGTTGGACTGGGTGAAGGTACAGCCCATCCCACTGGGGGGGGGCACTGGGCCCGCGCCCCGGCCCATAGGGGGGCATGGTTTGGCTCGGAGGGGGTGCGACCCAACCCATTGAGGGAAGTGGCATGGAACGATGGGGGCATGTATTGGCCCTCACGAGGGGAGCGACCCGACCCACATGGTGGGAATTGCCTAACCTGTACGGGGGTACGGCCTAGCCTGCAGGGAGGCATGACCCCGCCTGCGGCAGGGCACAAGCCATCTAGTAGCGGGAGGCAACATAGCACGGTTGACGGCACAAGACCTGCCTGAGCTAGCATGGGGGGGGGGGAATTCTCTTACCCTATGAATGGCTAAGATGTTCGAGAACTGAATCAGTTGTGCCTCATGGTGGTACCTAGTCTCCATGGGACCTGCAAGCCGCACGTCCCTGTCTCTACCTTCAGCGGTGCGTGATGACGCACCGCACTGCCTTCGAGGCCGAGATGTGTCAGTCTCCCTTCTCAACCACAACGGTTCAAATGTTTTGGCCTCCTCCTCATGTGTTGCATGATTGAATGCATCCACCTACGTAGTCGGATAGTGTCATCTATCGCCATCTCTTGTCGGTGTGCGTCTCCATTGTTGTTGTGTCGGTGTCACACTAGTGGTCTTCCATGGGCCATCAGGAGAGCTAAATTGGTCTTTTTTCCTTCTGACCACACTTATGGGATTCTCGAGTCGTCTCCATCGCTTCATGACCCCATATTTATATTTTATCTTATCCAGAAATTCAACCACGTAGAATGCAATTATTGAACAAGTGGTTAAGGGACCATGGCTTGTTTTTTTAGCCTGCACCATCCGTGTTAGCATCTTATCAAGGGAGAACATATATTATTCAACAAATCATGATATTTAAACAAGACAAATGCATACATTGTGAGTCATTGGAGAGCATCCCATGTTTGAATATGGGTCAGTGTTCATCAATCCTGAAACAATTCTCTAACGATGTCGCTCAAAAGATGATCTTCAGTTCATGATTGATGGATCTATTCTTCACCAAGAGACTCATCCAAAATCCTCCACTCCCTAAAACACCACTCCATTTTCCAACGAATTCAAAATGATTGAGATGATGGGAGTTAACATTACAACACAACATTAAGAGAGGTTCATTAATTTGTTCAATTAATGAAATTCCTTAATTGAATGTAGGGTGGCAACACATTTTTCTGTAACCGGGAATTTTATGAACTTCATTAATTGAACGACCACCCATTGTGGTCCCTGCCACCAAAACCTAAATAGAGGTGGAGGATTTTAAAAATAAATTAGATTTATTTTATTAATACTCCATGAAATGTAAAAAATCCAAATTTCTCTCTCAACCCATTATGGTTGAGGTTAAGGATCCCTTATGAAAATTCCCAGTGCTTTGAGTTCAACGGTGCCCTCATATTATAATTAAGATCACTAGTACAAAATATATAATTTCATCTCACACGATTACTGAACATACCATAAGAAAGGTTAAAATTATGTTCCGGGCAGACCAGCCATTGGAATCAAACTCCATTAGATTTCAAAGCATTGGAATAGTTCTATATATTAAATAAATTACATTGAAAACATGGAATTTATAATCTCTCTACATTAGGGATTTTTTTCCTCAAATGCCACAACATAGACTAAGGAAAAATGTGGGGGTACTGAGCATGAATTTGAGCCTCACATTCCCATGTGCTCTCATTGTGGTTCACATGCTACCAGAAAAAACGCAATATATGTATCGGTCTTCAATAAAATACTCATTCCTGTCAATCCACAATCTTCGTTGGAACCTCTTTAAATTTCTCCCTATCATTAATTTCCAGCTCTCCCTAGTCAATAAAGTGTCATGAATCATTCACATAATTACTTAGTTGTGACATGTGGAAAATTCCATACACCTGAGGCATCTTTGGGGAAGTAGCTAGGGGATATTCCACCTTGAAAACTCTGCTCATAACCATGAAGGGTTCGATGAACCTCAGATATAGCTTTCTGCCCCGGCCAAATCCCCACAATCTTCATCGAGGTGAGACCCATAGGATGACATGGTCTCCGTCATTGAAATCCAAATATGTCTATATCCTATCAGCATAATACTTATACCGACTCTGTGTAGTCGTCATCCACTCTTGGATGATATGCACCTTCTTAGTGGTTGTGAGTACCAAATCTTGACTCATAAATGCTGACTCCCCTTGGTCTATCTAGTATAGTGGTTATCTACATGGATGACTGTATAAGGCCACCAATGGTTCCATACCAATGGTGGGGTTATAGTTGTTTTTTTACAAAAACTCCACTAAGGGAAACTTATCCTCCCAACCGCGGGAAAAATCTAGGATGCAAGCACGAAGCATGTCCTCTAGTGTCGAAATGGTCCGCTCCGTCTGACCATCCGTCTGAGGATGAGAGTTGGTGCTCAAATGTAGAAGAGTTCCAAAATACTGCTATAATTACATCCACAACCGGGATATAAAATGTGAATCATGATCCGAGACGATCTCTGATGGCACCCCATGGAGCCTTACAATCTATTAAACCTAAAGGCTTCCCAATCCCTCTACTGATCTCTACCCTTAGATGGGTAGGATGTGGGCTGACATGGAGAGTCGGTGAACGATCACCCAGATTGAATTGTGGCCCCATGATGTACATGGTATCCCGGTCACAAATTCCATGGAAATGCCATCCCACATCAACTCAGGCACCTCTAGGGGCTAAGCTAAGCCTTCTAGAACTTGATGCTCGACCATCACTTAATAACAAGATAAGCATTGAGACAGTTTCTCAATAACTTATTTCATCATCCCTGGCCACCAGTGCTGACACGGAAGGTCCTGGTACACCATTTCCACTCATAGATGTGCCGTTAGAGGGGATGTATGTAACTCTTTCCACACCTCCTCCCATTGTGCTACTACCACTATGGGGCATTCTATGAAGAGGATTATGTACTCCCCATCTACATATAATCCATAATGTTCCTTTTATGAGGATATTTAACCACATTGAGTCTCACAGTCAAGGTCCCTAGGCTGTGACTTCCTGACTCACTGAAGAAGTGGTGCAGTGACTGTAATAGAATGGAGGTAAGATGATCTATCTCTATCCATGAATGTTACCAGCAACATGGCTCTATGTTCTATCTCCTCACTCAGAAACTACAGACTAGACCTCCTATTGAGGTCATTTGCTACCGCATTCCCCTTCCCATGAGTAATGAATATCTCAATGTCTCAGACCGAGAGGAACTCTATCTATCCCCTTTGACTCGGGTTCAGATCCATCAAGGATAAGATATACCTAATACATTTGTCATAAAAGTATACAGTGAACCGTTCACTCATCATGTAGTGTCACAAAATCTTCAGTGAAAATACCACTGCTATTAAATGCAGGTCATGGGTAGAATAGTTATCCACATGTTATCTTGGCTATCATGAACCATAAGAAATAACTGTAATATCATACTTCAGGAAAAATCCAAGGCAAGTCCTTGATGCTTCGTAGTATACTACATACCAAATTCCCTATTTTGGAAGCCTCATGTTGGGGGCACACTTCACTCTCTTCCTTAGCTCCTGAAAACTCTACAAGAATCTCTACATCCACACAAATTGTTGTCACTTCTTCTTCAATTCTTAAAAGGGTTCTGAAACAATGGAAAAGTCATGTAAGAACATCTAGTTGTAACTAGCCAACCCTAGGAAACTCCGCACCTCGGTCTCACTCTAAAGTGGCTCCAAAGAAAGAACAACCTCTATCTTCTTAGGATCAACTACAACTACAGACTCTAAGATAACATTTCCCAGAATGTGGACGTCCCGTATCTAGAACAGGGACTTGGAGAGCTTACCATTAAGCTGGTTCTCTCTGAGTGTATGATGATCTATCTGCAGATGATAGGCATTCTCCTCCTATGACCTAGATTATATCAAGATGATTTCAATGAAGACCACAATGATGCAATAATGGTATGGAAGAATATCACGTTCATGAGTCCCATGAATTCTACTGAGGTGTTGTTCATGCTGAATGGGAAAACCACTAACTCGTAGTGGCCATACCGATATCTGATTGTCTTCTTTGCAAATCCTCATCTTGTAACCTATCCTAATGATAGCCTGATCTGAGGTCTATCTTTGAAAATCAATGATCCCCATTAATCTAATCAAAAAATTCATCAATCATCAAAAGTGGATACTTATTCTTCATAGTGACCTGCTTCAGGCTCTTATAATCTGCACAGAGCCTCAAAATCCTATCTATCTTCTTAGCGAACAAAATCGGGACTACCCAAGGAGAAACACCAGGCCTTATGAACCTATTCCTCTACAAGTCCTCTATCTCTACTAGTATTTCTCGATGCTCTGTGAGAGCCATCAGATATTCTAGGGTAGATATCGGTGTCATCTTGGGGTATGGGATGATGTAAAATACCACCTACCTACTAGGAGCTAGTACTAGGACATCATTAGGTACGACATTGACAAACTAGTCCACCACTACAAGATTTCTCAAACTCTCAACATCAACTACTCTAAGGGTAAGGATAGCTAACTGATGTGTGATTGGTTCCACCCTCTTCTAGGTAAGTCCATTCTGAGATGAAATAGGTTACCTTCTCTCCATTGAATGAAAACCTAGTCCCATGCTCATGAACACACCTCACATTGCAACTAATGTGGTCAATCTGAGCATGGACGGTAGATAAGGATTCCATTACCATGATGATGTCATAAGGCGTCGACGCCAATATAGGAAGATCCCAACAAAAGCTCTCGCCTCCCAAAGTAAGCACACACTATCGTCACCTATGTGTAATTGACGAATACCCTCCCATAGGAGTATACATAAGTAATGATCGAGCCACCGACTCCACTATAATCTCCATGCTCCGAACAGGGGTTGTTGAAATGAATGAGTGAATGACCCATGTGTCTAAAAGAAATGAAAATAAGGTGGATTAGGCACATATCATAACTCGAATCCTCACTACAGCAGTGTGGTCATAGCCCTCTACTTCATGGAGCTGAGCTCGTCCTTTCCCACCATCTCAATATGGTCTGGGTGGACTAACTATAGGTTGTGGCGATAGAACATCAAATCATCGCCCATTGCCTACTGCATGGCCAATCCCTATTCCTTATCTGCCCTCAGTCTATGGACCTCCCCAATTGAATCTTTTCCTCTAACTCAGCAGTCCCTCAACCGTCTACATGTCTTCAGTGTTTCTGATCAATAAGCCGCGAGCCATGTGACCCTTCCTTCCACATTATATGCACAATATGCTCCACCACTGGCATGCTCAACCTCGTGAGCCTTGCACCTCTGAACATAAATCCTGAAATTGTCCAACAGATGGTCTGGTCTTCTTAGAACTCAGTTTCATTTTCCTAATACCATCTATTAATGTATTTTCTCCATGTCACCCGGTAGTGGGTCTCGCTGTCGGTGTCTGCCCAGCAAGTAAGCTCACCCCCAATAGTGCTCTCTCTTCCACTCCAGCATGTGTCGGGATTCTCAGATATACCACTGAATCTCTGGCCATCAGTCGAAAGCCTTATTGAATGTTTGGGAATTGACGAAAGGGTCTCTCACCATATTGATATTGTATCATGAGAGATCGGTGGACCTCACCATGTACTAGGCCCCGGTCATGTTGCCCTACTGTATGTGTAGAAGCTCATGTATACACACTGAGCATAGAGTCGCTAGAATGAAATATTCCCTGAATTGGTCCTCGAAATCAGCCCAGGTGAGGGTTAACTTGTTGTACATTTTGAGCGTCAGACTCCACCATCTTACTGATGCGCCCCTAGAAAAGGCTAGCAGCTAGTATCACCTTCTGGTTGATTGGTGTCCCATCTGAAGAAAACCCTGGCCATAACCTCCATCAAGTCCTCCTCCACCTATGGATCCATCATGCCTCACAACATCATAGGCCTCTACCACTAAATCTCGTGCAACACACTCAGTCAGTGTGAACTATCTACTAGTGGGGATGGTGGCATCTACATCCAAACGGGACGTGGTGTTACGGGTGAAACACCCGAAGGTGCTGCCATAGTATGAGGGCCATGCACCGAATCCTCGTCGCTTGGTGGGCCTTCATCGTGTACTCTCTCAGAAATCTTTTCAGGCTATAAACATGGTGGCATATTAAATGGAAACAGGTATGTGATGGTCAATATTTTATACCTGGTGAGTTGACGCAAAGTAGATAAAAATTAAAACATTTCCCAAACACATGCAATCATTGTTTTTGTGCACTATGTTATTAATAAGAATTTAGGGTCCTTCTGTATGGATACATCGTCTGCCGCACCAGCACTAGACTCCCTGAGCAGAAAACCTCAGACAAAATACATAACACTATTACCCCATTAAAAAGTTCATAGTCCTAGTTCATCGATAGAACCAAATCTTCTAATACCACAATGTCACGACCCGTCCCTCGGGGCCCATGTTGTGACTATGACATGGCTGCCTTATATAGGTTAGGGGTTCAAAACAAGCACCGAATAGAATATCCCTGAAAAATGAGAAGGAATTTCCTTTAAACATTCAAATAGACAGTCCATGTGTACAATAAGTACAACCCACATAGTAAAACAATTGTAGTAATATGGTGTGTACTGAATGTAAAAATGTTGAGTACTTTATGTAAATGGGGAAATAATATATTCCCAATAGAAAAGATAAACAGTAATAGAAGGGTGCGCCCCAGCCTGCAGATGGGTGCAACTCAGTATGTAGGAGGGCGTAGGGCCCGCCCTAAATGGAACAGGGGAGAAACACTTCCCCTTTTTTCGGAATGGCGCCAGCGCTGCCACGTGGCGCTGCCTGGTCGACATGGGATCCTCTTAGAGTGGGCCCATGCCTCTTTATTTTGCCTCACATGATGGTGCACCACACTTCCTCCTTGTTCAGGAGGTGTCGACACCCCTTCTCAACCATTACGGCTGAAAAGACTCACCATCATACTCTTGTGGCATGCAACGGTGTGCTACTTTTTCCATAGTCGTTCAGTGATTGTGATCTGCTAACCATTATAGCCTTGTGTCGCAGCCTCCTCCTATGGTGCACAATTGCGCGCTTACACCACTACGGCCTACGGGTGACAGCTGTCGTGCTCACCTACCAACACTGTTCACTGGGGCAGCTATGATGATGCCATGAAAAAAGTCATATAAGGGCCTCCGAGTGTTCACTAAATAACTGTGTTTCAATCTGGTCCCACCTATGGATTTCTTGTGTCATCTCCTTACCTTTTTTACCCTCGTATATTTGTTCTGTCCTACACAGAAATTCACCCGGGTTGAACTCAACAATTGAACAAGAGGCGGAGGGACCATGACAAGTTTGTTTGGCCCGAACAGAACATATTAACATCATACCAAGGGAGAAGATAAATGATTCAACAGCACTTGAATTTTAAATATGTCAAAACCCTGCCTCATAATTCATTGGAGATCACCACACATTTGATTATGGTTTGATTTTCATCGATCCTGAACAAATCCTCCAAACATTCCGCTCAAATGATGATATTCGGTTCTTGCTTAATGGATCTTTTCTTCATCAAGAGACTCCCCCAAAATCATCCTTTTCCAAAAACACCACTCCTTTTGCAAACAAATTAAAAAAGAGATAGATGATGGGAGATACCCTTACAACACATAATTAATATAGGTTCATTAATTTGTGCAATTAATGAACCACCTTTATTACATGTTGGTTGGTTACACATTTTTGTGTAACAGGGTAGTTAATGTCCTGAATTAAATGCCCAACAACCCCATCTGCTCCCTGATACCAAAACAAAAAAAGAGGTGGATGATATCTAAAATAAATTAGATTTATTTCCTTAATCATCTTCGAAAACCACAAAAAATGACTTCCTTTCTCAACCCACTATAATCGATAGCAAGGCTCCCTTATGTGAATCTCAGCGCTATGAGTTCAACGGTTCCCACATATTTCAATTCCAAGTACTAGTTAAAAGTTCGAATTTCGTGCCTGCATACTTATTGAATGTAACGTATGAATGTTTAAAATTTAGTTTCGAGCACACCGAGCATCGAAATCAAACGCCATAAAATTTTGCATCCTCAAAATAGTACCATATAAAAAAGTTACATGGAAAATATGGGTCTTTAAAAATACATTGAACATGTATTGGTAAACATTCCAACTGACCACTATAAACCATGTGTTTGATGAAAACAAGGATATTTCACACAGTTTTTGGACGTTCTGTGTAATTATTTTATTGGTATACAATGAATGTCCTATAAAATAACACCCCATGTACACTATAAGGACACACTATGTGTATTTGATTCATAAATGAAATTATGTTCATAAATGATTTAATATTGAACATGGAAAATATTCCATGTATTTGGGAGTTATATGTAACATAATCACCTTTAATTTGAGTTTTGGATATATTATCTCTTGAATATAAAAATATGGTATAAGAAGAAATTAATCGAATAGATTTTTTGTATACCTAATTACAGTTTTGTGGAGTGCTTCATTTGATATTGTATAGGATGATTTTTAGGTCATTGACTGGTATTAGATTTATAGAATCAGGGGAAAGGTTCATAGGTGATATATGTAGTTGAATGGGGGTCATTTAATCTTTGGTGATTTACCAAGGATAATCCATTGGCAAGTAACATTCACTATGGATTACAATACACCCCCCACAAAATTTCTATGTGGATCCCCAATATTTTTTGTTTGATACTCTCTTATATTTGACCAGGAAAGTGTATCTACAAGGTAGATAGTTTGAGGAACACTCCCACATGCATGGTGTTCATTGAAAATCTATGAATTTATGAACTACCACCTCTAACACATATTAATTATTGTGTAATGGGTCATCCATGGCTGTTTTTACTCCCTCGATAGAAAAATATACTTCAGATAATTATTTGGTTCCAAATATTGGTTCTAGGAGGTGTGTAGTATTTTTTTATCATTTTTCAGTTTTTATAAAAGGAATTTTCTATAACATGATTAAACAAAAACTATCATTGAATAAGATGATGTTTCAGAAATATTTTTCTTGAATAGTGCCATGATTCTTGTTGAAAACAGAGTGTGAAATCCCTAGTTTGACATGCATACTTCAGTTATGGGCGTGTCCACCATATGTTTTTGAGGTGAAAAGTTGATACTATAAATGTTGGTAATTTTAGATATTTTTTATCCTTGTGATCTTCTTTATTTATCACAATTGATCTTGTGTAAAATGATATTATATTATTTTACAAAAAAATTGTGAGGATTTTATTTGGATGAATATAATCATTTTCTATTTAGAAATAATTCTTCGTATAATAGTGTTGAGTTTAAAATGACTCCATAATTTTCCTATTTATTCTATAAAAATAATATAATTCAAAAATTTCTATATATTAGGGACATCTATTATTAAAAAATTGTAGATAACATGTTGTGTTGTCTCTCTTTTTTGGTTATAGGGAATCCAAATTATTAGTTTTATACAATCTGCTCTATATTAATTTACTAAAAAACATTATATGTCATAATATATGATATAAATATGAGATTTATTATTGTTGTACATGGAGATAGTGTGTTTTAATGAGATATAAAATTAACATCATGACTCAGCTTCCACACATTGGTGCGGCGAGATAGTCGATCACTGCACCTTAAGTGAATCTCCTCATACAACAGAGTCTGCTGACTAAAAGTGATGGACTAATATCAATAATGAGGTGACTATAGCCACATTACCAGAGTAATACAACAGAAAAAATAAATAGAAAATAACATAATGTTATAACAACAACCAGAATAAGCTAATAACACTACAAGAGTAAAAGGAAAAAAAACAGAAGATATATTATTACAATGTTTGTGCCATGTTTTAGAATGAAAAATCAAGAATAAATATTGAAAACGAAAACTCTCAATTGAATCCCTAAAAAATTTGGTTCAGTAACCAATGATCCATCCCAAATCAGCCATATTACATGGGGTCGTTGCCCTTATCCTTCCCTGCAACCATAAAATCTAATCAGGCATCGATCAGGAATCCTGAGTATGGTGTCAGCACAACTATATGGACCAACAACAATGACATCTAAAAAATAATGTTAATAATATTGTATAAATCTATGTAATGAATAAAATACATGAAATAAAGTAAAAAATTATATTTATCCATTTATATTTTATTTAACTGTATAAATGACTAGGTTCTTGAGGAAAATCAAACCAAAATACCCACTTCAGCCCTTGTCGGAGTCTAAACAATATCTTATATCCAATTCAAAATTCATTAAAATAGAAGGTTTAACATTATCCACTTCATATCAATTCATTTCTATAGACAATTAGAACCACAGTCTAATGCCAACTTATGGGAGTAGAACACTGTGTCTTACACACTACGGGTGTTTGGAGCCTCAGGCCTTATCCCACACCTCATTGTCGCTTGGGTATTAGGATCATCATTCACTACCACATATTTATTATTACATATGGCTATTTGGATCCTCATTCCCCAAACCATTCATAATTATCAATGGTGATTATTTGGAGCCTCAGTCCCTATCCCACACACATTTTACACATGTGAATGAAATTATTGCCATTAATTATCTCAATTTACAGAATAGTATTTTGATTTAGTAGACATTGTCCCATACACGATTATCACATTAATTATTTCACCAATTAAATAATAAAATTTAATAATTCCATATACCCAAAATTCCATTAATTTTTTAATAATTAATTAACCACGTCAATTCCAGATAATAAATCAAAAGTTTACTAATCACAAAAATAATATTAATAAATTAATCAATTATATAATCTAATCAGTTCAACTTGTTAGTTGAGAAATTCAATAATTACATAAATAACATTCATTTATTCAACAGTTAATTAAATACAACAATTATATATGTTAATTAAAAATGTAATTAATTGCATCAATAACATTAATTAGTTCAAAATTTAATTATTCACGTCAATTCCATTAATTAATTGAATAATTAATTAACCACATAAGTTTTTTAGTTAATTCAATAATTAACTAATCGAATAAATAACATTAATTAACACAAAAATTAATTATCTAAATTAATCACATTAATTAATTCAACTAAATAATTAATCACATCAATTACATTAATTAATTTAACAATTATCTAACCACATAAATTATAATAGTTACTTAACAAATTAACTAAACACATCAATAAAATTAATTAAATCAATAATTAATTATTCAAATCATTTCTATAGGTCAATTATACAATTAACTAATCTCATTAATAAGAATAATTAATTCATCAATTAATTAATCACATTAAATACTTTAATTAATTCAAAAGTTAATTAACCACAAAAAATATATTTGTTAATTAAAAAAATTAACTAGTCATGTCAACAACTTTAATTAAACAAATAATTAATTAATCACATCTATTTTATTTATTTATTAAACAATTAATTAGCCACATCAATTCCATTATTTATTTCAAAAACTAACTAATCAGTTACATAAAATTAACTAATTCAACATTAAATTAATCTCATTCATTATATTAGATAGTTTAAAATAAACACATCTGATCGATGTAATTAATTAATTGAATAATTAATTAAATAAATAAATTCTATTTTCATTTAAAAATTTAACTAATCACATATATAACATTAATTATTTCAAAAAATTATTAGTCACATCAATAACATTAATTAATTTCATAATCAAAATAATGCACATTAATTAAATATTTAGTTAATTAATCCAATTCATTCATTTTAATAAACTCAAAAATCTACATTAATTTAAAAAATTTATTAATCACATCACATCCTATTAATTAATTCAATAATTAATTATCTCAATTACTCACTAAAAATATGACAATAATTAATTCAACAACTAATTTTTTGAATTCCATAATTAAAGTATTACAATAGTTAATAAAAATATTATTTATTCTAAATTTCCAAAACCCAAATATCTCCTTAATTATTTCAACAATGAATTATTATAATTTAATAATTGAAATTTTCTATTAATTAATTTAATAATTAATTATTCCACATCAATTCGATTAATTACTGAAAAAATTAATTAATTATGTCAACCATATTAATTAACTCAAAAACTAATAAATCATATCAAAAAATTAAATAATAACCATAATGTCCAATAAATAAATATACAATTACTTATTTGTACTCAACAATTTTCGTATAAGAATAATTAAATTTATAATTAATTACTCAATATCAATAACCTCGATCTCTCCATAATTAATCCAATAAATAATTATTCCAAATTAATCAAATTCATAATCCCATTATTTCCAATTAATCAATTAATTATTTAATTAATCGTGTTCAAAAATATAAATACAGAAATTATTATTTAATCAATTAATTATATCAAGTTATTATGCCAACACTCACAATTTCCCAATTCCCTCAATTAATTGATTAAAAAAAATAATTAATTCAATCACTATCACAATTGCATATCTTCAAAGAATTTGTAAAATTACATACACATAATTTAAAACAATACATTGTGAATTTAATTATATAACACCAACCCTTAAATTGACGTGGAATTCTCAACAGCGGAAATCTCCAATTTGAGAAAAATAACACTATTCATGACAATGAATGACATCATGAATCATATTGTTGAAAAAATATAAAATGGATCAATATCCATAAAACATCGATCTATATAAAAAACTTTACAATACGGAAAACATACATCTTTAATCCGGAAACAAGAGTAGAAGATAGATAGATCTAATCAAGATGAAACCACATACCTCATATGGTGAAGATCTTCAATCAAGCATTCTATATGAATGTTACATAGATTGAGTTCCAATGAAAGGTGTTTGGGGTTGTATGGAAATTAAAGGAATATCATATGTTTATTTTGGGGTTGATTTCGGTATAATATAGGGGGTTTCATTTTTTTCAACTATTTTTTGGATTAATTAAAACTACGTGCACAATCTGCTGGGCAGTGGCACATTGGATTCCAAATCAGTCTCCTTAACTGTAAACCACTTATAGGGGGCATGGTTTCTGATATTTGGCCGCATGGATTGAAACCCCATGTGCCATCCATGAAAATAAACTCTTCTTGGGTTTACTATGTTTTCTGGGCTAGGTTGCACAGTTTGGGAAAACAATGTGCCACCCGTGCACTTCACCCTTCTATCCAATATTTCGAGTTTCCACCCAAACACACATCAAATTAAATCCACCAAAATATTACTGAACACAATGAATACATGTATATGTTAATGACCCAAATAAATGTCTTGGAAAGGCTGGGATCAAAGAATCTCTACATATTTTAATAGCTCATCCTCGAGTTCTAATACAAATCATATCTAAGATTCTGATTCAAAAAGATTGTTGCATTGAGACCTAAAATATGTTTCCCATTAAAATGCTTCATATTTAGCATGACCATGTTTTAACAATACACAAACTATCAACAAGGTCATTCCAAGAAAAAGTTTTTCACAGTTACCCACCATATCAATCTGACGCTCCTAAAAGGATTCATCGGTCTCTAGATCAACTTCTACAACATACTTGACATGTCTCTCAATTCACCATTCCCACTAACAGTAAGTAAATCATCCAACATTTTCACTCATATTTTCAAGGAATTCTATGTGGAACATAAATACATCTACCAAATCTGTTAGTCACCAAGACATTCCATAGGGCAAATAAATATTCCCCATACAAGTTCCTCATTAAAATCCTGATGTTACCAGTTCCAACTAGTAGTCATGCCCTGCACACCTATTATTCACCCACATATCCCCACATTTGGAGCTTCTTTTTCAACAATTTTTCATGAAACTCAACAATTATTTCCCACACATCAATAAAATGTTAAACCTAAAAACAATGATATGGCCATATAAACTTTTACAAAAAAACATGATCAACCACTACCTATTCCCAACAACCGATTGAGGATCCCGTAGTATTCATCATCATATAGTAAATCATAATAACTTCTTCCATAAACTATTGATTGTTTTTCTTATACCGTATATCTACACATATACCACTTTACATGTGTAACCACTTAGAGGCCCCATATCTATACATAAATCAATCAGATTTCAATGCATAAGGACAAAACATTCTTAGCGTTCCCATGATGATATAAAGGTGGTGAACATGATTATCACTAATTTTAGGTACACATAATATATCACCAGTAAATACCAATAATATTACCCATCAATGTCTTTATATCCTACTAATGAAAATACAATATTATATAAGAAGTCATTTTCAATAAACCCCACCACATGATCAAAACACCAACGCTATCACTACAACTGACGATGAAAAATTTATGTCTCTGTTAAGAAAGAGATAAAATATCATAATATTTTAAGTTTCTCATTTAAACACAGATTTATTCTCATTTTTTATCATCATAAATATTTATAAATTTATTGCTAATCACCAATTTTAGTTCAATTTCACATGAAAGGTAAATACAGTTCAATTTCAACAACATAACCAAAACACATTTTCCCATACGTGACAAAAATAAAGCATGTCCCAAATAATCATGAGTGCCTATAATGATGCATGAATAAGAAACCATCATTCCATTTAGGACCATGATTAAAATTTGAAGAAATATTCAAAACAAAATTCACATCACACAATAATGTGAATCACCTGTGGTGAAAAAAACTGTAACATCAAATAATAAAAACAACAGTCACAATAAGGACACATGGGGTCTCCCCCAAATATTTGTTAGTAAATACCATAAATGATTCCATATCCACGACCTAAATCTCTCTAGTCTCTTATCCACCATTCTCAAACAATAATACTAACAAAAAGAAAATAAAAGTTTCCCCACTAATATCATATTGTAATGTCCCAACCTAGGTCCACACGATGTTGACAAAATCATGTTAGTCACATGACCTCAAAAGCAACAACCCACACCCCAGAGGCTTTCGAATAGTATCTAGGGTCTAATATAATTATTGGGAGACTATAATATATTTATTAGTCTAATAAACCAGAAGATATATATATAAATTATCATAATGATAAAACCACAACCAGAATAAACCAATAATACAAGATGACCAAAACGAATAAAAATATCTAAAAAACTGTACTTATTTCATGAAAATGTATATTCAAAGTGTCAATATAAAACACCAAAAATAATGAAATACACAACATTCTAATAATTGGGTCGCAAAATTTTTTTGGTTCTCTCATTCACGATTTATCCAAAATCATCCATTAAACAACCAGGCCTTTTTACTAATTGTATCATGAAACCATGAAATTTATTCAGGTTCTAATTAAGAATCCATATTAGGGTGTGAGTACAAATCTCTAGTCGACCACTAATAGATTCTAAAATAATGTAGTCAATAATAGATTATGTATTTGTGTAAAAAAAATAAAATAAATGTAATAAAAGATAAAATTGGATATTCTTTCAATAATCCTTTATTAAAGTTCATAAATTACTAGATTCATGGGGACACTACAAACACATTACCTTCTTTGTCCTATTTGGATGTTTGAACCTTTTCAAATATCCAAATTATAATTCATTGTAATAAATGGTTTTTCATTATCAATTTCAACTTAATTCATTACGATATCCAATATGAAGCATAGACCAATGCCAACTCATGGAATTAGAACATAGTGTCCAACACATCATAGGTATTTGGATCCTTAGTAATTATTCCATACATCATTATCACATGTGTATTTAGTGCCTTAGTCCATTTCCCATTTTGATAACACTTCTCATTATTACACATTAAATAATGATTTAATAGATTTTAGAAACCGAATTATTAATTGGACTAGTGTATTTTATTAATTACGTAAATAAAATTACTTCTAGAAAATGATATAAAATATATTATTGAATATATCCTTAACATGATTATAAAATTCCATGGCTTTTAAAACTGTGTAGGATGACCTGTGGATGTACATAAGAAATTGGTGAGCTATAAAACCCAATAAAGTGACAAATTTCGAATAAGGTAATATATGATAGAAAATATACATATAAATAGATAATGAATGTTATACATGACCATTGAACTAAATATTTGGAATAATATAGTATGACAATCATGAAATGTGAAATGTGGAAAAAACATAAATCGTTGAATTATAAAAATTGGTCAACCTAATGACCAAGAAATCATGTTGGAAATAGTCCCATAAATGAACCGGGTTCATGACATAACCCAACAAAACATATCATGAGGCTAACCATTACACAATAAATTAGATAACAATATAATTTTGGGCCTACCCATAAATTTATTTCATTGTCATTCTTATGTTTTCCACATATATCATACAAAATGGATTCATTCATAAAAATATTTTATACCAAAATCAAGGTGTTTGTAATACATACATGTATGTTATAATTAAAATAAATATAAATTTATAAATCTGAACACCACTGATAGGAAATGGGTAGGTATTAACTATATAATAGTTTTAGCATGAAAAATCATGGTGAAATTTCAACCAAATAATGACGTTACTTATAAATTCCCAATATTCGTTGATGATAGAGAAGGAGTTCTATCAACACTTGGAAATTAAATGGAATGATATAAGTACATGTAAAGTGATATACCGAAACTGGAAATTCAAAAATAGATGACATATGTTAATATGGAATCATCAATAAAGAAGAGAATGTGAGGACCTCTTACTAAATTTTTTTATGGTAACATGTTTACATAATGGTTCATGGATGGGTTTTAATGAGATAGAAGGGGTGTATCATAATTTTGAAATTTAAATGAAAATAATGAGGTTATGGAAGAACATATCACAACCTAAACATTTGTAAATTAAGAAGTATAACCAAAATGAGGATCTTTAATTAAAAAGAGTGTGGAATATCTCTTACCTGATTATATTACAGCATATTCATTGGGTTGTAATATAGGGAGATTATGGGATATATGTGAAGACTCTATTGAGTAGTTGGTATAGTAAGGTAACTCTCCAGGTACTTTTAGTAAAGATAAATTGATGGGTATATATATGATATTAGTGGGGAGTGATGCATCATTTCTCAAACTTATGTTTTGGACTCTGTTGAGTAAATTAACAAAAACCAAAAACTATGCCTTTGTTTTCCCATGTTTTTTTCCAAATTGGAGTTGTTTTAATTTTTTTTCAAGGGAAAGGTCCGAAGTAAATAAAATAAAACACTTGATTATATAGAGTTTACTTATACACTTAATGAAATTATTTTAAAAACTCAAAATATATTAATAGTTTTGGAGGATTCATAAAGAATTTATAAAATTAATCAAATAAAACAAAATATATTTAATTTAAATTAAAAAAATATATTTGGTCATTGATAACATTTATATTATTTATTACATCACTTATTGTTCACTATAATTCTATAATACAGAACGTATATTTATATGGTATTTAATTATTAAACGAATATTCAATTATCTCCTAAAATTATAAAGAAATCAACATTGTATATGTTTTGCGGTATAATAAAAATATTATTCATCTTATAAAAAATTATAAATATATGAATTTTCTTTTATAAAAAAATAATCATAATTTATTGAGAAATGGTGGGTTTTGACATTAACCATTTTTTAACCATTATAAAATTACAAAGGGCTACATAAAAATTTTATGACCATTTATAATTAATAAAAATTATTTTTCTATATTTTTTTCATAAAATATTACTAATTTAAAAAATAAATTTACTTATAAAAAAAATTCATGATTGATATTTAAAACTAATTAAGAATACAATTTTTATTCTATCACATCAAATTAAAATTTTTAAAGAACTGATTGATTAATAATTTATAAAGATAAAATTAATGAATAAATATGTTAACAATTCTAATGAAAATAAAATAATATTATTATTTCTATCTGGTTAAATTTTTTTATTCATTGTTAAGATAAACTTACTCCAAAATAACTTAATTTTTAACTATGGTTACTAAAATTTACTATAATTATTAATCATATTTTTAAACAAATTAAGTTGAAATATTACCTAAAATTATTTTTAATGCTCCAATTTATGGAATTCGTTTTATTAAAATCAATTATCACTTTTGGAATAATTTAATTTAACATAAAACATGCACGCATGATGGAATTCATTTTTATAAAAAATACTTTTTTTAAGGAATATTATTTTAGGTAATTATTCTAGATAATCATTATTCAATTTAAAATAGTTTTCAGAAAAATGTGTTTTGATTCAAAAAAATTATTCTTGTATTAAAATGAAGTATAAAACTAATTTAGATGTTTTTAATTTAATTTAATATTATAAAATAATCAGTATGATACCATTAAATAAATTTAAAATAATAATAATATGTTAAAATTAATTCATTTATCAAATGAAATGACATTTTGACATTTAAATCATATTTTTAACTAGTCACTAAAAATCATTATAATCCAAAAAATTCAAAAATTTTACCCTTTGTTAATATCTATTTAATGATATAAAAATTGTGGTTAATTTTATAAATTAAATTTTCCTAATTTTTTTTAAAATAATGAGAATAAATTTTTTCATAAAATTAAATAAATTAAATTTGTTAAGAAAACACATTTCAAATACAAAAAAGGCTTTCAAAAAATTGAGTAATTATTTAATATGTTTTTATCTATATATTTAAGAAATATTTATAAATTACATAAATTATTTAATCTAAATTATATCTAAAAATTTATTCATGTGGTTAAGATGTTCATATTTAAACAATAATGGTTTTTTTTGTTCATTATTGAGTATATCATATATTTTTTCCATTGTTACCTATTTTAAAAAGATGACAAATCACATTATCTACCCATAATAAATTTTATTCAAACTATTTAAACATTAACTCGGTTCTTCCTATTTCCAAAAATTGAATTGAATAATGGGAAAATTTGGGATGATTAATTTTAAACTATTAAAAACATAAAAGGGAATCCAATTACATTAAAGGTATAACATATAAAGGACATTTATTGCCTTAACTATTTATTTTCTAGTATTCAACCTATGTTATTCAAGAAAAATTTCCTAACATTAACACTTATGAGAATTTTTGTTCCCTTAGTATTGTTTCATAATGAGATTGTGAATTTATCAATGCATATCTCTTTGGATTATCAAACCATGTGTGCATCAAGGGCAGTTATCATGCACTAGTAACCAGTCGAGTCTAGCACAACGTGTTGCTTTTTTGTTATATGTATATATATATATATATATATATATATATATATTCTAGACAAACATCCACTTATATTACAATCAAAGAATTAGTTTCTTGATAAGACACTTATTCTATACCTACCAAAATTTAGTGATGTTTTATCATACATACATTTATCCTTAAGGATTTCTCTATATTTTTCTAATTCAAATCAAAAAATAACTATTATTTTACATTTATACTAACTTGTAAAACCCCTAACATTATTACACATAA
The DNA here is from genome assembly GCA_963277665.1 of Viscum album. Taxonomy (NCBI): domain Eukaryota; kingdom Viridiplantae; phylum Streptophyta; class Magnoliopsida; order Santalales; family Viscaceae; genus Viscum; species Viscum album. The sequence goes on along the minus strand of OY728163.1, from coordinate 1,700,986,628 downwards.
ATTCATGATTTATTAAATAAATATAAACATAATAATACATTTATGATTTATTAATCTAGTTAATTTGGTAATTAGTTACAAAGAATAATATCTTGAACATGGGAAAGAACAACATTAATGAAAGCTCCCTTTACATGCATACAAAATTCCATAAATATTAAAAATTATCTGAAAGATAGGGGGAGTATCATAAGAAAGGGTTGAGATAAATTTATTTGTAAGTTAATGAACATTATATAAGGTGATACATGATATAAAATAATCATATCAATAAGGGAATAAAATACATGGTAATCTTAAAATAGTAAAATACAATATTATATATTATTGTAATAATGACATTGAAATGTGGAAAAAATTAAAACACACTATCAAAATAATAGGTCAATGTTAAATTCCAATAAATCATCCTATAAAAATTACTATAAATTAATAATTTTCACTCCATATTTATCAAGATATATACTGAAACAAAACGTTACCAAATTTATTAGAGAGCAATATAATCATGGGTACACCTAGGACATTTATTTATTTATCATTCTTAAGTGTGCCCCATATGTCATACATCATGGATTCATTCATCATAATACATTATTCAGTGATCATGGATTATAGAATACATACATGTATATCCAAACAAAAATATGTATATGTCCATAAATGTGAAATCCCTTGATATGAAATGGGAATAGTACTCACAACATGTATTTGTGGTTTGGAGAATCATTATGAAGTTTGGAAAACATACAGACGCCACATAAAAATTCATCAAATGAGTAGATGAGAGAGAAATAGGTATCTCATAATTATTATATAATTGAGAAGTAATTTGTAAAGGGAAAGAAAACCCCAATGATTAATAATTTGAAATAGAATACATGTTATAATTAAAAATAAAATGTGAGGATACCTTTTAAAAATACCTTATGTTAACGTGCTTATATTAAGGTTTATGTGAGTGTTTTACTGAGAGATAAGGGATCTATAATAATTTATAAATTAAATTGAATTTGATGGGGATATAAAGTAAAATATCAAAACATTAAAAAATAAAAATTAAGAGGCATAACAAAACAAATGTTCTTGAATGGAAAAATTGTAGAATACTCCATTACTTGAGTTTGTGAAAAAAAAATTTGGAGGGACTTCTTCAGAGGATGGAGTAACCATATGAGGACTATAGAGAGGGGATGGTAGAGTGAGGATGTTCTATAAATCATTTTTCTGAAGAGAAATGGGAGAGTGGGTGTGTTTATATAGGAGATTATGTTTGAATTATTTTTCATTTTTCACATTATGTTTTGGATCTATATAATAAAAAAACAAATCATATCTTGAATTTTGACCCTATTTTATGCCATATAAGAGTGGTTTTAATTATATTATAATTATATTTTAATAAATTAACAAAATAATATATTTTATTTTATGGATATTAGTCATAATCTTAAATAAATGATTTAAAACCCTCAAAAGATATAAATAGTTTTGGAGGAATAAAATAGTTTTATAAATTTTTAAAAATAAACATAAATTACATTATTATAAATATAAAACATATATTTGGTCATGCATGTCCATGATGATATTTATTAAATCAATTTTTTATCATTATGATGTCATAATATGCATCAGAAATTTATATTGTATTTAATTTTTACCCCAAAGTTAGACCCTCTCTAAAAATCATTTCAAATTCACCATTGAATATTTTAGATATTTGGAAAAAATTAAAATTCATTTTATCAAATTAATTTTCGAAATATTTGAACTTTTAATTTTAATATAACAATAACCTTTTATTGAGAAATGGTGGGTTGTTGACATTAATAGTTTATGAACCTTATAAAATCTTCATTTTACATCATAAAATATTTATGATCATTTATTATTAAGATTATTTATTTTATAATTGCATTTTATTAAAATGTTATTTATTTAAAAAATTGATTAATTCATAAAATTTATCATTTTAATTCAAATTTAATTATAATTAAAGATAAAATTTCTGTTTTATCATATCAAAAAATAATATTTATCGAACTAATTACATAATAATTTATAATGTTAAAAAAATGAATAAATATAACCATAATTCCAATGAAAATAAAATATAAATATTAATACAACACGATACCTTTTTTATATATTATTTTAAATTATTTTTTCCAAAAATTATCTTATTTTCTTTTTAAAATGGTAATTAATATTTACCACTTTTACTAATCACATTTCTCAAAAATAAAGTTAATCTTATAAATTATTATTAGTTATGATGATTAAAATAATGGAATCATTATTTTGAAATTAAATTAACATTGTTTGATGAGTTTAATTTTTTTAAAAACATAGGCATGATGCAATGTGGTTTTATGAAAAATACATTTTTTAGCAAAAATGATTTTACATTAACTATATAACTAGATATCATTATTATTTGAAATTAAATTCATAAATATTGATATAGAATCTAAAGTTATCATTCAAATAATTTCTCACTTTGAATTATTTTAATTAATTATAAGGTACACCCATTATGCAAAATAAAATAGTTTTTGAAAAAATGTGTTTTGAATCCAAAAAATAAACTTATGTTAAATTCCATTATAATGGGGATTTAAATGTAATTAATTGAATTAAATATTACAAAATAATACTTTTTATACATTTAAATAAATTTATAATAATAAATTTACATTACATTAATTAATTTATAAAAGGAAATGACTATTTTACATAAAATTTATAATTTTCATAATAAAATGAAAAATATATATTCTCTAAAAAATTTGAAAATTTCACCAAATGATAATACTTATTTTGGTGTTATAAAATTTGAAGTTAATTTTTAAAAATACATTTCAAATTTTTTTTAATATATATATAATATCTTATATATATAAAATTAAATTATAGTCATTTTTGAGGAAAGTGTATTTTGTTGAACAATATTCCCTATTCAAAAAGTAATTAATTATTTAATAAGTATCTATCAGTATATTTAGAAAATTTATATAAATTTAATAAATTATTTATTCCAACTCTTATCCAAAAATTAAACTGTACGGTTAAAATGGTCATATTAAAATAAACATTTTTTTTGGTTTCAATGTTGCATATCACATACTCGATCAAACATAGTTTTCTCTTTTAGAACTCTCTGCATTACCCCAATACATGCTATCATATATTGGTATTTGAAACCTGAGTCCATATCCCACACACAATTATCAAAGATTATTGTTAAGATCCTCAGTCTCTATCCCACACACAGTTAACATGTATGAGTTTTTGGAGCCTCATTCCTTGTCCAGAACACATTTATCACATATGAATGCCATCATTAACATTCATTATTTTATATTGCACTATGTGAATTATATGTAGAAGCCCACATCCTACAGAAGACTATAACATTAATTAATTTTCCATTTAATAATTCAAATTCTGAAATTCTGTATACCCATCATTCCATTAAATAATTCTTAAATTAATTATCCACATCGATTAAATTCGTTAATTAAATAATTAACTAATCACATCAATAAAATTAATTAATTTAGTAATTAATTAATCACATCAATTACATTAGTTAATTCAAAAAATAACTAATCACATCAATAACATGAATTAATTCAATAGTTAATTAATCACATCAATTCTATTAGTTAATTAAACAATTAACTACAACCATAAATAAAATTAACTAATTCAAAAATTAATTTGTCACATAACTTTTATTAATTACATAGATAATTAATTATTGAAATCAATTATATTAGTTAATTCAAAAAACAATCAATCACATCAATAACTTTAATTAATTCAGAAATTAAATAATCACATCAAAAACATTAATTAATTTAATAATTAATTAATCACATTAGTTCCATTAATTAATTCAAAAATTAATTAACAGCATAAATTCTATTAGGTAATTCAAAAATTAACTAATAACATTAGTAAAATTATTTCGTTCCGTTATTAATTATTCACATCAATTATATTTGTTAATTGAATATTTAATTATATACATAAAACAATTTAATAAATTCAACAATTATTTAATCACATTAATTCCATTAATTAAATAAAAAATTAATTAATCCCATCAGTTTCATTAGTAAATAGAAAAATAATCTAATAGCATAAATAAAATTACTTAAATCCACAAATAATTAGTCACATCAATACTTTTAATCAATAAAACAATAAATTTCTCACAAAAATTATATTATTTAATTAAAAAAATAAATAATATTATTAATAACATAAATTAATTCTTTAATTATTTAATCATATCTATTTTATTATTTAATTAAATAATTAACTAATTAAAAAATTAATTAATTTTAATTCAGATTATGATTACCCAAATTAATTCTTTTAGTTAACTAAACTATTAACAAATAAAATCAACTTATTCAATTTATTCAACAATTATTTAATCACATCAATAAAAATAATTAATTAATCATTAAATAATCACATAATTAGCATCAATTATTCCCATTCGATCAATTTCATAATTATCAAAATTCCCATTAATTAATTCATCAATTAATTAATCTAATTCATTCATTTTCATTACCATTACCATCCATATTTATTAACCAATTAATTTATCAAATTAATTAAATTTTATCATCCCAAAAATCCAATAGTTAATTATGTAGATAATTAATACATTTCCATAAAATAAGTAATCATATATATTCCCTATATTTAATTCATCAATTAATTACCCCAAATTAATAATAAAGAATACTACAATAATATATTCAACACTTAATTATTTAATTTATAAAATCACAGTATAATATTGATTAATTCAACAATTAATTATTCTATTTACTAAAACCCACATATATCTTTAATTAATTTAATAATTAATGATTACAATATTGTAGTCACAATATTGCATTAAAATTTTCAACAAATAATTTTTCTAATTTATATCCATTAATTATTTCAACAATTATTTAATCATTCCAACAATATTAATTAATGGAAAAATTAATTAATCATCTTTATAAATTTAATAGGAACAATAATTTCCAATGATTAATTCAATACCTAAATATTCAAAATCAAAATCTCATTATAGGAACAACTAATTCCTAAATTAAGTACTCAATTTCTATAAACAAAATATCATAATAATTTATTCAAAATTTATTTATTCTATATCAATAAATTTCATAATTAATTCATCAAGTTAGTTATTTCTAATCAAAATACTATTATTTAAATTTTTTAAATTCCCTCGATTATGTTATTATCGAAATTAATTATTTTAGTCAAAAATAGAATTTCTAATCATTGAATATAAAACAAATTACATAAACACAATTTAAATCATGACATTTGGAATTTAATTATAGAACACATACCTAAAAATAGATGAAGAAACCTTGCCATTGGAAATCCCCATTTTGAGCAGAATAACCCTAATTATGACAATAATCAAGATATTGAGTCAAATATGAGAAACAAGATCATGCAGATCTAGATCCATCAAAAACATATCTACATCGAAAACTATTACAACATAGGGTAAAAACTCATTTTTAATAAAGAATGTAGACCGATGGATAGAAATAAAGATATAGATAATGGGAGATCTAGTTAAGACGAAGCCATATACACGAGGTGGTGTATATCATCAATCTGTCATAAAATTATCCAAAAAAATGTATGGATCCCATTGAATTAATCTGGAACCCTCAAAAAGATCGATATAATGTATTATTTATTTAACCCTTATTTTGTATTGATTTGGGGGATTTAGGTATTTTAAGCCTAATTATCATGTTATTTACAACCGGACGAATTGTATGTTGGGTAGAGGAGAACGCTTTTCGAAACAATGCACCATAACCCAAGGTCTCTTTTGGGGGGGTGCACATTTTGTTCTATTAGGAAGCATAGTTTGAAAAACCATTTAATATTTTTAAAAATACCATCTTTTGGGTTCAAATTGTTTTCTAGGGTGGGTCATATAGTATGAGAAACTTGTGCACCAACCATTCACACTCCCACATCCCCCCCACAATTCAAATTTTTCCCACTAAAACATCCAAAGTTAATCATCAGGAAAAATGTACTAAACGAAATATAAAATATTACATCCAAATGAGCATGAGAAATCTCTAAAAATTATTGGATCTTACACTAACACATCATGATAGTTGGTAGAAATTTTTAATTTATGATATTGGGAGGGGCTATTAGAAATGGAGATCCATTACCAAATTTTAGCTATGAGGGCAATCATTTACCATTTTTCACACATTTTCTAGAATAATAACTTTATCATATGTATTTTCCATATTATATTTTGACAATATTGAGGGATCATATCATTTGATGTCTCATGTGTGAATTTTATAAATATTAATTGTTTATATATATATATAATGTTTTTTTGTTATGAATTTTATTTGATATATATATATTGTTGAATATCATAGTCTTAGCCATACTAGGTATGTTATATATTTTCTGTATAGACACTATTTCTAGACCTATAACATATGTCCTCTAACCTTCATACTCATGTAGCCACTTACTTAGGTAGGGTCACTATGGGTCAAGTTATCTCAAGGTGGTATCAGAAAAGTACATCCCACAGGGATGGTTATTGTAGTTAGAAATACTATTACGATAATTTTGAAAAAATTATATTTATAAACAACATAGACAATTATTTTTTTGGTGATATATTAATCTATTCGGTAGGAATTTTATAATCTATTTTTCAACAATGAAAATTAATGATACATATTATTGTGTAAAATCATAATGGTTCATTAATTATATTGATTTTTTCATACAACATTCATATTATCCCTATATCACATCACCCATATATGATATTAAATTAGTGGGTATATAATATCAAAAAAAAATTTCATCCATAAAAAACAATTGTGTATTCATATTTTAGGAAAATATGGGTACTTTCTTATGGTTAAGCCTCTTAAAATTAATTAATTGATTATAGAAGCATTGATTTAGAGTAAAATTTGATATAATCGTTATCTTGTGATTTGATGCCACCTGAATCTCTTTTTATACATTCTATTAAATTCACCATTGATAAAATGATTTTTCATTTAATTATAGAAGAGACTTCATATAAGATGACTGAAATCCATTCATTTTAATGAAAAATTTACAATGGGTCCATATGGAGAGCATAAATAATGATTTATATGGGAATAGTTTTCATATGAGACTCATAACCCAGTACCTGTTTATATACCTATCGACTAGTTAGAGATCCTTTAATTTATTTAACATATATATAGTTACCTAATAAGAAAGATAATGTTTCCCAATTATATGATAATTAATAAAAAAATTATTATTTTTTGAACCATTGTTTTGGAAAGAATTATATTCAGATATATTGAGGAATATATGATATCAATGATGATTTAACCAACTATATGGTAGAATAACTAAGAAAATATTAGAATTTGGCCCCAAAAAATATATAGGAATCGATGAAAATGATGTCTAACATTGTATTCCATGCAAGATAGTTCAGGTGGATTCATTAGATAGAAAAACATTTCAGGGTTTCTATTCTTATATAACTCCAACCATGTGAGAGACCCAATGGAAATATTTTTTAGTGAGAATTTTAATAAAAAAAGAATCCAATTTATTTGATAAGGATATTATTTTATTTCAAATTATGGATTATAAAATATAATTTATCAAACTCCTTGTTTAAAAATGAAATTTAATCAATGACCATCCAATAAAAGACACATTCACCATTCGAGAATCTATTATGGTGTTTAAAATGAATGTGGTGTAGGTATAGCTATAGTTAGAAGATTCATTGATACACTAAATATATCAAAACCCTAAAAAATTTACTTTATAAAATAATGTGTTGAAATTTAAAGCCTCATATTTAATTTACTATAAATTACCTCTTTTTGGGAAAAAAATCATATATTTAATGTTTTGAATCATATCACCGCATAACTGAACTATGTAATAATATATATGGTCGTGGGATACTATATATGAATCTACATTTTATGATTGTTAATATTGGAGTGCATCCCTATTCATGACCTCATATATTATTGATTATCCACCCATGTAGATCATATTTTACATATAACATTTGGTGGAGTGATTCTATACCAGATTGAGAAACATGTTTTTCAGTTCACCAATTTATTTTGTAGAAGACACCCTTTAACACCTATAATTATATTGATTTACTACTAACATATAGTACTACTTGGTGTTACGATATTGAAAAAATATGGTGAGGTACATTGGAAAAAATGAGTGTTATTACCATATGATTTGGGGAAAAGATGCAATCCCCATGATGTGTTTGAATTGTACACATATTACATTATGGGTGAATAAATGAATTATTAATATGGATTATGATTTCCATTCTATTTATATAAGATAATTTGTGGCTAAATATTGAAAAGTGAATGTGGATGACACCTCTATAGTATTTTGGAATATGTACAAGATTTTATTTAAATTAATACATATATATTTCAATATAAATAGTGTCGAAATTTTCCTCTCTAATATTTAATGGTATATTGATCGATGATATAAAAATATTATACTATTTAAATAGTGGGTAATTCTCCTGAAAAATAATGTTTTTTTCTATAAATAGTGGAAATCCATGAATAGTTGGTCCATAAGTTTCTTTATTCATTATAGGATATGGAGATATTCCTTACCTTTAATCAAAAGGGGTGTCCTCACACAGTTCTTTTATGATAGGGAGGCCAAAAGTGGTGAATAAAATTAAATGCTCACATATGATTAAATGTTCATGCAATATAGTTTTTAAGGGTTTTATGAAATGATGAGATCAAATCTTCATAATCCCACAACAAAATATTGTATTTATAACATTTTTATTTAAACATTATTTTAAAAATTTTATGTAATAATATTCCATGGAAATCATAACCCTCAACATAAATTTTATTTTTGAGTCTTTATGGTGTTACCCATGAAGGAAAACAATATATCTATGGTGTTGGATGAGTGTTTCCCTAATGATATGGGTTATTAGTGACACAAATCAAGAATGGGATGTTTTGGGATATATAGCCAATAGATTATGGATATCTAAATATAGAGGACTATCCTCTTCAAATGAGATGAATATTTTATCAACCCAGTACTATTATGTTGCTGGTTATTATGTGGAAGATGATGTTTTTAATTTTTTGTTATCATCAATATTGTTTTTTCATTGACTAAAAAAACATAACCAAATATTATTATATATTGAGGAAATTATATTAATACATTGGTGTGTTTATTTAATATTAATTTTAATGCATTCAAAGTGGTTTTTGGGGAATAGAGTTTCCATTATGATAAGAGAAAATGACATTGGTTCATGTGACATGTTCAAAGGATATGATAGAAAAATAAACACAGATCCTGAGGACCATCTTACCTAGTATGTCAAATATAGTCAATAAAGAATATTTCTAATTCTATTAGTAACATTGTGCATAACAATTTTATTATTCCCATGGTAAAATCATATACATTTATTTTTAATGATAGGGAACAAAGATATTTCTTGTATTCTGGGTAACCCAAACATGAAATAACATTCTATATAATATTATAGGTCAGGAAAATCTATTTATACCACTTGGATAGATTAGTTTTTTCAGAAAAAAATACATATTGTTTGGTGTTTTTATAATTATTTCATAATTAAGGATTATGTTTCTAGTATGTCTTTTACTTGTGATGTCCTATTATTGATATCATTACATACCAAAGAGTATGATCTATACATGGATGGTTGTTTTCTTATTTGTGTTCAGTCTCCAACCATAAAAAATTATTGAAGTGTATTTGGGGGTACATAATATGTTTTCACAAATATTATTTATTAGACACCCTTATTCAAAATCTCTGAATGAATTAATTTTCATTAAATATGATGTTTATAGGGAGAAATATATAATGGCAATGATTTTTTCAAATCTGTACAAGCCACATTATCTTGTCTTTATGTCCCATATCCCCAATGTAAACTACATTAAAAAATCTATCATTGTATATGACCATGATAAAAATATTCTAATTAATTGTTTGATCTCGATATATTATTGTTAAACCATTGTTGAGATTTAAGAAATATCCTAGAATAATGAATTTTATTAATGCTTGAGTTTGTATTTTGTTGATAAAAAATTTTCTATTTTTTGAGAAATGATATTACAACAAAATGGAAACCCATATGACTGTGATGGAATATAATTTATTTCTAAAACATGGAATTTTCTAAGATGATGTGTAAATATCCTTAAATATCATTATCTATAAAAATTATATTTTTTAAAAATTTTTGAACAATTTTTTGAAAAAATTATTATGTAACAATTATCATCAATATTGTTCATTATGAAAAAATATCAATATGAAGGTAATAGAAATAAATATTATGGAAATGAAAATGTTATTTAAAATGGAATAAAAAATGAATCAAATTAGAATATCTAGATTCATTATTAAATTAGAAATTAAATCATGTGTTTGTATCCAAATAAGTCATTTATTTGACAAACTATTGAATTGATGATGAGTCCAAAAAATTTGGGACATTTTATCCTACCTGAATGGAACTATGGCCTTCATTTTTTAATCATTTTGATAATCACATTATAATGGCTGATTTGGAACCCTTACATGGGATGTACTCTTCATGGAATTACATCACACAAATCTCTTAGAGGAATTCATTTCAGAATACAAGTACATGAAACTGCCCTTCCCTAGTATCGAAATCATGATCAACCCTCCACCTTTTTAGAGATATTCATCTTTATTTCTTGGGAATAGATGAAATTGCCTTGTACAAATTAAAATTTCGATACCCTCCCATTCTTCTGAATTCTATATCTTTGATCTGGTGAGTGATCCTTCTCTAAATAAACTTATAGAACACATTCCTTGTAGAATCAGTCTAGTATCAACAACGATTTTCATATCCACTCATTCTACAAATATTCTTGTCTATTTTATGTCCATTTTCCCAAATCACAGAAATTCACTAACATAATTATTCTCCATGTATTTTCCTTATAATAATTAGTTTATTTTTCATTTGAAATTTTCATGTTGTTATACACTACTTCTAGGATTAGTATTTATGAATAATCTGGTCGCTAGTTTGTAAATTGCCCATCATTCCCTAATACTCTTCTTCTATCATAGAGAAAACTAAAAAAATTAAACATCACATTAATAATGTTTCAATCATTTGGATTTATGAAATTAAAATTAAAAATATATTAAATAGTGAGAGAGTATTCAATGAATGATCGAAGTAAATAGTGAACTCCATGTTGTGTTATAGGGGTTGGTTCATGAAAAATACAAGTGGTTTGATTAGGGATAGTGAACAAAAATCAATGGGACCGATTTCATGCATTAAAAGTGCTATGTTCATTAAGGGAGGTATATATGGTTGTTGTAGTTAAATAATTGGGAGATATGAGTTCATGATCCATTATTTCTGAATTGAAATTACATCATCAAGAGGGAAACATCTGATATATCATTAATTTAATGATTGGATTGCTATTTTGAGTTTTAATTATCACCTGATATAACTATATGTAACATAAACAATACAAGTCCATCCACATTAATTTTCATTTATATGTCTAGATATTTTGTTTCCCACTATGTTGTACAAACCATGAGGGTTAGGGGTAGATCTTTTTTATTGGGATCTAACTCAGGGTCCATAAGCCTTCATACACAGTTGTAATGTATACTATCACCGGTGGGGGAAAATAGTAAATATCAATGGATAATTCATGGATTATAGTGAGTTGTGATACATAATCAATAAAATTTCATTAAATTATAAAAAAATTAAGTGAGACATTTCATGTTGTTTAAGGAGTAAAAGATTTGGTATTCTAGTGGTACATCATGATTTTCCCATGAAACACTTACACTATTTACCCAACTCGAGAATACAATTTATATTATATTTATAAGATAAATTTATAGAATTACGAAAAATAATGTTCAAAATGGTAAAATAATATGTTTACAAATGACACATTTAGGTCATGTAATTTCTTATAAGAAATGTTTTTATATATTCCTAAAACAGTTTCAAAATTGGGATTGTATATTGTCCAATGAGAATTATTTTTCTTATATATAAAATTAGTACGTTCATTATAACCATCAATGAAAATTTACATATTTTATTGGGGTGTGAAAAAATAATATATTTTTTAGATGTCGTGTTGTTTTGGGAGTTATTAATAGACGTGATATGGGGTTTGGAACATCCCTTTAGATATATAACGAATATTGTGAAAGCTGACTCTGTTATTAATGATGTTTTATACTCAACCATACACTCTATTTATGGTCCCATAATATTTTTTTGGGGGATTATAAGTCTCTTGTGAAAGATAATTCAAGAGTACCCACATTATAGATAGACTCTTGAACTTTCCAAATCACAAGGCATGATTCCCTTATCATGAGATTTATGTACAAACTCATTTGTAGTGTATTACATGATAAAGTACTCTTTCTTTTTAAGGCTTGAAATTTCATCAATAGATAAACATATTTACATCCAACATGGGAACCTTAAAATTGGTTGTATGAGGTGGTTTTTTTCCACACTCCCTTTTTTAGTTAGAATTAATAGTATAGTATTCCAATAAAACTTAAAAATTAATGTAAAATACAGTGGTTTGTTAATATGTTTATAGAATTTTGAAATGATAATTTAATATAATATATTGTAATACACTCTAAATTATTATAAATTCAATAATATTCAGTACATACCCAACTAACTTATTGTGCGGAAATGATTATGTTATAATGGATGAGTAGTTGGGATACATTATGACTTGTCATTCATTAGATATACTTGTTCACCTTCATGATCCAACATATAATAGGGCTGATGTCAAAGAAATTTTTTTAGAAATTAGATAATATGATAAATCATTTTCTATCATGAGAACCTATCCTTCATGGATTAGAGTCAATATAAATGGGACTCCACTAAACACCTAATATTTATATAAGTAGATTACATCAACTTTATTGACTTAATTTTGGTTATTTACTATTTCTAGAGTCTGATATAATATATTCATATTATTTACTATATGGATCCATATATTTTCACTAAGTGTGTTTATAATCACCCAATAATTATAGTTGTACCCAAATGTGTTGTATAAGAATGATTGTTGAACTATTAAGAGACATTTTTTTCTCAAACAGAGCAATTTTTTCTTCTAAGTAGATAATTCTTGATAATTAATTATGGATCACTGTGGTTCCTGATGGCTTTAGTAATATCTATAAATAGTGATCAATTAATTAATATTAGTTTTAATGAGATGGATGACACATGTATTATGGATAAACTAGATGGGGGATATTTTCATATATACAAATCCATTGATATTTTTCCTCTATAGAGATTTTCCTATCATACGATTTCTCCTATAGAAGTGTTATGGAGTTTAGTAGTTTTTATATATTTAAATAATGTAGATATTTATTTTTTAGCAATTGAAGATATGTTTTTATGGAATTTTTTTATAGTATATTTCCTTCCATATTTGTAATTTCTTTTATGTTTATGTCACTTAATATTAGTCTTGTAGAGGTGGGGTTATAGTGGAACACTATGATTTATGGTAGTCCATCTTATTTTTTGTTGGGTATCAATGTTTCAAAATAACCCTTATAAAAAAGTAAGAAGATTATTATTAAATACCTAAATACCTCCCTTAGTCCCCTAAATTAACATCATAATTATCAATCCATCTGTAGTCTTATAGATCTCATCAAAAAAATAATCATCTTATAATGGTCCAATGATTCATATAGTTATCCACACACTATAAAAAGTATCAGATAATCTAAATCCATGAGACATGAACCATCTATCAATTTAATAATATATCATCTAATACGATACATAAAAGAATCACATTAACAATAAGAATAAACCATACTAATCCCATTAATTTTAAATTAAAAATATTTGTAATGTTACTGATAATAAATAATTATTTCATATCTAGAATTAATTCATAACACAAATATTAAGCATATAAAATGCCCTAATTATTTAGTCTAAAACTACACCAAATTATTTTAAAATAAAAACATCAATCATGGATACTAAAACCACCTTTTTATTATGAGGGTATTATATAAAATGATTAAAATATTAATACATAGATCATCGATTATCATTCTTTAATACATTATGTGAATTCAATTCCTACTCCATCAAAATTTATATTCAAATTTATTAAAATTCCTAAATTTTACTGTCGTATGTAAACCTCTGACACACTAATAATTATCATTATTTTTATAATAAATGTTTCATTTTAGCAGTGAGGTAACCATTGAAAAGTGATGTATTCCAAAATAAAAAAATAACAAAAATCAATTTCTATGGAATAAAAATAGAAACTAATACATATCAGAAGTAATCCCCTTTAATTTATAGATAATTAGTTACCATTTTTTATATTTTGTAGACAACATTAAATTTAGTATAAGGTATACCAATATTTAATGGATATAAACATATAGAATAAAAGTATTTCATATAGAACTATGTATCATACATTGTAATCCACATTCATTATTATAGGAAATTGAAACTAGCACCCAAAAGAGACTGAAATTATTTTGGATAAAATATATTACTATCTAATATTATTTTTCTAAATTCCCTTTGTATGTGTATTAATATATAAATATAATAAATACATTGGTAACATATATTTATCCCATGTTTATACAAGTCATTAATTCTCCTAGAATAACCCTCATTTTTTTAAAATAAATCTCCAAATAAAACTAGACCATTCCTTAAAAAATTCATAATTCCGATCAATTTTCCCACATTTTGGATCACATAAATAGAATAGAGTCCAATACTTAATTATCTAATAATTACATATCTAAAATAAAATAAATATTTATGAAACATTTGGAATACCTTTTTGGAAGATAGTTTTAGTGAAATATATTAAAATATTACCTTCCAAAAAAATTACCTGGATTATCACATGGAAAATTTGCTATTACATTATGTCAGAAACAACACAATATATAACAATTCATCATTGTATTAAATAAATTTTTTCATATAGTATACCCTTCTCGGAACATCTATTACATTACCAATCATCATAACATGGTAAAATTAAAACAAGGTAATTCTTTTGGAAGGTAATATTTTTATATATTTCACCAAAACTATCTTCCAAAAAGGTATTCAGAATGATTCATAAATAATTATCTTATTTTAGATATATAATTATTAAATAATTAATTGTAAACATAAATGATAAAAATCATAGTTCACAGTTTATTATTAGATAAGAGTATGGTTATAATATTGTTTCAAATCAAAATACTTCAAAAAAAATATTAAATAAAAAATCATGGAATAATGATGGATATAGAAATAAAGCACGAATAATAAGAGTTCTTCAATAATCACGAACCATGAGAGTATAAAATTTAATGATAATAATCATGAAACTCATAAATATTATTCAAATATTAAATATAAATTAGTATAAGAAACATTAATTTCATAATAATCACCACCAGTTCTCATACATACAAGAAAAAACATGGTAATTGAAAATAGATTTTATCATGAGACGTAAAACATTAAATAATTCATTAGAGGGAAATATAAAACCCCACTCATCATAATCCATAATTATATTTCCCCATGAAAATCAGTCACATATCACATCCTAAAGAACCCCTTGAAATAAAATTTATTTCATAAAAATTTCCAAATGAATATATATTCCATGTCTATCAGAATTAATACACGTAATGAAAAAGAGATTCATTTAAAAAATCATAATGTACACATGGTATGGAAATGTATTTCACCAAATATAAATAAATGTAACCATAATTAAATGGGTTTAAATGAAATCATGTAACTTTTTTGGTTTATAATATTCAATCAAGATAATAAATCCTATGTTATTTATTCTACACAGATAAATGATATATGGTTAAAGAATCAATTATTTCCATTTACTTAATATTTGTGGAAACCATTCAATAAAAGGATTCATCAGTACAGTATTCACAGAGAAAAGGAATTAGATAAAAAAATTTAGTTAGGAAAAAATGAAAAGGAATAGAAAATAAATTTATGGATCATTTATTCAAATGAGAATATAAATTAATTAAATATTCATTGCAAGAAGGTGGAAGGTTGAAAAATTAACATCAATAGTTCAATAAAGTAAATTTATATCGATGTACACATAGATGAAAAATAATTCTAAAAAATAGTTTAAATTGTATCACTGAATAATGGGTAAAGAATAATATTTTTCATATAGAATCTTAAATTACCTAAATTATAAATATCTAAATATATTGTATTGAAAATAATTTAATACAAATATTATTACAATAAATCCATTTGAATATTAAAATTAATATAGTGGAAAAAACAAAATGGCTTTTGTAAAAACAACTAACATTAATGTACAATAAAACATACATGTCACTTTTAAATATTAATTTTGAAAAAGTAAAGTGAAGAATTTAAAAAAATATTACATCATAATATTCAAAAATTGAGGCTCAAAAATTACATAATGAATCCTATAGGATGTATTTATATTAAGATAAAATGTTGGAAATGAATGCATTGAAATGTTTTAAAACGTTGAACCTAACATTTTTCATGACACACATTGTATAAATAGTAAGAAAAATTTAATAGTATTTAAATATACTACTCATCAAGAGGATAAAGTAACCCCATATAATAAAATATTATTTTGGAGAACCTAATCAATGTATAAAAATTTCTAGAATATTATTGTCTAACACAAAGAATGATATTTCATTAATCAGTATCCTTTACAGCGAACATACTCAATGAATTAAAAAATATTTTAAAATGTATTTATTGGGATGATTAATAAAAAATGAGTGTTTACATAATAATTCTATAAAATAAAATAATGTAACTAGGATATATGATATAAAATTAATATAAAAATAAAAACAATTGAATATAATTTATTTTACAAAAATTTCAGGTGACTGTGGAAACACTTGATTTAACAACATCTATAGAAAATAATAGATTTTTAAGTGTATATTTAGAAAAATAATAGGCAATAATTTCCAGAAAATTCATTTCATGGTAAATAAATAAAAAGTATTATATCATTTAAATAAATCCCCATGATTTATATATATTTATATTACATAAATTTATATTAATATTAAAAACATTAAAAATTATACAAAATTGAGGAATGTATTAGTTTATATTCAATATAAACCTGGAAACATAATCTCTAAACGTGGTGAAAGGTCCTAAATAAATCCCTTAATGATTTTTCCCTTTCATAATAATACCTAAAACATTAATTCGTAACCTAGGTTAAGTAAACATAAGAATGAAGTTGTCTCAAATACTCAGTATGGGTAAACAAGGGATATATGTAATAGTAACATCAAAATAAGTGTACAAGAACAAGACTATAACATTATAATATCATATCATTCATAGCTAATATCATAATCAATAGTTGTGGAATAAATATTAGCATTTAATGAGTCCTGAATCAAAAGGGAATCATGAGAATATTCCAAGATATCATAAAAAATTACTAATACATTGAATTGTGAAAGCCAAATAATTATATAAAATTATTTCCATAGTAGTCACGGATTATATCCATGGCCATTTTACTGGTATGTGTCAACTACCCAAACCATTATTGTGTTTAAGGATTGCTACAAACACCATCTTATTGAATTAAATATTTTACTCAACCTTGTTCACTACCATTCCATCCATGAATTTTTAAACCATGATCACTTCTTATTATGTATATGTATTATTAAACCTTATTCACTATAGTTAAAGTTCTAGTTTATTGAATAGATTTCACCCCACATTCTATATTGGTATTACTGAGTGGATTTTACTATTAACTCTGTCATTTTATTAATAAACTAAGTTCACATCGCAATCCTACCATATATTATAAACCCAAGTGCACTCCATGTTTTAGCCCTATGTTACATAACATAGTTCACTCTTTATTCAAGGCATCTCTTTCTCAGGAGACATAAATCATTAACCAATGTATTGGAGGGATATTTATTTCACACCTATCAATTATAATATCATACATACATGTACCAAAATATCATAACCAATAATCATGTCATTACCCATAAAAAGGGATGGTTTTGATAATCATGATATTATAACCCATGAAATTAAATGGATATCACATATATTCCATCATATTATAACATGGGTATAAGATATAATTTTAATAGTAATTTCATCAAATTAAAACTAATAAAAATTAGTGGGTTTTAGTAGAAAATATGCTATGTAAGGGAAAAAAGTTTCCCAAACATATGACACATGATAGATAAATAGGTTTCATATCCATCATGGAATAAATCAAAAACCATTTAGAAAGAGAATATGAATGATACCATTGGATAAATTCCCTATAACGTTAATATTAACTCCAACAGATGTCATCTTAGATGGGATGATGACTCAATATATTATTTAATACAAATACTTCTTTAGATTGGGTAGAGGAAGACCCATTACATATCTTGAAGGCCCAACACCAACTACCTGAATTCAAGGCTTGAAACCCCATTTTTGGCCCAAAGGACCCCATAGGGTACAGTACTACTATAGTACTTGTGCTTCTACAATACCGTCGCTGCTACAGTATCTGCTACAGCCCTCTGCCACTACAGTGCCACCACTGCAACAGTACATACAATAGTACTGCTACAATACCTGGAAATTCTCCCCTGCCCAGATTTGATCATGGGTTATTTGGATGCTAAGCAGGAGCATGTACCACTTGGGTACAAGCTCATTGGCTTAGATTAAACATAATATTTAAATTTCTTTTAAAAACACAGAGTATTGATAATATCATTTCTTCATTGAGAAATAATTATTGAAACATAAAACCATTTGAAAACCATTTTCATTGAAAATAACCATTAAAACATATGAAGGAAACATGTAGACCTTTTGAAAACCATTTTTATGAAAACACATAAATAAATAATGAATATTTTTTTAAAACCATATTTCTTAAAAATATATAAAAGAAGGTTGAAAAAAGTTTGAAAACATATTTCCATTGAATCATATAAAATATTCTTGAAAAAAAGTAACTTTTTTTCTAGAATTATTTTAAATGAATATTGAAAAAAGTATAAAGATTTATTTTAAAGTCATATAAAACACTTTATGACCATTAGACATTTTAGATAACCATTTTAATTATAACAAACTATAAAATAATTTATTTCAAATATATTATAACAAAAAAATAATATATAATTTTAAAAACATTCAAATTATTCATCAGCGAAATGAAAGTCATGATGGAAGATAAATCTATAGATGAAAAACATCCATTTTTCACTCTAAAATGTTCCAAAAATGGCCTCGATAGGTAAATGAATAAAACAATCTTTTTAAAAATATATTTGGTTTAAATGATAAAAAACATATAATAATGTTTCTTAATGATTATATTATAATTTTTGAAAATTATTATTTTTTTAGAAAATAGTTTTTTGAAAGAACACAAATTACCGAGCAAAGAGAGAGATAAATTCATATTTTCATTAAATACATTATTAATATTTATATTCATTGTTTTTGGAAAATAGTCACAATATATGAATATATATTGAATATCCATAGTATCATAAAACTAATTATATTTCATGATATATGTATAAAAATATTTCATTAATGGAATCATATTCATAAACAGTCCCACAAAAATGATGTGATTATTGCAATATATTCTTACCACATTGGTAACATTGAATCATTATCCCCAGGAGAGAACAACATTACCTGAAGCATAAAATATCATGGAAATAAGAAGATTCATCATAAAAAAATTTATATTCCACCATATATATATCATAGTGAAATATTTGTTCAGAACATGGCATTTGTCTCAATGTTGGAAAATAGAGACAAAATTACATTACCGATTTTCTAAATATTGAACAATAAACCCCCATGAAAGAGTGATCATAAAATGTATGTGTAATTATCCATAAATTTATTTATAATAATAATATAATTAATTAATGGTATTTATATACAACACACAAAATAAATGAGTTTTGAGTAAGGCATAAACCTCAGAGAAATTAGTGTTTGATGAGAAATCCCTAACTGTGTGAGTAACTTTAGAATCATGATCCCCTTGAAATAGTAACATAAGTTTAAATATATAAAATTATTAAATAAATTAAATTAATTAAATTAATTATATGAAATTTCTTTGTTATGTATATAAATCGCATAAAATAAAAGGGTGGTGAATGTATCATCTATCTGATGAATATAAAAAAGTGTGATGAAATTCTAATATTAATTAATTAACATTGGAATCATGTTATATTTTAAATAATAACATAAATTGATTATTTTAATATCATTATATAAAATAAATTCATGATATAACATTTCATATGTGAAGTGCCCAGATCAGTGTGAATCACTGAGAGGGGGAGGGGGTGAATCAGTGATCCTTTAAAACTTTTTACTAATTGATTCTTTATCAATTAAACCACTATGGCTGGTTAAAGCCTCGATCCACTCTTCTTGTATCTCTCATCCTTTCCTCGAGTGATGCAGTAAATGTAAAGGCACAGGACACAAGGATTTACAAGGTTCGGCACCAAAGGCCTACGTCCTTGCCATGTTGGTTATACGCCCCAACATGGTTTCTCCATTATAATCGGTTAGTATTACAATGGTCGATACAGCATCCCACTGTATCTCTCATGAGTCCCACAGGAGGGTCTTTATACTGCGTCCCACAGTGTTACCAGTGTCCCACTGGCCTGCTCCCGAATCCCACTGAAGACTTCTTCCACCCTGAGTCTCACAGGGGGATTCTCCTGGCTCCTCGAGTCACACGAGTAGCTCTTCTTCACTTTATGCTTCTTCAAGTATCTTCAGCAGTCTGGGATAAAGACTGCTGGCCTTGCTTTGTACCTCTGATCACTTGAGTTGATCAGGTCTTCTTGTCTTGCTCAGGATTTATCTCCTTCTTCTCAGGATGACCTGGCTTCTCTCCAACTACTGAATACTCAGACAACTGATATCTTTAACTTCAGTCTGGTCCAGTCTCAGTTCACATCAACTTCATGCACTGAGTGCATGGCTTCTCTGCATCCTCATGCACTGATTGCATGGTCTCTCAAATTCTTCAAGATCCTCTGGTCTTGGTCAACTCAAATGAACACAAGAAGATTTGACTTGTTTACGTGTGCACGTGCATGCATGCATGCATGCACTCTCCTCTTTCTCCTCTTGGTGCAATAAACCCTCAAAGGGTGTAGTCACTTTAAGCACACACATTTTCTTCTTTTCCTTCACACATTTAATTCCTTTTTATTACACACATAAATGTGTGTTATACTTTGTGTGAGTGTCCTTCCTTTTCTTCTTCTAAATGTATACACACTTCTTAGTGCACACACATAGGCTCAGACTTCTTGTCTCTTCTCACACAAAACTTCTTCACTTTGGCACACACTTGATCTTGGCCTTCACACTTGTTAGGCACACACAAATTATATAAATTTTTTCCACATGGGTGCTAGCCTTGGCCTTGTTCTTTATTTACACATACTAATTGATGTAGTCTTCCTCCTTATGCACACACTAGGGCCACGACCTTATCTTGTTCACTTTGCACACAAGGCACTAAGGCCTCGGCCTTCCTCTTGTTTTGCACACTCACAAATGTGGTGGCCACACTCCTTTTGCTTCAAACTTGCCCACGGCCTTCACTTGAATTGCACACACACAAAAAAGTGTGATGGTCTTCACTCTTCAAGAATGCACACACATAAGGTATGGCCTCGGGTTCTCCCTGACACACAAGGAAGGCGCGCAGGGGACTCCTTCGGACCTTGGGTGGCACCGAGATCTTCAGCCGCGCAAGTATGCACGGGGCTTCTTTCTTCGCGAGGCAAAGAGCACTCACGGGACTTCTCTCGAGTTTTTCAGCATGATTTTTGAGAGCCCCGGGTGCTCCTTTTATAGGCAAGGGAGAGGCGGTTCAATCCGCGTGATATAACTTCAAACTCCCGAGATTTTCGGTTCTTCGAGATTTTCCGAAATATTGTTTCTCCTGTGTTTCACGCGGGTTCCCTCTTCTGTTATTTTTATCTTCATGCATGCTTCATTGTATGTGTTCATGGACTTTTTAAAACCCAATCCATGCAAAGCATCAAAACCAAATGGCCTCACACCTTCGGTTGCTTCGGCCGAACTTCAAATTCTCCTCTCGTTGCATGCAAGCCCACTTTTAAGCATGGATAGGTTCAGTTCGTCGAGACGATCCCAATGGACTCTTCGGCTTGATCGGAGATGGCCAGGAACTCGAATTTTGTCATCGGGGAGGCCTCTGGTTCAGCGGGGACGTCGCGGGTGCCTCGGTCGAGCTCGATGTAGGAGACACACCGGGAGCAGTTGGATCGGGCGATCAGATAATCTCAGACGGCCTGGATCAGAATGGGAGCGGCGCGATGAGATTTGCGGCCGAGATCGGGCGCACGATCAATCGTGCGGCCAGGATGCGCTCCCGGGGATTTTTCCGCATCCCACATCGAAACGGAGCGCGGTTTTTCCGCGGCTTTTCAAACTCGCGCTCCCTACAACCGCTCAGTTGAATCCTCTCCCTCCACGGTGCCACCCCGCACCGTGTTCTCTCTGCGGGCGCGCTCTGCGCCCACTCACGCCACTCGGGCGCGCGCTATGCGCCCTCTATGCACACTGACACTCTTCTACGCCCCTTCCGCGCTCCTTCGGGCATTCCCCAGGCACCCATGCGGTGTCTTGGGTGCGCCCTGCCGCCCTGGCTTGCCCCACGGGTTCCCCCATGGGTGTGGTGCCCTAGAGCCCATGCCTTGGGGTTTGAACCCTCAAGGTGCCTTGGCTGGCCATATTTTTTGGCAAAGGCATGAATAAGGACTTTGTCAAATACAAATTTCTCCTATGAGTATAAGCCAGATGCCAGTTCTAAATGCCAAGCCATCTTCAAGCCTTCTTCTAAGACATTTCTTCTCATCTTCTTCTTCATAAGAATTCCTCCATTCCTCTCATTTAATCTTCACTTAGGAGTGAAATTCCTGAAGGTTCATCGTCAACCGAAGCTCCTGAATCAAATAATTCATCAACATTCTTCAATGATCCAATCAGAGATCAGGTTGGATCATCTTCAATTCATCATGCACTAAAAGATAGTGCATGAACTTCTTTCAATCCACATCATCCACTTACCACTTGTGGATGGATCACTTTCAGCTCCTCATGCATTGTCTTTACAATACATGGACATCAAACATTGTTGTAACATTGTATCCAGTTGATACAAGTTCTTTGAACTTATAG
Organism: Viscum album; assembly: GCA_963277665.1. Classification (NCBI taxonomy): domain Eukaryota; kingdom Viridiplantae; phylum Streptophyta; class Magnoliopsida; order Santalales; family Viscaceae; genus Viscum; species Viscum album. The sequence continues at coordinate 1,700,963,077 of OY728163.1, read as the reverse complement.
ATCATCTCAAAAATCGTCAGATATAATGATGCTCCATCATCATTCATTCTTCAAGTGGTGTAACTTAGTATCATCTTGATACAAGTATTGAAACATTAAGATCAGTTATACAATCGTCTGATATCCATAGAGAATGTTTCAACCACAACATCCTATGTCACCTAGTGAATCTCCTAAGTGACATTCACCTTAGTACCATGGCCATTCTCCTTTCCTCACCAACACTATCACATCCTTTTTCATTCACATATTGAAACTCCTTGACATCCATCCATTCATTCCTTGACAACAACATACTCATTGACAACAAATGCAACATAGTGCACTTCAATCTCCCCCTTTGTATTTGTTGTCAATAAACTCTTTCAGCCCATATGAATGGGTCAATATGTGTGCCCAATCTTTTCTCCCCCTTATTGGCAATCAAATGCAATGATGTGGTGTGGTTCTCTTCCAAAAAAAAAATATTCCTCCCTTTGAATAGTATTTTATGGAAATTCAGTAAGAGAGGGATGATGTCACATGTTCTTCTTTAGCAAAGAACCTTTAGTAAATCATCTCTATGTCTACTTGGGCTAACCCGGTGTAGAAAACAAGAGTGATATGACCAAGGAATTCAAACCTGTCCATAATTCTCTACACATGTGAGATCATGCTTAGGGGTTTGAAATTTTTCAGATATAACAATGAATTTTATAAATCTTGCACAACTTCACAAAACTCATTAGAATGTTTAGGTGCAAAGATAAAGCTCCCCCTTTCATTCATTTGTCTTCAATCAATACTCCCCCTTAATTTTCATGATGAATACAATTAAGAAACAAGGGATGAAAGTATGATTGGAATACCTTCACTTTTCTCAAGATGGTATTAATCTAAGAATCCCATCTTCTTCAGATTGGCTCCCCCTCAAGGGGTGCACTCCATTCTGTCCAAACCACTCTTCAGATGAGAATGATCATCATCTTCAATTCCCTGCAATGTTAGAACATGTAAATACCATAAGTATAAGGGAATAAGATGGAACCTCCTTGGTTCATCAATGTGAACAACAAGGTTGAGAAGATTCTCTCAACCGAGATGCCCCATTTTCACCATTCTTCACACTTGCACATTTGATCTTCAATGATGATTGTGCTGGTGTGGATCTCAACACATCTTCATGTGAAATCTTCTTCTTCCCTTTTGCCTTAGCAATTTCCAGAACTTCATCTTCAGCTCTCTGTAGATCTTTGGCATGTTGCAACTGATTTGGCCATATGACTAACAAGTCATTTGGAAGTGAGGCCTCAGTTTTGGAAATCCCACATGGTTCTTTTGATACTGTTAAGCCACCTTTCTTAGGCAACTTATTTTCAACCAATCCCTTCAGCTTCTTCTGGATTGATTTTCTGTTTCAGTGCAGTCTGCCTCTATTGAATTTCATGGCTTCTTTACAAAGATCCATGGTATGGGATTTCTTTCCACAGTAGAAGAATGTTTTCTTCTTGGTGGTCCTTCTGGATGCATCACCCTTCTTGGATTTAGACTCCAAGGACCTCTTTCCCTTTTTCAAAACCTTCTTGAGAGCATCTTCAACTTTCTTTTTGCTTCCCAAGGATTCTTTCTGAGCCAGGTTTTGTGATCTTTTCTTCTTTTGAGCTCTGGATACAGTTGGAGATTGACATGTATCTTTTTGACCACTTTTGCAATCATCCCAGATGTTGTCAAGTAATCCAAATCTATTTGCAGTAAACAGATGTCTTTGGACCTGTGGATGCTGCTTCTTTTCCTCTGGCTTGCTCCCCCTTGGCATGGGCTTGCTTTGTGCTTTGACATTCAGTGGATTGTACCAATAATCCTTTGAACAGTGCCCATACTTATTACAACACCAACACTCACCCACAAATATTGACCTCTTGAGTCCTTCTGATTGTAGGGTACTTTTCTTGACTTGTTGTGCTGTTTCAGGAGAGCTCTCTTTCTTCATCTTCTTCATCCATACTTGTTTGGAATTATTCTTCCATCCTGCACTTTTTGTGGAAACACAATTAGAAGCATTAGTACAAGATGGGATGGATGGTACCTTATTTTTAGAAGAATTTGCCCTTTCATTAGAGGATGTCTTTCTCTTAGAATCATCCTTCTCAAAGCTCACTTGAGTAGCAACATTTCTTCTTTCAGCTGACTGGGAGGCTTCAGCTTTGGGTGATTGCAGATTTTTCAATATCACCTCCAGTTCTAAGCATTTCATATTGAGGGAGTTCTTCTCATCCTCAATAGTTCTTAGCCTTCCTTCCCATTTCTCTTCCAGCTGCTTTATCTGGTCTTTATGCACCTTATTCATTTCAAGCAATGAGTTGTCAAGCTCCTTCACCCTTTTTACTTTGTCATCAAGTTGAGCATCTTTAACAACCATTGATACTCTGTGTAATTTTTCAAGTGCACGGAAAACTTCTTTGACCATTGTCTTAAAGAATTCTTTCTCCGAAAGGCGTCTTTGCAATTCTTCAGTAGTGTCTTCATATCTTTCATTGCAAAGGGAAACAGTTTCATCTTTAGCCTTCACCAGCTTTCTGAGAGTGTTGGTTATGCCAACCCTTTTTGCCAATTGGACTTCCAGAGAATTGGCTTCATCTTCTAGCTGTAATTTTTCTTCTTGAAGATCAAGGAGGCCTGTAACTATACACATTGCCACTTCCTTGGGGACTGTCTTCTGAAGATATTTGATTTCATTTAGAAGATCATTGTTCCTTCCGTCTTTATCACAGCTAGATCAGGCTTCATCAGAAGAATGATAAAAGGAATTGTCATCTGATGTGACTTTCACATTTCTTTCCATAGAAGGAGTTTCTCTGATTGCAACAACCTTCTTCCTCGTCTTCTTTGCCTGCTTCTTCTTTCTATTTTTCTGAGTCTTGGAAGATATCTCCATTTGAGGCTGGTCACTCATTTCCTCAAATCTGCACTCCATAAAGACTCCTTTGGATCTTTTAGAGGTAACCTTCGCTCTGATACCAATTGAAGTGCCCAGATCAGTGTGAATCACTAAGAGGGGGAGGGGGTGAATCATTGATCCTTTAAAACTTTTTACTAATTGATTCTTTATCAATTAAACCTCTATGGCTGGTTAAATCCTCGATCCACTCTTCCTGTATCTCTCAGCCTTTCCTCGAGTGATGTAGTAAATGTAAAGGCACAGGACACAAGGATTTACAAGGTTCGACACCAAAGTCCTACGTCCTTGCCATGTTGGTTATACGCCCCAACATGGTTTCTCCATTATAATCGGTTAGTATTACAATGGTAGATACAACATCCCACTGTATCTCTCCTGAGTCCCACATGAGGGTCTTTATACTGTGTCCCACAGTGTTACCAGAGTCCCACTGGCCTGCTCCTGAATCCCAATGAAGACTTCTTCCTCCCTGAGTCTCACATGGGGCTTCTCCTGGCTCCTCGAGTCACACGAGTAGATCTTCTTCACTTTAATCTTCTTCAAGTATCTTCAGCAGTCAGGGATAATGACTGCTGGCCTTGCTCTGTACCTCTGATCACTTGAGTTGATCAGGTCTTCTTGTCTTGCTCAGGATTTATCTCCTTCTTCTCAGGATGACCTGGCTTCTCTCCAACTACTGAATACTCAGACAACTGATATCTTTAACTTCAGTCTGGTCCATTCTCAGTTCACATCAACTTCATACCCTGAGTGTATGGAATCTCTGCATCCTCATGCACTGATTGCATGGTCTCTCAAAATTCTTCAAGATCCTCTAGTCTTGGTCAACTCAAATGCACACAAGCAGATTTGACTTGTTTACGTGTGCACGTGCATTCATGCATGCATGAACTCTCCTCTTTCTCCTCTTGGTGCAATAAACCCTCAAAGGGTGTAGTCACTTAAAGCACACACCTTTTCTTCTTTTCCTTCACGCGTTTAATTCCTTTTGATTACACACATAAATGTGTGTTATACTTTGTGTGAGTGTCCTTCCTTTTCTTCTTCTAAATGTATACACACTTCTTAGTGCACACACATAGGTTCGGCCTTCTTGTCTCTTTGCACACAAAACTTCTTCACTTTGGCACACACTTGAGCTTGGCCTTCACACTTGTTAGGCACACACAAATTATATAAATTTTGTCCACATGGGTGCTAGCCTTCGCCTTGTTCTTTCTTTGCACATACTACATGATGTAGTCTTCCTCCTTATGCACACACTAGGGCCCCGACCTTCTCTTGTTCACTTTGCACACAAGGCAATAAGGCCTCGGCCTTCCTCTTGTTTTGCACACTCACAAATGTGGTGGCCACACTCCTTTTGCTTCAAACTTGCCCACGGCCTTCACTTGAAATGTACACACACACAAAAGTGTGATGGTCTTCACTCTTCAAGAATGCACACACATAAGGTATGGCCTCGGGTTCTCCCTGACACGCAAGGAAGGCGCGCAGGGGAGTCCTTCGGACCTAGGGTGGCACTAAGATCTTCAGCCGCGCAAGTATGCACGGGGCTTCTTTCATCGCGAGGCAAAGAGCACTCACGGGACTTCTCTCGAGTTTTTCAGCAAGTTTTTGAGAGCCTCAGGTGCTCCTTTTATAGGAAAGGGAGAGGCGGTTCAATCCGCGTGATATAACTTCAAACTCCCGAGATTTTCGGTTCTTCATGATTTTCCAAAATCTTGTTTCTCCTCTGTTTCACGCGGGTTCCCTCTTCTGTTATTTTTATCTTCATGCATGCTTCGTTGAACGTTTGCATGGCCTTTTTAAAACCCAATCCATGCAAAGCTTCAACACTGAATGGCCTCGCACCTTCGGTTGCTTCGGCCGAACTTCAAATTATCCTCTCGTTGCCTGCAAGCCCACTTTTAAGCATGGATAGGTTCAGTGCGTCGAGACGATCTCAATGGACTCTTCGGCTTGATCGGAGATGGCCGGGAACTCGAATTTTGTCGTCGGGGAGGCCTCTGGTTAAGCGGGGACGTCGCGGGTGCCTCGGTCGAGCTCGAGGTCGGAGACACACCGGGAGCCGTTGGATCGGGCGATCAGATAATCTCGGATTGCATGGATCAGAACGGGAGCGGCGCGATGAGATGTGTGGCCGTGATCGGGCGTGCGATCAATCATGCGGCCAGGATGCGCTCCCGGGGATTTTTCCGCGTCCCACATCGAAACGGAGCGCGGTTTTTCCACGACTTTTCAAACTCGCGCTCCCTACAGCCGATCAGTTGAATCCTCTCCCTCCACGGTGCCGCCCCGCACCGTGTTCTCTCTGCGGGCGCGCTCTGTGCCCACTCACGCCACTCGGGCGCGCGCTATGCGCCCTCTATGCACACTGACACTCTTCTACGCCCCTGCCGCGCTCCTTCGGGCGTGCCCCAGGCGACCATGCGGTGTCTTGGGTGCGCCCTGCCGCCCTGGCTTACCCCACGGGTTCCCCCATGGGCGTGGTGCCCTAGTGCCCATGCCTTGGGGTTTGAACCCTCAAGGTGCCTTGGCTGGCCATATTTTTTGGCAAAGGCATGAATAAGGACTTTGTCAAATACAATGTTCTCCTATGAGTATAAGCCAAATGCCAATTCTAAATGCCAATCCATCTTCAAGCCTTCTTCTAAGACATTTCTTCTCATCTTCTTCTTCATAAGAATTCCTCCATTCCTCTCATTTAATCTTAACTTAGGAGGGAAATTCCTGAAGGTTCATCATCAATCGAAGCTCCTGAATCAAATAATTCATCAACATTCTTCAATGATCCAATCAGAGATCAGGTTGGATCATCTTCAATTCATCGTACACTAAGAGATAGTGCATGAACTTCTTTCAATCCACATCATCCACTTACAACTTGTGGATGGATCAATTTCAGCTCCTCATGCATTGTCTTTACAATACATGGACATCAAACATTGTTTTAACATTGTATCCAGTTGATACAAGTTCTTTGAACTTATAGATCAGCTCAACAATCGTCAGATATAATGATGCTCCATCATCATTGATTCTTCAAGTGGTGTAACTTAGTATCATCTTGATACAAGTATTGAAACATTAAGATCAGTTCTACAATCGTCTGATATCCATAGATAATGTTTCAACCACAACATCCTATGTCACTTAGTGAATCTCCTATGTGACATTCACCTTAGTACCATGGCCATTCTCCTTTCCTCACCAACACTATCACATCCTTTGTCATTCACATATTGAAACTCCTTGACATCCATCCATTCATTCCTTGACAACAACATACCACATTGACAACAAATGCAACATATTGAACTTCAATATGGAACTATATACACTACAAAAAATAAATATTTATTGAACATTATTTATGTCTTGCAAAAAATAAAAGTGAGATGAAGAATCCCTTACCTTATATCGTGACATTTTTAATACACATAAAATCCTTTTGTATGATAAATATAGGTTTATAAAACATTTACCAAAAGGCATATTATTTACTCTAATACTATATATTATTCTATTATGTCTTTACACAAAGATTGTGTAAACAATACATTGTAAATGTTATGTTCACGGTAATATCCTCCTTTTTTCATATATATTTTCAAATATTATTCGTGATCCTATAACATAGATAATTATTTAATTTTAAACATAATAAGAAACATGGTATAAATATCATATATATTTAATATATAAATATTTATACTAAATTATAAAATATATAAATATTAATTGAAATTAATTGTTCATTGGGACATTAGGTTATACGTTCGTGTGAATATTGTTTTTGTTTTATTATTGTACTTAATGTAAGAATATAAATGGAATGTATGTATATAAATATATATTATAAATACCTTTTAGTTATTATTTCATATATATCTTATAAATTTTATAAAACCAACCTTATTACATTCCATATAATGTGTGAATGAATCATATCATTTTGAGTATGTTGAAGATCACAGGTCCACAAAAAAAATTCATCATATTTATAAAAAATTGAAAAAATGGAGGAATGTTATATATAATAATTATTTCATAATAAATTCCTCTTAAATATCAAATATATAATATATAAAATTTATTTCCAATCATTATTTACTACATTTAATGGTAGAAAAGGACTAACAAGTGGTGTCAGTTTGTGAGGTGGTAGTTCTTTGTATACAAGAATGATGATGGAATATACCATTTTATGGATGTATATTTTAGTGTAATATTAAACATTTAATAAATGATATTATTATATTCAGTTTATTTGGGTTATTATATAATCATTAAATAAGAGGATTTTAGGGGTACATAATGAAAATAAAACAAAAGTGAATGTTGAATGGTGTTACCTCTTGTCTGGGTAACTTCTCTTTGTTTTTCCCAAAGAGAATTACATGATGGATTAACTAGAAAAAATGAGGTTTATAATATGAAGGTAGGTATTTTGGAAGGATATTTTGGGATATTGTTTTGATTAATATGGGTATTGAGAGGTGTGAGGAATTTATGGGTTTGAATTCCAATTTACATTGGAAGAAGAGTCGTATTCATGTAAATATAACGAGGACACCATTTTTGAGAAGTCATCATTACATAATAAGTATCCAATAATTGTCCGCATTCATTAAAATATGGTTCATGATCTATATAATATCATTGAATTTCTTTTCGGAAAGTGTTTTAGTTATTTGGAATTTTTTTTATTAAAGAATAACCATAATGAATACATGTTGGATCCTTGATCACTATAATTAATTTTATTAACATACAGCAATAAACTTGTAAAAAACACATTAAAATTATTATAAATTTTAAATTATTCGAATAAAACATATATATTTAATACATTTTTAAAAATACTAATCACATATGTGTCAGATATATATTTATAATTATTCCATCAGATGTGCGGCTACAATAGGATTTTAAGTTAAAATTGTTAAATATTCGAGATGTATCACTATCCAATTTCAATGTAAAATTGTATCTAATGACCAAAATTGTGTTAACTAATTTATAATTTGTTGGATTATGTTTTAACAACAAATTTAAATGAAATTTATCAATATAAATAGATTTAATGAAAAATAAATTTCAAAATAAAATTCATTATTCCTCATTATTCATCCAAAAATGATGTAATTTAGAAATATAAAAAAATTATACCTTAGAGAAATTTGAAATTATTTATTCAATAATTTTGTTTATATTAGAAAATTTATATTCTAAAAGTGTCAAAAAATAATTTTTATTATTATTTATAAATGACATAAAATTTACATTATTTGAGAAAATATTGTTCAAAAACATAGAACGGCATTACTAAAAGATATATATTATACTATAAAAATGATTTATTTTTAATAAAACCAATTAAATAATATTTTTAAATTAGTTACTAATATTAATATTTCTAATTTTAATTGCTATGATATAACTTTCTCATTTTAATAATTTAAAAAATTAAAATGTTGTCATGTAGAAACATAGTGTTGTGTGTCGCAGAAGCCAAGATGTTATTTTGGATTGTAAAAGATTATCTTAGTGTATCATATATTTATTTATTAAAATTTTGCAGAGTTAAATGGAATTCAATGTTCACTTCATTATAAATCCAATAATAAATAAAAATTATTACATCAGTTAAAATAGAAAATTTTAAGGCATAATATTTACCAAAAGTAAATGATAACTAGGTTTCCACATAGAAGAATATATGATATGACTAGATAATGGAAAATAACAAAAATTGTAAACAATTATAGATAGTGAAAATGATCATTAAAAACTATAAGGTGAATGATCAATTGAATATTAAGGTCTTCAAAATAATAATAAAATTTTAGGATAAAGATGTACCACAGTTTTACAAAATCAATTATATTAAGATCTTTATTTTTCAATACCTATTTCATAGAGTTAATGAATTTTTTTTCTATACAATTTCAAAATTATATTTATATATTTTGTTCTATTCAATTTCATATGCACAATCTCACCCATTGGTAGTTCCTTTCTCAATTTACACTTCAAATAATACTCTAATAAATAAAAGAAAATATTCTAATCATGAATTACCAATAGTTCATATAAAAGAATGAAAAGGACATTATTTTTACAGGTCCTCTTGGGGTTTGGTAAATGATGAATTTATTGTGGCTATTCTGGACTTTTTATGAGGCAGTAGTTTACCCCGAGCAGCTTCCCCGAACACCATCATTATTCTAGCCAAAATCAAGAACCCATATTCTATCCTCTATTATTGTACAATGTGTTTATGTAATTTCCATTACAAAATCTTTGCCAACATCATCAACTCTTAGTTCTATACTTTCATCCCTCTGTGGGTATCCATAGAAAAAAAAACAGGTTTGTGATGGTCCGCTCCATCCAAGGGGCCATCTCAGTGGCATAGAAGATGATCTAATACCTCAACATCAAACTCACTGAGTAAGCATGGCCATCAAGATGGACATGAAAAATGCTTATACCTGTTTCATGTGGAGTTTAATCACTAGAGACTATTGGTTAGAGTAGAGTACTCAAAATGGGATTAATTGATTATCTATAAAAAAATATTTTAAATATGATTCTTTAAAAAATTTTCGAATTAAAATTATATTCTTTGTGAGTTTGTAGTAAATTTATAAGGGTCATGAATGTTTAGGTACATTCTCCAAAGATTTATTAGTTCCCACAAATATTAATCTAAAAGTGTAATACAAATTTTGAAACTAACCTATCGGTTAAAAATAGTTATAAACACATGAAAAAATAAATATTAATGTACAATTTAGTTTTTTTAAATATCCAATAAAAGTGATTAAAACTAAATGCTAAAAAAACAATGTATATAAACAAAGAGGTTTGGTGTAAAGTTGAGACATAGTCCCCTCCATTTGGTGATAACCTACCACCATGAAATTTTAATTTATATACGAGTTTGATCCCCACCTTAGATTGAGGTTCAAAATATCACACATGCCTATCATGATCAAACTTGACATGTACCGTAGTTATTCATGTGAAAACATCCAACATGTCACCCTCAACCTCTTCCAAAGTAAGTCATGGGAAACATAGGAGGAAATAGAATGAGAGTATTAGGATATAATGTATCCCCCAGTTATGAAAAGGTGTTAATGTGTGTGTGTTATTGACAGATACACACACTGCTCAAAAATGAAAATAAAGCACAAGATAGAGCTAAGGATATAGAAAATGATTAAAATTCTCTGTTTGTAATGTAGTGTAACTCTTGACCCATTAATGTAGTGAAGATGATGTTTGCGTCCTCCTATGGATATTGATGGAAAAACAATATGTCATATCCTCTATAGTCTGGATTACTTGAGTATGAGATTTTCAGATTCCTTGTTTGAAATATGTTCATGTCAACTCAGCAGGATTATTTTTTCCTCCTTGATCCCCAAAATATTATTCCTATATGTTCCTGGGATTTTTCAATGTGTGCTCTAGAGTTATAGGATTTGACAATTTTATTATTTTCTTTCTAAATTTTAGAACCACCATAATGATTCAGTATGTAATTATTGTATACTTATAGGAAATGTAGGCAAAATGATCTCCCTACATGCATGTAAATTGTATTTTCCTTTGAATGTGCTACGGACAATATTAAATAATGTCAGAAACATTAGTTTTTCGAAATATGACTGTTACATATAAATATTTATTAATAAATTAAATAGAGGTTTTATGAAAATCTGTGAGTCATATGTATCAGAGAGTCCATGGAATTGGCCTGTCAGAATCAATGGCTCTCTGTATCAGTTAGTCATTTTAATCAGTATTAGTGACTCTGGGCATTAATGTGTCCTTTCTATCAGGGACAGTGACTCGGGACATCAGTGAGTCATTTTTACTATCGGTTTGTCTGAGAATTAGTGAGTATTCATCGGTGACACATTTTGAACAATTGGTGTGTCAGCCAATAGTGGCTCATCCAGTGGTATTTCTATTACACAGTCGGCGAGTCGTCCAAAGGTTGGTTTCTTGAACTATTAGTGTGACCAATCATCAAATACTTTTCCATCGGTGTGACGTTTGATATATCTATAATTTATGCATCAGTTTCATCATTGATCCTTTAATTATTCAATCAATGACTTTTCCATTAGTGTGGCATTTGTTTCATTGGTATGTCCTCATTATTGAGTCATCCATCAGTGGATCTATAAACCAATCGGTGTCAAGGAAATTGAAAAACATAAAAAATTTATTTATTATACAGATCATCACTAGATGTTGTTATATTCATAAATTTGTATAAATATTAAGTTGTATATATATTGAAAGATAAATATCAGTAAATTATTGTCTTATGAATATGAATTATGCTATGTGACATAATTTATCCATTTAAATATATTCATTGATATGATTAACAATAGATAAAATATAATTTATGAATTATCATGATTTTTAAAATGGCATGAGTAGTGATTATTAAAACAACTATCTCACAAAGGGTCCAATAATATTCCCCTTTTGGATAATCACATGTAAAATAATTAATGAGTTATACAAGATGTTAAGGAATAAATATTACTTGACTTAGCATAGAATTAGTTACTCTGAATTATCAATATAACTATAATGTCTTTCCTTTTATGCTCCTCGATTATTACATCAGAGGATATAACTATAGAAGGTTACTTTAAAGAGAGTTATATCATAGCATTTTCATGCTCCCCATTAGAAAATTTAGATAAGGGTGTGATATATGTATATATTTAGTTGATTACAATCCATTTCTCTATGCCTGATTTCTCCACCTTAGATTAATTATATATTCCATCTATATATTTCAATATCATTCTCCCCCTTTGTGTTTAGAAAAATGTCAAAATAAAGGGAATAAATAAAGACAAATAACTTAGGGAATCTTAAAGCATATAGAAACCAATTTGAGATGGATTAAGGTACAAAGATTTCAATAATAAAAAGATGATCATCAAAAAAAATACAATGCTCGGTCAAATAAATGATCCATAGTTATGTATTGGGATTATTGGAGATCTCATATTGTGTGAAGGGTCTAGAGTGGGTTCAGGAGGTGGTTGGGTGGCTGTAATAATGGATGGTCGAACAAAAACACCATATAAGGTATCACCCATTGGAACATTAGATGCTAGTATTGGTCTTCTCTCTGATAAAAAATGACTCTAAGGCTTCTCCTTGGTCATTGGCCTAATCTGAGATAAGGATTGTGATACTATCATCTGAGTCAAAGGCATGGAAATTTTTCCAATGGAAGCAGCCACTAGGACCAATATTGCTTCAACCTGTACATACATTTAGGGATTCAAAAGATTGATAAAACCATTGAATATTTCACCCCCCATACTGTATATCCATTTAAAAATCAACCATGTTCTCCATGAACATTTCTAAAGTAGGTGTAAATTCCTTCAACTAACTGACTTGCCTCTTGGTGGCCTCTGTCACTGGTGGAATCATAAGATTTTTAACTATGTACTTAATACTGTTATCCAGGTCATGCATAGTATATTTTGCTGAGATATACTTATCCACCATTTCTCTAATATCCTTATTTGTAGTAGATTACTAATTTTTACTCATTCTCACCATGTTATAAACAAGGTGAATGATCCTGTGAACTATAGAATGAGTCTCTATAACATTTTGCACATCCTTGATCTCTTCTCTCATCACAGTCCTCAAGGACTCCATATTGCTATTAAAAGGCCAGGTACCTTTAGATCTAGAGGCAGTAGAAATCATTTTTTCAATATCCTCCTTTCACTTCTTCAAATCTGTACTTTTTATATGTTTAACTAGGTTCTTAAGAACCTCTAAACACCACCAAATGTATTCTTGAAATCATTGGTTAGAGATTCCAATTAATTATTATTTCTCTTCAGGTCCTCTCTCGAGATAATATTATTTCTAATAATGGATTTTGTTTTTTTAATTGGTTAGGATGAATCTTACGAATCACCATTCTAGCAATATTAGTATCACCTGCCTCAAATATACTCATGGATGTAAAGGCTTCATTTTTTACTCCAATAGAGGCTGCCATTGATTCAGGTATATCATCTTTTAATTTCTCAAGATCAGCCTTGGTGACATAGCCACACAGCACTACAGGTAAAATAGGCTCATCAGCAGAAGGTATGAAAGGTGGAGAAGGAGAAATTGGTTCAACATTAACTTATAGAGATGGAGGAGCAGCCAAATCATCATCTATGTCATTATCAATCATGAACAGATTAAATCTTGGATTTCTATTCCAGTCACTAGAACATGTCTTGTCTTATCCCACCAAAGAATCAGTCAAAACTCTTCTTCCATGAGGATATTAATCATCCTCAGTTTCATATTCCTCATCGTTGTGGGCTACATCCAAAACAATATAAAGAGGAACTAGTACTGATTGGACTTTATGATCATGTAGAACACCCACCACTCCATTTACTCAAGCCATTTAAGGCTATACCTCAATCTGAGGCCTATGTGAAATCTGATCCTCAAACTCTTTCTCTTATCCTCCATCCATGATATCATTAAAATTCTATATGATGTCTTGAGTATCAACATCAGGGTGGTCATTGCATTCATCATTTCTTAAATCTCAATCATTATCATGATCAGTACCATCTTGTCCAACATGATCAACAACATCCATCATATTAGCCTCCTCATCTTTTCTATGATGAAATTCTTCACAAGAACTAGATCCATCATGTCTATCATTTAGAAAGACACTCACATGCTAAACATTATCATCCACATCATCATCATCATCATTATCATCATTATCACCATCTATTTCTCTTACTTTACTTCAAATCAAGATACTTCAGTCTCCTCCTCTTCCTCATCCCCCAGGAATGGTTCTCGATAATGTAACACAAAAGGTGTACAGGGAAGTCCATATGACATGTTCTTATGGATTTCTACTATACATAGGTCACTCCTATCATTATCAGGATACCCCTCGTCTCATGGTAGATCTAGGTCAACCTCTTCTTATTCAATAAAATAAACCACCTTCTCACCAGGTTGAATACCATGATCATCCTGATCCCTTGTTCTGGTTGGATGATCTATATTATTTTAATACTCATTTATTTTCTCCTAATTTTCTATCCAACATCTATTCCATGGGTTCCAAAATATCTTAATTATTTTTCTGATATCTTAATATAGGTAGAAGCCACTATAGGTAGTAATCATTTCATCTCCATTATCAACACATCCTAACTACTTAAACATTGCAGAGATTATCATTGTATAGTATTAAAAGGTTTCTTTCTTTAATTGATTGATCATATCTAAAATGTGTACCCTGAGGTACCAAAAAAAATTCACTTTCACCAAATTCTTCAATAGAAAAATCTAGTAAACATTCTAATATCATGCAGCAACAAAATGTCACTTCCTTGGGAATATTCTTTGTTGAATGATCTTAAAAAGTAATATTGCCTCTCCATCCAACACTATAGTTATTTCCCTCCCTGATACCTCTTTCCCAACCAATTATATCAATGAATTTTCATATTAAAATAAATTTGAGGATGGAGTAATATTACCCACATAGTCATTATATATCCATTCATGAGGAATTTCTAAACACTCAGCCCAATCCTTGGAAGAAAAATTAATTTATTTTCCCATCACCATAGACATCATCCTAGCCTGATCATATCCTTCCAAATACACTTTTAGGTTGAGGTATAAGTCATTTACCAGATTGAGATAAAACTCTCTCTTTTTTGTAATCCAGATGATCCACCCTAGATATTCCAAAACACACAGCTAGAGGGACTTACTCAATAAAATCCACTTGGTATAAACTTCCTTCTCAGCAATTACAACACTGATTCCGTATCCTGGCATCACATAACCCACTGCATTTATTGACTTTAATTTTTGATGCATGGACTCTGTTTATTCACTCAGTCCTTTTTCTATCATTTTTGCTGCCAATCTGAATGATTGGGTGTGATGAAGGGAGTCAGAAGGTATATGGATTGAAAGGTTGGGTGAGGGGAAGTAATTGTGAATGTGTGGAAAAAATTACTTTTATCATTTAGGGATCTTAACTCATAAATACATAAAATAGAGTAACCATAAAATAAAATGGAAAAAAACTATGTCATTTTATTTTAAAACTATCATATATAAATATTTACTAAAATATACCAATCGATATTTGTTTTATTCAATTGGAATTTGTCTCACTACATTGATATATGTCAATCAGTTTCATGTTATCGGGTTCAAAAGACTGTTTTCAATCGAACAGTTTCACAAATCGGTTTCACTGATCGATTTTTCTCATTTGTTTCACTAATATGATTTACTGATCGGTTTCACTAATCAGCTTCACTCGAACAGTTTGACAGAAAAACATATTTTTCTAAAGGGATATGATTGGATAGTCTTAATTTATTTATCATTCATAGTTCATGTTTTATGTAGCACATCCTTTAAGAGTTTATGAGTTTAGTGAAATGGTCTGCATGGTGATGCTCATTCCCAATAAACTAAAGAGTTATATCACCTTTTTGATAATGGTTTCTCAAAAAGTTATGTCTTTCATCCGTATGTTTTTTTTATAATGTGACATTTTATTTTTAGTAATTTTTATATCTCTTGTGTTTTCACAATTTATAGTGATTTGTCTGAATTGAAATCCACAATCAAATTATGTGTGTTTCATCCACAAAATTTGTGCACATAAACTACTAGAAGTAATGTACTCTAGTTAAGAAATTGATAATAAAATCATATTTTTCCTTTTTAATAAATCATGAAATTATAGGCATTCCAAAAAAGTGGCATGTTCTAATCATTCTCTTCTTATCTAATTTACACCCTCCCAAGTCAGCATCAGAATAACTGACCAAATCAAATGGTTGTCATCTCAAGTAGAACAATCCGAAGTTAGTTGTTTATTTGAGGTATTTAAAAACTCTTTTAACACTATTTAAATGAGAATTTTTTGAGTTTTATTTTAATCTTTCAAACATACATAGGAAAAAAATGATGTCTGGCCTACTAGAATTTATATACAAAAAAACTCCCAATAATTCTTCTATATGTTTTTTTATCAATAGATTTCTCATTTTCATCAAGATCTAAATTAGATATAGAACCCAACAGTGTTTCTCGACACTTAATTCCATAAAAATCCATATATTTTCAAAATATCATTAGTATATATACATTGATTTATAATAATACCTTCTTTGTTTTGAAATATCTGACATCTAAGAGAATATTTTAGTTCTACCGTCAAACTCATTTCAAACTCATATTGCATAATTTTAAAAAAACGTTACATAATGAATTTTTAGAAGATCCAATGATAATATCATCTGCATGTAATTGAGATATTAAAACATATTTATAAATTATTTTTATAAAAAAAGTGGGATCTACAACTCCTGTTCTAAAACATTTATAATTATAATGGTTACATTGTAATGCCCCGACCCCAGTTACACAGAGTCGGTGAATTATTACAAAATATTGGCATGATAAAAAAAGATCAAGTCTCTAAAGACCAATTAGTTTAGTAGCCTTGAAATTAATAGGTACATTCATAAAGTTTACATTACATATTCAAATGAAAAACTACAACAACATCTTGTCTCCATAGACCACACTCAAATCCCCTCATACTATCCCTGCAGGTCATTCATAAAATAATTCTTCACATCTTGAGAAAAATAAAACAAAGAAAGGAGTGATCTCATATGACCATTAAGGATAAGAATATAGCAAAAACTTTCATTAATAAGCATGAAAATTTAAAGCAATGTATAACTAAAACAAAAGCCTTTTATAATTGAAATTCAGTATAATATGGCAGAAATAAAATGAAATGATGACATTTAATTATTCACATGGATATTCTACTATTTTAATAATCACATGCAATATCAATAACCACCTTCATAATGATGGAATGGATAATACCAGACTATCATTACCACATAGTCAAGGCCTTGTGCCAAGACTACAAATAAGATTTTATCAAGGCCTTATTCCAAGACACTAGTTTGTCTCATGAGACCTACCAATGCATAAAGGAGCTATATCGGTCTCCTCCCATCACTTATTATGTCCAATGCATTCCTCATATGAACAGGTTTAAACATAACATAAACATTCGTATTAAAACTAGCATACGAAATGTCAATACTTTTTCCCTAAACCATGAATGGTGTAAAAATAAACATCCACAGTCAAACATATCAAAAAACCATCGATACAATATGGATGTTTTTTATTGTAATAAATCAACTTAAAATAATCGTAAAATCCATCAAAGGATGTTGACATAGATGAAACCAATACTATTTTAGAGAAATATCTCTTTTTTAAATCATTTAAAAGTCATGTAATTATAAAATAAAACATTTACTTTGAAAATATCTTTATAAACATGTAAGGGAAGCTTCGAAGATTTTATAATGGAATAAAAAAGTAGCACCCTCTTTATAAGTTAAAAGAAGACATTCTTACAATAATATTGTCAAAAAGGATAAAAATGTCCTTGACTGGAAAATGATAGAATGATTCCTTTATAAACTTCTTATAAAAATTCAAACAAGGGTATAAATGAATTTAACTCATAGTATGTAAAATAGTAAGAATTATTTTAAAAACATTTTTAAGAAACATGGATGTGGATGATAAAGAGGTCCTTGTAGATAATTATGTATAAACAACCTCGAATAATTAAGAGATTGTGAAATAAACCCTTACCTTGTACTTCCTAGGTTGAGGGTAGGTTACCATATTGTATAATTGGGAAATAATTGTTATTAAATTATACAATAATCATATACAATAATATGAAATCATATATGATCTTTTAACATTGATTTGCTAATAATATCATAGTATTATCGTCGTTTCGGGTGTTCACATACTCATTTTCTTTTATATGTTTCGTTACATATGTCGTGATTGTTATCCATAGGTTTTATCTTATTCATATCTAGAATTATATGAAGTCATTAAAAATTAATTTTTATCATCAAATGTGAATTATAATTTAATTGATATGATGGGAAATGAATCTCATCATGTTCGTGGAGATGGTAGTCCGTACAAACGCACGAGCGAAAATACCATTTTTTTGATATTAAAATAATATATAATTGGATGGTATATCATATATACATAATAATTATCATGTTTTATTTATTATTTAAATCAATTACACTACATTGTCATACACATCCAAATAATAAAGTCTTGAATAACATTACACCACGACGTGGAGATTGAAAGCCGTACGTACGCACATATGGTGAAATTTCATTCAAAGGATGGATAGAATAATGAATAAATTTGTAACATATTTATAATTACATCACAATATATAGAATATAATGGATTTATTATTTTGGAATTGATATAACAATGAAATAAGATTTGGAAGAAGAAAGGAACTTGAATGAGGGTGGTGAAATAATTACCTCTACTTCGGGATCTTCATTTTGATTTGAACCAAAGGGATCTATAGGATGTTTTTTTGATCAAACTAAGGACTCTAGGTTGTATTGAGGGAGGATTAGAGAATATTTGGGTAGTTTTTGGCTGAGCCAAAAGGATTTTAATGTATGGATTTGAGATAAGAGGGAGTGCCATTTTATAAGAGGAGTGAGGGGCACCTTAGGAAAAACATAAAATTTTATTTTTTAATACATTCATATACAGTTTATAATGGATCCAAAGAGACTTATATGGAGGATAAGGTATGTATGGGTATAAATCCATTCAACCAATCGGTTTTAGATAGTTTTGGGTCACTATATTAACATTATCTTTTAGTTTTAACTCTTAGTTAATTAGTTTGACTTTTACCATGACTCTTTGTATTTTATTATTATATGTTTAATAAAATTATATATACTTCCAAGATAACCCCAAGTGATTCATTAATGATACACCAATCATTATATAAGTCCTTTGGTCGATCCTTATATTTTTAGGAATAGAATATGAATTAATAATATAATAATTGTTTTAAAATATCTTTTTTGTAAATTTTGACACTATTTAATAATTGATTTTTCTAAATTCATAACAGTATTATTACTTCGAAAACAATTCATCTATCCAACCCTAATTTTTTATATTAACCTATAAAATTAGTGTAATTCTTATAATGTCTCAATGTACATTTAATTTGATATATATAATATCAATTATTTTAATATTTCATTAATTAGGTAATTACTGTATCACCATTAAATCATAAATAAATTGAATTATATAATGTCTAGAAATTATATAAAAAATATCATTTTGTAGGAAATATTTTTATCTTACTAATTAATACTTATAATTTTATTTTTATTATGTATATACCTCTATTAAAAATGTTTTAGTTATTTAAATTTTCTTTTATCTCTTTTATCACTTCATTAATTTAAATAACAATAAATGTCCTAATTTAATCCAAGTGGACCAAAGAGGATCATATTTTATTCCAAACAATGTTTTTGGTTGAATTATAAATAAAAAATATAATTATGACATGTGTTAGGTTAATAGCAATATAAATTTTACCCTTAATTACATTATTTACATTTAATCGTGGTAAATAAAAGTAAAAAGTTATTATTCACTAAAAATTATTTTTATCTTATTGAACCAAATTTTAATCCTTGATATTAACTGTGACTCTCGGATTTTTGAAATTACACTCACAGAAGAGGCCAAACAATGTTTTATGTATATTTTCCAATTCTCCTAGGAGACGGGTAAAAGACAATGAAAAGTTCAATAAAATTCTCATATTTCTAAAATTATTTCAAAATGACTTTAATGAATTACATTGAACATATAGAGGTATTTTGTATCTATTGTGAACAAAAATAAATCTAAATAAAGAAATAAGTATTAATATAAAAATTTGTTTTTAAACTATAACTCGATGTTTTTCTGTATTCATCAAAAACATGAAAGTTTTCAGAAAAAATACCAAAATTTCACCCTAGGCTAATTTCAATATACGGAATGTAAAAATAAATTGTATTTTGAAAGATGAAATTTATAAAATTTCAAAAATTGGGTATTAGTATTCATAACGTCTATATTGATTGGTTTTGGTGTGTTGTAACTCAATGATGCATACAACACACGCTACATTATTATTCAAAGAGAAGCGTACCATGGAAGTTTGGGGTGTTACATTCTCCCCTCCTTAAAATAATTTATTTCTCGAAATTTCTAGAATATTACTTCATAAAAAGGCTCAGGTGGTTCTTCATCATATGTTCCTCAGGTTCCCACGTTTCCTCTTCCATTTTATAGTTTCTCCATTGATATTTTACCAGACGAATCGTCTAGTTTCTCAACACTTGTTCTCTAGTATCAATAATCTTGACTATCTCTTCGCAATAAGATAGATTTGGTTCTACTTCAACATCCTCATAAGTGAGTACATACATTATGTTAGGAATGTATTTTCTCAAAAGTGATACGTGAAACACATCGTGAACATGGGAGAGATTTGGCGGCCTTGACAAACGGTAAGCTACAACCCTAATTCGTTCTACAATTTCTAAATGTCCGATGTACCTATGCCTCAATTTACGTTTCTTACTGAAACGTATAACACCATTCCATGGAGACACCTTCAAGAAAACATGATCTCCTACATGAAATTCCAAATCCTTCCTTCAGTTGTCAGCATAGCTCTTCTACCTACTTTGAGCTTCTTTGATATAGTTCTGGATTACCATCACTTTTTCCATCGTTTCCTCCACCTGTTCTGGGCCTACGAGTTTTTTCTTTTACCAACATCTTCCCAACAGGTTTCTTTGCGACATCTCTTTTTGTATAATTCTTCACAAGGTCTCATCTGAATACTTGAATGGAAGCTATTGTTATAGTAAAATTCTACCATAGGTAAATATTGATCCCACATATCCTGAAAGTCAAGTGAGCAAGATATCAACATGTCTTCTAAGAGTATTCTGGATAATGTGAAAATGAATTTTATGATCTTCATATATTTTGGAGTATACCATGATATCATCAATAAATACAACCAAAAAATCATCGAGATATTACTTGAAAACTCTATAAATAAGATCAATGAATACAGAGGGTGTTGTAGTCATCCCAAAAGGCATTACTGTAAACTCGTAATGCTTGTACCTAGTTCAAAATGTTGTATTCGGAATGTATTCCTTCTTCCAACACTACTTGTGGTATCCAAATTGAAGGTCAATATTTGAAAATTATTGAGCTGCATGCAGATGGTCAAATAAATCATCAATAAGAGGTATGTGACACTTGTTCTTTATTGTTATAGAATTGATTTCCATTTAGTTGATACATAACCTCATAGATCCATCATTCATTATAACAAAAATGAAAGAGGCTCCCCATGGAGATACACTAGGGAGAATAAATCCCTTATTATTCAATTCCTCTAGTTGTTTCTTTGTTTCAAATAATTCCACACTGGCCATTCCATAAGGGGTCTTCAATATGGGCCTTGATCCCGAAATTAAATCAATAGAAAACTGAATTTCTTATTCTGGAGGATGTCTATATAAATCATCTGGAAACACATGTACATATTCTTTAAAAATAGCTACATCCTCTATTTGAATTATCATTTCCTTAAACATAGTTATTTCACTTTCTTCCTCCCAGATAAATGAATTTAGTTGAGTTACTAGGGGTTGATCTAGATAAGAATTGTGTGGTGATGAATTTTCTTTAAATATATGATGTTCTTTTTCATCATCATCAATATTCATAACCACTTTCTTCTTAAAATAAATCTTCAAAACATCATTAGAAAGCCAATCCATGTTGAGGATTTCATCATATTCAATCAGGGGTATGATGATGAGATCACTAGATAAAGAACATTGATGTTCTCTAATGGGTATTGATTCACAAAATGTTGTTGTAATGATACTTCCCTTAGGAGTTTTGACTGACAACTCCCGTGTTAAATCAAATTGGAAATATCTAATTTTCATTGAAAACTAGGAAGATATGGAACAATTCAATGATCCAGAATCGAGTAATGCATTTTCAAAACTTGAGGAAACCATTAAATTTCTTACCACCATGTCTTTCAATGCTTTTACCTCAGCAGTAGTGATAGAATAAGCTTGACATTGATCCCTTGGCCTCTTCTGATACATGATCCCCTAATTCATATGACATTCATTTAAAGAATGTCCCATCTCCTTGAAATTGTAGCATTGAACATTAGTAGCTTCTTTCTTCCCCTTGCAATCACAAGCTTGGTGGCCTTTTTCACCAAAATTGTAAAAGAATCACATTCCCTTCAAGCAAGTACATGGGTGTTTCTTCCCACATTTTCTACTGGTTGGATATTTAGAACATCCCTTATTCCCTTTATTTCCATTCCTAGAGTGATTGGAAGATCACTTCTTATCTTTATTTTCTTTAAAGTCATAATACTTAGAGAATTATTTTCTGTCTTGATAGCACATGAGAAAATATCTGTGTACGATGAGAATGATTGTGAGACTAATGATTGACGGAGAAATGGTTTAATCCCATCACATAAACAACCAATCTTACTCCTTGGGTTATGTATATAATATGCTACATTCCTCCCTAACCTGGTAATGTTACCCTCACACATTGCGACATTATCATCCTCCTTTTTCCTCAAACTTAGAAATTGATTTTTCATATATACTCAATGGTCTTGAATAAAGTATTTTTCTAAGAAATGCTCTTTAAATTCCCTACATTCCATATATGATATTTCATCATCTTCCTTTGTGTTTTGAATCTATGACCACCACTGATCAACATCTCCAGTGAGGCGGTAAACTACCATGATATATTTTTCCCTTTCACTACTCCCCAAGGAATGGAATATTTTCTCTAAGGAATTTAACCATTTCCCAGCCACTAATGGATTTTTAATCCCATTTAATATTGGTGGATGATTCCTCACGAATCGGTCTAACACTGATCCTCCAAATTTTGGATCACAGTGCTCCATACGGGTAAGGTTATTATTCATAACCTGTGTGAGTTATCCCAGTATACGTGATAAGCTGATCAGCACCAGTTGTATCACCAGCACCACTATAATTATATTGTGTAGGAGAGAAATCCCTACATGGAGTGTGTGCATTGATTATGTTTCCATTCCTTCTACTAGGTGCCATTTCTAAACAATGGCATAAACTAGATCAGTTTATGAATTGAAATACATAATTACAAACTTGTAAAACACATGACATAAATAGAACAGTTTACGGATATAATCCTTAATCAATAAAATGTTTTGTTTAGGAATTATTTACTCATAAACCCTCCATAATTTTTTGTAAGGAAAATGAGAATTATCTTAAGCATATCCCCTTAGGATTGTCATAACCAAGAGTGAAACAAGGCCAATTGTCGTGCACCTGTTCCAGTTCGATTCTACCTCAAAGCGGTGCATTCAGGTTTTACCCCTTGGTACATCTGTGCCAGAGCCACCTCTACATGCTCATATCTAGACAAGGATGTGTTGCTCAGAAAACTCACAAACTCTCTACAATGCTAAAATTCTAGGAAGTTATTCTAAACTAATCCTCAAAGTCTATATTAGATCTATGTGCTCCAATTAGTGTTTATAAAATTTAGCTTGCAAGATTTGTATTAAACATCCTCTAATACCAATTGTAATGCCCCGACCCCAGTTACCAAGAGTTGGTGCATTATTACATAATATTGGCACGATCACAAAAGATCAAGTCTCGAAATACCGAATAGTTTTGTAGCCTTGGAATCACTAGAGACATTCATAAAGTTTACATTACATCATTTAATATAAAATTACAACGACATCTTGTCTCCATATAACACACTCATATCCCCACATAATATCCCTACAGGTAATTCATAATATATGTCTTCACATCTTGGGGAAAAAACATAGAAAGGGGTGAGCTCAGATGCCCAGTAAGGATAACAATATAGTTGAAACTTTCATAAATAAGCATAAACATTTAAGGTAATGTGTAACAAAAAAATCCATTTAAACTTGTAATTCAGCATAATATGGCAGAAATAAAATGAAATAATTCCATTTAATTATTCACATGGATATACTACTATTTGAATAAACACTTTCTATATCAATAACCACATTAATAATGATGGAATGCATAATGCAATACTATCATAACCACATAGTTAGGGCCTTGTGCCATGACTTCAAATAAGATTTTGTTAAGGCCTTGTTCCAAGACACTAGTTTGTCTCATGGGACCTACTGAAGAATTGAGGAGCTACATCGAGCTCCACCCGTCACTTATTATGTCCAATGTGTTCCTCATTTCCACAGGTTTAAACAAAACATAAATATTCATATTAAAACTAGCATACAAAATTTCAATGTTTTATCCATAAACCATGACTGGTATAAAAAAACATCCACACTCAAACATATCACAAAACCTTCAATACAATATTGAATTTTTTTATCATAATAAATTGACTTTAAATAAGTTATAAATTCATCAAAGGATGTTAACATAGATGAAATCAAAACTATTTGAGAGAAATATTTATTTTTTTTTAATCATTTAAAAGCCACAAAATTATAAAATAAAACATTTACTTTTAAAGTATCCTCATATCCTTTTAAGGGATGCTTCGAAGATATTATAATTGTAGAAAATAGCTGCCCCTGTCGTATAACATCAAAAATGTCATTCTTACATTAATTCTGTCGAAAAGGTTAAAAGGACCTTGTTTGGAAAATGACAGAAATATTCCTTTATAAAATTCTTATAAAAATTCAAAAAAGGGTATAAATTACTTTAACCCATTATATGTAAAATAGTATGAATGATTTGAAATAAATTTTTTAGAATCATGGATGTGGATGATAAAGAGGTCCGATAAGATAATTACGTACAAACAACCTGGAATAATAAAGAGATTGAGAAATAATCTCTTACCATGAACTTTTCCTTGTTCGAGTGTAGGTTAAACTCATGTATAATGGTGAAATAATTTTTATTACCTTATACAATAATCATATACATTAATATGACATCATATACGATCTTTTAACATTGCTTTGATAATAATTTCTTAGTATTATCATCGTTTTGAGTGTTCAATTACTCGTTTTCATTCATATGTTTTGTTACATATGTCATGCTTTTTATCCATAGGATCTATCATATTCATATCCAGAATTATATAATGTCCTTAAACATTATTTTTTATCATCAAATGAGAATTATACTTTAATGGATACGATGTGGGAATGAATCTCATCGCAATTTTGGAGACGGTAGTCTGTACATACGCACGTGAGACAATATCATTATTTTGATATTAAAATAAAATATAATAGGATGATATATCATATATACAGAATAAATATCATGTTATATTTAATATTTACATCAATTACACATCATTGTAAAACCCATCCAAATCCTAATTTTTTGAATAACAGTTACACCATGACGTGGATACGGTAAGTCGTACGTACGCATGTATGGTGACATGTCATTCTATGGATGGATAGAATACTGAATATGGTTGTACCATATTTATAATAACATCACATTATATAGAAGATACTGGTGTTATTATTTTAGAATGTAAATAACAATGAAAAAATAAGAGCAAGAAGAAATGAACTTGAAAGAGGGTGGGGAAATCATTACCTCTTCTTCGGGTTATTCATTTTGATTTGATCCAAAGGGATCCTTAGTTTTCCTTTATAATAATACTAAGGCCTCTAGGATGAATTTATGGATTTTGAGAGAATATTTGGGCCGGTGTTGGCCATGTCAAAAGGCATTGAATGTATGAATTTGAGAGAAGAGTGAGTTCCCTATTATAACATGGGTGATGGGAACATTAGGAAAGACTTAAAATATTATTTTATAATATATTTAAATATTGTTTATAATGTTGAGTCAAAAGTCCTCTTTTGAATTTTATATGTTTTTTGGAAATCACAAATGTCTTTTACTATACCGATCATACTGATCATGCTGATCATACTAACCATACTGATCGTACTGATCATGTTGATCATACTGAACATGCAGATTGTACAGACATGCTGATTGTACTGACGATGCTAATTGTACTAACCATGCTGATCGTACTTACCATGCTGATCATACTGACCATGCTGATCGTAATGACTATAATTATCATACTGACTCTAGTAATTGTATTGACCATATCGTACCGAGTTTTATTAATCACACTCAGTTTGTATTGTATCAATAATTTCCACTAAGTAATACTTATAGTACTCATACTTTACATTCATTACTTACTTGTTTTGGTCATTTATCAAAAACACATGTCTCATATTAATCGTACTCATGTGTATCATCTTTATATATCTTTTGTTTTAACCAAAACTATGTTGTGGAGTTAGTTATAAACTAATCAAAACAATGTCATGTTTTCTATTTCAATATGACCGTTTTAATGTCAGCTGTCCCAGTCCCTCCGTGTTTTCTAGAGAAATATGACTGATGGAGGAAATATGACTGTTGGGACCAGAGGCCTATAAATAGGAGGTCATTTTATGCAACAAATAAATGTGTGTGAGACTGATCATTTTGTGATATCATGTTCTAGGGAGAGATACTGTGACTTTTCTCCTGCTTCATGCGAAAGACATGAAACTACAAAACGTGAACAACTCATTCTTAGTTTTTGTATTTCTATATGTGATAAATTAGTGCTTTGTGTAACCGATCATCATATCGATTGATTTCAAGTGACTGAAAGATATAAGTTTTTATTACCTACAAAATCGAGGGCTGCAAGGGATAGGCAGAATGATGAACTGATCATTGTATTGAGGGATACTGGGGATAGGTAGATAGACGAACCAATCATCGTATCGAGGGCTTCCAGGGATAGGCAGACAAACATACCAATCATCGTATCAAAGGCTTACCAAGGTGTTGGTAAGATAGACCTATTATCCTAGGGAAAAGGATAGCCCTTCTCTTTGGTTCAAAATAATTGTAATACTTTTACATTTCCATTGCTATTTTTTTTAAGAATTGAAATTGTATTGTTTACCTATCTTCATTCTATATTCATTTGTAATTGTTTCAATTACATTCATACTATTACATATTTAATTGATTGATTCTATACACATTATGGTAGAATCCTTCACTATTGTATTACACTGATTTTTGTATTCATCTTGTATACAATTTCTTTACTTTTCTTATAGTATTACATCATATCATACCTTTATATTCAATACAATTGTGGTTGTTTGTTTTTGTTGTGAATTGTATTAGTTTAATATCATTTAAACTAATTTATTAAGTATTTAAACAACGTTTTTAAACCTACAATTAACCCCCCCTCCTGTATTGTTCCATATAATATACATATACATCTACATATTCGATCAGACAATTGGTTTTATAGGATGTTTCCACTGATTTGTATTACTAGCTCTATTGCTTCCTAATTTCAGTTTCAACTATTTACTACACTAACGTGTGGAGTGGAAATTATTTTGTTTTATTATATGGTAGGAAGAATTATGGTGTCAATTGGAAATAAAAATCCTTATAGACCACCAATCATAGATGAGAGTGATTATGAGTACTGGAGAGATCGAATGAAGACATTTGTGATCAATACTGGTGTAAAAAAATTTATTATGCTTACTCGAGGATACAAAATCCCTGGCAATTATGTTAGTACTTTCACTAACCAAGAGAATCAAGAATATCACCTGAATTACAAGGTACGAAATACTTTATTATGTTCTATGACCAGGAATATATACAACCAGATATCTTCTTGTGATGCTGCCAACTATATTTGGAAGAAATTGGATGTCACACATTTTGGTACATCCAAGGTTATAGAAACAAAAAGATCAATGCTTCGAGCAGAGTATAATGGATTTTTTCCCCTTATAGAGAGCCGATATGTAAAGTGCAACAATGATTCATGACAATTGTCAACAATTTACAATATATGGGACAAAAGGTCTTTATTATGAATCTATTTTTGAAAAAATTATTAATATAATGCCAAATGAATGGGAGTAAAAAAAGGACACCTATTGATGAAAATAGAAAAGTTTCTCATATTACTCGTAATGAACTATTTGGAACTCTTCTACATCATGAGACAAGAATGAAGAGAGATGTGGATTTCAATAAGAAGAAAAATGGAAATGGAAGTGTAGCTTTTACCACTACATCTAAAGCTAAAGCACCAGAAAGGATTACAAGATCCAATGCTAAGAATGTTGTTATGTCTAATTCAATTTATTGTGATCTTTCAGATAATGATTTATCCAATCTTGCTTGAAGGATGAACAAGATTGTGGGAATGAATGACTTCCAATATAGATTCAAAAAGAAATATAGGACATGCAAGAAAGATTCAGAGTTAACATGTAATGAATGTAAGAATGTCGGACATATAAGGCCTGATTGTTTTTACTGAAGAGAAAATACAGAAAGGAGAAACATTCTGAAGGGAATAAGAATAATAATTACAAGACAAAGATGAAGTAAATCATAAAGTCAAATGATACTTGGAGTGCAAGTGGTAGCGAGTCATCAGATAATTCTTTAGAATATGAATCCTCCGGACAAAGGAATATTGTACTTATTTCCAGATTACCAATTAAAGATCATTTTCTCATGGCTAAGGTACACAATGCTGAATCTATTACAAATATTTCTTTAAAATCAAATTATACTGATGATAAATATTATTAATCATTAATTTACGAGTCTTCATCATCAGAAGATGATACATTACCTTCTTTCGAAGAAGTATCTAGGTTTGCTAAATTGCTTGAGAATGATAATTATAAACTCAAGAAAAAGCGTGATAAAGAAAATTCTAAAATTTCGATTTTAACTGAAGAAGTATAAGATCTTTCTAAGAATCCTGATGCAAAAACTTCTAAATTTGAATGTATTATAAAACCCCTTGAGATAGTGAAATCTGACAAGGATAAACTTTCTAAGGCTCTTGAAAATGTAATTTCTAAGAAAAATGTTTTAGAGCCTAAATCTAGTTCAAAATCAATTGCTTTGGAGGATAAGAACTTATTATTGAAACTAAAATCACAAATCTTTTCCTTGAAAAAATGTTTCTCAAACATTGCTTATGGAATGGAAAACTTTGATAAAATGTATTCCCAAATTACACATTTGAAGAATCATTATGGTATTGGTTATACTCATCCTAAACAAATTTTTAGTACTAACTATTTTGTTCCTCAAAATACCCCTTTTTTCTCTAAGTGTAAATATGGTGGACACTGGAAAAAGAAATTTTTCTCTTAATAGAACTGAGTCTTTAGGATTTCATAAAGCTCATTTTGCAATAGAAAAGTGGATTCCTAAAATTATTTTATCTAAACCTTCTGGACCCAAACAGGTTTGGATTCCGAAAAACTAATTGTTTCTTTTCTAGGAAAATAAGAAGTGTATCAACAAGAATATTTTGTACATGGATAGTGGTTGTTCTCGACACATGATGGGAAATAAATAATTCTTTGAAAAGATCATCGAAACAAAAGGTTTATAGGTTACCTTCGGAGATAATGGTCAAGGGAAAATTGTTGCAATATGTAATATTTTTTTCATGGTAAAGTCCTTATCTCAAATGTTTTTTTGTTAATGTTCATAGGCACATTCTCATCAGCATATGCCAATTATGTGATGAAGGATACCTTGTGAATTTTAGGAATGATAAATGTCTAGTTCACAATTACAAGGATGTGTTCATTATATCTACCCATAGGCAAGAGAATGTATAAACTATTAACCTAGATGACCTTAGGAGCCAAACTTTTCCCTGATTAAATGCGATAGAAGACCAATCATGGCTATGGCATAGAAGACTAGGACACTGCATCCTAAGAAACCTTTGTAAACATTCTATGAAAATACTTGTGAAGGGACTTGCAGATTTTAGATATGATTCTTCAAAAGTCTTTGATACTTGACAATCTGGAAAGGAACATAAAAATAGCTTTAAATCAATCAATGAAGTTTCAAATTCTAATGGATTATAGCTAGTGCATATGGATCTTTTTGGTCTTTCACAAACTAGAAGAATTGGAGGAAAATACTATGTATTTGTTTTAGTTGACGACTTTACTAGATTTACATGGGTCAATTTTCTAACAATGAAATCTGAAGCCTTTTCCTATTTCAAAACTTTTAGAGCCCAAGTTAAAAATGGGAAAAACCTACCATTGATAATTATTCATAGTGATCATAGTGGTGAATTTCGAAATTCTGATTTTGAATTCTTTTGTAGTAAAAAAGGTATTACTCAATATTTCATAGCTCCATAAACTCCTTAGAAAAATGGTGTTGTTGAAATAAGAAATTGTATTCTTTAGGAAATGACTAGAACCATGATGAGTGAATACTCAATTTCTATGCACATTTGGGATAATGTTGTTAGTACTCCCTGTTATACTATAAATTGTGTTTTAACGGGACCGTTTCTTAATAAAACACCTTATGAATTATGGACTAGCGGAAAACCTAAAGATTCATACTTCAATGTTTTCTGATGAAAAGTATTAATTTTGAATACTAAAGAGAATCATCACAAAATTTCACCAAAATATGATGAAGGAATCTTTCTATTGTCTTCTACAATTTATAAGGCTTATAGAGTTTTCAATAAAAACACTTATACTGTTGAAGAAACAATGCATGTTAAATTTAATGAAACTAATCCTTTTTTTTTCAAAAAATCCAATCCTACATCTTCAGATGTGTTTTCTAAAAATGTTTATCAACCACTATTAGTGGATTCTTCTGACATGGAAAATGTTCAAGAAAGTATTCATGAAACTTTTACCCCAGAAGAATTTCTACCATACGATGATGAACAGGTTTTACAAAACCCAAATCAATTGTTTCTTAGGAATCATCCCAGTGATAATATTGTTGGTGATGTAAATCAACCTGTAAGGACCAGAAATTCCATGAGAAATGAAATAGAACATCTTTCTTATCATTCCTAATTTAAACCTAAAAATCCAAGTGAGACCTTAGGTGATGAAGATTAGATTAAAGCAATGCAAGATGAACTAAATGAATTTGAAAGGAATCAAGTTTGGACTTTAGTTGAAAGACCTAAAGAAACAACTATAATTGGTTTAAAGTGGGTCTACAGAAACAAATTTGATGAAAATGGAATCATTATAAGAAATAAAGAAAGGCTTGTTGCTAAGGGCTATAATAAATAAGAGGGAATAGACTATGAAGAAACATATTCTCCTATAGATAGACATGAATATATTCATATTCTATTAGACTTTGCAGCATACTTCAATTTCAAATTATTTCAAATGTATGTTAAATGTGCTTTTTTAATTGGTTTTTTCCATAAAGAAGTTTTTGTCAAACAACCCCCTGGTTTTCTAGACCCAAAACATCCTGATCATGTTTTTAAACTTACCAAAATCAATATAGCCTTAAACAAGCCCCTAGAGTATGGTATTATAGACTTACGGTATTTATCTGACAAAAAAATTATGCAAAAGGTACACCGGATCCAAACATTTTTATAAAAATGGAAAATAAAAATGTTTTTATTGTTTAAATTTATGTTAATGACACCATATTTGGATCAACTCAGAAATATTTAACTAATTCTTTGGAAAATTTAATGAAATATGATTTTGAAATGAGTATGATGGGTGAATTAACATTCTTCTTATGTTTTCAAATTTCTCAAAAACCAGAAGGAACATTTATATATCAATATAAATATATAAAATATTTTCTCAAAAAGTAAGGTTATGACAAGACGAAAAGTATTATCACTCCAATCGGTACCTCAAATACACTTGATCTTGATGAAACTAGGAAACCAGTAGATCAAACAATTTTTAGTGGTATGGTAGAAGTTTGTATACTTGATAGCTAGTCGACCAGACATAATTTTTTCTGCATGCTTATGTGCACGATACCAATCTAATCCAAATTAGTCTCATTTAAATGTCGTAAAAAGAATCTTTCGGTATTTCAAAGGCACAATGGATTTAGGACTCATTTACTCTTCTGGAAATGATTTTGTTTTAAAATGTTTTTTAGATGCTGACTTTGGAGGGTGTAAAATGGATAGAAAAGGTACTTATGTAAAATGTCATTTCTTAAGAGATTCTATGGTTTCATGGTCCTTCAAGATACAACACTCTGTTACACTTTCCACTGCTGAAGCTGAATATGTAGCAGCTGGATGCTGTTGTGCTCAAGTGTTATAGATGCAACACACACTCACTGACTATGGATTGAGTTTTTCCAAAACACAAATTCTATGTGATAATACTAGTGCCATAACTCCTAGAAAAAACCCAGCACATCACTCTCGTGAAAAACACCTAGATATTAGGCGTCACTTTCTTAGGAATCACACAAAAAAATGAGATATTATTTTACAATTCATCGGAACGCAAGAACAACATGCTGATACTTTTACAAAACCATTACCTTTCGATAGATTTGAGTTAAAAAAACAGAAGCTAGGAATGATTACTTTAAAATAATCATTCATGTCTACTTCATTTTTTCTACCTCTCTTTACATAAAAAATATCCTCTTAGAAAGGGGGAGAAGATTTTTTTACTTATTGGGTTTCTTATATTCTTATGATATTCATTTGATTATTCTCCTGGTTTGTGACATTACCTTTTTGTATATAGTATTGACTGTTTTATCGTATTATTTAAATATTTGCTTATCGTATTGAATGTTTTATCATATTATTTACCTTTTTGTTTATCGTATTGACTGTTTTATCATATTATTAACCTTTTTGTTTATCAGATTGATTGGTTTATTATATTATTTACCTCTCTGTTTATCGTATTAACTAACTACCGTAATGAATTTTCATCCATCAGCACGTCCGTTCATGGTAAACAATTTCTTTTCCATCATCACGTCTGTTCATGGTAATGTATTTCCTTTCCATCGGCACATACATTCATGTTAATGAATTTCTCTTCCATCGGCATGTTCGTTCATGGTAATGAATATCTTTTCCATCAGTACGTCCTTTCATGGTAATGAATTTATTTTCCATCGGCACATCCATTCATGGTTATGAATTTATTTTCCATCAGCATGTATGTTCTTGGTAATGAATTTCTTTTCCATCGGATTTTCCGTTCATGGTATTGAATTTCTTTTCCATCGGCATGTCTGTTCAAGGTAATGGATTTGTTTTCCCTCAACACGTCTGTTCAAGGTAATGAATTTCTTTTCCATAACGGCATGTCCGTTCATTATAATGAATTTCTTTTCCATCTGCTTGTCAATTAATGGTAATGACATTGTTTCCCATCGGCATGACGATTTATGGTATTATTTTTCTTTGTACGATTTTGTTTTTCTATCACTATTCATACTATCTAAACCAACAATTACCTTACGATCTCCAACAGGTATATTTTTTTTCAAAAAATATATTTCATTTTAAATTAATCCTATTCATTGATTTCTTTTCTTCTAATCTCAATGGTAGAAGACCAACAGTTATTATTTTGTCACCTATAAATAGCCCCCTCCCCGAAACCCACACTAGTTGCTTAGGTTTTGTGGCGAAGCTATGATCCATCGATTTAAGACTCCGTACGATCTTCTATTGGCTTCATCTTTATCTCTCTGTCCTCTGCGAATACTCCTGCTGAAATGTCTTCCAATAATTTTTTCAGAAAAATAATTTTTCAGAGAAAGGATAGTTTCTCGGGAAATTTTTGATTCGTACGATTGTACAATCAAAATAATTATTCTGTTTCAAGGCTGAGAGCATTTGTGTGTTGAAAAATCTATTTCTCAAGATCCGGTTCTTATTGATGAGGTCAGTCAGTTCTACAAAACTGTATCTTTTAATAAGAACATTACTATCAACTTTTCTGTGTATGATAGAAAGTTATCCCGGTCTGTGAAACAAGTATCCCACATTCTATGTGTTTCAACTGAAGGTGATTCTTTTTGTCCATCTCATAAACTGCCAGAGGAGGTTGGTATGTTTTACAAAGAAAGTGCTGAAAAGTCCTTGTTTATTATAAATGAATAAAAGAGTAAAGTGGCTCATCTTTCTCTATACAATAGATTTTTGGCACTGTGGATGCAAGGTTTTCTGATTCCAATGAAAGGGGATAGAGAAACTTCGAAGGTTTCTGATATTTTCATGTGTTACTATCTTGTCAATATTAGAAAAGACAATCTCATGGGATAAATCTTTGAAACAATTAATATTTTCAAGTCAGGAGCAATCAAATCCCATTTGATTATGTATCCAGTTATTCATACAATGTTCATTCTCGAGAGCATGATGTTTAGTAATATTCATTTAAAGGAAATTTGAAATATCTGAAGCCAACTTGGATTTGTAAAAGTAATTTAAAGAAGTTGAATGTTTTTTTGATCAGAATTAAAAGCTCTATGAAAAGGATGCATAAGCTGAATCGTCTCAGAATAAATCAGCACCTATACCAATCAAATGTAATCCATATGTTGGTGCTCCCCAAAAGTCAGATCCCCAAAGCAGTTCAAAGGCCAAGAAGAAACCAAAGTATAGCTAGGAGGTTATAGATATGTGGAGAAAAGATAGGGAACATAGATAAGAATGTGAATCTATGTTCGTTCATGACCCAGCTGAAGCTTTTGCGGAGAGAATAAGGGTAGAGGAAACCCTTCAAGCTAAAAAGAAAAAGAAGACTATTTTGAAAAGAAAGGCTCAAGACTTTGATATCTCTAATGTTTTGAGAATGGTTGAGGATGCTAGTGCATAACTAACGGAAGAAGTGCATCAGGAACCTATCGTACAAAGTCGTCAAGAAAAAGAAAAAGGGAAACAACTGTTAGAAGAAATTCAGGGAGTTGAAGAAGAGGAAGGATATTTCATTTTGGAATTCCTTCAAAGTTTGAAAAAGAGTAGAGAAGAATCTTTTCAAAAGTAGAGTGATGGTATTCCACAAGCCCCTCATACCGATCAAACACCATCTCAATCATTTGAAACTCTAGATAGAATTTCTTCTCATATAAAGCAAGGTGATCACTCGTTTCATCCTGAAAAACAAATTGTCATCAGTGACAAAGTAGAAGAATTAAGGGATAAAGAAAACGAAAAAGGGAAGAATCTGGTTGTAGACTCAAGCCGATCAAACGAACTGGATACGTACGATGAGGATACTGATTCAGAACAAACAATTTCTCTCAAAAAGAGTGATTACATTGTTTATGTTTTGAGAAGAATTGAGAAGTCCATTCCTTATTTTCCCAGGCATGAAGGGAAAATTTATTTAGATACTGACAATCAGATAAAGAATTTTGGCTCTGTAAGAGAATTAAGAAAGGATGTTTTGTCAGTTGAAGCCGATTTAGAAGTTTTCTCTGAAAGCTCAGCTGCTCATAAGAAGGCATGAAACAGAATGACTAAGTGGTCATACAAAATAGAGAGCTCAGTGAATGACCATGAGATATAAATTGAATACATGAGGAGGTTGTAAAATGATCTTGCTATTGATTTTAATAAACATGAAAAAGAAACTATTGAAAGGATGAATTAGGTAACACATGGAGCTAATATTCATTAAGTAAAAGAGATTCAAGAGAGAATGAATTCTTTCTAGTTTGAGTTTCCGAAGGTTTCATCTTGTAAAGATTAAATAGTTTTGTTGAAGAAACAAAATACTGTGTTATTCAAAGACAACAAGAATTTTCATGACATAATTGATACTCTTGGTAAGTAATCATAGGTCAGGAAGAGACAATCAAGATTCAAGATCATCTTTTTTCCGGCCAACAAGAGCTTATCAGATCTTAGGGTGACTCAATTTATGAAGGAAAAAAGGAGATAAAAATGATGAAAGTTGTTCTTCATGAATTAATAATTAAGGAAAAGGAAAGTGAAAATAAATGACTGTTGTATTTGTTATTCTCGTCACCTATAAGCTGTTATTGTAATAACATTTTTGTTATCTTTTCCGTTGTTTTTTTTCTCTAACTATTTCTGGAATCTCCACTTTACCCCATTTCTTTTGTAAATCACAAAGGGGGAGAATGTTTTATATAGGGGTAGAATGTTTTACAAAGGGAAATTGTATTGAACACACTTCTAAATAAAATAAAATTTCTGAATACAATCCTTAAGAAAGTACATACCTAAGGGGTATTTTTTGTATTCAATTTCTTATTCAGAAGAGTTTCCAATAACTCATGGGGAGATAAGATTTTTTTTTCGTTTTTACTTTCTGTTTTTTGATTTCCAAAAAGGGGGATATTGTTGAGTCAAAAGTCCACTTTTGAATTTTCTATATTGTTTTGGAAATAAAAAAATTCATTTACCATTCTGATCGTACTGATCATGATGATCGTACTAACCATACTGATCATATTGATCATCCTGATCGTACTTACCATGCTGATCGTACTGATCATGCTGATCGTACTGGCCATGCTGATTGTACTGACCATGTAGATCGAACTGACCATGTTGATCGTACTGACCATGCTGATCGAACTAACTATAATTATCATACTGACTCTAGTAATTTTATTGACCATGTTAATCGTACTGAGTTTTATGAATCATACTCTATTTGTATCGTATCAATACATTACACTATGTAAGACTTATAGTACTCATACTTTATATTCATTAATTAATTGTTTTGTCCCTTTATCAAAAAAAAATGTTTCATATTAATCATACTCATGTTTATCATCATCATATATGTTTTGTTTTAACCAAAATGATTTTGTGGACTTAGTTATAAACTAATCAAAACGATGTCGTGTTTTCTATTTCAATATGACCGTTTTAATTCAAGGAGTCCAAGTCCCTCCGTGTTTTTTGGAGAAATATGAACGTTTGAGGAAATATGACCTTTGCGCCTAGAGGCCAATAAATATGATGTCATTTGATTCCAAAAATACATGTGTATGAGATTGATCATTTTTTGATATCAAGTTCTAGAGAGAGATACTGTTACTTTTTCCCTGCTTCATGCGAATGCTTTGAAACTACAAAATGTGAACAACTATTTCTTAGTTTTTTGTATTTCTATAAGTGCTTGGTTTGTGCTTTGTTCGACTGATCATCGCATCGAGGGCTTTAAAGTGATTGAAAGATAGAGGTTTCGATTACCTACGAAATCGAGGGCTGTCAGGGATTGGCAGACAGACGAACCAATCATCGTATCGAGGTTGGTCGGGGCTAGGCAAACAGACAAACCGATCATCGTATCGAGGGATAACAAGGATAGGGATACAGATGTACCAATCATCATATCAAATGATTACCAAGGAGTTGGTAAGATAGACCTATTATCCTATGGCAAAGGATAACCCTTCACTTTGGGTCAAAAGAATTGTAATGATTTTACATTTCTATTGCTGTTTGTTTTAAGAAAGGAAATTGTATTGTTTAACTTTATTCATTCTATATTCATTTGTAATTGTTTCAATTACATTAATACTATTACATATTGTATTGATTCATTCTATAAGCTTTATGGTAGAATCCTTCACTATTGAATTACTCTGATTATTGTATTCATCTTGAATACAATTGCTTTACATTTCTTATAGTATTACATCATATCATACCTTTATATTCAATACAATTGTATTTTTTTATTAATTGTATTAGTTTAAGACATTTAAACTAATGTCATCAGTGTTTAAACAATTCTTTTAAACATACTATTCACCCCCCCCCCCCCCTCTTGTTTTGTTCCATCTAATATACATATACATAAACATATTTGATCCAACATATAATGGCTCCAAAGTGACTTATATGAAGGATAAGGTGGGGAAGGGTAGAAATCCTTCCAACCAATAGGTTTTAGATAGGTTTTGTGTCACAATATTAACCTTATCTTTTAGTTTTAACTCTTATTTAATTAGTTTGATATTTACCATGTCACTTTGTATTTATATAATATATGGTAAATAAACATACTATATAATTCCAAGAGAACACCAAGTGGTCCATTTATGATAAAAATATCATTATGTATGTTTTTTGGCCGATATTTAGATTTTTAGGAATACAATATGAATTAATAATATAATATGTTTTTTAAAAGCTCGTTTTTGTCAATTTTTACACTATTTAATAATTGATTTTTGATAAATTCATAAGACAATTAATACAAGGAAACAAATTCCTCAAACCTACCCTAATATGTTATATTAACCTATAAAATTAGTGGAATTCATAAAAAATGTCAAATTACTTTTATTTTGATATTTATAATATAAATTATTTAAATATTTAATTAATAAAGTAATTACTACATTATCATTGTGTCATAAATAAATTAAATTATTTAATGTCTAAAATTTATAAATAAAATATCATTATTTTGGAAATCATTTTATCATTCTAATTCATATTTATAATCAAATTTATATTATTAATATCCCTATATTAAAAATGCATAAGTTATTTAACATTGATTTTATCTATTTTAACTATTCTTTGAATTAAATAATAATAAAGGTCCTAATCTAATCCATATGAACCAAAGAGGTTCATATTTTATTTTTAAGGTTCTTTTTGGTTAAATTATACATAGCCAATTGAATTAGGACATGTGTTAGGGTAATAATAATATCATTTTTAACCTTAATTACTCTATTTACTTTTAATCGCTGTAAATAATAGTAAAAAGTTAGTATTCACCAAAAATTATTTCTATCTTATTGAACCACATTTTACTGCTTCATATTAACCGGGTCTCTCAGATTTTTAGAATTCCACTCACAGAAGTGGTAAAATTATGTTTTATGTGAATTTTCAAATTCTCCTAGGAGGTGGGTAAAAGACAGTGAAATGTTCAATAAAATTTGTATATATCTAAAATTAATATAAACTGACTCCAATGAATAAATTTGAGCCTATATACGTATTATGTGTAACGCCCCGACCCCAGTTACCCAGATTTGGTGCATTATTACATACCATTGGCATGATCACAAGAAAGATCAAGTCTCAAAAGACCGATTAGTTTAGTATCCTTGGAATAACTAGATACATTAATAAGGTTTACATTACATCATAAAATGAAAACTACAACAACATATTTTCTTCATAGTCCACACTCATGTCCCCACATACTATCCCTACAGGTCATTCATAAATTACTTCTTCACATCCTGGGAAAAATAAAACATTGAAAGAGGTGAGCTCAAATGCCCAGTAAGGGTAACAATATAGCAGAAACTTTCATAAATAAGAATAAACATTTATGGAAGCCTTTTAAACTTGAACATAAACATAGTATGGAAAAAATGAAAAAATTCCATTTACTTATTCACATGGATATTCTACTAATCGAATAATAACATGCAATATCAATAACCACATTCATAATGATGGAATGCATAATGCCAGTCTATCATAGCCACATAGCCAAGGCCTCATTCCAAGACTACAAATAAGATTTTTCCAAGGCCTTTTGCCAAGACACTAGTTTGTCTCATGAGACCTTCCGAAGCATCGAGGAGCTATAGCGGGCTCCACCCATCATTTACTAAGTCCAATGCATTCCTCATATGAACATGTTTAAACATAACATAAACATTCGTATTAAAACTAGCATTCGAAATGTCAATACTTTAACCACAAACCATGAATGGTATAAAAATAACACATCCACAGTCAAACATAACTCATTCGATACAAATGGAAGATTTTATTGTATCATATTAACATCATTCGATAATAATGAATGATATTGACATAGATGAAAATAACCATCAAAACAATTTGAGAGAAATATCCCCCTTTTCAGGAAAACATTTAAAATTCACACTTTTTTTCAAGAAGCCGTTTAAAAATAGATTTTTTAATCAATGTATCGCATACCACTATGAAACATTTAAAAGGAGTTTTAATTTTAAAACTTTAATGTCCATTTAAATAAATTTTTAAACCATTTTTTAAAACATGGACATTAATGAGAAAGATTTAGAAGAATAAGTCTATATAACATTTAAAAATGGTATTTTATTTAGAGTTTCTAACCAAAATAGAGACACGTGAATACAAATAATTGAGGTAATCAAAATTTTATAATATCATGAGAATAAATAGATTCATTATATACTATGTCGAGGTACATTATATACACCATATAATAGTGATTTGGTGTATAACAACAAAGAAGTCTCAATGGAATGTCAATTGAGATGAATTATATTATAAACACCATATTCTTTGGTTAAGGATAAATCAACAACATAATTATGTGTGAAAAATATTAATACACTCAATATGATTGGATATTTAGTGTAAATCAATCAGATGACATTCACACATATTCTTGTAAAAACAACACCATTGAATTGGATATTTAACTCAACCAATGGAGATTGAGTTAAAATTACTCTTATCAAGTACATACCGATGACTTGAGAATTTATCAATGGAGTTATTATGTGTATAAAAATTATATCCACAGAAAGGGGAGTGGAAATTATGACATAATCAAATGAATAGTGATTCCACACATAATCTTGGAGTAAAATAATCAATGAAGTATGCGTAAAGCCGAATGAGTGGAAATTGAAATTTCAAATTCCCTTATCGATTTGATAACTTATGAAAATGAACCCATTAAAGAAGGATAATAAAATGATTATGTATATATCCATAAATTAATGAATATTACACAATGAATACAAACATGGGCAGTACACACACCACATGTAATAAATTAATGGTGAATAATGGAATTCTCACAGAATTAAAAGTGAGATAAGAAACCCCTTGCTTTGTACTTTTTCCTTGGTAGAAGGTAGTTTATCATCCTTTATAATGGTGAAATAATTGTTATTGAATTATACAAGAATCATTTACATTAATATGATATCATATATGATCTTTTAACATTGATTTGTTAATAATATCTTAGTATTATCGTCATTTCGGGTGTTAACTTACTCGATTTCCTTAATATTAATTGTTACGTAAGTCATGTTTGTTATGGATAGGTTGTATATTATTCGTATCCAGAATTATATCAAGTCCTTAAACATTATTTTTAATCATCAAATGAGAATTATACTTGAATTGATACGATTGAGAATGAATCTCATCACGTTCGTGGAGACGGTAGTCCGTACGTACACACGAGCTACAATATCATTATTTTGATATTAAAATAATATATAATTGGATGGTATATCATATAAAAAGATTCATTATCATGTTATATTTATTATTTACATGAATTATACATCATTATTATACCCATCAAAATAATAATTTATTGAATATCAATTACACCACGACGTGGAGACGGTAAGCCGTACGTACGCACGTATGGTGACATGTTATTCAAAGGATGGATAGAATTATGAATATGATTATACCAAATTTATAATAACATCATAGTATATATAAGATATAGGAGTTTTATTTTAGAATGGTAATAACAAAGAAATAAGAAGTGGAATAAGAAAGGAACTTGAAAAGGGGTGGTGAAAACATTACATCTTTTCGAGATCTTCCTTTTAATTTGATCAAAAGGGATTATGAAGATGGTTTATGACTAAAGTAAGGACTCTATGATGAAGTTATAAAAGTTTAGAGATTATTTGGGAAGAGTTTGGCCGAGCCAAAAGGCTTTGAAGGTGTGAATTAATGAGAAGGAGGAGTGCCCTTTTATAAGAGGGGTGAGGGGCACCCTTGGAAAAGCTAGAAATATTATTTTATAATAATTTTATATTCGGTATATAATGGCTACAATTTGGATTATTTAAAGTTTAAGGAGGGGATAGGTCTAAAACCACTCAACCAATAGAATTTAGACAGGTTTGGGTTATTATATTAACCTTATCTTTAAGTATTAACTCTTAGTTAATTAGTTTCAGTTTTACAATGTCTCTTTGTATTTTTATATTATATGGTTAATAAAAATACTATATACATCAATGTGACCCCCCAAGTGGTCCATTAATGATACACCTATCATGATATATGTATCTTGGACGATCCTTATATTTTTAGGAGTTTAATATCAATTAATAATATCATATTTGTTTTAAAAACTCTTTTATTTCAAGTTTGAGACTATTCAATAATTGTTTTTTTTTGAAACTTATATCTGAAATATTACCTCGAACAAAGTCAATTAAATAAATCCTAATATGTCATATTAACCTATAAAATTAGTTTAATTCAATAAAAATATCCAATTATATTTATTTGGGTATTTATAATATCAATTATTTTAATTTTTCACTATTATGGTAATTACTGCATCATCATTGTGTCATAAATAAATTAAATTATATAATGTCTAAAAATTATAAATAAACTATCATTATGTAGGAAATATTTTTATCTTTCTAATTAATATTTATAATCTAATTTATCTTATGTGTAACCCTATATTAAAAATGTTTTAGTAAATAAACGTTGATTATAACTCTTTTAACTCTTCTTTGAATTAAATAATAATAAATGACCTAATCTAATCCATGTGGACCTAAATGATAACATTTTAGTCCTACGGTTGTTTTTGGTCGAGATACACTAGTCCAACAGAATTAGGACATGTGTTATGGTATTGTTAATATCATTTTTACCCTTAATTACCCTATTTACTTTTAAACGGGGTAAATAAAAGTAAAAAGTTACTATTCCCAAAAAAATTATTTTAATCTCAATGAACCAAATTTTACTCCTTGATATTAACCGTGTCTCTCTTATTTTCGAAGTTCCACTCACAGAAGCAGTAAAATTATGTTTTATGAAAAATCTAGTTTTTTATCTACCACTTAGTGGTTTCACTATTCAACAAAAATTGAAGTTTTTCAGAACAATGCCAAAATTTCACCCTAATCTATAATTGATATTCTGAATTCAAAAATGATGTCTATTTTAAAAAATTAAAAACATATAAGTTGCATTAATTAATTTTATAACTGATTCCCTCTGTCACAACAAATAGCATGTTTTTAAGAAACAATATATATCAAAAGATTCACAATTGTTTATATCCAATTTCAAAGTGAAATTAATTCTAATGAACACCATTGGATAAAATGGTAAAAATATATTCTTATTATACACTAAAACCACTCAAATTCATAATTTATCACTATTAATTATTTTTATTAAAAAATTTGTTTTTAATTAAAATTTAGTAATTTTCACTATTCATCAAAATATTAAAGTTATCTGAAAAGTACCAAAATTTCACCTTGGTCTAAATTAGATACTACAAATCCAAAAATCATGTCCATTTTGAGAGATAAAATTTCTAAAAGTTTAATAAGTAGTTATTACTATTCATAACAGCTAGTTTGATTTGTTGTGGTGTGTTAGAATCTCGAAGTTGCATACAATGCACGTCATTGCATTATTCAAAGGAAAATGTACCGTGGAAGCATGGGGTGTTACATTCTC
This sequence comes from Viscum album, assembly GCA_963277665.1. Lineage (NCBI taxonomy): Eukaryota > Viridiplantae > Streptophyta > Magnoliopsida > Santalales > Viscaceae > Viscum > Viscum album. Next base: position 1,700,919,663 of record OY728163.1, on the reverse strand, counting down.
CCCTCCTTCAATAAATTGCATCCTCAAAATATTTTAAAATTGTTCTTGAGAATATAATGGAATGTCTCACACCGGAAAAAGAGTCAATAAAACTATCACTTCAAAAGAAAGGAAGATAGGTATAAAGGTCACCCAAGATAACCCAAACTAGGATTTCATGTAGGAAAACATGAATATGGACAATAAACTAAGTGTTCAGTTCTGATGGAGAGGGATAGAAAACATTATCATGAGAAAGTAAACAATAAGAAAATCACAAACTTGTGTTGGGACAAAGGTTCCTTAGTCTCCCAGTTGGAAATGTAAACAAACAACATTTTTTGTTTTAAGTTACATTACATAAGGACAAGGAATTAATTTATGATATTGAATAACAACATACAGAGACATAATTACTTTTTAAGTAGAGTTTCATTCTTTAATAACTTTTTACCACTACCTCATTTTTTTTGAACAATGAGTATTCCAGAAGACTTGGACACAATGGAAGAGATAGAATAATCTTCTATAGAAATACATGATCCACGTAGGATAAACTATATATTTACCTTGTCTTTAGAGATTAATCAAAACCAAAATGGTTAATATATTATATGATGACCCCCCAAATGGATATTCCATTAGAAAAAAAAACACTAATCATAATTTCTAAAATTAAACCATTAATACCCCAAAGTTAAATAAATACCATTCAATAATCAATTGTCCTTAAAATCCTTCAATATAATCCAAACTAATATTGAAACTCAAAACTTCTATGAATGTAGTCTTCCATGTTAAATTGTATCTCCAAATGACATTAATTACTCTTAATGTTGAATACTTAAATGTAATTAACCTAATCATTTCCATAAATAACCCAAACCACTATAAATCCACAATAAAAACATAAATAAAAATCCACCATTACTCCTCAAATGAAATCCCATACTATTCTATTTTCCATACAATAAAGTGAACAACTTCCAAAATAAAATTTATCACATAATTACCAAATCATTTTCCTATACTAAGGGTATTCATTTGATAAGACATAAGATCCCAAATCAAATTATTAATTATCAATAAAATCAATTAACTAAAAAAAATAGTCACACTAACCTGTGACATTACGTAGTCAAGTGGTAGGCGACAAATCTCAATCGCACTTTGGTTGTGGGTTCGATTCCCAAAGCTTTTTCCGACGCGACGGGTTGTCACACGGTCTGCGTGTTGTTCCTTTTCAAAGACTATATTTTATAAAATTATCAAAATGAGATAAATTCCTCAAAATAACCATAATTTAACCCCAAATGTTATTTCATACCTTGCATTTTCATCCCAAATTATAATAACTTATAATTTCCTCAAACCCAATGATCATATAAAACCAAATGGTTATTCATAACTATATCCACAAGAGAAATGATAATTATTCCTCAAATATCATTCTCACATGGAAAACTGCAGGGTTACAAATACAAGAGAAAATTATTCCAAACTAAACACATCAACAAGGAGAACTATCACTTTTTAAACATTTCTCCAACCATTTAGTTCCACATAGCTTCTTCTTTGATGACGAAAATATCCTATAGAATAAGGAATTAACTCGGGTAATGGTCAGGTCCCCTACATTTACAGAAAATGACTGTAAATGGATTCTTGGGACCGTTTTTATCTTCTTCTATACTACCCTTCATTTTTCTTCGGCAATTCTTCACTTCATTTCCTTCCTTCCCGCACGTAAAGCATTTCTTTTTCCCATTGAGACACTTTCCTGGGTGTCTCCTTCCACATTTCTTACATGATGGAAGTTGAGGATTCCTTTCTCCATGGTCTCCACTACTGGAGCTCTTATCATTCATCACCTTTCCTTTCTTTATTGAGTCCGGGAATTGGATAATATATATATTGTTGGTCATATTTTTGGAAAATTGATTTGGGATAAAGACGATATATTTTACGCCTATCAACATTCCATTTTGTTGCTCATTTACACCACCGTTCCAACTTTGAATATCATTCTCAAAGTAAGTATGACTTCCTTGGAATCTAGCCATTTACTAAAACTAGAAATCATTGTTTGAGTAACAGTTGTCATAAAATCATTTAGAGATTAACATGTCACCATATTCTCAATTCGAAAAACATTAGGATTAACCGAGGTCATTTACTCTCATCTTATATATATAATACCTCAAATTGGTTTGTAAAGAAAATGTAAATTATCCTAATAATATCCCACGAGAGTTTCGTAACCAAGAGTGCAGCAAGGCCCGTTGTCATGCAGCAGTTCCCGTTTGAGTCTAGATCAAATCGGTTTTTTTGGGTTTTACCTCTACGTACATCTGTGCCAGAGCCGCCTCTACCTGCTCATTTCCAGACAGGGATGTATTTCTCAGAAAACTCACAAAATCTATACAATACAAAAATTCTAGGAAGTTCATATATACATATCCTCAAAGTTCATCTTAGGTCTACGTGCTCTAATCAGAGTTTATCTAAATCTAGCTTCCAAGGTTTGTACAAAACTTCTTCTGATACCAACTGTAACACCCCGACCCCAGTTACCCAGATTCGGTGCATTATTACATAACATTGTCATAATCATAAGAAATATCAAGTCTCAAAAGACCTATAAGTTTAGTAGCCTTGGAATAACTAGATACATTAATAAGGTTTACAATACATCATAAAATTAAAACTAAAACAATATCTTTTCTTCATAGTCCACACTCATGTCCACATATAATATCCCCGCAGGTCATTCATAAATTACTTCTTCAAATCCTGGGAAAAATAAAACATTGAAAGGGGTGATCTCAAATTCCCAGTAAGGATAACAATATAGCGGAAACATTAATAAATAAGAATAAACAATTAAGGCAATGTATAACTAAAACAAAAGCCTTTTAAACTTCAACTTCAACATAGTATGACAAAAATGAAATAATGCCATTTACTTATTCACATGGATATTATACTAATCTAATAATCACATGCAATATCAATAACAACTTTCATAATGATGGAATGCATAATGCCCGACTATCATAACCACATAGCCAAGGCCTCGTGCCAAGACTACAAATAAGATTTTTTCAAGGCCTTGGGCCAAGAAAATAATTTGTCTCATGAGACCTACCGATGCATCGAGGAGTTATAGCGGGCTCCACCCGTCACTTACTAAGTCGAATTCATTCCTCATATGAACATGTTTAAACATAACATAAACATTCATATTAAAACTAGTATACGAAATTTCAATACATTAACCACAAACCATGAATGGTATGAAAATAGCACATCCACAGTCAAACATAACTCATTCTATAAAATATGGAAGATTATACTGTATCATATTAACCTCAATCGATAATAATTAATGATATTTACATAGATGAAAATAACCATCAAAACTATTTGAGAGAAATACCGCCCTTTTGTTGAAAACACTTAAAATTCACACTATTTGTCAAGAAGCCGTATAAAAATAGATTTTTGAATCAATGTGTACCATACCAATTTGAAACATTTTAAAGGAGTATTAATTTTAAAACTTTAATGTCCATATAAATAAATTTTTTAAGCCATTTTTTAAAACATGGACATTAATGAGCAAGATTTAGAAGAATAAGTCTTTATAACATTTAAAAATGGTATTTTAGTTAGTGTTTCTAACCAAAATAAAGACACTTGAATACAAATAATTGAGGTAATAAAAATTTTATAATATCATGACAATAAATGGATTCATTATATACTATGTCGAAGTACATTATATACACCATATAATAGTGATTTGGTGTATAACAACAAAGAAGTATCAAAGGAATGTAAATTGAGATGAATTCTCTTATAAAGACCTTATCCTTTGGTTAAGGATAAATCCATGACATAATTATGTGTGACAAATATAAATACACTAAATATGATTGGATAATTATTGTAAATAAATCAGATGACATTAACACATATTCTTGTAAAAACAATACCAATGAATTGGATATTTATCTCTACAAATGGAGATTGAGTTAAAATTACTCTTATCATGTTCAAAACAATGACTTGAGAATTTATCAATGGAGTTATTATGTGTATAAAAATTATATCCACATAAAGGGGAGTGGAAATTATGACATAATCAAATTAATAGTGAATCCACATATAATCTTGGAGTAAAATAATCAATGAGGTATGCGTAAAGCCGAATGAGTGGAAATTGAAATTTCAAATTCCCTTATCGATTTGGTAACTTATGAAACATGAACATATAAATTAAAGATAATAAAATGATGATGTAAATATCCATAAATTAATGTATATTACACAATGAATACAAACATGGGCAGTAAGCACACCACATGTAATAAATTATTGGCGAACAATGGAATTCTCACAGAATTAAAAGTGAGATAAAAAACCACATACTTTGTACTTATTCCTTGGTAGAACGTAGGTTTTCCTCCTTTATAATGGTTAAATAATTGTTATAGAATTATACAAGAATCATTTACATTAATATGATATCATATATGATCTTTTAACATTGATTTGTTAATAATATCTTAGTATTATTGTCTTTTCGGGTGTTAACTTTCTCATTTTCCTTTATATTCATTGTTACGTAATCCGTGTTTGTTATGGATAGGTTTTATATTAATCATATCCAGAATTATATCGAGCCCTTAAAAATAATTTTTAATCGTCAAATGAGAATTATATTTGAATGGATACGATGGAGAATGAATCTCATCACATTCGTGGAGACAGTAGTCTGTACGTACACAAGTGCGACAATATCATTCTTTTGAGATTAAAATAATATATAATTGGATGGTATATCATATATAAAGAATCATTATCATGTTTTATTTATTATTTAAATGAATTAAACATCATTATTATACCCATCAAAATAATAATTTATTGAATAACAATTACACCACGACGTGGAGACGATAAGTCGTATGTATGCATGTTTGGTGACATGTTATTCAAAGGAAGGATAGAATGATGAATATTATTGTACCATATTTATAATAACATCACAGTATATATAAGATACAGGAGTTGTTATTTTAGTATGGAAATAACAAAGAAAGAAGAAGTGGAAGAAGAAAGGAACTTGAAAACGTGTGGTGAAAACATTACCTCTTCATCAGGTTCTTCCTTTTGATTTAATCAAAAGGGCTCCTTAAGATGGAATTATGACTAAAGGGAGGCCTCTGGGATCAAGTGAGGGAATTTGAGAGAGTATTCGGGCAGAGTTTGGCCGAGCCAAAAGGCTTTGAAGGTGTGTAGTAATGAGAATGAGTAGTGCCCTTTTAAAAGAGGGGCGAGGGGCACCTTTGGAAAAGCAAGAAATATTATTTTATAATAAATTCATATTCGGTTTTTAATGGCTCCAAAATGTATTATTAAATTGATAAGGTGGGTATAGGTCTAAAACCACTCATACAATATAATTTAGAGAGGTTTGGGTCATTATATTAAACTTGTATTTAAGTATTAACTCTTAGTTAATTAGTTTCAACTTTACAATGTATCTTTGTATTTTTATATTATATTGTTAATAAACGTACTATATACATCCAAGATACCCCCATGTGGTCCATTAATGATACACCTATCATGATATAAGTATCTTGGCCGAACATTAGTTTTTTAGGAATTTAATATCAATTAATAATATAATATTTTTTTTAAAAAATCTTTTATGTCAATTTTGACATTATTCAATAGTTGATTCTTGTGAAACTCATATCAGAATGATTACTTCAAAAAAAGTAAATTAAATCAATCCTAATAAGTCATATTAACCTATAAAATTATTGTAATTCAATAAAAGTCTCCAGTTATATTTCTTTGGGTATTTATAATATCAATTATTTTAATTTTCACTATTATGGTAATTACTGCATCATCATTTTGTCATAAATAAATTAAATTATTTAATGTCTAAAAATTATAAATAAAATATCATTATGTAGGAACTCTTTTTAGAATTCTAATTAATATAAATAATCTAATTTATCCTATGTGTAACCCTATATTTAAAATGTTTTAGTAAATAAACTTTGATTTTAACTCTTTTGTCTCTTCTTTGAATTAAATAATAATAAATGAACTAATCTAATCCAAGTGTACCTAAATGATAATATTTTATTCCTAAGGTTGTTTTTGGTCGAGATACACATGTCCAATAGAAATAGGACATGTGTTAGGGTAATGTTAATATCATTTTTACCCTTAATTACCATATTTACTTTTAACCGTGGTAAATAAAAGTAAAAAGTTATTATTCACCAAAAATTATTTACATCTCATTAAACTACATTTACTTCTTGATATTAACCGTGTCTCTCGGAATTTTAAAATTCCACTCACAGAAGCCGTAAAATTATGTTTTATGAAAAATTTAGTTTTTTAACAACCACTTAGTGGTTTTACTATTCATAAAAAATTGACGTTTTTCAGAACAATGCCAAAATTTCACCCTAAGCTATAATTGATATTCCGAATTCAAATATGATGTATATTTTACAAAATTCCAAACATATAAGTTCCATTTGTTTGTGGTTTCCATGTGTCAGAGAAGTTGTGCCTATACCTATTTTGTGTGAAAAGAGATTCAATGTATTGATTTTCAAATATAAATACATTTACACATGAATGATTTAATTTCACATCCACTATAATTTTCTACAGTCTTATCCTAATTGGTAATGTGATAGAAATCATCACTTTTGCGATCTAAGAAAAAGGAACATTTATTCCTAGAGAATTATCTACAAGAACATAATCATAGTGCTTCCCACGGAGACATGAAACCCAATATGGGTCAATCATGTCCTTGAATTATCTCGATTAGTTGTTTAGAGGTAACATCATTATTTGTTTGAATGATATTTTATGTTTCATTCCCTTTTGACATGGATTGCACACATTTTTTTTGGAAACTCTAGTTTGGGAAGGTTCATAACTGAATAATTTCTTATCAATTTATTAATTGAGTGTTTATTAAAATTTCTAGGTCTTCTATGCTAGAGCCATGCCTCCTTGTGAATGGCACGGAGATATAAAACATTTTGTGATTCTAGTGTGTCAATGTTTACAGCATATATATTATCAGTTCTATGATTAATAAATACAATGTTATTCTTGAAATAAAAAAATGAAATGAATCCATTTTAAATTATACATTGAATCCATCATCACATAGTTGAGATATGCGATAAAATTTATACTTCAATACATAAATATAATGTTCATTAAAAATTGAAATAGAATTAGAGTTATGAATTTGGAAAAAGTTACTGATTTTTCCTTTACCATTGTCACCGAATTTTACATGTCATCCATCAATATTGATGAGATTTATGACAAATTAGTAGTCTCCTATCATGTGTATTGAAACCCTACTTTTTACAAACAAAATTTTTCTACATGAAATATTTATGAAATTTACCTACAGAAAAATTCAACCAATGAATGATTTTGGTACCCATATTTTTCTAGGTCCAGAAACATTATTAATAAAATCTTTTGGAACCCACAGTTGTCTTATAAGATTCTTATATATTTAATATTATATATTTGAAAATTTAACTTGGTTTATACTTGGAAAACATGATGCACTAAAAGATATTGTAGAAGTGGAACATGTAGTAAGATCATGTTTTTTGTTAAAAGAAGCAGAATTACCAGATTTAGTAATAAATTTTGTTTTTTATAAATTTATTTTTCCGGGCAGATATCTAATACAAGATGTATACAATGGAGCTATCTGTTTACCATGAATTTGAGTAAGAGTGTTTTTCCCATTGGTAAACTTCTCTAAGTCATTCTTAAATTTCTCATTAGACATTTATAATTCATTATTTTCCTTGAGAAGGTTATAATTATTTTCCTTTTCAGTAGTGAGTTCAGACATAATAATCACATTAAAAGAATGTTATTTCATTAATTATTTATAATTAACTTATATTTCATTATATGAATCTTTTATCATGTTACAGTATTCAAATATTTCATTATTTGTTATATTCTTAGACTCAATTTCACTTTCAGAAAAATAAGAATTTTTTTACAGGGGATTATAAGGATACCTCAGATGGGTTGGTCATAAAAAGTATTGTTTCCATGTCATCTTTCTCATCACGAGAAGATGATGATTCACTTGATCTATACTCGGAGGTACTCCAGGTGTCCATCATATCATTCTTATACATGTAGACTATTTTTCATACAACATTCTGTATTTTAACATTGGACATTCAGCTTTGAGATGTCCTCTCTTCTTGCATTTATAATAGAAATCCTCCTCTGATTTGTCATTTATGTTCTATTCCTTTCCCAATTCCACTTATTTCATAACTTCTGTTTATAATTGGGATTTATAAAAAACTTCTACTTATATAATTTCTTAAATGGTCTGGCCAGATGGGCCACTTTCACATCACTGTCTGATATAGTTTCATCAGTATTGGAGCATTCAACCAAGGCTAGAAGTTTATCATTTTCATTATTCTTAAATTAAGTAGTCTTTAGAGACACATACTTTCACTTATGTTCATCCTCTTCTTCATTATTGACTTTCACCTCTTCTTTATACATCATCGGTTTTCCAATGATTTCATTGAAAAATAATTTTATAATGTCACATGATTCTCTAATTTAGGAAAAATTTCACCTGCATCTATCATGTAATTATATGAGAATAGTCATAATTTGTAATTTGCATGTAACATATCCCCACAAAGATATTATAGGGTTCACAATTTCATTAAACCTGGGATACATTTTAGAAATAGGCAAATCATGATTCATATTAATATTAAAATATTATATAGTATATGTGTTAACTCTCATTTCCTCAAAATTATATGATCCTTCATGTGAAAGAAACAATGTATCCCAAATATCATGAGTATTTTTACAAAGAGAAATTTGGTTAAATAATTCAGATATTAAATAACTGTATAATGCATTCATGGAATTACAATTGTTGTCAAAACAAGTGTTTATAGGTTCACACCATTTAGTTATAGTCATACTAAAAATCGTACACTCATCTATAATGGAAGGCAACATTTCAAAACCCATACTCTATAAGTGAATTTTCATTTTTTATTTTCCAATAGCTATAATTTGATACATTAAAAAAGGTGGTCTATTCATAAATGTTTCTTCTAATATATTTCCCATAATTAAATTTTGAAAAATAAGTCAAAGTGATAAAAATTAAGAAATAAAATATTTTTAACATCATTGAAATAGAACTAAAATAAATATTAAAAAATATATGAAAATTATTTTAAAACTACAAAAGTACAGAAGTTCTCTAATATCAATTGTTAGTCAGAGTAGAGTACTCAAGAGGGTGGTGAATTAAGTATCTATAAAAATTTATTTAAAAATGATTATTCAAAATTTTGTAATAATTATAAAATAATATAAGTCACTTTTTAGTGAATTTATAAGAGCCCAAAATGTTCAGTAAATTTATCATTAGATTAAATAGATCCTAGCTATACTAATATAGAAGACTAATACAACATTTGAAACTATCCTACTGGGTCCAAGAAGTTTGTTTCCGACGCTTTCTCCGGGGCGCGCGCGCATCCGTCCGCGGGGGAGGGGGACGCGCGGCTTTGTTGCCCCGCATTCCCGCTTTCCAAAGGCGGGCGGCATTCGTTCCTTGTTCAGGTACGTCTGCTCCTTGATCGAAACGGGATGATGGGATGTCGGTTCTTCCTCCTGTGGATTCCTCCTCAGAACTCGTCACCTAGTCCGGGTCTCCCTTATAGATTTAATACGTAGTTCGTGAAACTCTTCCCGGTGTCATGTTTCCATGGATGCCGGTTAATTACACTGCTTCTGTCGGGACATTCCAAAGGGTCCAGTCAGGGCAGCAACCTTCGGTCAGGGGAGTAATCACGTTTGAGGCATCAGTAGCGTGTCTGGATGTTGGGGTACCTGGCATGTCTGTCTGTTATCCTTGATCACAAGGCTTCTCGAGGGCGTGGAAACCCGAGGCATCCCACATCGAGCGCAGGGAATTACATGTCATAGACACGTATCTGAGGTTTTCCTCAGCTTCCCATGTTCAACACAGGGTATGCTGCAAGATTAACGTCTAGCAGAGACGGTTGAGAATGGAATGGGACCATCGCAGGGGGGCGACAACGAAGTCGGGCTTGAGCCTTGAAGAGGCTTCCTACGTATCCCCGTGGCAGGGAATCAAAGTCCGCGTAGTTCAGGATGGTGCCGGTAAACCGACGTGAAGCTGGACCTTGGTCCGAGGAGAGTTGGGCTTGAACCTCTGGGAGGATTCCTACATACCATGCCTTGACATGGATCAAAGTCCCTGTAGTTCAAATGATACAGTTTAACGTCATGCGGGACAATAATGAACCCTGACGTGAATAAACGACAGGTGGGCTTGAACCTCGTGGAGGCTTCCTACGTACCATGCCTTGACATGGATCAAAGACCTCGTAGTTCAAGTGGTCACAACGGCTTACCGCTGGACTGGAATGAGACCCGACGTGAAAGAGCGACGGGTGGGTGTGTCGGTGAACCGACGTGAAAGTAGACCTAGGTCCACTATTGGTGGGCTTGAACCTCGTGGAGGCTTCCTACGTACCATGCCTTGACATGGATCAAAGACTTCGTAGTTCAAGAGGGTCGGGTCGCAATGGCTTACCACTGGGCCGGGATGTAGTTTAACGTCATACTGGACGTAGGTAGAACACGACGTGAATTGGGTGATGGGTGGGCTTGAACCTCGTGGAGGTTTCCTACGTACCATGCCTTGACATGGATCAAAGACCTCGTAGTTCAGATGAAAGTAGACCTTGGTCCACTGATGGTGGGCTTGAACCTCGTGGAGGCTTCCTACGTACCATGCCTTGACATGGATCAAAGACCTCGTAGTTCAAATGGTGGGTCGCAATGGCTTACCACTGGACCGGGGTGCAGTTTAACATCGTGCTGGACGTAGGTGAAACCCGACGTGAAAGACGGGTGGGCTTGAACCTCATAGAGGCTTCCTACGTGCCATGCCTTGACATGGATCAAAGACCTCGTAGTTCAGATGAAAGTAGACCATGGTCCACTGATGGTGGGCTTGAACCTCGTGGAGGCTTCCTACGTACCATGCCTTGACATGGATCAAAGACCTCGTAGTTCAGGTGGGGTTTCGCCGGTGAACCGACGTGAAAGCAGACCTTGGTCCACTGTTGGTGGGCTTGAACCTCGTGGAGGCTTCCTACGTACCATGCCTTGACATGGATCAAAGACCTCGTAGTTCAGGTGGGGTTTGTCAGGGTCGGTGCTCACTCTAAGCCCACGTGAGTCATGCTCGGTGTGAGAAACAAGAGGTTGCATGGACCTGACGATCACATCGCGAAGGGTGCGTCCGTGAGAAGCGAAGAGGGGCTTACGCGTTGAGCGGCCCATGGTGTTGGGACTTACTCCAGGATGGAGGCCCATGGTGCGACAAAGCGCGGGAAAGATGGACCTTGGTCCGACAATGGGAGGTGCCTCGTTCCCTATCACGTTCCCCATTGACCGTGGTAGTGGGGGAGTACCGAGATGCACGGGTGCAATCATATGTACCAAAGGTTAGGGATTTACGCTCTGAGGCGACCCTTCCCCTGCGAACATACACCACTCCGACAAGGAGGATCTCATTCCATGTGCGGAAGAGTTCCATTCCCGTGGAGACGAGCGGTGTAATGAATGCTCGAGCTGGGGGACCCTTCGTGAGGGAGACGAGGTTGGGTCACAGTTTAACGTCATGTGTTGAGGACGTGGTGCTTGGCAGTTTAACGTCCTGCAGCTCGGACGAGGTGGGTTCACTCCACACCCCTAGGGCTTACATAACTGGTACCCTCTGGTCCTTGGGGAAGGGAAGGTACCAGTAAGGCCATGGTAGAGGGGGGTCGAGGGAGGAGCCATCGAGGGGTCCACGTTAGCGTGGCTATGCGAAGAAGCAATAGCCGTTAGCGTGCCTATGCGAAGGAGCATTGGGAGAAGCAACGCTACGGGAGGTGTTGTCCATGGGACTTTGAAATCACATCGTGCAAACCTGGAGGGTCGCACGGAAGGAGGAATCGCTAAGCAGAGGAGTGTGCATTGCGAAGTGGGGTGCCTTGGCCTTAGCATGGGGCATAGGTGGGAGTGGGTGGTGCTTCGCGAAGTGGAACAGTGTTCGCGGAGCACTGCCTCGCGAAGAAGGAGTGGTTCGCGAAGCAGGGTCCTGCCAAGCAATGTGCTTGGCGATGCATAGTTATCCTGCCTTGGCATAGGGATTACTAGCATGGGTTGGGTGTTTCGCGAAGCACGAGTGCTCCGCGGCTTCCTGGGTTCCCTTGGGAATCCCCTTCCTTCGCGAACGCCCTTGGGCTTCGCGAAGGGCATCCCTCTCCGAAGAGGGGCTCAGGACGAAACAAATCAGAGTCGTCTCGCGAAGTAGGAATACCTCGCGGAGCTCATGATTCCCGGGGCAAAGCTTGCTTCGCGATTCGGGAGAGGAGAAGCCGAAAGGTCGGATTGTCCGTCCTCCGGGACTCAGGGGCAGTCGAGTATTTATAGGGAAGGGGCGCCGCGAAGAAGGGCTCGAACGCCGCCTTCGGGGCTTCGCGGCGGCTCGCGATCGTCAAACCGGTTCGCGGAGGATGACCGCCTCCGGAGCTTCGCGGTGGCTCGCGAACGTCAAAAGGATTCGCGGAGGATTACCGCCTCCGGAGCTTCGCGGCGGCTCGCGAACGTCAAACCAGTTCGCGGAGGATTACCGCCTCCGGAGCTTCGCGGGGCCGCCAAAGTTGGGGCGCTTCGCGGCGGGGCTCCGCGGACGGGCTCCGCGGCTGTGCTTCGCGGCTGTGCTTCGCGAGGCAGCGCGCCGGCTCTCGTTTTCGTTCCTTCCTTTCGGGCCGGATTTTTGGCGCCAACAAATGCCCCCCTCAGACTTGGAGCCGCGGAGGGCGAAGGGTCGAAGTCTGAGGGATAATCGCCAAAAACTGTCCGTGGTTCGCGATGCGTCATCGCGAAGGGGGACCGCGATGCTCGCCGGGGCCGCGGATCCGGACGCGCCGCGATGCTTCGCGTGGGTGAGGCGCGCCGCGATGCTCCGGGGTCATCGCCTATAAATAGGGGGTCCGCCCTCTTTTGTCTTCACGTGTCTTGTCTTTTTGTGCGCTCTCGATTTGGCGAAGCTCCGCGTACTCCGCGACAGCACTCCGCGAATCGAGCTTCGCGGCGAACCGTGAGTCTCCGACTCCGCATCCGCGCCAAGCGAACCTCTGTCTGCCTTGGCCAGACTTCGCGGCTTCGTCTCGCGACCGATCTTCGCGATCCGGCTTCGCGGTCGAGCTTCGCGGCCGAGCTTCGCGATCCAGGGAGAAAAACTTTTCTAAGGGTCGACATTAAAGATGGCCCATCAAGAAGCTGTGCTGGGAGTGCTCGCAGATGCTGCTCGCCGGGATGAGATGGCCAACCGTCCAGGCTTGGGGGAAATGGTTCGCAGCCATTCAGACCACACTTCTCTGACAGATCTGCTGTCGGATGGTCAGAAGGATTATCCACAGTGCAAAAAGCTGTCATTGTACTGCTTCGGGCTGAGGGATGACGTCTTCATCCCTGAGGCGGGAAGGGATGAACCAGCTTGTTGGTTCAGGAGCACACCTTGCCAACACCAATGGTTCAGGGTGGCCGATGGTCACGCGCGGGAGGATTTCACACCCGTCACCGCCGATTGTCTCTACAATCATGTGAACGACATTGAGGGGAGGCCACTGCAACCGGAGACGTCCCCTCCTCTCTACCGCACCACGCTGAAGGCGGCTCTGCAGGATCCGAAAAAGGGATGGTCCGATGAGTGGGACCTGCGCCAGGGCGGCAATTTTACCGACGACTGGGCCTGGGCCTACTGGGTAGGCGCCTCATGCGAGGAGTTCGAGGCTGAGCTGAGGAGAGTGGGATTGTACGAGACGGCATGGGCCTCCCAGTTCCACATTTACCAGCCAAAGCAGCTGATGCCGGAACTGCTGAGTAGATGGTCGTCCAGGACCAACACTTTTCATCTGCATCACGGGGAGGTGGGCATCAGCCTGTGGGATGTCCACCAGGTTTCTGGGGTCCCGATCATGGGGGCCATGTACGACGAGTTCCTCCCCGTCATCAGTGCGTGGGGGGATGCTGAGAAAATGCCACGGCTGGCGTCAGCGCTGATGGCACTTGTCCCTGGAGAGGACAAGGAGGTCGTGAGGGACGTCCACTTCAAGAGGTGGTTCAAGTGTTTCCTGAACTTTCCAGAGAATCGAGAGTTCCCTCCAAGGCCTCGAACTTGTCCGAGGGCAGCCCAGCGGGGTAAGGGGCACTCGTATTGGCGGGTTTTGGAGGACAGCCAATGGAAGACTTGGGGTTTCAGCGTCAGCACCGAACAACAGCCAATAGTTAGGCTGGCGGCGTTCATCGCGGCTCTCATATGTGGGTGGATCCTACCAGTGAGAGATACAAGCATGGGGGTATGGCCCAGCTCGTTCATCATGGCGTCGATGCTGGCCACGGGGCAGCGGATCAACCTGGGGATCCCGATGCTCGCCAAGCTATACAGAATGCTGCGACGTATCAGCGATGGCAAGAAGCCACCAAGAATATGCGGGCCCTTCCACCTCCTGTATGGGTGGATCGCGGCGCACATCAGGGGGATTTACGAGTATCCAAACCCCATTTCGCCGCCGGGATCAGACTTTCGCCCTTCCATCCTGAACGCAGTTGGGAGCTTCCCATTCAAACTGGCCGTTCCGATGGTGCTGAATAGGGTGTGGAGGGCGGACGAGTTCAACTTTCATCCCTTTCCACTGCCGACGGGAAGGCTTACTGATGATGGACGGGGAACGGAAGAGCATCGGGCTTACCTCCTGGCCTTCTGATGTGGAGTTTTGGTGGCTCGGATTGATCGTGAGCCGATCTGTGAACCGTACACCCCACACCGTTTTGCGAGGCAGTTCCGGTGCCTCCAGCGGCTGACCCCGCAGGTATACTGGGAGGTGCGTCACGAGGAGCACCCGTGTGTGATGAGGCAGTTGTGGCTCATGTTCACACGTGAGGATGGAAAGATGCAGATCACATTACCTCCACCCACCGCCGCCTTTGGCTTAGTGAAGGAGTACGCCATTAGCTGGGAGGCCGCTTATCCCGGGGAGATGCTGAAGCAGCCAATGATCCGGGTTGGTGACGGTGGGCCTCCTTTATCTCGAGGTCGGGGTCGGAGGGCAGCTAGGGCCGCCCGTGGCAGCGGGGCTGCCGTGGCAGAGAGACCCGCACCGGCCGAGGGTATGGCAGCAATGGCGGATCCGGTGGTTCCGGGAGAGCAAGGTCATCCGGAGGGGCGGCCACCGAGGGGATTCCGTTGGATATCCGCTCAGGCTCCGGGGAAGCGGCTGCGTCACATTGACATGGCAGAAGATGCTGTCTTTCCGGAAGCTTGGGACGTCTGGGACGTCAACCGGCAATTCCTCAGCCCATCTGAGATGTGGGCTCACCTGAATCGCCTCGGGATGAGACTGCCGGGCATAGGCCCAGTCCGGGCTGGATTCATGGTGTCTCCGGCGGAGGCGGAGCAATACTTGAACGAGCTGGAGGATTACATCTACTCCAGTGGTGTCCCTCGCCCAATGACAGACCGGGTGAGGGTACTGTTGAATCAGACGGTCCCTCCACAGCCATCAGCTGCCGATCTGAGGGAGCGCTTCCCCTTGCCGGAGGAATCAGGGGATTCTTCTCGGGAGGATGAGGCTGGAGGAGGGAGCCCATTAGAGGAGGGCGAGGTCGGAGACCGAAGCTCAGAATCCGAAGACTTCGCGGAGGCTCTCGAGGTAACATTCCGAACTTCTCTTCTTACAATCTGTTTTTTTTTGAATCCCTACGGACTTCTTACCAATGTTTGGGTCATGCAGGAGGAACTTGTTCGTAGGCCTCGTTCTCGCTCCTTGGCGGGTGACGATGCGGGACCTTCAGAACCCGCGCCTATGGCTGCGTCCAGTTCTACATCTGGTGGGACCAGGGGGTCTGAGGTGGCTCCTCTGGACTCTCCAGCCCTTCCAACAGTATACGGGGGGCCTCGTCTTGGAGTCCCATCGGTACCGGTCTGGGAGCAGCGCTCGGAGGTCAATCTTCGTAAGTCTCTTTCACCGGTCTCTTCGTTGCCACACGTGGGCCATGTCGACTAACGTTTATGTCTCTTTCTGTTATACAGTTCTCCGACTGGCGTGGGCTGCTGCAGCGAGGCTGGTTGGGATGTCTGGCGGCGTCCCTCCCAGGGGCATGCCGGTGATGGTGACGATAGTCCCTTCACCTCCTCCAGCTGCGGTGCACACCATCACTGGCGGGATCACCAGCAGGGTCATACCTGAAGTCATCGAGGTGGACTCCGAGGAAGAGGATCAACCGGTCAGTCCCAGTCCTGTCGTGCCTGTGTCGGCGTCAGGTGTCGTACCAGACTCAACACCAGATGCGGATCCCGCTGAGGAATTCCTGCAGGCATATCCTGTGTACGAGCCCGCTGACCGCGCGGATTGGGATGAAACAGCCTCTGACGAGGAAGACAGCAGCATAGTCCGCCGCCGGTCGTGGAAGCTGATCACGCGCTTTATCAGGGACACTCCCCAAGTGCAATGGCTGGCCGAAATGAATAGGCTCCGCTCACGGTTGCGCGAACTGTGTGCCGGGGGAGTGGATGCCCAACGCCCTCACGCGCTCATCCGAGACCTCATGGCTGAGAAGATCCGGGAACATGATCGTGGGCTGAGCGTGGGATGGCAGCGGAGGAAGGCGACCAGAATCAGGAAGCTCCAGGAGGCTGAAGGCGAGGTCCAACAGATACAGATCCAGCCCAACGAGCTTTCAGCCACTCTCGATGCACAGTCTGAGCTGGTCTTACGATTGAAGGCCCAGCTGGCAAAGGCTGAGGAGCATATGGAGAAGACCTCTGGAAGGATGGCTGTCGTCCAGGCCGAGGTGGAAAGGGCCCGGGCCAGGGTTGACGGATTACGCCCCGCCGCTGCTGAAGAGGAGCGGGAGTTAAATCAGCGGCAACAGGCTCTGGACGCCGCAAGTCAACGGGTGGCGGAGCTGCAACGCTCTTTTGACGGAGTCAACCCGTCCATGGGGGAAGTCAACCCCCAAGTATTGTAGCGAACTTGAAAGAAGCTTTTATTAACACTTTTGTGCTCCAACTCTTTCTTTCTCCTTTGTTTTGAGTTCCGTAGTACGCACGATTTCCACTGTTGAATTGCCTTGTTGCATCCCTGCAATGTTTGCGGGACGTTTGACGACAATTCCCTCAAACCAGTCCAGATTCCTGAAAGATGGGGAAGGCTTGATCGGAGGAGGAACTTCCAGGATAGCCGAATTACCGTTTCTCCAACGTGCTCTTGTGCACGATCGGGTCAACACCAGGGGCGCAGGAACCGGTTCAAACTGGTGAAAATGGGAAGTGTGAATCACGATGCCCAAATTCGGAACACTGTTTGGATGGCGTGACAATAAAGGACAACTGCTAACCGTGGCAGACAAACGGTATCCTTACTGCATTAGCCTGAAATGGGGACAACAAATGAGGGTCGACCGTTGACCATGTTCGAAACACGGGACCGTGTCACAAATGTTGTCGATCAATCTTTCAGGGCGTTGGCCCAGGACAGTTGGTGGACCATAGGTCAGACATCCATACTGTTGGGGGGTCCTTCCAGACATGAAAGAGGACAAGAGTCCGAATAAGGGACACGCAAAGCGTGGAACATGGAGTGGTGGCTTGTTCAAACAGAATCCAACACCTCGGTAGTTGCACCACCGCGGAGGGAGTACACCAGATGGGCGCATCGACCTGATCACGGATCATTCCTTCTTGGGACAGGGCCTCTCTGGAGAGGGGGTCTATCGCTTCCCAATGGGATCTTGGGGCATCCTGAACTTGTTCAGGGTAAAATTGTAGCTACATAGTTCTCCCCGAGGGGTCAGGCCAGAGGGCTGGAAATGGGGAGGAACAGGATTTTGTGATTCCTGGGGCTGAACCCTAGGCGAAATGCCTGGGCGTCTCTACGTATCCCAAGTGATGATGGGAATCAAGCCGCACGTAGTTCTGGAAGCGCAGTTTAACGTCGTACTGGACGAGGAGCAGCCTAACCGTGTTGGTACACATCCGGCCAAAACTACTAAGCCCACGTGAGTCGTGCTCGGTGTGGGAAACAAGTAGTAGTGGTGGGAATTTCCCGACGCAGAGAGGGGCAGGTTGGGGCAAAGGGATGCTCGGTGACTACCGGCCCAATGACACTAACACGATCATTCAGCGCATCTAGATGCGCGAAGAGAAAGAGACGAGTATGGTGGAGTTCCACTTGAACATGAGGGAGTGGAAATGTGTGAATCATGACGCTCGAGATTCGGATCACGATGGTGACAGCGTGGTGATGGAGGACTACTGCTGACCAAATTCGCAACACAACATCCTATCGCGTTAGCCTGAAATGGGGACAAACAAATAAGGGTCGACCGATGACCATGTTCGAAACACGGGACCGTGTCACAAATGTTGTCGAATATCCGCAGGGACGTTGGCCCGAAACGATTGTAGGGCCCTTAGGTCCAGCATTCATGGAGAGCCCTTAAGCTTAGTATCCACATCGTCCGAGGGTCCTTTTTGATGTGGAAGAGGATGAGGATCCAAATAGTGAGCTCACGAAGCTTGGTCATGGGATGAGGGGAATGTCCCTGTAAAAATCCCATGCTTCGGGCTTTTTGTCAAAACACATCTGAATACGTCAACGAAACGTATTAGAGAGAGGGAGCAGATTCCTTTCCCTTGGGGAAATCTTAGTTTATGGTCATAGAATTCGGACCATGGATTGGAAAAAGGGATCAGGGGACACATGACATCACAACCTGACGTGAATGAGCTCGAGTCGAGGGACCGAACACCAGGTTTAGGCTGGGCCCACGGGGAAGTACCCGGGCGCTCCTACGTATCTCATGAGGATGAGAATCAAGCCATACGTAGTTCTTGAAGGTGGCAGGGTAAGGTACCAGTGCCAGGGGAAAGGGGAAGTGCGGACGTGGCCCTTGCACTAAAAGAAGCGGAATTTGATGTATCTTGTTTGTTCTTTGAGGTGAATGGTTTTTTTTTGTGAAGCGACAGGCCTAGGACTGTAGGTCGTGATGTCGCCACAAGAATCAAGCTGTGATGGGCGTTGAAAAATGGCATGGCGCGTGGCCAGTACCCAACGTGATGTCCTCTACAGCGAGGTCACCTCAGTGCGGTGCCGTTTTTCGTCGTGCGGCCAGGACGATAATGTCACAGTTTAAGGTCGTATGATAGGACCAAGCATGCATTTTATCGTCATGCAGCGCAGACGTAGCAGAGACGATGCTAGGCGGGAAATGTGCGCAGTGTTTATAAAACACATTTGACAGAGACTTGATCCCACATCAAATTGTACGCCATCCAGAGGTAAAACAGGGAGAGAGACTGGCTTCCTGAATGGGTTGTACCCGGAGACAGGGTGTCTGGGCGGTCCTACGTGTCCCATGAGGATGGGAATTTGAACGTAGTCCCGAATGGGTCTTAGTTTATTGTCTTAGATCTCGGACCATGGGAGTCCCAAAGGACGCCAGGTTGCAGCTTTGTCCCCCTAGCATGCAAAGGTGCACTGAGGGATAGCGCCAAAAGTGTCAAGATTCCACCTGGACATGATGGGGTGGAAAATGATGTGAATCATTCAACCAACATTCAAGGACTGAAGGGGATGGCGTGACGACAGGGGATTACTGCTGACCATGTTCGCAACACAGCATCCTGTCGCGTTAGCCTGAAAGGAGGACTAACAAAACGAGCATCGACCGCTGACCATATTCGCAACGCGGGATTTTATCGACTTGTTGTCGGTAATCCTGGAGGGCATTGGCCCGTATCGGTAGGAGAGCCCTTGGGCGTAGTATCCAGGCCGTTCTTGGGGGTCCCTCTGGGTGTGAAAGATGATGGAAGTCCGAATAGAGGGGAACACGAAGCTTGACAAGTGGAAGGAACTTGACCAAGTTGAATCTGACACTCTTGGTCCTAGACCAGAGTACTCTCAACACATGGGTGAACCACTACAGGGAGCCAAGGGACTCAACCTTGAGGGTGATTGAGAGATGGAAGATTCCCAGGGGAAGGGGGGCATGATGCCCACAACCTTGTATCATACCTACGCACCCCCCGCGGGAGAGGGATGGACCAAGTGGCCTAGGTGACCGGGAAATCAGGAGATCTCCCAGAGATGGGGCTGGACCCGAATCTTAGACATTCAGGTGGTCCTACGTATCCCATTAGGATGGGAATCAAGCCACACGTAGTTCTGGAAAGGGTACCTTTTAATGTCATGCAGGACAGGGGATAGGAGGACTGAACCTCAGAATGGGGGCATGCGTGGTGCAGCTATTGCGTACCCGACGTGAATGAGGACGTAATCCTACACTGCGCCACGCAGTCCTGTGATCGGGGTCCTGAAGGCAGGATTAGGGAGGTAAATTCGCTGAACTCAAGCCGGGTCCAAAGACAAGGGGTCTTGAACGTAGTTCCAGATGAGAGTCTTAGTTTATGGTCTTAGAGCTCGGACCGTGGGTGGTGACAACTCCCGAGCATGCACAGAGGTCAACCCAATCCCTAAGCCCACGTGAGATAAACTCGGTGTGGGAAACAAGGGGGGGATCCTCATTGCAATACTTGGGGCATCCATTAAAGGGGAGTCAGCAGAAAGTTCCGAAGGACACCTTTGATGTCGCTTGTTCCTCAAATGCGCAGACGTGCACGGAGGAAAAGTACCAAGAATCCCGAGACTCTACTTGGACACGATGAAGTGACGAAGGGTGTGAATTGTGTAAACGGCATTTGGGCTTACTGGGTTGGCGTGACGACAGAGGAAAACTGTTATCCATGAAGGAAACACAGCGTCTGTATCGCGTTAGCCTGAGGTGGGAGCAACAAACGAGCATCGACCGCTGACCATATTCGCAACGCGGGATTTTATCGATTTGTCGTCCGAAACCCTGGGGGGCGTTGGCCCGTATCGGTAGGAGAGCCCTTGGGCATTGTATCCAGGCCGTTCTTGGGGGTCCCTCCGGGTGTGAAAGATGGTGAAAGCCCTGATGCGGGGATACGCAAAGCCTGGAAAGCGGGTGCGGACGTATCCGAGTAAAGCTTGGCATTCCAGGTAATGAACCAGAGTACTCTTAAGCACATTGGAGAACCACCGAAAAAGAGGGATCGATGAAACAAATCAGCAGGGGGTGGGAGCATGGCGTGGTCATCACGAGACGGTCGTGAATGAGGACATAATCCCACACCGCACCATATGATCCCCTCATGGAGGAAGGATAGGCCAGGGGCCAAGATGGGATGAGGATTCCCGAGAGATGGGGCTGGACCCGGATCTTGGACATCCAGGTGGTCCTACGTATCCCATCAGGATGGGAATCAAGCCACACGTAGTTCTTGAAATGTAGTTTAACGTCATACCGGACGAGGAGGGGAATAACATATCCCTAAGCAAGGTGTACAGTATGGCGAAAAACCGACGTGAGGACATAGCCCTACGCCATGCCGTACAATCCTATAAGATAGGTCCTGGGCCGCGGCCTGGAAAGGCCGAGAGGCCTGGGGCTGAGCCTCGGAAGGGGAGTCGTACGACATGGTACATGATCCCGACGTGAATGAGGACGTAGTCCTACACCACACCGTTCGCTCCGGGTGAGGAATCCTGGGCTGTGGGCCCGATCACTGGCACCACCTGGGGAAGTTTGTCACCTCAGGATGGGGCAGAATGAATCACTGTTGACCATATTCGAAACACAGCGTTCCTATGGTGACCCGCATGGGGGCAACAAATGAGCGTCGACCGCTGACCAAATTCGCAACGCGGGACTTGTTTCGATTTGTTGCTTGAGAAACCCTCGGGGGCGTTGGCCCGTATCGGTAGGAGAGCCCTTGGTCTTTGTATCCAGGCCGTTCTTGGGGGGCCCTCCAGGTGTGAATCCATCCACGAAAGGGGCAAACACCCCCAGGGGGGAATGTGCAGCCGGGTCGAGGCTTGCTCGACGTGGGTCGGGGCAAAAATGTGCACCCTGCCGCGTCTTGACCCGAGGGGAAGATTTTGGCTTTTGGGCTGGGCCAACGGACGAAATGTCCGGGCATTCCTACGTATCTCATAAGGTTGAGAATCAAGCCATACGTAGTTCTTGAAGGCCATGCAGTTTAGCGTCATGCGGTGAGGACGTGGGAGGGTAGAAGAACGGGAGTGGGCGCATGGTGCGACCTTTACAATCTTTGCGTGAGTGGGGTTGCATGAGCGGGGCCAAGAAAGCCAACGCCCTGCTACACAAAGATCCTCCAAGGAGACCATTCCCAGGGGGAATAGTGGAAGAGAGAAGCTTGGGGCTGGGCTCAAAACAAGGCGTCCGAGCGTTCCTACGTATCCCATGAAGATGGGAATCAAGCCGTACGTAGTTCTTGACATGCAGTTTAACGTCATGCGGGACGAGGGGCATCTCGTTCAGGGATGTGTGCGGCATGGTACATGATCCCAACGTGAGAACGTAGTCCTACACTGTACCGTACAATCCCGTAAGAGGGTAAGTCGGAGAGAAACGAGGGGGGCCTGGGGCCAGACCTCGGTGGAGACGCGGCCAGGGGCCCAAAGAGGCCGAGGGGCCTGAGGCTGAGCCTCGGTCAGGAAGAACTGACTGACTTGCAGTTTAACGTCTTGCAGTGAGGACAGAGATACAGTTTAAGGTCATGCGGGACCAAGTCGCAGTTTAGGGTCGTGCAGGACCAATGCAGTTTAATGTCATGCAGGACCCTCTCGCGGTTTAGGGTCATGCAGGACCCTCTCGCAGTTTAGGGTCATGCAGGACCCTCTCGCAGTTTAGGGTCATCCAGGACCAATGCAGTTTAATGTCAAGCAGGACCCTCTCGCAGTTTAGGGTCATGCAGGACCACTTTTTCCCTAGGCAAAGTATCGCTTGAGGAATCTGGCATTGGTGGGGGGGTTATACGCTCTCCATCTGTGGTCACCAAGGAGTATGCTCCATTGGGGTAAACCTTATGGATAATATAAGGCCCTTCCCATTTGGTTTCTAACTTGGGCGGTTTCCTTCCGGGAATCATTGGCGCTCGCAGGGCCAGCACCAGGTCACCCTGTAGAAAAGAGCGGAGACGAACCTTCTTGTCAAAAGCTCTTGCCATCTTGTCCTGATGCCTTTCCAGATTGTGCAGGGCACGAAGCCGGTTCTCGTCCAGTGCCTCTAACTCAGCTAGACGGATCTCGGCTACCTCATCTGATGTCTGGTGATCATAAACTGCCGTGCGTAGCGACGACAGCTGGATCTCAATGGGTAGGACGGCCTCAGCTCCATACACCAGGGAATATGGGGTCACCTGGGTAGAGTTGCGAGTCGTCGTCCGGTAAGCCCAAAGGGCGTTGGGGAGCTTGTCCGGCCAACTCTTCTTGTTCTGACCAACCATCTTCTGCAGAATGTTAGAGAGGGTCTTGTTGAATGCCTCGATCTGTCCATTCGCCTGTGCGTGGTAGCGGGAGGTATGGTTTGACCGGATGTCGTACTTAGCGTACAATTTCTTCAATTCAGCTGCTCGGAAGTTGGTGTCGTTGTCAGTGAGGACGGCGTGAGGGACCCCAAACCGGTGGATGATGTTGGAGCTCACAAAGTCGACGACAGAACGGGCCTTGACCTCTTTGAGCGGAACTGCTTCTGCCCACTTGGAGAAGAAATCTGTAGCAGTCAGGATGAACCTACACTGGCGGGCTGTTGCCGGCGGGTACGGTCCCACTACATCGAGTCCCCATACCGCAAATGGCCAAGAGTACTTGGTGGGGTGGAGGGGTTCTGGCGGCCGATGCAAGAAGTTGGCGTGCACTTGGCACGCGTGGCATCTCTTGGCGTATCCAATACAATCGTGGATCATGGAGGGCCAGAAGTACCCTAGCCTCCGGATTTGATGGGACAGCTTCGGCCCAGCTTGATGGGCGCCACAGGAACCGGCGTGAACCTCTTGCATAACTTGAGGTATCTCTACTCCTTGGATGCAACGGAGGAGGACACCATCAAAACTCCGTTTATAGAGGGTCTGCTCAAGACTGGGCCGCTCTGGAGGGTAAATTGAAGTGCGCGGCGTCGGATTCGCTCGCGCTCGGCCCGGTTGTCCGGGAGGTGGCCATTTTGGAGATAATCGACAAAAGGTGCTCTCCAATCGGGGGTCGTTTCAACCACTGCGTCTGACGAACCCGGGACTCCCGATACGGAGGGTCCGGCGGTGAAATGACTTACCCGTAGGCTATCACGGTCCTCTTGGGTGACGGGAGCAATGAATCTATGGTGGGCCACGTGTATGACCAAATCATCTTGCTCGGGTTCTGCGAGTGATGCGGCTAAGCCAGCTAGGGCGTCCGCTTGGCCGTTCTGCGACCGCGGGACATGGGTAACCTCTGGCCGAGAAGAGAACTGAGCCATTAGGAGGAGGGTGTACTCCAGCAACGGTGCAAGCTCTGGCTTCCTGACGACGTAGTCTCCATTAACCTGTTTGATTACCAGCTCAGAATCTCCCTTCACATGTAGATGGGGTACATGGATCTCAAGGGCCAACTTGAGGCCGGTGATGAGAGCTTGGTACTCTGCCTCGTTGTTCGTACAACCTTCTGACAACAGGAAGGAGTACGGCATGACGGCTTGCGTCGGGGTAATGAAAACAATACCCAGACCCACTCTGTTGAGCTTGGGGGCGTTGAGCCTTCTACCAGTGGGGCTCCGGGAGGCGCCGTCGAAATGCATTTTCCAACACGGGACAGCGTGATCGACCGAGAGGATCGTCTCTTCGGGAAAATCCAGGTCCAGGGATTGATCCGCAGAGGTTGGATGGGCAGCTAAAAAGTCTGCCAATGCTTGTCCCTTGACGGCCTTCTGAGGCACAAACCTGATGTCAAACTGCTGGAGAATCACCGCCCACCGTGCTAGTCGGCCGGTCAGCATGGGGCGGTTCAGGATGTACTTCAGCGGATCCACCCGAGAGATCAATTGCACCTCGTGGTGTTGCAGGTAGTGTCGCAACTTCTGCACGGCGAAGACGAGTGCAAGGCAGCTCTTTTTGATAAGGGAATATCTGACCTCCGTATCGAGAAGCATGCGACTGAGATAGTAGAGACTGTTCTCAGTGCCCTCGTTATTCTTCTGGGAGAGCAGCGCGCCGAGGGATCTCTCCAGGGTGGTCACGTAAAGGACCAGCGGCTTTCCAGGGACGGGTGGCATCAAGACTGGAGGTTGGAGCAGGTACTGCTTGATTTCATCGAAGGCGATCCGACACTCCTCATCCCATTCGTAGGCAGCGCCTTTCTTCATGAGCCGAGAAAAGGGCTTACACTTGCCGGCCAGGTTCGCAATGAATCGGCGTATATAGGCTAAGTGGCCTTGCAGGCCTCGAAGTTCCCGAATGTTGCTCGGGGGAGGCATTTGGCTGATGGCCTTGATCTTCTCCGGGTCGATCTCGATACCTCGGTATCTGACAACAAAGCCCAGAAACTTCCCGGAGGTGACTCCGAAGGCACACTTCAGTGGGTTCATCTTCAGGTGACGGGAACGGAGGAAACCGAACACTTTCTCAAGGTCTTTGAGATGGTCCTGACGCTGATATGATTTGACTACAAGGTCATCCACGTAGCACTCCACCAATTTCCCGATGATCGGTTTGAATATGCGATGCATGGCCCTCTGATAAGTGGCACCTGCATTTTTCAAACCGAATGGCATTACCCGGTAGCAAAAGGTACCCTGGGGAGCCCTGAAGGCAGTGGAATCCTCATCTTCGGGGGCCATCCGGATCTGGTTATACCCGGAATACCCATCCATGAAAGAGAGGGCTTGGAACCCGGCCGTGGCGTCAATCAACAGCTCTGTCACCGGGAGTGGGAAGTCATCCTTTGGGCAGTGGCGATTGAGATCGCGGAAGTCGATGCAGACTCTAATATGCCCATTCTTCTTCCTGACTAGCACAATGTTGGCGAGCCATTTGGGGTACTGGACCTCTTTGACGAAGTTGGCCTTGATTAGCTTATCAACTTCGGCCTCAACCATAGCGCCATGGGAAGTGTGCATTTTCCTGGGAGGCTGCTTAAACCCACGATGTTTTACTGGGAGGCCCAGACGGTGGACGGACACTTGGGGATCCAGCCCTGGCATCTCATCGTAACTCCAGGAAAACACATCGCGGTGCTGTTTGAGGAAGTCTACATACTGATGCCGCTCCTCGAGGGACATGGCCGCACTGATAAATGTGGGTCTTGGATCTGCCTCGCTACCAAGGTTCACCTGTACCAGCTCATCGACCGTGGTAGAGACGCCTTCTTCAAAGGCTGGGGGAGCATCCTCCAAGTCTTCCTCCCCAGCCGTGGGGGGATTTCCCGTGACGGGAGGTACTTCTGGGCTCTCAAAACCCGAGGGGCAGCTGGTGCCGGCTTGGGCAGCAGCGGTCATCACATCAGGAGACTCACTCGTCGTGGAGACCATAGCAATGAATGCATTTGACCCTATCCCATCCGGCCTTCGGCCTAAGGGGCCACGCTTGATGATATCAAAGTAGTGGTGACGTGTCGGCCAGAGTCGGTTGATTCCAGCCCGGCAAAATAGACACGTATGGCGCACCGCCGTTGTCATGAGCTTGACATCCCGGTACCGTACAGGGGTAGGAGATTCCGGGATGACCAGAGCCTGGTTGATGTAGGAGTACGAGGTGATTTTCCGCCGTCGCTTGGACGCGGGAACATGCCTTCCTTGCGTACCCGAAACGACGAAACATTGTCCCATGTCGGGGGTCGTGGCCTCCAACCGATGGATCGGGAGGATGTAGGCGTTGTCCATGCTCGCCCAGGGATCACTCGTGATTGGGGTGGGCTCATCCTCGCTGACCAGGATCTGCTTGTCCTTACTTTTGTAATAACCCGCATCCAGATAGCGGGCCTCACAAGAAGCGAAAGGGGACGCGTCTCCTTGGAGCACGCCTACTCGACCATTGAGCGAGTACTTAAGGAACTGGTGATACGACGAGGGAACCGCTGCATGCAGATGGAGCCATGGCCTACCCATCAATGCGTTGTAGGCGGTGTCCTGAGAAACAACCATGAATTCGGTGCTGACAATTAAGCCACCGAACTGGGTCTTCAGACGGATCTTGCCGACCGGGGTTTGCTATGTCATGTCGTACCCCTGAATCCTAAGGTCAGAGGGAGTCAAATCACCTTCGGACAAACCCAGCTTTCGCAGCGTCCGGGTCGGAATTAGATTGATTCTGGAACCCGTGTCGACGAGGCAGCGACGGACTTCCACACCGTTAAAGTGGCCAGTGATATACAATGGGAGAATGTGCCCCTGTATAGGAGGGTCTTCATCTTAACCAGAGAACGAGATAACCGCCTGACATTCGGCGTTTTCAATCGTCTCGGTATGGAAGGCCTCCGCGGCTGCCACTTCCGTCTCGAACTTGAGGGGGCTTCTTAGGGCCTTGGCAAGTGCCTCGCGCATCTCGGATGACAAGCGCAGGGCCTCAAGGATGGAAAGACTCGCCGGAATGCCGGCTAGGTGCTTTAGGACATCATACTTGCGTGCCAAACGCGAACCTCTGCTTACAGGGGGTTTTTCGGCATTTGGAGGCATAGCGGGTCCTGCTGGTTGAACTGGCGGTCGGCTAGCACTGGGTACATCCTGCTGCCTGCTAGTAGAAGCCTGGAGAGTAGTCGCCGGGCTAAGATTGAACAGCGGGGGCTGGCCCGTCGCCGGGCGAGACTGGCTGTGATACGAACGAGGCGGCTCTCCCTGATCCAGCAACACGAACGGCGGTGGAGGTAGAGCCAAGGGCGCTGGATGGGTCTGTGCGTGCTGAGATCTGCGCTGAGCCTGCTGCCTGGTCTCGGTAGCGTGCACGGCTTGGTCACAAGTGCCTGCTGACATACCTCGGTGACCGGCGCGATTGCGATTCCGCTGACGTTGATGTCGGCTGGAAACGTTGGGGCGGTCTGCCTGGGGTTCCCCCTCGTCGGGGGTCATATAGGGCTTTACCAGCTCCACGGTGTTAACCGAAGCGTACCCCTGACTGTCACTCGAAGAGTCATCCACCGCTGGGCGGATTCTGGGGGGAATGCCCATTTCGGGAGGCATAAAGTCGCCGAGAGTGCGGGATGACGACGGCACTGGCGGTGCACGTTGCTTCTTCTTGCGTCGCTGCTGCTTGCCTTTTTGGGCAGAGGTCGACTGTGAAGACGATGTTGAGGCGCCAACTACTTCTTCTGAAGGTTCCGACTGCTTCAGGCGTGCCCGGATGATACCCTGGGCACGGACGACAGTTTTTCGAGCCATCCAGTTGTCGTATTTCTGGGACCCGCGGCTAGGGACCTGCTGCCACTCACCCTCGCTGTCACTGCCGATTCCCGACCCCGCGAAGATGCCTGCCACCTGCGCTGGCGCTGGGCCCAACTTGACTATGTTGTTGTTGACCTGGTCCTGAAGCCAGTCTTTAAACACATAGCATCGCTTGAGGGTGTGCCCCAGGATCCGATGATAAGGGCAGTAGTTGGGGTGATCAGTGAGATGCGCCTCTGCCGGCCTCCTGCACTCAGGCAGACGCACGATCCCTTGCTCTAGAGCACTTCGGAAGTAACCAGGGACCTGATTTTCGTTAAACGAATAGGTATGGTACTTTCTTTCCGGGTAAGGAGCCCTGGGGGCCTGATCCTGTCGAGGGACCGGAGGGGCCTGCCGAGGGGGCGGCGCCTGGTTGTCTCGCCTAGGTGGCGGTGGCGCGTTGCGCGGGGGAACCTGTCGGTTCTGAGGCGGTCGCTGCTGGGCAGGAGCCTGTGCTTGAGGTGGAGGACCTCTGCGGGGTTGCGGGGGTGGTGCCACCGGTAACAATTCCAGCTGCCTCGGGGCTTCTATTTGAGCCACTGCGGCGGGTTCAGCCCTGGCGGCCCTCCTGGATGGGATCATAGGGGGCAGCAAACGTGCCTGACTAGCCTGTTTCAGGGCCTCCTCGAGGCGCTGGGCCTTATCCGAGAAGTCTCTGAACCCCCCAGGGTAGTTCTGGGTAATCAAGGAGGGTACCAGCTCTGTCTTTACGTTCCCCACACACATCGTCAGTAATTGCTCCTGAGTCAGCGGCATATCGAGAGAATACGTAAGTCCTTTCCACCGGGCGATGAAGTCTGCAACCCGCTCATCAGGCCTCTGTTTGCACTTAAAGAGGTCCGCGATGCTGGTCTTCCGCGTGGTGGAGCTGAACTGGTACAAGAACTGCCGGCGAAGATCCTCCCAGCCGGTCACTGATCCGATGGGGAGCTGGCTGTACCAGACGAATGCCGGACCTTCCAACGTCTGTACAAAACATCGGAGTTTAGCGGCTTCTTGCTGAGCTGGGGTCCCCAGCATGGGGCCACACCTGGAAGAGAAATGAGCCAAGTGCTGGGGTGGGTCCCCTATCCCTTTAAAAGGCGAGAAAGTGGGGTTCCCAAAACCCGGAGGCGCGGGCATATCATCCACCCACGCGGGATAAGGCTTGCCGTCCGGTGGGACCGCCACCTGCCGTGTCTCCAATGCCTCGAGGCGGGCTGTGAGTGCCGCAATAAGGTCCTCCGGGTGGGGGTCCCTGTCTTGACGGGGGTCCCTAACCACAAGCGCATTGCCAGGTTCTTCAACACGGTAGACGGCTTCTGCTGCTCGCGGGTTGACTAGTTGGACGACCTGTTGGGCGACCGGGGGAACCCGGGTTGGGTTCTTCAGATTGCCCCGTCGCTCAGGGGGGTTTGGCGAAACGTATCGCGCCCTCTTGCCGTACGTTCCGGCTTCCGCCCTGTCCGCGGAAGTAGCATGATCAGGGTTTCCCGGAGGCATCTCACCGGGGGGAAATTGTTCCTGCCCCTGCTGTCCCGGCCTGGGATTACCATAGTCGGGTCGTCGCTCTGCGGCGCGTTCAGCCAAGAGTTCGTCGACCAGCCTCTTCTGCTCAGCAAGTTGCTGGCGCAACATGGCCTTCTCAGGGTCTTCGTCCGTTTTCTGCACGGAGGCGGACGGGTCGGAGTGCTTGACTATCCCGACATGCTCCTTACCCTTGCTAGTGCTTCGACCGAGTGCCAGTGACTCGGTGGGTACGGGGAGGCCTAGCAGGTTCCTTTGCTGACGGGTGACTCTCCCTGATGGGTCGAGTAGTGGCGGTACGCCCTCGGATGGTAAGTCCCCATCAAGGAACTCAAGCTCATCTTCCTTATCCACAACGTCGGCCATGTGGACTGTGACCCCTCTTGAGGGAATATCCTCAATGTCGCATAGCGAATCGGGCTGTCATCGGATAGGGTCGAAGAGGAGAGCGGCATAGCGTCCCCAACCACGGACTTGCACATGGGGGGTGGCTTCCCTGACGATCTTGCGTAGTGCCTTGAAACTCTGGACGCATTTTCGTTGGAGGGCACTCTGGTGACCGGGCGACTTGGGGTGCTGGGCCGCAAGGAGCGCCGCTGCATCAATTAGGCGGCACTGTTTGCCAATCTCCTCGAAGTGCTCTCGACTCCTGGGGTACACTACCCGTTCCCAACGGAGGCGGAAGTGCGTCGCCCACAGGGTCCGACAAAAGCATCCCACTTCCTCAGGGGTAAGCGACTCGGGTACGCGAAAATTCAGCGCTGCCGTGGGCCAGAACATCTCTGGGAAGTAGTCCGCTGCAAGAATACTCTAGAAGCTCCTGGGTTCGTCCTCGGGGTTCGGCCCTACATTTCCCCACTCATCAACCGGGGGTGGCTGAGGGACCGGTAGCGGTACCGAGGCGGACCTCTGGGATAGCAAACTCGGCGGTGGAGAATACGGCGAGCGAGCAGACTGGCCACCGTACTCTGGGCCCTCCTCTGAAGAGCGAGGTGACATGACCACAATGTCACGATAGGACGGGCTAACAGCCACTGCTTCGGGTACGGGAATTACCGTTACCGGTGTCCGGTCATGTCGTGGCTCTACCAACGTTGACCCCCAAAACAGCTCCTCGTGATCCCGAGTAGAGGTAGAGGGCGCTTCGGGTGACGGTGGCGGTGACTGCGCGGTCGAAACCTGCGGAATTCCCAGGATTTCTTCCTCCTGGATTTACCTGCGGAGAGAGACGGGAATCCGGTGGACCTCAAATTCCGGGAGAACGAGGCTGACGCGTCTGGTTCCTGCCCCAGTCCTTGATACGGAGGAGCTGGGAGAAGGTTCCATCGCTGAATCGCATTCCGCTTCCGAATCGGAGAAGCGGGCAGGTTTGATACCCCCCTGGGCATTCCCAGGATTCTTCTTGTGGTGGCGACGACACGCTCTTCTGCCCCTGGGTGGCTCTTCGGGACAGGGTTGACCCCTATCAGGCAGCCCTGGGGCGGCACTAGCGCCGTGGCGGAGAGGGCCCCCACTTGAGACAGCCGGGGTGCCGGGGGCACCAGGGAAAATAACAAAGGGTACATGGGGAGGAACTCCATGAACAGTACCCACGTGGGCGGGGCCTCTATTGGAACTGGCAGGAGCATGGGGAAGGCCTCCATGGTCGGTGCGAGTGGAGCGAGGCTGACCTTCACTCCTTGAGTTGCTGGGGCGAGGAGGATCTTCGCCAGTCGCAGAGAGGACGTAGGGGGGGCCCCCACGTCGAAGGACCGGATGGACGGTGCCTTCAAAAGGATGGACTTCATACCCTGTACAGCGGGCGCGGGAAATGTTTCCGCGCTGAGCATCACTGCCCCGGGGCAGGTCTTTCTGCAGGATGGGGGCAGCACGAGGCATGCCTCCACGACGAACCTCGGAGCGGGGAAGGCCCACGCTCTGTGGAGTAGTGGTACGGGGAGGACCTCCGTACGGGGTGGCATCACCGCGGGTTAGTTCGCGACGATCATTACTGGAGCCTGCAACCCGGAGCGTCAACCCGGCCTGCCCATGGGGCGGCTGGGGTCTCAATATTGGTTGGGCGAAGGGGTGCCCCTGCTCAATATAGGCGGGGGCTTCATAATGTACGTCGGCGGTGGCTCGGGCCACTATAGCTGTCGATGTGGACGCGGCTAGGCGAGCGTCCTCAGCCCGGGCCCGGCGCTGACGTCGGGTCAGGCGGGCCGGTGCAGGTGGTGCAGGGACATAGTCTGCCTGTTCTTCCTGCGGGGCCGGACGGCGGCGCTGACGTGGCCGGACGGGAGCTATCGCCTGGGGGTCCTGGGTCGGGGCCCTGAGCGGGCTGAGCCGGACCGCGCCTGCCTCTTCGGCGTAAGGCGAAGAGTCGTCAAGGCGTTCTGAGGATAGGCTCCCGAAATGGTTGAATGTCGAGGTGGGGAGCGGGGGCTCCCTGCGCGGCCTGTTAGGGCGGCGTTGACGGCGGGGTCTGGAAGCCTCCAGGTCCAAACGGGCCATATCCCTGGTCGGGATGACCCCTTGTTCCTCATACCTGCGCACGAGGCTGTTGATCACCCTTCGTTGGATGACCTCTGATGGGGAAAGGGGACGTGGACGTCCCGCATCCCGTGACGTGGCAGCCGTCGTGGCGGTAGTGGCGCCATGTGGAGTGGCCGTAGTGGTGTTTCCCCTGCCCCTGCGCGGGCGAGGAGCGGATGGTGACCGCATCTCTAAAATAGCAACCTGGTTCCTGGAAAACGAAGGGATCAACTCATCAGTACTGAGATGAAAAGGTTTGACAGCCAGTGCCCCAGCGTTCTTCCATCCTCCATGTCTGTGAGAAGGATCCACGCCAACACGCTGCGGAGCGTAGCGCCCCACGTTCTACTACCCTGACTTCTGGTGAGTTCCACGACAGGCCCGCCATTTACTTGGTGGGACCAGGCAACAGATATCTGAATCCGGTGACACGTCAATCTACTGGTGTCTCGAACGCTACTAATCTCCATGCTAAGGAGAAGAATTTCACGTCGGGTTCA
Organism: Viscum album; assembly: GCA_963277665.1. Classification (NCBI taxonomy): domain Eukaryota; kingdom Viridiplantae; phylum Streptophyta; class Magnoliopsida; order Santalales; family Viscaceae; genus Viscum; species Viscum album. The sequence continues at coordinate 1,700,886,658 of OY728163.1, read as the reverse complement.
TCATTTCTGTTTCCGACGCTTTCGCCGGGGCGCGCGCGCATCCGTCCGCGGGGGAGGGGGACGCGCGACTTTGTTGCCCCGCATTCCCGCTTTCCAAAGGCGGGCGACATTCGTTCCTTGTTCAGGTACGTCTGCTCCATGATCGAAACGGGATGATGGGATGTCGGTTCTTCCTCCTGTGGATTCCTCCTCAGAACTCGTCACCTAGTCCGGGTCTCCCTTATAGATTTAATACGTAGTTCGTGAAACTCTTCCCGGTGTCATGTTTCCATGGACGCCGGTTAATTACACTGCTTCTGTCGGGACATTCCAAAGGGTCCAGTCAGGGCAGCAACCTTCGGTCAGGGGAGTAATCACGTTTGAGGCATCAGTAGCGTGTCTGGATGCTGGGGTACCTGGCATGTCTGTCTGTTATCCTTGATGACAAGGCTTCTCGAGGGCGTGGAAACCCGAGGCATCCCACATCGAGCGCAGGGAATTACATGTCATAGACACGTATCTGAGGTTTTCCTCAGCTTCCCATGTTCAACACAGGGTATGCTGCAAGATTAACGTCTAGCAGAGACGGTTGAGAATGGAATGGGACCATCGCAGGGGGGCGACAACGAAGTCGGGCTTGAGCCTTGAAGAGGCTTCCTACGTATCCCCGTGGCAGGGAATCAAAGTCCGCGTAGTTCAGGATGGTGCCGGTAAACCGACGTGAAGCTGGACCTTGGTCCGAGGAGAGTTGGGATTGAACCTCTGGGAGGATTCCTACGTACCATGCCTTGACATGGATCAAAGTCCCCGTAGTTCAAATGATACAGTTTAACGTCATGCGGGACAATAATGAACCCTGACGTGAATAAACGATGGGTGGGCTTGAACCTCGTGGAGGCTTCCTACGTACCATGCCTTGACATGGATCAAAGACCTCGTAGTTCAAGTGGTCACAATGGCTTACCGCTGGACTGGAATGAGACACGACGTGAAAGAGCGACGAGTGGGTGTGTCGGTGAACCGACGTGAAAGTAGACCTTGGTCCACTATTGGTGGGCTTGAACCTCGTGGAGGCTTCCTACGTACCATGCCTTGACATGGATCAAAGACTTCGTAGTTCAAGAGGGTTGGGTCGCAATGGCTTACCACTGGGCCGGGATGTAGTTTAACGTCATACTGGACGTAGGTAGAACACGACGTGAATTGGGTGATGGGTGGGCTTGAACCTCGTGGAGGTTTCCTACGTACCATGCCTTGACATGGATCAAAGACCTCGTAGTTCAGATGAAAGTAGACCTTGGTCCACTGATGGTGGGATTGAACCTCGTGGAGGCTTCCTACGTACCATGCCTTGACATGGATCAAAGACCTCGTAGTTCAAATGGTGGGTCGCAATGGCTTACCACTGGACCGGGGTGCAGTTTAACGTCGTGCTGGACGTAGGTGAAACCCGACGTGAAAGACGGGTGGGCTTGAACCTCATAGAGGCTTCCTACGTACCATGCCTTGACATGGATCAAAGACCTCGTAGTTCAGATGAAAGTAGACCTTGGTCCACTGATGGTGGGCTTGAACCTCGTGGAGGCTTCCTACGTAACATGCCTTGACATGGATCAAAGACCTCGTAGTTCAGGTGGGGTTTCGCCGGTGAACCGACGTGAAAGCAGTCCTTGGTCCACTGTTGGTGGGCTTGAACCTCGTGGAGGCTTCCTACGTACCATGCCTTGACATGGATCAAAGACCTCGTAGTTCAGGTGGGGTTTGTCAGGGTCGGTGCTCACTCTAAGCCCACGTGAGTCATGCTCGGTGTGAGAAACAAGAGGTTGCATGGACCCGACGATCATGTCGCGAAGGGTGCGTCCGTGAGAAGCGAAGAGGGGCTTACGCGTTGAGCGGCCCATGGTGTTGGGACATACTCCAGGATGGAGGCCCATGGTGCGACAAAGCGCGGGAAAGATGGACCTTGGTCCGACAATGGGAGGTGCCTCGTTCCCTATCACGTTCCCCACTGACCTAGGTAGTGGGGGAGTACCGAGATCCACGGGTGCAATCATCCGTACCAAAGGTTTGGGATTTACGCTCTGAGGCGACCCTTCCCCTACGAACATACACCACTCCGACAAGGAGGATTTCATTCCATGTGCGGAAGAGTTCCATTCCCGTGGAGACGAGCGGTGTAATGAATGCTCGAGCTGGGGGACCCTTCGTGAGGGAGACGAGGTTGGGTCACAGTTTAACGTCATGTGTTGAGGACGTGGTGCTTGGCAGTTTAACGTCCTGCAGCTCGGACGAGGTGGGTTCACTCCACACCCCTAGGGCTTACATAACTGGTACCCTCTGGTCCTTGGGGAAGGGAAGGTACCAGTAAGGCCATGGTAGAGGGGGGTCGAGGGAGGAGCCATCGAGGGGTCCACGTTAGCGTGGCTATGCGAAGAAGCAATAGCCGTTAGCGTGCCTATGCGAAGGAGCATTGGGCAAAGCAACGCTACGGGAGGTGTTGTCCATGGGACTTTGAAATCACATCGTGCAAACCTGGAGGGTCGCACGGAAGGAGGAATCGCTAAGCAGAGGAGTGTGCTTTGCGAAGTGGGGTGCCTTGGCCTTAGCATGGGGCATAGGTGGGAGTGGGTGGTGCTTCGCGAAGTGGAACAGTGTTCGCGGAGCACTGCCTCGCGAAGAAGGAGTGGTTCGCGAAGCAGGGTCCTGCCAAGAGAAATGCTTCGCGATGCATAGTTATCCTGCCTTGGCATAGGGATTACTAGCATGGGTTGGGTGTTTCGCGAAGCACGAGTGCTCCGCGGCTGCCCGGGTTCCCTTGGGAATCCCCTTCCTTCGCGAACGCCCTTGGGCTTCGCGAAGGGCATCCCTCTCGGAAGAGGGGCTCAGGACGAAACAAATCAGAGTCGTCTCGCGAAGTAGGAATACCTTACGGAGCTCATGATTCCCGGGGCAAAGCTTGCTTCGCGATTCGGGAGAGGAGAAGCCGAAAGGTCGGATTGTCCGTCCTCCGGGACTCAGGGGGAGTCGAGTATTTATAGGGAAGGGGCGCCGCGAAGCAGGGCTCGCGCGCCGTCTTCGGGGATTCGCGGCGGCTCGCGAACGTCAAACCGGTTCGCGGAGGATGACCGCCTCCGGAGCTTCGCGGCGGCTCGCGAACGTCAAAAGGATTCGCGGAGGATTACCGCCTCCGGAGCTTCGCGGCGGCTCGCGAACATCAAAAGGATTCGCGGAGGATTACCGCCTCCGGAGCTTCGCGGTGGCTCACGAACGTCAAACCGGTTCGCGGAGGATTACCGCCTCCGGAGCTTCGCGGGGCCGCCAAAGTTGGGGCGCTTCGCGGCGGGGCTCCGCGGACGGGCTCCGCGGCTGTGCTTCGCGGCTGTGCTTCGCGAGGCAGCGCGCCGGCTCTCGTTTTCGTTCCTTCCTTTCGGGCCGGATTTTTGGCGCCAACAAAGTTATAAACCATTTATAATCTAACAATAAATTTTCAATAATGTTTTAGGAAATATATAATAAAATATACTAAAACTAAAAGGTAAAAACATTGTGGACATAAATAAGAGATTCAGTCTCAAGATGAGACTTATTCCTCTCCACTTTGAGATCACCTTCCAAGAAGATGTTTAAATTAATAAACATGTTTGATCCACCCCTAGATTGAGGATCTCTATTGGACATATGGATGTCATGTCACACATGACATCTACCACATATATTCATTGGAAACCCACCAAAATTTCACACTTGATCCCTTCTAAAGTTAGACAAGGGATTAGAAAGGTTAAATAGAATGAGAGTTTTAGGATATCATGTATCATCTATTTATGTACATGAGTTAGTGTGTGTGATACAGAAAATTACAAACACTACATAGAAATGTAAATAAAAGATAATAATAATGATAACAATGTAGAGAATGGTTATAAGTAACTATGTGTTATGTAGTGCATACATGGACTCATTGATGTGGTGAAGTTGATGTTTGAGCCATTTTCTTGATGTTGACTTCAAAGCTGAGTTTCATATACTTTGTGCTATGGATTCATGATTTATGAAATGATATGTTTCTATGTTCAAAACATGTTCAGGTCAACTCCGCAGGTTTATTATTTTCCTTCTTAATCGCCACATTTCTTCTTTCTTTGTGTTCCTAGTATTTTAAGAAGCATGATCGATGGTGACAAGAGTTCATAGTTTTTTTCTTTTCTTCCTACTTTTCTGCACACCCAGAATGACCCACCATTAGTTATTGTATACTTCATGATCCAGTTGATAGAATTATCTCCCCACAATATTGTACCTCATACTATCCTCTGAATGTCCAAAATACAACATTAAATAATTATACACACATTAATGAATTTAAATATTATAGTTATATATAAATATGATTAAATAAATTTAAAACAGTTTTATGCCTATCGGTGAGTCCTATATATCAGTGAATCCATTCCATCGGTCCCTCAGCATCATTGACTCTCTTTATCGGTGAATCCTTTTCATCGATATTAGTGACTCTTGGAATCAGTGTGTCATTCCCATCAGTGTCAGTGACTCAGGACATCAGTGAGTCATTGGTGGTATTGGTTTGTCTGGGCATCAGTGACTTATTTTGAACTTGTGATGTGTCCCCCATTGGAGAATCTTCCAACGGAAAGTCCTTTTCCATATCGGTGCATCGCCCATCTGTGAGACATCCAATGTTATGTCACTTGACCTATCAGTGTGACCAATCATTGGTGACTTGTCCATCAGTGTGACATTTTTTCTATCAGTATGTCCTGCATCAATGACTTTTTCGATCAGTGTCTTCATTAATTTGTCACTCCTCCATCAATGGGACGTTGGTTTTATCAAAAATTAATCATCGGTTAGTCATATATTTGTGAATCCTCAATCCAATTAGTATAAAGGTCTCCGATAAACATACCAAGTTAATGTATTATACATAACATCACCAGATTAAGTTAAATTCATAAATCGTTTAAATATATTGAAACATAAACATCCAAAATGTATCGACTTATTGAAATATGTTTTGATATGAGACATAATTTTTCAATTTAAATATATTCCTTGATATGATTAATAGTAGTTAAAATATTATTCCTGAATTATAGTTATTTGTAAAATGGAATGAGTTGTGATTATTAAAACAAATATCTCACAAAGGGTCCTACAGATTCCTTGAAGGTACAAGTCTCTCCTCCTAGAACATTGATAACAGTTTTCACTGTTTTGGGTCCTCATTGTTGTAGGGAACATTCATGGGGAATATATAATGGTTTTTCAAGGCTATATGTGGCCTATGGAATGGGGATACTTTATCTCCTAGAATCATTATTATTTCCCAGGACGTTCTCAGCCACCTCATTCAGAGATGCATAAGCAATGGTGGTATGCTTCCAAGTCATAGAAGAATGAAAAAACATTATTCCAACATAATTTTTTCTAATGATAATATCATATTCCTGATTTTTGAGAAGATATAGATTCTAGGTATGAATAGTTTGTTGGGATTTTATTGAAACTAGAGTTGATAGATTTTTAACAAGAGAATGAGTGCCTTTCATTCCTTGAGTGGATGTTTTGTTAGCCAAATTTCTACAATTTGTGGCATCCATGAAATGAATAGAAGTATGCTTAATATGGATTATATGGGTTAACCTAATCATCAACAATGTTTCTTATTAAATACTTTGACCCCCTCAATAGGATGGTCATCGATCGTTTTATTAATTCGATGAATAAGTATTAATCTATTGGATAAAGGATAGTCATTGTCAACAATATCCTTCTAGAAACTCTAGTTTTTTCCCCATCATCTATCAATGTCTAAAAAAGAATCATGAATCACATTAACATAATTCATTGTGGTTTCATTTGGGACCCAATTTAGGAATGAAGAAAACAATAGGCATTATGGAGCATGATGTCTTGACCAATTAAGGAAGGGGTCATCAATGTTCATAAATTTGAAGACACCCTTCTTTTAATGAATTCTATGCTGGATTGGGAATTTTTCAGACAACATACCATGTAGGGTCTACCATACACAACATATAAATACCAAGACTTAAACATTACATAATCAAAAATAAAATAAATAATTCAAATTTAGTATCGTTATATTTTTTGTGTTTTAGTGAATAATGTTATAACTGTTACATTACATCACAAAAGATATAAAATAGACACTTCTACTCAGTTTCCATTATTCTTCATAAAATAAAAAATCATCTAAAAATGATTCATGTCTATTTCCATGTTTTAGATAGCATTTCATTTTCATAATCCCATCCATGAGCCAATTAAACATTATGTCATGTAAAAAAATTTCAAAAACATTGGATTACCATAAAAAGATCAGTGAGGGATACACAAAGAAGGAAAATTATTTGTTTTAGAAAAATACATGTAATCCATTATTATTTTTTCATAAGTAATACTTTTCACCTTAATGAAGTATAAAATAAACTTCATTGAATAAAAGATAATTACTTACACTTTTTTTAACCAAAATATTACCATAAAACCCATATAATTAACACATAACATATGAAGGTAACTTGGGACCTAAATATACATAAATGGAATAACTATACGGTCAACATCCACATATATCACTAAATTTAATGGCCATATGTCAAAAATCCATTCCTAATGCATTGTAGGTTATAACATAACCACCCATCTTGGTTTAACATGGCATCTCCAATCATTGGGTGTATCATGTAAACTCCCATCAAATGTCTAAGTACAATTATAAAATCATAAAACATACAACAGATATAAAGGAAAGAAAACACTTCCAAATTCCAATAATAATATATCACTTAAATATATGGACATAACAAATCCATTATCAAAAACAATTTTCAATACCAAAATACATAATATATTATATGGTATTTATTTAACATTTTTGAAAACAATACGGCTTGTTAAGGAAGCAATAGATCAAAAAATATTTATGTAGGCTAAAAGGTCATTGGAACTAGTTATGATACATTCATTTTTTGATTTTTAGTAAAATTATTTGTATAAAATGAATCCCTTTGGAAGAAATAAAAATTAAAAGTTTTTTTATATAGCATATAAAGAAATTAATGTATTAAAATAATATATGCCTCAATGAAAAGAGATTGAGATGAAATCTCTTACCTCGTGTCCGACACGACTCAATCATTATTTAATATCCTAAATAAAAAATAATAAATTTAATTTATACTTTATGAGATAATTTTCATCTTTTTTATTTCTTATATATCACTTATTACCTTGTTATAATCAATATGCTATCATTTATGTTAATAAAGGTCATTTTGTCAATATTTGGTACTTGAGTCAAAAAAGTGTACACCTTGTAATTTCATGTTGTCCATGTGGTCAATAGTCCATTATATCAAAAATGATATTAATGATTTACATATCATATATTTCATATATATCCATTATTTATATGTATTTATAACAGAAAATAATGTTTGGAGATACGAAATGAAATGCACCCTTCATGGAAACGTTAAGTCGTACGTACACATGAACACTACATTCATTTCTATTTCATATTATAATGGAATTAAAACATAATGATACATATTTATATTATAATTCCATAATAATATCATATATAAAATCATTAACTCCTTCATTTATACACCTTACATTTGGAATTTACAAGTCATATCACTTTTAGGGGGTGGTAGTCCGCACTTCCTTTATGAAATTATAGCATTTACCCATAGGTGAATCCATAAAGATATGATATAAATGAAAAATACAGAAGAGTAAAGAAAAAATATTCATTATATATATCATATTAAAATATTGTGTCATCACTTTGGCCACCAAGTGACGCAGTAGAAGATAATCGAACAATCATCTTTTTCTGAGATGTTAGTTTTCCCTCCACAGAAATAGTATGTTCTTCACACATTAGAAGGAGGTTTGTGTATGTCTAGTTCAGATACATCCCATAAAAACATCCAAGTATACTAAGGATACTCTTGTTTTTATAAAATAATTGAATAAAAAGTGTTTTTGTTTTTAGAATTAAAATAAAAAATAGAAGTTATGAGAAATTGTTACCTTTAATTTGGGTAACTCACATAGTTTAGAACCAAAAGGACTTATTAATGATCATTATTCCTAAGGTATGTCTTCTAATAGGAAGAGAGGGATTTTTATAGATTATTTAGGTTAGGTTTGGAAGATACATGGGGATTGATAGGTGTGAGGAATGGGTTAGAAGTAGAGTCCATCTATAAGGTGGAGGATGGTCTCTTTAGGAAAGTTTGAAACAATTATTTTAATTTAAACATATATTCGATATAAAAATGTCCAAAAATAATTAAAATCAAAGTTAAAATGACTATTGGTCGTAATAAAGCCATCCAATTATAAATGAACATATTTTAGATATTATTTCAATATTTCAAACATTATTTATTTAAATCATTTATTAATGAGGTAAAGACGACATTGTTTTTGTGTCATAAATTATTTAATTTATATAATGACTAAAATTTATTAAACAAATAACATAATGTATGAAATAATTCTTTATTTATAATAAATATTTAATTTCTAAGATACAACTTATATAACCCCTTGTAAAATTTAATTTATGAAAAAAAAATTGGTTTATGCCATTTCTGTCATTACTTTATGTTAATTAAAATAAAGTGTCATTATCGCCCTCAAGAGGCTCCATGGGATCCCAAAATATACCCAATGTTTCCCATGGTCGGATATGTATCATCCAATCATATTAAGACACATGTTAGGGTAATTAAATATTATTATTATAATATTTTATTACCCTTATTTTCCAGATTTACCCTTTAAACATGGAAAATTAAATTTTCACTAATGTAGATATTCATAATGTCTATAATTAAAATTTACCTATTTACACAATTGAAAACTCCTGATTCCAAATATGGAATTAATTTTTAAAAATTCAAAACATATAAGTGGTAGAAATTAATTTAAAATTAATTACTACTGTAAAAAAAGTCATGTTTTTATGAAATATTACCTATCAAAAGATTGACAGTGGTTTTTGACATATGTCGACGTGAAATTAATTACAATGTCCACAATTGGATTAAATGGTAAAAATATAATCTAATTAAAATTTAAAACCAATTAGAGAATATTTTATATCCATATAAATAAATTATATTAAAAGGCAGTTTTGAATTAAAATACAGCATTTTTCACATTTCATTAAATATTGAATTTATTCAGAAAAATACAAAAAATTTACCCAAAGTAAATATTGATGTCTTGATTCTAAAAAAGAATTTTATATGGTAAAATATAACATATTAATGTGTAATAAAATATATTTAACAAGGGTTCACCATTAAAAGGTGTTAAATCGACAGTTTAATGAATACTAGAGTATTTATGCTTAAAATCATATTATTAATTATTTTAAGCCTCAATTATTTATTTGATAAATGAAAAAACATTTAACAAAAATGTATAATCATATTTTTATTAGTTCAATTAATTTCCACCAATACAATGACTCTGTGTTAACTATATTTAAAATTTTATTATTATATACTATGTATGTAATGTATGATTTCAAAGAAACTTGTTATTGCATATCGAGTACACCATCCAGCATATCAACATATTTTAAAGTAAAATAAATTTTGAATTAAAAAAGACTAATAAATTTTAAAATTTGAAATTTCTTAATTTACCTGGGATGTTACATCCTTCTCCAATTTTGGAAACTATGTCCTCATAATTTTATTCAATTATCAAATAAATGGTGGTATTTATCCCTTATTTCATTTTAAGATTCCCACGTCGCCTCTTCAACCATATGGATTTCCACAGAAACATTACCTAGTGAATTTCCATTTTTCCTCAATATTTAACTCCTCGGTCAAGAATCTGAACTGGTTGTTCCACATAAGAGAGATTCTCTTCCAACTGAACTACATGTAGACATAAAACATGAGATGGATCTGGCATATACTTTCTCAATTTTGAAACATGAAAAACATTGTGAACCTAGGATAAACATGGAGGTAAATCCACTATATACACAACAGGTCAACCATTATCTAGGTTTTCATAGGCTCCAGTGAACATTGGACTCAATATTCCCTTTTACCCAAATGCTTCGCACACATTCATGGAGAATCTTTGAGGAACACAAGATCACCTACCACAAAAGTGAGATCCTTCCTCCGTTTATCTGCATAACTTTTCTTCCTACTCTGAGATGTTCTCATGTGCTTTTGAATCAAATGACCTTTCACTTCCATCCTTTATACCAATTCGGGTCCCATTATCTTCAATTCACCAACTTCCTGTTAAAAAGGTGGAGTTCGAAAATGCTTTTCATATAAGTCTTCAAACGGAGCAATCTGTATACTGGAATGAAATCTATTATTATAATAAAATTCCACCAATGAAATTTGTTGCTCCCAACTTCCCAATTAATCTAGTGAGCAAGCACGTAGCATATCCACCAGGGTCTGAATTGTTCATTTGGACTTCCCATTTGACTGCAGTAGAAAAGGTGTACTAAAATTTAATTCAATACCCAGTGACTTATGAAGGCCTTTCTAAAAGTTATAAATAAATGTGGGATCTTGATAAAATACAATGTAGAAGGAAACAACATGTATCCATACTATATCATTAACATACAACTGAGAATATTGATTTAGAGACATAGTTTCTCAAATAGGAAGGAAATGAGCAGATTTAGTCCACCGATCAACAATAACCCAGATTTAATTATTATATCTATATGTCTTTGGTACTCCCACAATAATATCCATGGATAATGTAATGTCCTAGACCTATCCAATGCATTACATTGTGAAAATGCAGTGTTAGGGGTGTTCTAGAAGGTCAAGGTGACTTTGGGGTTCGTTTGGGTGGACTTTTAAGGAAGACTAAATTATAGTAGCTTTTGCATGGTTTGCATATGGTTTGGACAAACCGTGCAACCAAACCATGCCAGGTTAGTGCTGGAGGCAATGCCTAATGCACGGTTAGTGAACAGTTTTTCTAACCGTGGGATCTAACCATGCGAGGAGTGTTTGGCAAGGCAGAAACTAACTCACGGTTAGCGTACGGTTTGTTAAACCGTGGATGCACTTGAAGATAGATCCTAAAAATGTGGATATGAACTGTTTTTCCTCTAAATGGTTCGTTTGCGACTCTAAATAGACGTAAATCATTATTACCCTTCCTTGGAGGTAGAAGAACCTCTCCCAAGTGTTTTGGAGGAAATCCATAAGCTTTTCTTGGCAAATCGAAGCTTGTTTCTTGAGGTATGTGATCTTTCTTGATCATTTTTGTTCAGTTTCTTATATCCACATGGATCTACTCCTCCTCTTCCTTGGGTTTCTTATATATACTCCCGTTGTGGGTAGACATAAGTGTTTGGATGCTAATTTTGGTGATCTTTGGTATTGATCTTGCTAGGAGGAGGGATATATGGTGGGTTTTTGGAGAATAGACACGGGTTTCTTGAGCAATATTCGAACGTCGTGGTTTCACCAAAAACCATTGAGGTTGGGATCTTACCATCATCTCTCTATTTTGGGCATCTTGTGGGGTGTTTATCCTCTTGTTTTCATGAGATACGAGTAAATCGGTAAATAAAGATAATAAATGGGTAAAGAACGGTTTTGGGGAAATTTTGTTGGAATTGTTGTTTTATTTCCATCAATGTGTATCCTCTGATTATGTTGTTAATTGAATGGGATTATGCCTTCTGAAAATCAAGGTCGTTGGGGTCCTTTAAATGTGCATTTAATGTTTTCCCTATTTTTTGGATTGTATTGTGGGTGGAATTCATAGAATGTGGAAATTTATTAATCATGTAATGTTGGATGATTAAATGAATACCATGAACCCTTGTATGATCACCCTGGATAAACTAAATGAATGAATGATTTTGTGGGTGTTGGTTGGGGTTTAGTTATGTGAAGGGATATTTCATGGGTTGTTGTGGTACGGGTGAGCACCGGGGTTGTGGTTGGGTTGGTTGTGGGTTGGCTTGTATGATATGGTTGTGATGGGCAGTGGAGTTGCGGTAAACGGTATCAATTGGATGATGTTGTGGTACGTGTTTTCTTTTTGATGTTTTGTGGTTATGGTGTTTGTAATGGGGCTTCAAGAATTGTTGTGCATATGAATAAAAATTGGAAAAGTTAGCTAATGAATTTTGGGGAATGGTATTTGATTAAATATGGAAAATCAATGGAATTTATTGGCTGATAAAAGAAAATGGTATTGTGTGGCTCATGTTTTCCGTAAATTTATTGTGGTTGTTAGGGATATTTTTGATGAACATTTGATCTAGTTTTGTTTTTATTAGTTCCTCGGTAGTTAAGGAACTGATAAACTAAAACAATTGAAACATGAAAAGTTTAATGGGTTGTGGGATGTTTTTATTGTGTGCATAATTTCGAGGTAGTAGTGTCGAGGCATGTGCTCAGATCTTTTGTGTAGAAGCCATAAGATGGGCTATGTGGTTGATATAATTTTTTAAATCTATACATTTTATGTTTATTTACGCACCCGACCCATGTTAAGCACTACATGCTGAACACCCATGGGACATGGGGTGAGATTCTCAAACATCTAAAGGATGGATGATTTCTGTTCTTCCCTGTGGTCCCTCTTCCAGGTTCTATAGCCCAATATCCTTCGGGTACGTTATGACAGCTGTTTCAAAAGTTTATTCAGGATGAGGATGTGATATATTCCCATGTGTCTTCAGGATGATATGTGATGTGGTTCCCATGTGTCCTCGAGATGAGATGTGGTTATGGTCGAGGATTGAGTGTCGGCGGGATACTATGAGCTTCGAATGGCCAGGTTGAGACACTAGCTAAGTAAGAGGGGGAAGCATCAGAGCATTAGTCGTGAGGGATTGAGCATTATTCAGTTGTAAGGTGGTGTGAGGTACCAATAATTTGATAATATTACTATAATACTCTATTGACTTACGATATTTGGTGAGTGTGGTTTGTAAGGTTGGGTGGATTGATTCCTTGCTAGAATTTGTTTCTTTCATTCTACTCATGGGTCATTAAGATGTCTCCCCACTTGTGCATGAGAGCTTTAGGTTTTCATACTGAGTATACATGTATGATCACCCTATGTTTATTTTCAAATTTTCAAGAGGACTTCAGGGACCATGCAGGACCTTGATAGTTGGGTGTTGGAGTTTGATGGTTGCAGTTTTTGCTTTTTTTTGGTATCATACATTGGATCTTTTCTTGTACTTGTATTTTTTTTATAATTGTATAAAACATGCTTATGGGTTTTATTTTGGGTTTATTTTAATTTACATGTTCTTTTTCATTTGGTGTTTGAATCATCCTATTTCCCGGTCTTCAATAATAAAAGGGGTAATGCCTCCCATTATTGTGAAAACTCATACCCTTTGTGCCAATCACCACTCTGGGGCCTAAAGGAGGCGAGACTCTAGGGTCATTATCTCCCATTCACCATTGACAGCTCCAGATGGGAATCATTGTTGGGAGGGGGTCATGACAGATAAATGTTCCCATTCCCACGCTGGCACGAGTAATAACTGAAACATCCCTTTCGATAATTGTCACTCTACTTTAACCTGGTGACAAGTCAAACACTTCAATGAAAAATAAATAATATCTATTTTCATTCCATCCCACATGTAATACTCTCGAAGATCTCTGTACATCTTTTTACTACTTGGATGAACTGTAAACGGGGATATATGTGTTTCACATAACAACTCATTAGACAACTGTGAATCAAAAGGCACTCATAATCTCATTAAAAATCTCAAAACACAATCAATGTCAATGTTTAAATCATGGAACATACCCTTCTGAACCAACTCTACCTTTTTATGATACTCAATATCTTTCTTCTGTGCTTGATTAATTCTGTCTGATAGATATGATCACATTGACACCAAAAACTAATTAGAAGAATTTCTTGCACCAAGAATATCTACACCAACGATCATCAAATCAAAAGACAAAGGATCTCGTTCTAAATGTTTCATGGTTAATGAATCGTTTCATTTTCTACTCGAAGAATCATCACCTTTATTTTCTTTTCCTATATGGTAATAGATCGACCAATCATAATCCTTGATTAATTCTAACAATATCCTATGTGTCTTTTTCAATTCATTCTGAGTAAATGTATAATTTAAACATTTGTGGTCAGTATATATTTCACATTATACACCATACAAATGATGCCATAAAATTTTTAAGTCAAAATCAACAACAACTAATTCCAAATCATGTGTAGTTTAATTTAACTCAAGAGGTTTTAACTGATGTGACACATAACCAATTACCTGATCATTCTGCATAAGGACACAACGAAGACCATTCAATGAATAATCATTGTAAATAATAAACACACCATTTCTAGAAGGTAGTGCCAAAACATTAGAATTCACCAATCATATTTTCAATTATTGAAAACAATCATCACATTCTTTATCCAAATGTACTTAAAAACTCTTCGAGTTAATATAGACATTGGACTAGATAACCATGAAAATTTCACGACAAACCTCCTGTAATAAACTGAAAAACAAAGAAAACTACGGATCTTTTTTATATTTGTGGGTCTTGGCCGTTCTTCAACAATTATTTTTAGAAGGAACAACAATTTTGCCAGTTTGTTTAAAAAATGTTTCCATGGAATGAAATTTTTGGTAACCAAAACTCATACATACTGAATTTCCCAAATAGTTGCTATTGATTTATGGTTTGCAAGACATCCATTAAATGAATTTCATGGTCTTCTTTACTTTTATAATAAAACAAAATATCATCAATGAAGACAAACACAAACATATCCATGATCTCATGGAAAATTCTATTTATATGATTCATGAATACAACAGGTGAATTGGTTAACCAAAAAGACAAAACTAGAAATTCATAATGGCCATGTCTTGTATTAAATGCAGTCTTCAAAATTTTTTCTTCCTTTACATTCAACCGATGGTACCCGGACCTCTTGTCAATCTTTGAAATGTTATGAGATCCCTAGATCTGATCAAAAATATCATCGATATGAGGAAAATGATACTTATTCATAACTGTGATGTTATTAAATTCAATATAATCAATGAATAGTTTCATTGAACCATCATTCTCTTTAAAAAAACATGATAGGATCACCCCATGGTGATGTGATAGGTCTAATGAAACCATTACCTAATAACTCCTTCAATTGCATCTTTATCTCTAAAAGTTCAATTTGAACCACTAGATAAGGCTGTTTTGAAATTTTCTTAGCATTAGAAACTAAGTCAACAGAAAATTCATCTTCATGATCAGGTATAATACCAAGAAACTAATTATGAAAAAATCAAGATGCTCATTTAACACTACCACATCATTAATATGAATAGTTCCATTGTTCTCAATAATATGTGCAATATAACATTCATTTACATCTTTTACTTGTTTCTCGGCTTCTTGATACGTTATCATATATAAGTGTTCATTATTGTACACAAATGGAAAATCATCTTGAAAAGAATCCTCTTTAACTCTGCAATCAATATTATCATGATAAATAGAAATCCAATCCCGGCATGGCTCAATAATTTGTTTTACATTTATGTTACTGCTAGGTTGTGGAAATTATGTGGTTGGGGGGTATTTTTCAATATTTCCAATTCAGTTTACATTTCAGTACATGTACTATTTAGTGGTTGATGCAGGTTATTATATATATATAGTTTTTTTGTATCTCATTTTCCATTCATCTTCACTTATTCATTGATTTGGATTCATGTGTGTGTACAGGTTCATAGGAAAAGGCCAGCCCATGATTTTAGTACCTTATGTGCTCAACACCACCCCTATAATGTGGAGGTGGGATTGGTGGAGTTGCAAATTTAAACATGGCATGGTCCAGGTTGTGATATGGATATTACATCCTTTTATTTAAATATTCAACACATTCCAAAAGAATAAATTCTAGAGAATCCTAATAGTTTAGTTCCTTTTGAAAAATAGATACATAATCTCGTATCATTGTGAATGCTCTTGAAAATTTTCATTATAGATCATCCCTATTGGTTATCCTACTAAATAACATTATTCATAACCTATGGAAATTAAACAAAAGATATGGATGAAATAAGATGCTCAATAATGGTAAAAACATATATTTATAACAATAACATGATCACAAGTGTTTGGGAAAATGATCATAACATTAGAATATCATAACCTAGGTCTCAATGATCATAAAAATGACTCATTTCATATATATTAGAAGATCATAATACATGAATCATAATGGAATCATGATACCAATTCATGAGAGAATAAAAAATGGGTATAATATAAAATTTTTGGTAGAAACATAATAAAATGATTTCTATAATAGCCAAAAATTACTGCCAAGGCTTTTATAGTAGGATGGGCTCACTCCATAACCAATAGAAGTTGTCATGATTTACCCCCCAAAAAATATTTGTAGTAAAATTAATTTACTAACCTACATTCACACTCATTCCAACAAATTATTAATGAAGCGAGTTCACTTCCCATTCCATCCCTTTATAATTGTACTAAGTTCAGTATACATTCAATCTTTGTATTATTGAATCATGTTCACTCCTCATTCCTGAGCTATGTTATTTAATTAAGTACACAAATCGTTCTTAGACTGTATTACTAAACTGAGTTCACTCTTTCATCTTGCCCAGTATTACAAAATGACATTCACCCAACATTCCAACACTGTGTTACTAATTTGAGTTCAGTCCTCATTATATCCCTATATTTCTCATGAGAGATAAATATTTATCCAATATATTGGATTAAGATATTGGTCACACGTATCACATTATAAAATCAATAATACATGTTTTATAAGATCCAAAGAAATCATCACATAATAGACCATAAAATGTAATGGGTTTATCATACATAATATAATTACCTAGGAAATTAAATTAGTATCATAATAATGTAATTATCTCATTAAATATGTTAATGATACAAGATTCATAGTAATTTAATTGAAGAATAACTTGGGAAAATAAGTGGGTTTCAAAATTAAATAAAAGGTTAAGGATAAATGGGAATGTGAAAAATATATACCTTAAAAGACATGGATAAATGGGACTCTGAAAAATATAACCCTTAAAAGACAAACATGTTTTAGAACCATAATTCCATGTAAATTTATTTCATTTAGTGAAAATATATAAAAGTAAACATTGGGTCATATACCTAGAAGAGAATATGTAACACAACCAGATGACATCTTATATCGAATATAATTTTGGAATCTATTTTAGAATCATAACTTTAAGAAAATACTCTTTCTTCTCTAGGAAATTATTATTTAAATATAAATCTTTTTTAAAATCAACTTCATTGAAGATAATGTCAAATTCTTATGATAGAAACTTGGGAAATTTTTTAAAATCTAAATCCTTGTAAAAATATAAAAAATGATTAAATACATTTTGAAGTCAATTTTCGGTGATATATTTTAAAATCATCTTCAATACATTTAGAAAATTATAATCATTAAAAAATTATAAAACAATCATAAAGAAATTTTTTTGACCTATTCCCTTGAATTCATATAATATACAATTTATTTGTTTACTTAAATCCTTGAAAATAAATTAAAACAATTCATGTACATAAAAAAATTGAAAATCATTTTCATTGAAAAAAATCATAAAGAAATTGATTTTACAGAATATTTGAAAACCAATTCATAAAAAAAAATTATAGGCATGATAAGAAATCTTCAATGAAATTATTGTCAAGATGACGGACCAACCTACGCATGTTGAACATTCTTTTTTCACAATATAAAATTTAGAAAAGTTCACCAATCAGTAAATGATAAGAAGATTCAATTTTAAAAAATTTTGGCTAAAAATAAAAATGGGGGAAATACATTGTAAATTTCATAGGATAATATTAGTGAACCATTAAAAACATGTTAATGAAATATTGTTTTAAATGAACATTGATTTCTGACGAAATATTTATTTAAATTTGGATTTTCATAAAAAATGTTCTTAATTGTATTGAATACCAATGTGTGTAAATATGAAACCAATACCTGAAGATATATCGAATAACTATATGATCATAAAATTCATATTTTTAATTGAGTGATTCATCAAAATACTTGATTATTCTAAGAATAGTCATAAAAAGTCCATAAAAATTACGATATTCTAGTAGTAGACTATTACTACACTAGTTAAAGGAAATTATAACCCCCATGAGAGAATAAATTAACATTAAGAATAAAATATCAAGAAAATAATAATATTAATGATATAAACTGTCAAATGGAAACATATACGACTCATTGAACAATATAGGTGCATAATATGTAATGTGACTCAAATAAAGAAAATTGAGATTAATTACTTTATTGTTTTCTTATCATTTTTACCATAACCCCCCAAAAAAATTATATCATGGAATGGAAATGTAAAACAAATATTTTTATGTATAATAATCCTATAATAAATTAATGGATAGTATATATACTCAAAATATAATAGAAATTTATTACATCATATGATTTTAACTATATATTAAAACTGATATTGATCTCAATTAGTTATAGTGAAGTACCACATTAAAAATTTTGCAATTTCTATAGAATTATATGATATATCTCATAAATATGTTCATATTTATTCATTAAATAATGATGTTTTACATTATATAGAAATTATACATGATGCTTTAACTATTTCAAAGAATCTGTATAGATTAGACCTGATTATATTATAAGAATATGAAAATTAACTTTAAGAGAATCAAGAAAAAATATTTATTGTGCATAGTTCATGACTATTGAATCTGCCTTTTATTTTTTTATGAATCATGTTATTTCAATTAAAAATTTCTTCAAGTACCGATACATAAAAATCCCTTAATCTAGTTCCAATAAACATGAAATCAAATGATTTTCAAGTTATGTTTAAAATATTACAAAATTAGTTATATCAATTACACAATAGAATAATTTTTAAAAATTGAGAACTACATTATAATGACCATTTACCTTATAATATAATTGAGCTAAAATAATACATTTTTTCATTAATGAAAAATATTCATGACTTTCATCTTGACATCTTCTAGTCTGTTAACCAGCCTTAAACCCTATGAAATCCATTATAAATATCTAGGATGAGAAAATGATTATCATTAAGGGAAATAAAAAAGAAGAAAAGTACTAGTTCAGTTATAAATATTTGATCCAATTTAATGATTACCTTTTTAAAATATTATTCAACAAAATGAAATAAATTATATCAAAAAAATAAACACACTTTTTACTAAATTAAATCTATTAAAACTAAAAAAATGAAAATAAAACACATTTTTGGTGTGTGGACATGGGGTTGAGAGCTTGAGCCAACTTTTGTATGAAATTTCTTTGGTGTGTTATTTTTATTCACTTTTTTTTTAAGAACCAATAATAAAACTACTTTTTGGAACATTGATCATCACATTCATCACCCATGTCAGAAATAACTATATAACTATTATATCTATAATAGAAGAATCCTCAAAACTCCCTCAGTCATGTTCATTTTCTAATGGAATATTACACATTGTATTGGAGTGTTATCTAGGAATACACATCATATAAGATGTATGAGGCTCATGGAACACTCTCTAGGTGCACCAAATATATAATATATATTAGGCTTACAAGTTAGTTAAAATTGTTCTAAACCTATTGTATAATCATTATTGGGATCACTAATTTCACATATAATGATATCGTACTGTATATAATAATTATTTTTATCACATTTTCGTTATAAATCAATTTAAAACCACATTAAAAAAACAAATGAAAAATACAATTGGTTACCAAGATTCCATTTTTCATTAAAAAATAATTTTAATACTAATAGATTGAAAATAGGGAAATAAATTGTTTTAATTGATCCAATGGTCATTTAAATCACTATTTATTAAAATAAAATTTCCAAATAATGAAATATAAATTTATTTCATTATAGAAGTAAAATAATTTTCAAATATCACTTAGAATATTTTTGATGAAAATATCATTCCAACATTGAATTTATCATTAAAAATATATTTTATTTCAAATGAAAATAGTTACATTAGAATTAACCTCATAAATTAATAAAATACTATTCAATGTAAATAATAGTCATGATGGGGGAAATCTTTATTCACTATGTTGATGATTAACAGAGAATTCCTCAAATATTTTTTTTTTCAGAAATGTCCCAAAAAACATAATATGAAAAATAATAAAAAAATTCAATTCAAATCATTTTATCAATAGTCATAATTGGTACTTGTTACATTAGTACTTATTTTTGAATCACATAAACAAAATTTGAACATTATTAGAAAATATGGATATTGAATAAATATAGAGTTTAAAGGGAATACTTAAAACATTCTAATTTATGTAATTTTCCTTAAATTTTTGTCTAACATGTCAGATATGATGTTTATCATCCATTAAAATAAAAATTGGCTAATTTGTTAATAGCTTTAAATGCATTTTTTTATTATTATTCATTTTATATCACATATTTCATGTTATATATATATAATTATTCATTTGTGTTCATGTTTAATATTTTACTGATATTTAGAACATAACTCAAAATTGACATTGTTAAGTCGACCATAGTAAAATAATTAATTATTCAATAATCATATGAAAAAAATTTGGGGAGTAATTATAAATTTTCTGTATATAAAGTAATTGTAAAACTAATCGTGGCATATGGATATGAAAAAAATGAATTTTCATTCAACCCTAGACGTGGTGGGCCGTTTAGACACATGAGTTACACTTCCATTTTTTACAATGATCGTTATGGAAGGAATACAAGTACAATTTTATCATTGGATAATTATGATGGTACCAAATATATCATCTTATTTCTTTGAAATACTTATATATATCAACAATGTGATTTGGGGTTGAAAATATGAGTCACTATGCTTCATGGAGGTTGAATTCCAAAGATACAAAATAATGATGATAACATTTTACAATGTATTGGAATGTTAGAATATATAACTCATATTAACCTTAAACAATTAAAATATTTTATGAATATAATAGTAATATATTAAATAAATCATTATAACTATTCTTCAGTGATTTAGATGGAAAATTAATTACATCTGTTTGAAATGTGTTAGTCCATTGTACACATGACTAATAAATTACTCTCCCATTTGAAAAATATTAGAGTTATATATAGTTTTTTACATTACCATAATAATATTACTATATATTTAGGATAATAGTGATATTTTTTTATAATTATTTAAACATATTTTTTTAGGTTTAGGAAGAAACATAAATAAACCATTTGGATAATAACTCTAACGCTTCTTTCAAAAACCATCAATGATAAACTCCTTATGCCCTATGTGGTTGGTTATTTTTCCTAAACAAAGTATTATAGAATGATGGGAATAATTTTGGGGAGGTATTTGGTAAGGTATTGGAAATAAATGTGTTTGTATGAAGGATTTAGAATAATATGATAATTTTTTTTAAATAGGTGAGGGGAACAATTCAAAATTCTTAAAATATTAAATTCTTATAAATTAGTATTCAATTCTATATGGAACCAAAATGGATTATTTTTATGTAAGGTTATTTATTTGAATATATAACTCATTTAATTCGATATATTCATATTTTTAGTATTTTTGTGTCATTATGATTTGGTCTTAATCCTTGGCATTCACGTTTTAAAAATACTATGACAATAAGGATTTTTAAACATTATGGGTTAATATAGACACAATGATTGAAACAATAGACCATAAATTGATCACAGTTAATATAATCATCAATATCCTAGTCTAATATATGAATCTAATATTTTTATTAATTATATATCCTTCACTAAAATATTTATTATTATAATATTTCATTAATTTCATTTTTAAAAACTATTTCATAATTTTTTTAATAACATCAAAAAAAAAAAAATTTCATTCCTATCATTTAATATTATTCTATAAAAATAAATGGTCCCATTAAATATGTAACAATATATTCTATAAAATATTTTCATTATAATTTATATTATTTCTTCATTAACAGAAGAATATTGTGTTAATATATTTAAAAATTTATGTTATATATTTATTTAACAAAAACTAAAAATAAAGTTCCATGATAATGATAAATTTTTTAAACTTTTTAAATATTTATTTAGAACCTAACTTATAAACCGTTTTTAATAATGATAAAAATATTATTGTTATTTTATAAAAAATTATGGAATTTTTAATTCCATTGAATAAAAATTATATTGTGTCCTAATCATTTAAAAATTACCCAAAAATGACATAAATTATACCATAGGTTGATTGTGGATGATCTATACAGACACAATAAAATTTAGTATTGTTTTGGGATTATTTCATAAACCTTATATTTTTTACTTTATTAGAAATTACTCATTTTACTGTATATTAGGATAAAAAAATTAAAAAGGTTATTATTAATTTTTTCTAAAAATAAAACTGGCCTTTTTATGAAATTTATACACCTGTAATCAAAATTTGGAATCCATTTTATGAAAATTGTTACATTTAACAATATTGGAATATTTTAAAACTAATCCTATACAAATGCGGTGAAACATTTATTTTTTTAAGAAAAATACATTTTTCTTGTATAAATTATTTTCATAATAAATTATAGTATAAAAGTATATTCATAAAATATTATATTAATATTCTAAATTAAAATAAATACTTATATTATAAAAATTATACAAAATTTGAAATTTAAAATTTTTAGAAAATAACATACAATTATCAGAAAGAGTCATTAATTTTAATCATCCATTTGAAAATAATACAACCTGACAATTCTCAAAAACTCATCTATGAATATTATTTCATATAAATTTTAAAAAAATAATTTTAAGTAAATTTAATAAAATTTCAATATATTATTTTTAATATTTAATCATTAATATTAGGAAAATAATTATTTTAAGAAGGCGTAAATTTCATTAATAAAATGATTTTAATAAACATTGAGTAGTTATTTACAAACAATTAATAAATACCATATAAATTATTAGAAACATTATATATTTCATTATGGGGTTATTCATATTCTTTCCTCTAGTCTAAGAGCATTTTTAAATGTTCATCCTTAAATAATAATTTTTTGTTGTTCGTTGAATCTTGAAGTTGCATATTATATACCATATCCATCATAGTCTTTCCAATTATGATATCATGATATTAAATTTCCCCCACTCCCATTATGAAATTTTATCCTCTAAAATTTTAACATTATCTTAGTAAGTACAATTCGAATTATGACAATAAATTTCTTGAAATCCCACATAATATGTATGTTTAATAATACAACCTATTGAAATGATAGAAATTAAAGTATAAAGCCCATCTGAAATTAACCATACTCAGTTTCCATATCGAAAAAATTATTGAATGATAAAAATTTGAAATGGAAGAAAAAAATAACACCAAAGGGATGATAGATAGTGATAGATAAAATTTTCATGATAAATTTAACCATAAAAATACTGTAAATATATTATGTGTTAAAAGAACATTGATTTCTCGGTATGAAAAGTGGATCGATAAATTTTTTTCCCAAATTAATTTTTTTAATATTTATTGAATTATGTTACTATATTCACTACGAACTTATGTAAATATAATTATTTGAACTTTAAAATATCAACCTTTAATCAATATCCACAAAAATCACATTTCCTATATGAATGAAAATTATTTGAAATGCATTTTTTCATGTCAGAAAACTAGAATCAACTACTAATAGATAAGGTAATCCAAAAAAAGAAAAATATACAGTACTATATCATTTATGCATTGACCATATCCATAAATTTAAACACATTATAAAGCGATTCATAAAATTAATAAATAGTCAAATATAAAAAAATACATTAATAAACAAATTAATACAGTAATACTGCATCTCACCATTTTCATTCAAAAATACATTTACCTAAAATTCATTGAAATACTACCTGAAGAGATTGAAATCCATTAATATAATGGAATTAATCACATAGTATTCTGAGAAAAATATCATTTTTACCATAAAAACAGTTTCTTTTAACATCTCCAAACAAAAATATAATAGACTTAATTAAATCATAATAAAAGATGTCTAAATTTGGCCATGATACAAACAATAAGTACCCTATGTTATGAATAACCAATTATATATTATTTGTAATATTATTCTATTAATTATCACAAATATCACATCACTTTTAATTTTTAGGGAATTTAGTTATTAAAATTACATAAAAAACTATATTTTAAAATAAGGACATGTCATTGTAGTAACTATTTTTAACCCAATATATTTATTTAAAATAAAAAAATTTCATTTTCAAGAAAAATAATATTTAATATCATCTAGCCTTCTTATTTGACCGATTCCCATCACTGAACAATGTGAATAATATTTTAATTAGGTGGTATTAGTACAATGTTCTATGTATCAGTTATAAAAAGGAAAATAAAAATTGCCTCGAAAAAACATGAAATCCCATAAAAAATAGATTTATCTCAATGTTCATTTTTAAAATTAAATAATTAAGTTAAATATAAAAAATTCACCAATGTTTTGATTAATGAAAACCATTAAAACTTATATAATGAAAATAAATTCCATTTTTTATGAATTATAGAGCATTACATTCATCAACCATGACTAATGGTACTAGTGTCCAATTAAACCCATACTATAGACTTCCTCAATAACTCCCTCCATGTTATATATTAAAAGAATGAACATTAACCAATTTATTGGAGTACTATCAAGGTTCAACCATCATATAATCGATCTTTGGATAACTCAAAACTTTATGGGTGAACCAACATATATGAAGTTTTAGTATAACATGTTATCTATAATAGGTATCAACAACATATATAAGCTGTATTAGGAAAAAACATTTACTATAAAAATATCATGTATTGTATAGAATAATTTATGGTTTCACCTTTCATTATAAATCCTCTAAAAAAATATTTTTGACCAATATTAAATACACCATTGGATTTCAGAATTACATTTTTAAATAAAATCCATTTTATTATAAAAAATACCCATACAATGGGAAATTTTTTTTTCATTTAACCAAATATCATTGAAAACATTCATGTGGAAAATTACCATTCCACATCAATTAAATTCAAAATCATTCATACAAAATGGGTTTTTTTTGAAATATCGCATAGATCATTTTAGTAAGAAAATGTCATTTTCTATTTTGAATAATAGTATTTAAAAATTCCATAAAATATTAATAGAAACAATATTCTCTAAAAAGAACCTAAATTTGAAAATTATTCTTAAAATAAATGATTATATAAGATTTCTAATAAATATATTGTAGTTATATAATTTAAAAACATTTATTTTATACTATTTTCAAAACAAACCTTAAAATATAATTTTTTTATAAAGATAAAATATTATTTTAAATCTATTTTATAATAATTCATCATGAGGGAAATTTAATTTTCATTAACCTAGTATAATAATAATTCCACATTGAAATATTTTTTTAAAAATATTAATATATAATTAATTGAAATTTTTATTTCATACATTAATATATTTTATTTTTAAAAGAAATCCCTATATGTTGAGTATGGATCCTCTAAAATGTAATTTATCATTTAAAATAATAATTTTAGTATTATTATTCCCTTCTATAATAACCTCTTTCATTATTATTTTTCTTATTATGTCATTTATAAGGGTGTTACAAAAAATTACTTTGTCATTTATGTTGACAATGGATGTTTTGACAATATTGGTACATAATTCCTAGACAACATCAGAATGTTGGATATGGTAAAAGTGTTCATTATTACATAATATAAAATTTATATTCATGAAATTATTATAATTCTCATACATAAATAAAATGTTAATAACCAAGCAGGAATGATGGTTGTGAAAAAATTAATTATTCCACTATCATGGATATTGTTGGGCGTACACACACATGAGTAATGATTCTATTTTTTCAGAAATCATTATTGATATAATTTATGTAATAAATAATATTTTCTGAATTATAATGATACAATATATATAATATTAATTCATTAAATATAATTATATATATCATATATGTTATTTGTCATTGAAAATTGATTTACATCGATTAGTGGATGTTGTAGTCCACACGTAAGAACGAATGATGTAATCATTTACAAATTTCTTGAACATTAATAAAATATTTTTTATATTAGAATAAAAATATTATAAACATTTAATTAATATAATATATATAAAATAAATCCAGAAATATATTATCCTTTAATTATCATGATGTAAAATGAATAAAAGTGGATTGTGAGGTAGTAGTTCATCATACAGACGAATAATTGACTCATATAGTAATTGATAGAGGAGATAAATAAATACAATATTTACCATTATCATAATAAAATATAAATATATTTATTAGTATGATGTTTTAATTTGTTTAATTTTTTAATAATATTATTAGGAAGAAGAATAAGAATAAAATCTAAAATAAGAGGATAAAAACTGCACAACTTCATTGGAAAACCTAATTTGATTAACAACTAAAGAATTATAAATATGGTGTTATATCTAAATAAATAACTATAAAATAAGGGTAGGTATTATAGTAACGTACTAGGGTAGAACATGGTGAAACAAAATGGGTTTTATAGTTGGATGGACTTAGAAGAAGAGGCTCCATATTATTAGAGAGTGGGGATCACATTTAATTTTACAAATTATTAAATAATTGAAAATTAATTTCCAAATAAAATAAATTAACACTAATCTATTTTGATTTTATGATATTGATAAGACCAACATTTATAATATTATTAAATTAATGTTTGTTTTTAGTATTTTATTATCATTTTTTTGGTTTTATTAATTCTTTAGACATTTTTAATCTTATAGTGACATCATTGTTTTGTAAAAATAAATGATAAAAATAGTTACTATAAATAGAAATATAGAAAATAAATAAACCATTTATCAAATTAAAAACTATTTCATAGTCAATTACCAATATAAATTTTCATGAACATTTAAATTATTAAATAATTAATTTTTTTATAATATGTCAATAATGTAAATTTTTAGAAAAATTCATTATATTGATTTTGATAACATCTAGAAAAAATAAATATATATAAATTGATTATAACAAATTCGTAAAATTTATACTGTAGCTGTAAAACTCTTATATCACATTGAGTATGTGAAAATATATTACATTAATGAAAATTTACATCATTTATTATATTTTTTCAACAAATGAATAATTACCACTTTAGTTTTTTGTATGTAGTTAAGGTAATTGTATATTTATTAAAAATTAATAATTTCTTTACATCATGAATATAAATCATTTGTATTTCGTAAAAAATTTTATAACATTACATATATTATTATTTTAATTATGTTAAAAATATTGTACTTATTGAAAATAAGATTATTTCATTTTTTACTTTTCTTGAAATGAAATATTATAATGGTCATAATATCATCCATATGGAACAAAGGCCTCATATTGGAAATTTATTTTATTTTCAAATAGATATAACCATTAAATAAAATTTATAAATGAGTTAATCATTTTCATATCCCTTATCAATTTAGTTTTTCCATTAATTACAAAATCATTCCTTTACATTACTAACAAACATTACATAGGTTTCTATACATTTCAGATAAAAATAAAACATGAATATTTCCAATATTTTGGAAATAGGGATCCAAATATTGAATAAATTTTTAAAAAAATAATAAACCAAATTATAAAATTTAAATTTAAAATGAAACTGAAAAATTTAAATGAGGGCCAATTTTTTAGATAAATCCCTATTTAAGCATATATTATTTGAAAAATAATTTATTGTATAAAAAACATTCAAAACCATGACAATTATATTCAGAAAAAATTATTAATAAATAAATATTTAAACTAAAATAATTGAATTTTACATTCAATATTCATAAAAAATGTAATGAAATTATCAATATTAAGTTGTATTTCCCAACACTCATTGAAAAATAAATATTTGAAGAAAATTTTAAAAAAATAATCATAAGATAAAATTTAATAGATGATTTAAAAATTGAAAATAAATTTTTTCATATAAATGTTAAAAGTTTTATAGAAATTACTTATAACAATATCTCATAAAAACAAAAAACACCATTTTTTATAAAGAAAATGTTTTTTTAAGATTTAAATTTATTTACAGAAAATACATATCCTAATTTAAAACATTAATTAATATATTATAAATTATTAATACTAGTATATATTTCATAATGTAGTTAATACTATTCATGCCCTCTAATTTAACTGATATGTTATAACCATCACACTTAAATAATAATATTTCTTTTTTCATTTAATATTTTTGTTGTATATCTTGTATACTATCTAATAATGTATATCCATTAAAAATATTCATATACTAAATTTTTATAGATTTTCAAGACTTTAGGAGTTTCAATATTATGAATAATTATCATTGGCCACCTATTAATGATCTATTTGATCAATTTTGCGAAGATCAATATTTTTCCATGATTTAAAGTTGACTATGACATCATCAACTGTGGTTCAAGAATGATTATATACCAATGAAAGCTATCAATAAAAGTTTTGGGACATATGTATTTATATTAATTCCATTTGAAAATTAAATAATCATCATATAATTATGTACTTAATGAATAGAGTCTTTAGAGATTATTCTGACCCACCTATGGTTATATTTATATAATATATTATTATATTTTTGAATAGAATGTAAGCATATGAAAAATATTTGTTGATTATTATTAACAACATGTGGTTGGGGAATTTACATTCCAAATTTACCATGTGTGAATTTTATCTAAAAATGCCTCATTCATGGTTTATATAGTTATATGTGAGCTTACATCAAATTATCCTTCAAAGAAGAATGTGTTTGGGCAATAACCTAGACCAACATTGATAATTTATATTAGAGGTTTTATTTGGACTTATTGATACTATCAATTTATTTTGAGATATATTCAATGTCTATTTTATCTTATCAATATGTTTAATTATAAGGTGTTATGATCAAGAGGGAAGATTAATGTTAGCTTAATTTAAAATAACTAAAGATAAGGTTAGACAATGCACCTATTCATACACTAAAATACATCAAAGAAGGTTTTACAATATATAGTCAAAAATTAATTATGTTCTTATGATTCATTCACATTAATAATTATATATCATGATGTTATAATACTCACTAATTGAAAATCATTTAGAAAAATTACCTAACTAATTTTTTGGATATAGAAACAATAAATTTTTATTTTAAATATTTGGTAATTTTCAATTTTGTGAATCGTTTGAAATATATACTAATAATTTCTATTTGATGAATATATTTACATGGAATGAGTAGAATATTTTCCAGAGTTTAATGGATGAAAATATTGAATATTATGAATACACAATGAATTAAATATATATGAAATATAATAAAGTATTTTTGTTGAATCAGAAAAACCATGTAAGTATTTTCATAATGAAGTATAAAAGTTACCAAATATTAATTTTATAATAGGAAATGGATCACATAGACTTTATAAATGATGAAATTCTTTTTATTTATTTTATGAATTTCCAAAAATCCACGTAAGAGAGTATTTTTAATATTGGTCTAGAGATAACATGGGAAATAGAAGAGAGAGGGTGAATTTTAATTTTAAAAATTAATTTAATATTTAATGGTTAACATTCAAAAGATTAAAAATTATCTTTATACATTGAATATACATGAAAAGAATATAATATATTCTTATGTAGTTTTAGATCTAATTTATTCTAGTCCACCCATCACCACAATAATGAAATGATAGCGATGGAACGGAGAACCACCACTATGACGGAATAAAAAATCAATTTTTCCAACATGGATTTACAACTTGAAAATAAAAATCATTTTACATATAAAATATTTTTCCAAAGCTATCTATCATTTTTCTACTGTTTGGCACAACTCAAATATTAGGACTTTCCCCTTTGACATGAAACCCAATACATAACTTTTCCTTGGGAGTCATAATGAAAAAAACATTCCATTCAATGGGTATTAAAACCAATTAAAACTAATAACTTATAACACAAAACAAATTAGTATATATATATATAACTATATGAATGCTTCATAGTCTAATTGTGTCGGTTTCAAATATCTGTCTAGAAGTAAAGGATTAATCATTTGAGGTTTGGTTTATAGTATTATCTTATCGTAATGTTATATAGAACTTGTATAGTCCACAAGTATGCATAACCTCTTTTATTTTCACAAATCATATCAAATCTAAATATAGAATTATTTTTCACAAAACTAATCAAATTTTGATGCAATTTAGTGAATATTTCCAAATATTTAATGTTCTATCACCATTGAATGCACATGATGGACATACCCTCATGTGTCACATCAATAAATTGTAATATTAAAATAAGATTTTATAGAAAATATATTATAGAATAATTAATATTGTACCAATAATTAGTTATAATAATAATTAATGACCCTAGTAAAATTCCTATAAAATTCAGAGAACATTTTTTTACATTCCAAAAACATTTAATATGGAAATCATGTTCTCCTATGAAAATTCATGAAACTTCATCCCATGTGATAAGAATTCCAAACCATTTAAAATAATTCCAAATAGAATTAGACTGTATTAAAATTAATAATATGTATTTAAGGAATTATTAAAAAAAGATACTGTTGCTAAATATTAATCAAGTAATACAAAATATAATAATATATATTATAAATATAATGTTTTTAGATAAAATATGAAAAAGGAAATAATGACCATATATTTGTCAAAAGTTATTCTCTAAAAATTTATAAATTTCATCATTCAGTAAAATTATATTTTTATATAGTTAGAATATTATTTATAAATCATTTATTCCAACACAGAGCCAAATTTCTAGTCATCATATATTACATACGATGTAAAATATTCCCTTATGGATAGCTTTCATTGTTACTTCATGAAATTCTAATATTTTTACTCAAGGTCCATAGTCTTTTTCAATACCAGAGGTTGGAAAACATTGACTAATAATGAGTTCTCAATGTCTATTATCAAAACATGTTGAAATGGTTAGGACCAATTTTTCAAGTGATAGATAAAAAAATTTCTACATTTCTTATCACGATCAATAGTCAGGGTCACTTCTCATAATCATTAGTCCCATTTAGTATTTATGGATGTTATTGATTATTATTACTCATGGTCTATTCAATACTTTTTTAAAATTAAAAGTCACTTACTTTTTCAATTTATTAGTTTCTTGTAATTTGTAAATTATCAAATAACTTAAAAATAAAAAAAATATTTCATAAACTAGAAACTTTTAAATTATTAATTAATTCTAATAAATTGTTTCAATGATCAAATTTTGAATTCTCATCTATTTTGATAGTTGATGAAAATGTGAATACTCAAAAATTTCCACATATTTTAAAAATGAGTAAATATTTTTTAAACTAAATGATGCCTCCAAAAATATAAATTGATATTAATAGAAATGAATTTATCATTTTTAATAAATCATTAAATTCACCTGCTGAATGTTTAATGTGGGAGAAACTAACCCTTCAAATGTTAAATCATACAAAAATCAAACCACCACCTATAATATGAAATTTAATTTACAAACATAATAATATTATTTTATATAATATAATATTTATGAGACATAGAAAAATCTCATCATATTCAATGAATTAATAAATTATTTAAAAAATTAATATATTAACCATAAATTTTTGTATATGGTAGTTTATAATAATAGAAAACAATAGATTCAATATAAAAACTAGATAAATATAATATATTTAATGTATTAGCTGAAAATGTGAGTCAGAAAATACTTAATTACATAATATATGACTAATATTCCATCATTCCAAGTTACAACTTGTTTGAATAAAATATTGATTAATATTATGGTTTTAAAAATAAAGAATCTATCTTTTTCTTAAATAAATAAAATACATAATGATATTTTTTTTAAAACATGGTCTCTTTGAAAATTTATTTAAAAAAAATTTATTATTAAAATATTGATTCATGTATTTTTTAAATAAAAAATTTTTATTTATTATCATATCAAATAATAATCTAATAAAAATTAAAACTAAAATAAAAATTATTTTTCTTAATCAATAATGAATAATTATTCAATTATTTAGAAATTAAATTTTTATATTTTTATGGTGAAATATATACATAGTTTAGAATCATGGATTCCCATGAAATTAAAGTTTTTTACGAGTAAATTGAATATACATGAAGTTATCTCGATATCTATTTTTCATCCACCAAAAATAGAATAAGAATGATTATCAAATAATTTTTTTATTGTATGATAAAATATAATCTGATTCAAATAAAAATTATCACATCTAACCGTTCATTTAATAGATTTTATTTGACATTCCTATGATCAATTTGATGTTTATAAAATATAAAAATTGAATACATCATATCATTCATAGAAAAAGGATAAATATAATAGACCTTAAATCATGACTTTATATATATTTAACATTAATATTTTTTCTATATTTATCTAAATCTAATATGTATGTAGTATTCATGGGATTATGATCCCCTTTATAAGAGTATAAAAAGTATATATTTAATAAATATTTCACATACACAGATTATTTTAAAAAATTAATATAATTTCTTGGAAGACTTTTCAAACCGATGAAAAATTTCAATTCCTAGATCTTTCACATATTAAATTCAGATTTCCCCAATTCCAAAGATTCATCATGAATATTTTCTAAATAATTTCCAAAAAATAATATATCCAACTCTTTTATTCAATCATCATATATTACATTAATTTATCTCCATCAACCAAGATTTTTTATTGAATAAACTCCCTGAAATAATAATATTTCAATATCATAAGAAAATTACCAAATTATATTCTTACATTCTTAAATAAATAATAAATTTAAAATAATTAATTTAGAATAAATTTTGGTTTTGTCCCATATAATTTATAATATATATATATATATATATATCAATTAAAATAATTTGAATTTCTATGAGTAAAATCTCCCCAAAATTATACATTAAGTTATCATGAATAAAAGACAAATTTTTTATATAAATCATATACCAAAATATATAGTCTTGTAAAAAACAAAATAATAATAAATACATTTTAAATAACTACATATTTGAAAAAAATAATTTCTATATTTTAATAACATCAAAATAACAAATATATAAAATTTGATTTGTAAATATATATATATAATTAATAATTAATAAAATATAAAAGTTAAATTAATTTACAAATAATAATCAATAATTTATTCCCCAATTTATTGATGTTTTATCCCTTCCAAAAAAATACTAGTTCAACTATATTAAAGAACTGCAAAAAATAAAATCTTTAAATTTTTTATTTAATGTAAACTGATGGTTTTAAAAAATTCATATGTAAAAATAATTTTAAGAAGTTTTGATAAATTAAATGTCCCAAAAAATATTAATAAATATGAATAAGGTTAAATCTTCATGAATTGTTATATTCACCCTATAAAAGGATATATATAGAATCTTAATTCTAATAGTGAACATACATAAAAACATAATTTAATTTCCTAAATATAAATGAAATTTTTTATTTGTTATTAAAATAATATTGAAAGAGAAAAAAATATAATAAAATAATTATAAAATATAATTTACAACTTAAGTAATATATTCATTGGTAATATGAAAAAGAAAACTCAAGATCATGACATATAAAAATAATTTTACAAATTTTAAATATTCTAATACACGGTACCATCAACATGTGATATAATGTAATAAATTATAGACAAAATTAAATACCTAATATTTATGAGTACTGTTAACATTCCCAGAATAAAACTACAGTGAAATGAATGATGTAAATATTTATATTATCATTTAATGAGTTTCCATCAATTACAGTATACATTGATGATTCTTATTCTTTTCTAAAGATATAATATAATGATACCAAAAAACAAATTTATCATGAGTGTTTATGATATGTTAGGGAAGTGGATGTATTGAAATTTTGTATGTTAGTTATTCCATTATAGAAATCTATTTATTATTAAAACATGTAGATTAAATTTAAAATTTTATTCACTTAATGAATGCATTTGATATATTATATGATTCATTGGTCCTAAAATTACAATGAACCTAGATGCATTAGATACTTTTATGAGACTAATCATGTGGGGTATTTTCCTAAGTTGTTAACCAATATATATGATGTATATGAAAAGGCCATTAAGACAAGATTGGAATGTATGAAATTTTGAATTCTATATTTATGAAATCAGTCATCTATGAATATATACATATTTAAATAGTTATAATATCCGTGTATAAGTTTCAATCTCATTTGAACAGTTATTTGAAATTTATGATCATCATTTACCCATGTCATATTTTCAATGACTTATTTATTCTATGATAGAATATATTTTATGCATACCCATATTAATCATATGACATTTAAACATTCCCATGCCATATTTTCCCATTATATATAGATTTTTAAAATGTTATTTTTTAAGGATAAGCAATAATAAATAGTTATTTTATTGAAGAATGTATTATGTATTATTTTATGTTTTCATATTCAATATAAGATTCAAGTATGTATATATTTTACATAGATAACTAAACGGTTACGTCCCATGGGATGGGATTAGTTATATATAGTGAAATTCTATTTATATATCCTCTATAAATATAGTTCTAGGTTTAGGTAATTTACAACCACAAAATTATTTCTTCTCTACAGGTCACTAATTCCATGAAATGAGTATTCAGTGTATTGGAATGTTGAAAAACATAATTTTATTAAAAGGAGTATTCATATAAAGAAATATGTATAAATTATAGGGTTCAATGAAGGGTATTCCTTTTTACAAGATAATTCATCATCTACAATGATTAAAATTTAAAATCCACTTAGTATCTATTTCACTATGGAAATAAGTATGATATTTTGGTTTTATTCCCAAGAATTATATTAGGAATATTCATTATTTGATATTGATATATGGATTCCTAGAATCATGGTTCTATTATAATGAGATATATCCTTCCAAATCACAGTACCATTGTATGGTAATTTTTCATTATCTCTGAATATAAAAACTCATTCATGCATCATGTGGTTAAAGCTACCCATGAGGCTACTAGAATTTAGATTAGTTGTACAATTTTTTTATTTTTTAATATGGTAAAATATTCAAATCTATCTCTAAATATCCAAAATTTATATTCATATTTTACTCTATATACCAGTGATGATCAAATTAGGCTACTTTAAAGTCATTTGATATGAAATTCTCTCATGTGGATAAAAATGGTTAGTTATAAGGCCTCTATTGATCCTCCATGCACTCTAGAGGATATCAACTAGTAGCATGGATGTGATAAATATAGTGGGGAGAATATGCCCACTAGTTATATAGTGACAACACATTTGAATAATAAACAAAATTAATAATTATCATAGTATAGAATAAAATGAAAAAATATAATACAATTGGACCAACAGTAGAAGCCTACTGAAAAATAATTTAAATAATAGTGAATAATGTAATGTAATTCTATAATGTGACAAAATGTCATTATATATGTTATAAAATTAATATACTAGAATACTCAAATATATACTCAATATTATGTAGCCCCAAACCCCATGATGGTTCTATATCCAAACTCCCTGAAACCCAGTAAATAAAACAATCAATAGTAAGTATGTTTCTCTTGTCCACAACTGCATCGATAAAATTTTCTCAGGTTCCATATGGAGATCCAAATATGGTGTGAGTATAACATACTTTGTTTACACCACTATGTGTAAATATAATATGTTTGATAGTAATTTTATTCAACAAATAATCAAGAGTATTAATTAATCAAATGTTGATCATATTATCACATCCACATGCATAAACACCATACTAGATTGTATTTTGGAATTTCCTGTTGGAACGATGATCGTTCTATATATGAAATGATGTTTTTTTATCTTTTTTTCAATACCCATGTAATTTTTCTAAAAAAGGCATGAGGTGTGTGAAAAATCCTGATATGTGCGTGAAAAATAGTTCATGCAAGAAAAGCATTGCCCGCATAATGAGAGGTTTTTCACGACATGGTGTTTTTTTTTGTGTGGGGGTTGGCGATACCTAAAAATAATAGGCGATTCCCCACATTGGGCCTGACTAAAGACATAGTGGAAATCCATGTTCTAATGCGCGTAATAGTTGTGTGAAAGGGAGTTTCATAGAAAAGATAAAGATGTTCAAAAAATTTAAACTTTCACGCAAATGTTATAGTTTCACCCAAAAGAAAAAAAAATTCTTAAAGGGTGTACTTGCATGAAATATTTACCATGTGAAAATAAAATCATCAGTAAAAAGAATGATCATTTCATACATAGGGTAGGTGTTTTATGAAATTTTCAGTAAAGGCTAAATACTTGTCTTGAATATCCAGTTCAGTGATTTAAAGTGCAGCAATTCAGGACATCGATGCATGTAGTGTCTCATGATGAATAGAGACAAAGACTTAAATGCTAATCTATTGATGTGAAATACATGTTCATAAACTGAGTTTAACTTCTCTATAGATAGTGAGCTAGGGGAGTCAAGAGACATGATCTGAGGGTTGAAGTGAGATATCCATGAACCCTTGTAAAGGCAATGTTCCTAGCACAGAGTGACTACGATAAAATCTTGTAATACTTAAAATTGTAATGATTAGTGTATTTACATATCACTGACACAGTATTGGTGTATTCTCGTTATAAACCGCCATTTACCATGAACCAAGTAAAATTGTTGTCTCATCTCCCTTCTTTCATTTATTCGATATATTTAGCAAGTTCATACCAATGTAGGAACAAGATCCATAACATTAAAAAAATGATTACACCCTGATTCAACCCTCCCCTCTCAGTGTATTGGGGGGACTTTCATGTCTCACAAACATGATAATCAAAACCATAAAACCATGTTATAACATAACATTCCATGAAACCATGCCATAATCTCTCTGATAATGTCGTAAAACCCTAAAACCATAATTTTATGAACTATTTATAACATATATTAAATTTCAGTATTTAATCTATGCTGATACAACTATATAATTATTTTTGAATGTTATCCGGGCTATTCCTGTCATATCAACATTCCAAAATAACAATTATGAGAATCACACTATATCATAATTTCAACATATCATCTTCGAAAAAAAAATTTATCTCATCATTTCTATATATCAACTTGGAATATCCCACAATATTAGAATTTAAACATTCAAACACAACATAAGTCACTACAATATGGGTATCATAATATCACATCATATGGATCAATGGTGAATTTTGAATATCACCATTTAAATTTGAAATTTGGAATTTCATAATTTAATTGGTAATAACTAATAATATATATATATATATATGAAATTAATTTCAAAATATCAAGGGTATATATATGTAGAAAACTCCCAAAATCCATGTCATAATAAACACACTTTTTGATATTAAAAAATTCACTAATATTATTTTTTTCACTCACAAAAATAGTAGACACAATTATGGTACAATAGGATTTTGATAAGAAAGGTCTCAAATGAACAATTCAATTCATTCATTTAATTTACTCAGTGAACAATATGTTGAAAAAATGCAACATTTCACATATTTAACAATTATAAAACCATATGATGAAGGTTTAGAAGTCCAAACTTTTACTAACATTAAAACAATTCTTTCAATGGAATATAACCACAAGTAAAAATGTGTGGATGATCACAATAAGGATACTATTAAAAAACTAACCAAGGTCAAAACCAATAAGAAATATAGTCATGATATTTCATAACAATGTCTAGAAAATCATGGGAGTGAAGTGGGAACCAAATAAGAGAAACATACACAATTGATAGAAAAAAGAATCCACATAGTATACAACAAAATAATAGTTTGTAGAAATACAATAAATGTTATATTGATATGAATAATGTAAATTTTTAATGGGAAAAAACAAAAAAATCACCTTCATAGATGAATATTAAATGTTATAAACATTACATGATGTGTAATTAATTAAAATTATTTATAAATGATTTGTAGATAGGGTTTAAGCCCAGTTCTTTAAAAAACAACTGGAATCCCCTTTAATGCTTCTTCACTGTTCCGAAAACCCTAGGTAACACTTGAACAATTTATAGCATGACTCCATCAAACAAATAAAAAATATACCCCATAATGATAGGTTATTATCAAAATATTCTTATACATATCCAATATATAATTGACCATATCATCCCAATGAAAACTAAAATAGGGACATATATTAAAAAAGATGGGATCTCACAAACTATAAACCATAATAGCTCACCATTGAGCTATTTAAAGAAATACTGCAGGGTATTGGAAAACAAAGTCTAGCCATGTTTCTCACATGTTAGACTCTCTCTCCAATTTATCGTCTTTAACATTTCCATGATACTATTTCTCATAGACCAATGGTATATTCCTACCCTAGAGATACTCGACATTTTTGTCAACAGTATGTATCATATTCTTCATAAAAGATGAATCAACTATGATTGAAATATTATACATCTATCACATGAGAAGGACCATGCTAATATATTTTAATTCTGCACATATCAATCACATCATGCATGGAACTGAAGCATTTCAGATAGGACATAGGGTATTCCATGAGAATAACCAATTCCATATTCTCATATGGCCTAAGAAACTATGGCATTAGCTTTCTCTGCTTCTTGATATACTTCTTCCTCAACTTAGGTGACACACGAAGGAATACACGATGTCCAACATTGAAATACATAGAACATATATGATAGTAAGCATAAGATTTATCCCAAATATTCATAGTTACCAACTACTATGGGATCAACTAAACATTCTCATACGTCTCCTATATGAGAATGGGAGAAACAATCCACGACTCACCTTCCTCAAACAATCAATTTATATAAAAATACAACCTTCTATAAAAATCCTTGAATGGTTACATTTGGATACATATCAGGATTCTATTATTTTATGAAAACTTAGCAAGACCCATTTGTTTCACCAAAAAACAACCAAAATCCTAAAAATTAGATCATAAAAAATCATCAAAAACAGGAATAGTCTTCTCATATTTACCATTAGTCTGAGGA
Organism: Viscum album; assembly: GCA_963277665.1. Lineage (NCBI taxonomy): Eukaryota > Viridiplantae > Streptophyta > Magnoliopsida > Santalales > Viscaceae > Viscum > Viscum album. Next base: position 1,700,847,274 of record OY728163.1, on the reverse strand, counting down.
AGATATGTTGTAATCCAAAAAGGTAAATTCCCATGGACTTTTAAATACTCTTCTATAAACAAGATGGGAAATTATTATCTATATCTAAAATGTTTCTCCTCATAACATCATGAAATTAAAATACCCCATTCTTGTAATGATTACCAAAATGATGAACAACGAAGCTCTCTATAATTATATATAAGTATACTACTATATTCATTTGATGAACAATCACCCAGAAAACATCATTTAATTGGTTTTATTGGGGACCCCTATTAGAAAATCCAATGGGAAACTATCCAATTTCTACTCAAGAATTAGAAAATTCTTCAATGGACTTGTCATTCTCTAATGATCAATATTAACATTCAAACAAGAGAATCATATTACAGTAAATACTACCTCAAACTTAATGTATTCTTGCCACCTGTATTATCTTTGGAGACCATGATACATATTTTTCAAACCCAAATGAACCACCCATAGAGAATCATGAAACTCCCTCATCATCTCCTCTTATAATCTTGTAGAAACCCATATAAGGCCACAGAAAAGTAGATTATTTCCAGTTCCATGAGACCATCTTAATTTTAACTTATCACAATATAATCTATCTCTTATAACCATTCCCTATTAATAAAATAACTTATTGGTCTTAATATGATCCAGAAGAACAATTACAATTGATATTAGTGTTAGTGATACTTATCCCATAACCTTCTACACATATCGATGCATCTCTTCAATGAGGACCATTAAACATAATTAATCACCATACTCTCATAATTCCAATTCATATGTCTTTCATCTCAATGAATTAGAAATTTTATTTCATTTTCATGATGTATAAGAAAATTGAATTCAAAATAATGAAGATACTCAACCCACTTGTCTTAAATTAGTTCAGGTTCTTCTTGGAAAAGGCATGCATAATGATATTGTGGTCTGTGCATTCCAAAAACCACTCACCAATGAGAAAAGTCTTCTAATATCATCATTTTTTATCACTAATTCCAACTCCATGAATTGAGTGGGATAATTCCTCTTATGATTCCACAACTTTTCATAGCGATAAGAAATCACTCAATCCTCTTACATCAGAATGACTCAAACTCCAATTCTAGATGCATCATAGTACATGGTATATTATTTACTTATAATAGGTAATATAAGGAAATATGGTTTCATCATCCTTCAATGAATTTCCTCAATATTTCTCTCACAAGCATCTGACAAAGCATGCTTGTCCTCTTTTTTTCATCCCTGACATGGGTGTTTTCAATCAAGATAAGTCATGTATAATGAATCTAATATAATCCACTAAAAATGAATCTATGAATATTTAAGGCAATATTAATATTATCCCATGATATCATTGCTTCAACATTATCTCAGTCCTATGAATTCCATTCCTATTTGGTTAAATTCCCTAATAAAGGCACTTTATAAATCAAAAAACCTAATTTGATTATATTATCATAATGTTGATACTCTCTCAATGTGATTAGGATGCTTCCACGATGTTTGGAATGATTATCAAATAAATGAATGTAAATTAATATTTTTTCAAAAAAAATGTTAAAAATCAATCCAAAAAAAGTATAATGATCCTATTCTGTAGGGCCATGAATATCTATAGAGAATTGGTCAAACCAAACAACACTACAATGAATTAATACAAGCCATACCTACTCCTAAAAGAATTCCGAGGTATGTCTGATCGAGTCACCCTAAAATCACCATTTCTTTGATAAAAACAATTATATGAAATATCGTATCACCTCTCAGCTAATCAAAGATATCATCAATTCATGTAATAGGAAGTCATTTATTAATATCCATCTTGTTCAATCTCTGAAAGTGCACAAATATGCACAATGAAACATAAAAATTCTTATAGAATTCAATTTGAGAAACAGATGGAAATGTACTAGGATATATGAAAACATTACTTTTAAGATCTTCCATCTATGATTTAAGCACTCAATGATTTTGTGGTGTGATTTTATATACCTTGATTGAGACTGTCTCTACTTACATAACCAAATTGATTGTAAACTCAGTCTATAAGTTGGACGATAATCCCAAGAACTCATTTGAAATGACAACACAAAAATATTATACCACTATAAGAATAAAATCCCTCTTCATGCCACTATAAACTAGAGATACAATGACTATTTGATCAATGAAACAATCCATTCTTCTTTAAATTGGTCTTTAATGACTAGGATTAAGAACCCACTCATCCTGGTGAGGAAGGATTCGTCTTTCTAGAGACAAAAAAGAACATATCCTTTGGTAATATTTCATAATATCCCAGTATATAAATAACCAGTCCATTACAACAATCAAATAAAATCCTATCACATAAAACATGAACGATTCCAACATGAAATGGTAACCACCAATCTCTAGAAAACCTGTATTGAAATGTTTGTAATTCTATGATTTAATTTCCAATGGAGTGACAATGGTCAAAAATACACCCAATATTTCCACATAAAATCCAAAAAAAAATCTATGTAGAAGATAAAAATGAATGTGATGTTCATGTATAAATCCAAATTGAATAATGTGTGAATGATAAAATAATCTTCTCTCTCACTGTCGATGGAAATTTATCCACAATTGTCAAAAAACACTCTATATCAAGTTTATGAAATCCCCACTTATATGGTATCAAACATGTTACCCCTAAGCTATACGCTCTGTGTGGGAATTTCATTCATATGCGGGGGTTACTACACCCCTAACTCACATAAACAGTGTGGATTTACTCTATCTACTTATATGTTGAGGTGTAGTGGGCTCCATCCATAACATTATTACATATCAGGTTTCCCTTCCACTGATATGTTTTCATCATTCACTTTAAAACACTGTTAGGATTCATATCCTTCTTCATGAATTATCCTAAAACATGAGATACATACACTATGTATGTATGTGAACTATCTATACACATTGATAACACTAAAATAAAAAAATTTCCTAAGACAGTATCCCACATCACTCACTTCCATGACCAATGATTCCATAGAGAAAAATATCAAAACAATGATTCTTTTACTATAACAAAAGAAACCATTTTCCATGATGAAACAGACAATCCAATGGTTTGCGTGCCTCTCATAATACCTTTAATGACGATTTTATGGTTAATCATGAATGAAAAACTGCATAGATGTTACACGGTTACCTTTAACCAAATATCATAGAAAATCAAATCTTAAAAACATATTTCCTGATATATATCATTATCTTACAAAGTTGGTGTAATGTGATGCATGTCATTTAAATGTTCATACATAAATCCTACAATATATGCATAAAATCACGATCCTTATCATCCCTAATTGTATTAGTATTGAAATAGACTAGGAATATCATCTTGAATTCCTTCCAATTTAACTCCAACTTGTAGCATTCCAGGTATATAATTCTCTACTAACTCTTTGTTGGTCAATAAATCATATATATAACAAGATTTACACTCATATATGATAGTGTCTATAGATTCTTTATGATATTATGGAATGAATTTATCTATAACACAACTACTAGGGTCTTCCCTCCCTATTAAACATAGGAATACACTAGAGTTGAAACTCTATTGTTAGGTTAGACATCTATGTGATCATGTGAAAGTTGTCTCTTCTATTATTATAATCACCTTCAATATGTATCCATAAAAAAAGACATCCAGATAATCAATAGGAAGAATATAAATCTCTTGTTCATATATGTTAGAATCCATCTAATTTACACTCTCCTGAATCTCAAATCATAGATCATGAAGATTCATTTTCCCAATAAGACACACTCCTTAAAAACAATATTAAATAATAAGAATAACCTCAAATGATGAGTAAAATATTGAACCACATACTATTGGTCAATGTAAACATGTCTCACTAGAGTTATAGCTTAAAAAAATTGATTATTTAGTTTAGTTCATTGAAAAAAATATCATATCACATTTAGAAAGAAATGTATTATTCCCATGAAAAATAAATATGTCCCAATCATGAATAAGAAATAAAATATAAATCACTATGTTCATTTTATGATGCATGAATAATAATATCTCTCCATACTTGTCCATGATTATAAATCTCAATATCCAATAACATCATAAAAAAATAACCTCACAGAACATTGGAATCAGCCAATGTGGTGTAACATCAACTCTAACAAGAAAAAAAACAAAAATTGAAATCCATCCCTCTACTCTATGATTTTCCCTAATGTATGGGTATGGTACTCCCACACACAAGCACATTACTATATACTAACATATCCTAGTAAAATTTTAACCTTCCGAAATAGTAATAAAATAAAAAAGAAATGTGTCATTTGTTACCACATTAGAATGTCCCCAAGTATGGAACACTCTCACATGGTCAATAAGGGTTTCTAATGAGACCTCAAGCATTCCTCCCCATATTCCATAGGCTTTTGACTAGCAGATGGAGTTTTATTAATATAGTGTTGTTATAATAACCCTAGTTACACAGTTATTAAACCCTGTTATAATCAAAAAAAAATAAATAAAATATCTGAATGAGAAAATTATTGATGTAATATATATAGTGGAACAAATAATATAATCCAACTAAAAAATCCAATAAATTTTAAAGGAATAGTTTTATGATGTGTTAGAATGTATCTGAATTTCATGTTTAATGTAATACAAGAAAATGAATAGTAGAATCAAATAATTACTCAAGAGTCTTCAATACCAAACCCAATGTTGGTCCCAGGTCCGAACATCATCCCAACTGGAAAGGAAAACAATCATAATAAAATTCCCTTACCATTGTTTAAACTAGTATATATAAATCCTGATGAGGTAACATTGGAAGTCCCGAATAGTGTGTGATTATATCATAGTAGGTCGATAAAACCATTGTAAAAATATATCCATCCTGATATCAAGTGTATGGAATAATACAATTAACACGAGTAAAAGTTAATTAAACAAAACTGAATACCACATCGACCAGATTTAGCACCATACCAGAATGCCTCTGAGCATGTCTCACGAAAATCCCAAAAATAATCATATAATAAAGTTGAAATATACTGTAATGACCCTCCAATTCTCATTGTATTTAGAGTACCATGAGTCATTAATAGGCCTTAAGCGACATCCCCAAGGCGCCAAAGGCTGGCAATAAATGTCGAAGTGTTTCATGTACATCTGGGGGACGATTTACCCTTAAAAAAAATTAAACCAAACATAACCAAGCATTCACTGTGTGATGAATGAACAAATAAAAGACCAATAAACAACTTCATTTATAATAAACCTCATCAAGTACACAATAGTGGTATACCAAATGAATTTCATCAAATCAATAATTTAAAATTGACATTTTAAATTCAAGAAGCCACATCACTTTGCACAACAATTCACCAAGATTTCACAATCTTGTCAAAACCACAAATCATCACTGAAGAAGATATATTCTATGAATTTCAGAATTAAATCGATTCAAATAAATCAATTTGAATCCATGTTAATAAATTCTATCAAGTGGAGTCAATTTTGAACTCTCCTACCTCAAAGGTTTTAACGAAAACAATAATAAACAGAGAACACACAAGAAAACAGAGTTGGTTCTTCAAAAACCTGCCTTATATCTCTTTTCCTAGAATGATCATGACCAAATCTCATAATATTTGGAATCCACACACATATATCTACCCACAATGGGTGTACATCTATGAAACAGATATTAGAGGAGAAGTAGATCTATGTAGATCTATGAAACTGATCAGGAACGAAGAAAAACGGTCACATACCTCAAGAATCTGACTTCGATTCCTCAAGAGAAACCTTCAGATATCCCCCAAAATGATGGGTGAACCCTCTTTGACCTTAGGAGAAGAAAAATATTGATATAGGGCCACATAGGAGCTTAAAATGAGCAACATAGAGGAAAAAACACATGAGATTCAACCTTATAGGATCTCATTTAAGCGGTCGCACGGTTTGCTCGCACGGTTAGGCAAACTCTGTGACAATCGTGCGTTAGCTACTACCTCTCCCACCCTTCATGCATGGTTTGGCCACACGGTTAGACAAAATGTGCACCGACCGTTCATAATCTACTACCTCCAAGACCTACAACGCGAGGTTTGGCTGCATAGTTTAGACAAACCGTGTTCCAGTCGTGCGAATTCCCCTTTTGCCTCAAAACATCATTCCAAGTTCTCCCAACTCTCCCATTCATCACCCATAACTTTATAATCATTAAAAGAATAAAGAAATAGAAACATACCAAAAACCTAGGGTACAAAATTCTCTACACCATTGGTCTTTCCGTCCTCAGAAAGGAGAAAACCTTCAGTCAGCTGAAAGAGTTCTGGCCACTGCTCTTTCTTTTCCCTTTCACATTCCCACATCTCTTCATGAATCTGACCATGCTTCCATAAAACTAGTACTAGACCGATCCATTTTCCTCACAAGACATTATCTTGCTTATCCACAATCCATAATGAGATATGTATCAATGAAGCATCCAACTCTAGGTTAACATGATCCCATCTGATCACATGATCAGGATCAGGATGATACTTTTTCAATTGAGATACATGGAACACATAATGCACCAAACTAAATTGTGGTGGAAATTCCAACTGATATTCCACCTCTCCATCGGATTCTAGTATCTCAAAAGATTTAATGTATCTAGGAGATAATTTTCCCTGCTTCCGAAAATGACCGTGTTCAATCCTAGGAGAGATCCTCAAGAAGACATGATCACCCACAACGAATGACAATGGTCTTTGGCGGTAATATGCATAATATTTATGACGAATCTGAGTCATATCCATCATCTTTATAATCAACTAAATCTTCTCCATTGTTTCTTGGACAAGGCTCAGCCCAACTAGTGATATTTCACCAGTTTCCACCATGCATAGTGGAGAACGACAAGGACTCCCATACAATGCTTCAAAAGGAGCCACGCATATCGAGGATTGATATCTATTATTATACGGGAACTCCACTTAGGGTATATGATCCTCCCATGAGCCACCAAAATCCATTACACAAGCCCGCAACATATCTCCCAATGTTTGTATTGTCTGCTCAGATTACCCATCTGTCTGAGGATGATATGACGTAATCATCGTCAACTCAGTTCTGAGGGCTTGCTATAATGATTTCAGAAATGAGATGTTGACCTCAGATCTCTATCTCAGACTACAGACACGGGTACACCATGCCTCTTTACAACTTCACGGATATATATTTTTGAAAGATCTTCCAACATATGAGTTTCAAAAATAGGGATGAAATGGGCCGTCTTGGTTAGATGATCCACTATCATCCAAATGGTATCATGTTTCAGGACCGTTCTTGGAAGACCTGTAACAAAATCAATTGCTATCTGATTCCATTCCCACATTAGGATAGGTGATGATTTTAACATACCAGCTAGTCTCTGATCTAATGCTTTAAGCTACTGACAAGTTAAGCACTGTGTGATGAACTCGACCACATTCCTTTTTATTCCTCTCCACCAAAACAATGCCTTTAACGCCATATAGATCTTCTATGTACCTAGGTGTACAACCCATCTTGAATGGTGATAAGAATTAAGGATTTGTTCCTAAAAAACCATAGGTACAACCATATGATCTCTGAAACCCAAAACTGAACCCCCATCAAATTTATAGCATTCAATGGTCTCCCCACCATTGTGTTTTGAACATACAACCAGGAAGTCTACATCATATGTTTTCCCTTCATTGATCGTCTTTAATAAATCATGAACAAGATCAGATGAAAAGAAAATAGAAACATCACCTAGGTTTTCATATTCCACCTTCATTTCAGCTAATACCGACATCAACTGCCATTCATCTGAGGCTTCTTTCACTAACTGAACATATGACTTTATACTCAATGCATCTGCCACTGAATTCCCTTTTCCTGGTGTGTACATTAATTCAAATTCAAACATCCAATGATACTCCATCCACCTCCTTTACCTCAGATTCAATTCTCACTATGAGAAAATGTGTTTCAAGATTTTTTGATCCATAAACACATTAAATTTCTCGCCAAAGACATAATGTCTCCATGTTTTCAAAGATTGGACTACTGCAGCCCACTCCAAATCATGTGTTGGGTAATTTTTCTCATGCACCCTCATCGGCATTGAGCCATAAGAAACCAAATTATCTCCTTTCATGAGAATACAACCCAACCCTCTTCCCAAAGCATAAAAATACACCACATACCCCTTTCCTGATTCAGGAATGATCATGATGTGTGTCTATGTAAGACGAATCTTCAGTTCCTGAAATGATTTCTGACATTATTTCGTCCATCGGAAGAGAGTATTATTCTTATTCAAAGATTTCATTGTTGAATCTAGTCACGAGAAATCATGCACAAAGCATTGGTAGTAACTACATAGTCCAAGAAAACATCATATCTCAAACACATTCTTCGGTGGTTTCCATGATATAACGGCTTCTATAATTTCAGGATCAACTAAAACACCTTTCTCAGAAATGGAATGGCCAAGAAATCAAACTTCATGTACACAAAAATCACACACGAATAATTTTTCATACAACAGATGATCTCTCAGGATTTGTAGCACTATTTCTAGATGCACCTCATAATCATCCCTTCATTTTGAATAGACAAAAATATCATCCCCAAACACCACAACAAATGAATCCAGAGATCACTGAAATATCTGATTCATCAAATCCATGAAGATCGATGGTGAATTCTTTAGACCAAAAGGCATGAATACATATTCATAGTGGCCATATTTACATCTAAAAGCTGTATTTGGAATATCCTCCTTCTGAACCCATATTTGGTGATCTCCTAATCGCCAGAAAATCTTGGATAACCACTGATATCACCTTAATTGGTCGAAGAGATCATCAATTCATGGAAGTGGATATCTATTCTTTATCATAACATGCTTAAGATTACGATATAAAACACACAACTGAAGAGTTCCAACTTCCTTCTTCACAAACAACACCGGTGCTGCCCATGGAGAAGTACTATTTCAAATGAAACCCTTTCTTTCTAGCTCATCTAACTACACTTTAAATTCCCATAACTATATTGGTTCCTTCCTATATAATGGAAGGGAAATAGGACTGGTCCCCAGAAATAGATCAATCATAAACTCCACATACCTTATAGGTGGTAACCCTGCGAAGTTATTGGGAAAGGCATCTGGAAATTGATCTAAAATTTCCGGAAAACTATTTTCCTCATTCGCTTCCATTGATGCCAAAGTCAACAGTGCTAGTTGGGGAGATCTCATTCCCACCATTGGTGAAAACAAGCTCTTTGCACCTTTCTTTACCATCCTCTCTCCTCTGAAGAGATGGTTCAACATATCATGCACCACTAAATCCCACCATTGACAAGAAAGATACATGAGCATATACATCTCCAACTTGACCTTAAGCTCTGATCGTGTTCCGATGAAATCAAAGATTCGATTCATCATACTTAGCCACACCTCCACATTTTCAGGTTCAGCATCACCCCGAATGTTTGGTGAATTCTATTTCATGAATCGGATGGTATGACCCAAATACCTCGGTTCATTCCTCTGATTCCCCATACCACAACCTAAAAACCCTGGACAATACTGTAAACCCACTCTTGGTTCAGACGTGGTTTTGGTGAAACCACTTTCTCTGCAGCCTCTTCGGGATGGTTTCGACGATGCCTACCAGGTGTCATTTTCTAATCCCACAACAAACTCTATCAATCTCACTATTTTTCAACAGACGGATTAGAATTCAAATTATATCACAACATCTATCACAATTTTGTTCTCAAAAAAACATTTTTCCCACGTTCAAAAATTTGTGAAAACATTTTGCACACTTTTTGAAAATCAACCCAATTTCAAATTACACCAAATACCATGTTTTCAAAATCATTCACTTGAAAACAATTTCTTCATTATTCAAAAATTCAAACCTTGCACAAAATCCTTACTCATTCCTCAGAATGAAAAATGAAATCTTAGTGGGAAGTCAATCCTCTACAATGCATGTCATTATCATCTCATTAGCCAATCCCATGACAATGATATTTCCCATCATTTTAGAAGTGTATCCAAAACACATATGTACCCAACACCCTGGAAACATGAAGTTCAGCCTAAATGAGTGAGCTATGTCATTTTATGATATACATTTCACGTTCTGACAATCATACTCATGTCTAATATTTCGACCCAAGGAATATACAAGAATGAATTTCAACTCCAAGACCAAGAACATCGATGACCACATGTAGGGAAAGGACCGAACAAGCTGATACCAGTTGCAATGACCCTCCAAGTCACATTTGAATGAGGGTACCACGTTCCATTACTATCCCTTAAGAGAAATCCCCATGGTGCCAAAGGCTAGCAATAAATGCAGAAGGGTTTCATGTACAAGTGGGGGATGATTTACTCTTTAAGAAAAAACCCATAATCAAACCATTAGCAAACATTCACTATATGATGCATGAACAAATGAAAGACCAATAAATAACATAATTTATAATAAACCAAATCAAGTACACAAAAGTAGAAAAAAACACAATTTCATCAAATCAATAATTTAAAATAATCATTTTAAATTCTAGAAGCCACATCACATTGCACAATAATTCACCAAGATTTCAGAATCTCATCAAAAACATATATCATCACTAAAGAAGATCTGTTCTCTTCTTTTCACAATCAAATATGTCACGAACCGTCCTCGGGGCCCATGTCGTGACTACCCCAGGCCTGCCATCCATTGGCCAGGGGCTGACGACTAGCACCAAAGGTGTAAATCCTGATAAAAAGGGAAGGCATTGTATTTATACAAGTAAACAACACAACAAAGAATGCAAGCTGAAGTAAACACTAAGTAAACTGAGTACAAACGTAAGTTCTAAAACGTGAATGGGCTAGAATACAAACCCAAATGAAAGTAAAGTACAACTAAAAAAGGTACTGCAGTAGTAATGTAAATCAGGAACCACCGAGTCATCCTTGGGCTATCCCACCAAAGGGTGAGTACAAATGGTTTCCTCAGCTCCTCGGGTCCGGCCGTCCGCTCTGTGTACATCCTACCTGATAGTCCACCTCCGGATACCTTTCTACTCCACAATCGTTGACCACACTCAGCACTGTCCATCATCTTCAACCAACACAACGTAGTTCGGGCATATCCCTTGCAGGGGTGAGTATATGATACTCAGAAGAGACCCCGAGACCCCCGTAGTTCTTCCAGAATACAAAAAGGATAAACCACAAAGTAAGCATACAAACACGAAGTATCAACCAACTGTACTTATTTATATGACCATAATAATACCTAAGTCATCAATTCCAGTTCATCTCCAACTCACGAACCCAAGTACAACCCAGTCCACATAGGAAAGCATAACCCAATCCACACAGGAAAGCACATCCCAGTCCACACAGGAAGCCAAGTCAATCACATCAATAATAATGATTGAAATTCAAGACTCATCTCACACAGGTATAATACTATCGAATAGGGGTGGAGATGATTAGATATAGCCTCTGAATCATCCTCTCTGCAAAACCCATATAGGATCCAAGTACAGAAGTCGTCGCTGCCGAACCCACGTAGGATCCAAATACAGTAACCATCATTGTCGAACCCATGTAAGTTCCATCTATAGTCATCATCACTTCCAAACCAACATAGGATCCAATTATATTCGTCCTCCCTACCGAACCCACATAGGATCCATGTATAGTCGTTATCGCTGTTGAACCCATGGAGGATCCATGTACAGTCGTGATCGTCGTCGTAGTCACAGCCAGCTGTAGGGTTCCCGCACAAAGTATACTCGATCCTATGACGGTCCGCTCCACGAGCCAATGAGGTTGATACATAAACTTTCATGAAGTCCATAGTTGATGTATCATAAGGATCGGTCTCGTCAATAGGAACTCAATGTGAAAGACGGCACGTCAATCAGACGCCCAATCTGAGAGTTATTGGTTTTTCTGTCCCAGGGGCCCAGTTGGTTTTTTAGCTAAACCAACCTGACCGTACTCCAGCTACATCCAAACCTCCAGTGGAGCAAGCCAAAAGAACCATCTCACTAAGAGTAATTTAATGTAATTGAAGGCACACATTTTGGACATCCGGTCATTATGTTATAAGCATTTCCACTCCACGGGCCCATTTGGTTTCAGGTTTGAACTAACCATCCATACCCAATATTCTTCGAAACCTCAATTGTAGTTTACTGAAATGACAGACTTGATACAAGGATCCCTATGCAACTTATGGTCCATCAATCAGAGATCCTTAGCCAAAGATATGGGTGTTTGAACGAACTTGGTGTGAAAATAGGGGGTTTGGGCCCGACCCGAACCGACCCAATACCCCCTGGGTCTTCCCAAACATGGATGACTCAACCTGGGTCTGGGTCCTGCCCGATTGGGTGCGTCCCAGCCCAGGGCTGGCTGCCCGGCCCGGCTCGGAAGCCGGTCGTGGCTCGGCTATCGGCTGAGCAGGGTGCGAAAGGGGCATGGCCCCTTTGTTTTTGAAATATAGCCCCCCCGGTGGGATCCTCCCTAGGCAGGTCAACGGGGGGAGTTATACACCCCCCCCCCCCCCCCCCGCTTCTAGTAACGACCGACATTAATGGTCGGACCTGTACTGAGCAGCCGCGGTACACGTGGGGGTCCCGCATCCAAGAGTGTCGGTGGCCGGATTGGCCGGCCGCCTCCTGCTGGACAGTCGCAGCCTATGGCCTTGGCTCTTTCTCGATCGGCACGGTGCGATGGTGGTGTGGCCCACTCTGGTTGCGACCTCCCATGGTTTCCCTGGCATGGGGCGACGGTGCCGCGCACCTCCACCACAACCCGCTCTGGTCACGGTCCCTTCGGCCTCACTGGCGCAGCGCAACAACACCACGCACCACCGCCGCGTTCCGCTCTGGCCGCAGTCCTCTTCGTTCCCACACTGTGCAATGACAAAATGCCGCCTTCTCCTCAAACGTAAATGTTTCTCATCAAGAAAGTAGGGAGGAGAATAATCCCTGATTGTGCGGTCCGATATCCTCCAGTTATTTCGATAACAAGCAGCCAAAGTATCTGAGATGCTCAACGATAAAACAAGCACAATTTTAATTCATTAAAATTGAACATAACCCCTACCTCGAATGAAGTTCGCGGTTGTAATGTGCCGCGAATGAAGGCATCATTTCCTTCATCGTCGGTGTCTACTCCCTTGTCATAGAGGAAAAATAGGATGGAAAAACTGAGCCGCCGAGTCGACGGTTTTCATGGGAGGGTTGGCGTACTTCGATAAGATGTTAAACCGATCTTCCAAAACTCAATAGCTCCCTTCCCTTTCACTTAACACCACAATTTCAAACCAAAAAATATGTCTCTTCCTTATTTTATTTACACATGCCAAGAATTTCAAATGTCTAAAATCAAACACTTAATTCAATTAATTTTTGAGGTTCAATTAATTAATTAAATGTGTGTTGGCAAGCATTTAATTAAGATAGAGGGGAGAGGAAGGGTCATCCACTTAAATGGGATGTTTAAAAAGATAAAATGAGTTTCAAATTTTAAGATGGGGGTTAGAGGAGTTTTAAGGAATGTGAAGGGGTGGGGCTCATGTGTGCCCCACCTCACCAATATCAACACATGGGTAGTTAGGGGCTTATGGGACCCACCCCAACTACCCCATATTTGATATTATCACTTCGATAAAGAATAAAAATTTTTCCCCAATTATTCTTCAATTCTTTATTAATCCACAATTTTAACGACTCCTCCCAAGAAAACACATCTTCTGTAAAGGTCCTCCTAAGCAATTAACGATGTTGCGGTTTCATCGGTGCCCTCAGATTTCAATTCTGAGCACCAGTTCAAAAGATAGAGAAACCCGCTCATTCGTTCACTGAACGTACCTGAGCTAAACATTGTAAATTGATTTTGGGCACACTGGGCCTCAGAATTAGGTTCCGTCAAAAACTACGTACTCATAAAATTCTGAAGAATTTAAGAAAAAAAATCATTAAATTTATGGGTCTTTATATTACTCCCACCTCGGGCTTTACATCCTCATAATGTTATATCATAAACTAGGGAAACAAATGAGGGTAATTTGCATGCATCTGAGCCTCCCACTCCCATGTTCTCTCCTGGAGGTTCCCATGCTACCACCTGAATCACACCTGAGGAATCGACCGTCGACATATGACCCAATCCTATCGATCCTCGATCTCCACTAGGACCTCCGAAAATGTCACACCGTTATCGATTTCTAGCTCCCCACGATAAATGATATGCATCCGATCATTTACGTATCTCCTCAACTGAGATATGTGGAAGACGTCATGCACCAGGTGCTACTAAGGTGGAAGATCCGTGTGATAAGCCACCTTTCCTATCCAGCTGAGAACCTGGAATGGTCTGATGAAGCGCGAAGATAATTTGGTGCCCCGTCCAAATCTCCGTAGTCCACGTTGAGGCGAGACCCGTAAAAAAATGTGGTCGCCATCCCCGAACTCTAGTGCTCTCCGCCTCCTGTCAGCGTAGGACATCTGTCGGCTCTAAGCACTCCTCGTCCTATCCTGGATGATAAGTACCTTCTCCATCGTGGCATGGACCATCTATGGTCTTACAAGTGCTAACTCCTCAGGGTCTATCTAGAATAGATGTGATCTGCAGGGTCGGTCATACAATACCTCGTATGGTGCCATCCTGATGGTGGAGTGGTAGCTGTTGTTGTACGCAAACTCCACAAAAGGTAGATGATCCTCCCAGCCACGACAAAAGAGAAGGACACATGCATGGAGCATTTCCTCGATAGTCTGAATGGTCCTCTCTATCTGGCCATCCGTCTGAGGTTGAATAGTGGTTCTCAGGTGTAGATGTGTCCGAAACGCCTCCTGAAACCCCTTAAAAATCCGAGATGTAAATCAGGCATCCCGATCTGAGACGATAGATGATGGAACACCATGAAGCCGTACGATCTCTTGAATGTAGAGGCGTGTCAATCTCTCCAGTGAGTCATGGTCTCTAATAGGTAAGATGTGGCCGACTTGGTGAGTCAGTTGACAATTACCTAATTTCAGTCGTGTCCTCTATAAGTATGTGGAATCCCTATCATGAAATCCATAGATATCCCAACCCACTTCCACTCTGGGACCTCTAAGGGCTATACCAAGCCTCATGTTACCTGGTGCTCCGCCATCACCTGCTGGCAGGTGAGGCATTGTGAAACAAACTCTGCGACAACCTTCTTCATTCCCAGACACCAGTGTTGTCGTATGAGATCCTGGGACATCTTCGCTACACCTAAATGTTCCGCCAATGGGTAAGTGTGAAACTCCCTTATCACCTCCTCCTATAATGCAACTGGTACCATGATACGTCCCCTGAAGAGGATGATGTGCTCCCCGCATTCAGAAAATCCATCGGGAGCCAGCCCTGAGTATATATGAGAACGTCGGGCCTCATAGTCAATGTCCTCACGCTGTGCCTCCATGACCCGCTGAAGTAGTGTAGGAGTGACTATGAGCAACTATAGAAGGGTTTCTCATCTCTATCTACAAATGATATCTGCATAGCGGCTAACTGATCTATCGCCATTCCATGTAGCTGAATGCCCGACCACCTGCTGAGAGAATATGCTAATATGTTCCCCTTCCCATGAGTATAGACTATCTCAATGTCATAGTCCTTGAGGAACTCAATCCATCGCCGCTATTGCATGTTCAGTTCCTTATACGAGAAGTTGAAACTGAGACTCTAGTGATCAGTGTAGAGTGTAAATCACTTGCCCATCAGATAGTGCCACCAAATCTTCCAGGAGAAGACCACTACTTCTAACTCCTGGACATGGGTAACTTAGTTTTTCTCATGCGGCCTCAACTGTCATGAACCATAGGCGATCACTTCCACTCCTGCATCAGGCCACACCCGAGTCTGGTCCCTGATGCATCGTAGTAAACTACGTACCCTACGCCCTCCTCCGGTAGCCTCATAATGGGTGCACTGGTCAATCGTTGCCTCAGCTCCTGGAAGCTCTTATAACATCTATCTGACCACACGAAGGATTTCCCCTTCTTCTTCAAAGCTGAATCTGGTGCTGCAACTCTGGAGAAGTCTGGCGGAAATCACCGATCGTATCCAACCAGACCTAGGAAACTCTGCACCTCAGTCACACTCCTGGGTGGCTCCAAATCTTGTACTACCTCGATCTTCGCCGGATCCACTGCAACTCGCACCTCAGAGATGGCGTTCCACAAGAAGTGGACCTCTCAAATGCTGAACTGACATTTCAAGAGCTTACCATTAAGCGGGTGCTCTCAGAGTGTGTCCAGTACAACCTGAAAGTGGTAGGCATTCTATTCTTCAATGGTCATGTAAATCAATATGTCATCGATGAAGACTACGACAAATCAATCGAGGTATGGCTGGAATATCCAGTTCATGAGACTCATGAAAACTGCGTTGGCTACACCGAAAGGAATAACCATGGACTCATAGTGTCCATACCGTCACCTGAAGGTCGTCTTCTGTACATCCTTGTCTTGAACTCTGAGATGATGATATCCTGACCTGAGGTCTGTCTTTGAGAACCATCATGCTCCTTTGAGCTGATCGAAGAGGTCATCAATCCTCGAAAGTGTATACATGATCTTCATAGTCACCTACATCAAGCGACGGTAGTCTACACACAGTTGCAAGATCTCGCCAGCCTTCTTGGTGAACAAAATCGGGGAAGCCCAGGGTGAAACACTGGGTCGAATGAATACATTTCCCTTCATGTCCTCCAGCTGTACTCGTAGCTCACGAATCTCAGCGGGAGCCATCCGATATGCTGGAGTAGATATTGGGGATGTTTAGTAGTACATGTCAGTGTAGAGGTCTACCTCTCTGTGAGGTGGTAGTCCTGGAATGTCATCCGGGAAAACGTCCTCGTATTGATCCACCACAACAGGGAAACTCGGACTCCACACATAAACTGCTCCTAGGATGAGACTAGCCAACTGATGTGTGATCAGATACCCTCTCTTCTATGTAAGTCCATCCTGCCCTCCAAAGGCTCCCTTCTTGTTAGTGAAGGTGAAACTGCTCCCATCTGTACAAACATAGTGCACTTTGCGCCTAATACAGTCGATCTGAGCATGAACTATAGATAACCAGTCCATGCCCAAGATGACATCATAAGGCCTCGACAATGTTAAAATTAGATCCCAGCCAAATCCCTCACCTCCTTTAGTAAGTTCAAACAGCCGGCACCAGTGCGTAATCATCGAATCTGCTCTTGTAGGAGTCTCTAGCCGTAAGGATCGAGCCAAAGACTCCATTTGAATCTCCGAGCTCCGAACAAGGGAAACGACAATGAAAGAATGACTCACCCATGTTTCTATAAGAACTGCAGAAAAGGTGGAGTAGACACAGATAGTACCTTGAATGATCTTAGGGGATCCGTGGTCGTAAGGCTCCACTGTCTGAAGATAAGCCTGCCTCTTCCCGCCAGCTCCCTATGGTCAGGGTGGACCTCATGGTGGTGGTGGTGGTGGTAGAGCCCGAAAGGTCGTCCACCACCTGTTACTTGGCCATCTCCTCTTCCTCATCCCCTAGCTCCCTGCGGACCGCCACGGTCGAACCTGTTACTTTGAATGGGTGGTCCCTATAAAGTCTTCTTCTCCTCTGCATGGCGGGTCGGGCAGTCACGGGCCATGTGGCCCTACAAACCACATTCATAGCACTGCCTTCCTCTCATAATACTAACTCTACTGCGTGTGCCCCGCACCTCCAAACCAGTATCAGGAGGTCGCCCACCTGATAGTCTGGTCCGCTTGGACCTGTGCGACATCTGTCTACTACCAGCTGTAGAAGACTCCGCCACGTGCTGCCCTGCAGTAGGCCTCGCTGATGGCATATTCTCAGCATGGAAGCTCTCCACAAGTAAGGATCGCTACAGTACTCCTACCTGCGTGAGAATTCTATGAGAGAAAATCAATGCTCTGCTCTCATGCCTCAGTCCCTGCTCGATGGTCCGAGATCGGAAGAATGGGTCTCATACCATGTCCGTGGAGTAGCACGAGAGGATGGTAAACCTCACCGAGTATTGGGCTACTGTCACGCTTCCATGCCGCAGCTGTAGTAACTCCTGGATGTGCACCGCATGGTGGGTGGCCAGAACAAACTCCAAGAAAAAGAGGCTCTCGAAGTCAGTCCAAAGTAGAGATGCCTCGTTGTGCACCTGGAGCATCAAGATCCACCATCTACCTGCTACTGCATGCAGGAGACTCGCCGCAAGGATTGCTATGAGGTCTGATGGTATCCCTACCAATATGAAGTATCGGATAACAGCCTCCAGCTAGTCCTCAGCTCCCTAAGGGTCTGTCTCTCCGTGGAACCTGGGAAGCCTCGGATGCTGAAACTCATGCAGTGCACTCAGGCGACGTGCACTCTCAGCTGCTTGGGCTGGTGATATCGGTGTCTTAGTGGGTAGAGTTACCACTGGTGCCTCCGCTGTAATGGGGCCCCACACTGTGGGCTCATCGCCCAATGGGATACCATCTCTCAAAATGATCAGAACCCTATATAGTTGTGGTCATGGGGCATCCTGATAAGAAACCGTTGTTCTATGGTTAATACAGTATACCTGGTGAGATGACACAACATAATCATAATGAAAACTTTTTAAACACACATGCAATAAATGTTTTCAGGAACTGAGTTGGAAATCAGATGTTAGGGTCCTAATATATGGATATGTCAGCCTCCACACCAACACTAGACTCAAGGGACTGATAAAAACACTCAATAATCTAAACATTATTGCTTCGCAGAGAAGAAATTATCAGAGTCCTTAGTTTTGTGGTAGAACCTCCCTCTGATAGCATTTTGACACAACCCGTCCTTGGGAACCATGTCGTGACTACCCCAAGCCCGCCTTCCATAGTCCAGGGGCTGGTGATTAGCACCAAAGGCATCAATACCAATAAAAAGGTATGGGATTTCCATTATACATGTAAACAACACCACATGGGGCTTGGATTTGGATGCTTACCGACATATGGTGGCAGGTCTGCACGGGCACCCTCCCTACCAATTTTGGTGGCTGGTGTGCACGGGCACCCTCCAAACCATGAGCCTCCTTGATTACCGACATATGGCCAGTGCTGAAACCTGCCCTTTTTGCCCGAACATTCCAGAAACCCCTTGGCACGCCATCATTCACTACCCAGGAGCTAATGAAATTTGAAATAAATTGGGCTCAGCTACAGACGCTTCACTGGACATTGCCTCTGACCTCCCCGATCCTCTGATGCATTGGTTCTACTCTCTTTCATTGTCTGATGCAAGCTCCCATTGCACCCTGGCCTGGATCATTTGGGTTCGGCGTAATGACTCGGTTTTCCACCATGTTCATCAGCCTCCCGAGCTCTGGATTGAAGGATCCACTTCATGGATTGGGGGCTGGAAGGACCGCAAGGGACACTTTTTTCCCGGCGTTTCCCCCTCATGTTCACTTAAATGGACCCCCCCCCCCCAAATTAACGGAGTCTGAAACTTAACGTGGACGCTTCTCTCACAAAGGATGGCTCTATTTCTCTCGGCCTCCTGGTTCGAAATCATCTAGGGCAGATCATTGCTACAAAATATGAACCACATCATGCCTTTAGAGAACCTGTAGTTGTTGAGGCCTATGCCATACTGGCTGGGATGATGCTCATGGTGGAACGCGGATAGGTTGATATCATCATCGAGTAAGACTGCCTTTAAGTCATAAATGCTATTTACCATGGTGACTTCGGACTCCAGACATTTGGATTTATCGTCAGAAGAATACGCTCGATGTGCCAAGGCTTCTCTGGCTGCAACTTCTCCTTTTCCAAAAGGGAAGGGAATAATGCGGCCCAATAGTAGGTGGCCTCAGGCCCCTTCAACTCCAACCAACTATGGCTGGAAAACATCCCTTCTTGGATCTTCTTATGAACGACTGCGGATATTCTCCATTAATATAATCCTTCATTCTTCAAAAAAAGTAAACAACACAACAGTGTACGCAAGAGAATGTAAACACTAAGTAAACAGAGTACAAAAGTAAGTGATAAAAGTAAATGGGATAGAATACAAACCCAACTAAATGTACAGTACAACTGAAAATAAATTACAGTAGCAGTAATGTAAATCAGCAACCACCGAGTCATTATCGGGCTATCCCACCTGAAGGGTGGGTACAGATGGTCTCCTCAGCTCCTTGGGTCTGGTCGACTGCTCCGTGTACTTTCCGCCTGATAGTCCACCTTCAGATACCATTCTGCTCCACAAGCCTCAACCATGCTCATTGATGTCCGTCGTCTGCAACCAATACAATGTAGTGTGGGCATAGCCCATGTAGGGGGAGTATACGATACTCAGTAGGGACCTCGAGACCTCTGTAGGTCTCCTAGAATCCACAAATGATAAACCACAAAGGAAAGCTAAAAACACGAAGTATCAACCAACTCTACTTAGGTATATTCCCATGCATATACCAAAGTCATCAATTCCAATTCTTCTCCAACTCAAGAGCCCAAGTAAAACCCATTCCATAAAAGAAAGCATAGCCCAATCCACACAGGAAAGTACATCCCAATACACACAGGAAGGCAATTCAATCACATCAATGATAATGATTGAATTTCAAGACTCATCTCACATTTGTATTCTAAATTCTAAGAGGGGTGGATATGATTAGATGTATCCTCTGAATCATCTCCTCTGTCGAACCAACATAGGACCCAAGTACAGAGGTTGTCGCTACCGAACCCACATGGGATCCAAGTACAGTAACCATTGTTGCCGATCCCACGTAGGTTCCTAGTACAGTCGTCATCACTGCCAAACACACATATGAACCATGTACATCTATCCTTGCTACCGAACCCATGTAGGATCCAAGTACAGTCATCATTTCTGGAGAACCCACGGAGGATCCAAGTATATTCATCATCGTGGTTGCAGTTCCAGGCAGCTCTAGGGTTCCTGCACACAGCATGCTCGATCCTGGGAGGGTCCGCTCCATGAGCCAAGGGGGTCGATGCATCAACTATCACAAAGTATAGAGTTGATGTCTCACAAATTTTTGTCTCATCAATAGGAACTCAATGTGACAGACGACACATCCATTGGACGCCCGGTCTGAGAGTTATTGGATTTTTCATCTTAGGGGCCCAGTTGGTTTTTAATCTAAACCAAACTGACCGTACTCCACCTGAATCCAAACCTCGAGTGGAGTAAGCCAAAAGAACCGTCTCACTAATAGTAATTCAACGTAATTAATGGCACGTCTTTCGTACATCAGGTCGTTATGTTATATGCGATTCTGCTCTGAGGGCCCGGTTGGTTTCGGGTTCAAACCTACCCGGCCATACACAAACAACGCCTAAACCTCAAGTATAATAATACAAAACGATCGTATTGACCCAAGGATCCCGACGCAACTGATGGTGCATCGATCGGAGGTCCGTAGCCCATGATATGGGGCGTTTGAACGAACATGGTCTGTTATAGGGGGTTTGGGCCTGGGCCGACCCGGCGCAATACCCCCTGGGTCGGCCCGAACTGGGTCGACCCGACCCGGGTCTGGGTCTGGCCCGATTGGGTGCTCCCTGACCCGACGCTGGAAGCGCAGCCCGGCACGGGCGGCCTAGCCCGGCATGGCCTGTGGCCCTGCTCGGAAGCCGGTCTTGGCTCAACTGTCTGCCGAGCACGGTGCGCAGGGGGCATGACCCCCTTTGTTTCATAAACGGCAGCCCCCCCCCCGCTGGGGTCCACCCTAGGCAGGTCAAAGGGGTCTTGGGGGGGGGGGGGGGGTTACGCCCCCCCCCCCATGCATCGGGTAATGATCGTCCAGTAGTGAGCCACTGCGGGACCCATGGGGGTCCCGCCTCCTGGAGCGCTGGCGGCCGGCTTGGCCAACCGCCCCTTAGTGGACCATCGCAGCCTTAGGTCGCCACTCTTCCTTGACTGGCACGGCGCGTTGACACCACACCCCTCCACCGCGGCCCGCTCCAGCCGCTGCCTCCCATGGTTTCTCCGGCTCGGCATGACGGCGTCGCGCCCCTCCACCGCGACCCGCTCTGACTGCGGTCCCTTTAGCATTACCGACATGGCGCGGTCGCACTGTGCACCACCGACACGGCCCACTCTGTCTGTGGTCCTATTCGTTCCCATGGGGTGTGACGAAACCGCGCCGCCTTCACCTCAAACGTCAACATTGATCCTCAAGAATGTGGGGAGGAGAATCAGTAGTGTTTGTGTGTTCCGATCTCCTCCTATTATTTCAATCACAACCAGCCAAAGTATCTGACATGCTCAACTATAAAACAAGCACAATTTTAATTCATTAAAATATAACATAAAATCTACCTCGAAGTAATTCAGTGGTTGTCAAGCACCGTGAATGATGGCATCGTTTCCTCCGGTGTCGGTGTCTCCTCCATTGTCGTGGTGGAAAAATAGGATGAAGAAACCGAGCCGCCGAGTCGACATTCATTGTTGGAAAGTTGGCGTTCATTGACAAGAAGATGAACCGATCTTCCAAAACACAAGATCACCCATCCCATTCTCTTAACACCATAATTTCCAACAAAAATAAAATAAGGCTCTTCCTTATTGTATTTACTCTACCAAGCATTTAAAATTTCGAAAATCAAACACTTAATTCAATTATTTATTGAGGTTAAATTAATTAATTAAATGTGTGTTGGTAGGAATTTCATTGAGAGAGTGGGGAGAGGAAGGGTCATCCACATAAAAGAGATATTTCACAAGTTATGATGAGTTACAAATTTTAAGATGAGGGTTAGAGGAGTTGTAAGGAATGTGAAGGGGTGGGGATTATGTGGGCCCCACCTCACCAATATCCTCACATGGGTAGTTAGGGGCTTGTGGGTGCTACCCAAACTACACCATGTTGGATATAACCACATAGATAAAGAATAAAAATTTTTCCACAATTTTTATTCAATTCTTTATTAATCCACAATTTTTTAACAACTCCTCCCAAAAAAAAACATCTTCGGTAAAAGTCCTCTTAAGAAATTACTAATGATGAGGTTTCAACGGTGCCCTCAGATTTCAATTCCGAGCACCGGATCAAAATATAGAAAAAACCCACTCGTCCGTTAACTGAACATACTTGAAAAAAACTTCAGAAATTGATTCTGGTCACACTGGGCCTCGGAATTAGGTGCCGTCAGAAACTGCGTACTCATAAAATTCCAAAGAATATAAGAAAAAAAATTTCTTGAAATTTATGGGTTTTAAAAAATCCATTCAAATAATCCAATTTGAATTTATGCTAATAAAATCATGCTAGAGGAGTCATGATTGATGCCTCCTTCCTCAAAGTATTTGACGAAAACCCAAACAAACTGAAAATGATCAAGAAAACTAAGTTGGTTCTTCAAAAACCCATCTTATATCTCTTATCCTAGTAAGATCAAGACCAAATATCATCATATTTGGAATCCAAAGACATAGATCTACCCATAACAGGTGTAGAACTATGAAATCGGGAGAAGAGGAGAAGTAGATCTACGAAACAAATCAAGAATGATGAAGAACTGTCACATACCTCAAGAATATGGCATTGATTTGCCAAAAGAAGCCTTCAGATCACCTCTGGAAATATGGGAGAACCCTCTTTGACCTTAGGAGAGGAAAAATCCCAAGTTAGGGCCACATAAGATCTTAAAATGAGCCACCTAGAAGAATCAATGAATGAGATCAACCTTTATACGAACTAGTTTAAGTTTCCACATGGTTTGCTCACACGGTTAGTCAAACAGTGCACTAATCGTGTGTTAGCTACTGCCTCAACCACCCCTCTCACATGGTTTGGCCACACGGTTAGACAAATTGTGCACCGACCGTGCGGAAACTGCTGCCTCCAAGACCCACTATGCATGTTTTGCCCACACGGTTTAGAAAAACCATGTGCCACCCATGAGACTTTCATTTTTTCCTCAAAACTTCATTCCAGGTTCTCCCGAATCTCTATTTGTCACTGTTAACATTATAACCATTAAAAGCATCATGAATGGGTTACATAACAGTATCCAGGGGTACTACATATACCCTACATCATATCATGGAAATAATGCCTCTAAGAAAGTACTACAACCATGAAATCTATAAATTTATAACCTTGGTCTAAAAAAACAATATAGGTAAAATCAACTAGGTAATAAATTAAGATTTTAATATCATATGAGACAACTATATATTCATTTTATCGTGTCAATAAGGAAATCCTTCTATATCATCATTTCAACATATCAATTGTGACATTTCCATTATATCATCATTTCACCATATCAAGTAGTCCATGCACACAATATCATCCTATTATCATATAAACTTAACATAGTCCACTATATAATAATATAAACATTTAAACTAAAAATATTCAAGATAATAAGGATGTCACAATATCAGATCATATTCTTCAATGGTTATTTCTAAAAATCTCTATTTAACATTATAATTATACATTTAATATTACAATTGGTCATAAAAAATAATATTCCAGATATCTAAGACAAAATAATCGAAGACATGGTGTATCTATATCAATGAAACATCCAAAATACATGTTTTGGTAAACACACATTATTCAATTAAATATTTTACCTATATTCAAGGGTTTTATCGACATAATGATATAAAAAATATAGGTAAAAACCCAATTGAAACCATAGGGACTCTACAGATGAAAATTAAATTCATTAATTCTGATCATTCAGAAAAATATATATTAGCATTGTTTCAAAATTGCACATAAATAAAAGTTATCAAACTATATATTTTATGTTTATACACCATTATTTACCTTCCAATAAAAAATTATTACAATCAAAAACACACATGATAATGAAGGTGTAGATGATAACAAGAATGATCTTAGTTATAAACAAATCATGGTCAAGACAAAAACCATACACTATTAGGATTTTATAGTGAAATATACTGAGAATCAAGGAAGAAAAGATGGAATAAATGCATGACAACTTACCTATAATATAATTGGACAAACCAAACTTTTATAAGGGAGTTTAAAATTCCAAATTCACCTAGAATATGCCCTAGTAATGAGTGAAAAAATGATTTCTACTGCTGAGGGAAAAAACCCTCCACAAAGAATACATTAAAATTTTATGTTGGAGATTTAATGGGCTTGTATTAATGTTTTTTGGTGTGTAATAAAGTTACACAGTGCGTACTAATTATTAATGGGATATTTCAAAAAAATCCTATCATATTGGGAGAATATTAAAATATCACAAACATTACATGATGTGTAATCCATTTTGGAAATTTGTAAATGTTTTTTAGATGGGTTTTCAACCAATTTCTTCTTAAAACAACCCAATCCCCCTTTAATGATTATAATCATAAAAATAATGATTGGGAAGTTTATCCATTGAATCCTAGATTAAATTAATTTAAATAATATAATATCCTTGAACATTGGGTAATTTTTCGAAACACGGGTCTACTTATATGAACAATCCTCCACCACCAGGGCTCAAAAAGAACTCATTGAGGGACATACCTGAAAATAACATAGGATTGTACACAATAGTAAAATTGGGTCAGTTGGAAATCTACCATCATAAAAAAAATTGATCATAAAATTTTCAACATCTCATAGTAATATATTGGGTGGTGGTATCATTTGAGACTTGTGCTAGGAATTAGTAGTGTATTTTAATAATTTACCTTGGAATATTGACTCTCTCATATTGGAGGCATGTCTATTGAATATAAGGATATAATTAAAGAAGATAAATTTTATTTACATGCAGTTGAATCTAACTCCACGTTAGTATTCAATTCCCTGTTAAGTATCCTCCTAGACCATTAGGCCATTTCCTACACAATCAGAGCGTGTATGTATATGATTGGAAAAGGATTGGAAAATATATATACATGGAATGAGGAAAATATGGAATCATATATCTATTTTACCACAAGTTATCAATGATATCCTCTTATTTTTTTTATAATGTATTCATTCCCTACTATTGTATGTATTTTATTCATGGGGATTCTCCCCTTCTCAATTTTTTAGGACACCGTAAGAATGTAATATTGTTTATTTCTCCTTTTATAATTCTTTATATTTGATCCTTATGTAAAATACATGATCCAGGTGAACATAACATAGTAATGAGAGTATGTTTAAAACTATAAAACAACTCCAAATACCAAAGATAAATTTTCACAATAATTATTTTCCTCAAAAGCTATATTTTCAGTAACCATTCTTATTAGGAATAGAAACTATAATTGTTAATGCATTATATAATGAGATATAAAATTATTAAAAATAATACTGAGGGTTATATAATACACAATCCAGTATCATTCATGAAAAGGTTTTCCACTTGTAAATCATTCACATATCACATCATAGAATTATGCATATAAAATGTGTTTTCTAAAACATTATAAATGAAATTCATTCAATTTTATTTCATAAAGAATCCACTGAAAAAATGGTTACATTGAACAATTATTAATGTTCTCATTGTATAATTTTTTTTTCATTGATAATATCTTAAATAACCCATGGAAATAAAATGAATTTCAATGATGTCAAGTAATATTATATGTAAATTCTATTCGATCAAGATAATAAATAATATTGTATTTACACTATATAAGAGATTGTTATACTATTAATAAAATAATTTTCCTATGAAAATATATGCATTCCATCATGGTTAACATTATTCAATCAAATGAATCAATAATAATGTATTAATGGTGGAATGGAATGGTAATTAATATTAGCATTATACAGAAATTATAATTGAGGAATAAAAAGGAGGATATAGATCATTTTTATAAAATAGGATGAAGTTAAATAATCCATATATATAAATCATGTAGATCATTCAGAATTAACAAATTACCAGTGTAATAATGGAAACACACACACATTGTTTCCTATATGAAAAAATATTTCTCAAAGAATTTTTCTAATGCAATCATATACGAAACGGGAAATATATAAATTGATAGATACACAGAGTTAATTAATCATATATATATATATATACTATAGAATAAATCAAGTATCAGAAATTCATATATTGTAAATCTGTTAAATAATAAATTTTAAAATGTATATGGAAACTAAAATGATATTTTAGAAAATATTTTGTAACATTTTTGTATAATATAAAAAATACATGACACTTATAAAATTAATTTTGGGAAATATAGTGTTATTTATATTGAAATATTTAAATTTAAAATACAATAAAAAATAAATGAACTTGGAAAAATAAAAAAAATATATATGAAATTTGGAACCCATGATAAAAAATATCATTGTGAAAGGAAATGAACTTTGTTAATAGTTTTTAAAAACCATTTATTGAAAAATGATATTGATAAAATACTAAATGAATATTTATTTTAAACCTTATTTTGATAATTACTATTATAAAATATATTTTAATTGAATAATTTGGTAGGAGAACCAATTTATAGAAGAGTGAAATTCTTGACAAATCATTATAACAATAAGAATGTATATTTGAGTTATTAAAATCTTTTATGGTCAACATACATGAGGAATAAGGTAATATTTGAAGTTGGGATTATATAATTTTAATTTTTATAATTAGGGAATTCAGTATAATTCTATAAAAGTTGACAGTTGCTTAAAAATATTTGAAATAAGTTAAAAAGAATGACCATAACTCAAGGAAAAAATTTGTGTTTACAAAACCTATTATGATAGGGGTGACATATGAGTCAAAAAAAATATGAATAATAGAACATGATTTTGCTTTATATATTCAATTAATTTCAATTAAATAATGTATAAAACATTATTTTGATAGAAAATAAATATAACACTGTACAAATAACACATTGATCATAAAATGTATTTTGTCTCAATAGATTAAAATTTAGACAAACCAAATTTGTAATACTTTTGTAACAATGTAATATTCAACCATTAATATTTCATTCAAGTAAATAAACTAATATTCTAATAATATATTATAATTCATGATTTTATATCTCAAAAATAAATTATATACATAAAAATAATTAAATTATGTGCATAATACAAAATAAACATCAAAGATATTAATTTGAGTCAAAAATACTTTCCTTGATTTCGGTCACAGTCAACTGAACTTTGAAGTTCCTCTATAAAAAAAATACTCTAACAACTTATTTATGTAACATTTTCATACTTATAACCTTTTATTATCTATATTTATAATTATTCTCTACCATTTTATTATTTTTTATTACATATTTTTATTGTTGGGTTTTGGTATTCCTGAATATTTTTTACTAGATTCAAAATTGTAGTGAAATTAATCATTATTCTACAAAAATTCATCATCATAAATGTTTAATTCTATATATAATGGTTTTAAATAAGAATTTAGGAGTTTTATATTTCCATTCATAATTACATTGGCCTTTATCCTTGATGATAAAATCGATAATGATATGTTTTTTATTATTCTAAACCAACGGTGGAAGTTTTCTTAATTTGAATATCTTATTTTTGATTAATTTTTTATAATAATTAAAATTATATTAATTTTATTTGTTAATTAATACTAGATATTATTTTATCATAGTCATTGATGATATATTTGCATAGAATCGATTATGTATATTGTCAAACCTGACAAAAAATGAACATTCCAGGCTTCATAAAAGATTATGAAGCTGTTTTGTATTAATAACATTAGATTAGTACTGTAATAATATAATTAATGCATGTTAGTGTGAAATATCTGAGTTATAAAAGGTTTATATTAAAATGAAATTGATACAAAAATATTAAATAATTTGAAAAAACATTATCCCTGGAAGAAATAATGTTTTGTATTTTTAAATTATAGATATAATTTTGTTAAAAATAACATTAATATGTTTTTATTTTTCTGATATTAGAACAATAATAATATAATAAAAGTAAAGTTTAACCGTTGAATACATTCTAATGACCAAAAATATATAATTATGACTAATTAATTTAAATTTAATCATTCTACTTAGGAGGTAGCTTACATGTATTCATGGTTTAAAATTTCATTTTCCAAAGAATGGGAAAAACGAGTAAGATGGTCAATTTTATTAAAATAAAAAAATGATATAAATATCCTTAATATTTATTGTCTTCTCATTTTGGACAATAATTTTATAGTGTTCAATTAAAATGAAGAATGTTTCATCATGGAGGTTGTAGTCCACAAAGTGTATTAATTATAGTTACATTTTTATTAATATAAATGGGGAAATGTGATTAATGATTATTCCTTTAAATATAAATAATTAATATAAAATAAATATACATTTTATTAAACTATTTTTTGAACATTATAATAATAAAATTGTAAAATTGAATGAAAAGATATTATGTAAAAATAACTAATCATTTAAAAAACATTGTGATACACATCAAAAGATCCTATATAAAATGTGAATTTGATTACATCTTTTCCATATAATGTGAACAGAGTGATAGAGTGTTGTAGTGAATTACAATAGGTTAGTGTTTTAAGGTGTTTTGAATTACTTAAGGGGGTTAATAGAGTCTATTTTTTTAATTAGAGAGAATGTTTGATTTTCATAATTCTCATAACTTTATAAAATTGAAGAACATATTAAACATCTCTAGGAAAATATAATTAATTAAAGGAGTGGGAAATTGATTAGGTAGATCAATATATAATCCAATAATTACAACACATGTTGTACACATGTTTGAGGTCTTTTACTCTTAGGTTCCCTACTTTTATAATTTTATCTTTTACCAAGGATTCATTTTATTTTCATAGTAATTTATATTTTATTTGTAAACATAAAATGGTTCATATTATATAATATGGATCTGATTATTAAAAATGTTAAATCCATTTTTTTATTTAGTTATTTAAAGTTATACAATATAGTTTTTTAATAATAAATTAATATTTTATTTAGAAATATTATTATGAAAAATATAACATAAATTATAAAATAACATATATGTATTTTAAAAATAAGACAATACATTTTATTATTATATATTCATATATAAAATGATTTTTTAATTGTAATTTGGTTTCATAAATTTTAATTTAATACATATGAAATATTAATTGCATTAAAATACTAGAATTTTTCAAAACATTATTCATCACTTTTCACCTAAAAATAATTTTTTAGAAAATATATCATGAAATATAAATAATATAATATTAGAAAATCAAAATTAAAAATTTTTGTTTAATTATCCCAATTTTTTTAAAATTAAAAAATTTAATTATTTGTAATAAACAATATATATAATGAAAAACTAGTTTTTTATTGACAATGACTATATAAATGAAAAGTAACATTAATATCAATTTATATAAAATTATAATTATTTAATTATTTAAATAATATTTTTAAATTTTTATATATTTCTTGTTCTAATAATCTATTAAATTTTTTAACATCAATTAATGAAGGAAATATACTATACATGGTTTAATGTGGTTCTTCAAAATTCATTATTTTTAAAATATTACTCATTGAAAGTTGTAAAATGTAATTAATATAATTCATTATTATCTCTTTATATAAAAACTACTATATTATTTATGTATTTTTAATATGTAATGGTTCATTTTAATCGGGGGTTTGATTCGTTCATAGTTTCATGTGATCATATATATTGAAAATGTTATTAATTTTAGGAACAAACAATCTTGGGTCATTATAAGGAATACCAATGTCTACTATACAACATGACAAAATTAATTTATCCTTATATTGTAGAGGATTAAATATAGTGGGTATAGACTATATAAGTTGTCAGTAGTCTATGCCTTCAACTGTAAAACTAAGTGATAATGCTCGATTCTATAATAATTTTAGCATGAAACATCTATATTAAATATATAACCAACACCTATGTTCCATAAAAAAATATAAAAGTATTTCCCCCAATAGAAAATAAATAATTTAAATTTATTATATTATAAGAATAAAATACAACTGTGAAATTTTGAAATAGTAATTCATTATAGGGATAAAAATTAAAATCAAATATATAGTAATTACAAACTACAATATCTATCTGTAAATATGTTGTAGCATTATAAAGTAAATATAATGTTCCATCCATATGAAATCATAATAAATGTTTCCCCTATAGTATTTCTCCAATACCATTATTATCATTATTTAGGCACTAATATCTTACAATATACCTACACTAGAAAAATTACATGAGGAACAAAACCTGTAAATCTAAACTAATGATATGTAAATGTGTATGAGGTGGGTCTAATGACCCAATGTGATTCCCCCACTAACATTTATCCAATAAGTGATACTGGAAAATTATATTTTCATGAAAATCAAAGAGATAATGTTACTTAATTATATGTATGAAAAATTAATCCCATGACATTACCACTATTTGATAATTCAAAGCCATGTTTTTGTTATAAACTATTTCAAAGATAAACAATCACAAATTATTCAATTCATTCCACAAAACATATCCTACATCTCATCTATCTATAATCAATAACTCATATACACTAAAAAACCAGCAATCCACTCCTAAAAATCACTCTCTTCATATAAAAAATATTCATATAGTGGTATCATCTATATTGACAAAATCATTATCAAATAAAAACTACATAACCAACCCATTAATTAACATGTCGTCAATCAACAAAAAATTAAAATATCTATAAAAATTATGACCTCAAAATGAAATATAACAATGAAAAATTTTTATAGGCATACTCGTCCTTATTAATTTAAATTATCTAATAATGAACAAAATAGGTTGCCAAATAGGGAAAACAGAATAAAATTTCAATAAAATGTAAATCCCATTGTAAAATGACATAAACAAAATAAATGGGAATAAATACTTGAAATAGAATAACCCATCTATAATACCTTTTCCTATCAAATATCCACGATCATCTCTATTGTTCATAGTCTAACTATCCATAGAGCTTATATATCTCTTTCACATACATCAGAATTAAACACAAGTGATGGCTCAATCCATATTATAAAACCAAACTATTATATATAATTATCTATTATAATAGGAATAATAATCCTATAATAAATAATGTTTTCATTAATGAAATTATCTAACCCATTACTAATCTTGAGAAGGATTCTTGTTAACTCTCAAACGTAGTGTGGGAAATATCCTCCTAATGGATAGATACCATACCTTCAATTCGCCCATTATCTATTACAACATGAATGGACTCATAAATAGATTAATATATATTAAAAGTGTTTTATCATATATTTTATTTAAATCCACATATATGTCCTCTCAAGAATATTATCTATCCTCTATGATAAACAAGATTATTCTAACAACCTTCAAGGGGAAAACATTCATCATATACCAAAAATAAAATGAATTAAATCACTGACCATTTTATATTAAACATGTATGAGAGATATGTTATTCTATTATGGGTAACATGAATGCTTAAATAACTCATCTCTTATCAATGCAATGAATTTGGAATATAATTTTATCATAATACAATCTATTTATCCACACTAATGAATGATACAACATTAGAATTAAATTTAAAAAAGTATACTATATACATCAATTGATTCATTATTGGTTCTATATCATAAATAATAAAATGAGGTCCTATCAGGAAGGGACATTTATTTGAATAATGAAGGATAATAACAAGAAGAACATAAAATAATTCCTAAAACCAATCCCATGGGTTACACAAACCCTTAATCAATAAAAATTTAAATCATTAGAATACATTCTCACTAAACACTTTATCCATGTCAACCTAGCCCAAAAATTCAATGATAAATCAAATGGGAAGGTTTCACCTAACGTACCTCCACTATAATGAAATGGATGATAGAAAATTCTTAACCACAATAAAGTATCTCATATAATAATAAATTCATTATAAATTTAATGGCCTGAACCAATATGGTCCATTCCATTTCTGAAATTTGGTATTTGAGGTTTTCTGGAAGGTCGAGGTGGTTTATCCCCAACACATTTCAAAATTTCTACATATGTAAATAGTGTTTCTAGTTTTGTGTATAGTTTATCTGAACGTCGGTAGGTGTACTGTGTTGGTAGGGGTCGGTAGGTGTACATTGTTTTTAGACATATGTGGGTGTGCATTGTTTCCAAACGTCGGTAGGTGTACAATGTTTCAATGCGTCAGTATGTGTTCAGTGTTTCCAGACGTTGGTAGTTGTACTGTCTTTCCAGGTTTCAGTAGGTGTACAGTGTTTCTTAACGTCCATAGGTGTATAGTCCTTCCATATGTCATTAGGTGTACTATTAATCCAGATGTTGGTTGGTGTACAATGTTTCCAAGCATCAGAGGTGTAAAATGATTCCATACATCTGTAGGTGTACAATGATTCCAAGCGTTTGTAGGTGTACAATGCTTCCAGACATCATTAGGTGTACAATGTTTCCATACATTGGAAAGTGAAGAGTGTTTCAAGATGTCGGTAGTTGTACATTGTTTCCAAGTTCTTGTAGGTGTAAAATGTTTCTAGATTTCGGTAGGTGTACAATGTTTATAGGCATTAGTAGTTATATAGGGTTTCCAAGCATTAGTAGGTGAATAGTGTTTCTAGTTGTCGATAGGTGTGTACGTTTTCCAGGAATCGGTATATGTACAGTGTTTGGAGAAGTCAGTATGTGTACAATGTAACCACACATCGTTTGGTGTACAATGTTTTTAGATGTTGATAGGTGTACGGTGTTTCCACCTTCCTACAATTTGCTCATTTAGCGTTTTCTTTGACAAAAAATGCATTTATGGACTTTTTAATGGATTTAAGGCTGATTCAAAGCCCATAACTCGTATTTTTATTTTTATATATCTTGGGATGCTATAACATGGTAAAACCTTATGGTTTAGTGAAATCCCCTTTTAATAGAATATTCAGTGTATCTTAAAATGCTGCTCTGTTCAATCGCTTAAAGGGATGAGATATCTTCCTCCCTTGTTTTTGTTCTTATTCCCTTGTTTGACAAGATCAAACCCTTCCATATTCCCCTTTGATTGTTTTTATAAAACGTCAATCCTTGGAACATTTCTCCATGATTTTTTTTCCTGGTGCATGTGCACCACCTATTTTACTGCCACCAACAAGTGTCAGTCTATCATTGATTGATGGTATGACCTACCACTGTTATATTTTTTTCTTTGAACATTATTCTCCCATTTCACCTTAACATGTTATGGAATGTGATATATATTTTTATAATAGAGTTTTCTTGGGTTTCTGTTGTTACGGTTGTACCGCAGTGTCCTCGGGTGGATGCAGTTCAAGTGGAGGAGGCTATCGTAATCCGTTGTGTGGATCATTCTCGTATAAAGAATGCCAAGCACCATTTGTGGTAGGGGACTTGTGGCTTATCTATTATTTAACTTGAAAATATATAATTATCATGTTTTATCCCACTGATCACAATGTAATTGACATAATTAATATTTGAACCGAACAAATGAATGGGAATCGATCATATGTTATTGCCTCTTGTTTTGATAGGTAGTGTGATATCTTTTCAAGGATTATTTATCTTTTCATTCTTAATAAAAATTGGTAAAGAATTTCAAATTGTATTAATTATAATTATTAGTCCATGATTAAATACACATGTAAATGAATCATTTGGGTTTGTTGTAATTTGATGTTAGTCAAATTGGTGCAGTAAGCTTGTTTAATTTTTTGTGATAGCTTACTCTTTTAGGATTCCAATAGTTTGAAGATATCGATAATAAATTGGTTAATTCTAGCTGGATTCAGAAACTGGATATATTATAAAATGATAATTCCTGGTAGGGTTATGTATTAACCTATTTCTTGTAAGGCTACATGCCATGTGCTTTGGATCCATGAGTGCCCATAAAGTTATAAGGATGAATTCCATGTTTAAGGGTTAATATCCCAGTTCATTTGATGTTTGTTTCCTGTTTCATTGGTTGTGATGTCAGACTGAATGTATTTTGCGATATGTGGGGGAATACTAGCCCATTGGTTGTGGCAGAAACTGATGCCTAGGGTGGAGATATGCATTGGTTTATGATTGTGGTCATTGGGGACAACACTATAGATGATGAAATAGGTTGGATGTGAATGATTGGATGTTTGTTGAATCTTGTTGGTTGTTTATCTTCTTTACATTCCCCGCTGGTATGGGCATCATGTCTTTCTTACCCTCCTTCTAAAAGATGAGACAACACATGGGTTATGCCACATGCTTTTTGTGTTTAGATTCTCGAGTGAGTATGGGTATACACTAATGCTATAGGTGGAAAAGACATGAAAGGTAGTTCATATACTCTTCTGTTTATTCCCCATTGTGTTTAGTAGCATAGATTATTTTTCATAATTCTACGGAACATAGGAATGTAATAAAGGAGTTAATAAATGATTGAATAAATTACGATAACCCATGGGGTTTGAGATTGATGGGATGCAATGATGATGTAATATTTCATAGAAACATTTGACTTGGTTTGGTTATACGTAGAGGTAATAAAACATTTATATCATGAAAATTAAATATAACAAGGAATTGATAATGGTTAATTAATCATTAAATAATTAATTAACATAATATGAAATACATGAAAAGGGAACTAAGTAATAAAATAATGATCATTAAATGGTTGTGTTCTTATAGGATACCAAGTCCTAGCAGTGGAAGTTAGGAGTATAAGAGACATTAGATGTAGTTGATTCTAAGACTAGGTTATGTGCATAGTGTGGCTATGTTCTATAGTATATTATGTATTTTTTATACACTACTCCACCCTATTAGTTAGGGAAAATGACACCCCAGGGATTCAGAGTCCAAGGGGTGTTTCCCCCAATATTCTTGTGGGATGATGGATGGATGACTACACACTTTTTCTATTCTCTATTCTCTTGTTTATTACATTGGCTGGTAGGCATAGTGGTTAGTTTGACCCATCTATGTGTTTAGAGGGCTGTAATGGATTGTGGTTATTCACACACAGATATTCTGTATATAGATTCCTATAGACTACAATAGGAGTATTGTGTATAGTATATTATTTGTTGAGAATCATTAATCATTATATGGGCTATTATATATTTAGTTTAATGCCCGACATATGATACATGCTATACGAGCTGCGGTGGATCACCAAAACAACCTAGTATCTTTGGATACGAAGATGTGGTGGCAGTTATGCTTGAGTTTCATGTTGTGGTGCTTCACCCATGTGTCTACGGGCAAGGATTATTAGAGAGAGATGCATAGGACATATGATATTGGGGAAAATAGGAAAACCAGTGGGTATGTTATAGTGGCGTACCCTTGATATTATTTGATATATTATATACACTAGTTTTAGATATTTGGTTGGAGTATCCATGGTGAGTATGGGAATATGGTATACCTATTTAGGTGAAGAGTTAGTTTATTTGTTGTTCAATGTTTTTTAGCATGATTTATTAACATCTGCACAAGAGTCTCTGAGAGGATCCTAATGAGTATACTATTAAACTCACCATTTTATATATAAACAATTTTTCAACCCACATGGACTAGGTTAGAGATCATGCGAGTTACTACTGGTGTGGGCTTTCAAGAGCTGTTTGGGGTCATGGGCTTTCAGGAACTATTTAGGGTTCATGGTTGCTGTTATTTTTACCTTCAATTAGTATAAGAAGTTTTCCATTTCAATTATTGTTGTTTTTTGTAGGACATTAAATATGTGTACTAGGGTTTTCTTTTTATATAACAGTCTAAGTATGAGTTAGTTTGTGATTGTCTTATCTCTCATTTTTTCATGTCTTCTCTAAGAGGGAAATTCCTCCCATTTGTGTGATTAATATACCCTATGTTCTATTCTCCATCCCGGGTGGTAATTGTGGATGGTCTTTGGGGTCCCTATCTCCCTTCCCACATTGCCGACCCCAGAGGGGCACACCATGTGGGGAGAGGGTCGTGAAAAAGTTGTATCAGTGGTCTGGTTAATGAATAGGATTGAGATTGGTGTTAGACATATGAAAGATTTCATGGGTAGGTAGGTAAACAATGTTAGTTATGTTTAGAGAGTGATGTAAACACTGGATACCTGCATATGTATAGGCATTTAGGGACCCTTGTAATTTGATGCACGAACCATTAAGTTTAATGTGGCTACTAGATGAGTTGATACTGGTTGTAGGGTAGAGACCTCAAAAATGATAATACATTGTTCTCCATTGTTCTAGTGTTTTAATGTGTAGAACATTGGATAGGGTTGCATAAAATTAATATAATTATTAAATTAATTAATTAATTAATTATGGGACGTCAATATTATAGGTTTATGAGATCTAAATTATTTTTATTTTTTGGCTATTGATCTAGGTTGATGTCCTTGCCAGATTTCCAAATGAGATGTCCTACAGTCAATGCAATTAGATCATGGGAGGGTAGATGTTGACGATGAGAACACTTGGAGGTGGAAAATCAGAGAGTTTTAGTGCCAAAGTCTATATATGTTCGTGGGATCTGTTTTAGATGCAATCGTAGAAGACTAGTTATGATGATGTGGAGAAAGACTTCAGTTTGATTCGTTCTTCAAAAGAGTATTGGGTTTCATTAGCTGTGATGATGTTGCATGGGGTAGGGAGGAAGTAGTGTATATTGTTCCTTAGGGATTGGGAGGAGTCGTCCATCTCATGGGAGTTATACTGATGCATGTTTAGAGTTGAGATTCTTTCTTTTACAGAGAAGGAATTTAGTTTCCTGTTTTTTATTTACCTTGAAAATGGGAGATATATGGAGGTATAGTTTCGAATACATTTTTGGATCCTTTTATGATATTCTGCAGTTGATATTAGGAGAACAGAGCGAGGTATTTTAAGGAGGCTTTTCATCTCTAGATCATGTGTCAGGTCACCCTGTTTATGCTGAAGACATATCTTGAAGGGCTTGTGAGGGTAGAGGTCAGTATATGTACAGGGTTTCTAGTTTTCGGTAGGTGTATAG
The DNA here is from genome assembly GCA_963277665.1 of Viscum album. Classification (NCBI taxonomy): domain Eukaryota; kingdom Viridiplantae; phylum Streptophyta; class Magnoliopsida; order Santalales; family Viscaceae; genus Viscum; species Viscum album. The sequence continues at coordinate 1,700,809,192 of OY728163.1, read as the reverse complement.
AGTTTCTAAACGTTGGTCGGTGTAAGTGTTTCTAGGTGTTGGTAGGTGCACATTATTTCCAGGTATCGATAGGTGTACATTGTTTCCAAGAATCTGTATGTGTTCTGTGTTTCCAAACATCAGTAGGTGTACAAAATTTCAATGTATCAATATGTGTACAATGTTTTTTTGAATTTGGTAGGTGTACAATGTTTCAAGTCATCGGTTGGTGAATAGTGTTTCTAGATGTTAGAAGGTGTACAGTATTTCAAACATCAAATAGATTCTCCCATTCAACGTTTTTGTTGAAAAGAAATTCATTTTAGGCTTTGTATTAATGTATTTAAGACTGATTCAAATTCCAAAACTCCTATATTAATTTTCATAAAGCTCATGATGCCTTTACATTGTCAAACTTTATGGTTTAATGAAATCCCCTTTTATTGGAAAATCGAGCATATATTATTAAGATGCTATGTTAAATCTTCTAAATGGATAAGAAATGATACTCCATTGTTATAAAATCTTGTTCCCTGGTGTGAGAAGTTTGAACCTTTCCCTCTTCAAATTGTAGTGGTGTGGATGAACCTTAATCATAGGATCGATTCCCATTAATGTTTCTTTTTGTTTCATGTGCAAACATTATTTTGGTACAAGCAGCAAGTGTTGATCCATCATTGATATAACATATGTTCTACCTTCATTATTGAATTTTATTTGATCCTTATTATCTTATTTCTCCTTACCATGTTATGGAATGTGATCTCCATGATTCTAATATTTTTTTCTTGGGTGTGGGTTGGTGCAGTCATGTCGTGGCATCCTCAGGGGGATGTAGTTGTCACTGGGGAGGTGATAGTGATATATTTTTTATATTGTTCTCATATAAGGAACGTCAAAAACCTTTTGATAGAGTGGATTCATGGATTCTCTATTCTTTTATATTCAACTGTGTGTTAGAATTTTTTTGCCCACAGGATCATAATGGAATTAACATAATGAATATTTGAACTAGATAAATAAATTTTTATCAATCGTATGTTATTACCTATGTTTTGATGGATAGTGTGATATTTATGCTATCCATGTTTAGAATGTTGTTCTTGATAAAAATTGGTAAATAATGTAAACGCAGATTTGTTATAATTAATTGTCTATGATAAAAGAGGAATGTTAATGAATTTGGATTTTTTTTAATTTGATGTTAGTCAAATTTGTGAAGTAAGAATGATTAATTATTTGTCATAACTTAATGTTTAGGTTCCCTATAGTTATAACCTACAAATAATAAATTTGATAATTAATGATTTACAAAAGAACAAGTTTTTTGATAAAAATATAATGCATGGTAGGTTTCCGAGTTACCCTCTTTGTTGTAAGGCCAGGTGCATTATACTTTGGATCCATGAGTGTTCATTATGTTTGAATGCATGATGCTTTGTTTAAGGGACATGATTACAGATGATATAATGTTTTTTTCTCATTGACTATAGGGTGATGTGAGCTTGGATTTCTATTGTGATATGTGGGGATATATAGGCCTATTGGTTGGTGTAGTAGTTGACGCATAGGGGGGTTATATGCATCAGTTTATAGATGTGGGTGTCAGAGAGGACATCAGATATGATGAGGTGGGTTCGATGTGAATGATTGGATGATTCCTAAAAATAGTTAGTTGTTTATCTACTTTACATTCCCCACTAATCAAGGCAGATGGTCTTTTTTACCTTCCTTCCTAAAGGGGTAAATACACGTAGGGTGTGACAAATGCTTTCTATGTTTTACTTCTCAAGGCAGGATGGGTCTACGCTCATGCTCTAGGTGGAAATTACTTTTAGGGTATTTCATCTACTCACCGGGTTGAGCCTCCTTGTGTTTAGTAGCATAAAAAGTTTTTCTATAATTCTTGGGAATATGTGAAATTAATAATTATCTTATGAAATTATTTAATATATGATTTTAATCCATGGGGTTTGAGTTTTCTCTGATGTTATGCTGAGGTAATATTTCTGAGATGCTAAAGACCTTGTTTGGTTATGCCTAGAGAGAATGAAACATTGGTCTGATGTTATTGAAATATAATGATGAATTATTAATGGTTTATTAATCATTAATGAATTAATTATCATAATGTGAAATTGATAAAAATGGAATTATCTATTGAAATAATGATATTTAAATGTTTGTGTTCTTATAAGATTCCATGTTTTGTAGAGACATCCGAGAGTATAAGAGATGTTAGATATAGTTGACTCTAAGACTAAATGAAGACCATAGTGTGGTTTTGTGATATAGTATATTCTATAAACCTTTTTTTTCTATATTATGAACCACAAATTCACTTAGGTAAACTAACACCTTGGGGCTTATGAGCCCCGAGGGTGTTTTTCACAACATTTTAGTGGGAGGATGGATAGCTGAATACCCCCTTTGTCCCCACTATATTCTCTATGTAATTACTTGTGCTGGTTGGTATATCATTTAGTTTTCCATATACACTTTTGAAGAGGTATTTAATGGCTTGTGTTTTTTTACACACAAATATTCTAGATGTAGTTTCCTATAGACTCATATAGGTTTAAGGTGTATAGGAGTGATGGATTGAGAATCCTTGCTTGGTGTATGGGCTTTAAGTGATCAAGGTTTAATGCCCAACTTATGAAACATGTTATTTGATATATGGTGGATCATAGAAACTGCCTCATTACTTTGTTTACAAGTACGTGTTGGTTGTTCTTCATGAGTTTCATGTTGTAGTGATCTGACCTGGTGTTTGCGGGAAATCATTTTTTGAGAGAGAGATTCTATGGACATGTGGCTTTGGAGTAATGTGGGAAACCTGTAGGGAAGTAGTCGTGGGTACTCTTGGTATTATTTTTTATATTATATAATCTCTTCTGGGATATTTGGTGAGATTATAAATAGTGGGGTTGGAAACATAGTATACCAGTTTAGGTGACAAGTTAGTTTAACTTATTATTCATTGTGCTTTATCATGATTTATTTACATTTTCATGAGAGTATCTTAGGAGGATCCTATTGAGTTAATTGTTATAATAACCCTATGTATATATAAATAGTTTTCAAGTTCACACAGAGAAGGGTGGAGATGAGTATGGTTATTACTAGCATGGGGTTGTAGGAGATGTTCAGGCTTCATGGTCGCTGTTGTTTTTTTACTTTATTCTTGTACATACAGTTTTCTGTTTCAGTAGTAGTAGGTTTTTATGATATTTAAAATTTGTATTTGGGTTTTCATTTATATTGTAGTATGGTATAGTGTTAGTTGGTGTCTGCCTTATCTCACTCGTTCACATGTATTCCCTTAGAGGTTAATGCCTCCCATTTGTATGTTTATTTGACCCTCTGGGATAGTCGCCAACACATTCCATATTGGAGGCGTGGATCATGGGTAAATATCTCCCTTCTAACAATACTAGACCAGGAGGGGTACACCTTGTGTGGAGGGGTTCACGAAAGATTGGTATTAGAGATTTGGTTGAGGAATAGGGTGCAGTTTGGTGTCAAGCATAGGTGTGGTTTCCTGGTTTGGTAGGGAAAAAATGTCATTTATGTATAGAAAGTGTTGTAAAAAATGGATATTGGCTATGACATAAGCATCTATGGGCCTCTGTGATCTGATGTTTTGACCTTTATGTTTACAGTGGCTACTAGATGATGTGATAATAGTTTCATGGTAGAGTCCTTGGAAAGGATCACACATCATTTATCATTATGCATGTGTTTGAATGGGTAGACCATGGATAGGTTAGAAAAAAATAAAATGAGAATTTAATAAATTAATGTTGAGTATTCGATATATTAGGATTAGGAGCACTAACTATTTTTAAATTTTCAGGTATGGCTCCAGGTCGACGTCCTCAAGAGGTTTGCACAGAAGATTTCCAATAGGCTACAATAGTAGATCATCAAAGGGTAGAGGATGACGATGATGAAACCTGTATGAAGAAACTCCAAGATTTTAAGCACCAGAGTCCATATAAGTATGAGGGATCCATTTCCGATAAAGTTATTAAAGATTGGTTAGAGGATCTTGAGATAGCCTTTAGTTCAATTTGTTCTCACAAAGATCCTTGGGTGTCTTTGATTGTGACGATGATGTTTGGGGATGCGAAGAAGTGGAATTTATTGTTCCCCAGGGATCACAAGGAGTTGATGATCTCATGGGAGGAGTCCCGAAGAATTATTAGAGTCATGTTTCTTTGTTCAACTGTGAATGCATCTAGTCACCATGAACAATTTACCCTTCTATAGGGATCTCTAGTTGGAGAGTGTTTGGAATCAATTTTAGGAACCTTTTATGATATTTTTTTGATATGTTTCCAGATGACGAGGAAATGGAGAGGTATTTCGTGGAAACTTTACGCCTAGAGATCTACTATCGTGTCACCATGTTTAGGATAAAGACATATGTTGTGTTTCTGGATAGGGAAGTGGTAATCGAGTTTATGTTAAATAGAAATGGATTTTCATGATAGGGGAGTCTATAATATTCCTTATGTAGAAGTGATGTGGTAAGGGGTTCTGTGTTTTAAGAGTAGAAGATTTTATATTCAACCAGGGGTAGATCCTAGCCCTCAACATCTTGTTTATATAGGGGAGATGACTCTTAGGACTATGCTACATAATTAGGCACATTTTTCATGTGAACCATGAGGTCATTAGTAGAGAGAGTGTCCAAAATATTGTAGTGATCATCGTGCACCAGGTGTTATGCTCCAGGATCCTCTATTGAGGTAGTTCCATCCAATGTCGGAAATACAAGATTGTCTAGAATACGATCGGTAGAATGATGATAGGGGTAGGTATAGGATACACTAAAGTGGTCCCCAGTCATAGATAAGATAGAACGGTCATGGTGGTGGTCATCATTATGGCTAGAGAGGCTATGGAGTAGGTCCACATCAGCATCATGCTTTTGTGTTGAATGTGCCAGGTGAGCTTGATGTGGTTTGATGTACCCTTGACTTGTTTTCTAACTAGGTTAATGAATTTTATGACCTAGGAGTGACTCACTCCTTCATATCACTTACCCTTGTCCATGCTTTGGGACTTGATGTATATAGTCATCCAATGACCTTGGTGTTGACTATGCTAGTTGGAGGTCAATCTGAATTGTTTGATGTTTGTAGAGACATTGAGCGTGGGTTAGGGTAGCCCCGCTCTTGGGGAGTTCTAATGATTATGGATATATCCAAATGATTCCATACTCAGCTTGCATGGGTTTTATTCAGTGTAGGCTATCATGTATTATTTTTGGAGGAGGGGTGAGCATCCACAGTGTCCCAAGGGTTATCATTTCTGATTGAGATCCACATGTTACATCTAGGTTGGGTAGAGGAGTTCAAAATTCATTTGTTTCATTGTTTTTACATTATCACTAATTTTATTCCGCATAGGGATGGTCACACAATGCAAACTATTCATACAATTGAATACATGTGGCACTCTTGTGTCTTTGATTTTGGAGGTTTATGTATAAGGTAGTTACCTTTGTTGGAGTTGGCCTATAATAATTGTTTTCATACAACCATTAGTATTCCACCATTTGAAACCATGTATGAAAACCCATTCCGTTATCGGATGTTTTGGACTAGGGTTGGAGAGTTATAAATACTTAGTCCAAAGCTAGTACATAATATGACATAGATGGTTCAGATGATTCTTGTAAAGAAGAAGGAAGTACAAGATCGTCAAAAATCATATGTTGTTCAAAGGAGGAGACCATTATAGTCTGATGGTGGGGATCGAGTTTTTCTAAAGGTTACTCGCTGTCATGGATAGTGAAGGTTTGGTCATGGGAGTAATCTTTCTCCCTAGTTTGTTGGGTCTTTTTATGTTTGGGCTCATGTTCAAGATGTGGAATAATGAGAAGCACTTCCCCCAAAGATGAGTAGGTTACATGATGTTTTTCACGTGTCTCAATGCCTATTGTTATCTTCTTGATGACTCTCAAATCATCTATTGTGGAGAGATCAATGTTGATGATGATGCAACCTTCAAGGAGTAACCTGTAGATATCCAAGACTGTATGGAGAAGGTGTTCCCTAGCCATGATTTCTCCTCGGATCATGTCTTTCGTGGCATAGAGGTGTAGAGGAGAGTATGAGATATCATTATTCATGGATACATTCTTCAATCCCCATGTTTTTTATGTTTATCTATTTTCATGATATGATGTTCCCTTTGTGGTTGTATTTAATTCATGTCTATGTGATGTATTTCTTTTGTTGCTTTTGTTGCTTGCTCTCTTTTGAGAGTTATCTCGATGGGTTGTTGTTTGGACCCCATTACTTTTTCCTTTTAGGCTGGTTTTGATTTATTGATAACATGAATGTTTTTAGAGGTATTTGATTTAATGTCTTAGACTTCACTAGAATATTACATTAAAAAAATTTGGTGATTGAGGTATTCTGGGAGGTCATGTTTTCTTATCCCCAATACTTTTCAAAATTTCTAGTTGTTTGAATAGTGTTTCAAGTAATTTGTACAATGTTTCCAGAAAGCAGTATGTGTACAGTGTCTCAAGGTGTCTGTTGGTGTACACTATATCTAAATTTCGGTAGGTTTATAATGTTTCCAGGCATCTGTAGTTGTATAGTGTTTCCGGACATCATTAGGTGTACATAGAATCTAGGCATCGGAAGGTGTACAATGTTTCCAAACATATGTACTTTTATAGGGTTTCTAGATGTCGGTGGGTGTACAGTATTTCCAAGAATCGGTAGATGAACAGTGTTTCCAGACATCACTTGGTGTATAGAGTTTCCAAGCATTTGTAGGTGTATAGTGTTTCTAGATGTTAGTAGGTGTATTTTGTTTCCCTGCATTAGTAGGCATACAATGTTTCTAGACATCAGTAGTTGTACAATGTATCCAATCATTGATAGGTGTAGAATGTTTCCAGCCATCGGTAGGTGTACAATGTTTCAAGATTTCAATAGGTGTACAATGTTTCCAGGCATAAGTAGGTGTACAATTATTCCATATGTCTGTATTTTTACATTTTTCCTAGGTATCACTAAGTGTATAGTGTTTCCAGGCATCGGTAGGTGTATATTGTTTACAAATACTGGTCGGTTTACATTGTTTCTTAGAATTGATAGTTATATATTTTTCCAAATTTCGATTGGTGTACATTGTTTCTAGATGTAATTATTTGTATACTGTTTCAAGATTTCAGTAGGTGAACCTTGTTTCCCACATCCTACAATTTCACCCATTTAGCATTTTTTGACAAGAAATGCATTCAAGGGGGTTTTTAGCGATTTAAGGATGAATCAAAGCCTAGAATTCCAATATTAATTTTCCTAAGGCATGAAATTATTTTACATGGTCAAACCATTGGTTCAATGCGATCAAAGATTAATGGAAATTCTAGTGTATCTTAATCTGATGCCCTGTTAAATCATCTAATGGGATGAGATACCTCCATCCCTTATTTTATAATCATTTTCCCTCATGTGAGGTTCTCAAACCATTCATTCATTATATTTTAGTGGTGTTATTAAATGTTAATCAATGGATCATTTTCCCTTAACATTTATTCATACTGCATACGCACCACCGATTTGGGAGAAACCAATAACTATCAATCCATCATCGATAGATGGAATTATCTACCTCCATTGTTGTGTTTTCATAGATCCTTATTCTCCCATTTCTACTTAATGTGTTATGGCAAGTGATCTCTATGATTTAAATGGAGTTTTCATTGGTGTGGGTTGGTGTTGTCGTACCGTGGCATCCTCGGGTGGATGTAGTTGTCATAGGGGAGGTGATTGTAATCTGTTTTATAGATCATTCTCATATAAAGAACGTCAATAACCTTTTGAGGTAGGGGATTCATGGATTATATATTATTTTATATGAAACTATTGAGTTAGCATGTTTTCACCGACTGGATCACAATGGAATTTACATAATGAATATTCAAAACAGATATTAAAATTAGTATCAATCATATGTTATTGCCTCCTGATTCATTGGATAGTGTGATATCTATGATTTAATTTTTTAGTAAGTCCTTCATGATGAAAATTTGTAAATAATATAAACACGAATTAATTATAATTATTTGTGTAAGGTAAAAGTGGAATGTAAATGAATCTAGTTGTTGTTGTAATTTGATGTTAATCAAACTGTTGTAGTAAGCATGTTTAATTGTTTGTAAAATCCTTATTTTTAGGTTTCCAATAGTTGGTTCATAAAAATAATATATTAGTTAATTTCAAATGTATTAAATAACCATCTATTTGATCAAAAGATAATGCCTGGTTGGTTTTTGAGTTACCCTCTTTGTTTTAAGGAAATTTCCCTTTTCTTTGTAGCCATTTGTGCTTATTATGTTTGATGGATGGATACCATGTTTATGGGATAAGTGAGAAGTTCACATGATGTTTTTTACTAATTATTATGTTTTGATTTGAGCCTGGATGGCTGTTGTGATATGTGGGGGTTTGGAGGCCCACTGGTTTTGGTAGTAGTTGATTCTTTGGGTGGCATATGCATCCATTTATTTATTTTGGTGTTTGGGAGGACAACAGAAATGATGACACAGGTTGGGTGGGAATGATTGGATGTTTGTTGAATATTATTGGCTGTTAATCTCCTTTACCTTCCTCACTACTCAAGGCAGTTGGTCTTGCATACCCTGCGTTCAAAAGGGTAATGACATGTAGGGTATGCCACATGCTTTCCATTTTAGCTTCTGAGGGAGGATGGGTCTACAATCTTTCTATAGGTGTAAAATAATTGATGGGTAGTTCATCTTCTGAATGGGCTGATCCCACATGTGTTTAGTAGTTTAGAATGTTTTTCATGTATACCTAGGAATATTGTAATGTAATTATTCAGTTAATAATTTATTGAATAAATGATGTAAACACATGGGGTTTGAGCTTACTGGGATGCATTGTTGAGGTAAAATTTCTGGGAAGCTATTGACTTGGTTTTGTTATGCCTAAAGGGCATGAAATATTGTTGTTATGCTAATAAATTATAATGTTGACTTATGAAAGGAAAGTTAATATTTAAATAATTAATTAACATAACGTAAAACTGATAAAAAGGGAATGATGTAATGAAATAAAGGTCTTTAATTTGTTGTGTGTTTACAGGATACATAGTCTTAGAAGTGGCATTCAGGATTTCGAGAGACATTAGATATAGATTATTCTAAAACTAGGTTATGTCCATAGTGTGGTAGTGAGATATAGTATATTCTATACATTTTTTGTTTATATATGATACTCTACTCGATATTTCAAGGAAACTGACACCACAAGGATTCTTAGCCATGGAGCTGTTTTCCCAAGCATTCCATTGGGAGGATGGATGGCTGACTACCCCCATTGGCCCCAATATCATTTCATGATAGTTACTTTTTAATTGCAGTAACATTATTTAATTTTCCATATTTATGTGTGTAGAGCAATGTAATGCCTTGTGGTTATTCACACAAATATATTCTGGATATAGTTTTCTATGGAATTGTATACGTGTAACATGTGTAGCTTGTGATGGTGTGAGGACCCTTACTCGGTGTATGGGATATAATGGATTCAAGATTATTGCTCGACATATGATAGAAATTATAGGAGCTGTGATGGATCCTAGAAACTATGTGTTTGAATTGGTTTCATCTACGTTGTGTTTTTGCTAGACGAGGGGCATGTTGTGGTGCTTTTCCCAAGTGAATGTGGGAAATTCTTTTTTGAGAGAGACGATTAGGACGTGCAATGTCAGATGAAAGTTGAAAACCAAGGGGGTCATATTATATTGGTACCATTGGTATTTTTGTTATATAATATAATCATTTATGTGATATATGGTGAGACTATCCATGGTGAGGTTGGGAATATAGTATACTAGTTTTGGCGACGTGTTAATTGTACTTGTTTTTTACTATGTTTTAGCATGCTTTCATTAATATCTCGTCAGAGGATCTAGGGATAATCCTACTTAGTATACATTTAAACTCACCCTATGTATATATAATATGTTTTATAGGTCACTTGGATCAGGTTTGAGATCAGTCTGGCTACTAATATCTTAGGGTTGCAAGAGCTTTTTGGGCTTCATGGTCGCTTCTATTTTTTCTACTTTTGGTACTTGTAGTTTTCTGTTTCAGTTGTAGTAGTTTATAAATGATACTACATATGGGTACTTGGGTTTATGTTTATATTGTATTCTATGTTATAGGTGGTTGGTTTCTATCATATCTCTCTATTTTTCATGTGTTCTCTTATAGTGTAATTCCTCCCATTTGTTTGTTGTAATTTGATGTTAATCAAACTGGTGTAGTAAGATTGTTAAATTATTTGTTAAATCATACCATTTTTTTCCTATATTTAGTCCTTAAAAATAATAAATCAGTTATTTTTAGATGTATTATAGAACCATCTATTTGATAAAAAGGTAACACATGGTTGGTTTCTGAGGTACACACTTTCTTTTAAGTCCATGTGCTTTGTGCTTTGTATCCATTAGTTATCATTATGTATGATGGTTGGATGTATTGTTTAATGGATAAGATCCAGTTTTATATGATGTTTTTTCCTAATTTTTGTGTTGTGAAGTGAGCCTGGATGGCTGTTGTGATATGTGGGGGTAGGGAGGCCCCCTGGTTTTGGTAGTAGTTGATTCCTAGGGTGGCGAAACACATCGGTTTATTTGTTTGGGTGCCTGGGAGGACACCAGAAATGATGAAATAGGTTGGTTTGGAATGATTTCATGTTTATTTGAACATTATTGGTTGTTTATCTTCTTTACGTTCCCCACTAATCAAGGATGTTGGTTTTGAATACCCTCTATCCAAAAGGGTAATGACACGTGGGGTATGCCACATGCTTTCAGTTTTAGCTTCTGAGGGAGGATGAATCTAATATCTTTCTATAGGTGGAAAATACTTGATGGGTAGTTCATCTACTCACTGGGGTGATCCCACTTGTGTTTAGAAGTATAGAATGTTTTTCTTGAATACCTAGGAAAATTGGAATGTAATAATTCAGTTAATAATTGATTGAATAAATGATGTAAACCAAAGGGGTATGATCATGCTGGGATGCATTGTTGAGGTAAAATTTCTGGGAAGCTATTGACTTGGTTTCGTTATCCCTAAACGGCATGAAACATTGGTGTTTGGATAATAAAATATAATGTGGACTTATGAAAGGTTAGTTAATTTTTAAATAATTAAATATCATAATGTAAAAATGATAAAAAGGGGATGATGAAATGAAATAATGATCTTTAATTTGTTGGGTGCTTATAGGATACCTAGTTTTAGCAGTGGCCATCGGGAGTCTGAGAGACATTAGATATAGTTTAGTATAATACTTGGTTATGCCAATAGTATGGTTCTGAGATATATTATATTCTATAATTTTCCTGTTTATATATGCTAATATACTCCATATGTCCTGGAAACTGGCACCACTGGGATTCTTAGCCATGGGGGTGTTTTCCAAAGCATTCTATTGGGAGGTTGGATGGCTGACTACCCCCTTTGTCCCCACTATCATCTCATGATAGTTACTTTTACATATAGTAAAATCCATTAATATTCCATATATATGTGTGTAGACCAATGTAATGTCTTTTGGTCATTCACACACATATATTCTGGATACAGTTTTCTATGGAATTTTATAGGTGTAACCTGTGTAGCTTGTAATGGATTGAGGATCCTTACTCGGTGTATGTGATATAATGGCTTCAGGATTGTTTCCCAACATATGATTAAAATATTATGAGCTATTGTGGATCCTAGAAACTTCATGTTTAATTTGGTTTCATGTACATTGTGGTTGTGCTATATGAGGTGTATGTTGTGGTGCTTTTCCCATGTTAATACAGGCAAGTCTTTTTTCAGAGAGATGATTAGGACGTGCAATGTTGGATAAAATTGAAAAAAAGGGGGTATTATTATAGTGGTACCATTGGTATTTTTGTTATATAATATATTTAATTATGTGATATATGGTGAGATTAGCCATGGTGAGGCTGGGGACGTAGTATACTATTTTTGGCTATGTGTAAATTACACTTATTCTTTACTATGTTTTAGAATTATTTCATTAATTTCACATGAGAGGATCCAGGGAGAGTCCTCCTTAGTATAATTTTAATATAACCCTATGTATATATAATATATTTTTCAGGTCACTTGGATCAGGTTTGTGATTATTCTGGCTACTACTAGCTTGGGGTTGCAGGAGCCTTTTGGGCTTCATGGTCACTTCTATTTTTTCTACTTTTGGTACTAGTAGTTCTCTATTTCAGATTTAGTATATTTTAAATGATATTAAATATGTTTACTTGTGTTTTTTTATATTGTTGCATATGTTGGAGGGGGTTGGTTTCTATCTTATCTCTCTATTTTCCATGTGTTCTCTTATAGGGTAATGTCTCCCATTTGTTTGTTTAATATACCCTCAGAGATTATCACCAACCATGGGCCTACATGATGCTTGACTCGGGGGGTCACTATTTCCATTCCAACATTGCCATCCCAGGATGGTTACACCTTATGGGGATGTGGTCATGACAATAAAAAAGTCTCTATCACTCATGAGGTAATATAGGTGAAAAATTTCAACAAAACCCTACGTCATTCTACTAAAATATAATATATAATTATTTTACAGATTCATTTATAAATGGAAAACAAATCAAATATAACTCACACAATTACCGTTTATAGATAAAATCAATGGAATACCTTGGTAAAATTAACAATATTTTGAAATAGTATTGAAATAATAGATTAAGTAAACTTTAAAATGTTTTAAAAAAAGTACTTTTAATTTCTTAGTTATATCATCTTTTATAGGATGAAATTTTAAATTTAATTTATAATTCATTAACAAATTCTATTTTAATTTCATCATAAAACCAAATAACCAACCAAGAAAATTAAATTGATGAAAATTATTAATTTTTTAAATGATAATTCAAGTCACTAAAGAGTTAAGAATATTTTCAACCAATTGTCATTCAACAGAGGCACTATGAATGAACAATTTAAAAAGATATATAGTTTTTATTAATAATAAACATGACCTATTACAATCCAATTTTTATGGTGACAAAATGAAAAAAATTAATACATAACAAAAATAAAACTAATGATATAACTAAAATAATTTACCACAAAATGATGTAGAGGATTAATAACTGTTGGCCACCTACCTACAAAATAATACATAATTCAATCCATATTTCAAAATAAACAAACTATACACTTCTGATCAAATGTGTGTGTAATAATGATGAAAGATACATATTTATGTCATATTATGAAGTACATAACAATAATAAGTTTAATGTAATGAAATCTTGAAGAAACACCCTTACCAATCATCCACAACACATCCATAATTATGTAAACATGTTTTTAATCTTATTTAGTCGTTATCTCTCAAAATCCCATTTACATAACCATAAATATAAAATATAGGGGACCATAAAATTAAGTTAACCCAATGGATTTTATATAGAGTATAATAGGGGATAACCAAAAATGATATCCATCCAATGACTATCCAATTACATAAAATTGAATGGTGGGTTTACCATCGAATGATGGATCTTCCCCTATAGTTTTATTATTGAAACAAATTATATAACACGTATCCCAATAGGTAAAAGATGAAATCCCACTATATATCAAGTAGAATGGTCAATTATTATTCCCTTTTGGGATCTCCATCATGTAATTATTGGTTCTAGATCATGAACCTGGGGGGAACACTGAAGCAACCTACTTTTCGATTTTCATCTATCGAACCCTTCAAATTAATTATTTGAATTTTAGGACAATCTTTCCTCTTCAAAAATTTCAATTTAATTATAAAAATCATAACTATAAAAATAATAGTTTTTAAAATTTAAAATTTACATAGCCACAATATTAATAGTAAAGGGTACATTCACCATATTCATTGATAGATAATGAGTTTTTTTATATGTTTTATTTATAATAACAAAGAAGGCTAACATTAATCAAAATAGTTAATGATTTGTATGTTTCTGTTTTAAAAGAAATTTCCTAAATTATATGTCTAATGACATATTAATATGATCTTGGTGAGAATTTATATCTACTAATATCAATATTACATATAAATACAAGTATATATTATTTTACAAGGAATCTATTATGAAAAACATGTATAAATAACAGTAAAACAAAATGTATACATGATTATTATAAAATTTTAATGTATAGATAAATTCAATATGTGGATGACTTAGTCACATAGTCTCTTTTAATAACAATATTTTTGAAGAATCATAAAAAAATTGACATTATAATTATCTATTAACTAATGGAGAACACATAATAACAGCATGTCCACACTAGTATAAAAAAAATATTATTGAATTTTAAATGATATAATATTTTATATAAATATATTTAAATAAATTTTATATCTGAGGAACAATTTATATGTATGGGAAATTGAATTGAATGAATGTATAATGCACCTTTTGTTTTAGAAAAATCCTAGAAGAAATTGAAAAAACGTGGAGTATCAAATAAAATTAATCTGTGCTCTAAAATTTGGGATAGAGAAGAAGCCTAAAATGATGAACTGATGACTACCTCACAAAGCTATTCCATGGAGTCCCCCCAGAACTATAGCCATTGCGAAGCAAGGAGGAGTGAAGCTCCGCGAAAAATTTTGATGCTCGCGAGCCCGCCGCGAAGCAAGAAGGTGGGATGCACCATGAACGAATTTGACATTCACGAGCCCAATGTGAAGTAAGGATGAGGGATGGTCCTCGAACTAATATGAATTTTGTGAGCCCACCGTGAAGCAACGAGGCGGGATGCTCCACGGACTAATTTGACGTTCGCAATCCCACCACGAAGAAATAAGGCGGGATGCTCCATGAACGAATTTGGCGTTCACGATCCCACCACGAAGCAAGGATACGGGATGCTCCGCGAACGAATTTTACATTCGCAAGCACACCACAAAGTAGGGAGGTGGAATGCTCTACAAAAGAATTTTAAAATCACATGCCCTCTATGAATCTAGGAGGCTGGACGCTCCACAAATGAATTTGACGTTCGCAAGCCCGCTGTGAAGAAAAGATACGGGATGCTCCACGAACGCATTTTACATTCACGAGCCTGTCGTGAAACTGCCAAGTCCCACATTTCACTGCGTAATCTCCACATTGCGGCCCCTCTTGCATATAAATACTAGTCTCCCCTTGATCCCAAAGGATGGAAAATTTGACCATTCAAAATCCCATCACACGAATAGAGAAGCATCCTTCTACTCTGCGAACCTTGAGCTGTGTGAGGAACTTCTGCTATGTGAAGTGCCTCCCTTTTGTCTCGTTTTGATCCCCTGTTCTGAGAGGGATGGATTTTGTGAAGCCTATGGGCCTTTTCAATGGAAGTGGATCCCCAAGGGGACTCTGGTTGTCACAGACCATTTATGATTCATGAAACACCCTTCATATACACATGATACACATGCTAAGGCAGTGTCACTGTACATTGCGAAACACATTGCTTCATGAAACTTTGCTTCATGAGGCACCATTGATCCATGAGGCAGTGCCCCGCAAATTCCTTTCCACTTCGCAGAGAACCTCCCATATGCACCTCTGCCTCATGCTTAGGAACAAACACCCTACGTCGCGATTCACACCTCTTCATCGGTGCCCTCCGCCATGCGGAGCCACAGAGATTCACAAGTCCCCTACCTATGGACCCCTTTGATTAGAAATTCCTTTTCTCGTGAGACCCTCCAGGTTTTCACTATGTGACATAAATTTTAATTGGACGATACTACCTGTTGTGTTGCTTCACCTCATGCTTCTTCTCATATGCACACTAGTGTCTATTTCGTCTTCGCATTGCCGCACTAATGTGGGCACCTCGATGGTTCACTCCATGACACCCCTCCACCATGGCATTGCATATCCCCTCTCTACACCAAGGAGTAGTGGGTACTAGTTGTGTATGTCCTAGGGGTGCAGAGCAAACTCACCTCATCCGAGCTACATGACCTTGAACTGCCAAGCACCATCGTCCTCAACACATGGCATTAAAATGTTACCTCACCCCATGCATCGCACTCGGGGTGACCCCAGCATGGACATTCTCAAAGCCCCATGATCTCTACAGGGGATGATATCCTTTTTATAGGAGTTTCATTTGTTCATGGGGGATGGGAGACCATCTCGGTGTAATCTCCTTGCCATCTTGTAGGAGGCAGCATCCCTTATCCTTCATCCATCTTCGGTCCCCTGGTCCAGCGCAGGGCATGATGGGTGACAGTGCTTCTCCTTTCTTCAGTCCCTAGTCCCTCTCCATTTTTGGATTTTCAGCATCGGGCCTCCATCCAATATTAAGTCCTAATATTTCTCTCTATAGTCTGCCTAATGTGTAAGCCCCACTCCACTTCCAACAGATGCACCATTTGCGATGTGATCGTCTGGTCTTTGTTATCTCTTATTTATCACACTGAGCATGACCCAGATGGGCTTAGAGTGAACACCGACCATGACATCAACCTTGGGCAGCCTAGAGTTTAATCCCCACACCATAAACCGAACTACATGGAATCCGATCCTTGCAAAGGCAAGTTATGTAGGAAGTATCCCTGAGGTTCACGACCAACAACCATTGGACCCCATGTCCTTATTCATGTCAGGTCACTGAGTCCTGACTCTACATCTGAATCCTGAGAGCATAATCGACAAACACCATCATTTTGAACTACAAGATCATTTATCCTTACTATGGTATAGCACGAAGGAAGCCTCTATGAGGTTCAAGCCCATCAACACCCAATTTGACCCCAGGTCCACCTTCACGTCAATCCACCAGCCCATCCCAAACTATGAGGACATTGATCTCTGCTATGGTAAGGTACGTAGGAAGACTCCACAAGGTTCAAACCCACAAACCAGTCATTCCGACCATCTTCATGTCGGCTCACCATCACCTTGGGCAGCCTAGAGTGTAAGCCCCACACCGTAACCTGAACTATGTGGACATTGATCCATGCCAAGGCATGTTACATAGGAATCATCCATGAGGTTCAAGCCCAACATCCATATGAACTACATGGAATTTGATCCTTGATAGGGTGAGGTAAAGAGGATGTCTCCATGAGGATCAATCCCACCACCATCTATCGGAACACAGGTCCTCCTCCATGTCGGTCCACTGACACCCTGGGACACCACGGAGCATAAGAACCAAATGACACCACCTAAATTATGTGGTCTTTGATCCTTGCTGAGGTATGGTACGTAGGAAGCCATTATGGGGTTAAATCACCACAACCAGTAGTTTTGAACCCCTTTCATGTCAGTTCTCCCCTGTCCTACATGACGATAAACTGTGGGCACGAATCAGTGATAAGTCGTTGGGACCCCATCCAGAAGAAATCCATTACAACCCAATCCAGCTGTAAGCCATTGCGACCCTATCCAGCGGTAATCCATTGTGACCCCATCCAACGGTAAGTCATTGTGACCCCATCCAGCTTAAGTAGTGGTGACCCCATCCAGCGGTAATCTATTGCAACCAACCCAATTGTAATCTGTTGAAACCCCAAATATGTGGTAAGCCTTTGTCAGATAAACTATGTGGACATTGATTACCTACCATGGGGATTAGTACGATGTATCATCGAGTCAGAAGACCAAGACCATCATCACCCAATGATGGTTCCATTCCAGTCATTATCCAATTCACAAAACAATATATCATCCATCCTGATTCTTACCTGGGCCACCACATCTCGGTGGAATCATGCCACCCCATTCCTCGCTCCCACTAGTAGAATTCGGGATGGAACCCACATGTTGGCCCTAATATCTACATTCCCTCAAGGGGGTTCCTCCATCTGATCTACTATAGATAGTTTTCTAAATATCTTGATCTGTATCTGATAGATGACAAACTTGCGGCATACCCTGTGTTAAACATGGGACGATGAGGAAAACATCAGATACATGTCCATGGCATATGATTCACCACATTTTATGTGGGATTACTCCGGCTTTGGTGCCCTCGAAAACCCTATAATAAGGGACAAGAGATAGACATACCAATCCCCCAGCATTCAGACATGCCAGTGATGCCCCACGTGACTACTACCCAAACTGAAGGTTGCTGCCCTGACCGTACCCCTTGGAATGTCCTGATAGAAGCACCGTAACTAACTAGTGTCAATTAAGATATGGAGCTGGGAAGAGTTTCACGAAAAAAGACTTATGTCTATAAGGGAGACCCGAATTTGGTGACGAGTTCCGAGAAGGAATCCACTGAAGGAAGAACTGACATCCCATTAACCCGATTTGATCAAGAATTAGACGTCTCTAAATATGGATTGGATGCCGCTCTCCATTGGAAAGAGGGAATGTGGGGAAACAGCTGTGCGTCCTCCATAGATGGATGTGCACACCCCGACGAAAGCATCAGAAATAGAAATAGGGAACCCAGTGTGAATGTCATCTCTTAAAATATGGAGATTAGAAGCTATCAGGGCTTTAATATATTGACGTGTCACCAGATCCAAACATCTGTCATGGGGTCCCACCAATCAAATAGCTGGCCTGGTGTGAAACGCACCAGAATTTGGGGTAGTAGAACATTGGAAATCTCGTTCTGTGACATTGTCAGCATGGATGCCTGTTACAGATCGGGGAAGATGCATTGGCACTGGTGCATTGGTCGTAGATTCCTTTTTCATTTATTACCGACGAGTTCATCTCTCTGCATCTCAGGAATTGGGTTACTACTACAAGAACAAGATCATTGCCCGCCCCTCTACGCATGGGCATGGAAAATGCTAGCACAGCTACTTCACATGGCTTTACTGCTTCACAGAAGCCTCTACGTCCATGAATATGGGGACCCCACACACCAACTCTGAATCAAAAGTTATTCAAAGTAGGGTAATTAATGACATCCTACGTTGTTCTGAGGAGGGGGACATAATCCCAACACAGGATATGGCCCGCCTGGACCTGGAGGTGTCCTCACCTCGCCATCAACACCTCCCTCGAGGGACACGTTGGGAGAAATTTCTCCCCACAACAACATACAACTACTATGGGAGCCTATCCCTAGAGCGTTGTTATGACTCCCTACCATACACTGATGAGGTGGGAAAAGTCTGCCCCAGCCCGGTCAGAATCCCAATCCAGGGGATCCCAGCAAGAGCTCCCACCCAACCATGTCAGCACTACAGCTAGGTCTTTCCAGAGGAGTAGGTAAGCTATGCACCTGCACCACCACCCTCGGCTTGTCCGACCCGACACTAGCGTTGGGCACGAGCTAAGAGGACGCCCGCCAAGGGGTGTCAACATCCCCAACTATTGTGGTCTGATTCACCATTGACTCATACCATCATGTCCTGATATACACTGAACAGGGGTGCTTATACGCCCAATCTGGATAGAGGCCCCAACTGCCCCACGGGCAGGCTGGGTCGAATCACTTAGTCGTAGGCACAAATTGTGGTCATAATGAATCAACATGCAGCGATGCCACCCTATACTAAGGTCCTCCCCATACTTCTACCAAAGAGATCATGTTCCTTACCTACTTCACGACTCGACATAGAGGTCCACCCCGTGCCCCCCCCCAAATCTGGATGAGGGTCTGCCCCGCGGTTGTGATACACAGTACCGAATCCTCTCATGTGCCCATTATAATGGGTATGGAGTAATTCATCTTTCCCTCAATCATTTATGTGGAGACATTTCCCATCTGGTCCCTCTCCAATGTTTGGATCCTCATAACATCCTCTTTACAGCAGGCGATGTTCATCCTCACCCTAGAAACCAGAGGGGTGAAGGCCAGCTTCTCTCTACCGGCACCATGCATGGAGGTCCTCCCCATGCTCTTGCCATTTTCAGAGGAGTTTTTCCCTACTCTAGTGCTCTTAATGGAGGTCCTCCCTATGACCACTTCGACATTTGTCCCAGTGATCCTCACACCTCGACATTATCAGGTAGAAACCCTCTACTCTGTAGCACTAGTGTGGCAGATTGACCCCATGTCTGAAATATTCCATATCCTGAGAAGCCACATAGGGCCAGGACGTCGGGTCATCACTGCCACCAGAAGACTCCTAGGAAGTCACTAATGGAGATCAACCCAGTATGCTTCTTAGATATTGAATAGGATTATGAATCATCTCAGGAACCCTCCCCCCACTCATCCGAGTTATGGGTCTGGGAAGGAATGAGGCACATCAGCCCGGTGCTCCCGGAATTCGAGGACCATAGGATACCTTCCTCCCTTTGCAGGTATATCTAGGAGGATGAAAATCTGGTGACCCCCCAAGTTACGGTAATTTAGACACCATCATCGTCACCAGAATATATTTATACCTCCTCAAGATATCATAGAGATCTATTCTGGAGACTAATGGCAGGTGAGATGCATTGTGGCCTATCAGCAGTAGGACTAGCCCCAATGCAAGTAATGGCGGCTGCGAGACCCTCTTACCACGACATAGTATCCAGGACGCTAAACTATTCAGAGGAAAGCCCAAGAATCGGCGGCCAATCAGCCCACTCTCTTTAATCTCCACTGGAAAACATGCCATCCTAGCGGTATGCCTTTATACAACTTCAAGTTCCTCATCCACCCCCAGCTGGCGTGTGGGTCAATCAATGTACATACCCTAAATTTGAGAAAAAGTGATTCCGCATATTCCTTATAGTGGACCACTTCCCAAAGAAGTTCTAGACTGTGGCCACATAGAATTTCATCATACCAGAAACTCACACCTCAGTGGAAGTTGAGTGTTTCCACTACACCATCTGGGTGACACATTTTTTCCTCTGTAATCATTACATGGTTTATCCAAGGATCCAAACACATTTTGAAGACATCAGTAAGCATTTTCAACTAGTTGATCTGGTTGTACTCCCTGTGGCCTGGTGCCCTGAGTCACCAAGTTGCCATGAGGCTCTCCAGCGGCAACGCATATAGAGTATCCCGGTACACCGCTAAATTATCAGGGAGGAAACCCCCCACATGCAAACCTGTGGCTGGGGGCAGTATGCTTCCCTCCTTTTCAACACTATTCGGTGGTAGCCTAACTCGCTATACAATATTGAAGACATGCCTCCAGGATGGGTCACAGTCAAAATGGCCAACATAGTTGGAAAAGATGATGAGTTAGAGCTTCATGATTAAGACTTACCCCCTAACAGTGTGCCTCTACTATTGGATACATAAGGGAGGATTACTCGTCAATAGAGGAACCTCCTAGGTCTCCCTGCACCCACTAAGGAATTGGTTCTCGGCAGGAATGCTAGTATGGGAAAAGAGGATGTCAGTGCTTTCAAGCACTCCGACTCATCCACCTCAACGGGGAAGATGGAGGAGGACCCCGAGAAGGCCGCATTGTCGTAGAAACTTGCTGAGCAGAAGAGGTTGGTCGATGAACTCTTGACTGAACGCATTGTATAGCGACGACCTCAATATGGAAATCCTAGGCTAATAATATAGGGGTAGGAACAACTTCCCCTCGATGAGAAGCCCCTAGTCATCCCTGATCACACCACTCCTGTATACAAGGATAAAGCCAGATATCACTTCAAGAGGGCACAATATTTCTCACCAAACCCTCCCAAATAGAAGGGCAGTCTAAGAAATCCATCCCTGATACCCCTAGCTTCCCAGTAAGTCGCTACATCATCCTCTCCACGAGCCGTTGAGCCTGTCGACCCTGTTAAAGAACCCAAAAACACACTCGTGGTTAGAGATTCCTGTGAATATAGGTACCCACACCCAGATAATCATATGGCCGCACTCATAGCCCTCCTAGAGGCATTGGAAATGTGACAAGAGGCAATCCCACCAGATGGAAAACCATATCTGGCATGGGTGGATGATATGTTGGCGCCTCCAGGTTTTTAGAATACGACCTTATCCCACTTTAATGGGACGAGAGACCTGTCATAGCATCTAGTCCACTTCAACTCAATGTGTGGGCCCATGTTAGGGACTCCATTGCAGTAGGAGGCCGCCAAGCTCTACTGTTTTGTTCAAACACTGGAGGGGCCGACAGTCATCTGGTACAGCCAGCTTCTCAACTTATCTGTGACCAGCGGGGAGGACCACTGTAGGCAATTCGTTTACATGTTCAGCTCTACCACCCAGATGTCCAGCATCGTAGACTACATCATATGCAATAAAAGTGATGATGAGCGTGTTGCAGACTTTATCGCCCAATGGAAGGGGCTCGCATGCCACCTTGACATGCCACTAACTCAGAAGCAATTACTGATGATGTGCGTAGGGAACGTCAAGATGGAACTGGTTCCATCTATGATCACCCAATACTACCCTAGAGGATTCTTAGTCTTTTTTGACAAGGAACAACACATTGAGGAAGCCCTACAATAGTCCAGCTAGGCACGTCCGTTGCCCCATGTAATCCCAGCAAGAAGAGTATCTAGAGTCGAGCCTACCGCGGTGGCCAAAATAGAATCTCCTAGATAGCTTGAGTTGCTACTAGTAACAGGAGCCATGTATTCTTGAAGAGGACCCCCTCACCAGGAGTAGCCTCTGACTTAGCAGTGCCCTTACAATCAGCAAGCGCCTCCATGTAATGTGTCCCCACCACCTAGGTGTGGAAATCAGTGCCCGCCTATTCGACAGGCCCCTCTGGATCCTCGTCCTGGCTAGACTCCAAGGTACCCCTTTCTGTAAAGAAGACACTGGACTTACTCGTTCAGTGAGAATCAGGTCCACGGTTACGTCTGTAGAACCCTAGAGTAGGAGATTGTAGACTTCCCTCAGTGTAGAAGTCCGAAAGAGGTGAATCTCACTGATCGCCCCCAACTATTTCCCCTATCATTAAATTCTGGGTAACACCCTCAAACAGTGTTATGTGTTTAGAGACTGGATCTAACACTAGGTCAATAACAACATAGTTAGGTTGGTACCGGCCTCACCACAAGTAGCGGGTGTCTTTGTAATGTCAAACAATAGTAGTGATAGTGAAGGCGAGTGGCAGCAGGTTTCTAGCCGCGGATCCCATAAGTAAGATGAATCGATGGATCTTAAGATAGTTTCTCACGCCCATGGTGTAATCTGGGAATGCCTAAATCAGTCGTAGCTTTTAGAAGCTTCAGATATGACTTCTGTATCATAATCAAGCTGGCCTCTTCCCAAAATTGTAAGCATCAGCGGCACAAGAAGAAACAACATGACACGCCAATGCTGTTGTTGTCTGCACTCTCGGCGACTTCATGAACCCTACGATGGGCATTCCTCCTAGATACTTCCCAGTGGTGGATGACTCTTCATGTTACAGCCAAGGGTACTCTTTGGTAAACACTGTTGAGGTGGTAAACCCCTATATGACTCCTGTCAATGGGGAGTTCCAGACGAACCTCCCAAAGGTCCCTAGCCGACGCCAAAGTCGGTGAAGTAGTGACCATATGGGTCATCAGTGCACGTCATTTGTCACCTTCAGCTAGGTCATGCATGCCCCTGACACCAGCCAGTAGGCCCAATGTAGTGCTCAGCTCTCGTAGCCTCTTCATCTGGTGTCGTAAGAAGCTACTCCACGACTATTTGTGCTACTGGATCAGGTAGAGCTACCTCGTCCAGACCACTGCCATCCTCGCCCTGCTACAGGCCAATCTCAGTAATCATGTCCTCTCTGACATCTACTCATCGGTGATCGACTAGTGATCAGCGCGACAAACCCAACACTAGTAATCCACCGGTCCAGCCGCCAGTGCCCGCCATGCCTCTAATCACAGAGAGGCCTCCGGTAAACATAATTTTGTTCCTGGTGTGGAATTACGATGTCCAAAATAACCTTTACGATATCTTAGTGAGGATTTCCATCCTTGAATCCCTACTCCTTTTGTCCGATATGTGTGAGGTCGTCGCTGATGATGTATGAATCCCCCTTCAGTTTGAGATGGAGGTTGCAGCTGCAGAAGCCTTTCATGTTGAAGAATTTGATAATGCCAAATGAGAGGAAATAATTTAGTTCTCAGGAGAAGATTAAGGCTCTCTCATACATGGGAATATCCACCAGTCGTATATCACCATCCAATTTAATGGTGTGGAGGTTCGTCGATGTCTCATTGACACTGACTCCAGGATCGACCATATCCCAATTTGGACGCTGTGGAAGATGGGGTTTCCTGAAGATGACCCGACTCCCTCCTATTTAAGGACCCAATGATATGATAAGATTGAACAGACCTCATTCAGCAAGATCCATTTGAAGACCCAGTTTGGTGGTCTAGTTTCTAGTACCGAGTTTATGGTTGTCTCCCAGGACACCACGTACAATGAATTGATTGGAAGATCTTGGATCAACTAACCTAGTGTGGGCTTTTCATCATATAAACAATCCTTCAAGAACTACCTTAATAGACGAGTTGGTATACATCAAGGTGATGCAACTCTTTTTTCCTCTTGTGAAGTCCCTTATCTAGAAACTGTTTATTACAAGAGCAAGGATTAGTAGATTCTGGCCAGCGAGGATGAGCCCACCATGGAAACAACTGACCCCTAGGAAGGTCTGGATGATGCCTACATCATCTTTATCAATCAATTGCAGGCAATGACCCCTAACAAGGGGAATTTCATTATTGTCTCTGGTACAAGGGGAAGGCATATTCCTAGGTCCATGCGACAGCAGAAAATCACTTTGTACTCATACACAAACCAGGATCAGGTGATCCTGGAGTCTGCTACCCCCATACAGTACCAGGATGTAATCCCCATGGTAATGGAAGTATGAAATATGTGTCTGTTTCTCCAAGATGGAATTAACCATCTCCAGCCGACGCACCACTATTTATTTGATATCATCAAGCATGGCCCCATGGGACAATGACTAAATGGGATTGGATCAACTTATTTCATTGCTTTGGTATCAATGGAACTTGAATATTTTCATATATTGTCCGCTGATTTCGAGGCTGGTACCAGCCTCCCATCAGTTTCTTCCAACCCAGGGGAAGCTCCACCTAGAGGAAATCCCTCCTTCGCAAGAGAATAAGAGGATCTGGAGGATGGTCTCCCCACCTTTGAAGAAGGAGTCTTTTCCACGGTCGATAAACTCGTATAGGTTAACCTTGGTAGTGTTGTAGATCAGAGACCCACATTGATCAATGCCTCTATGTCCCTCGAGCAGTAGAAGTGGTACATGGACTTCCATAAGTAGCACTGTGACATGTTTTCTTTGAGTTACGATGAGATTCTAGTACTAGATCCTCAAGTAGTCGTCCACCGCCTCTGTCTCCTGACAAATCATCGTGGGTTCATGAATCATCCTAGAAAGATGCACACTTCTCAGGGATCCATGGTCGAGGCTGGGGTTTACAAGCTCATCAGATCCCACTACTTCAAGGAGGCACAATACCCCATGTGGCTAGCCAATATTGTGACATTCAAGAAGAAAAACGGACAGATCAGAGTCTACATCAACATACGAGATCTCAACTGTCTCTGTATGAAGGATAATCTTCCCCTTCCAGGGACAAAATTGTTCATCGATGCTATGGCCGGGTGCCATGACCTCTTATTCCTGGATGGTTACTCTGGATATAATTAGGTCAGGATGGCCCCCAAGGATGAAGATTCCATCGTATTCTGGGTGATCCAAGGTATATTCTAATACCATGTTATGCCCTTTGTCATAAAGAATGAAGGCACCAACAATCAGTAGGCCATGCACCACATATTCATGCAAGTCATTGAGACATTAGTAGAATGCTATGTGGATGATTTGGTGGTCAAATATCAATAGTGCTAGGACCATCTCAATGACCTTGAGAAAGTGTTTGGATTCCTCCATTACCGCCACTTGAAGATGAACCCGTTGAAGTGTGCCTTCGGGGTCACCTATGGGAGGTTGCCTGGCATTATTTTCAGGTACTGGGGCATTAATATTGACCTATAGAAGATCCAGGAAATAAGCCAAATGCCTCCCCCGAACAATATACGAGGGCTTCGTGGTTTTCAAGGCCTCTTTACCTACATACTCTGATTCATTGTGAATCCGGTCTGCAAGTGTAATCCCTTTTCTCAGCTAATGAAGAAAGCATATGCCTAAAAATGGGATGAAGAGTGTCAGACCGCATTAGACAAAATTAAGAAGTATCTGGTCCAACCTCTAGTCATGATTCCACTGGTCTCTTAAAAGCCACAGATCATGTATGTGACTTCCCTGTAATGAACTCTCGGCTACCTTATCTCCCAGAAGAATAATAAGGGGGCATAAAATAGTCTATACTACCTCAAATGCATGCTCCTCGATATGGAGACCATATAATCCCTCATTTAAAAGAGATTCCATGTGCTGGTATTCGCAGTACAGAAGTTGAGACACTACCTACTACACCATGAGTTACAACTGGTCTCTTAGTTAGACCCACTAAAGTACATTCTAAACCACCCCATGTTGACTGTCTGTCTAGCACGGTGGGTATTATTCCTCCAGTAGTTTTACATCAGGGTTGTCCCTCAGAATTCTATGTAGGGACAAGAATTGGCAGAATTTCTAGCTACCCATCCAACGTCCGCGGAGCAGTCCCTAGACCTTGATTTTCCCGATGATGTAATCCTCTGGGTAGATCATGCCATCCCGTGTGGGTAGATTCTCATTGATAGTGCCACCCGGAGCCCCACATGTAGATGGCTCAATGATCCTAGGATCAAGAGAGTGGGTCTGGGTATCATCTACATTACCCAACACATGCCATTCTACCGTACTCATTCTTGTTATCAAAAGGCTGCACAAAAAATGAGGCAATGTATCAGGCTATTATCAATGGTCTCAAGATGGCCCTTGAGAACGATGTACCCCATTTGAATGTGAAAGTGCATTACAAACTATTAATCAAGAATGAAAATTGTTGCAATTTTGTCAGAATTATATATCTCATACTATTGTTGGAGCCTACCCTCCAGTTAATGTCCCTACTTCCCTCTCGGCTGAATGGTACTCACGTCCCTCAATCTCATAACATTCGAGCAGATGCACTAGACGACATGGATACATAACATGAAAATCCCGAGCATGACGATCTGATTATACACATATCACATCGGAGATTCATTGCTCCCATTACCCTAGAGGATGACGACGACCTATGAGTACACAATCATACCGCAATATCCTCTACGTCCGGACCCCATGGTTATTCAGATGCAGTGGTTAAAGCGAGTCCCAACTGGAGATCCCCTTTTGTCGAGTATCTCCTAAATGGTTGCCTCCCAGATGATTGGGCTGAGCGTGAAAGAATCGGATGGCGTGCTCTTATGTTTACCCTCTATAGAGGTCTCAGTCTCGAGTAGATCCTCTACAATCATGGTTTCGATGGTGTTATCCTACAATGAATCCAATGAGTCGAGATTTAACAGGACATACAGGAGGTTCATGTTAGTTCCTGCGGTGTCCACCAGGTTGGGCTGAAGCTGTCCCATTAGATTTGGGGATTGGGGTACTTTTGTCCCTCTATGATCCATGATTTTATCGAGTTCGCCAGGAGATGTCATGCGTACCAAATTCATTCTAACTTCATGCATCGACTGCCAGAACTTCATCACTCCTCCAAGTACTCTTGGACATTTGCGGTGTGGGGACTCGATGTCGTGGGACCATTTCCACCACTGACAGCTCACCAATACAGGTTCATCATAACTGCCACAAATTTCTTTTCCAAGTGGGAAAAGGTAGTTTCACTCAAGGTGGTCAAGGCCCATTCTATCATTGACATTGTGAGATCCAACATCATCCACTAGTTTGGAGTCCCTCACGCCTTCATAACCGATAATGGAACCATCATCTGAGCAGCTGAGTTGAATAAATTGTACACCATGTACAATATCTATTTGAACCATACCTCACACTATCACCCGTAGGAAAACAGGCATATCGAGACGTTCAACGAAACCATCTCTATCATTTTTCATAAAATGTTTTTTCAGAACAAGAAGAGTTCATCAGAAAATATCCCGAACACCCTCTAGGCCTATCGGACGACGTCTCATAATCCACCCAGGTGACCACATATTCCATGGTTTATAGAGATGAGGCTATCCTACCCATCGAGATCCACCTGCCTTTATTACGCACCACAGTATTTGACCATCAGGTGCCATATAAGGTGGCTGAAATTCATCTGGATGAATTAGAATCACTTGACGAGAATAGGCTCTATGCCCTGCACAATCTAGAAATGCATCCGAATATGATAGCTACATCCTTCCACAAGAATGTTTTCCTCTAGTCTTTTCTAAAAGGAGACCTGGTATAGGCCCTCTGAGCGCCAATGATCCTTGGAAGGAAACCAACCACGATGGAGCCTAAATAGGATGAACCTTATATAGTCCATAGGGTTTAACCTAATGGACCGTACTCCCTGGTGACCATGGATGGTTATCGTATAACTCATCCCACCAAGGCCATATTCCTCAGGAAATAATTTAAATGTGCCTAATGGTCCTGCTTGACCTTAATCTGGCAGGTCCTGGATGACCGTAAACAAGATGGTCCTACATGACCTTAAACTAGCTGGTCCTACACGACCTTAAACTGGATGGTCATGCATATCCTAAAACTGGATGGTCCTGCATGACCATAGACTGCATGCTGGTCCCACATGACCTTAAACTATCTAGTCCTACACGACTTTAAACTGCACACCATCCTGCATGACATAAAAATACATTTCGAGAACTATGTATGGCTTGATTCCCATCTGCATGGGATAAGTAGGAATGCTCAGACTCCTTGTCTTGAGTGTAACCCCAAAACTCTCTTGTTCAAACTACCCCCTTAGGTGTAGTCCTCTCAGAGGGTGCACAAGTGGTGTAGGGCAGGACTCATTGGCATCGTTCATGTGGGAGTTGCGATGGTTGCACCATGTACTCCCTCATTCTTCTATTCTCCAATGTCCTCTCCGCACAAACATAAACTGAATGACCTTCAAGAACTACATATATCTAGATTCTCATCCTTAAGGGATACATAGGAATGCCAGAACCTTTTGTCTATTGGCCAAACCGAAATTCCGGACTCTTATCCTCGTGTCAAGACTTATGGCGGGGTGCAGGATTTTTCCCCAATTCATGTCGAGCTAACCTCAATCCGTCCATACATCCTGCTCCCTGGAGATGTTCGCCTCTTTCAAAGATGGGTACCTCTATGCTTCACCCACTCTTTTGATTGGGGCTCCATCATCATCCCCATCCATAAGGGCCCCCGAATGGTATGGATTCTGGTCCTAAGGGATCTCCTACAAATTTCGTCCAACACCCTTGAGAATGTTGAGAAACAAGTTGATACACGTCCTGCATTTAGAATATGGTTAGTAGTCGAAGCTCATTTGTTTATCCCATTTACGGTCATTATAGGGACACTTTGTTTTGAACATGTTCAACAGTTGTCCTAGATCGTTAGGACCCCCAAGATGTCTCGTGCATCGAGAGTAGTGGTTCATTGTGCCCCATTGTATCTCCAAGTGATGAAATACCTTTGGGAAATGCTAGGTATCAGTCCTTGTATGACGGGGAGAGCTGAGACTGGCACCTTGACTCCCAAACCGTGCACTGTTTATGTGGGAATAAGATCTGTGATGAATCATTAACAGTACAAGGGGGCGCATGGCTTTCCCATCGAAGGCCCTGCCTCATGCACTTTGGCATTTTCGGACCCCCGGACCAGGTTCTCTCTTATGGGATTGTACGATGTGGTATTGGATTATGTTCTCATTCACATCAGGTTACTCATCATGTCGTACACATCTCCGAATGAGATACCACCCATCCTCACTGTAAGAAATTAAACTGGAAGCCAATCATTCCTTCCTGACCGAGGCACAGCCTCAGGCCCCTTGGCCTTTTTAAGCCCCTATCTCAGGTTCACTCTTATGGGATTGTATGGTGTGGTGTAGGATTGTGTTATACTTCACTTCGGGTTACTCAATGTGCAGTACATATCCCAGGATTACATACCTTTTGGCCTTGTTACATGATGTTAAATTGCAAACTGGTCAGGCCTTCCTGACCGAGGTTCGGCCTCAGGCCCCTTGGCCTTTTCATGCCCCCATCCCTTGTTCACTCTTATGGGATTATACAGTGTGTAATGGTAATATGTCCTAATTCACATTGGGTAACTCGCTGAGCCTTACACATCCTCGTATGAGATACCATTTGTCCTCACTACAATAAGATAAACAGCAAACTAGTCAGGCCTTCCTGTCCGATGCTCGGCCTTAGGCCCCTTGGCCTTCTTGGGACTCGACCCAAGTCCTTACATGGAGTGTCTGGTGTGGTATGGGATTATGTACTCATTCACATTAGGTTATTTTCCATGTCGTACACCTCCCTTGTGTGGGACATCTTACTCCACTCTTCATCCTCACTACAAGACGTTAAACTGCAAGGTGGCTGGGCCTTCCTGACTGAGGCCCAGCCTCAGGCCCCTTGGCCTTTTTAGGCCCCCGACCCAAGTCTCAATATAGGTTTGCACGGTGTGGTATGGGATTATTTCCACCTTCACATCAGCCAACTCGCCATGTCGTACACCCCCCTCCCCCTCATTAGGGTATCCTACCCCTATGTGTGGTTCTAGAACTACGTATGGATTTATTCTCATCATCATGGGATACTTAGGACCACCCAAGTATCTTATATTTGGGTCCATCCCCATCTTGGACCCTCGGCCCGCATTCTTCCATGAAAGAGATATGTGGTGTGGTACGGGATTATGTCCACATTCGCGTCAGGTTTGTATCAACCACACAATGTACCTCTTTCTCTTAAGTGTTCTCAATACCATTCTTCTATACCTATCTTTTCAAATCGGCCGCTCTCATGATGATCACCTCAATCCTCTTCTGTGATTCACCAATGTGCCCATGGGTACTCTGGTTTAGCAGCTGGAATGGAAGATTCTAACCGAACATGCTATCACCCATTTCTCGGGCATCGTGTTCAACTTCATTTGGGCTTCCATCACCCTTCACATCCAGAAGGGCCCCTGAACGGCCTAGATGCAAGGGCTAAGGTATCTCCAACCAATTCAGGCCAAACCTTCAAGGATGTTGAGAAATAATCCGATACAAATACCATGTTTCAAATATGGTCAGCGGTCGATGCTCTTTTGTTGTTCCCATTACATGCTAACACAATATAGATGATGGGTTTCATACATGGTCAACAGTCATCCTCTGTCGTCATGCAAACCCCATTATGCCCAAAGTGTCAGTTACATGATTAACATACTTTTCAACTTCATCATGTCCATGTAGAAAATTTAAACTCTTGGTACTATTCTTGTAACACCCCAGGTAAATAAAGAATATGACATTTCATATTTATCCATATTTGTGAATAAAATATTTAAATGACTTTAAAGGGGATGCTATGCTCGATGGCGTACCCAACATGCAACAACGTGTTTCTTGGGAATCTTACGTTGCACTCTAATAATAAAATAATATTATTTTAAATGGTAGTTAACATGTAGCCGTTGTATTGGCGGGAATGGATAGAAATAACTAAAATATGATTATATATATTTTTAAATGTTTTTACATTTATCCAATAGAGGATAGAGGCTTAAAATACGGAAAGAATTCAATTTTAGGCGTATATGCCCTAGTTTTCACTAAAGGTTCACTTATCGCCTTTTGATGGAGAACTGTCAGTAAATATAGTTTTGATCACTCTTATACATTCTTTTGGACCAAATAAAACTCTTATTAAGAATCGGGACATAAAAATTTACTTTGTGTAAATTTTTGGTATCTTTCCGATAAAGTTCATTTTTTTAATGAATAGTGTAAAATGTTGTATTTTAATTCAAAACCACTTTTTAATCTAATTTATTTATATGATTATATTATCTTTTGAATTGGTTTTAAAGTGAAATTACAAAATATTTTTACCATTATATCCAATATTGGTCTATGGAATTAATTTCACTTTGAAATCGGACTTAAACTAGTGTCAATCCTTTGATACTTATTGTTTCATAAAAACACGCTATTTGCTCTGACAGCGGGAATTAATTATTAAATTAATTAATGTGACTTATATTTTTTTAATTTTGTAAAATAGACTTCATTTTTGAATTCGTAATATCAATTATATCTTAGGGTGAATTTTTGGTAATTTTCTGAAAAACATCAATTTTTGATGAATAATGAAACAACTAAGTGGTACTTGTAAAAACTAATTTTCCGTTTAAATGAAATTTTGCCACAAATGTGTATTGAATTTTGAAAATCCGACATACATGGTTGTCATTAGTATTTAAAATATGGTCCAATGGGATGAAAATAATTTTTTGGTTTTAATCGCGATTAGTGGTAATTAGTGTAGTTTAAGGTATAAATAATGCTTTAATAATATTAAATGACCTAGACACATGTCCCAAACTTATTGGTTGTGTCATCGCCGACCAAGAAAAGCCATGGGTCAACTTGGGGACCCCATGGAGACATTTTTGTTGGGAAATGACATAAATAACTTTTTATTTAATGTAAAAGTAAAAATGACAGAAACATAATATGTTTTACGAAAAAAAAAATTACATGGGGTAATAAAAATCAGATATTTGATTATAAATAGTCATTGGAAAGATAAAAGGATTACCAACATCATAGTATTTTTTTAATAAGTTTTAGACACAAAATAAATTAAAATATTTATGACATCATGATGATGCAACAATGACCTCATTATTTGACGATTTAAATAAAATGGAAAGATAATGTAAAATCTATGAACTAAACATGTCCAAAACCAATTTGATGAGTGGATTTAGAACCCTTATCAACTTATCCACGAATTATTTCAATGTGGGACCTTTTAAAACCTAAACACATTTTCATATA
The DNA here is from genome assembly GCA_963277665.1 of Viscum album. Lineage (NCBI taxonomy): Eukaryota > Viridiplantae > Streptophyta > Magnoliopsida > Santalales > Viscaceae > Viscum > Viscum album. Next base: position 1,700,776,306 of record OY728163.1, on the reverse strand, counting down.
AAGTAATATTTCTTTACTTTCCAAAAGTGTCCCTCCTCTCCTCTTATAAAAGGCCCCCATCTCTACCTCATTTCACACACTCCTCAAGCCTTTGGCTCGGCCAACCCCTACCCATTTACTCTCTACACATCCCTCTCCTCATCCTAGAGGATTCGCTTTGGGGATAATCCTTTCAAAGGAAGCCTTTAGGCTCAAATCAAAAGGGAGTTACACTTTTAAAGGTAATTCATTCTCTCTTGTTCATTTGGTTTATTTTGATTCTCCAACCCTATAAACTCTTTTTATTTACTTCTTTTGTAACAAAACCTGTATATTAAATATACTAGGATGTTGTTATAAGATTTATTCAAGCTAAAATCTCACACAACTACATCAAATGGTTAAAGAACATACAGTTTCCGTGGATGGCGAAATTCTGCCTCCCGAAACGATGATTGTTCAATACTCATTTAACACCTTCAATGGTGGCCATTATGATGTCAATATTTTTATATATGATATATAATATGTTTATTTTTTTCTTTAATCTTCTGTACTTTTCATTTTGGGCATACCTTTATGGTTTCCATTGTGGGTAAACACGATATCTTCATTTAAGGAATTGCGGACTACCGCCCCCTCAAAGTGATGTGATTCGTTAATGCCATATGTGGGACGTGTAAAGGATGGATTTCATGTTATTATATATGATTTTATACTGGAATTATTATTTACCTCTATATCATTATTATTTCTTTCCATTAAATTATGAGATATAAATGAAAGTAGCGTTCATGCGTACGTACGGCTTACCGTCTCCATGAACGGTGCTTTTCATTTCTTACCCCCAAATTTAATGTACTATTATAAGTACATATATATAATGGATATATATGATGTATGATACATCTAAATGATTAATATAATTCTGAAATTAAAATATACATACCTCTCATATAGTTTTAATTCCATTAATACGACATAGAAATGAAAGTAGCATTCATGCGTACGTACGGCTTACCGTCTCCATGAACGGTGCATTTCTTTTCTTTCCTCTAAATGATTATGTGATTTTATAAATACATGTATATGCTGGATATATATTATATATATGATATCCAAACCAGGAATGTCATTTTTGGATATGAAGAACCTTTGACCACACGAACAACATGTAATTGTAAGAAATCCACTTTCGACTTAAGAACCAAATATCGACAAAACAAACATGATTAACTTAAATGATTAAATAATGTTTATAACATGGTAATAAGTGATATAAAAGGAATAATGAACTATAAAAAGGTTCTTAAGGAAGTATAAATTAACTCAAGTTTATTATTCAGGAGATTAAAGAACGATCGAGTCAAGTCGGACCCGAGGTAAGGGATCCTACACCTCTCTTTCTTTTTAAGTACACTCTTTTATGTCATTCCTTTTAAAGCTCATATTTATTGTTATTGGGATGTTCTTTTATATTAATATTACTGTAATTATTATGTTCATGTGATGAGAGACTCTATTCTCTTTCATCAATCCATTTTGGAAGTTTTAAGTGGCGCCGTTAGGCTGCCGAGTTTTCGTAAGAGATTATTCATCTCACTTTTATTCCGGTGAAATTTATGCTACATTTGCCAAAATTTCCTTTGAGTGGTGTATGTACTGCCCATTATTCTACTCTTTGTGTAATATACTTTCGTTTATGAGTATTTACATCAATTATCTATTGTCCTTCTTTCATGGGGTGTATGTTTTGAAAGATACCCAAGTCGGTAAGGGAACCTTTCACCCTCCTCTTTTTTAAAAGACTTCTTTTGTTGGGTCTTTTAATTTACATATTGTTATGTTGGGATATGTTATCATATATCCTTATTGATGTAAATTTTATTTCCAAGTGATGAGATACAATTTTTATCTCTCATCAACTCATTTTGATGTGATGCTGTTAGGCTGTCAAGGGAACTTTTTAACCCGATTTCGATTTCATTGGGTTCAACATGTAGTCATTGAATATGTCATCCATTGAATATGTGTGAATGAACTTTTATTGTTTTACACTAAATATCCACTTATATTGGGTGTATTTATATTTGTCACACATATTTTTGAGATTGATTTGTCCTTAATTCAAGGATACCTTCTTTATAAAGGATTTCATCATATTTGACATTTCTATTGAAAGTTCATTGTTGTTATGCACCAATTCACTCTTATATGGTGTGTATACTGTCCCTTGACATATTATATCATGAATCCTTTTATTCTCATGATATTATAATGTTCGTATTAAATGTTATTCCGCTCTTATTTGTATTCAAGAGTCTCTCATTTTGTTAAAATCTCTTTAACAAAAATATCATTTTAAATGTTTTAAAGATTTATTATTCTAAATCCTTATCATTAATGTCCATGTTTTCAAAATGGTTTTCATTATTTATATATATGGACATTAATGTTTTAAAATTATAATTCCATTAAAAGCTTCAAAGTGGGATGGGACACTTTGATTCAAAAATCTCTTTTAAATGGTTTTTGAAAATGGATTGATTAATTCAATATCTGCGAATTATTTATTGTGATTGAAAAGGAAATATTGTTATTGAAATGTTTATATTTTCCATATTTTATGTGTAATAATGGTACTTGGACATTATGACGGGTGGTGCCGTGAATACCAGGATGGGTGGTTACGTTATAACCTCCAATGCATTGGGTATGGAAGTCGGCTGTATGGCTATTCCATTAAGTATGTATGGAAATTGGCCGTATGGCTATTCCATTAAGTGATATGTGTGGAAGTCGACCGTATGGTTATTCCACTTAAGTATGTTTATGTCCCAAGTTACCTTTATATATGTTATGTGTTCTTTTTATGGGTTTTATGATAATCCTTTGGTTACAAAAAGGTAAGTAATGATACTATATTCAGTGAAGAGTTTTTACTACTTCATGAAGGTGAAGGTATTACTTTGATAGATTATATATGGTTTACTTGTTGTTTAAAAAACTAACAGTTTTCATTCTTTCTGTATCCCTTACTGAGCTTTTTATGCTCACCTCAAGTTTTTTTTTTGAAATGTTTTTCACAGGTCAAGGGAAAGGTACATGATATGATGCTAGTGTCAAGGAAGTGTCCAGAAATAATCCATGTCTTATTTTAAATGTGTTTCCATTGATGGGAATGAAGAATACTATCTTTATGTAACCACTTTTTTTATATGTGGAATGTAATGCAAGTTTTATGATCTAATTCTCTAAAACTCTAAACCTGAAAAGATCCTCAATGTGAATTATTCATTTAATTCAATTTTAAGTAAGGTTTAAGGCTGGGGCCTTATAGTTGGTATCAAAGGTCGGTTTAGATAACTTTAGAGGTTAGGGTATTCTTTAAGCATAAGTGACATTACCATAATGGTTAGGATTTCAGAAAGAGTCTTAGTTTTAGATAAAGTGAATGAGTAAGTGTATCTTAGTGTTTACCTTCCTCATTAGTACATGATGGTTTTGTTGATATACTCACACTGACATTTCTGTTTTTAGTCAATGGGTGGGTCTAGCAGGCACTAAAAAGACAACAGGTTTGAAAGAATCTATGGTAGTTCTCTGATTAAGAGACTGGAAGAGATGGGGGATTCAATGAGGAATCTCATGGTTGTTCTTAACCAACTATCATGGATTCATGATCAACCACTTCAACCTTGGTGATTTCTCTAATGCATCATGTACGAGATGGCCAGCTCGATGTGGAAATTCAGGTAATAATTATTAAGGTAACCATTAGGGTTTATATGATCCTTACTTTTTAGGTAATTATGGGTTACTCTATGATATGATGGAAAATGAAAGGAATGAGATAAACTTGAGGTTAAAATATGTTATGATCATTTTTGATGATTTTATCTCTTTTTGGGGAATGATTTAAGAATTATATAGTTTTGGAAAAAGGACAACACGCAGACCATGTGACAACCCGTCGCGTCGGACAAAGCTACGGGAATCGAAACCACAACCAAAGTGCGACTAGTATTTATCGCCTACCACTGGACTACGTGAAGTCCCTGGTTAGTTTGACTAATTCTTTCTGGTTATATGAATTTATGAATTAAGAGTATGATAATTTTGGGTTATTTATGAAAATGATTAACCTATCATGGAGGATATGTGATTAGGTTAATTACTTTTCAATACGGGACTTTAGGAGCAACTGATGTTGTTTGGAGATAAATGTTACGATTTAACATGGAAGACTATGTGACTAAATCCTTCAAATATTTGGGTTTCAAACTTATATTGGTTTACTTTGAAGAATTTTATGGAAAAATTTTTTATCGAATGGTCCTCTTTGAACTTTGGGTTTTGTTGGACAAATTTTGGAGATTAAGAATAGATTTTCTTTCTAATGGGTTATCCTTTTATGGGTTATATGATCTTGTACTAATCTTTTTGGTTTTGGTTTTGGTTAAAGTCTGAATACATGGGACGTATATAGTTCTCTATTGTGGATTAGGTGATTCTATAGAAATTGATTATAGTACTCTTAATGCAAACAAGTCTCCTAAAATACTCGTCTTTTGGAAAAAATATGAGTTTGATTAAGGAATATAGTAAAAGTTGAAAGTCAAAATGATAAGTGATTATGTTTCCGTATGAATAAATTCCTCAATAAAAAGTAACTTAACAAGAAAATGTTGTCTATTAGCTTTTCCTACTGGGGAATCGAATACCGTTTAACCCATCACAAGTTTGTGATTCTCTCATGGTTAACATTCTCCTAAACATGTTTTCTATCACTCTCCATCAGAACATGACCCTTTGTTTTTTCCTCCATGTCCATATTTTCATACATGGAATCCTAGTATGGGTTAACTCAGGTGACCTTTGTACTTATCTCTCTTTATTTTAAAGTGTTTGTTTTACCGACTTTTGTTCTGATGTGGGACTTTCAAGGATGTTTCCAAGCGCAATTTTAAAATTGCGAGGATGCAATTCCCAAAAGGGGGGAAGGATGTAACACCCTAGGTAAATAAAGAATATGACATTTCATATTTATCCATATTTGTGAATAAAATATTTAAATGACTTTAAAGGGGACGCTATGCTCGATGGCGTACGCAACACGCAACAACGAGTTTCTTGGAAATCTTACGTTGCACTCTAATAATAAAATAATATTATTTTAAATGGTAGTTATCATGTAGCCGTTGTATTGGCGGGAATGGATAGAAATAACTAAAATATGATTATATATGTTTTTAAATGTTTTTACATTTATCCAATAGAGGATAGATGCTTAAAATACGGAAAGAATTCAATTTTAGGCATATATGCCCTAGTTTTCACTAAAAGTTCACTTATCGCCTTTTGATGGAGAACCGTCATTAAATATAGTTTTGATCACTCTTATAAATTTTTTTGGACCAAATAAAACTCTTATTAAGAATCGGGACATCAAAATTTACTTTGTGTAAATTTTTGGCATCTTTCCGATAAAGTTCATTTTTTTAATGAATAGAGTAAATTGTTGTATTTTAATTCAAAACCACTTTTTAATCTAATTTATTTATATTATTAGATTATCTTTTGAATTGGTTTTAATGTGAAATTAGAAAATATTTTTACCATTAAATCCAATAGTGGTCGTTAGAATTAATTTCACTTTGAAATCGGACTTAAACTAGTGTCAATCCTTTGATACTTATTGTTTCATAAAAACACGCTATTTGCTCTGACAGCGGGAATTAATTATTAAATTAATTAATGTGAATTATATGTTTTTAATTTTGTAAAATATACTTCATTTTTGAATTCGTAATATCAAATATAGCTTAGGGTGATATTTTTGGTAATTTTCTGAAAAACATCAATTTTTTATGAATAGTGAAACCACTAAGTGGTATTTGTAAAAACTGATTTTCCGTTTAAATGAAATTTTTCCACTAATTTGTATTGAATTTTGAAAATCCGACATACATGGTTGTCATTAGTATGTAAAATGTGGTCCAATGGGATGAAAATAATTTTTTGGTGAATAGTTACTTTTTTTCATTAATGGCGATTAGTGGTAATTAGTGTAGTTTAAGGTATAAATAATGCTTTAATATTATGAAATGACCTAGACACATGTCCCAACCTTATTGGTTGTGTCATGGCCGACCAATACAAGCAATGGTTCAACTTGGGGACCCCATGGAGACATTTTGGTTGGGAAATGACATAATTAACTTTTTATTTAATGTAAAAGTAAAAATGACACAAACATAATATGTTTTACGAAAACAATTTTTACATGGGGTTATAAAGATCAGATATTAGATTATAAATATTCATTGGAAATATAAAAAGATTTCATACATCATAGTATTTTTTTTATAATTTTTAGACACAAAATAAATTATATTATTTATGACATCATGATGATGCAGCGATGACCTCATTATATGACGATTTAAATAAAATGGAAAGATAATGTAAAATCTATAAACTACACATGTACAAAACCAATTGTATGAGTGGATTTAGAACCCTTTTCACCTTATCCACGAATTATATCAATGTGGGACCTTTTAAAACAGAAACACATTTTCAAATAAAGTAATATTTCTTTACTTTCCAAAAGTGCCCCTCCTCTCCTCTTATAAAAGGCCCCCACCTCTACCTCATTTCACACACTCCTCAAGCCTTTGTCTCGGCCAAACCCTGCCCATTTACTCTCTCGACATCCCTCTCCTAATCCTAGAGGATTCTCTTTGGGCATAATCCTTTCAAAGGAATACTTTATGCTCAAATCAAAAGGGAGTTACACTTTTAAAGGTAATTCATTCTCTCTTGTTCATTTGTTTTATTTTGCTTCTCCAACCCTCTAAAATCTTTTTATTTACTTATTTTGTAACAACAAAAGTATCTTAAATATACTATGATGTTTTTATAAGATTTATTCAAGATAAAAGCTCACACAAATACATTAAATGGTTAAAGAACATATGGTTTCCGTGGATGGCGAAATTCTGCCTCCCGAAACGATGATTGTTCAATACTCATTTAACACCTTCAAAGGTGGCCATTATGATGTAAATATTTTTATATATGATATATAATATGTTTATTTTTTTCTTTAAGCTTCTGTATTTTTCATTTTGGGCATACCTTTATGGTTTCCATTATGGGTAAACACGATATCTTCATTTAAGGAAGTTCGGACTACCGCCCCCTCAAAGTGATGTGATTCGTTAATGCCATATGTGGGATGTGTAAATGATGGATTTAATGTTATTATATATGATGTTATACTGGAATTATTATTTACCTCTATATCATTATTATTTCTTTCCATTAAAGTATGAGATAGAAATGAAAGTAGCGTTCATGCGTACGTACGGCTTACCGTCTCCATGAACGGTGCATTTCATTTCTTATCCCCAAATCTAATGTACTATTATAAGTACATATATATAATAGATATATATGATGTATGATACATCTAAATGATTAATATAATTCTGGAATTAAAATATAAATACCTCTCATATAGTTTTAATTCCATTAATACGACATAGAAATGAAAGTAGCGTTCATGCGTACGTACGGCTTACCGTCTCCATGAACGGTGCATTTCATTTCTTTCCTCTAAATGATTATGTGATTTTATAAATACATGTATATTCTGGATATATATGATATATATGATATCCAAATCAGGAATGTCATTTTTGGATATGAAGAACCTTTGACCACACGAACAACATGTAATTGTAAGAAGTCCACTTTCGACTTAAGAACCAAATATCGACAAAACAAACATGATTAACATAAATGATTAAATAATGTTTATAACATGGTAATAAGTGATATAAAAGGAATAATGAACTTTAAAAAGGTTCTTAAGGAAGTATAAATTTACTCAAGTTTATTATTCCAGAGATTAAAGAACGATCGAGTCAAGTCGGACCCGATGTAAGGGATCCTACACCTCTCTTTCTTTTTAAGTACACTCTTTTATGTCATTCCTTTTAAAGCTCATATTTATTGTTATTGGAATGTTCTTTTATATTAATATTACTGTAATTTTTATGATCATGTGATGAGAGACCCTATTCTCTCTCATCAATCCATTTTGGAAGTTTTAAGTGGCGCCGTTAGGCTGCCGAGTTTTCATAAGAGATTTTTCATCTCACTTTTATTCCTGTGAGATTTATGCTACATTTGCCACAATTTCCTTTGAGTGGTGTATGTACTTCCCATTATTCTACTCTTTGTGTAATATACTTTCGTTTATGAGTATTTACATCAATGATCTATTGTCCTTCTTTCATGGGGTGTATGTTTTGAAAGATACCAAGTCGGTAAGGGAACATTTCACCCTCCTCTTTTTTAAAAGACTTCTTTTGTTGGGTATTTTAATTTACATATTGTTATGTTAGGATATGTTCTCATATATCCTTATTGATGTAAATTTTATGTCCAAGTGATGAGATACACTTTTCATCTCTCATCAACTCATTTTGATGTGATGCCATTAGGCTGTCAAGGGAACTTTTTAACCCAATTTCGATTTCTTTGGGTTCAACATGTAGTCATTGAATATATCATCCATTGAATATGTGTGAATGACCTTTTATTGTTTTACACTAAATATCCACTTATATTGGGTGTATTTATATTTTTCACACATATTTTTGAGATTGATTTGTCCTTAATTCAAGGATACCTTCTTTATAAGGTATTTCATCATATTTGACATTTCTATTGAATGTTCATTGTTGTTATGAACCAATTCACTCTTATATGGTGTGTATACTGTCCTTTGACATATTATATCATGAATCCTTTTATTCTCATGATATTATAAAGTTCGTATTAAATGTTATTCCTCTATTATTTGTATTCAAGAGTCTCCCATTTTGTTAAAATCTCTTTAACAAAAATATCATTTTAAATGTTTTAAAGATTTATTATTATAAATCTTTATCTTTAATGTCCATGTTTTAAAAATGGTTTTTAGTATTTATTCAATGGACATTAATGTTTTAAAATTATATTTCCATTAAAAGCATCAAAGCGGTATGGGACACTTTGATTCAAAAATCTCTTTTAAATGGTTTTTGAAAATGGATTGATTAATTCAATATCTGGGAATTATTTATTGTGATTGAAAATGAAATATTGTTATTGAAATGATTATATTTTCCATATTTTATGTGTAATAATGGTACTTGGACATTATGACGGGTGGTGCCGTGAATACCAGGATGGGTGGTTACGTTATAACCTCCAATGCATTGGGTATGGAAGTCGGCCGTATGGCTATTCCATTAAGTATGTATGGAAATTGGCCGTATGGCTATTCCATTAAGTGATATGTGTGGAAGTCGACCGTATGGTTATTCCACTTAAGTATGTTTATGTCCCAAGTTACCTCTATATATGTTATCTGTTCTTTTTATGGGTTTTATGGTAATACTTTGGTTACAAAAAGGTAAGTAATGATACTATATTCAGTGAAGAGTTTTTACTACTTCATGAAGGTGAAGGTATTACTTTGATAGAGTATAAATGGTTTACTTGATGTTTGAAAAACTAACAGTTTTCATTCTTTCTGTATCCCTTACTGAGCTTTTTATGCTCACCCCAAGGTTTTTTTTGAAATGTTTTTCATAGGTCAAGGGAAAGGTACATGATATGATGCTAGTGTCAAGGAAGTGTCAAGAAATAATCCATGTCTTATTTTAAATGTGTTTCCATTGATGGGAATGAAGAATACTATCTTTATGTAACCACTTTGTTTATATGTGAAATGTAATGAAAGTTTTATGATCTAATTCTCTAAAACTCTAAACCTGAAAAGATCCTCAATGTGAATTATTCATTCAATTCACTTTTATGTAAGGTTTAAGGCTGGGGCCTTATAATTCTTCAATTCACATTTGCATGTTATGAAGGAAAAATTCGTGATAAGGCAATCGTTCGGGGATTTACTGGTTCACCTTTACATGAATCTCATGTATTGCGAATACTGTATCCGCCCTTGTTTCCTACACTGAGTTCAGCTCAAATATGCTTAGGGATTGGGTTATGATCCACCATTACTTGGGATAGTCCTGGTTCTCAATGGTCTGAGTTCTAATACCCTAAGCTACGATTTTTCCGTATTTCCCCTTTGCAATACTACGTATAGTCTGATTCCCATCATTATGGGATATCTAGGATCATCCGGATGTCTCGTTTTCAGGTCTAGCTCAATTGGGAGCTAGTTTGTCCTGCCCCTTACCCTCTTATATATATTTAGGCCCCTTGGCCTAAGGTTCCATTCACGGAATTGCGTACAGTGTGGTATGGGATTATGTCCTCATTCACGTCAGGCATGTTTTATTGCACCGTACACATTCCCCACATAGTATCATCTCTACTACGTCTATTCCACATGACGTTAAAATGTATGAATTGTCCTATCACATGACCCTAAACTATGATATCATCATCCTGGATGCATGATAAAAAATGACACTACATCGTGATGTCCTCACTCAAGGGGACATCATGTTTGGTATCAGTCACACACCACACCATTTGTCGACACCTATATATGGATTGATTCTTGTGGTGATCCCTGTACTTACAATCCTAGGCTGGTCACTTCACAAAAAAAACCTTTCAGATTAAATGAAAAACAAGATACATCAAATACTGCTTATTTTGGTGCGAGGAGAAACACCCGCTTTCCCCATTTATCCCTGACATTGTACCTTACTGTGCCACCTCTAGAACTACATGCAGCTTGATCTCCATTCTCATGGGGTACATAGGAACGTCCGTGCATCTTTCATCGGGCTTAGCATAACTTTTTTTTCTAGTCCCTTGACCCAGAACCCTCCTAGGGAACATGTGGTGGTTGGAGCCCCAGGTTCCCATTCATATCGGGTTTTATAATTACTGCACCGTGTGTCTCCCACGTATCCTCCATTCATGGTCCAAATTCTATGACACTAAACTATGATCTCCCTATGGGATGGGACTCTAATCCCTCTATTTAATGTTCCTTGTTGTCGTATTCATATGTGTTTTGATAAAGAGTCTGATGTGTGGAATTTTCATGGGGACATTCCCCTCTTCCCATGTCCAAGCATCGTGAGCTCTCTATTTGAATACTCATCCCCTTCAACATCCAAAATGACCCCTCAATGGAATTGATTCTAATCCTATGGGTTATCCTACATTTTTGGACCAACATAGCTAAGGATCTCAGATGACATTTGTGACAGGTCTTGTGTTTTGAACATGGTCAACAATTGACCCTAATTTATCTGTACCCATTCCAGGCTAACGCAATATGGATACTGTGTTTCGAACAATGTCAACAGTTATCACTCATAGTAATGCCACCATCATTGTGATCCAAATTCCATTCATTATGATTCACACATTTCTACTTCCTCATGTTCAAGTGGAATTCCAACATACTCGGTTTTACTTTTTCGCACATCTAGGTGCGCTACATAGTCGGGTTAGAATCATTGGGCCAACATTAACTGAGTGTCCCTTCGACCAATCATGTTTCTACCTATGTCGGGAATGTCACACCACTACTTCTTATTTCTCACATTGAGCAAGACTCAAGCGGGTTTAACAGTTTTGGTAGGATGTGCACCAGCGCACCCATTCTTTTAATTGTCCTACATGATGTTAAATTTTTCTTCCAAAACTACGTATGGTCTGATTCCCAAACTCATTGGATACATAGAGAAACCCAGGAATTTTAACTAGGGTTCAGCCCTAGGAATCATAAATATTGTTCCTCCTCATTTATTTCCCCTTTCCTGACCCATTGTGGTGAACCATGTATCTGCAATTTTTTACTGAACAAGTTTGGGATGCCCCAAGATGACATTGAGAAGAAATAACTCCCTCACTAGAGAGGTCCTTCCTAAATAAATGAATGATCCGTGATTAGAAATATACATCCATCTAATGTGCTTCCACCATGGTGGCATAATTTTGAAAGTGTTGGATTCTGTTCGAACAAACCATCACTCCACATTCCATGCTTTGAGTGCCCCTTATTCTAACATTCATTCTTTTTCGTGTCTAAGAGAACCACCTAACAGTATGGATGCATGGCCTATGGCCCACCAATTTTCCTAGTCCAATGTTCTGGAAGACTAATGGATAAAATTTTGAGTCAGACACCTTGTTTCGAACATGGTTAGTGGTCAACCATCATTTTTTATCTCCACTCTAGGATAATACAATAAGGATATTGTGTTTCGAATGTGGTAAAGAATTAGTCATTATTGTCACACCACACCAATAATTTTCATAATCCTAGGTATAGTGATTCAAAACACTCATTACCATATGTCTAGATTGATTGTAGAGCCCCTGGCGTTACCCCGTTCATTCAAGAGAGCTCACTAGGAAAAATGTTATTCTGTTGTTCGGAGAGCTTAAATCTCCAGTCAGGTCCCTCCCATTTCTCCTGAAAATCCGGACCTATTGTTCAAACCCTAGATAAGAGAGGATTTTTTTCACTCCTACATTTAGATGGGGTGATAAGGTATCTATCCCTTGTTTCTCACATCAGGCCCGACCCACGTGAGCTTAGGGAATGATCGTTGGGCACTCCACGAACATCACAAGGATGCAATAAATCAATGTGAAACAATGAAACTCATGAATGCTATGACATCAAAAAAATTAAAGCATTAAAGTAAATTTTAGGTTTTGTAATAATTATAGTACCCGAGGGTTGACTCCCCCCATGGAAAAGTTGAGCTCATAAAAAGAGTGTTGAAGCATTTCACCCTATAGATGGTGTCGTCCAGGAGTTGATGACACTTGATAATATCTCGATCCTCCTCATCAACAAGAGGGAATAATTCATCGGCCACAATCTGGGACCGCTATGTGTCTACCTGGATGGTAGTCATCTCCTAAAAGGCTCTCTTTAGGCCCTCTTCCGGTTCAACTAGCTGGGCCTTCAATCGAAATATTAGCTCATATTTCGCATTGAGGGTGGTCAAGTGCTCATACGCCAGATTTTGCAGCCGATATACCTTGTCTTCTGCCTCCTTGAGCCTCTTGATGTTTACCTCCATCATTCACTACCAACCAACATCAAGGTGACAGTCATACTCTTGAATCATTTCCTCCATATGATCTTTGACGAGGATGTGAGGACGATCGACATCCACTCCCCAACACATAGTTTGCACAATCGCGAGTGAATTCTGTCCATCTCATCCAACCATAGTTCTTGGGATTGTCATTGATAAAGTGTGTGATCAGCTTCCACAATCCCCGATGGACTATTTGTTATCCTCCTAATTAGAGGTTGTCTCACCCTAGTCAGCGTGGTTGGAAAGCTTGTATATAGGGAATTCCCCAAGGAACTCCTCGGTCGGGTCCATGTCTGGCATTGGTTCAGGTGTGGCGGGGCATGGACTGTCTGTTTGATTCCCATCATCAGATCCCACCTCAATAACCTCACGGATAGTCACACTGGCATCCCTACCAGTGATCAGAAGCATTGTAGTTCGGTTAGGTTGGATGTCCACCACCACGACCATCAACATGCCTCTGGGAAGGGCACTACTAGAAGACGCAACCATCATCGCCGCAACAGCTCTGTACAATTGAAGGACTGTACACTCTTAAAAAGGGAACATGAATTCCAGTTAATGTGGTCAGGGAATGGCAGTCATAAATTTGGTAGAGGAGACTTACAGAGATCAAATAATTGGTCTCACCCTTTTGCTGATTTCGTTGGGACCCCGATACATGGCCCCCTATATATGATTGGAAGGTCTGGAGACACCAGGGGAGCTGCATCAAGTGTCATAGCCCCACCAGACTAGGATGTTCATGAAGCCACAGATGTGGATCCTGATGGTCTTGAGAACGCACCCACTGAGGGCCAAGAACAAGGTATATGCACAAGGTCATCCTGCATAGTGCAGACCCAGATAAAGAATCCAGAGTAACCTAAGAGCAGAACATGAGGAAGTAGATTAGGATTTTACCTCGAGGGCCTTCACAAAATCTTCAAAATATGAGGACTGGTCCCCGACTTCACCCTCCTCTAATAGACTCCCTCTACCCGCGTCGTCTCTCCAGGAGGACACATCTGATTCTTTTGGAAGAGGGAAGCGCCCCCTCCAGTCTGCAGATGGCAGTTACGGAGGGACTGTACGATCCAACAGCACCCTGACCCGGTCGATCATTGGGAGCAGGTCACCCCGGGAGTGGATAAAGTCTTCTAGTGCGGCCATGTATTTCTCGGCCTCCAACTAGGGTACTTCAAATCTGGCTCTAAAATGGCCAATTCCAGCAAGTCCACTACGAGGCAGTTAAGGTGTTGTCGTAATTCGGATGGATCAAGGAATTGCCAATTGACTTCTCAGATGTCCTAGGCCTTATGGAATATAACATTCTCGAGAATGTCAATATGGCACAACCGTCTCCCCAAGGCCTAAGTAGAAATACTGGGAAATCCTCTCGAGGGCCGCCCGTCCGGATGACTCAGTTTTCCTGGGACCATCGCGTCCACTGCTACATCCAGATCTGATACAACAACTTCCACCTCAGCTGTTGCATGTGTCACTGGCAAAACATCCCCACCACTACGGGATGTCCTTTCCACCTTCTGGCCTCGGCCCCAAGATCGGGAAAGCTCACCATCACCGACTAGGATGGTTGGATGCTTCAGTATCTCCCCTGGGTAGGCCACCTCCCTGCTCTAGGCATAGTCCTTTACTAGCCCGGGGATAGCGGTCAGTGGAGTTAGTTCATTCCACATATTTTGGTATTCTCGTATGAACATGAGCCACATCTAACTCATAAAACATGCGGGCTCCTCCTGATGCAACTCCTGGAAGACCTCTGGGGTCCATCACTGTAGGCACCAAAATTTCCTTGAAAATCGATGTGGGGTGTATGGCTCGGAGTGAAGCTTGACATCAACCCTGTCCACCAAGACTCCACCTTGAAGGGCTAAGAGGTAGGCCTGATGCTCTTCCTTTCCCCGACCATCATCCGTGAAGGCCCCTGTCGGCAACGGGAATGGATATAAGATGAACTTTTCCACCATCCAGACTCGATTGATTACTTATGATTTGGTATGCTTGGCTAAGAAACACTTCGTGACGTTGATAATTGAGGGACAGAAGTTTGACCCTAGAGGAGAGAGAGGTTTCAGATACTCATAGATCCCCGTGATGTGCAACACTATCCACCCGTACAATAGGTGGAATGGCCCACATATTCTCTGTGGCCTATGCCCCTCACTAATGTGAGACAATATCTTACAAAAAATTGAAAATCGATATCCCTAGGTTGACCTGCCCTCCTGTCACCAATGCTGATGCCATGATGAAAGTGCTTGGTTGCACTCCCTTGTTGGTATCTGTCACTGGCAGGATTCTACCACAGATGTGAGCTGTGACAAATACTGCCAGCATGACTATGGGATGTTTCTCATTGCTGACATTGAACCCCTACATTTTCCATTGGCTATCCTCCAACAACTTCCAGTATGAGGGTTCCATACATCAGGAACACTTTGGACATGTTCGAGGCCTCGCCAGAAACATCCTATTTTCGGGGAAATTAAGGAATTGCTTGAACCACCTCCTGAAGTGGACATCCCTCACTACCTCAATGTCCTCCCCAGACACATGCTCCATCAATTCCATTTCTAGACATGGAATCTTCTCCATATCCTCCATTCCACCCATACATGGGAAGAATTCTTCACACATCGCCCCCAGTATCGGGACCCCCGATATCTTATGCACATCCCATAAGATAATTGCAAACTCCCCATGATGCAGGTGGAAGGTATTAGTCCCTAGTGACCACCAGCTCAATAGCTCTGTCATTAGCTACGTCTGCTAATAGATGTGAGACTGGGAAGCCCAAGCTGCCTCATACATGCCGATTATTTTGATCTCTTCTCTGAACTCCTCACACAAAGAACCTACCTAGTAGACCTAGGCCCAATATTCTGTGATGATGCCTCCCTGTCGCATGTCCCATTCCTCAGACCACCCCCTCTTCAGGTTCCCCAATGCCACCTTAAGGATATTTTGGTAGTGATGTGGCGAAATCTCTAGCTACAATGCCTTCCTGTCGACATTATTCAAATGGTTGTATAAGAAGTCAGTGATGACGAGCATGAAGTCCTCCTGATCATGAACATCGTGTGCCCTGAACCATCAGTTCTAACATGGTATGCTCTAGAACTAGTATGCTAGTTTGTCACCACTTCATTTAGGGATGGAGACGTCATCACTCTGTCTGATGCCTTACATGGGAAACCTCTTTCACAACGGGTAGTCCTTCTGGCTCTCAGATAGCTGCTCCACAAATGAAATATAGTCTGAGTGGATACGAATTAACTCTCCAAGTCATAGACAGTTCGCCGTCTCATCCCTCTGGCCGACATCTTCAAAGACCCCCTGGGCAGCTTCATGGTGGGCCATTCAGTTCTGGAACTTGGACATTTTCTGGATTTGTTCATGAAGCCCGTTCGCATAGCGTGATCGCAAATAATCTTCGTGAAGACTATTTACGGAGTGCAACCTATGCATTCAAGCACCAGATCACAGAACACAAATGCGTAGATGAGGAATCACTGTTTTCCACAAAGAATCAATTCAAACAGAACTCTTACTGAGTACATAAAGCTTCTTGAATCACTAGTGAAATTGTAAAAATTCGCGGTGAAGGGAAAAGAAAAAAGAGAGGCCACCCCCTATTTATATGTGATGGCATTCGGAGCTTCGTGGCACGTCCAATTCAAACCAAGATTCACGGCGTGCTCAGCCAATGCATTCCACATCTACCTCGCAAGCCCTCTTTGTGATCCAGAATCGCAAAAAACAGATAATTTTGGCGATTACCCTCAGACATTGTCCCTTGATCTCCCCGGGGATCCATGTTTGAGGGGGGAATTTTTTGTTGCGAAAATTTGGGATAGAGAAGAATCCAAAAATGAGGAACTGGTTACTGCCTTATGAAGCTATTCCGCGGAGTCCCCCCAACACCATGGCCACCGCGAGGTAAGGAGGTGGGACGCTTGGTGAATGAATTTGTCTTTCGTGAGCCCGTTATGAAGCAAGCAGTTGGGATGGTCTGAGAACAAATTTGACATTCATGAGCCCTCCGTGAAACAATGAAGTGGGATGCCCCATGATTGAATTTGACGTTCATGAGCCCACTGCGAAGCAAGGAGGGGGGATGATCTACGAACGAATTTGATGTTTATGATCCCACTGTGAAGCAATGAGGTAGGATGTTTCATGAACGAATTTGACGTTCTCGAGCCCGCTGCGAAGCAACGAGGTAGGACGCTCTAGTAACGAATTTTACATCAGCGAGCCTGCTGCGATTCAAGGAGGATGTACGCTCCATGATAAAATTTGACGTTCATGAGCATGTTGTGACGTAAGGATGTGTGATGCTCCACAAACACATTTGACATTTGTGAGCCTTCCATGAAGCAACCAAGTCCCTCTTCTCTCCATGTAAGATCCGCTTCACAGAACTGCATTCCTATAAATACCATCCTCCCCCTCATCCCAAACAATGTAAAATCAGACCTTTCAACTTCCCAACACTTGAATCGTGAAGCATTCTTATTCTCTGCAAACCATGAGTTGTGCGGGGTACTTCTGCTTCGCAATGTGCCTCCCCTTTGTCTCGTTTTGATCCCCTCTTCTGAGAGGGATGCTTTTCACAAATCCTAAGGGCCTTCGTGATGGTAGGGGACCCCCAAGGTGACCTGGGATTTCTTGGATCATTAATGCTTCTCAAAACCCCGTTCATTTACACATTATCGACATTCTAAAGTATGGCCACTGTACTTTCCGAAGAACACTTCTTCATGACACATTGCTTCATGAGGAACCTTTTCTAAACTAGGTAGTGCCCCATGAATGGCTTTCCACATTGTGAAACACCTACCATATTCTCCTTTGCCACTTTATTAGGCTAAGGCACCCCACTTCTCTATGAACACCCCTTCCCAATTGCCCTCCACCACACGGAGCAATAGAGATTCACAAGGCCCCTACATATGGAACCCTCTGCTTGCAAATTCTTTTTCTTGTGCAACCCTCTAGTTTTTCACGATGTTGCATCAAATTCCCTTTGACGATACTACCCATTGCGTTGCTTTGCCTCATGCTTTTTCACATAGGCAAGCTAATGGCTATTTCTTCATTGAATATCCATACTAATGTGGGCCCCTCAATGGTTCTCTCCATGACACCCCTCCACCACGGTTTTTCCTATCCCCTCTCAGCACCAAGGAGTAGGGGGTACCAGTGATATATGTCATAGGGGTGTGGAGCGAACCTGCCACTTCCGAGATGCAGGATGATAAATTACAGAGAACCATCATCCTCCGCACATGACTTTAAAATGTTAACTTGCCCCATGCCTCCCATGTGAGGTGCCCCCCACCTTGGACATTCTCCACGCCCCCTGGTCTCCACAGGGGATGATATCCTCCTTATGGGAGTGGCGATTGTCCACATGGGATGGGCGTCCATGTCGGTTTAAGCCCCTAGACTTCACGTAGGAGGCAACATTCCTACTCCTACTTCCATCTTTGATCCCCAGCGCCAGTGCAGGGCATGATGGGGGATGATGCTTCTCCTTTCTTTGGTCCCATGTCCCTCTCCCACTGTGCTTTGTCGCTATCGGGCCTCCATACTGGAGTAAGTCCCAATCATTCTCTCTCTGGACCACTTTGAGTTTAATCCCCACTCCACTTTCCACAAGACTCTCCTTTCAAAACATGATCATCAGGTCTCTATTATCTCTTGTTTCTCCCACCGTGCATGACTCACATGGTCTTAGAGTGAACACCGACCATGACATCCACCTTGGGTACCCTAGAGTGTAAGACCCAGACCATAACCCGAACTACGTGTACATCGGTCCTTACCAAGGTATGGTACGTTTGAAGCCTCCCTAAGGTTCACGACCAACAACCATTGGACCCCAGGTCCTTATTCACTTCGGTTCACAGACTCCTGCCTCACCTTGAGCCACCATAGAGCATAAGCCCCAAACTCCCACAATCTGAATGACGAGTTATTTTATCCTTGCTATGGTAAGGTATGTAGGAACCCTCCACGAGGTTCAATCCCATAAACACCCAATTAGACCCCAGGTCCACCTTCACATCGTTCTACTGACCCCTCTTGAACAAGACAGACATTCATCCTTGCTAAGGAAAGGTACATAAGAAGCCTCCATGAGGTTCAAGCCCACCGCCCGATCATTCCGACCATCTTCACGTCCCTTCACCAACACCTGGGGCAGCCTAGAGTGAAGCCCCACACCGTAGCCTAAACTATGTGGGATTTGATTCATGCCAAGGCAAGGTACATATGAAGCCTACATGAGGTTGAAGCCTAAAAACATTCTGAACTACATGGAAATTGATCATTGCTGAGTTTTAGAACATAGGAATCCTTCGTGAGGTTCAATCCCACCACCCTCTATTGGACTGTAGGTCCTCCCCCACATCGGTCCACCGAAACCCTGGGCCGCCTCAGAGAGTATGCCCAAAATGACACCACTTGAACTATGTGGTCATTGTTATTTGCTATGGTAAGGTACATATGAAGCCTCCACGAGGATCAATCCCAACACCCAGCAGTTATGACCCCTTTTCATGTTGATTCAACCTTGTCATTCATGATGTTAAATTGTAGGCCTCAATCAGCGGTTATCTGTTGCAAACCCATCCAGCAGTAATCCATTGTGACCTCATCCTACGGTAATCCCTTGTGACCCCATCCAGAGGTATGTCGTTGCGACCATGTCCAACGGTAAGCAGTTGTGACCCCATCCAGCAGTAAGTCGTTGTGACACCATCCAGCGGTATGCCTTTGATACCGCATCTAGTGGTAAACCTTGAAACCCCATCCAGTGGTAAGCCGTTAAAACCCCCAATCAGTGGTAATCCATCATCTGATGAACTACATGGACATTTATTCGCTGTCAATGGGATACATATGATGTCTCTTCGAGGCTGAATCCTAAAACCATCCTCACCCCATGGCAGTTCCATTCCATTCACTATCCAATTCATAGAACCTTCCATAATTCATCATGATTCATACCGAGGACGCCATATGCATGTTGAATCATGCTACCCCATTCCCTGCTCCCACTAGCCGCATTCGGGAAGCCACCCACTTGTTGGCCCCAATATCATCATTCCCTCAAGGGGGATCTTCCATCTGATCCCCTCTAGTATGTTTTCGTGAACAGCCCGATCTGTCTCCGCTGGATGTTAAACATGCGGCATACCCTGTGTTAATCATGGGAAGCTAAGGAAAATCTCAGATACATGACCATGACATATGATTCCCCACATTCTATGTGGGATGCCTCAGGATTCCGCCCCCTCGAAAATCCTTATAATAAAGGACATGAGACAGACACGCCAATCCCCAGCGTCCAGACATGCCAGTGATGCCCCATATGATTACTCCCTTAACCAAAGGTTGCTGCCCTAACCGGACCCCTTGGAATTTCCTGACTGAAGCAGCGTTATTAACTGTTGTTCATGAAGAAATGGTGTCGGGAAGAGTTTCACGAACAACAATTTAAGTCTATGAGGGAGACTTGGATTTGGGGATGAGTTTTAAGGATGAATCCACCGAAGAACTAACATCAAATCATCTTGTTTCGATCATGTAGGGGACATCCTTGAATAAGGAGCGGATGCTGCCCGCCTTTGGAAAGGGGGAATGTGGGGAAACAGCTGCACATCCTCCACAAACAGATGTGTGCGCCCTAACGAAAGCATTATAAAAAATATACTATATCAATATTGTTTTTTTTTAAAATTTTTCTTCGTAATTGAAACTCATATCAATAAATTAAATTAAATATAATATATACCATGATTATAAAACCTAAATATTACTTGTTTGATTAATAGATAATGATAAATAGTATTTCAAATATGATGATTATAATTAGAAAATGATAAAACCATAATATTCTATGGATATTTATGTATTCCCAATTGATGATTATATTATATTCATAGTGAAATTAATGTAGATATTTAATTAGAATCAATTGATTTTATATATTTATGATTTATTTTCAACAATAAAAATTATGTGATTATAGAATCAGTTAATTTTTTTTCAATATACACTATACTAAAATATATATATTAATTGAATTGGATATATTTATTATATATTTTTGTAATGTTAAATAAGATTTATATAATTATTGACTAACATTATAAGTAATTTCTATCATTGTATAAAGTTTGAATTAGATATAGGATACTAATAAACAAGTAAAATTTATGAAATTGACATAATTTGAAAACAAAATCAGACAATAGTAAATGTATAAATCAATCAATAACCAAGAACCACCAAATAAATAGAACAAACCTATTGTGTTGATTTAGTAGAAACTGTAATGATTGCACTAGTAATATCATGCACATTCCACATAGTCCTATTGGATATATAAAAAATTGTTTTCTTATACACTGGGTGAGCATAACATAAATACATTGATGGATCACATCCATATTTTATCATGAGCATGTGAAAATTTCATTATAAGTAACTAGTGGAAAGTAATAAAACATATAATCCCCATAATTATCCAACTAACATTTCCCATTAGCACCCTGTAACAATCATCTAATTACACATCAATGTATAGTAATTTAATATAAATAATAATTAAAAAACAAGGAGCATGTAACTCATTACGACTAATTTTACACAATCATGATCCAGGGGAAAAAATACTATAAATCCCATCTAATCCATATAGTGATTCATGATGGAACATGTGAAACTATATCATATGAAACATCTCATGAAAAACATTTTATAACATCATTCCAAAAGAAAACTTGGATTTGAACTCATACATTTCAATGTATGGTCAACTAGTCATTACAAGAACATCCTATCCAAAAAAACCACACTATAACTGGTATATAAAGGTATCATGAACATGAAGGGAATAAAACATGGGCCCCGCTCAATCTATGAATGACCCTATATGAAATAACTCATAAATATCTTTATTCCAACCAATATTCAAATAGTTCGGCAATCCATCATAACAAAATATTTTGAACCAATAATCTTTGAGAGGTTATGGAAGAGTGTTTAGCCATCCATCCTCATAATATTAGATGTTAAGGAAAACCCCCAAAAAAATTTATGGTGTGAACACATTATTTATGATGTGTTTGGGGTGCATATAAAATGAAAATTGAAATATAATATATAATTGTTACACACACAATCCTATAACATGGTTTTATAAAAATCTCACTATCACCAATCATTGCATCCCCCTAAGGCCTCACAACCTCCTCTACAGTCTCTAAAATATCTCAATGAATTATAAAAAATAAAAAATCTATCGCCAAAAGAATATTAATTATTTATTTTTAATAAGAATCAATTTAAAAAATTTACAATAACTAGATATATCCCATTTTCAAGGAAATTCATTATGTGTTAAACAAAAACCACATTAAACAAACACCCCACTTTAATCCAACTGTTCATTAATCATTCTAAAAAAATTTATTAAATTTTAATTTTTTTAGAATTCTATCAACTACTATCATTGAAATAACATAAAAATAACAACTTGAAAAGTACACAATACTCACATTAATAGCGCCATGTATCAACTAACACTATCACAACCACTCAATATCTCAAACAATTCACATAACAAAAACCGCACGTGATAACCACTACATATAAGAACCATTCGGCAGCAATTCAAGCATTACACCTCACAAAAAATTGTTTTATTAAATAATATTTCATTATATTTTTTATTTCAAGGGCATTCCTACACAAAGTAGATATTACACATGTTTCCAATATGTTACCTAAATAATTTTTTTTATATATTTATTTTATGAGCTGATTATGATCGATATAACACAACAACACACCAATCATAAAAATGGTTATATTTTAGAAATATGATATAAGAACATCCATATTAGAAAAAAATTAAATCATTAAAGATAATGTGAGTTTTCTCCTCTCATTCAATTTATATTATGTTAATTTATTATCATTATTTAGTTGGTTCATGTCATTTTCCCAAATGAAAAATAATGAATTCAATCTCCATATATGTAAATAATTAGGGATAAATATTATTGATCCCCTACATCGATTGATGCATCAAAGCGAAATGACCCCGAAAAAATGGTCAATCACTACTGATCTCAAAATGATCACCTCAACATCTTATGAAAAGAGAGGTATGATCAAAATCCACGCATTAAAGGATATAGAATTCCCCATTTTGATATCAAAGTAACTCAGAATTGGATTAAGGTCTAATGTGGAATCATAGAATCACATAGACTCAAACAAATCTAATTGGATTAATCCAAAATAAATCAAATAGTTCAAAATACAAATGGTAGTGATTATAGAAGGGGGTGATTAACATGGTTTGGATATGAGTCCAAAAATGTTATGAAAACTGAGAAAATGGGGTTTTAGACTCATATTTATACAAATATACCACTAGAATTAGTCATGACTGAGACTATAAATGTTTCTATAATAGGGTCCATCACCTACCCATTTTCACTAACAATGTAAAATGATTTGATGTGTTCATTCTCTCTTCCCTATTTCACACGAGTACACCATCAAAGAACCACACATTAAGCCACTATGTACAAGGATAATTTCATCATGCTTTTGGAATATACAAAAAAATATCTTAAAATCAGACTTAACACGACATATTCTCCATTTCATTTTCACATATCCATTTTTACCCAAGAGGACACCCAAGCCAAAACCCTGTCCAAAATTGCCTTTCTAGCCATCCTATTGGATGTGGTGACACCCAAAAGGCCATAACACCACATAAAACCTCAATAAAAAGATATAACATCCCAAAAAAAATCTATACCAATCATGAAAAATATGATTACAATTATAGGATGTTCTATTATTTTAAATTGAATACCTCTCAAACAATTCTCATCACATAGATTCATAAATAATCCCAAAATATAAGAATTGAAATCTCTAATAACAACTATTCATTATGTTTAGGGTATATTGTTAGAAGTGAAACACTTATTCTGCCTCATATCAACCTCATAAAATAAAATTTATAGAAATCCATTTCAACATCCACACAACACATGACAATAAAAATCAAAATGAACACATAACACAACCCTGATTAGACAATCATGTAAATACAACCATTATATCATGATATTATTTTTTAACAGGAACTGAGTCACACACATAGTTTAAAAAAATTTACAACATAACATGTCATCTTATAACTATTTCTCCCTCTTTATACAGATGAATATTCTAGAGACATCATTTGTAATGGTAAATGGATCATTTTTTAAATCAATAATATTGTTGTATCACATCATCAATAAAAATAAAGAACAATAATACTAAAAAGTGATCATGGTATTTTGAATGAATCTACCTATCATGATCATATGCACTCTTATTTCGATCCATCATTACAACAAATAAAATAATATAGGGGTTGGTTTATCTCTATAAAATTTTCTCTCTGTTATATTGGATCAATACTTGTCACTGTAAATTTTTTTATCAAACTAAATATCCAACTCTTCTCATCTAAGGACAGATGATTCATCATGAAAATTTCGAAGAAGGTGAGACATGTTAAATAAATCATGGATCCTTCCAAACTATAGTGGAAGGAAAAAATTAAAACCAGACCACTCCAAAATGATATAATACTTCAAAATTGACAGTGATATAGGGAGAATCATTATTTACCATTACAAAATAATATATCTGATGATGAGTAAATAAATTAAGAAAACATGGTCAATATCATCAAACTATAAGGTATTATCCTCTAGTAGCCTTAATATCATTTTTTACATGTTTCGTCATTAATATATCAATAAATTTCAAAACATTTACTAATATTCTCATCACCATATCAGGATCAGGAACTAGTGATTCTCCATTCTCACCAATGTATAATTGAGAATAAAGAATCCTCTTATATAAATGCTCATAAGTGGTTATTCAGATTGTTGAGTGGTATATGTTTTTCTAAGATAACACATCCAATGTTTATGTTATTTCCCAACATCATACAAAATCATGGATTCAGAATCATGACCTATCCTCCGGTGTCGATGTTGTTCACTAATCTTAAACATCAAAATAATAGTGAAAATTAGTGGTTAGTTTTAAATAAGTGAATAATAATTTTTCAATACTTACCAATATCGTGATGTAAAATGATCAGCATAGACTATGAAAATGGACCGAAAAAAATATATGCAACTTCAAAAACACATCCATATATCTCCCTTTAAAATTATCTAATCTAACCAACTCCAATATTTAAAAGTAGTGATTTAAATTATTCAGTTGATCCATTATTACTTAGGTATATTCCTTTTATTCCTTATAATTTTTTATTCATTTAAAAATGACTTTTTACAATTCACTGCACATCAAATTGTTAACATCAACGGTATAAACAGTGAAATGGACAACATTTTTTATTCAACTGTTGGAAGACCACACCTAGATCCATAAATTCATCCACCACTCATTTTAGCATAGGCATAACTAATATCATATTCAACACATAAGGATTAAATTATATATTCCAGGGGGAATTAATAAATGATAGAAGTAAAAATAATGAATGATTATTAAAAAAATAACCAATTCGATGAATAAAAAACCTTAGAAAAACATATAATTATTATTTTACTCTAACTATCCCTCTAGGGAATTACAACGGGGAATAATTTTTTGTGTAACCACATCCTCAAATTATCCTCACATTGACTACACCACCCATTACATCAAAAAACCCCACCCCAAAATATGAAATATATTCCCATAAAAATATAATTTTGAATCATCTACATACATATATCCATGCCCTCTATGATTCGCGAAGAGTCCCTAGACTCTTGAAAAATATCGATTAACTTATACCTACGCAATCAACTAGCTGCAAAATTTCCCCTATTTGAGTTATAGGATATTTCAAGTTCATAGTCTTGGAGAATCTCCATCCACCTACATTGACATAGACTGAGTTCATGCTGAAATACTATATAGCATAGTGTTTTTTGATAATTAAAAAGCACAAACTATTTTATGATTAGGTACTGATGCCATAACATCAAAATAACATAACAGATTATAGACCTATACGATAATTAGAACATTTATACTCATTAAGGAATATAAATCTTGACCCATGAGAAATAAACACCTCCTCATCCATCAAGACATACCCCATTGCAAGATGGGAAACATCACATAATACATAAAATGTCACAGGTTTCTTGTGAGTTTTAAGAACCGAGGAACTAATCAATCTCCATTCTTGTAGTAAAACACCAAATGATAGTTATTAGTATTTTAAAAATAATTTTCTAATCTAGTTAGGATTTTGAAATGTGCAATGATACATTAGAAATATAAAATAAAACCTTAGAAATAGACCATGATAAATAGGAAAGGACAAACCTATACCACATTCTTGTGTGATTCCCAAGAAAGAACATACCAAATATTTAATGGGTTAAACATGAAATCAAACTAGAAAATTTCCTTCTAGAAATAATACATCTCCTGAGTCAAGAAAATCACATATAAATAACTACATGGATCCATTATCATCATAAAAACATCATGGTAACTCTATTATGTTCATCATGATCATCCATTGACTTACTGTAGATCAATATTTCAATGTTGAACATGAAAAAAATCTAGTATAAAAAACAATTAACATAGGGATCATGGGACCTATGAATGTTCTATATCATTTGTGAAATAAAAATACATTACCATGTACATGAAGATCACTTACCTTCAACCTAAGGCGTTCTCCAATATATTATCCGCAATCACCATCAATGAGTTATATACATACTACATATCAATCATAAAGAACAAACTAGATCATTGCAATAGGTTAAAAAGTTCATCAATCCTCACATTATTGTAATAATTATTCATAGTCACAAGATTCAACCATTGATATTCTACACTCATCCTCATTCTACCCTCCACCTTCTTAGGAAAAAATTTGGATCCCCACAAAAGGAAAAACAAGGAATGATCAAATTATTCTACATGAGATCATCTATATGAATGATATATTGCAAATAATTAGAGGGTTTCATTTGGAATAGTTATATTAATATCATTGAGATTATCAGTGGAAACGCTACCCCGAATTTGACATTAAAAAAAGGGTTTAGATTTATAACCTCCCTAGGAAAGACATCCAGAAATAGCTCAACATCTCTTGGATCCTCTAACGTACAGATTAAAACTAATCTAACTAATTATTTTACTATCAAGGAAAAACATTTCTCCACATTTATTCAACCCATATTAGGGCCCTATTCTTCTATGGAAAATATAGATTTCTCTTCCACATTCATGTTTGTGAACTTACTCTAGATGGACTTAGTAACTAAACACATATAATAAAATGAGTCAATGTAAAGGATAATATTATATAGGTATATCTTTAAGAACCAAGGATCTCCACCTAACTAATCCATCCGTACCATTTTTCCATACAATAGACACAAAAAATATAATTTGGTGTATCATCCCACTAAAATAGACAAATCACGGGGAAGGAGCTGTCTATCTATATCTAGTCCTAATGAATAGACTTGGGAGGGAGAAGAAAATGAGTGTTTGGATCCAAAATAAAAAATGGGTAAAACAACTATATGTGATAAACAAATCGTTCCCTTGATGACCAATATTAACTATGTTGATGTAACCTCCATATAATTCATCCATCCACACTATAATTCCCTATATTTATAATATTGGCCACCATCAAGGCTACTTTTAGGCCGGGGTCTTAGAATATGGGGAACATCCTATGTTCATCCTATAACTTTCTCATCATCCTGTCTCATGAATGCATTGTCCTAATTCCCATACTAGAAGAATGGTCCGGTCATTAGATTCTGCTAATGATGATATTTAATGTCACCACCAATACCCTATAAAGCTCCCAATACCCATTGAGAACTAAATATGGTGATGACCATACATGCAAAAAATTTACCACACTTTTATTAATCTCATTGGGATAAAATGTAATTTATTTTATAGATAATATATTAAACAATGATCTTAATTTTGACACATAACTAGTCAAAAAAAAGGCCCTACCACCTGAGACCTACAACTAAAACCCCTATGCATTATGGTTACCAATAATTTTCCCTCTCAATGTAACCCTCATCATCAGTCAATGTGTGTCATATCAACAAAATTTTTATTCCTAAAAAATATCTTAGTAGTTTAATGGTGTAATTGAATACTATATAGCTAGGTGTAATGCCTCCCCAAGATGCCAAAAAAAAGATTCCTCGTCTGAAAAGGTTTCTGGGATGAAATGAAAAATTTCATTGAACTCAATATTAAGAACTTGTATCAAAACTCCTGTATGTTTGAATATATACATCAACATCATCCAACCCCCTAATGTAAAATTTTCACTACCATAGTGTTAGACACCTCCTCTAACTAGTGCTCTATTTTTTTGGAAATAGTTGAAATGGTTATAATTCTCTAGTTTTTTACTGAATATAAAAAAATAACCACTTCCACTGATCATAATCCTACGTTATATCATCCATATTTGTGGTTAACTGGGATGGAATACTAATACTCAACATCCTATTCATGATATGGAAAATTTATAGGATACATACCCTAAATGAAAACAATAATTTACTAATGTTGGTAGTATAATATATTCATAATTATTATTAATTTAATATATATTTAATCCCTTAGATAATCTAATTATAATTATAACACATACAATATTTATTCATGTACCTCTCTTAAGTATATACCCTACAAGAACAACCACCTCACACAGACATTAGGTAATCTCAGAGTCAGTACATTAGATTGCATGTGACCTAAATTCTCATATCCTATATGGTCACCATCGCCAATGTAAGTCACCAAGATTAACTAGAACTATTTCCCAACCATCCCACACAATCCACATATTTCTAATCATGAAACCCAAACTAATAAATCATCATACCCCCTATAACACTGTATTCCAACCCCCTCCATCCAAAGGTACCCCTCAAAGGCCAATGGTGAAGGAAGATATATGATGACCCATGTTGACCTTACTTAGTAATCCCCATTTTGAACAACAGAACTAAGGATTTAAAATAATAAAATATAGAAGGCATTAACCACTATTGATAAACTGGGTTCAGATGATATGATTCCAATCACTATGTTACTACTTCAAATTTATAATGTGTAAACCCAAAACCATAACACAATGAATGCATAGATTAAAAAAAATAATGTGTATAAAAATAAATACCATTATAATCCTAAGGTAGAGACTCAACACCAACTCCATATTACATTTTAGCTATGTCTACCACAATCCCAATAGTTTTAATTGACTCCTAAAAATGAGTTTTAATACATTAGAATGACCTTAAAATGTATACTGAGTAGAATTATAACCAATGTTTCTCATGTAAATGTGAAAATGGAAAACAATTTCATGTAAATAAAAATTGTTTAACCAACACACACCTAAAAAGGCCATCTAGCCATTCTCATCATCAACATGAAACACTCACTAAATAATAATTCTCATATAGTAGAAATTATTGATAAAAAAGGATAACCTCACGTAAATTAACTATTGATTTTCTTATATCATTCCTTAATGTAGTACGAACTAGAAATCCCACCCCATCCATAGATACACTCCTAAATATATCATGTCAGAAATATCATACGAGTAACCCCACAAGAGAGTGTACACTTAACCTCACGTAGATAAATTATGGATTACACAAATTACAAAGAAACCCTAATGAAAATGGTCATTAAATACACATTTTAACATAACCAAATCCATATATGTTTTATATTAGGGTATCTTGGAAATGATACACACCAACTATATCATTTAGTCCTTCCTTTAACATCCCCTATTATGAATTTCCTTAAAAATATCATCGTCCTAGTCATATGTTATCAAGGTCTATAAGAAACCACAACCCATTTTTAATAAACACTCTTGAAATATAGATTTACTGTGCTTTTGAATCCATATATTCATACTCACAATCGCGGGTATTTAAAAAATTTAGCACAAAAACATTTGGGTGTTATAACATCGTTCATGGAAATAGAGGTCTCTATATATAAATATCAATGAAAATAAAATATATAATACTGACACACATGATCCCATCTTATATGATTATAAAGAGCCCTCCAACATGACACACAACATTTCTGAAAGTCCTAACAACCAATTCACATAAACTTCCAAACTAAATTCATTACAAAAAAACATAATCTATAACCACTTACCACATTATATCATTGTTTATAAAATTAATCCATTTCTATATTTTTAAATTACCAACCATCCCCCTTTATCAAGGACATTAATTTCATGTTTGATAAAAATCACACAAACCCCACTATGCACTATATGTATAGAGTTCAAAAAATATTCTAGTAAATCCCATTAAAATATAATTTGTTAGAATCATTATAACATTTTTTTTCAATAGGCATAATAAAAATATTATGAATACTGCACCACCCTCAGATAAAAAACGCCACATCTCTTCCACCACATATCATAACCACTACGCATAAATAAACTCCACATCTCATCCATCACACATAACAACCACTACACATAAAAATATATAAACATCAAAACCATTCCCCAAATAAAAATCTCCCCTCATTAAAAATATAGTTTTCATTAAAATTACATCATCACAATTTACTATTTTTAGGGTATTCTAATAGAAAATGAAGATTACTTTGGAAAAAAATGAATTTTGACATATTTAAATTACCAAAAAATGATGATTTCAATTGATTTAACACAATAATACAAAATTATATATATAACTAAAATTAGAAAAACGAAATGTACCCAAAAACATATAGGTAAAATAATAAGATCCTATAAAGATCATGCCACTTATCCCCTCACATTAAATTTAAATTACATTATTTTATTATCATTATTATCCATGTTCATAACATTATCTAGAACAATAATATATTAATGATACCCAAAAATATATTTCTAAATGGATATAATGATAATGTTTTCCCTACATAGATTCAGTCTTCAATTAGAAATGAATAAATAAAATGGATCAACCACCCACGATCTCAGTGATATCACCACCAGGACCCATTTATTGAATCCACTATAAAAAAAACTAAATCAGTAGACATTATTTATCCTCATGATATCTAGATATCATATAATTGGAGTAATGGAGTAGAAGGATATAGGGTAGCCTAGATTCAACTTAATATAACTTGAAGGACCAAAATTGATCTAGGTAGTTCAAAACACCAATGGGGGTGACTAGAAAATGGATGGATGTGAATGGGTTTTTTAAGAGTCAAGTGATGAAATAAAACTAGACACAAAGGGGTTTTTTTGTATTTATTAACAATAAATGGTGGTCCCTACCAAGGATTTGTTAATAGATTGCCTAATTAATATGGGTTTGGTCATATACTGATCTAAATCAATCAAACGAGATCATCTTATGCTACTAATTTTTAAAGTTAGATTTTAAATATACCACATTCTATACAAAAGTGTTTTATACTAAAATGTGGTTCATCAATTTTTTTCAATTATAAATTGAAACACCATAAGAACCATCGCCTACCTATTTTACACTGACAATGCCAAACTCTATATCAGGGTGAGTCTCTCATCCACGTTTCATACATGCTCTAAATTGAAGAATTATGCCTATATCAACACCATCCTCTTATTGCTTCCACAACCCTTTAGTAATTTCACAGTAAACCATTCCAACAAAACAAGTACAAATCCTTCCCTTGGTAATGATCACACATCCTATTTTCTATATTATCACACCCACACCGTAACTGTCACAAAAAATATAATGATGTTTCATAAGCATTAATAACCCCCAAAAATGCCAAAACCACCAAATCAGTCATCTAAATCACCTCCATACTCTCCCATAACATATATAAGACATTGAAAAAACATATATTTAATGTCATGATGGTTTTTTACATTACATATTCTATGATTTTAATTATTAATATATTATCAATACATAGAATTCAAATGTCTCAAAAATTCTAAAAATTTCAGTGATAAAAAAATATAATTACCTCCTATATTTAATGGTACATATATTAAATATCGATACATAAGGAATCTACCTCACCCATTTAATTATATTCCATTTATTCCCAATTTGGATGACTAAAAACATTATTATTATAATTATCAACTCCATATACTATCAAATAACCTTTGTATTCATCCCATTATATAATATGAAAAAAATATTCCATCCATCAAGGATAAAGACCATCTATGTCACAGTGGATGAAACTGTATCTTGTAAATAAATATTTATATTTTACATTAATTTTATGATTTTATAAAAAATAAATTCAAAAAATAGTAGGTTATTCCTAATAATAACATTAGATACTTCAATTTGTTACTAATTTGGGTAAATCAACTATTTTTTAATCTCTATTTCCTATTATTCATATTTATCATGGGGAATTAATCAGAAATGAAAATTAGAAAATAATATTTCTCTTAAATGATATTATTTTTTCAAAAAACTTTTTATCATCTAGTAATATATCTAATCGATAATAAATTTCATGAGGGCATACATTCTATTCCCGAATCTACAAGTTATATAAAATTTTTTCATTTAAAATAATCATAAATGATTTTATTATTAATTCGTTATAAAATATTAGTAAAAAAATAATTCTATAAAGTCAAATAGAAGTAAAGAAGGTTCATTTTTCTATGAGTTACTAAAAAATTTTATATAGTATCTTCTTCAAGAAACACATAATTATATTTTTTATATCTCTTCAACATCTTCTTTAAATTATAATAAATTACAATAATAAATTAAAATTCCACTATATAATATAAAACAAGATAATCATAACTAGTAAATATCTTTTATATAAGATAAGAAACATTAGAAATTTAATTTAAAAAATAAAATTAATGTTGGATGAAATATATTATATTTAATCCATGAAATATTATGAATAAATTTGAGGTATTATTTCATTATAGACTCTAATAATTAATTTCATATAATCTGACCAATGCACCTAAAAATATTTAAGGGTTTTACATTAACTCAACTATGAAATTACATGACACTCTTAAAACATATTTTATTTGGTCATATTATGGTAAAATTATCATCAAATTCAACTACTAACTCTTAAACTTTCACACAAGAATGATTTTTTTGTTAAATGTGTCCACCCATGCCAAACGAAATTATTTTTGTTGCATTTTTATATAGAAGAAGTGTCATGAATATTAGGCAGACCAAATGTAAGAATTTTGGACCAGACAAAATTTCATCATAAATAAATTAAATTTATTGAATTCTGTTAAATATAATATGTATATATTTATGAATATAAACACATATAAAACTTTTTATATAACTCTGTCTTAATTTAATATGGTTAAATAGTTCAATTTTTATATAATTAAACTAAAAAAATTGAAATTTGAATAAATTTAATTGATCTATTAGAATTATATATCAGACATCTCATGAGACAACAAAACGTACAAAAAATATATTGTCTAAAACAAATGAGATAAATAAATATGTCATAAAATTATGAATATGAATAAATATTAATTCAAAATCAATGAAGTCATTATATAAAATAGAATATATTTTATTTGGCTGAAATGAATATATACATATACATATATTGAACTAAAAATTAATAAAGAGTTGTAACAGTATGAATTATTTATGAAAATATTAAATATATATTCTCATGTATTATTAATAAATTATAAGACTATTTTCTCATATAACATTTACATAATCATTTTAATTTCGTGAATTTACTCCTTACTTTTTCATAAATACCATTATATAATTTTATGTAAATTGAGGAATGTCATATTACATTAAAGTATCAAATATGTTCTCAAAATATAAATGTATTTTAATCCTTAAAAAATCATAGGACAGTGATCAATTTTTTGAAATAAAATATTTAAATGACCATCTCATATAAAATTAATTGATTGATAATTTCTCAAAACAATGGAATCTCATAAAATCAAAATGAAAAAACCAAAAAAAAATATGTTTTGTATTATATTTATTATAAATTGTATTAAAAATAAAAAACTATTTATGATATTCGATTTTATTAATTAAATGTATTTCAAAAATACCAAAAATAATGAAATTTATAATGAAATTTAGTTTTCATCTTTTTCTATTAAAATATTCATTACGTCAATGTATCCAATCACACTAATAACTATAAAATAAATCATGTTATTATATATATATATATATATAAATTACACTTCCATCAATCCCTTAACTAAACCATGTGGGAAGATTAGCACATGTTCCACTACAAACAATTCAATGTTTTTATTCAATTTTGATGAATTTGTACAAACAATATCCTTATACATTAACTTTTTTATCATTTATCAACCAAACAACTATATTTTTGTGATACCAAATATTTATTCCTGAAATATATTACAATATATAAGGTAAATACTATCTAATTGTTTTAGATAGATACATTTCCATAAATCATAAATTGTTGTTCACATCTGACCACATGACACATAGATAATAATTTATTTGAACCATAAGTCACACCATATACAATGATGTACCTCATACTCTTGTATCTGGTACCCAGTTCATCTCAAAAAGCTCTAGAATCATATATTTCGTCCAAATAATCCTTAAATATCTTCATAACCAACATGAACATTTTTTTCATTATAATATTGTTATAAAAAATAAATTTTTTTGAAAATAATAACTGAATTGAATATTGTTCATTTATGGAATTTCATATAATTTCACCTAAAACATATACTCATGATTCATATTTATTTATTAATAAAATTATGAATTATTTATTTTATAAATTAATTTATTTTTAAATTTCATGTTTTTTATTTGTTTTTTGAAGCATATGACATGCGGGGATATGGAATTATATATATCTAAACATAATAATATTGTTTTTAATCTCTAAAATACAATATAAAGATAGAATATTGGTGATTAGTCAGCCTAATATTATAATAACCTAATATGTAGAGGTGAACAATTTAGAATTATTTAATTCCAAATTAAATTCATTACAACATTTTATACCTTATATTTAAAATTATTTATAACATTTTTTACCTTTTATAATTATATGTGCACTATTGATGCCTGCCAAATGACCTTAGATACACCCATATTGGATGAAATACCTGAATATGGGTATAATTTTCTCCACAAATAGAAGGAAAACAAATGTTGCTAAAACCACACAGATCATCTAAACCTCCATAAAATCTGTGATCACATGTCCACTACACGGTCATGAATATGGTAATGCATGTCACCTAACCTGTATAAGATATTTAATAACCCATTTAATGTGTACTTTTGCGTTCATAATGGAGTCCAAATCACTCACTAATTACTCATACATAGCTATATAATGTTCCCTAAGTCATGCGGCTTGTCTTTTGACACATCCAAGATATCCACCAAAATATCCTTTTACAATAATAAGGTCAAATATTAAAAATGGTTGATCCTTTAATGGTTGTATACATCAGTAAATATTCCCATGAAGTATAAGATACACTACAGAAGCCATGGAAACATGTCTTCCTTGTCACACAATATCCCACTACCAAATCTTCTTCACCACAAGAAGGGATTAAGACATGACCATGAGGTCATGTGATCCGCATATGGATCAAAATGAAATAAAAGTAATTGTCCATGATAATGCATGAACATCACCACAAGACCATCTATTGGTCATTTTATGAACAACTAATATGGATAGTTATTTTCATCGAAAACACTCATTTGATGTCAGGTATCCCCAAAACATTTTTAAAAAGTTAATAAAAAAAGGAAATTATGGGATATTCTTATTTGGAGAAGATACATTGATCACCATTGATCATTAGAATCCACATGAAAAGCCAACATGAAATTAAGAAAACCCTTCTTTATGACTACATGATCTGGTGAGGACCATAAGACAAGAAACATTCATTTCACAGAAGGTCCCCCCAAGTCAATTATGTTCACATGAAGAATTTTCATTATGAATCCAGATCATGATAAATCAATTGGTTTTATCCGCCTAGATTTAGTAAATCCATTGAAATATTTTCAATATTATAAAATAAACCATTTATAGGTAAAAAAACCAATAAATGGTGTGTTTATCGGATGGTCTTGTGTTCAATAAAATTCATGTGACACCCCTTGAATGAATATAGGATGGATCGAGAAAATATTGTGACAGCAAATACCTCTGCTAAATTTATTCAATAATTATGTTATAAATTACACGAAAATTTTCATATTAATGGTGTGGAGAGGCCTATAAATCCACCACCTTCCATGAAAAAATTAAACTTCCAAGATCTCACACAAGTTCACCCAACCATTTTAGTGGAATTATTGAAGATGTAAATCCCATGACCATAAATTATTTCACCATGTAAACATATAAATAACATCCCATGTGATCATAGATAATGCATAGGCTCATTGTGTGATAACATATATTCATGTGAAGGACCTCTGGGTCAATGACTAGTTCATGTGAAGGATATCCTACATGCCAGTTAGAACTCATGAAACATAAACAAGATAAAGCGATGAACAAATCTATGGAACCAATGTAATAAAATC
The DNA here is from genome assembly GCA_963277665.1 of Viscum album. Classification (NCBI taxonomy): domain Eukaryota; kingdom Viridiplantae; phylum Streptophyta; class Magnoliopsida; order Santalales; family Viscaceae; genus Viscum; species Viscum album. The sequence continues at coordinate 1,700,739,453 of OY728163.1, read as the reverse complement.
TAGAATTTTATATAAAGGATGAGAGAGTAATGTTAATGTAATATAATATGATACACATGAAATTATTCTGAACATCCCTGGTCATGTGATTACACCAGAAATGTTTTCTAGATCCTGTGTTTACTACCATATAATGCAATTCAGGTCATGCATCATCCTATGGATATGAATAAAAAAAGTCATATAAACCCCTAAGAATTCCAACAATGTGTCATGAACCCCATTTATATTGTCATATAGACATTGATATACCCTCTGTAGAAGTCTCAAAAAACATATTTAAACACCATTGTACATCCCCTAGGATTCAAAATAGTTCCAATTTGGGTGAAATGTATCTTGCATGATGTTATAGATAGTTATGCTAGATCATGCATCACCTTCCAAACATGTCATCAGGGATCATGCAACTCCCTCCATGTATGTTAGCCTAGATCTTTTTAATCCCTCCAACTGTGTCATTTAGATATCATTTTATGAACTCCTAGACATGTATGTCTAGTCTATTGATGTCCCCTATAAAACCAACCCTTGATCATGCAACAAACCACAGAAAATACATCCAGGTTATGCGACATACCTTGTAAAAACTAAATGGGTTATGTGACTAAATTTGGACATGTCCCCATTCATCCAGACATGAGTAGACATGCTTTAACAAGTCAAGTTAGAAATTGTTGGTATGTTAAAATGATAATAAAGATGGATAGAATTATAAGAATGTCAAGTTATATAAGAATCATATGACATGATAACAATGTTCAACCATCATATTAGGGTAGCCTTAGTGTGTAATCCCTAATATGTGGAATAATATGATTTGTACTGCAAATTAAGGAAGCCTCAAAATCCAAGAACGGATTAATCCAAACTATGGTGGCTCTGATTCCTTCATTATATAAGATAAATAGGACACACCTTCAAAGGGATCAAGCTCCGGATTAATCATCCCAAGAGTTACCCAAGTACATAAGTTGGAAATACATATGCAATGAGACTGATTATATACTAACCCTTTATTCTCAAACTAATCATGGACTATATGGTATTATGGGCATGAAGTGGTCATATCATTCACATTATGGATCTCCATAACGTTAAGGAATCCAACGTAGTATACTCTCCAAGATTTCCAAAATCCACAACGATAACCATAATGTCTCTAACCATGATCACTTATCATATCTGGTTAACATTATAAGTTGAAACAAGTCTAGGATATCATTGATTCCATTCATAACCAATATATGTATGATGCTTTCCAAATTTTCGAGCAAAAATAAGCATCCTCATAGGTTTAAGTTCCATCATGTCACTGAAATTTCAACCATCATGATCCATTCGTTTCTATGTGTTGGTCATCCTACCTCATCAATCCATGGATTGAGTGGTCAACTGAAATACAATAACTAGGATTCATTCAATAAATATTATACATAGGATGCCTAATTGAGCCTCCATATCTATTATCTAGTTCTTAGGCACCCACACCATCTTCCTTTCCAAATGATATTAAAATAAACATGTTTAGTGAAGAATATAGGTTTTTATTCTTGGTATAAAAGATAATACGTAGGACACATCATAGCGGTTCAGTCCTATCCTTGGAATATTAATCATCTCCCATCATGATATTAATTCCAATAATTTCTTTGATTTGGATTCAAAATATTAATATCTACCCAATAATGGGAAATCGATGAATAACCCCAGATCAATGTAGTTGGATCCACTAATATGATTCCCTTGTTCATTTAAAAGGTTATAACAAATGATCATTTTACTGTAAATGATCCTATATGAGGATAATAAAGATACTATTTACCATTTAATATTCCTAATAGATAGTCCTCGAGTTGGAAAATATCCCCCCCCTTAAAGGGTCTAATGAGATCAACCTAACATCATATTGACCAATTTCAGATCTTCGGTGCCATTGGGTATAAAACCCTTATTGAATTCCTTCCATTAAAAAGAAGTATAATACCTACATATAGGTGTTGTAACTATTGGAGTTTATATATAGAATATATATAAATGGTTTACATAATTAAAATGATTATGCATACCTCAATCCCCCTAAAATCAACCAAAATGTTGACGATTAGTAGAATGTAATATTTTGTAGAAAAAACTATAATGGTGGAATCCAAATCTCCATAAAAATTATATATAAGATAGAATTACCATTCCTCATCAAAAAAAATTTCATGTCATAAGGGTGCACTAATACCATGTCATTCTCTAGATTAAACAATAATGGTGAATCCTATGTTATTCTAACAAATGAATGAATGATTAGTTTAACATGTGCCATAGCATGTTGTTTTCATATCATGAAAACATGGAAAATATAAAATGAATATTAAAGATAATACTATAATTATGGGGTTCTCATAAAATATTTCCACCCATGATTTTACAAGTACATGTGAGAAAAATTTCCAGATCAGGAATGAAAGGATAATTGTGATACCCATGCATATCTGTTTGAGCGCATATCATGCCTTATATGGAGTAATGATATTTATACATGTTCCTTATAATTTTCATGACCATAAATACTATTATCAAGAAAAAAACCTTGATCTGACATGTCTTCATTAAGTTATAGATCTCTAAAATATATTCTGATGGTAACACCTGTTTTCCACAGAATTAACTCACTCACCCATACTTTATAGCATAATGTGTTAAATATAATTTTATGGTTATACCATATACTTGGTATAATCACGAAATTTTAGGTTTCAAATAAGGGTTATCAAACACTAAAACCAATGATCCTTCATAATCGAATGAATGCTATAGTAAATGTACTGCCACCTGTCTCCACCACCAATCACATTAGGATCATATCATCATTGCATGAAAATCACCACCTTCATTAACTGATGAATGTGGAACATGGGGTCAACGTTAGATCCATTATAGTTTAGGGGACATCATTGAGGGGTCCTATGATCCTATATCACTATATTAATCCATCCATTCCCCTCTAGTCAGAAACTTAGGTTCCCACCATACACATTACCACCTCTGTTTCCCATGCACATGATATGAGGAATAAATATCTATAGTGGATGAATCTAAATAATCAAGAGTGGAATTATGAACCCACTACCCTCAATGATTTTATCAAGTATATATTGGATATATCCAATGAGTATGATCATCTCCATACTCATTTAGATGATGTGTGATGGCATATAATAGTTGTAGTCATGCAAGATGAACATATTCCAACCCCCATGAATAAATCCCATCAACATATTATGGTGGAACATGGAGGAAAGAAGTAGGATCATATCACTACATTAATTGAATTTATATAGAAATATATAGTAGATATATTTAATGATTAGGCTTAAATTTCTATATAAATAATTCTAAAGTGTAATTACATTGTAGAAATAAATGATGAACACCAATGGAATATTCTATCACTATTATAGATATAAGGATATTGTAATTTTCTTATCCCTACAACTTGGGAAACACAACACCATGATTAATATAAAAAATTGGGTTGTACATATAATGGAACCTTTTATTCTCTTATTCTATAGGATTATTAGAATATTCTGTTAAAGGAAGAGTCATCAGTCCAATCTCATATCATCATTCCAATCAGGGATCTCCATTTTAGGGAATCACATGCCTCAGAATAGAGACACATTCCTATTGAAAAATAAATGAGACATATTATGAAGGCCTAGGATCAGGCTCATATCTATGTTCTGGTCAGGGATCACCGGGTGATAATTCAAATGACTCAGCATATGTTCATATTAATATTGAATGAGACTAGTGGAATACTCTAAAACCCAAGAAAGGTATCACATCAAAGATCAATCTAGGGCCCAACATGTGAGAGTGGAAAAATACTTAGGGTAAAACTATATTCATGTAAATGAATATATCATAAATTTCCTAATAGATCATGGAAGAATGGATTATATTCCTACATACATAGATGAATGACCAAATCAGTATCTTACATAGTATATAACATATGAGGCATATATTCATTCTATGATTCTCGAAGTCTATAATAATATTCTGATGGGGAATATAAATTAATATTGGGCTCATAATCCCACTCACACTAGGGATCACAATTTTGATAAACACATTCCTCGGGACATGATCATATTCATGTCTGGAATAATCCATGACATATTACCAAGGGTGAGATGTTAATTGAATCCACATTCTAATTGAGGATCATCAAGTGAGAGTGGAACCTGCCTCAAGGAGGGATAATATTACTTCCAATAATAAAAAATCACTTTGGAATATCTCAACATCTTTTTAGTGAAATTTTCATGTTCCCACAACCCAATATTGTAATCAATAATAGCTGAAACCGCCATACTGTAGGCTCATATCACTCCACATTTGCAAAAGGTAGGTCGGTATATTTCAACCATGACATAAAATAAGGCTCATATCCCTAATATACTCAATGTCAATTTCCATGTGGAAAATTGAGTTGTGTATCTCAAATAATATGGAGTGAGATATATATATATATATATATATATATATATTGGGAGGGATTTAGAAAAACAAACCTCTCCACCATGATTTTTAAACTTTCAACATCTGATTATGAGATCCCATATGATGTAGAAAAGGAGTGCATGCCTTATATATTCCAAGATATGTGGGATAATCATTAGTGATTGATGGATTGAAATATCCGACATACATAATATGAATGTCACCATCTGAACATCAATACACCCTATTATCAACTAGATATTTCCACAATTTTCATAACCTAGATCCCTGGAATGGAGGAGAATGACAAGACCCTATGTACTATTTTTCTCTGAATGGTCAGGAATCTTCACTAAATAATTTATAGAGAATCATCATTCATACATATTTTGGGATGGGTGAATTATAGATCATTTCACATTACTATTTCCATAGAAAAATAAAACCCCTCAAATACAATATCATATAATGTTATATCCTTATGATAAATTAGGAGACCATATAATCTATATTCTAGTAGGACATTAAAATTAAATTAGCCACACATTAAAAGATCCAATACATCATAAATTGAGGGAGAGGACATCCCCTTAAGCATTTAACTAGGCCCCTAAAAGTAAAATACAAAATTTATGACACTAAAGTTAATGGGGGAGACAAACACCATAACTTCCAATAGAAAATGACTCCCATCATTTGATTTCATACCATACAGCTACTACATGATAACAACTAGGACACATCAAAAAGGTTGCAGTCTCAACTACCATAATCGTTATCAACATGCTAACCTGACCCATTGGTCCTCAAGGATATCTACCACCACCTCCACCCCATAGGTCTTCAATTATTGATAGTTTTCAAGGAATATCAGTAGTAGTGGAAAAAACACCAGCCCCCATTTTTTTTGTTGGTGGCCATGTGGGGGGGTGGGTTATCTCTTAATCACCATTATAATATTAACCATCCTATGAGAAGGTCCTAGGGAAATCAACAATTATTTATGATCAAACCCAACCCATAGGGATGGAAGAATCTATACCTAAATGTTCATCCAATGATTTATGAATCCACTAAATAGAAGAATTAAATCCCCAAAAATATGTTCCTTTAGTTCTAAATGTCTCTCCAATTAGCCCTGAGGCCGTAGGGCTGAAAGAATTTTCAAAATAATTGTCACAACTATGGGAATCTATTTTCTCAAGGTTTGGTGGTAAATACTAATGATCAACATCATGTCCATACATCCTACAATATAAACAACATGCTTATTCGAGTCTCGTTTTATATTCGTGACCGAAAAATATATCAATACAATAACTCACCACCTAAGAACATAGGAACATACCGAAAATAGAAGCAAACATATTCGAGTTCATAATCCAAAACAAAAAAATATTACCATTTGTTTTGGGAGAGACACTAATCTAAGTAGTGAAAAATAATCCTTTTACATAAAATATAATTGGGAAAATTAGATTTTCTGTAAAACCTTTGAAAATTTCTTCACAATTAACACAATAGATAATGTTGATAAAAATGAAGTTACAGTTTGGTGAAATGTAGAAAACAAACTATGAGATTCAAATATAGATGATCCCAATGATGATACATGAACCTGGAACTAGAGAAGGATCTAGAATCTAGAAACATTAGATATCAATTTTCAACGTATATGTTGGAACACATCCATGTATTAAGTGAATGGGGAGTCTATGTCCCAATAACCACACATAAGAGTTTAATTTTCGTACATAGTGGAACAAATAAAAAAACAAGAGAATGATATTCAAACACATAGATAAGTCATAATGGAGCTAATTGACGGAAAAATTCCCACCATATATCATCTTCTGAAAGTGATGAATATTATCCCTCCTAGAGTCCATCGTTATGTATGAGCAGCATCAGAGCATCAGACCTACTCCTGATCTATGAAGTTGTCCTACATTAATGATGAAGTTGAAATTATCATGAATTTCTTATATTATATAGAATACATATCTATCTATATCGTAATAATTATGTCGTAAAATTAATTTAAAATCAATAGGATATGAAAAAATAGACACCTCATTAGGCCATTTCAACACCTTGTATATGAGATGTGTTTAAGATAGTTATACCTTCGAAATAGGTTAATGTCATTGAGTCCCTGGGTTCTGTAGTGGATTAAATATAATGTATATGAGAATGTATGGAACATAATAATAATATATACCCCTAATGGGGGGAACATACTTTAACCACCCCCAATTTCGGAATTAAAACATTATCCAACATTGAGGGAATAAGTGACTTGGAATAGAATATCACACACTTCATATCCCGATGTGGTCGGATTATGGGACCATGAGATAAATAATAGGTGACTAAGGTGATGTATTTTATAAAATCTATGGTATGGCCATAATTTTTTATAGTATGATATTTTGCAAGAAGGGATGATCATCCTCATAAATTCCTTTACCATTTCAATTACACACTATGGAATATGATGATTTTTGACTTAATGAACTGCAGGCGATGAAAAAACAAGATCATTTATAACATCATAGAAAAATTTAATGGTAGTTTTTTTATTATAATCCATATATGATGGGAAAAATTTATGAACTTTGTAATGAAAATATTCAAGATGTGTTTCACACAACTTTGATTTGAATGAAATATCATGGATGATTATGTGTATTTTGAGAAATTACACAACAAATGCAAGATGTCATTCACTAGACTTGATAAAAGTATCCACTGATTCTATTAGTATAGGGAAGATTATAGACAAGGAATAATATACCAATGTTACCCTCAAACAAGTAAATTTTCCCACTCAAGCACCAAGGAACGTCTTCGAATACCCATGCATCTCTGATTAAGTGTTAGAAAAAACGAAATATCCCACATCTAGAAGAAAAAATAGATCAGGGTCACCCAAGATTTGAGGAATTGATGAAAAAGTATAATCCTAATGAAATAATAATTTCATAGGATATTTCCTTATAGATATGTATAATTTCCAACTCATGCTTCCACAACATAAGAAGCCCAATTAGTTTAAAAAAAGTGAACATCCCAAATACATCCCTTCAAACAAGAGAATGGGTAACAACATCCATGACTGTTTTTTATTTAATGATATCCACAATACCATAATCTATTAATATAATAGTAATGAAGGATGACTCCTCAAAAGAGGTTAACTATATATCCATCATCCAGTGAGTAGAAGAAAGTTACGGAATAAAATATTTGGCCATCTGTGTATAGAATTTCAACAACTGGATGACTGGAATTTTGGATTGAACTCCGGAAACCATGAGGGAACACATTAAAAAAACCACATATGTTATATTACCTATAAAGGGGATATTAAATGATCATCCCATAGTTAAATGTGACCATAAAATAAAGTAAAGGAATAAATTGGGAGAGTGGCATTCTATTCTAATGCAATCTCTTAGGCTAGAAGATATTTTCTCCCTAACATCCAAAGAAGATGAGCCGACCCACAAAAAACCTGATTATAATGAATTACAAAGCATGGGTTTTCTTAAAAATTGTACACTTATAATAACTCTTATCTATTGATGTATATTTATACATGTATAAGTTCAAATCACCTATTCAAGGAATAGAAGGCCGCATACACAAGAACTGATGAATCACTGGACAACATGGATGTGGTCAAACCCAATATTATTCCAATATTCCCATGGATGACAAATATTAATTCAAAAACCAGGGAAATGTGCTCTAGATGTAATGAAACATACTTTACATACATTGTTAATACTTCAAAATTGAAGTACACTTATTAAAACATATAACAAAACCATGGAAGGACCGTATAGGTATAGTGTCTTTAGAAATTGGGAAACATAAACAACTTGTTCATAAAGCGTCTACACTATCTCCAATTTATTTCATCATATCTATAGTCCCTTTTGGAATATATTACTTAATAAACTTCTTCCTGACCTGGGGAAGGAAAACATACAAAAGGGTGAGCTCAAATGCTCACTAAGGGTAAACAAAAGAAATATCAATAACATCATATTCATACGGACATAACATTTTGAAAATCTTACCCTGCAAAAGAGATCATAAGATCATATCATGGGATAAATCATGGTAGTGAAATGTAATCACAATAATCATAACTCAAAACATGAATCTTTTTGGCATACACACATAATCATAGAAAATCATTTCTTATTAGTGAAGACTCATTTCCAAGACTATCTTAGTGGACAAAGTCCATTTCTGAACCGAGTTCATTCCTCGTTTCAATCCGGTTTCACTGAACCAGTTTAACCTATCGTTCCAGCCATGTCTATCTCATGAGATATAAAATCTTTTCCCATTTTATTGGAGGGAGATATAGGTCCCACCCATCGCATAATGATACCATTCTTATGTGTTCACAAAATCATAAATCATACATCATTGCATAACCCATGTAATAAAAATGGAAATATTAAACATCATGCCATCATAACATAATCCATATAAGATAAAAGGAAATCATAAAAATAATTCCATCATAACATAATGAAATCAATGTAAAAATAGTGATACAATCATAACCCTGTATTATCATATATGGAAAATAATTTTGATAAAACACTTGAACTCCATTCTTGAGGAAAATATCCTTTCTACCTCAAAAACATTTTTCCTTTCCTAAAATGTCATAAAATATTAAACTAAAAGATATTGATTAAAAATATATGTAAAAACATGTAAATGATGCTTCTTGGAAATAATGTTTTTAGAAATACATTCATGCCTTATAAGTTAAAAAAACATTCTTCTCATACTTTTTCCAGAAAAGTCAAAAAGTACCTCGTACGAAAAACGACAAATGATTCCTTTCATATCTTTTACTAAAAACTAACTGAATGGTAAAATTGGATATAAACTATTTTATAATTATATAAATATTACATATTAAGGAAACATGTAGGTGGTTGATAAATATTCCCCAGTAAATTCTGAAGTATAATCAATCTCGGATAAAAATTGTGATTGCGAGATTTTCCCTTACCTTAGGTCCGATTTGCTTCGTAAGTGTCTGCACCTCCTGTATAATTATATAAGTAATGTAATTGACTTATTACAGAGTCATAATCATTGTTATGATATCATATATGGTCATATTCTTAGCTTCTTATTAGTAATATATCATTACTACTTGTTATTCAGGTGTTTATTGCTTTTTGTTCATATGCGTGTTTTGTCGAATAAATTATTATTCATCATTTTGGGTTATAGATACATCATTTACAGAATGGTATTAGTGTAATATATATATTATTCATTCATTCAATTCATTTATATAATCATTATTCAATTAAGATCATGTATAACGAGTCACATCACATCATGGAGAAGGTATTCTGTACGTACGCACGAGCGATGATATCGTTCCCATGATCGTGAAATTGTAATGGAGTATATGTATACTATTTCCGAATCAATATCAATTTACAATAATAATTTATAGTTATTATTTAAACCATTATACCCCTCCAAGTATGGTGGTGGTGGAAAATAGATTACACCACGGCGTGGATACGATATTCCATACGTACGCACGCGCATTGATTTCATTTTCCGTAGGATGGATATATGTTGAAATAGGGTTGTTTCATACTTATAATAACATATAAGTATTTTAGTGATACTTATGTTATTAATTCATAATGAAACAACTAATGAAGAAGAAGTGGAAGAAGAAATAAAGTTCAAAGAATCAATAACGGACATTGCCTCTTCTTTGAAGCGCCTCTTTGAGATCTCCTTTTAGGGCACTAAAATTGGTCTTTGAAGAAGACCAGGACCTAGAGGATGTTTCTAGGGATGTGGAGAAGAGACTTTGGCAAGGTTTGGCCGAGCATTAAGGCTCAATGTGGTGTGAGGAAGAGAGGGAGGAGGTTCCCTTTTATAAGGGAGGAGAGGGGCACCTTTGGAAAAACTAAAAATATTATTTTATTATAAAGTCATATTCGGTTTTAAATAGATCCAAATTGATTTATTTCAAAGCTAAGGTGGGGATGTGTCTAAATACACTCATCCAATAGAATTTTGATAAGTTTAGTTTCCTATTTTAACCTTATCACTTAGATTTAACTTTAAGTTAAATAATTTTACTTTTACTGTGTCTTCTTGTGTTCTTACACGATAAGGTTAATACACATACTATAACAAGCCAAAAGAACCCCAAGTTGTTTATTATTAATATATATATCCTTATCAAAGTAATTTTTCCGAACCTTATATTTTTAGGAATATAATAACAAATAATAATATAATATTTTTTTAAAAAACTATTTTTTGTCGATTTTGACACTATTTAGTAATTGAATTTTTTGAAAATCATAACAGAATTATTAATTCTAAAGAAGTTAATTAAATCAATAATAAAATGTCTTATTAACCTATAAATTTAGTGTAATTCATAAAAAGTCTGAAATTACATTTACTTGGTATTTATAACATTAATTATGTCAATATTTCATTAATAAGATAATTACTACATCATCATTGTGTCATAAATAAATTAAATTATTTAATGTATAAAAATTACAAATAAAATACCATTATATAGGAAATCTTTTTATATTTGTAATGAATATTTATAGTCGAATTTATCTCATGAATAACCCTATATTAGAAATTATTTATTTATTAAACATTGATTTTAACTATTTTAACCCTTCTTTAAATAAATTAATAATAAATGTCCTAATACAATCCAAGTGGGCCTAAATGGCCATATTTTATTCCTAAGGTTGCTTTTTGTCGAATTACACTAATCCAATAGAATTATGACACGTGTTAGGGTAATAATAATATCATTTTTACCCTTAATTACCCTATTTACTTTTAACCGTGGCAAATAAAAGTAAAAAGTTACTATTCACCAAAAATTATTCTAATCTCATTGAACCACATTTTACTTACTGACATCAACCGTGTCTCTCATATTTTTGAAATTCCATTCAGAGAAGCGGTAAAATTATGTTTTATGTAAATTTGTAAATTCTCCTAGGAGGTGGGTAAAAGACGGTGAAAAATTCAAAAAAAAAATTATATATATAAAATAATTATAAAATTACTCCAATGAATTACATTGAACTTATATAAGTATTATGTATCAAGTATGACCTAAATAAATTTAAATAAAATAAATAATTATTTACATAAAAATTCGGTTTTTAAATAGTAACCCAGTGTTTTAACTATTCATCAAAAATTGAAAGTTTCCAGAAAAATACCAAAATTTCACCCTAGGCTAATTTCGATATTCCAAATCCAAAAATGAAGTCCATTTTGAAAAATAAAATTTACAAAATTTCAAAAAATGGTTATTGTTATTCTTAACGGCTAGTTTTAATAATATTTTAATACCATATCGTTGTTTAGTGAAACTCAGTATTGCGTACGATGCAAGCTATCAAGGAATGTTGTGATTGCGTGTAAAGAAAGACAAACTAGTTTTGTGTGTAGTGAACGATTCAGTTGATGATTTATATAAAATAAAAACAAAATATTTCTTATTAAAGTCTCATGTGTTACATTCTACCCCCCTTAAAATGAATTTTGCCCTCGAAAATCGTCACTTGTAACAAATAGATGAGGATACTTCTCCCTCATCATATCCTCAAGATCCCATGTAGCTTCGTCTAATTAGTGGTTTCTCCATAAAACATTCACCAAGCGAGTGGTCTTTTTCAGTAGGAATTTTTCACTACGATCGAGAATCTCTATCGGCTGTTCTTCATAAGAAAGATCTTGTTCCAGCGGTACAACTTCTGAGCTAAGTACATGTGAAGGATCAGGTATGTACTCTCTCAGGAGAGATACATGGACCACATCATGATCTTGAGAGAGATTCAGTAGAACCTCCAATCGGTAAGCTACCTTCCCATCACGATCCAATATTTCGAAAGGATCGATATACGTAGGGCTCAACTTTCCCTTCTTTCCAAATCTCATTACTCTCTACCAAAAAGATAGTCGTAAGAACACTTTATCACCCACTTGAAAATCTAATTCTTTTCTTCAGTTGTCGGCATAACTTTTTTGTCGACTCTAAGCTGCTCTTATGTGTTGTTGAATAGATCAGACCTTTTCTGCCATCTCATCAACAAGATCAGGTCCTAATAGCTTTCTTTCCCCAACTTCATCGCAACAAGTTGGAGTCCTGCATTTCATTCCATAGAGATCTACACAAGGATCCATCTAAATACTGGTGTGAAAGCTATTATTATAAGAAACTTCCACCAAAGGTGGGTGTTGATCCCAACCACCTTTGAAATCCATAGAGAAAGCTCTCAACATATCTTCTAGAGTATGAATTGTCCTCTCAGACTGACCATCTGTCTGAGGATGATAAGAAGTTCTGAAACTCAACTCTGTATCCAGAGTAGCTGATGTCTTCACCAGAACATTGAGGTAAACCTCGGATCCTGATCAGATATAACAGAAAGTGGTACTCCATGCAATCTTACCAATTCTTTTACATATATCCTGGCAAGATGATCCAGAGAGAAATCCACTCTAATAGAAATGATGTGTGCAGACTTTGTAAGATGATCAACTATGACCCAGATAGAATTATTGCCTTTGGATGTTTTAGGATGTCCTATGACAAAGTCCATCGTGATTTTTTCCCATTTCCATTCGGGTATGGGTAATGGTTGTAACATCCCCTTAGACTTCTGTCTCTTAGATTTATCTTGCTGACAAACCGAGCATCGAGAGACATATTCAGCAACATCTCTTTTCATGTCATCCCACTAGAAGTACTCTATTAGGCCCCTACACATCTTCGTGCTTCTAGGATGAATATAGAATGTAGAACTATGAGCCTCATCCAGCAGCTCCTTCTGTAATTCGGGGATGGGAGGAACACAAACCTGATTCCTGAACTTTATTATCCCATTACAATAAAGGTTGAATTCAGGAACATTTATCACCTTCTTTTTGTAACTCTACATCTTATTTTTGTGCCTCCATAATCTTAACATGTATATATGGTTGAACATTCATTTGAGAAAGATATGAATTTTCCCCTTTCATTATAATATCAAGATCCATCCTTTGTAAATCCATAAATATTGGATCCTTTGTGATCCTAATCATGGATAAACTGGCATGGTCTTTTCGACTTAATGCATCTGCCACCATGTTTGCTTTCCCATGGTGGTAATTGATTGAGTAGTCATAATCCTTAATCAGCTCCAACCATCTTCTTTGGCTCATATTCCGATCCTTTTGTGTGAAAATATACTTTAACCTTTTATGATCAGTATAAATATCACACCTTTCTCCATAAAGAAAATGTCTCCAAATCATTAATGAAAAGATTACTGCAGTTAACTCCAAATCATGAGTTGGGTAAATTTGCTCGTGGATTTTCAACTGTCGTGAGGCATAAGCTATCACCATATCATTTGCATTAGAACACACCCCAATATCTTCTTGGATACATCACTATAGATCACAAAACTTTCTCCACTACAAGGCAGTGTGAGCACAGGTGCACTAGATAACCTTCTTTTCAACTCCTTGAAATTCTCTTCACATTCCTCCATCCAAAAAAATGTAACTCCTTTCTGAGTCAACTTGGTGAGTAGATTAGATAATCGTGATAAATCTTTCACAAACCGTCGATAATATCCAGTCAAACCAAGAAAACTTCGGATCTCATTTACTATTGTTGTTCTCGACCGTCTTTTGATAACCTCTATTTTTTCTGGATCCACAGATATCCCCTCTTTTGAGATTATGTGACCCAAAAATGAAAATTTTTGCGGCCAAATTTCAAAATTGGTAAATTTGGCATAATGCTTCTCCTTTCTCAGGGTCATCAATATAATTCTCAAGTGATCTTCATGTTCTTCCTTCCTCTTTGAATATACAAGAATATCATCTATAAAGACTACCACAAACTGATCAAGATAGTCTCTAAAGACTCTTTTCATCAGATCCATGAAGATAGCAGGGGCATTAGTAAGACCAAATGGAATCACTATAAATTCATAGTGTCCATACCTTGTACGGAAAGCCGTCTTTGGTATATCCTTCCTTTTGACCCTTAATTAGTGATACCCTGAACGAAGATCAATCTTGGGGAAGTATTGAGCTCCACATAGTTGGTCAAATAATTCATCAATGCACATGAGGGGATATTTGTTCTTGATAGTGATCTTGTGAAGTTCATGATAATCAATGCAGAGTCTCATTGATCCATCTTTCTTCTTAACAAACAGAACATCTGCTCCCCAAGGTGACTCACTAGGGAATATGAATCCCGTATCAAGATTCTCTTGGAGTTGCTTCTTCAATTCCAGCAACTCAATTGGGGCCATTCTGTAACGTGTCTTTGAAATAGGTAAACCACTCGGTATGAGTTCTATTGAAAACTCAACTTCAAAATTTGGTGGAAGACTCCGAAATTCCTCCAGAAAGACATCATCAAACTCTCGTACAATGGAAATGTTCTTAATCATGAGTTTATCACAAACCATTTTAGATAAATAACCTTCATTTAGTGGAATCAAGACCCATACGATGGAAGGAATTTCCACTGGATGGTTATGTTCATCCTTGCATCAATAGATGATCATAGATTGATCTGGAATATGAAATGTGACATCCCTTCTTTGGCAACTGATATGAGATCCATATAGAGAAAACCAATCCATGCCAAGAATCACATCAAATTCCACTATATGAAGGATCACAAGATTTGCAGGAATCACTTTCCCACAAACTGAAATCGGAGAAGAATTATAAACATTTGATGCGACTGTTGTGCCATTAGGGGTTGTCACAGCTAACCCAACATCTAATTGTTGATGTAATATGGTGATACCCTTAGAAAATTCTTCAGAAATAAAAGTGTGGGTGGATCTAGAATCAAATAAAACATTTTCTACATTAGAGTGGATGGTAAGTGTACCTTTCACCACTTCGTTTTCATACCCCACATCGCTGATAGAAATTGCATGTGACTTTCCTTCATCTTTAGCCTTAGTAGTTTGTTGATGTCGATCATCATCATCAACCCTGGGATTAGGGAATTGATTGGTATAATTCCCCATCTCCTTGCACTTGTTACTTTGAAGTGTAGGAGGTGCACTCTGTGTAGCCTTCTTTTTGTTCGCATCACTAGACATCTTCTTCCGATCATTACGGCATTAAAATTCCCGATGACCTTCCTTTCCACATTTGAAACATTTACTTGTCCCTTTAAGACAACACCCTCCATGTTTCCTTCCACACTTTGAGCATAAGTGAAAACTCATCTTCTTTTCAGTGTGCTCTTTATATTTTCCTTTAAATACCATTTTCCTCTTCTTATCAAACACATATGTCTGTTTGGTTACTCCAATATCCATCTCAACTTTGAGAGCACATCGAACGATTTCCTCGTAGATATTGATGTCCCTTATGGCTAACGCCCTTCGATGACTTTGTTTTATGCCACTAAAGAATCGATCAATCTTATTCTCACGTTGGATAATAATACCAGAAGAATAGCTTGAATATTTTGTAATATTTTCATCGTAGGTACCAACAGATTCATCATCCTTTTGCTTTAGTTCAAGAAACTCATTCTTCATCATTGTTCGAAGAATACGAGTGAAGTACTTATTGAAAAATAAGTTCTTGAACTCGTCCAATTCCATGGACTCAATTTCATCTCTTTTCCTCATATTCCTGATAAGATTCCACCAATGATCAGCATCACCTTCCAACGATACACTACTAAGATGACTTTATCATGTTCAGAACATTGAATAACTAAAAATATCTTTTCAGTAGTACTGATCCATTGTTCAGCAACTAATGGATCAGTAGACCCGCTGAATGACGGTGGACGCTGTCTCATGAAGGATTCAATAGAATGTTGCTCCGTCCTTTGATCTTTTGGAAGTCCTACATGATTCATATCTTGAGAAAGTTGTGTGAGAATGGCTACAAGATTTTTCATTCCAGCTCCCTTAACGTTTGGTTGCTCAGGGGGACAATCATTTCATTTCCCATCGCATTCTTCATTAACACGGTTCCTTCAGGTTCCAGCCATTGACTAAAACCAAGAAGAATATTATGAGAAAAACTTATTATAATAGTAAAAAAACATAAACAAGAATAAAATTTCACACTTAAGGTCTTATCATAGGTTATTCATGGACATTTCTAAAACACTAAGACTGTGTTCTATGCTTAGACATATCCTTATGATTCTTACTAGGGCTTTTACATCCTAGTTTCCAAAGGTTGACTATAACCTTCCTCTGATACAAACAATAACAACCCATACATTACATACATTGTTAATACTTTAAAATTGAAGTACACTTATAACAACATATAACAAAACCATGGAAGGACCATATAGGTATAGTGTCTTTAGAAACCGGGAAACATAAACAACTGGTTCATAAAGCATCTACATTATCTCCCATTTATTTCATCATATCTATAGTCCATTTTGGCATATATTACTTACTAACCTTCTTCCGGACCTGGGGAAAGAAAACATACAAAAGGGTGAGACCAAATGCTCAGTAAGGGTAAACAAAAGAAATATCAATCACATCATATTCATAAGGACGTAACATTTTTGAAATCCTACCCTGAAAAAAGAGATCATAATTTCATATCATGGGATAAATCATGGTAGTGAAATGTAATCACAATAATCATAACTCAAAACATGAATCTTTGTGTCATACACACATAATCATAGAGAATCATTTCTTATTAGTCAAGACTAATTTCCAGGACTATCTTAGTGGACAAAGTCCATTTCTGAACTGAGTTCATTCCTCGTTTCAGCCCGGTTTCACTGAACCGGTTTAACCTGCCGTTCTAGCCATGTCTATCTCATGAGATATAAAATCGTTACCCAATGAATTGGAGGAAGATATAGGTCCCACCCATCTCATAATGGTACCATTCTTATGTGTGCCACAAAATCATAAATCATACATCATTGCATAACCCATGTAATAAAAATGGAAATCTTAAATATCATGCCATCATAACATAATCCATATAAGATAAAAGGACATCATAAAAATAATACCATCATAACATTATCAAATCAATGTAAAATTAGTGATAGAAACAGAACCCTTTATTATCTTATATGGAAAATAATCTTGATAAACACTTGAACTCCTTTCTTCCGGAAAATATCCTTTCTACTTCAAAAACATTTTTCCTTTCTTAACATGTAATACAATTTTAAACTAAAAGAAGTTGATTAAAAATAAACATGAAAAAATGTAAATTAATCTTCTTGGAAATAATGTTTTTAAAAATCCATTCATGTTGTATAAGTTAAAAAAACATTCTTCTCGTACTTTTGCCGGAAAAGTCAAAAAGTACCTCGTACGAAAAACGACAAAAGATTCCTTTCATATCTTTTACTAAAAACTCACAGAAAGGTAAAATTGGATATAAACTATTGTATAAGAATATAAATATAAAATATTTAGGAATCATGGATTTGGATTATAAATATTCCACAGTAAATTCTGAAGTATAAACATTCTCGGATAAAAATTGAGATTGCGAGATTTTCCCATACCTTAGGTCCGATTTGCTTTGTAAGTGTCTGATCCTTCAATATAATGATTTAAATAATGTCATTGACTTATTCCATAATCATACTCATTGTTATGATATCATATATAGTCATATTATTAACTTCTTATTAGTAATATCTCATTGTTACTTGTTATTCGGTTGTTTATTTCTTTTTGTTCTTATGTTTGTTTTGTCGAATAAATACTTATTCTTATTTTTGGGTTATAGATACATCATTTCCATAATGGTATTAGTGTAATATATATCATATTCATTCATTCCATTAATTTATATAATCATTATGCAATGATGATCATGTAGAACGAGTTGCATCTCATCGTGGAGACGGTATTCCGTACCTATGCACGAGTGATGATATCGTTCCCATGATCGTGAAATTGTAATAGAGTGTATGTATACTATTTAAGAATAAATATCACTTTAAAATTATAATTTATTGTTATTATTTACACCATTATACCCATCCATTTAAGGTGGTAGTGGAAAATAGATTACACCACAGCGTGGAGATGTTATTCCGTACGTACACATGTGCGGTGATTTCATTTTCCGTAGGATGTATATTTGGTGAAATAGGGTTGTTTCATACTTATAATAACACATCCATATATGAGTGATACTGATTTTATTACTTCATAATGAATAAACTAATTAAAATAAGTGGAAGAAGAAATAATGGTGAAAGAATCGGTAACGGATATTACCTCTTCTTTGAAGTGCCTCTTTGAGACCTCCTTTTAGGGAACTAAAACAGGTCATTGAAGAAGAACAAGACCTATAATATGTTTCTAGGGAAGTTTAGAAGAGAATATTGTAGGGGTTGGCTGAGCTTGAAGGCTCAAAGTGGTGTGAGGAATAGAGGGAGGAGGTTCCCTTTTATAAGGGAGGAGAGGGGCACCTTCGAAAAAACCAAAAATATTATTTTATTATAAAGTCATATTCGGTATTAAATAGCTCCAAATTGATTTATTTCAAAGATAAGGTGGGGATGGGTCGAAATCATCTTATACAATAGAATTTTGACAAATTTAGGTTCCTATTTTAACCTTATCATTTAGATTTAACTTTAAGTTAAATAATTTTACTTTTACCGTGTCTTCTTGTGTTCTTACACTATAATGTTGATAAACTTAATATAAATAACCAAACGAATACCAAGATGTTTATTATTACTATATATAACCTTATATATGTCATTTTACTGATCCTTAGATTTTTAGGAATAAAATAACAATTAATAATATAATATTTGTTTTAAAAACTATTTTATGTCATTTTTGAAACTATTTAGTAATTGATTTTTGTGAAAATCATAACAGAATGATGAATTCGAAAAAAGTTATTTACATCGATAATAAAATGTCATATTAACCTATAAAATTAGTTAAATTCATTTAAAGTCTCAAATTACAATTATTTGTGTATTTATAACATCAATTATGTCAATATTTCATTAATAAGATAATTACTGCATCATCTTTGTGTCATAAATAAATTAAATTATTTAATGTCGAAAAATTACAAATAAAATACCATTATGTAGGAAATCTGTTTATATTTCTAATGAATATTTATAGTCGAATTTATCTCATGAAAAACCCTATATTAAAAATTATTTACTTATTAAACTTTGATTTTAACTATTTTAACCCATCTTTAAATAAATTAATAATAAATGTCCTAATCTAATCCAAGTGGGCCTAAATGTTCATATTTTATTCCTAAGGTTGTTTTTGGTCGAATTGAACTTATCCAATAGAATTAGGACATGTGTTAGGGTAATAATAATATCATTTTTACCCTTAATTACCCTATTTACTTTTAATCGTGGTAAATAAAAGTAAAAAGTTACTATTCACCAAAAATTATTTTCATCTCATTGAACAACATTTAACTTACTGACATCAACCGTGTCTCTCGAATTTTTGAAATTCCACTCACAGAAGCGGTAAAATTAAGTTTTATGTAAATTTGAAAATTCTCCAAGGAGGTGGGTTAAAGACGGTGAAAAGTTCAATAAAATTTTTATATATCTAAAATTATTATAAAATTACTCCAATGAATTATATTGAACATATATAAGTATTATGTCTCCAGTTTGACCTAAAATAAAATTAAACAAAATAAATAATTATTTACATAAAAAGTTAGTTTTTAAATAGTAACCCCGTGTTTTCACTATTCATCAAAAATTGAAAGTTTCCAGAAAAATACCAAAATTTCACCCTAGGATAATTTAGATATTCCGAATCAAAAAACGAAGTCAATTTTGAAAAATAAAATTTACAAAATTTCAAAAAATGGTTATTACAATTCATAACATCTAGTTTTAATAATATTTTAATAGTATATTGTTGTTTAGTGAAACTCGGTATTGCGTACGACGCAAGCTATCAAGGAAGGTCGCAATTACGTGTAAAGTAAGCCAAGATAGTGTTGTATGTAGTGAATGATTTATTTGATGATTTATATTAAATAAAAACAAAATATTTCTTATAAAAGTCTCGGGTGTTACACTAGAAATCTCCACAAAGTCGTGGAGGAGTCCAAGATCCCTCTTTTGGTTGCTCGCTCCTAGTAGTCCCACATGTCAACCAAGAGTGGTTTTGATTATATAATCATTACAAAAAATGGGTAAGGAAAGAGAGACCAGCCACATGGGAATAAAATTATCCCGCAACCATTTCATAATATCCCAGCCCATATACATCAAACACCTTAGTTTCATAGCCTCGTAATAATGAGAAATTCCACCTTGGTATGCACCTATATCTACAAAAAAAGATTCATATTTTGAAATAGATACCATTTATTCCATCTAATATCCCAATTCCGAATGTGATATATATTTCAAAAGAAAATTAGAGGAACTTGTTAAGGCCACTGAATATCCCATTTTTCCATGATATAAGTCTCTCATGATAATTTCTATCGATAGGAGATCATTCCATAATAATAAAAAGTTTCCATCTTGTTCTTATAATAAGATTAAGATGAGGCCATCTTGGGGAAAATCGACCCCCTATGTGTTACTTGTTGACTCCGTAATGTTAATCTTCAATGGATCCTGATCGAAAATAGATCATGTATCAACAACTACCCAATTCATAAACATTATCATTTCTGACATATTAATAGTGTCTTTTATCCCACAATGTAGGCCATTAAATGTTATGATAAGCATGAGAAAAATCAACTCATGATGATCAATCCCAAATATAAATTTGGGATCCCACATCTCACACTGATATTGTAAAACTGCATATGATTTCTTTCTCAGAAGGCCCAGACTCTACATTCACGTGGTAGTTCCCTCAACATTCCATCATTATTTTAAGTACCCCATTGTAATAAAAAATAGAATAAATGATGATGTCCATTTCCTCTTCAAGACATGTTGATAAACATATTATGTGGTGGAATTCTACACAACATTTGGAAAAAAACCAATGGTGTATGATGATATACATTCTGCTTACCCCAATATTTTGGGGTCAATCCCAATAAATCCCAATAGTTTTCTCAACATTAATTATGTGATCCTCATAGTTATATTTGAGTTTATAGGCATGATCATAGATTTCCAATACACATCTATATATAGAGATATTATAAAAGAAAATCTTCATGAAAATCCCTTTTCCTTGATTCTAGAAGCAAGGGATGATAATTTATTTTCTTTAGTATTCTCACACCACAATAGTGATAGGGATGCACCCATATTTTATACATCATCTCAAAATGGATCCACGAAATCATAGGTGGATGAAGTGGAGGATATCCCCATGGTACTCCCCTATCATGTTTGAGGAATTCGTTTCTTTCATCATTGATGTGATTATGAATGAAAATATTTCAATATAAATATTCCCACAACCATCAATTATTAGTGTCTCCCTGTGTCTCAAGGAGAAGTTTTTGTAAACAAAATTTCTTAAGAAACAGTGATATGTGTTCACATGGGACTCTACACAAATGATCAGACTAAATCATGATGTGTTTATTTAGTATCTCAGCTTACCTGATGTCCATTAAGGCTTCATGTGTGAAACCGTGTAAATAAACCTCTCTCATGGTACCGATGTTGATATATGAGCTAAAATTTGATTAAAGAAATCATTTTACTAGAAGTGAAATACCCAATACGACTAACCTACATCATTCTTTTCAATATTCATAATAATAATTTTATTATTTAGAATGATTTTAGAGTCCATAATTTATAGTAACCAGAATACGACATCAAATTTATGATCCTATAAATAATGATATATTCAAATTCTATATTTCATGCCCTTTCCATCATTGATGGATATTCTAGGTTCAATTAAATAATGATGGCCCATGAAGATATGGAAGAAACCATATTTAGAGTACCCTTGGGGGTTGTCTATTATCAGGTCATTCCCTATGGATTAAAGATCATTGGTGCGACATGATAACTCAGATTTCATAATATGTTTTGATCAATTCATGGGATTAAGAGATGAATATTATATTGTTGACTGGGTGTTCAAATCATGAAAATTAAGTGATTAATTCACGAACCATCAAATATTCATGGACACACTGTGGATTCAGAGTCTAAATATATATATTTTTTAGATTTTCATTTGGGAAAACATTACATATGATCCTAAGCAATGTGTCATTCCACTATGGAATTGAGGAGGAACACAATAGAAATAGTTCTATATTATAAAATAAACCCCATATTAATCTCAATGACCCAAGGGGGATCTAGGGGAACATCGCTTACATTCATAGATTGCAATAAGTCTTGTTTAGAAAATATATCCCCTTCTTAATGTTAATGATGAATAGAGTTTCCTATGAATGGGATTATGTATTCCAACAAGTCCTCATGGATCTCAAGAATTAACTATTGATCCCACCACAACTGATGTGACTATTGGAGGAAAAAATTGTCATCATACATATGGACACCATTGAAGAGTCAAAAATTATTTTCCTCACATAATAGATCTTTGTGGGGACTAAAACATACTCTGAAAATTGTGTATAATGATTCTAGGAACAAAAACAAGATATTCAGATGTCGATTGAAACTGTGTCTCACTTATAATTGAAGAGAAGAAGATATGGAATTACTTGAAACAAAACAATTTAATTATATTAATAGTATTTATATTATCAATTAAAAAATGGTAGTAAAATTATAACTATTAATTTGGACCAATGTAGGATAATTCTATAGTAGTGTGACATTCTGTTCATGTCACAGAAGATGGTGAAAGGTAGGGAATTGGATTATTTCATTAGGAAACACCCCACTACATAAAATCTACCAGTGGAAACTAAACATAAAAAACATGTTTTCTATTCTAATGAAACACCCCATAAATGGGAGATTTATTTTGGAGATGCCTTATGATTTCAAATCAGTATGTGACTAGAAATACATTGACTCAATTGGGATGGCTTGTTAATTTTTTTGTTTCATTGGACAACATAGTTTTGCACTATTGTTTCTATCTATTTTATTGATGCAATAATAAAGAGGGTGAAGACTAAGTCCTCATTGAGGAATGTGAATTATTTATACAGCTACAAATAGCATGCCTAAATGTTAAAGTGGATTCATAGATAATGATAAAGCCGATAAATGGTAAATATTCCAAAATAAAAAGAATTGGAACATCTCATGTGCAATGTCATATGGTTAATGGAATTAATCTCATTTGATCCCACACTAAATCATATTCCCTGATCAAATAATTCTTATGGAAATGAATTTTATAATGTAGCCACAGTCTATGTTGACATTGATTATGGGGAAGCAATATTCCATATCACGCACCAAAGAATTGTATTTTCAGACATCATTAGTGATATGGTAAAAAATAAACCAGGTCCAAACTACCCAAGATCATGATTATCCAATATCCATCACTTAATATACGGAGACTATAATTGATTATCTCCATAATGGGATCCTCCCAATTGACTAATCCAATAGAGAATACAATTGGAATCAGGGTCCAAAATTCACCCATTGGGATGGTCCAAATCATCAAAAATCTATATAAAAGTGAGGATTCAATGGGATCCTCCTCTTATTTATAGAAGAAAGAGAATTCCCCTTTATCATAGAATAATTCCATGAATTCTCTTACAGTGGTAATAAATCAGGGTACAAGCTCTCCAACCAAATCATCAAGATGGGTTAATACTAGAAATCAATGATATATGAATATGTAGAATTCCCCCAGAAATTTCATGAATTCTATGTCAATGAAAAATTCATCCCTAAAACCCCAGAATTGATGCATACAACCAATTATTAACTGCCTTTAACTATATTGGGAATGAATATTACAAGTCGTTGTCCCCCATACACAACTATTCAGTTCACAAAAATTTATATTGCTAGAATCCTCTTCTATAAATGTGTTGTGTAAATAACTCTCAAATAAGTTGAGATGAAGAAAATCATAAAATTCATAAATTCTCCTATCATCACCAAATTAAATTTCCCTCAGACAATACTAACGGACAACAAATTGAACATTTATTTTAGGGATTTTATGCAATTGTTCTGGGGTAAAACATCGAGTTTAATCATTTGTCTCACTTTCATGTTGCAGTCATTAGGTAGATAGAGTTCATTAATAATAGTATAATAAATATGATCTAATAAATGGTGAATATTAAAATGATGTCCTTGATAGGAAAGATTATACATGATTCATGGGCCAACAATACAAGAACACATACTGCTATAAAAGAAATGCATTTTCAATTGGTATGAAAATAATAGGATGTGTTGCCTATGAACACGTCATTTTTTCACTGTAAATATCCATTTGTAAAAACTATCAGATTATAAGAAATCATATTTTTTTCGGATGAATTTGAATTGATCAATGTGAATATGATACATAAATTGCATGTCCTCAAAGCTCATTAGAATTAGATCTTAGGATACATCAATAAAAAGGTTCCCCTTTATTCATTACTCAAAGGATAAATGGTATCAGCTCTCTGATCCCCCATGATACTTGGAAAGAAAACTCAAAATATTGAACCCAGATAGGAAGGTCCTTATATCATACATGAGGTGTATCATTAGGGAGATTATTCATGGGCTACAATGAATAGGGATCTTGTCACACACATAACCAATCTGATGGTTCTTAAGAAATAAATTTCATAGCTTCCATAATGTGTATTATGTTACAATAACATGAATTTAAATTTTACAATCATGATAAGGTGGAATAAAATAAAACTATACAATTACATCCTGACCGAATGACATTGGATAGTACTAATATTTTTTTAGAAGCAATACATTATATTTCACCAAATATATCATCCAAAACACATGATGATAAAACCACATTGAAGTTTTCCACAATAAATGATGTTAAATAACATAGGACTCGTTATCTCATGGAAATTAATCACATACAGGCTATGAATGTGTTAAAGAAATATGAAATGCCCCAGTCCATGTATGACAATCAAATCCATATAGGGTATATCATCTTTTAAATAATATGTGTGTATTGATTCATTAAATTATAGTATATGTAGTGATTCCCATAACACTATTGATGGGCCCATAAACTATATTATTTTTCATTTCACATCAGGTGACCAATGTACAAACCATAAGATGTTAAACCACATGACTGATTCCCTTGTTTCATGACACTAAACTTCACAATTTACAAGTACTGTTCGTTTTGTGATTCCTATCATCATTGGAGACATAGTGATACCCAGAACGTTTTTGGTGGTCTCCTCCAAAAAAATCATCTTCTTTCCTGTCACATCTCCCATAGCTTGACTACATGATGTTAAACTACTTGGATGATGTCCTTGTCACATGAAGTTAAACAACATGGGTTTCTAAAACTTCAAATTGATTTATCCTAATTCTGTTGAGATATATAGAGATATCCAGATCCTATATCATGTGATATCCACCACATTATATAAAATGCCTCTATATAATCTCCAATTTCAACTTTATTGAGAGGAATCTTGGCCACTTATTTTTTCTCACAATGAGCATAGCCCATGTGAGATTAATTGCTCTTAATAAGGCCATCCCTGTATAATCGATACATCACACCTCAAGAATGGGCTATCATGGATCTAAATGAAATACCATAAAAGTCACACATTGGTTAATCACCTCATGATGATGTTAAACTGTATGGTTTATGTCCATTTAATGACAAAAAAACAAGAATTTATGTAGACCTACCCTGAGATGAACACTACCCTTTGTGTTGGTCTCCCACCACACCTCCATTCTTGAACTATGAATGGCTTGATTCTAGATGATATATGATATGTTTTTATAACCATATCTCCAATCCTAATTCTAACCACAACATATATACATAAATCTTACCCATTTCTTCATACATGTTAGACATGTTAAGGGGTCTTTCTTCCATGAACAACATGTTGGATTATTCCATTCAATTCATGACACATAGTGATGCCTAAATATATAATACAGGGTTCAAATACAAAAATAAATTGATAGAATTCTTAAATCAATGTACGGGTGAGAAACTAGTTGACATTTTCCAATTCATGAACTATGTAAGACTTAATTCCTTCTATAATAGGATACATAGTGACAACTAGAACATCATTCCCAAACTGAGTAAAATATATCCCCTTTCACATACATGATCTTTTGTCCTTTTGAAATGATGTTAATATGCATGTTTTATACTGAAATATGTGTGTCTTGATTGCTATCATTATATGATTCATAGTGACACTTACATTTCCAATCATATGTCCATATACAACAACCAACAAAATAATTCACCACAACTATAAAAGGGTTGGGTCATGCGAAATCATTTTCCTATATACTCGTGAGAAAATCATATTTGTTTATTGTGAAAATAATACACCATGAAATTTTTCTTACAACAATTACCACATACTCATCACATGACATTAAAATATAGTGATACAACTACATCTTTACCACAAGACGTTAATCTAAAAAAATGATATAGTTGCACATCATGAAATCTGGATAACTAATAAATCCCCACAACATAATGTCACATTTTAATGACATCACCCATTATCATCACTTATAATAGGACCTCATGAAATTTACCCTATGAAACCTATGTTTGGAGTGATTCCACTATATTTTAATAGCCTCATGTTATAAATCACATTCTTTTCATGATTTACTTTTGTAAAATTAAATCATTCATTTCACTTGTTGTGGAAAATTTATATCTATATTTTACCATCATACCTATGAATAAGGGATTTTAACTACTAACTAGTGGAATATTTTCCCTATAAAATTTATTTATAATCCATGTGATCTTAATTTTAATGTGT
This sequence comes from Viscum album, assembly GCA_963277665.1. Taxonomy (NCBI): domain Eukaryota; kingdom Viridiplantae; phylum Streptophyta; class Magnoliopsida; order Santalales; family Viscaceae; genus Viscum; species Viscum album. Next base: position 1,700,711,955 of record OY728163.1, on the reverse strand, counting down.
AAGAACACAAAAACTGAGGTTATCATGAACCATCTTCGATATGAATTCCCCATATAGCTACTCATGATTAGATAACATTGATCGATGAGTTACAACATACTCATCCCCTTATCCAATGGATATTGGAGTACTCAAAACCATAGGTATCCTAATTGGGATCTTGTGTTACATCCCACTCATATTATGTTCATGTGAATCACGACCTGAAATGTCCTCATCATTTTCAATAATGTACAACCATTAATTATTTATATTGAAAATACAAATTGTAATAACATACACTTCTAGTGAGTGAGACAAAAAAATCTGGTTAAGAACCACCAACGGGAGATCTGATTAAAAGTGAATTTTTCACTCACAAATCATTTCATATCAACTGTTTAGAAAAAATTAGTGAAAAAATATGTGAGGAATAAATATCATAGGTCCCATTTTGTGTCCTTGGAAAATGAAATATCATGTTTACTTGATTCCAAAGAAATGGAAAATGATTTATTGCTGATTTGTCACATCTCCCCACCATGGTAACATGTTAACAAGGATATGAAAAAAAAATTTAGGTTACTAAAACACTTCTTTATGATTACATTTTATATTCCTAAAAGTTCAGGATCTGAGTGTCTTATTACTCCATGAATAGTTGATCTACCTTAGAAAAAGATTCATGGTTTCAAGGGAAACATTGAATTACTACAACTTCATGTTGATGAGATATGCTTATAAACCTAAGGCCTTTGACTAATTTTGTCACATTGAAAAAACAATTTATGATAATTGTAAGCCTCAACATCACTATGGCAGAACCCAAAACATGTGGGTGTTCTAGGATATCCCTAACATGATTATCCCATATCATCTTCAGCACTTGAGCAATTTGGGACATGATTTAAAGTACCCAAAACTCGATTATTCAAGAATATTCCCTGTCCTTGATGTTATGTCAATGTGTATTGTAAGCTATCTCCAAGAAGGAATGAGGTGCTAAATTTTGGATCCATTTAATGTACCATACATCATTAATGGAAACATTGGGCCACATGGCTCAAGATTAACATATTAGATAAACTAATCAACCATGCTGGATCCATTCCTAGGTATATATACATTACATACCCAAACACATCATCTATATGTATGATTCTTTTGAAAACAATCGTGGACCTTGTAAATTAGTGATGATCATTATTCCTTGACCATTAAATCAACACATACTAGTTTTTACATACCTATTTAAGGCATCTCTTCCATTCAGGAAAGGACCACCAATCGTTGTGAGCCCTAGTAATACACTGGTGGAACCCAGATGATCAGTGGATTATTCATCATCCCTAACATGTCTTCACATTTCCATAACACTCAAATCGGTCCTTTTAATAATGAATTACACCACATATATCCTAACTATCTTATTCGACCTATCATCCTTATACGTTTTCCCGCAACCATTATTATAACATTAATTCATCCAAGTCCCATGGAAAATAGATGAGGCAGCTATGTTTGATAATGCTACAGACACATATGGGCTTTAAACAGCCAACCGTAGGAATATAATCCTTGAAGGAATGGATCTATTATTTTTAGGGGTATTTGTAATACCACTATGGAACTGATCATCATTGGATGTTATGGGTCATCAATGAAATGTATACACCCATATTTCATACTCAATTCCAGGAAGGAAGCCACCAATCTACACGGATTCTCAAGGTCCGATATAAAACATATTAAATGACAAAAGAAGAAATTCCAATCTAAAAGAACATAAACAACAAAATTAAGAGGTATAAGGTAAATACCCAAAACTAAATAAATAAAAGGTTCATCCTAAAAGTCCCTAAACTACAAAAATAGATGGTTCGAGATAAAATTACATAAATAATATCAATAGGAGTTAAAATCTAAAATACATTAATGTATATAAATATATTTCTCCATCTATTAGACCATAAACTACAACAATTGAATGTATGAGATAAATAGACATAATCTACATTAATATATAGTCTGAGGTAAAAGTCCTTAAACTATAGCAATAGGACGTATGAGTAAAAATACCCTAAAAATTTTCAATATAATCTCCGATCTAAAATAACATAAAATATAGAAACATATGGTCTGATCTAAAAGGAAATAATGTAATAAAATATAATTTTTCAGCTATAAGACCATAAACATGAATAATTGAAGGTATAACCTAAAATACATTAAACTATAACAATAAATCGTCCAATCTAAATGACAATAAATTGACGTGATATAATTTTTGAGAAAAAAGACCCTATGGAATAGAAAATATATTATATGCCTTCCCCTATATGAATTTTTTATATAATTAGGATAATGATAAAAAAATTACCAAAACCATATGAGGCCTTGATATTTCTTCATAAAAAATATATCAATTCTATCATTTTTTAGTGACATTAGAGAATGATATAATACTCCACATATAGAACATATATTACACAAAAAATATCCTTTTGTGGATCATGTCATCTCAAGATAACTGGAGAAGATTAAAATTTTGGGAATATCATGACCTTGGTAATTAATGAGTATTTTTCAATGATAACATGTAATGATTTGAAAAGATAAATTTATATTTACATAATATTATAACAGTGATGCTCATAATTACTGATTTATACAATATCAGATCAATGAGATTTAATGCACAACATGAATGAAATTAAATTGTACAATAACACATAATATTCCTAGAATTGATGCATATATACAGCAGAAAATGAGTGATCTTTATATTTTGGATCCTCAATATAGAACAAATCAAAGAAAAATACATGGCAATGATCGAAATATAATAAAATTCAATTAGATAAACTATCCATGTTAGTAATTATCTAGAATGAAGTGATGATGGAATGCTGTTGTGTCACCCACCCCAATTCATGAAATTATTCCCCATGATAATGTGAATCATTAAATGTTGATCGCTTTTGAAATAAATTTATAGTAATTAATACTGAGGTAGATGATACTGAAAGGTCATACTTTGATAGAGTTGAGATCTTATCATATCTCTATATCTACATAATCAATATTTCCATTTTGAATTGAAACTCAAATATCATCTTATGTATCTATTCTAATGAATTTGAAGCATCCAACATTAGTTTGGACAAGGAATAAATATATTCAAAATTATGCATGTCACTATTTATGGAAACAATTTCATTTCATGTGATGATATTTTACTTTATGAAATCATATAATTATTGATGATCAAATCTACTCTCCCCCAAATATTGACATATATAACAATGACATTACTTTTGTTAATATAATGTTCTTAGAGGAGTCTCAATGATTAGGTTATGAATTTTATTCTATATCATCCTATGCTATGTTTAAAAATTTGTTGCTTCTAAAGTGGGAAATACAAAACGAGGAATGACATGATGATCTAATGACTAATAAAGAGATAAATCCTTATATGTTATTATATCATTTGGACTATCATCTATTTATTGTGTAAAAGGGCCATTATCATTGGTAGATTACCCGCCTTTATGAGGATAGTCATCATTGGGATAAGAGATCTTCCTAAACGACTCAAATGAATATGGAATAACTTAAATTTTTTCAATAAAGAATGGGAGTCGAAGAATAAAATGTTCTATTCAACTGAATAACATGCATGTTCATCATTCCACCAAAGTGTTCAACTATGTCCACTCAATAATAATCATTTTATAGGATGGTATGAATAATGAAATGTAGGATGAATATCTCTGCATTATTTTTGATATATGCCATCATCATTAGAGTCTAGTATATGATCATGGGTTGTTTCTCTCCCCCACTCCAACCAAAGGGATAGGGATAACCCTTTTATTATAAAAAAATCGGAAGAAAACCAATAAAAATAATACATATCAGAAATGATAAATACATCCCTTGTGGATGTAAGAACACTATCTCAAAGTGATATCATCTATGAAATTTCATAAAAGGTGTTTCTACCATCATAAATAATTAACCCCATAAGCACATGATAAAGCATAAAATCAATAAAATCTGATTGGATCAACATATAAAAAACCTTATCAGGGCCTAACTACAAGGCCTCAACCATGGAACTATCCAGAATTCTTCGTAGAAATTAAAATCCATATATTCTAGTGGTGTTTTGAAATATGTAATAGTATAAATGATCCATATCCAACCAAAAATAAATATAATGGACCCTTGACACTATAAGGAATGCTACTATATTGTATGATTAATTTTATCTAATAATGGAGTGTAAGAATCAACAATTTTAGATTGGGAGTTCCTCCCTAAAAAATCACACTTCAACCATTGTTAGACAGACCTAGATAGTGTATTATTTATCCCTAGGTGGAAGATCATCCGATTATGGAATGTAGCAACAAAACCTGCTAGACATAATATCAGTGGAATCTGAAACATCATGCAATAGTCCAATGTTGAATGATCTCTAGTTTCCAAAATATACCAATATAAATCACTGTTATCAAAAACCAATCGGGCGGGGAACAAGTGATTGAATATAATGGTCAAAGAAGCTCCATGGGTATTAAGGATGTTATTTATGTAATAATTAGAATAGTTGGTTTAGAACATAGTCAAAAAAAAATCATAACTTATCCATCACATGATTGGACATGTTTCTCCCAGTATTGGAGTTTATATATGTTCATCCAAAACAACAATTACAAGAAGCAATTCCACAAACATATCCCTAAGGGGGATAAACTACCATGATGATAGATACCATAATGTATGATTCCTATATCATAATGGGATACATGGAATGATTTGGTTCTAGGAATCCAATAGCTGACCATCTTTATTAGAATATTAGAATGATGATGTAAGAACCCATGTTTTGAGCCTGTAAGACTTTGAAATTTTCTTGATGTTATTCCAGAGCAGGGTGTTCAGACGACATGTTATTCTGAGCCCTAGTGTGGCCGAAATTAAATTTTAAGTGCGTTCAAAGATGACAAACTAAATAAACATAATAACTCCTAAACAGTTGCTCTGATGGGAAAACTATGAACACCATTGAGTCTAGAACATGTTGTTTACCCTAGGATGGGTGTAACTTTCGTGGGCCTGGCCCTTCTATGGAAAACGCCACTAGGGGCATTTTCATAATTTAGGAGCATCAGGTGTGAACTTTAAAACATATGAATTGAGGATCATATTAGACATCAATGACTTCCATTGTGCTTAGAATGTGGTTTTTACTCTATAGGTGGCTTAACCTCGACCCTGTCGAGAGTCCGGGTCCAGGCCTACTGGTGGGTGTTTTAAAACGTAATTAAATTTTAAATAAGCTATATATTTAAACACACCATCCCATCATCTTCTCCTCGTTTTTTCTCCTTGGCGCAAGTTATATACAACAATGAAGATCCACCTTCAAGATTCTCTCTCCATCTCCAAGGCAGGTGGTGGCTCCAGCTGATCATTGGTGATGCGTCGGGCTATGCCCAGCGAGGTAGGAGTTGCGTTTTTCTTTTTATTAACTTCTGCATATGCCTTTGAACTCAATTTTGGCATCTAATTGCTATCAAATTCTCGATCGAGTGCCATATTTGTGTATGGATCGATATGAGCTTCTCAATGATCCTTTCATATCAACATTTTGAGTCCCAGGGCATCTGGGGTGGCCCTGGAATGTTTTCAAGACATTTCACATGGTTTCTGGAAGTTCTAGGGAGGTCTGATAGGTGACGGTGCAACCAGTGGTAGCGGTGGTCCCTAGGAGGTGGTGGCACAGAGCGGCCCCTTGGTGGGCTCCCAGGTGGCGAGAAAGGCATCTACGACGAAGGCCGCCTGTGTGGGGCATGAAGGGGGTGCGGCGCATGACCCCATGTGGAGAACGAGACCCGCCTTTGGCGGGCCTCCACGCGAGACAACAACCGGCCTTCATGGCTGGTAGGTGGGTGTGGAAACTGGGTATGCAAAAGGGACACAAGGCAGGCCCGTTGGCCTTCCCAAGCCGAGTGGACTAACCGGACAGGCCCGGTCCAGCCCAAAGGGGTCAGTCCCATTGACATCGGACACACGTAACTTCCACTATGGGTGTTTGTTTTGCATGTCGTCCATGACAGTTCAATCCTCAGCTCGAGAATAAATTTTTGAGATGGTGTCAGGAATTTTCCATTCCTAATAAGGTGGTTAAGGGGTGCTATAAGCTTGTTATGTACGACGCTAGGAATCTTCCTTTGGATGGCGCGAATACATCCGGAGTCCGCTTAAGGAAATGTCAGCAGCATTGTGACCTTGGCTTCAAAAAGAAGTCGTCTATGGTGGTTTCATGCATTGAAGATGGAGTTGAGTCGTGGTCCCCATGGGCCGTATTTTAAGCGGTGAGCAACAGTTTGTGAATTTTTCATCAGAGGTCCGTTCGGGGCGAATGAGTAGTCGTTTTGGTGTGTTTTTCCTAGAGCATCACTATGGAGAAATTCGCCCGACATCCGTTAGGAGTGAGGTGTGGGCCCCATGAGAAACCATATGGGAATAAAGTGGTGTTGAATAACCTTTCCATTCAGAGTCTATTTCCGGTGAGTAAGTATTCTATCTCGTGTGTTTTCCAGGGAGGATTAAAACAGTGAAATTTATTTGGGCGTGCAGATAGTTTTTAGAGATATCAATAAATGTGTCCCCATGAATGGATTTTGGTTTGTGGTTTCTTTGATTCTTTCTGTCCCAACGCACGGTCGCGATGTTAGAAACACCCAGTGACGGCACAGACAGTGCAGAGTTATCAGACCAGTTTTGAGTTTCCCATCCAACAGGGCTGGGTAGTTGTTTACCCATTGACCTTAGGGTTTACCCTCCAGTGGGGTAGGACAGCGGGTTACCCATTGATTATAGGTTTTAACCTCCATTAGGACTTAGTAGTGGTTCACCTGATGACCTTTTAGGGTTTAGCCTCTAGCAGGGCTGGACAGTGGCTCACCCGGTGACCTTTTTGGGTTTACCCTCCAGCAGTGCTAGGCAGTGGGTCACCCAATGACCGTTTGAGATTTACCCTCTAGTTGGGCTAGGTAGTGGGTTACCGGATGAATTCATCCACACTTATCCCTTTTTATGAGGCAATTCAGTGTCTTTTTCTCGATCGTTACCAGACCGAGACCATTGGTGGTACGTTTTAGCGTTAAGGCAGCTTTAACTTGCGGGACTATTGGGCATCAGTGATGGCTACCCCTAGAACTATTTGGGACTTATCATGGGATGAGATTGGAGATTTAGAACCCCTTAAAGACTCGTTTCGGTGTATTGTTGAGAATATATATATATACACACTACTTTTTTTCCCACTCCTTGGTTTCAGTTACTCTCATTCTATGAGGGGTGAAGACACTCGGTTATGCCACATGCTTTCTGTGTCTAGTGCTTCTTGGTTGGAAGAGTCTACTCCCTTTCTTCTATTGTGTTGAGCTGCCTTATATTTACTATACTCTTTCACTATTCCTTGTTCTGTGTACTGGTCACCGTTTTGGTACCTCCTTTGTTGATCCCTTGAGCTTTCGGGGCATCCGACTAAGTATCCTTATACTCAACCATGCTTGGGCTTTTCCCGCGATTTTTGTGCCCTTGCGGATGAATGATAGGTCGATCGAGACTATGAAGGATCATAGAGGACAGAAGATTTTGGGCTGCATTCACTGGACGTAGTAGGACATTCAAGTGTGAGACTCACTAGCAGTTTATTTAAGATTACATGTTGTCGGGTTGTGGCACTTTGCGGGTTGGGCATGTGTTTTGCTCTTTTTTGTTCGGTGTCTTGTTATTACTTTTCAGCACTTTACCTTTTTCTATTTTGAGGTTGATGCATGACTGTGGTTGGGTTATAATTTTTTTCATTTGGTTTTCTTTTTTACTCTACACTTCTGCATTGAGTGGGATGTGTGTGTGTACTTATAATTAGGCAAAGGCCTCCCAAAGATTGTTACGCCTTAAAAACTTGTCACCAGCCCTAGCCAATGGAAGCAGACTTGGGGTAGTTGCGGCTCGAGACCGGTAAGGTCGGGTCATGACAATGTGGTATCAGAGGTGGTTCGTTCCTATGGGTGTTGTTCGAACATCTCTAAAAATGAATGGGATGTGATTTAGGGCAATAGTGTCAACGTGTCTCAAGAGTGGATCTCAGACCCGGGAGTCTAGTGATGGTATGAGTGGACAAGGTATCCATTCACTAAGACCCTGATAACCCGCTTTTCATCTCACCAGGTTAAGACACTTGTTGTAGGAAACTTTCAAACTTGCATCAAGTAGGATTGAGTCTTTGACTTTCCTTTTAGATTCATCTCCCCATTTTTATAACTTATATATATATATATATATGCTCATCTGATCGCGGAAATCCTTGATAATTTTTAGGATTCCCCCATGATAGTTGAAATCCAGGTTACCCTCTCCAGTTGTTGACTATGACCTGGCGAGCAACGAGGAATCAATTCAGGGACCCTCACATGATAACTTTCCGCCCTGTGTTTCAGCAGTGTCCCCTCCACATGGAGAGCGGTAGTTAGTATCGACAGAACAGGCCCAAGGTGAGTGCATGTTGAGTGGGCTCTGAGACATTTATCATCAACGACTGCAGATGTTCTACCGGGACCCGGATCCCCAGGCAGCGAAAGACGTGCTAGATTCCATGGACCAAATTTTCAATCTGGTACAGACACTAGTGGACTAGATGGTAGCTCTATCTATAAGCCTTTTCCAGAGGACGACCAGAAATTTTTGGGGGTTGGTTATATAAAACCAATACAAGTCATCTCTCACATGAAATAACATCCAACAACTCTTCTGGGATGACTACTTCCCCTCTTGTTTATGCTCTGTTTGGATTTAGGAGCTTCTAGAGTTGAAGTAGGAAGGATGGCCGTGGTGTAGTACTCGGCCTGGTTTACCGATCTGACACACTACTCTCAGTATATGGTCTGTGACAGTTACTTTCAGGCTCGGATGGTTGAGCAGGGTTTTCACAGGGAGATTTGTGCTACTGTAGTGCCCCTGTGCATCCCTACTTATGTCAGGGTGCTAGAGCGGGTGCTGGTGACGGAGAGCTTCTTGACTGTGGGATGCCAGCTGACAGGGTCTAGCAGTGTCAAATTCAGAGAAGATTCTTTGATGAATGGCAGGAGGTAGAGAGTAGAGTCTTGGTTGAGGAGGCCCTTCCATGAGAAGACATAAGGGCACGATCATACACTGTAGTGGCGCCATGGAGCACCGAGGTAAGAAAGAGAGAGCTGGTGTTATGCCTGTGAGATACAGGGCCACCTAGTACGGGACTACCCGGCCAGGCATACCGAGCAGTCGTTGAAGGCAGGGGACCCACCGCAGCAGTAGAGGCAGCATGGTGACCAGGGATCCCCCAGGCGAGGATAGGGTGGTCCTGAGGGAGGCGGTGTAGGCATAGTGGCTGGACCTGGAGGTGGGGGATGACATTTCGAGGACCTTACACCACCACCACCGCTCATCCAACGTCAGGTTTAGGAAGCTAGTGGTAGGGGCTGCAGGAAGTATCAGGCTATGGGTGTTCATGACCCCCCAATCACACGATATGGTCTAAGGTACACTTTGTGTTTACTCTATGCTTGCTTCAGTTCTAGTAGACACAGGCGCTAGCTACACTTTTATATCGCTTCTTTTGGTATGGTAGTTGGAGCTTCCAGTAGAGGCACTGACACCTGCACCTTGCCTCATGGTTCCTACGGAAAGTGCCACATTGGTGACTATTATATAAAAATAGTGATAAATATCATTTGGAGGAGGGAGTTTATCATGGGAACTACTACTGATGATTATGGAACCTTAAGACATCATCATGGGCATGGATTTAGTTTCTATAGTTCATGTCTAGATCGAATATCATCACAGACGAGTCAGAGGTGTGTTTTATGATGGGACGAGTTTCACCATCCATGGTGAACGAGACCTCTTGGCAGAGTAGATGGGTACTCTGAGTGGGATACCAAGACCTTTTTCTCACCAGTTAGCGAGCATGTATCTCGGAGCAGCATATGCTACTGGCACCTGGATCCCTACCATTGAAGAGGACAACATGGATATCTCTCTCGAGGATATACTAGGACTACCTCTGATGCGAGTGATGGAGTTCTTCATTGACTTGCAGTTGGGGACTGCCCTAATATCATTTACGGATTATTGGATGGAACCCCCAGTGCTTTGGGAGCTACCACTTTAGCTAGACGACCTTCATGAGAAGGGATTCATCAGGCCATGTTTGTAGCCCAGGGCAACTCCGGTTTTGTTTGTGAAAAAGGCAGACGGGAGTAAGCTTCTTTGTGTGGATTATCGACACCTAAATCAGGCCATAATAAAGAACATGTACCCTTTTCAAAAAAATAACAACCACTTTGACCTGTTGAGAGGTGGTAAGTGGTTCTCTAAGATTGATATTCGATCCGGCTACCACTAGTGTGGGGTTCTTGAGGCTGACATCTCAAATTTGGATTTCCGTTGTCGATATGGGCATTACGAGTTTCTTTTGATGCCCTTTTCCATGACAAATTCCCCCAACATTTTCATGGCTTTGACGAACTAGATCTTCCAGCCATAAAGTGACCAGTTTTTGGTTTTCATTATTGACGACATACTCATCTACTCTGTGATGTATGAGGAACACGCAGAGTATTTGAGGATGGTCCTAGACTTACTCTGAGAGCACCAACAGAATGGGAAGCTCTCTATGTGTTAGTTCTAGATTCATGAGGTTATGTTTATAGGGCATGTCATTGTGTAGCATGGATTGGCCATAGATCCCGCAAAGATAGAGGTAGTGCATGCTGGGAGCCACCCAAGAATGCATTCAGGGTGCTAATCTTCCGTGGTGTGGTAGGGTACTACAAGAGGATTGTGGAAGATTTCTCCAGGATTGATACCCCTTTGACCACATTGATGTGGAAGGGATGACTGTTCACCTGGACTGATCAGTGCCATAAGGCCTTCGAGGAGTTGATACAGAGGCTTTCTAGTGATATATTGTTGAGGCTTCCAGAGGACGGTGTTGAGTTCATATTGTAATACGATGCTTCAGGAAGTAGGCTCAGGTGGGTGATGATGTAGTAGTGGAAGTGATTTCATACATGTCAAAAAGGTTGAGTACCCATAATAAGGATTACGAGACTCATGATTTAGAGATGGTAGCAACGGTATTTTCCTTGAGATCATGGAGACACTACCGTATGGGTGAGAATTTTGTGATCTACTCAGACCACCAGAGCCTCAAGTACATCTACACTTAGAAATATTTGAATATGTGGTAGAGGAGCTGGATGGAGTTTCTATAAGACTATGATTTTGAGATAGTCTATACTCTGGGGAAGGGAAACATAGTAGAATAATCCCTTAGTAGGAATTCCTAAGCTCCTTTAGTGCAGGAAGCATTAGAGCAGTTGGCTTCCCTGCGGCTGACCTTGGTGGAGCAGCAGGGTACATCTATTTTGCAGTTGATGGTGTTGACTCCTTTGCTCTTTGAGCAAGTGAGAGAGTCACAGTTTGGGGATGTCGACAGTGAGGTACTGCTTGATCAGTTATCCATGAGCAACACACCCGATGGATATTTTGAAGGAGGGAATCATGAGATCCTGTTCCAGGGGTTAGTTGTAGTACCAGAGGAGATGCGGGAGGAGCTGATGCGGGAGTTCCACACTTATCCCTTGGATGTACATCCCAGTGTGGGGAAAATGTACAGGGACCTTCAACGACAATTTTGGTGGTGTGGAATGAAGTAGAGCATAGCTGAGTTCGTTTCTCGGTGTCTTACCTTTCTGCAGGTTACGGCCGAGAATCAGTTTCTGGAAGGGTTGTTACATCCCCCTGATATACCGGAATGGATGTGGGATTGCATATATATGGACTTTGTCATAGGAATTCCACACACAACGAAGGTCCATGATTCCATTGTGGTGATACTGGACCGACTCACAAAGTCATCGCACTTCCTTTTCATTAGAGAGAAGAGCTCGATGGAGGGTCGAGGGCAGCTGTGTGTTTGGGAGATTGTCCACTTTCATGGAGTACCCTCGACGATCATCTCCGACCGTGATGCACGGTTTATGTCCCGATTGTTTCGAGGAATAAGGGAGGCATTAGAGAATCAGATGTGGAAGAGTATAGCTTTTCTCCCATAGACGGACGGGTAGACCGAGCACACTATCCAAGTGTTGGAGGATATGCTCAAGGAGTGTGTATTAAACACTATCATGAGCTAGGAGGATCATCTACGCTTGTTGGTTTTGGCGTACAACAACAGTAAACACTATACTGTTGTCATTGAACCTTTTGAGTCCCTCTACGGGCGACCCTAAAGGTCACCATTTTACTAGAAATAGGTTGGGGAGACCACCCTCATGGGGCCAAAGATGGTGCAGCCGACGACAGATAAGGTGCAGGTAATTCATGAGCAGATGAGGATGGCTCAGAGCATACAGAAGTCCTCCACAGATTTTCGTCACATGCCTTTGGAGTTCGAGCATGGGGACCATGTCTTTTTTTGAGTCTCTTCGCAGTGTGGAATAGAGAGGTTCTTCTAGTATTGTGAGCAATCCTCGATATTCATTGGGCATTTTGAGATTGTGCACAGGGTTGGTGAGTTTGCCTGCCGTCGTGCTCAACCCACACTGCTGGAGAGGGTGCATGATGTCTTCTACGTGTCGCAAGTGAGGATATACATGGAAGACCCCACACACGTTATCGACTAAGAAGAGATGAACATAGAGGAAGTATCCACCATTATGGAGCACCAAGTGGCGATTGAGGACCGGAAGGAGTGGACACTGCGTGGACGGACCATTCCTTTGGTTAGTGTGTTTTGGCAGCACGGGAGGGTGTGGGAGAGAACCTGGGAATAGGAGAGCCAGATGCGAGCTCAGTATCTCGAGATGTTTTTTTAGCATTGTTTTTTGGGGTTGAAAAAATTGAAGGTGTAACACCCCAAACTTCCACGGTACGCTTCTCTTTGAATAATACAATAAAGTGTGTTGTACACAAAACTGAGTTCATGTGCACCATGACTTACCAAACTAGGCATTCAGAAGAGGTTATGAATAATATTAACTGAATTTCAAATTTTATATTATCCTTATAATTTTAGAATCCATATTATGAGTTTCTTAAACATAATGTAAGAACAAAAACATTTTTTTCCATATAAACGAAGTATTTTTAAAAAATGCAATTTTACCGCCTTTTAATGATGAAGCATTTTAAAATCCAAAATTTGAAACTTTAATATATTCAATTTGAAAAAATAAACTACTTAATTAGAAGAGGGATATATGAATTTAGTTTCAATAATGTTTTGGTGTTTTTCTGATAGCTTTCATATTTTGCTGAATAGTGAAAAATAATATATTTTAACTGAAAACAACATTTTTTATCAAAATAATTTATATTGTTAAATTATAAATTTTAATTTTATGGAAGTATAAATAAATTTTATTTTTACCATTTAATCCAATTATGGTCATTGTAAGTAATTTAATTTTGAAATTGGACATAATCAAGTGTCAAACTTTTGAGAGTTATTATTTCATAAAATTATGCCTTTGGGTTTTAATAGCGGGAATTAATTTTAAATTAATAAATGAAACATTTATATTTTTAATATAGAAAAATAAAATTCCTTTTTGGATTTGAAATATTGAAATTACCAAATTGTGAAATTTGGTTACTTTTGGGATAACATTTTTATTCTGATGAATAGTGAAAATTACCAAATTTGAATTAAAAACAACTTTTCTAATAAAATTAATTAATAGTGATAAATTATGAATTTGAGTGGTTTTAAAGTATATTTAAAATATATTTTTCCAATTTAATACAATTTAGTTCATTGGACATAATTTCATAATTAAACCGCACATAAACAGGTGTCAATCTTTTGATAGTTATTATCATTTAAAAACATGCTTTTTGTTTTAACAACGAGAATTAATTTTAAATTAATTTCTGCCACATCTGTGTTTTTAATTTAAAAAATTGGATTCCATATTTGGAATCATGATGTCCAAAATTTGTAAAAAGTTATCTTTTATTTTTAGACATTATGAATAATTACAACGGTAAATATTTTATTTACCAGGGTTAAAGGGTAAATCAGATAAATAAGGGTAAAACAATAATAATATTATAATAATAAATTACTCTAAAATGTGTCCTAACGATATTGGCTGATAAAATTCTGACCATGGTAATCTTTGGGTCTATTTTGGGACCACATTAAGCCCCTTGTAAGTGATAATGACACTTTATATTAATTATGTTGAAATAAATACAAAAATGACATAAGCATATATCTTTTAGAAAAACAATTTTTACATATGGTTATATATGTTGGATTTTCGACTATAAATATTATTTAGAAAGATAAACAGATTTTATACATAATGGTATTTTATTTATAATTTTTAGACATTTAATAAATAATATAATTAATGACAAAATAATGATGCAGTAATTTCATTATTAATGAAAGAATCAAATAATTGGTATTATAAATGTTAAAATTAATATAATTTGAATGTTTGGATGACATACATGATTTTTATTACTTAATATGACATTATATTATTGCTTAAATGAATTTTTTTATAATTAATAACGTTTTTAAGACTTAAAAAAATCTATTATTGAATAGTGTCAAAATTGACATAAAAGAGTTTATAAAACAAATATTATATTATTAATCTATATTCAATTCATAACGATCTATGGTTCGGACAAGAGACATATATCAAGATATATGTATCATTAATGGACCACTTGGGGGTCTTTTAGAGATATATATTATGTTTATTAACTATTTAATATAAAAATACAAAGTGACATGGTAAGTGTCAAACTAATTAACTAAGAGTTAAAACTAAAGGATAATGATAATATAATGACCCAACCCTCTTTAAATTCCACTGGATGAGTGGTTTTCGACCCATACCCACATTAACCATTATATAATACACTTTTTATCCATTAGAAACCGAATATAAATTTATTATCAAATAATATTTCTAGATTTTCCTAAGGTGCCCCTCCTCCCCCTTATAAAAGGACACAACTTCTAACTAATTCAGAACACTTTCAAATCCTTTTGGTTCGGACAACCCCTTCCCAAATACTCTCTCAACTTCCCTAAATTCAACATAGAGGCCTTAGTTTGGTCAGAAATCCAACCTATGGAGCCATTTTGATCAAATCAAAAGGAAGAACCCAAAGAAGAGGTAATGTTATCACCACCCTTTTTCAAGATCATTTCTTCTTCAACTTCTTCGTTAGTTATTATTCACATTATAAAATAATAACTCTAGTATCTCCTATATACTGTGATATTATTATAAATATGGTACAACCACATTCAGTATTTTATCCATCCTTTGAATGACATGTCACTATAAGTGCGTATGTACGGATTACCGTCTCCACGTCATGGTGTAACTGTTATTCAATATGTTATTATTTGAATGGGTATAATAATGATGTGTAATTAATGTAAATAATAAATTTAACATGATAATAATTTTGTATGTATGATTTAACATCCAATTATATATTATTTTAATATCAAAAAAATGATATTGTCACTCGTGCGTATGTATAGACTACCATCTCCACGAAAGCGATGAGATTCATTCCCCATTGTATCCATTCAAGACTAATTATAATATAATGATTAAAAATAATGTTTAAGAACTTTATATCATTCTGGATATGAATAAGATACAACCAATCCATAAAAAACACGACTTATGTAACAAAACAAATAAAAGAAAACGTGTAAGTTAACACCCTAAATGACAATAATACTAAAGTATTATTAATAATGAATTATTAGATGATCATATATGATATCATAATTATGTATCTTGTTATTATATAATTTAATAAAAATGTTTTAACTATTATACAAGAGATTAACATACCATTGACTAAGGAAAAGTACAAGTTAAGGGTTTATTTCACAATCTCTTCATTACTTGAGGTGGTTTATACGTAATTATCTACTGGGACCTCTTTATAATCCACATCCATGTTTCTTAAAAATGGATTTCAAATCATTATTAATATTTTAAAGACGATGGGTTAAATACATTTATACCCTTGTTGACTTTTATAAGAAATTTATAATGGAATCCTTCTATCATTATCCAAACAAGGTCCTATTTATCCTTTTCAACAAAATTAAGGTAAGAATGTCTTTTTTTAAACGTATACGGCGGGTGAGGATATTTTCTACTGTTATAAAATCGTCAAACCTTCCCTTAACAGATTATAAGAATATTTCAAAGTGAATGTTTTATTTAATAATTATGGGACTTTTAAATGATTTCAATAAAAGATATATTTCTCTCTAATAGTTTTGATTTCATCTATTTCAACATCTTTTGATGAATTTTAATATTATTTGGAGTTTATTTATTATGATACAAAACATACATATTGTATTGATGGTTTTGTGATATGTTTGACTGTAGATGTGTTAGTTTTATACCATTCATTATTTATGAAGAAAGTATTGACATTTTGTATGCTAGTTTTAATACGAATGTTTATGTTATGTTTAAACCTGTTCAGATGAGTAATGCATTGGACTTAATAAGTGACGGGTGGAGCCCGCAATAGCTTCTCGATTCATCGGTAGGTCTAATGAGAAAAACTAGTGTCTTGTCACGGGGTCTTGACAAAATCTTATTTATAGTCTTGGCACGAGGCCTTGTCTACGTGGTTATGATAGTCTGGCATTATGCATTCCATCATTATGAAAGTGGTTATTGATGTTGCATGTGATTTTTCAACTTGTAGAATATCCATGTGAATGAGTAAATGGAACTATATCATTTTATCTTTTCCATATTATGCTGATGTTCAAGTTTAAAAGGCTTTTTTAGTTATACATTGCCTTAAATGTTTATGCTTATTTAAGAATGTTTCTGCTATATTGATATCCTTACTGCGCATTTGAGATCACCACTTTCTATGTTTTATTTTTCCCAGGATGTGAAGAAGTATTTTATGAATGACCTGCTGGGATAGTATGGGGGGATAAGAATGTGGAATATGGAGACTATATTGTTGTAGTTTTATTTTTTATGATGTAATGTAAACTTTATGAATGTTTCTAGTTATTGCAGAGCTACTAAATTAATTGGTATTTCAAGACATGATCTTTCTTGTGATCATTCCAATGTTATGTACTAATGCACTGACTCTGGGAAACTAGGGTCGGGGCATTACATTTGGAATCAGAGGAAGTTTACTACAAAACCTGGAAGATAGATTTAGATAAACTCTGATTAGAGCACATTGACCTAACATAGACCTTGATTATTAGTATACAATAACTTCCTAGAATTTTGGTATTTTAGAGATTTTGTGATTTTTTCAAGCAATAAATCCCAGTCTGGATAAGAGCAGGTAGAGGCGGCTCTGACACAAATGTACCTAGGGGTAAAACCTGAAAACACCACATTGAGCGAGACTCGAACAGGAACTGTTGTATGACAACGGGCCTTGCTGCACTATTGGTTATGACACTCCCGGGTGTTATTCTTATGACAATTCTCAATTTATATACAAACTATTATGAAGGGTTTATGAGTATATACATCCTCAAAGAAAACATTTTTATGAGTATGGATTATATACATAAATTGTTCAATTTATGTTAATTGTTTTATATGTATAGAATTATGTATTTTTATTCATAAACTGATCTAATTTATGGCATTGTTTAGAAATGGTTCCCAATAGAAGGAATGAAAATTTCAACAATACACATGGTCCAAAGAGTATGAAGGATCATATATTTCATGGACTAAAGCCAGAATTTAGAAGGGAAATAGTCTCCCACGTATTTTCATCATATGATGAAATAATATCATGTGTTGACAAGATAAGTAATGAATTCTCGGAGTCATGTGGCTTTGAGAGGAAGCCATAGAATAAAAATATGGTAGAGAGAAGGACATATAATAGGAAGAAGGTAAAGAAGGATTTTCCCATATGTGATAACTGTGGAAAGAATCACCTTGGAAAATGCATGAAGGGAATCAGAGTATGTTATAAGTGTGCAGAAAAGGACACCAAGTACGTGACTGCAAGGGTAAGAAAAAGCTTTCAAATGTACAATGCTTCATCTGCAAGGGGTCTGGACACTATTCAAATCAATGTCCCAGTACTCGGACTATGCCGAAAATGATGCTATTGGATAATAATCAAGTTATGATACTACCACAGATGAAGAGGAATGACTAGTGTTCTTATGATGTTATTTTAAAATTATTTCATTGAAGTGTTATATCAATGATGTACTGGAAATAAATAAGGATTGTACTACAGTATAATTTCATTTGGGATTTGAGATTTTATGGTACTAAGAAACATGACACTACAAAAAGTTATTCTTTTTCGAAATTAGAAGGTTGAAGGAGAGATAAACCTTAATCTGGCCTTAATATTGAGGTACATATTTTGGAATATGATATTGTTTATTTGGTAAATTATATTGGATATTCTTGACTCCCTTGAAACTGACTAAAGATTTGTATATTCCATCATTGTTGGAGTTTACAACATTTTAGGATGGATGATGTATATCTAGTATTCTATAAGGAATGAGGGAGCATGAATGTAATCAATAAGGTTTTATGGTAATTCAAGATGTTTCAGTGTTTTAAAAGGATACATGATGAAGGTATTCACATGCTATTATGGGGTAAACAAGATCATTATTATGTTTACCCTACTTATAAATTTTGGACAGTGATTTTGGACAGAAGTATTTTGGATAATTTTAGTTTGAGATTATTTTTGGATTGCCATAAAAGGATAACCCGGAGGTCGGGCGGCAACCCGTCGCATCCGGCAAGGCCACGAGACTTAAACCCGTAAACGAAGGGTGACAAGGGTGTATCACCTACCACTGGCACATGTGATGTCCTGGATTGAATAATGTTGTTTTTTTAAGAAACATTACGCTAGATTAATTATAAATTCATTTATTTTTTTAAACCCTATACGAATAGGATAAATAGAATATTATTTTTAATTTCTATTATCTTTTATAATGAAAGATGAGTTTGTGGTATGACTTAGTTAAAGGATGGGACTCTACTTGTCAAGTATATATTTTTCTTCTTCTCTTATTCAATGAAGAAATTAATTATTGTACTTTTGTAAAGGGATCTTAAAACAAAAAATGTGTTATCCTAATACCATAAGTTTTGTTGACCCGATGGTATTTTAAATCATCTTTTATTGATGAATTTAAGGCCATCAATTTTACCCATGTTTGTGATTGATTAACTCAATAACTACCTATAAATATTTACATTTTCCCACCAATTATATGTCTCTAATTTCCACCAATGTTCTCCTAATCAAGATCATAATTTTGGTGGCGACCCTTTCATTTCAATTTTCCTCTTATTAAGACTAAATTTTATTAACCTAATTTCCGATGTGGGTTTTTCCAAAGGTAATTTCTATTTTCAATCTTTTATTTTCAAAGAAAAATTTAAAATTGCGATGACTCAATTTATTGAATGAGCGGATAATGCAACACCCCAGGCTTCCACGGTACGCATCTCTTTGAATAATACAATAGCGAGTGTTGTACGCAATACTACGTTCAAGCGCACCACGAATTACCAAACTAGCCGTTCAGAAGTGGTTATAAATAGTATTAACTGAATTTTAAATTTTATATTATCCTCATAAATTTATAATCCATATTATGAGTTTCTTAGACATAATGTACGAACAAATACATTTTTTTGAGATAAAAGAAGTATTTATGAAAAAATGAAATTTTACTGCCATTTAATTGTGAAGCCTTTTTAAATCCAATATTTGAATCTTTTGTATATTCATTTTGAAAAAATAAAATTAATCTTTAGAATCGGGACATAATAATTTAGTTTCAAAAATGTTTTGGTGTTTTTCTGATAACTTTCATATTTCAGTGAGTAGTGAAAAATATTATATTTTAACTGAAAACAACTTTTTTAATCAAAATAATTTATATTGTTAAATTATAAATTTTAATGTTATGGAAGTATAAATATATTCTATTTTTAACATTTAATCCAATTATGGGAATTTTATGTAATTTCATTTTGAAATTGGACATAATCAAGTGTCAATCTTTTGATAGTTAATATTTCATAAAAAAAAGACTTTTGGTTTTAATAGCGGGAATTAATATTAAATTATTAAATTAAACTTTTATGTTTTTAATATGGTAAAATATACATCATTTTTGGATTTTTAATATTGAAATTATCTTTGGGTGAAATTTTGGTACGTTTCGGATAGCTTTTATATTTTGATGAATAGTGAAAATTATTAAAATTTAATTAAAAACAACTTTTATAATCGAAAAAATTAATAGTGATAAATAATGAATTTTAGTGATTTTAAAGTATATTTATAATATATTTTTATCTTTTAATACAATTTTGGTCATTGGTCATAATATCACAATTAAACCAGACATAAACAAGTGTCAATCTTTTGATAGTTATTATCTCTTAAAAACATGCTTTTTGTTTTAACAACGAGAATTAATTTTAAATTTATTTATGTCAGTTCTGTGTTTTTAATTTGGAATAGTGGACTACATATTTTGAATGAGTATGTCAAAAATATATAAATAGGTATCTTTTATTTTTAGACATTTTGAATAATTACTTTGGTAAATATTTTATTTACCATGGTTATAGGGTAAATTCGGTAAATAAGGGTAAAAAATAATATTATAATAATAATAAATTAAACTAAAACGTGTCCTAACCTTATTGGTTCATACATTTTCTACCATGGGAATCTTTGGGTCGATTTTGGGACCCCATGGAGCCACTTGTATGTGATAATGACACTTTATATTAATTAAGTTAAAATAAATACAAAAATGACATAAGCATATATCTTTTAGAATTTTTTAACATAGGGTTATATATGTTGGATTTTAGACTGTAAATATTCATTATAAGGATAAAAATATTGAATAAATAATTTTATTTTATTTATAATTTTTATACATTTAATAATTAATATTATTTAGGAAACAATATTGATGCAATATTTTCCTTCTTAATGAAAGAATCAAATAATTGATATTATAAATGTTAAAATTAATATAATTTGAATGTTTTGATGATATACAGGAATTTTATTGCTTATTACGACATTATATTGTTTCATAAATGATTTTTTTCGAATTAATAATTTTGTTACGACTTTAACAAAAATCAATTATTGAATAGTGACAAAATTGACATAAAAGGGTTTTTTAAAACAAATATTATATTATTAATTTATATTCAATTCTTAAAAATATAAGGATTGTCCAAGAGACATATATCATTATAGGTGTATCAATAATGAACCCCATGGGGGTCTCTAGTAGGTATATAGTTAGTTTATTAACAATATAATATAAAAATACAAGGTGACATGGTAAGTGTCAAACTAATTAACTAAGAGTTAAAACTAAAAGATATGGTTAATATAATGACCCAAACCTATCTAAATTCTATTGGTTGAGTGTTATTCGACCCATCGCCACCGTAAAATTTAAATAATACACTTTTGAGCCATTAGAAACCGAATATGAATTTATTATAAATTAGTATTTCTAGATTTTCCTAAGGTGCCCCTCATCCCCCTTATAAAAGACACCACTTCTAACCAATTACTCACACTTTCAAATCCTTTTGGTTCGGTATAACCCTACCAAAATACTCTTCCAACATCCCTCAATTACACCTATAGGAATTAGTTTGATCATAAAGACAACCTAAGGATCCCTTTTGATCAAATCAAAAGGAAGAACCTGAAGAAGAGGTAATGTTTTCACCACCCATTTTAAAACTCATTTATTCTTCAACTTCTATTTTATTTATTATTACCATTATAAAATAATAAATCAAGTATCTCTTATATACTGTGATGTTATAATAAATATGGTACAACCATATTCGGTATTCTATCAATCCTTTGAATGACATGTCACCAAACGTTCGTACGTACGACTTACCGTCTCCACGTCGTGGTGTCATTATTATTCAATATGTTATTATTTGGATGGGTATAATACTGATGTGTAATTCATGTAAATAATAAATATAACATGATAATGATTCATTATATATGATATAACATCCAATTATATATTATTTTAAAATCAAAATAATGATATTGTTACTCTTGTGTACGTACGGACTACCGTCTCCACGAACATGATGGGATTCATTCCCCATAGTATCCATTCAAGACTAATTTTCATTTGATGATTAATATTAATGTTTTATAACTTTATATCATTCTGGATATGAATAAGATACAACCTATGCATATGAAACATGAATTATTTAACAAAACATATAAAAAAAACGAGTAAGTTAACACCTGAAACGACGATAATACTAATGTATTATTAACAACGAATTATTAGAAGATCATATATGATATAATAATAATGTATATTGTTATTATATAACTTAATAACAATTTTTTAACTATTATAGATGAGATTAACATACCATCATCTAAGAAACAATACAAGGTAAGGGTTTATTTCACTATCTCTTCATTATCTGATGTTGTTTATACGTAATTATCAACTGGGACCTCTTTATCATCCACATACATGTTTCTTAAAAATGTATATCAAATCATTCCTAATATTTGAAATACTATGGGATAAAGTCATTTATACCATTGTTTACTTTTATACGAATATTATAAAGGAATCCTTCAATCATTTTCCAAACAAAGTCCTTTTTAACCGTTCTGACAGAATTAAAGTAAGAATTCATTTTTTTTAAACTTATGCGGCGGGTGCAGCTATTTTTCGCCGTTATAAAATCAAAGATGAATCCCTTAAAAGATTATATGAATATTTTCAAAGTAAATGTATTATTTAATAATTATGGTAATTTTAAATGATTTCAATAAAAGTGATATTTCTCTCAAATAGTTTTGATTTCATCTATGTCAACATCCTTTGATGAATTTGATGCTTATTTGAAGTTTATTTGTTATGATACAAAACTTACATATTGTATTGATTGTTTTGTGATATGTTTGACAGTGTATGTGTTATTTTTATACCATTAATGGTTTATGAAGAACATATTGACATTTCATATTCTAATTTTAATATGACTGTTTATGTTATGTTTAAACCTCTTCATATGAGGAATGCATTGGACTTAATAAGCAAAGAGTGGATCCCTCTATAGATCCTTTATGCATAAGTAGGTCTCATTAGGGAAACTAGTGTGTTGTCATGAGGCCTTGACAATTTCTTATTTGTAGTCTTTGCACGAGGCATTGGCTACGTGATTATGATAGTCTGGAATAATGCATTCCATCATTATGAATGTGGTTATTGATATTTCATTTCATTGTTCGACTAGTAGAATATCCATGTGAATGAGTATATGGAATTATTTCATTTTATCTTTGACATATTATGCTTATGTTCAAGTTTAAAAGGATTTTGATTTAGTTATACGTTGCCTTAAATTTTTATGCTTATTTAAGAAAGTTTCTACTATATTGTTATCCTTTCTAGGCATTTGAGCTCACCCCTTTCTATGTTTAATTTTCCTAGGATGTGAAGAAGTATTTTATGAATGACCTACATGGATAGTATGGGGGGATAAAAGTGTGGAATAGGGAGACTATATTGTTTTAGTTTTCATTTTATGAAGTAATGTAATCTTTATTAATGTATCTAGTTATTCCAAGGATAATAAACTAATCGGTCTTTCGAGACTTGATCTTTCTTGTGATCATGAAAATGTTATGTACTAATGCACCGACTCTGGGAAACTGGGGTCGTGGCATTACAGTTTGTATCAGAGGATGTTTAGTACAATCCTTGGAAGCTAGATTTAGATGAACTCTGATTTGAGAAAATAAACCTAAGATAAACTTTGTGAATTAGTATAGAAGAACTTTCTAGAATTTTGGTATTGTATATATTTTGTGAGTTTTCCGAGCAATACATCTCGGTCTGGATACGAGCGAGTAGAGGTGGCTCTGGCACAGATGTATCTAGGTGTGAAACACAAAAACACCGCTTTGAGCGAGACTCGAACAGGAACTGGTGCATGACAATGGGCCTTGCTGCACTCTTAGTTACAACACTCCTGGGAGATATGCTTAGGACAATTCTCAAATTATCTACAAACCATTATGAAGGTTTCTTTAGTATATAAATCCTCAAAGAAAACATTTTTCTGATTATGGATTATATCTATAAATAGTTCAATTTATGTTTAGTGTTTTACAAGTATGGAATTATGCATTATGATTCATAAACCGATCTAGTTTATGACATTGTTTATAAATGGTTCCTAATTGAAGGAATGAGAACTCCAATAATACGCATGATCCAAAAAGTAAGAAGGGTCATATATTTCATGGTCTTATGCCATAATTTATAAGGCAAATAGTATCCCACATATTATAATCATATGAAAAATAGTATCATGTGTTGATAAGATAAGTAAAGAATTATCAGAGTCATATGTCTTTGAAGGGAAGCCAGAGAAGGACAAATAAATGGAAGAAGGTAAAGAAGGATTTTCCCATATGTGATAACTGTTGAAAGAATCACCTTGGAATATGCATGAAGGGAATGGGAGTATGTTATATGTGTGGAGAAAAAGGACACCAAGTACGTGACTGCAAGGGTAAGAAAAAGGTTTCAAATGTACAATACTTCATCTGCAAGGATTTTGGACTCTATGTGAACCAATGTCATAGTCATCGGTCTATGCTGTAAATGATGCTATTAGATAATAATCATGTTTTTATACTACCACAGACGAAGACGAATGACTAGTGTTCTTATGTTGTTATTTTGGAACTATATCATTGAAGTGTTGTATCAATGATGTATTGGAAATAAATAAGGATTGTACTGCGGTCTATTTCATTGAGGATTTGAGATTTTATGGTACTAAGAAAAGTGACACTATAGAAAGTAAAACATTTTTGAAACTACATGGTTGAAGGAGAGATAAACCTTAAAATGGTCTTAATATTGAGGTATTGATTTTGGAATATGATATGGTTGATTTGGTAAATTATATTGGATATTCTTAACTACCTTGAAAATGATTAAATATTTGTATATTGCATCATTGTTGGAATTTAAAACATCTTTGGATGGATGATGTATATCCAATATTCTATAAGGAACGAGGGAGCATGAATGTTATCAATAAGGTTTTATAGTAATTCAGGATGATTCAGTGTTTTAAAAGGATACATGCTGAAAGTATTCACATGCTATTACGGGGTAAAAAGACTCTTTATTGTGTTTACCTTCCTTATAAATTTTGTACTGTGTGTTTGGACAGAAGAATTTTGGATAATTCTTCTTTGAGATTATTTTTGGATTTCCATAAAAGGACAACCCGGAGGTCGGGCGGCAACCCGTCGCATCCGGCAAGGCCGTGAGACATGAACCTATAACAGAAGGGAAACAAGGGTGTATCACCTACCACTGACCCATGTGATGTCATGGATTGAATAATGTAGTATTTTTTTAAAAACAATTCTGGTACATGAATTATATATTCATTTATATTTTAATACCCTATACGAATAGGATAAATAGAATATTATTTTTAAGTTCAATTATCTTTTATAGTGAATGATGAGTCTGTTGTAGAACTTAGTTAATGGATGGAAATATACTTGTCAAGAATATATTTTTCTTATTTTAAAATTCAATGAAGAAATTTATTCTGATACTTTAGTGAAAGGATCTTAAATAAAAAAATGTGTTATCCTAATAGCATATGTTTTGTTGAAACAATGATATTTTAAATCATTATATATTGATGAATTTAGGGACCTAAATTTTACACTTGTTTATGATTGATGACCTCAATCACTACTTATAAATATTTACAAATTTCATCTAATTATATGTCTATATTTTCTAGAAATGTTCTCCTAATCGAGATCACAATTTGGTGGTGTCCCTTTCATTTCCCTTTTCTTCTAATTAAGACTAAATTTTATTAACCTAATTTCCAATGTGGGTTTTCCGAAATGTATTTTTTATTTTCAAAATTTTATTTTCAAAGAAAAATTTCAAATTTCAAGGATGAAATTTATTGAATGAGGGGAGAATGTAACAATCCAAGCTTCCATGGTACACTTCACTTGGATTAATACAATAGCTTGTGTTGTTCGCAACACTGAGTTCAAGCGCACCATGACTTACCAAACTAGTCGTTCAGAAGTTGTTATGAATAGTATTTACTGAATTTTAAATTTGATACTAACATTATAGTTTTAGAATCCATATTATTAGTTTATTAGACATAATGTAAGAATTATTTTTTTATTCAGATAAAAGAAGTATTTTCAAAAAAACGCAATTTTACCGCCTTTTAATGGTGATGCCTTTTTAAATCCATTATCAGAAACTTTTATATATTCAATTTGACAAAATAAAATTCTTATTTAGAATCGGGACAAAAGAATATAGTTTCAATAATGTTTGGGTATTTTTCTGATAACTTTCATATTTGGGTGAATAATGAAAAATACTATATTTTAACTGAAAACAACTTTTTTAATCAAAATAATTTATATTGTTAAATTAAACAATTTAATGGTATGGAAGTATAAAAAGATTTTATTTTTACCATTTAATCCAATTATGGTGATTTTAAGTATTTTCATTTTGAAATTGGACATAATCAAGTGTCAAAATTTGGATAGTTATTATTTCTAAAAAATACGCATTCAGGTTTTAATAGCGGGAATTAAATTTAAATTAATAAATGAAACTTTTATATTATTAATATGGTAAAATAGTCTTCATTTGTGTATTTGGAATATTGAAATTACCTTAGGTTGTACTTTTGGTACTTTTCTGATAACTGTTATATTTTGATGAATAGTGAAAAGTACAAAATTTTAATTAAAAACAACTTTTTAATCGAAATAATTAATAGTGATAAATTTTCATTTGAGTGGTTTTAAACTATATTAAGAATATATTTTTACCATTTAATAAAAATTTTTTCATTGGAAATAATTTTAAAATTAAACAAGACATAAACAAGTGTCAATCTTTTGATAGTTATTATCTCTTAAAAACACGCTTTTTTGTTTTAACAACGGGAATTAATTTTAAATTAATTTCTGCCACTTATGTGTTTTGAATTTGGAAAATTGGATTCCATATTTGAAATCAGGATGTCCAAAATTTGTAAATAGGTAACGTTTATTTATAGACATTTTGAATAATTATTTCGGTAATATTTTATTTACCATGGTTAAAGGGTAAATCCGGTAAATAAAGGTAAACAAATAATAGTATAATAATAATAATAAATTACCCTAAAACATGTCCTAACCTTATTGGTTGATACATATCCGATTATGGTCATATTTGGGTCGATTTTGGGACCCCATGGAGCCACATGTAAGTGATTATGACACATTATATTAATTAAGTAAAAATAAATAAAAAAATGACATAAGCATATATCTTTTAGAAAAAGAATTTTTACATAGGGTTATATTTGTTGGATTTTTTACTATAAATATTAATTAGAAAGCTAAAATGATTACATACATAATTGTATTTTATTTATAATTTTAAAACATTTAATAATTAATATTATTTATGACACATTAAGGATGCAGTATTTTCTTTATTAATGAAAGAATCAAATAATTGGTATTATAAATGTTGAAATTAATAAAATTTTAATGTTTTTATGACATACAAGAATTTAATTTATTCACATTACATTATAGTATTTCTTAAATTAATTTGGATCTAATTTATAATGTTTTATGACTTTAAAAAATCAATTATTTAATAGTGTCAAAAGTGACATAAAAGAGTTTTTAAAACAAGTATTATATTATTAATTTATATTCAATTCCTAAAAATATAAGGATCATCCAAGAGACTTATATCATTATAGGTTTATCATTAATGGACCACTTGGAGGACTCTTGGAGGTATATAGTAAGTTTATTAACTATATAATATAAAAATACAAAGTGACATGGTAAGTGTCAAACTAATTAACTAAGAGTTAAAACTAAACGATAAGGTTAATATAATACCCAAAACTGCATGAATTATATTGGGTGAGTGCTTTGCAACCCATACCTACCATAACCTATAAATAATCCACTTTGGAGCCATTATATACCGAATATGAATATATTAAAAAATAATATTTCTAGATTTTCCTAAGGTGCCCCTCCTCACCCTTATAAATGGAAACCAACTCTAACCAATTCTTCACACATTAAAAGCCTTTTGGTTCATCCATACCTGACCCAGATACTCTCTTAACTTCCCTAAATTCAACTTAGAGGACTTAGTTTGATCAGAAAGCCAACATATGGAGATCTTTTGATCAAATCAATAGGAAGAACCCGAAGAAGAGGTAATGTTTTCACCACCCATTTTCAAGCTCATTTCTTTTTCAACTTCTTCTTTATATGTTATTCCCATTCTAAAATAATAACTCCAGTATGTCCTATATACTATGTTATTATTATAAATATGGTATAACCATATTCAGTATTCTATCCATCTTTTGAATGACATGTCTACATACGTGCATATGTACGGCTTACCCTCTCCACGTCGTGGTGTAATTGTTATTCAATATGTTATTATTTGGATGGGTATAATAATGATGTGTAATTCATTTAAATAATAAATATAACATGAGAATGATTCTTTAGGTATGATATACCATCCTATTATATATTATTTTAATATCAAAATAATGATATTGTCACTCGTGTGTACGTAAAGACTACCGTCTCCACGAACGCGATGAGATTCATTCCCCATCGTATCCATTCAAGAATAATTCTCATGTAATGATTAAAATTAATGTCTAAGAACTTTATATCATTCTAGATATCAATAAGATACAAACTATATATAACAAACATGACCTATGTAACAAAACATATAAAAGAAAACAAGTAAGTTAACACCCGAAAAGACGATAATACTAAAGTATTATTAACAAAAAATAATTAAAAGATCATATATGATATCATAATTATGTATATGGTTGTTATATAATTTAATAAAAATGTTATATCTTTCATACATGAGGTTTACATACCATCGAATAAGGAAAATTACAAGGTAAGGGTTTATTTCACACTCTCTTCATTATCCGAGGTTGTTTATACGTAATTATCTACTACGACCGCTTTATCATCCACATCCATGTTTCATAAAAATGTATTTCAAATAATTATTAATATTTCAATTACTTTGTGATAAATTCATTTATTCCCTTTTTGACTTTTATTAGATGATTATAAAGGAATCATTCTGTCATTTTACAAACAAGGTCATTTTTTACATTTTTGACAGAATTAAGGTAAGAATGTATTTTTTTAAAACTTATACGGTGGGTGTGGCTATTTTCCACCATTATAAAATTGTCGAAGCTTCCCTTAGACTCTTATAAGAATAATTTCAAAGTAAACGTTTTATTTAATAATTATGGGAATTTTAAATTTTTAAAAAATATATATATTTCTCTCAAATAGTTTTCATTTCATCTATATCAACATCGTTTGATTAATTTTAATATTATTTGACGTTTATTTATTATGATACAAAACATCCATATTGAATTGATGGTTTTGTGATATATTTGACTGTGGATGTGTAATTTTTATACCATTAATGGTTTATGATGAATGTATTGACATTTCGTATGCTAGTTTTAATACGAATGTTTATGTTATGTTTAAATCTATTCATATGAGGAATGAATTAGACATAATAAGTGATGGGTGGAGCACGCTATAGCTCCTTGATGCATCGGTAGGTCTCATGTGACTAACTAATGTCTTGGTATGAGACCTTGAAAAAATCTTATTTGTATTCTTGGCACGAGGCCTTGGCTATGTGGTTATGATAGTTTGCCATTATGCATTCCATCATTATAAAAGTGGTTATTGATATTGCATGTGATTATTCGACTAGTAGAATATCACTGTGATTGAGTATATGGAATTATTTCATTTTATCATTTCCATATTATGATTATGTTCAAGTTTAAAAGGATTTTGTGTTAGTTATACGTTGCCTTAAATGTTTATGCTTATTTAAGAATGTATCTGATATAT
This sequence comes from Viscum album, assembly GCA_963277665.1. Taxonomy (NCBI): domain Eukaryota; kingdom Viridiplantae; phylum Streptophyta; class Magnoliopsida; order Santalales; family Viscaceae; genus Viscum; species Viscum album. Next base: position 1,700,681,757 of record OY728163.1, on the reverse strand, counting down.
TGTTATCCTTACATGGAAATTGAGCTCACCCCTTTCTATGTTGTATTTTTCTCAGAATGTGAAGAAGTATTTTATGAATGACCTATAGGGATAGTATGGGGGGATAATAGTGTGGACTATGGAGACTATATTGTTGTAGTTTTCATTTTATGATGTATTGTAAACATTATGAATGTATCTAGTTATTCCAAGGATACTAAAAAATCGGTATTTTGAGACTTGATCATTCTTGTGATTATGCCAATGTTATGTACTAATGCACCGACTATGGGAAAATGGGGTCGGGGTGTTATAGAATTAGGGAATGATGTAAGAACCTGGGTTTTGAGCAAGTAATATTTTAAAATTATCTTGATGTTATTTTAGAGCAGGGCGTTTAGTCGTTGAGTGATTCTGATCCCCGGTGTGGATGGATTTAAATTTTACGTGTGTTCACACAAGAGACACCAAATAAATAGAATAACAATTAAATTGTTGCTCTGATGAGAAATTTGATGGAACTGTTCAGTCTGAAATGTGTCGTTTACCCTAGGAGGGGTGTAAATTTCACGGGCATGGCTCTTCTGTGGAAAACGCTACTAGGGGAATTTCTGTAATTTAGTAGTCTAAGGCGTGAACTTTACAACATCTGAACGGTGGCTCAGATTAAAATTCTAAGACCTCCATTGTTCTTAGAACAATGTTTTTTCCCTAGAGTCTGCTTAACCTCGACCCTATTGAGAGTCTTAGTAGGGGCCTACTAGTGGGTGTTTTAAAACAAAATTAAGTTTTAATTAAGTTTACTATTGAAACACACCACCCCAAGCCTCTTCTCCACTTTGTTTTTCTCCTTGGCGTGTGTTTTTCCTAAAAAGGGAGAACCTCTTTCAACCATCACTCTCCCTCTTCAAGGTGGGTGGTGGCTATGGAGGATCATTGATGAATCGTCAGGCTACACCCAATGAGGTAAGAGTTGCATTGTTTTTTTTTTAATTTTCATATACCATTGACCTCAATTTCTTGAGTATAATTGTTTTCCAATTATGAAGAGAGGGCCATATTTTTGTGGGGATCGATTTGAGCCTCCCAATGATCCATTAAGGTCACAATTTAGAGTCACGGGGCGTCCGGGGTGGCCCTGGGAAGTTTTCCAGCCATTTCACTTAGTTTCTAGTGGTTCTAGGGAGGTCCGGCGGGTGATGACAGCCGCACGAGGTGTTCGAGGCATTGGCGCACTCATCTGCTGCGGCAGTTCCTGGGCGATGGTGGTGTGGCATGGCTCCCAGGTGGTGGCAGCGGTCTCCAAGGTGGCGCATCAGGCATCTATGTTCGAGGTCACCGGTGCGGGGCACGTGGGGGTCGTGGTGCTTGACCCCATGTGGAGACAAAGACCTGCCTTCAGCATGTCTCCATGTGAGACAACGATCCGCCCTCATTGCTGGTCGGTGGGTGTGGACTGCGGGTACGCGACTAGGCTGTGTGGTAGGGCCACTGGCCGGCCCAGGCCAGGTGGACTGGCCGGACCGGGACGGTCAGGCCCAAAGGGGTTCATACCCTTGATTACGTACACCCATAACATCCAATACGGTTGTCCATTTTGTGTTTTATTTGTGGAAGTGCAATCCTCAGCTCGAAACAAAATTTTTGATATTATCTCGTGAATTTTCAATTTCCGAGTTGGGGGTTCGATGGCACGACACCCTCGTTTAGTAATAGGCAGGGAATCTCCCGTCAGACGGCGCAAACACATCCAGAGTCTGTATAAGGTGCCATTAGTGGCATTCTGACCCTAGCGTTGAGATGATGTGGTCTAGGGTGGTTTCAGTCGTTGAAGTCAGAGTTGAGGTTTAGGCCCCACAAGCCGTCTTCTAAGCTGTGAGTAGCGTTTTGTGACTTTTTCATCAGATGTCCATTTGGGGCGAATGAGTAGTATTTTTGTCGTGTTTTTCTAAGAGCATCGTGATAAAACATTTCGCCGAACCACTGTTGGGTCCGAGGTGTGTGCCCCAGGAGATGTCCTGTAGAGACCCGAAGCTTGACGTACATGGACATTACATTACATTTGCGGAATACTTAGTACATAACAAAAACACACACTAAAGGATCGTAATAGTTTAGTGTCTTTGGAAACTCGGAACGTAATCTTCTAATCGTGGTGAAAGTTCTTCAATATCTCCCATAAAGGTCATCCCTTTTTTCTACCTAAAACCTTTCTTTATATCCTGGGGAAAAGAAAACATAAAAGGGTGAGCTCAAATGCTCAGTAAGGGTAAACAAAAGAAAAATCAATCACATCATATACATAGCTTTTGGAAATCTTAACCTGCAAAAGAGCTCATAATATCACAACATGGGATATATCATAGAAGTGAAATGTAATCCCAATAATCATAACATAAAACATGAAACTTTGTGGCATACACACATAATCATAGAAAATCATTTCTTGTTAGTCAAGACTCATTGCCAAGACTATCTTAGTGGACAAAGTCCTTTTCTGAATCGAGTAACCCTCGTTTCAGTCCTGTTTCACTGAACCGGTATAACCTACCATTTCAGCCATGTCCATCTCATGAGATATAAAATCTTTACCCAATTCATTGGAGGGAGATATAGGTCCCACCCATCTTATAATGAATCCTTTCTTATGTGTGCCACATAATCATAAAACATACATCCTCGCATAACACATGTAACAAAAATGGGATTCTTGAAACATCATGACATCATAAATCAATTCAAATAAGATAAAGGAATTCATAAACATAATTCCATCACAGCATAGTCAAATCAATGTAAAAATATGGATAGAAACAGAACACTTTATTGTCTTAGATGGAAAATAATTTTGATAAAACACTTGAATTTAATTCTTGAGGAAAATATCCTTTCTTCTTCAAAATCAATTTTTTTTCACAAAACATCATGCAATTTTAAAAGAAAGAGATTTTACTGAAAATAGTCATGAAATCTTTTAGAGGAAGCTTCATGAAAATAAGGCTTTATAAAACAGTAGAAATCCGCTCGTGCCGTATAAGTTAAAAAAACATTCTTCGTACTTTTGTCAGAAAAGTCAAAAAGTACCTCGTACGAAAAACGACAAAAGATTCTTTTCATACGTATTACTAAAAACTCACCGAAGGGTAAAAAATGGATTTAAACAATTTTAGGTGGATGGAAATAATATTACATATTGATGAAACATGGATGTGGATGATAAAATACACCCCAGTAAATACTTACGAATAAACAATCTCGGATAAAAATGAGATTGTGATATTTCCCTTACCTTAGGTCCAATTTGCTTCGTATGTGTCCAAAACTCCTGTATAATGATTTAAATAATGTCATTGACTTATTAAAGAATCATATTCATTGTTATGATATCATATATGGTTCACTTATGACATTATATTACCCGTTCTTTTGTAAATTCCATGTTAAAGAAGCGTTTTGGGTAAAATCGTTTCATTTATCGTAGGTGTTTTGACTTGTTGTTCTTGACATCATTATTACTTATATCATGATTTACTTACTTCCAGAATATAAAATATGATTTATATATCATATATATTCAGAATATATATATATATAATAGATAGATAAATAAAATGAAAAACACCGTTCATGAAGACGGTAGTCCGTACGTACGCATGAACGCTGTTTTTCTTTCCTTATTGTCTTGAAATGGAAGTAAGTAGATGACATACATATGTATATATATACATAAATCCAGTAGCTTTATAATGTCATATATTTCATTATTATTTCTTATATATACATTATAATCATTCTTAAATGGTTAACATGGAGAATGAATCTCATCGCGTCGTGGAGACGGTAGTCCGTACGTACGCACGAGCGATGATATCATTTCTATAAATATTGAATTGAATTGGAGTGGATTATACAATATATCAGAATCAATATGATGTTGTAATAACTATGTATAGTTATTATTTACACCATTATACCCATCCATGTAAGGTGGTGGTGGAAAATAGATTACACCACGACGTGGAGACGATATTCCGTACGTACGCACGCGCGGTGATTTCTTTTTCCGTATGATGGATAGATGGTGAAATAGTGTTGTTTCATACATATAATAACATATCAGTATATGAGTGATACTGATGTTATTACTTCATAATGAAACAACCTAAGAAGAAGAAGTGGAAGAAGAAATAAAGATGAAAGAATTGGTAACGGTAATTACCTCTTCTATGAAGTGCCTCTTTGAGACCTCCTCTTAGGGCACTAGAATTGGTCTTTGAGGAAGACCAGAACCTCTAGGATGTTTCTAGGGAAGTGGAGAAGGGATTTTTTCAGGGGTTGGACGAGCTTGAGTGCTCAAATTGGTGTGAGGAGGAGGGGGAGGAGGTGTCCTTTTATAAGGGAGGAGAGGGGCACCTTAGGAATATCTCAAAATATTATTTTATATTAAAGTAAAAATCGGTTTATAATGGTTCCAAAGGGTCTTATTTCGAAGATAAGGTGGGGAGGGGTCGAAATCCTATCAACCAATAGAATTTAGACAAGTTTAGGATATTATTTTAACCTTATCAATTAAATTTAACTCTAAGTTAAATAATTTAACTTTTACCATGTCTTTTTGTTTTCTTTCACTATATGGTTAATAAACTTACTATAACATGTCAAACGAACACCAAATTGTTTATTATTAATATATATATCCTTATCTAAGTCATTTGGCCGAACCTTAGATTTTTAGGAATACAATAACAATTAATAATATAATATTTGATTTAAAAACTATTTTGTGTCAATTTTGACACTATTTGATATATGATTTTTGTGAAAGTCATAACAGAATTAAATGTTCGAACCAAGTTGATTAAATCAACATTAATATATCATATTAACCTAGAAAATTAGTGGAATTCATAAAAAATCTCAAATTACATTTATTTTGGTGTTTATAACATCAATTATGTCAATATTTCATTAATAAGATAATTACTGCATCATCGTTGTGTCATAAATAAAATAAATTATTTTATGTCTAAAAATTACAAATAAAATACCATCATGTAGGAAATCTTTTTAGCTTTCTAATGAATATTTACAATAGAATTTATCGTATGTATAACCCCATATTAAAAATGATTTACTTATTAAACTTTGATTTTAACTATTTTAACCTTTCTTTAAATAAATTAATAATAAATGTCCTAATCTAATCCAAGTGGGCCTAAATGGTCATATTTTATTCCTAAGTTTGTTTTTGGTCGAATTACACTTGTCCAATAGAATTAGGACATGTGTTAGGGTAATAGTAATATCATATTTACCCCTAGTTACCCTATTTACTATTAACCGCGGTAAAAAAGTAAAAAGTTACTATTCACCAAAAAATTATTTTCATCTCATTGAACCACATTTTAGTCCTTGATATTAACCGTGTCTCTCGGATTTTCGAAATTCCATTCACAGAAGCGGCAAAATTAAGTTTTATGAAAAATTCAGTTTTTTTAACTACCACTTAGTAGTTTCACTATTCATCAAAAATTGATGTTTTTCAGAACAATGCCAAAATTTCATCCTAAGCTATATTTCATATTCCGAATTCAAAAATGAAATCTATTTTACCAAATTCATAACATAGAAGTTGCATTAATTAATTTTATAATTAAATCCCGCTGTTAAAATAAATAGCGTGTTTTTAGGAAACAATATAAATCAAAAGATTGACACTTGATTATGTCTTGTTTAAATGTGAAATTACAACCAATGACCAACATTGTATTAAATTGTAAAAATATATTCTAAATATACTTTAAAACCACTCAAATTAATAATTTATCACTATTAATTATTTCGATTAAAATAGTTGTTTTTAATTATAATTTAGTAATTTTTCACTATTCATCAGAATATGAAAGTTATCCGAAAAGTACCAAAATTTCACCTTAGGCTAAATTCGATACTCCGAATCCAAGAATGAAGTTCATTTTGAAAAATAAGATTTACAGAATTTTAAAAAGTGGTTATTACTATTCATAATGGCTAGTTTTAATAATATTTTAATAGCACATCGTTGTTTAGTGAAACTCGGTATTGCGTATTACACACGCTATTGAGGAAGGTCGCGATTGCGTGTAATGTAAGGCAAGACAATGATGCGTGTTGTGCAAGCTCTTTTTGGTGTAGCGTACAACACAAGACATTAATAAAATTAAAAAGAAAATTTCTTTATAAAATCTTGGGCTGTTACATTCTACCCCCCTTAAAATGAATTTCGCCCTCGAAATTCGTCGGGGTTATAAATGGTTTACTATTCGAAAGTTTCTTTAATAGAAACCCACATCGTAATAAGGAATATCAAAACCAATCTTTAAAAACAAAAGTATGAAACGTAACAGTTACCCAAATAAACTAATCATTGGGTTTCCACATAGGTGAAAATATGGATATGGAAGAGAAATCTAACCATCATGTTCTGATGGAGAGTGGTAGAGGACATGGCTATGGAAAAGCCAGTAATCACAAATCTATAGATTTGTGATGATATAAGGTACCATCTGATTCATCAGGTATAAGATCACTAGGACAATATTTTTGGTTTTCAAGATCATTTCCCCTATTGTTGAAAATTTGAATTAGAATAAATACTTACTTTATTTTGGTACAATCTCACTATTGTTCGTGCCTTGAACAATTTCCACTTCATCTCTTAAATAAATGAAGTTGAATTTGTTCTTCGTGAAATGTTAGCATATCATGTGATAGAATGACGGGTCATTCCATCTGTCTCAAACAAAAGGTTAGCAAAAATTATATGCATAAATCGATCTATAGTGAGATTAATCATATATGGTTCCTAAAATGGACTTATACTTCATATATCATACTGCTTAATATAATAAAACTAGTTTCTACTAAACAGGGACTTCCTGTAGGTCAGTGGTAGGCGATAAAGGCCAGTCGCACTTCGGTTGTGGGTTCGATTCCTACAGCCTTGTCCGAAGCGATGGGCTGTCGCCCGTCCTGCAGGTTGTCCTTTTTTCTAAAACTACATTACTATAACATCCCATCAATAATATCGAAAAAAAACTTCTATCCTTAAACAATAATCACTTATGTCCAACATAATCCATTTTAATTTTTAGGCTTATCCATAATACAGCAGTCCACTCTCATAATATAGTGAAAACGATTACCAGAGATTTAATACCATCGTTGATCCCCATATATCATAAGATATGTTTTGTTGGTCACATTCTAAACATTCAAAGTCCTTAATCATGTATTCTCTTGAATACCTTAGTGAAAACATGAATGCAGTTAAAAGTTAACACTTTCCACATACCAAAATCCTCAAAATTCTATATACTCAATCCATGATATCACTTAGTCCTTATATCAATCATGAGCTCATGAATACTGTCAAACATTCCATTTTCTCCTTATCCCTTAATTATGCGCATATCATCTTCATTCCAAAAATATCTGAATAACCTTTCATGGATACTGGTAACATTAATCAGACAACAATGTTACAATCCTTACATGTCTCTTTATTCCATAGTACCATGAGATTACTTATACAACATTACACATGATAAACATGTAATCATTCCACTACATTCTTAAACCATTGACAGAGCTTCAACAATTCTTTCATCTCACATATCATTGGTAGTCTCTTCATCATCATCCACATAAATACTTCCCATATGACCATACTGATTCTCTTCATGAGTCTTTCCCTTAGGGCATTTGTTTGCATAATGCCCATACATTCCACATTTAAAACACTTAACCATTTTTGATGTCGTAGCAATACCATTATCCTCATCCCTGGTATTAACTGAACCTTTTCCTTTGCACTTACTGGCTTTGTGTCCTTCTTTTCCACACCCAAAGCATCTTCCAGTTCCTTTGAAACATTCTCCTTGATGCCTCTTCCCACATGATTTACATAGGGGAAATTGAACTTTCTTTCCTCTATGATCATCATTAAACTCCATCTTTCTCTTATTAGCCGAGTCAGAAAACTTACCAAATTTTAATTTATTGATCATATTATGAGATTGCTGATTCGGCATAATAATGATGTTTGGACTTCCAAATCCCATTTCATTTGGTTGCTCATAAAGAATATCATTCCATTGTCCATCATATCCTCCATTATTGTGAATCATCTTGTTTCCAGCCATTTTCTAAAACCCAAAAAGAATAGTGTGAGAGGCAAAAATCATGCTAGGGAAAACAACATAATAAAGGGGGAGTACCTTGAACATCTAACATCTTAGGTTTAATTATATGATCGTTAGCGTAGTTCTAGTACTATAACCTATACGTATACTTAACCATAGGGACATCCCAAGACATACCTTAGAAATATCTCTAGGGATCTCACTAACGTTTTCGCATCCTAGTTTCCAAAGGTTGACTAAACCTTTCCTCTGATACCAACTGTAGAGACCCGAAGCTTGACGTACATGGACATTACATTACATTTGCGGAATACATAGTACATAACAAAAACACACACTAAAGGATCGTAATAGTTTAGTGTCTTTGGAAACTCGGAACGTAATCTTCTAATCGTGGTGAAAGTTCTTCAATATCTCCCATAAAGGTCATCCCTTTTTTATACCTAAAACCTTTCTTTATATCCTGGGGAAAAGAAAACATAAAAGGGTGAGCTCAAATTCTCAGTAAGGGTAAACAAAAGAAAAATCAATCACATCATATACATAGCTTTTGGAAATCTTAACCTGCAAAAGAGCTCATAATATCATATCATGGGATATATCATAGAAGTGAAATGTAATCCCAATAATCATAACATAAAACATGAAACTTTGTGGCATACACACATAATCATAGAAAATAATTTCTTGTTAGTCAAGACTCATTTCCAAGACTATCTTAGTGGACAAAGTCCCTTTCTGAATCGAGTAACCCTCGTTTCAGTCCTGTTTCACTGAACCGGTATAACCTACCATTTCAGCCATGTCTATCTCATGAGATATAAAATCTTTACCCAATGCATTGGAGGGAGATATAGGTCCCACCCATCTTATAATGAATCCTTTCTTATGTGTGCCACATAATCATAAAACATACATCATCGCATAACACTTGTAACAAAAATGGGATTCTTGAAACATCATGACATCATAAATCAATTCAAATAAGATAAAGGAATTCATAAACATAATTCCATCACAACATAGTCAAATCAATGTAAAAATATGGATAGAAACAGAACCCTTTATTATCTTAGATGGAAAATAATTTTGATAAAACACTTGAATTGAATTCTTGAGGAAAATATCCTTTCTTCTTCAAAATCAATTTTTTTTCACAAAACATCATGCAATTTTAAAAGAAAGAGATTTTATTGAAAATAGTCATGAAATCTTTTAGAGGAAGCTTCATGAAAATAAGGCTTTATAAAACAGTAGAAATCCGCTCGTGCCGTATAAGTTAAAAAAAACATTCTTCGTACTTTTGTCGGAAAAGTCAAAAAGTACCTCGTACGAAAAACGACAAAAGATTCCTTTCATACGTATTACTAAAAACTCACCGAAGGGTAAAAAATGGATTTAAACAATTGTAGGTGGATGGAAATAATATTACATATTGATGAAACATGGATGTGGATGATAAAATACACCCCAGTAAATACTTACGAATAAACAATCTCGGATAAAAATGAGATTGTGATATTTCCCTTACCTTAGGTCCAATTTTCTTCGTATGTGTCCGAACCTCCTGTATAATGATTTAAATAATGTCATTGCCTTATTATAGAATCATATTCATTGTTATGATATCATATATGGTTCACTTATGACATTATATTACCCGTTCTTTTGTAAATTCCATGTTAAAGAAGCGTTTTGGGTAAAATCGTTTCATTTATCGTAGGTGTTTTGACTTGTTGTTCTTGACATCATTATTACTTATATCATTATTTACTTACTTCCAGAATATAAAATATGATTTATATATCATATATATTCAGTATATATATATATAATAGATAGATAAATAAAATGAAAAACACCGTTCATGGAGACGGTAGTCCGTACGTACGCATGAACGCTGTTTTTCTTTCCTTATTGTCTTGAAATGGAAGTAAGTAGATGACATAAATATGTATATATATACATAAATCCAGTAGCTTTATAATGTCATATATTTCATTATTATTTCTTATATATACATTATAATCATTCTTAAATGGTTAACATGGAGAATGAATCTCATCGCGTCGTGGAGACGGTAGTCCGTACGTACGCACGAGCGATGATATCATTTCTATAAATATTGAATTGAATTGGAGTGGATTATACAATATATCAGAATCAATATTATGTTGTAATAACTATGTATAGTTATTATTTACACCATTATACCCATCCATGTAAGGTGGTGGTGGAAAATAGATTACACCACGGCGTGGAGACGGTATTCCGTACATACGCACGCGCGGTGATTTCTTTTTCCGTAGGATGGATAGATGGTGAAATAGGGGTTTTTAATACTTATAATAACATATCAGTATATGAGTGATACTGATGTTATTACTTCATAATGAAACAACCTAAGAAGAAGAAGTGGAAGAAGAAATAAAGATGAAAGAATTGGTAACGGTAATTACCTCTTCTTTGAAGTGCCTCTTTGAGACCTCCCCTTAGGGCACTAGAATTGGTCTTTGAGGAAGACCAGAACCTCTAGGATGTTAATAGGGAAGTGGAGAAGGGATTTTGGCAGGGGTTGGACGAGCTTGAGTGCTCAAATTGGTGTGAGGAGGAGGGGGAGGAGGTGTCCTTTTATAAGGGAGGAGAGGGGCACCTTAGGAATATCTCAAAATATTATTTTATATTAAAGTCAAAATCGGTTTATAATGGTTCCAAAGGGTCTTATATCGAAGATAAGGTGGGGAGGGGTCTAAATCCTATCAACCAATAGAATTTAGACAAGTTTAGGATATTATTTTAACCTTATCAATTAAATTTAACTCTAAGTTAAATAATTTAACTTTTACCATGTCTTTTTGTTTTCTTTCACTATATGGTTAATAAACTTACTATAACATGCCAAACGAACCCCAAATTGTTTATTATTAATATATATATCCTTATCTAAGTCATTTGGCCGAACCTTAGATTTTTAGGAATACAATAACAATTAATAATATAATATTTAATTTAAAAACTATTTTGTGTCAATTTTGACACTATTTGATATATGATTTTTGTGAAAGTCATAACAGAATTAAATGTTCAATCCAAGTTGATTAAATCAACATTAATATATCATAGTAACCTAGAAAATTAGTGGAATTCATAAAAAATCTCAAATTACATTTATTTTGGTCTATATAACATCAATTATGTCAATATTTCATTAATAAGATAATTACTGCATCATCGTTGTGTCATAAATAAAATAAATTATTTTATGTCTAAAAATTACAAATAAAATACCATCATGTAGAAAATCTTTTTAGCTTTCTAATGAATTTTTACAATCGAATTTATCTTATGTATAACCCCATATTAAAAATTATTTACTTATTAAACTTTGATTTTAACTATTTTAACCTTTCTTTAAATAAATTAATAATAAATGTCCTAATCTAATCCAAGTGGGCCTAAATGGTCATATTTTACTCCTAAGTTTGTTTTTGGTCGAATTAAACTTGTCCAATAGAATTAGGACATGTGTTAGGGTAATAGTAATATCATATTTACCCCTAGTTACCCTATTTACTATTAACCGCGGTAAAAAAGTAAAAAGTTACTATTCACAAAAAAATTATTTTCATCTCATTGAACCACATTTTAGTCCTTGATATTAACCGTGTCTCTCGGATTTTCGAAATTCCATTCACAGAAGCGGAAAAATTAAGTTTTATGAAAAATTCAGTTTTTTTAACTACCACTTAGTAGTTTCACTATTTATCAAAAATTGATGTTTTTCAGAACAATGCCAAAATTTCATCCTAAGCTATATTTCATATTCCGAATTCAAAAATGAAATCTATTTTACCAAATTCATAACATAGAAGTTGCATTAATTGATTTTATAATTAAATCCCGCTGTTAAAATAAATAGCGTGTTTTTAGGAAACAATATATATCAAAAGATTGACACTTGATTATGTCTTGTTTAAATGTGAAATTACAACCAATGACCAACATTGTATTAAATTGTAAAAATATATTCTAAATATACTTTAAAACCACTCAAATTAATAATTTATCACTATTAATTATTTCGATTAAAAAAGTTGTTTTTAATTATAATTTAGTAATTTTTCACTATTCATCAGAATATGAAAGTTATCCGAAAAGTACCAAAATTTCACCTTAGGCTAAATTTGATACTCCGAATCCAAGAATGAAGTTCATTTTGAAAAATAAGATTTACAGAATTTTAAAAAGAGGTTATTACTATTCATAACGGCGAGTTTTAATAATATTTTAATAGCACATCGTTGTTTAGTGAAACTCGGTATTGCGTATTACACACGCTATTGAGGAAGGTCGCGATTGCGTGTAATGTAAGGCAAGACAAGGATGCGTGTTGTGCAAGCTCCTTTTGATGTAGCGTACAACACAAGACATTAGTAAAATTAAAAAGAATATTTCTTTATAAAATCTTTGGCTGTTACATGTCCAATGGGCATAAAGTAGTGTTGAATAACTTTTTCATGAGGGGTCCATTTCCAAGGAGTAAGTGTCTATCTCAAGTTTTAGTTCACGAGGATTAAAATGGAGTAATATTTTTGGGAGTGAGGAGCCTCTTTCAAGATCAAATTAAATGTGGAAACATGAAAGGTAGTTGGGCAGGGGTTTCATTGAATCACTCCAACCCAAAGAACAGTCGTGATGTTAGCGACACCCAGTGATGGCGCAGGTAGCGCAGAGTTATTGAACCTGTTTCGGGTTTACCCTCTAGTGGGGCTGGGTAGTGGGTTACTCATTGCCATAGGGATTACCCTAAAATGGTGCTTGGCAGTGGGTAACCCATTGATTTCAGGGTATACCCTCATGTAGGGTGGGAAGTGGGTCACCTGACGACCTTTTAGAGTCCCCCTCCAGCATGGTTGTCCATTAGGTCACCTAACAACCATTTTGGGTTTACCCTCCTACAGTGTTAGGCAGTGGGACCACTGACGGATGTTTGGGGTTTACCATCCAGTTGGGCTATGTAGTGGGTTACCCGATGGCTTCTTCCAGACTCAAACCTTTCAATAAGGCTAGGCAGTGGCGTTTTCTCTATGGTTACCAGATTTGGACTTTTGGTGGTATGGTTTAACGATGAGGACGATTTGATGTGAAGGACTGTTGGGCATCAGTGATGGATACCATTAGAACTATTGGCAACTTATCCTAGGCTGATCATGATGATAGAGATCACATTATGTAATTGTTCGGGTTTCTTGTTGAGAAGATATATATATATATACCCTATTTTTGTTCCCACTCCATGTGTTTAGTTACTCACCATCTAGTAGGGGAGAAGACACGTGGGTTATGTCACATGAATTCCGTGATTAGTTCCTCTTGGTTGGACCAGGCTACTCCCTTTATTATTTTGGGCTCAGCTGCACTCTATTTACTGTACTCTTTCACTGTGTCTTATTCTGTCTATAGCTCATCGTTTTGGTACCTCCATTGTTACTACCACTAGGTTTTGGGGCATCCTACTGAGTATCCTTATACTCACCCCCTGATTGATATTTTCCCACACATGGTGTGCCCTTGCAGACGACAGAAATGTCGATTGAGACTATGGAGGAGGAAAGAGGACAAATGAGTGTGGGTTGCGTTCAGTGGATGTAGTAGGACATTCAGATGTGATACTCACAAGATGTTTACTTTTATTTACCTTTTGTCGTGATATGACACATTTTGTGTTGGCCGCGTGATTTTCCCTTTTTCTATTCAGTATCTTGTTAGTACTTTTCATAACATTACCATTTTCTATTTAGAGGTTGATCAATGACTATGGTTGGGTTATAGTTTTGGTCCTTTGGTTTTCTTTTTTATTTGGCACTTCTGTATTGAGTGGGTTGTGTGCGTGTGTATAGGTACATAGGCATAGGGCTCCCCATGATTGTTACACCATGGGAACTTTTCGCCATCCCCTGGCCTATTGAGGCAATCATGGGTTAGTTGCACCTCGAGACCAGTAGGGTCGGGTCGTGACAGATGACACCTGATAAATTGAGAAACTCATATTACATCATAATGATGAACAATGAGTATCTATCCAGTGAATTCCCATATTCTCTGGCTTACCCAGAAATTCCATGACCATTCATCTAAAACAATTCCACTAGAGATAAAATACCATTTTGTTCTCCAGTCAAAAGTCTTTTTGATTAATAATGATACAAATTTCCTTGAGTATGTTGAGTGATGGGATGGTGGGAGAAATCACAATCATCTAGGACCACTGGGAGTTCACTAGTATGTCATATAACCCTTGAGACCATGTCATGATCATATGGAAATCCTATGAAAATATTATTTGAGTGAAATTATGGGAATTTTACACCCATCACAATGGAATAATGTAGTTTTCAGTATGGGTTACAACATCATCTAGTAGGTGAGACCCATAAATAGGATGTTAGTGTGATAAAAGATAATTCTGGGGCTGAGATGGGAGAATAATTTTTATAACCTCTTTGTTAGAGATCATATGATACATAGGCTTGAAATTATAGTTCATAGAAATCATATCCCTCTAGTTATCTATATTTTAGTTTATATCTACCATTGGATTTTACATATAACATTACATGATTTTAAACATAATTATACATTAGGGAACTTACAAATGTTCATAAAGTCTTGTATCTTGGAAGACTAGGTACATAATCATACACTGTAAAAGCAATTTTTTATTCAATATCTATAATTATATCCTAACTTACATTGTTATCATTCTTCATTATAGGATTACCTAGTGATAAACTGAACAAATGGATGATCTAAATGTCGAGTAAGGGAATAACCATAATAAAAAATCATTAGCACCTGAGATAGATGGCTTGACATGATGTTAATAAAAATGAATGTAACATATGGAATCATAATATATAAACATTAAATCCTAAAAACATGGAATCATAGTAATGTGGAGGAAACAAAAAACAAGAATTTAGTACAATTCAAGGCTAATCGCCAAGGCTGTTTCATATATTAGAACAATCCAATGCTAACTTCCAAGACCGTTGAACATAGTATTACAACCCAAGGGTAACAAAATGAGTGTCTCACATAACGTCTAAAAAGACTCAACATTAGAAAATTAATTTGAGCGCTATCTGGGTGCACCCATCATAACTATTCCTGAACATGTTTTCCACATAATGAATACACATAATAGTTATCCCTAGAATGAATTGGGTATTATAGTCATGTCACAAAGCATTACAATTGGGTGTATTATAAACTCGTCAATAAAAGAAGGGGATTAGAATATACTTGGAAATTAATAAGGTAAAATATGTATATAGTATGGTATGTAATGTGAATTATAAGCTACACCATATAAGGAGTTAATTTATGAAATTTTTTGCATTAAAACGTATTAGTGTGGTTTTAAGGAAAATAATATTGATCATTTACAATCAAAAATGGGAATAATATTTCATATAAAATCAGAATCAATATAAAAATGTTTTTTAAAAAAAATGCTAATTTTATAAAAACAAATATGGCTTAGAACGTTGTCTGAGTTCGTATGAAATTGGGTACAATTTTGGAATGTTCCTTAAAAACGAGTTTACTTATTGAGAAATACCAAGGAAGAAAACACTAAAAACATGTATATCCCAAAACCAGAGTGTGGGATGGATCCTAAAGCCTAATTTTGGAGATTATACATAGAATTTATAATTTTTACATAAAAATATAAGAAAAATCTATTTGGGTAAAAATAATGATAGGACAACCTGAAGGAATAAAGGTGGTTCAGGTAGAATCACATACGAAATATCCACATGGTATCATGTGTACTTAAGAGGTCTTAGTGAGGGAGAAATGGATTTCATGTCTTTTAGAAATCATTTTGTTAGTGTGGGGATGTTGTAAAATCATACCCCATCAATAAAAAGTATATGTAAAAGGGAATAACATAGAATATATATTTAAATAAATATGAGAAAGAGAGGATCACTTACCATATGTCCAATGGCGTTCTCCACATTTTATTATTGACTTAAATAACCAAATTAGGTATATTAATGAATAATTAAAGAACCAATTATTTAATTAATTTATTTATTAAACAATTTTTTATGTTCATTCAAAGCCTTTTTAATGGGTTAAGTGGTTCATTTTCATTGTTCAGGTCCTTTTTGTTTTCTTGGTTTTTACTGTCAGTTTAATTATGATCATGAATAGAGAATCACATGAAATGAGATTGTTTTTCCAGAATTGAATTTATATGTTTTTAGCTAAAATACATTAGACTACATGGTTATAAAATTTATTTGGTTTTTTGTGTGATGGTGAATCATTATATAAATCATTAATGATAAACACTTTAATTAATTTTGTCAATTTTTCTTAAAAATAACATTTTTGTATTGTTTTTTACATCATGAGTGCATAAAGACCACAAAACCATAAATAAGAAAAAATACAAATATAATAGCCTGGTTGAACCATGAAAACATTTTCATCACTATAATTGGAGATAGTAATTGAAATTGATGACATGTCATCCTTGAATATGCTGAATTAACATATCTCAAATGATGTTTTCATTTCATTCTAATATAAGATGTGGAAAGGATAAATGACAATGAATAATCCCATTAGCATAAAAAAATTCTAGTATATGTTTGTTAAAAGAGTTGTCATAAAATTTAGATGAGTAGATGTTGGGAAACAAGAGAGAACATAGGAACATACAAATGAATAAAAAGAAAAGAGTAATTTTACCTCTTGAGTAAATAGTTATTGAGAGCCACTTAATGGAAGAGGATTTATTATTATGAAGAGGCTATGGGTTGTTAGATTTGGGGGAGGAGCTTGAGGTGATATTTGGTATTAATATAATCAAGGAACAAGGCTTGAGAGGGGTGAAAAGAAGAGTTAAAGAGGTGCTGTATTTATTTTGGAGGAGAGGAAGGTTTTCATTATATTTAAATTCATAGTGTATTATTTATCCCCAAGACCAGGAATATTTATTATTCAATGGAAAAAAATATTAATAAGTTTATTTGATTTAGAACCTATTGGTCTTACATAATCATATCATCATCAATGATTCTATAAATCTAATATTAATCATTTATGGTAAATTATTATATTTTAATTTTCATAAAAAAATCATGTATTTTTAGAAAATCACAAAAAATTACCCTAAACATTTTTGACAAGTAGAATCCAAAAATGAAATCCATTTTTCAAAAATAATTTTCTAAATATGATTCATTTAATTTGTAATTAAAATCACAATTTACTCAAAAAATAACAAATTTAAAACTTCTATTTTCATATTCTCGTATATTGGTATATCATTCATCCACATGAATTTAATTTATATACTATCATATGTAAGGTTACTATTAATTAGGGCATGTCACCATTCATAAGGGTAATATTACAATGTATAAGGGTGTGCTATTATTCAACAAAAATTAATTTGGTCATATTAGACTCCAAATAACTTACTTATTGCAACCGTGTATGTCAGATTTTTGAAATTCAAATCAAATAAATGAAATAGTTATGTTAAAATGTGACATCGGGAATAATAGTTAATTTTGTTGTGATTATATGACATAATTATAAGAAGGAAATTTACATTGAAAACTTTTGGTCATCACATTATCCCCCCATATGAAATTTTGCCTTCAAAATTTCATTTTACATTCTAAGACATTAATAGGTGTGAGTACTTTGCCTCCATTGCAACATCTAGTTCCCATATTGCATCTTTGTACATATGGTTCCACCATACTACCTTGACCAGGTTATTAGTATGGTTACGTAGAACATTATCACTATGATCATAGATCATAACTGGGTGTTCCTTGTAAGAAATGTCATCATTCAACTGTACAACCTATGAAGAGAGTAGATGTGAAGGATCATGTATGTAATTTTTTTAAAGGGATACGTGGAATACATCATGTACTTTGGACATGGTAGCTGGATGTCCTAGTTGATATTCCACAACTATGATACGATCAAGAATATCGAAGGGGGAAATGTACATGGGACATAACTTCCATTTATTACAAAATATCATGACGTCCTCTCATGGAGATATTTAGAGAAATACCAAGTCTTAAACATTGAACTCATGTTATTGTCAACGTTTGCTATAATAATTCTTTTTTTGACTTTGGGGTGCCTTAATGTGATTCTGAAAGGATTTCACCTTCTCCACCATTTTTTTGACCATATCAGGTCTTAGCAGCTTGTAGTCATCGACTTTATCCCAACACACTAGTCTTCCACACATATTCTCATAAAGTGCTTTATATGTTTTCATTCAAATTCTCGAGTGGGAATTGTTGTTTTAGGAGAATTAAACCTGAGTATGATGTTGTTCCTATCTCCCATTTATGTCCATTGAACATGATCTCAACACATCTTCTGGTGTCTGAATTGTCTGCTCAGATTGCCTATATGTTTTGAAGATGTTAAGCTAGACAAAAGTTCTGTTCGGTGCATACAACATGTAGGAGAATTTTCCTGAACTTTGAGTATAATATCAGAACATGATCGGATACAGTAGATAGTGGTACTCCATGAATTTTTACCATCTCTTTGATAAATATTTGTGCTTGTCGATCAATTGATATGTCCCACCCAATCACAATAAAGTGTGTTATCTTTGTGTGATGATCCATAATGTCCCATATATTAGAGTTATCTTATTATGTGCTAGGATGTCCAGTGGAAAATTATATTGTGATGTTCACCCACTTCTAATTTTTTATGGGCAGTGGTTACATCATCCCTTTAGACTTCGGCCTCTCAACCTTCACATACTGACATAGTAGGATATTTGATGTATATCCAGCAATCTCCCTTTTCATAATACCCCACAAAAACTGGTATTAGAGATCTTGATACATTGTTTTTCTCCATGGGTGAATAGAGAAGGTCAAGATATGATCATCATTAAAAATGTAACACCCCATGATTTCATAGTATGTTATCACATCAAAGTAATTTGGTAACTTATGCTACATGCAACACCGAGTTCGAGCGCACCACGACTTACAAAACCAGTAGTTCAAATAGTGGTTTAGAATAAATTTAAATGAATTTTAAATGTTATGTACAAAATATAAATTTAGAATCCATAATATGTGTTTCTTGGACATAATATAAGAACATATTCAAATTTTTACAGATAAAAGAATGATATTTCATAAAATACAATTTTAATGCCTTTAAACGGTGAACCCTTAAAAAAATAATATATGACACTTATATATATTTAATTTAATGAAATTAATCTATTATTTAGAAGCGTGACATAAAAATGTAGTTTGGATAATTGTTTGGTACTTTTCTGATAAATTTCATATTTTGACGAATAGTGAAAAGTACTGAATTTTTATTAAAAACAAAATTTTTAATCGAAATAATTTATACTTCTAAATAATTATTTTGAATGGTTTGGAATTATAATTAGATTATATTTTTATCATTTAATAAAAATTAAGTCATTATAATTAATTTTATATTTAAACTTGACAATAACAAATGACAATCTTTTGATTGTTTAATATTTATAAAAACATGCATTTTGGAATTGACAATGAAAATTAATTTTAAATTTCTTAGTGAAACCTATATGTTTTTAATTTGGGTAATTAAAAATCATTTTTTGATTCAGAATATCAAAACTAGTTTAGGGTGATTTTTTGGTATTTTTCTAAAAAGATTCAATTTTAAATGAATAGTGAAAAGGCACTACGTTATTGTTTAAAACAATCATTATATTTTAATAATTATTTGTTTTATTTAATTTTTTTTAGTAATAATTAATTTATAATACCTATATATTTTCAATATAATTCATTTATTTATTTTTAGAATAAAATTATATCTATAAAATTATATTGAACTTTTTAACGTATTTTTACACACTATATAGGTACATTTCCAAATTTTCATAAAAAATAATTTTACCTCTTCTATGAATTGAAATTAAATAATACGAGAGAAACAATTGGAATCAATAAGTACAATTTTGTTCAATAGGATGAAAATAGTTTTTGGGGAATCATAAATTTTGACTTTTATTTACCACGGTTAAAATTAAATAGGGTAATTAATGGTAAAAATGATATTTAAATTATCCTAACACATGCCATATTTCTATTGGATAAGTTTATTTTGACCATGACCAACCATCAAAGTAAAATATGATCTTTTAGGTACTCATGGATTATATTAGGACATTTATTATTATTTTATTTAAAGAATAGTTAAGTGTTAAATTCAATGTTTAATAACTAAACCATTTGTAATATTTGATTATACATAAGATAAATTTGACTATAAATATTATTCAGAAAGAAAAAATTATTTCCTACATAATGGTATTTAATTTTTAATTTTTTGAAATTATAGAATTAAATATATTTATGAAACAATGATAATGCATTAATTACCTTCTAAATGATATATTAAAACATATGATATTATATATATAACTATATTATAATTTGAACGTTTTTATGACATCCACATATTTTCTAGGTGAATTTGAAATTTTAGGGTCAATTAAATTTATTTGGTTAGAATTAATAAAGTTGTGGGGATAATTACCAAAACCAAATTCTATATAGTGTTAAAATTGACCAAAATGAGTTATTTTTAAAATAATAGAATATTAAATTATATAATAATCCATAAAATATATGGTTTGGCCAAATAAGTTATATAATGATAAATATGACATTAATGAACCACTTTGGTTTATTTTGTATTTGAATAGTATGTTATTAACCATTTATTACAATAATACAAGAATTCATTTTATAAGTTAAACTATTTAACAATTGGTCAAATAAAAATGAAAATGGTAATAAGGTGACATAAACATGTCTAAAACCAATTAGATGATAGTTTTTCGACATATACCAACCATATCCTCAAAAATAAACATCTGGGATCCATTATAAACCGAATTTTATTGTATAAGAAAATAATATTTGAAGCTCTCCTCATGTAACCCTCACCTCTCTTGTAAAAGGGTACTTCACCTTCCCTTATTTTCACACATCCAAAGCCATTTGTCTCTACCAAACCCTACCCTAAGATCTTTCCACTTCCCTCCCTTTTATCTAGGGAATTGAATTGATTATAAATTCATCCCAAGGAGCCATTTTGATCCAATCCAATAGAAACACCCGATGAAGTGGTAATAATTTCACCACCCTCATTCATGTTTTTTTTCTTCCACATCATTTTTCATTTTTGTTTCCATACAAAAATAATAACTCCATTTACTTCTAGATATTGTGATTTTATTATAAATATGGTGCAACCATATTCATTATTCTTTCTATCCTTTTTAATGACGATGTCACCATATGTGTGTACATACGGCTTACTGTCTCCTTGTCGTGGTGTTGTTTGAAACTCAAACACATAATTATTTGGATCTGTATAATAATTAGTATAACATACAAAAATAATAAATATAACATGTTAATTATTCTTTATATATGATATTCCATTTAATTACATGCGATTTCACAATGAATATAATGATATTGTCGCTCGTGCGTACGTACATATTATAGTCTCCATGAAGGCGATGAGATTCCTTCCTCTTCGTAATAATTCAATAATAATTTTCATTTTATGATTACAAATAATGTTTATGAAATTAATATCATTTTGGATGTATATCAAATACATCATATCCATAATAATCATGTCTAACATAACCAATCATATAATGTAATACGAATTAGTTAACACCCGAAACGATGATACTATTGAAATATTATTAAAAAATATATATAAGAGGATCATATATGATATCATATTTATGTATATAGTTCTTCTATAATTTAATGAAATTATATTAACTATTATAAAGGAGTTTAGTGTTCATCGACTAAGGAAAAATACAAGGTAAGGGTTAAATTTCACAGTCTCTTTATTATCCAAGGTTGTTTTCACGTTAGTATCTACAAGAACTTCTTTATCATCCACATCTTTGATTCATAAAAATGTATTTCAATTTTTTTTACAATTTACTAAAATGTTGTTTGAATAAATTTATACCCTTATTTGAACATTTATGTTTTAAAATGAATTTCTATATTGTTTTCCTAACAAGTTACTTTATTCCCTTTTCAACAAAATTATGGTAAGAATGTCTTTTTTAACAAATATAGAGAGTGCGGCTATTATCAGCCATTATAACATTGTCGAAGTATCCCCTACAATCTTATAAGAATATTTTCAATAAAATTTTTTCTATTTATAATTGTCTGACTGTTAAATTATTTCTAAATAGAAATATATATTTCTCTCAAATTGTATTGATTTGATCTATGCCAACAACCTTCGATAAATTTTACACTTGTATGAAGATGATTTATAACGTTTATTATCTTCCTTATTGTATATTATCATTTTTGATATGGTTGACTGTGGATGAGTTATTTTTGTACCATTCATTGTTTAGGGTTAATGTACTGACAATTTTTATGCTCGTTTTAATACGAATGATTATTTTATATTTAAACCTTTTTATATGAAGAATGTATTGGACTTAGTAAGTGAAAGGTGGAGCCCACTATAGCTCCTTCGTGAATCTATAGATCTTATGAGACAATAAAATGTGGAATTAGCCGATGCATTTCCGAATTTGTTATATATTTTTGGCTGGGACCTTAATCATTTTTAGATATCTTGTCCGAGTCCTTGAAAAAATGTTTCATAATGTCCCACATTATATATTCCCTCATTATGAAAATAATATTGATGTTTCATGTGGTTATTCGACTAGTATAATACCCATGACTATTTTTTATTATGGCACTATTTACTCATCTCATATTTAGGACATAAAGTGTTCGTGTTTATTATTTTTAAAAGAATGTGTTTTAAATTATTCACCATTCTTAATGTTTATGTTATATTCTGCTAACTTATTTACCATTAATGAGCATATGATCTCACAACATTCTTTTTCTTCATTTTCCCAGGATTCCAGGATTTGTATTAGGATAGATATGTATGGTTAGGCTAGGGGGATAATTTTATTTAAATGGATCATTTATAGTGTGTTTTATTATTTAATGTGTAATGTAATGTTCATGTATGTAATCTATTTTCCAGGACTTCTAATCTGTTTGGTCATTCCAGACATGATTCATTGTAATCATGACAATGTATTAAAATAATGCACCATCTCCAGTCATCTAGGGTTGGGGCATTATACATGGTATTAGAAGATGTTTTGTGCAAACCTTGGAATCTTGATTTAGAAATAATATGATTAGAGAACATTACCCTATTATTGAAATTAAAGATTAGTATGGATGAACTTCTTAAAATATTGTTAATTCAAGGATTTTGTGTATTTTACAAGAAATACATTCCTCTCTGGTTATGATTAAGTAGTGGAAGGTCTAGCACAAATTTACCTAGGATTGTAAACTCTGACAAAGAATTTCGTGTTTGACCCAAGGTATCTATTGACAGGAAAACGTGCCTTAAGACACTCATGGTTACGACACTCCAAGGGGATGTGTTTAGAATAATTCACATTTTCATTAAAATCATTTTGAAGGATTTAATTGTAAATAATTCATCAATGAAAACATTTTTATGATTTATGGATTATATGAATAAACATTTTGATTTACGTATGGTTGTTTTCATATTTTGAATTATGCTATGCAACTCATAAATTAACGTAGTGTATTACATTGTTTAGAAATGGTGCCGAATATGATGAATGAGAACTCCAGTAATACACATGATCCAAAGATTAATAAGGATCATATCATTTATTGTATTAAGAAAACATTTTTAAGGAAATATTCTCCCATGTATTATTATCGTCTGAAGAAATAATATCAAGTGTTAATACAATATGTAAAGATTTCCCTGAGTCTTATAGCTTCAAAGGGATGAAAAAGAAGAAAAGGATGGTAGAGAGAATGATGGATAAATGGATGAGGGGAAAGAATTATTTCCCCACATGTGATAACTGTGGAAAGAATAACCTTGGTAAATTTTTTGAAGGGAGTGGGAGTTTGTCATAACTGTGTAGAAAAAGGTCACTAACGACATGATTGCAAGGGTAGGAAAAAGGTTTCAAATGTACAATGCTTCTTCTGCATTGAGTTGGGACACTATGTGAATCAATTTCCCAATAATCAATGTATACCCCAAAATCTATTATGAGATAATAATCATGTTTTGATACTACCGTAGATTTATAGGAATGATTAGAGATCTAATGTTTTTATCAATTAATTGTGACATTTTAGTATTAAGAATTATAAAGTATATTAGGATTTTATTGTATAACATTTAAATTAAGCATTTGAGATTTTATGGTACCATGTAAAGTGACCTAGATTCATGATTAACATTTGAATAAATATATGGTTTGGGGAAATATAACCCTTAATATGTTTCTGAAACCGAGATAATGATTTCATGATATGATATAATAGATTTGAATAAAGTATATTTAATACTATTGACTACCTTGGAACTAATTAATTTTTTTATTTCCATAATATTTGATGTTTAAAACGTTTTTGTGGATTTTAGGAGTATATTTGGTATTCTATAAGGAATAAGGGAGAAAGAACGTATTCAATATGGTTTTATGTTAATTCATTGAGTTACTATGTTTTAATATAATACACGATGATGGTTTTCCCATGTTGTTATGCCGAAAAATATATCTTAATTTTGTTTGCCTTCATTATAAAATTTATATTTTGATTTTTGAAAAAAGTATTATGGGTATGTATAAATCACAGAATGTATTATTTATGACATTGGATAATATTATTATGGTTAAATAATTTCATATGATTATTTTTGGATTGTTATAAAAAGGACATCAGAGAGGCCAACCGACAACCCGTCTTGTCCGGTAAGGCTGCAAGACCTGAACCTGCAACCGAAGGGTGCCAAGGGTGAATCACTTACCACAGTCCTACATGAAGTCCTACGTTGTATAATGAAGTTTTTTTAAAAAATATATTTTGAAAAATGAATTATAAATTCATTATTTTATGAACCCTATATGATTAGGATAAATAAAATATTTTTTAAATCTATTATCATTTAAAGTGAACAATGAGTTTGTGGTAGGAATTAGTTGAAAGATGAAACTACACTTGTTAAGTATATTTATTTCCTCTTATTCTATGAATAAATTAATTCTTAAACATTAGGGATTGGATCTTAATAATAAAAATGTGTTTTCCTAATACTTTATGTTTCGGTAAAATGATGAATTTTTAAATCATTATAGAATTATGGATTTCAGGCTCTCAATTTTAAACTTGTATATGATTGATGAATTCAATCACTTCCTATAAATATTTACATTTTTCTCCAATTATATGTCTCTAATTTCCACCAATGTACTCTTAATCTAAATCGTAATTTCGTGGTGAAACCATCATTTTCCTTTCTCACTTATTAAGACTAAATTTTTGTATCCCAATTTCAAATGTGGGTTTTCCTCAATAGTATTTTTCTTTTCTTAACAACTCATTTTCGTAGAACAATTTCAAATTGACATGATTAAATTTATTGATGGAGGGGATAATGTAACACCCCATGATTATATAGTATTATACCACTTCAAAGTAATTTAACAACTTGTGCTACATGCAACAACGAGTTTAAGCGCTCCACGACATACAAAACTAGTTGTTCAAAAAGATGTTATGAATACTATTAACTTAATTTTGAATTTTATGTACTCCATATAATTTTATAATCTATATATTTGGATTAATAAACATAATATAAAAAAAATTCATTTTTTCAAATAAAAGAATTATTTTTAAAAATAATACAATTTCCCCACCTTTTAATAGAGTCTCTGTTTCAAAACCAATAATTGACACTTTTTTATATTCAATTTAATGAAATTAAATTATTGTTTTGATGTGTGACATAAAATTTTAGTTTGGATAAATATTTGGTACTTTTTCTGATAACTTAAATATTTTGATGAATACTGAAAAATACAAATTTTTTATTGAAAACAACATTTTAATAGAAATAATTTATAGTACTTAATTATGCGTTTGAATGGTATGGAAGTATAAATAGATTATATTTTTATAATTTAATACAATTTAGATCATTATAAGTAAGGTCACATTTAAATTTATATAAACACATGTCAATCTTTCGATAATTTTTACATTTTAACTACATACTTTTTGGTTTTGAATATTTGAATTTATTTTAAACTAATAAATGAATATTATATGTTTTTAATTTGGTAAAATAAACATCATTTTTTTATACAGAAAAAAAAATTATCTTAAGGTGACTTTTTGGTATTTTTTTGAAAACATGAAATTTTTTATGAATAGTTAAAAACCATTGTGTTATTGTTTTTAAACTGCATTTTTATATTAATAAATATTTAATTTTTTTAAATTTTATTTTAAGTAAAAATATATATATAATACCTATATATGATCAATATAATTTAATTGAGTCATTTTATAATAAAATTAGATGTATAAAATTTTATTGATCTTTTTAACGTATTTTACCCACCTTCAAGGCACATTTACAAATTTGCATAAAAAGTAATTTTACAACTTCTATGATTAAGATTTATATAATCTACGAGACACAATTGACTTACATAAGTAATATTTGGTTCAATAAGATGATAATATTTTTTGATTATTTTTACTTTTGTTTTTTATTTGCCACAGTTAAAAGTAAATAGGGTAATTAAAGGTAAAAACGACATTACAATTACCCTAATATAGGTCATAATTCTATAGGATAAGTTAATTTCGACCAGAACCTTATTTTATAAAAAAATATGGTCCTTTAGGTAATACTGGATTTGCATAGGACATTTATTATTTTTTTATTTAAAGAATAGTTAAAAGTGTTAAATTCAATGTTTAATAACTAATCTATTTTTAATATATGGTTATACATATGAAACATTCGTCTGTAAATATTCATTATAAAGATAAAAATAGTTCACTCATAATGGTATTGTATTTATAATTTTTAGATATTAAATACTTAAATTTATTTGTGACATAATGATGATTTAGTAATTACCTTCTTAAATAAATATTAAAATAATGGATTTTATAAAATTTTAAATAATTATAATTCAAAATATTTTAAGCCGTCGAAGAATTTTCTAGGTTAATATGACATGTTATGGTCAATTAAATTTACTTGGATTAATTTAATCTTGTTGTGATGACATTCAAAAAAACAAATACTTACAAGTTTCAAAATTGACATAAAAGAGTTTTTAGAACAAATATTATATTATTAAATTATATAATAGTCATAAAAATTTAAGGATCAGCCAAATAACTTAAATAATAAAATTTATGTCATTAAATAACCATTTGGGGTCCTTGTTTTCTTTTTATAGTATGTTTATCAACCATTTATTATAATAATAAATGAATAAATGGAAGAAGATAAACAATTTAACAAACAGTTAAATATAAAAGATAAGATTAATAAGGTGGCCTAAATTTGTATAGAACCTATTGTTTTATAGGTTTGAGACCCTTACCCACCTTAACATCAAAATAAATAATTTTGGAGTGATTATAATCTGAATATGTCTGTAAAATGAAATAATTCTTCATGTTTTCCTAAAGTGACCATCACATCTCTTATAAAAGGGAACTTTCCCTTGTCTTAATTTCACACCTACAAATCCATTTGGATCGGCCATCCCCTACACAAATCGCCTCCTAAAATTCATCCCTTCAACCTAGATTCCTTACATTGATCATAAATCCATCCCAAGGATCCCTTTTGATCAAATCAAAAGGAAACACCTGAAGAAGAGGTAATAATTTTACCACCCTCTTTTAAGTTATTTTATATTTCATGTTCCTCTTTTGTTGTTTCTTCCATAAAAACATAATAACTACAATACCTTATAAAGAATTTGATGTTATTATAAATATGGCATGATAGTATTCGTAATTCTATCTATCCAATAAATGACAATGTCACCATACGTGCGTACGTACGGCTTACCATCTCTATATCGTGGTGGAGTTTTTTATTCAAAATCATAATTATTTGGATGGGTAAAATATTGTGTACAACTAATTTAAATAGAAAATATAATATTTTAATGATTTTTTATATATGATATTCCATCCAATTATATGTGACATCAACTTCAATATAATGATATTGTTTCCCGTGCGTTTATACTGTTTACTATCTCCATGAACACGATGAGATTAATTCTCCATCTCAATCATTCAAGAATAATGTTGATTTTATGATTAAAAATATTCTTAATGAACATTATATCATTCATTATTTAAATAAAATAAATCTTATCCATAACAAAAATGGTTTTCATAACGAGGCATATAAAGGAAAACGGATCAATTAACACCCGAAATGATGATACTACTGAAATATTATTAACAAATCAATATTAGTGGATCAGGTATGATATCATATTTATGTGCAAAGATCATATATAATTTAATAACAATTTTTTAACTATTATATAGGAGGATAAAATAACATTAAATAATGAAAAATACAATGTAAATGTTTAATTTCACAATCTCTTTAATATCAGATGTTGTTTTTTAGATAAGCATCTACTGGGACCTCTTCATCATCTACATTTGTGATTCATAAAAATGTATTCCAAAACATTTTTACTATTTAATAGACTGTGGGTTAATGTAATTTAAACTCATATTTTACCTTATATGTTTTGAAAGGAATCTTTTCGACATTTTCCAAACAGGTTACTTTATCCCCTTTTCAACAAAATTAAGGTAACAATAATATTTTTACTTATACATCGGGTGCGACTATTTTTCATCGTTATAACATCTTCAAAGCTTCTCATACAAGATTATTAGAACAGTTTCAAAATAATGGTTTTCTTTTATAATTACATGACCCTTAAAATATTTCAAAATAGAAAGATATATT
Organism: Viscum album; assembly: GCA_963277665.1. Classification (NCBI taxonomy): domain Eukaryota; kingdom Viridiplantae; phylum Streptophyta; class Magnoliopsida; order Santalales; family Viscaceae; genus Viscum; species Viscum album. Next base: position 1,700,652,592 of record OY728163.1, on the reverse strand, counting down.
TTTCTCAACTAGTTTTGATTTCATCAATGACACCATCTTTCGATATGTTTTAAAATTATATGATGTTGATTTATTATAAAACAAGTATTCCCTACTGTATTTATGGGTTTTTGATATGTTTGACTGGGGATGTGTTATTTTTATATCAGTCTTTGTTTATAGTTAATGTATTGACATTTCATATGCTAGTTTAAATATGAATGTTTATATTATGTTTCAACCTTTTCATATAATGAATGTATTGGACTTAGTATGCGATGGTTATAGCCTGCTAAAGCTCCATGGTCCATAGGTAGGTCTCAGGGGACTATTAGACATGGAAATGTCTAAGACCTTACCTGAGTAAACATATGATTTTTGATGAGTCATTAATCATATTTAGACTTCTTAGTCCAGGCCTTTACAAAATGATTCAGAATGTCTATCTTTATTCATTTACTAAATATGAAAATCATATTGATGGTTCATGTGGATATTCGAATAGTATAATACCCATGACTATGTTTTATTTTGGAATTATTTACTCAGATCATATTTTTTTCCATAAAGTGATAATTTTTATTATTTCTAAAGGCATGTTTATTTCAATTAATCCCCAAGCCAAATGTTTATGCTATCTTCTAATAAATTATTTCCCTTACTAAGAATTTATGCTCACCCCATTATTATGTTTTATTTTCCCTAGATTACATGAAGTGTATTATGATTGATATACAAGGTTATGCTAGAGAATTAATGGAATTATAAAAGGATCATTTATGTTATGTTTTATTTTTTAATGTGTAGTGTAACATTCATGTATTTAATCCATTTTCCCGGAATTCTAAACTAACTGGTCTTTTAGGACTTGATTATTGGTAATAATTTCATTGTATTAAAATAATGCACTAGATATGGGCTTCTGGGGTCAGGGAGATACAAAAAAGATCCTTCTTTATCAACGGATTAGATGGTACACATAACAGTGCCCTAAATCGTACTAACTCGTTCCATTCCATCAATAAATCAATGAATTTACAATTTTTAATTGATTCAAGCATTTCTTGAAGTTGCACAATTTTTCATTGAGAATATTTTATTTTCTCCCTGAGGGGTGTTTGAGAAATAATTTGATAATGGATTGATGATGTTATTCCCATAATTATTCCCATGACCATTATATACAAATCTAAAATGGCCTTGTCCATTCCAATTATCATCATTGAAAAAGATACATGATCCTTTTTGCATAGATCATCTTACACCTTATTTTCCTTACTGGGATTGTAGTTGATTGAGTAATCATAATCCTTGAAGTGATTAGTCCATCTTAACCAGACCATATTAACCTAATTTAGTGTGAATGTATGTTTTAAATTCTTTTGATCAGTATATATCTCACAATTCTCCAAGTAAAGATAATGCCCCCATGTTTTCTAAACGAATGATCACAATCACCAATTACAGATCATGCGTTAGATATTTTATCTCATGGATTTTTATATGAATTGAGTAATAAGATATCACATTATCTGTTTGCATAGGTACAAAGCCAAATCCCATTTTTGATGCATCAATATACACCACAAAGTGGTATCCACTTGGTGGGAGTGTGAGTACTAGTTTATTGTTAAGCCTCTTTTCATCTCATTAAAGTAGTCTTCCCATTCATGAGTCCATAAAATATCACTCGCTACCATCCATGATTGGTCATTGGGATTGAGAATCAACAAAAGTTCTTAAAAAATCGTCAATAATCCCAGCTAGACCCAAAAATCATTGATTCTCTATTAAAATTATTGGCCTCAACCACTCTTTAATTGCCTTTGTCTTCGAAGGGTCATTAGATATCCCTTTAATGAGGATAACATGACCCATGAATGATACATGCTCTATCAAAAACACACATTTGATGTAAATTTCATATAGCTTCATCCTTCCCAATGTATTTAACACAATATTCAAATTCTTTTCACGTTCCTCCATTATCGTGGAGTAATAAGAATTTCATCAAAAAAAATCGACCAAAATTTTTGGCGGTAATATCTAAAGAATATTTTCACTAAATACATGAAAACTACTAGAGTATATGAGATTATGAATGGAATAAATATAAACTCATAGTATTTATACCTCTTTTGAAAGGTTTTCTTGGAAATATCATCCTTCCTCACCTTTAATAAGTGATGTCCCGATTGAACGTCCACCATAGAGAAATAACAGGCCCCAGGAAGTTGATCAAATAATTAATTTATCTGAGGAATGGGATAATTATTTTTTATAACAATTTTATTATGTTCCTGATAATCAATGTAGATGTTCATTTATCCATCATTATTCATGATGTAGAGGACATGCACACCCCATGGAAAATCACTTTGGCGTATAAAACCCTTCTATATATTCTCTTATAACTGCTTCTTCAGCTCTTTGATCTCTATAGTGGCCATTCTATAAGTTTTCATTTATATTGGCAAAATTCCAAGAATAATTCAATCAATAACTCAACCTATCAATTAAGAGGATGTCATGGAAATTATTCTGGGAATACATTTTTTTATACTATCTTGATGGGCATGTCTTCGAGCATGATCTTCTCCATTGTCTCAATCATTTTAGAAAGATATGATTTCTCATAAGGAATTAATATCCACACTTGAGACATTAATTCTAAAATAGATTAATCTTCCACATTACCCATGTAATGAATTATAGGATTCATTGCGATTTGAAGAATGATTTAGCATTCCCGACAGTTTTTGTAAAATTTTTATAACGATAGTTAGTCCATGCCCAAAATACCGTCAAACTCCACAAAGGTAATTATGAAAAGATTTTATGGCAGGTTCATTCCACAATCATTAACCTGGGAGGATTTATAAACCATGGTGCCCTAATTTTCCCATTTTATATTCTCAAAAATAACGTGTCCTCCAAATTTTGAGGTGGTTATGGAATAGGTCTACTAAACTTGAAAGATACGAAAGAATGTTTAGAAAAATAATCAAATAGTACGTTGACTATTCTTGAAAGAATAACAAGAGTACCTATCACCAAATAATTTTCAAGAATGACCTCAGTAGTAGTGGTATCAAAATCCCTTCCTTATTTCCTTGGAGTTGTTGTTTATTTCCTCTAACAACCCTTGGATTAGGGAAATGGTTTGCACAATTCCCCTGGACCTTATAGTTTTAACTCTACACTAAAGGATGAGTGTTGATCCAAACCATTATTTATTCTTCCACATTAGATGGATTCTTTGAATCCCTTCAACATTTCTTGTACATAAGTCTGATTTGCCTTCATTTAAAGTAATTATTAGTTTCCTTTAGTTTGTTTAAAGATGATACCTCCCTCATTTTAACAAGTGGGATATTATATATTATTTCAATCATGGGATTTGTTTGTTAAGCCACCCATATTATTCTCCATTTTCCACTTCTTGTCACTTGGACCACAAGAGCACTGATAGTCTCCAATATCATTTCAAACATGAGGTGACAACAGACAGTCTTCTCATAACTATTATAGTATCGAATCATCAACTCTATTCATATAATCGACTTTAGTCTCTAATAAAGTGATGGACCATGCTTTCGATGTTCATCAAAATTCCAGAGGCGTATCTTTCATGCCATGAAATGTTTTCTTCCTATGCCCTGATTGACTAATCTTCCTTCTTCTTGAGACAGAGGATCTCTATTTCTATCTAGTGAGAAAGGGTTTGGGGAAAATATTTACTGAAAAGATATCTCTTGAATTCCTTCCTAAACATGGAATCAATTTCCTCCTGGGGCTACACATTCATGATCAGTGTCAAACACTGATCAACATCCCCATCAATATGATAGACCACCAGCAAAACATTATCTTTTTATAAGCACTAGAGAATGGAGAATTACATATCAATGTTGTTAATCCACTGTTCCTTGATGAGTTTATCAGAAGATCTGCTAAACATGAGAGGCATTTTCCACATGAAGGATTATACAAAATCTCAAAATTTCCCTGGGGGAGGAAGGATTTCTACATGATTGAAGTTATTATTCACAACTTGAGCCACATGATCAAATACAATCATAATATTTTGAGAACCCATTCCCATCATATCAGTAATATCATTAGGGAAATATTCACATTTCATATCACAATGGTTTTTAGAATATGTTCCCTTATTTCATGCCATTATCTATGAAAAATATCATCAAATTTGATTGCTTGAATAATTAGTTATTTGAACAAAAAATAGAAATATTTTGATCATAAATGGAAAAACTTGTAAAAGAAAAGTACATCATTACATATGATTCATTTTTATTAAATAAATGTTATCCTCGATCAATTTCTAAAATTATATTCTTATGGTGATTTTTATTCCCTTAATAAAGGTTTGTTCTAATGTCATGAATTTACTAAAGCATATCCTCCAAGAGTGTCACACCAAGAGTGAAAATAGGCCCATTTTCATCTACTAGGACACCTCGGGTCTGGCCCAAACCTCATTGTTAGAGTTTTCACTCTGAGGTACATCTTTGCCAGAGCCACCTCTACCAGTTTGTATCCAGACAAGGATGTATTTTCTTGAAAACCCACTTACTCTATACTTACCAAAATTTATGGGTGTTTTCTTATACTTTGACTCATACGTAAGGTTCCCACTAAGGTTCTCTATTTCTAATCTAAAAAAATAACCCGACCATCCTATGATACCAATAAATAGTAACCCTATCCTTTTACATATATAATTACATGATTTTAAAAATAATTATACATCAGAGTCTAATATAAGGATCACAGTGACTAGTATCTTGGAAGACTATGTATGTAATAAAAAATTATAAAAACAACATCTTATTTAAACTCTATAATGATCTATTATCCTCCAATGTGCCCATATATTATCTTGAATAACCTAGGGATAAAATAAAAAATGGTTCGGCTAAAAGACCTGTAAGGGAATCACCACAAGGCAAATCATTAGCACATGGAATAGATGACATGACATAATGATATAAGAAAGGCATGTAACGTATGGAATAGTAACATATAAAATAGAATAATCAAAAAATAGTGTCATTATAATGTGTAAAAAATATAAAAAATGAATTTAGTACGAGTCAATGATAACTTCCTAGACCATTTCCTATAGTAGCACAAGCCAATTCTTACCTGAAAGATCATTGCACATAGTAGAACAATCTATGGTGAACCACCAAGACCGTCGCACATACCATCTCACGAGACTCAACATTACCCAATGCATTAGATCACTATCTAGGATCATCCATCTTAACTTTTCATGAATATTTTTTTCACGATAAAAAATAAACATACCGATTACCAATGGAATGAATGGGGTACCACAATTATGTTATGAAGCATAAAAATTCGGAATATCATAAATGTGTCAATTAAAGAAATGAATTATAACATACATGGAAATTATGAATGTAATATTAGTTTATTTAATGGTATGTGATATCAATCAAAAGTGAAAACATGTAAGTAGAGTACATAGGAAATTCTAATAATTAAATCAAATTAGTTTGATTTTATGGAATATATTAAAAAGAATTTAAAAATGAAATGGGGATATTATTTAAAAAACAATAAGTGAAACAAGAAGGTTTTAATAATAAAAATAATGATTTTATAAAAAATAATTGGCTTAAAACAAATGGTAGATTCTATATTAAATTGAGTAAAATGTTTGGTTGTTCCCTTAAAATGAGTTTTCTTATTTGGCGGTATGAAGGAGGGAATCACATAAAAAGATTTATATCTCCGATATAGAATGATTGATGGATACTGAAAAATGATTTGGGATCATATACACAGTTTTTATAAGTTTTACATAAAATGAAAAGTGAACTTCATTTGGGTAAAAAGAATGATAGTGAGACCTGAAAGAATAAAGATGATTCATGTAGAATCACTTACAAAATATCTGCATGGTATGAGGTGTAATTCTTAGGTCATAATGAGATAGAAAATGAGATATAATATTATATTCAGCATTATAGAATTATGGGTAATGTTTTATATTATACCCCATCATTATGAATTATACAAAATAAGGCATAACATAGAGGATATTCTTGAATAAATGTGAGAAATAGAGGTTCCATTACCTTAAGTCTGATGGTGTTCTGCACATGTTATTAACGAAATAAATAAAAATTTATATTTATTTCTTAATAAGAAAATAACCAAATCTATATGAAAATGATTTATCATAACAATTTAAAGTCATTTATGGACTTTTTAATGGGTTGTGTGGTTGAATTTCATTTGTTTTGTTCTGATTGTTTTCTTAGTTTATACAATTGGTTTACTTATATTCATGAATATAGAATCATGTGAAAGGTGATTTTTGTCCATAATTGAAGATATACGTTTTTATTGAACATCCATAGGATAAAATGGTTATAAAAATAAATGGGTTAATTGGAGTTAAGGTTATTCATTATATGAAACATTAATAATAAATTCTTGAATTATTTTTTGCAATTTTCCTCACAATTAACTTATTTTGTGTTATTATTTTACATCACTAGTTTTGAAGGACAATAGAACATTAAATATGATAAAATAAACCTATAATAGTCTAATTGAACTATAAAAATGGTTTCATGACCTGAATTTAATATAGTAATAGAAATTTATAACCCGTCATCCTTGAATGTACTGAATTAGCACATCTGAAATGGTGCATTAATTTCATTCAAATAAAATGTTGGGAAAGTAGAGATGATAATGAATTATCCCATTATAATAAAAAAATCATGTATATTAATTTTACTGTAGTTTTCATACCATTTGGATGAGTAGTGGTTTGAAAATAAAAGAGAACAATGGAACATAAAAAGGAATGAAAATAAAAGGGGGAATTTATCTCTTGAATCTACCACCCGTGATAGACTTTTAACGGAAGAGGATTACTATTTAGAAAAGTCAAAGGGATTCTAGATGTCGGTGAAGAGCATGAGGAGAACTTTCGAATGAATATAGGCATGGCATAATACAATATAGGAGTGAAGAGAATAGGTATGGAGGGGTGGTATTTATAGTGGATGAGAGGAGGGTTTTCCTAATATTTAATTACTTAGTATATTATTTTTCCTCCTGACCCGAAATAGTGATGATTCAATGACCAAAAGTAGTAATAAGTTCACGTGAGTTAGAACGCATTGGTCTTAAATCAAAAGATCATAATCAATTACTCAATAAATCCATAGTTTTTCATTTATCATAAAATATCGTATATTAATATTCATCAAAATTCATGTATTTTGAAAAAAAAAATCATCCTAACCACTTTTCAACTTGTAGAATCATAAAATGAAATCCATTTTTCAAAAATAACTATATAAATATGATTAATTTAATTTTTAATTAAAGTAAAAATTAAATTGAAAAACAACATTTATTAAACATTTATTTTCATATTCCCAGATATTGTTATGTTGTACTTCCACATAAATATTATTTATATAAAATTATATGTAAGGTTACTGTTACATAGGGTCTGTAACTATTAATAAGGGTAAAATTAATATTATTTACTCAATGTTACTATTCACTAAAAAATTATGATTGTCATATTAGACTCTAAATACATTACTGGCCATAACCTTGTATGTCAGATTTTTGAAAATCAAATCACTGAAGTGAAAAAATTATGTTAAAATTTGACATAGTGCATAGTAGTTCATTGTGTTTTGATTATATGACATAATCATTAAATTTAATTTCCATTGAAAACATGGGATCTATATAGAGTGAGAATGATGAGATATGGAGTCTGTGTGTACAAAATAAAAAGAGTGTAATTCAATAAAATGAAAACATAATATTTTTAGAAGAAATCCATAATTCTGAAATCCTCATATGAATCACATGAATTATAATAGAATTTGAGATCATATTAAGGACCCCCAAATTTCATATCTCTCAAAAATATTTGGGACCATATAAACCCACATAATATCATGTGTTCACATGATCATTCACGAGACTTTTAATGGTGCAACCTTTAAATGGTCATGCGATCCACACCATACATAGGTGTCCATGTGATTTATCCATTAGATCTATTAAGGACATAAATTAATCCATGTTTTTACTTGATAAGATTTCTAGTTAATTATCGATTACATATTTATTTTTGATTTTGACAGGTGCTAGGAAAAAAATTATTATTATAGAGTTCTTGGGAAAAGTTATTGTGAAGGGATCTTGAGATTTTTTACTATGGGGGCCCTGATAAATGGTAACATGAAAGAGATATGAATCAATGACAATAAGATAAAGATAACCAGTGAGAGAACCTCCATCAGTTCAACTATTTATAGGGCATTAAGAAGAATAAAAATGTCCCTCAGAAGACCAACTGTCACTGAAGACACAAATTAGTGTGAATTCAAATTCCTGGTGTGGGAATTTACTTTCCTCATAACCAAGAACCTATCCCCACTAATTTTGATCCTGAGCGGTGGGGGAGAATTTTTTGGCTCCCATAATATTATGATCAGAATATCCACAAAGATAATGAAAAAATAATGTGGCCATGATTACTCATATCATGTGAATATCTAGAAGAAATTACATCTCATGACATTTAAACAGTCATGAAAATGGTCATGTGTAACCTATATCCTTTGGATTCTCTCATGTATCCCTTGAAAAATTCTATATTCTCTAAAAAAGGTTGCTTTGAAATTCTCCAATGCATGGAAGATGCCAAATGATTCCCCTGAGTCATTTGACTAGTCCGAAGACGCACACATAACAATGACAAAAAAAATTGTAAAATAAAGGGGAAAAATATCAAAATGGAGGAACCCTTTCGTAGACATAATCTTTTTTTGGTGTAAACATGCAGTTTTGAAGACATCCTGAAACCCCTAGTGACATGTTATCCTTATCACAAATGACCCTCCTAAAATGTGACCCTCATCACTCAAATAGCCTTAGATTTTCTCATCTGGTCATTCATTCACCCTCCATCCCCAAATATAAATATTGTAGATTCCATGGAAATTAATGTGCAACACTATAAGATTTTATATTTTGTAAGGAGTGCATCACTGATGGGGAGAGTGGTTATAATCAACGATACTCATATGAATGCATGATACATTCACACATTGTGAAATAAATAATTCAATAAAATTGAAAGGATTAATGATTCATGTGTTGGGATGATGCGGTGATCTATATTGATCACTACGAACCCCCTTCACAAAATATAATGACCTCATGAATAACCTTCATCACTATGGAATGATGTTAAAATGATCCCCTACATGCCACCATTGTGTCACTGATGGTCTCAAAAAAGTCATTTCCGATCAAGTGATCACTATTTAAAAGGAGTACTGATCTCATTACTCACTTGGAAATGTCAACATATCCTTATAGAGGGCCCTTTTTATGAAAAGAAGAAAAAAAGACACCATTAATTGATAAATTTCTAATAAATGGTGCATTGGAGGAATCATCTTATGGTCACCAAAAATCTAGTGATTCCCATGAAAAAAACTAGTATGGATCATCTGAAATGCAGGACACCAAATCCATCTTAGATTTTCAAGATACATGCTTCACAAAGTGGAATATTATATTGGTGGAGAGTCCTATAAATTCACCATCTATCAAAGAAATTCAAAATTTTTTTATCCTCGTATTAGAGATCCAAATAATTGCAGCATACTTTTCAGATTGGCCAAAGTCAAGATTGTATGGTTTTCGACTTGGTACAATTATATGGAATGACCGAAGTGATCATTATGCATGAATAGACTATTCACATGATCACTTAATATCATGAGAATTACCTATGTCATGATTTCCAATTCATGAAAAGGATATCTTTCATATCTTCTGACTACTGTGAAACCTAGACAAGTTAAAATACTGAAGAAATATAAGGAACATATGAAATTATAGATGGATTCAATGAATAAGGATGAGCAACTTTGGGAATGTACATATACACTGATAGTCATGAACTTCGCATGAATAGCTTTGGTCATGAGACAAAATCAGGACCATTCCCCTATATCACATTATAAATCCCATGTCATACTATTTGGGTCACATGATGTCCAATGGATTTTTCAAAGCATTACTCATGCCCCTAGGTATTCCACCAATATCATAGGAAACCATTCAGGGTTTCCATTCAGACATTTAATTATCGTATAGACATGTATCCCAAATTATATTATGAAACTAGGTTATGCCATATGGGTTCCACGATATCATCAAATCACGTTAAATAGATCATGTGGTGTCCTCCAGATTGGTAAGACATGTCATGGAAAACTGATCAGACATGTGATTCTGGATCATGCGACGACCACCCACCATATCAGCCTATATCATGAGACATATTCCATGAATTACATCTATGATCATGTAATGGAATCCAAGACAAGCCATCCAGGTCTTGAGATGGCCACCCTAATAATTCTTCTTCGATCATGCGATACCCCTTAGACTTGTCACCCATGTTATGTGATATCCCTTGGATAAGCTAACTACATTCTATTATTATCTTTAGACCTGTCCACCTACATTCAGGTAGGTATAAAAATCCAATAACATTTCATGTTAGACAACCAGGATATGTCAGGTAGACAATAATGATGACCAAAAATACAACAATGGTAGGTCAAGATTAAATCTGAGGAAATGATAATTGAGTCTAGCATTCATATTACAAACGAATCTATATATAATACAATATAAATGGAATAATATTATATATCCATGAATATATTGAATCCACAGTCTGTGAATCCAAATAAAAAAGAACTATGATGTCTCATATTCCTTTAATAACTAGGATACATAGGATTCCTTCAAATGGATCGTGATCCATATTGAACATAATAGGGCTATACAAGTACCTATGTTCCAAATCAATATGAAATTATACTTATTAATTGATACCCTTGATTCTGACACTGAGCATGGCTCATGTGGGCTAATGGAATTGTAATGGTCATGTCATTAGAATTACGAATCTCCCCCAAGATGGGGAACATGTCCTAGTATAAGCCCCAAACATCCGTTTTTGAAGAGAGTTGGCATGAACTGGTCTCCCAGTTCATGTCCAAGGAATTTATTAAACAAAGAGGGTTTACATGCAAATCTCAAGGTGTAATGCGCTTACACCCTCTTAAAGTTAATGAAACAGAAATAAAATACATTGAGAACTAAAGAGAAATGTAGAGAAACATCCCTATTGATGTCCTAAAGAGATCAGCCCTATTGAGAAAAATTTCAGTCATGCTGCATGTATGTCAAGAGTCCATGGAAATAGGCAGGAGATTCTGATTCTAAAGTAAGTAGCAGCTCTGTAGTCCTTTTTAAGATCCTTCATCAAACCGAGCATCTAGACATCTAAGTCCAGCTTTCATAAAGCCTGCAACTGATTTTCCATTAGACACCTCATCTCGAAACACAGCAAATCAGATAAATCAGAATGGTTCTGCATAGATATACACAAGGCCAGCCCAACATAACAGTGCACAGAGAGTATTTAGGAGGCTGAAAAACAGAAATTTCCACACAGTAATGCAGGAACATCTCATAAGAAAAACTAGTACTCCCAAAATTGGTCACAAATTCCAAAAGACACTGATCTAGATAGCATACTGTCAAGATATTGAAGCACATTTTTATGAACATCTCTGAAAATCATTAATCTTCAAACAGAATCTCAAAAGCATCAAGAATAGAGAATAATAATTTTTCATACAAAGAGGGTGTAAGCGCATAAATCCAATGGGATTACCATAATTTCATCATGTGCGATCACCCATGTTAGACCATTACTAGGTTATGGGGTAAGAGGAAAATGATTAATATTATTCCTCCTCTAACTAGGATACATTGTATGCCTTCATAGGGATGAAGCTCAAATATGATTCAAATTCATTATATGTCCACCATGTCAATAATATTTCAAAAATCAGCACCCAATCATTTCCAAGGTCAAATTATCCTACCTCATACATTAATGGACTGAGATTTCAATTATGTTACAAGGATTCGGATTCCATCCATAACTAGGATATGTAGGTCACCTTCATAAGGCTCAAGATTAGATATATAGTGCCTATGTTCCAACATGTATCCCCTTTTCTATGTCATATAACTAAAATGTATTAATTATTTATGTTGGCTTTGATTTATGTTATAAAATAGCATACATAGTACACCGCATAAAGATTCAATCCCATCATTCATATATGAATCACCTCCCTGCATGAAAAAATTACAAAGTGACTGGCGATATATCTTCAATATATGATTATATTACCAATAATATGGTATCGATGAAGGACATGAGATTTATATATATGGAACCACTTATAAGATTCCTCCTCACATATAAATTACCTTAAAATATGAACATTTTTAGGTAGCTGTTATAATATTATTATTAGGGAGACATTATCGAACATATCATAAATATCTAATCTAGTCACAGAATATAAATCAATTCCCTATAGAAGTGTGCGATGAGCTTGACCACCCATCCTCTCTAAAAATTTGAGATTCTATCCACATTTGAGCCTAAATATCAAATTTTGCCACCTTCATTTAGAATGATGGTATATACCTGGTAATAGATGTGGGAACTTTTGGGAGTTTCAATAAAGAATAAACCTAAATGGGGAACCCCATGTTAATGATTATATGTTCCTTGAAATCCGTATAATCAATAACATCATGTATATAATTTATTAGTTCATTCTGTATAAAAGAAAAAAGAATGGTGACAATGATATCTTATTTACAATATAAATAGTATAGTTTTCCCAACACTCAACAAATCATTTTCTCTCATCATAAGGGTGCCTGATGACCTTGTAGTTCTCAAGAAAAAACTATCACTCATTAAATATAGTATATATATTACCCAATACCTTTTTTGAAAACATCATTATTTTATAATCATGATATACATTATATTATATATGAAACATTTACTATTAATCCAATAAAATAATAGAAAATCGGTCAAATTTAGCATTTTGGTAATAATATTTTGGTAAAATATCACATTACCCCTTAAATTATAAGGAAGTATAACTTCAAATTAAATCAAAATTATTGGATAATGTTAATTAATTTTTGATAAAATAACATTTCACACAAGTTTGGAAGTCTTCGAAATCTTATTGTATAGTCATTTTTTCTAGTCAAACCAATATCATAAATATATAAATCATTAGTTTTATATATCATTCATCTACATCTTTATAAGGATACAAAAAATTTCTTAACGATAAATAATTTTAATATTCTCTTAAAAATAATTTTAAATATCTAAATTGGATGAAACAACTAAAATCTAAGTGTTTTATACTATGGGAATTATTATAATGAAAAATTCAAAAGTATATATAAAAAATAAAGTAATGTACATAATTAAAAGATATATGTTTAAAGAAATGAATTTGGAACCCCTAATACCATGTTAGTATTATCAGCTATATTTGAATAAATAAATTTTTTCAATATAGAATATTTAATGAAAATTATATTTCTTCATTGAAATTGACTAAAAAAATTTGAAACTTTTTATCTATTGAAACATTAAAAAATTAACATCATTAATTTTCATAGACCGCACCAACTAAATTGTTCCATACCAAACTAAAAATGATAGAAAAGTGAAAATGAACACCCAAAACCATCTTCAATAAACCTGGGATTATGTACTATTAATGAGGGTTATCGTAGTAATGCATATGTAATGAGTTTCCCTGAATATTAAAAATATGATCTAGATATATGATAAAATCTAGAAATAAATGATGAAATATAATATAAATGAGAAAAAAATAATCCCTTAATTCATAAAAAATGTAAAAAAATGAAAATAATTGTGTCTATATAAATAAAAGACGACACCCCATTTGGTAGAAACTCAAAAATTTAACCAATTATGAAGTTATTAATTTCATAATTATTCCTCTATATATTCTTGGAACCCTAAATATGTACAGTGAGAATAAAATGTATAATTAGAAGGATAATAACCATGGTCTGTGAATAAAATGAGGACATAGTCTACAAACAGACCTATGAATAAAAAATAAAACCAAATATTATGTACAAAGGTCATTTATTCATCTCCACCATACTATGTCACTATATCAATATAATTAATCATTAAAAACTATCATATCATCAAAATAAAATACTAAAATTATCCCAAAAACATGTTCCCCAAGGATATTCCACTCTTACAACCAAATTATCAATAAATTGTTATCTCATCCCATTCATTACATCAACTTACATATCCATAAATATGATATGTGGGTCTTAAGTCTTTCTGGAATACCCCAACATTGTTAGCTTTAGAATCCCATTATTGCATTACTCAATATATACTACACTACAAATTTTCAATGAATGTTTTTGGAAATATTATTTCTTAACTATAAATATAAATTTTAATTAATTTTTTTGTTATTTATTTTTATTTAATTGAAAGTGTAATTCAAATATATATGACGTTAGTTTCATCTTAAAATAAATTAAAAGTAAAATTGAAATTTATTGAAACAATTTTGGAAATGGGATACATGTATGAAGAGTGTAAACATATTTGATATACAAATTCCCTATGAATTTAACACAAGGATGAAGGGTGATAAGGGTGTAAATCTTACAACTAGAATAAATATTTTTTTATTTCTATATTCTATAGATTTCATAGGAATGTGTTTGTCTATTTTAGTATATTAAATTTTTTTCTACATATATACAATAATTCCATTAAAAAAATTATACATACATGGTAATTAATTTATTATAAGTTAATGATTGAATATTATTTACACACCAAAAGAATAAATAATGAATATTTTTAATTAAATTATGGTTCAATAATTTATAAATAGTGACTGTCGTATTCTATGTACACAATTTAATTTGGGAAATTCATTTCTAAATTTTTATGTTGTATACTTTATAAAAAATAATCATATGAAATATTTATCATTTTATTTGAAATGTAATTTATTCTATAAAAATGTTATTAAAATGTATTTTTAAATTGAAAATTAAATTTTTTGAAGTTATAAATCTCTATTAATATAACACTATAAATCTTGATATATAAAGAATATTATGGTAAAATGCATTTTCTGTATTATGTATTTCAAAATTATATTACACATAATTAGATATATAAAATAAAAGATTTTATATACATATTAATAGATTCATTCAATTGTAATATGGATAAATTATAATCTCATAATGAAATTTAATTTTGCAATAGTAGTGTTTTCATATTTAATTTTTTGGAACATTAATTTTTTAATAGAAAATTATTTATAAATAACATATATATTTATAATCATATTGAATAAATATAATATATTTTTGGAATCATCAAAAGTAAATAAACATAGGATATTTTATTAGTTATATAAAAAAAGTTGACTTTATTTTAAAATAATGAAAATTTATGTTTTATTGGTATTGTTATTTTTTTAATTATATTATCAAATAATCATTAAATAAATTTTTAGGAAATATTTTAAACTATAAAAATTAATTTATTGTGTATAATGATGAATTATAAAATTTTATGTTGATCATATAAATTTTTACTTTATATTTTAGAACATTAGCTATATTTTTAATATTAGAAGTTATTTTTGAATTCAATGCACTAAATGGGGTTGTTTGAAGCTCAATTTTTTGGTTTTCCTAATTTTATTTTCAATTAATCTTACATAATCATTATGTTTGGACAAAAAAATAGGTATTGTTTTCACCCCTAAATGGATGGATTTGGTGAAAAAATGACAAATATTTTTTCCTAGAAATACCTCCATCCTCTATTACAAATACACTCATGTCATTCTAAAACTCTCCATGAAATATAAATTGATGAAAATACTATATCATTAAATATATCATGATTCTATCAATGATGTCTCTATGGATATTTATTTTTCCTCAAATGATTTAAGAAGAACCCTAACTAGTAAAGTGTTCCCTCAATCAATGTCATTCTTTTTATTGTTTTTTAATTTTTTATATTATAAATTTATTTCCTTCAACATTAAATTTAATAATTTATTCAATGTTATTATGCATCAATTGATTCATTTTTATTTATTTTGAATTTATTCCATCTAATTATAGTATATTTTTCGTTTGTTTCTATGTAGAAACATGGGTTCCCCGCCCCTAAATTCCCAATAGTTTTACACGTTGTTGTAAATTCCAATAAATTTCATTGGGAAATGATATTATTAGTTATTAACACAACTTCATTAATATTTTTTCCGTAATAGAACATCATTAACCCTAAAATACAATCATTATCTCTTATAATTCTGAAATATTCTTATTTATATAAGACTATTAGAATCTATTAAGGAAAAGTAGGATGGTTTCAATGTAACAACATCCCTATTTAGATACAAAAAAGTGGAATAAATGTCTAAAAAATGTTCATAGAGGTAATAAACGATAAAATTGTGGATTAGGTATAAACTTAACATTCACAGCATTCATGAAAAATGTGCTAAAATCACACCTATATTCACACCACTAGGTATTTTTCATTATATAATCGATGTTAATTCAATGATCCCCAATGAAGGATTGTATTATTTGGTTTTTGATGCATCATAAATTTATGAATGTATATTCAATAAATAATTTTAAAATCCTTTCATAGTAGGGATAAATATTGATATATTTTACATATTATATCATTTATAATGATGATTGATATATATATTCACCTAATTATCAACAATAATTAATTTAATGTGTTTTTTCCACACATTTTATAATTGATGATTTTGTTCTATATCATTCACAATCATTATAATGGATTTTGATATTATCATACACCTCTATGTAAAAAATTACACTTAGTTTGGTGGATATAAATTTATTGTGGATAATGATCCATAATTATCTTTTTCAAGCCTTATCATTAACCACTCAAGTCTTTTCATCCAATTAATTTCCCTTTTAGTTTCCCCTGTATGTCCTTTTACTTGGGTGGTTCACACCTAGATCCCAATACATTAGAGAAATAGGAAAATATTTTACAAAATGTTATACCATTTAGTATATATAGTGTAAATAACTCATAATAAATTATATTGTCTGGAATTTATTTAAATAAGGATATGAATTCATTCATTTTATACTCATATAATTTTTATAGGTTCAAATTATGTTAATTGATGGATTTATGTACGGTTTCTTCATATGTAACACATAAAAAAACATGTTATTTTGATTAATGGTGTGACATATTATCTTTCAGGACCCCCTCTCTCAAAAGGTATCCTCGACCGTTGTTCAGGAAGAATGAAATATAATTACCAGGGAGTGCGGCCTTCTGTAGGCCTCAGGATTGTGACTAGAATAATGGTTAGACAAAATATCATATATTAGAAATTTAAATGATTAATAATTGAGGATAGCTATATTGAATAAACTAACACTCAATAACTAAATCATACCAATGTTAAAATAAACCATAACCATGTGAACAATTTCATGAAATCCATATAAAAGACTCTAACTTAATACATAAAATAAAATTCGAATGAAATAGGCTCATCCAAAACACAATCATATAAGCACTGAATGTTCATCTTAGTCTTAAATATGATCTTCAAAACAAGAAAAACATTTAATTAATACATTTGGTGTAAATAACATGTATACATAGTAGGATAAAAGTAAGGGTATCTTGTAGAAAATATATTACACAATTGTAATGTACCAATTAATAAATAATATAAGAAACATTAAGTAAAAAATTCATGTAACCAATAACAATCCCTCCATTTAATAATCACCATCTAATTCATATTATATGGTACAATATAATTGATAGAACATGAATCAATGGATTCAAACTACAAATTCACCACATATTATATCTTCTCACACCCCAACATCAAATGTACATTACTCCTATTAAATATATAAATATAAAATCTCTTGTATACCTATATATTATCCTGGTTAGGATGGATCCCCACCTCTTATAGGTTATAAAATGAATTTATATCATCAGTCATCAACAAATCAAAACCTCATCCACATAACCATATCTCTTATCAAATGAAGTAATTCATAATGAATGTGAACAACAACAACCTCATATACTCATCCAACCAGACATGATACACACCAAATATAAAAGACCTATCATCCCAAATTAATATCCAATAAAAACCCATTATTGATTGGTGATCGTAATAAAAAACCCATCATCAATGCAAAATCTCCAACACCATTCCATGTCATCATCAATAATATTAATATAAGAAGAAGGATGGGGGGATAACATTCAATCTGATTCTCCACCAGCATGGTTGTAGGGTAATGAAAATGGCACTCGAAAAACATTTTAATATCGGTATGTTTATCCTACTTAGATTATTTTTGTAAAGAATAACATAAAAAATAGATAACAAGTAAAAAACACCCAATACAGGGATTACAATAAACATTAGAAGCATAATACACTACACTACTTCTACACTATATGAAATTCATTACAACCACATCATCATACTGATGAACCACACTACAAATCTACCACCCATAACCACATAATATATAATTTTACCTAAATATTATTCTATTCTCCATTTTTTACAAATTTATAAGAATGTTGTAAAGACCGAAACGTGTCAATCATAAATTTTACATATTTGTATAACAATATTCATTATATAACATAACATTATGTGATTGAATCAATTAGACAAAGTTACTTTGGAAACATATATACATAATATACTAGTCTAAAAGTAAGCAACACCATCTACCACATTTTTCTTTATATAATTAAACGAAAAATATAAACTAATACATTCATCATAACCTTTTTAAAGGTAATATCATAAAAGATGATAAAAAATGCTCATTAAAATTAAAAAAGATATATATAAACATATAATGAGAATTAGGTGTTGAGAAAATGAGATAAGCATTTTAATATCATAAAATCTATAACATAGATCATCGACATTAGTCATGAAATACAAAATGAATGTCATATGACATGAATCATAATGGAATCATAGAACATAATCCATGATAACAAAAAAAAAATCAGAAGAATATACATTTGAATGAACCATAAGCCTATAAAATCATTTTCATAGTAATCTAAGGTAATTTAAAATTCAATAATTTTGGTATGGGTTTACTCCCCAAAAAACCATAATTATATTTGTTTATTCCCATGAAAATAAATATGGAGAACTCCCTTATTTATATTTGATCACTCTCTATAATTTTCATGTTTATCTTATAAGATTTCAATCACAACCAAGTAGATTAGATGGAGACATAGCTCCCACGGATGACAAAATGAATATGATACCTATGTGTTCCATTAGATCATAAAAATTCATAATATATGAATCCATGCAACAAAATGGGATTCCTAAAATATTAAAAATATTAGAACCCATTAAAAGATATTAATTTCAAAAATAAAATAACAAATAATAAACTACATTATATAAAAGGGTAATAAAATAATATCTTTATTTCATCATGGAAAAATAAATGTATAACGAATTGGGTTTCATAATAATTTTTATGGTATAGATCAATTAAGAGAAATAGGTTTCACAAAAATATTTCCATTGTTAATATAAACCACTCCTAGAATGAATATAAATGTTTTCCATAAAAACGCATTATATCATATTTTATATAAAACTAATTCAACCCAGGTGTAATTTTTTTGGAATGACTACTTGGAACAATTATTGTGTAAAATATCATTTCCACTATAAAAACCACCAAAAAAACATATTCAAACTTTGTTTATATAAAAAATCAACAGAAACAATAAAGAATAATCATTAAAAAAATTATTTAATCTATTGTGGAAACTGTCAATTCCATTATGGAAATAATTTTTTATGAAATAATTTTTTTTAAAAAAAAAACATTAAAAACATCCTTAGAACCCTATAAATGATGATTTAAAATCATTTAAATCACATTAAAAAATAGACATTAAATTTTTTTTTATTAATTAAATACATATAACATATTTAGAATATTTTTCTTAAAATATATACCTGTAAAAATATAAAATAATATTTAAAAATCATTCTAAATAACTCACCTTCAAAATATGTTTTCTGTTTTGAAAATCACTTTTTAATAATAATAAAAAAGAAAATTGATTTGAAATTATTTTAATTTAATGTAATATTTAAATATTATTAAAATAATATTTAATAAATGAGATGATTATGAAGGTAGAAATATTGTTTGTACTACTCATTTTGTTACAACAAATTATTTTTTATTTTAATAATTAATCAAATTGGGAATTGACCTCCAAAAATGAAATTATGGTTCTATTTAAAAATGTGAAAACGTAAAAAATCATAAAAATATCTTTAATAAATACTATAGATAAATTTAAAACATTTTTTGAAAGAATCACTAGAAATCATTGATATGGAAGATGAAAAATTTCTAACCATATTGAATAGTAATGTCAGTTTAAATTAAAGATATTCAATGAAAAAATTCAATACATAAAGAGTTTGAAATGATAATAAAACATTTATACCCATGAAATAAATATAAGATAATAAAATTCATTTTCAACATGAGTGATTAGTTTTAAATGTTAACCATTATTATCATAATCATTAACTATCCAAATAAATGGTAAAATTGTACCAAAAAGCATCACAACATTGAAATATTTAAATAATAAGTACCATTAACTAATAATTGTAAATGAAACATATAATATAAATTCACATTATTAAATGTCACAACGTATTTATTAAAACCTAATAAAATAATATAGGTTAATAAGATAACATTTTTCTCAAAGAAGGAAAATTGGCACAAAACCCCTAAGCAATTTGTAACATTTTCAACCGTATACACCAAGAAATAAAAACAGTAAAATCGAAAAATAAAAAAATTATTTTAAATTACATTAAAAATATAATACACTAATTTGTAATATATTTTTAACCTAAAATCTATATATTTTGAATATGTAAATTTTCTCTCATAAGTAAAAATGTGAGAAAAATACTCTAACCTTTGTAATGACACTCATCATATGAATCAAAAACTCATTTATAATAATAGTTATTATATTATTAATCAAGTATCTATAAATAATTATATATATTATAAAATATATGATTTTCATATTTCCTTTTATTACAGTTATATTTTCAGGTCCTTTTTAAACTAAATTTTTAGGCAATAAGCTCTCCCTTTATCATGTAAGATATTATTTTTTATATTGGTTCCTATTAAAATAATCATGGTTACATCATCAAAATAATGTTAAAAATAATATAAATATCATTCAAATTAATTATTTTTTTATTTATAGTAACAGTTATATTCTAGTATTGATAATGAAATAAAAAACTCAAGGGGACGATAGGTCATACGTATGCATGAACGTTGATTCCATTTTATTGAAGGATTTAAATAAATAATTGTAAATAATATATTATTTTTAATTTTTAATTTTTATTTCTTATAAAACTAATATATTTCTTAATATCATACTTAATATATTGCATTTAAAGAGTTAAAACCCACTACACATCATGATGTAGTTTCCCGCCATACACAGAAGCAACATTGTGATCTTCCTATATAATATCCATTAAGAATGTATACATGATATAATAGTAAAATGCTTTGATTAGTATGACATATAACAAATAAAATAATTTAAACATCACTGTTAACAACTATTGGAGGAGGTGATGATATAAAAAATAACATTAGTTTAGGAGACAATAGTCCTCCAAACACCCAAATGATTATTTCATAACCCATTTGATTGAAGAGGATATTGCTATAGGTTATGAAATTTAAATAATAAATAATAAATATATGAATTATAATAATCTTTTCAAAACAACATTATATAAGAATAATTATAGTATGTTGAAGAAGAAATAAAATAAAATTTAATGTTCATGAACTAAACTCTACATATTAGAGTATCTTTTGGTTTATGTCATTATCATTTATAGGTGTTCATAAAAAAGACCATGGACTATACGAACATAATAGGTTATAAATAATGATATTTTGGAAGGTAATTTCCAATAAAATATGTTTTAGATTTTTGATGATAGAGGATAGTGAGTGAAATATTAATTGTTTAATGGGTGGGACAATTGAAAATTTTGAAAAAAAATGTTTACGGATTTTTTACAAGAAAAAATGATAAAAATGATATATTATGAAAACATATTTGTAAAATTAATAAAATATATCCACATAATGGGTTTTTAAATGTTTATATGGTATTCTCCCTAACCATTTTAGATTAACACCATTATAACCACATTTTTACGTTAATTGTGATAATTAATTCTTACCACTTTTACTATTCAAAAGGGACAAAAAATAAGTTAAACATATTGGAAAATGTAAATTATTCATTATTTCAAATATATAATTCATTTTTATAAATTATATTCAACTATGTATAAATATTATTTTTAAATTAATCCAACATATTCTATAAGGACCCAACATTAAACATTAAATAATCTATAAATAAATTAATAATTCATATTGGGGATCGTTCCTTGTTTAGAGCATTAGAAAATTAGGTCATAACATATACATAACAACCTGGATATTACATGTAAACACTACTACGTAGTATCTATTTTTTCATAACATAAAAACTATTAAAAATATTCTTGTCATGTTCCATGTCATAGACAATATGAGTTTTCCATGATCCCATCATTGACCATATTCATCTTTATGTCATGTGTAAAACATTTAAAAAACATGAGATGAGCATAAAAAGCTCAATCAAGATTATAAAATAAATAATAAAACATTATTACTTAAATACATATAATGCCTAATATCATTAACATACCTCATAAAATCATAAGATTTATTAATAAAACGTATAAATCATAAATCATAAAGGAAACTTTTTGCATACATAACATACTTACATTATAGCTTTTACAACTTTCATGGTAGTTACGTTTGGAATATCAATAATAACATTTTCCAGAAATCTATTAAATAATCATTAATGTTTTACTATGTCACGTTACCCAATGAATTGGAGAGCTATCTCATTCTCACCATTCTAAGGACTATCATCGAACAACCCATATATGTAAACAATGACTATGAACCATAACATAATCATAACACATTACATAAGTATAAAAGAAACGATAATATTCCCACATTTAAATCATTCCAATATATTGAAATAAGAAATCATTTATCAAATCCATTTTAAATATGAAAATACCTTAAAATTGTTTATAGTATTTTTTTTTTAATTTTAAAAACATTACTTCTTATTAAGGAAGCCAAATATCAAATAATTATCATTGCGGCGGAATGTTCATTGTCATTGGGTGCGTTAAAAAACATCCACTTTTTCATTTGTTAAAATTCAACGTAAAATATTTTTCCTTTGAATGAAATGAAAATTAAAAGGGGTTTATGCACTGCATATGTTAGAGTGATGTATAAATCAAAATATGCCTCAATGAAAAGAGATTGAGACGAAGTCCCTTACCTCGTGTCCAAATTGATTTGTTCATTCTTAAATCTCAGCAATAATAAACTAAAATTAATTTATACTTGATTCAGTTACATTTTCCAGTTTATTATTCCTTTTATCTCACTTATAACATCATTATATACATTATATAATCATTTAAGTTAATAACAGTCTCATTGTCGATATTTGGTACTTTAATAAAAAATGAACTTCTTATAATTACATGTTGTTCATGTTGTCAAAATTATATTATCTCTAGAATGATATTCCTTATTTTTATATCATATATTTCATATATATCCAATATATATGTATATATATAAATGTATATATAACAGTACATAATATTAAGAGATGATAAATTAAATGCATCGTTCATGGGGATGGTAAGTTGGACATACGCATTGATGATACTTTCATTTCAATTTCATATTTTTATGGAATAAAAGCATAATTATATATGGTTATATTATAATTCTAGTATAATATAATATATTATTTTAGTAACACCATCCTTTATACGTCCCATGTATGGCATTAAGGAGTCATATCACTTTGAGGGGGCGGTAGTTAACACTTCCTCAAATGAAATTATCGTTTTTACCCATTATAGGGACCATAAAGGTATGCTATAAAAGAAAATATGTAAGTATAGATACAATATAAATATAATATATATCACATATAAATATTGTTCCATCATAATGGACACTATGAGAGGTGGTTGGAGATATTTGAAAAATCATCCTTTCGTGAGGCATTAGTTCGCCATCTAGAGAGACAATATGTTCGATTTTATTAGATGGAGGTGTGTGTATGTGAAGTTTGAATACTTATCATAACAAAAAATTATTATATTGAGGATACTTGTTTTGTTATGAAACATGTAATAAAAATTTCATAGGGATTGCAGAAATAAATTAATAGAAAAGATCTTTAGAGAAGACGTTACCTTTAAATCAGGTAACTCCATTTTGTTAGAACCAAAATAATTTCACGAAGTGACATCTATCTCAGTTAATACATCAATGTGGAAAATATATAAGTATGAAGATTAATTGGGAAGACAATTGATGAGCCAAGGGACTGGAGAGGTGTGAGTAATGAGTTAGAGGTGATGTCTTTTTATAAGTGGAGGAGGGGCTCTTTAAGAAATTTTGAATACATTATTTTATTATAAACTGATTCTCTGTTTCAAAAGGCCCAAAACACATTAAATTCAATTATACAATGTCCATTTTTTGAAATAAATTCATCTAATAAATTTTTTTTAGGTTTTTGATATATTTTTAAATTTTATAATATGATTTATTTAAATCATTTATTAATAAGGAAATCACTATATCATCATTGTTTCAAAAATTATATTTTCATTTGATGTACTAAAATTATAAATAATATACCATTATGTACAAAATATTTTTATCTTTCAAATTACTATTTATTGTTGAAGGTATATCTTATATCACCCCATATAAAAATTTATTTTTTAAAATATGTATGTTTATGTAATTTTTATCATTACTTTAAATTAATTTATATAAAGTGTCATTATCACACCAGAGTGGCTCTATGGGGTACCAAAATAGACCCAATGATTCCAATGGTTAGATATATATAAAAAAAAGTATTGGGGCACATGTTAGGGTTATTTAATCTAAATATTATAATATTATTTTACACTTAATTACCAAATTTTCCTTTTAGCCTTGATAAATAAAATATTTACTAAATTAAATATTCATAATGTAAAAAAATAAAAGATAAATATTAACACAATTTGGAGGTCATGATTCAAAATTTGGAATCCATTTCCACATATTAAAAAAAATAAATTGATGAAATTAATATAAAAATAATTACCCCTATCATAAACAAAAACCAAGATTTAAAAAAATAATAACTATCAAAAGATTTACCATTGTTTATGTCCAATTTAAGAGGAACTTATATCCAATGAACAAAATTATATTTAATGGTACAAATATAATCCAATTAAATTTTAAAACCAATTAAATGAATATTATAAATATATAATTAAATTAGATTAAAATAGAGTTTTGAATTGAAATACATTAAATTTCACTATTGATTAAAAAATGAACATTATCAGAAAAATAATAAATTTCATCCAAATTAAATTTTGATATCCCAATTAGAAAGGGGATTATCATTTTATCAAAAATAATATATAAACGTGACAGAAACAAGATTGAATACTTTTTCCCCATCAAAATGCGGTAAATCTACCTTTTAAAGAATATTATAGTGCTTATTCTTAAAATTGAATTCATTCATATTTTAAGCATATTTTTTTATTGGATAAATGATAAAACTTTTATCAAACATGTATAATCGTATTGTAGGTTGTTCTTTTCATTTATTCCAATTCAACAATTATTCATTTATAACCATTTAAAATAATATTATTATTATTTTAATTTTTTTATTTCATAACATTGTGTGTAACGTAAGATCTCCATGAAAAACATTGTTGTGTATCAGGTACTCAATCGAAAATAGAATCCCATTTAAGGTAAAATTAATATTTAATTCCCAAATATAGGTAAATTAGAAAATTTCTTATTCTTTATTTACTTGGGATGTTACATCCTTCCCCCCGTTTGGAAATTATGTCCTCGTAATTTAATTCACTTACCATAAAAATTGGGGCATTTATCCATCATTGCATTTTCAGATTGACAAGTTTCTTCTTCAACAATATAGTTTTTCCAAACAACTATTACCTCAGTGATTACCTTATTATTTAACACATTCTCTCTTAGATTAAGGATCTAGACTAGTTTTTTCTCAAAAGAGATATTCTCTTCCAAATGAACTATATATTGGCTCAAAACATGAGATTCATCGGGAAAATACTTTATCAACATTGGAATCTAAAATACATTGTGTTCCTAGGATAAACATTGATGTAATGAAAATATATACACAATTGATCGAATTTTCTCTAGGATATCATATAGTCCAATGAACCTTGGACTCATTTTTCCCTTACTTCCAAAACACATCACACTTTTCCATAGAGAAACTTTGAGAAAGATATTATCAATTACCTCAAATAAAAGATCATTCCTATGGTTATCATCATAACGTTTCTACCTACTCTGAGCAGTTCTCGCGTTATTATGAATCAACATAACCTTTTCAACAAACTCTATTTCTAATTCTGGCCCATCAACTTCTATTCTCCTACTTCATCCCAAAAAGCTATAGTTTAACACTACTTTCCATATAATTTCTCAAATAGAGCCATCCGTATAATGGAATGAAAACTATTATTATTGGAAAATTCAACCAAGGGATGTTGTTGGTTCCAAAAACCTTGGTAATCCATTGAGAAAGCACATAGAATATCATCAAAGGTCTAAATTGTTTTCTCTAACATCCCATATGATTGAGGATTCAAAGCTTTACTTAAATTTAATTTAGTACCAAACAAATTCGAATGGCCATTCCAAAATTATAAGTAAACTTGGGATCATTATCAAATACAATAGAGATGGGAAATCCATTAAACATGACTATCTCTTTAACACAGAATTGGGAAATTTGATCTCAAGATATATCATCTCTAATTGGAAGGAAAATATAAGATTCAGTCAATCGATCAACAAAAACCTTGATTGCATTTTTACCTCGATATGTTTTTGGTAACTCCACAATGAATTCCATGGATATATTTTCCCATTTCCACTATGGATCTGGTAAATAATTGATGAATCCCAATTGGTAACTACAACTCTACATTAAACTATTGATATCTCAAACACCTCATAGTAATGTCAACAATATCTTTTTTTATTCCTTCTTCCGAGTAATACACCTGAAGATCTCTGTACATTTTAGTACTTCATGGATGAAATTAAAATGGACAACTATGAGATTCACATAACAAATCATTAATTTACTATGAATCACAAGGAACACATAATCTCTTTCAAAATCTCAAAATACAATCATTATCGATGTTAAATTCAGGGAACGTACCCTTCTCAACGAACTATATTGTTTTATTTAACTCACTGACTTCCTTTGGCGATGGCATAATTCTATTTGATAGAGATGATTTCAATAACACCTGAAAGAAAAAAAAAATTTCTTGTACCAATAAATTCTATATCAATGTTTATCAACTATTTTATCAAAGGATCTTGTTCCAAACTTAACAAGGATTATATAGTTGTACTATTTCGACTCAAAGAATCAACTACTTTATTTTCCTTTCCTGTATGGTAATGAATCATGAAATCATAATACTAGATTAATTCCATTCATCTCCACTATCTCAGGTTCAATTATTTCTAAGTGAATATATATTCTATTCTCTCTGGTCAGTATATTTTTCATATTTTACTCCATACAGTTGATTCCTTCAAATTTTTAAGCAAAAAAAAATAGCAGCTAATTCATAATCATGTGTAGGGAAATTTAATAAATGATGATTAAACTACCATAAACCATAATCAATTACCAGGTTATTCTAAATTAGGACACAACCATGTCCATTCAATGTATAATCACGATAGATAACAAATTCATCATTTCTGGAAGGCAGTGACAAAACTGAAGATTTCACGAATCTTTTTTCAATTCCTGAAAACAATCATCTCATTATTTTTTCCAAATGAACATTCAACCTTTTTGATTTAACATCGTCATTAGCCTAGATAACTGTGAAAATCATTCAACAAACCACTGGTAATAACCTGCCAATCCAAGAAAACTATGTATCTCTATGATATAGTTAGGTCATGGCCATTCTTCAACATCTTATATTTTAGTAGGATCAATAGTTATGCCATTTTATTTAAAACAATGTGACCAAGGAATGAAATGTTATTTAATCAAAACACAGACATGCTTAATTTCCCATAAAGATTCTTTTATTATGCTTTCATGTCAGCAATTAAATGTCTTTTATATTCCAATATACTTTTGGAATAAACCAAAATATCATCAAGGCACACAACCACAAACATATCTAGGAAATCACAAAAAACATTATTCATAAGATCCATGTATACATTAGGTGCATTGGATAACCAAAAAGACATAACTAAAAATTTACAATGGTCATATCTAGTACAAATCATGGTCTTAGTAATTGTTTCTTCCTTTACTTTAAACTGATGGTACCCCGATCTCCAGTCAATAATCAAAAAATATTGAGCTCCCTGGAGATGATAAAAGAAATCATCGATAGGAGGAAGACAATACTTATTTTTAATAGTGATGTTATTCAATGATCTATAATTAATGCAATGTCTCATTGAAACATCTTTCATTTTAAAAAATAAGACAGGAGCACCACATGGTGATGTGCTGGGTCGAATGAAACCTGTATCTAATAACTCACGAAATTTCTTGTTGAGCTCCAAAAGATCAATTTGATCCATTTGATAAGGGGGTTTTGTAATTGTCTTATCATTGGGAACTAAGTCAATAGTAAATTCAAGTTCTCGATTAAGTATTATACCAAAATACCCATTAGTAAAATACGTGCCCCAACAACATATGAAAAACCCTAGCTCGACGTCCTTCCTTTCAAGGCACACCGCATCGACCAATACAAGAACTGATGCCCCTTCATATCGTCTAACTCAGATGTCATTGTCTCCATCTTATAATCAGTCCGTAGGATCTCACATGTGACAAAACCTAGCTCATTGTCCTCCCTCTTATGGCGCACTACCTCGGGCAAGAAAAGCCCCAAGAACGGGAGGAATCATTAATAATTTATTCCATTGTCTTGATGCCATTTTTTCATGTCAATGGGAAAGTAATTGGGTGTCTCTAGGCATGTAGGACAAGACCCACACCCAGGGGGGTTGCCGACCACTCCCTCCCTAAAGAGACATTTATGCATTTCCAGCTATCCCACCAGGAAATATCAACATTGACGAGGAGACATATTGATGGGTTTAGACCACCCTGAGGGAACCACAGCCCAAGAAAGACAACACATGTTTCCCTAAACGAGCTATGAAACCATTGGAACAACCACCGATGTGACCCCATAGGCACATGAAGGCCACCAACACGTCATGGAATCCATCCCGCGTATCATCCATCACTGTCGAGAAGACATGCCCCATGTCTAGAGAAGGTCCTCGCGTATGAAATGAGTTCTCTTTTGGTGGTCATTGTCATTACATACTGGACCCAACAACATATGACAAACCACAGCTCGACGTCATTCCATTCAAGGCACATCGTACAGACCAAGTCAAGCCCTGAGGCCCCTTCAAATTGTCTCACTCGAATGGAATTTTTAGAATGCGATTGTCAGTCCGTAGGATCAGACATGCGACCAACCCCAAATCATTTTCATCCCTTTTTTTCACACTACCTCAAGAAAGACTAGCACCAAGCACCGGAGAAATCATCAAGCATTCATGGTATTGTCTCAATTCCATTTTTCCATGTCACTGGGCATGTCATTGGGTGGCTCTGGGCACGCAGGACAAGACCCATGCCCAGGGGGGTCGCCGACCACTCCCCCCTAAAGGGACATTTATGCATTTCCAGAAACCCCACCAGGAAACATCAACATTGACAAGGAGACATACTTATTGGTTTAGACCACCCTGAGGGTACCGCAGCCCATGAAAGTCAACACGTGTTTCCCTAAAAGAGGTAAGAAGCCATAGGAATAGCCACCGCCATGCCCCTTTAGGCACATGAAGTCCACCAACACGTCATGGCATCTGTCCCACGTATCATCCATCACCGCCGAGTAGACAAGCCCCATGGCCATAGCGGGTCCTCACACAAGCAATGAAATCTCTTTAGGTGGACATTGTGATTACATACGGGTCCCAACAACATATGACAAACCCCAGATCGATGTCATTCTTTTCAAGGCACACTGCATCCACCAAGACAAGCCTTGAGGCCCCTTCATATCGTCTCACTCGAATGAAATTGTCTCCACGCGATTTTCTGTCCGTAGGATATCACATGCGACAAACCCTAGCTCATTGTCATCTCTCTTATGGCGCACTACCTCGGGCAAGAAAAGCCGCAAGAACAGAAGGAATTATCAAGAATTCATGGAATAGTCTCGATACCATTTTTCCTTGTCACTGGGCATGTCATTGGGTGGCTCTATGCATGCAGTACAAGACCAATGCCGTGGGGGGTCACCGACCACTCCCCCCCTAAAGAGACATTTATGCATTTCCAACTATCCCACCATGAAACATCATCATTGACAAGGAGACGTACTGATGGGTTTAGACAACCTTGAGGGCACCACAGCCCATGAAATACAAAACGTGTTTCCCTAAAAGAGCTATGAAACTATAGGAACAACCACCTACGTGACCCCTTAGGCACATGAAGGCCACCGAAACTTCATGGCATCCGTCCCGCATGTCATCCATCACCGCCGAGAAGATATGCCCCATGTCTAGAGCGGGTCCTCAAGCATGAAATTAATTCTATTTTGGTTGCCATTTTCATTACATACTGGACCAAAAACATATGAAAAACCACATCTCGATTTCCTTCCATTCAAGGCACACTGTATGCACCAAGTCAAGCCCCAAGGCCCCTTCAAATCGTCTCACTCGGATGGCATTGTCTCTACATGATTGTCAGTCTGTAGGATCTCACAAGGGAAGAACCCCAGCTCATTGTCATCCCTTTTATGGAACACTAACATAAGAAAGACATTCCCCAAGAACAAGATGAATCATCAAGAATTCATGGCATTGTCTCGATGAAATTTTACCATGCCACTAGGCATGTCATTTGGTGGCTCTGGGCACGCAAGAAAAGACACACGCGCAGGGGGGGGGGGTCACCGACCACTCCCCCCCTGAACAAGTTTCCAATAAACACATGATCAATGGAAACATCCATTTCCACATTCTCCACACATCTAAAAAGTTTTTCAAAACCTTTGAACTCACTATAATCTAAAGACCTCTAATAAATTGGCTTAAATCCTATGTAAAAATGATTGATTCTACTATCAAGATATCATATGAAATTTGGAGCCTACCTTGCCAGTCAAGTGAATTTTTCCTCATAATAAGCCACCGAGTCATCTTCCTGGCTCAATTCAATGAATTAATTTTCCATCGTATGACGAACCACCATAGGAAAATATTTCTCAAGAAAAATACCTTTGATTTTATCCCAATCTAGAGCATAAATCTTCTCATTATCCCTAATATTTTTCACCATCATCCACCAATGATCAGCTTCACCTTATAAACGGTAATGAAAAGACTATCCTTTTGATGTTCTTAACACCCTGTTGCTTCTAAAATCATATCTCGGGATTTAATCCACCCTTCAACATGCACAGGGTCAGATGATGCTCTGAATTATTGGGAATGTTGGCTCATGAAATTATCCACTATTGTGATGTTCCTTCATGGTATATTTGGATGATCTCATTCATGGATACCATCGTCATTTATAGCATGAGTCAGTTGTTCCATCACTGCAACAAACTATTCAGTTCAGATTTTGACAATCTCAGGTTGCTGATTTGGATGGTTGTCTTCTTCTTGATGCCATCCCATCATACGTACCCTTATCCTCTTCATAGAACCATTATGATCATATCAATATCTTAGGTGAAGCAACATGGGAATCTTTAAATTCTATATCATTAAAATATGATCATATTTTAATTAATGGATATTAATTTTACAATATTCCAACTCCTAATGTTTTCTTAACCGACCTCCAATACCAACTATAAAGAACTAGCATTAATCATTACATAATCATGAATTTTTTTTATAATTAAAATTGAGGATATTTTATTGTTTAGAGCATTAGTTAATTAGGTTATAACATATACATATCAAAAAGAATTTTACACATAGACTCTTCTACTGAGTAACAATTTTTTCAAAAAACAAAAACACTTGAAAAAAGAGTCATGTCTAGTTCAATGTTATAGACATAATTACTTTTCCATGATCTCATCCTTGACCAAATTAATATTTAGGTACTGTGAAATATGTTTAAAAAATATGTGAGGAACATAAAAATCCTTGTAAGGATAATAAAATAAAGAAAGAAAACATTAGTCCTTTAATCTAAACCAAACAAAAGATCTTTGACATACCTCAGGAAATAATAATATATATGAAGTACAAATAGAAATCATTAATCCTAAAGGAATCATGTGGAATAAATACCATACATACATTGTAGCTTTCATAGATACATAGGGAGTTACATTTAGAATACCCATCATAATAAATTCTCAAAACATCTTATGAGAAACATTAAAATTTACATTCTTTACATTACCCACTACATTCGACAGCTATCTCAGGCTCACCCACACTATGTTTATCATGGAACCACCCATATACGTAAATATTTCCATAGAACCATTACACAATCCTAACACATAACATATGCATAAAGGTAAGATAACATTCCCACATAGCAATAATTAAAATATATAGACATAATAAATCAACAATAAAAAACATTTAAATACCAAAATATGTAAAAAGTGTATATGGTATATATTTTTCTTTTAAAAATAGTACGACTTGTTAATGAAGCCTAATATCAAATAATGCTCCTAGGGGCAGAAATGTCATTGTCACCACATATGTTAAAAAATACCCCCTTTGTCATTTTGTAAAATGCTTTGTAGAGAAATATTACCTTTGAATGAAATGAAAAGTAAAAGGGGTTTATACACTATATAAAATAAATTACTATATAAATTAAGATATTCCTCAATGAAATGAGATTGAGACGACGTCTCTTACATTGTTTTTGAGTTCACTCGTTCCTTCAACAATCTCATGAATAATAAACTAAAGTATATTTCCACATGCATAAAAACTTTTTTCAGGTTTATTATTCCTTTTATATCACTTATTACCATGTTATATACATTATATTATCAATTATGTTAATAACATCCTTTTCTTGATATTTGGTAGTTGAGTCAACAATGTATTTCCTATAATTAAATGTTGTTCTTGTGGTAAAAATTCCCTTATCTCCAAAATGATATTAATGATTTAGATTTCATGTATTTCATATTTATCCACTATATATATGAATTGAAAACATCAATTAACTATTGAATATATGAAATGAAATGCACCGTTCCTGGAGACGGTATGTCGTACGTATACTTGAACGCTAATTTCATTCCTATTTCATATTTAATGGACTGAAAATGTAATTATACATAGGTATATTATAATTACAGTATAATTTCATATATAATTTCATTAAATCTATCCTTTATACATCCTACGTATGGAATGAATTAGTTATATCACATTGAGGGGCTGGTAGTCCGCCCTTCCTCATTTGAAATTATCACGATTACCAATTATGGTTACCATAATGTCATTCTATAAATGAAAAATAAATAAGTATAGAGACAATATAATCATAATATATATCACATATTAATATATTTTCATCATAATTTCCACCATGATTTGTGGTTCGAGATATGTGAACAATCATAGTTTCGTGAGACATTAGTTCGCCATCCATAGAAACAATATGTTCATAATCATTAGATGAAGGTGTTTGGAAGTGTTGTTAGAATAATTCTCAGAAAAACAAACTAGTATATTAAGGATATTGGTGTAGTTATGTAAAAAAGAATAAAAATATCATTGGGAGTGGGGATGTAAAATAAAAAAAAATAACTTAAGAGAATACATTACTTTAAAATCGAGTAACTCCCTTTGGTTTGAACCCATAGAATTTCATGAAGTCCATTATAACTATGTTAAGTATTATAGATTGAAGAGAGTGATGTGGGGAGATTAATTGGGAAGATATTAGATGATAAAAGGTACTTGAGAGGTGTGATTAATGGGTTTTAGGTGAATGTTTTTTATAGGGGAAGGAGGGTCTATTTTGGAACGTTTGGAAACATTATTTTATTATAAAACGATTTTCGGTAACAAAAGGAACAAAACTAATTACATTAGAATATAAGACGACACATGTTCGAAATAAAATAATCCAATAAATATTAGAAAGGTTTTGAATTGTGTTTTATATTTTATAATATCGTTTATTTAAATCATTTATTAATTAGGTAATCATTGCATCATAATTATTTCATAAATAGTTTTATTTATTTGAGGTCTAAAATTTATAAATAAAATAGCATTATATGGGAAATATTCAAATATTTCAAATGAATATTTATAGTTTATGTAATAACATATAAAACCCCATGTTAAAATTGAATTACTAAAAGATATATGTTTGTGTCATTTTTGTCTTTTCATTAAATTAATTTATATAAAGTGTCACTATCACTCATAAGTGGCTCCATGGGGACCCAAAATCGATACAATGATTCCTATTTTCCGAAACGTATCAAAAAATTGGATTAGGACACCTGTTAGGGTAATTTAATCATATTATAACAATATTCTTTTACCCTTAATTACCAGATTTACCTGTTAACCTTGGTAAATAAAATATTTATTGAAGTAAATTTCTATAATTTTTAAAAATAAATGATACCTATTCACACAATATGGACCTTATGATTCAAAATAAGAAATCTATTTTTTGAAATTCAAAACATATAAGATGAATAAATTATTTTGAAATTATTTCTCATTGTCAAATCAAAAATCATGATATTAAGAAATAGTAACTATTATAAGATTTAAGTTTTTATGTATCATATAATAGTGAAAATACATCCAATGACCAACATTGGATTAAATTATAAAAATACATTCCAATTAAACTTTAAATCCAATTAAAAAATATTCTAACCATATAAATAAATTAGATTAAAAAGTAGTTTTGAATTAAATGCATTATTTTTCATAATTCATTAAAATATGAAAATTATCAGAAAAATACCAAAATTTCATCCTAAGTATTTTTTGATGTCCCTATTCTAACGAAGAATATTATATTGTCAAATATAACATATAAAAATGAAAAAAACTAGATTTAAAAATGGGTTTCCATCAAAAGATTGTAGATCGACCTTTAAAAAAAATATTGCAGTGTTTATGCTTAAAATTGGATTCATTCAGATTATAAGCTTATAACATATTTTGGATAAATTTAAAAACATTTAAAAAATGTATAATCAAATTATATGTAGTTCAGTTCATTCCAGCCGATAAAAAAACTTGTCATTAACTATTATTTAAAATTATAATAATATTATATTAATATTTTGTATAACTTAATTTTGTGTGAAACCTAACATTTCAAAGAAACACATTGTTGCATATCAAGTACTCCATAGAACATATCATCCCCTTTAATGTAAAATTAATATTTAATTCACAGATATTAATAAATATGAAAATGTCATATTCTTTATTAACCTAGGATGTGAAACAAGCAATGGGAATTGGATATTCCAAAGAGATAGGTTTCAAAATATTTTATATATTTTATATAAAATTCAGAATGAAATTGATTATAATTACCAACTGTTGATAAATATATACAATAGAACTAATTTTACTTTTAAAAAATATTAAAATAATTTATATTATTTTAAATGCAGCAATATAAATGGAAATTGTAATTTAAAAATTACATTTTTCTCTGTTAACTGAAAAATTTATCGTATCAAAAAAAAATTAAATATTACTTTGTGATAAATTTTTAAAAATATATTATGAAAATAATGTTTATTTTGTCAAATAAATTTTAAAAAATTATATAAAATCTATAATAAATATGCAAAATGTGATAAAACAACATTTTTAAAAGAAATTAATTTTCAGTTTAAAATCGATTTATTATTTTCTATTACCTTGAAAATAACATAAGATTAATATAATAATTTTAATTAATATATAATAAATTAATTTCATAAAATATTTAATCAAAATTGATTATTTTGATTTATTTATTTCTAAACATTAATGGGAAAAAATATTTTTTCCAAGAAAGGTTTCCTTTATCAAAAAAAATTACTACATATTATTTTAATTAATGAGTCCAAAAAGAAATAATATTATATAAATGTAAAATAATAAAAATTTATTTACTACTATTCACACCATCCAATCCAACAGCTAGTTGATAACTATTATATTAAATAATAATATTTCAATTGTATGTCATGTTTTCTTGAGACTCAACATTGTATGTATGAAAAGGTGAAATCATAATGTCAAGTAATGTATAATATCTATGAGTTTAAATTTCATTGAAATAAATTCATTTTATATAATTGTATTAAATTATTACCCCATTAAAAATATTGTTTCTATTAATATTCTTCACATTGGTACCAAAACCCATTGATAATTCTACATAATTAAATCCTCATATTCCTATATGAATGCACAAAGTAGTTTTTTTTAACAAAAATAGTTTATAATTTTTGGGGTCTTGTTTTTTATAATAACATTATAAACAACATGAAATTCATTAGAGCATAAATGGTTTTAGACATAACCATTTATTGACATTTTGTATTCCTTATGTTTTATTTAATGCATCTAACACTCTCATCCATTTCATTAGATAAATCAAACCCATATAACATTATTTATTCAACTGTATTACTTATACTGTAGTTCAACACCAAATTTCGTAGAGTTCTTTTTAATGATCCATCTAAATTATCAATTTAAATATTTTATTGTTTAAAAATTCAAAAGGAGGAAGGTATAAATCATAGATACCTTTTAAATACATAGAAAAAAATATCATAACCAAAAGGGATTGAATTGATCTATAATATTATCTATATATATGGGGTTCATATGTAGTGAAGAAACTTATCTCTTTGTAATGTTTCTACTAAAGAATACTAAACCACCATTGAGGTAAAAATCAAATATTGAGCAGATACAATAGAATATTTTACTCTTTGAAATCATAAAGACATCATTAATATAAAACAATGAATATTTATCTACTGATAAATGTTTCTTAATAGTTATAATATTTGTGGATTTTATACAGTGATTTACTAAAACACATGTTGTGTCATTCCATGTATATGTATTTGTGAATACGAGGAAAACACATTGATTTTTAATCCCATTCTCATTCTATTTTAGACAATGGTAGTATAATCCTTTTATTCCATTGACTCTTATCACTTATAATTTATAATACTAATCATGGAAATAAATAATAATAAATATCTCACTTTATTTTAAACCACCATTAATAATTACGCTTACATGATATTATCAGGCGATATACCCTTATCTTCATTAGTTTATGGGTTCAAGCCTCACAAAATTTCCAAATGAAATAGGTTATCATGAGGCTTTCAAGTTATCATTTTATCCATATTCAAATTAAAATTTTTATGAAATTATAATAACCAATAATTAATATTACATCAAATATAAAATATTTCCCCATGACTACAAATACATTTAAACATATTTCCATAAAAACAATTCCACCTCAAAATAATGGGCTGTATTACCATTAATGTCTATCAAAATATCTGTAACCATGATACACTCCCAACACATAAAATCTCAATATGTTTTTCAAATACTCTAATATTTTTTCAAATCATGATGTCATAACACCCATGATGGTATCCATAAATATATATTTAATCAAACATGAATAAATATATATTCCAAAATTAACGCAATACGTACATGTTTCATAATTCTTATGACCAAAATTGCATTAATTGAACACATAAAATCATAATTCCTAAATCCAAGTACCTATAGATATCATTTATATCGCTTATTTATTTAGATTTGTATATGTATTTCCATGGTTTCTAGGCTAGCCATTAGTTTAAGGTATTTACAAAGATAATTTCCATATTCACCATATATAATGTATTTAATTCCATATAAACTCGTAACCCCATGAAATTTAATTGAACATATAAAACAATTACATACCTATTTGATATATTCATATATTATATCATTCACACATTCTGAACACGTATAAATAAATTTTTTTTTACAAAATAAATATTAAAAAGTGTTCATTTTCCACTTATTTAACACAAAAGGTATCTCACTGATGTTTATATTTCAAATAGATATCATGATAGTTTTTAGTAATAACCACAATATATTTCTCTCTAATCATAATATAATTTTGTTATTCTTTATCCTTGAATTTTTGATAACATTCATTGAAAAAAAGTTTCCTCAGGGTTTCAACCATTGAAAAATTGTATAAATCAAACTATTAGGAATGATAATCATATTATAATGCCACATAATCATGAAATGTAATTATATGGTATCTAAATACCGAAACCTTATTTTAAATAAATGAAACCATAGGATTAACTAATTTCATTCTTGTTCATTATTTTAATACTTTATGATATATCATAAAGGGTTTCCGAATGTCCAGATGATATCCCATGATAGTGTAATACCATGTGTGATTCAAGCCTTGTAGTCATACATTAAGTGAAAATAAAGTCCATATATATGTACCCTTTTGGATTTATTACACCTAGGTGACCCTATACAAAATCCACATCCCCTAATAGTATCCATGCATGGTTGTAATTATATGGAAAATACATGCTCTATCTTTATCTAAATTTCGGTAGAATTATCCTATGTTTTCACAAATCCTTATATTTATCCTTACAAGTATCCCAATAAATGACGTTATAATTATCCCCAGGGGCATCACTAATTTTTCTCATCAATTATTCCAATGGTTATATATACCTTTCTCTGATACCAATTATAAAGACCCTACATTATCATAGATAAATATGAAATCATTTTAACGTAATATTTATTACATAACATTATGATACATTATAGAATCATTAATTCTTTTGTCTTTTGAAATATGGAAACATGAATTAATTTCTTATAACACATCTACATTATCTCTAAATATTTTCTTAGTAACTAAAAATATTTTTATAAATATTAGACAAAAAACCGTTCATAACATCTTGGTAAAGTAAATAAAATAATAGAAGTGGTTAAATTATATCTATGTGTAATCAAGGGAGATATTAACATCTCATGAGAAAAAGAAAATGAAAAATTGTGAATAAAATTTTAAAACCTTATCCTACGTATCATATTTCATAAACATGAGACATGGAATAAATTTTTGATGTTAAAAATATACGAAACATAATATAATCAAAGAACATGAACCATGATAACATAATGGTAGATTAAGAAATTTATTTTTGGCATATAAAAAAGAATATAAATACATTTACATAGTAGTAAATGATGATTTCCAAGGCTTCATAGTGGAATGAGTTCAATCCCCAAACCACCTTTGTAGTCATGGTTTACTCCTTGGACTATCATAAGGAAACAAATCCCTTCCTAAACAATGACCACTCCCAATTTGATTCCTTTTTTATCTCATTATATATTAATACTAACCCAATGCATTGTCTGGATATGTAGTTCTATCCCATATCATAATGAATATTATACATATGTGTTGTACAATACCATTAAATGTTCATCATATCAAAACCAGTTAAAAATGAAAACAACTTTCTAAAAACATTCATAATAAGTGAACACATGGAAAAAATGATTTTATTAAAATTACATCATAGTATGACCTATATAAAATAAATAGGGTTTAAAATAATTTAATAATATTATCACAACATAACCCATATAAAAAAGTGGATTTAATACGAATTTTATCATTGTATAACCCAATGAAGAGAAACATGTTTCATAAACATTGTGTCATCAGAAAAATAAACCATTCAATGAAATAAAGAGTGTGTCTTCATTGGATTATATCCCTAGTAAATCATAGGCTACAACAGATAATGTCATCATAGATGTATTATAAAAATAAATTACAAGTTGGAACATTTCGTGAAGAAAATATCCCTTCCACATAAAAAATATTTCTAAAACCTAAATAATTCCAATTTACCTTTTGTCAAAAATAACATTTTTGACATATAAAGGATATTTGTAAGTAAAATTAATTAATTTCTTGATGTAATTTTTTTCTAAAATTTAAAGGATTCATTTTAAAACAATTAAAATTTTAATAATCAGTTTCATTCAAACAATCCATTAAAACATATAAAAGATGATTTAATAGTCATTTAAAATATTTGTTGGGAGAAATATCCTTTGCACATTAAAAATTAATATTTAAAACATAAATAATTTCCAAAATAATTTTATTTAATATTAACCATTAAAAAATAAAAATGAATCATAAAAATCATTTAATACATTTTTTAATGAAAATATATTTTCAGTTTTGAACATTAAATTTTTAAATAAAAATTCATAAAAATATTATGGATATATATTACCTTGAAAAAATTTGAATATAATAGTGGAAATGATAAAAATTTATTTGTTCATTATGGAAGAAAGTACAGTTTTCATTAGGGACATTAAAGCAAATATTTTATTGACATATTCAATAAAATCAAAATTGAAATTATTTTCTAAAAATGATAAGAATATTCCATTTAAAATATATTTTAATAGTGAATAATGGGTAAAATATTATGTAATAAATCCTTTAGATAATGTTGATACATTTTATGAAGAAATATTTATAAAAATAAGTACATGGAATAAGAATGGGATTTCAACCGAAGAGTGAAATATTGTATGTTTACATTATGTTTTTCAAATAATGAGTACATAAGTAGAGGAAAATAAATGTAAAAAAATAATTATAATGAAATAAATATATGAGAAAACAATTGATGAGTTTATATAGATATGTATCATTATATTTCATCATTTAAAGCATAAACATTAATATTCTTGAAAAATTCTATGTTTACAAAATAAAACTGTAAGAAAATTTTTAACATTATATTATAAAACCCATGAAAAAATAACATTTAATGATTCTTGAAATATTACTTATTAACATAACATGTCATTGGATCTTTATATACACCTCATAAAATATGATATTTTCATAAAATAACATATGTCTCATAGAGATAATATTTAAAAGTAATAAATTTTCACTTTTGTAACATTTAAACTGTAAACCACCTGAAAAATATATCATAAAACTGATATAAAATCACTAATAGTTTTCATGATAATAATAATAAAATATGTTCATGGGAATTATATAAAACATATATAATCAATATATGCTAAATATGTCTTGTGTGCTAGGATACTAAAAAGTGAGACTTAAATCCATTTATACAAGGCTCAACTTCATTTGGAAACGGTATATCCTAATATACAATATAATATTTATAAAAAAATATTACATATCATTATGTATTTATATTATAAAACAAAAAGGTTCTAAAAATAAATTTAATATAAATTCTTACAACACTATGCTACTATGAAACCAACAAATTGTTATAGAATATGCTT
Organism: Viscum album; assembly: GCA_963277665.1. Classification (NCBI taxonomy): domain Eukaryota; kingdom Viridiplantae; phylum Streptophyta; class Magnoliopsida; order Santalales; family Viscaceae; genus Viscum; species Viscum album. The sequence continues at coordinate 1,700,610,700 of OY728163.1, read as the reverse complement.
ATAACCAAGAACCATAACAAAATTTTGTCTCTTATATGATTTTAATTTCGCAAAACATTAAAACACTATTACAAACGGTGAGATATTTATAGTCTGATATGATAAATTTATATTTTTTGTGAATTTAAATGTACCCTTATAAAAAATAACTCACACTTATGAATAGTATTGAACCCTTATGAATAGAATCCTCTCCCATGTATGTATAAATAAAATTTTCACCATATAAATGAGATTGAAAATTTTGTTAATTAATAATTAAGTGTTGATATTTTTGTGAGTAATAAATATTTACTTATAATTTTTTTTAAATATTTATTTAAAATAAAATTAATTTCCATTAAATGTAATTATAAATAAATATTTTTCTTTCCTATGATTTTTGGGAATTTTTATGATAGTAGAGTTAATTATTGAAAGTATTATAAAATCAGTTTTAAATTATAATTTTTTTTCAATTAAATAATGATTTTATTTAAAAATTAAATTTCACATATTTATAAAATTATTCTTATAAAATGGTTTCAATTTTATAATTCTGTATTTCAAAAAATTGTAATGGTAAAATGTTGATACTTTTCAGAGATACATTTATTTTTACTGATTAGAAAAATATTGTAATTTATGGTACAAATATTTTTCAATATAAATACACTATTCCATGACGAATCATTAATGTAATTACAGTTGGATATAAATCCCTAGAACCTATTATTATTATTTTCAAAATAATCAACACTATTGGTTGTCTTGAACAAAATAATAATATAATGAACATGTTATTCAAAAATCAACACACTCCTTTATTATAAAAGCCACCAGTCACTCCCTCTTCACTTCACGCCTCTGTGACTGGAATAATATAAAATTTCTGGCCAAATACTCTTACTTTATTACTAACCACGTATATGTGCTATTGGTTATCCCAAAATACCAAAACCCCTTCCCTTAATAAGGTTATCAAGGAGGACATTTCAAATGGTAAACCCTCTTCCTTTTTATATTCATTTAAATTTAAAATGGTTTTATTTTCTTATATTCTCCTATCCCCCACATTCCAAATGATCTTGATAACTATATTATAATATATATACTATAATCATATCTTGTCAATGGAATATCCTTCTTCAAGCTACAATATATCTCTCTGTTTTATTTTATAAATGAAATCATCATCTAGGAGGTGTAGATTTACAACCATCAGGGATGACAAACCTTTATTCCTAAATTTCCCTTAAAATCATGCTCTAGAAGACAATTTTATGGTTTAACCAAACAATTATATGTGTATTATATCCTAATAAATGTTTTATAACTGGTATATATACATTATACTATTTCATATGATAAACTAGTTTGTAATAACTAAAATATCTCTAAAATAAAAAAATGGTTATGAATAATGTTCTATCTTGTAAATCATCCACATACAATGTAACCAAATGAAATATATAAACATTTAAACTTTTGTATGTTAATTAATAAAATATAATTTCAATTATGATGAACTATATTCATTTCACATGAACTCCATTGATTATAATCAAGTGTACTGATCATGAAAACAATGAAACAAACAATCCAGAACAACAGAATTCAATCTTATAAATTATCCATAAGATTATAAATGAACTCAATAAAACTATAATATATGTATATAATGTTATGAATTAGTTAATTAATTTATTTAATTTGATTATTCAGGACAATAATTTTAGGTGTAGAATACAATCAGATATTAGGTAAGGGTTTTCTCCTCTTACTTCCATGTTAATGAGACATTACTTATACACCACTATTTCATGTGTATATTGTCTATATACTACCCATTTATTTATCATATCATGATTATATTTATTTTTAATGTTATTAAATTTTTCATGTGATATTATTAATTTTGTTTCATATATTTCAATATATAACAATGTGGTATGGATTTTATACCCAAAACTCTATTCCCATTAAGGTTACTCATATTCTCTTCTCACTTCAGTGAAACTATTTTTTATTCATATGTACTACTCATAAATTTTGAGTTAATGTTATATATATTTGTATCAACCATAATCCATCATTATTTTATTAAGTGTTTCATTTTCTAAAATGATCTTTCAAAAATACTTCCAAAAGTACAAGTGTGATTGAAGGGAACTTCTTGATTTTTTACCTATGTTTATGTAAAATAATTAATCTATTTATTTCGAAATTTTTTTTCTAAAATAAATAACTTTATTATGAAAAAACTAAATTATTTCACTTATGGTTTTATAAAACAAATTTTATAGTAGAACTCGTCTTTTCAAAGTAAAAACATATTTATTTCTAGAATTACTCAAGGATTTTATAAGGGTATTTTCATTTTTCTCAACAATCATGTTGAATATTATGTATAATTGGGACTAATATTTTGTGAAATCATCAAAAATATTTATCTAATTGTTTATTATTAGTCTGACTATTCATGTGCTATATGGAAACCATTCAACATATTACTCTTAATAGTTAGTGTTTATGTTTGGGGAAATTCATTTACATTTCATATCTAAGTTTCAATATGAATTTATATGTTGTTTATGTTTATCCCCATTTATATATGGAATTAATTTGAATTATTAAGTGTTATGGGGTACTTTTATAGCCCTTAAATGCATCAGAAATCTTATTCGACAAAATTGATATGGGATTCGCTGAGGCCATGCACATTTTCCTATATGGTTTTTTGAGGCATAATTGTTTTTAGTTATCTTGGCCGAGGCATTGATGGTATAGTTCAAAATGTGATGATTTATGACTTTCCATGATTATTAAATATAAGGTTATTCAACTAGTATAATAACCTTGATTATTCATTATTGTGGCATTATTTATTCATTCTTATTCCTACAATATTATGTTCATGTTTATTTTTAATGGAATATGATTTTAGTTATTCACTATGCCAAATGTTTATGTCTATCATATCTTCTATCATATTTATTTCCCTTAATACGAATTTAAGCTCACCCATTTCTTATATTATATTTTCCTAGGATGTGAATAATTAAATATTGGGTGACATGCAAGGTTAACGTATAACATATGGATGTCTTCATTGTAATTTCGACATTGTATTTCATTTAATGTTTTAATTTTAATATTATCTATATATATAGTTTTCCAAAACTATTAAACCAATTTGTTCACTTGGGATAAAAATTTATTGTAATAATTCCAATGGAATAAAATAAGTTACTTATTCCTGGCATTAAGGGTCACTTCATAATAGTTGGTGTCATATGATGTTTTGTAGAAAACATGGAAACTGGATTTATAAATCACATCTTATAGAAAAGCACTATGATGTAAATTGAGGATAAATGTATAAGAGCATCCTAAAATTTTTTCTAAGAAAATATTACGTGGATTTTCATAGAAAATATGTCCTTGTCTTGATTCTACAAGTGGACGTGGATCTGGAATAAATATATCCAGTTGTTAAAAAATCAACAAGGTGATTGAGGATTGTCTCATGGTTACCTGGTACATGAAAATAGGCATTACCGCACACCTAGCTTGACACTCCTATGAGATATGCTACAGTTAATTTAAATCCCCTTTACAAGCCATTATTCAGGGTTTAAAAGTAATTATTTCTTCAATGAAAACCTGATTAGTATTATGGGATTTTCTATACATATGATTTCAATTTATGTTAAGTATTATCCTAGGTTATGATTACAAAATATGATTCATAACCTAATCTATTATGTGAAATCATTTATAAATTGCGCCGTGTGGAAGGAATGGAAACCTCCTGAACATGTGTAACCCTTGTAAGGATTTCCTCATATGCAAGATAATGATGTTGGTTCTAGAGATTTTACTAGTTCTGTGTAACATATATCTATAATGAGGTATCTAACTCATGTTATGAACAATAATGTTACCCATATGGAGAAGCCTCAAAAAATGTGGAGGAAGAATGTTAGACCACTAAATCTTACAAAAAACTACTTCATTTAATAGGACTAAAAACCATTCATATAAGATCAATGGGTAATTATCATAGAGAAGATATTTCATTCTTTTTGAGGTAATGAAATGGAGAACGAAGCTATCCAAGTTTATTGTTTATCGGTAGATGCTAATCAGTATTGGTCACTAATTAATAACACAAAGCTGTAGGGAGAGACTCAAAATATGAATCTAACATCATCATATAAGCATGCAATTCCATAAACTACTTATGTAATCCAAGGATCAGGACTTATTGATTCATTGATGGGTAAAAACTATTCCCCTTAAGGTCACTAGTCACCCTATTGTTTTCATCGTACAAAGAGATTGTCTCTTGTGATATCAATATAGTGAAGGAATTCTACATGGATTTTTATTTTAAGAGAAAAAAGAGAAGAATATGGTGGCATACGGTAGAATGTATAAGGATGATAATAAAATGGGAAATATTCCAACATTAGATGATTGACGAACGAAACACCCTAGTGCCTACATAAAATGGAAAAAGCGTGTGCTATAAGCGTTGATAGAAAGGACGTCATGTTGTTGATTGCAAGGGAATGAAAGAAGACAACAATGTTCAATGACATAATTTTAGGGATATTGGACTATGATGATGATTTTCCAAAGCGTGAAGGAAACGTGGCTCAAAAAAGGCCAAAGGAGAGTGGAAAAAATATACGATCACAAATACTGAGGCTGAATTTTCTAATGATGGGGTTGAAAGAACACTAATATATTCCTCAAACATGGAAAATGCTTTTTTTTTTCTTCTGGATCATCACATTCCTTTATATCTTCCCTGTTTTCAAAAATAGTGTGATATTTCCAATTCGGCATAACAAGGGTGTTGTCACTAAAAACCCATAAGTGATGTCTTATTATACATATAGTCATCATTGAATGAATCCTTGGCATAGATTGGATTTCAAAATAGGATGTGAAAATCTATTTCACGAATAAATAAATTATGATTTGTGAGGATGTTGTTGAATGCATTGTCATTAGTATAGAAACACCACCATCTGATTATTTTCTATATCCCCCAATTCACTATACTAAATAATTTTTTTTGAATATTATGAGAACTCAATATCTATGAGGGAGGAAAAAATATTAAAATTTACGATATACCAATTTTTAATGAATAAATTGATGTATTTTCCGAGGATTTACCTGGACATCCTCCAAAGTGAGATATTAAGTTTTGTATTGATTTAATAATGGGTAAATTCTTATATCAAAGTCTCTATATCGAATTTCCTCACTATAATTAGTATAAATAAAGAAATAACTACGGGAATTGAGTGATAATGGATTTTTCTACCCAATTGTTTCTCAATAGGGAGCCACTATTTTATTTGTCGAGAATAATGATGGACCCATGAGTCAATGCATTGACTATAGAGAAATTAATGCTATTAAAATATTGAACAACTATACCCTATGGTAGATTGATGATTTATTTGATCAAATAAATGAATCAGAATATTTTACAATAAATTACCTTCAATATAGATATCATAAGTTCTGTAAAAGGAAGGAATATATTCAGAAGATAACATTTCAAACTAGGTATGCACACTAAGAGTTTAATGTAATGCATTATGGACTGACCAATAAACCCTATGTTTACATTGATATAATGAATAGTGTTTTCTAGGAATATATTATTCACATTGTTTTGGAGTTTATCGATGATATCTTGGTATACATAATAAGATATTAATATCATGAAATTCACTCGCACATTATATTGAAGACTCTTAGATGAAATTAATTATAAGGGATGTTTATAATGTATGAATTTTTCCGTTAATCAGACTCTCTTCATGAACATATAGTCTATAAGGACAAAATATTTATTAATCCAATGAAGAAAATTTTTCTTCATGACTATCCTACCCCAATGATCATAACCAAGGAATATATTATCATTGGTTTATTTTGTTATTATTTACATTTTGTTCAAAACATAACCTGATAAGAAGAAACATTAACCAGTCTCACTTGTAAATGGGTTAAGTTAATATGAAAAAATTGTAAATCACTTTTTTCTAATAATTAAATAGGAGATTACTGAATTATCTGGTCTTATATCTTCCATCATGGAATGTTGGATTTGTGATTTTTAGGGATGAATCATATAAAGGACACAGTTGATTCCTTATGTATAATGATAGAGTTATTTCTTATACATGAATACAGTAAAAACATCATGAAAAGAACTGTCCAACTCATGATATTGACTTAGTAGTGGTAATATTTTATTTGATGATATGGATAAATTATCTTTTTAGTGAAATATATGAGATATATACAGATTATAAGATATTGAAATATATCTTCTCACAAAAAGAACTCAACATATGGCAAATACAATGGATCTATGTCACAACCCCTCCCCACAAAGTGTACCCCTCCTGGTCGGCAATGTGAGAAGTGAGATACTTACCCCTGAGTCCCACCTCCAGTAGGCCCCAGGTTGGCAACTAGCATAGAGGGTATATTAAACACATAATTTTGAGGCATTACCCTTTAAGAGAACATATGAGGTTGAGAGAGATAAGATATACACCAACCAACTCCAACTCAGAACAGAAATATAAAATAAAACCCAAGTGAACATATGTAATGTCATGAAAATGTACTACAATTGGAAGGGGGAAATAGTAAGTACCCAAAAGAAAGTAAAATAGCAGAAACCAGACGCCCGAACATCTCATGTAACCACAAGCTAGTAGTTTCCTGCCTGATCTCTAACCTCCTCCAATTGACATGAAAAACAGTTTATATATACACAGGGTTTGTATAACAGTATACTCAGTAGGATCCTCCCCAACGTCTCTCGTGAAAAAGTAATGAAATCATGCTAAAGCATAGTGAACAACATGTGAAAGTAATTCATCACCTAAACAAGTATACTGAGTTCCCAGCCTCACCATTCCTACTCTCACCAAGTAATGCATATAAGAATATATCATATAATTAATAATATCCAGGTTACCCCTCTACTACTTCCCCACTGGTTTTACACTTTTCCCCAATGTCGCATGTCCTGATCATCTCTATCCTAAATGGATTTCCCATAGACACCTTGCAGAAGCACCACAATATGCACCTCTTGCAACAAAACCACCACATCCACACACCAATGTAACCAGGTAGTTTCTGGGAGCCACCATAGCATGAATAATGTATATCATACATCATGTATTATACCTCAAGCCATTACAACCCATACACCGAGTAAGGATCCTCATGACATCATAGCCTATACATGTTACAACTATAGTAGTCCACATGACATTATATATAGAATATATGTGGGTGAATAACCACAAGACATCACAACCCTCTATAAACATATATGGGGAAATCTTACCAGTGTGCCTGCCAGCACATGTAACTACATAGGGATGAGAGAGGGGAAAAAGTGGGTATTCATCCATTCATTCCCCCACCTGGGTGTTGGAAAAAACACCCCCATTGTTTAGAATCCTTAAGGTGTTAGTTTCCCTTACTGAAAGAGTGAAGTAGTGTATAGCAACACAAAATGTATAGGATATACTATATCTCACAACCACACAATGGGAATAATCTAGTTTTAGAAACAACTATTGATAATGTCTCTCAGAATCCAAGCTGGTACGTCTAAGAATAGGTATCATATAAGCACACAACCATTTAAATTTCTTTATTAGATTACTTCATTCCTTTTTTATCAGTTCAACATTACGTTAATTAATTAATTAAACATTAATTAACCATGAACAATTCCACATTAAAATTTATTAGTATCACACCCAAGTCCCATGTTCCATCAAAATTACAACCTCGTTCTTATGTTCCAGTAAACTCAAACCCCATGGGTAAACACCATTTATTCAATGATTCATTACATAATTACATTCCCCCATTTTCTATAATTCTAGAAAAGACATTCTATTATACTAAACACAAGGGGGCTCAACACGTTGAGTATATGTTCTACCTGTAGATTCATTGACACTTATATCAATATCATATACACATACTCCCTTGATAAGATAAACATGGAAGGCACGTGGCATACCCCGCGTGTCTTCGCCTCGTTCGGAAGAAGGATAATTTAGACCAACTACCTTGAGAAGTGGGGAAAATTATAGCAGATACACAACCAATCAAAATAATCAAGCATACAATAATCACATCCATCCCATTCCATAATCCCTAGTGTCTTCTATGACACCCACATGCATAAACTGATGCATCTCGCCACTCTAGGCGTTATCTAATGCCACAACCAAAAGCCTCCATGCCCCAAAATTTCGCAACTACCATCCAGGATCACATCACCTCACAAGCAGCAAGAAAAGCAAACATTATATTTATTTTGATCTTTTCCCTTTAACAATGAAGAGGGTAACATAGATCCCTATAAAGTGTTATCAAACAATCCGTTATTTAATCCATCTTGATTTAACAGATTTTTTATTTTTAGGTTCCAAATTTGGGAATCCTAATCAGTAAGCTATCACAAATAATTAAACATGTTTACTGCACCAATTTTATTAACATCAAATTAAAACAAAAACTATATTCATTTTTATGCCTCTTTATCTCTAGCCATACAGTTATTAATTTATCCCAATTTACATTCATTACTGATTTTAATCATGAACAAAAAACTAATGAAAGAAAGAATAGATATCACACTATCTAGCAAAACATGAGGCAATAACATACGATCAATATCAATTTATTTATCCTGTTAATATATTTATTATTTCAATTCCATTGACATCCAGTGGGATTAAACATGCTAATGATATTGTTGAAAATAAATTAAGAGAGATGCAATGAATCCCCTAACTCAAACAGTTCCTCACATTCATTATCAACACAATGGGTCATGATCCTCCCCTCGCGACAACTACATCCACCCGAGGATTCCACGGTACGACCGCACCATCCAAACCCAGGGAAAAACCCCATTAGAAGCATGGAGATTACATGCTATGATATGGAATGGAGAAAAAGGATAAGATGATCCCCAATGGAATGATGATAAAATATACCTTATATTGAAGATTGATTGAAAGGTTCTAGGATCTCATAGATGAGAAAAAAGAGGAACAACAAGGGAGGAAGATATCTTGTCCCATTTGAAGATTTAATGGGTCGACAGTTTAAGATACTCTTAATTCCTCATAAAAAGTGGATCACATGTTACAACATAGTTTGACCATGTAAAAACATCCTGAGCCATAAGAATAATTAATAGAGCATTTATAGCCTTGTAATCGGCCTTAAGAGTCCTTAAAATAATTCATTAAATGAATTTTATGATAAAGGAAAGTCAATGTATCGAATCTATATAAAGTTGGAAACACTTTACACATACCGTTACTATACACCGACCATTACTGTACACCTACAGTTAGAGGTTACCGATAGATGTTACCAATAGACCTCATCATTCTGGAAAAAGTGTACACCTACCGTTACTGTACATCTACCGTTACTATAATCCTTCTGTTAGAGGATACCTATTAACTTCACCTTTCTGGAAACACTGTAAACCTACAAATTTCTATACTCATATAATTACTGTACACCTACCATAAGAGCTCATTGAAAGAGGTTACTAATAGAACTCACCATTTTGGAAACAATGTCCACTGAACCTCAACGATAGAACTGTTCAAAGAACCTCATCGATAGAACTGTTCACTGAACCTAACCGATAGAACTGTTCATAGAACCTCAATGATAGAACTGTTCAATGAACCTAATTGATAGAACTCTTCACAGAACCGCACTGATAGTACTCTTCATAGAACCTCTCCGATATAACTATTTAGAGAACCTCACCGATAGAATTTTCACTGAACCTCACAGATAGAATTGTTCACAAATCCTCACCAATATAATTGTTCACAGAACCTCGCCAATAGAACTATTCAATGAACCTCACCGATAGAACTGTTCACTGAACCTCACCGATAGAACTGTTCACAGTTCCTCATTGATAGACTGTTCACTGAACCTCACTGATAGAACTGTTCACAAAAAGTCACCGACAGAACTGTTCAGAGAACTTCACTGATCGAACTATTCACAAAACCTCACCAATAGAACTGTTGACATAACCTCACCAATAGAACAGTTCACATAACCTCACCGATAAAACAGTTCACAAAATCTCAATGAGAGAACTGTTCATCGAACCTCACTAATAGAACTGTTCACAGAACCTCACAAATAAAACTGTTCATATATCCTCTCTAAGAGAACTGTTCACAGAACCTCAGTGATAGAAAAGTTCACAGAACCACACCGATTGAACTGTTCACAGAACCTCACTGATAGAACTATTCCAAAAACCTCATTGATAGAACAGTTCACAAAACCACACCAATAGAATTGTTCACAAAACATCACCAATTGAACTATTCACTGAATTGAAATTTTTTTAAAGTGTTGGGGATAAGCCACCTTGAACTCCCGGAACACCTCAAACACCACACTTTCAAATTTAATGGACTAGAGAGGTCCTATCCATTACATCAGAAACCTCTATAAACATTATATTCCTCTAGAATTCAAAACCCACCTAAAGATAACAAAAAGAAACAGGGTCTGATCAACCACCCATCAAGATACCTCTCAAAAGAGAGCAAGCCACAAAAGAAAAAAGATCATAAATCAAACATTAAAGGTCTAACCACATAGGGAACATCATTACATGAAAAGAGTTAAACATAAAACACCTTTGGGTGTTGTGCACATTTCTAGGACTCATGTTACCAGGTACTCTCCTACATTATACCATGTCTCCATAAGACACGAACTAAGGGGATAGAATTCCAACGCAACACCTTCTCATTGTGGTATTAGATCTCCACAGATCACTCCTCAAAGTCTACATCATCATCAACATAGATCTCTACCCAATCGATGATGTGAGAGTCATTATGAGGATAATGACAGAGATGTGATACATGGAAATCCTCATGTATCTCACTCATCGAAGGGGGGACGTGCTACTCGATAAGGCACATCTCTAACACGAGCTAACACCTCAAATGGTCCAACAAAACAGGGAGAAATCTTAATTCCACAACCAAACCTATAATGCCCATAAAGGGGGCTCACCTTCAGAAACTCATAATCCCCATCATTAAACTCTAAGAGTCTCTTTCTTAGATAAACATATGATTTATGGTGGTCTGGTGATGTCTTCATCCTCTCACAAATCACCTGAACTATCACTTTTGTATTCTGCACTAGTTCTGGTCTGAGAATTGCTGACTCTCCAACCCCAGTCCAGCACAACAGAGAATGACATGGTCTATCATACATGGATTAAAAAGGTGATATACTAATGGTGGAGTGAAAACTGTTGTTGTAAGTGAACTCCAGTTAGGGTAAGTGCCTCATACATGAGCCTCCAAATCGAGAACATAAGAACGTAACATGTCTTTAAGAGTCTGGATGGTTAGCTCTGTCTAACCATTTGTTTGAGGATAAAAAGCTCTTCTATGACATAGATGAGAATCAAAATCATATCAGAGAAGTCTCCACACCCTGGAGGTAAAATTAAGATCTCGATCAGAAATGGACGTCCTAGGGACTCCATGACGTCTCAACACCTTCTCTAGGTACTGCCTCAATAAAACAATTAATGATCTCGACTTCTTGATCGTTATGAAGTAGGCCTATTTTGTTAAACGATCCACTACCACCCAAAGAAAATCATGTCCTCCCAGAGCTCGAGGTAAACCAGTAACAAAGTCCATTGAGATGTCCTTCCACTTCCACTAAGGAATCTCTATTGGCTGGAGAAGACCAACAGGAAAAAGGTTTTAACCTTCACATTCTGGCACACTACACGACGAGACACAAACTCCGCAACTGCATGACTCATCCCAGGACACTAAAACTGACACATCAAGGATCCATACATGTTTTTCACAATTGGATGTACTTCTATAGGCAATATATGGAACTCTCTGAGATCCGTCTTTCACATCGTCATGGGAACAAAAAGCCTTCCACGATACAACACTTGATGTTGTTCATCCACTGACCAACAACCTAGTGCCTCACCACAAACAACTCGGTCTCTCTAGACCTCCACCTATAGATCTCCCAACTGGGACTCTTCTGCCTTTTGCATTAGGGATGATTGTAGAATCATCAAAAAAAAAGTCAACTTATACCCCCCATCTTCTTCCATATCAAGATTTAATGCTTACAGTTCTTCCATTACACTTCATGAATCACCAGATTCAAAAACAACAACACTATGTGACATTGGACTAAGTGCATCAGCTACAACATTCCATTTTCTAGGTGTATATGATATTTCGATGTCGTATTCCTATATGAAATCCATCCATATACAATGTTTTAAGTTTAAGTAACACTAGGAGAAAACTAACCTCAAACTCCTATGATCGTTGAAAACCACAAAGCGCTCACCAATGAGGTAATGTATCCATATCTTCAGAGAAATCTCCACAACTGCCAACTCAAGATCAGGGGTGGAATATTTGGGTTCATGGGAACACAACTGTCAAGACCCCTAAGAAACAACTGACCTCTTTTGCATGAGAACACATCATAACCCCAGATGTGATGCATCACAGAAAACATCGAACTGAACTCCCTTAGCTGGATGACAAATTACCAAAATAGTTACCAACTTCTCCTTTAAATTCTCAAAAGATTCCTGAAACAGATCAGTCCATATGAATTCTTTATCCTTCCTGGTCAAAGATGTCAGTGGAGTCGCATCTCGTGAGAAATTGGTTATGAACATCCTATTGTAGCCTATGAGACCAAGGAAACTTCTCACCTCTGACACTATTTTGGGGGCTGATCAATACACAACTGCTTCCATATACGATGGATCTATAACTACTCCCTATTGGGACATAACATTCCCAAACAAACAAACTTATCAAGCCCAAAACTCACACTTCAACAATATCCCAAATAGATGATGTTGGCGAAGAACTCCCAAAATGGATTGTATATTCTCTACATGCTCCTCCTCAGATGTGGAGTACACAAGGATGCCATCGATGAAAACTACAATGAACATGTCCAGGAACTCACAGAACATAGCATTCATTAATCCCATGAATACAGCTAGATCATTCGTTATACCAAACAACATTACCATTAATTCATAATGCCCATGATGAAAATAGAGAGTATTCTTTGAGATATCCTCATCCTTCACATGCATCTGATGATATCCTGACCACATGTCGATCTTTGAGAACTAACTTGAACAATTTATTTGATCGAATAAATCATCAATCCTTGAATGAGGATAGTGATTATATATTTTTAGTTTGTGTAAGCGATGATAATCGACACAAAACCACAAACTTTCGTCAGCCTTCTTCATGAACAAATCTGGTGCACCCCATGGTGACACACTTGGACGAACAAAACCACACTGTAATAGACCATCAAGCTATATATGATGCTCTCATAACTCAGAAGGGGCCATCTTATATGGATACATAGATATAGAATATGATCCTAACTGTATATAGATCCCAAAAATCGATCTCTTGTTGAGGGAGTACTGTTACAACCACTTTAGTAAAGACATCGTGGTACTTTTCTAGGACCCTAGTAAACACCAACTGATGAACCGTTGAAGAACTAAGCATCATCCTAGCCATCATGGATGATAAGGATGGAATGCTCCTATGACCCATCTGAGGATCTCACTCTCCAAAAAAAACACTGGCTCCTCATCCGCACTAATGATTATGAACATCTTTATGAAGCAATCCATGATATCCTGCACTAAATACAACCAATCCATGCTGAGAATGACATCATATGGTTGTATTCGTATATATAGTAAATTTCCCCAAGAGCTTTGTTTCCCCAACACTAGCTCATTGTCTCTACATACATCAAACAAGTTAGCTCGCCCTCTAACTTGCATAGTCATCACCAAGGGAACTCAAAGCCACTCTACCTCAAGTCCCAAAGCATGGACAAGGGTTTGTGATATAAAAGAGTGTGTATCTCCTGAATCAAACAATGCATAAACTAAGGTATAAAACAAGAAAAGGGTACCTCGAATGTTATCTGGCTCGCCAAGAGCTGGCAACGCTAGGGCATGAAGCTGGCCATGACCTTCTCAATGGACTCTCTGACCATGATGACGACCTCCACCATGGATGTACTATTCTCCATAATGATAGGGAGCTTCATGGGGATGTCCTCTACCTGCACCATCTACCGTCTACTGATCTAATGCTGGTTCAACCGGCTGTTGTTGCCTCGGATTAAACTGCCTCAATGGAGGAACCCGGAGCGTAGCACATGTTGCACGATGACTGCTTTGAAATGTCAAGCACTCCCGCTGATGATGACCATGACCACCACATGAAAAATAAGCACATGATCTATTGGCATAGGCCTGAGAGTTTCTTCCTCTAGTGAAATTAGATGTAATGTGCTGGGACCTACCCCTGGCATAACGAAAACACTTCTGCCCTGAAAACTGAGAACCCAGGACCACAACTCTGCTTCATGTGGAATCATGTCGATTCACCTCTCATGATGATGCAGTCCTTTCCAAATTCCTCTCAACAACCACTTCCCTAACCAGTACCTCATGATATGTTTGCACATAAATGGGGTGTCCTGGCACTGGATCTCTGGATGCAAAGCCTCCTCAAAATGTCTTGCATTGGCCTCCTCATCTGGAAATAGTTCTGAAACATATCGTAAAAGGTTCCTGAAATGGATTCCAAACTCTCTAAAAACAAAGCTCCCCTGTCGAAGGGTAAGAAGCTCTTGGTGACTGGATTCATTTACAGTCGAGGAATGATACTCGACTCTAAACTTATCTCGGAACTCCTCCCATGAGATCGATGGCAACTCACGATCCCTGAGGAAAAAGAACCAGCTCTGCCTCGCAGCTCCACATAGCATCATCATAACCAAGGATACCCAGTGGTACTTCCGAGCATGAATCATACTAAAGCTGATCTTGGCCTCCTCTAACCAGTCTTCTTTGATATCATCTGAAACGGATTCCCCATACTTTTGAAAATTCTAGTGTTGAATCTCTCGAAGTGTCTTCCTCCAAGTTTTGTTGTCATCAACCTCTACCCTACGATGATCTGTAGGGATATCTTGTTGGAAATTATCTATGAAAACCTAACAAGGAAGTCAACGTGGATCCATATATAAAAAATAACAAACTGTTAGAGCTCAGAAACCTGAAATATATAAGACTCAACATTAATTAATTAATTAATTTCTTTTATACATGTTAGGTCAACCTATCACAATGTCTACCAATTTAAACATAGGTACAAAGATGAATGATTCATGATCCTTTCCTAGGTATCTTCCTTAATACTAGTACTCCCTTGTTTAGTAGCCATTGTAAACATAAATTTCCATACATCAGATCATAGGGGGCCCTAACTGCCTATGTCTCAGCCAGTCTCTAGTGTTCTCCTCACTTAGTAAACATGAATGACACTATTTCCCTACCAACCCATGAAACCTAACTTGTGCCTAACTCCAAACTCCATCTTATCCCTCAACCTTACCTATGATTCAACTCTGTCACCACCCCTCCACACAATGTTTACCCCTCCTAGGCCGGAAATGTGAGAAGGGAGATAAAGACCCCCCCCCCCCCCCCGAGTGCCACCTCCAGAAGGACCCAGGATGGGGACTAGCACCAAGGGTATAGTAAAAACACAATTGGGAGGCATTAACCTCTAAGAGAACACATGCAGAAGAGAGATATAAGATAGACACCAACCAACTACATCAGAGAAAACAAATATAATAGAAATCCCAAGTGAACATATGTAATTTCATGAAAGTGTACTACAAATGGAAGAGAAAAATAGTATGTATCCTAATGAATGCAAAACAGCAGCAACCACAAGCCCGAACTACACCTGCAACCACAAGCTAATATTAACCAGCCTTATCTCCAACCTGCTCCAAGTGACCTGAAAAACAATTTATATATACATAGGGTGAGTATAACAGTATACTCAAAAGAATCCTCACCGAATCCTCTCATTAAAATGTAATTAAAGCATTCTAATGTACAGTAAACACCAAGTTAAACTAACTTCTCACCTAACTAGGTATACTATGTTCCCAGCCACACCATGGATACTCTCACCCAGTAACACATAAAAGAATATATGTTATAATAAATATTATCAAGGTTACCCCGCAACTACATCCCCATTAGTTTCCTTCTTTTCCCCAACGTCGAACATCCAGATCAACTCTCTCAAAAAAGGCTTGTGCGAAGAAACGTGGGCGAAGTACCACAATATGCACCTCATGCACCAAAACCACCACATCCACACACCAAAGTAAAAAAGTAGTTTCTAGGAGTCACCAAAACTTTCATAAGATGTATCATACATTGAGTATTATACCTCAAGCCATTATAACCCATACACTGAGTAAGGATACTCAAGCCATCACAACCTATACACGTTACACCTATAGTATGCCCTGAGATACTATATCCCAAATATATGTGTCTGAATAACAAAAAGCCCTTACAACCCTCTACACACATATATCGGGAAAACTAACCAATGTGCCTACCAAAACAAGTAACTACCATTATAAGGGAGAAGGGAAAAATGGTGTAGTCATCCATTCATCCTCCCACCAAAATGATGGGGAAAACACCCCGCAAGGCTTAGAATCCCCATGGTGTCAGTTACCCTTTCTAACAGGGTGGAGAAGCATATAGAAACAAAAATGTAAAGGATATACTATATATCAAAACCACACTATTGGCATAACCAAGACATAGACACTACTACAGCTAACGTCTCTCAGAATCTAGGCTGCTACATCATTGACTAGATATCCTATAAGAACAAAAACATTTGAAGAGGATTACTAGATTACTTCATTCTATTTTTTATCAATTCCAAATTAGGTTAATTAATTCTTTAAACATAAATTAACAATAAACAATTCCACATTAAAATTCATTAGCATCACACCCATGTCTCTTGTTCCTTAAAAATTAAAAAATCATCATTATGTTCCATCAATCTCCAACCCCATGGGTTAACACCATTTATTCAATTATTCATTACAAAATTACATTCCCACATTCCCAGGCATTCTAAAAAAACATTATATGCTACTAAAGACATGGTGGCTCAACAAAGTGAGTAGATATACTACCTGTGGAGTCATTGCTGCTTATAAAAATAGCATATACACATCCTCACTTGAGAATCTGAATATAGACTGCTTATGGCATTCCATGGGTGTCTTCACCTCTTTTGAAAGAAGTGTATGTAAGAACAGATCCCTTGAGCAGTGGGGAAAAGTAAAGCATATAAACATCCAATCAAAATCAGCAAGCATCCAATAGACACATGCATCCCATTCCATTATCCCTGGTGTACTCATCGACACCCACATGCATAAACTGATGCATCTCACCACTCTAGGCATCATCAGCGGCCACAACCAAAAGCCTCCTTGGCCCCACATATCCGAACAGCCATCCATGATCACATCACAGCACAAGAAGCAGGAAAAAAAACATCACATTATTTGGTTTCTTGGTACTTTAAAAATCAATAGGGAAACTCATATCGCTTTAAGGAATTATCAAAAAATCAGTTAATTAATCCATCTTGAATTAAGAGATTTATTTTTTGTATGTTCCTAATTTTGGAAACCTAATCAGTAAGCTATCACAAATAATTAATCATGCTTGATTCGCCTATTTGATTACCACCAAATTTCAAAAAGAACATGATTCATTAACATTCCTCTTTATCCTTAGCCAAACAATCATCAATTAATCCCAATTTACATTGTTTACCAAGTTCCATCAAGAACAAACAGCTAATCAAAGCAATCACACATATCACACTATCTATCAAAACAATAGGAAATAACATAAGATCGATATAAATCTATTTATCCAGTTAATATATTTATTATGTCATTTCTATTTTCATCTAGTGGAATTAAACATGCTGAAGATATAGTTGAACATAAAATAATAGAGAAGCAATGAATCCCCTACTGAAAACAGTTCTAAATGTTCTTTATCTACACAATGGGTCATGATCCTCCTCTCGTGACAACTGCATCCACCCGAGGATTCCACGGTACTACCACACCAACCAAAAACCATGAAAATCAACATTTGAAGCACAAAAATTTCATTCTATAATATGGAAAGGAGAAACAGTAGAAGAATATCTCCAAAGGAACAATGATAAAATGTGCCTTATATCGATGATTGATTGATACAGCTTGGTTGCATCAAAATAGAGCGGAACCCATCTGAGGAGTAATGATTTGTTGTGAATCTACTATTTGAAGGATTGAATGGTTCTAGCATCTCATATCTTGGAACAAAGACGAAGAACAAGGTAGGAAGATATCTTGTACCATTTGAGGATTTAATGGGGCAATTATTTAAGATATGCTTAATTCACCATTAACGGCAGATCACATTAAACCATGTGGTTTGACCAAGTAAAAACATCCCGAGCCATAGAAATAATTAATATATAATTTATGGCCTTTGAATCAGGATTACGATTCCTTAAAAGATGGCATTAAATGTATTTTATATCAAAGTAAACGTAAAAGGAGAGAATCTATTTGAAGTTGGAATCACTATACACCAACCGATACTATACACCTACCATTACTGTACACCTACCGTTAGAGGTTACCAAGAGCGGTTACTGATACACCTCACAATTCTAGAAACATTGTACACCTACCATTACTATACACCGACCGTTATTGTACACCTACCATTAGAGGTTACCGATAGAGGTTATTGATATACATCACCATTCTGGAAACACTGTACTCCTACCATAAATGTACACCTGCTGTTACTGTACACCTACCATTAGAGGTCACCGATAGTGAGTACAGATAGACCTCATCATTCTGGAAACACTCTTTAATAAACCTCACTGAAAGAATTGTTCACAGAACCTCACCGGATGAACTGTCCACTGAACCACATGGAAAGAACTGTTCATAGAACCTCACCGATAGAACTGCTCACAAAACCTCACCGATAGAACTGTTCACAGAACCTCACCGATAGAACTGTTCACAGAACCTCACTGATAGAACTGTTCATAGAACCACACAAATAGAACTGTTCACAAATCCTCACCTATAGAAATGTCACATAACCTACTATTAAAACTATCCACAGAACCTCACAAATAGAACTTTTCAAAGAACCTCACTGATAGAACTGTCCACATAACATCACCGATATAACTGTTCACAGAACCACACCTATAGAACTGTTCACTGATCCTCATCGATAGAACTGTTAATAGAACCAAACCAATAAAAAATTTCGCAGAACCTCTCCGATAGAACTATTCACAGAACCTGACCGAAAGAACTGATCACTAAACCTCACAAATAGAAATGTTCAGGGAACCTCACCGATAGTACACTACACAAAACCTCACTGATAGAACTGTTCACCGAACCTCACTAATAAAAATACTCACAGAAACTCATTGATAGAACTGTTCAGAGAACTTATGTGATAGAACTGTTCACCGAACCACACCGATAGAACTGTTCACAGAACCTTACTGATATAACTGTTCATAGAACCTCACGGGTAGAACATTTCCCAAAACCTCACCGATAGACCAGTTCATAAAACCTCACTGATAGAACTATTTATTGAATTGGAAATTTGGATAGGTGTTGGGGATAAGTCCCCTTGACCTCCAGGAACACCTCAGACAACACATTTTAACAATGTAATGTACCGGAGAAGTCTGGGCCATTACACTATAACTACTCAAGGATTGCAGTTATTGCATTAACATCCACCCATGAATGGGAAATGACGTATATCATGCATAAAGAAGTATGAATCATGTAGTCCTAAATTTTTTTTAATTGAAATAGATCCTCTGTAAATGGATCTAGTGAAAATGGGTATGGGAATTATCAAATAAGGTGAACCATAATTAATTTTTAAATTGGTTTCCCAACTATATTTATTACAAATAATTGATACATCACAATTTTAGTATGAAAATTTTCAAAAAAATATTAATGGTGTGAATGATGTGATGTTGGATGACCTCTTGTGTGAGGATGGAATTCAGAAAATTGGGAAGAGGCTATTTATTCCCTGTAAACTAGAGTAATAAAGGGAGTCATTGGATGAATCACATAGCTCAAATATCAATATACACCCTATTATCAATAAAATATATTTATATTTTAAAGAACAATTCTTATGGGAAAATATAAAGAGTGATATTCTTGATTATATATCAAGATGTATAGTCTGTCTATAAATTAAGTATGAATAACAAAATCCAATGATTCATGAATCCTATACCTATTACTACATGGAAATGGAAGGACATCACCATGGATTTTTTCATGGATTACCCCAAACTACAGGAATGAATTATTAAATATGGGTAATTGTTGATCGATATACAAAATCTGCACATTTTCTTACTATAAGGGAGGATTATCCACCATAATGCCTTTCATGACACTATATCAATGAATATGTATGAAATTATGATGAATATATTTCAATAGTTTCTAATCATTATCCTTGATTTATATAAAATTTATTGAAAAGTCGCAAAAATTCTTTGGACACCAGGCTTCATTTTAGTACTACTTAGATCCCACAAACTGAAAATAAATGAAAAAGGAATATCAAATCATTAGAGTACATGTTGAGATCTTGAACACATTATTTTCAAGGTATATGGGATCAATATTTAACATTGGTGGATTTTCCTTCAATAATAGTTTCCCTTTTAGCATTCAAATGGCATCATATGATGCATTGTATGGAAAGAGATGTTGTACACAATCTTGTTGGTATGATGTTGTTGAAAAGATGATTGCAGGCCTAGAGCATATGGATGAAACAATAGTGATGGTAGAGGCTATTAAAACCTTTGTCAATGAATATCCATGTAAGAAAACGAGCATTGCTGATTATTGAAGGAAGGATATTGAATTTAGAGTTGAATATCATCTTTTCATAATAGTATATCAATGGAATGGTGTTATAATATTAGGGATGAAAATTAATTTAATCCCATGGTACATTGATACTTATTAAATTATAGAAAATTGAAGATGTGGCTTATTGTTAGGAAATGTTTCGGAGAATTTCTAACATAGAAAATGTGTTCCATGTCTGATGTTTGAGAATGTACATTCTAGACCCAAAAAATGTACTAACATGTTACAGTATATAATTAGAACATGACTACTCTTACTATGTCTATCATATCTGGATTTTGGATACTAATGAATAGGTTTTGAGCTATCTCATGCCTTAGATGGTTAAGGTAATTTGGAAAAATCAAAAAATTGAAAAGGCAATGTGGGAGACTGAGGAACGTGTGATGAAGACCTACACAAATCATTTTATGAGTTAACATCATGCTGATTTCATGTATGAATTATTTTTAATGGGGGAATAATGTACACCCTAAGGTTTTACAAATTAATTTACTATAAAATACATGAAACACTATTCCTCTATAAAACTAACACATTGTTATAGGATTTATTTATAACCTAGCCACTAAACATAATTTTTCGCTTCAACGATTTCAAATTTGATAAAAAAAACATACACAATTACAATCAGAAAAATATTTAGAGTCTGATAGGAACAATATACATTATGGTGAATAGTAAATTACTATTATAAATTGTATGATACGCTTAAAAATAGTAGTACACCCTTATGAACAGAAACCTCACCTATGTATCTATAAATAAATTTTAGGAACCATTTAAATGAATAAATTTTTTAAAAATTAATAATTATGTGTTGATATTTTTGAGAGTAATAATTATATTATCAGAACATTAAATTACTAATTATTTCTTAAATAATATTATTTTTCCATAAATTTTCTCATAAATAAATATTTTATTGTTCTATTATAATAGGATTATTTTATAAGACTTCAATTAATTTTTAAATGTATTATAAAAGTAGTTTTATATTTTAGATATGTATTTTTCAAGAAAATAATGAATTTTAAAGAAATTAAATATCACATATTTTTAAAAATCATTAGAAATATTGATTCTTTTTTTAAATTCTATATGGGAAAATGGTGGTGGTGATTGTTTTCTGTAATACAAGAATTTTTGGAGATTAGTAAAATAAAATAATTGACACTATACAGGTTTTATAGCATAAGTACACTATTCCTTGAGTCATCTATGATGTAACAACACTGGCTTAGAACTCAAATGATCTTATTAATATTTTTGGAAACATAAATGAAAAATATTTGTTGCCTTGAGAACAATAATAAAATATTGAATAAGATATTAAAAAATCACCACTCTCCACAACTATAAAAGACACCCCTCACAACATATTCTCTACAATACACTATACCTTGATGAATCTCAATGTTCTTCTCAAAGACTCTTACATTGACCCTCCCAATATCCAAGAGAACATGGACTTTCAAAAACACCAAATCCCCTTCCCATATGGAGATTATCAAGGAGTACATTCCAACAAGTAAACCCTCTTCCTTTTATTTTTCCTTTCATTTTCAATAATTTCTATATTATTAACTTTTCCCAACCTCTTATATCCAAATGATATTTATAACTCATGTATCATATATATACTATAATTAAATAATTTTAATCATATACCCTTCTAGAAAATACTATCTCTCCCTCTTTTATTTTATAAATAAAATCATCATATCAGAACTGCAGATTTAGAACATTCATGGATAACTAACCATCATTAATTAATTTAACCAAATGTCATGGCCATGAAACAATTTTTATGGTTTAAATATAAAATAATATGTTCATAATATCCTATTAGATATTCTAGAACCAATATTATTAAATAATGATAATTCATAGGACAAACTTGTTTGTAATAATTGACATATCTCCAAAATAATCTAAATGGTTGTCATTATTGTTCTGTCTAATAAATCACCCCCATCCCATGTACCCAAATGATATATACAACCATTTACACTAATGTATTTTCCTTACTAATATGTAAGTTCAATTATAGAGAATTATATCCATTCCACATGACTTCTATTAAATATAATATATTGAACCCATCATGAAATCAAGGAAATGAACACTTAGTAACAATAGAATGCAATCTTAAAACTTATTATTAAGGATATAAATGAACATAATGAAATAATATTTATATATAGATAAATTATTTAATTTCTTAATTAATTGACTTAATTTGATAATCCAGGATGTTAATCTCATGTGAAGAACATAATCAAACATATGGTATAGGATTTCTCACCTCACTCCCATATTTGTGAGACATTTTTTATTCACTAATATGTTTGGTGTGTGGTGTATGTATATTGTCCATTGATGTATCATATCACGAATCTATTTATTTTTTTATTATTATATTTATTTATTTATGATTATTAATTTTGGGGAATATAACTCAATTGATTATAAACTGGTAAAGAATTTCTACCTAAACCTCCATTTTCATTCAGGTTTCACTTTTTCTCTACTTATCTCAATGAAATTATTATTTTTCATATTAACTATGAATAATTTTTTTATGTTCTATATATGTGTACCAACTATAATACTTATTTATTTAATGGTAATTTACATGTTTTAAAATTTTATTCAAATAATTCATTCTGAACATAATGCCTGATTCAAGGGATCTTCTCGAATTCTTACCTATGTTCAAGTACACCATATAATCCATTTTCAGCCACCATTTTTTTGTAAAATTAAAAATTTTATTATGAAAGACCTATATTATGTCACTTATAGTTTTATATAAAAATTATTCCAAATGAATGTTTTTTTCAATGTAAATTTGTATTAATTTCAATTATTACTCGATGATTTTATATGGGTATTTTCATTTATTTCAACAGTCTTTTAGATTATTATGTATAATTGGGACTAATATGTTATGATATCATCAACCTTATTTATTTAATATTCTATTATTAGTTTTCTATTGATGAACTATCTTAAAAACATTCATCATATTACTTCGAATGGATAGGGTTTTTGTTTGGAGAGTGTAATTTACATTTCAAATGATAGTTTCATTACGAATGTACATATTGATTATGTTTATCCACATTTATTCGAGAAATTCATTGTTCATAGTTAGTGATGGGTGGGCCAAAATATATCCCTTAGATGCATTATTAGGTCACATGAGACAAAACTGATTTGGACATGGTATAGGCATTGCCCATTTTCATATATTGTTTTGGCTAAGGACTAATCATTTTCAGATATCATGGCCAATACCTTAATTATATATTTTAGAATGTCTGGAGTTATTCAATTCCATAATTAAAAAAAGTTAAAGTCCATGAGATTATTCAGAATGTAGAA
Organism: Viscum album; assembly: GCA_963277665.1. Lineage (NCBI taxonomy): Eukaryota > Viridiplantae > Streptophyta > Magnoliopsida > Santalales > Viscaceae > Viscum > Viscum album. The sequence continues at coordinate 1,700,586,256 of OY728163.1, read as the reverse complement.
TAATGGGGATTATGTTTTATTATGGCATTATTTATTCAGCCATATTCGTGCCATATTATGTTCAAGTTCATTTATAATGGCAGGTGATTTTGGTTATTCACAATGGATAATGTTTATGTTTATGATTTCTTATGATGTATTTATTTTCCTTAATGAGGTTCAAATATCCAACATTTTATATTTATTATTTTCCGATGATGTGATTATGTAAATTATAAATGACTTTTTGGTATAACCTAGGAGTTATGGATGTTTTCAAAAAAAATTATTTTAAATCATTTAATGTTGTAATGTTAATTTTATATACGTATTTAGTTTTCCAAAACTAAAAAACTAATTCATTCATTCAGGAAATGAATATCACGTAGTCATGAAAATATAATGAAATAAGGTACTAACTTTTGGAATCTAGTTTCACATCTTTACATATATTACCATATATTATTATATTAGAACAAATTATTGAAATTTTATTAACAATTAGAAGTTCATGTCCCATTTTTTATAATAACTCCATATCATTAATGGTATGTTTTGATTTGTTATTTTAGGTCCTAATTTATTTATCATGTTACAGTAGTGAATCTAAAAATATCCATGACATAAATATCATATATATCCTATATATATGGATCTATATTAATGCATGTATGTTATAAATAGGAAATTAAATACATAATTTATGGAGATAGTAGGCCATATGTACACTTGGACAATAATTTCATTTTCTCAATGTATCTAAAGAAACAGTGATGAAGAATATATTACTATAATACATAAATTTATATGTCATTTATATCACATATATTGATTAAACAAATCCTTATTACCTCCTATGTAATCTCTTAATGAATCATATAACTTTACAAGGTAGCTGTCTACCATACAGAGAATCGAAATTTTCATATTATGAACAAATAAAACATAAAGTGGTATAAGTGATATAATAATTAAAAAATTATAATAATAACATATATATCCTAGGAAAACATTTACATCATCATTTTTTCTATCCAATAGACCAGGATACAGATATGGAATATCATCAATTTCAGAGGCGGTAGTCCAATATACTGAGATATAATGATTTCATATCCCATTTAATGAAACATGAAATAGATATAATATATAAATTTGAAAAATAACAAAAATGTATATTTTATATATTTTTGTTGTTATATAATCATAATTAAATAATATTTTGAGGATGTGTATAAGGAAATAAAACAAAAACTAATGTGTAATAAGTCACCTATTCTTCATGGATCATCTTTAGGTTCATACTGATATACTAATTTAAATGGTTTACTAATGAAACTATGTCCTCCATTATGTGGGTAGCTTATTAAGGAATATATTTTTTTAATTTACTTTCAATTAAATATTGTTTTATAAGTATGAAGATGATAAGAGATGTGATGGTATTTTAAAATTTAGTTTATTGGAAAACATGTCTTTTAATGAAAAAGTTATACACATGTATTTCAGATAAAAAAAGACATAAAAATTGAACAATATTAAACATAATCGATAATAATGTATTAATATGAAATTACAATTAGTTTTTGAATATTATATAGGTAATTTTACCACTTATGTTATTAGTTTTACTCTTAGTAAAACCAATTACACATTCCAATGATAAATTAGTTTTATTTATTTTATTATTAAAAATAGTGAATAAATATGTAGAAAAAGAAATAAAATATATACTTTTATTTTTAAAAATATTTAACCAAATTTTAAAAATTCCATTAATATAATTTTAGTTTTTTAATTTTATATTTAACCCATACATGCGATGAAACAGAAGATTTCCAAATACAAAAAATTCAAGGATTAATATATTTTATATAAAAATTCAACATGAAATTGTTTTAAATGACATAAATTGGATTAATATATTTATAATTTAACTAATGTTTGTTTCAAAACTATAATGAAATTATTTTTATGTTTTAAAATTCTATATGAAAACAATTATTTTACAATTCATCAAAAAAATTAATGATACAAAACAATTTCCAAATAATATCTACAAGAAATTTTTGATTTTTTTTCTAAATTTAAGTGTATTTATTTGCAATTAAATAATGAAGGATGAAAAATTTAATTTTAAAATACGTGTTCAAAATGGGAGAATACTAATTTTAAAAAAAAATTGTTTTATGAGTGAAATTACATATATTCTTATCTCTTTTATAGATATATATAAAATGATTTTTGAGCATATTACATAATTTATAATATTCTAATTTATATAATTTCAATTAAAAAGTTAATTTATTTTATATTATTGTGGTAAAACTATTTTTTTATATAAATTATATTTCAGAAAAAAATATTCATTGTCTAATTTTTTTCATATTTAATTATTGTGTCGTAAATGTATCGATTTTAAAAATATGTATAATCCTTATTTTCAATATAATTTATTTAATATTATTTATGCACTCCATTCCAATATCTAGGTGATAGATATAATATTAAATAATAATATTTGAATATATTTTCATGTTTTGTTTATAATTAGTGTTATCAGAAACAGAAGCTAAACTCAGTGTTTTGTGTAACATATAATATTGAAAATATATTTTATATTTGAAAAAATTCAAATAATATCATAGTGTTATGATATTCCATCATTAAAATAAACTTCATCAATTATTTCTTGTCTTTTATACCAATAAATAATGATACATCGACCTCATTACATCCTCATTTACCAATATAACATTCTAGAGCTAGTGGTTTAACTAATAAAATTTACCATGTGAGTATGTTTATTTTTTATTAGATTGTCATTAAAATCCATAATAACAAATAGTTTCACATCATAAGAACGATCATGCTCCACTAGTATTACCTCATAGATCAGTATATGAGTATAAAATGTTTTTAAATTCTCATAATTGATTCATTTAACACATCAAAATCAGATAGAGGTTCATATAAACTACCAAAATATTAGCTTCAATCCTAATATAATCACATATTATAAGGGGGAAGATCTATCTGGGGTGTAGATTTACCTTATATATTCCATAATGAAATTCAATAACTAAAAACATTTCACCAACATCAAATTCATGATAACATAAATGATTACTTACATAAATGTTCTCTGGAAATTAAGATCCTCGTAAGTGATGTTGAATGGATCATACAATATTTTCCATTTCCACATATTTCTTATCTCCCAATATGTTTCTTACATAAACTTCATTCCATTAAAATAGTGTTCAATATTTATTTACATATATTATTTCATAATGATCCATCACATTGCTCTGTTGAAATCAGTTGTTGTATGAATACTCAACTACATGAAGGTGATGATACCAACCATCAATGTAATTCATTAAAAAAAATATTTTCATATCCTCTGGTTTGAGTATTTCACTAAAATAAAGCATTTTATTAAGGATTATACATAGTTTTGAAATATATATTTGTATCTATTTTATAATTAATACTTCTCAATATCATTATGGTAGTACTCAAATGCTAATTAAAATAAAAATAATTAATTACACTATAAAAAACATAATACTTCCTTAATTTGTATCCAATAAATATTTTCCATAGATATATATTCAATGATACCAATAATGTGTGCTGAAATCATATGGAGATCAACTAAAAACCATGTTGAAATATACCCTTTTTACTTTTTATGGTTTTTGAGGAGAAAACCCACGGTTATGTCTTCTCATTTCCTCTCATGTTATTGATAATGATCATAAAATCATTTTTTATCATTGTATAAATTGCTTGTTTTACTAGTATACTAATTATTAAATGTAATATTAAGTAACAACTATATTTTTGTTTTTCCATAGGATATAATATTTTATATAGTCTAGTGGATGACAACACACCCATATATCCATTCATTTTTGGGATCCAGACTTGCGGCATTTCAATACGCAACATGTTTTGACCCAAATTTTCAGTTATCCAATTTCCAAAAAAAAATATTAAAAAAATAAATGTTATCATACTATAACCAAAAATTAACATATAATAAATGTTATGATAAACACAAATTGTTTTCATTATCAGTAATTATTTGTCTATAAATGGAATTCCTTAAAAATTCTGAAGGGTTTTATTGTAATAAATTTCCCTCAAAATATAACTAGATTTTTTTAACTCACATTATAAATGATATAAATAGTTGTGTGTAATAATTTCATATTATGATCAACCTAAAACTCATTTTCCCATTAATTTATCCCTAAATCATAGGTTAATCTTACATGAAGAAATATATGCTTAAAAAATTAACCCAATCTATAGATTTTTCCTCGTTCGTATAACCAAAATAATAATTCTGATTCAATTCGATAACATTATTCATGACATCAAATTTATAAACACATAAATAATTTCAAATCATTTTTTGGAACAAAATATATCCTTCCCTAGTCTAGGATTTATCCAGTAGTTTAGGTAATTTCATCAGATATATCCAATGTCCCCTATATATAATACATTGAATTTTATTATAGATCATTGATCTGTGATTTTATTTCCATGTTGAAAATATCTTCCCCACTATTTGATATAATATTTTGGGTTGCTCATCCGACCATCATGACATGAAGAAATATAAATCGTATTTTTTGATATTCATTACAAAATGAACATTCATAACTGCTAATTCTTCACTTAATTTTTCATTAAGAATCTCCAAATAATTTTATATTGTTAATCATATGTTATGAATTCATTTTATTCATTATCATATTATCATTATCTCTATACATATTCTAATTTTGATTCTCATAATCACTGAATATTCCATCACATTCAATGTTAAGATGATTAGTCTAATTTACATCAATTAAATAAAACAAAAAGTGTATTATCATAAAAATAATCATTATGGGAATCCACATAATTGTGTTAAATTAATTATATGTTGCTTAAATCTAGATATAATCCTATAATATAGTGAAAAGATGTAATATCCTATTTCATTTGTGGTCCTTTTTCAAATCAATCATGATGTTTCAATATTAGTTTATAAATTTTCAAATAATAACCACAAGAGGAATAATACTAGGTATGTCTCAAAAATCAATTTAAAGGACATAGTGATGATATAGTCTAACTCAATGAACATTTTTCAATTTTATTACCCATTAGTACCTATATGAAAGATCCATATATAGTTCTAGAATATAGGTAGGGATGCAATTTCTTTAACACAACTCAATCTATGCTTTACCAAAATTCTAGGATATATTTCTATATTTTTAATCATCCTTACAGTTTTCCATAGACATATAACTAGACATATCCTTGGACTTACCCCTATGAATCTTACTAATTTTTTTTATCGTAGTCTCTCAAGGTTAAGTGCACTATTCCTCAATACAAAATCAAAAAAACTTTAATTTTATGTATTAATATTAAATCTGAATATATAAATGTTACTTACATAACATAATGATCTATGTCAAAGTAATTTTTGTCTAGTTCCATTAAAAACCTAGATACATGAACAAATAGTCCAAAGGTTATCTGCATCACTTCCCACTATGTTCTTCATAACTATCTGCCATATTATAAATATCATATGTGATATAATTAATCATAACCTCATGAATGAAAATATAATAAATGGTGACCATAGATTCTCAAAAAAGGTGAAGATGATAGGTATCAACATATCATGAGAGTAAGGGTATAATAATATTTGACTACCAAAATAAAACCACATCCTTTAAATAATATATCATAAACCTGAGTCATAGAATAAATCATGGAATTTAATAAAATAGTAATAAATATTTTATCATAGAACATGAACATTGAGAATAGAAAACAGAGTGTATGGTATGATTTTCAGGAAAAATAATCATAGAAAATCTTTTTTGTTGAAGTTAAATCCCATTTACAGGGGTATCGTAATTGAATATGTTCACTTCAAAAACCATCATTGAATTGAATGATTATTCCCAAGACTATTATAGTGAAACTTCACCCTCACTGAACTACATTAACTCCCTATTATAATACTAATCATCTTATGATATAACAATCATTAGCCTTTTCATTTTTAGGAGATAAAGGTCCCACCAATCTAGTAATGAATTTCATATAGAGTTGTTCTGTAAGAACCCGGTTCTTATTTTTAGGTATGGGCTTTTTATTTTCCCTATTCCATAATTTTATTTGAGAAAATATTGAAAATGGAGAATAATCCTAAATTTTGATAGTACATGTCATGTACTTTTTCCACACGCCGTTTACTTCTGGACGTGTGTGGGATGAGTAAACGGGGCGTGTAGCCTTGCCGGAAACTAAGGGTGTAGAAACCGACTACACGCAGTGTTGTGGTCCTTTACGCGCTTTGTAGTTAGTCAACATGGCTAAACAATAAGCTGGTGGAAAAGCCTCATGCTGGGTGACATTACATGACGTGTACTCGGGATTACATGTCGTATACTCATGTCGGCAAGTGAACACTGCCACGATGGCTGGAAGCCGCCATGTGAATAGTTAAATGAAGGCAGTACATGTCGTGTACTTGGGAAGTACACACTGTGTACTTTGTTTTTTCAGCTTAAAACAGGCAGTAGCCTCCTCGTTTGGAAGAAGAGGCATTTGAGCTGTTTTGGAGCCAAAAAGCGGAGTCCGGACCTTTGAAGATCTGTCGGGTGTTCGTCTGGAATACGATTCTGCTTCGGACGGTCCTGTTGGAAATGCACGAGTATGCCCTCTCTTCTCCAAGAATATTTCTTACCAAATCTTCTCCTAACATATGTTATTTACATTTGAGCGGGTTTCATTCTTCTTCACATCAACGCCGTTATTGGGCGTTTCTAGAGTGGACGTTTGGGTATACCGCAAGTTGGCGTATAAGGTAGGTGGCTTGGTGTTTAGTTTTCCAACTACTGTGTGTTTTGGGCATTTTTGTGCCACGAACCCATGTTGGGGTGTCATGTGGATGAGGTCGTTTCTATATTAAACACCTATAATTGATTAGCTATTTTAATTGTGATATTAAAATGCTGGTTGGGATCGTCGCGTGGATCCGGAACCACCCCGGTGGTGTGTTCCACTGTTTAGCCGTTTGGCTAGGATACCTAAGGGTATTCATATAAAATAGTAATTATAGAATTTCCCTTAGAGGAATTGCCTGTTTACTGATTTTTTACATGTTGGGCATGGCCTGGTTACTTGTTTAGCCTGAGGGCATTATTGTGATTAGCCTGTGGGCACTACACAGTTTAGCCCAAGGGCAGTAGTTATTTTGGCCTGAGGGATACTTCTTATGTGACTGAGGGCAGCTAATTCTGTGCATGAGGGCGAAACTACATATTCCTGAGGGAAAACTTTGTTATTCCCGAGGGAAGATTCTTGTGTTGGATACTATTTTCCTGAGTGTAGGAGTTTATGTGTCTGGGGACATGAGCTGGTTATTTAGAATATTCATTGTGGTGGTATTTTAAATTTAATGGATTAAATGGATAATACAATGGATATATAACTGGTAATTAGTTACATTTGAGTACTACATACTTTATTGCATTTTACTACTACACACTATTGTTGCATGCTTACACGCAGTTGGGAACGAGCCTTTGGTGGGTGCCTACTGAGATATACTTCTCACAACCTGTTTGTGTCATGCTTTTCAACCCAAATAGATTACGTTTCTGTAGATGTGGATAGGGGAAAGAGTCCCTATATAGGTACTTGACTATTACAGAGGAGTAGAAGGGCATGGGACCGAGCCTAGGCTCGCGATGCCTCTGCCAGTTGTTTTGCTTTGTTTTTCTGTAATCTGCATTTTGTTGTACTGTATTGATGTATAACATGTTCTAGCTGTTTTTTTAGAAAAGTGACATGTTGCATCATATCTATATATCTAGTGTAGTTTTTTATTTCAATTGTGTATGATTATTTGCATCCGTTATTTTATGTTTTATTTTGTATTCCACTGCGCTACACTTTGACAAATGTGGGCATAGATTCCCCACTATCAGACCTAGGCCCTCACTGCTAGTTGGTAGCCTAAAGCGTTGGGGGAAATGCACTTGAGGTCACGTGGAAAACTGGTTTCGGGGCACCCGTTGAGTGGCACCCGGAACTAGGACATTACAAAGTGGTATCATATGTTGTTTATTTTCTTTTGATATACAATTTGGAGCCTTAGTCCGGGATAAGATGGACCAGAAGTTGGTAATAAGCTATGCCCAGGTGTAGTTAACCCACGTACAGGGTAACACCAGTCTACCTCATATTTTTAAATTTTCTGATTTTGCAAACTTTAAAGTTGATACGATTTCACTATTGGGTGACACACTTGTATTATGTTGTTTATATTTTATCTTTGGGTTCTATTTAGTTAAAACCCGATGAGATGAGTGTATTCCATCTCATGCATCATTTAGGAAAATGGTAGAATCACATGCCATGAATAGTTTCCATGCCATGTAGGTGCATTATAAAATTGCACGATGTTGTGATAGCTACACTGATAAAATACATGCTATTTGATAGGGTAATTTTTGTATGAGATATTCATAGAATGGATGCCAAACTTTGCTTTTCGGGGAGTATGTTCCCTGTCAAACTTTGATTCGCGGGGAGTATGGGCCCTCACGGGTTGGAATTTGACACTTAGGTGTTGTTTTTAGTGTTTTTTGGGTTCTAGAGAAGTTTTTGAGGAATACTGTCTGGAAACCCAGTATACACGCTGTCTAGTATTTTTACACACGTCGTGTATGGCCTTCTGTTTGGGAAGAAAAATGAACTTTTTGAGTACACGTCGTGTACCCAGAGTACATGTCGTGTAGTCTCTTCCCGTGTCACAAACCATGTGGACGGCGACACGGGGTAGGGAAGAGCATGGGTAAGACACGTCGTGTGCCGAATATACACATCGTGTATTTGAGACCCAGAGTTCGGCTGTGTAACTCACAACATGGGTTGGTGAACTCCTTTATAGAACACGTCGTGTCATATATGAACATGCCATGTAGTGTGACCTGGGGACTCGACCGTGTAACTAACAACACGAGTTGATGTCACTGTTCCTTGAACACACCAGGTACTTATGGGACATGCCGTGTAGTCTTGTCCGAGGACAGTCCATGTGGACTTAGCCGTGTGGCTAGGAAACGGGGGTGGTGTACACGTCGTGTGTGGGTGTAACACGCCATGTAGTTTCAATCCGGGTAGGCGGTCATGTCACAAAATACATGGGTAGTTGGAAAATAACACCATACACACCGTGTAGATTACATACACGCCATGTAGTTTGTTTAACGGGAGCCGTGTGGCTTAGCTGTGTCGAAGGACCCGGGCAGGGGAAGGGAATCCAAGTACATGCTGTGTAGTCAGTATACACGCTATGTAGTCTTGTTTTATAAATTTTGAGATGCCTTCATCCCCTTTTTACCGTTGCGGTTTCCTCATTTCATCCTTAATAATCTTGAATCTAAGGCGTGCTTTTGACCTTGTAGTGTCATGCCACCTAGACGAACACACATTGTTCTCTAGGTGAGCGGCGACGAATTTACTCTAGAGTTGGTGGGCCATGGACTACCAGTTGATCCTCCAGTAGAGCAACATGCGGCACCAGCTATTTTACCGGACATGGGCGCGGAGGCGCAGTTCCATGGAGGCTTTATGCGGTTCATGCAGACCATTCAGGGAGCACCACAGGCTACCACATCTATGGTCGAACTAACATGTATCTTCCAGAAGCAACATCCACTTATGTTTTCAAGGGATTGTGGACCACATGCTGTAGAATCTTAGTTTTGGTGGATGCAGACTATTTTCAAGCATCTTGAGATGCCTCCAGGGTGGAGGTTCAAGCTCGCGACATACATGCTGCGTGATTCCACCAAGAGGTGGTGGGATGTTAACACCCAGACATAGCATTACAGGGACATGGAGTGGGAAGACATTCAGGCAGTCTTTTGTGACTTCTTATTTCTCGAGACATAGAGAGAAGATAGAGCTTGAGAGTTCATGAATCTGCAACAGGGCGCTATGTTAGTGATGTACTATTCTGTTCGTTTCACCAAGATTCAGTTATTTGCACACGTGCTATAGGGTGATGAGACGTTGAGAGCCAGATGTTTTGAGGATGGAAATCGGTATGACATACAGGCTGTGGTGAATGTTTTCAGGTTTCCTACTACACTTTCTATTGTGAACTAGGCACTGATTACAGAGAAGAACCTTCAGAAATCTAGTGGTGTGGGCTAGGGCGGTTCAGCACCAGTTACTGGTACAATTTCTGCTGGCAAGCGGGAAAGACAGATATAATTCTCTCAGGGCAACAGTACCAGTCAGAATAATGCTTCAGGTGACCATGTCATGTGCTACCAGTGTGGTATAGAGGGGAACAAGAGGCCTCAGTGTCCACAAGACCCAATGGAGTTCTGAGCTTGCAGCAAGATGGGTCATGTGCAACATTTTTGCAATGCATTTTTACCAGTGGCTAGTGAGAGGGGTTCTGTGCAGACTCCTCGTGCGAGGGAAGGACCAATAGCTTCATACACATCAGGGAACAGGAATGCGTCAGGGTGGGCAGGTAGAGATGGTGGTCCTGGCCGTGGTAGCCATACACCAGGATCTCAGAGGCAGTAGGGCGGGATAGCTCAGGGTAGCCAGGCTGTGCCGCAGGGTCGTGGCATTGGCCAGACATATGCAGTGCAACAGACCCAGCATGAGAAGGATTCCGGAACTTCTATAGTTAGAGGTACTATTTTAGTAGCTTAAGTCTTATATTCAGTAATTATTGACATGGGTTCTACACATAGTTTTATATCTGTACCCGTTGTGGAGAGCATAGGGTTCTGTGTTTCTACTTCTTCTGATATCATGACTCTAGACACACCGTTGGGGAATAGAACGACTGGTGGTCGTTAGTGCAAGGATTGCCCCCTTGAGGTTGGTGGGTGTCACATTCTTTGGGACCTCTATGTCTTAGAGATGATAGCTTATGACGTCATTCTTGGGATGGACTGGTTGGTTCCCTTTTGAGCCTTTGTGGAGTACTATCATCACAGGGTTAGTTTCACGTCACCAGAGGGCAGAGAGTTTCTATACAAGGGAGAATGAGATGTTCAGGCGAGTCGAGCAAGACCAGAGCATCATGGGTGAGGTGGAGTCAGAACCTAGATTTTGAGCTTATATCTAGATGACTAGGGGACTTGTCAAATGGATTTCCCTCCAGTGGTTGATCGTTTCAAGGAAGTCTTCCCGGGTGACTTTTCCGGTCTACCTCCGGAGTGTGAGGTGCATTTCTCTATTTAGCTTGTGCCAGGAGCATCACCGTTTTCCATTCCTCCATATAGGATAACCATACCAGAGTTGCAGGAGATCTAGGGGAAGATAGAGGAGTTACATGAAAAGGGATTTATCCTACCCAGTACTTCTCCTTGGGGTTCTCCGGTCCTTTTCGCGAAGAAGTCAGACGATACCCTTAGACTATGCGTGGATTATAGGAAGCTGAACCAGTTGACGGTTAAGAACTGATATCCCTTACTGAGGATTTATGATCTTTTTTATCATCTTCGTGCAACACGAGTGTTATAGATGATTGACATGAGATCAGGATATCATCATATGTGCGTTAGACTATCTGATATACCTCTCACAGCTTTTAGGAGCAGGTATGGTCTATATGAGTATACGGTTATGCCGTTCGGACTCACAAACACTCCACCAGTTTTCATGGATATGATGAATCATGTGTTCTATCCATATCATGATTCTTTTGTGGTAGTATTCATGGACGAAATCTTGGTGTACTCTCACACACGACACGACCATGCCACCCATCTTGAGATCATATTGAGTACACTGAGAGAGCATCAGTTGTATGATAAGCTCTAAAAGTGCCACTTTTGGATGGAATAGATTCACATCATGGTTCAAATCATCTCACAGGAAGGAGTTTCAGTAGACCGAGAGAAGGTGAGAGCATTTGTTTCTTGGGAGAATCCTAAGAACGTGTTTGAGATACAGAGTTTATTAGGGCTGGCAGGTTACTACATGCATTTTATACAGGACTTCCCCTGCTTAGCAGCGCCGTTGACAGGTCTGACTAAGAAGGGTGTGAAGTTTTTATGGTCGTAAGCTTACGAGACAGCTTTTCAGGACCTGAAAGGAAGGTTGACATCAACACAGATCATGATACTCTCGGAGCCGAGAAACAACTATACAGTTTACTGTGAAGCATCAGGTATTGGGATGGGAGTAGTTTTGATGCAGGGTTATCGAGTTGTTGCATATGGGTCTCGGTAGTTGAGGCCGCATGAGAGGAATTACCCGACAAATGATCTCGAGTTAGCTGCAGTTGTACATGAATTGCGTTGTTGGAGACATTATCTATTGGGGGAACATTTTGTCGTTTTCACCGACCACAAAAGCTTCAAGTATATATTAACTCAAAGTGACTTGAATCTGTGGCATAGGAGAAGGGTCGAATACATACCGTCATTCGATTATGAGCTTGCCTATACACCTAGTAAAGGTAACACAGTAGATGATTCACTGAGCATGAAGACTTAGATATAGGCCGTGTAGGAGGCCAGTGGTGAGTGAGATCTCATGGCCTTGTTCTCTGAGATGCATCTGGAGGTGCATGAATGTCAGGGGTAGACTTATCTTTCCTCTTTAGCTATGAATTCTACCCTCCTAGATAGAGTGCAGATGAGATAGCTATCTGATTCAGAAGGCCTTATTCTATGGGTGTCGATGACAAGTGAGGACCCTCCTCCTGGTTGGATGACAGGCGATGATGATGTTATGCATTTCCAACGATGAGTATGGGTTCCAAGGGATATACGTGAGGAGTTTATGTCGGAGTTTCATGCTTCAGCTTGGGCAGTTCATCCCAGGGTTACCAAGATGTACTGTGACCTGAGATGTCAGTACTGGTGGCCGGGTATGAAGAGAGATGTAGCTGGTTTTGTTACGAAGTGTTCCAACTATCAGCAGGTGAAGGCGGAGCATCATAGACCAGTTGGACTTTTACAATAGTTACCCATTCCGGAATGGAAATGTGATGATGTCGCACTGGATTTCGTGGCTGGATTGCCAAGGTCACCTAGGGGAAATGATGATATGTGGGTTGGTGTGGACAAACTCATGAAGGTAGCTCATTTCTTGCCGATCAAGGAGACCTTTAGTGTTGATGAGCTCGAAAGGTTGTATATCCGAGAGATCTTACGTCTTCATGGGGTCCCTCATTATATCGTTTCAGATAGGGACACCCTCTTTACGTCTCTTTTCTGGAAGATTTTTTAGAGGGTGTTTGTTACACTGGTGCTTCTGAGCACAACATACGAACCTCAGACCGATGTCCAGTCAGAACATATGATATAGGTGCTAGAGCACATGTGGCGTGCATGCGTCCTAGACTTTTATAGTTCTTGGGAGAAACATATACCCTTAGTCTAGTTTGCCTATAACAATAGCTTCCATGCGATTATTGAGATGGAACCATATGAGGATTTATACGGTAGGTCGTGTCGTTTACCCTTGTGTTGGATAGAGGCAGGTGAGGCAGCATTACTGGGGCCAAAACTCATGTAGTAGACATCTGAGAAGGACCAGTTGATTCAGAAGCGGATGGAAACCGTGCAGTCTCATCTGAAATCGTATGCTAATCGTCACAGATGACCTTTGGAGTTTGTGGCCGGGGATCAAAATTTTCTACGTGTTTCGTCGAGGCTGGGACACAAGAGGATTAGGAGATAGGGTAAACATTCACCGCGGTATGTGGGGCCATTTGAGATTCTGGAGAGAGTCAGGCTGGTGGCTTATCGGTTGCAGTTACCACAGCGGTACCGAGCCATGCACGACGTTTTCCACGTATCTTAGCTGCACCACAATCATTCATAAGTGTCTCACATCTTTCAGCCAGAGGAGGTTAAGCTGGAGGCAGATGCGTCCTTTGAGGAGAATCTGATCCGTATAGTTGATAGGAGCACGGAGGTTCTCCGAGGCCAGTCAGTTCCTCGCGTATGGGTGATATGGAAGCATGGCCGAGTGTAGGATGAGACCTAGGAGCAGGTGTAACACCCCAGGTAAATAAAGAATATGACATTTTCATATTTATCCATATTTGTGAATAAAATATTAATATGACTTTAAAGGGGACGCTATGCTCGATGGCGTACCCAACACGCAACAACGAGTTTCTTGGGAATCTTACATTGCACTCTAATAATAAAATAATATTATGGTAGTTAACATGTAGCCGTTGTAATGGAGGGAATGGATAGAAATAACTAAAATATGATTATATATTTTCTTAAATATTTTTACATTTATAAAATAAAAGATAAAGGCTTAAAATACGGAAAGAATTCAAGTTTAGGCGTATATGCCCTAGTTTTCACTAAAGGTTCACTTATCACCTTTTAATGGAGAAATGTCATTAAATATAGTTTTGTTCACTCTTAAACATTATTTTGGACCAAATAAAACCCTTATTAAGAATCGGGACATCAAAGTTTACTTTGTGTAATTTTTTGGTATTTTTTCGATAAAGTTCATTTTTAATGAATAGTGTAAAATGTTGTATTTTAATTCAAAACCTCTTTTTAATCTAACTTATTTATATGATTAGATTATATTTTGAATTGGTTTTAAAGTGAAATTAGAAAATATTTTTACCATTAAATCCGATAGTGGTCGTTGGAATTAATTTCACTTTGAAATCAGACTTAAACTAGTGTCAATCTTTTGATACTTATTATATTATAAAAACACGCTATTTGCTCTGACAGTGGGAATTAATTATTAAATTAATTAATGTGACTAATATGTTTTGAATTTTGTAAAATGGACTTCATTTTTGAATTCGGAATATCAAATATAGCTTAGGGTGAATTTTTGGGATTTTTATGAAAAACTTCAATTTTTGATGAATAGTGAAACCACTAAGTGGTACTTATAAAAGCTGATTTTCCGTTTAAATGAAATTTTGCCATCATTGTGTTTTGAATTTCAAAAATCCGACATACATGGTTGTCATTAAGAAGTAAAATGTGGTTCAATGAGATTAAAATAATTTCTTGGTGAATAGTAACTTATTAAGTTTTTAATCGCGATTAGAGGTAATTAGTGTAATTTAAGGTAAAAATGATATTATAAGAATATGAAAACACCATGACAATTGTCCTACACCGATTGGGTGAGTCATGTCCGACCAAGAAAAGCCATGGGCCAACTTGGGGACCCCATGGAGACACTTTGTTTGGGAAATGTCATAAATAACATTTTATTTAATGTAAAAGTAAAATTGACACAAACATGATATGTTTTACTAAACCAATTTTTAAGTGGGGTTATACAAGTCATCTTTTTGATTATTTATATTCATTGGAAATCTAAAAAGATTTCCTACATCATAGTATTTTTTTTATAATTCTTAGACATTAAATAAATTAAATTATTGATGACATAATAATGATGCAGCGATGACATCATTATTTGACGATTTAAATAAAATGGAAAGATAATGTAAAATCTATGAACTAAACATGTCCAAAAATTATTGTATGGGTGGATTTAGAACCCTTATCACCTTATCTACGAATTATATCAATGTGGGACCTTTTAAAACCGAAACACATTTTCAAATAAAGTAATATTTCTTACTTTCCAAAAGTGCCCCTCCTCTCCTCTTATAAAAGGCCCCCACCTCGACCTCATTTAACACACTCCTCAAGCCTTTGGCTCGGCCAAACCCTGCCAATTTACTCTCTCCACATCCCTGTCGTCATCCTAGAGGATTCCCTTTGGGCAGAATCCTTTAAAAGGAAGCCTTTAGGCTCAAATCAAAAGGAGTTACACTTTTAAAGGTAATTCATTCTCTCATGTTCATTTGTTTTATTTTGCTTCTCCAACCCCCTAAACTCTTTTTATTTACTTATTTTGTAACAACACAAGTATCTTAAATATACTAGGATGTTTTTATAAGATTTATTCGAGCTACACTCTCACACAACTACATCAAATGGTTAAAGAACATACGGTTTCCGTGGATGGTGGAATTCTGCCTCCCGAAACGATGATTGTTCAATACTCATTTAACACCTTCAAAGGTGGCCATTATGATGTCACTATTTTTATATATGATATATAATATGTTTATGTTTTATTTATGCTTCCTTATTTTTCATTTTTGTCTTACCTTTATGGCTTCCATTATGGTTATACGTGATATCTTCATTTAAGGAAGTGCGGACTACCGCCCCCTCAAAGTGATTTGATTCGTTAAATACCATATGTGGGATGTATAAAGGATGTAAATATGATATTATATATTATATTATACTGGAATTATAATATAACTTTATATCATTATTATTCCATTCTATAAAATACGAAATAGAAATGAAAGTAGCGTTCATGCGTACGTACGGCTTACCGTCTCCATGAACGGTGCATTTCATTTCTTACCTCTAAATGATTATGTAATGTTATAAATGCATGAATGTACTGGATATATATGAAATATATGATATCTACATAATGAATAAAATTCTGGATATAATAAACATTTGGCCACACGAACAACATGTAATTGTAAGAAGTCCACTTTCGACTTAAGAACCAAATATGGGCAAAACAAATATTATTAACTTAAATGATTACATAATGTTTATGACATTGTAATAAGTGGTATAAAAGTAATAATGAACTTGAAAAAGGTTCTTAATGAATTAGAAATTAACTAATGTTTATTATTCAGGAGATTAAAGAATGATCGAGTCAAGTCGGACCTGAGGTAAGGGATCCTACTCCTCTCTTTCTTTTTAAGTACACACTTTTATGTCATTCCTTTTAAAGCTAATCTTTCTTGTTATTGGGATGATCTTTTATATTACACTTACTGTAATTTTTATGTTCATGTGATGAGAGAACCTATTCTCTCTCATCAATCCATTTTGGACGTATTGAGTGGCGCCGTTATGCTGCCGAATTTTCGTAAGAGATCAAACCTCTCTCTTTCTTTTTAAGTACTCCCTTTTATGTCACTTCTTTTAAGCTCCTATTTGTTATGATGGGGGATGTTCTTTCATATTCCTATTTCTGTAAATTTTGTTGTAATGTGATGAGATAGCCTATCTGATCTCATCAATCCATTTTTGGAAGTTTTAAGTGGCGCCGTTAGGCTGCCGAGTTTTCGTAAAGTGATTTTTCATCTCACTTTTATTTCCGTGAGATTTATGCTACATTTTCCACAACTTCCTTTGAGTGGTGTATGTACTGACCATTATTTTACTCATTGTTTAATATTCTATCATTTATGAGTATTTACATCAATGATGTATTGTCCTTATTTCACGGGGCGTATGCTTCGAAAGATACCCAAGTCGGTAAGGGAACCTTTCACCCTCCTCTTTTTAAAAGACTTATTTTGTTGGGTCTTTTAAATTACATATTGTTATGTTGGGATATGTTCTCATATATCCCTATTGATGTAACTTTTATTTCCAAGTGATGAGATACACTTTTTATCTCTCATCAACTCATTTTGATGTGACGCCGTTAGGCTGTCAAGAGAACTTCTTAACCCAATTTCGATTTCTTTGGGTTCAACATGTTGTTATTGAATATGTAATAATTTGAATATGTGTGAATGACCTTTGATTATTTTACACATAATATCCACTTATATTTGGTGTATTCATTTGTCACACATAATTATGTAATTGATTTATCCTTAAACCAAGGATACCATCTTTGTATGGGACTTCGTCTCAATATCATTTCATTGAGGCATATTTTATTTTATACACAAATTTCTTTTATACAGTGTATAAACCCCTTTGAATTTTACGTTTATTCAAAAGGAATCTTTTTTATACGAAGCATTTACTAAAAGACAAAAGGGAATGTTTTTGTCGTACGTATGCGGCGACAACGACTTCTCCGCCGTCGTAACCGTTATTTGAGTTTCGGCTTCCTCTATAAGCCATACCTTCTTTTTTTAAAAAAAAATTAAATACCATTTTTTACTTTGGTATTGAAAATGGTTTTCATAATGTTTTTATTATATCAATGTGTTGTATTGATATCTCGTGATTGAAATGTGGAAATGTGATATGGTTATGTTATGGTTCTTGGGCATTATTATGAAGACGGGTGGTTCCGTGATAAACTAAGGGCGGGTGAGCCCGTTATAGCTCTCCAATGCATTGGGTAACGCGAAGGAGTGAAACGTTAAGGTTTCTCCGAAGAGATTTAGGGAATATACTGTGATGGGTATTCCAAACGTAACCAAGAGGGTTACTCCCCACGTAAGAATGTTATGAATGCCTCAAGTTACCTTTATGTCTTATGATTTCTATGATTTATTCATGATTTGATATGCCTATGTTTTATGGGTAAAGTATGATTTCATTCTTATGTATACATGTACTCATGTTTCCTTTTCATATCTATATATCCCTTACTGAGCTTTTTATGCTCATCCCAAGTTTTTGAAATGTTTTTCACTGGTCAAGGGAAGGGTACATGATATGATGATAGTGTCAAGGATGTGTTAAGAAAGAATCCATGTTTTATTTTAAATATGTTTCCGTTGATGGGAAGAATGAATACTGTCTTTTATGTATCCACATTGTTTAAATGTGGAATGTAATGCAAGTTTCATGATCTAATTCTCTAAAACTCTAAACCTGAAAAGATCCTCAATGTGTAATCCTGTAATAACTCAAGATTAAGTAAGGTTTAAGGCTGGGGCCTTATAGTTGGTATCAAAGGTCGGTTTAGATAACTTTAGAGGTTAGGGTATTCTTTAAGCATAAGTGACATTACCATAATGGTTAGGATTTCAGAAAGAGTCCTAGTTTTAGATAAAGTGAATGAGTAAGTGTATCTTAGTGTTTACCTTTCTCATTAGTACATGATGGTTTTGTTGATATACTCACACTGAAATTTCTATTTTTAGTGAATGGATGGATCTAGCAGGCACCAAAGAGACAACAGGTTTGAAGGAAACCGTGGTGGTTCTCTGATTAAGATACTAGATAAAATGGAGGATTCAATGAGGAAACTCGTGGTTGTTCTAAACCAAATATCAAGGAGTCATGATCAACCACTTAAACCTTGGTGAGTTCTCTAATGCATCATGTACGAGATGGCCAACTCGATGTGGAAATTCAGGTAATAATTATTAAGGTAACCATTAGGGTTTATATGATACTTAATTTTTAGGTAATTATGGGTTACTCTATGATATGATGGAAAATGAAAGGAATGAGATATACTTGAGGTTAAAATATGTTATGATTATTCTTGAAGATTTTTTCTCATTTTGGGGAATGTTTTAAGAATTATATTGTTTTGGAAAAAGGACAACACATAGACCGTGTGACACCCCGTCGTGTCGGACAAAGATGCGGGAATCGAACCCACAACCAATGTGCGAATGGTATTTATCGCCTACCACTGGACTACGTGAAGTCCATGGTTAGTTTGACTGATTCATTCTAGTTATATGATTTTATGAATTAAGAGTAAGTTGATTTTGGGTTATTTATGAAAATGATTAACCTATCATGGAGGATATGTGATTAGGTTAATTACTTTTCAAAACGTGACTTTAGGAGCAACTGATATTGTTTGGAGATAAATGTTACGATTTAACTTGGAAGACTATGTGACTAAATCCTTCAAATATTTTGGTTTCAATCTTATATTGGTTTACTTTGAAGAATTTCATGGACAAATTGTTTATCGGATGGTCCTCGTTGAAATTTGGGGTTTGTTGGACAAATTTTGGAGATTAAGAATAGATTTTCTTTTTATAAGGGGTTATCCTTTTCTGGATTATCTGATCTTGTACTAGCCTTTTTGGTTTTTGTTTTGGTTAAATACATGGGAAGTATATAGTTCTATTTTGTGGATTAGGTGATTCTCTAGAAGTTGATTATAGTACTCTAAAGTGAACAAGTCTTCCTAAATACTCGTCTTTTGGAGAAAATATGAGTTTGTGTAAGGAATCTAATAAAAGTTGAAAGTCAATATGATAAGTGATTATGTTTCCTTATGAATAAATTCCTCAATAAAAAATAACTTAAAACAAAAATTTTGTCTATTAACTTTTCCTACTGGGGAATCAAATACCGTTTAACCGATCACTAGTTTGTGATTTTCTCATGGTTAACTTTCTCTGAAACATGTTTTCTATCACTCTCCATCATAACATGACCCTTTGTTTTTTCCTCCATGTCCATATTTTCATACTTGGAATCCTATTATGGGTTAACTCGGGTGACCTTTGTACTTATCTTTCTTTATTTTAAAGTGTTTTTTTACGGACTTTTGTCCGATGTGGGACTTTCAAGGATGTTTCCAAGCGCAATTTTAAAATTGCGAGGACGCAATTCCCAAAAGGGGGGAAGGATGTAACACCCCAGGTAAATAAAGAATATGACATTTTCATATTTATCCATATTTGTGAATAAAAAATTAATATGACTTTAAAGGGGACGCTATGCTCGATGGCGTACCCAACACGCAACAACGAGTTTCTTGGGAATATTACGTTGCACTCTAATAATAAAATAATATTATGGTAGTTAACATTTAGCCGTTGTAATGGCGGGAATGGATAGAAATAACTAAAATATGATTATATATGTTCTTAAATATTTTTACATTTATACAATAAAAGATAAAGGCTTAAAATACGGAAAGAATTCAATTTTAGGCGTATATGCCCTAGTTTTCACTAAAGGTTCACTTATCGCCTTTTAATGGAGAACTGTCATTTAATATAGTTTTTTTCACTCTTAAACATTCTTTTGGACCAAATAAAACTCTTATTAAGAATCGGGACATCAAATTTTACATTGTGTAATTTTTTGGTATTTTTTCGATAAAGTTCATTTTTAATGAATAGTGTAAAATGTTGTATTTTAATTCAAAACCTCTTTTTAATCTAACTTATTTATATGATTAGATTATATTTTGAATTGGTTTTAATGTGAAATTAGAAAATATTTTTCCCATTAAATCCAATAGTGGTCGTTGGAATTAATTTCACTTTGAAATCAGACTTAAACTAGTGTCAATCTTTTGATACTTATTATTTTATAAAAACACGCTATTTGCTCTGACAGCGGGAATTAATTAATAAATTAATTAATGTGACTAATATGTATTGAATTTTTTATAACGGACTTCATTTTTGAATTCTGAATATCAAATATAGCTTAGGGTGAATTTTTGGGATTTTTCTGAAAAACTTCAATTTTTGATGAATAGTGAAACCACTAAGTGATACTTATAAAAGCTGATTTTCCGTTTAAATGAAATTTTGCCATCATTGTGTTTTTAATTTAAAAAATCCGACATACATGGTTGTCATTAAGAAGTAAAATGTGGTTCAATGAGATTAAAATAATTTTTTGGTGAATAGTAACTTATTAAGTTTTTAATCGCGATTAGAGGTAATTAGTGTAATTTAAGGTAAAAATGATAATATAAGAATGTGAAAACACCATGACACTTGTCCTAAACCTATTGGGTGAGTCATGGCCGACCAAGACAAGCCATGGGCCAACTTGGGGACCCCATGGAGACACTTTGGTTGGGAAATGACATAAATAACATTTTATTTAATGTAAAAGTAAAATTGACACAAACATGATATGTTTTACTAAACCAATTTTTAAGTGGGGTTATACAAGTCATATTTTTTTATTATAAATATTTATTGGAAAGATAAAAAGATTTCCTACATCATAGTATTTTTTTTATAATTTTTAGACATTAAATAAATTAAATTATTTATGACATAATAATGATGCAGCGATGACATCATTATTTGACGATTTAAATAAAATGGAAAGATAATGTAAAATTTATGACCTACACATGTCCAAAACTTATTGGATGGGTGGGTTTAGAACCCTTATCACCTTATCTACGAATTATATCAATTTGGGACCTTTTAATACCGAAACACATTTTCAAATAAAGTAATATTTCTTACTTTCTAAAAGTGCCCCTCCTCTCCTCTTTTAAAAGGCCCCCACCTCTACCTCATTTAACACACTCCTCAAGCCTTTGGCTCGGCCAAACCCTGCCCATTTACTCTCTCCACATCCCTCTCCCCATCCTAGAGGATTCCCTTTGGGCAGAATCCTTTCAAAGGAAGCCTTTAGTCTCAAATCAAAAGGAGTTACACTTTTAAAGGTAATTCATTCTCTCATGGTCATTTGTTTTATTTTGCTTCTCCAACCCCATAAACTCTTTTTATTTACATATTTTGTAAAACAACCAGTATCTTAAATATACTAGTATGTTGTTATAAGATTTATTCGAGCTACACTCTCACACAACTACATCAAATGGTTAAAGAACATACAGTTTCCGTGGATGGTGGAATTCTGCCTCCCGAAACGATGATTGTTCAATACTCATTTAACACCTTCAAAGGTGGCCATTATGATGTCACTATTTTTATATATGATATATAATATGTCTATGTTTTATTTATGCTTCTGTATTTTTCATTTTTGTCTTACCTTTATTGCTTCCATTATGGGTATATGTGATATCTTCATTTAAGGAAGTGCGGACTACCACCCCCTCAAAGTGATTTGATTCGTTAAATGCCATATGTGGGATGTATAAAGGATGCAAATATGATATTATATATGATATTATACTGGAATTATAATATAACTTTATATCATTATTATTCGATTCTATAAAATACGAAATAGAAATGAAAGTAGCGTTCATGCGTACGTACGGCTTACCGTCTCCATGAACGGTGCATTTCATTTCTTACCTCTAAATGATTATGTAATGTTATAAATGCATGAATGTACTGGATATATATGAAATATACGATATCTACATAACGAATACAATTATGGATATAATAAACATTTGGCCACACAAAAAACATGTAATTGTAAGAAGTCCACTTTCGACTTAAGAACCAAATATGGGAAAAACAAATATTATTAACTTAAATGATTACATAATGTTTATGACATGGTAATAAGTGGTATAAAAGTAATACTGAACTTGAAAAAGGTTCTTAAAGAATTATAAATTAACTCAAGTTTATTATTCAGGAGATTAAAGAACGATCGAGTCATGTCGGACCCGAGGTAAGGGATCCTACTCCTCTCTTTCTTTTTAAGTACACACTTTTATGTCATTCCTTTTAAAGCTCATCTTTCGTGTTATTGGGATGATATTTTATATTACACTTACTGTAATTTTTATGTTCATGTGATGAGATACCCTATTCTCTCTCATCAATCCATTTTGGATGTTTTGAGTGGCGCCGTTAGGCTGCCGAATTTTCGTAAGAGATCAAACCTCTCTCTTTCTTTTTAAGTACTCCCCTTTATGTCACTTCTTTTAAGCTCCTATTTGTTTTTATGGGGGATTTTCTTTCATATTCCTATTTCTGTAAATTTTGTTGTAATGTGATGAGATAGCCTATTTGATCTCATCAATCCATTTTTGGAAGTTTTAAGTGGCGCCGTTAGGCTGCCGAGTTTTCTTAAAGTGATTTTTCATCTCACTTTTATTTCCGTGAGATTTATGCTACATTTGCCACAATTTCCTTTGAGTGGTATATGTACTGACCATTATTTTACTCATTTTGTAATATTCATTCATTTATGAGTATTTACATCAATGATTTATTGTCCTTCTTTCACGGGGCGTATGTTTCGAAAGATACCCAAGTCGGTAAGGGAACCTTTCACCCTCCTCTTTTTAAAAGACTTATTTTGTTGGGTCTTTTAAATTACATATTGTTATGTTGGGATATGTTCTCATATATCCCTATTGATGTAACTTTTATGTCCAAGTGATGAGATACACTTTTTATCTATCATCAACTCATTTTGATGTGACGTCGTTAGGCTGTCAAGAGAACTTCTTAACCCAATTTCGATTTCTTCGGGTTCAACATGTTGTTATTGAATATGTAATCCTTTGAATATGTGTGAATGACCTTTGATTATTTTACACTTAATATCCACTTATATTTGGTGTATTCATTTGTCACACATAATAATGTAATTGATTTATCCTTAAACCAAGGATACCGCCTTTGTATGGGACTTCGTCTCAATCTCCTTTCATTGAGGCATATTTTATTTTATACACAAATTTAATTTATATGGTGTATAAAACCCTTTTACGTTTACATTTATTCAAAAGGAATCTTTTTTATACGAAGCATTTACTAAACGACAAAAGGGAATGTTTTTGTCGTACGTATGCGGCGACAAGGACTTCTCCGACGTCGTAACCGTTATTTGAGTTTCAGCTTCCTCTATAAGCCATACCTTCTTTTTTTAAAAGAAAAATAAATACCATGTTTTACTTTGGTATTGAAAACGGTTTTCATAATGTTTTTATTATATCAATGTGTTGTATTGATATCTCGTGATTGAAATGTGGAAATGTGATATGATTATGTTATGGTTCTTGGGCATTATTATGAAGACGGGTGGTTCCGTGATAAACTAAGGGCGGGTGAGCCCGTTATAGCTCTCCAATGCATTGGGTAACGCGAAGGAGTGAAACGTTAAGGTTTCTCCAAATAGATTTAGGGAATATACTGTGATGGGTATTCCAAACGTAACCAAGAGGGTTACTCCCCACGTAAGAATGTTATGAATGCCTCAAGTTACCATTATGTCTTATGATTTCTATGATTTATTAATGATTTTATATGCCTATGTTTTATGGGTAAAGTATGATTTCATTTTTATGTATACATGTACTCATGTTTCCTTTCCATATCTATATATCCCTTACTGAGCTTTTTATGCACATCCCAAGTTTTTGAAATGTTTTTCACAGGTCAAGGGAATGGTACATGATGTGATGATAGTGTCAAGTATGTGTTAAGAAAGAATCCATGTTTTATTTTAAATATGTTTCTGTTGATGGGAAGAATGAATACTATCTTTTATATAACCACATTGTTTGAATGTGGAATGTAATGCAAGTTTCATGATCTAATTCTCTAAAACTCTAAACCTGAAAAGATCCTCAATGTGTAATCTTGTAATAACTCAAGATTAAGTAAGGTTTAAGGCTGGGGCCTTATAGCAGGAGGCCGACGTACGTTCTCAGTGGCCGAAGATGTTCATGACTATATCGTTACCACCCTTGGAAGGGAAATTCGGGGACGAATTTCTATAAGTGGGGAAGTCTATAAGAACCCAATTCTTATTTTGAGGTACAAGATTCTTCTTTTCCCTTTTCCTTAAGTGTTTTTGAAAAAATATTGAAAATGGGGAATAATCCTAAATTTTGAAAGTACATGCCTTGAACTTTTTCCACACGTCGTGATCTTCTGGGCGTGTGTGGGATGAGTACATGGGGCGTGTAGCCTTGCCGACGACAAAGGGTGTAGGAACCGACTACACGCCGTGTAGTGGTCCTTTAAACACCAGGTAGTCAGTCGATAGGCCAAAACAGTAAGGTGGTAGAAAATCTGCCAGCTGGGAGATAGTACACGCCTTGTACTCAGGAGTACATGTCGTGTACTCATGTCGGCAAGTGAACAGTTCCATGCGAGCGGGAAGCCTCCATGTGAACATTTAAATGAAGTGAGTACACGCCGTGTACATGGGAAGTACTCACCGTGTACATTGGAAGTACATGACTAGTACATTGTTTTATTCAGATTAAAACAGGTAGTAGCCTCCTCTTTTGGTAGAGGATGCATTTGAGCCGTTTTGGAGCCAAAGGAGGAGGCCAGACCTTTGAAGATTCACCGGGTGTTCGTCTGGAATCCGATTACGCTTAGGACGATCACGTTGGAACCGCACGGGCACACCCTCTCTTATCCTAGAATGTTTCTTACCAATTATTATACTAACGTATGTTATTTACGTTTAATCATGTTTCGTTATTTTTCAGATCTAAGCCATTGTTAGGCGTTTCAGGAGTCGATGTTTGGGTATACCACTCGTTGGCGTATATGGTTGGTGGCTAGGTGTTTAATTTTTTAACTGTTGTGTGTTTTGTGTGTTTTTGTTCTACGAACCCATGTTGGGATGTCATGTGGCTGAGGCCGTTGCTATATTAAACACCTATAATTGATTAGTTATTTTAAATATGATATTAAAATTCTGGTTGGGATCATTTCCTGTATCCGAAACCACCCTAGTGGTGTGTTCCACTATTTAGCCATTTGGACAAGATACCTGAGGGTATGCCTTTAAAGTAGTAATTGTCGAATTTCCTGGAGAGGAATTTATTGTTTACTGCTTGTTTACATGTTGGGAATGGCCTAGTTACCAGTTTAGCCAGAAGGTGTTATTGTGATTAGCCTGTGGGAACTCCACTTTTTAGCCCGAGGGCAGTAGTTTTTCAACCCGAGGGAAACTTCATCCATGCCTGAGGGCAGCTGATTCAGTTCCTGAGGGAGAAACTACCAACGCCTGAGGGAAAACTATATTATGCCTGAGTGTAGATTCTTGTGTTTTATATTCTTTACCTGAGGGTAAGAGTTTACGTGTCTTAGGACATTAGCTGGTTATTTAAAATATTCATTGTGGTGGTAATTTAAATTTAATGGATTTAATGGATAATAAAATGAAAAAATAACTGGTAACTAGTTACTTTTGAGTACTGATTACTTTATTGAATTTTACTACATCATACTATTGTTGCATGCTTACACGTAGCTGGGCATGTGCCTTTATTGGGTGTCTACCGAGTTATACTTCTCACACCCTGTTTGGGTCATGCTTTTCAGCCCAAACAGATTACGTTTCTGCAGATGTGGATAGGAGCAAGAGTCCATATACAGGTACTTTACTGTTGCAGAGGAGTAGGAGGGCATGGGACCCAACCTAGTCTCGCGATGCCCCTGCCAGCTATTTTTCTTTGTTTTGATGTACTCTGTATTTTGATGCACTGTATTTATGTATACAATGTTCTGACTATTTTATATAAAAGTGACATATTGCATCATATCTATATATCTACTACAGTTGGTTATTTCGGTTGTGTATGATTATTCACTTCCATTTTTGTATGTGTTATTTTGTATTATACTATTCTACACTTTGACAAATGAGGGCATAGTTTCCCCACTATCATACTTGGGCCCTCGCTGCTAGTCAGCAGCCTGAGGCGTTTGGGGAAATGAGCTTGAGGTCACGTGGCGAATCGGGTTCGGGGCACCCGTTGAGTGAAACCTGGAACTGGGACGTTACATGTTCCCCACAATCACAAAACATTCATCCTATTTGAACAAATGAAAAAATTGTCTTCATAAAATATTCAAGAGGAGTACAAATGAAAAAATTGGATTATATATAAATATAATAATACAATAACTTCTGAAAACTAAAAATATTTTATAATAAATTTATTATTTCATCATAGAAGAACCCAGTGAATATTTAGTATGTTTTCTCACCATTTTATCATGGTATATCCCATGAAAGATAATGAGTTTCCTAATCATGTTATCAACATCAAAATTATCACTTCAAAGAAAAAACTTTGTTTCCCTTGATCATACCTTCTGTAATTAATATGTAATTTCAAAATATTTCCTCTTAGATTGAAAATTATGTTAAATGATCACATGGAACATTTCTAGTGGGAAATATCCTCAACACATTGAAAAAAAATATTTAAAACAAACTCATTTTAATGAAATTTTTATTAAAAATAACCATGTAAACTTATAATGGATTATTATAAATTTATTTAAACATTTATTAAGGGAAAATTTTTCCTGTCATTGAAATATAATTTTTAAAACATAAAACATTTAAAAAAAATTTATTTATAAATATCTATGATAACATATATAGGATGCAAACAAATATTCAAAAAATGTAACTAGTAAAATTTCCATTAAAAAATGAATATTTATTTAAAAAAAATTAATAATAATTTTATTTAAAAATAACATCACAATCAAACAATATAACTATTAATAATTATTTAAAATATTTATTGAGTAAGAAAATCGTTTCATTTTATGAATCCAATTTCGAAACAAAATCTTCATAATTTTTTTGAATAAATTTACTAGAAAATAAATTTCGAATAATATAATAGAAACTATAGAACATGTATTTGGTTATGATGGAATAATTTAATGATCATGGCGTATATTATTAAATATTGAATCCTTTCACATTTTTGGTAAAACCGAAATAAGATTTGTTCATTGAAATCATCATGATGATTTATTTCAACAAATTTTTTTAAAGTCAAACATTTTTTAAAAATATATATATAATAACTCATTTTGATAATGTGAAAAAATTGAATAATTTTAGAAAACATGGATATGATAGAAAAAGGATTTTCACCTACGGAGAGAACTAAATTTAATTTACATTAAAAAACTATTTTGGAATAATGAGTTTACAAAGAGATTGAAATGAACGAAAACCATGATTTTTTATAAAATTTAATGAGGATAATAAAATTATTACATTTCAGAATATGTGGATCAAAATTTTTCATCAATGGAAGAATAAATCATAAAAACCACAATAAATGATGATCTTGTAATATAAATCAATCGGCAATTTGGTAAAAATGAATAAAAATCCCCAAGACAAAAAAAAATTAAATGAAAAATAAAATATAAATTAATGATATTATATGTAAAAGTGGATATATATACAAACCATACAATAAAATTAGTTCACAACATAACAAATATCACAAAGAAGTAAAATTGAGATGAAAATTATATACCACTTTTAATACATTTTAACTATAGCCCTCAAGAAGGGTACATCCTAAAATTAAAATTTAAATCCCCACTAATTGTCATTATATTTATTTTAAAATACCTTTATGGGAATAAAATTCAATATAAAAATGTAATATTTTCGGAATATCTAATGTGTCTTACATAAGTAAATATTGATAGACAAATCCCTTACAAAGAGTCATGAATTAATTCTTACATGTTTGAACATCCTATAAAATCACTATAATTTTATTATAATTCAAATAAAAAAATAATTATAAAATATTTCATACCATATATTCTGTTCTTATGACCTATTATTTCTTATTTATTAAAAATTTCTTGTTATTTCCATGTTTTATGCAATAAGTCCTTTGTATTTTCTATTGTTTTTATTTTTAAATTTTGGTGCTCAATAATTGAGAATGGTTATATGTTATTCATAATGTTAAACAAGATATAAATATCATATATATTGAATAAATTTATATTTTTAATAATCTATAAATTTTATATACAAAAAATGAAATACACTGTTTTCGGATACGCTATGTTATATGTACACAAAAACACTGATTCAATTTTAAAAAAATTGAAATAATGATTATGAAATAATATATTACCAATAAATAATGTTTATATGTCATCTATATAACATATTTTCATAAAAATGTCCATTTTATCATTCTATTTAGTCCATGAACAAATGATATCATTTCATGATGCTGTTGTCCAACATAGAGAAGAGAAACATTATCATATTCTCCTGGTGTAGTAATTAAGGGGGTAGAAACAATATAATAATTAAATAATTATTATAAAATAATATTTATATTTTATAAAAATTTAATTTATAATTATATCCATCTATTAGATGTGTTTATGGAAAACATATAACTTTGGTTCATGCGGTGGTAGTCCGCTATACCAAAAAAGGATAATTTCACATCTATTTTGAATGAAGTGGACACATATATAGGTTATTCAATTAAAAAACTATAATTATTGTGTGTATGAGATTATTATTTTATTATATCATCATAATATATTACTACATGATGTTTTAGGATGAAAATATAATAAAAAAAATCTTGTTTAAGAATTTACCTCTTCAAAATAATGATACTTTGGTCTATATGTGATGATTTACTATAAAGGATTCATAATAAAAATAAGGAATATATGATAAATGTATTGAAATATAGAATATATTATAAAATTTATTTTCCAAAATAAAATATTTTAGATGTTTGATGAGAAGAAGAGATGGGGTGGTCATTTTTAAGTGAGATGGTTGCATAATTATAATTTTTTAAAAGAAAATATGTACTCATATTTTTCATTTGAATAAATACTCTCAAAGCTGTATTATAAAAAAAAATAATATTTTATATGTCTTAAATATTTCCATCCAAAGGGAATATGAATAGATTCATGGACATTTCACCAATTATATATTTTGCCCACCACCAATAAACTCATTTCCACCTAATCAATGGAAATTTATTTCAACATCATTTACAATCCCTAATGATAAAAAAAATTTAGGCATATTATAAATTATAAACCATTGTAATTAATATTTTAGAATCTTATTTCCAAAATTCAATTCATATAAGTGGATAATTTTGTTTTTAAAATAACCCCCTAAAACAGAATAAATATTTTCAGAAAATAGAAAAGTTAAAAAAATATTAATTTTCCATATCAAAATTCCACATGAAATTGGTTATAATGAAATAAATTATATTTTTATATATTTTATTAATGTAAATAAATAAAAAAACCATATTAAATAATTTTATAATATTTTATGTTCATTAAATAATATGAAAATAAATAAAAAGACTAATATTTTTTAGTATACTTCGACAAATTAATCATTTCAAAAAATTCATAAAATATGAATCTATGATAATATTAAAATTATGATATAAAAATTAAGTATTAAATTTAAATAAACATTAAAAAATGGTAAAAAAAATTGTATTTAAATAAGTGATATAAATGTGAGAAATATGATTTTTAGAAAATAAATATTTCCAATCATAAATTGGGACATATTTGTTTCTCATTTATAAAAATCACATAATATGAATGATGAAAATTTTATTGAAAATATAATTTATAATAATTTCATCAAAATAATTCAATAATATTTATTTTTTAATTTTAATTTTTTAAATCCTATTTTCTGTCTTAAAATAAATATTCTTAAAAATAATTCCTTTATTTTCATGTATTTCTATTTTTATTACCTAATTAAAATCTATCCAAAGAATTAATTTTATAAATAAGTGTGAACGTTATATTTTGATAACTTTTTAATATTATTCATACTATCCATTGACACAAATTTGTAACAAATATCATGTTATAGAGTAATATTTTAAAAGTATGTTTTGTTTTATTTAAACACAATATTTCCTGTAAACCATTATAATGATTCTGTTTCATGTAACAAAAAATATAAATAAGATTTAAATAATTCAACAAATTCAAGAAATACTTTTGTTTTTACTCAAAAATTATTTCGATAGTATTAATTTAACTAAATCAACTTTTAGATAATATATATCATTTGAGAAACATTTATTTTACAGCCCAAGATAATTAGTTTCATCATTTTTTTCATTTCATGGATTACGAAGAATCTGAAAAAACCATAACACATAATGTCTCATATTTCACACATAAATGATCAATTCTAAAAAATTAAAGAAACATTTCATACCATTAAAATTATCTCGCTCCATTCACCATAATATTTCAACAATGCATTGACATATATCACATCTAATTCTACCAAAAAATCATATATGCACCCACCATATTACTTACCTTCGATTTTCACCACCATCACCAAATAATCCATAGTGGGTTTGATATAATCAAAATATATTCATGATAAGAATATAAGAAGACATAAAATCTTTTAAATATTTAATATTTACGAAAAACATTGATTGATTGATGGGACTAAATGAAATTTATTTATTACTGAACATTGATATTATCACTCAAATTTTAGAATTCCATTGGTGTCCAATTCATTATAAAAATAAATATTATGATGAAACAATATCTTGGGTGAGATAAAAAAACATAATTAGGATTCAAAAATCATATTAGCATCATTCAAAATAAGCACCCAAATAACATTGAATTTTATCAAATTCAACAAAATATAATAATATACTCAGTAGTGTAACTGAAAGGTGTAATTAAACATGAATACATGACTTCTAATTAAATTTTAGTAATTTCAAAAGAATATATTATTATGATCACCACAAAAATCCACTCAAAGATCGAAAAAATCAATCAATACACACACATGGAGACAAAGAAGCAGAGAAAGAAGACCCCCTACTAAAATTAACGCATCCCAAATCATTGTACTAGTATGAGAGAACATGAAGAAACCAAAAAATAACCAAAACATGATAAATCACCTCGATCAACCCCAAATTTTGTTTCCCATTCATTATTCCACCATAATAGTATGCAAACCATCCATTTAAACAACAAAAACCACTATATAAAACATAACATTGATGAATGTAAGTATAAAGAAGGATAAAACACACATATAATCACTAGTGATTGATATAAATAAATTGGGGCTCCAAGGCCATTTGGTGTGGGTGAAAGTTCTCATAAATCACCTAGGTAGAATAATATAATCAAAAAAATATTGATAATTATAGATATTGAGTTGTTTTAAAATTTATAGTAAAACTATAAATTAGAAGAACATGATGCTCCACCAGTCACAATGGTGAAAGGGTGATGATATATTAAAATTATATTATATACTAGAGAGGCCCATGTCGGGAAAGGGATGGTCATTAACACATCTATGAAACAAGATTAGTGTAATGAATCTGTCTTTTGGATTGATAATTATTTCTAAAAAATTTGTGATATATAATTTAGTACCCAAAAAAATTTCTTTCATTAATTATGATGCTGGTATAAATGGAAATATGACCTTCAAGTTTCTACTGTTATATGAATATTTTTAAATTATGACTTTTTGTCAATATGACCATTGGAAACTATATTCTTGATAATTATTTTGATGTTATAATTACTATTTACAATTACAAATGAAAACATATAATTAATTCAGAGTTGAGAAATGATATAGTCTACCACTAGAGTCATGCTGCATGAATCCCATATTCCAGATATTGGGAGGGAGGTGATATCACTAGGCGTTGTTCTTATCTAAGCACCAGCTAAGCACCAACAAGTTAATCATGAATGAAATCACTTATAGAAGAAGTTAAAGTTGGTGGAAATTACCCCTCAAACATTGTTAGGTGAGCCTCCCTATAAATCGATCACCATTGAACACATTACACGTATGTAATTTGATTGTGTTTTATGGATTTATGTTTCAATGTCTTATTTAATTAATGTATAATCCCTTTGTTTATATTAAATTTATGTTCCATCAATTCCATTTTAAGCTATGACATTCTTTAAAATAAGGTGAATGTGATGAATTGAATTTTTAAAAAAATTACACCATTTAGAAAATAAATTTTCACAATATTAATCTATTTTATTATGAATAATGTTTATTTTAATTTAATTTTTTTAGAAAAACACTCCTTTTTAAATAAAAATGAGAAATTTTGTTTCTTGTGTCATAAATTTCACGATCCAATTTCTATCTCATATTATTTTAAATAAAAATAATATTTTAATTATATAGAGAAATTTTCATATTTAGATAATTAATATGATAAAATAAATATATTTTTAAATCATCTTGTATAAATTATATTAATTTGTATTTATTAATTTTTTTTAAATTTTTTTTGGTGAATAGTTATAATAAAATTTGATTTTTTCAGTATGTTTAATGAAATCATAATTATATCATATTGATGTTATAATTAGAGAACCATAATATAAGACTCAAATTATGTAATATTAATAATATAATGTACAATAATATATTTTATTTAATTTTGAAATATATAATTTACTATAAAATTTATAAAATGGAATCATTAACATAAGAAATTTTTTTATAAACAAATTATGTTTCCATTCCATAATAATTAATATAGAATAATGTTATATAGATTTGGGAATAAGTTACATAAAATATAATTCAATTTCCCGATACCATGTGAAATCTCGTGTTTTCTCAATTAACGCTATATAGGTTTCCAAAGCCTTTATTTGGAAATAAAAAAACTCCCCCTCTATTACTTCAAATACCCAACCATTTCTCTATCTAATTTCATTCCAAAATAATCTATTATTAATATATTATAAAATTTTCATTAGAAGTCCTACCAAGGTTTCCACAATCCCCCTTGGTCATAATCTTCTAGTTTTAGGAGATACTCTTCATGGTAAGGGAATTCTCAATTTCTCATTTTCATTCAAGTTCCCTATTTATATGGTATGTCTATCAATTTTCCAATATAAGTTCTTTTACCCATTTTATTATATCAATTTATAGTAATAATTTTTTTTTATTAATGGTATAACCTTTCCCCTTTTATTTTAAATATTTTCTAGGACCATGTTTGACATTATTATACTACCAAATGATCATTTTGAAATTTCTCACTTTTTCTTAAGAAAATTATCTTTCTATTTTCTTCATGTGAATACCCAAGCAACTATATATTCCAGTATTATTCAACAAGATTTAAAAATTGTATATTTGAGTCATGCATTAATATTTAATAGATCCCATTTCCCTATCCATGTTTTTAAAAATTCAGAATGATAGTTTCTTTAAGAACTTCTTCAAATGGTAATGATTCTGCCATGAAACCCATTTAGTTTAATTTCTATGGGTTATTTCTAATTTCATTATTATGATATATGTGTAACCCATTAATTATGAAATATAATTGGTTCACCCTAATACATATATAATTCATCGGGTAAATAATTTAATCTCTATAGATGACAAGTTTTACGATACCCGAGTGAATAACCATGGAAATTTATAGCATACCTTGGGGAAAATCATGGTGATATTCTTATGAATGACTCAATTAACTATTTTATACATATTATCATGTAATTACTCATGTTATTAATACTATGTTATTTCTCTTCTTTATTTTCCCATTCCTTTTATCTCATGTTTTTATTGATATTTCTAAATATCACATTTAAATTATTTCTATATCGTTCCCTTACTAGGAATTATGATGACCCTTTCTATTGATGTATGTACCATGGTTATGAGATATAATAAATATACATAAGATGAATTATGATGAATCATTTATAGTGGATTAGTGGAATTCTTTTCTTTTCATGTATTGTATACATTATTTTCAATAAAATAAAACAGTAAAGATCCCCTTTTTATACAATCTAATGTAATAAAAAGGTGGTATTCCATTGTTTACATCAATTGATAGTTTGTATATTTGTGGAAATTTAGATTTTATTGTAGTAAGAGGAACCTTATGGACATTTTTATCATACTTTATTTTTTTATAAAATATTATGTAACTCGTTTCAATGAAAAAAAAGGTGTTTATATGAACAAGTCAACGTTGTGCCAGAAACAATTAACATAGGCAACAAAACTCTAACACGGTGCCTCAGGCCTATCCCATTGTAACCTTGTACATAAAAAGTGTTGAAAATGTACACATAGTTGACACTCCGAGAGGATATTTTTTGTTAAAAATAATCATTTTAAGAACCCTTATAATGGTTATATACAAAATGTAATAATTCTTAATGAATAACATATTTAATCTTGATGTTTTGAGATAATAAAATTCCTTTAGAGTTATAAGATTATTAAATGATACACATTTCTCACTATTGTTATCTGGTTGTAGAAAATTGATAGGAATTGGGGGAACCATGTAAATAGTGAATGCAATGGACGAGGTGCTGATGTCCTTTTGATTATAAGTGGAATACAATACATAATGAATATGATTATTCAAATAACTATATTTATGAGGAATAACTTAAATAAAAATTATATTCCATGTTGACCTTGAATGTAAGAACATTATGTATAGCCCTTTATGGGTCAAAAACCACCGTCTTCTGGTGGATTCGAAGACCCCATGATTTATAAAAAATTTATAAGATATGTAGAAATTTTTTTTCTATACTATGTTGATTAGAGAAAGAAAAAGTCACCCTAGATGTGTGATTCTTAGAGGGATAATATTATAAGTGGTGAACACAAGATAAAGACACAAATCCAAGAGGGAATAATAAAGATATAAGGTGGGATGATTTCAGAGGACCATTTTTTAAAAAATATTTCTCCCCCTCGAAGACAACAAGAGTGTAGATGGAATTCCTTGAACAGATGAAAAATAAGTATGAATCTGAGGGAATCTATGAGGTGAAATTTACCAGGAATTCTTGTTATACCTCTAGATTTTTAATAGATCCAAATGGAATGTTTTATATATTCATATGTAGACTACGAACACATCTATAAGAATCTACCCAATTGAGGTTATTATGATTATGAGAGATTGTGTGATGTGATATGATGGTTGAACTAGAGTTCAGAGAGACACATTGTTCCCATAGATAAAATAAAAAAGAGATCAATGGAGCCATGAATAGGGAATTACTTTGAACACAGAAAACAAATTTCAACTTACTAAAAGAAAAAAATGGGGGAAGAAGGTTTCATGGAATAGATTTTTCAGGACTGTGAAATTTTACAAGTGTGAAAGAGAGTCATGAAATTATGAATGAATGGGAATAATAGCCCCATATATATTGTCACCTATGATAACCTTGATCGCATAGGATAAGTGGCCAATCATCTTACACGTCCACCAAATCAAATTCAATCTCATGATCCTTTAAACATATCACTATTTACGTAGTAATACCTCAACCATCACATATACATAAACTAATGGTGGTACGAATGGATCATGACCTTTATTTTGAGGAGATGTTGATATAGATCATAGACTATAGAGATAAGGATCTATGCAATAAAGCTACCGTCATGATAAAATAATAACAATGAAGGAATAAAAAATATGAAGAAGAGATATCGGGACATATGAAAAAATGTGGAAAAATTATTCACACGGTTTCAAAATTGAGAGAACTAGTTGAAATTTTAGTTATGAAATTATCGTAGGGTATAAAAATGTTAGGACTCCAATTTTTTAATGATAATTGAATCTTGAAAATGTGTGTTATATTATTTTTAACTCAAAAAAATTTATCACTTTTATAATGATGTGAGACTAAATTTAAATGTGACCTTATGTATTCAACTATTATACTTCCATTTGTCAATTATGACTGTTTTTCAATATGACTATTGAATAAAAAACACTATTGAAAAAAAAATTTAATAGTATAATTACTATTTATATTTAGAAATCACCAAGGATAATTAATTTAGAAATAAGAAAATATGGCATCAACTGTTAGGGTTATATTGTAAAATACCATTTACATATCATGGGTAGGAGGTAGAATCACTAGGCATTTTTCTTGACTATGCCTATGCCAATCTTAAACATGTGTGGCTTGAATGATATCTCTAATAAGAGAAGTTCATGTTAGTGAAAATCACCACTTGGGAAATTTCAGTTGAGCTACCCCATGAATCTATCACCAATGCACACCTTAAGCATAGGTCATATGTAGAAGTTATATAGTATTATGTCTCAAGGACTTAGTTACATAACGCATAATCTCTTTGTATAAATAAAATATTCATTCCATCATTTTCTTTTTGAGATTAGTTTTTCTTAAAAATATGAGGAATGTGATAAGATCTGTTTTTGAAACAAAATTATTCATTTACAGGATGATCTAATTATTATTATAAACAAATGAATTATTAATAATGTTTATTTTAACGATGTAGTATTATAAAAACACGCTTCATTAAATATAAATTTAAAAATAATTTTATTTTTTCATGTGTTATGAATTTCACTATGAAATTTCTGTCTAATAAAATTTTAAATAATAAGGATTTCTAAATTTTAAAATGAAAATTATATTTTTTTTAAGAATTAATATGATAATAAAAAATATAATATTTTAAAGTAGAGTGTCTAAATATGTTTTACTGTAAATAGTATGATAATTTTATAAAATATATTATTTTCTATTGAATAGTAAAAATACAGTTTGGATATTTGGTAATTTTAAGGAAATCATAATAATAAGATATTTCATTAATAATTATATAAACATATTCATGAGGGAGTTTTTTTAATATCTAGTATTTTTATATATATTTTAATCAATTTCCAAAAGTATAATATACTATCAAAATTTTAAAATGGAAACTCTAACTTCAGAATATTAAATTTTGTAGAAACATTATTCATCCTCTCCAAAATAAGTAATATAAAAATAAAGTCATCCATTTTTGTATTATATTTAATATAACATCATCCATTTGTCCAACAGATTTCTGGTTCGTGAGGTATGTCTATTGCAAGAATTAATAATAATTTATTATTATTAAAAAAAAGTGTTTCGGGTCACCTGCCATTGGGCGCAAAACCTAAAAACCCAGAAACCCATTTCAAAAAGTCTGACTCTATGTGATGAACCAATGGCCATAGATGGTGCATCGAAAAAATGCACCATTTAAATGATACACGCATTTAAATATTTGGGGCCCAACTAGACCGGTCAATCCCGGCCAGCCAGGTGGAGACCGCGGCCCGCGACCTAGCTCGCTACATCCCAATGGTCGCAACCCTTTCCAACACCACTCGACCCAAGTGTCTAGTTTCCACATGGCCAGTCTCTATTTTCAATCCTCAACAACATAAAATGTGGGATGTGATTCTTGTCCAAAGCTCCCCCTCCCCCAGTTGCTGAACTCGGAGTTCACCTTGACCATCACAGGGCGAGGCCGTCGCTCCCGCCGGCTGAGCGCACTACCGTGTTATAGGCTGCCTATGCCATGGCTATCTGGGCTCCCCAATACTATTTTGGATGGCCCTCCGCACCTCCACGCATCCACCACTACCTAATGCGTAGTGCTGAAGCCCCGACTATCATCCACACCAGCAACCCGAGCTAGCTGAACCAGCTACACCCGACACCGCAGCCGACGTCCTCACTGGCCAAACATAATGTTGCCTCTCTTCCTAATGCAAAAACCCCTCCAGAATCCTCTCATCCACCGATTTCCACACACCGGTCCACTGTGCTCTGCCTCGGCATACCACACTGCGACGAACGCCCACGACCAACACCACAGTCCAGCCGAGTGCTACCTTCTGCTACTACAACCTCCGGATGGCTCCACCGTTGTTCCACCTTGATCCCAGAAAATGCCCTTACTGATGCCAGGAATTCTTTTAGCTACCACAACCACTCTAGTGACCAGATTTCAAATCCTCAGGTGGATTGGGAATCCTCAGTGTGAGGCCTTCATATTGCCTACCCCCAATCGACGATCTATCCTGGATTCGACGTGTCTAGAATTTTGGAAGAAGAACAACCAATAACAACAAACAAAAAATGGAATCAGAAACTGGACATGTATGTTCATCCATCATCATAATTCTAAAAGTATATAATTTAAACAATGGATTTGACGAAAACTCATGAAATTGACGAAGGACTGAAAAAAAAAATAGATAGCCTACCTCGACCCGGCTATTCATCGTTGGTGATGCACCCACTGCTATCCCACATTGATCCACTGGAGTTGTCTCCTCAATTTATAGAAGAATGGGGACGAACTCTGAATAACACCCAAGAACATTCACGATAGGGAGGCGAACATTATGGAAAATGGGTTTTCCCCTTACTTCATACACTTAAGTGAAATATATATAAACTCACTGAAACTCTATTGATGGTCACAGATTCAAAAACCTATGTGCCCACTTATTTTATATCATTCCTAGGCAAAAAACCCATTTCAATCTCAACAGAAGTCTCAAATTTCCATTCTGAGACTTCATTCAGACGTTCAATGAAAAGAACACCAGTGATCAAAATCTCTAAGTCTTTATTTCAAAAAGTCAATTATTATCCTTGGTGACTCCTCTCACTACAGGCTCGTGCCCAAAACATTTACACCCCACCTAATGTAAAAGGCATGCTTTGGACACAACTGTGCCCTCAAATTTCTAATCTGGGATACCATTTAAGAGATAACTTGTTCTCGCCTACTGCATAGTATAAAACTATTTAATATTCTTATAAAATTAATTCTGGGGACATCGTGCCTCAAAATCGCATGTCGTCTTTGTTCATAGCATTGGAATTATTCATTGGAATTTTCCAATGTCTGAAAAGACAAAAACCCGAGTCACTAAATCCTCCCCAACTTAAAACATATCATCCATGAAAAGTCGTAAGCATAAGGAATGAAACTATACTCTCAACATGATCTCATGTACGAGTGAGTTCGCCGCCACACACCCATGCCCAAACGCATAAGTCAATGGGACTCGTCCACCACACCTCAACGTCATCCACTTCAGTCAACACTGACCTTCTCGCACATTTTTAATTGCATCCCAATACGGCATCTCGGTGGGGGAATGATACATACTCCTCCTGTATTTGAAGCACACCTAACAACACCCACACAAGTTATTACCAATGCCCAGATCAAAAATCGAGTAAGAAATAGAAAGGAATGAGTACCACTAAGTAGTATCTATTAAAACTACAACCGAATGTAGAAAGGAAGCAAGGTTTACCTCTATCCATCTGAAAAACCTCTATTTTAACAACCATCAAGGCTTGTAGTTGTCCTTTCCCTTTCCCTCCAAATCCTTGAGCTCATCATGGACCACATGGGGGTGGTGGTGGTGGAATCTCGTACCGCCTACCAACTCCCACTTCTGCACCAGCTATGTCCCCATGTATGCCACCCTACAGACCTCCAAAATCAATACATTGCGGCTGGAAAGGTGGATTGTCGACCAGCTCCCTCTCAGCAACACGACGAGCGAAACAATCTCTAGAAATATGTCCCCAAACATTGCAATCGTAACACAACCTCTCCTAAGGCTGACCAAAACTGGCCTATGAGCCATGTGATCCTTGAGCCTCAGATACACCATCCTGGGGTCACCTCCTGATACGTCAGCAATCTCCTGACCCTTTCATGTGATACTGGATACCAGTTGCTGATGTCATAGCTTCCATGCACCCAACACAGACCGTCTAAATCTCCTCTACTAGAATTCTCTACCCAACCAAGGCTCACTTTAATACTTAATCATAGGTGGGTAGGAAAAAGGAAACCACATCTTCCGAGATGTACCTATGTAGCCCCTGGTCGAAGGTCGGAGCCCTAAAGAATGGGCCTCGAACAATTTATAGGGAGAAGTGCGACAGGTCTGTCAACCTCACTATGTACTCCGACACAGTCATGCCCTCTTGTTGATGTTAGAGTAGCTCTTGAATCCGCACTGAGCTCACCATCACTGGATAGAGCACTTATTGGTAGAGTTTCTCAAACTCTATCCATATTAGCATCTATTCATTGTGGGATTGCATCATCAAACTCCATCATTTCCTAAATAAACCATCCAAAAGGCTCGCCGATTAAGCCACCATCTGATCTGGAGGTGTCCTCCCCAGTCAGAAAACTCTAGTGACTGCTTCAAGCTATTCATCATCTACTTGAGGGTCTGGATCAACCTAGAACCATAGAGGTCGTAGCCTCTGAATCTCGTGCAGCGCACTCAGCCTACACACAACCTTGTCCTACACTACCTTCACAACCAACTACTCGAATGGTGGTTGCCCAACTGGTGGACCACCTGGGGGTCAAGTCTCTGAACATGCACCATTGTCCACAACCTCTACATGGAGTGGATCATCCCCACAAACCTATTGCGGAACCTTTACTGGTTGTCATTATTGAGTCATCCTGAAATTCAATCATGACATGCCATAGTCAACGAGTATATATGGGGAGCTAACTCAAGGAGAGAAATGAAAACCCAAAAACCCATTCTTATATGATGCATGTACCAATATATCCCTACGACTAGTATCCAAATGTCCCAAGTCAAAAGGCAGGTTATCAGGGTCCATGTGAATGGATACGTCGACTCAAATCTGGTAAAAACCCTGGTCAGTCTAGCTCACTAATTTCCACTTCCTCTGGGTCCTCTTGGAACTCCGTCGAAAGGCATGTGGTATTAAAAACACAAAAACATGTGTTGGAAAATCCCATGCAAGGGTGAGTATATAAAATACTTAGTAGGAACCCCAATAACCCCAAAATAAATGGGAGAAACTGAAAGTCAATAGTCCTCTAATCCTAACCAGAGGGAACCCAAACTACATAGAAACACCATCTTGAGAACATCATCTTCTAACATGACTTCTCAGCCCCACTCAGCTGTATGCCCACAAATACACCGTGAAAATATGCTTAGTTATATGCCCATAAATATACTATGAACAAACAAATATACTCATTTCACACACCAAACCTCATGACTTGTGAGAGGTACACAACAAGGAGAACACACACTATGAGCTCAGTCATCCTATATGACACTATTCTGAGAGATATACGATCATCAGATACCGCCGCTGAGAACAGCATGCTAAAATAGCAAAAAAACCAAACTCCTCGTATAGGGGATCAATCCTATTTTCTACTAGGGGGATAGAAGAAACATGTCTGGTGACACATAGTTCTCACAGATAGGGGATCACACCTTGGAACTACTGGGGGATACGACAACATGATATGGTGCTCCATGTATCACATCACTTAGATTGAGGATTATCTCCTATGCGAAGAGGTTCCTAGCGATGCCGAAAACCTCATCTGGTTTAACTCATGGTGTTTGGGATCAAACCGATGATGCACTTACCCTAACAAAACCACACGATGTGTAGGGGATCATTTTAGCAATGATTATGCAACCCGACTTAATGGCCCACTGCATAGGGTATCATATTTTCGATGATACCTCAAACCCTACAGAGTTAACCCTCTAGATAGGGGATCTCTGCCAGTGGATAAGCGGTCATAATGATACCAAGAACCTGATCTAGGGATTCAAAGTACGATGATCCTTCTTCTAACCCACTTAAGGGATGCCACAAATCTGACAAAATTTCCTCCTATCGAGGGGATCACATACCTATAATGAGGTAGTAATGCCACACGAACCCTCATAGGAACAAACCAAAGGATTACACTCATCCAATACTAGTCCAAACATTTCTAACCTCAACAAACCACATCATCACCAAATTTCACACCTCCTAGGCCTATACGAATTAAACCATCATGTTCTACATGAAAAAACACTCACATTAGGCTATTCATTTTCCCCAAACGGACTTATGAAGCATTAGTATCAGAAATACAGCATAATCTTGGAAGCCACCTCGTGGGGCCCACGCCTCAACACCAAATTTTTGTGTGAATATTTAACTATTTAAATCACCTTATAAAAATACATACAAATGAGTTCTCAAACACTCAAAATATATGATTGGTGAAAAAGAAACTTTTCATCATAAAACGTGAAAACTGGGCCCCATGGGGCCCACAACAAGTATTTAGGCCCAAAATTGAATGGAGCCAATAAAAATGTATACCCAAGAACTAAGATCACACTGCCTCAGACTGCGCCTCAAACAGACATCCAGTTTGTGAGGTATGTCAATTACATGTTTAATAATAATTTATTATCATTCAACTAATGTGTTTCGGTTCACCTACCTTCGGGCGTAGAACCGAAAAACCGAAAAAACCATTTCAAAAAGACCATATTGATGAGAAGAAACCTTGGCCTTAGATGGAGCATCGAATAGACGCACTGTTTAAATGATACGTCCCTTTAAATATAAAGGAACCCACTGGGCTAGTCCAACCTGGCCAGCCAGATCTAGACCGTCGGTCCTACTGGCCGCGACCCGTTCCAACGCCACCAGAATCGAGTGTATGGTTCATCCAAATAGTCTAGCTCTATAGACGGTCTCTATCAACAAGCCACACCAACAGGACCCACGATATGTGGGTCCAAGTCCGCAACTCCCCTCGAGG
Organism: Viscum album; assembly: GCA_963277665.1. Lineage (NCBI taxonomy): Eukaryota > Viridiplantae > Streptophyta > Magnoliopsida > Santalales > Viscaceae > Viscum > Viscum album. The sequence goes on along the minus strand of OY728163.1, from coordinate 1,700,542,508 downwards.
CGCAGGCCTCGGGGTTTCCCTCCGACTGCGACAGGCCGAGGTCGTCGCTCCCACCAGCCGACCACACAACCACGACCACAGCCACCCACACCACCGATTCATGGGCTATGCACACTACTTTTGGAATTCCCATCGCACCTCCTCACATCCGCCCCTACTTGATGAGATGTGCTGAAGCCCCGACCGTCATTGACACTGATAACCCAAGCTCACTGCACCAGCTAATCATGACGTCGTAGCTGCCGTCCTCACTGGCCACACCTAACACCACTTATACTTCTGATGCATGAACCCCTCTATAATCCGCACATCCTATAGTTACACACCGGTTTTCTGAGCTCTACCTCATCCTACCACACAATGAAGAATGTCCACGACTGACACTGCCATCCAGCCAAGTACCGCCAGCTGCCACTGAAACCTTCGGTCGGCTCCAACGCTATGCCACCTCGATCTCCACCCACAGCCCATGCCGTAGATGTGAATTCCGTCGGCCACCACAACCACTCCAGAGACCCAATTTCAAATTCGTAGGAGGATTGGGTTTCCTCGAGGTGAGTCCTTCACAGCGCCTACCCCTGAGGGACGATCCATCAAGGTTTTAGTGCATCCAAAATGTTGGATGAAGAACTCCCTAGAACTACAATCTATAACGGGGCACAGACATTGGCCGTGTTCATTCCTCCATCTTCTTAATTATAATATTATAGAATTTAAACAATGATTTTGAAGAAAACTCAACAAATTGAATGAGAAAAAAACAACTGAAATCTTACCTCGAACTGGTTTTTCGTCATTGGTGATGCACCCGCTGTGCCCCACTTTGATCTGACAGAGTTCACTCCTCAATCTGGTGAATACTGATGAAAAATATAGAATAATGTTAATGATCATTCAAGATAGATGGAGAGAGTGAAGGTAAAATGCGTTTTCCCCCTTACTTACAATACTTATGCGAAATTTATACAAACTCACTGAAACTCCACTGACGGTCATGGATTCCAAAACCTCCATGTCTGCTTATTTAATATCAAACCATGGAAAAACACCCCATTTATAAGTCAAATGAAGTCTCTGATTCCATTCCGAGACATCATTCTAATATTATTCTAAATGAACACTTGTGATAAAAATCACTAAATCTTTATTTCAAAAAGATGATTTTCCCCTGGGTGACTCCTCTCATAGCATGCCCAGGCCTGAAAATTTTACACCTCACCATAGGTAAATGGAACACTCCAGAAGCAGCCATGCCCTCAGATTTCTAATCTGAGCTACCGTTTAAGAGATAAATCATTCTCACATTGTGCATAGTATAAAAATAAATAATATTTTTATAAAATTAATTCCAGGGACACTTGTCCTCAAAACCACACGCCGTCTTCATGACTAGCTCTGGAATAATTCATAGGAATATTCCAAATTCTGACAGGGCCAAAACCCGATTTACTACATATATGGAGAAATATGCACTACTTAATGTTAATTCACCATTTAATACTGATATAATATTTTCAATTATAAAATAAATTTATACAATATGCCCATGCCTATTCATAGAATGATTGAATTTATATTTTGATTTAATTATTATATAATCCATATTAATGGAGATAGTAATATGAATTTTTACTAATTGTTTAATCATCAGGTTATCACAGTTCTCATTCAAAAAAAATAAAATGTAAAATCCCCATATATAGAATAGAGGATAGTTGATCCCTAATTACCATGATTCAACTAATCTAGTTTGGTTTCTTAATAATTCCATTAATATTTTTTAATTGATGCTTTAATGAATTATCATCAATAATATGCCCAATATTATCGCATTGATTTTCATAATTTCCAAACACCCTAAACATTAATCAATGCAGAGTGGGTCATGTATTAATTTTGTTCATAATCTATTATATTTGATTTTATATAACATTTTTATCATATATACATTTAATATGATTATGTCCCATATTTACACTTTTAAATATATTTCAACTTTTATTAAATGAATTACCTTCGGGATTCTTCTACACATTTTGGGAATGCATATGAATGGAATTTCATTCCACCATGTTGTTAATTAAATAATTCACATAACTGTATCGTACCATTCTTATAAATTACATGGTATGGGAGGGAATATCTAATACCTAATTATAAATTTATTATACACCGAATGACTTTATCATAGATACAAAAGACTCTTATTGGAAATTCATTTTCAAAAACTGTGTCTTATGCACCAAAATATTGATCATTTATTTTTTCATGACTGATGAAGAAACATGAATATTTCCATGAATTTCATGAAAAATTATCTTGGAAGTTACTTATAGACTCACCATCCACATTTTTGAGCCCTAAAAATTCATCATGCATCCCTGTTTGTGTAATATAAGAGAGTTATATATTAAAATATCCAATAAAATTCATCACATTATATATTTAAATTACATACTCTAAAATCATATTCATAATAATGTCCCACCTGAGATCTATTTCCCCTTCCAAATGATATAAACCCAACTTGTGTTTTAAATTCTCTAAATTTTAGAGAATAAAAAGTAACTTATTTGTAGGACTGTTCTATTTCTTAGGGACCAGAAAATTGGTTGAATCACTATAAGAGTGTGGTTGTTTCTTCACAAATGAATCAAAAGTTCATTGATCCCTACATTTCAAAATTTTAAGATAATCATGATTCAAATACATTGAATAATTAGTGATCACGACATCAATGTCCTGGATTCTACATCTCAGAACATTAGGATTCTCATGTGTTATATCATTTCACTATCCATTTCATTCAACTTTAATGTGGTTCTGTTAGGTTCAATACATTAACTATAATAATAAGTAATTATGTTATAAATAAAAATCAAAGTGAAAAATCAAATAATTCGTAAAATTTATTTATAGGATATCTAAATCATGAAACACTATTTTCAATCTATGAACCATTAGACTGATTATAGGTAATTCATGTCTGTCATTTAATATTTTATTATGGTGTATATAGTGTTCTTTAGAATCTAAATATTATCCCCAATGAGTGTAAAAATTGATGTAAAGTTAGATCATTTTTACTAACAAGGTATTGATCATGTCCAAATCAATGATCTCTTATTAGAGTTATTAACCATTGATACTACTTTTCTAGAGTCACATTATCTATTAGTATCCAAAAAATGATATAATTTCATGGAAACCACATACACTATCTATCACCAAAATTATGGGACATTCTAATATACATTAAAAATCTATTAGAATTATCCTTTTACATATATCAATATAAATATATGAAAATATATCTATGGATCTCACAGAAATCTTTGGATCTAAATTCCATATGTTTAACAAAAAATATCCTTTGATACCAAATATAATGGAACCCATTTATCATTCATAAATATCACATATTTTTTATGAATATTAAATATATTTGATACACACACTCTCAAAGGCCATAACATTTTTTGTATTTATATACTAGAGGCACAATATTCATATTTCATGAAGGATCATAAAAATACATCTTCAATAAATTCTCACAAAGTAGTTCTCCAATTCATACCCGTCCCAATAATATTATCATAACACATCGATGGAAAAATAAAAAATGGAGAGAGTAGATTCTTAGAAAGCATAAACACATTAGATATCAATCTACAATCATATTAAAGCATAATATAAGCATAAGGGTATGGTATCAGCAACATAACATACAAAGATCATAATCAACCTATGTTAGATTACAACCATGACTAGTTGCAAAAAATATTGTCATTTCAAAAATGGCATATAAGATTGGGAAATGCTTATAAGTCAATCATGAACCTTAAAATCATGCATAAATGTTTGGAACTGTCATAAATATATAAAACTTCTTATTAGGCAAATTTTTACTTTTGATGACCATCAAAATATTGTATTAGGATATACAACATTTTTATATTGTGGTTTTGGATGTACTTGTTTCACATTGTAGATGAATACTATAAATGGGTTTCCCTTTGTTAACTCATGTGATAAAACTATTTTCACAATTTATTATAAGGATATATATTTCCCACATTTATTATAATGAAATCCATTTTTATTTGTTCAAAAGTATCAAAACACAAATATTATATCGTTACATTCTAACCATTGTAATTAAAAAAATTTCATTGACATTTTATATTTTTTCAAAAGTATACCCCATGAAAAATAAGTGGGATTCATAAAAATTTCATGAAGACAACTAATAACCATCAATAGAAATAATAAATATGGAATAACTCAATGTTTTATAATGAATAGAACAATTGACATGAAATAATGTCATCATGGATATTTTTTTTTGATAGATAACTTCTAACATTTAGTTACGAAAATATCATTTACAATTTTAAAAACAATTTTAGTTAATTTAAAAAATTTCTAACTCATTTTCGTTGAAATTAAACTATAAAAAATAAAAAATAATCTAAAAAAATTATTACTATATTTCTTTAGGAAGACAACAATTTTATTTGTAAAATAATAAAAATAAAAAAATATGTTGGAAATCCATTTCATTAGAAATTAAAATTGATACTTATCAATAATGAATTAAAAATATGAGTTTTTTTTTATTTTGGAAAATACCTATCATGTTATATATATTTTAAAAATGATTTATTTTCACATATTTTTTATAATACAAATTAGATTTTATTTGTAATACAAAATTAATAATATGTATAAATTATTTATTAAGAGTAAAAAAATAGAAAAAAAATATTCTTTAATAAATAATTTTATGTGTTAAAAAAATGAATAGTTTTTAAAATCATGAATTTACATGAAAATTCATTTTAATCGAATAGAGATATAATATTGGTATTCATTAAAAAACCCATTTGAACTCAAGAGGAAATAAGAAAAGGAAAATGAAGGGAAAACATTTTTTCTCCTAACATAACTACATGAAAAATATTTACATTGGTTTCTTGATATATGTATCACAAAATTTCATCATCAAATGTTTTAACATAATAAATTCCAATAAAATGTTATATTATATAATAAAACCCTAACCACTATGGTAATATTTAATAATAATCCCTATAAAATAAGAGACGTAAAAGAAAAATATAGAATATTAAGAATATATTAATTTATATTATCAAAATTCAAGGGGTCTTTATATGCCCCTCATAATGGAATCTTGGATCACATTATAACATATGAATATAAAATAGAAATCAAGGGAAAAAAGATATTATTATGTTATCTTTTTAAATATAACCCCCCATTAAAGAGAATATGACACGTGTATCATAGAAAAATAAAAGTAAGACGAAAATCCCATACAATAAATATTTACATCATTTTCACTAGATGAAACCTCTTATATAACAAATATTAGTTTATTATACATAAATTACATAACCATAATTATATTTAATACCATATATTCTATTTTATTACCTTTTATGACCAATTTAGTAATAATTAATTGATAAAATTATACTTCATCCAATACATGCTTTATTTTACATGTATGTTTTGAAATTTCATTTTTGATCCTGTTACATTGATAATAGTAATATCAGATCAATAATTTTAACCATGAAAAAAATATTAAAAATATTTAATTTTTATGTATTTATTTTAAACCATAAATGTTATAGAACAAAAATGAAATACACCATTTATTTAGAAGATATGGCATACGTAAACATGAAAAGTATTTCACTTCACTAAATATATGATCTAAATGAAAAATAAATAAAATAATACGATTAAATAATAATTTTAATCTCATATATTTCCAAATTATTATTGAATTATAAAAAATTACATTCCATGTGATGCGTTATTTAAAAACAAATCACATCGCCTTGCAAGGTGGTAGTTTACCTTACCCACAAATTTTGTTATCACATATCAAAAATATTGTAAATGAAAATGGTATTTACGATATAACTATTAAATATGCATTTTTTAGTTAATAAAATAATATATATAAATTACATACATCATTTTAACCAACCATTATATGTGTTGATGGAAAATGAGTCACATCGGTTCGTAGGACAATAGTTCATCATAGTGACGAATGAAATAATAATATATGTTTTAGGGAAGAGGAGAAAGATGTAGGTCATTCCCATAGTATAATAACCTAACAATATAATGAAGAAGCTATTGTTTTTATATTATAATTTTTTAAGGAAATTATAATTTTTCAGATGAATAAATAAAAAATGCTCATTGAAGATTGTTACTTCTAATTCAGGAAACCACCATGGTTTTTCATGAAAAGCATTCATATGAAGAAATTTCAATCAAAATAAATATTATATGAATAGATAATTTACTTATGTAAGATATTTTTTTAGATACTGGACCATCGAAATGGTTTTTGAATTATTAAGTGAATAGGAGAGTGGGGGGCCCTTTTTATGTATGGAGAGACCATACATGTAAATATTGAAAGAAAAATGTTTACCCATTTTTTAGACAATTTAAATAAATTATAAATTTCCCATTTTAGATCTTAAAATATATAAGGTCTAAATATATCCCAAAAATTAGGAATTTTTCAAGGCCATTATACCCCCAGTATATTTTTGTTTAACCCCATGTAAACCAATTATCAACATAATAATGGTAATTTATTTTTACTGCATTTACAATTCATGACTATTAAAAAATAATGTGAAATTATTATAAAATATAAATTATTATAATTCATAATGTTATTATAAATTTTCTAAAATTATATTTATTGAAATGGGAATATTTTGTTTTAAATTAATCCCACAAACTTGATGAGAAGTTAGTTTTCCAAAGAGAATGTTTTCAAATGATAAATTCGGAATCGTGGAAAAATATATTATTATTTTCAGTCAAATAAAATAAATTAAATTAAATTAAATATAATTGAATTTATTTTACTTCGAAATGAAAAAAAAAATATATATATATTTTAAATTCTTTGAATGAAATACAATTTTTAATAAAAACCATAGTTTTGATATATTCAATGAAAAATATACATTTTAAAAATTTATTGAAAACAACTTAGATGATACTTTTTACATAAAAAATTAAAAAATGTTGTTTATTTTTTCAAATAAAATATATAAAAAATGAATATTTAATTTTCATATAGAAATGTCAAAAATATGACAAAACTATATTTTAGAAAAATATACTTATAAGAGTAAACTTTTATTTATTCTTAACTCTTTCATTGAATAAACATAAAAATAATTATATATTTTTATTGTGTATAAATAATATATATTTCTTTAAAATCATTCTCAAGATGTGAAGATATTTTTTAGGTAAAACATGTTTGTGCATAAAATAATAGAATTTTGTAAAAATATTTTATTGATTTTATTATTTTTCATATTTTAATTTTAATTTAATTTCTAAAAAAATAATTAATAATTAATAATTTATTATACAAAATATTTCCATAGTTTAGTTAATCCTATTCAGACCCTTTATTCCAACATCCATGTATTAATTATCTTATAAAATAGTTATATTTGAATACTATGTTTGGTTTCTTTTAAAATCGGTGTTTTATATAGGAAAAAAATTAGTTTTTCAATTTAAAAAATATTTAGAGGATTAAATTTAAATGGTAAAATGTATTTCCAAAAATTATATGGGGATACATGTATCTTAATCATGAAGGTCATTAACCAGGTTACCTCATTCTATATCACATGAACCTTATCACATATCACACACTCATTATTCTTGGTAATCATCAACACTATCTTGTCATCACTAGGTGAACTTCAATACCAATTGTCAACATTAGATAATATAAAACTCCGATAATTTTTATTGTCAGTACTTCTAAAATAAAATTGTGTATGAGGGGTAGTCATCCATCTAATTACCCCACTAACATTGATATAGGATAAATACTCAAAACTCAAAAAATTTTGGAGTTAGTAAGGTTATCTAAGTTGATTTCATTTCATAAAAACTAACATGGAAATAAATGATTAATAGATAGAAAACAACACCTAACATATGAGTTAACATCAACTACACAAGTGTACTCTACAACACTGCCACACCACCATTCAACATTCATTATAACTGCTAACACCACTAAATAAATCACATAACACAACTAATACACATAAACACAAAACTTCATATTTAAACACATATAATTCTATTTGTTAAAATTTAAAAATTTATACGCAAAAGTCAGTTCATAAGTGATAAATTTTCTAATTTGGGCCTCATTCATTAAATCCCATCCCAAAATTGTTCATTTACCACCCTTTAATATACATTTTCAAATTTTCAATTCATTCAATGGTTTATTTGGAATGTAACATAGCAACAACACATAATGGCTCACCCATCCCACATCAACCATCTAAAAAATTTAACATAATATTTATATATACAAGAAATTACTATCCCAATTATATAACCACAATAAAGACATAAAACATCATCAAATTTAACATATCATTCAAAAAATCATTATTTCATTAACCAATACAATTTACCACCAATACTATTGCTAAAATGTCCATAAAATTACAAAAAAATATCACATAACCGGAAAATATTCAAATAAATAACACTAAAAAGTTGTCACACATTGAGGATTCATCAATGTATCATTTTTTTAATCATTTAATGGTATTATTAATATTTCTTCATTAATTATCATGTCTATTATAACATAACATCCATATTTCTATGGGAGAAATACATTATACATTTATGTGTTGTTAACCATATATTCAAGGAGATATCAAATAACTAACACATTTACGGTCTTACATTCATATAAACTACATCATAAAAATGGTTATTAAAATCCATGATATTTAGTTCCTTTATCATGGATGAAAAATTTCATTATATGTATCCTCCAATGTAATAAAAAAATGTAAATACTCTCCATTAAATTAAATTATAGTTGAGTAAAATCAATTTTCCATCTTATAAAAACCATTTTATACACCCAATGGAAGAAAAATTCCAATAATCCCCCCACATTCACATAAAAAAGATAAAACTTGGATCTCGTAACTCAAACAATGATTTTTAAATCACAGTGTAAGGATGTGATAAAAGGAGGAAAGCTTACATAAAACAAACTGTATGGAATCACCTAATTTAACCTAGAACACTATAGTCATAGAAATATCCCTCTACAACAATAATTAAACCATATATGCCATAAAAATCATATTTATAGTGAATAATAGGGAATGATGAAAAGTTGAGATGAAGGAAACACACATATGACATTTGGACTTTGATCTATAGAATATGAAGGCAAGGCCTTACAAGTAGAGGGTGAATGGAATCCAAAACATTTCTAGGAGTGACCAAATAATCATGGAAAATTAATGGACAAACACTATGGAAAAAATTGTTAATAGCGACAGGGTATTTGCGACTGGAATAATTCCCGTCGCAAATATCTTTCGTAAAGAAATATTTGCGATGGGCAACTATTCCCGTCACAAATAACAGATTATTTGCGACGGGTTTTTTTATCCATCGCAAATAGTTTGGAGCGAAATGCGCGCCAAACCGCGGTAAGTTTATTTGTGAAGGGGATAGAACCCCGTCGCAAATAACCGGCGACGGTTAAAGACTATTTGTGATGGGACTGCAGTCCCATCGCAAATACCCAGCCAGAAAGAATTAGTTGCGAAGGTACCCGTCGCAAATAACCGTTTTAATGCCGCCCATAATTGAATGCGGTCAGGGTTATTTGCGACGGGGATAGAAGCCCGTCCAAATACCCTGGCGGCAGGGGCTTTTTGCGACGGGCCCTGTCGCAAATAACCGTTTTAATGCCGCCAATAATTAAATGCGGTCAGGGTTATTTGCGACGGGCCCCGTCGCAAATATTGTTATTTGCGACGGAAAACCCGTCGCAAAAAAGCATGTCGCAATTAATCCAACCTATAAATACTGATGCCAACCATTACAATTTCCCCACTCTCAACTCTCAATTGTTCCAATTTTTTTACTCTGAATCTTTTACGACTTTCAGTTGTAAATTTTTTTTTCGATTTCGAGGATTCAGTTGGTGGTGTTCTACAATTAATGCAACTCGACATTGACATCAAGTGTATTGTTTTTATCTGAATTTTAATTTAATATTTATTTTATTTATTATATTTATTTAGTTTAAATTTTTAGAAATTTTTTTTATTTCTAATTTGAAATAATTATGAACTATTAATAATTAATAGTAACTAGGGACAATTAAACACTAATTAATTTAAAATAGTTAGCTGTAATTACAATTAATTAGCAGTAATTATGAAAAATTAAAATTAATTAGGAATAATTACGAATAATTAGGAATAATTACCCATAATTAGGAATCATTACCAATAATTAGAAATAATTATTAATAATTTGGAATAATTACCAATAATTAGGAATAATTACCAGTAATTAGGAATAATTACCCATAATTAGGAATAATTAGTAATAATTAGGAATAATTACCAATAATTCGTAATAATTACCAATAATTAGGAATAATTATCAATAATTAGGAATAATTACCAATAATTAGTAATAATTACAAATAATTACCAATAATTTGTAATGATTACGAATAATTACCAATAATTACCGATAATAAGTAATAATTTCCAATAATTAGTAATAATTTCCAATAATTAGTAATAATTACCAATAATTGGTAATAAATACCAATAATTAGGAATAAATACCAATAATTAGGAATAATTACAAATAATTAGGAATAATTAGTAATAATTAGGAAAAATTACCAATAATTACCAATAATTACCAATAAATAGTTATAATTTGTAATAATTATCAATAATTAGTAATAATTACCAATAATTAGTAATAATTACCAATAATTAGTAATAATTACCAATAATTAGTAATAATTAGTAATAATTACCAATAATTACCAATAATTACTAATAATTAGTAATAATTACAAATAATTAGTAATAATTATCAATAATTAGTAATAATTACCAATAATTTGTAATAATTACCATTAATTACCATTAATTAGAAATAATTACCAATAATTACCAATAATTTGGAATAATTGGCAATAATTACCAATAATTACCAACAATTATCAGTAATTGCCAATAATTAGTTATAATTCGTAATGATAATATATAATTAGTAATAATTACCAATAATTACCAATAATTAATAATAATTTTAAATAATTAGTAATAATTACCAGTAATTAGTAATAAATATTAATAATTGGTAATAATTACCAATAATTAGTATAATTAGTAATAATTACCAATAATTACCAATAATTTGGAATAATTAGTAATAATTACCAATAATTACCAATAATTAGGAATAATTACCAATAATTAGGAATAATTACCCATAATTAGGAATAATTACCAATAATTAAGAATAATTACCAATAATTACCAATAATTAGTAATAATTGGTAATAATTATCACTAATTACCCATAATTAGTCATAATTAGTAATAATTAGTAATAATTACCAATAATTGGTAATAATTAGTAATAATTACCAATAATTATTCAAAATTAGAAATAATTACCAATAATTACAAATAATTAGTAATAATTACGAATAATTACCAATAATTAGTAATAATTAGTAATAATTACCAATAATTAGTAATAATTAGTAATAATTACCAATAATTAACAATAATTACCAATAATTAGTAATAATTATTAATAATTATCAATAATTAGTAATAATTACCAATATTTCCTAATAATTACCAACAATTAGTAATAATTTGTAATAATTACCAATAATTAATAATAAATACTAATAATTTGAAAGAATTGTCAATAATTAGTAATAATTACCAATAATTGGTAATAATTACCAATAATTAGTAATAATTAGAAATAATTACCAATAATTACCATTAATTAGAAATAATTACCAATAATTACCATTAATTAGTAATAATTACAAATAATTACCAATAATTACTAATAATTGGTAATATTTACCAATAATTACCAATAATTACCAGTAATTAGTAATAATTACCAAATACTAGTAATAATTACCAATAATTACTAATAATTACCAGTAATTACCAGTAATTATTAATATTTAGTAATAATTAGTAATAATTACCAATAATTAGTAATATTTACCAATAATTACCAATAATTACAAATAATTAATAATAATTAATAATAATTAGTAATAATTAGTAATAATTAGTAATAATTAGTAATAATTAGTAATAATTAGTAATAATTAGTAATAAGTAGTAATAATTAGTAATAATTAGTAATAATCCGTAATAATTACCAAAAATTAGTAATAATTAACAATAATTACCAATAACTAGTAATAATTAACAATAATTACCAATAAATAGTAATAATAACTAATAATTACCAATAATTAATAATAATTACTAATAATTAGTAATAATTCGAAATAATTACCAATAATTAGTAATAATTCGTAATAATTAGTAATAATTCACATTAATTACCAATAATTAGTAATAATTACCAATAATTACCAATAATTACCAATAATTAGTAATAATTTCCAATAATTACCTATAATTAGGAATAATTACCAACAATTAGGAATAATTATGAATAATTAGGAATAATTACCAACAATTAGGAATAATTAAAAATAATTAGGAATAATTACCAATAATTACCAATAATTACCATTAATTAGAAATAATTTCTAATAATTACCATTAATTAGTAATAATTACTAATAATTACCAATAATTACTAATAATTGGTAATAATTACCTATAATTACCAATAATTACCTGTAATTAGTAATAATTACCAAATATTCGTAATAATTACCAATAATTACTAATAATTACCAATAATTACAAGTAATTACCAATAATTATTAATAATTAGTAATAATTCGTAATAATTAGTAATAATTACCAATAATTAGTAATAATTACTAATAATTAACAATAATTACAAATAATTAATAATAAATAGCAATAATTAGTAATAATTAGTAATAATTAGTAATAATTAGTAATAATTAGAAATAATTAGTAATAATTCGTAATAATTAGTAATCATTATTAATAATTAGCAATAATTAACAAAAATTAGTAATAATTAACAATAATTACCAATAACTAGTAATAATTAACAATAATTACCAATAACTAGTAATAATTAATAATAATTACCAATAACTAGTAATAATAACTAATAATTACTAATAATTACCAATAATTACCAATAATTACCAATAATAACCAATAATTTGTAATAATTAGTAATAATTCGTAATAATTACCAATAATTAGTAACAATTCGTAATAATTAGTAATAATTCTTAATAATTACCAATAATTAGTAATAATTACCAATAATTGCCAATAATTATTAATAATTAGTAATAATAACCAATAATTATCAATAATTAGTATTAATTACCAATAATTAGGAATAATTACCAATAATTAGGAATAATTACCAATAATTAGATATAATTACCAATAATTAGAAATAATAACATTATTACATTATTAGTATATTTTATTATTAATATTAAAATAATATAATTTTCTATATTATATACAATTCCCCTTTCATCTGTGTGTTTTCTGTCTCCACAGGTAATATTTGCATTCTTTTTCAAAATTATCAACCTACTCACCAATAGAGAGGTGAAAGTGAATGTAAATATTACATGTGGAGACAGAATGTTAAACACACAGATGAAAGGAGAATTGAATATAATATAGAAAATTATATTATTTTAATATTAATAATAAAATATACTAATATTGTAATAATGTTATTATTATATAATTAATATTTATGAAAAAATAATATTAGTATTATTAAAATAATAAAAAATTTATATAATATTAAAATTATCAATATTTGTAACAGGTTTTTCTTTATTCTCAACATATTCAATTCATAAAGGGACAATTTTTAGGTCTATCTCAATAAAAAGTTTTCGCCAGTCGTGTATGATGTAAACTCTATAATTATCCTTTCATGAGTGTTTTTTCTAACAAATTATTCAAAACCAATAATGCTTTTATATTTTATAGAAAAATATGGAACAACGAGGTCGTCAACAGTCATTATTAGATGACCGCATATGGATAAATCAACGTAGAAATCCAAATAGTTCTAGTTTAAATCCAGTATATATAGAGGGTGTGGAGACTTTTTTATCATTTGCGGCATCAAATACAGAATTTGTTTCAGAAGGAAAAATAAAATCCCCTTGTAGAAATTGTGCATTGAGAAAGTTTGACACGTTTGACAAAGTGGGGGGACATCTCTTGCGTTTTGTTTTTCAACCAGATTATGTTTTTTGGTATCAACACGGTGAACGCAGTTCCAGAGTAGGTGATACCAAATTGATTCTAGATCCATCCCAATTTCAAGATTTAGTACATGATGTTGTAGGTTCATCTGTTCAACATACAGAAACTCCAGCTGATATAGCTTCAAATCCTGAGTTGGGACCGTCTGAATTTTATGAGTTGTTGAGGTCTGTTGTGGATACATTATATCCTGGCGGCAAGATGAGAAAATTAGACGCAGTTACAAAATTTATGGCTATCAAATCAGATAACGGAATGTCAAACACCTGTTTTGACCAGATATTCTCTTTACATAAAACATTTTTACCTGAATAAAATGTTTTTCCTGCAAATTACTATGAGAGTAAGAGGTTGGTTCAAAATTTGGGACTTACTTGTCAGAAGATTCATGCATGTTAAAATAACTGCATTTTATATTCTGGGGAAATTGAGTCGTTGGATAGTTGTCCCACATGTGGGCAACTGAGATATAAAGAAGGGCAACATGGGAGGTCTGGTTTGATTCCTGTAAAACAGTTGAGATACTTTCCTCTTACATCCAGACTTCAACGTTTATTCATGTCTAAGAATACAACGACAATGATGTAATGGCATAAAGCGAATATTTCAACCGATAAAATCTTGAATCATCCAGCCGATGGTGATTCATGGAAACATTTTGATAGAGTGCATCCATACTTTGCTTTAGAAACTAGAAATGTTGGAATGTGCCTTTCCACTGATGGTTTCTGTCTGTTCGGATCTTATGGTAGTCATTATTCACGTTGGCCTGTTTTTTTAACTCTGTACAATTTACCTCCATGCATGTTCATGAAGGAGCCATATATCTTTTTGACTTTACTAATTCCAGGACATCTGAAAATGAATATTGATGTTTATTTGAAACCATTGTTTGATGAATTCTGTTTATTGTGGAGTACTGGTGCCAGTACATATGATGTTGCTATGGAACAAAATTTCATACTCAGAGCAGCATTTATGTGGACAATTAGTGACTTCCCGGATTATGGGATGTTATATGGATGGAGTACACATGGTCATAAATTATGTCCTTATTGTATAGGAGAGAACAAAGCATTTATGCTCATTGATGGAAAGAAACCTTGTTATTTTGACTGTCATCGCAGATTTCTTCCAGCTGATCATCCTTTTCGCAGAAATAGATCTCATTTCAGAAAACGAACTGTTAAAAGGGATGGACCTCCAAATCTGCTATCGGGTTCGGAGTTAAAATCATTTGTATTTTCATTACCTTCCATTACTTTGGTCCCACAAGAAACCAACAAAAAATTTCTGGTTTTTGGAAAGAACACAATTGGATTAAACGTAGCATATTTTGGGATTTGTCATACTGGTCTGATTTGTTGGTCTGTCACATGTTGGATGTCATGCATATTGAGAAGAACTGTTTTGATAATTTGTTTCATATATTTTTGGATACACCAGGCATGAGCAAAGACAATGTAAATGCACGTTTAGATCTTGCCCAAATTTGCAGGCGTCCAGAACTGGAACTGTTTGAGAATGTCAGAACAGAAAGGTTACTGAAACCAAAAGCAGCTTATACACTGTCTAAAGTAAACTGTATATTATTTTTTCAGTGGATTGCAGATTTGAGACTTCCAGATGGATGTTTTTCCAATTTGGGTATATGTGTAAAGATTGGTCATATTACTGGATTAAAAAGTCATGATTGTCATGTTATAATGGAAATACTTATACCCATTGGATTATGAGGTATATTGAATTCTATGATTTGGGATTCCATAATAGACATGTCTCATTTTTTTCGGGAAATTTGTGCGGCTACAAGAGATTATGATGCTCTATGAAAACTTGAAGAAGATGTTGTTGTAATTATATGTATACTGGAAAAAATATTTCTGTCGTCTTTCTTCGACTCAATAGAACATTTGATGTTACATTTTCCATATGAAGCCAAATGTGGAGGTCCAGTACAATTTCGATGGATGTACCCATTTGAATGATGCATGGAAAATTTGAAAAGAAAAGTACGTAACAAAGCATCTGATGAAGGATCTATTGTAGATACTTATTTGCAAGAGGAAATATCTTTTTTCTGATCCCATTATATTGAATATAAGTATCCTTAAAAACACAACCGAATGGGATAGAACGAGAGGAATATTGGTGAAATGGACAATCAATTATCTGTTTTCAAACAGCCAGATCTTGGTTTTGGTAGAGTTTATGAACGCTGGCATTCAGATGATGAACATCACAGAGCTCATACGTATGTTCTGCTCAACTGTGAAGAGATGACATCAGTTGTACTATAAGTGTTTATATCACTTATTCTATCATTTATGTTACAGTAAATAACATTGTTTTTATAGGTTTTACGATAATCATATCAAGAAAAAAATTCCACAAATTACAGCAGCTTCTCTCGTAGAACGCCGATAGAAATATTTCTCTCAGTGGTATCAAAAACTAGTAACATAAATTCTTTATCTATTAGCAACTCATTCAATGTATAATTTACTATATTCATAATTATTTCACAAATTTTCAGGTGTCTCGACATGCTGATAAAATTGACATACGGCTGTGCATATTGAGTAATACACCTTCCAAACTTGTTAAAACTTATAATGCATATGTGGTGAATGGATTTCGATTTCACACACATGCATATGGGGAATAAAAAAAACAATGAACAGTGGAGTTAGCTTGAGATGATCACATCATCAAAAAAATAAAGTTGACTTTTATGGCATACTTGATGAAATCATTGAACTCTGTTATCATGGAAAACATTACATAACAATGTTCAAATGTCGGTGGTTGGATACAGAGAGAGGCGTGCGTGTTCATCCGACTCATGGAATCATCGATATTAAATGTAAAAGTGTTCTCGTAGTAAGTGAAGCATTTTTATTGGCTCAACAGGCACATCATGTTTATTATGCAAAGTACTGTGCTACATCAAGAGAGATGACTGATTGGTGGAGTATAATAAAAATCAAAATTCGAGACAATCAGTTTAGTCAAAGTGAATGTGCTTTCACTGATGTGCAAAGAATTGATTCTTTTAAAGAGAGTACTCAAAATCAATATTTTTTAGAAAGAGGCATGAGTATCGATGACGACACCCCACGTTTATGAGTCGGTGATGACGATGATGTTAATGATGTCACATATGAATTTGAAATGGTAAGAGATGAAGCAGCTGGAACTCGAATGGATATCGATGATGTTGAGGAAGAATATGAAGATGACATTAATATATATGAAGATGATGATGAAGATGAAAACTGATAGAATTCCTTGGTAGTTATATACAATCATAAGTAATATATAGGTATATATAATAGTAATTATCAAATATTTGCTAACAACATTAACATTTTCTGTTTCAGATGGATGACAACACATTTCGTGCGTTGGTGGATGCTGACATGCCTTTCGATGCGGATGAGTTGCTGGAAGATGACCCTCACCCTGCAGGAGCTCTAGGGAGTACACGGAGGGGGCGCGGTCTTGCACGATTAATGATTTTTGACCCCATCCCCGAGAGATGTCCACATCTTGGGTTTGATCCACGCACACGGAGGTGTACTAACCTGTGTGATAACTTGTGTATTTGAATAAGATTTAATTAATCTTTTCACATAATAAATGTTTATTATTTTTACAGTTTTCCGCATATAACAGTCGGACAGGGCAACTCTATTTTGCGCAACTATTTCTCTCAGCCTGGGACAACATGTGAGCAGATTCCCATTGATGTGCAGCAGTCCATATTCGGTCATTGGTTGGTACATACGTAAATAAATAATTTTTATTATGAAAATTATTTCATTTATAACTTGATATTTTGATTTATTTGTCGGGTTTATGGTATCCGATAGAGGATACCATGCGTGAAGCCATCCACGGGGTATGGGAGGTGGCCATGCGTGATCGCTTTCATCAGTTTTTTCACATTTTAAGAAAAGCTTCCACGAAGAAAGAAGGAGTGTCAGATTTTAACGAGTCATGTAGAGCACGCCGACCAGAGTACATTTCATCCCATGTATGGGATGGATTATGTGCGCACTGGTTGAGTGATGCCTTTCAGAGGAGATCATCTGTGGGGAGGCAGAATTGGGGGAGACAGGAGGTGACTCATGGAGCTGGGAGTCGTACATTCAGTACTCATAGACAGCATCTGGTTCGTACATTATTTATAAATATTTTATATAAATATAAATATTAACAGTTTAGTTTTTATTCTTATAGGTTATCGAGCTCCCCGATATTACAGAGTACGACGTATATCAGAGGATGTATAGTGATCCTGCTACTGGGGAGCTCAGAGGTGATCGTCAGCGTCACATCGTGGTCAATATTATTTGTTTTAAAGTTAAAAAATTAACTGCATATAATATATTCACAATTTTAATTTTAAATTGCAACTACAGTAGTCATATGAGGCTGCCGCGTCACAGACCCGGCCTAAGAGTCAGGCCGAGTCATCAGATCAGACCACTGGCCGTCAGTTTGATGAGGCGACATGGATGCAGGCCACCCAGTATGCCTTCGAGAAGGGCCAGGTAGTTGGTATCAGCTCTCGACTGACTCCCGGAGATTATTATGGCAGTGCTGCGATGTCGAGTCCAGCTCGAGAGGAGCTCGTGCATCTTCTTCTGCTACACAATATTTGGATCAGTTGTGATCTCAGACTGCACTGATAGAGAGTTTCCGACAGGAGTAAGAGCAGATGCGTCAGCAGTAGCAGCAGCATGAGGAGGAGCGTCGACGCCAGCCGCAGCTGTATGAGGAGCAGATGAGTCGGTGGCAGCAGCAGCATCAAGAGCAGATAGACTACATTCGCCGACTCACTCATTCTTTAGGGATGAAGTTTCTCCACTAGCATCTGTAGATCCCCCCTCCCCCTCCTTCAGATTAGAGTTTGTTTTTTATGTTATAATGTTTGTTAAATCAAAATATGAATTTTTTTTCTATTCATAGTTTCTGTCTCATTATAAAATATTAATAATATTATATTTTGAAATAACAATAATAAAATGAAAAATAATATTATTTAAATTTTATAATATTAAATTTTATATATATATTAAAATTTTATAATATAATAATTTAATTATATTTTTTTGTAATATTTTAATTATTTTAATATTTGAATATAAAATAATTATATTATTTTTATATTAAATAAAATAACTTATTAATATTTTTTTATTTATGAATTATAATTATAATATTAATATATTAATTAAAATAATTTATTAATATTCTATTATTTTTTATTTTTGAATTATAATTCTATTATTATTATATTTTTTAAAATAATTTATTAATAATTTATTAATTTTATTTATGAATTATAATTCTATTATTATATTAACTAAAAACATTTATTAATATTGTATTATTTTTTATTTTTGAATTATAATTCTATTATTATTATATTAATTAAAATAATTTAATAATAATTTATTGTTTTCATTTGTGAATTATAATTATATTATTATATTAATTAAAACCATTTATTAATATTTTTTCTATTTTTGAATTATAATTGGATTATTATTATATTAAATAAAATAATTTATTTTTGTTATTCTTTATAGTATTTGCGACGGGAAATTATGCCTTTCGCAAATAGTATTATTATTATATTCATTAAATTAATTTATTAATTTTTTTTATTTTTTTTAAAAAATTGTATTTGCGACAGGCTCGTTGCGAATACGATTTTAAAAAGTTTTCACAAATATACAGACTAATATTTGTGACAGGAAGGATTCTCGTCGCAAATAATACCTTTAGCGACGGGCCCGTCGCAAATAATTGTGGTTGCGACGCCGTTTTCCGCGATGGGCTATTTGCGACGGGTCCCCGTCGCAAAAGGCTATTAGCGACGGGATCCCGATACAAATGCCCCATCGTAAATGCCATTATTTACAGTAGTGAAATATTGGGTTTTAGTATTTTTAAATATTTATACTCACACAAGAAATTAGAAAACTGTGTTGTAACACCATTTAAAATGGAATAAGGGTTTTGAAACATGAAAATTCTATGGCATAATAGTAGTTATCACAACACAATAAGCATGGTTAGAACTATTATAGGAATCATTATGTCTTCCATGCCATAGAATATATAATCATAGGGAGTGAACATGTTGAGAAAGGAAAAAATAAGATGTAGAATTGAAAGGTTATATAGAACTCCACAAAAACCCAAGCCCTAAAGATGAGCTGTTAAGAAATCAATAGAATAATGATAATCCATCATCAACAGATCTATTCAATAGCCTAGAAGTTCTTCTGTAGCTATAATAAAAATGCAGAACTACCAAAACCCCACTCCATAGGTTTCTATGATGCAATTGATATTTCGAAATCACATACACCCCATTTTTGGCATAATATAATCCCTACAATACAATGTTGTTTCAAAAATCGAATTTTTTACATAAATATACCATACAACCCTCAAATACCTCCTAAATTAAATAAATACATACATAACCTGAATTTAGTAAATATAATATGTCTTATGGTCTGGTCTATTACAATATAAATTTTATTTATTAGTTAATGTAAAAATCTCATAAGATTTCATATATCATGTGTGAGTGTTTTTTCTATTAATCATATTATATGATTTCATGGTTAATCACATTGACATATTAATTTTAAGTATAACTAATATACATTGACTTTATTTTATTATGTCATATTTCATGTTGTTTCCAAAAACCCATGATGGAATGATCTCATAATATCACAATCTCATATCAGTTTTTTATTATTATATATATGACTCTCCACGATTTATATTATCAATGTTTTTATCTTGTATAATATATAATTTTATTCATAGTCACATTTCTTCCCATAATGAGTATTTGATATTATAAATTCATAGGATTCATATGGTATTACAATGAAATTGATATGTATAGAAGGATTTCTTGTGTGGAAATATTTTTTAATGAAAATTTTAATATATAACTTGTTTAGATATAAATGTACATAACTCTAAAAGAGAAATTTTTATTTCCCTTTTTTGATTGTTGTAACTATTTTTATCTATCAAAAGGAGAATATATTTAGAAACAGATATGGATTTTCTATTCAAGGGAATCACTTTTGTTTCAAAGTATAATTTGGGTAATTTTGGATATTAGGATTTATAATATATTGGTATGGAACATTTAATAATTTTTTGAATATAGGACTCGGTTAAACATATATTACTCTATAATATTATCATAGGCTAATTATTTTGTGCGTGACATTAAAATAAATGAATTTTTAGGGATTTTTTATAATAAATATGTATTTATAGATAGAAAAATTAAATAGAACCCAATTGTTTAATTAGTATTGAATGTAACATTCCATATTTCTATTGATTTAATTTAAAAAACAATTATTTAAAAATTATAACTCAAAATACAAAAAATAATTTGTTTTATTTTGTTAATTAATATTTAAAATATTTACCACATAATATTTTTTTAACTAGTATCCATGTAAAATATAAATTAATTAATAATGTTTATGAATAAGGGAAGCTCAAATTCTGAATTATTACCCATCAAATCCGACAAGTCCCCATAGTTTTAACCAATTACCAAAGTAATACAAGGGCATAGAGACTACCTATATCTTATGTCATGTATGATTTTCTTCATTGATAACATTATATATTTATTCTTACATCTAATTTAAAATATTAAATTATATATATATATATATATTACATTATTTAATACGTTTTATTTTAATGAAAGTTATATTATTATAAGGTAATGAATAAATATTAATTTTATTCTAAATTTTTAAATTATATATAATTATTAATTAAAATTTTGTTAAATTCAATTTAAAATAGGTGTTATCAAATTCTACTATATTATTTTGTTAATATAAAATTAACTTTTAATTTCTATCTAATTATATGTTATAAAAAATAAATATTATTAAATACAACCAATTGTTTATTTGAATAATTAAACAATACTAATTATACTATATTATAATAAATAAAATCGTTCTCATGTTTTTTAAATATGTTTTTTAAAATATAAAATTAAAAATCAGATATCATTATAAATCCCAAAATATACTTTACTAAATTTTGAAATGTTTTTAATCATTATGTATTGGAAAATAAATTTGAAAAATTTACAATAATATGACAACATAATTCATCAAATCAATTCCTCATAATAGAATTTATAATAGTCATTCAATAGTAAAATGTATACAAAATTATTTCAAAATGAAATTAAAATATATGAAAATATAATATCTACATTTTAGACACAAACTGCATGATTTTTAACTAGATAATTAAATCTAAATTCTATAATGATATATATTTATTTTCAATAAAATTAATTTCATTAGACGCACAACATATATACAATTTCAGGTTTTTATTGTTTTTTATGGAAGGATGATTTTTTGTAATAAATTTTACAATAATGTTATATTGGTACAATAGATTTTATTATATCATTATGATATAGGTATTACATAAAAATTTGTGAAATATGTTCTAAAACAAAAAATGTAATTTAGGAGTTAAGTAAATAATTTTATATTTTAAAAATAAATATAGAAATTTGTAAAAAAAATTATTGAGCCTTAATAATATCATTGTTTAATAAAAATTAATATATTATTTAATGATTTAAATGAGGTAATTTGAATATCAAGTTCCATGTATCCATGATTAAATTTTCAACTAATCCATAATTTATTATTATTTATCTTTAAAACTCATTATAATAGATTAAAAATGAATGTGGTTAGTATAAATATTAAAATAACAGATAAACTAACTCTTAAATACCTCCATCATCATGTGTAAATTCACACCAATTATTCGGACACACTATGGTTCCCTATATATTTTAGACCTGTATGAAAGAGTTGGGGAATGAATCCGTGGTTATGTTTTATAATTTTATTTCACCTAAAATTATCTTATGAATATTGTTAATTTGATTATCCATTGAATATTATAACTAAACCTCACTATTTTAAAATGATAAATAAATAATGAATATAACATAGGTCTTTACAATGATCAATCCCATTGTAGGTACATTGTCATTACTATAATAAATCAACATATCATTGGATATTCACTATACAATGTATGTGAATAAAAATTTTCTAAATCTAGTTGAGCGCCTTCTTTATAATTATATGAAAAATTAGTCGTTCCCACTAGTTTCATGATTTTAATCTACATTATATGCACTGAATAATATGAAAATAAGATGACGTTCATAATAAAACCAATCCATATTTTCCCAATTTTGAGATTTTCCATCCTAATATATTCTATACAATTATTCTTCGAATAGTACTCCATTGACATTTTATTTTTCATATATCCCAAATCAATAGGATCTACATTTTCTGAATCATTATTGTCCAATTTTATCAAATTATAATCTTTAGACGGGAAATATAAAAATTATTTTAAATCTTTTTATCACAATCAAGAGTTCATAATGAATATACTCCCATATTTAATATCATTATTACATTGAATAATAAGTAATAATTATTGAAAAAAATATTAATTTCCCACTCATACAAAATGTATATTTAATTATTACAGTGCCTCTAAATAAAACAATGTCTATAATCATTATAAAAGTATCCTTAACTCATAGTACCAAGGATTATTTCAAATAATTATCCTATAGAGTATAGAATTATTATTCAATAAATTAATTCTCATTATAAGAAAAATTTTATAGATTATATAATCATTATGGAATATCTTCGTGATACAATATAATTACATATATATCTGATTCCTCATTGTAATTACCCCAAAATTTAATTAAACATCTAATAAAACATTTTATATATACCTTTGACTACATTTCCATAAATTATGATCAAATTGCTTTTTATTTTAAAAACATGAAAAATTCCCCTTTAATAAATTCAAATTTATCCAACCAATTATATACACATTTCCTCATTCATATATATATCTTATGATTTATCATTCCATTGAATTATAAAACTTTTCACTAACTAAAGATGTCTCTCAGTTAAACTGATAAAATTAGCTCTATATTTCATATGAACATCACAAACTGATGAGTCACACTAATCCATCTAGTTATCTTCACTTTTTATTGATTAGTGAGTTTTAAAATTAATCATAGGGAGACATCGAATGTTTTTTCTTATCTGTTTGGAAAACCATCATTCAGGGAAGATTCAAAGGTTTCAAAATTAGATGTATTCTTCAAATTTCATTACCCTATGAACTGATGAAATATTTTTTTCCTATATTCTAAATGAATATATCTTATCGTTATACAACATATCATATCAATGGTGAAAATTCCTCATACAACCATAAATTCATTAATAATAATCTAGAAATTTTTATTATAGGGACATTATTATTTAAAAAAACATAGTTACTATCCTTATATATTTTTATATTATTGATTTCTATTAAGTATAATAATATTGAATCAATTTCTAACTAATGAAAGGGATGAAATTGATTCTTTTTATGAAAATTTTTTAACTCATATTTCATAAATCCAAAAAGTTTCACTGAAAAAATATTGAAAATATAAAAAAATAAAATATTATTTTAAAGGGAATTATGTATCCCCCATTGTATTTATTGTAAAAAATATAAATTTTTTTTATATAAATATTCTTCAGGACACAAAATATCATAAAGCACTACACACACTATGTACTACCAATTAAAAAATATTTGTTAATGAATAATATCACATGTTGAATTATTTTTTTGTGAAATTTATAATTTATCTATCTAAAATATATAATCAAAATACATACTCGCACATACTATTAAATCATGAATATCAGAATCCAAAATTTTATTGTACATATTTATAATTATACTCCCATTATAAAAAATTAATACAATGAAAATAATGTTACAGTAGGACCATTTTATGTCTATTATCGGGGATAACCATGTAGTTTCACCCTTAATTCATAATATATTTACCCTTGTTTATAATTTTTCAAATCACCATAATGTTGATATTCATTTATAATATTCTTATGAATTATATCACAAGAAACAACATTATCCACAATGAAATAAAATTTTATAGAAATTTCCATATATTGAGAATGCTTCATCATATTTTTATATAGATTAATTTTACACTGATTATGATAAACAAATTAAATATTCTTTAGGACACACACCAAATAATCATCCATATATTGAGAATGCTTCATCATAAAAATGTTTATGGCTATTTGTGCTTATTGAATATATATATTCAAAATAAACACTAGATTATTGTGAATAACCTCTATTGGGAAGATGAAAATTATTCCTTAAAATTTATCCATACCCCTAGAGATTATTTATGAACACAATATTTGTACATGAAACATTATTCTCTTCTATTTGAGGAACACAATCCTTGGTATTAAATTTATAAATTTTAAAAAACTATTTATTTATCACAGTTATACATTATTTATCCATAGAAAAATTGAAAATGGATTGTGGTTCATCTTGGGAGGTAAGTGATGATGAATTTTAATTGAAATTCACATCTTGTCTAAACAAGAGAATCTTAATTTTTGATGATATTATAGTGTTCATCATGTTATTTTAATTTTGGGAATTTTTTATTTTTAAATTTATTTAAATTCCATATCACTTAACATATAATGATAAACCAATTCAATATTAGTCTCACAACCATCTTAATTTTCCATTAATTTCCATATAAATTATCATTTATTTTTTTATTACACCAACCACATCATCTTCAATAACATCTATTATGGTTGAATAGTTTTTAATAACATTGTCATCAAAAGAATAAAACATCATATGTATTCATTTATTATATCATCTTTAGCCTCTATCATAGAATGAATATATCATGAAAAATTCCTTTCACATATTCATCAAAATATACTATATTCATATTTTTGTCATTATAAAGACTGTAATTACAAATACCATTATTTTTTCCCTATAATACAATTATTATATAACATATCAATGTTATTACTTTTTTTTGTCCTCATTAACATCTATATTGAAAAATTACAAATAATGAATATACTTCCTTCTTAATGATTTATAGTAGTTTGTTTTTAGGGGGAATTATTTCCACCATATCAATATTAATTATATTTTCCATTCCAAATAATCTATTTTATTTAACTGTGTTTAGAGAAATGTATTTATGTTTACATCAATAAATATATATAAGAATAAAAATAAATAATTGTTTACACAATTTCATTTTTCATTCTAAACTTCAATATATATATACACAACACCTTCTAATGTTACATTTTATAATATTTACCGAAATATATATCTATGATTTATTTTTCATGTCCATTATGTTGGTAATTTATATTAAATAATGATTTGAATCCATAGTGTAATAAAATCCCATTTTTGTGGATTCCTTATCATCCCACATATCATGGAATGAATTACCTCAAGATGTATGATGGAATATATTTCAATGTTAATATGACTTTTATTGTTGAACATTTCTTTCCTCATAGCTATGAAAGATAAAAAAAATAATTCAACATCATATTTAGAAAATTTCATAAAAAATTTATTTTGAAATTATATTCATGATCTGTAGGCCACGATATTCAATTCTCACATGAAACATACTTTTTTTAATCCTCTAAAACTAAAAAAATTACTAGGTTTTTATGTCTATATTAGAAAACCAATGTATTTATGTTTCGTGGATAAAATATTTCTTTCTTCAAAATAACTTATTATATATTAACACTTTCCATGTAAACTTTCATCTCATCATCACAAAGTCAGTCAGAAGTCATTAAGGTCTAAATAATTATATCAATATTTATATAATCCCTTATCATTAAATATTAATTTTCAATTTCTCCCGTTCACATTACACATATTTTAAATGAACTGCAATTTACAATCATGACCACTTCTCCATCCTTTTTATTAATGTTTTTCAATATTATCACAAAAACATTAAAATTTGAAGGAATAACATATTTCTATTATCAAATTTTTTACATTTTTCCCTTAATAAAAATATAAACAATAAAAGATTTATCTTAAACCAAAATTTTCCAAACATCTTATTCTTTTCTAGTATATATAACTTACTAATAATAGTTTCCATGTTGTATTTAGCAATGTGACATGTTTAGTTAAATATTCCAAATATATAATTATCATTTTCTTACAATATATAATTTTCTTACAAATAACACACAACACCTAAAAAATACAATTATCTTATATATTTTATAGATGTATGGTTTTCCCCTTATACATGTTTATTAATATTGTGGAATTTTCCAATATATAATTTCATATAGTGCGTGGAATCATTCATCAAGATGATTTTGACATTAATTGATGTGATGAAATTCCCAAATCTATTCACAAACACTCTGTAATGTTTTTATCAAATGTTAGTCATCATTAAAATCATTTAAATTACAATGTTTAGTGAATGTACATTTGTAATTATTTTTTGAAAGAGTTCATTTCACTACTCAACATGTTTTATAATTCAAATCTAATATATTCTTTAAATTATAATAGATTATTTTTGGAATTATATTTAACATTAATTCATCTATATTTTTTCTTACACCTCCCTTATTAATTAATTGAATATATCTAATTTATTTTCATTATTTATTTATTCTTATTTCTTATCTTTTATCATGATATTTATTATTTCCACTATGTATGCATCATCATTTTTCTGAATTTCATCTTTTCAATCGTTATCAATTTCAATGTAATTCATCTATTATAATGATTCATTATTATTTTATTTTTCTTCAATAAATCTAACATGTTATTATTTTAGCATGATTTCTATTAAAAAAATTCAATATCTTTATCTTTTTTATATTATGAATATTCATTTTTATAACAATTAACCAAGTTGTTCTTGAACTCCACTAGAACATCATCATCTAGATAAAATGTTTTTAGTAGATTTAAACAAATTACCATTACTAACGACAATTCTAATGTAACTTAAAGAGAAAATATAATAACCTATGATAGATTTCATAAATTTTATAGAAGTTTTCACCATCTATTCCTTAAATGTTTTACTTCACAATCATCAATATCATATTATCCATTATTCTTATTCAAATTTCTTATTGAAAAATTCATGATCCCCCGCATTAAAAATACATTAGTAAAAATAAATCATTTTCACTTGCTCTACATTTTCAAAAATTCCATGACATATGGGATATAATCCAATTAATATCTTTAGTATCATCATCAAAAATATATCAATAATTGTGGTAAATTACGTCATACTCTGATTCATGGAATTTCAAAATTCTTTTTGCTTCAAAATATATATCTGCCTTAGTCTTATTTTTTGAATGACGAATTTGTACTTATTTAATACGCATCTAGAATGTCATGTATTTCATCGAGGATAAATTTATATATGAAATATAATGTAGATATATTAGGATCAAATATATCAATGTAGTTCCCCATATTTTTTTTAAAAATAGTTTAATCATTAACGATATATTATAATCTATGTATGTACTTGAATATTTAATTTACTCTTACATTTCACATTACAATATAAATGACAAAATGTTTGTACAATGTTTTAGTCACTATTTTGAGATCCATCACATATACATTAACATTGTAAGGAATAGAAATTAGAAAATGATTTCAAGATTTTCCCTCAACCTCATTATTCATTTTGTCACGAAATGAAATATTGGAACGTCTATCCAAGGGTGGAAAGCCTAAAAAATATTAATCATTCATATCTAGGATAAGATATATAATATATGGTATTATATAGTGTATAAATCCATAACAATATATAATATCAAAAGTAATAACACCTCTGTAATTTTAATTTTTGATTTTATCCATGATAATTATAATTATAATCAATCATAAGGATCCTTTACCTAATATAAAATGATGTTCCATGGAATATATAGAAAAATATTAGTGGGGTTGAATTAGTTGTGATTGTTTACATTGACCTTCTTCCTGAAATTATTCTCTTCAATATGAAAATATTTTCCCCTTCTTTTTTATAATTAAACCGCACACTCAAATAAATATTTGTAAATAATTAATTTCTCTCATGTTTATAATATTTTTTGACCAAAATTTGGATAAAAATAATTTCATGTTATAATTTGGTTGACCATTTTGTGTACACTATATATCTAAAATGAAAAATGGATATAACCCCTTTAAAAATACTTTTTTCTCATGAAATGTAATATTTCATATTCCTATATATTTATAAATTTATTATTCATTACATCCATACCAAAATTGGACGATTACAAATTTATCACTATGTTCTCTATCATGAATTTCTCTATTCAGTGGATCTCCATCCAATAATCCCCCATCTTATTTTTCTTTTTATAGTACTCTTTCATCTAGTGCTTCTATGTTTATTCCAATTTACCCAAATGATTCATCAAAAACATAATGATCAATTTATCTCAAATTAAACTCTTCTTAGGTTCTCTCTCTAAAATTATATAAATATTTTTCTCTCTTAAAAACTAGTAATTTTTTTTGGTTCATGTCATTAAACAAATACTTACTCAAAAAAATAAAAAATAAGACACTTAAATTGGAATTCCTCATTCATTTCAAATTTTATAAGAACTCCTCAATCTAGTATTACTTTTTCTATGTCCCTTATATCTATAAAACTTTATATTATCAAATAAATTCGGGGTTTAGTGATATGTTGGATACCCCATCAATTGAATTTATATATTGGTCACTAATGATATTTATATTTCATTCATTACTGATCTTATGAGTTCTTTTTACAGTGTTCTACACATGATTCCTCTAACAGATTAAATGTGTCAATTAAACTGATGAAATTTCCTCCATCTTAATTTAGAACATGTTATTATGGTGAAGTAAAAATTTTCTTTTTTGGGATCTTAAACTTTATATATTATGTGTCCTCTATATTATTCCACTCTTAGGTACCTTATTTTAATTTTATCAGTACGGTAAAACATCACCCAATAATTGTTTAAAATTTTCTCATTGTGATGGACTAATAAAAATACATACATATATTATAATGTTTGAATCTTCCTCAATTGTAAATAAAATGTCTCCATAAAACAATTATACATCCCCTCATATTATCACATATCAAATAAAAAATAACTAAAACTCCAGGACTTCAAAAATAAATCTCAATATTTCACCAATGTCATCATTCAAAATATCAAAAACAGAATCAATAATATAATGTGATGATAATGGTGTACATAACATTTTAATTCCAAAAAACCCTTATCTGAATGAGGAAAGATTATAATATAAGTCGACATTTAATAATATAGAATGTTATATTTCTATGAGTGTGTAAAAATTTCACAGAGTAAATGTTATTAAAAATATAATAACATTATAAAATAAAGATAAGGTATTTGAAAAAAAAATAATCAAAAAGAAATTATCATAAATAATCTTATAACACTCTAAATTGTCTCTCCAGTTCTTTTATAAGGCATTTTTTTAGTTTAATAAATTTTTACGAAGCACCATAGTAAGTTAAAGTATTCAACTACACTCAACATTCATTTACATGTTCATTACTATATTTAATTTTTTTAAATGATATTTATTTTTATTCAATTTTTGTTATTATATTATATTATCTTCCATTTTTTATTTTTAGTATTATTTTATGCATTCCATCTCAATATTTCCTTTTTAAATGATGTTATTATGTTGAACAATGGTTTGAATCCATTCAATTTCAATTTAAATTATAAATATTTTCAAATATAAATTAATTTAAAATAAAAATGATATTATAAATAATTTATTTAATTCTCATAATAAATTATCAAAAATATATCATTATTAACTCTAATTATACTACCTTTTAGGTTAATAAAATGCCCAAACATTCCTATATACTTAAAACCGTCCCAAATTGGGTCAATAAATGTTTGTTTATTTTTCCTTGGTTATCAATCCACATGATGATACAAAATAGACGATATAAAAATTGGAATATATATAACTATTTTTAATAACATCAAAAAGTACATATTGAATATAAACATTATTATGAAGTTGAATTTGAAAATTATTCCAAGTAGAAACATTTCATTAGAAATTTTGTGGGATTGTTTTTTGATAATTTGTATGATTTTTTAGAAATAATAATGGATTTAATATATGGTTTTAGATACACATTGATTTTTTAGTGTTCCTCTATTAAATATTATTTAATCATTACTCAATAGTGTATAACTCATTTCAGTAAAAATAATCTTTATTATAAATTTTTTATTAATGTGTATTAATATAGATAACTACAATAATCATTTTAAGTGGATTCATTTAATCTCATTTCATTACAAGTGATTATATTCCCTATAACTCTCTATCATTAAAAATAATTTTACCAATATCACAGTTTCCACATACCAATACACACTTGTAGTTAATTAAGTGAAATCCCCATAAAGATTAGAGAATCGCTATAATTATATTTCTTTATCATAAAATATTTTTAAACTTTCTCCCAATGAATGTACCATGTAGATACCATTTTTAGATTTATATATCTAAAAAATGATCACATGCATAATTATTTATCGATTTAGTGGGGTTATTATTCACTACACTAAATACAATTTCTTTTATTTTGTTTAAATAAAAAAACTATTTTTAGGTAAGGGTTTCTATAGTGAGAGGTCCATACATTCATTGGTCCATATTTATTTTCCATAGATTAATTTAATGATTGTTATTGAATTTTTTTTATATTAGTCATTTGGTAAGAATAATTATTTAGATATAAAGATAAATAAAGGTGTTCCCTGATAACACTCAAATAACATTTATAATACATAAATCACATGAGACACCTTTTATGGAACATGAGTGGTCATTCTACGAATAATATGTTTTGATATCAATGTTGATGGGATTGACATATTATAGATTTCCATGTTTTTGAAATTTATTAAATTATGATGGTTTTTGAAATTATTCATTTACTAAACTGGTAATTTTTGAAGTAGATCTTTAAAACATAATTCTAAGAGTTGGATCACTCTTTATTGATGATTTTAGGCATATGAAAAGGCCCACGATGTCTCTCTAGTGGATCGAGACTCAATTTCACTCCCCATCCAAATCATTCAACAAGGGCGGTTTAGAGCCACAGTCCAACCTGACACATAGGGGGTGCATCAATCCAGTACCACAAATACCAAGAAGAAAAGTTAACAAAATTTTGTAAACAATTATCACATAAAATATTTCATTAACATTAATTCTAAAATAGACAAAACATTTAAAATTCATGGTTCATTAAATTCATATATCATCTTTATATCATTCCTATTTACTTGTTCTCATTTATGATTACAATTCATTTAACCCATTCAAAATATTCCAACCAAACCATTTTCCTTGTAAACAATCAATAAAATTACCATTAATATCCAATTCATAACCCATGATAATATGTAAACACACTAAATATCATATATATGTCATAATAATTCAATTCTACACTTTTCATTTCAATTAAGATGTTCATGACGTGGCGCAACACATTGGTGATCCTCAACCTGGTCAAATAAACCTCAACGCATCCCACAAGGTACATGAGGGGTTAAATAATGAATTTATAGATCCTAAAAAAATTACAAGAAAGGAAAAAAATTATAAACACAAACACACCAAACGACAATGGCAGACACATAAATAACCAATGAAACTATGGGATATAACTTGTAAAAAACCTACCTTGATTCCAAATTAGAATGATCACGTAACCATGACCATTGTCATGGATTAGATCAGAATTTTAATAACAAACCTGTGATCTTCATGAAAATAGTTTGTTAGGGATTAAGGAAAAAACTACACAATCCTTAATCTCATGAATAGAAGATATAAGAGTGTTAGAATCACCCAAATTTTTTATTCACACTAACACTCACAAAAAATATCCTAGGAATGAGAGAGATAAATACTTGGGGAGTCTTGTGTTAATTTTTTCATCACTAGGTATATAGAAAAATTAATGATGAAAAATCCAATCTTTGATTACATAAGAACCAGGAAAATAAAACAGTAAAATCTAACTATTAAAGGGGCACACTATTTGGAATCCTATTTAACCAACTCATGTACCGACCGTATTCCACCCTCAATTATTAATGGGCGCTAGGCTGCACAGTTACATAGGGATCCTTCATGCTTTGGAAAACCATTCTCTAACTATGAAATATTGATTTCTCCATGCCTTCAAAGATTTCCTTTCACATTTCATGATTTCTTAAAACTGTGAACCACTCCTACAGGCATGCACATTCATGGTGAAAAGTTACCACTAACCATGCACCTACTATGTGACATACACTGGATGGCCCCATTCTCAGTTAATTCATGTCTTGAACTAAAAAACACCCTCAAGCTTCCCCATAGACATGAATAACATTCCATTAATCATATTAAAGGTATTCCGACCATATATTATTAAAAGGATGTACCTTAATGATGTCAATGATATAAAAAAATTCCCCTTACAATATGAGTCATCTTTAAGAAACTCTTCCCATGAATCACTAAGATTTCAATGAAAATAGATATGTCCACTAATAATCCATATCAATCTCCATCTCTAGTGATTCAACCAAAAAATGACCACGATGCCAGAAAAATTGAAATAATGTTATAGTATTTCCCCATATTAATTTCTCAATGTGATCTAAAATAAGATCCAAATGCTCCATAAAGGACGGATCTGCTTGAATCTCAACATCACTGTCATAAATATCATGAGATGGGATATGGTGAGACATTTAAATATATGACATATAAAGAAAATCATGCAGTACACAATCAAGATATATAAGATCAAATCAGTATTCCACAAGTCTGATCGTGTCCATTATCTAAAATAGACCCATGTAATAGGGTTTGAAATTCCCCTATTGAGGAAACAAATGGTGACCATACCTTTGTGATTCCTGAAGCAACATGTGATAAATCACAAAAATCTCATGAGGTCGATGATGCCGATCAACATTACTTTTTTCCTACTCTGATCCGTTCGCATATGTTTAAAAATCAAAATAACCTATTATGATGTCCCATTTAGGAGACTGAGTCCAATAACTAAAATTAAACATCCTTAATCCAAAATAACAAGGATCTACAAGGCCTACTGGATAGTTATCTAAATGGTTCCATCAGAATCATACCATGGTAACTATTTCTATATATAAACTCAATAATAGAGATGTTATTCCTCAAATATCTACCTCAATCTAGGAAATAATCACCAATCTTGTCCTTCAACACCTCCATAGTATGACCTAACTACCATTCCATCTATGGGTGGAAAGATATACTAAAAAATATGGTTAATAAGATATTTATATAAACCCTTCTAGAATCACCATGTAAAATGTGTATCATGATATGAATATATCAATCATAGCTCCCCATTGAACTGTACTATCTCCTAGAGGTACAAAGCTATGAAATTATCAATAATGATGGTTGTATCGAATTGGTGGGATATATTTTTCCTTGGAGAACTGATAGAACACCACCTAGACCACATCATTATTCTGAGAAATACAATCTATGTAGATCATGATACATTTATGTAAAAAAAATACAGTCATCCACATTTAGGAATGAAACTCATGAAATAACTCTTTGTAGATACATGTAGGAATGAAAACATTACCACAAACATTAAATAAATCATAATAATAAATAATCCAATCAAAAGGTGACCCTCAACCATCCAAAAGATCCCTCAAATTCATGCACAATATATCCTCATACTGGCTCTACCAGATCTAGAATGGATGGGTGGACTCGTCTACAAAGGATGAAAGGGTTATCAACCCTTTCCATTCAGCACCTCCATATGCATTTTAGTAAACAATTCATCCATCCTACACTATGAAATATAATCGTGTACCTCTTGATCTTTTTTTCAACTCCATTCATTTGCAACACTATATCCCTTTTCCAATGTGTAATCTAGACCCATGTAACAGAATTCATGTATTGGACCCATATTCTCTACCAAGGGTCAAATAATTTTATTATAATTGTTTCTAATGTCTCTTACGGTTGATATACAAAATAAAATTCAATAATGACATGTAAATTTTCTAACATATAAAAACACACACTTCAATGGCCAATTTAACATAATGTTTTGGGTAATTTTGTTAATGTGTCCTTAAGTACTTTATCCCATAATCCAAAACCGAATCACCATGCATCTAAAAAACACTAATACTAATCGTGGATGCATCCCTAAAGAATTTAAACTTTTTACCTTGAACATGTAGGATACAAATTTATACATAATTCAACTTCTTCATTTACTCTTGAGAGTAATTATCACTTGCTTGAATCTATCAAACATGACTCCTTTTTTTATTAAACCATAGAGTGGATCTTATAAGAGGGATAAATCATTTAGTAACCTTAGATAATACCCTGATAAACCTAGATAACAAATGATTTGGAAAAAATTATTGGACATCTCCCAAAATAAAATGATTTGAAATTTCGCTAGATATACTGAATTTCCTTCCTCAATGAATATGTGACACATGAAATTAAATTTTTCATTTCTAAAGTGACACATGGATTGCTCTGTATATTTAATATGGTTTCTTATTATACATATGAGGTTGTGAATATGTTTAGCATTTCCCTCATCAGTGATGGATTAGATAGACATATCATCCATAAAGACGAAGAAAAAATGATCTAGATATCGATAAACGATTCGGTTTGTTAGGCCCATAAATATAATGGGTGAATTGGTTAAGAGAATTGATATAATGAAAAAATCATATATCATGTACATGATCCTAAAGTTACTCAAAGGTGTATCAAAAGGTCTCACACTTTGGTGATGATTACTTGATCACATAAAAATTTTGGAAACACTAAATCACCTCTTAGCTGGTCATAAAGATAATCAATTTTCATATAAGTGCATCAATTCTTAACTATCATCTGTTTAAACTTCTTATAATATACACACTACCACAAGGATTCATCATCCTTCATGGAAACAACACCGGTGATTCATAAGGAGATGTATTTAGCTGAATAAACCCATGTTCTGCAATTCCTCAAACTGATGTTTATGTTCCTTTATATATTCTATTGAATTGAAATATAATACACTTTTAGAATAGAATACTAGAAAGGGTAAATTTTATAGATAGAAAATGATGATCGAATGTTAGAATATGATAATTATAGGAGTATAATATTATATATAAAATTGAAAGAGTTGTTATGCATTCTACCATAGATTGTAAGAACAATACATGGATTAAAATATTATCATTTCAAAAGAAATATACCACAAGAGACCTAAATCATCATAATTAAATATTTAGCTATAAGTTAAAGTCATATATGTGTGGTGCATCATCAGTATAGAAACATTTTTAAATGAATTTATTGACTACTTATACCATCAAATCATAATGGATATAGAATCAATATATTTTTAAAACACCATAGAAGATCATGAATTAACCAATGTTTCATATAGTGTAGCATGAAGATCAGCTAGTTTTCCAAATAACATCAAAAACATCTTCTTGTTTCCCAATAGTATATCGAAAGATATAACATTTATCTTAATGCATTGGAGGGAGATATATGTCCAACCAGTCAAATAATCCATCTTTTCAGGTGATATAAGATCACAATTCAAAAATCATGTCATAACACAATGAAATGTAACTGATTTTTATAAATATTTCATTATACAATAACACATCTAAAATAAACTAGATTCATAATCATTTTATCAATTCATCATAAAATAAACCATAAAATATTAAGATGTTTTGAAATCCTTTATTCATTATAATCTAAAAAAAATCTATCGAAATTAATAATAATGACAATATCATTGTACCAAATCGCAATTAATAGTAAAGGAACACAAAAGGTTTTTATTATTGATGAACCTGTATTCTATAAGAGGACATTAAAACACACATGAATAATATATCCGTTTCATTTTAAATCACATATATAAAATCGAAAAATATACATTTTGTGGGTAATTATTTTCTATAAATATAACATTGATATATTTTAAAGGAATTTTTGAAATAATTTAGTGTTCATTATGGTGAAAAAAATTCATTTTGTATAAGTTAAAACTAATATTCCTTTCACATTTTCAATATAAATTCAAATATACATCACTCAAAAAATTATAATAAATGTGTTATTTAATTTTTTTAAAAAAATTGAATCATGGTAATACATGTTTTTATGAAATCATTGGATTATTCTGAAACAATATTTAGAACTTTTTTAGAAAACATGTATATTTATGAAAAAGGTATTCCATCTATAGGGATAAAAAATTGTTTTTTTCTAAAATACATTGTTTTTAAAAAATTAGTTCACAAAGAGAAGAATATTTAAGGAAAACAAATATGTTTATAAAATAAAAATATAAGAAGAAAATTTATGAGTTTATTAAGGGATAGATAATAATATTTATTCATCTGATACATAATCGTAAATAATACAGAGAAACTATGATAGTGTGATATAAAACATTTTACCCCATTAGTATCTCGTGAATTGTAATCACAATTAGTGAATGAAATATATTAGATATAAATGTTTAATAATTTCTTGAGCATATTCATTAAATTTGGTCAGGGGTAGTAGATACATGGAAAAAATTGAAAGAAGATTTATATAAGGAATGTGTCCCACATAAATAAGTTTTATATGAAAATCCATTACATTATGTATCGAATTTCTTCATAAAAGATAAAATTTCATTTATTTAGATAAAATTTCCAAGAGTACACACAAATAATTCATAGGATTGTTTATTATCTAAAAGAGGACACTATAAGTTGAGTGGGAATGTAATTAAATTATCTAGGTAGATCATAGCCAAAATAAGATTCTTTATAATCATGAAGTGAAGTGGACAATGGTAGAACATTTATATATTTTAGTGTAGGCACACGTAGAATTTTTGAAATGAATTATGAGTAGCCACATTTTTTTCACCCACATGATTCCAAAATTGATCATCCTTGAACCACTAATGAGATGAGGTCAAAATTTGTCTATAATATGGGAGACATGCTTATTATATATTTCTAATTTTATTATATTAATAATATAATATTGATTATTCAAATTCAAAATATGGTTCTCATTTTTCCAAATTCTATTCAGAAAAATCTAATCTTCTAATTTATAATTAATCCAATAGAAGCTATGATAATTATAATCCCCAAAGTGATTATATTCATATGTATGGAAATATTTATGATGAAAAATTAGAATGATATTTATTAAAATAACAAAAACATATTTAATAATCAAATAATTTAAATAATTTAAATTTTAAAAGAATTTTAAATGGGATTTAACTTCTGGAATTAATGAAAAAGATGTTGTTAATATAAATCAGTATTTTTTAATATTCATAAAATTTTAAATATTTTCAGAAACATATAATAAATTATTCCTAAAATAGTATTAACACATTGATTCAAAAATTTATGTTATTTGTGATAATATATTTTCTATAATTTTGATATTTTTTTATTATTCGTTATAGAAAATTAATTGAAATTATTTTTGACGAAAAAGTTATTTTTGTAGCATAAAATGTCTTTAAGGAAAATTAATCAAATAGTTATATATTTATATATATTTTTTAAAACATTTATATGTAACTTTATATAAAAAAATATTACCACTCATATTTCCAAAAATATATTTAAAATTTTAATGTTAAATTATAATAAAAATAAAAATAATATTATATTGTAGTGTGCTAAAACCAGTTTATGCTTGTTTTGAATGATATCAAGAAAATAAAATTTAATTGAAAGAAATCACATAAAATATTAGGGAGTTACCTAAAAAATACATGATGAAGGAATATCATTCATTTTAGAATTTGATACATACACCATCATCAAGGATTGAATTATTTGACAATGTATAATGTGTACATGAGAACATGTTGTATTACAAATACACAATTACAGAGACTATCACATTCCACAGGGATTTTATTTATATATTTATTTAGAATCTGTATTTATGAATTTTTGTATTTTATATTTTAATGGTACTAATAAATTTTGAATTGAACTTATATTTACTTCTTTAAGATGAATTGTTTTTTCTTTTCAACAATCTTGACAATTATTTGAATAGGGAAATTTTTATTATTGTTACGATTATGAATAAAATGACATTTGTAGAATTTGAGACTAAATTAAAACATTAAAATAATTATTTAATAAATGATTTATTTAATGAAGAATGAAATTCATTTTAAAAAAATTTATTTATAAACCATATCTCCATCATTTTTTTAATTACATTAAATATTAGTTTAATAAAATATAATTCAATTGATTTTAATGAATGAATAATTTTTAATGTGAGAGTCAGTTTGGGATTGGATTTTTATCATCATATTTTAAATTATAATAATTCAATTTATGTCATTAAAATTAGTATTTGTCACGAACCAACCCGATTCGACCCTAAACAAGTCACCCATGTCGGTCTACAATGTTACCTAAAGGGCGTTCTAGATTCCCATGGGCTGGAAACAAATGTCATGCGTCCAAAAAACTATTTGCGAACAATTTGGCCCATAATAGAGATAAATAATCATAAACTGAACAAGTAGATAAATAACAGAAAATAAACAGAAAAACTAGGCAGTAGAAAAAGGAATAAACAAAGTAATGTGACATACCTGAAGTGACCTTGTGGGTCACTATAGATCATAAAATATACATGCTCCCAGTGAGATCCAAGATTAAAACCTGAATCTGAAAAGTAAAGAAGGCTTGAGCACTGATATTCTCATTAGGAATTTCAAAATATACAGCACCTTATGCCCTTTCCTTTTATATGAAATATAAAACATTATAGTTTGAAAATAAGACATAATAAAATGATTTTTTTTTCATTATTTTTAAATTAATGTAACAAGTTTGTATTTTCATGTAAATAACATCTCTCATAGTACATTTTACAAATAGTTTCCTAGCATGATTTAATGAATCAAATTGATTGGAAACCAATTTATATAAAAATATTGTTTTTCAAAAATATGACATCATGTTTGAAACAACTACAATGAAAAATTACATCATAATCAAAAATTGAAAAACCATCACAATGTGAAATACCTATAGCTATCTAGTGCATGTGGGATACTAGATACCTCGTACCTCAGTGAAAAGTGGCTTACAAAACACGACCCTATGAAAACATGGATTAGAAACCATGACCCTCAATCATAATGATGTTTAGTTAGTATTGTTGTTTCATTCATGCTAGATGAAACTAGGAAGAACTCTTACAGTTTCATCTATCATACTAGTCCTAGTCATCCCACTAGTATACAAGGATTTCCATTGTGTACTATTTCATGTGGTGGTGAATTTTATTTATCATGCAAATATATATGTACATATCACTCTATTTATATAAATCACATTAAAACCCTCACCATTATTCTACCTCCTTAAGAGCATTCCCCCTATTTCTCATTTCACAATGTATAAGCATAAAATTAGGAGCATAATAACACATTCAACAAAAAAATCCTTTTCTAAAATAAAGGGAGCGTCCCTCTAGAGTATAATTCTCATTTTCATAAATCATTCATAAGATTCCAAACATGATTATTTACATTAATGGAAAA
Source organism: Viscum album (assembly GCA_963277665.1). Lineage (NCBI taxonomy): Eukaryota > Viridiplantae > Streptophyta > Magnoliopsida > Santalales > Viscaceae > Viscum > Viscum album. The sequence continues at coordinate 1,700,501,336 of OY728163.1, read as the reverse complement.
AGTTTTACAACTATCCAGCCAAAATGACAAAGTGCTTTTGAAATTCTCATTAGCAATTAAAAACCACTTATGAAATCAATTATCGCAAAAAGTCACTTATGACCAATGGTGTTAGAAATAAATTTCAATTTACAAAACAAAGGAATAATCAATTAAAGCAACCACAACCAAATTTTATAGCATATGTATATAGAATAAATGTAATCAATATTTTTAAAAGAGGAAAGTAATTATGAAATTCAACTTATTGGCATAAGCATAGGGGACATGTCCCAAACATGTCATTATTTGTCAAGGACCACTCGAACTGAAATATGGTGCATAAAAGCACATGAATTTAAATATATATATATATATATTTACACCCCTAGATGCATTGCACATATTCCCCATGCCATGAGGGAATTTATAAAAAGTGGACATATATATGTGCCTTACCCTATCCATGTTCATGTAGGATACCTCAACACCCACGACTCAAAACCATTGAAGTGAGGTCCAATGCACTACAGATATAATTTAATAAAACAATTAAACAATTTATTAAACAATCCTCAATTAGCATCATAAAAAAATAATTACAAAAAAAACACTCTGTAAAACCCAAACACACGCTAAACAATTTGAAAATACAATTCTCACCACTTTCAAAAATCATAAAATCCATTTAAAATATTAAATGAAAATAACATAATAATTTTAACCACTTCCAAAGGCATTTTCATATAGTCACATAAAATGGAACCCATTCCAAAACATTCATTTCATTTTTTAAACCATTTTCAATTAACATTATGAAATACGACAACCCAGACATTTAGAATTATGTATTTCCCTTTAAAACACTACACCCAAACCCATTTTTACCATAAGTACCCTTGATAATGGAATTCTCACAACTTGAAAATTTAATTAAACCATTTGTAAAAATTATAATGCACCTAAAAGAGGCACAACATGGTTGGACACTAAAAGTGAACACAAAATCAAATTAATAAAAACAAATTCAATCCCAAAAAACATATCAAATTATTTCAAAAACTAGTTTCAAATCAATAATATCATTCAATTTTTTTTAACAATTTATAAAAATAGACCAATGAAAAAACACATTCCCTTACATAAAAAACACACCCGAATTCCCCTTTTATGTTAAATGCACCCCAATACCCTACTAAAATATATTCTCAAGTCCATGCATGATCTAATATAGCCATCACAAAAGTCATAAAACACAAACAAGATTTACCAAAAGAATTTATATCCAAAATAGACCATGTTTCATACAATAATTCCATATAAAAGTTAAAAATATGTAAATATATTGGAAAAAAGCATTCCCACCCAAAAAAATTCCGAAAAATCAAAAATCACAAAACCCCAAAAATAAAATTAAACCACAATGAACAAATTGGAGAATCCTTACCCAAAAACCATGGAGAAACCATTACCCTTGTCGACAGTGGCTACAACTAGCCTTGATGGAACTGATAGATCGTAAATAATAAGATTCAATCAAAATATAAATACAAAACATATTTAGCATTTGACCAAATCAATAAAACCTGCAAAATAAAGCAAACAAAAAAATGGGTACTCAATGGAGAAGGGTTGACAAGATGGCAAAGGGATATTCATGAATCAGGAGGCCACTCAAGAAAGGGAACTCTCAAGGGAGACGTGTCATTTGAGGAGATGTGTGGCGCACTGAGGGGCCAATAGGAGGATGGTTCCTAGCTAGAGAAGGAAGAGGTGGTGGGGCCATAGACCCTCAGCTGGTTAGAGGGTCAGCCTGCAGTGCGATACAGGGAGTGGGAGGGAAGGTCAGGTTTTTCGAGAAAGATTGAGGGGAGGAATAGTTATAGAATAAAGAGAGGAAATAATGAAGACAGAAAAAAATTACAAATGGAAAAAAGAAAAATAACCCTGAGAAACAAAATATATTACCAATAATATTAAAAATAACGTAATAACAATAATAATCTAAATAATAATAATAATAATATTATTATTAAATTTTATTGCATTTAATTTATTGCATTTCATTTTGATTTTAATTCAATAAATTTTTAACCCTTATGAATCTAAAGGAAAATAAATGTAAATAAATAAAAAATAATAACTATAATTGCAAGATACGGGGTCGGGGTGTGATAATATCCAATATAATTTTAACATATATATAAAATAATAAAATTAAAATGATTTTTAATGAAATTTATTTTTATGTGATTGGGTATTTTAATTTCAAAATACTTATTCCAAAACAATATAAATATAATTTGATAAAATCAATTACCAATTTTATATTTGATGGATTAAATTTGGATTAAGTCGAAATCATAATTTATTCCATAAAATTAATTAATGTGGAAAAAATTCATTTCCAATGTAAAATAAAATATTGATAAATGTTGAAATATTAAATGGGAAAATACCAAAAGCAATATAATTTTCCACACAAAAAGAACAAGTTGATGAGGTTATTTTAGTTCCCAACACACTATTCCCTCATATTTTCTCTAATTTTTTTATTATGGATCATTCAATAGTAAATTTACATTATTGAAAACATAAGGGTTATTCTAAAAGAGACCATTCCCTAAACTTTTTAAAGGTTAATACCTTTTCCACTTCATAACTCACTAATCCATAATATTTTCTATTTAATCTATTCTAATATTATTATATTTTAATCCTATTACAAATATATATATTTTCGTAACCATAACGTATCACAATTTATTCATTTCTGAGGAGAATTCCATGTAGAATTAGTGTCCCAAATATAAATATTACAATCTACATAAACATACAAATTAGTTATCTAAATTCAAATTTATTTAGTTAATAATATTATAACGATGTAAGAATCATTTATATAATTTAATTTTACTATATTGAGGGAATTACCAATCTTAATACATCTTTCAAATCCATTAAGAAAAATGACATCATCATCCACAAATATGTAAAAATTAACACCACCAAGAGAAAGAATCATCATATTCATCACCATTCAAATTTTATAAATTGACACCCTCAATCATGAACAACTAGAATTATTTCTGAAACCGGTCAGTTACGTGGCCACAATCACACCTCTCTCTATTCCAGTGGATTCCAACTAGTATTGATAGTTAATAGTTGTATAGTAACGAGACAATTTGGTCATGATCAAAGAAGCACATATGTATACAAAATTTTAATCAAAAGACAAAAACAAAAACAATGTAATGGAAAAAATAATGAAAGTGTTATAATAACAACTGATACAATAAAAATATGGCCTATTAGAAATATATAACAATGCATTAATATACAAATGAAGCTAAAAACGAATTTAACATATAAAATGTGGTAAAATTTAGTATAATAGAAATAAAAAACCCACAAGAATTTCTATATAGATGACATGATATTTAACTCTGTCATGTCCTCCACACTGTCATGAATAAGAGTAACAACACAATAATAATCCAAAAAACCTATATACATAAACATGATGTTTTTTTTGTGTACACTGTTTTAATAAATGCCCGACGAGTGTGTAAAATTAATTCAGTAGGCCACCATAAATGATGTATAAATCCAAATCTTGTATGTAAATAATAAATTTAGTAATGTAAAGCTATATCGGATAGTGTAAAAAATAAAAACCAATAATTAGGTCATCTCAGGATCTTATGTGGCAGATGGTTGACACTACATACTTCGTCCCCAAGTCAAGAAACCTCTATAATATATATATATATATTTATATATACTTTTGTTAATGTAATTATATATATTCTCTATATATTTCATTATTTTTATAGTCATATATATAGATAAATAAAATTAACATGGACATGTTGAATAACACCATCATCAATGCTTAATTCTACAAATAACAATAAAAGAAGTCTCAGAAAGTTGACTATGGGACATCATGCTTGAGGATCCTGTGACTGATAAATAGAAAGGCCGTGTGGAAATATCATAATAAATTTTTGATTTCATTTAAGGTATCATATTAAATTTGGGACTCCATACATATTATAATGAATAAAAACAATGAGGTTCTTAGAAAACTCTCAAATCAATGAGGTGTGGAATGTCAATACCATCAACCCAAGTGATGTGGATGTTAGGACAACATCCTTAGCCAAGGTAGTGTGAAAGGTAATGGAAAATAAAAATTATTTATATCTCTTTTTTCTTTAATAAATATTTAGTAATCCACTTTCTATATAACCCCATAGACCTGCACTCCGTAAAGAGGAAACCAACATCGGTAAATGTGTATTGGATTCATATTAATATAAACCTTTTAACATTTGTTATACTCCCTCTATTCATCCATTCCTTTAACTCCAATAAAATATTAGACATAAATATTATAATTTCCCTAAATATGCCAACACAACTCAAATATACAATGATTTTTAATTCCCCCAATACAATTCCATTATAATATAATGATCTGTGTAATTTATTAGTCCAATTTGCTATTAATTTTAAATAAGTAAGTGGAGGAATTCATAATAGATCCTCCAAAATACCCTTGTAAATGATGAGGGATATGTATATAAGTAATAAACATCACATGTTATATATACTTAATGTCCTCTATATACATTTATCAATCCATTTTACCCATTAAATTTCCCAATTTTATTTAAGAATAAAATTACACTAAAATGTGGTTTTATTATTAAACATGGTAAATCTTATCATTTAGATTTTTAACCTTTTAATAATCATCCCTTTCATGAAGGTTATTAAACACACCATGATAAGTGATTATATAATTGGAGATATATTATAATTATAATAATTTAAAACAATTCATAGGGAGGGTAGTTCAATCAAGAAATCAATAATAAGTGTCATGTTGTAAAAAAGACTAAACCGATTTGGGGTAGTTTAGGCAGAGCTAAACAAACTATAATGAAGTAATATAAATCCCAAAAATTTAAAAATTATAGCATTGGGATATAAAAAAATAATTTTTAAAAAATGGAATCATACATAGAGTGAGACATGTGTCACAAAAACATGGTTTATTAAACGAAAAGACAAGAGGGAAAATTCTATAGACAACCTACCTCATACATAAGAAGATAAAATTGTTCAATATCAAGCAAGTAATAAATCCAATTTGAGGAAGATATATGAAACCAATAACCTTATGAAAATTGTAATAGTTATATAACATGAATAGAAATTAGTAGATGGGATGATATATATTTAATGTAAGTAATTTTGAATAAACCACTAATTGAGATCTTTCCATTACAAAAGATAGTACTCAAATTAGAGATCGTATTGAAGAGGAAGCTCAAATACTACCCTGGAATGGACGGAGTAGATTGAGCTTCCAAGGAGAGGTTTTATGAATTTTTATGAATAGAGGAAGTAAAAAAAATTAAGGGTGGATAGGAAGAAATAAATCCACATCATTAATTAGGTTCATGGTTTGGAATCATAGTTTTCAAAACAATGTGCTGACAATGAATGGGAAACAACCTATAAACGAGGCTTGTATGGTTCTTGATGAATGATTGTGATACTACAAAAAATTAAATCATTACTCATCTATAAAAAGTCATACAATATCTAAATTTCTATGCAGTCTATTATGGCTAAATTGACAAATAATGAAACACTCTCAGATCCTATAGACAAACCTCAGTATTACTTCTTGATGGATAAACTATTCCAGGAAAACCATGATCTCCATCTATCTTCTTCTATTTATAATTTTTAATTATTTTTGAGCCCAAGTACCCAATGCAACACTCAAGACACTGCTAAATTTTTAAAAAAGTCTCAAAACTATAAATTAGAGAGTTTTAGTACTCAAAATTAAATTTTAGATAATTATTTAAAGAACGCCATATCTACTAAATGAATATAAAATAAATTCATTTTCAAATTTCTCCCATACCAAAAAAGAAGTATTCAACAATATACCCACTTCATACATCTTATTCAGTAATAATGTGGTGTGATATAAATAGAACATCAACCAATATACATTGGTAATAGATATACATTCATACTATAGTGTTATGTTTCCAAACACCAATGTATTTCCAAGAACCACAGTTTCATCAGGTATATAATTCAGTAAGACCCAATCCTATACTCACACATCAATATTGGGTTATTGAGCATAGGTTACATGATGATATTGAAATAGAGAAATAACCTCCTTGTCATCTTATGAATCTATTATCCTATTGTTTTCCTCACCATTGGTTAAAGAATTTAACGGAAAATTTCAATTCATGGTATATCCGTTGTAGGAATTGTCCAATGAACAATCCATGTAGCATTATAATGATACATTAGACATAATTCATCAATATATCAATTAGTATATTCACAATAGTCAGTCATTATCATAGAAAAAATAGATTTTCATGAAAAACTTTTTCTTAATTAAACAACACTAACATAATCAAGATGATGTTCCACGAAAATGTTCCTAACCTTCTACATTTTAAAAAACAAATGGAAATTTATGCCTCTGACAGACTACTAAAAATTACATCTTAAGAATATTTGGGTATAAAAACATGAACCATGATGGCTTATACCATGGAAAAATATGTTTAACATGAGATTTTTTTTTGAATAATGTAGTTAACATCATGTGATATCTCCTAGCATAAGAACACACTTATGTTGTCATGCCCCAGTGCGAACATGGAGATACGCCCGATTAAGAAAATATGGGGAATCAACCTTAATAATATCAATATGAGACCAACTAGTGTTTGGAATAACAAATGTATAATAATTTTTTTCCCATGGTTCTCAACTAAGGTAGCGTCTACACAATCATTTATAACTGATATATCTACAAATTTTTGAAGCCGCTATACATCAAAATGTTGAATATTCCTAATGAATGTAATGGAAAAGAACTCTATGGTGTACATGAGTTTGTTCAATGAATTCCCATAAGCGAACTAAGGATTCAATCATGACTAGCCCTGACTCTTAGTACAACCATGCTTCTAGATCATACATCTAATTTAATATATTAAATATAACAGATGTAAATTTTAAACACATTTCTCATATTATACCTAATTCCCTCTCATCATAACCCAAATGATTTCATTATATGGTACACGATGTTATTTAAAAAAGAGTAGAATAAGAGGATATCATGAATAATATATAATACCAAATAAACTCCTTATATATCAAATATTATGTTCTTAGTATAATTTCAAACCAAGCATATTCAACCACATATAAGAGGAACATACAAGAATTTTATAGTTGACTCTTTTCAAAATAGCTCAATAGATCTTGCTGATGTTTATTCATTAACTGACCATGATTTCTATACCTTTATATGAATCTTATTATCACTCATTCATAACCAATGTAGTCCATCCATATTCAATGGGGTTTTCATATGTCACATTCACATATAACTACATCATAATTATTAATCCTTTCGATCACTCACATTTTTCTTTCTTACTTTCCCCATGTGCAGTCAAAAGAAAATATGACTATTTCTAAATTTTCTATTCATAGTTTGGATCCATCAACATGGAATGATATTATAAACTACCGTGATGTTATTATAGCTACCTTAGTACTGTTTTTATCATCAAATTAATGTGAATGGGGACTCATCCCGTAAAAAAAGATACATAAACCAAAAAGAATAGTTTTTGGACATGGCTAACATACTTTATGCCCATGCTAAAAAGAATAGAATAGAATTATGGAGTCATAGAAGCATGATATATAAGACTAAATTTCATATGTATGTATGATACTTCTCAAAACTTATTTTCATTCAAATAGTGGGATTTGTCATAAAATAAAAAATAACATGATTGATAGCATTACAACACCATCTCCTTTTATAATACCATCCCTATCCATTTGGAGGAGTTATTTTTTCAATGATTCTATCGTATCACTACCTCATATATGGATTATAATTAAAAACTAACATTTCACCAATATAGAAATTATAATGAAATGTATATGATTCACAATACAATTTTAGAAACTTGATAGATACTACATGAATCAATGCATACTAAACAATGATTTCACAAGAAAAATGGCCCATCCTAGATTCTATCAATATTTGTTGCATCCCCAGGTATCCCAGATTTAGATGGATCATGTAAGCGGTTTAATTCCTAAGTGGAATTACCAAAAATTTGACTTCTAACCATTTTGATGATCTCTTGAATCATCCATCCACTTAAGAAGAAGAATGGTCTCATGTTCCACGTAGTGGACGATAGTTCTATAATTATTTCTAACCCACCATAATTCACGTTTACATGATTCTAACATAAAATAACTAGTTTAATAATATAGAACATCTAACCAAGAATAAATGGGTTTCATTTTCCTAACTCTATGTTATACATAGGTCAAAAGACACATAAATGTCACAAAAATACTATTGCAGTTCACATGCATTTAGAATGATTTAAATGTTATTAGGGAACCCCCCAAAAAATAGAAAGTGTACATCATCTAACATAGCCATTCTGGATAAGTCACTAGGATCTTCCATTTATCATTTATGTTAACAAAATACAAATAAATTACAACTATGACCCACAGAAAATGTAAACCATTCTATCCTAAGAACTAACTAAGGAAAAAAGTAAAGCTAATCCTTACCCAATTATTCAAGCCAAAACAACACCTTATTGTTTTATTATAGATAAAATATTTATTTATTTGATATTAAATAATTTAAATGTGGAATTTAAACATTATGTGCATGTTTTGAAAACCTATTACAATTAATAATATTAATCAAATTCCATATAGTGACAAATGAATGCTATAATAAATATCCATTCATTGATTAATTTATTTTACTAATATCATAACATAGTTAGGTAATTTATCACAGAAAAAATCCTTTTTCTTCCAAAGATACTTATAAATGGGATTAAATAAATAATATTTCAATTGATGGTACCATCTAAAATTCTACCCCATTGAATAAAATTTTTTATTATTAATATATCCAAAAAATAGTTGTATAATCATATAATCAACATTCCCCAAATGATTGACTTGGGTCTAGTTGTGAATTAAATAATTTTTCCACATGGGTCCTCGTGCCCAAGTGATATATCCACATGAATTTATAGAGGAAAAAAATTATGGTAAAATCTGAAAAAACAACAATCGTATTTTTATAACAGAATCTATGTTTATTAGTGCCATAAACAACTATACAATTATACAAGTACCATTTTTAAAATTTTTAAATCAATAATAATCATTAAATATTTTATATTATATTTGATTTAATTTGATCACCAAGGTTTTTTCTGTTGAATATAATGTTTTGTGGCCAAAAAATATCATTGTTTGTATGTAAAATAGAATTCAATCATCATTTTGTGACGGAAAATCCAACATAGTTTGTAGACAAAATTAAATTTAACCAACACTTTGATAATATTTATTGCAAAGTGTGTTATGAAAAAATGTAAATACAAGTAGACATGATAGAAAACTACAACACATCGTGATATATAAACAACCATGATAACAAAACACCTAAAATAAAATAAAAAAATGACAATGTTGTTATATCACTTAACATGGTATATAACTGGTGTGCCAATAAACGTACAAGGCACATCAAAAAAAATCTCAAATTTCATACCAATGAATTAAATATGGAATCTAATATGTAAGTAATGTGAATATATATGTTACTGTAATGATTAATTAAATAATACAACCATTACATATCTATAATAAGGAAAATTTAATAAATCCCAAATAGCTCATAAATCATCCAGTAGTTGAATGTACCCAAGTAACTCATTGTGAAATCACTACAAGCTATAATGTTAAACAACCTGATCTATAGTCCCATTTCAAGCCACATAAACATTTCCTCATTTGTAGGTTATTCATTCGTATATGTAACTATTTACTAATTTCAAACACTTTATATTAACTTGGATTAAATCCCATGATTGTTATACAAGAAAAAGAAACAAAACACCACTGATACCGTGTTGTAATGTCCCTACTCGTGAGACAATAAAATGGTTCCTTGAGTATGTCGACCACATTCCCTCAAGAAGGACATAGTGTTAAATAATGTTTATAGACAAAAATCAACGATATAATATGTTATCAAGTGGGGAATATACCCAGAAGACTATTTTAGAGAAGTGGTACATCAAAGATGAATAAAAAAAACTAGAAGAACTGTAATAAAACAATAGAGAATGATTAATAATTAAAAATGTTGCACTAAAAGGACATCAAGAAAAAAATACAAAATGATCCACGAAATTAAAAATAAATCAATAATAAAAAATTTGGTAAAAATAATGTCGGAAACACAAATCATTATAACAAAAATAAAAAATCTCCAAGGCTCTCTCCATAAGAATACTGATATTGAGCTCAAATATGAGATCCAAACTTTAATGAAAAATAATAAAACCACTACTATAATCTAACAAAACTAAACATGAAAATTTATGGAATACTTGTGTACCCTAGTGAAATGGATTCACAAACACGGTGAGAGATAAACGGAGTAGGCCACCAAGAACTATTTCAAGTGCATAATGTCTAATGTGAAAATAAAATATAGAAATGTGCATGAATATCAAATAATGAACAAAATGTAAACATGTATACATGTCATATCTAGTTCCTAAGGGACAATTGGATAACAATTCCTTATTAATTTTAAGATGGACTACCTATGAGAGTTATATATACAAATATATGTCTATATATACACACTACAAACATAGTTATGTTTGTTGTACCCTATACCCATAGTTTTTAACCATGGCTATAGCCTTGGTAGCATCATTATAGTTAGTAAACATGGTTTTATTATTCTTCTCTAATAAATGCACCATTATAGAGATATACCCACAGTTTCTAGGGAAACCATGTGTACATTCGTAGGGAATTTAACAAACATATTGTTTATCCAAAACTTTTTGTATATATCTATACAGTTATTTCACCAAACTCTTGGTATTTATTTTCCACCAAAAAAATATATCCACAATTAATTAAACATTGGGTATAGGTAGATGTCAAATTTTGGATGTATTAGATCTTCCATTCCATCGTGATCCGAGAAATCAAATTGATAAAATAGTGCACATTCAATTAAATAAAAATATTAAATATTTGGCATCCAACCAAATTGTTGTAATAATTTTCAAACCATTATCAATACAATAACAAAAATATACATCCATAAAACCATAAAATTCAATTAATTAATCATTATCCACATGTATAATTATTTCTAAGTCAGAAATAATGGTGATTATTATCTCCCCATTTCTACATCCTTATCTTCATCAATAGAAAAAACAACATCATTACAAACAACAACATCAAGAGAATCATCATCTTCATCATCATTATCTTCAACATCATCACAGCCACCACTACCAGCTCGACAACCACTATGAACATCATTGAAACCACTCATGGAATTATTTAAAAAGTTTATTGATTCTATTTATGATTTAATGATAGTAGCTTCCTATGATTGATGTGATGGAATTATTTCTAAAATAAATTTTATAAACTGTTTGATGATCATTTTACTTCTTTGATTCACATTTAAAGTCAATTTTTATCCTAAACTTATTTGGAATAAGTGACATACAACTCGGTGTTATGTGAATACTGAAAGGATCCCATTAGGGACCAAAACCAACTGGGGAATACACATTTCCAAGGTCAAATTCAGACTCTCCCTTGGTGATACCCACCTAATACCAGGCACAAATTATTATTTCGCATGATGTTATAATATTCTTTATAAACAAGAGAGTCCATGGAATACTATTGAATATATAAAAATTATATTTAATTAAAAATTTCATTAAAATACTTTAAATATAAAAAAATTACACTCTTATTTTTTTGTACATTCACCGTACTTCCATTCGTTTTCTTCATAATAAGAAAAAATATTTTTTTGAGTCAAACATACTCCATTTAAAATATATCTTTCTAAAAATTTCATTTTTAGTACAATACTCTATTATTGAACAATATGAAAGTGATAGACCTAGAATGAATTAAATTTTTGGATTTCTAGGAAATCCATATAATGAAGAATTATCAAAATATAAATTTAATTATAAAAGTAATTAGACTTTAATAATATAACAAATTATATTCAAATTGTCATTATATACATTAGTATGGTATTCATTTATCTTGTATGCCCATTTTAGTCGAATTCTATTTGTGTTATGTTTTTCATTATTTGTTAACTTGTTAGTTTTGATCATTTGGACCTTATATTCATTATTATGCCAATTTGTTTCAGAAATTGGTAAATAATGGAATTTTCCTTTTGTAATTTCATCCAATTAGGCCATTTATTAGAATGTGGCCAATTAGGCGAATTATTCCTACTATGACAATTAGGTCATTTAGTATTTTTTGTCCAATTAGGTGATTTTGGCCATATGAACCAATTATTTCATTTTGGACAAATAGGCTATTAAAAAAATTGGGAGAAATTATGTTATTATTGAATCTATACCATTTCGGTTAATTATTTCAATTAGGAGATTTGATCTAATTTGTATAATTAGAACATTATGGATAATTTATTCTATATAGACCATTTTGTTCATTTAGTCCATTTAGGGGAATTATTATATTTATTTCATTGAGTGTAATTAGGGAAATCAGTTAATTGTACATTAAGAAATTAGGATAATAGACCAATTATACCATTAAGACATTATGATAATTGTCCAATTGTCCAATAGTCCATTATGCCAATTAGCCAATATTCTATTAGGTTATGAGACCAATTGGCCATTACACCATTATATAAAGAGTTTGTTTGGATGTTTGGAATTTAGCACATTATACAATTATTGCATTATAATAATTATTCCATTATAAAATAAATATAATTGGAAAATTTTTGATCAGGTAATTATGCTATTTTTCCAATTATCACATGTTCAATTACGCCAATTGGTCATCATGCGATTTTTCCAATTGGTCATTTGGAAATTAGGCCATTAGGCCAATTATTCATTATTTTATTATTTTGATATTCTAATTCCCTAATTGGTTATTATTCCGTTATTCCAATGGGTCATTAGGCTAACATTCCATTTGGAAAATTTTCAATTAGTTCGTTAGGTTAACTGATCTTTTGGCAATTTGAAAATTGGTAATTACTCTACAAAGCCTATTATCTAATTGGAAATTATTATATTAATATAATTGTCCATATTTTCACTACACCAATCAACAATCAGGACATTAGGTTAATTTTCCTTTAGTCCATTTGGACCACATGCCATTTTCCCAATTGAGCAAATTTCCAATTCATCGTTAAACCATTAAGACAATTGTCCATTACTCCATTTTCATAATCAGTGTTTAGGGAATTGGGGAATTTTTTACCAATTATTACGGTAGATAACATTATATTAAAATGAAAATAAAAGATATAATGAAGTTGGAAAATTTCATATAATAAAAAATTCCAACATACTAAATAAAAATAATAAAAGCGATCAAGGATCATAGTCAAAATATGAAGCAATATAATCACCATCCCAATCAGATTATAAACCAAAAGTACCATGGGACTAGGAAACCATAGATGGATTTAGGTTTCTGTAGTCTTTTCTAGGTCTGTATTTCCTTGGAAAAATAGGTTTAAAATAGTCGTCATCCATTTGGGAAATATTTGATAAGGCCATTAGGAGAATTGGCCATTAAGAAGTAATACATAATGTCCATTATACAGTATTGCAAATTTTCCAATTGGACATTATTCCATTACACTAATTATCATTTTTTCAACTAGACTGATACGCAATTAGTCCTATTGGTCATTAGGCCATTAAGTGAATTTGACTATTGGGTAGTATGCCAACTGGGCATTAGGCCAATAGGTGCATTATACATTATGTGGATAGTACAATTGACCATTAGTGTAACGACCCAGAAATTTCAATGAATTTTAATAAAATAAATAAAATTGGTGTGTATGATTTTATTTATATCAGAGGTGGTTAAATTCTAGAAAGTGGAGTTAAGGGTGGGACCACAACCACTTAACTACCCTTGTGTGGATATTTAGAAGGTGGTGCCCACATGAGCCACAACCTTTCATCTCCTCATAACCACTCTTAAACCCCCCCTTAAAACCCCTTTTAATTAATTTGTTAACTCCTCAATTCCCCTATTAATGAGATCTCTCCATATTCCTCTAATAAAGTTTGTCAACATAATTAAATTGATGGTTTCAATAATTAAATTGGTACATCACAATTTGAATTATTTTGTGTTGCATGACACTTATTTAAATGGGAGAAGTCTTTTGTAATATTTTCGATAGCAAATATTTCGATGGGAAACCTCTGGAGGATTAGAGAATGTGGTGTTCTTCCTCCGACGAAGAACATGAAGTCCCGACGATGACTCTTCCTCCGACGTCAACGGAATCGACACCATTCTTCCGCGACGTTCGGCCACATTGACGTTCGTTTTTCGCGGTTTGACGATGTGCGACGTCTTTGCGAGGTGGGGGAATATTGTAAATTGCTCATTTATATGGTTTATACCCTAGAGCTTGAAAATTTATTTGTAGGATTTCTCTTTGTGGATTCTTTACCCCGGTTTAATTTCTCATGATGAACGCGAATTAAATTAATTAATTCACAGATCGATAAATAATTGATTCAATTAATTTTCTTCTTTTTTATCCTAAGTTTGCGATTTTTGAAGAATGATGAATATTTAATTTCCAATCCGCCATGTTCATGATTCTCAAAAACAATGGCCAAACTAACATGACTATTGACATGCACTTAAACCGAGTTCTTTATTATTCATGGTCTGCGCATTATTCGCGTGTTCTTCTTCATCAAATAATTAAGCACGTTGGAAACTCAATGTTTCGTTGAGAGCGACATAAAGACACAGAGATATCGACCCGAGGATCACAAAACCAATTTATTCTCTTATTTCCAATTTAAATCGAACCCGGTATGGCGCGCGGAAGGATCCCATGGAGCGGGTGCAATGAGGGTTCCTGCAGTCCAAGGTGACGGTTCGGTTGGGAGAGCAGGCGACCATGGAGGATGGTGCAGCGCAAGCAGGCAGTGCAACCGAAGCAATCTGTGTGCAAGGCGGAGGCGCAGTGGTTCCAGGTTCGTGAGGGACGAGTGTATTTTGGAGGAGAAGAAACCTGACGTTGAGGCGCTAATTTTGGGAGTGATAGGAATTTAGATTGGAGAGAGAAAGATGAAAAATAAATTAATGATGATATAAAATAAAGGAAAGGATTTGGGGGCGTGATTGGCATGAAGGAATGAGGAGGTTCTAGTTTGGGTGGTGCGTGGATTTTGGGTGTGTTATGTTAAGAAATAAATTAAATTAAAAATAATTATATAATAATAATGTTATTATTATTTTTGTTGGGAAAACTATATTTTGACGGTATCTTCTTCGTGCGACCTCGGTTTCACGAACCGTCAGTGGCAGTGCAACCCTGACATTGAGACTAAATTTATGACTCCAATATTATATATAATTTTTGTGGTTTTGGATCGGGTACCCGAAGCGCTCGGAAAATAATAGATTTAATATTATTATTAAATCTTCGACCTGCTATAACTTGAGCTCCGGACGTTCGATTGACATGTTGTCGAATTTTTTGGATTCCACATGATGAGACGGTGTTATTTTGGCATAATTCACCTGATGTTTGGACGCAGTTGGAGTAAGGACAGGTTGGATTGTACCTAAAATCCAACCGGGCCCCTGGAACGGAAAAGTTGATAACTTTCAGACTGGATGTCGGTTTGACGAACTGTCAGCGGCATTGGTGATCACGTTGAGAAACAGTCCCTAAGAGTATACCCTATGAGAGTTCAGGGTACAGTTGAGATACGGCCGGGTTGGTTCGCACACGAAACCAACCGGGCCCATGGGATGAAAAGGATAATAACTCACAGACCGGGCGTCTGATGGACGCGCCGTCTGTTGCGTTGAGACCCCTACGACGAGGCAGTCCATAGAGATACATATTCGTGGGAATTTGAGATACATGGAGTATCGACCTGTAGCTCATGGAGCGGACCCTCCCGGAGACGAGAATACAGAGTACAGAGACCGTGTAGACGGCTGAGACCTGACGACTGCTTGACCGACTCGACTTGGAGTTAGTCGACTAGCCCAGTGGACGGAGCACTACATTGTTTGGGTGCAGACCCATGGCGGACGGAGCACTACTGTGTGAAAATACAGACCCGTGGTACTCATCCGTAGAGTAACTCTGCATGCTTTTAGGGGGTGTGCACTACTGTGTTTGGGTGGCATACCCCGGCGGGAAGCACTACTATGTTTGGGTGGGTGACCCGCGGTACTCGATAGGAGGAGTACCTTAGCAGTCTTAAGTTAGTGAGCAGTACCACAGAGTCGTGTCAGGACCACTGTACACTCCAGAGACGTGGCTCTTCAGCAGTTACGGTTTCGATAATGAAAATCATAGTTTGAGTTGAGTCTATGATCTTGTGTTTACCTCATGATTGAGATGGGTCACTTGATAACTTAGGTATATTTATGTGCTTATACCTAGGTAGTGGTTATCCATTGATTTCAAAATCTTTGTGTTTCCTCTTGATTGAGATGGGTTACTTGATTACTTAGGTATATGTATGGGTATATACCTAAGTAGGGGTTATCTGTTAAGATATTTCTTTGTGGTTATCCTTGTTGGGTTTAGTGAGACCTTGAGGGTATCGAGGTCCCTACTGAGTATCATTATACTCACCCTTCCATGGGCTATGCCCGCACCTCATTGTTTTGGTTGCAGATGACGGGCAACGCTGACATAGGCCGAGTGTTTGAGGACTGAATGATACCCAGAGATGGATCTGAAGATGAGTCAGTATCCGGAGGTGTAATTCATGACGAGACGACACTCAGAGGAGGTTGAAGGGCGATAGCGTTGTGGAGGCTATTTGTACCTACCCTACAGCTAGGATCCGTGGTGGACGATCCAAGAGATGAGCTATATGTACCTACCCTTCAGGTAGGATCCATGCTGGACGATCCAGGAGCTGTGCTATCTGTACCTACCCTTCAGTCAGGATCCGAGGAGGACGACCCATGAGCTGCTTCCATTTTTTCAGCTATTTGTCTTTTTCTGATGTACTTTCGTTCAGTTGTAGCTGTACTTTCAGTTGGGTTTGTATTCTGGCCCACTTACTTTTTAGCACTTTCTTTTGCACTTAGTGTATTTCTTCCTCTTGTACTCTGGGATTTTTAGTTTACTTTTATAAAGGAAATGCCTTCCCTGTTATCAGTAATCATTCCTATGGTGCTAGTCGTCAGCCCCTGGCCTATGGAAGGCGAGCATGGGGTAGTCACGGCACGGGCCCTGAGGACGGGTCGTCACAATTAGGTCATTAGGAAAATTTGATATTAGAACATTCATACAAATGGGAGTTAGGCCAGTAGGAAAATTTTCCATTAGGCTATTATCCCAATTGTTCAATTTCCCATTAGTCCATTATGCTATAAACCCATTTTTTTAATTATCTATTAGGGAATTTGGCCACTAGGCCAAAATGCAGCTAGGCCATTTGGACCACAAGCTAGTTGTCCCTTAGGATCTTAGTATATTTTTTTGTTAGTCCATCTCACCATTTATACATGTGGCTGTTAGGCCATTATTCCATTAGGTCATTTGGACATTAATTCATTAGTAAAATTAGACAATTATCCATTAGGATATTATGAAAATAGGCCATTATGGATATTCTATATTTGAACAGAAGTCCATTAGCCCCATAGGACATTAGAAAATTAATCCAATATTATAAATGGTCGTCAATCCATTTGTCCAATTTCCCTATTGGCCATTATGACATAAGAAAAATTCTCCATTGCACCAATAGGTCATTACAACAATAGGATATTAGGGTCCCATGCAATTAGTCTTGTAGAAATTGTTTATATTAGTCTATTAGGCCATTTGGTTATTTGTCTATATTGAAACGAGGCCTCATTTTCATTAAGTAAATTAAATAATTGGAAATTCTTCAATTATTCCTATTGGACTTTAGGAAATAAAGTTATTTTTCAAATTGGCCAATCAGTAGTTATGATTTTACACAAATTCTACAACATACCAATAGAACAATTGGACATTAGGTAATTAGGCCATTAGTGAAATTGGAAAATTTTCCAATTTTACAAATGAAAATTTAGAAGATTGGCTATTATTCCATAATTACCTCATCCAATTTGAGAAATTAGACATTAGTCCATTTGAATATTATTCAATCATGAATATTGGCCTTTTCGATGTTAGGCCATATGTTGTATTGTCTATTTGACAATTAAACTATTAGTCTAACTAATGGATTATTTTTTTTGGCTAATTTGAAAGTAGTCCATTAGGCCATATATTTAATTAGACAATTGGACGTTATTTCATTAGGACATTAAGACTTTATACCCTTATAAAATATTTCTATTACATCAATTTGGAAATTGGACAATTTTTCTTTAGGGTGTTAGGACATTTGGACATTTGGAGATTATACCAATTGGTTGATAGACCATTAAGACAAATGTTCATTACACAATTTGGCCGACTTTCTAATTTTATATCAGGACATTAGGCCAATTATACAATTGGCCAGTATTATATTAACACAGCTGGACTATTATCCTCTAGGACAATAATATATTATGAGATTATTCCATTAGTCTTCTAGACTAGTATGACATTTTTGAAATTTTCTATTATTCAATTAGGGAAATTGTCATATTTTCCAATTTGTCCAGTTGGCCAATTTTCTATTAGGACATTAGGCCAATTGGCCATTAGGATGTTAGGAAAATTGTCCATTATGAAGTTATGCCATTATGAAAATATGAAATTAGTCCAGTAGGACAATAGAATAATTTTCCATTAGGCCATTATCCCATTTGTCCATTAAGAAACTAGGTCCTTATGTCATTAGGTTGTTACAAAAATATTCCACTAAGCCATTCGACTATTAACCAAATTTTCCATTAGTCTGTTAGGAAAGTTGTCCATTAGTCCATTATCTTAATAGGTCATTAGGCTATTAAAACATTATTCCATTATGTTTTTAGGCTATTAGGCCAATCGTCCATAGGTCAATAGGCCATTAGAAAAATGGGAAATTATGTCAATGTATCAATTTTTTGATTGGAAATTAGTCCATTAGCTTGTTAGTACACTATGTACATTGTCCTATTGGCCATTATGTAAATTTTAAAGGGGTATTTTATAAATTATATTAATATGAATATTAATAGAAAAAATTATAATTTATCATGAAAATAAATCTGAGTAACTATATAAACATTAAAATAATTCAATTTATATTTATATACTCATGGTTCTAATGATCAAGCATTGTAGTGAATCCCTAATTATGGAAATATGTAATTGAATCTTGGTTTTTTTACCAACACAGCCATAAAATAAATCAATAAAAATAATAAGACTTATTTTATATATAAAAACTATTAATGATTGAGAATACCTTAAACTATTCACTATTAAAATATGAGATTGTTTTTTGATGTTGTGTTGTAGTATAGTTGGCAAATATGGGTACACCCCATTAATTTCAACTGACTCTACTCCCCCAGAAAAAATATCACTCATGATAATATCATCTCGAAAACATCTCAAGATTCATCAACCTCGAAACCATTTAAAATTCACCATTGGGAAAGTCAATCTGAATTTTCAATGAAAATGGTAACACAAACGAGTAAAACAATAATACATTCATAAATACATAGAAACACACACACACACACACAAATATAATTTTTTACCCATATCCCCATCCATGATTATCACTTGATTTCATTTTTGACATGTCTCCATCAAATGACTTCCATTAGAATGATATCATGGTTTTTTGATAATGTTCTCTTGTAACATCATTATTGCCATGAATTTTTACTTATCATATGATTTTCATCATTTTAGTCCACCATTATTTGTATTTCGAAATTCAAGGATTCCCACATATAGGTTCACCCATTTCCCTTTTTAAAAGATCTCACTAATAATAGATAATAGGTGTAAAATATGAAATAAGTCATAGAAGAACATGACGTAAATTATGTTACATAATTTTAAATAATTATAATTAAAAATTGATATAAATAATCAATTTTCTATTACATATACATGGAAGGTTATGATCCAACCACCTCTCAAGTATGTGTATATTCCAATGCATGTTATGGGTGATCTGCTTGCATAGGGGGGAGATGAAGTAACAGAATAATCAGATCATGGATGGATTGAAGGAAACAGTTGATGTATAAACAAGGTATAATATGATTACTAGGTAGAAAAATACATAAAAGGATATTGATATTGTAAAGGTGGGAACATCCCTATAGGAAGTGTGGAAATGTTATGAGAAAAAAGATCCTAAATGAAATTATGATGGAGGCATCATTGGGATAAACACTAGAGGACCAAGCATATATTTTAATGGTGTGATAGATGGGGTTGTCCACTGGTGGGTCTGGGTAAGAAAAAGTATAATGGTCACCATATCTAGGTCTAATATAATTTATGCTTGTGCTCATTATCTTTGGATGTGGATGAGGTAACTTAAGTGTAACTAAATGTCCCTAAAACATTTATCAGGAATATGAGCATGAAATTGTATGCAATGAGAATAAAAAAAAATAATCACTATGGAAATTAGTGGAGGTAAAAAATTCCTGAAAATATGTTGGTCAACATCATATAATCTATTCCTTTGAACATATATATTATTTTTCATAATATTCATAATAATGAAAAACCGATTTTTATAAAAAGTTTTTAAAAAGAATAAAACATCACTGAGATCAATAAATTCATAAACAATGTCATAAATTTTTTACTATCATTAATTTAAAATGAAGTGATAATATATATAATACTATTTTAAAACTAGTTTCATAAATCAATATAAAACTAATTAAATTAACAAAACAAAATATTACTATAAAAAATCATTATAAACTTAAAAATTAAATTAATTAAAATATTACCATCCTAAGAAAACTATTTAAATGTAATATAAATGAACTGTGAAAATATATAGTTTCTTCTATATATTTCCCAGAATAACTTCAGGTTCAACAAAAACTCTAGCAATCTGAAAATTTCAGTTATCAAATGAAATATTTTGGTCAATACCAATGAGGGTTTCACTGGTTCTAATATCATCCCCAATATAATGAAAAATATATTTTTGGACTAATTAATTAATAACAACCAAATCAGGTCTCATATAATCTTTCACATAAAACTCTGGGTTTTCCACTGATACCAAAATGAAAAGTTCATTGGTAACCAGTAATCGGCTCATTCCAATAAGTGTGAATAAAAAATCATCAATAAATTTACCATTTCATATCATTGAATCAAACCATTTACATTTCATCATATTTTCTCAACCAAGTGAGAAATAATCAAATGGCGATAATTTTTGAACAAGTCTATAATAAGATACATTTCCACATTGGGGATGGATATATAATGCACGACCATTATAGTCTATTGTAATATTTAACATAACAACATAATGTTGTGTTCTAATTTCCACCACATGACCAGTTTTAACAAACTTATACCTGTTGATTATTAAAAAATTTAATTCAAGAACCAAAGAATTGAGACCAAAATCGTATTATTTTAATTCATGAGAGACAGAGTGAATAGGTGTACTAAATACCTACAAAATATAAGAATAATAAAATTAATATAATATCAATATTTTATGTTTATTAATGTAATTGTTATACCATTCCATTTATCCTTGAATGAAACTCTTTCTTATGAAAAAACTATCATATTCTCAAAGGAAAATATCAATGAACTCTACTTGTAGTTTTTTAAGGTTACCAACATAAAATGATAATAAATGTTTATGGAATATATTAAATGTAATAGTATGAGATAACATATTAATATTTGTATTAATTAATTGATATATTGTGGAAAAACAATGGAAAAACAATAATTTGCGGTGGGGAATATCCCACTCTTCAAGGATCAAGTAGAAATTGTATATAACCTAAGAATTTATCATGTTTAGGGAAATAATGGACATGATTACTCAATTTGTACTTACCAATAATCATTATTCTCATTGGACGGTTATATCTAACACTCATAGAAGAAAAATACCAAGAAATAAATCCATACATTCTAGATCTAGATAACCCCTCACAATGGCTATTTTAGGTTTATTCTTGATTTGGACAAAATATTTAATTATGAACACATTTATTTGAACATGATATATCCACATAAAATAAATGGGACCTACCAGGCATTTTTTATTTGGATGATAAAATTCTCAATGCATTATACATGTGAAAATGTAATAGTTATTTTTTTGAACCCCCGAAATGAATGGAATTTTTTTTGAATTTTTATCATGAATGACATTGATAACTATTTTTCAAAAAATTTTCTAAAAAATGGTTCTAGTGAATAACTTTCATCCTAAAAACATTGGATAAGAAATGAAATATTTTTATTGGGATATATTCCTAAAGAGGGTTGACATAATGAAGATTTATTCTGATTTTAGATTCAATTCACTTCTATTTATTATTTTAGATATGTTTCTATAATAGAGGTCACGAATATTAGTATTCAAAAATTCATCATTAAATTATTTTTTCATTAAATTTTTCATATAAAAAGTTGAACATAGTACATTCCATTTTTTTCACTAAAACACACAGAATTTAATTCTTGTTGAATAGCCTAATCCAAAAAGTCATAGTGAGATCAACAGTCATATTTAGTCATCCCCTTGAAATATTAAAGAGTTTAATGTAACATTTCACATATATTATTCTCAATGTGTATTATGTTTAAACAATAATATGAAAAATTTCTTGAAAAATATTTAATCCAGAGATAAATATTTTTGTTTTCTAAATTATAAGTGGATTTAGTGTCAATAATTTTACTCTTTAAAATTTCATCTAACATTTCCATAATGGAAAAATAAAATTTTTAAATTCATTAATCACAGAAGTTACTGAAATTTGGTGAGGTGGAATCTTATTGTCACTAATATTATCAAACCTCCAAAAAAAAATTTGTATTGATAATCCATTTTTATGTATCTTTTGTGCCCATAGGAAATATAATCAATGGAAATATTTAGGCCTTATTGATCAGATAATCTTCTTAAAAATATGGAATGATACATTTTCCATTATGCTCAAAATTGACATCATTTCATAATAATATAAATAATTTTTAGTAAATGGAATGGGAGAACACATCTAAAATATGTTTTTAAAAATCATAGAATTATGTGAACACACATATCCCAATGTTTTTCAACTATTTTACTAATGGTTGAATGTTGATGTCCATATCATTACCAATATTTTATTTTCAATAAATTTTTATACTCACGGAATTGAATTATTTTTTCAAAAAATCTATGATGGAAGATTATAAACATGATTTAAAACTATTAGTGTGATGTGAGGAGTATGAATCTGACTAACCAGAGTAAAACTATCAACGAATATACCCAACCAGACATTATGAAAATTAACCACCAAATCCTGATGTCGTTCATCAAATTTTCATCATGGTAATTTATCTACAGGATTATCCAACTAATTATCACTTTTAATTATCTTAGTATCATTCTATAACACATTAGGTCATATTTCTGCAAAAATGAATAGATTTTCAACCATGAGAATCATTGAAATATGGTAATTGACTTTATATGACACCTGATATGTCATTCCATATTCATTTTCCTTCAATATATATTTACCACATTATTTACATTCATTCAGTTAAGTTCTTTCCTCCCAAAAAAACAACAAACTTTTGAAAAAACATCTATTTTAATTGTTTGAAATTCAATCTATTTAATTAACTTCCATTCATTATAATGATTATATGAAATAACAACACCATCAGAAATAATTTCCTTCAAAATGATATGAATAATTTAAATAGTGGTATAAGAATGTCCATACATGGTTTTTCAATGATATAACCACATAAAATATTCATAAAGTTCCATATTAGTACATTCCAGTTACACAGGGCTTCTGATATCATCGATTACAATTTTCACACTCCCAATATCATAATTTTAACATTTTATATCATGTGTATTGATATAATTTCCTTCTTGAAGATTTATGCTTTCTATCTAATGATTATTCACACATAGAAACTAATCAACTGCCAAATTCTAAATACTACTAATTTTGTTTTTTTAATGAAAAACAAAAAACTTCCTTATCTCTCCATTTTGATAAAGAAATAATTTTTGGATTTAAATCCATATTTTATATAGGGTAAATATCTTCTTTCTGGAATAAAAATCGTATTCCAACCCAATTATAACGTTGACACTGTACATGACTTCTATCTGAATAAATGTTTATGAATATTTTTGATAAATATCCCAATTCTTTTGAAACATATTTGAAATCTGGTTAGTATGATACAACCATATTTTATTCATTATAATACAAGGGAAAAATGTTCTGTTCCAATCTTCATTGTAAACAATAATTATCAATGATTTAAAAATTCTAAAACAAATTCAATGTATAGTATATTAGAATATAAAGAACACAAATATAATACAAAATTGAATGTAATGCAAGATTTATCATTATTTTTTAAAAACATCCTATTTTTATTTCAATCAAATAATAAAAAAATTCATACAAAAAATCCAATGAATACTCATAGTTATCAAAAAAAGATGTATGCATTTCAATAATTTACCACTAAGGAATACTAGGAATTTTTTTTTTTTATTTTCCATATTGGTCTACTAGTTTGAAAACATAATTGAGTATAACATTTTGTGATGGAATGATTTAATTTAATGTTCACAATACATATATTATTCAATAAAAATGAAAATATATTTTATATGATGTTCTGTTTTAATTTAATAAGTTTTTAATTTGGTAATGATATATAAATAATTACTAATTAATAAATTCAATCTCACTTTATGAAACCCATTCATTATTTCATATATTACGACAAATTCTTGATTTAATTATAATAGTATAATAATGTCTGTATGACCTCAGTTTTAGTGGAGGTATGTCATTGTTTAAAATTTGGGTTAAATTCATTTAAATTAGACAATTAATTATACACTCGGTGTTAGAGGGTCCTCGAGGGTGTTTTGGGGTTTCATGGAATGAAATGAAGAAAAATAGGCCATTCTTCTGAAAGGCGCATGGTTGGTGCACATTTATGTAAACTGTGTGGCCTCCCAAAAAAACATGAATCCTTGGATAGTGGCAACACGAACTGATAATGAACTATTATTCATATAATGCGTGGATTACAAGGTAACAACATACCCTAACTTCCCTTAGACAATGTTTTTCACCAGATTTCCATTCGGTTTTGAAAACCCTGATGGTAAATCATTCACCCCATTAAGAGTTAGAAAATTTATAGTTTTTCATTCTTAGGACATTTAGATCCCCACCAGATTTATCAATAATTTCGTTACCTCTTAACCCTTGGGATAATAAAAATTGACACATGTTTTTCTATGTGGGTTCTCCATTAATTTTGGTACATTTGGAGCACTTTTGGTTACAGATCGGTGCTCCATGTATGTCTATTGATCCACATTCTTTATTTTTTTGGGATTAGAATTTTTAGTTCATCTCATCTTCTTTTGAATCCATAGAACCATATTTCTCCACTGGAATCCTTGTAGGGGTTTCAAATTTTATTTTTATTATATATAAGGATGTTATTAAGAGTTTTTTCATCATTAGATTAGAGGTAGGAGGCATACAAGTTATATTCAATAGGTTTATTATGGATTTTTTTTATGTTTATTTGTATTCTTGGTTCCATTATACTATGTGTTGATTCCTGAAGTGATATATAGGTAGAATATTTTTTTGATGATGTATTGAATCCCTCCAGATGGGAAATTTTTTTAATGTTAATGTGAAAAATGGCATATTAATTGCACACAAAATGCATAAGTTTGTTAATGCATGTGAAATGAGGAATTGGTTAAATGGGACAACATATGTGAATTTAGGAATATGATAAATGGGATAATGTTTTATATTTTTCTAACATAAATATTTTTATATGTATAGGAAACTGAATATAAGGCACCAGCCTTAAACCTTACTTAATCTTGAGTTATTACAAGATTACACATTGAGGATCTTTTCAAGTTTAGAGTTTTAGAGAATTAGATCATGAAACTTGCATTACATTCCACATTTAAACAAAGTTGTTACATAAAATACAGTATTCATTCTTCCCATCAGCGGAAACATATTTAAAATAAAACATGGATTCTTTCTTGACACATCCTTGTCACTATAATCACATCATGTACCTTTCCCTTGACCTGTGAAAAACATTTCAAAAACTAGGGATGAGCATAAAAAGATCAGTAAGGTATACACAAAGAATGAAAACTATTAGTTTTTCAAACATCAAGTAAACCATTTATACTTTATCAAAGTAATACATTCACCTTCATGAAGTAGTAAAAAAACTCTTCACTGAATAAAACATCATTACTTACCTTTTTGTAACCAAAGGATTACCATAAAACCCATATAAGGACCACATAACATATATAAAGGTAACGTGGGACATAAACATACGTAAGTGGAATAACCATACGGTCGACTTCCACACATATCACTTAATGGAATAGCCATACAGCCAATTTCCATACATACATAATGGAATATCCATACGGCCGACTTCCATACCCAATGCATTGGAGGTTATAACGTAACCACCCGTCCTGGTATTCACGACACCACCCGTCATATGGTTTATCACGTAACCACCCGTAAAATGTCCAAGTACCATTATAAAATTATAACACATAAAACCAACATAAAGGAATGATAAAATTTCCACATTTAAATCAAAATACATCATTTAAATATATTGACATAATATAATCCTTTATCAAAAACATTTTCAATACCAATATACAAAAAAAAAGTATATGGTATTTATTTTATTTTAAAAACATTATTTCTTGTTGATGAAGCCAATGATCAAATAATACTCGCGGCGGTGGAAAAGGTCGTTGTCACCACGTACGTAATAGAAACATTCCTTTTTGTCGTTTAGAAAAAAGCTTCGTAGAAAAATGATTCCTTTTGAATAAATTTAAAAGTCAAAGGGTTTTATACACCGTATAAGAGAAGTTTGTGTATAAAAAAAGATATGCCTCAATGAATGGAGATTGAGACGAAGTCCCATACAAAGACGGTATCCTTGGTTTAAGGATAAATCAATTACATAATTATGTGTGACAAACGAATACACCAAATATATGTGTATATTAAGTGTAAAATAACCAAAGGTCGTTCACACATATTTAAAGGATGAAATATTCAATAACTACATGTTGAACCCAAAGTAATCGAAATTGGGTTAAGAAGTTCCCTTGACAGCCTAACAGCGTCACATCAAAATGAGTTGATGAGTGATAAAAAAAGGGTATCTCATCACTTGGACATAAAATTTACATCAATAAGGATATATGAGAACATATCCCAGCATAACAATATGTAAATTAAAAGACCCAACAAAATAAGTCTTTTAAAAAGAGGAGGGTGAAATGTTCCCTTACTAACATGGGTATCTTTCGAAACATACACCTCGTGAAAGAAGGAAAATACAACATTGATGTAAATACCCATAAAATAATGTATATTAAACAATGAGTAGAATAATGGGCAGTACATACCCCACTCAATGGAAATTGTGGCAAATGTAGAATAAATCTCACAGGAATAAAAGTGAGATGAAAAATCTCTTACGAAAACTCGGTAGCCTAACGGTGCCACATAAAACTTACAAAAATGGGTTGATGAGATCAAATAAGGTATCTCATCATATTAAAATAAATTTTATAGAAAGATTAATATAAAAGAACATCCCCCAACATAACAAAGAGGAGCTTAAAATAAGTGACATAAAGGAGAGTACTTAAAAAGAAAGAGAGAGGTTAGATCTCTTACGAAAATTCGGCAGCCTAACGACGCCACTCAAAACATCCAAAATGGATTGATGAGAGAAAATAAGGTCTCTCATGATATGAACATAAGAATTAAAGTAGTATTTATATAAAATAACATCCCAATAATAAGAAATATGAGCTTAAAAAGAATGATATAAAATAGTGTACTTAAAAAGAAAGAGAGGAGTAGGATCCCTTACCTCGGGTCCGACATGACTCGATTGTTCTTTAACGTCCTGGATAATAAACTTCAGTTAATTTATATTTTCTTAAGAACCTTTTTCAAGTTCATTATTCCTTTTATATCACTTATTTCCATGTTATAAATATTATGTAACCATTTAAATTAATAATGTTTGTTTTGTCGATATTTGGTTCTTAAGTCGAAAGTGGACTTCTTACAATTACATGTTGTTCGTGTGGTCAAAAGATCTTTATATCCAGAATGAAATTCCTGGTTTGGATATCATATATATCATATATATATATAATATACATGTATTTTTAATATCACATAATCATTTAGTGGTATGAAATGAAATGCACCGTTCATGGAGACGGTAAGTCGTACGTACGCATGAACACTACTTTCATTTCATTGTCATAATAATTGAATTAAAACTAAATGAGAGGTATGTATATTTTAATTCCAGAATTATATTCATCATTTAGATGTATCGTTCATCATATATATCCATTATATACATGTACTTTTAATAGTACATTACATTTGGGGATAAGAAATGAAATGCACCGTTCATGGAGAAGGTAAGCCGTACGTACGCATGAACGCTAATTTCATTTCTATCTCATACTTTAATGGAAAGAAATAATAATGATATAAAGGTATATTATAATTCCAGTATAAAATCATATATAATAACTTTAAATCCATCTTTTATATGTCCCATGTATGGCATTAACGAATCACATCACTTTGTGGGGGCAGTAGTCCGCACTTCCTAAAATGAAGATATCGCGTTTACCCATAATGGAAACCATAAAGTTATTCCCAAAATGAAAAATACAGAAGATTAAGGAAAAAATAAACATATTATATATCATATATAAATATAGTGTCATCCTAATGGCCACCTTTGAAGGTGTTAAAATAATGTTGAACAATCATCGTTTCGGGAGGCAGAAATTCGTCATCCATGGAAATAGTATGTTCATTAACCATTAGATGTAGGTGTGTGTAAGTTTAGCTCGAATACCTTTTATAACAACATCCTAGTATATTGAGGATACTGGAGTTGTTACAAAAGAAATGAATAAAAAGAGTTTAGGGGGTTGGAGAAGCAAAATCAAACAAAAGGACTCAAAAGAAGACATTACCTTAAAATCGGGTAACTCCCCTTGGTTTGAGCTCAAAGGCTTCCTTGGGAAGACTTCTGCCCAAACATAGGCTTCAAGAAGTAATAGAGGGATATGAAGAGCCAAAATGGTCAGGGGTTGGCCGAGCCAAAGGCATTGGGAGTGTGGGTAAGGAGGTAGAGGTGGGGGCCTTTTATAAGATGAGAGGAGGGGCACTCTTGGAAAGTAAAGATAAGTTACTTTATTTTCAAATGAGTTTTGGATTCAAAAGGACCCAAATTTATATAATTGGAGTATAAGGTGATAAGGGTTCGAAATACACTCATCCAATAGGTTTTGGACATGTGTAGGTCTTAGATATTACATTATCTTTCTATTTTATTTAAATCGTTAAATAATGAGGTCATCGATGCATCATCATGATGTCATAAATAATTTAATTTATTTAATGTATAAAAATTATAAAAAAATACTATGATTTAGGAAATCGTTTTATCTTTCTAATGAAGATTTATAGTCAAAAATCGGACTTGTATAACCCCATGTAAAAATTGTTTTAGTAAAATAGCTCATGTGTGTGTCATTTTTACTTTAACATTAAATAAAAAGTTATTTATGTCATTTCCCAACCAAAGTGGCTCCATGGGGTCCCCAAGTTTACCCATGGATTGTCTTGGTCGGCCATGACACATCCAATGAGGGTAGGACATGTGTCATTCTCATCTCCTATTATTAAAACATTATTTTTAGCCTAAACTACACTAATTACCACTAATCACGATTTAGAACTTAAATGTTACTATCCACCAAAAAAATTATTTTAATCTCATTGAACCACATTTTACTTCTTAATGACAACCATGTATGTCGGATTTTTGAAAATAAAATCACATAAGTGGCAAAGTTTCATTTAAACAGAAAATCAGTCTCTTTAACTACCACTTAGTGGTTTCACTATTCATCAAAAATTGATGTTTTTTAGAAAAATACCAAAACATCACCCTACGCTATATTTGATATTATGAATTCAAAAATGAAGTATATTTTACAAAATTCAAAACATTTAAGTCACATTAATTAATTTAATAATTAATTCCCACTGTCAGAGCAAATTGCGTGTTTTTATTAAACAATAAGTACAAAAGATTGACACTTGTTTAAGTCCGATTTCAATGTGAAATTAATTCCAATGACCACTATTGGATTTAATGGTAAAAATATATTCAAATTTCACTTTAAAACCAATTAAAAATATAATATAATAATATAAATAAATTATATTAAAAAGAGGATTTGAATTAAAATAAAACATTTTACACTATTCATTAAAAAAATTAACTTTATCAGAAAAATACCAAAAAATTACACAAAGTAAAATTTGATGTCCCGATTCTAAAGAAGAGTTTTATTTGGTCCAAAAGAATATATAAGAGTGATAAAAACTATATTTAATGACAGTTCTCCATCAAAAGGCGATAAGTGAACCTTTAGTGAAAATTAGGGTATAAAAGCCTAAAATTGAATTCTTTCCGTATTTTAAGCCTTTATCTTTTATTGGATAAATGTAAAAACATATAAAAAACATATATAAACATATTTTAGTTATTTCTATCCATTCCCGCCAATACAACGGCTACATGTTAACTACCATTTAAAATAATATTATTTTATTATTAGAGTTCAGCGTAAGATTCCCAAGAAACTCGTTGTTGCGTGTTGGGTACGCCATTGAGCATAGAATCCCCTTTAAAGTCATATTAATATTTTATTCACAAATATGGATAAATATGAAAATTGAATATTCTTTATTTACCTGGGGTGTTACATCCTTCCCCCCTTTTGGGAATTGCGTCCTTGCAATTTTTAAAATTGAGCTTGGAAACATCCTTGAAAGTCCCACATCGGAACAAGAGTCGGTAAAACAATCACTTTAAAATAAATAAAGATAAGTACAAAGGTCACCCGAGTTAACCCATAATAGGATTCCATGTATGAAAACATGGACATGGAGGAGAAAACATAGGGTCAACTTCTGATGGAGAGTGATAGAAAACATGTTTAGGAGAAAGTTAACCACAAGAAAATCACAAACTTGTGATGGGTTAAACGGTATTCGATTCCCCAATAGGAAAAGTTAATAGAAAACATTTTTGATTTAAGTTACTTTTTATTGGGGAATTTATTCATAAGGAAACATAATCACTTATCATGTTGACTTTCAACTTTTACTAGATTCCTTAATCAAACTCATAATTTTTTCCAAAAGACGAGTATTTAGGGAGACTTGTTCGCATAAAGAGTACTATACTCAACTTATAGAGAATCACCTAATCCACCAAAAATAACTATATAAATTCCATGTCTTTTGGCTTTATCCAAAACCAAAACCAAAAAGGTTAGTACAAGGTCAGATAATCCAGAAAAGGATAACCCATTAAAAGGTAAATCTATTCTTAATCTCCAAAATTTGTCTAACAAAACCCATAGTTCAACGAGGACCATCCGATAAACAATTTGTCCATAAAAAAATTCAATGTAAACCAATATAAGATTGAAACCCAAAAATTTTAAGGATTTAGTCACATAGTCTTCCATGTTAAATCGTAGCATATATCTCCAAACAACATAAGTTTCTCCTAAAGTCTCGCATTGAAAAGTAATTAACCTAATCACATATCCTCCATGATAGGTTAATCATTTTCATAAATAACCCAAAATCAACTTATTCTTAATTCATAAAATCATATAACTAAAAAGAATCAGTCAAACTAACCAGGGACTTCACGTAGTCCAGTGGTTGGAGATAAATACCAGTCGCACTTTGGTTGTGGGATCTATTCCCGCAGCTTTGTCCGACGCGACGAGTTGTCACACGGTCTGCGTGTTGTCCTTTTTCCAAAACTATATAAGTCTTAAATCATTCCCCAAAAAGTGATAAAATCAACAAAAATAACCATAACATAATTTAACCTCAATTTTATCTCATGCATTTCACTTCAATCATAACATATAATAGCCCATAATTTCCTCAAAAGTAAGGATCATATAAACCCAAATGGTTCTTTATAGCTATGTCCACAAAATAAAAGATAACAATTCATTGATAAAAATTTGCGTATATTAATCATCAGGGTTACACATAATATAAAAAGTCTTCTAATGTAACCCCATCATCAAAAGATACTTAATACTCTTAAGAATTTCACCATAACTCTTTAAGCCCTTATATGTTGACATCTTACTCATTCAACATTCTTCATGATCCATTAACCATTCCTTTCAAACTTATTCTGAAATACCTCTTTCCTACAAACAATATCATGAATCATATCCTGAGATTCCAAAATAGGAAAACAATAGTCATGAAATAATACATACCTTTGATTGGTCATTTTCAGTTTCTTCATCCTCAATCGGAATGGCATTAGGTATTGGTAAACAATCATTTGTACGCTCTTGGTGACCCCATTCACGAAACATCTTCATGGGACATGTGGTTGAATAATGACCATGCACACCACATTTAAAACATTCAATTGATCCCTCAGAAATAACTTCTTTCCCTTTCCTTGAGTCAACCAGATGCTTCCTTTTTCCATGGAAGGTTCTTGCTTTATGACCTTCATTTCCACATCTATAGCATATTTTTGTCCCTTTGAAAAAATTTCTTTGGTGTTTCTTTCCACATCTTTGACACATAGGATTTTGAACACACTTACCTTTATGATTATTACCTGTACTTCTGTAGGGATTTGTTTCTCGCATATATGATGCCTTAGAGAAATCACCAAGGTTTAGGTGGTCAATCATGACTCTAGATAGTTGGTTGTGGATAATCACAAGAGTTCTCATTGAAGCTCCCATATCATTCAGTTGCTTGCTCAAAAACCTGTCACAGTTTCCTTCACATCCACTGTGACTTTTGTGCCTGCTAGATCCAGCCATATACTAAAACCTAAAAGGTTAGTGTGAGTATATAAAAAAACCATCATGTACTAATGAGGACAATAAACACTAAGATATTTTTACTCATTCAATTTATCTAAAACTATGACTCTTTCTGAAATCCTAACCATTATGATAATGTCACTTATGCTTAAAGAATACCCTAACATCTAATGTTATATAAACTGACCTTTGATACCAACTATAAGGCCCCAGCCTTAAACCTTACTTAATATTGAGTTATTACAAGATTACACATTGAGGATCTATTCAGTTTTAGAGTTTTATAAAATTAGATCATGAAACTTGCGTTACATTCCACATTTATACAAAGTGGTTACATAAAAGACAGTATTCATTCTTCCCATCAACGGAAACATATTTAAAATAAAACATGGATTCTTTCTTGACACATCCTTGACACTATCATCACATCATTTACCTTTCCCTTGACCTGTGAAAAACATTTCAAAAACTAGGGATGAGCATAAAAAGCTCAGTAAGGTATTCACAAAGAATGAAAACTATTAGTTTTTCAAACATCAAGTAAACCATGTATACTTTATCAAAGTAATACCTTCACCTTCATGAAGTAGTAAAAAAATCATCACTGAATAAAATATCATTACATACCTTTTTATAACCAAATGATTTCCATAAAACCCATATAAGGAACACATAACATATATAAAGGTAACTTGGGACATAAACTTACATAAGTGGAATAACCATACGGTCAACTTCCACACATATCACATAATCGAATAGACATAAGGCCAATTTCCATACATACTTAATGGAATAGCCATACGGCCGACTTCCATACCCAATGCAGTTGAGGTTATAACGTAACCACCCGTCGCTGTATTCACAACACCACCCGTCATATGGTTTATCATGTAACCACACGTAAAATTTCCAAGTACCATTATAAAATTATAACACATAAAACCAACACACAGGAATGATAAAATTTCCACATTTCAATCACAATATATCATTTAAATATATTGACATAATTGAATCCTTTATCAAAAATATTTTCAATACCAAAATACAAAAAAAAATATATGGAATTTATTTTATTTTAAAAACATTATGGCTTGTTGAGGAAGCCAAAGATCAAATAATACTCGTGGCGGTGGAAAAGGTCGTTGTCACCGCGTACGTAAAAGAAACATTCCTTTTTGTCGTTTAGTAAAACGCTTCGTAGAAAAAATATTCCTTTTGAATAAACGTAAAAGTCAAAGGGGTTTATACACCGTATAAGAGAAGTTTGTGTATATAACAAAATATGCCTCAATGAATGGAGATTGAGATGAAGTCCCTTACAAAGATAGTATCCATGGTTTAAGGATAAATCAATTACATTATTATGTGTGACAAACGAATACACCAAAATATAAGTGGATATCAAGTGTAAAATAATCAATGTTCATTCACACATATTTAAAGGATGACATATTCAATGACTACATTTTGAACCCAAAGAAATCGAAATTGGGTTAAGAAGTTCCCTTGATAGCCTGACGGTGTCACATCAAAATGAGTTGATGAGAGATAAAAAAAGGGTATCTCATCACTTGGACATAAAATTTACATCAATAAGGTTATATGAGAACATATCACAACATAAAAATATGTAAATTAAAAGACCCAACAAAAAAGTCTTTTAAAAAGAGGAGGGTGAAAGGTTCCCTTACCGACATGGGTATCTTTCGAAACATACACCTCGTGAAAGAAAAACAATACAACATTGATGTAAATACCCATAAAAGAAAGTATATTACACAATGAGTAGAATAATGGGCAGTAAATACACCACTGAAAGGAAATTGTGGCAAATTTAGAATAAATCTCACAGGAATAAAAGTGAGATGAAAAATCTCTTATGAAAACTCGGCAGCCTAACGGCGCCACATAAAACGTACAAAAATGGGTTGATGATATCAAATAGGGTATCTCATCATATTAACATAAAGTTTATAGAAAGAGGAATATAAAAGAACATCCCCCAAAATAACAAAGAGTAGCTTAAAATAAGTGACATAAAGGAGAGTACTTAAAAAGAAAGAGTGAGGTTAGATCTCTTACGAAAATTCGGCAGCCTAACGGCGCCACTTAGAACTTCCAAAATGGATTGATGAGATAAAATAGGGTCTCTTATCATATGAACATAAGAAGTAAAGTAGGATTAATATAAAATAACATCCCAATCATAAGAAAGAGGAGCTTAAAAGTAATTACAAAAAATAATGTACTTAAAAAGAAAGAGAGGAGTAGGATCCCTTACCTCGGGTCCGACTTGACTCGATCATTCTTCAACATCCTGGATAATATACATTAGTTAATTTATATTTTCTTAAAATCATTTTTCATGTTTATTATTCCTTTTATATCACTTATATACATGTTATAAACATTATGTAAGCATTTAAGTTAATAATGTTTGTTTTGTCGATATTTGGTTCTTAAGTCGAAAGTGGACTTCTTACCATTACATGTTGTTCGTGTGGTCAAAGGTTCTTTATATCCGGAATGACATTCCTGATTTGGATATCATATATATCTTATATATCTATAATATACATGTATTTATAATATCACATAATAATTTATATTTAATAAATGAAATGCACCGTTCAGGGTGACGGTAAGCTGTACGTATGCATGAATGCTACTTTCATTTCTTTGTCATAATAATGGAATTAAAACAAAATGAGAGGTATGTATATTTTAATTCCAGATTTATATTCATAATTTATATGTATCATTCATCATATATATCCATTATATGCATGTACTTCTAATAGTACATTACATTTGGGAATAAGAAATGAAATGCACCGTTCATGGAGACGGTAAGCCGTAATACGCATGGACGCTACTTTCATTTCTATCTCATACTTTAATGGAAATAAATAATAATTATATATAGGTATATTATAATTCTAGTATAGCATACTATATAATAAATTTAAATCCATCCTTTATACGTCCCACGTATGGCATTAACGAATCACATCACTTTGAGGGGGCGGTAGTCCGCACTTCCTAAAATGAAGATATCGCGTTTACCTATAATGGAAACCATAAAGGTATGACCAAAATGAAAAATAAATAATCTTAAGGAAAACATAAACATATTATATATCATATATAAATATAGTTTCATCTTAATGGCCACCTTTTAAAGTGTTAAAAGAATGTTGAACAATCATCGTTTTGAGAGGCAGAAATTCGCCATTCACGGAAACAGTATGTTCTTTAACCATTAGATGTAGGTGTGTGTAAGTGTAGCTCTAATCCTTCTAATAAAAAAATCCTAGTATATTAAGGATACTTTAGTTATTACAAAAGAAATGAAAAAAAAAAGAGTTTAGGGGGTTGGAGAAGCAAAATCAAACAAAAGGACTCAAAAGAAGACATTAACTTAAAATCGGGTAACTCCCCTTGGTTTGAGCTCAAAGGCTTCCTTGGGAAGACTTCTGCCAAATGTGAGGCTTCAAGGAGTAAGATGGGTATGTGGAGAGCCAAAATGGACAGGGGTTGGCCGATCCAAATGCATTGGGAGTGTGGGTAAGGAGGTAGAGGTGGGGGCCTTTTATAAGAGGAGAGGAGGGGCACTCTTGGAAAGTAAAAATAAGTTACATTATTTTGAAATGATTTTCGGATTCAAAATGTCCCAAATTGATATAATTCGTGGATAAGGTGATATGGGTTATAAATCCACTCATCCAATAGGTTTTTTGACATGTGTAGGTCTTAGATATTACATTATCTTTCTATTTTATTTAAAATGTTAAATAATGAGGTCATCGCCGCATCATCATGATGTCATAAATAATTTTCTTTATTTAATGTCCAAAAATTATAAAAAAAATACAATTATTTTTTAAATCTTTTTATCGTTCTAATTAATATTTATAGTCAAAAATCAGACTTGTATAACCCCATGTAAAAATTGTTTTAGTAAAATAACTCATGTTTGTGTCATTTTTACTTTAACATTAAATAAAAATTTATTTATGTCATTTCTCAACCAAAGTGGCTCCATGGGGTCCCCAAGTTGACCCATGGCTTGTATTGGTCGGCCATGACACATCCAATGAGGGTAGGATGTGTTTCAAGCTCATCTCATATTATTAAAACATTATTTTTACCCTAAACTACACTAATTACCACTAATCGTGATTAAGAACATAAAAGTTACTATTCACCAAAAAATTATTTTAATCTCATTGAACAACATTTTACTTCGTAAAGAAAACCATGTATGTAGGAATTTTTAAAATCAAATCATAGAAGTGGAAAAGTTTCATTTAAACTGAAAATCAGTCTCTTTAACAACCACTTAGTGGATTCAGTATTCATCAAAAAATGACGTTTTTTAGAAAAATACCAAAACTTCACCCTAATCTATATTTGATATTCTGAATTCAAAAATAAAGTCTATTTTAAAAAATTCAAAACATATAAGTCACATTAACTAATTTAATAATTAATTCCCACTGTCAGAGAAAATAGCGTGTTTTTATGAAACAATAAGTATCAAAATATTGACACTAGTTTAAGTCCGATTTTAAAGTGAAATTAATTCCAACGTCCACTATTGGATTTAATGGTAAAAATATATTAAAATTTTACTTTAAAAACAATATAAATGATAATCTAGTCATATAAATAAATTAGATTAAAAATATGTTTTGAATTAAAATACAACATTTTACACTATTCATTAAAAAAATGAACTTTATCGGAAAAATACCAAAAATTTACACAAAGTAAAATTTGATGTCCCGATTCTATAGAAGAGTTTTATTTGGTCCAAAATAATATATAAGAGTGATCAAACTATATTTAATGATAGTTAGCCATAAAAAGGCGATAAGTGAACCTTTAGTGAAAATAAGGGTATAAAAGGCTAAAATTGAATTCTTTCCGTATTTTAAGCCTTTATATTTAATTGGATAAATGTAAAAACATTTAAAAAACATACATAATAATATTTTAGTTATTTCTATCCATTCCCGCCAATACAATGGCTACATGTTAACTACCATTTAAAATAATATTATTTTATTATTAGAGTGCAACGTAAGATTACCAAGAAACTCATTGTTGCGTGTTGGGTACGCCATTGAGCATAGAGTACCATTTAAAGTCATATTAATATTTCATTCACAAATATGGATAAATATGAAAATGGTATATTCTTTATTTACTTGGGGTGTTACACGGAAAATGGGTTAAATTGGATTTGTAATATAAATGAAAAATTTGTTAATTATTTATGACGTAATATTAATTCCCATTTTGATTTTTATGGATTGTTATTATTATGACTATTGTTTTGATTAAGGGTTGTGATATTCCATTCTTGTGGTTAATGTATATATAATCTTTTCCTAAAGAATAATAGTGTGGGGTATTGACATGATGATCTACACCAACGGCTCAATATAGAATAAGGCTCCGAACTCCACTCCAAAATTCACATGTTTGGGTAGGGTACATGTTATCTATTTTGATAATGGATGCAATTGGAGAGTCCACCATGACTGAGGCTTTGTGGTGACTGTAATGTAATTTTTGTGATGTGGTTTCCCCTAGAGAGATATGCACATAAATTATTCTATTATGAATAGTGAGTGATTGCATAATACCCATATATAGATGATGTAAATGCCTAGTATATAAAACACGAGTTGAAAATGGATTGAGTAATGATGACGAAATAGATTATGGTTATGGTAATAATAAAAGAAAATTAGTAATGAAAATATTTTTTACTAATCGAGTCCATTAATTTAATTATTTAATTGTAATTTAATTTTTTTCTTTCAAATATCTTTTTAAATATGATATTTTATTGACTTTATTGTTTGTGGCCTACTGTGTTATACTCACACCCTACTCGGGTCATTGTTGGGAACCAAAGAAGACTTCATCATTGTAGTTTTGAATAAGAGAAATTTCTCATTCTAGGGATGTGGGTTTGCCATGGTATTTCCATGGATGAGGTTTAGGAATTTGAGTCTAAAACAACGTGATTATTATTCTATTTTTCTTTATTTTGGGTTTACTATATTTTTGGGATAGTAATCATGACCTGGCATATTTACTATTTTGATATGGGCTTTTAGAATATTCACAAAATGGTTTCTTAGGCATGTTCCTTGGATATTTTATATTAGTTACATTATTTAATTTTTATCTATTGTGGTGAACCCTCTTAGACGGTGTATAGTCTCAACATGTGGCCTAATAAGACCTCCCAAAAAGTGGGCTACTATTACTTTTAGTGGATACGCTCATGAGGTTATGTGGAAACTCGGCTCGGGGAACTTGTTTAGTGGCCTCCTGTTTTGTGATGTTACAAAGTTGAATAATAGGAATTGTTTTTTTCAATTGTTATATTATTTGGTATGGTAGAAATATTAATAGAATGTTTGGGGTCATGGAATTGAGCTCATTCATAGGAGTATCTAAACAATGTATGAGGAAAACCCATATGCCCATTATGGGAATTGTTGTTCTTTTTGTATTTTTAGGGGTTCACTTTTTGTGTGATGTGACCATTTAAAGATATTTTTTTCATGAAAAAAATTGTATGTGGTTTCTCATTTATGAATCATTATAGGAACCTAGGAATATAGGTGGAATGTATCATTGTAGAAACACAAGAGGTAGATGTGTGGGTTGAGGAAGTTATGTTTCATTTTATGTTCATAAAAAATTTGAATTTTTTTTCTAATAATCAAGATTCAAATTGGTAAATGGGAAGAATATAAATAAATGGTTGAATAATAGTACAATTATATAACTGTTTTTAATGTGTTAAAATTTCAAGTATATATAAATTTAAAATAATGAAAGGTATAAGTATGTGAAAGACTTACTTAGTGATATCAAAATGATTAAATAAATTTGATTAATGATGGTTGTGAATGAGTTAAAATATTATTTACAATAATTTGGGAAATTGGAATGGTCCCATAAGGGGAACTATTTTATTTTTGAATGTGTAAATGGTTTAAAAGGGTTTTAAATGATAGGTTTGAATCTACATTGGATGGATTACAAAATGGTGACCTTGTCCCACAATAGGGTTGTTTGAGTGTAGTAATAGAAACGAGATTACATTATGGTTGATAGTATATTTTGAGTTAGTCGATTATAGAAGGATGTGTGTTTTCTATTGTGGTCTCCACTAACTAGATATTTTTGAAATGTTGATGATGAAATTTTTTTTGATAACGAATCAGAATAAATTAGGGATTTTTGAAATGTATGTTAAATAGAATTCCTTAAATATTAAAAAGTGGGAACACAAAAATGTTGCAGTTAATTATAAGAGATGGTGTAATTATTGAACATCGAGTGATTTCTATTATTAAGTACCCATTGTTTTGTTCATATGTATATTTTTGTGGATGTGTTAGGAAGATAGTGTTCCCTAGGAAGAGGCCTTGATTTTATGCTATGAGAACATGATGGGTCTCAATGGAAGGATAAATGATTGTGTCTTGTAACTCTTTTTGTATGAATGTCTAATTCTGTTTTTATTTTGTATTATGATAATGAGAAAGGGTTAACCCTTATGATATTTGTTTTTATGGGTTTGTCATTGGATTTAAGAATGAGGGTCTTGGTTGGGGCATCATTATAAATCAGTATTTAGTCATGGGTGCAGTGACATGTGTGGGTTTGGACCATATGAGTGGTGTTTTGGACCCTAGTCAGTGGATTTTTGAATAATGTTGTCAATTAAGGTGTGTAAGTAACATTGGCATGATACCTAAATTGGATTTTCTCTAGGGTTTATTTTACATGGTTTTTTGGTGAGGGGATATGGGATCCACCTAGGAGTGATGGATTGTTTGGTGTTTGATGTGTGTAGTCTAGAGAGAGGGATCAGTGAATTGTTACACTATCCCATAGTTGGAATGTTAGTATTTTTTGACCCATTAGAGTGTGGTTGACTGTTTTACAAATTCTATAGGGATTATTGTGTATAGTTGGATATGTTTATATTTCATAGGTTCGTATTTTTTATATAGGGACAAGTGGGAAGGTTAACATATTTTAGTAGGTGTGAATCAAGTTGTGAAAATGAGTTAATAGTCTTTTGAATATTATGTGTGACCTCGATGGTGGAAAACCCAATGTTTAGGTAGTCGTAGAATATGAATAATGTGATATTGTTTACAGATGGAGAAGATATATAATTAGTATAATCATGTATTGATAAATGGAATATTTCAGACATGGTTATTTAAAAATGGATCATGAGTTCATTTAGTTTGTTGTGAGCTATGTTCTAAGGGTTTTATCATTTTCATGTATGGCCATCCTATTTAGATGATGATTAATGGGGACTCGATGTTGTTTTTTGGAGGAAGAGACTTGGGTGGATGACACATAGAATGATGATTTTATTAATAAACTTTCACCCAATGTGATGATGTTCAAGTGGTTGAGGAGGATCATACAAATGGTTTTGTCATTGTTTGAGATGTTGAGACTCCATTGTGACTTATGTGGATAATAGACAATAGTGCATGGTCCAGAGTGTGATCTTCATATGGGTTAGGTGCTCTTGATGTTTGGCTCATGTGATCTAATTTAGTCTTAGTGTGTGATCATTGGAAGGTGTCTCACATTGATGAATCTAACATGGAGTAGATGTGGGAATGGACTCATAAGGTATGATTCCTATTTGGATGGGAAAACAAGTAACTCGAGATAAGAATCTTTCATTCAATATTTATCTAAGGTGGGAAACATGGAAATGAATGTGACCATTAGTTTTTATTTGTATAGTGAACCATTATGTTTAGGTGACAACTGCTAGGGTCATGC
Source organism: Viscum album (assembly GCA_963277665.1). Taxonomy (NCBI): domain Eukaryota; kingdom Viridiplantae; phylum Streptophyta; class Magnoliopsida; order Santalales; family Viscaceae; genus Viscum; species Viscum album. The sequence continues at coordinate 1,700,459,097 of OY728163.1, read as the reverse complement.
CAAAAGGACTCGAGTGATGTGGTGGATGTAGTGATCATGATATTATTGGTTTATATTTTCTGGTCAAATGTATTTGGAGTTGTAGTGAGTATTGGGTAAAAATCACACATAAGCGGTGGTGGTTATATGCCGAGGAGGTGTGTGCAGAAATATAATCCAATAAAACTTAAAAGTTTATGGTCCCCAATATTTTGAAGAGAAATTAGTGTTGGATGAATATTGGAATTTTTATTTGAAAAATTATTAGTTTAATTTTAACCGGTGATGATCATGCTCAACATCTAGGCATCATCCTAGGTAAATGGGAAATATCATTTTTACAGTGAGAAACGTAAATGTTTTTGGGTACAATGTGGGAAATCCTGAATGTTTTACTCTTTGAAAAGTTTATGTTAATCTATATGGTGTAATGTACATAATCTATATTCTAGGTTTGGGGTCATAGGGATGGACTGAGTGTCAAAAAATTCAATGGGTGGCATTCATGGATGTCAGGGATGTGAAGCGGGTGATGCTTGTTTTGTGGATCTAGGAAAATTAGAATGGCTATGTACAAGTTATGGGGTTATAATTATGATTCAAAAGTGTTCCATGGTGATTGAGATTACATTAGGATGTTTAGGGTAATGAAATAACTATTTTTGGGAGTTATTAGTTTTTTTTGGATGTGTAGAGTAGAGCATGAAGATGATGTGGTTCCCTCAGAATTTCGTTGAGAAACTTGTGGGGTGGATGTTAGGTTCCTCAGATAGTGTAGGTGGGATTTTTTTGTAGGTATTGAATGGTCCAATCATTGGATTTGGGCTCACGGTGGTTACAATTTAAATTCTGGTCACTTGTGATTGAGTCATTGAAGGGTAGGGTATTACATGATAATGATTCAATAAAATGTATCATTGGTTCTCGAAATTTATCAAACAGATTTTCCATGGACATGTTTAGGTTTCTTCAAGTGAGATCTGAATATCTATAAGTGTGAATGAACCTGGGTCATGTGATGTACTGAAATTAAAATAGTGAACCTTGCTATCCTAGGATGAGTTGATAAGGAATGGACTAGTTCGGGTAAAAATAAGTACGCAATGGATGACTTGTAAACCCCCATCTATGGATATTTGTGAATGAAATTTTCAATTTAATAATGGATATGTCTTTTATAATGGATCCTAGTAAACATCTATTAATATATATATGATATGAGTATTTTTGTTAGGGATATTAATATGTGTGGTAGAGAACAATGAACATTTGGATGGTAGTGGATTCCTTGATAGTAGATTTACAATAGGTCCTGAACTGGAACCTATAGTATCCAAAAAAATGGTGGTATACAATTAGTTAGAATGAATAGGGGTGACCGTATAGAGTAGTATGGAAATAGTAGATGGTTGGTTTTTGAGGACATGCTAGTAGGGTTGTTCTGATACAATTTGGTAAAATCAATACGTGTGGTAAGTTTACCCCACCAATAGTTTGATGTGTGTATTGGAAGATTAACATTTTTAAATGAAGTCATACATATGTGGGGTTAATTTTTTATTAGTCCATGAATTTATGGTGTAGGAATGACCTCCCATTTGGTTACATTAGTGAGCTTTGATCCTAATTTTGGGAAAATTCTCTATCAATATTTTGGTGTGGTGAGTTGGGTACACATCAGGTATGTTGTGAAGTTGGTCTGTGGTGATGGTTGTCCTTATCAATAGTAGATGTTCCAATAAATGGAAGATGCAAGGGTGGATTAATGTATATGATGGCGATAACCACAATTTTAATGTATTTGGTTGATGTTTGGATTAGTGTCTCATGTATGATGGACTCTAGTGACTACCATTTGGGGGAGTTGGCCAGGATGGTGTGTTTTGTCTCTAGAATGAATAGTAGAGAGATTAAAGTGTGGTGGTTTATTTGGGTGTTTTATTATGGAATGGTACTATCAATCATTAAGTTATTGATCGATGTATTTCAAAAAATGTGGTTGTACAGATCATGAATTTCCATATAGGTATTCCATGTTTTGGACATCGATGGATTTTTTTTAAAACATAATAAAATATGTGCCAAATAATTTGGTTAATGCTATTATAATTGAATCAGGATAATGGGGGTTAATTGGATCTTACCTAGTAGTATAATGATCTGTTTTATGATTCCTTATGCTATATTTTTAGCTCTATTGTCTAGGATTCTGTATGGAGTTTTAGTGGTTAATGTATTGTCTAAGGATGATGCATCCTTCAGGAGAATCTAGGTTCTCTTTTGGATCACAATTATAAGGTTTTTTGTGGTATTTTTATACCTTTTTTATTGGAATTAAGTTAATGATCATGAAGAAATATAGGGAAATAGATTTGGTTGTGTCCGATCATTGGCTTGATCCTTTTACCCAGAATGATTAGTGATGCTCACGAAGAGAAGCTTGTGCATGTGATATTATTTGTTTTAGTCGTTGTTATACCCTAGTGTTCATAGATGTATGTCCTTGATTTAATTTTGGTTTATATCCATTATAAATCATTATTGAAATGTTCATTGGGTGTATAGTTGGCCACCATGTTTATTGGGGATTAAGGGTAAGAATGGAAGGAAATCCAGCCCAAGCATTATAAGGAACACAATTGGTGGATTGTTAACTAAACTGTGTGTCCTCCCCAAGAAAATTATGTGTACCTTGATAGTCACATTACAAAAAGGTAGGACATGTTTTTTCCAACTTTGTGGGGTTTCAATGTTAATTGTTTGACCCAACATCCCTTATTTAGTGGATTGCACACTGTTTGTGCATGTATTGGAAAAAGTGTACGTAAATAGTTTTTCAATTAACATATGAAAAAAATAAAACTTTTTTCCATCGTAGGCCTTTTAGATATCCAACTGATTTCTACATCATTTCTTTCTATATCAATTCTATGGTTTAGTTGAATCCACCCAAGACTCCAAAGGATTTTTATATTTCGATTCATTACCATTTAGAGCACCGTTCTTTGTAGATCGAAGCTCCAGGTAGGTCTAATAACCCTTTTTCTTCATTTTTCTATATTAGTGTTTGCAATTCAAATGAAATTATTCAAAATACATAAAAAACTGTTTTTTGTTGATAGTATGATAGGTCATTAAATAAATTTTATATCCAAATATAATTATTTGTTTAAGAGTGTGTTCATCATTCGAATCAATATAGGTGGCCTATAAGTTATATCCCATAGTGTTGATATGGATATAAGCATGTGTGTTTGTGTTCATGCATCTCTCTTATCATGAATTGAATCCTATAGTGAGATATATGGATAACCGATGTATATTTGGGGATGTGAACGTCAAAATATCCATATGGGATTCAGAGATGATGATTATACCAACATTGGGTCACCTATGGGGTCTGATCACATTACTGAACCATGATATTGGAAATGATATACATGTAGTTGATGTCCGATTAAATAGAGAAATGATAAACATGTTGACATGTTAATTTGAGTTAAAAAAATTAATATTGATAAATATTTCTATACATTTGTAATTTCATAAGGGGTCATTTGTCTAAATTATAAGGGTTTATAAGAGTTATGAAATGTAAGAAGTGTAATTTGATGATCGTCTGAGGATTATGAATGAAAAATTGTCAAGGTGTGTTGGGAAGTGTAGATCAGATTGGGTGAATGTGTGAAGGCTTGTGAATTAATGGATGCGTTAAACATGACAATTAATATTTTTTATTAATATTCAAAATGGTATAATTGAATAATAATGAATGTTCCAAATGTCTTACAAATTTCACTCATAATAAATAGTGTGTTAATTCATGTTTAACGTGGAATGAGTTAAATGTGTTAACAAATGAAAATTGATTACTATTCAAAATGATATAATGTATAAGAATTATTATATATGATCAGTTATTTATGCATAAGAAAAGATAAATGGGTTAAATGGGTAATGTATTAGAAATGGAAAATTGGTCAATGGGTTATGGTATAAGATTAATTTCAATGTGGATTTTTAAGGAATTTTTTTGTTATGAGTATTTTTTTACTTTTGTTGGGAAATGGTATGTGTGTGGTGAATGTGTAATTGAGAATGTTCACATGTCTGGGTAGTGTGGGGTATTTACTATAGGTTGTATTCCCACAGTACAATATAGACTAAGTCTTTATACACCTTCCAAAACAGCATGGGATTGTGAACAAGATAGAGGAACTATTCCACCAAACAATTTCATTCAATGAGACATCCTAGATTGAGTCTTCAAGGAGAGTGTAATGTATTTTTTTGTGATCTATTTACCACTAGTTAGATATATACTTGACATATTCCATTACATATAGTGTTTTATTGTCTTATAACATTTTACAGATGATGTAAATTCTTAAATAGTAGAACTTGTGATGAAAATTGGTTATTTCATGATGATTTCATATAGGGTGGTTATGATAATATTGATAGACAATGGGTAAAGTTGATATTAACAATAATTTCCACATAAATTTTTATTTTTTTACTAATATTTAAATATTTATTTCCATGCACTATCTATTTAAACTGGATATTTTGTCTACCCCATTGGGCATATGATATAACTATATTATTACAGGTTTAGAAAAGTTAAATGTAAAGTGATCATGAGTTTTTTTGGGCTTGGAATGTATATGGTTGTGTATCTAAACCTGAAGTTAAGGACCAACTTGTGGATTCTATCAATTTTAATTAATTTGTATTTCATATACATTGGGCCTAGTTAGCGTGACATGGAATATTTTGTTTCTTATTGAGGACTTTTTCCCTTTTATGGAAATGGTTTGTTATTCATCTCCATTGGATAGATTTCTATGATAAAGAATGTTTATCCACCCCCATGTGTCTTAACATACTGTCACTAATAGTCCCCAACCTTAGACATTTGGGAAGGATCACATGATGTCATGTGTTGACTCAGTATGTGGACCAATTGAGAGCCCTCTTGATCGTGGGTGCTATAATGTGCATCATCGTACAATTACTTATTTTTGGGAAAAAATCTAATAAATAGTTTAAAAATGGTTAATTATTTATAATATAAATTTTATATAATTAAATACCATAACAATATCAAAAGAAAAACCTGTATTGACCCATGTAGTTAACTTATATACGATACCCAATAATAAAAATATCTAAATCCACCAAATATTGCAATAAAATAATCACTAAATTAAGTAATTTTAATAAAAATGCTTATTATTGTTTTTCAAAATAAATTATTTAAAATTAAAAATGTACTTATTTAAATTTAATAAACTGTATTTGATAATATAATAATATAAAATAAAAAACACAATGATATAAGTGATTCCAACTTTCCGTAATAGAATCACATGCTTAGTGAAAAAATACATCCAGAAAAAGAGAGGACATATTCATAAATTAGTAATATGGTGTTGATGAAGATCGAATTAAAAAATATATGATTTATAGGAGAACATAGGAAAATAAATGAAACTAAATTGTAAGAGGGAAGAAAATATTATCTCTCAAATAAAAAAAAGAAAGAAATATTGAAAAACCACATTACGAATGGGGGAAATATTGCCTGAGGATGGTAGGGGTGATTCCAAAGTCACCTGAGGAAGGGAGGGGATGGAAAGGATTATGGGAGAGGGTAGAACTAGTTCTTTTAATTTGGATGGGGTGGGGATCTTGATTTAGGTCAACTTTTTTAGGGTTAATATACATTTATTTTTAAAACCCAGGGTAAATGGTTGGGTATAATGTCTATACCCACAGTTTCTAAAAACTATGTTTATAGATCCATGGGGATATATCATGTTTCCATTAGTTATTAATCAGGTTTCCATGATTAATTCAATGTATAATAATAATAAGAGTATAATAAATATATATAGGGGCCATCACACATTAGGATCATGTGTATCACATGGATATGTAGCATTAATAAATATAATAATCATAAGAGGATGTCATACCAAGTTTCATAATCAAATTATGTCACCATTTTGAGTATTGAGAATAATAATGTGAAGGATATTACTCTACATCCAAAATAAGGGTGTCTGAAACTCCATTATAAACAAACCAAGTGATGTGGATTCCATGCCAGTATCCATGACCAAAATACTGTGACACATCATGAACAACAACCCTATTCAATATCACATTAGTCCTTTTAAAATTTAAGGTAATCAACTTTCCCTATGAGACCTTATCCTGATTATCATTAAAGAGGAAACTAAAATTGATCATGCTAGAGTGGATAATTTTTAATATTGTCAATTAATCATTTATTATAGGCCTTTTTTATCAATGACATTATAATCATTAAAATAAAAAATAGAAAGAAGTTTATAAACATAAATGTTCTAACACAACTCAAATACTAAACGATAACTATTATCTGAGTAGATATCAATTATAATATAAAGGTCCTTGAACATTAGAATTCCATTTTCCATGTAATTAAAAAAATTATGAGGCATCATACACACTTATTACGTTTCTTAACCAGTTATTAAAGATATGATATGTTTATATAATAAATCCACATCAAAATTCATGGATACATTAATAGGTCCATTCCCATTTATTAATTTAATTACCCCATTCAATCGCTAATTTTTAAATAATATTACAATACACCCATTATATGAATTTTTTTATTATACAATGAAAATCATATCGTTAATATTTATTAGGGTTCTGTCATCATACCTTTAATTAGGCCAATTCAACCAATCATGAGAGGTGATTTATTAATTGACAATATTTTATAATTATACGATATTGAAAAACCCCCAAAGGAGGCTATTTTAATTAGGTAAATAAGGAAAATATTCAAGGAATACAAATAGCACACTCCAAGGAGAGTGGGTTGGTTCTGTTTGAGGTGAAATACATGAAATATTTTAATATAAACCATGATGAGAATAGATATTATTGAATTGGTGTTTGAAAAATTTAATTCATAAATAAAGTGAAACACATGAACAATCCATTTTCCAATTCGAGGATATAGTTTATAAAATGAAATGACATTATGGAAAAATATATTGGTCGTCACTTATATATATAGGATAGTCTACTCGGCTAATATCATTCCGCCAAGTAAGCATGTTCGAGAAAAATTAAATATGTGGATAGAAACCATGGATATAGGTAAAATTAGTTTTCATGAAAATTTATCCATAAATGTGATGCTAAAAAGAAAACGGAATCATGTGGAGTAAATCAATTAATTATATGTTCTTATTGTTATTGAAAACACTCAAATCAGATATCAAATATAGAATGTTGATCAAAGCCTATGTAAGAAGAGAGGGACAAGCCGATGAAGCATGGGATATGTTTTATGTGTGTGAGTGAACGGGGGATGAATACAAAAAATTATGGAATTGGAAAAACTAGATATTATATCCATTAATAAGGTGAAATGTATTAATATTTGATCTTCCAAATCATGCACCAACCTTGAATGTGTTACGACCCAAAAAAGTGGTTGTCACATTTCATGTTCATAGTTCATAATAATATTTGAAAGACATGATTTAATCCTATATTAAGAATTATTCAATATGGACATGGTTTTATGGACTGATGTTTATGTTATAAAAACTGTACCCTTAAATACTCTGGAAAATACCAAAAGTTTCTTATGTAGGCCATTACAATTTAAGAAAAAATGTGCACCCCTCTTGTCTTCTCCAGATTTAGAGTTCTCATAGCATGTCACTATTATAAATAATCAGAATAACCATGAAACCACCCATACTATAATCGAATTCTAAAAAACACTTTAGAGTGTCAAACACAACTAATTACATTCTGAAACATGTTTAGGGCATGATCCAACCACGAGATTGTAAAAAACTCATCTAGAAATTTCAACCATTCCAAGAATGTGGGATACTACAGCTAGTACAAGTAATGATTTGACAATGAAATATGATTTCAATGTTATCATTTAATAAATGTTATTTGGAAGTGGAGAAATATTTAATTATATAATAAATAACTTATAATCATTACATCAATCAATTGATATAAGCATGTTGACTAGAAATTTTTTTATTAAAATTATGATATATATTTTATATACATTATATTTTCATGTTACCTCTTTATAATTCAAATATAATAATAATAATAATAATAATAATAACAAAATAATATCCCTATGATTAAAATATAATGATATTTCAGGAAAACCCACCACAAATTCAATCATTATATCTTTCTATGGTAATGATTGTGTCTATATATACACCTACATCAATAGACCACTGCATTTATAACATAACTGACTATAGTAAAATATTTACTTAAACAATATAATTTAAATGTGTAAATAATAATAATTATTTTAGATGTGTTACAAATATTTAAATAATTAATTAAGAAAATTCACTTCTATCACCAAGAATCAAAGAATCATGTTTTTCAATTTCACAATCCAGGGTAAAGAGTAAATTTATAAGAAAGGTAATTTAAATTTCAAATTTAGTTATCATAAAACCATAATTTTATCCTCAATATACTATATATTTTTATCATTTTATGATGAATGATTAAAAAAATGGTTTTTAGATAACTAGTATGAATGATCAATACAATAAACACTAGATGTGTTAAATATGTTGAGTTCATATAGAAAATTAATATTTATGAAGTGTATAAATGAAAATGTATATGATTATGGTTTTAAATTATGTTATATTTTATCTATTTGTTTGATCATGGATGTTAAATTAAATTCATGGAATTATAGAAATATTATAAGTGTTTTCTATTAAAAATTATCCATTTTTGTAATGTTTGGTAGTGTGGACATAATTCCTGTTATAAGGATTCAATACTACATATTTGAGATTTTATATCATGAATTTACTAAATTAAATGGTATTTATAGGGAATTATTAATCCCAATTTTTAAATATGTTTACATTAAATTTCTATAAAATTTATAAGCGGAGTTTTTTATCTCAATTTTCATCAATTTGGACTCATGTTATATAGCATCCCAAGATCATATCCATAAATATTATAGATGTTTCAGTGATTATTCATTTTAATTCATAAAAAATTATGAGGACCATAACAGATTACTATTTTTTATCTGAGAAACATAAAATAATTATTCCATGAATTTTTAGAGAAATATAGAAAATTTTACCCCAAATATCATTCCACTAAGAAAAAACCTACAAAAAACATTTCTTCATAACCTGAGAATATATACATAAGAAAAAGTTATTCCAGAATCATAATAAGGGTAAAAAGTTAAAACATCTGTATATGTTAATTGAAATCAGATGACAATCATAAGGGTTTGTGATTATTATTATGACCACAGATATTTATTATAAACCTATTATTAATCATAATCAAGACACGTGGAATAAAACAATATCATTTTAGAAATCATGGCCCATAAGAGGGAGAAATAAACACAAATAAAGGATTAACTATAATCACATTTTATAAAAGGGTGGCACCATGTTAATATATTAAAAACCATTTCATATGAAAATATATACTAGCAGGGCCATCTACATTATTTATAATCATGTATATAAATTTTCCCATTGTGGATCATGATTCACCAATTTCTCATACTAGATCATGACATGCCTATTTCTAATAGTGGTTTTGGATGCACCAATTTCACATAGTGGATAAATCCCATTGAATTGTTTCTAATATTCATCAGAATATATATAATGCATTACCTAATTCAATGGATGGTGATATTTGTCCCACAAGAAATATAATTAAAATAATACATATTTTTACCATAGTATACATCAATATTCATCATATCAATCCCAAACAATTAAAGGGTATTCATAAACATTTATGAATAATATAAACTCTGGTAATGTAACGTCTTAAATAATCATTTCATCATTTCAGAAAATTATTTCCTGTATGAAAACAATATGATTTCTTATACAATTTTTCTTTTCATAACCCATGAATTTTAAATGGGATTCATAAAAATTATATCATAATAAACCTAAACCATTAGATAATGAATAATTATATAGTCTTTAGATCAATTACTAATAATGTAAAATTAACATCAAATGGTATCATCATATATGTAAAATGATTTTGAAAAGAATCATGTAATTTTTATGTAGAAATGTTACTTTTCATATTAGATCACTATTTATAATTAATATTCCATAGAAAATTGGAATTATTTTATTTGTATATAATGTTTGAAACATATAATGGTTATTAAAAAATCATTTAAAAATATCTTGGGAAAATATCATTTCAACTTTGAAACCCACATTTTAAATAATAAATAATTTTAGAAATTCTTGTCTTGGATAATTACCATTAAAAATAATAATTTAATACTCATATAAAATAAATTTCATGTATGAGTAAAATAAAATTCATTGAATTATATATTAAAATAATATTTTCATATTTTTGTTAAAATCCACATTTAAATTATTTACAAAATCCAATAAGAATTCCATTAAATACATGATTCAAAAATTAAAAAAAATAATATGATAACAATTAACTTAATGAAATATCAATAGAATAATAATATAGATGTTTTCCTGGATATATACATCACAATATTTCATCATTTTATTAATAATCTTGAATAATCTGGATAAACGATGAGATTATGGTATAAAACCCATACCACTTTGTAATAATGAATTGTAAGAAACATGAAAATATAAAATTATATGAATAATTAAATATAATGATAATAATTAAATCCATGATAATATTTTTAAAAGGTTCTATATATACACGTCATAAATTATGATGGGAGCATAACATAACACACATCATAAAGATGGTAAACTGAGAAAAACATCATTTACCACCATGAAATTTTTTGAATAGTAAAACCAATGAATATAAAATACCCAAATGGATATAAAAATAAAATTAATTTTCATTGTTATAATACTCAACTAATTTCATTATTATTATATAGACAACTTAAATGAAACATGTAGTGAATATATAATGAGTCTCATAGAAAATAAAAGGGAGACACAAATCCCATTCAATAATTCTCGATATCCTACAAACACATTCAATCATCATACATAATAAATATATGTTAAATAAAAAATAATCTAAATAAACACATATATATCATATCATTAATTATTTTAATATTCCATTTTATTACATATTTTTTAACAATTCCATGTTGAAGTCATGTTTCAGGCAACAAATGATTTGTTAACATGAATGTTTTAGTTTTTTATTTTTGATCCTCATACATTGATCATGGTTATATAGTCACAATAATTTTAAAAGTGATATAAATATATATATAATATTATGTATATATTTTTTTAGAATGATCTATAAATTTTAGATATAGAAAATCAAATACATTGTATATGGAGACAGCAGGTCGTACATATGAACTAACATTATTTCAATTTTTTTAATGGAGAGAAAAAATTGAAGATATATTTTATATTGTTATTATTTAATAATTTTTTATTACACAAATATCCCTTATTTTCACTAAATCCAACCTTATTAAAATACATTTAATGCATGTAATAATTACAATGCTATGCTAGGTGGTAGTTCGATGTATAGAAGAACCGAGTTTTTTATATTCTCATATCATTCAAGGAAAGAAGGAACATGTGATATATTGATACCCAAAGAATAATAATATAATAAATATCATATATACACAATAAAAATATGATTATATATATCCTTTATCGGTTGTAACTCGTAACTAATAACATTGGTTCGTGAGGTGGTAGTCCACCGTACAAATGAATAATGATTTTGAAACCCATTGGATAGAAGATGATCTAGAATAAGGTAATTCATAAAATATAATAACATATCACAATATGTAAAATAATGAGTTTATTATATAAAATTTTTTGTATTATGATTTAAATATTTTGAGGAAAACATAAATAAAACTCATGGTATGGTATGTTACTTCTTCTTCAGATTATTTCTTTGTGTTTTCACAAAAGGATCGTTAGGAAAGACTTCAGAACAAACAATAAGTTATATGATGAGAGGAGGTAATTAGGGATTTTATATGGTTAGGTAACGTCCAGTGAAGGATTTACACATATTTAGAATATTTTAAATTATGAGGCGTTTTATATTTTAGGTGAGGGGCACACCTTTATCTTCTGAAACGAAAAAAATATTACCCATGATTCTCTATTCCAAAAAGGCTCCAAAATGGCCTATTTTACATCATATAACATTGAAGATCAAAATAAGGGAATAAAATGGATTTTGGAAATGTTTCGGTCCTGTCGGTACCCTTATCATTTTAGTATAACCACCAAGTTACACTAATTTTACCATAACCATGATAATTATTTTTTATTGTTTTTATTGTTCATTGTGACTAGGAATTAATTTTTTCCATCGTAGAAAATACAAATTATGATAATTAAAAATATTTATTCCATTTTTAATAATTGATATAGGAGGCCTATAATTCACATCCCAATGCCATGAATTCAATAATGTATATGTAATTATAAAATTTTTATTGGAGGATAAAAAATTGTAATTTTGATTTAATTAAATAATTTGGAGAAATAATTGATTGAGGTAATTTGGAAATTTATTAGATTGGTATTGTTATTTGGATAATAAAATTTTAAATTAATTATATAATTTTTTGATTTTTAGTTTGTTTAAAAAATTTTGTATTGATTATGGAATATTTTCATAGTGAATTATATAATAAATATTTTAATTAATTATAAGAAATTATGATTGTGAATATGAATAATTATTTATTAAATTATTTCAAAGATAGTATGATTAAAAATTATTATAATTAATCATTGAATTAATTTTTCAATGTTGATATTTTTTATTGATTTATTAATTATGGGTATAATATGTAGGTTGTTATTGTATATGTGTTTTAATGATTACATGTGATACACATGTGTTAAAATATTTTAGATATGGACTGAGGCTCCAAAAAACCATTTTTTTAATGTATTTTGGATATGGAATGATTCTATAAATAACCATATGTGATGAAATGTATGGAATAAATACTAAGGCTGCAAATAACCATGTAAAAAATAGGGGTGAGACATGGACTGAGGCTCCAATAACAAACTGTGTGTTACACATGACTTTATTATCCCATGAGTCAGCATTAGACTATTTTACCAATTTTACATTGTAATGTTAGGATTTGAAATATATAATGAATGAACAAATGTTATAATGAATTTTGAATTAAATTTTTCAGATGGATTAGAATTAGTCACTGGCTGAAGTAAGAATTGATGTTTGTGTTTCTTTCAGATCCCAATGGATTATACTGTTAAATAAATAATAAATTATAATGTGATAAACATATAATTTTTCATTATACATATTCCATTATACAACTAAATAAATTATTATTGGCTTGATTTTTATTTAGATGACCTCGGTGGTGGTCGACTGTGTTGTACTGCCACCCTACTCTGGTTGCATGATTGTTACCCAATGAGATTTCATGGTTATAAGATAGGATAAGGGAAAAGGCCCTATGTTAGATTATATAGTCAGTATAAAACATGGATAAGGGAAGAAGATATAGTTCATGACATACTTGGGAGTTGTCAGTGTATTTACATTTGAGTTTCATTTTGATATGTGGCTTATACATATTCATGACATATTTTACTATTCATGTTTTACATTTTACTTCTCTTTTTTATAATAATTTGTTACATGTATTATTATGGTTGGTATATTTTATAATTATTTTCATGTTTACTTACACTACAGTGCTACTTTTATAAAGAGGGTATAATTTTCCTATTATTATTAATAGTCCCTCAATACTAGTTAGCAGCCTCTAATATATGGGGTGGAGTGCTTGCGGTCATGTGACTGACCAGGTCGGGGCACTGAATGTGAAACCCATGTTGGTACAATACAAAGTGATATAAAATAGAGGTTTCGATCTGAAAAACAATGGTTTATAGTCCCCCTACACTTCAACTACATCACGTGAAAAAAATATATATTCAATCCATAATAATTATTACACCCTCACTCCTAGCCCTAATCCTTTGGCATATGGGGAGGTGTGCCCGAGGTCATGTGACAAATTGACATGGGGAACCTGTGTGTGGCACTCGAGTTAGGATATTGCATTGTGGCATTAAATGAGTTTCCTTTTATTTTTATTTATTTTAATATTTTTTAAATTTTGGCAGGATTCTATGAAGAGTACAACATTTGTCATGAGCTCATTCAAGGTATTAGCGGACCCAAGTATGAGGTAACCCAAGCAACCAAAGTGGGATTGTTATTTTTTTTGGAGTATTTGGTTATATTTGAATGTTATTTCACATTTGGGGACACACTTATTTAGTGATGTGATTACTGTTTCTACGTTTTTTATCCAAAAACATGGCCCGATATACCATGATAGTGGATTTGGAAATCATTATTCTAGGAACTCAGGATTATTGTGACATGAATCATTTAGTCATGCATGAGATAAATAGTTATGTCTATGTTGTTAAACTTCAAATATTTTTTCTTTCCTGTGATATCTAACTAAATATGGTTATTAATATGAAATTTATTGTGGTAAAATGATGTAAAATATGAATAAATTTGTGACAAAAATGAGAATAATAAAATTTAGAATGTCATTAACCTTGTTAACTAAGTAGTAGGTTTAAGATGGTAAAGGGTAGTGATAAAGCCATAGTTTTTACCATGTGATGGGGGTTGTATAAACTATTTTATTGAGGAATAATGTTATAGAATGTGATCTAGATCTTAAACTCAAAATCATGATGAAATAAAAATGATACAAAAATTATAGATCTAGATAAAAAATCCAAGATTTATATCTATGACAAAAGAGGTTAACATTCTAATAAATGATGATAGAGAAATGAGAGTGAAGAATAAAACTACATGGGATTGTATCCTCAAACCATATGGGGTGATGATATATGTTATACCATTAGAATCATAATGATAAAATGTATGGAAGTCATGTAATGCACCTAATAACCACAAAAAATGAGAGAAAATGAGTTTGTATGAGTAGGGGTTGATTATAAGTTAATTTTAAATCTAATTTTGGGATTAATTAAAACATGTTGATGGTTTTCTTGGTAGAGGTTCATTGTTTTCCATAACAATTCACCTTAACTGTAAAACTCTTCTTATGGGGTGTATTGTTTATCATATTTGTGTAAATGTTATGAAAAATTGTGTGTCGTCCTTACAACACCTCTCTGTGTAGTGTCACGCATTATTCTATGACAAGGTTACATGTTATAGAACAATATGAAACAAATATAAACATCAATATTTATTCCACACATATCATGTTTGAATGTAAACACACCCTAATAATGAACACAAATTAAATATATTTAAAACAAGCAAAAAAAGTACCTATAAACATTCCCAAGAAATCTCTAGAAAAGGATGAGGATTAATAATCATCCCACCTTATAAAAGATCATCCAAAAGCTATAATCCAATCTGTCTATAATGTTATCAGTCAATAATATTGATTCAATAATCCCTCATTTATTTTTATATCAACCTTGTTTTCTATTCCACATGACCATGTTTCCAAAATTCATGTACTTTCCGCACGACCTATCCCTGCAATAGTTATTCTTTATGATCCAACATGTGTATCAGATGATCCTCAAAGGATGCATTTATCTGAAGCACAATATCAACCACATTTATGAAATTAGATGTTTCAAGGTGATACTTCAAATGTTTTGACACAAGTAAATCATCATTTGTTGCACTGTATTTAAGAGGAAGAGTAAATCAGTACACCACATGACATATTCTCTCTACCACGTCAAATGGTCCTACAAAAATATTTTCTAACATCCCCTATCAATGTATCATGTGGTGACCCAACTAAGGGGACTACATAATGAACACATTATTTCCCTCTTTAAGCTCTATGGGATCTCGACGTCTCTCTGCATATTACGCATGACTTCTTTATGTATTATCAATACCAATTTAATTTAGCCGAACCTTATACAATATAACCTACATAAGACTTTTTCTCTTGAACTCGTACTCCCCTCCATCCATCCAATGTGGATGATATCTGCATTTCCATATGTAATGTTCCACATATGGTTCCACTTGAACTATTTCAAAATAATTATTTTATTATACAACAACTCTAAATATAGGTGAATCTCCCAATACCCATGGAAGTATAGAACAGAAGCTCACAGTATATCCAAAAACATATATATATTATGCTTCAACTACACATTTGTATCTGGGTTGTAACACCCCGAGATTTTATGAGAAATAATTTTTTTAATTTCTTCGATGTCTTGTGTTATATTCTACAACAATATTATCTTGCACTGTATGCAACATCGTATTATCATGTAAAATACACAGACACTATTTTTGGCTTGCGTTACATGAAATATCGTCCTTCCTCAATAGCACGTGTTGTACGCATTATTGAGTTTCCCTAAACAACGATATATTATTATAAAATTATTATAAACTAGCCTTTATCAATATTATAATCCACATTTTGAATTTTATAAAAATATCATTCATCTTAAACATATTCTAGAACATGTTATGAAAAAAAAAATATTTCCTGGAAAAATAAGTATTTTTCAAAAAATGAATATTTACTCCTTTTGATGGCGCACCCACATTAAATATAGATTTTGACCCATTTATAAGTTCAATTAGAAAAAAAACTTATTCATTTCTATAAAGATAAAAAAACTAACTTTGGATAATTTTTTAATATTTTCATGTTACCTTTCATATTTTGATTAATATTAAAAATACCCTAAATTATAATTAAAAACATCTTTTTTCATAAAGATAATTTATATTGTTTAATTTAAATATTGAATGTTTTTAAAGTATAAATATAATATATTTTTACATTTTTAATATTATTTATTTTTTTATCATTCCATTTACATTAAATTCATATGTAAAAACATTTCAATCTTTTTCAATGTATTAACTTTTGGAAACAATTTTCTCAATAGTAGGATTAATTTTAAATTAAATACGGCATCTTCTATGATTTGAATTTGGAAAAATGGATTCCATATTTTGAATCATTTGGTAAAAATTTATTAATAGACTACTATTTATTTTTAGTCATTATGAATATTAACTATGGTAAATTATATTTACTATAGTTAAAGGTAAATCCGGTAATTAAGGATAAAAATAAAATTATTAAATTACCCTAACACTGGTATTAATATGATTGGATGACTATATTTCGTTTTAAAATATACTTGGGTCCAAATGTTATCTTTTGGAACCCACTTGGATTTGATTAAGACCTTTACATTATTTAATTTAAGAATGTGAAATATGTCTCACTCAAACATTAATAATTAATGTATTTTTAATATCTAGTTATACAGAATATAAATTCTATTATAAATACTAATTTGAAATATAAAATGTTTTTATTCATCATGTTAATTTATTTGGGATTTTTAAGAAATATATAATTACTTTAATAGATTATACAATAATGATGCCGAAATTATTTATTTTGTGAAAATTCACTAATACTGTTTTTATTAAAATAATAATACCCATAATGTGACTAGAAACATGTCCAAACCTTATTGGTCGATTATATATATACCCTAATAATCCATGGGTCGACTTGTGGACCATTTAGAGCCTTATAAAACAGATTATGTCATTTATATTATTTTATTTTATATGATGTCAAAGTAGGCACCTTCATAATTTAATAAACAAATCATTCTAAAAGATGGGTGTTTAAGAAGATACATTAGACTAAAAAGATTATTATAAAATATATTATATTTAAAATTTTCCTAGTTTTTTAATATTAATTTTTATGAAAAAAAATATATATATTAAATAGTTAGACAAAAATTTAGTAGTAATTATTTTATTTAGAAAAGTATAAATAAATGCTTTTACAATTATTAAAATAAATATAATATTAAATAATTAATGTGATGAAAAAATTTTATTGATGAATATTAAATGTTATGAATCTAGTAAATACTTTATTTTGAATATATCCTTTGTTTGGATTTTCATTAAATTCAAATAAATGAATACAGTAAAAATTGACACTATTTATATATTATAAAAATAACATATTATTAAATTGCTTAAACATCAAAAAAATATTTAAAAATTATAAATTTAAATTAATATGGTCTAAAAATTCATAAATTATCTAATTATGAACAATTCACAACACATATGTAAGTATTTATATCAATTTAAAATTTAGAATATTATTACCACAAATAAGATTAAATAGATTTAATAAGGATAAATCAAATTGAGAAGGTTTAAATTTTTTTCCCATCATGCCTAAATTTTATATTCTCATGATATTACAACCCTATATCATTTAAGCTTCAAATAATAGTAATTTTGGATGTTATTATATGTGGAATAAGTTTATTTTAAATTAATATTTTTGACGTTTCCAAAAGTTCCTCTCTCCTCTCTTATAAATAGGAACCTCTTCCCTCTTCTCTTCACTCCATTTTAAAACATAAAGATCGACCAAAACAAAACAATTAATCATATCAACCTCTCTAGTTATATTATAGAGGTTATTTTATTCTCAAAATATCAACTCTTGTGCCCTAAGAGGATGTTTAAAAGAGGATCATCGAGGAAGGAGTAATCTCTTCAACTGATTCTTTCAAGTTTCATTCTTCTTATACATTATCTTAGTTAGTTGTTTCATTATCATGTAATAATATTAGTATCACTAATATACATATATGTTATTATAAATATTAAACAACCCAATTTCACCTTATATCCATCCTACAAAAAATAAAATCACCATGTGTGCGTACGTACGGCTTACTGTCTCCACGTCGTGGTGTAATCTGTATTTCCACCACCACCATACATGGATGGGCATATTGGTGGAAATAATAACCATATATGGTTATTATAACATAATAAAGATTCTGATATATTATCCACTCCAATTCCATTCAATGATTATGAGAATGACATCATCACTAATGCATACGTACGAAACACCGTCTCCACGACGCGATGAGATTAAATCTCAATGATAACCATTTAGGAATGATTATATAGTATATATAATAAATAATCATGAAATATATGACATTACAAGGATAATTTATTTATGTATATGTTATTTACATACTTCTTTTCAATTTAATAATGAAAGGAATATAGTGTTCATGCGTATGTACGACCTACAATCTCCATGAATGGTGTATTTCATTCCATTTATCGATCTATTATATATATATATTATGAATATATATTATATATAAATTTGTTTTTACATTCATGAAGTATGTAAATCATGATATACTTAATGATATCAAGAACAACAATTCCAAACACGTTCTATAAATGAAACAATTTTACCCAAAACGCCGCTTTAACATGGAATTGACAAAAGAATAGGTAATATAAAGATGAAAGTGAATCATATATAATATTATTAAAATTAATATGATTATATTACAAGTTAATAATATGTTTAAACAAAATATACTATATTTTCAAAAATTTACAAAATAAATTGGACCAATGGTATGAGATAATAATCCATATGTCGTTCTTATTAGAATTGTTTATTCGTAAGTAATTACTATGATTATGTTTACCATTAATGTAGATCTTTGTAAAAAAATTCCATTAAATGTTAACCATTATTCCATGTATATTTTAAGTAATTTTAACCCTTTTTGACTTTTACAACATGGTATCGAAGGAATAATTCTTTTTTTACAATAATAGGTACTTTTTGTCTTTTTCGGCAAAAGTACGAGGATAGTTTTTTTAACTTATACGGAATGAATGGATTTTTACGGTTTCATAAATCTATATTAAAATGAAGATTACTCTATATGATTCATGATTATTTTTATCAAAATCATTTTTTTTAAATTTCATGTCATTATATGAAAAGAAAATGATTTTGAATAAGAAAGGTTATTATCCTCAAGAATTAATTTCAAGTGTTTTTTAAAAATTATTTTCCATCTAAGATGACATTATTTAGTATGATTATGTTTCATGTATAATGTCCTTATTATTTACACTATTTTATTTTTCTTATAATGAAATGATATGCATTTGTTTTATATGGATTTTGTTATGATGGGATGATGTTTATGAAACATAATTTATTCGTTGTGTAATGATGAATGATTTTGGTTTATTATGTGGCACACATAAGAATGATTTTATTATCAGATCAGTGGGACCTATATATCACTCCAATTAATTGTGTAACAATTTATATCTCATTATATAGAAATTGCTAGAATGATAAGTAAATGAGGATCAGTAATATAGGGTTGGAATTGTAAACTCGGTTTAGTAATGGACTTTTTCCACATTGATGGTCTTCGAAGAAATTCCTTGGATACTATGTAAAATATATAATGTGATTAATGGTTTGACACAATCAAATGTTTTATTCCCATTCTATTATATCATGATTAATGTTCCTTTGTGATCAATTCCTCATGTACTGCAAACATTTATCTCATTACTCATGTTTTATGTTCATGTTTTTACGTTAGAATATTTATGGATTGTTTTATGTTCTCCATGATTACCCTTACTAAGCATTTGTGCTCACCCTTTTTATGTTTCCTTTTCCCTTGGATATGAAGAATGGTATTAGGTAATAAAAGAGAAAGGGGAAGATCTTTATGGGATATGTTGAAAATATTTCCCCATGATTAGAATATTATGTTTTATGTTCTCAAAACACTAAACTAATACGGTATTTGGGGGTCAATTTTTTACATATGTTATGTATTCTGAAAAAGTAATGTATTGTCTATGTATTTCATGATTGGGTCTCTATAGTTGGAATCAGAGAAAATGAGTTCAGAATGAATCTGATCCTTGGGAACTCTCACATGTGAGCGTTTGACAAAGCATGGCTCCCCGACCAAGGGATTCGGGAGGAAATGGATTCCACAGGGGATGGGGGTGTTTCCCACCGAGTGGGTGTAGCGGCCCATGGAGTGCTCTGATAGGTATCAATTCTAGTCCAATAAAATTAAATCTAGACCGCTATAGTTGGCATCAGAGTGAAGTTTTATTCAACCTTTGGAAACTAAGATAGAAAAACATTAGTGAGATCCCAAGATATGTTTCTAATGTATAACTAGGGATGTCCCTTATGTTAAGAATAAGTATAGCTTATAGTCTTAAAATTACATCCATGATCATATAATTAATCCAATGATGTTAGATATTGAAGGTACTTCCCCTTTTTTATGTTTTTTTCCTAACAATATTTTTTTTCTTCTCAAAATATTCTTTTTGGGTTTTAGACGATGGCTAGAACCTGAAGGATCTATGTTGATCATTGTAATGGAAAATGTATTGATTGTCCTCTAAAACAAACTAATTTTATGGGATATGGAGTGAATTTTTATTAAAATACTTACAGAATCTATGAATCATTATAGACTTCCAAATGAGCATATAAGTGAACAATATTCTATGGAGTTTTTCATGTGGCAAAGTATACCTTCTTTCAATGGTTCGTATAAACTACTTATTGCTGAAATATGGATCCGTACCATTAGAAAGATATTTTTCATACTTCTATATTCATAAAATGTAAAAGCCATTTTGGTTGTTAACTATTTAGAAGGTGATTTAGACTAGTGGTGGACTCTAATTAAGACTTCAATGCCCCAAGATGAAATTGAATCCATCAAATAGGATGAGTTCAAGAGCGTTTTTTGAATATGTACATCTCTCGTATTCTTCAAACAAAGATGGAAAAGGAGTTCCTTGAGCTTATGAAAAATTATGATGAATCTGTTGGTATAAACGAGGATAATTTTACAAGGCTTGAAATGTATGAATCTAGCTATATCATTCAACCTGAAAATAAAGTTGATTGATTCTTTAGTGCCTTAAAACCAAATAATTGAAGGCAATTATATATAAGGTACTTCAGTAGCTATGAATAAATTTTACGTTGTTCTATCTAGGTAGGAATGTAAATTGGTGTTACATATCCATCTCATGGTTTTGACACAAAATGAAAGATGGATTTTAAGGAATAATCTCAAATAAATTGTGAAAAGAAGACAGTTGTTTCGTTATGCTCAAATTGTGGAAGTAAGTATGGTGGAGATTGTCTTAAAGTGACTAGAAAATGTTTTAGGTGTGGAAAATATGGTCATCAAGCATCTGAGTGTTAAATTAATGGGAAATAGGTAGTAAATTATATGAATGGAGAAATTACTACAATGAATGCACCATCAAAACTTCAATGTTAAACGTGCAAGGAAATGGTGAATTATGCTAACCAATGCCCTAATCCAAGGGTTATTGATGGTCGATATCAAAAAACTCATAAGGAAAAGTACAAAGGGAAGTCACATGCGATTACTATTAATGATTTTGAATATAACCACAAAGTGGTGGAATGATTAAGTGTATGTGTAATGGGATTCTAAAGTACTGTTAGGAATCTCATTTATAGTATTACGGAATATTGTCATATTTATGTATTGGTTTTTAAAAAATTTATGGTACCAGTAACCATTAAATGTGATTGAAATATTTTTTGAAAGCATATGATATTTTCATAATGAAGGGATACACAGAAAATAATATGATTGATAGTATTAATGAGCACATGACTGATAGAAGGACAATGTGATATCATGGTTTGTGTATATAAAAATTTTGGGATTTTGGTATGTGGAAAGAGTTAAATTTTGACAGCATTCATGTTTTCAGTAATGTTCTATGGTAGTTTATGTTTAAAGAGAATAAATTATTAAGGTATTCACATGTTTGGAATGTGACCAACAAGATATATCTTTTGATATATGGGGGGTAAATGATTGTATTTACATTCTTGGTAGATGACCTCTCCAGTAATATTTTTCTTTTTACTATGATATTAGACAAATGTATTTTTGATATTGTCTAAAGAATGGAATGGATAAAGTTGGACATCAAGTAGTACTATTTAAGGACAAAACATTTTTTTCATGAATGTATATTAGTATAGTTTCATTAAACCATAGTCTTTAGGATGGGGGACAAACTGTTACGTCGGACAAGGTTGCAGGAATCAAATCCACAACCGAAGAGCAACATGCCTTTATCACCTACCACTGGCCTACAAAAAGTCCCTGGTATATGTAAATTATTATTATTATATTAAGTGGTATGATAGTTGAAGTATAAGTCAATTTTCAAAACCATATACGATTAACCTCAACATAGATGGACTTATGTATATTTATTATATTTCACAAACAATTTTTTTTTGTGATAGATAAGATGGAATGACTTATCATTTTATCACATGATCTGCTAGTACTTCAAGAAAAAAACTTCAACTTTATTTCATTAAATACGAGATCATATGGAAATACATTATGGAATGACCAATGATGATATTACACTGAAATCAAGTTAGTATTTATCCTTATGAAAAAATTCATCAACATTAGGGAAATGATCTTGAAAACAAAAAATGTAGTCATTTTCCCATAATATCTGATGAATCTGATGGTACCATAGATCAATACAAATTTATTGCTTTCTAATTCATGGATTTTTCATATCCATGTTCTCTACCACTCTTCATCAAAACATGATTTTTAAAATTCTTTTCCCTATCCATATTCTCACTTATATTCCCTTTTGTAGAGACCCATTGCTATGTTACTTTGGTTTAACATTATGTTTATAACATTCCTTTTTAAAATTAGGTTTTAGTAATCCTTTTTACGATGTTGGTTTCTATGAGTGAAACATTCATGTATTAAATTATTTCTATCCTCGATGAATTTAGAGGAAAAAATCCAATTTCAGTGGGGTATAATGTAACACCACCCGATTTTATGAGATTTTTATTATTTGATCGATTTATTTTGTTGTACACTACACCAAAATTATCTTGCATAGTACGCAAAACAACATTATCTTTTATTATATGGAAACACAATTCTTGGCATTTGTTACACGCAAAATTGACCTTCCGCAATAGCGTGTGTTGTACGCAATACCGAGTTTCACCAAACAATGATATATTGGTTTAAAATTTCTATGAACTAGACATTATGAAAATTATTAACCACATTTTGAAATTTATGACAATATCATTCTTCTGAGACATATTCTAGAACATGGTATGATAAAAAAATAATATTTTTGGGTAAAATATGTATTTTAAAGAAAATGAATTTTTCCCGCCTTTTGATGGAACACCCACTCTAAATCTAGTTTTTCAAATGTTTATAACTTAAATTTGAGAAAATAAACTTATTAATTAAAATAAGGATATAAAATATAACTATTTATAATTTTAATTTTTTTTTTGTAAAAATTCATATTTTGATGGATTCTAAAAATACGCTAAATTTCATTTAAAAACAACCTTATTCATCAAGATAATCCATATGGTTGAATTATAATATTTAATGGTTTTAATGGATAAATAGAATATGTTTTTACCGTTTAGTATTATTGATGTCCCTATCATTATTTTTACATTGAATTCATAGGTAAAAACATTTCAATCTTTCGTAATGTTTTAACTTTTAGAACCGTCTTCTAAAAAACATGATTAATTTTAAATTAAATACAGGAACTTTAATGATTTGAATTTATAAAAATGTATTCCATATTTGGAATCACTAGGTCAGAATTATGATAATATGCTACATTTTGTTTTTAGGAATTATGAATACTAATTACGGTAAATTCTATTTACCACAGTTAAAGTTAAATCAGGTAATTAAGGGTAAAAATGATATTATAAATTTACACTAACACTTGTATTAATACAATTGGATGAATATATTTCATTATAAAATATACTTTGGTCGAAATTTTATCTTTTTGAACCCACTTTTATATGATTAAAACCTTTAATTTATTTTATTTAATGAATGTCAAATATGTCTCACTTAAACTTTAATAATTAATACATCTTTAATATAAAGTTATACTGAATATAAATTCGATTATAAATACTAATACAAAAGATAACATGTTTTTATGCATCATGGTAATTTATTTTTTATTTTTATGAAATATATAATAACCTTAATAGCTTACACATTAAGGATGAAAAAATTATTTATTTAGTCAAAAATAAATAATATAGTTTTTATTAAAATACTAATATCCATCAAAATGACCAGAAACATGACCAAAACTTATTGGTTGAGTATATATATACCCTATGAGTCCAAGGATCTACATTTGGATCATTTATATCCTTAAAAATAATTTATGACATTTATATTATATTATTTTAAATGATGTCAAAGTTCCGACATTCATAATTTAATAAATATATCATTCTAAAAGATGCGTTTTTAGAAGATAAATTATACTAAATGTATTCTTATGAAATAAATTAGAATTATCTTCATCATAATATATTATAATTATTTTTTATGGAAAATATAAGTATATTAAATAATTATACAAAATTGCAGTAGTAATTATTTTATTAACAAAAATATCAATTAAATGGTTTTATAAATTTTAAAATAAATATTATATGAACTAATTAATGTGCTCCACAAATTTTCTAAATGAATATGACATTTTTTGAGTTAATAAATATTTTGGTTTTAATATATCCTATATTTGGAATTCATTTAAATTCAAATAAATGAATAATGTCAAAATTGACACTATTGATATTTTATAAAAATAACATATTATTAAATTGTTTAAAATTTAAAAAAAAATTATAAATTATAAATGGACCATTAAATGGTCTAAAATATCATAAATTATCCAATTATAAACAATTCACAACACATAAGTTAATATTAATAACAATTTAAAATTTAGAATATTATTACCACAAATATGAATAAATAGATTAAATAAAGATAAATCAAATTGAGAAGTTTTAAAATAAATTCTCAACATGTATAAATATTATTATCTGATGATATTAAAACCCTATATCACCTCCTATTGTAATTTGAGTTATTTTTTTGGTTTTTATGTGTGGTTTGTATTTATTAAAAAGTAATATTTTGGAGGATTCCAAAAGTGTCCCTCTCCTCTATTATAAAATGGCACCAACTCCCTCTTATCATCACACCATTTGTAAGCCTTCATGCTCTACGAGACCCTGACAATTCATCTTTTCATCCTCTTTAGTTATATTATAGTGGTTATGGTTATCTCAAATGGCCAACTCTAGTGACCTAAGAGGAAGTTTAAAAGAGGCACGTCGAGGAAAATGTAATCTCTTCTACTGATTATTTTGAGTTTCATTCTTCTTCTACATCCTCTTCATTAGTTGTTTCATTAGAAATTAATAACATTAATATCAATAATATAAATATATTTTATTATAAATATTAAATTACCCTATTTCTCCTCATAGCAATTCTACCAAAAATGAAATCACCACGCGTGCGTACGTTCGACTTACCGTCTCCATTCCATGGTGTAATTTTTTTTCCACCACCACCATACATGGATCAGTATAATGGTGGTAACAATAAATATATATTGTTATTATAACATCATACTGATTATGAGATTTTATCTTATCCAATTCCATTAAATAATTTTGGGAACGATATCATTGCTCGTGCGTACGTACGAATTATCGTCTCCCCAAAGGCGAGGAGATTCATCCTCCATGTTAACCATTCCAGAAATATTATAAAGTATATTTAATAAATAATCATGAAATATATGACATAATAATTATTCAAAATATATTTAAAATTTATTTACTTACTTTCATTCAATTTAAAAATGAAATGAAAAAAACATTCATGCGTACGCACGACCTACCGTCTCAATGAATGGTGTATTTAATTCAATTTATCAATCTATTATATATATATATATTATATTATGAATATATATTATATATAAATAATTTTTTTCATTCTAGAAGTAATTAAATCATGATATAAGTAATGATACTAAGAACAAAAGTCTAAACATGTATTTTAAATGAAACGATTTTACCCAAAACGCTTCTTTAACATTTAATTGACAAAAGTACTAGTAATATAAAGTTGTAAGGGAATCATATATGATATCATAAATATGATTATGGTTTTCTTACAAGTTAATAATATTTTTAAAGCCACTATACATGAGTTCAATAAATGTGTAGAAGAAATTGGACCTAATGTAAGGGATAATTATTCCAATCTCTTTCTTATCAGGATTGTTTATTCATAAGTACTTAAGGGGATTATGTTTATTGTCCATGTCCATGTTTTAGAATTTTTTTTTCACAAAATTTTTATTATTCTTCAATGTATGTTTAAATTAATTTTTGGCCTTTTTGACTTCTTCCACATGGTATTGAAGGAATATTTCTTTCGTTTACCATAAAAAGTACTTTTGGACATTTCCGGCAAAAGTTTGAGGATAATGTTTTTTATCATATACGGCATGAAAAACCATTTTATGTTTTGTAATGCCTTATTTTCAAAAATATTATTCTTCATAATTTCATGTTAATTTTAAAAAAAAATCAATTTCTTTTAAAATTGAATGGTATTTTGTGAAAAGTAAATAATTTTGAAGAAGAAAGGATATTTTCCTCAATAATTCATTTCAACTGTTTTATCAGAACTATTTGCCATCTATGATGACATTATATAGTATGATTATTTATCAAGTATAGTGACTCTATTATTTACATGGTTTTATTTTTCCTATGATGAAATGATATCCTTTTGATTTATATGGATTATATTTTGATGGGATGCTTTTTATTAAACCCATTATATTTGTTGGGATATTATCAATGATTTATGATTAGTTTGTGTCAGACATATGAATGATTTCATCATGAGATGGTTGGGACCTCTATCTCCCTCCAATGAATTGGATAAAGATTTATATCTCATGAGATAGACATGGAGGGAAAGAAAGTAAATTCGATTCAATAATAGAGGGCTGGAATGGTAAACCTAGTTCAATAATAGACTTTTTCCACTATGATGGTCTCAAAAGAAATGTATTGGCTACTATGGAAATCATATCGTGTGAATAATGGTTTTACACAAACAATTGTTTTCTTACCATGGTATTTTATCATTATTAATGTTCATTTGTGATCAAATCCTTATGTACATCCAAGATTTAGGTCATTACTCATATTTTATGTTCATGTTTTTACGTTCAAATGTTTATGGATAGTTTTATCTTCCCCATGTTTACCCTTACTGAGAATTTGATGTCACCCTTTTTATGTTTTCTTTTCCCCACAATATAAAAAATGTTTTTAGTCAAGAAGACCAGGGGGGAAGATCTTTATGGGGGATGTGGAAAATATTTCACCATGATAAAATGAATATGTTCTGAGTTTCTAAAGACACTAAACTAATACAATCTTTGGGGGTCTATTTTCTTCATGTATTAAGAATAACACAAATGTAATGAAATTTATATGTATAACAGACATGGGTATTTATAGTTGGTATCATAGTAAATGATATAGGAATAAATCCAATACATGGGAACTCTCACGTGTGAGCATTGGATGAAGCATGGATCTTTGCCCAAGGGCTTCATGAAGAATTTATTTCCACTGGGGATGGTGGGGTGTCCCACCAAGGGGGTGCAGCCCCCATGGAATGATCTGATAGGTATAAATTCTAGTCCATTAGAAATAAATCCAGACCGCTACATGGGTGTAATTCTATATTTATTAAAAATTATGTTCCATGAACCTTTTATAAACCTAGTCAAAAGTGTGAAGTAAACTGTGAGAAATAGTGTGAAACAATTGAATATGGAACCATAGGTAGATAACTATCTGGTGTACATAAAAATCTTCCATCTCCACAACTAATAAAGTCTCCCATATATTAAAAAATGATTCCACCTTTATCAAATGACCCTTAATCACCTAGATAGCATCATTTTTCAATTAAATCCTTTAGAGACCCACTGAATATTCCACAGTTACATCATCCCACACCCATTCTAAAATGGGAAATGTACATAAAAAATGCCTATTTCTTTAATGCTCAGCCTTCAACTACTGATATGTGTAACGTCATGTCATGAACCATACTATCTCATGTTTTATGTCTTACCACCAAAACTATCAACATAGTTCAAGGAACATTATGTTCACTCCATGATGTATCACCCACATTGAGGGTTTCA
Source organism: Viscum album (assembly GCA_963277665.1). Classification (NCBI taxonomy): domain Eukaryota; kingdom Viridiplantae; phylum Streptophyta; class Magnoliopsida; order Santalales; family Viscaceae; genus Viscum; species Viscum album. The sequence continues at coordinate 1,700,429,925 of OY728163.1, read as the reverse complement.
ACTCACACATCATCTCATCCAGCATACTCTTAGACACAACAACCTGATTCATAACAAAGATGATATAATCCCCATTTATTTTCCGACGTGAAGGTCACTAACCTCATTCAAGCATTTTTCCTCAATGTTAAAAATTCAATATCCTCATAATACTTGTCCTTAATACATATCATGATTATTGACTATGATAAAACTAATATGAGAGTCATCTAATCATGAAACTACTGAACCAAAACTTTAGTATCAACATGTAACTCCATCATCTTATAATATGTGATACAGTTAGGAATTTCCTCATTATGATTTTTCATACTCAATGAATAATCAACAATGTTCTCTTTTCTGCGTGTATATTCTTGCTCCAAATTAAATTACTATATATAATCATTCCAATTACACTACTGGATATTCAAATCTCAATTTGAAAATATTTTTTTTATGATATTGAGATATGTATACAATGTCAAATTTTAATTAAATTTATAATGTTTCCCAAACATCATAGCATAAATAACTATCTCAAACTCAGGTCCATGGGTCCGGCGGTTCTATTTTTGTGTCCTTATCTTCTGAGACCCATATTCCAAACCATCATCTCCTTGAATTAACACTACAATATATATAACTGCATAAGTGTTAAAAAACATTATGTAATCGATGCAATGCTCAGGTAGGATAATTATTGGGGATGATGTCAAATGCTTCTTCCACTACTGGAAGGCACTCTCGCATGCCTGGATTTAGTAAAATATTACACCATTCTAGGTAAATGTCAAAATAGGTGCTTCAAAATAGAAATAGTTCTAAATGAATCTATGATAATACCTAGATAACCCCAGAAATCTATAAATAGAGAAAACATTAAAGGGATTCATGAAAGATAAAACTTCTTAAACTTTATGTTGGGCAACTGACAAACCTTCCATAAAGATGTTTTGACCCATTAAGTATACATAATCAATCCAAAATTGACACATATATATCTTCGCATATACATGAATCACAGTAATCTTACTCAGGATGATATCAATGTGTTTGGAAGAATCGTCATGAGACTTGGTGCACACTGTGAATTCCTCTACAAACAACACCATAATCAAATATAGGTATTGATGAAATATTATGTTCATCAATTTCACAAACATTTGGGTTGTTTTTATCAACCCAATGGAAATTACAAAGAACTACTATCGTTAATACATATATCTGAAAGGAGTCCTTGGTATATATGAATTCCAAACACGAAAATGATTATACCCTAATCCAATTTCTATCTTAGAAAAGACAGAAGCTCCCCTGAAATAGTTAAAAATAACCTCATCAAGTGGAGTAGGAAACATGTTCTTCACAACCAACTAAGTCCACTTTTGGTAATCGACACATATGAAAAACATTTGTCCCCCTTATTGGAAAACTGAAACTATGAATCCCATGTAGGCATACTCGTCTTGATAAACCACGTATCCTCCAACTCCTCAAGCTGATTCATGAGATCTTGAATCTATGTTGGATTCATTTGGATTGGTGTAATTGAAACTATATCTATCATGGAATGAAAACATAAGTAAATTCCACATATTTATGAGGTGGAATACCTGATAATTATTAAGGAAATATATCTCAAAACCTGTCCACTATAGATTGAATTTAATCCTTCATTACATGCCCATATTCCAGCAATAAAATTTCATCCTAGATAATAAGGTCCCCCAGTTTTTGGTGAACTAGACCTTCATTTCATTGATTATTATCCCGCACCCCATGGTTGATATAATTATCACCTTCAAATTCATAAAATTTAATCTCATTAGGTAACAATCTATGTGTTATCAGTATGTGATTAACTAGTACGTAACCATAATTTAGTTGATTATTTAAAAATCATAGATATATATTTCCTATAGAAGGTGATACACCCCCACCTCAGGAGAACACCACTGGCATAAATAATTGTCTACGGATTGTACTCCCAACTATGTATTTTTCATTAGTACCCCAAATGAAAAATCCACCTATAGGCTCAAAACAATCAAATGTTCAATATAAATAATGGAATAAGAGACACCAATAAGAAATGAGGAACTAGATAATGTAGAAGATACCATGATATTAACTCATAATATATATGTTTCAACATCGCTATGTACACTTAGAGGCTCAATGGAATGAAATGTTTATTCCCCTATTCCCTATGACGTAGTATGAGCTCCCTATCATGCAGTAATTTTACAATATATATTCTCATTCCATGAAGTATCGTTTCCTCTACTTATATATCCATGTCCTGTATAAGAAGATCATTGTGAAAAAAACAGTGCAAAATATCCCCTTCACACACTATGGTTCATACCTACCTCCTCCATCACTACATGTCTGTTGTGGGTTCCTACAGATCCTATGTAAATTTCCCATCATGTAGAAGGAATTTCCCTCCACCAGTGGTTGAGGATAATGATTTGGAATATTACCAAACCTACAACACTAGTGGGAAAGAACACTATTAATATCCTGAGTAACTAATAATTCCCCGATGCCACTCTACTTCCCACAACACTATAAAAAATGGTCATACTGATGCTTCCTACACTCATATTTCATTCCTCCTAATCATCTGATAAAAACCATATATACTAAACTAGAAACCTATTTTAGGTTTCCCACAACTGTGATATCCATATCTAGTACCATATAATACATCTTTAACTAACAAATGCAAACTTTGGACATAATCTATCATTTTTTTTCTTCTTGGAAATGTCTATCCATAACTCTCTCATCCCATTCCAACACTGGTCACGACCCGCCCTTGAGGCCTATGTCGTGACTACCCCAAGCCCGCCTTCCATAGGCGAGGGGCTGGAAACTAGCACTAGAATTGGGTATACCTAAAATGGTAAGCCATTTCATTTTAACATGTACAAACACACAGTCCAAGAACCAAACAAGAAGACACCATGACCTAAACTGCTGTAATAAAAGTGTGCTAAAAGTAATTGGTCCATAATACATTTACAACAGAAAATTACAAGTATAAATACAATTGGAAAGTGAAAAATAGAACCCAGATCATCCCCCTGAGGATCCAACATGATGGTTAGGTACAACTCATTATTATTAGTCCATGTATCACGTCACATCGAATGGTCTACCTCGGAGCATTATCCATTCCAGGCTCCATCAGCCTCGGTCAACACTCTATATCATCTACGCAATACACAAAAATATGTGGGCATAGACCATGTAGGGGTGTGTATAAAGATACTTAGTAGGGACCACGAATCCCCAGTTGGTATCCCAAGCATCAACAAAGTAAAAACCACAAATCAAGACCTCCATCTCAATGAATGAAGATATAGAAATCATCTCAACTTAGGTATAATTCCATACATATACCTATGCTATCATGATATACTCACCAGATACATGAGGGAATAATAACAAAAATTTAACACCACAAAGATAAAAGTACCACATAGATAATATCATGATAATAGAAGTACAACACAGGTAAGACAACAAAGAGAACACCATGATGGTTGAAGTACCACCCAAGTAACACCAAGAAGACAACACTACAAAGGTAGAAGTACCAAATATGTAACACCATGAAGATATAGCCATGAAGGTAGAATTACCACACATATATCATAGTGAAGATATCACCACGAAGGTAAAATAATCATCTCACACCAGGTATATATGTATGTTAGATAAGTACATATGATTAGTAGAGAAGCTAGATCATCTTATTCTATTGAGAGGTGATGATGCTGGTAATATAGTGTTTGACCCACATAGGATCTATAAGTACTAATTCCTACAATTATCCACACAAGATAAAACACGCCCATAGTCGATAGGTACTAACCCCCGCAATGACCGACACATGATTTGACCCACACTAGATCAGTACGCGCTGTCCCCCACTGGATCACTAAGCGCTAACCCACAGAGGATCTGACCCACAAAAAATCGGTTGGTGGAAACCCACCAAAGATCACACTGGACTAGCCCACATAGGATCTGACCCTATGGGATTGTTGCTAACCCACACAGGATCACCCAGTACTAACCTCCGTATGATCTGTCTCCAACAATTGCGTCACTTCCAGCCAAGGGATTCCTTCTCATAGTACGCTTGATTCTGGGAGAATCGCTCCTCAAGGCATTGGTCAAAACCAAACCTCCCCAATTCTCTACAAAATATTATTCCCAAGGTCTACCATTTTGTAACGGTTTCAATGCTATAGAAGAAGCATCAATCTTATTCTTGGTATGTGACTTATAAGCTCTTTAGTTCTGAGGGCCCAGTTGGAATTGGATTCATTCCAACAAATAAATAACTTAATATAATCCAAATATCATGTAGAGTAAACCAAAAGGATCACCTTGCTCAAATAGTCTCATCGACATAGAAATTTTTTCCAGTGGACGCTCAGATTTCATGTTAGGGACTTATAAGAAGAACTTGGCCTTGTTTGGTTCGGGTCTAGCTCGACCTGGGCCAAACTGGTTCGGTGTGACCTAACCCGGTTCGAGTCTGATTTGACTAGGCTGGGCCACGATGGGCTCGGCGTACTGGGCCACGGTCCGGTCTAGCCCGCAAGGGGGTGTGGCCCGACCCTCAAGGGCATATCCTATTAGGTTTCTTCAGCCAGACCTGCTGATCAAACATGGCCCGACTGTAGCAATGCACACCCTATCCAACATAGGGCGTGAGACCCCCAGTCTTACTAAATGGCCAAGTGACCATTCGTCTTGTGAAGCGGCAGACCCACTTGGGCCATGTCAAGTCACCGCGGAACCCTCATTAGGCGTGGGATCCTCCACCATCGCAGCTTCGAGCGGTGGAACCCTCTGGCGGCACATGACGACACCCCTCTCCACCTTCATCTGCAGCTGGAATGTGATGGCCATTACTACGTTCCACAACCTCATTCTCTTTCAGCATGCAATAGTGAGCCGCCACATCCTTCATGGCTAGTCATTGCAGGACTCTGACATCACCTGCTACAGCTATGGCTACATCCTTCACTGCTAGAGATGCGTGACGACCCCATTCTATCTACTTTTCATCCAGTCATTATCGGCACTCACCATCTTCTGGAATTACAGGTTCATTACGACGCAAATCAAAATGCCTTGGAAGATCACCTCAATAAAATAATTCAGAGGGTTTAGGCCTTTCTCATTTGGCCCGCGCCTTCTTCATTTGTTTGGTAACATGAGGGAGATAAAGAATTCAATAATCTCATGGACTTTAAAATAAGATAAATCCCAGTATAGAGTTTTTCGGAGATCATCACATTCGAGGAAGAGTCAGTATTCTTCATCCCCAAAAAAATCCGCAAACGATGCTGCTCAATCGCCATTCTTCAATTCGGGGTTCGGTGTCGTTCGTCACCGCTTGCTGGAACCAGCTCCATCCTCTATGTGATGGGAATGATGTCACATTACCAGTCTTTCTTAGATTGATAGAGTCATTGTATTACCTCCCCCAAGGTCCATATAAATAGGAGAGGGAAAGGATTGTAATGATCATGAAATTTATGGGGGTTTATTTAATAGGAACCTTCATGAATTTCAATAACGATGTTACTCAGTATTTAAAGGGCCAAGCCATTTAAAATCATGAAATGAAACTAGTCCCACACAACCTTTTTTCCATTGGAGGAAATGAATGAAATAGATAAAACATAAAATTTATTTTATTATTCATTGAAAAATATCCAAATTCTATCTTTTTCTTCAGACTTATTGCAGTTGATGTGAAGACTCTATTAAATGAATCATGGCACTGTCGATTCAGTGGTTCCTTCAAATTTTTAATCCATGATCACATTCAAAAGATAGAAAATGCCACCCACACATTTACTAAACGTAATTAAAAAAGGCCATAATTTTATTCCAAGAACATCATGATTCTAAATCATGCTCCATAAGTCCTATAATAATTCCATATAATTAAAAAACAATTACATGGAAAATATGTGTCTTTACAATTTCCCCACCGTAGGTATTTTAATCCCCCAATGCCACAACATTTTCTATAGAAAAAATGGTGGTATTAATCATGAATATGAGCCTGCCGCTCCCATGGGATCCCTTAGAGCTTCCTATGCTGCCGGTGAATTTTCACCAGCAGGTATCAATTATCCATGAAGTACATTCTTCTATCGATCCTCAATGTCATCAGGAACCTCCCTAAATGTATCCCCATCATCATAGTCTAACACACCATGTTTGATGACATGATTTGTGTCATGAAAATATCTCTTGAGTTTGGATATGAGGAATACATCATGAACCTTATCCAACTGTGGTGGAAGTGCAAAGAGGTATGCCACCTCTCTTATCCTCCGAGGAATAAAAAATGGTCCGACAAACTTCATTGATAACCAGCAACCTCGGGTAAATCTCAATAAATCTCATTGACGTGAGAACCATAGGACGACGTAGTCACCTCCCCAAATGACAAAGTTCACTATCTCATATTAGCATAAGACTTATGTCTACTCTGTGCCGTCTTCAATCTATACTGAATAATATGCACCTTCCTAGTGGTATCCCATACCAACTATTGACTAATAAGTGTTGTCTCCCCTTGGTTTATCCCTCATTGTGGTGATTTGCAAGGATGATTGTATAAGACCTCGAATGGTGTCATACTAATTGTGGAGTGATAGTTATTTTTGTATGTGAACTTCACCAAGGGAAAGTGATCCTCCAATATATGACCAAAACACAGGACGCACCAATGTAGCTTGTCCTACACTATCTGAATGGTCAACTTCGTCTGTGGATGAATGGTGGTGCTCAAACATATAGGTTTCCCGAAGGCCTCTTGTAATCCCTTCCACTACTGGGATGTAAAATTTGTGTCAAAGTCAGAGATGACAATCGATGGAACCCCATGAAGCCATATAATCTCATGTACATATAGGATTATCAAGCCCTCTTTTGATCCCTGCCCTCATATAGGGTGGATGTTTGCTGACATTTTGAGTCAGTCAATGATCAGCTTGTTGAAATCATGTCCCTTGGACACATGTGGAAGCCCCTTCACAATTTCATTTGAGATACCATCACACTTCCACTCCAGCACCTCTAGTGGTTGTGCTAAGCATACTAGAACCAAATTCTCGACCTTCCCATGATGACATGTGAGGAATCGAGATTCATACTATTCCACTACTTTCTTCATCCCTGGACACAAATGCTGACACCAGAGGTTGTGATACATCTTCATCACACCAGGTTTTAACTCCAGATGGGACGAATGGAACTCCCATAACACCTAATCTCATAGCACCACTGGTACCATGGTGCATCCTCTAAAGTGGATGACATGATTCACTCTTTCAAAAAATTTATTAGGTGCATGTCCTGGGGATATCTGAGAACGTCAGGCCATGTAGTCAATGTCCCCATGATGTGCGTGCCAAACTCGCTAATAATTGGGGAGTGACAGTCATATAATGTAGGCAAGCTTCTATATCTCTATCCAAAAAGGATATATGCGACATGGAAAGGTTATTTTTCACCTCACTGAGCAACTATAGACTAGAACTTTTGATTAGTGCTTCTGCCACTATGTTCCCCATCTCAGGAGTATAGACAATCTCAAAATCATAGTCTGGGAGGATCTCTATCCTTCGTTTTTCCCAGTTTAATGTCCTTATGTGAAAAGATATAACTAAGAATATTGTGACTATATTAGACTATAAAAAATTCACCCATCATGCAATGTCACCAAATTTTCTAGGGAAAGACCACGCATGCTAACTCCAGGTCATGAGTAGCGTAGTTCAACTCATGATGTCTCAGCTGTTGAGAGACATAAACGACCACTACTCACTTCTACATCAAGAAATATCCATGTCTTGCCCCTGATTTATTGCAGTAGACTACAAAACCAACTCATGCTTCTAGTGGTTTCATGATGGTGGCAGTTTTCAGTATCAGCCTCTGCTCCAAAAAACATTGGTGGAATATCTCCGTCGACAAAAAGGGCTCTCCATACATATTCAATGCATAAAATGGTTTCACAACTATTGAAAAGTCGGTTAAAAATCCCAGTAGTACCCCAGAAACCTCAGGAAACTCCACAGAATAATCACACTCTTGGGTGGATCCCACGATTGCACAACCTCTGTCGTTGGCAGATCTACTGAAACTCCAGCCTCTGAGATCACGTGTCCCAGAATGTGAACCTCTCATATCCAGAACAGGAACTTCAAGACGTTACCATAAATATGGTTATCTTATATTGTATCCAGATCTATATGTATATGATAGTCATGATCCTCCTCCATCCCTAAGTACACCAAGATGTCATCAATGAAGACCAATACAATGAGATCAAGGTATGAATGGAAGATTAAATTAACGAGTCCCATAAACACTGAAGGGGAATTGGTCACACCAAATAGAATAACCAAGAAATCATTGTGGCCATACCGACATCAAAAGTTCATTTTATGCACATCCTCATCTCATACCTGGAGCTGTTGATATCCTAATATGAGGTCTATCTTTAAAAACCATTGAGCACACTTCAATTGATCAAAGAGATCATCAATCTGTGGGAGTGGATACATGTTCTCCACGGTCACCTGGTTCATGCACGAATAATCCAGATAGAGTCTCAGACTCCCCTCTTCTTTATTAAAAATCAATATATGGGTTTCCCATAGAGAAATATTGATCCTTATGAACCCCTTTCTCTGCAAGTCCTCTAATTGTATATGTAACTCACAAAGATCCATAGGAGCCATCTAATATGCTGGTGTTGATATCATTTCCTTCCATGGCTGCAGGTTGATGTATAAGTATACTTCTCTACCAGGAGGAAGTACTAGAACATCTCACAAAAATACATAGGCATACTGCTCCACAACTAATGGACAACTCAGTCTCTCAACATAAACTACACTAAGGGAAAGGCTATCAAACTAATGAGTGATTGGATGTACCCTCCTACAGGAACGTCCATCCTATGCTGCAAAGGTTCCTTTCTCACTGGTGAAGGAAAACCTATTCCCATCCTCATGGACACACCAATCATTTCACCTAATATATTCAATCTGAGCATGAACATTGGATAACCAATCTATACCCAAGATGATGTCATAATTCTACTACGACACAACGAGAAGATCATAGACGAATCTCTCTCCTCTTATAGTATTCTCACCCTACTGGAACCAGTGCTAATCATTGAATCACCTTTCGTAAGAGTCTCCAGACATATGGATCGAGCCAATGAATCCTTCAGAATCACCAAGCATCAAACGGGGTCCATGGAAATACAAGAGTGACAAGAAACTATGCCTAAAAATACTATATCTAGTGTGTAATAAACACATATCGTACCTCTAGTCATCTCCCATGAACTGTGGTTGTAGGCCTCAGGTGCCTGGAGATGAACTTATCAGTGTCCTCATGTTCCTTATGGTTAGGGTGGACCACCTAGAGGTGATGACGGTAGAACCTTGAATTTTAGTCCACTGATGGATGCATGGCCAACTCCTCTGCCATGTCGGCCACCCTACGGAGCTACTCATTCAATCCTTTGCCTCTATGACAGTGGTGTCTTGTCTGTATAATGATCATTAGTACGGTTGGTCGGGCAGTCATGATCCATGTGACCCTTCCCGCCGCTCAAGTTGCATATCATGATCCTCAATATTCCTCATTTGTCCCATGATAACCTCACCACCGAAAAAGTATCCTGAGGTCGACCACAAGAAGGTATATCCCCCTTGGTCCCCTTCGTCATCTGTCTACTTCCTGTTGTGGATGACTCTACAACCTGACATTTAGTTATTACTCTAGTTGTCGGTGCCTGCTCATCTAAGAATCTCTCCATCATTAGAGCTCTCTCTAGCTCCACATCCTATGTTGGAATGCTGAGTGATACCATCAATGCTCTAGTCTCCCATCGAAGTCCCTAATCAATTGTCTTGGCCCTGAAGATATAGTCTCATACCAAATTAGTGGAGTAGCTGGAGATATCAGCGAACCTCACTGGGTACTAGTCCACAGTCATGTTTCCCTGCTGTAAGTGCAGTAGCCATTGTATATGCACTGAGCGTATAGTCTCTAGCATGAAGTCTACAATGAAAATTCCATAATGTACACCCTCATGAGGGTCGACTCATTGCATAACTAGAGTAGGTAAATCACATGAATCAAGGGCACATCATGTTATTCTAAAGGTTGTAGAAAGGTATCAAGGTTCTAATAACAGTCATGGGGATACTATAATAACTTTATCAAAGTAGCACAACCAAATTAATAAAAATGAATAAAAATAAGATATTACATAACCCGAATAATACAAGAATCACAAGATGACCAAAAATGGAAGTACAATATCAATAGTAGACAATAAAATATGTCATTATGATTTAAATTCCAAGTGACAAACTAAAAGTCTAATATAAAGACAGTGAAAACTACCATGTGTATCCCCAACCATATTTAGTTCCTTCAACCGTAGTACATCCAAACTCCTCCATCTAAAACATGTCCTTTTCCCTTATCTGGTCCTGCAACCATGAAATATAATTAGGTACCAAATTGGATGCCCAAGTAGGGGATGAGTACAACATAGTTTTCCACCACCAATGGCGTCTAAAATAATAAATAATAAATAATAGTTTATGCAATTTTATAATGAAATATGTATAATGTGCATGTAATGAGTATCACATTATCACATATTCATTATTTAACAACATAAACCCCATGGTTTCGGAGGAAACTTGAACTTCAATACCTATTTCGACCCATGATGATGTATAGACAATTTCACATATTTAATTCAAATTTCATTATAACATAAGGGATTTTATTATCCATTTCACCTAATGTCATTACCATGACCAATTGTGTCTATAGTCTAATGTCAACTCATGGATATAAAATGTCGTTTCTAACACCCAATTGGTATTTGGAGCCTTAGTCCACATCCCATTATTCTTGGTTACAAGGGTATTTTCATCTATAATATTTATCACATACATTTAATATCATATGGGTATTTGTATCCTCATTCCCTTCCCCACACATATTAAACATTTATGGGTATTTGGTGATTCAGTCTCTATGCCACACACATTTGACATATATGTATCAAAAGTATCACAATAACACTTATATCCTGAAAACCATCTAATTAATAACATAATAACTAAATTAATTCACAATATAAACAAAAAATAATAAATTTAATGATTAATTATTCTAATTCTCAATCAAAATATCTTATAATTAATTCAGTAATTAATTATTCATATTCATAATCTTACTATATCATAATTAATTACGCAATTAATTATAAAATTCAAAATACCAATAATCCTAAATTAATTTAACTATTAATTATACAATTCTCAATACAAAAATTTCATAATTAATTCAAAAACTAATTATGAAAATCATAATCAAAATTTTCCCAAATTAACAATATCTTGAATTAATTAATTGAAAATTTTAATTAATTCAATCAAGAACTCAATTCATTAAAATATATTAACAATTATATAATTATTTACACATAATTGAGATCAAAATTTTTAATTTTAATTTTATAACACGAACATCAATTCATTAAATATCAAGAATGCATAAATAACAAATATGAAAGTAATAATGACGTAGAACATTTTCTCGATCATAAACCCAAATCAAGATATAATAATCAGGATCCCTCAATTCGAGATATAGATCCAAAATCAGATATTTAACTCTAACAACATATGATAGAGTACATTATATATTTGAGGTAGATATGTGAAAAAATAAGATAACCATATAGGGTTAGATCCTCTTACTAGGTGGTGCAAATCGTAAATCTTCCCATTAAATAAAAATAATTGGAGGTCAGGAAGGAATAAAATGTATCCAGGAACCTCCAATATTTATAAAAATTCAGTTGGTCCAAGTGGGGGTCGGTTTTTTGATAAATTATGGAATAAGGTAATTTTATATCTATGTTTCATATTAATTAAAACTGCATGCATGGGTTTCTTGACAGAGGTGCAAGGATTCCCATAACCATGAACTGTAACTATGTAACTCTTATTGGGGGTGGTGGTGAAATTTTTATAATTTTATGGTGCATGTTTTTACCAAAATTTGGTTATCCACACAAAAACCCACTATTTAGGGTTTTAGTGATTGCTATTCTAAGGCATACAGTTAGAGGAAACCATGTTTCTAATGTCCACTCCCTCTTTCTTCAACACTTATCATTTTTTTACTAAAAACACCCCTATGAAAACCCCAAACTAAAAGTAATAAACCCAAGGAAAAATTTTATCTGTAAATGATCCTAAGAAATGTCCAAAATATTTTGGTGTTTTATAAATATATTAAAAATATCCAATAATGTTTTAAACTACATAAATGGTGATATATACCACATTTTATTCAAATCATTAGTCAGTTACAAGGTTAGAAATACTATATAATTGACATTATTTATGTCAGCTATCACTTTGTCCAAACTAATCACCAATTTCTCATCATTATGATCATATTAAGGATTATATTCCAAAATATAAATATCACCTATCCATTAAATCAATTTTCATGTTTCTCTACAACATTCAATATGTTTTTTTAAATCCATAAAACAAATAATATATTAAAAAACATTATTTATTTGATTATTAATAAAACATAAATATTTAATTGGAATAATAAATCACATAATCCCTTCCTCTTACTTCTAAAACCATCGACTATGCTCCATCATCATATTCCTAAATACATATTTCCTATAATATAAAATGTGAATCATGTCTTAAAATTTATGAAACTAATTTTAATCATTTGTATCATAGATAATATAAAACTGTATTGTAGAATAGTCCTCACCATTCATATGAAAATTTTAGTCTCTTAATCCTTTGAATTGTGAAAAATTCTCATACACCCAAGAAGTTTATATTCCTAATAATTCACCTTATAACATCAGTTTATGTAATGAGCATTATATAACCATTTGAAACATTAAACCATATATGATATCTTAGGTAGAATATTATTCTAATATATTGTGTTAACCAAAAATATAGTATTTTATATACAATTAATTTCATTGTGTTCTTCTATTCCAGACTGAAAACAACATAATATTCCCCTAAGTCATACACATGGGTTTTTCATCCAACAATCTCGACATAAGAGATACCAAATATTCACTCTTCTATATTATCCACCACCCATACGCTCATATAGACATATCCTTTTATTCGTTGGTGATTCAATGCATTTCTTATGGCGGACATTGTTAATAATAAGTAATAATCACAATAGATTTGAATATTGTTTTAATCATATTTTATTTAACATTAACATAATTATTATTACAATAAATACTGATCTAATTCCTTTTGGATCCCTAGATTGATTAAAATAAAAATGCATTGTCTGAGAAATAATTATCAAAGAGGGGAACCACAATATCAATAAAAATATCTAATAGTATATCTAAATATTGACACCCTATTTTTAATATATGAATACATATTTTTATCATTGACTATTCATGGTAATTATTTAAATACATTATGATGGATCATGTTCAGTTTGTTAATTTCAAAAAAATATCATCCGGAGTATAAATCCATGGCCTCAACCATGCCCACTATCATGCACAAGGTAATGATTGACTCCAGCAGAATGAAACCATTTCAAAGTTGTTATACCTTCATAACTCTATGACATAGAAACATATATTTGTATTATATAGACTGGGAAGAACTTTATTGGAAAACACTTTCGTAATCCTTTTTTAAAATTATAGGACATTTCCCAAGACATTGAATCATACTTATAAATATCCTTAGAAGCATCCCTATACATAACCCAAGAAATATCTCCAGGGATATTAATAACATATTGTCATCATATTTTATACTGATCAACTAATAATTTATACTGATAAAATCTACAGAGACATGTGCATATATATATAAATAACACATATTTTTATATGAATATTCTAATATGATTCATAAAAACATGCCTCATGACCAAAATAGTTTACTTTTTTTGTAGAATAGGAACAAAAACTTATTATTTAATTGAATGACATGAATATATCCTACAATCATCATTTAAAATTGTACACTTATTAGGAATAATATACATAAACAATTAATTATATCCTTTGTAATGAAACATAAGAATTTTTTTAACGAGGTTCCGAGTAAGAGTTACCATAAGAGATATCAATATTTGTTAATATGAAATTATTAGAGAAGAGCAAGTGTAAATGTTCATGAACATTACATTAGACATTTATGACCAACCCATCATATTTCACAAAAATGCATCATGGAATAAAAATTTATCATTTCAAAAAACATGGAAATTAAGAATGAAATATCATTATAAATTAATAATTAAGCATTATCTCATTTCATAAAAGAGTGGAACCATCATAAATTTAGAAAAACATTTCCTCTTTAAATTATAACTATAAATACCATCAACATATTGGATCATGACTAATATATTATTTCTCATTATGGACCAGTATGCACCCATTTCCATTAGTAGATTAGTAAATACATATTTCAAAAAGTGGATTAAGACACACATATTTCCTATAGTGGATAGGGACTCACAATTTCCAATATTGGATAAGGACCATAAAATTGTTTCTCATTTTTATTTAATAATAATATATATATATAATTACTGAATATATATAAGATAGATATAGGTCCTACCTAATGAATAATGAAAATAATAAACAATTTTTCCAAACAATCAAAAAATATTGGTCATATCTGATCCCATGAAATGGGATTGATTTTATAAAAAATTTAAAAAATATAATATATTGAAAAGAAACAATATTCACATTTTTTATAAAAGCATAACCCATATATATAAGAGTACATTTTATTTAGTATTTTATTTTGGTATAACCCATGGAAGAGAAATAGATATCTTTGTTTTATTTTTATCATAAACATTAACCAATCATATAAATATAAATATGTTTACCCATGGATCTTATCCCAAGTAATTAAGATAAAATAACATATGATATCATGTTATATAGAAAATTATTTCTAAAAGGAACATTTTTTTCGAATATAAATAATTATTGAATATAAATTTTTATTAATAATAATAAATTAAAAATTTTAAAAACTATTTTATTTTATAATATACATTTAATCTTGTAATGGTAGTTATAAAAATCATTTAACATATTTCATGGGGAATATATCCCTTGTTCTTTGATAAACACATTTTCCAAAATATAAATTTATAAATATCATTTTATCTTAAAAATAACTAGATTTTTTATAGATTAATTTGCAATCAAGATTATTTTCATCATTGTGGAATATATTGGTTATGTATTAAATGTTGAAAACATATCCCTTTCACATATTCATTAATACCCAGACATATTTTTTTTAAAAAATGACTTGAATATGTTATAAAATGTTTTTCTAAATATTCAAAAAAATTGTAATAATCATTTAATAAATTAATTATAGGTTTTTTAAAAAATTAGAACACTTTTATAAAACATGATTTCATAATCAAAATGAGTTTCTAATGAGGAGGGAAAGAAAGGATCTTTTTATAAAAATATTTTTTCCAAATCATGAATATATAAAGAGAAGAAAAAATAGCAAAATTTTGTATTCTCATTAAATTACTAGTTTATAATAAATAAAAAGATTCTATTTCCATATAGATAATATTATTTCTACATTGGAATAAACTTAAAGAACAAACCAAAAAATCAATGAGATTGTAAGGTAAAACACTTACCACTTTGGTAACATTAAATTGAAAGTCCCATTAATGAATAAAATTAAATGAAAATTAATATCTAATATGAATAAATAAATTTATGATATTTCATTTCTCTGGGAGATTATATAATCCTCATTTATAAATATAGGCGTTTGATATAACAAATGTACCCAAGAAATAAAATTGATAAATGAAGTCCATTACCACGATGGAAACTTTTAAAGCTTATACATCATGGAAGTGTATTCCTAAATATTATATTAAAATGCAGAAAATCACGATAATTTTCAAATAAATCATGTGAGGTATATAAACCATATAAAATTATCACATGGTGAATATAGAATATCTCTCAAATAAAATAAATGTTATATGGAAATCCCTTAAAATTAGTATTGACTTCATTCAGACATGTTCAAATGTATTTTATAATAAATATATGTTTATTATAAATCTATAAAATATCCACAATTATATATATACTAACATATATGATTTAATTATGACATTTTATTTCTTTTTTATTAAAAATTTCATGTTACAATCACATTTCAAGAAATTACTACGTTTTTTCTTTATATGATTTCATTTGTAATTTTTGGTACTCATTCATTGATCATGATTAAATAAAGTAAATAATGTTAAAATTATATATATTTCAGATATATTTTTTAAATATGTAATTATAGTGACCCATTTATGTTAGAGATATAAAATAAAATACACCACTCATAGAGACGATATGTCATATGTACGAATATACCCATTGTCCGTTTTCTATAAAAAATGAAATAAAGAAAGAATAAAAGAGTTATATATAATATAATATGATTGAAGATTAATTTTTTTAAAATATATATATATATATATATAATATTTTTGTTTAAATCATTTTTATTACCTTCTATTGAAAGTGTGAGAAAATCAGTTTTTCTTGTTAGGATGTACTATGTAGTGCAGAATAACAACATATACGTATTACCATGGATTGGATGGTATGATGGAAAATATGATATAATGATTAGAAAATTATATTAATATCATAAATACAATTAATAATTAATAAATACATATTTATATCCAACTATAAGAGTATGTGATTCAAAATTAAGAACATCGGTTCATGATGCATTATACATTCTTACACACGAATGATGATTTCATATCCAATTTGTTGGAAGAGGGAAAAATTTTATTTTATTATGATAAACTAACAATATATTTGTATAAGGAATATATTTATTTTTTAAAAAATCATGGTATATTATAAATTAGAGGGGACATAGTAAGAAATAAAGAAATCCCCTATTAGGGACACTACCTCTTCTTTTGAAAACTTCTTTTGTTTTTCACTAAAAGGATTATTTGGTTTGATTTCAAAGTTAAATAAGGATACTTTGTTTGGATTGTGGAATTAAAGATTTTATTTGAGTATGTATTGGATAAAATAAATGATTATTGATGTGTTAAGAGGATATGAAAGGGGGTTTCCTTTTATAAGTGACATGATTGGTAAACTATTATTTTTTAAAAGAATGATATATACACTCAATTTTCACATTAAAAATGGATAAATTTTTTTCTATTATAGAATATAATTGAAATAATATTCTTATCTGGCCAACCAATATTTTTTTACTTTTTTTGTCATTTTAAATATAGATCTATTTTTTATACCCCATATAAATCAATATTTATCTTAATTATGGAAAATAATTTTTTCTGTATTGAATATTTAAAATAATAAAAAATTAATTTTAACCTATTATATAATATATAATTAAGGATTGAAAATATTCATTCTATTTCACCACATATAATTCAAATATGTTGGAAATAATAATTTTAAATTAATCATGCCAGTGAAATAAGAAAAATGGTTTAAAAAAGAAAATTAAAAAAATTAAAAAAAATTATATTAAAAAATTGAATGAAATATAAAATACATTAACAATATTAATAGATTTATATTTTATCTAATTATTCTTTTAAACCCATTTAAGAGAAATTTGTTTTATATTTAAATAATTATAGGAAAATAAAATTATAAAAAATTGTTTTTTATTTTTCCAGAAAGAATTATCTTCTTAAAAGATTCCAAAAAAAATTAATCAAAATATAATTTCAATTGAAAATAAAAAAAAAACAATTTTTATTTTTATTATTTTAATTCTTTCCAAATGTTTTTAATTATGGTTTTAAATGGTAAAAAATCAACTACTTAGAAAAAATATAGTTTATAATGTGAAATATTATTTATTATGATATCTTATCTAGAAAATAAATATGAAGAATATTAAAATCATTATTGAATATAAATTATATAAATTTAATTTAAATAATTCACTAATAGTTTTTTATATAATTTATTGTTGTAAAACATTTTAAAAAATTTCCAAAAACAATTCCTTTTTTCTCAAATAGTTTTTATTTAAATTTCTAACAAATTAGCCTCTAATGGAATAATTTTATATACATTTTTAGAAAATATATTATCAATTTTTTAGTTAATCTCATTCATACCTATGATTCTAATGGCTATGTGATAAATATCAAACTAAATAATAATGTTTTATTATTATGTTGTGTTCTATATAAAATTAGTATTCTGTGTGATGTAAAAAGTTAATGTGAATAAATTAATTTTAAAAAAATATTTCAAAAAATATGGATTAATTACATGTTATATTAACCACCTATTTACTTTTATGTGTAGCATAATTTAACATTGTAATCTTTTAACATATTAGTCATAAAATGTACGAGATTTAGTAATCTATGTTGTAAACCGTCTCTGACGATATTTTGATTCAGTAAATAAAAAAGCATGGGAAAAATTATCTTATCCATTGTGGTCGGCCGATAAAATGTTGTTTTATAGTCAAATTTTGTGATGTTTTCTAGAAAATAAATCCCATGTTATATACTAATAATTGAATGTGAATATGGAGTAGATGCCACATGCAGTAATCACCAAAAAATATCATCTGAGCCACCACTCAATCATCACCATGATGCATGAAATGTGGTCCTAATACATAACAAATAGATAGAATATCATATGGGATATTCATAGGAAATTTAAAATTCACAATATGAACCATGCTGAATGATTTTCCTTTTTCTCCACCCAATGTAAAATATTGGAAAAAAATACTATCTTCCATTAATATTATTTCTCATTTAATTAACCCTTACACAAATATTTATTTAATAATGGTACTAAATATTTCATTGATGACACCCCACATCTTCTATGTTCATAAAGGGATGTTGTCTTATGCATCAACATAATTATATTAAAAGGGGATTTAATGATTATTTTTTTACTTTTCATATTATGGGTATGATTCAATTTATTTAGGGTGATGTTTCTTATGGAACGGTATAAAATTATAGGATGACACTTTTAATAAATGAATCAGTCATAATAAAATGATTTGTTGGACCTATAATTATATATATTCGTGATGTAGTGGTATGTCCCATGGGTGGAATCAAATTCATTTTAGATTTATATTTTCATTACATCATTGTAGTTCCTTCACATAAGTCCTCAATTTTTTTTTGACGTATGAAATTATAAATTCCATCACTATGAGATCAATGATTATTTTTAAAAATGTTTATATTTATTTTCATTAGTATACAATGCTCTTCATTTTAGTTGATTTTGGATTTGCATTTTTTATTTATTCCATCCATATCAATTATTAAATTTTTTTATGATGTCATCAATTATATTATAATAATTAATTAACATATGATATCCTCTAACAACTTTTCATTTCCCTATGAATCCTTTTGGTAAACTATGTGTTAATTTAAATATTAAAATGGATGTAATAATGGTATACATTAAATGTGTTTATATTTTATATTGTGATTTAAATCGAAACATATATCTATAGATACTTAAAATTGTACTAAGCTATTTAAATCTATGAAAACACTTGTATTTTTTTGAAAATAATGAAATATAACTGCCAACTATGGATTCTTATAGTTCTGGTTAACATACCATAATTCTTAGTGTGGATAATGTATTTCTCTATTCTCTAAATGATACGATTAATCATTTCTTTTTTCTAAACTGATCATACACTATGAATTGGAAAAACATTTCTTCTAATCTTATTTCATATGAATAAACTAGATTCCATTTCATTGATCGATGGGTTCTGATATAGAATGAAAACATTAAATGATTGAGGAAATGTTTGGTTAAGAATGATACCCATTTTACATAAATTTTAATCAAAATAAGAATTATAATCATTATTAAATTGTAATTAAAAAAATGATACAAAATATTGTTGTATAGCCATTCAGTTTCCAATGGTTAAACATGCTATAATTTTTTATTAAATTATTAATTATTTCATTTGGTTATTCCTTTTTAAATTCATAGGTATCCTAATTTCATAAAATGTGTACATTATGATATGATGTGTGAAGAACCACTCCCCACAAAGTGTACAACACCCTAGATAGAAATATGAAAAGTGAGATAATGTCACATGAGTCATACCCCTAGTAGGACCTGGTATGGAGACTAGCACTAAGGGTATAGTAAACACACGCGTGGGAGGCATTACCCTCTAAGAGAAAACATTAAAATGAGAGAGATAATATATAAACCTAATGACTCCTTCTATGAATAAAATATATAATAGAACCCAATGTGAACATATGTAATTTCATAAAAAAAATATTACAACTGAAAGGAAAAACATCATGTAAAAATTGAAAGTAAATGAAAACACAACCATGATTCACAAATAGCAACTCAAACACCCCAAACTAGTTGTAACCATCATAATCTAAAACATAATACAATTGAAATATATATATATATATATAGGATGAGTACAACATAATACTCAGTAGGATCCTCCCTAATGACTATTTTGAAAAAGATAAAAAATTATGCTAATGAAAAATAGACCACATTTAAAATTAAATTTTCACCAAAATAATTATACAATGTTCTCAACCTCACCATGGATACTGTCTCCAATTATCACAAAAACATTATATAATATAGAATTGAATATCAAGGGAACCTTGCTACTACTTCCCCACTGATTTTCTTTTCTTCCCCAACATCGCATTTCCTAAGGATCTATCTCAAAAAATACATTCCCATTGATACTTGGAAAAAACAGCACATCATTAACCACATGGGACACACCAGCATGAGTAAAAAACAAATGCAACTAGGTATTTTACGGGATCCACCAGAGCCTATATCACGTGTATCATACACCTAGAATGACACCTAAAGATTTCACGACCTATACATGTTATACCTATATTAGTCCTTGGGAAACTATATCAATAATACATGTGTGTGAATGAACCACTAGACATTACATCCCTCTACAGACATCTATGGGGAAAACTAACAACTACGTATACCCGTACCGTTATCTACCGAGTAAAGAGAGTGGGTCCAATGGGGGTTTCTTGTGATCTATCCTCACATGAATAGGTTGGGGAAAACACCCCCTGGGGCTCATAATTCATGAGGTGTCTGTCTCCTGAAACAACATGGTGTAGTACCATATAGAAACACTATGTTGCATGATATAAAATAGATCAAAACAAAACTATGGGAATATCTTTGCATGATATTCCACTTTAGGTAGTAATTCACGGACTCATGAGTACCACCGTAAAATCAGATATCCTATAAGTGCACAACTAGTTAAAGAGATAAATTAAATAGTTTATTCATTTTAATCAACCCCACATAAATATAAATTAATTATTAACAATTAATTAAAAATTAATATTTCCCACATTACAACACAATAATGATTGATTCCCACAATGAAAAAAATTGGGTCTATAGCTTCTAAATATTATAATCTCAACATTACATACTAGAAAGATCCAACAACATGGGTAAAAAATTATTCATTTATCAACGTTATCACATTCCATATTTCTATATATTTTTGGAAAACATTATAGGAATCCAAAAAAATGTGCTAAATAGACGAGTGGATGAAATACTAATCACGTGTTCTCCACCTATAACAAGAGAGTAGACATATCCAACCACGAGAAGATAGAAATGAAAAGAACATGGTATACCACATTAATATTCAACTATCTTTGATGAAGTTTAACCAAAATAATCTGCCTCATACTATGGGGAATGGAATGAAGATAAAAAAACCATTATCGCCGAGCAATTAAATGATTCTAAAAGAATCTAGATTTTATTACAGAGGGTAAGCATAGCTTAAACCCATTCTCTCATCTAAATTTCCATCTCTAACACCCACATGTATTATCTGAGGCATCTAACCACTCTAATCATTATCTTCTACCACAAAAATGGGTCCTCCTTTCATAACATACTTATACAACCCTTCAGGATTATCGATCCCAAGCTCATAATACATATGGTCCTTATAAACCCATAAACTAAAATAGCCCTCTAGGATCTTACCTCAAAGTTTCACGAAACATGATGTAGGAAACATACAATGAAACAAGGCTCTTTTACCTAATGAATAGATTATTGCTTTTATATAAAACAAGATCTCATGGATCCAAAAGAACAATTCCCTTGACCGTCACAATGGATAGGGAAAATCATTCCAGAAAAGGAGTTATAATTTACCCAAAACCATTTCTTATTCCTTATTTATTTAATATATCCGTTATTTACTGGTTCAAAATATGCGAAACCAATGAAACATGAAATATCATGTTATCAAAAATTAATTAAAAAATAAATTAAACAATCATTTAATTCTTTTGTCAACAAGAATAATAATACATTAGGATCAATAACCAATTTATTTATTCATGCATATTTGTATCAATAAGATTAATATAAAATTGCAACAACAAAAACCATATTCATTAAATATGAGAATTTAATATTCTATCTAATAAATTAGATATTAATTTTGTATTATCATTCATTACCAATTTACCTCAAGAAAAATATTATAAACAAAGAAATTCATCGATATCATACTATCCATAAAATCAAGAGTATAGCAGTTTTCATTGTATAAAGTAGAAAAAAATCTATATGAATGATACCAATTCATTAATCTTGATTGAATAATTATTAATTAATTTTATATTTCATAAAAGTTAATAACATTAAAATTCATCAATTTCACACAAAAATGATATGGAAAGAATACCATACCTAAATGAATTGTCGACGTTCTTCTCTTGAGAACACACCATGCAATGGATCTCTGATCACCCCTCCCATAAGAACTAATTACATTTAAGGAAGTCACAACACAATAGTAGCAATGAAAAACCAGGAAAAACTACATTAAAAAATAGGAAATCATCTTTATCACATGGAATTGACGGCATGAGGAAAAGGAGATCAAACAACAAGAAACAACTCAAAAATAAAGGACAAACAAACATTAGATCAGCCCGAGTCAATAAAGTTCGATATTGGGAGCTATGAATTGATCATTATGGATGAAATTCACAAATAATAGAAGGGGGGCTATTGGGTCATCTAGGATTAAGATAAAAACCCTTTATCCATTTGTCATGCCAACATTAGCTCCATGAAATGATCTAAAACATACAATATCATTGAATTACTTAGTGTAATCCCCTTTCAAATTATGTAATCCTTAGGATTCAGTTTACACTATAAAAATTATCACCACTTCATTTTTATTTATTGGTCTATCACAGATTCATTAAACATGATGAAACCCAAATTCAAAATTTTTATAAACATTACATATCATTAAAAAGGATTACACGGTGTGAGATCTTCTTGATTCTATATTTTACTAACTTAGACCTTTGGACTTCATTCAAGCCTCACTCAAGCACTACTGTCTTTTAAAAAACACAAAGGGACGATCCATGAATATTTAGGCCCTTATAATAAATTCCTATCAAAATATTATCTTCCTGATGAATCCAAAACCATCCATATGAAGAAATAGAAAAAGTGTCATCTGAAAGCCACCATGAGAGATACCTCTAAAAGCTCTCACCACTAAAAGATCTCAACCACCGCACCATGGGAACATCATGAAACCAAGAAAAAACCACAACCATATTTTAAACACTCTCTATGGGATGGTTCCAATCATAAATGAGGAAGAAAAAAAATACAAGAAGGGAATGAAATATCATAAACTATCATTTGGTCTACAACTATAAAATATAAAACGTTACAAGAGATGATCTGAACATAAAAAATATCTGGGTATTGAGTGTGTATTTATGACTCATGTTCCCTTGTACTCTCCTCCAAGTCACCATACTTTGAAAAGACATGATCCAGTGGGATAACACACCCACAATTTTATTCTCCTGTACGTCAAAGACCTCGATTGTCCACTCTTAGAAGGTCGTATAATCATCAACATCAATATCTCCCCAGTCAATTCTGTGCATGTTTCCATGAGAATAATGAAAGATCTGTGACATGTAATAAATTATATTATCTTTCTCATTTTTTGGGAAAATGTTTTTCTATTCTCCACTGATCAAACATAAGACAACACTATGAAAATCCCAAAAAATCATGTAGAATGATTACTCCCACAAAAAAACCATTGCTTCCCATGATGGTTAGTCACCTTAAAAAACATGTGATCGACAATATTAAACTGATGAGGTCTCTTCATATGATCACTATTAGATTTATGATTATCCATTGCTTGATTCATTCTCTCATGAATCACCAAAAACATCTTGATCATATTATGTCCTAGTTCAAACCTGCGTATTCCAGACTGTCATACCCCATTTCATCACAACTAAGAACGGAATTGATGCAAAAACATGAAATCAAATAGTTCCCTAATAATGGTGGAGTGAATTTTTTTTTAAGATTACTCTTCCAAGAACATGTGCCTCATCCAAAAAACACCAAAATCTAGGACACAAGAGTGCAACATGTATTAAATTATATTGATGTTCCACTCTTTATGACCATAATTAGGGGATGAAAATTATTGGTAAGGCCAAGCTATAAACCAAAATCATTTTGGAGAACTCTCTGCACCTTAGAGTTAAAACCAGGATCTCAATTCAAAATGATTATCTATGGGACCCCATATATTTTGACCACCTCCTATAGATACATTCTCAAAAAACCCCCCAATAATTGTGAATCCTTGAACAGAATAATTTTGGATAATATCTCCCAACAACACACCTACACCCATATAGCATCATGGACTACTTGAGCATGATGTAAACTAGTAGGAATGTCAATTAATATGTTCTCCGACTTCCATTTAGAAAAAACTAATGACTAGATCAAAACATGGGGAACATGGTGCTCATCCATCATCATCTATCAGACTAAACATTGAGACACAAACTATGAAACTTCATAATTTAACTCAGGACACTAAAAACCATCATCTTAATGATTTGTACATATCATTCATGCTATGATGAACACCTAAAGGAAAACAATGAGACTCTTTCAAAACCATATCCTACACCACCAAAGGAATGAAAATCCTTTCCTAGAACAACATCATGTGTTGTTCATCCTCAAAAGTAATATCAGGGGACTGGCCATAAACAAATCAGCCTCTCTATACCATAACCTCAACATCCACCAATTGGGACTCTTCCAATAGCTTCACCATAGATGATTCTACTATCTCTGTAAATGAAAACCTCAACCTTAAAATTTTCCCATATCTAAATAAAATGATAAAGGTTATTTAATCACTATTTATAACTCACCAGATTACCATACTGCATCACTATGTGGATTCCTACTCATTTCATGAGCCACAAAATTCCCCATTATATGTGTATATGAAATATATAAGTCATAGTCTTGTATGAATTTTATTCATTGACACAGAAACATTTTCATGACACATCAGGAGGATTCATACCTCAAGATCTTTAGATGTTTGAATACCAAACATTGCCCACCTTATGAGGTAATGTCTCAAAAAATTTAAGGAAAACCCAACCGCCACCACCTTGAGAACATGTGTGTCATTGTTTCTCTCAATTGTACATAACTATTGATACAAATATTAAATGACTATTTTTTACTACAATAGAACACATCCTAACCCAACATGTGATTCATCACAGAAAACCTTGATCCAAGCACCTTCTATTGAGAGGCAAAGAACATTATCACAGACCAACATCTTCTTCAGAGAGTCAAACTTCACCTTAAAATGATTATTCCATAATAACACATGATACATTATGTTCAATGATATTATAAGAGTCGAATCACGAGATATGTGAGCTACAAATCTCCTTTAATATCCTATAAGACCATGAAAACATCACACCTCAAGCATTGTATTCAGGGCTACCCAAGAAAGAACTACATCTATCATCGATGGATCCAAATCTATTCTATAATGGTATAATACATTCTATAAGAAACAGACTACTCGTACCCTCGACATACACTTCAGTAACATCCCAAACAACTTCTCAAAAATGAGAACACCCAAAATGGACAACAGATACTCCACTTTGTTTTCATAGTACATGTAGTAAAGAGAGATATCATTGATGAAAAGAACTATGAATTATCTTGGATCTCATGGACCACATAATTCATTAGCCACGAGAACACTGAGGGGGCATTAGTCACAATAAACAATATCACAATAAACTCATAATGCCCATGAAAACAATATAAAGAATTCTTTTGGATATCCACATCGTTTACACGTATCACATGTTTTCGTGACCACAAATTGATATTTGAGAACTAACACGAATCCTTATTTTTATTGAATAAAATATCGACCTATTTAATATGAAAATGATTCTTCAATATCACATTGTTTAAGAAATGATAAATGATAGAAAACTGGAAACTACTATCCACATTCTTTATGAACAAAACTTTTCTTCCTTACTGTGACACACTTTTCAAAAATGACCACACCATTATAGACCATTGAGTTGTAGACATATCTCTCAAAACCCTATAGTCATCACCCTATATAGATACATCATGATATGAGTCATTAAGACTATAGTTTGATCTCAAACTCGATCTGCCATAGAGGGGGTAACACTACAACCTTCTCTGTAATGGATATTGGGTACTCCTCCATGATAATGGAGAACACTGAATGTTGAACATTTAATGAGTTCTGTATCAGCTCAACCATCAATGATGAAAATTACAGAGCATGTATCTGACACATCTATGGGTCTCACATACCATCAAACACTGATGACTCTCCATTAGAATCAATGAAGACAACCTACCAACTAATGCAATCCATGATATCCTATACTGATTACATCCAAATCATTTTGATGATTCTTTCATATGATCGTATCATTAAACATAAGAAATCAATATAAATGTGTTGTTTTTGGAATATGAGATCCTAGTCTCTATAAATCATAAAATTCAGCTCAACCTCCAAATGGGGAAGTTATTGAAAAGGGAATTGTATGTCTCACTCCATCATGTCCCAAAGTAAAAAAATGGAATTTGATTGATGGGATGTGTCATTACACGATAAAATAAGAAATTCACTCAAGTCAAAAACAGGAAAATGGTACCTGAAATGATGTTTGTCTTGCATAGTGTTGGAAATACTAAAGAATGATTTTGATCATAACCTACTCCATCACCTCTCTGACCATCCTGACAACCAAATCAATTCCCCCACTCATCTCTCTAAGGATGGGGACCATCTCATGGGTATTCTTTGTATTCCCCATTTACTCTGTGTTGATCCCAATCTAGAGAAACCAGGTGCTGCTATCATTGTTGTAACTGCCTCATTAGAGGAACATGAAGTGGAACAATTGGCACACGATGACCACTATGAATGATTGATAACTCTTGTAAATGATGACCTTGACCTCCACAGGATAAACACGTGTCAGATACCATGATATTGCAATTATAGACACCACCTATAGAGAAAGAAGGAATTAATGGTTGGGACCTACCCCTAGACAATTCGATTCACTTCTATCCAAACTACTAGGAACCCTTAACCATATCTCCGCTTCATGGGTATTCTTGAACAATCCACAGAAATGATAATCTATTTCTTACTATCATTCTATCGATGGATGCTTCTCTCACTAGAACCTTCTGGTAATTCGTTGACATAAACTAGGTGACATGGAACTTGATCTATGGATTAAAAGCCTCATCAAAAAGCCTCACCATAGCCTCATCATGTAACAATTGGTCCAAAGAATATTTTAGATAGTTTCTGAAATGGATAATGAAATTTTTCATACTGGTGATCTCCTATTTAAGGGTAATAAGCGCTTGGGGACTAGCCATTTTTGTGATCAAAACAGAAAATCGACTCTTAACTTGTCTGGAAACTCCACCGATGAGACTATCAATTCATCGCAAACGACGAGGAAGAAAAACCAACATTGTCTAACAGGTTTAATTAAAATAATTATAACAAATAATACCCAGTGCTTACTATGATCATGGATTGAACTGGAGGATATCTCAACCTCCTCGAACAAGTCTTCTATGATTGTATCTGAAATGGTTTTCCCATAACTCTATTGACTCTTGAACTTAATCTCTTATAGTGTTGTAATATAATTATTGTCGTTATCAACCTCTACCCTGCATCAATATACAGAAAAAACTTTCTTAACATAATCTATGAAAACCTGACAAGGACGTCGACCGTGATCCACAACTAAAAAATAATAAACAGTTAGTGATCATAATACATGATTATAAAAGGAATTAATATTAAATAATTATTTCCTTTTATTCATTTTAGATTATCTGATCCCATGTTTTACCCATTCAATGAAAATAATAATGTAGAATGGTTAATGATCAATTCAAAGTCCATTACCCTGAAACCAATATCACATTTTTTATTCACTATAAGCTTAAGGGATCGTACATCAGATCACATGGGGCCCTAAATTCCACTGTCTCATGTAGTCTCACATTTTTATAGTATTCAAAAAACTTGTTTGACATCGTTTCTGTATAAACCCATGCAACTTTACATGTGATTAACTCCATACTCCATTCAATACCTCAAATACACATATGATACAACTCGTTCATGACCTCCTCACTAATATATGTACCCCTCTTAAGTAGGAAATGATAGAAAATAGATAATGAGACCCATGTCCCACCTCCAGTAGTCCCTAGGATGGTGACTATCTTCAAGAATATAGTAAACACACATGTAGGAGGTATTTCCCTCTAAGAGTACATATGAAAATGAGAGGGATCAGATAAACACCAACAAAATCCAGATCTTACATCAATATATAATAAAATAAAATGCACTCACATGTAATTTCATGAATGACCTACTACAACTAAATGGAAAAACTGCAAGTACTAGAAGAATGTAATGATTGGAGCAACCATGCTTCACAAATGGCTCCTATAAATCAAAAGCTAGTAGTAACCAGAAGGATTATAAACCTACTCATATTGTTCTCAAATATAATTTATATAAATTTAGTGTTAGTAAAAAAGTATACTCAATAAGATACTACTAGGATCCTCTCATAAAAAAGGTAATGAATGTAGGAAAAAGAACAGTTAACCACATGTGAAACTAACTCGTCACATAACTAGTTATACATTGCTACTTTCCTCACCACAGATACTATCACCATGTATCACATACAATAACATATAATCTTATAAGGAATGTCAACGGTACCTCTCTTTTACATCCTCACTTGTTTTATGCTCTACCCCTACATCACACGACCTGTGAATATTTCCCCAAAAGTCTATCTCGTTGACACCCAAAAATAACGCCGTAGCATGCACCTTATACAACATACCACCACATCAATGAATTGAAAAGTTACCATGTAGTTTTTGGGACCCACCTCATCCAACATATCATGTATCATTAATTGTGTATTAAATCACAGGCCATCACATCACATACACTGATTAAGAAACCTAAAGCCATCACAGTCTATACATGTTATATGTATAGTAGTCCTTACAAAATGATATCTAGAATACAAGTGTGTGAAATAACAATGTAACACCCCAGGTAAATAAAGAATATGACATTATCACATTTATCTATATTTGTCAATAAAATATTAATATGACATTAAAGGGGACACTACGCTCGATGGCATACCCAATACACAACAACGAGTTTTTTGGGAATCTTACGTTGCACTCTAATAATAAAATAATATTATTTTAAATTGTAGTTAACACCTAGTCGTTATAATGTTGGGAATGAAAAGAACTAACTAGAAAATTATTATATATGTTTTTCAAATATTTTTACTTTTTACAATAAATGTTAGAGGATTAAAAATTCGAATTAATCCAATTTTAAGCGTAAACATTCTAATATTCTTTAAAAGGTATATTAATCGCCTTTTGATGACGAACCACTTTTAAATCCACATTTTGAAAATTTTATGTGTTATATTTGACAAAATAAAACTCTTCTTTAGAATCAGGATATCAAAATTTACTTTGTGTAAATTTTTGGTATTTTTCCGATAATGTTCATTTTTAATGAATAGTAAAAATGTTGTATTTTGATTCAAAAAGTATTTTTAATATAATTTATTTATATGATTATATCATCTTTTTAATTGGTTTCAAAGTAAAATTAGAATATATTTTTACCATTTAATCCAATAGTGGTCGTTTGAATTAATTTCATCTTGAAATTGGACTTAAACTAGTGTCAATGTTTTGATACTTTTTGTTTCACAAAAACAAGCTATTTTCTATGACAGCGGGAATTAATTATTAAATTAATTAATGCAACTTATAAATTTGGAATTTTGGAAATGAGACATCATTTTTGAATTCGGAATATCAAATATATCCTAGGGTGAATTTTTGGTAATTTTCGGAAAAACGACAATTTTTGATGAATAGTGACACCACTAAGTGGTAGTTAAAGAAACAGATTTTTCGTTTAAATGAAACATTACCACTTATGTTATTTGAATTTAAAAAATCCTACATACATGGTTTTCATTAAGAAGCAAAATTTGGTTCAATGGGATTAGAATAATTTTATTGGTGAATAGTAACTTTTAAGTTTAATAATCGCGATTAGAGGTAATTAGTGTAATTTAAGGTGAAAATAATGTTTTAATAATATGAAATGACCTAGAAACATGTCCTTCCCTCATTGTATGTGTCATGGCTGACCAATACAATCAATGGGTCAACTTGGGGACCCCATGGAGCCACTTTGGTAGGAAAATAACATTAATACCTTTTTATTAAATGTTAAAATTAAAAAGTCACAAACATGTGTTATTTTACTAAATCAATTTTTATATGGGGTTATACAAGTCATATGTTTTACTATAAATATTAATTGGAAAGATACGGAGATTTCCTACATCATAGTATTTTTTTATAATTTTTAGACATAACTAATTTAAATTATTTATGACACCATGATGATGCAGCGATTACCTCATTATTTAATGATTTAAATAAAATGGAAGGATAATGTAAAATCTAAGACCTACACATGCCCAAAACCTATTGTATTAGTGTATTTCGAACCCCTATCACCTTATCCTCGAAACAAATCAATGTGGGACCTTTAAAATCCGAAACTCATTCTAAAATAAAGTAACATTTCCTTACAATCCAAGAATGTCCCTCCTCTCCTCTTATAAAAGGTCCACACCTCTACCACCTTACCCACACCTCTCAAGCCATTGTCTCGGACAAACCCTGTCATTTCATCTCTCCACATCACTATCTTCGTCATTGAAGCCTCACTTTGGGAAGAATCGTTTCCAAGGAAGCCATTGAACTCAAATCAAAGAGAGTTACCCGATTTAAAGGTAGTGTCCTCTCTTGTGTTCTTTTGTTTTATTTTGCTTCTCCAACCCCCTAAACTCATTTTATTATTTTCTTTTGTAAAAACTCTAGTATCATCAATATAATAATATGTTGTTATATGAATCATTCGAGCGACACTTACACACACCTACATCTAATGGTTAATGGACATACTGTTTCTGTGGATGGCGAATTTCTGCCTCCGGAAACAATGATTGTTAAACACTCATATAACACCTTCAAAGGTGGAAATTAAGATGAAACTATATATATATATGATATATAATATTTTTATGTTTTACTTAAGATTCTTTATTTTTCTTTTGTGACATACCTTTATGGTTTACATTGTGGGTAAACAAGATAATTTCATTTTAGGAAGTGTGGACTATCGCCCCCTCAATGTGAATTGATTCGTTAATGCCACATGTGGGATGTATAAAAGATGGATTTAAAGTTATTATATATTATATATGTTACATATAAATGATTTATATAATTCTGGAATTGAAATATACATACCTCTCATTTGGTTTTAATTCCATTAATATGACATAGAAATGAAAGTAGTGTTTATGAGTATGTACGGCTTACCATCTCCATGTACGGTGCATTTCATTTCATACCTCTAAATGATTATGTAATATAATATATACTTTTATATTCTGGATATATATGATATATATGATATCCAAATCCCGAATATCATTCTGGAGATAATGAACCTTTGACCACACGAACACCATGTAATTGTAAGAACTCCACTTTCGACTTCAGAACCTAATATCAACAAAAAAAACATTATTAACTTAAATTATTACATAATGCTTATAAACTGTAAATAAGTGATATAAAGGCATAATGAACTTGAAAAAAGTTCTTAATCAAGTGGAAATTAACTCAAGTTTATTATTCAGGAAGTTAAAGAACGAACGAGTCAAGTCAGACCCGATATATGGGATCATACTACTCTCTTTCTTTTTAAGTACACTCTTTTACGTCATTCCTTTTAAGCGCATATTTCATATGATGGGGATGTTATTTTATATTAATAATACTTTACTTCTTATTTTCATATGATGAGATACCCTATTTTCTCTCATCAATCCATTTTGGATGTTTTGACTGGCGCCGTTAGGCTTCCGAATTTTCGTAAGAGATCTAACCTCTCTCATTCTTTTTAAGTACTCTCCTTTATGTCACTTATTTTAAACTCCTATTTATTATGATGGGGGATGTTCTTTTATATTCCTTTTTATGTACATTTTATTATAATATGCTGAGGGACCTTATGTGATATCATCAATCCATTTTTGGATGTTTTAAGTGGCGCCGTTAGGCTGCCGAGTTTTCATAAGGGATTTTTCATCTCACTTTTAGTCTCGTGAGATTTATGGTACATTTTCCACCATTTCCATTGAGTGGTGTATGTACTTCCCATTATTATACTCTTTGTGTAATATAATTTCATTTATGGGTATTTAGATATTCATTGTAAGACCCTTCTTCAATGGGGTGTACGTTTCGAATGTAACCCAAGTCAGTAAGGGAACCTTTCACCCTCCTATTTTTAAAAGACATCTTTTGTTATGTCTTTTAATTCACATACTATTATGTTGGGATATGTTCTTATTTATCATTATTGATGTAAATTTTATGTCCAAGTGATGAGATACCCTTTTTATATCACATCAACTGTTTTTATGAATTTTGATGTGACGTCGTTAGGCTGTCGAATTTCTGTAAGGGAACTTCTTAACCCACATTCAATTATTTGGGTTAAACCTATAATTCTTGATTTTTTATGCCATGATTATATGTGGAATCTCTATGTTGTAGTTTCCACAAACCTTTGTGTGGATATACTATTTCTACACATATTCATCTCATTGATAAATTCTTATGTCATTTAGAAGGACTTGTATCGGAAATCATAACTCAATATCATTTCATTGAGTTAAATATATATGTCATTGGTTTGGTTTTTCCTTGATTATGTGTGAATGACCTCTGATTGTATTACACCTAATATCCATTTATATTTTTTGTATTCATATTTTTCACACATAATCATGTAATTGATTTATCCTTAATCTAAGGATACCGACTTTGTAAGGGACATCATCTCAATCTCCTTTCATTGAGGCATATTTGGTTTTACACACAACTTTCTTTTATATGGTGTATAATCCCCATTGACTTTTAATTTTATTCAAAATGATTCTTTTTATACGAAGTGTTTTACTAAATGACAAAAAGGAATGTTTATTTTAACGTACGCGGTGACAACGACCTTTTACGCCGCCGTGAGTATTAATTGGTCTTTGGATTCCTCAACAAGTCGTAATGTTTTTTAAAATTAAATAAATACCATATACTCTTTTATGTATGTTGGTATTGAAAATGGTTTTTATAAAGGATTTCTTATGTCGATATATTTCAGTGATATATTGTGATCGAAATGTGGAAATTTTTTCATTCCATTATATTTGTTTAATGTCTTATTATTTTGTAATGGTACATGGACATTATGATCGGTGGTTCTGTGAATACCAGGACGGGTGATTACGTTATAACCTCCAATTCATTGGGTATGGAAGTCGGCCGTAAGGCTATATCATTAAGTATGTGTGGAAGTCGACCATATGGTTATTCCATTTCAGAATGTTTATGTCCCATGTTACCTTTGTTTGTTATTTGTTCTTTATATGGGTTTCATGGTAATATTTTGGTTAAAAAGGATAAGTAATGATATTTTATTCAGTGAAGAGTTTTTACTACTTCCTAAAGGTGAAAGGTATTACTTTGATAAAGTATACATGGTTTACTTGTTTCTTTGAAAAAATAACAGTTATCATTCTATGTGTATCCCTTGATGAGATTTTTATGATCATCCCAAGTTTTTTTGAAATGTTTTTCATAGGACATAAAGTTTAATAGGTCCAAGGATGGGATTAAGGAAATGTTAGGCTGTCCAAAACATGGTACTAGACATGTTTCTTTTTAAGATTTTTTATTTTATGGAAACATAATATAAGTGTCTACTTTGTAATCTTTGGAGATGTAATAGTTAAGATCTAATTTTCTAAAACACTAAACCTGAAAAGATCCTCAATGTAAATTATTCATTTAATTCAATATTAAGTAAGGTTTAAGGTTGGGGCCTTATAGATGGCATCAGAGGTCAGTTTAGATATCTTTAGAGGTTAGGGTATTCTCTAAGCATAAGTGACATTACCATAATCGGTAGGATTTCAGAAAAGATCATAGTTTTAGATAAAGTGAATGAGTTATTATATCTTAGTGTTTATCTTCCTCATTAGTACATTATGGTTTTTTTTATATTCTCACACTGCCCTTTTTTGTTTTAATAAATTGCTGGATCTAGCAGGCACCAAAGTAACAGTGGATGTGAAGGAAATTGTGACAGTTTTCTGAGCGAGCAACTAAATTATATGGGAGATTGAATGAGAACTATTGTGTTTATCCTCAACCAACTATCTAGAGTCATGATTTACCACCTAAGCCTTGGTGATTTCTATAAGGCATCATATATGCGAGAAACAAATCCCTACAGAACTACATGTAATAATCATAAAGGTATGTTTGTTCAAAAACCTATTTGTCAATGATTTGGAAAGAAACACCTAGGAAAATGTTTCAAAGGGACAGAAATTTGTTATAGATGTGGAAATGAAGGTCATAAAGCAAGAACCTGCCATGGAAAAAGGAAGCATCCAGTTCACTCGAGGAAAGGGAAAGAAGTACTTTCTGAGGGATCAATTGAATGTTTTAAATGTGGTGTGCATGGACATTATTTAAAAATATGTCCTATGAAGATGCTTCGTGAATGGGATCACCATGATCGTACACATATTCGTTTACCAATAACTAATGCCATTCCGATTGAGGATGAAGAAACTGACAATGACCAATAAAAGGTATGGATTATTTCATAACATTAGTTTTCCTATTTTGGAATCTTATGATATGAATCGTGATTTTGTTTGTAGGAAATAAGTATTTCAGAATAAGTTGGAATGGAATGGTTAATGTATCTTGAAGAATGTTGGATGAGTAAGAAGTCAACATATAAGGGATTCAAGAGTTATGCTGAAATTATTATGAGCATTAAGTCTCTTTTGATGATAGGGTTACATTATAAGACTTTTTATAGTATGAGTAACCCTGATGTTTGATATATAAAAATTTAATTAAAGGAATTGTTATATGTTCTTGTGTGGACATAGTAATAAAGAACCATTTGGGTTTACATGATCCTTACTTTTGAGGTAATTATGGGTTACTATATGTTATGATGGAAAGTGAAAGGCATGAGATAAAATTGAGGTTAAATTATGTTATGGTTGTTTTTTATGATTTTATCCCTTTTTGGGGAATGATTTGAGAATTATATAGTTTGGAAAATGGAAAACACGCAGACTGTGTGTCAACCCATCGCGTCGGACAAAGCTGTGGGAATCAAACCCACAACCAAAGTGCGACTGGTATTTTTCGCCTACCACTGGACAGCATGAAGTCCCTGGTTAGTTTGACTACTTATTTTTTAGTTAGATGATTTTATGAATTAAGATTAAGTTGATTTTGGGTTATCTATGGAAATTTATTAACCTATCATGGAGGATATGTGATTAGGTTAATTACTTTTCAATACGAGACTTTAAGAGCAACTGATGTTGTTTGGAGATAAATGATACGATTTAACTTTGAAGACTATGTGATTAAATCTTTCAAATATTTGGGTTTCAATCTTAGTTTGGATTACTTTGGCTCTTCGTTGAACTTTGGGTTTTTTTGAACAAATTTTGGAGATTAAGAATAGAATTTATTTTTATTAAGGGTTATCCTTTTCTGAATTATCTTATCTTGTACTAAATTTTTTTGTTTTGGTTTTGGTTAAAGTCTAAAGACATGGGAAGTATATAGTTATCTTTTGAGGATCAGGTGATTCTCTAGAAGTTGATTATAATACTCTTGATGCGAACAAGTCCTCCTAAATACTTGTCTTTTGGAGAAAATATTACTTTGATTAAGGAATCTAGTAAAAGTTGAAAGTCTACATGACAAGTAAGTATGTTTCATTATGATTTAGTCAAGATCAAAAAATAAATTCCTCAATGAAGAGTAACTTAAAACCAAAAATTTTGTCTGTTAACTTTTCTTACTGGGGAATCGAATACCGTTTAACCCATCACAAGTTTGTGATTTTCTTATGGTTAACTTTCTCCTTGAAATGTTTATTATCACTCTCCATCAGAACATGACCCTTTGTTTTTTCCTCCATGTCCATATTTTCATACATGGAATCCTAGTATGGGTTAACTCGGGTGACCTTTGTACTTCTCTTTCTTTATTTTTAAAGTGATTTTTTTATTGACTCTTGTTCCGATGTGGGATTTACAATGAAGTTTGCAAGCCCAATTTTAAAATTGTGAGGACGCAATTCCCAAAATGGGGGAAGGATGTAACACCCCAAGTAAATAAAGAATATGAAATTTTTACATTTATCTATATTTTGTCAATAACATATTAATATAACTTTAAAGGGGACGCTATGGTCGATGTCGTACCCAATACACAACAATGAGTTCCTTGGGAATCTTACGTTGCACTCTAATAATAAAATAATATTATATTAAATTGTAGTTAGCACCTAGTAGTTATAATGGCAGGAATGAACAGAAGTAACTAAAAAATGATTAGATATGTTTGTCAAATATTTATACTTTTTACAATAAATTTTAGAGGATTAAAAATTCGAATGAATCCAATTTTAAGCGTAAAATTTCTAATATTTTTTAAAAGGTCGATTAACCGCCTTTTGATGACGAACCTCTTTTAAATCCACTTTTTGAAAATTTTATGTGTTATATTTGACAAAATAAAATTCTTCTTTAGAATTGGGACATCAAAATTTACTTTGTGTAAATTTGTTTTATTTTTCCGTTAATGTTGATTTTTTAATGAATAGTGTAAAATGTTGTATTTTGATTCAAAACCTCTTTTTAATCTAATTTATTTATATGATTAGATTATCTTTTGAATTGGTTTCAAAGTTAAATTAGAATATATATTTACCATTTAATCCAATAGTGGACGTTTGAAATAATTTCATCTTGAAATTGGACTTAAACTAGTGTCAATCTCTGATACATTTTGTTTCATAAAAACACGCTATTTGCTCTGACAGCGGGAATTAATTATTAAATAAATTAATGTAACTTATATTTTTTTAATTTTGTAAATAATACATCATTTTTTAATTCATAATATCAAATATATCCTAGGGTTAATTTTTGGTAATTTTTTGAAAAACTTCAATTTATGATTAATAGTGAAACCACTAAGTGGTAATTTAAGAAACTGATTTTTCGTTTAAATGAAACATTACCACTTCTGTGATTTTAATTTCAAAAATCCTACATACATGGTTTTCATTAAGAAGTAAAATTTGGTTCAATGGGATTTAAATAATTTTTTGGTAAATAGTAACTTTTAAGATTATTAATCGCGATTAGAGGTAATTATTGTAATTTAAGGTAAAAATAATGATTTAATAATATGAAATGACCTAGACACATGTTCCACCCCCATTGGATGTGTCATGGACGACCAAGACAATCCATGGGTCAACTTGGGGACCCCATGGAGCCACTTTGTTAGGAAAATGATATTACTACCTTTTTATTTAATGTTAAAATTAAAAAGTCACAAACATGTGTTCTTTTACTAAAACAATTTTCATATGGAATTATACAAGTTATATTTTTGACTATAAATATTAATTGGAAATCTAAAAAGATTTCCTACATTATCGTATATTTTTTATAATTATTAGACATTAACTAAATTAAATTATTTATGACACCATCATGAGGCATCAATTACCTCATTATTTAACGATTTAAATAAAATGGAAGGAGAATGTTAAATCTAAGACCTACAAATTCCCAAAACCTATTGTATTATTGGATTTAGAACCCTTACCTCCTTATATTCGAAACAAATCAATTTGGGACCTTTAAAATCTGAAACTCATTCTAAAATAAAGTACCATTTCCTTACTTTCCAAGAGTTTCTCTCCTATTCTCTTATAAAAGGCCCCCACCTCTACAACATTACCCACACCTCTCAAGCCTTTGGCTCGGCCAACCCCTTCAATTTCATATCTCCAAATCCCTCTCTTCATCATTGAAGCCTCACTTTGGGGAGAATCCTATCCAAGGAAGCCTTTGAGCTCAATTCAAAAAGAGTTACCTGATTTAAAGGTAGTGTCCTCTCTTGTGTTCTTTTGTTTTATTTTTCTTCTCCAACACCCTAAACTCATTTTATTCTTTTCTTTGGTAACAACCCCAGTATATTCAATATACTTGTATGTTGTTATATGATTAATTCTAGCTACACTTAAACACAACTACATCTAATGGTTAAAGAACATACTGTTTCTGTGGATGGCGAATTTCTGCCTCACGAAACGATGATTGTTCAACACTCATATAACACCTTTTAAAGGTGGCCATTAAGATGTCAATATATTTATATATGATATATAATATGTTTATTTTTTTACTTAAGCGTCTTTATTTTTCTTTTGTGGCAAACCTTTATGGGTTCCATTGTGGGTAAACATGATAATTTCATTTTAGGAAGTGTGGACTACCGCCCCCTCAAAGTGATTTGATTCGTTAATGCCATATGTGGGATGTAAAAAGGATATATTTAAAGTTATTATAGATTATATATGTTATATATAAATGATATATATAATTCTGGAATTAAAATATACATACCTATCATTTGGTTTTAATTCCATTAATATGACATAGAAATGAAAGTAGCGTTTTTGCGTACGTACGGCTTACTGTCTCCATGTATGGTGCATGTCATTTATTACCTATAAATGATTATGTAATATTATAAATACTTTTATATTCTGGATATATATGATATATATGATATCCAAATCCCGAATATCATTCTGTAGATAATGAACCTTTGACCACACGAACAACATGTAATTGTTAGAAGTCCACTTTCGACTTAAGAACAAAATATCGACAAAACAAGAATTATTAACTTAAATGATTACATAATGATTATAACATAAAAATAAGTGATATAAAGTAATAATGAACTTGAAAAATGTTCATATTCAAGTGGAAATTAACTCATTTTTATTATTCTGGACATTAAAAAACGATCGAGTCAAGTCGGACCCGAGGTAAGAGATCCTACTCCTCTCTTTCTTTTTAAGTACACTATTTTTTGTCATTCCTTTTAAGCTCATATTTCTTATGATTGGGATGTTAATTTATATTAATAATACTTTAATTCTTATGTTAATATGATTAGAGACCCTATTTGCTCTCATCAATCCATTTTGGAAGTTTTGAGTGGCGCAGTTAGGCTGCCGAATTTTGCTAAGAGATCTAACCTCTCTCTTTCTTTTTAAGTACTCCCCTTTATGTCACTTCTTTTAAGCTATTATTTGTTATGATGGGTGATGTTATTTTATATTAATATTTCTGTAAATTTTATTTTAATATGATGAGGGACCTTATTTGATCTCATTAATCCATTTTTGGAAGTTTTAAGTGGCGTCGTTAGGTTGCCGAGTTTTCGTAAGGGATTTTTCATCTCACTTTTAGTCTCGTTAGATTTATGCTAAATTTTCCACCATTTCCATTGAGTGGTGTATGTACCTCCCATTATTATACTCATTGTGTAATATAATTTTATTTATGGGTATTTATATATTCATTTTATGTCCCTTCTTCAATGGGGTGTACGTTTCGATAGTAACCCAAGTCGATAAGGGAACCTTTCACCCTCCTCTTTTTAAAAGACCTCTTTTGGTATATATTTTAATTCACATTCTATTATTTTGGGATATGTTATTATATATCCTTAATGATTTAAATTTTATGTCCATGTGATGAGATACCCTTTTTATATCTTATAAACTCTTTTTATGAATTTTGATGTGACGTCATTCAGCTGTCGAATTTATGTTAGGGAACTTCTTATCCCACTTTCAATTCTTTGGGTTAAACCTCTCATTCTTGATTTTATTATGCCAAGATTATGTGTGGAATCTCTATGTTTTAGTTTACAAAAACCATTTTGTGGATATACTATTTTTACACATAATCATATCATTGATAAATTCTTATGTCATTTAGACGGACTTGTATCGGATATCATAACTCAATGTAATTTCATTGAGTTAAATATCTATGTCATTGGTTTTGTTTTTCCTTGATTATGTGTGAATGAACTATGATTGTTTTACACTTAATATCAACTTATATTTTGTGTATTCGTGTTTGTCACACATAATCATGTAATTGATTTATCCTTACTCTAAGGATATCTTCTTTGTAAGGGAGTTCGTCTCAATCTACTTTCATTGAGGCATATTTGGTTTTACACACAACATTATTTTATACTGTGTATAAAACCCTTTGAATTTTAATTTTATTCAAAAGGAATATTTTTATACGAAGCGTTTTACTAAACGACAAAAAGGAATTTTCCTTTTAACGTACGCGGTGACATTGACCTTTTCTTCCGCCGCAGGTATTATTTGGTATTTGGCATCCTCAACAATCCATAATGTTTTTTAAAATGAAAAAAATACCATATACTCTTGTATGTATGTTGGTATTGAAAATGGTTTTTATAAAGAATTTGTTATGTCCATATATTTAAGTGATATATTGTTATCGAAATGTGGAAATTTTTTCTTTCCATTATATTTGTTTAATGTCTTATGATTTTAGAATGGTACTTGGACATTATGAGGGGTGGTGCCGTGAATACCAGGACTGGTGGTTACGTTATAACCTCCAATTCATTGGGTATAGAAGTCGGCCGTATGGCTATTCCATTAAGTATGTGTGGATGTCGACTGTATGGTTATTCCATTTAAGTATGCTTATGTCCCAATTTACCTTTGTATGTTATGTGTTCTTTATATGGGTTTTATGGTAATCTTTTGGTTACAAAAGGGTAAGTAATGATATTTTATTCAGTGAAGATTTTTTACTACTTCCTAAAGGTGAAAGGTATTACTTTGATAATGTATACATGGTTTACTTGTTGCTATGAAAAACTAACAGTTTTAATTCTTTGTGTAGCCCATGATGAGCTTTTTATGCTCATCCCAAATTTTTATGAAATGTTTTTCACAGGACATAAAGTTAAATAAGTCCAAGGATGTGATCAAGGAAATGTCAGGCTGTCCAAAACATGGAACTAGACATGTTTCTTTTTAAGAGTTTTTATTTTATGGAAACTTTGTAGAAGTGTCTACTTTGTAATCTTTGGAGATGTAATAGTTAAGATCTAATTCTCTAAAACTCCAAACCTGAAAAGATCCTCAATATGAATTATTCATTTAATTCAATATTACGTACGGATTAAGGCTGGTGCCATATAAACAAAAAGACACTACACCCCTTTACAGACACATATAAGAAAAAATAACCACCATGAATTCTAATATATTTTATTATCAAGAGTAGATAGTAGGGCTAAAGGAGGTAGTCATCCATGCATCTTCCAAATTATATTTTGGGGAACACATGCCCTGGGGT
Source organism: Viscum album (assembly GCA_963277665.1). NCBI lineage: Eukaryota > Viridiplantae > Streptophyta > Magnoliopsida > Santalales > Viscaceae > Viscum > Viscum album. The sequence continues at coordinate 1,700,387,703 of OY728163.1, read as the reverse complement.
GTATAATCCCTAGGGTGTTAGTCTTCCTAGCTGATGGGGAGGAGTAGCGTATTGAAACACAAAAGTACATGATACAATATAGCTCAAAACTACACAATGGACATAAAATAGTTTCAGTATCCACTGTAAAAAAATCTCTTAGACTCCTAAATGCCACATCTAAGATCATATTTCCTATAACCTCACAACCAGAAAAAGAGATAAATTAAATTACATCACTTCATTTCATTAGTTTTATTTTATTTTAACTAATTCTTAACCACTAGATAAATAATAAATATTTCCACATTACATTACAACAATGTTCCTTTCCCTTATGGAATAAGAAAACTGATTCTGTATCTTCTCATAACTATAACCTCTTTATTGCATCGCAGCAAGCTCTAACCCCATGGGTTAAACATTTATTCATTTATAAACAATATCAATTTCAATATTATAGGGTATTCTATGAAAACATTCTATACTACCAAAACCGAGTCGATCAACATGGTGAGTATATGAAAATGTCATTGAGTCTCTACCACATATAGAGGATTGTAGACTCATCAAACCTTATGAAGCTAGACACAGAAAGCACATGAAATACCCCAAAAGTCTATACCTATTATAGAAGGAGAGTAAACAAAAACATCTAACTCCAACAATTGAGAATGTAATAAAGATATACCATAACATGAATGTCTACCAAAAAATTAATTAAAACAACCAGATTCATTAAAAGTACTCTTTAATGTTTTAGCCAATTAATTATGAATTAATTATGGTCTTAGGCTATTTTGTGATAATTGTAATTAAAAACCTGATAATGAAATCATGGAATATATATCAGAATATCAATAAAATCATGAAGAAAACTATTATCATAGTATAAAGCATCTACATCACTAATCAATCGATACTAATTCCTTAATTTAATTGATATAAATTTTTGGTAAAATTAATTTCTATCCAATGGGCCTAATCATAATAACATTACAATTTAGTATAAATACCTATAGAGTAAATGAATCCCCTACCTCAAAAGGTTTTCAACATTCTTATCACTATAATAGACTACACAAGAAATATTTGATCACCCCTCCAATAAAAACAACATCAAACCAATGTAGCCAAAACAAAACCATCACAACAACATTAATGAAACCCTATTTTTAACAGAAGTGATCATATTCCATTTCATGGAATGAATACAAAGAGGAAAAAGGGATAAAAATACTATAAACCACTAGAAAAAGAATGAAAAATAGACTTAGGATTTACCAGGGGTACCACAAATCGAAGATGGATGAGAAAAATTGATCCATAACAAATGAATCACATAAATATTGAAGAGGGTGTCTCTAGAAAACCTTGGATTGAGAGAGACACACTGCAACCATAATGTTCGACAACCTTAGTGGCTAAAAAAATTTGAAACATATATTATTACGTAATTACAGGATGTGTACTCCCATTTGATGATGTGTTATCCTTAGGGATCGATGTATAATAAAAATTAAATCTCCTGGTCAATTTTATTTATTTTTGTAACCCATATTCATTACATATAGTGAATCCCACTTTGATTTCATGTAAATCCATTATACAACTGGAAAACATTTTACACGACAGGAAGTATCCACAAATCCTTACTGTAGAAGCTGAGCCACATCGTACTTATTTCTATATTTTTACACACACCTCATGAATTTGAAAAATAAAAAGCGTTTATCCATTTAAATTTTGGAACTTACATGATGATTTATTGTTTTTATGTCGCACACATATGTAATGATTAAAGAAAGTTTGGGTCCTTTATAGCTCTCTATTATGATATTTAATTATCTATTTCTACTGATAAATTTATAAATTACTATGTTTTACGTACTCATAAGTATGAACATATATGTTGTAACTCAAGAATGTTGTGATTTTCACTATAATATTTCTACCACATCATTATGATTATTTTCATGACATTAATATACAGTAACAGAGTTAATTTTTATTAACTAATGATTCAACCTTCTCATTATTAATTTAATATGTTATTTCATGTTTTATTATATTACAAATATCTATTATATAATCACTATTATAACTGATTATATTATGTATCATGATATTACCCACATTCTCATGTCATGTGAACTTATGATCCCCTTAGTACCCCTTATTTTTACTAATATCAAGCATCTAATCTCACCTTGTTCTGATGATTCCATTTTCTCATGTTATGAATAAAAGTAATATGTATAATGTGTCACAGAGATTATCATATTTCTATAATTTTGGGGATATCGTGAATACAGTTTATGGATTAAATAATAATATATATTGTGGAAAAAACACCATGAATTGAAATATACCTACGTTCTATTAGTTTATGTTTTAATTCAAAATTCTATAAAACTCTAATCCAAAAATTTCATTGATATTTATTATAGTACAATATTTTCATTATTAATTATGACTCAGATGGTTATATATCAAGGGATTCATAGTTGCAAAAAAAATGTTTTAGATAATTTTGGATAATTGGATGTTATTTGATGATGACTATTATTGATTTTGATTTTTTATAATTGTTTGATAAGTTAATATTTATAATAATATTGATTGAATAGATAACCATTTGTGTAAGTTTAGTTAATATTAAACATTTTATGATATTGAAGGAATAGTTTATTTTATTATTAGTGAAAATCATCGGCATATGTATAAGGGATATGTTTAGAGTGGAGTATATTTATATGATGACATATTGATGTTTTCTTAATATGGATATTTTTTGTTTCTAACAGAAATTACATCCTTTTTTGGGTTAAAGAATGTTAATGTGGTTTTGTAAATGATGAAGATAGTGGAAAAATACCCCAAAAATGATGGTTGATCAAAGAATCCATATTTACATTGGTGAGTGATGGGATTTCATGATTTTAATCAACAAGATAGAAACACTAAATATCTGTGATTTGGATAACTACATTACATTTACAAGACATTTTGAAGGATTTATATTGTTTAAGAATTAGGTTAATTCATAAAAGGAATCAAAATATAATGTTAAATAAAAAAAAGGAGATTTAGGATTATTTTAAATATAGTGTAATAATTTAAATGAGTACATATATATGGGGATTATTTTTTCAAATGATCATTATTAATAATTATATTATGATATGAGTTTTTAATCACACAAGTTAATTCATATTCGATTTTGTGGTGGATAATACTTGAAGTAACTTGGTTAAAAATGGTTGTTTGAGATAATATGGAGATTATCCCCCATGATTTTTTTGGGTATTTTATCTAGCATATAAAATCATGTGATTATTCAAAATCTGCAATCTGCAATTATGGTTAATAACAAAATATTAATTTAAATACTAATAATAAAATGTTTACAATAGTGGATACTAAAAAAATTGGGAGAAAATATTATGAATAAATAAATCCTCAATTTACTTTGGGCCAAGAGTATGGGAAATAAACCCTAGGGGACTGTCAAAGAGAATTTGATGGTTCTTTCAATATTGAATTTTATTTTATAGTGAATTAAAATTCTAATAGAAAATAATTAAATTATTTAACATGATTAGTAGAAAGGATGTGATTATTAGTTGATCCATAGATAGTAAGAAAACTGAAATTTGAAATATAACATGAGCCATAAAAATTTATTATGCTACCATAAATTATTTTATAGGAGAGATAAAATTAAAACTCTTATATGGTAATAAATATAAAGAGGAATTAATGTTACAGATAGAAATTTTAAATTATATATTTTATTTTATATCCCAATATTTTAAATATCATGCTTCACACAAAATTTCGATGAAAAAACACTGCATCATTTTATGAAAATTTAAATGAAGCTCTATAATTTTTGCGTAAAAAGAAAGCTGGCCAATTTATGAAATATATATAGAAATTAATATTGTCACTAATAATATTATATCATTGATAAAAATTCAATTACCATATCTATAAATCTATTAGAACTAATTTATGAATTAAAATATAACCATTAATAAAATGTTTTTTTATATGTTCATTATTTTATGAAAAAAATATTGATGGTAAAATATATTGTTGTTATTAATAATTAATTAATAGAAATTAATGAGAGATAGGAAACAAAAGTAAATAATGTTACTATTTCTTGATGACATTTTATAATAATTATAATCATTATATTTTAATGTTTTAATTTATATGTCAAATCCATTAAATGTAGAATTGTAATTATAAATAATAAATTTATTATTAGGATTTGGAATATTTAAATTGTCCTAGAATACATTTTTAGATGCTTTAAAAACAATATATTTTTAGGCAAATAATTAAAATAATATTTTCTATAAGATATAATAATAAAATATTTTTTCATGAATTACCACTATATATAAATTTCAATTTATAAAATACTTTTATGAATAGTGACATTATACATTAAAAAATATATGTTTAAACAATTAGGTAATTACGTAATATATCCCAACAAAAACTATTTTTGAGGAATACATTTAATTAAAAATTTATTATGTATAATTCGGGTTTGGATATCACTGAATGAAAATAACATCATATTTTTTTATAATAAAAAATTTATAGCTGAAAAATAGAATAAATTTCGAATTTTATGATCAAAATATATCTTAAAAATTGAATACACTTTTTCTAAATAACACATATTTAATTATTAAAAAATCTAATGTTAAAGGTGATTTATCATATAAATAAGATCATTATGTAACAATTTTAATATAATATATAGAATTATTTGGTTTATATAATTTGATATGATCAATTTTTTATTTAAAAAAAGTATTTCAAAGGTATAGTATTATTACGCTTGAACAAAACGGTAAAATAGAAATTGTATAAGTAAATGATGTTAAAAATGATAAAACACGTTATTAAATGTCTTTATGATAGATACAGTGCATTATATATTCTTCCAATCAAATTATTTCTATTTTTGAGCTACATTACATATTTACCATGTGTTCCCATTATATATTGTTATTATAATTAAAAAATTGTCATTCTTAAAGATTTTAAAAAGGATTTATAACAACTAATTTTGAGAATAAAAATAATTTTTCTATTTAAAGAGGAAAATATTATTTAATTATTTACCATAGCATTATATTTTAATTCCTTCATCAGTTGGCCCCCATAGTTTTTATATAGAAATATATTTAAATAGATTCGTTTAGGTGAGAGCCCTTGTCCTCATTGTGATAACTTTTCTCCAAACATATATTTATATCATTATCACATTCCAAAATATAAATTTCAATTTACTAAGTCATGAAATATTTATTTTGTATATTTAATATTGTTAATATAATTTAAAAACAATTGACCACCCTTCAATATGTATTTTATTAAAAATAAAACCATCATAAATATACTACATATACTTCCATCACAATAATGACACATCCTTTATTTTTCTCCACCACTTCTATTGAGTGATTATATGTGAAAATTGAAAAATAAATTAGTAATATATAACACTATAATTATTATTATTTAAAATATTATCATTCATCATCATTCACTCTCATTCATTTGGAAAATAATATATTAATGAATAATTATATGAACAGTCTCCTCTAGAAAGTATTGTCAATCAAATTCATAGATTCTTTATTATTCATTTATCACTAAAAATTAAAATTCAACACCATTAATGTATTTTAATAAAATCATTTATCATTGATAAATATTATATTATTCTTATAAGGGACCATGTTCAAATAAGTTATCAAATATTAACTATGTGATGATCATGTCTACTATTGTCTAACCACATTTCTGATCTATTCTGTAAAATAATTACATGGATGAATATGAAAACATGAATACAAATATTATATTTCATATATAAAATAAAATTATGATTAATTTTTGTTCCATAACAGAAAAATTAATATATAAATAATTATTTATGATACCAACATTCAACTATAAAAAATATATTATCATTGAATGTCGCAATTCATTATACCAGAATAAAATAAACCATTTACATAGAATGAAATTATTAGTTTATAAATATTTAAAATCAATTTTTTATATTTTATAATCTATAAACAATTTGATATTTGATAAGAATGTTGAACTATATCAATATTATAAATCTAGTTCAAAAAGGATAACATTGCAGACATATGATACTAAAAATGCATAATATATATGTAATATAAATTATTATGATTATAAAATAGTATATAAATGAGTTTTTTTTAAAATGTGATTAAGATATATTTTTTTATACATTAGATTTTTCAAACGTTCATGAAGTGGGTAATTACCCTACCGGGTTTCTTATAAAAAATTTATTTATTGAGTCATGATGGTTATTTTGTAATATAATATAATAAGTAAGTTTTCATTACATCATAATTATTTTTCATTAACATTTTATAGATATCAATAGGTATTGAAAACACATATAATGATCCTCCATTAAATAGATTTTATTTTAATGTTTTTATATTTATGAGGTTAAATTTTTATATATATTAAATTTAATGAGACAATATTAATATTCCACAATATAATTTAATTTAATTTAAATATTAAATACATTATTCCAATAAATTATAATTAATATCTATATTTTCATGATATTAAAATTTGAATTCATTGTAACCCACATATGTTAATTTAATTCTTACATTATCTGTACCATATGTGTTATTAGGTTCACATTAAAATAAATGTGATAAATTTTATTATGTTGTTTTTTTTTAATTTTGTGTATATACTGTCCATTTTAGTATTTTTATCACGAATAATATTTTTTCCATGGAATTGTTAACAATATCAATGCATTCATTTCAGAGAGTTTTATTTTAATGTTACTAAAACCGTATTGGATTAGCTTCCAATTATATTCAAATCATGATTTTTATGAAATATAATCCATATTTGGATTTACTATTATTTATAATACACCTCATAAATATAATTGGATATTAATTTTATTACATGTATCATATATATTCCATTTCACCTTGACTCGGAGGTTACCAAATGCGTTTCTCATACGAAAAACATTCCTTGTCTTAGAATATCTATCATAAACCTCTATTTTTTCAATGTCTATATTAATTGGATTCTTTTCAAATTTTTATTAAATAACCATCAATAATTTATTATGATAATTTTCCATAACATGAACTTCTTCAAAAAATTTAAATATATTGTTATCATTTTATGTGTGAACTGTCATTAAAAACACTTAATATCATATATATTTTATTTTTTTCATGTTAATATTCCTTTCTTTTACATTTATAGTTTTATACGGCATCACCTCTTGATATTTTGTGTTTTTTAGAAAAAACATTTCTTTTGGATATGCAAAACATTTATCATATAATAATTTCAAATATTCATGAATATTTCATATTTGAATAAATATTTTTCAAAATATAATAAATATTATATTTTATCCAATACATTGTAATTTGTTCAAATTTATAGTCTAAAAAAGATATTTTTGAAATATTACCACACACATTCATTATTTTGATAGGATATATAATGTTCATTTAAATAAAATAAATTATAAATCAAATTTTTTTCTTTCCTAACCACTTACTAGAAATAGGATAATAATTTCTTCTTATTAATTTATATTTTCAAAACTCTATTTCATGTTTCATCGATTGAAGGGTGTTTTCTAAAACTCTCTACGTTGATTAATTTGAGAAATTATAGACTAAAAATTATAAATTTTTTCTATACATTGTATTTTCATAAATCATTAAAATATTTATTGATTTATATGTACTTCAAATGTAAATAAATATCCTTCTACAACCAATTATATTCCTTAGGGTTTTCATAATTTTAAGATTAATTAAATTATTAATTATTTACATATTTTATTATTTTTGAAAATAATGTGAAACACATTTTTATTTGAAGGGGTTTCTTTTATAAGAATAACGATCTATTTCATGTTTCATGATTATGTGCGGATGAATGATGGATGTGGTCTTATACCTACCTCTAATGTATTGGTTGTGGATTTACATCTCCAATGAAAAGAATTCATTAGTAAATTGTATTTCCCAATATTATTTGAACGGATGGTGTGGTTCATGAATGTAATGTGCCCTATATTAAATATTATGTAATATTATTATAATTCTTGTTATAATTATGTTTTTATATGAGATATCATGTTTATCAAGACATGTTTTGACACTGCCTTGAAAATAAACTATATTATATAATGTCATATATCATCACTCATTTTATATAATCTATGAATTATTCTGTACAACTTTTTATCATTATTTTACTTATTTTATCATCTTATCCTCACCGATGATCTTTGATTTTTCTCTTATATGTTTTCACTTATCATGAATCAATGATCACAAATTTCCATTATTTTGTTACCCCACGTTATGAGGACCAGTATACACATGATATTTGTAGAAGAGTATCTTATATAGAGTGTTTTTTGATTTTTATTATGACATGAAATGAATTAAAAAGTTACATATATGGTTTAAAAAACAATTATTATAGAATACATGGGGTTTTTAGGTTATATTTTTTGATAGCTATATATATATTGAAATAAAAGAATATGGTGATGTATTAAAATGATTTATTTTTTATAATTAATGTTTGTCATATCTATAGGGAATCACAACTTAGCCTCAAACCCCCAAAAAATAAAAAAACAATAGCGTGGTGCGAAGTTAATAGAAATTTTAACATCACAACACCTAGTACTACAATGTATTGAGATAAAGACCATTGCTATCACCTCCCTCATGCTCATTAGCATTTTCACACACATTTCATGCATCCAATAAAATCACCATGGGGTGGTGGTATCAACACGACTTGTTTTCCCATAGTACAACCCTCTGAGAACCACAACCAATAAAATTGTATCAAAATTGAATTTTATCGTATTCATTATACATTTTTAATCAACTAATTGGAAATAATCTAATTAATGGTCTTCTAGGATGATTCATCCACTTTGGTGCTCCCAAGAACTAGACAATGGGCTCTAGGAACAACCACTAAAAACCCAATGTCAAAACGCACTACCTAAAATTCTATTCTCTTAGTGGGCATTAAATTGAAATGTAGCACCCCCAAAATAACAACATGGTGACAATAAAAAGACTAAAACTATCCTATACACTTTATAAAACATGTAATAACTATCATTACACTAGAAAGCCTTATAAAATATTAAATGGATGGTATTATAAATCATTTATATTAAATCAATCATGATTCATTATCTTTCCCAATAAGAGTATCTATCATTATGATAAATAACTTATTCTACCATTAAATTCAATTACAATTCAAATGAATTACAAATATTAATAACCCAACACTAGTATAAATTTATGATGTGTATATAGATATTTTTAACTATCATATACTATTTTATATATATATATAATCTATCTTTTTATCCACCATAACAAATGAAATTACATTGTATCATTTTATATTATAACATTTTATGTTAAATCTAATCAGTAGTCCTATAATTTTTAAATTATATGTTATATTACATAAGCAATTCCATTAAAATAAATTCATTCATTTTTTATTATATTAATCCAAAATTGGATGTATAATTTCATATATTACACAGAATTTAATTCCATATTTCACTTATAAACTAAAAAAATTATATAAATAAATACAGGGTGGCTAGTATTTCTTTAATTATTTCATGATTATTTATTCCATTATATAGTTATATATTATTAAAAACATATAATAAGACAGTTAGAAAATTTTATTTGTTTTTTTTCAAAAAAACAAAATGATAAAAATATAATTACAGATTTACAATATCTCACTGTTGGATAATTAGAATCAAGCACTTACTATACCAATGGTAATTCATCATATCTCACTAGATATCACAGTTTAATTAAAAAATCAATGAAAAATAATTATCATATCTTATTTATTTTCATTAATCAAATTTCTATAAATGTTCGGTTTAGGAAACAATAGTTAATATATTAATATGTAAAATATACATATATATATGTTTCTCTTTACAAATTTCATGTATTACATATAAAATTTAAATTATTTTATAAAATATTTTTCTAAAATTCTTCCCACTATCAATGAAAACATCATATATCCATGTTTATTTGTTAATTTTAATAAAAATTAGAGGACTCATGCATTTTTTCCATTTTACACTATATTCAGAATAATGAGAATAATTCCATAATGTTGTCTATGGTAGTGATAAAATGACCAGGATCAATGTATTTTGATTCTCAGAAACATTCATTTTAATAATTTTTTTTAAAAATATCTAGTCACTGAATATAAAATTATTATCAATTCTATCAAGATAAAATAATTAGATACACTCCATTTAAACCTATAATATTTAATAATCTATTTTATATGTGACCAATTCATCACATTAACATATTCTTTAAATGTAGGTATATATTCTAACACCATGTATCCTTAATCTGTGTATTATTATTGTGAAATGATAAATAATTTATAATTGTTTTATTCAAAAACATTTTATTGGTTCTTTAATTAGTTTAATTCCACAACTATATCCTTTTATGATAATGTTATTTTTGACGAAAATGATTCAATAACATTACCTCGTTTCATATTTATCAGAATAATGTTTCTATGTACATGAATGATGATTATTTTTTCTTCTGTCACCATAATAATTTATTTTAAAACATTTCTTGATAATCTATAAAATGATTTCATTAAAAATAAATTAATATCATTAGAATCTGGATTTCAATTATATTTTGATCTATCAAAATTTACATTAATAATGGACATCTATAGATAGAAATATTTCTCAATATAATACAATTCATAATCCACAATACCATAGGTGTATGATACTTTTAATTTCATTAAATTTATATGGATGTATATTATTTCATTTCACCACTATGAGGCATTAATTATTAGACATGAAATTATTCATAATGTTATAGTCAAATATTACAGTCTTCTAATATTTTTATTTTATTTTGTGAGTTTAATAAATATTATACACTCTTTCTTTATATGAATCATTTTTTATTTTTTTTAAGTAGGTGATGAAATCTAAAAAAGTAAATGGTATTTTTTTGAAATATTTTATTTGTACATGTAATTTGGTAATCCAATTAAAAAATATATATTTAAGAGATAAAATTTATCATCTAAAAAATAATTGAACCAAATATGGTTTTTAGTGTTCATGCCATTGTTCTCAACACCATCATATAGAGAATTGGATTCAAGATATGTTTGAGTATTGACATCGCTCATAAATGAGTTAATTTCAATAAAGTTAATACATTTAGACATTAAAATACAAGAATGATGAATTATTCCATTTCTGATATCATTCATGAGAGTGATAGAATCTTGTTCTATTCAAAAATGTCATAAACAAGGTTTTCCTTACATTTCAACTGCCTTGATTATAAAAATAGATTCAACATTAATATATGTGGTTGTTCCATACATCCCATTGAGACAATCCATGAAATTAACATAGTTATTTATGAAAATATCTCCATTTAAATAGGGGCTTGGATTCCCTCATGATGCTCCAACTAAATTTTATATGACCCATTCATATAAATCAATAATCCACATGAATTCAAATTTTTTAAAAGTACAATTAATGTAACATGTAATTACTAGAGGTATTATGTCCATAAATCCATTAATTTATTTAACATAATATCTATTTTGAATAGTATTCATATTTTAATAATAAGAATAATTTTTACAATATTTAATTAGAGATTAAATTGAATATTTTTATGAAATACATTTTACATTCTATGAAAAATTAAATGAACCTCTTCTATAAATAACAAAAGTGGTATGATTCCATGACGTATAGAAAAAATTCTATCGATACATTAATAAAAATGATTATGTATTCCAGACATCCTCAGAACATTCACATCAAAGTGGTCACTGGCAACATACTATTGTACTGCATCAATTAAAAATCTAAAAAATAAAATGTTTAGGTACTATATTTTCTTGTTTTTAAAAAATCGATAATAATGGAATACCAATAGTTTTTACATGAATATTTGGGGATCCTTGTGTATGAAAACCACTGTAGAATAATTAATCACATTGGTTTTAGACACTCAATGTTATGTGGTGTAGTCTAGGTCCTAGAGTTTCTAATAGGGTGTCCAATCATAGCCTATTGGTGTCAAGATGATTTTTTATATTAGAATAGTATGTCGGTATCACTCCCACAAAATTATTGTTCCTCAATTTAAATGTCCTCAATAATAATGAAATTGTATTTCGAAATCATTTAATTGAACTAAAAAGTTAGAACATATAGCGAGGAATCAATTTTCATCACTATTTAGACATTAATATCCCATAAAATGACATGAGATGTTAATAGATTTAATTTAGGTATACATATAAATATTCAAACCAAATGTAAAAAGGTAATTTAAAATTACACAACCATTGTGAATGAATTTTGATTTTAGATTAACAGTCAACCAGAGATGGGAAAATAAGGAATAAATTTATTTTAAATTCGAAGATATACTTTTGTAAAGAAAAATGGATTTTATTATGCCTATAATATCTGATATCAGATTTTTAAACCTCTAAATAAATTCTTCCATTAATGAATGTTTAATATTTAGTTTTTATTTATAATAATGTCTCTATGTTGATGTGTTTTAAAACACTGATTATAGAATATGGTCACAATCTTCTATAATAAGATGCTTCCACTCTATATAATTTTTTATGATTTTTAATTCACTTTAGATGGGAAATAAGACATTAGTAAACCATAAAATAATAAAAAAATAATAAACAATGATCACGCTTACATTAAAAAACCCAACCACCAATATGTAATGAATTTCCATTCTAAGAAGTCATTAAATTTTTTATATTTTTTAAAATCTGGTTTATCTGAAAAGAATGAGGCATTCGCCAAATCATAGGGTAAATAATATAATTTAATGGAAACACACCTATTATTATTACTAATTCAATAACTATATTAACATTTATTAAGTATTTAATTCCCATTCAATAGAGATCAAAGAATTTATCTCCAAACTATTTTCCAGCCCAGAAATCCTTCCATAATAAATGAGATAATTGATAACATTTTTAATGGTTTTTATTTAATCATTCTATGAAAATATTTATTTCACTTGTATAAAACAAGTTTTTGGGAGAATATATTTCTATAAAATCTCATATAGGTTTAATATTTTTTTAATTCTCAATCACATTGAGGAAAATAATACATAAATAGTCTTTTACAATTAAAACATTTATTATAAGGACATGATCTCACTATATGACACCTCTATTGAATGTGAAATATTTCTATTAGAAGACATTGATATGAACAGAAATGTGAGTTGAAATAAATTGTGTTTTTACCAATATGATGATGGAATCATTAATTCTAAATCTACAATTAACCACAAAAATAAATCCCCAATCCATCATATGAAATGAATTTAATGCATCAATATTAATTGATATATATCCTCCACATTTTTATTGTAAATTTTAACACGTTCATAATCAATATTTAATGGTTTTTACCTTAATTACTTCAAAAAACCATTATTAATTAATAATTAAATATCATCTTTATGTAGACCATTATATGAAATCTACAATGAATGAATTACTAATTTTGATAAAATATGTATTACAAATATTACGTTACTCTAAAAATTATATAAATTTATAAAGTTCCTTATTTATGTTTTCCTCTATGATTCCAACACATTGATGAAAAAAACTATCATGATTATAAAAATATATATCTTCTTTATATATCACATTTAGAAAGGATAATTCCAAAAGTATTTGAATATTTTTAATCACCATTCGAAAATTTCAATGAAAAATATAATTATCGATTGATTATATTCATTGAAATAATATGTTTCATAAATATTAAATTTATTTAAGTTATAATTACCCTTACATAAAATCTATTCGTTATTGTGAATTAGTTTTAATTATTCAATAATTTATTCACAAATATCATTTTTTAGATACTAAATTCCATTATAAATATAAAAACATCTAATATTTAATTCATTTCAATTTCATTAATATAATTATCCATTACATTGACTCGATGGTATATTTTTTCACCATTTTAAAAGATAGTCTACATTAAATTAGATAATTTTGTTGTTTACAGTAAATATTTCATTTTATATGTTTTTTAAAATTTTGATTCATCCCCTATTATGTGATTTTATACAATTGTTGTTTTCCTAAATGGGTTTTCATTTTTCCCAATAATAATAAAATAATATTATATAGTGGAAACATATGATTTAAATTTATTATTTATATAATTTTATATTTACAATTATGAAAAATAAGGTAACATTTATCCTTATATATTATTTCCTTATAATTTTAAATAATTTAATGTTTTATTTTAATGAATGTGATATCATGGGTTCTAAAATATTTTTCATCTTTAAAAAAATCAATTGAATTTGAGTTAAATAATGTATATGTGATATATAAACTCATACCATTATCTATTTAGGTAGCTAATCATATAGACCATGTTGTCTCATCATTCCCAAGACGACATTAATATATAAGGAATGATCACCCCTAGCTAAAAAATACTATGAAGTCATCAAAAATGTCCACCATAAACTATCCAAACTCATTGTCACATACCATATTAGAGAAATCGTATAGAGTTGAAAAACATTAGATTATTTTCTCGGCAACAGCTTGTTAGTATTGAATCACCACAACTCTAATTGAATTTCAATCCAAAACTCATCACCACCTCACAACCCTCTACCAAGGGGTACTGACCGAACTTTACGTATGGAACAATATTTATCCCCCAACTTGAGATCTTCCAGAATAACACATTTGATTTACATTGAATCAATGTGTCTACAAGACCAATCCACAACCCGATTTTATCACATATATCATGTTCTTACCATAATGTTAATGGAGATGAAAAAAAAGTGATCATTAAGGGACACATGTTCATGCATCCAGAAAAACATATTTCCTTCCCATAATGATCCCCAATATGTACTTCCTTATAGACCTCTTGGACTCAAAATTTCCTAATACCAGACACTGAACCTGACTTACGATCACATGTGCCATACCCCACTATAGCAAGGTCTGAATTACTGTTTACTCATTTGATACTTCCTTCTTCTCCATTAGCCATATAGGTCATAATACAATCTAAATATCTCACCCAACAACCCAAACATCAAAAAAAAACAATTCCAACATTGTAACCACCTTTTACTGGTTCTTACATTGATAATGAACGAGTTCATCAGAACGTTGGGAACCCTTTTCTATCATCAAAATGTCATCATTATTGCATCCATCACTCATTGTCAAATAGAATATTTTAAAATCCAATAATCCAACCATTCGGAACACAACATTCAACAAACTAAAATCACTTAGCTGCCTCCATGATTATGTATCCAAGGTACACCAATGTTCTTTTATTCAAAAACTCTGAGGGAACAAACTATGCGTTGATTCTACCAATGAAAAAATCACTCATACCAAACATCTAGTTGTACATAAAATAATGTTCTGACATCCGTTAGGGCTACCATCAATTACTAAATATTGTAAAATATGAACAAAAACTTATGTAACATCACCAATACTATAAAACATTACACTTATCTCTCTAGAATGATCCCACACTATATACCACTATGTTTGTTCCACTTCCATATTGATGAAAATACACATGTATTATACACAGCCAATGAACTAGAATCATATGCCCACACATAACCTGGGTATCCATGAATGTTAAATGATATTGACTCCCTAAACATGAGTCACCCCTAACCAATACCTTTATCATTCCCTCAAAGACATAAATGTGAAACATCAACCAACCCACCACTCACAAGCAGCAATCCTACACTCATTATGAACACATTGCGTTTTAGTCACCCAGAAACCATTTAGTTATGGATTCACACCAAATATACTCACACCCATGCATCATCACAATGATGCAAACACAAAACCTAGGATTCCAACCCAAACTCACAATGTATGAACACATATGAGTCACCGCATACACATTAATATATTTTATTTCACAACAATAAAGATTCCATTAAATGACACATCCATACCCAATGAGTTCTTACTTACCGTAACCCAAGGTCTCTTATCTATGGATCTCTAACTACCCAAACCACCCAAACACATGGTCAAAAATTAGTACAAGGTATAACAACATCAAATATCAATAAAAGCACCCTCAATTTACCATTTCAATTATTAATTATAATTTACCCTTTAAATCCAATCATTCACATTTCAAAAAATTCAATTTCGGAATCCAATAAATTACATATTTGAAAAGCATGATATTTACCCATCACATAAAAAAACCTATAATTTAAATATATATTTCATCTTTTTTTAATAGAATATTTCAGTATCAACCATTTCATAGAATGACCAATAATCTTAAACCATATAAAATGACTACACTACCATAATGTGAGTCTCAAGGAACTATTAATCCTAGGAACCATTTGGATGTCATATCACTCCTAAGTTCCTAACAGAATGCCCAAAATTATTAACCCTCTCTTGACATATTGAGCTTAGAGATTAAACTTCAATATTCAGTAGCATCACAATCACGTGAACCACATGAGGTGGAATTATCAACCAACTATAAAATATCTAAAAAATCATCTATTCCAACCCCTAGATACATAGGGTTTTTTCCATATGTCGGGCTTCAAGAATATATAAACGATCTCATTAAAAAGTACTATCAAGACCCTAGAATCCTATATACCATCCCCAAATAGATAAAAAAATTTCATTCTATGACACAACTTTGTAACATCCCCAACATGGTTGCTACTATATCAGATTCCCAGAGCCAGGTCATCGAATGACTATAGGTGTGCCTCCAACTATTCTAGAGGCTGCTAAATAAGAGTGCTGGTATATAAATAAATATTTGAGTGAATATACCAACTTATCAGAGAGATTCAAAATTATAAATATTATAAATCAATAAAATAACTTGTAGGAAAAATAAATGGACATAATGTGAGAAATGAAAACTAAAACAATGGATGACCTAATATTATTATGATATGTATACTATACATGTCATTCAGTCATAAAAGTAAATCACAAAAAATAAAACTTCAAGAATATAAAAAACGTGAACATCAACCCTAATCTTTCCATTGCCATCCATGCTCCAATCAATCATCTGATGCAAAATCCAAACACCAGGTCCTTAGTATAAATGTGTACCATAAACATGTAACTTCTTCTCATCTATCCTATTTCAATAGAGACCCATGAATGGTGTGTGTCTAACTTATTATTCCACCACCAAAGATGTTTAAGGAAATAATTATTCATTTTAATAGTGTGTATAGATAAATAACATAAAATAAGTAACAAATAAATCAAAGGAATGTATGTACTATTGAGAAATTATCAAGCAACCATTTTAACAATTCTTTTCTATAAAGACAAACTAACCAATAAACTAGCACTGGTCACACCAAAAGCATCATCCATAGCATAAGGGGTTACATACTTTTAATGAAAATGGGGAGTTCATTAAAAAAACCATTGATTAGCTTACATATGAGCCTCAATTAGGTAGTCAACAATTTTTATATGTTTGTGATTGAAAAAGCATCATAATGACATCCCAAAACTAATAAAATCATCAGTGGTCCAAGGGAATCGGACTACGTCTATTAAAAATAGATCCTCAGTCACTTTGTTATGCTTATATAGACTCTGTCTGTCAACCCAATTGATACAATACATCAGTGTGTCTTATATCATCTATCTAGACACCCCATAAATAGTGCCTTGGTCCATATATTTGGCTCATAGATTCTATTTATGACAACCTAACTCTACAAACATTCAATAATCCATGTTTATAAGCATAATTAATGACATGACATATATAGACTTACAAATAATTCTCATTAACCCAATATATCATTATAGAAAGAACCCTATTATTCAATATTATCAAATAGACCACAAATAACACCTTTTCTATTTCATGAACCATGTTAACTTGACAACATAATTTTCAATGATTCTCTCTCATGATACCATATATCAGTTCAATTACTATGATCAAAAAGGACCTTATGAAACAAATCATCGCCTAAAACACTGATTAAAATACTAATATAAAAAATTATTCAAGATACCCCTTTAAAAAATGTCATACAATCTTTGAAAATTAAATCATTACCAAAGGATATCATTTCAATTTTAAACAATTTAAAATATTTATTATGTTATTTTAAAAATAGGGGTGCCACATTCTCATTTCAAATCATCATTTGAAATCTATAATGAAAAAAACTTTCTTAGTCACTATGAGGGCAATTAGTGTATTTTAATAGATCTACTACATTCAAAACATCATATTCTTCATTGAAAATTGTAACCAGATTGAAATCTATAACACATTATTTATCCCATTTCAAAATATCCTAATGAATTTCAAAAATTATACGTATAAATAATTTAATTTACTCATTAATGAATAACACCTACCCCATTACAAATTAAGACCAATTCTATATCATTTTTCCATTTATTTGAACATTCACCAATATAAGTCACAATTTTCAAGGGTTTTACCTAGGACATGGCTTGCACTATGTTTGGTCTCACATACTCATCAAACCCAATGTGGTATATAATGTATATCACAGCTCATTATATGTTTCAAATAACATTACTCATCTTATGACATGAAGACACTACAGGGATAAAAATTATCACAACTAAATTCACAAATAACGCATCAAGAGTATGGGAAAAGGCTTTAAGGTCACCTACCGTATTTCTGTTTATGAACAAATTCTCAACCTCCACCCTTGATTATAACTAAAACAGCTAATAAAAACGAAACATATAGTATTCTATAAATTTTAATTTTTTAAGGGTTTTAAAGGATATGAAACCACAAACCTGGATTCATCTAAAAAACAGTACGAAACCGAGTAAAAAATCTCCAGAACTTAAATTCTCAATAATGACACTCCAAATGCCGATGAGTCGAAGGAGAATCACCCATGGAGGATTACTGGGCTTGTTGTTCTTCACGCTAGTTATAGGAGGGGTGAATGGGAATGGAATTCATGGAAACAATAAATATATTTGGGAGTAAAAATGTAAATTTACCAATTTTTTATGGTTGTATGGTTTAGCCCAAGGGTTTCGAAAAACATGTGCTAACTATGATGCCCCCTTTTTCCCAGAGGGGTCTGGCCCAGGTTTTCATGGGAGCACTAGCATGGTTTGTAAAATGTTGAATTGAACACGAGTCATCCACTATATGAATGGATGCATTGTTATAAGGTTTAACAAGCAAAGTTTAAAATCTGTACCAACCATGTTCCATCAGTGCACATCCGACTCTATGATAATGATTCCCCTCCTATCATGTCATGCACCCCCAGAACAACACCAAAAACATCCATACACACAAGAAACTCTTTATAATTAATAACAAGTATGTTTAAGTAATATTTAAAAAGGGAATCACTGCCATAATATGTGAGGATAAAACATCCACAATAGGATGAAAAACATGGTAATATTTTAATAGGTATTAGTATATAGATTTTAGTACAACTAGAAATCAATGAGAGATATAATAATGGATTATGAATCCAAAAAAATAATTTTTCCACTATTATCCTATGATAGGTAGAAATAAATTATGATTTTGTATATTTTTAGAGGTACTGCTGACCAATGGTGGTCCTAATTTAAAAAAACTAGGGTAGAAATGGATATTGAGAGAATAGAATTTATTTATAATAAATTTCTTGGAAAATATTTTTCTTAATTTAATGTGTGGATATTGAAAATAAATGTTTGATCCTAAGAAAAAATTAATAAGATACGGTGATTGAAATGAGGATATGTTTAAAAAGAAATCATTGTATGTTGCAGATTACATATGGTGCCGTAAGATAATGATTAAACTGTTATTTTATGATTTAATTCTATATCTACAAATATCTTTCGTATATCAAAATTCACATACCTTTGTGGAAATATGAAATATTCTATCAAGATAAAAAATATTTCTCTAAATTATTTAATCAAAATGGAAACATATGAATAATATGATATCTCATCATTATGTTGAATGAGTGGATGTGAATATAATGACCCATTTTTAAAATAAATATCTTTCATATAAATCCAAAACAAGACATCACATTAAAAATTTTGGGAGGATATTTTTAGATAAAATTTATTGGAAATTATTTATATATTACATGAATTTTATAATGATAACGTAAACATAAATATTATTCCATTATTTTTCGAGACTCTGTTGTTAATATATCCCACGTCTTATCATTTCAAGTAACCTCTTAGGGATCATCATATAAAAGTGTGATGAATATAAAGTCTTTAAAGGAAATAAAAAATGGAAACATATGTAATTTGAGTTAGTGGCATATAAATAAGGAATGATCATATGAATTTGAAGAATAAACCAAGAGGAAGATAATGTATCCATAAATGGAAATGACACCACAATATAAAAATAATACATTCAAAAAAATATCGAATAAATTAGGTAATTTTAAATGATATGTAACATAATGTAACATGAGCCATGAGAGATTAAACATCGTATAAGTCATGGAATTCTAGCATAAATATGATAATAAAAAATTATCATTTCATCATTAGTAAAGTTTTATTCTGAATAATATTATGGTAGAATGAGTATCCTAGCCAATCCATCATATTAGTCTATATTCAAACCAAGTACCTCCACAGTGGAAAGAGTTCACTACCCCATGAATTGTAATAGAAAAGGATCACTCCCGTGACTATCGTAGTGTAATTACTTCAGACATTAATCTATCATAATAGAAATCATTCACAACCATCACTATTACAATTAAATGGGTTCAATCCCTAAAGCATTATATTAATCAAGTATAACATAAATGAATATCATAGTGGAATGGGTTCACTACAACAAATATTGTATTAGACTAGGTTAATTCCCAAAACTATCATAGTGGAATGGGTTCACACACCAAACCATTTTTTCTATCAAGATTCACTCCCAAAACTATCATGGTGGAAAAGGTATACATTTTTTCTTTTGTAAAAATTAATTGGGTTTCATATATGTAGATACATGAATCAGTGAGAAATTATTACATCACGGTGAAAACCCATAAAAGTGTTTTTGGTATTCATAATATAATCAGTTATCATTACGAAATGGGATAGTTCATGAAACAAATTAGGCATTATTACTATATAGATTTTGTCCTATAAAAGGGGAAAATTGGATGTAATGAAAGTATTTCATTTTGGAAACACTTTTTTACAATATATGGATGAAAAAGGTCATGAAATAAAATATTATAGGTTGCATCTTATACGAAACATAATAAGGATGCACAGAAAAGGAATAATTGTAACATCAATTAAAAATTAAATGGATTTTAAAAATAAAAAATTTAAATAGTAAATTAATATTCAAAATAACAAAATCAAATAAAAATATTTATTGTAAAATAATAGAGATAGACCCCTATCTGAAATTTGGATGCTTATTAGTACATTACATTTATTATAAAAGGAATAATTTTTGGGATTTGAGGTATCTCATTGAGAAAAAATTAATTTTGATGTATATGTCCAAAAAAATAACATGAAAATATATAATCTTTTTCATATTTAAAATCTAAAAAATTAGGTACCTGAATGAAAAAAATATTTCATGAGAATTTCCTTTAATAAATTTCGATATCATATCTGTACTCATTATGGAATGTAGAAGGTGAATAATGGGAGAAAATTAAGTTCTATAATTTATAAAACATAAAATGGTTATTATATTGATCATATAAAATGGATTATTAAAATTAAATAAGTTGGAAACTTAGAAAACACAAAATAAGGGTGTGCCTGCATGAAAGAGGCGGTGAAGAAAATTCCATTATATTGAATAGTCACTTCCACAATCAATGAAGGGGATAATTATCGACCATTTATTAACGGGTTGGACACATTGGAGGATATTTTGAGAGTTTAATTGGAAATTAATTAAAAATAAAAATTTTGGTGTAGAAAGGAGTGTCAAAAGTTGGTATTTATAGAAGAGGTTGGTGGGTTTTATGATGTTAATAAATGGTTAATTTATTATATATTGAATTCAATATGAGATCAATTAATTTAAACAAAATTTGTAAGATATTTAAGAGTTACATTTACTAATTAAATAATAAAGGAATTTCTAAAGCTAACCATTCATTCTAAACCATGTAATTAATTCACATAAATCAAAAATATTTTATCACTAAAATTTCATTCATTGTTCCAAAATCCAAGGTATATTCTATAAATTTAAATTAATATTTCAGAATTAATTAATATAATTTCTAAATCAAATGACTATTTAATAAAAAAAATTATACAATTTTTATATATTTTATACATATAAATAATTTCATAGAATTATAGTGATTTTTAGAGAAATTATTTTATATTTTCCACTTAAATTTCACATTTTTAAAACAAATTACAAAAAAATAACCCATGGTAATATTGAAATGATGTGTCTAAAAAATAAGTTTATTTAATAAATTTATTTATCTATCTATGTGAATTTTATTTATCCAATAAATAATTGTTTTAAAAAAATTAATGATTTTTAGAAAAATAATCATTCTTACCATTATAAAAATAAAATGGTGATTTATTAAAATATTAAATCATTTAGATAAAAATTATAATATTATTTCCTAAAATTAAATTTTACTTAATATATACATATAAATCATAATTTAAAATATGTTTTATATATTTTGAAAAACATAATGTTTTGATTGTATAAATAAATAATCTCACTAATTATTTAAATTTAACTAAATAACCATTAATAATAATGACACACTATTTTATTGAATACATGTCATAATGTAGATCAGTTGTATTTAAGTTAAAAAATAAATGATAATGATCATTTTTTACAATATATGATCCATCATTTTTAGTCTTTATCATTCACATTGATTTAAAACATGTTTTAATATTATTTAAAATGAATATTTTATTACTGAAGCCCTATTTCTTGGGAATAGCGCTTTTCTTGGTTGGGATGGTTCAAGGGGATTGAGGTTGCCTATATTTTAAAATTTTCCTTTATTTATTATCATTTGAACTTATGATTTAAATATATGGAGTAATAATATGAATTGGTATAAACATAATCTGGTGTTCATAAATAATGTAATGTAGTGTTGACAGTTTTATAGTAAGTCTTTTATATTATTTTACTATTATTGATTGAAAAAATACATCTCCAACTAGGATTTAATATGTTATTTGTTGAAATAAATTAATTTCAAAGTGTATATAAAAAAACTCATCATATAAAATGTGTTATATAAATAACATAATGGAATATTTGGGGAATTACATTCTTCCCACTTTAAATATTTTCATTTTAAAATGTTAAACTCAGATTATTTATTTATAATAGATTAGTGTATTTTAATTTCATGATTTCATATATTTACCAATTTTATATTCATAAATATTTTTACTTGTTATGAATATTTTAACAACTACGATAATATAATTCATAATATTAATTTTCTCTAATATAATAATTCTAGGATGGTATACGTTAATCTTAATAAATGTTTTATTTCATCATTATATCTGTCAAAAAGGTTTGTTTAATCTCTTAATAATCTAAATCATATCCCAAGAGAGTATTAAACTAGGTTCACTATAAGGCGAGTTTTCATACACTATTTCCAGATAAAGACATTCATAATGTGGTTTTTTCAGTTGT
Source organism: Viscum album (assembly GCA_963277665.1). Classification (NCBI taxonomy): domain Eukaryota; kingdom Viridiplantae; phylum Streptophyta; class Magnoliopsida; order Santalales; family Viscaceae; genus Viscum; species Viscum album. Next base: position 1,700,363,762 of record OY728163.1, on the reverse strand, counting down.
TACCAGTTCTAGATTTTTACCCAAAGCCATATTGACATATAATATGCGTAGATGGATATATTTTCTTAAAACCACTTACATAATACTCACCAAAATATCGTGTTTATTTCTTAAATATATATATATTTATTTATTTATACATTGGATTTTTAAAAATATTTTTATAATTTTAATTTCCTTAAATAAATTTACTATTGACTGATTACAATTATAGAGATCCACTATTTAAATACCTAACTATTAAAAAAATTATTGAAAAATATACAATAATAATATTGAATGATATTTTTATAATTTAATACCTTCTAAATATTTTTTATATTACATGAATTACATATGGATAATATAAACATATACATTACTCATTATTTTGGATGAATCTAATTTTCCATCATATGTCATCTCACTACATGTATTATTTTAGAGACATACATCAACGAAAAGTGTTGAGTATAATTAATAATTGGGGAATAGAAAAAGAAAACACCAATGATGTGGAAATGAGTCAAATAAATAAGGAATGATCGTATATATATCAGCATATAATAATATAATGAACATGAATAATAACATGACAATTTGTATAAAAAAATGGACAATAATTAGAATAATGATTATATCCCTCTAGTTAATAAGATAATAATCCTAATGAAATATAATCCATGACATAGATATATTTTATGAAAAATGTAATTGTTTTATGCACATAGTAATAATAATTTATTTAATTAGTAGTAAAGGATCTTTGATAATGAAATCATAGTGCAGTGTATTCACTCTGAAAACTATCTAGTTATTCATGGATAAACCATTATACTATATAAGGGGAATGGTTTCACTCCCAATACTATCATAAGGGAATGGTTTCATGCTCCAAAATATTGTAGTTTTTAATTTTCACCCCAAATTATATCACATATGAAAATTAATTCATTGTGTATTTTGAAATGGTAATTTTGGTTTCATGTATTTTAATCCATGAATAAAAAATATCTATTTAATTATCGGTGAATAAAAATATATAGGATTATGGTATTTATAATATGATAATTTTTCATGTAGAAAAGATTAATTTCAAAAAACTAATTCAACATCATAAAATTAATCATTATGGATTATGAAAAGAGAATAATTGGAGTGAATTAAGGTAACCCATGTTTTAAACAATATTATTTTGGTGAAAAGTTATGAAAAATAGAACCAAAAGTAAAACAATTTTTCTAGAATTGAGAAATACACATAATAATGATGTATATAAATAAAAAAGAGTGTAGGATAAGTCATTAACATCATCATAGTAAGGACATATAATTATGTTATAATGAGAAGGGATAAATGATGTCTAACACTTATAACCTCATTTGGAAAGTAAATGGTTATTTATAAAAACCAATAAAAATATCCTATTTTTTCAATATTAATAATAAATAGAATATGATTCAATTTATAAAAGGAGAGAGATATTTTTTTATAAATTTTCAAGCATAACGGTACATGAAATTGACTAGGAAAAGGCATAATGGCGGGATTTCAGTAATATAATACATAAAAAAACTACTTATTTAGTATTAGGATGACCAAAATTTTATGAAAATAAATAATATAATATATTTATAAACTAACAAAAAGGTGGAACTTGAATACTGTAGAAGAAGAAGAGAATTTTCATTACTAAATTTTGACAGGATAAAGGTATACATTATGGCTCATGAAATGAGAATAATGGTGGGAAATAAGTTCTCTATTTTATAAAAACATCATGAGATATATAAGCAATACAAAAGGATAAAAAATAATGATAATTATTATGGGATATAAGATGAAAAATAGTTAGAACATATTAGAATGATTGGGGAGAAGAAGATAATTTTCTTATATTATAGAGTTTCTTCCTAAATCTATTAGGGGGAGCCTTAAGACCATGGAAACAGACTGGGGATACACCAAGGAATATTATGAAGCATAAATGGGTATAAAAAACTGGATCATAAATTTTGTAATGGAGTGGATTGTGGAATTTTGGTAATTATACCAGAGGTATTTTAGGATTTAATTGATTAAATATATATTATTTTACTATACAATCCACCAAATTATGAGGAAAAAATTATAATACTATTTATATAACATATAAGAGTGGGTGAGAGTGTGAGGATATTCATGAAATTACTAAATGAAATCAAACATCCAAATTAATTAACACCAACTAAAATAATTTTTATCTCTAAATTTTATATTTGTTTATCCAAAATTCACGGTAAAAATTTATAAATTAATGTTATATATTTTAATATAAATTAATTATTAAATTATATAATTATGAAATAAAGAGGTTCATAATTATTTAAATCTTGCTGATTTTATAATGATTTCATAAACGCATATTAAATTATAAAGAGGAAATTTTATTCTTTTCATTAAAAAATAAACTTTTTTAGAGAATACTAAAAAATTCACCATAATAAAAAATTATCATGATGAGAAAAAATATTAATATTATTTAATAAAAATATTTCTTAATTTAAATTTTTTTAAATATAAGATAAACTCTAACTTTAATAAAAACTATCAATTTAATAGGGAAATAATCAATTTAAACATTAAAAATGGTCTTTGGGATTTATTAAAATATATTAACATTTAGAAAACATTATATATGATTATTTAATGAAATGAATTATTATTAAATACATAAAAATAATATTAAATTTCATATAATAATTTTATACTCTTAAAAAAATACTTTTTATTATGTCATTATATAATATTGATAATTATTTAAATGCATGCACTTAAACATAAAGAATAATAAATAACAATTTTTTTGATAAATGGTCATAATATAGTGCTAATATACTATTTAAAAACCTAAATAACGATAATCATACTTCACTATAAATACTCCATCATTATTACTCTTCGTTATTCACATTGATTCCAAATAAAGTCAATATAATTTCAAATTAATAATTTATTAATAACTCTTTTTTTCTTTAATAGTGTTGTTCTTGTGTGGTATTATACTAAGTGAACTACGTGCCCCAAATTTTAATACTTTACATTATATATTATATATTATTGTTACCATTTTAATATTAAAACTAAAAAGAAGATGTTTTTTGACTAAAAGTAAAATTGTTAAATAAAGAAATAAAAAGTTATTAGTTTTCAATTAGGTGTCTTCTATTATTTTACTATTCTATTTATAAAATTACATCGAAACCTATGAAGTCAAATTATCTATATTTATTTTAAAAGTATATATACACATATTACTATAATAAAACATAGTTATTGAATAAGTGTTCTATTAAAAACATAAAAGATTATTTTTTGGAGTTATATTGAAATAATGAGGAGTATAGATCGTTACATGTATTAAATGTATAAAGACCCCAAGTAACCCATTTAAGGATATTTACTATATGTTTCAAATGTTTATATAATGTTTATCATTATCATAATTTCAAATGAATGAATGAATAAACCAATTTTAATGAATCAATATTAAGTATCTGGGTTAATAATTTTATCACAACCTAATCATAAAGGTAATCCTGAATAGAATAAGCCTATGCAATATGGTCTTACCTTTTCCATAACAATATATTATGATGGATCTCTAAATTATTTGATATGAATTAAATTTTCATTAAAATAAAATTAGTAGAATAAATCATTTTCTTATGGATCATGATATTCATTTATATCAAATTTGTTTTCAGTGAATATTAAATAACGTGTAAATTTTTGAAGAATGATATTTTAGTTATAATATAAGTGTTACATTAATTTTTAAATTAGTACACCTAGATGTTAAAATCTGAATGCATTTTTATTTTCACATTGAAAATATAATAATATTCATAATAAAAATATTTTATATTAATGTAATTTTTTGGATATGTTGTCGCGTGAATTAATAATAAATATTTATTATAGAGATATGGATGACATAGTTGGTGAGGGATATATTAAATTAAAAATTTTTCATTGGGGTATGTCTTTAAAAATATTTTGTCTTGAACTACCAACAAAATATCAACATAGTTAAATCCATGTGTAGGATATGGATTTCATTCAAACTATGTTGGGTAATGGTTTTTGATAATATATCATGTTCTAGTTTTCTTATTATATATTGATGTATTTCATGAATAATTAGCATCATAACCACAAATTTTGAAAATGAATAATCTATTGATGTTGTCCCTGATGAAAATTAAATGTATAATCAAAATAATAGGATATATCTAATGGAGTTAGTTGGGATTAATAATCTAATACAATACATATGAGATTAAATTTTCACCCATCCAAAAATTTCACCATGGAGATAACCATTGTTTTTTGTGAAGAGTAATTATGCTAAAATGAGATTATGCATCGATTATAGGAAAATTGGTAGAATTTCTAAAAATAATATCTATTAATTTACATTAATATATTACATATTTAATAAATATCAAGGATCCCTTTCTTTAACATTATTGATCATTGTTTTATAAACAATCAGAAAAAATCTATGGAAGGGGATATTCCAAAAAAAAAAATTTAACAAGGTATTCTAATTATATGTAAATATTATTTTCCATTAGGTTAATAACATCTACCTATATGTTTATGTATTTGAGGAAAACTGTATTTAAAGACTATATTAATATGTGTGTGGTGGATTATATTGATGAAAAATTTTAATATTGTAATCATTATGAGGAAAGGTTTACTCATTTTTGAACTGGAACAATGATATTGTAGATGAAATATTTACATGGGAAATATTGAAAATGTGCTTTTTTTTAAAAAGTTGGTTTCCTTTTTCTTATTTTCTAAAAATATGTTATATATTTTCCACATAAAAAATCTATCATAGAATGGGAATTTACCACTATCTAAAATGAAATGCCATATTTTAATGGATTGAGGAGGTAATACAATTGATTCTTTTTAAATCATTTCATAATTGAATAATATATTAATCAATATAACATTTACGGTGGCTATGTTGATATACAAAAAAGAATGTGATGATATTATGGAGGAAATAGGTTGTATAATGTTGATTTCTTTTGTATTAATCCATCGATATGGTAAACACGGATTAGTTATTTATATCGATATCTCCATGAACAATTATGGATTTGTTTTAATAAAAATTGATAGCATTAAGGAATAATCATAAATATAGTTAAACAATAATATTTTTTACTGATTAATTTGATATTTAAAATTTGTATCATTAAACCTTACTCTGATGATTAGGGTATATTACCTCAATAGATATATGTAGTTAATGTACAAAGGCCCCAATATTGTGAAATGTATCTGGAAAATAAACTTTTCTTAATATATGGATAACAATATGGTTATAACTTCAATTTTATTATGAATGAACCATACATTATCATCTAGTGAATAAAAATAATGAGGAAGATACAATGAGTGGAAAAACCCAGAATACATTATCTATGTTGAGGTTAATGAGTGTTCCAATTCATCAATAACTAGTAATGATAAACACAAATATTATAATTGATGGTGAGGGCTCATTATTATTCCACACAATCACCAAATAGTATTTATTATACAAGATGATTAATTTTATTAATGGATATAAATACATATCAATTAAAATTTTATATTTGATAAATTGGAGATTATAATAATTATACATTGGTAATGAGAGTTTTTTAATATATGGTAAGAAAGTATGTATTCTATCATCAGCTCAGTTGAAGATAGATCTGTTTTATGAGCATCAATGATAAAATTTCTCTACACATCATTGAATTTCAAATATAATTAAGGATAACCAGGTTTAAATTTATTGGGAAAATATGGAAGGATATATTATATGTTATACTGTTACACTCTTAGTTTCTGAGAAGGCGAATGATGAATGACAACATCATAAAATTTTAATGAAACCTATACTTATACCAATGATTATGTGGTATTAAATTACTATGGATTTCATCACTAGTATTACTAATAAATCAAATGGTAATGTTTATATCTGTTTCATTGTTGATCACTTCACTTTTCCATTACTTTTTCTTAAAATTTGAGAATATTTTGGTTGGACCATCTTTTAGTTCTATATATAAATGATGTTGATAGAATTCATCGAGCACTAATATCAATAATATTTGATCATGACCCAATTATTAAATAAATATTTACCATGATACACCATAATTATTTACTTAACAAGAATATTCAAATAATGTTATATCACCATAAAATATATGGAATGTACTAATAGGTTATCATATATTGAAGCACATTCTATAGTCAGTAGAACATTAATTCAAAATTTTTAAGGATTATTATAAATATCATGTGAGGTTTTCATACAATAAATGTTACAAATACACCATTAATATTGAACTATATGAATCATCTTGTAGAAAGAGATTTCAAAAAATGATTTTATAAGATTAATATGGGGAAAATTAACTTTTAGTACCAAAATATGTGGTAGATAATACATAAAAGGTAAGATCCACCAAGAAGAATTTCATGGTATCCAAGTGTTGATTATAAATTTATGCTAATAATCAAAAAATGTTTTTTGAATTAAAATTTGATTATAATGTATCCTTGATGATATCTCCATCGAGAGGGGTTACATTATTTTGAATTAAATGAATGACGATTCTAAGATAAATATGGCCATTTGAAATAATGTAGATGATATGATCATTTCATATCATTTTTCCATTCCAAAAATGTAAAGGATGTCTTATATGTATCATTTTTAGGTAGTAATATTCTTTACACCACCCATGTTTGAAAACAATATTATATTTATTTGAAGAATAAAATATCATATGAAGAACAAAAATGAAAACAGAATTCATTTCTAAACATTAATTCATTATTTATTAAATAATATTAATCATAATATGATAAATATTATTGATAATTTTTGTGTATTTTGGTAATTAGGTACAATATATAATAACATAAAATAAGGGCCCAATGTAAATTATTGAAAAATTCTTTAACAAGGTAATAATATTCCATCGTACTTGAAACTATATGTTATAACCTGGGGAATATATAAGATATGGGAGACCTATAATTCCACATATGGGAATAGACATGAAATAACTTGAGTAAAGTATTAAATTTTAGTCAAAAAAAATAAAATGGAAATACAATTTTGATATTAAAAAAAATCAACAATGAATAATGATATTTTATGAAAACAAAAATGTAGCATTTAGAAGAGAAATAAAATTTAAACATGAAATTTTAAATTTTTGTCATGGATAACTTCTTAGAAATAATAACATGGTGAGGATGTATCATGGTGAATAAATTCCACACCTCAATCCCTTGTTTGAAATCTCATGACACAAAAAAATTGACTAAGGCATTAGAGTTCTATATAATCTTCGGTGCACCCATCACATTCATATCATGTTCATGCACAACTGTTCCACACAGAACATTCAATATAAGATCAAATTTCATAAAATATAATTCCAAAATGGTGTAATGTTGAAAAAATTCATGTAATTCACCAATAAAATATGTTTATTATAGTAAAGATCAATACTCCCTATATGATATGTGTACGATAATTCATAAGACCATTTCTTTTCTTTGAAAACTGATTTGAAATGATTGTAAATAATTAGAGAATATAAATGTTAATAGTGGGGATTAATGAGAGTAAAAGTGGTATATAATAATTAATAGATATTAATAGTAATAATGTATAAATGGGAGAATAAACACAAAAATTATGAAATGGAAATAAAATGCACATGATAATCTAATTCTTGAATAAAGATGAGATGGAAAAGATCCCTTACCATTAGCGTGTAATTAAAAAAGATCATTGGAAATAATTGAGGAATTTGGGGAACTTAGGATGGGATATATATATATCATAAGGAATAATAAAGAAGTTCCCAACAGATTTTAGAAGAGTCTAATTGGATATCATAAGATTTATATAGGAAAATCGGGGTGATTTTGTTACTATATATCAAATATAGGTTTTGGAATGAATATAATAGTGAAATCAAAACCAATATGCATCATATGGTTTTCCCAATGGTTTCATAATAATATTGAGTGTTTTTCACTAATTTATATATCCTTAGTTTTGACATTTAAAAATATTACCATTGATAATGTGGAAGTGATTTATTTTCTTAATGAAATGATTTTAAAACCCAAAATTAAAATATTATATTCATAAGATTCATAAAGTATCTATGGAATCTCTTTATATTAAAGTAGAATCATTAATTTTTTTTATTGGAATTCATTTATTTAATTTCTCACATAACTTAATTCATTTATGATTTCGTATTACTCATAATATATTTATACCATATTTAATTTTTTTCATCAAATTTTATTTTTATAGAACATTATGAGAAAATAACCATTTGATAATTTAAAATTTAATGATTATAAAAATAATATTTATTTCATAAAAAAATTTCAAAATATGTGAATTGATTCTTTGTAATATTATTTTATTTTTTTTAAAAATGACGGGTCTTTTTGAAAAATATTGATTTTTAACTCTATTAAAAATTACATTTGACCTCATAAATTATTGGATAATTTATATTTATGAAAAATAATTCAATATTAATATTTTATTAAATTGTTTTTTATTTTTCAAATCCATTAAGTTATCTAAATAAATTCATTAATTGAAATTGAATTTTTCCCAAAAAATATTTATTGTTTTTATATCAAAATAAATATCATTTCTGTAGTAGTAATATGAAATAAATATTAAAATTTTAATATAGAAAATACTATTTTCATATTTATTTTGTTATATTCTAGATAAATATCTCATTATTACACACAAACCCCCCTTATTGTACTGGGTCGTTACAAGGATATGTTCATGGAGTTTTTCGTTGTACATTGTTTGGGCCATTCTCTTCATAAGCTTTAACATCCCCCATAAATAGTTTTCTTCTACTTTAGTTGTTGGATCTGAACATAGGATTTGTTAAGGGAAAAGTATAGTCATATTATATCCATAAAAAATTTTGATAAATTGGATTCATATGGTAAAACCAAATTGGTTGAGGCAACCACTTCCATTATCTATTTTAATTAGATTTCCTAATAACCAATATTTATAATAATCATATGGTCACTATTCAGTTACTATATGATAAATGGTTATGATTCTGAATGGTATTTTAGATTTGATAGTATATAACAAAGCCAATAAAGTGCATAATTTTTATATAACCCTTATAAATAATATGACATCTAATTAAATCACATGTAGAATATGATTTATAATATTTTAGGTCCTTACAATCTTCCACCATTAATAAATTTATCCCAAAATATATTATTTCACAAAACTGATAAATATTAGGGTAATTTTATTTCATCATTTTCTATTATTCATGTATTTATTCATCAATATTTCTATAGCATATTTACCAACTGAATTGTCTTATTTTAAAGTACATTTTCTCTATGTTCTAAATTGGAATCAGCTACTCTTCATATGAAATATCATTATAAAATGTCACCAAATAAATATTTAGAACATGTAAAGGTTTTGGTATATATTTCTTCATTAGAGGCAAATTTAACACATCATATACTTTGGATAAGATATGTTAGATTTCTAGTTGATTGGCCACCACTTTGATATGACTAAAGATATTAAATTGAACAATGATTCCCAGAGTAAGAATTCCCCTTTCCAAAATATCAATAAATTCATAAAATGAGATATATAATGGAATACCTAATCTAAAACAACAAAAACATGGTTTCATTGGTGATTTTTAGCATAACAATTTTTCAACATTGATCAGTCAGATGTACAGCTGAATGGTGTTGACATTTTCTATTATATCGTAAACCATTTGAGGAAACTAATGTTTCCATTCACAGACATCATTCAATCATGATGATGTTATACATCTCTTTTTATAAAAGGATTAAAATAGATGTATTTCGATTCATGAGTGGAAATTATTATTATGAGATAACATGATATTTAGAATATATTGATCCCATATTCATTTAAATTCAACAAAGCATATTATCAAAATTTCCCCAAGTTTCTTTATAGAAAATTCAAAGTTTCCACTAGTTTAATTGTGATATTCCATGATGTAATTAAACTAATTATGTAGATAATTGTATAGAATGTTCTAGAACATATAGGTAAATCATGTGACTTAATCAAATACTTTTTATAATTGTGTTCCATGAAGCCTCAAGAATTTTCAAATGAATATCCTTACAACCTAATAGAGTGAGAAGTACTCCTCAATTATAATAAAATGATAATAATTTGTAATAAAATACTCTATAACCCATATATTTTTCCTTGATTTCATTTTTGGTGAGTTATATAGTACATTTTAATGTTTCACCACTTCCATATGTGTATGGGAAATGGTTTCATCATCCCCAAGGATTTTTTTCCTTTCATCATTTCTCTAAAATCATACAAGACACGTTTTTGGAATTCTAGTGATAACATTCATTATATTGACCCAAAAATAGTTCTTTAATAAACCCTAATACATCCTTTTGATCTCTTAATAGATGTAGATGTTCTATAATTTGAATCATCAATGAAATCCATCTTTATCTCACGATATTATTTGTACACATAGTCCTAAACAAAATTACGCAACACCTTTCTCATTAATTTTTTAACTCTAGGGAATTTTTATAATAGAATCTATTATCTTCAGAATTATAAGTTCACTACATTGAGAATCCGAAATATAATATTGAAGTTAATTTAGGGAAATAATTTATTAAATTATTGATGGGGTTCATTCCTTTATAATTCTCATGTTCATCCTCGTCATGTATAATAATATCAAATACTTCTTAATAATCATTAATGATAAAAATGGAAAATTGTTTTTAATAAATCATTTTCATTATTTTATTTCCAAGGATTTTAGTGCACTCATTATTCATAGTACCTAATCCAATGTAACCATCTATGATAGTTTATATTTAGTTATTTCAATACACATCTTAAATTTAGGTTGTTTTTCTCTACTTATATATCAAACTTATCCTCAAAATACAAAATGCTTCCATATTTTCATTATGAAGATCATTATAACCATATAAATGTCCCGAATTATGTATTTTTGTTTATGGAACTCAAATTTACTTTATGGATAGGATATTATTATTTTATTCTGCAATACTATGTAATCTAAAACCTTCTTCAAAGCCTTATTGTATACCATGAAAAGCTCCTCAATTTTATGTACCACAAGTAATGGTGTAGTGAGAATAGTCTCTTTTAACTCATTTAAACTCTCTTAATATTTATTATCCTAAATAAAATTGACTCCCGTTAGAGTTATATTGGTAATAGGGTTTGATTAGCATTCAAATATTTATAAAAGTATTAAATAATACCCAGCCTCTTCAAGAAAACTATGGTTATCAAAAACATCATTTGGCATCAACTATCCTTTAATTATTTCTTTATTAAAATGTTCAAATGATATATCATAACATGTGATGCAATACACCACTAAATTGATATTCTTAAACTAGAACCCACATGTTCGAAAGGCTCCATAAATCTTCTCATTTCCAATTGTCATTAACATAGTGCTTAAATGGTCCCCATGCCTCTTCATGATTTTGGTGAATATCAGAATAACTTCTATAAATAGTAGATCAATTTTTTATGGAAATATCTAATGACATTATTCAACAAGTTAATGATTAATTATTGACAATTATTGTGACCTAATGGAATTCCTATGAACCCACAATTCCCATAAATTGTATAGAAAGTAGCATTTGGAATATCCTCATTATTTACAATTATTTGATAATACCCTGACTGAAGATCCACATTTTAGAATTATTAGGATCCTTTTACAATATATTATAGTTAATTATTACATTTCCTATTATTCGTATTCTTTATCATGATCTTATATTTCCCAAGATAGTCAATTCTAAGTCACATTGATCGAACCTTCTACTAAAAAAGTGTATCGGCGCACCATTAGGTGATGTAATTTTGAATATGAACCCTTCATCATGATTCTCCTATAATATTTTCTTCATATCCTCATGTTCCAAAATAGTTATTTTACATGATTTCTTGGATAATTGAAACACCCCAGGAATTATATCAACAAAAAATTCAACCTCTCAGCTAGGAGACATACCATTAAATTTTTTAAGGAACACATCAAGGCATTGCCTCATAATGGGAATGTCTTCAAGGATGATTTTTTCTATAACCATAGTCACTTGAGTGAGAAGTTACTTCTTTTTGGTAAAAAATATTCCTTATTGATATTTTGGTTCCAAAATAGATTCCCCATTCTCCTTTTACTTGCGTATAAGAAGAGGGATATTCACAATATGAAGTGTGATTTACTTATTGATGAAACATATATTGGATCTACATATGTAAATACAATTTATAACCAAAAATTTATTTAATTCCATAAAGGGGATTACAACATGTTTTACATGGCATTTCAGCACAAATATTTCAACATAGGAGGAGTTATATAATTGTTATTGAATAATTAACTCATCTTCTATTTTCACGGATAGATTTAATTCCATTATTCATTGGTTTTTTTGAATAGTTAAAATTATGTTTCATTGTATAAATTAATAATATAAATAACTATAGTAATTTATATTCACTATTATAGAATGAAAAACTATTGTACATGTCACCACTTCATTAATGGGATCCACATCAGTGGTATAAATAGAATAATATATCTCTTGCGTCTATATATGTTGTTGGCACAGATGTTTTCTAAAAACCATTATAATAGGTCATTATTTTCCAATGTTCCGTTCTTCTTTAATGTTGAAACATTAGATAAATAGATAATGTTTTAATAGATAATTCATATCTTCCATTACATCGATGATTTTCTCTTACATTTAATCACTAGTTATGCCATGTTCAATACCGCACCATAATAATTTACTCACCCCTTTGAGTAATTTTCTTGGGTTATTCATTCCACACATTTAAGAGGTGGGATGCTAAAATTTTTTAACACCATTATAATTATATTTTAAAATTATATGATGGAACTTCACAATCCACTACTAATTACTATGATATATTTGTGATTCACCAATCTTTATTTATTATTTCAGTTCAAGTTGGAGAATTTCCTCATAGCTATCAATGTATTTGATCACCAGGTCATTTAATTGGCTCATTTTTAGACAAACTAATATGTTTTCATGTTTTCAGTTAGAGAAAATGAAATATCTCGAAGTTTATCATACATTTCATGTGATTTTTTCTTCTACTTGCAAATAGATTTATCATATTTTTTCTTTATGGAATGTAAACATCTTTATATATTAAATTTTGGTGTGTGAGGAAAATATTTATTGAATTTTATTTTTCAGGACTCGTTATATCACATAATTTTGTCCGCTTACACATTTATAGTATTCTAGATCAATGTCCATTAATTAATAACATCTCCCTCTATATGATAAAAATCCAGTATAATTATTTTTTCATGTAATAATGAATGATGTACAATATATTCGGAATGGATTTGATCCATTTATTCATGATTAAGGGATGATATGATCCGTAGAATAATGTAAGCATTTCTCTCATAAAGGTCTCACTTTTATATTGTTATCTCATATTGGTATTTGGATGTTCTTCCGGATTCATTTATCCATTCATATCCTTATTCAATTTAAAATATATTATTATACATTTTACGTTTGATTCTCTAATTGATCTAGGAATCATGTTCAGTAATTCATAACATTACCCTTAAAATTGGCTCTTTACTTTGTTCCCCAAATTTCTGAACATTGGCTTAAATAGAGGATAAAATTGTGATGGGTAATTTTAAATTATTAAACACATAATCATGAATCAAATTTGAAGGATTATTTTAAATTTAAATTTAATCACTTAAATTATTAAATTCATGGGATCAATTAAAGTTTTACATGATAGAATTTCTGTCATAGAATCTTTTGGAAATTTTTTTTCCATTAATAATGGTTAATGATGGACTTATTAATTTACCAAATAAAAACTCACAGGTGCTTCAAACTAGGTGTGAATAAAGTCCCATTATCATTCACCATATCCTAATTGAGACATGTGAAATGATTTTTTGTTAGGTTTTAACCCAATGTACATATATTCGAGAGCCATATCCACATTTTGTTTCCATAAAGGGATTTATTTTAATGGAAAACACAAAACCAATACATAAAGAAATTAAGGATAAATTATTATACATATTTTTACCCTAATGTATTTATTTTGTTTTTTTTTATTATAATCCCAAAATATATTTACTTTCCTTTGTTGTGAACTATGCAAATCATTATATTTGTTAAAAATAAATCCATGACCAATTATATATGATTATACATAATATTACCTAGATTATAGAAAAGAATATTGTCTTTTGATAATCAAGAAAATTAAAAAAGCATAAAAAATAGGTATCTATCCATTATGGAAAACACCACAAACATTCTCATAATATTCCATCATACATAATGAAATATCTGATAACATGGGGACATGAAAAAGTAAATGGAGATCCATAAATCTTAGTAATGGTATGAACATGAAATAACATGAATAATGTATTACATGTTTGTAAATAGGAAAACAAATTGTATAAAAGATGTGTGAGAATCCATGACATGAATATAGAGGACTGATATAACATGATAACATTGAAAATAGGTAACAATAAACAACATTTCATCAATATTATTTGTCAACGATAACCACAAAGAATCATAATATGGTGAAAATTTACATGATGGATTATTTTACTCCATTATACCATTCTTGATGACTCTTGAGAATAAAACATTATTTAATTCAATGTAGTGTTAAATAATTTCTTACACACCTTCCATATTCACAACATGTTATTTAATATGTGTGACACGTAAATCAATCAACATAGGATCATAATTCATCACATTTAATTCAAATGACATGGAATTTAGAACACATACATATAATTCTATTATAAATGAAGTATTTGTTCAAAATGATTAATACCCTTGATATAAAATCGGTATAAGAATTAAAGACCAAATTTTATCTCATAGAAAATCACTGTGAAATTTAGTATCATAAATGGGGAATATAAATGTTTATGGATTGTGTTAATGATATTGATAGGGGTCTCTCATAATTTAGATATAATATGGGATTTTTTGTTGATAAAATAGAATATATGTCAACATTATTAAATGGATAAAGATGGTAATAATAAAATGAATATTACTTAATAAATAGAAGAATAAGAGGATTATATTTCTTGAGAGTGTAGTTGAAAATGTTGATAGGAGCTTCATGAAATCTACGGGAAACCATTGGAGGTCTCTAGAAAGAGGTGCGAAGATTATCTACGTTCCTCAATTTTTTGAGTAGAGGGGAATGGGATCATGTGTTGTATTATATATGAAAATATAGGGGAGTAATTTACTAATTTTGAAACATTGTTTTTGGAATATATATAATAATTTAATAAAAACCGAAAACCATCCAATGGGTTTTCCAATGTATTCTCAAAATGGGAAGTGGATTTCATTATTTTTAAAGATAGAGGTATAAAATAAAAAAATATTATCATTGTTGTTTTGGATGTGAGTCATATTAATAATGAAATGGTTTTAAAACCATTAAATAATATAATGGATTTGAAGGAATCATAAAGGAATTAAAATATTACTGAAATTACATAAAAATAAAATTTTTATATAGGTGAAAACATCATATTATCCTGGAATCCATTTATAGTTTTTATTAAATAACATATGGTTAATTATGATGTAATAATACACATGAAATATTTATACAATATTTAATTATTAATAAAAATTATACTATCTAATTGTTTTATTAAAAAACACCAATTGATAATTACAACAATATGATTTTTAAAATAATTTTTATTTTATAAATATAATTTTCAAAATATATGATTTTTAACAGGTAAAATAAAATTTTTATTTTTCATGAAATGTATAGATATTTGAATTTAAAAGTTTTTGAACCCTTATAAAAATCACATTAGACTTCGTAAAATTTATATGATGAATTATATTAATTATGAATATTTTAATAATAATATTTTATTTAAATATTATTTAATTGTAAAATTAATTAATTGATAAAAATAATTGTCTTAATGAATTTGAATATTACCAAGAAATGAAAAAAATATCTCAATTGAAATCTTTAATAATATAAAAATATAAAAAATAAAACATTTACTATATAGAAAATATATTATACATATTCATACTATTATGTTATTGACATATGGTCAATGATTTAACTAGAAAACTACCTAAGGGGAATTTGCACACCAATGATATTTTCATGTGGTGGTTCGAAAAACAAGGATTGGGTTATGATATCAATGTTCTTGAACATCACCCATAAAAGTTATTTTTCATTCTATAGTTTGTAAATCATAGATCGTCCATGTTCACGGGAAAATTCCATTGATTATATATCCCACAGATACACCAACAAATGGGTATTATAGGGTATGATCATACTAGTTGAGGCCATCACGTCCATAACCATAATACAATGTAAGTTGTTAAATTAAATCATATGGGGGATTTAATTTCAAGATGTTAATGATGTTATAAGAATAAATTTATATTTTTCATGAATGATAAATATATATATATGTAATAGAACTATATTTTCGGTTAAATATCCTTAGAAGAAACATATTTTGGAAGAGGAAACATTGAATATAGAGGATGACATAACAATGTGTTATCCCCGTATATTTATATATATATATTAAAATTTTGATGATGCAATTTTTATTTGGGAGGAATTTTATAACTAATATTCTGAAATTAAAAATTTATGTTTCCCCATATTATTTTTATACAATATAAAAATTAATTATTTTATCATAATTATATAATAAATATATATAAAAATTTATTACATAATATTATATATATTAGAAGATAAATCAATTTCCATATATCATGTAATAATGTGTAGAAACACCGTAATCATGTACTCCATTGGATCATAATAACGAAATTCTAACAAGTATATATGATTCATTTATTTTATAAAAATAAAAAACAAAGACATTTAAAAGATATATGAACATAGAGAGTGTTTTGTAGAGGTTTAGATATTGTTTTATATATGATGATCAATTTTAATGTTGATTAGTATGATTATTTTCCATTTAGATAATTGGTAAATAATATTGTTAAAAATTATAAATTTTGATCAATATTACAATTGGGAATTATGATGATTAGTTGAATAACAACTCAGAATAGTATATATTTGTGATAACTATAAAAATTAATAATTAAATAAGGGAGGAAATATGTATTCTTTAATGAATCCAATTATAGTATCGTTGAGTTAGTTGTCACATTAACCTATTAGGTTAAGGATCCAAGATAGACGGTTCCAGAAAATATTTATTAAAAATTTGTATAATTGGAATCACAAGGGGGATTACATAAGAACGAATACATAACACCATGATAAATTGAATCATTAATACGTTAAGTTAAATATTGAATACCAATAGACCATCTTGTACTTGCTTCTATAATTTCTCTTTGGGATAATGCATTAGCAAACAGATTTTAATCCCTATAAGCCAGAGTGATATATATGTAAATATTCATAGAATGATGAAGTCACACATTCAATGATAGAAGAATTATCCATGGAAGATCCCTAGACTAATTCTACAAAAACATGAACAACAATAGTATTGTCATATTCCACCCAAATGTGTCTCTAATCATGATGGACAACATACTTGAAAGCCTTTCTCAACACCCACAAATCTGGTTCAATGGAAGAGTCATTTCAATGCACTGATAGAAGAAGGCATTAAAAAATCCTTCAAGTCTGGAGAAGAATCCACCATTACATAACGGTCGTAGTCCACTAGAAGACACTCTATAAATAGTAACATTCACCCATGAATAAATTAATGGGATCCATCAAGAAGATTTAAGAACAAGTTGCCTCTTGCCCCTAAAAATAACACTAATAGTTTCCATGATTATAAGATAAGAAACATCATTTTTCATGGTGCTTATCTAAATCATTGATGTTTCCATTAATCACCTGTAGTGAAAAGTAATGAGAGAACTTGTTCACTATACCCAACATCATTGACTGATATCATCCGATGTTCACGATTGTCCAACTTAAAATATACATCACAAAATCTCAAATATATTCCATGAATTTGAATGAGAAGTATCAAAAGATAAAAATTTGGTTGAAGGATTCCACATCATTCTAATATACATAACATGCCAAGGAAAGATACACCCCTACTTGTTGAAGTCTAATATTAATCTAAAACATTTCATTCCAAATTTTACAATTGTGTAGTCTCTATACTCAATAAATAAAGGGATTTTTGAGAGGATATATAAATTAAGGGTATATGTGCTACTATTAAATTGGATATTGTAATACTTACATTACGTGAACTTTCCTGAATAATTCATAGTCCTCATGAGCATGTCTGGTTTAATGAATAATTACCTCTTGATGTGGAGTTCAATTTTCTGATCCAATAACACCTTCTTCTCCCTATTATATTTCAATTAATCAATTGTGTTGTGTTTAATAGTATAAGGCGCATAAATATCATGATATATTGGCATGACTATCCATGGAGTGGTCTAATGATAAGATTGTATTGTTTTGAGACCATCCATTTTGAGAAATGAAAAATCTCTTTATAATAGTATTTAATGAAATTCCATACTATTGAAAGATTATACATTGAATCACCTTTCTGTAACATTTATAAGAACTTATTTGAAAGGAACTCCTATGAACTATCTCTTGTTGTAAGCATTTTACAGGTGAATTTTTAATGTAGAAAATCATTAACGATTTTGATATCATTAATTCCCAAACCCTCTATGTATGTTCGTTTAATACACTACTTTAAATAATTAATAATAATTTTACATTCAAGAATGGATCCAGTACAAAGGATGTATTTATGTTTGGAATAAATCTATAAAATAAAAGATCTAGATCACCTGTAGATGGAGAAAACATAATAAATCATAGAGGTGATCATAGACATTAACATCTAAAATAATCCATTCTTTTGAAATGTTTTCCCATTTCCTGGAATCTATAAAAAATGAGCATTGATTAAATATTTTGAATTCAAAGAATTATAAATGTACTACCAAGAAGGTATATTCAGTTTGAGATAGTTGATAGTATGGGACCCAGTTTTACACCATGTAGCATTTCAATATTACTCATTTTAGAGGTCAACATTCCATTTTAAAACACCACAAATGATTTATTCTAGATAATGTCTTGTCCATAAATATACTAATAATGAGAAAAAAAATAGAATAGAATAAATATTTATTCAATCATATTAAAAAAAGAAAGATGTTATCATCCCATAAAATGTGTGAGGAGGTAAAACGATCCCTCCCAACATTGATCAGTGTTTACGTTATTAGATTTTCATAATATAAAATAAATTTAAACATGAATGACCATGTTTTTTATTTTCCATTCTAATCAAGATACATACAAGACTCTCATGTTTCAGTTGAAATCATAATTTACTTTATTTTATTTTCTTTGAGTGCATCATTATTTCTTATAACATAACTATTCATATAACTCATTATACTGATCTTGGATTCATTGGGAACCGATAATAAGAAATGGGTGAGATTTAATTCTAATTAATGATATGTGTCTAGAAGAATTCATGAATAAATAAAACATAATGAATACAGAAATGTAATTAATTGAAATATATTCAAATTAATTAATATCATGGTTATAATATTGAAGGGATAAAAATTGACCAAATATTCCATATACAAAATCACTTGAGAATAAAATGTTTCGAATTATATTATCAATAATCACATTGAAATTGATGACTGATATCATAATGATTTAATTTATAACGTCTAAATCCATAACCATGTCTTCAACGACTCATTCCATGAAATCATACAGAAATAGTAAAGATTTTAACCAAAAACTAAAGTTAGTTTAACTTGAGTGAACTAACGATACATCAAAGAGCTATAGTTGACCCATCCCATCAAAAACATAGTCTAATGAATTCACCGTTATATTATTTAAAAAAATCAATACAAACATTTGTATTGAAAAACATGTAGAAGACAAGTTAATACTTTCATAAATCAATGAGCATAATCATAAACCATTCAGATCAATACAGAGAATGGTATCATAATAGTAAATACCAATTAGATAAACATATAAAATCTATATAAATAATAATTAATGAATGAATAAAAAATATACTAAATAGATCATATATAAAATAATGTGTTGATGTCAATTTTTAATGAAATCCCTTAAAATTTCATTTAAAAATCATGGGTAAAAATCTTTTAACATGGATAATATTCATAAAAAGAAAAAATAACATTATATTTTGATATTATCCCCTCCAAAATATTAATCAATCCTTAAAACTTTGTGTTTCCATGAATATAGTAAATTTTATTCATTACATACATGTTAAAATTATTCTTTACTACACATTTTCGGTAAAATCCAAATCGAATATGTTGGGAAAAAATCCATGAAAGATACGTTCATATTTTTCAGAAATAACATTGGTATAAATATATTTAAATAAATTTTTTTAAAATTATAGAAATGATTTATTTAATTTATTTGAAACATGGTTTTGGTATAAAAATGACTCTTGACATAGACAATAAATATGTTGTGATTAAATAAAAATATTTTTACGGGAAATTTAAGTTAAAAATAGTCAAAATGGAATGATTAATAAAAATGTTCTTGAAAATTATTAGGATAAGAAAATTTATGTTTTTCTCACATTTGATATCATAATATATCATGAGGGATAATTCAATCATAAATAATCTCTATAAATGATGAGATTATAAAATAATCCATAACCATGTGGGTTGCTTTTGAATATTAATCCGCCTGAAAGAAATAAATTCATGTAAAATATTTAATATTATTATGATAAATGGATTCATGATATAAAATATAAATATTTAATTCAATAGATCACTAAAATATCTAATTATTAAATATGGAATATGACTCACAGATGAAAAAGTGTGACCAGAAGCCCATACCTAAGGTCCAGTTTTCTTCATCCATGTAAAATTTCATGTATAACAAGCATAGGCACATTAAATAAAAATAAGGAAATATACTAAATTATATCATTACTTATATGATTTATTTTTCTTATATTATCTAATATTTTTTAAAAATTCATTTCTAAAATAACAGTTTTTTGATAATTATTTCAATTTTCATGTATGTTTTGATTTAAAATTTTCTAAAAATTTATATTCATCTTGGTTAAATAATATCCACAATTATTACCTTAATATAAATATCAAAAATAGTCAATATATATATATACTACTATATATAATTGATTTATAGAAAATGGATTAAACCATTAATTAAGACAATACACCATACATATGCTAGAGTTTTGTTACAATATTTGTCAACAATTGTAATGAATAGAATATAAATATTAAATCATCTTTAAATTTTTTTATATTAGTAATTTATATTATCTGAATGAATAATTATTATGGTTTATATAATTAAATAATTAATGTCATTTCACATTTTTATTTGGAGGCTTTTGTCCAAACATATGCATGAGCAACGTTATTATTTTCAAACTGATTGGAAGGTCAAAATATATTTATGATATTCAGTTTTTTGATATATTTTTAGGTGATAAAAATAACATAAATTCATTTATTTCAACATTAATACATTTCATGATATTCTTAATAGAAAAATAAATCTCATCACTGCGCAATTCAGTTTTCTATCGTACACAAGAGAGACATTTTCGTATCCCCAAAGGAATGATACTTTATGATGGTGTATATGATATCATACATATATATCTATATAAAATACATAAATATCATATAAATAGGTAAAATATACCATTATATCTAGTCATGAATGGTTTTTATGCAAAAAAATAAATCGTTCTATGAGGTCGTTGACCTCTGTAAGCACGATCGATGATTCTGTTTCCCATTTAATTAATGTGGATATATATCTGAGTTTTGTTATTAAAATACAAACATATCAGTATATATAAGTTAATATTTTACTATATCATCATTGTCTAAGTATGATTTTATGGATGTATAGAATTGAATAATATAAAAATACATTGTTATAAAATTTACACATTCTTTGGAAAACAACATATGTTTAATTAAAAGACTTCCCAGATTAGATTTACATCGTAAAAATGTGATATAGGATGTAGGGAGGGTATTAATTAAATATATATTATATTCAAAAAATTTTATTTTGTTTTTATAATGATAGATATTGGGTGTCTTTTTACAAGGTGGGAGATACAATAAATGATTTTTTTAATATAAAATGTGATACACTATTGTTTGTGATGTACAAATCCTTCAAAATTGGTAATTTTTAAACAATAGATGCTAAAAGGTATTAATATGGTAGTTTTAAAATTTCATGTCCTTATAATTTTTACTATCTATGTTTACCCCTAGTAAAACAATTTTTAGCCAAATTATAGTAATTAATTTTTAATGTTTTAACTATTTAGTGAGGTAAAAAAATTAGATAAATTGTTTTAAATTATGTATAATTTATATCAAAAATAGTTAATATATTTTTCTAAATCAATAAAAATAATTATTTGAACACAATTTGAAAATTAATCAGGTAGATGTTTTGAAAAAATGATTTTCCAATAAAAAACATTCAAAAGTTTAGAATGTTTTTTATCATGATATAATATAAAATTTATTTTAATGATATATATTAATAAATTCCTATTATAAAGGATGTTATAAATCTTTAAACCCAATTTAATACGTAACAAATAATATTTAATAATTTAATCCAAAATGTAGTTTTCAATACAAATATGAATTTTTCACTATTCATAAAAGAAATAATCTTTTAAAAATATTATATAAAATTCACCATAATATAATTTTAACAATTATTTCGAAAAACTAATATTATTATGTGATATATAATTTAAAAAATTGATATAAATTTATTTTAAATTTTTTATGTAATGTGTTTCTAGGAAACCTTTTACGAAAATGTTTTTTTTATAAAAAATCATCTTCCTTAAAA
Source organism: Viscum album (assembly GCA_963277665.1). Classification (NCBI taxonomy): domain Eukaryota; kingdom Viridiplantae; phylum Streptophyta; class Magnoliopsida; order Santalales; family Viscaceae; genus Viscum; species Viscum album. The sequence continues at coordinate 1,700,340,556 of OY728163.1, read as the reverse complement.
TGGTTCTTATTTTATTTAAGATAAAAAAATTATAATGGAATTTGTTTCATAAATCTATAAACAATAAAATTTTAATATATTATTTATTCATATTCATAATATCAAATATAATTTCTCGAATATAATGGTCGTGTTCAATAAAAATCTTTAATTACAATATCAAGTTTCATTTAAAGCAGGTGTTGAATGCATCAGAAGCTTTCAAATTGTCTTAATTTATATAAAATATATATTTATAATCAATTATATTGATATTAAATTATCATAAATTATTTCTATCGCATTTATTATATGACATGAAATATTATGTTCCTTTTTTAAAATTAATGTGTTTTATATTCTACTGCCTTAAATAAAATAGGTCCTCACAATTTAATCTTGATCTCAAAAATCAGGGTTTTAACATTTGAAAATACCATTATTAAATTCTCACACCATGATATCAGATAAAAACACATCCTTGATTACAGATAACATTAATTATGAATTTCATCTATAATAACACATATCAAGGATTCCAAATAAAACATAATAATTGGAAATTGAAGATTCGTACATAGAAGAAAACTGTTTATAATTATTGAGAGTGATACAAATCATTGATAATAGGATATATTAATTCAATATTTATATTTAAGGACCACAATACCATATAATTATATGTATTTATAAATAAAACTGGTTAATATGTAATAAAGGTACTATGGTGAAGTTATTTTTCAAGATCATATTATAAGAATGAGGAATTAAATTACCACTTATACTATAAACATTAGAAAAAATATATATTTGATATATTTCTATTTAGGATTAATAATCGTAGCCAATTTTTTTACACCAATTAAATTCCAATTCATCTATATATCTAATAAATAAATATCAAATAAGAATTTTATATTCAAATATATAACTTAGATGGGTAAGTGAGACTTAATAAAGAGAAATTTTACGACCCATGTAAACAAGGTTCACCAGTCTTTTTGGGAACCAATCTAATTATATCCCTAAATTTATTAATAATTCGTTTAGTGTAATGATCTGGATGGGTGAACTTTTGAAATGTTTCTCAAGGTGTGTGTGTGTGAGGAAGAAACACACTGCATAGGTTTGAGGTTTAGGGGACAAGATGATTGTGTTTTTATTTAAATGGTTGGAGAGTGCAACACCATTGGAAATGTGACACTATAAAAGGATAAATTATAAAACCAATGACAACAAGGTGAACCTTAAATTTCAAGTGCCTTCATCATTATAACTCCGCCGTTAAACATACAAGTCCTGGATTTATGATTTGGACGGTGACCTATTGGGAAGATTTCAGGGAGTGTGTGAATGAGGAACCAAATTCTAAATGAACATGATTTGGACCATGGAAACATTAAAAAATATGATAAGTGATGCCAATGAGTAATATTATTTTCTATTCTAGTAAGGAAACCAATGTATTGAAGTATACCCATGGGGGTTGATGACTACGTTCATGGCCCAAGGAAGGCTGATTCATGAAATTAATGATCTAAAACTTTATAATAATTGATAATTGGATCCACAACAGAGTTAAATGTTCTTTCTGATATCCCTATATATCTTCCAAAAATCAATTTTATGGAACAAATTAACAGAATATAACATAAGGTTATCCTAATACATTTATTTTATTTTTAATATTATCACTAATCCAATATATGTCCAACAAAATTCAACTTAATTAAATTTAGAACAAATGTCACAAAATAAACATTATATTCCTCATTGATTTTAATTTAGGTTATAAATTAACATTCAAAATATGTGAAGTCCTTAATATAAATAATATATTAATGAATACATGCATGAATCAAAAAATAATATACTATATTTTAGAAAAATTGTATAAATCTAAACATGTAGTAAACAATATAAAATACAACATAACACATAAAATAGCTAAGAATTTTCAATATTATAATTAATCACCCATAAAAAATATTTATAATGAATATATAAATAATGTTAACATATTAAGAGTTATATTACCTCAATATTTTGTTTTCCAAAGAATATGAAATTTCTACTACATAACTTTTCACTATACAGTTATTCTTTTTCCTTTAAATTGTTACAGAAATCCAATCCAGTTCAATCATTATTTATATTATAATTATTATAATGATAATTTCCTTGATAAAATACATTATCCAAAAAATTATTAAATCTAAATACTCAATTTCATTGTTCAACATATTCAATTGTAATTACTTGATCATGACCATGATCCCTTAGCTTAAATTAGAGCATGTTCTAATGATACCTGGTGCTTTAATTTTCATAGTTCCCAATATGGTAATTGTTAAATAATTTCACATTGGGATATTATTTTAATTCATTTAATTAATGATCATGATTTTTTCTCCCTACACTTATCGAAATGTCAAATTACCATCAAGCATGTACCCAATTATTTTCGTCGCACATTTTTCACAAGTGAGAAAACAATTCATTCCCTTTTTTTATTATCAATATTTTTCAATGCCATCCTCAAATTATGATTATTCCCTTTTAATTCATAATAAATGGATAATTTATTCTCTTTTTATATCACATGATTATATTTCCTTTTATTAAGATAATTTTTGTTACACTAGTACCCTTAAATGTATTGGCATTAACACATTAATAATATTGGATTCCATTATCATTGGATTGTGTATGTTTTCCATAACATTCCTTTCTAGGATTCTAAATTTGGATTATTATCAATAAATATTTCCAAAATTATATTTTATGACACGCGGGAATTGTATCATTATATCCACTCATTATTTAGAAGGAATATTATTTTCCCTAAAAAGTACTTTAAAATTCATCCAATACGTTTTTTCTATTTATTTATCTTCTTTAGTGATTTTGAATCAATAATCACTAATGTTATTTATATCCTAAAAGATGATAAATTATGATAAAATATTTCCCACATTATTTGAAGAAAAAAACATGAAATATCATCTCCATTTAAGTTATCCACTACTCAGACACAAATGTATTTTTAGTCCCATTAAATGATTGAGGTTTATGCTGATTTATGTTGTCTAACAATGTTACACCATGTGATGGATTAATGGGTTTCTCTATATGGGAATGTTTATTGATCACAACCAAATTTAGCATCTTATATATTATTATAATTTTTTTTTTCATATTTTACATCCATATATATTGTCCCCATCATCTCAAGACTAAAATCCCTATGTAGTGTATACAAATATATATGGACCCCCTTCATTCGTCTTCACACCATTTATAAATATCAAAAAAATGATCAATTCATAACATTATGAATTATTATGTATTATATCAAAAATATTTAGATGTATAACATTTATTAATATATTTATTCATTCATAATCTAATAGTCACAGAAATATTAATTTGGAGAATTTTTTAAAATATTTTAAGTTTTTTATATTAAATTATAATAGTTTGTGTTGAAAATGAGTACTGTCATATGTATATCCCCCAGGTCTGTCGAGCCAAGTGTATTGTATGACCCAATTTTATATATAATAAAACCATCATTTGATGTCCAACAGTCTATTTTTAGGGGTATTATCCCTAAGAGCATCTCTTCTAGAACCACGTCTTCATATATAGTCAATAAAGGCATGTATTTATAGGGGAAATAGAATAACTAATTTATGATATCTTTACGGTGTTCTTATACAATTATCTTATTATCAATCATAGGCTTATTTTCTCATTTCAATGTATTCTTAATTCGTGTTCCTAATTATTATATTAAAATTTTCATAATATGAACTGTAAATACTCAATATAATGTTCCCAAGAGGCATAGGTTACTTTCTTACATAGGCATAACATATAATGAATCTAATCCTGAATGAATTAATAGTTTAGTACAGTTTTTAAACCACATACATACTTTAATCTAATATTACAGTTGGAAAATTAAAATAAATCATATTATTTCATTTCTATTTTTCATTATTCCCAAAAGACTAACCATGAATATCAATCATTATACTCATCATGGTATCCTAGTGATGGAAAATAAGAAATTGATTATCTCAATTTTTTTGTAGAGTTATGATCATAAATTATACTTTGAATAAATAAATCAAATAAAAATAAGATGTTACATTACTAAAACACATTCCATTTAATCAATAACATGTTCCAAATATTGAAGGAATAAAATTCCATAAAAAAAGTACATATACATTATCAAATGTGCATGGAAATTTTCTATAGATATAACTATTAATCAAATAGTCATGTGTACATCAAAGAATAATCCAATAGTAACAGAATCCATATTATAAACATAATTAACATAAAATAAAGTCCTTTTGGAAAAATTATTATATAAATTCATAAGGCCTAATCAAAAAAACCATGCCACTTTGTCTCATTAGACTTACTAATTCATCGAGGGGTTGCAGAGGGATCCACCTATTACGAACTATATCTAATACATTCCTCATATAATAGTGGAAATATGTAATATGTAACATCCTATTAATATTTTTTAGGAATTCCAAAACCCCACTTTTTATCATTATTTGGTTGGGATTCATATGGGGTTGTTTTAGGTTAATATTTTATGAGTTTTGAAAATTATATCATACTGCATGGTTGTTATATGGATTTCCCAAACTTTTCACCCACATAGATAAAATAGCGAAACCCGAGGTAGTGTAATTTCTAATGGTTGGAAGTTGAATAGTCAATACATTTTACCTCTTAAGAGAAACTGCATGGTACATTAAAAACTAGTTCATAGTTAAGAAACCTGATTTTTTAAATCTGGAACCGTGGAATATTTATCCATGCATGGGATTTCATTAATTTGAAAATCCAACAAAAAAATAATGAAACCACAATTTTATGTGTTGGATAGATCTATCATGAACCCATGTGTTTTCATCATCCTTTGGAACACCAAAGGGAAGTAATTAGCCCAATGGATCCCCCTTGAAAGAGATTAAATGATTATGGAATGCCCTTAAGATCTTCTGTATATAATTTTGCTCATATCTATTTCTTTATAGTGTGCTCTCTCTTCTTTACCCAATGGTTCAGCGGATCCCTACGTTGTTTTGTGGATCCAATTCTGTCTGTTATTTTATAATAAAAATAGTTTGGATTCTAATTTATGTGGTTCTATTTTTATTTGTAAAATCATAATTAGTGTTGGAAATATAAGATCTCTTGATCCCAAGATATGATGTTCAATCATGATGCCTGATTGTTGGTATCTTAAAATTTATTTATTTATTTACAATTGTTTGAAATAAATTTATTTTCATGGTTTTTATTATGTTTCATAAAATTGTTCTTGATAAAAACCACAATTCTATTGAATTGAGGTTTAAAAAATGGGGTTTTTATTGAAATTTGAATACCACAAATACAATCGAATTGGGGAAGATTTATCAAAAGTGGTGAAACATAAATTTTTTTATTTAAATTGGGAAATGGTATTGATGAAAAAATTATTAAAACCCCTAATCCCATTGAATTGAAATTTTTTTATGCAATTGATATTTATTTTTTAAAATTACATTTTTTTCAATTGTGAATGTGAATTGTAAAATTGAACAATGAATTTAACTCAAATTAATATTTTATTAAAATATAATAAAAATTCATAGAATACATAGAGTTATATCATGGGGAAATGAATTTTTTAATAAAATACCAATTTTGGATTTTCAATGGAAAATAAATTTTTTAAATGGTGGGATATGATATAATTTTATTTTGTGGTGGATTAAATTATACTTCCCATCATTGAATCTAGTAGATAACATGATAGCCTAGGTTTTTAGTTTGTTTTTGGGAAAAAATTCTATGTTGATATTTACCTAGAAATGTATTAACTTTTTAAATCCATATGAAAACATTGTTCAACAATTCATTATTCCCCAATGGGACATAGATGAGTACTCTCTTTCTATTTCAAGGGACTTCCATATGAATTTTGGTTTATCACATTAGTGTGTGAAGATCACATGACTTGTAAATATTGCACTATTTAGAAGATAACAATTTAGCTCACTTATTTATAATGGATTAAAAAAGTTACACCACTGTTGAAAACTATTTTACATGCATTATCTATTTATATTAAAAATTTACTTAGAAGTGTTTCTTTAACAAAAATATAAAGCATCAATTATAGAAGTGTTACTATTATTTTGAATTTTGATTTAGGATTATATAGTTTACTTTATTCTTTTGAAATGAAAATAATGATATATAGAAATATAAACTTTAAAAAACAAAATTTTTAATTCGAAAAATTTAAAGCATTATATTTGGTCATTTTGATATAGTAATTTTGGTATGAAATACTTGGTTAGACACTACAGGGATTTTATCTCACACTCTACCAGTGCCTTCAAGATTTTGTAGATTATGTACTTCTATGGTTGAATATGGGTAAGGATCCTCTTAGGGGTGGTTCTCGATGTCTATATGTGGACTTGGAGAGTAACTCCCACTTGGACATGGGCTGTCTATCTACTTTTTTTCTTGTAATTTGTTGTTGTACATTGTGTGGCATACCTATTGGACTTCATGTAGACAACTCCAAAGAGTATTTTCTTTTTTATTCATGATAATTTATTTTCATTCTTCAACAGTGTATGTGGAAAACATTTACCTTTTTATCTTTTATGATTTCATGTGCTATTTTTTATCCCATGAAGATCAGAAATTCCCTTCGGCCCATGATTGAATTGGATAAATTAAATGGTTACCAGGATAACAAAAAAATTACATGAAAAAGAGGTATCAGTGGTTCTTATTTAACATATTTTCTACAAACTTGTATGTGGATGTCTATTATTATTGCGATTAAGGAGGTGATTATGATTATGTGCATAGTTAGATATCACCACAATGATACATTAGTCACATGATGTGGATATGAAATGATTTTATGAGTATTAGTACTATTCTTTTCCCTGCAATGTATTTGGATAGAGTGAAATCCAAATATTTTCTTCAATATGTTTGGGGTTTCCCTTGTTGATCTATTTGTGTGATAATATTATGTATTTTTTGTTTTCTATTGAGTTTTGTAGAATCATGCCTCTTAGAAGTCTTGAAAATACGATATATGGGGAATACACTACTAAGACTCTATGATAAAATCATCTTGTGGACCTTGATTTGGTCGATATAATTGTGTGTATTGTCCAAGCTTTGGAAATAGAAGCCCCACAAATTCCAGTTTGGTCTCTAGATGTGGAACCAAAAAGGGATGTTCTCTAGGATCATTCTAAAGAATTTATTCTCCAAAATAAAACTCTATATAAAGGATCAAATGGTCCTTAAGAGTCTTATGGATGTTTGAGTATGAAGGGGAGTTTTTTGGGGTTCGTAGAAAAACCTAGTGAAATCAGGTTTACATTTTATCCTTCATACTAGAAGGAATGACAATTAGATTTTGAGACACTATGGTGATAGTGATGATGAATAAGGGAATAGAGTGTAAGGACATGAAATATATTTTCATCGACAAGTTCTATACTGATTCGATGTTATAATACAGTTCTATTGAATTTTTCATACTTGGGTAGGCTAACATGATTGTGTTATATTATTAAAAACATTTTCCTAAGAACCTTCATTTCACAATTGTTATTGATTTGAATGATAAGATAAAGACTCCCATGATCAAGTTGGGACATTGACTGGACATTCCTAAAAATGTTTTCTTACTGATTATACTTTCTAATTATGATCTCAATGATATAATATCGATGGTTGAGATGGAACCAGCAGAAATTTCATGGTTATTGAAATCGTTATTCTCTCTAAGTGGAAGCATGGGTTCATTCAAAGGAAATCTGATTTATGATGATTATTCTTGATTTTATTGATATTAGGGTTATTCTAGATATCCTATGGTTCCAAGAGGAGTTCCTTTTATTTTATAGTAGTATTAGAATCTACGGAATTAAAATATGGTATCACTTAGGCACCCATAGTTTGTCATTCTTATGGATGAATAGGACATAGAAAAAATTTATTCAATGTTTACTACACTCCATACAGTGTAATGTGATCATAAACACTCCCTAAAAACATGGGGAAATCCTTTTTTTTTACATCTAATAAACTTCCATCATTTGAAATTCCGAATGAATATTTTTTACGATGTGGATGAATGTCAAAAGGAAGAAGATATGGGTCTAAAAACCGTGAGAGGTATGATCACTATTGTTTCTTCATTAATGAATTCATTATTTTATAATGGATCATATATTTAATTTATTTAAACTCATATTATTCATATGATAAATCCTTATAAGTGTAATTTATCATAAGTTATGGATATTATTGCACCCCTTCTACAATGAGATCACTGGATCTTTGTAGTCCATTCTGCGTTATATCTCTATCTGATGTCAATATTTCATGGAGTTTTCCGGTTCTCAACATGTAACCACATGTATTAATATACATAATGAATTGTATCATTACCAATAAATCCATGATTAATAGTTATATTCGATTTGACTCCTTTACTAAATGTTATGGTTTATAATATGTCTTTTTAGGATAATGGGACCCACGACCAAGTAGGGAAAGACCATCTTATCTAGATTGGGGTTGATGAAGCTCATGTTTTTAAAATATTTTATACAATAATTAAATTTTTATAAACCCACCCCAAGGTTATATAATGAGTAATTGTTTCTTATTTATGTTTTTGTGTTAATTTGAGAATAAATGTGAAAATGTTATAATTCTTCAATTGTAATAGATTTTTATGACAGGGTTAATTTGTTCATTTATCATAAAATATGATTCAAAATCTAGTGATATGATTTGTTTTAAATCCCTATTTTATTTCTTTATTATTTCTTGCTGGCCCAAGGGATGATTTGAGCATCAAGGGGCCTTAACAAAATCAAGGATGTGGAAATTTTTTTAGTTCGATAGCATGGACCCAACCTCAGTAATCATAGATCAATTCAATATACACCCATCCACATTAAGTGATTAAACATGTAGATGAAAGTGTACTCCATGAAGCATTCAAAAATAAAATTTCAGGGAGTTTGGAACCCATTATGCTGGCCATTTAATGAAAACTATTTAAGTATGATTCTAGGATACTTCATCCACAAAACCTCGTTGATAATAAAAAATTCATAACTCCTTCTAGGAGAATAAACTTATTATGAAATTTGAAGGGTGAAGGGAAAATATTTTTATATCATCATTTATGAAAGTTGAATTCATGAATAATCCATTCATTGGGTCAATAACATGGTCACTGTCATATAACAAAAATCTATCGTAGAACAACAATATATCCTATAAAAAAAGGATATATTCTCTCTCACTCTACTCATTTCATGCCTTCCCAACACCATTTTGGTGATTCCTAAACAAAAGGAAGTTCAGTTATAGATTAAATTCTATACAAGAGGAGTTAGACTGATAATCAGGGCATGATGGTATGAACTCCAAGTGGTGGTTTCCAATGATGATTCATGGATTTGTCCCATTGTAATTTATGGTTTATAAGGTAAACTAATTTGTTTTATATTATCATTTGATTTTTTTCAGGATGATGGATGTCTATTTCCATATTTATAACACACTGAGATTTTATGAAAAATATTCTTCTTAATTTCATTAATGTCTTGTGTTGTATGCTACACCAAAAGGAGCTTGCAAAACACGCATCCCAGACTTGTCTTGCATTACACACAAGTGCGACCTTCCACGATATAAATTTTATCGAACTTTTCACCGTCTTTAACCCACATCTTAGGAGAATTTGAAAATTTACATAAAACATAATTTTACCACTTTTGTGAGTGGAATTTCAAAAATCTGAGAGACACGGTTGATGTCAATAAGTAAAATGTGGTTCAATGAGATAAGAATAATTTTTGGTGGATAGTAACTTTTTACTTTTATTTACCACGGTTAAAAGTAAATAGGGTAATTAATGATAAAAATGATATTATTATTACACTAAAACATGTCCTAATTCAATTGGATAAGTGTAATTCGACCAAAAACATCCTTAGGAATAAAATATGACCATTTAGGCCCATTTGGATTAGATTAGGACATTTATTATTAATTTATTTAAAGAAGGGTTAAAATAGTTAAAATTAATGTTTAATAAGTAAATAATTTTTAATATAGGGATATAAATAAGATAAATTCGACTATGAATATTCATTTGAAAGCTAAAACTATTTCCTACATAATGGTATTTTATTTTTATTTTTTAGACATTATATTATATAGCTTATTTAGGACACAAACATGATGCAGTAATTATCTTATTAATAAAATATTGACATAATTGATGTTATACATACACAAATAAATGTAATTTGAGGTTTTTTATGAATTCCAATAATTTCTTTGGTTAATATGACATGTTAGTATGGATTTAATAAACTCTTTTATAACTAATCATACTGTTATGAATTTCACAAAAATCAATTACTAAATAGCGTCAAAATTGACATAAAATAGTTTTTAAAACAAATATTATATTATTAATTGTTATTTTATTCCTAAAAATATATGGATCAGAGAAATGAAATATATAAGGTTATATATATTAATAATAAACAACTTTGGATTCGTTTGTCTTGTTATAGTAAGATTATTAACCATATAGTGTAAGAAAACAAGAAGACACTATAAAAGAAAACTTATTTAACTTAAAGTTAAATCTAAATGATAAAGATAAAATAGAAACCTAAACTTGTACAAATTATATTGGATGAGAGTATTTAGACTCATCACCACATTATAATCAAAATTAATCAATTTAGAGATATTAAAAACCGAATATGACGTTATAATAAAATAATATTTTTAGTTTTTCCAAAGGTGTATCTCTCCTCCCTTATAAAAGGGCCCCTCCTTCCTCTCTTCCTCACACCAATTTGAGCCTTCAAGCTCGGAAAACCCTACCAAAATAAATTTTCCACTTCCCTAGAAACATCCTAGAGGTCCTGGTCTTCTTCAAAGCCCAATGGTATTGCCGAAAAAGGAGGTCTCAAAGAGGCGCTTCAAAGAAGAGGTAATGTCCGTTTCCGATTCTGTCAATTTTATTTCTTGATACACTTCTTCTTATTTGGTAGTTTAATTATGAAGTAATAAAATAAGTATCACTATTATACTGATATGTTATTATAAAAATTAAACAACCATATTTCACCACTTATCCATCCTACTGTAAATGAAATCACCACGCGTGCGTACGTACAAAATATCGTCTCCATGCCGTGGTGTAATCTATTTTCTGCCACCACCTTACATGGATGGTTATAATGGTGTAAATAAATAACTATATATGGTTATTGTAAAGTGATATTTATTCTGTAATATTATACATTCACTTCAATACAATTCCAAGATCATGGGAATGATATCATCGATCGTGCATACGTACAGACCACCATCTCCCCGAATGTGATGATATTCATTTTCCATGATTAACCATTCAAGAATGATTATAAATTATATATAATGAATAATAATGAAATATATTACATAATTAAGCTATTTTATTTATGTATATATATATATATATTTCATCTACTTAATTCCATTCAATTCAATAAGGAAACGAAAACAGCGTTCATGCGTATGTACGGACTACCATCTCCATGAACGGTGTATTTCTTTCCATTTATCGATCTATTATATATATATATATTCTGAATATATATTATATATAAATCATGTTTTACATTCTGGATACAAGTAATTATGATCTAAGTAATCATATGAATAATTACAAGTTAAAACAGGGACGACAAATGAAACGGTTTTACCCAAAATGCTACTTTAACATGAATTTACAAAGAAACGGGTAATATAAAGTCATAAGTGAACCATATATGATATAATAAAAATGAATTTGATTCTGTAATAAGTCAATGACATTATTTAAATCATTATACAAGAGGTTTGGATACGTACGAAGAATATCAGACCTAAGGTAAGGGCTAATTTTGTAAATCTCAATTTTATTCGAGATAACTTATTTGTAAGTATTTACTGGGGTCATTGAAATGGTCCATGTACATGTTTTATAAAAGTATTTTCATATATGTTTAAATTATTTTTATCCATTTTGACTTTTACCCCATGGTATGGAAGGAATCTTTCTATTATTTACCCTACAAGGTACTTTTTGACTTTTTAAACAAAAGTACGAGAAGAATGTTTTTTTAGCGTATACGACATGAAAAGATATTTACGGTTTTATAAAGCCTTATTTTCATGAAGCCTACTCCAAAATATTTCATGACTATTTTTAACAAAATGTCTTTCTTTTAAAATTTCATTACATTTTTTGAAAAGAAATTGATTTTGAAGAAGAATGGATATTTTCCTCATGAATTCATTTCAAGTGTTTTATCAAAACAATTTTTCCATCTATGATGACATTATTTCTCATGTGTATGTTTCATGTATATTGTATCTATGATTTACATGGTTTCAATTTTCTTATTATGAAATGATATCCATTTCTATTATATGGATTATGTGATGATGTGATTATGTTTATGAAACCTGTTTTATTCGTAGGGTTATTATGAATGATGTATGTTTATTTTGTGGGACAAATAAGAATGCTTTAATAATGAGATGGGTGGGACCTATATCTCCCTCAAATTCATTGGGTAATGATTTATATCTCATGGTATAGACATGGATGGAACGGTAAGTTAATCTGTTTCAGTGTTATAGGACTGAAACGAGGAGTGAACTCGATTCAGAAAGGGACTTTGTCCACTAAGATGGTCTTGGTAGCAATACCTTGGCTACTATGGAAATCATAACATGTGCTTAATGGTTTCCACAATTACATGTTTTATTCCCATTCTATTTTATCATGATCGATGTTCCTTTATGATATATTCCTTTCGTACTTCCAACATTCATGTCTTTGCTCAAGATTTTGATGTTTAGATTGTATGTTCATGTTTTTGCATTCAAATGTTTATGGATTGTTTTATGTTATCTATGTTTACCCTTACTGGGCATTTGAGCTCACCCCTTTTATGTTTTCTTTTCCCCAGGATATAAAGAAAGGCTTTATGTAAGAAAAAAATGGGAAGATCTTTATGGGAGAGGTTGAAGATCTTTCACGATGATTAGAAGATTATATTCTGAGATTCCAAAGACACTAAACTATTACGGTCCTTGTGTGTATGTTTTTTTTATGTACTATGTTTTCTCAAAAGTAATGCAATGTCCATGTACATCAGGCTTTGGGTCTCTACAGTTGGTATCAGAGGAAAGCTTTAGTCAACCTTTGGAAACTAGGATGCGAAAAAGTTACTGATATCCCTAGTGTTATTTCTAAGGTATGTTTAGGGATGTCCCTAAGGATAAGTATACATATAGGATGTAGTCCTAGAACTAAAGTAATAATCTTGAAATTTAACCTAAGATGTTAGATATTGAAGTTACTCTCCCTTTATTATGATTTTTTCTTCTCACACTATTCTTTTTGGGTGTTAGAAAATGGCTAGAAACAAGATGATTCACGATAATAGAGGATACAAAGGACAATGGAATGATATTCTTCATGAGAAACCAAATGAAATGGGATTTGGAAGTCCAAACATCATTATTATGCCGAATCAGCAATCTCATAATATGATCAATAAACTCAAATTTGGTAATTTTCCTAACTCGGCTAATAAGAGAAATATTGAGTTTCATGATGATCATAGAGGAAAGAAAGTTAAATTTCCTCTATATAAATCATGTCAGAAGAGGCATCAAGGAGAATGTTTCAAAGGAACTAGAAGATGCATTGGGTGTGGAAAAGATGGACACAAAGCCAGTAAGTGAAAAGGAAAAGGTTCAGTTAACACCATGGATGAGGATAATGGTATTGCTACGACATCAACAATAGTTAAATGTATTAAATGTGGAATGTACGGGCATTATGCAAACCAATTCCCTAAGGGAATGTCTGATGAAGAGAATCAGTATGGCCGTATGGGTAGTATTTATGTTGATGATGATGAATAGACTACAAATGATATGTGAGATAAAAGAATTGTTGAAGCTCGGTCAATGGTTTAAGAATGTAGTGGAATGATTACATGTTTATCAAGTGTAATGTTTTATACGTAATCTCATGGTACTATGGAATAAAGAGACATCTAAGGATTGTTAAACTGTTGTCATTCCTTATATTTTGAAAGTGTATGATGAATGGTACTAGTAACAATGAAAGTTTCTTCAGATATTTTTGGAAAGTAGATGAAATGCGCATAATGAAGGGATAAGGATAAAATTAATTGTTAGATAGTATTCATGAGCTCATGAATGATATTAGGAGAAAATTATATCGTGGTTTGAGTATATAGAATTTTTGGATTTTGGTATGTGGAAAGAGTTAACTTTTGATAGCATTCATGTTATCACTAAGGTTTAATGGGCATTCATTTTTCAAGAGAATACATGATTAAGGTATTCACATGATTGGAATGTGACCAACAATATATATGGGGATAAATGATGGTATTCACATGCTTAGTTGATGTCATCTCAAGTAATCATTTTCTTTATACTATGAGCTTGGACCGAAGTATTTTAGACAAGACTAAATATTGGACTGCATAATGTTGGACATAATTTAGTATAGTTTAAGGATTGAACTTTTTTCGACATTATTGATGGGATGTTATAGTAATTTAGTTTTAGAAAAAGGACAACCTGCAGGACGGGTGACAACCCATCACGTCGGACAGGGCTGTGGGAATCAAACCCACAACCGAAGTACGACTGGCCTTTATCGCATACCACTGGCCTACAAAAATTCCCTTGTTAGTATAAACTAGCTTTATTTTATTAAGCGCTATGATATATGAAGTATAAGTTCACTATTGGAATCGTATACGATTAACCACATTATAGATTGACTTATGTATATTTGATAACGTTTTCTAACCTTTTGTTTGAAACAGATGGAATGACCCATCATTCTATCACATGATCTGTTAACACATCATGAATAACAAATTCAATCTCATTTCTTTAAGATATTAAGTGGAAATTGTTCAAAGCACGAACAAAAGTGAGATTTTACCAAAATCAAGAAAGTATTTCTTTTAATTCAAAATTTTCAACTTTAGGGAAATGATATTGAAAACCAAAAATGTTGTCCTAGTGCTCTTATATCCGATGAATCATATTGTACCATAGATCATCACAAATTTATGGCTCTGTGATTGTTGGATTTTTCATAGCGATGTTCTCTTCCACTCTCCATCAGAACATGATGGTTAGACTTTTCTTCCATATCCATATTTTCGCCTATGTTCTACTACGTAGAAACCCAGTGATGAGTTAATTTGGGTAACCATTACGTTTCATAAAATAGTTTTTTAAGACAAGTTTTGGTATTCCTTTTTACGACGTGGGTTTCTATTAATGAAACTTTCGAGTAGTAAACCATTTATAATCTCGACGATTTTCGAGGGCGAAATTCATTTTAAGGGGGGTAGAATGTAACACCCCGAGATTTTATGAAAAATATTATTTTTAATTTCATTAATGTCTTGTGTTGTACGCTACACCAAATGGAGCTTTCATAACACACATCCCTGACTTGGCTTGAATTAGATGCATGTGAGACCTTCCACGATAGCGTGTGTTGTACGCAATACCGGGTTTCGCTAAACAACGATATGTTATATAAACTAGCCGTTATGAATAGTAATACCCACTTTTTGAAATTTTATAAATTTTATCTTTCAAAATGGACTTCATTTTTGTATTCAGAATATTGAAATTATCCTAGGGTGAAATTTTGGTATTTTTTTTGAAATCTTTCAATTTTTGATGAATAGTGAAAACACTAGGTTACTATTTAAAAACCGACTTTTTATTTAAATAATTTTTTATTTTATTTAAATATATTTTAGGTCGAAATTTATTCATAATACTTATATAAGTTCAATGCAATTCATTGGAGTCATTTTATATTAATTTTAGATATATAAATAGTTTATTGAACTTTTCACAATCTTTTATCCACCTCCTATGAGAATTTGCAAATTTACATAAAACATAATTTTACCGCTTCTGTGAGTGGAATTAAAAAAATCCTAGAGACACGGTTGATGTGAGTAAGTAAAATGTGGTTCAATGTGATGAAAATAATTTTTATTAAATAGTAACTTTTTACTTTAATTTACCACGGTTAAAAGTAAATAGGGTAATTAAGGGTAAAAATGATATTATTATTACCCTAAAACATGTCCTAATTATATTGGATAAGTGTATTTCGACCAAAAACAACCTTAGGAATAAAATATGATCATTTAGACCCACATGGATTAGATTATGACATTTATTATTAATTTATTTAAAGAAGGGTTAAAATAGTTAAAATCAATGTTTAATAAGTAAAAAAAATAAATATAGGATTATAAATAAGATAAATTCGACTATAAATATTTAGTATAAATCTCAAAAGATTCCCTAAATAATAGTATTTTATTTGTAATTTTTATACATTAAATAATGTAATTTATTTATGACACTAACATGATGCAGTAATTATCATATTAATGAAATATTGACATAATTGATGTTATAAATACCCAAATAAATGTAATATAAGGCTTTTTATGAATTAAACTAACTTTATAGGTTAATAGGACATGTTATTACGGATTTAATTAACCTTTTTTCATCTAATAATTCTGTTATAATTTTCACAATAATCAATTACTAAATAGTGTCAAAATTGACATAAAATTGTTTTTAAAACAAATATTATATTATTAATTGTTATTTTATTCCTAAAAATCTATGGTTCGGCCAAATGACTTAGATAAGGTTATAAATATTAATAATAAACAACTTGGGGTTCTTTTGTCATGTTATAGTAAGTTTATTAACCTTATAGTGTAAGAAAACAAAAAGACACAGTAAAAGAAAAATTATTTAACTTAAAGTTAAATCTAAATGATAAGGTTATAATAGAGATATAAACTTGTCAAAATTCTATTTTATGAGATTATTTCGACCCATACCCACCTTAGCTTCTAAATAAATCAATTTGGAGCTATTAAGAACCGAATATGACTTTATAATAAAATAATATTTTTAGTTTTTTCAAAGGTGCACATCTCCTCCCTTATAAAAGGGAACCTCCTCCCTATCTTCCTAACACCACTTTGAGCCTTAAATCTCGTCCAAAACCTGACAAATTATCTTCTCCACTTCCCTAGAAACATCCTAGAGGTCCTAGTCTTCTTAAAATACCAATTTTAGTGCCCAAAAAGGAGGTATCGAAGAGGCGCTTCAAAGAAGAGGTAATGTCCATTACCGATTCTTTCAACTTTATTTCTTCTTACAGTTATTCTTCTTTAGTAGTTTCATTATGAAGTAATAACATCAGTATCACTCATATACGGATATGTTATTATATGTATGAAACAACCCTATTTCACCATCTATCCATCCTATAGAAAACGAAATCACCGTGCGTGCGTACATACGGAATACCGTCTCCACGCCGTGGTGTAATCTATTTTCCACCACCACCTTACATGGATGGGTATAATGGTGTAAATAAATAAATATATATGGTTATTGTAAAGTGATATTGATTCTGTAATATTATACATACGCTTCAATACAATTCCATGATCATGGGAACGATATCATCGCTCGTGCGTACGTACGGATTACCGTCTCCACGAATGTGATGGGATTCATTTTCCATGATTAACCATTCAAGGATGATTATAATGTATATATAATGAATAATAATGAAATATATTGCATAATTATGCTACTGGATTTATGTATACATATATATATATATATATCATCTACATAATTCAATTCAATTCAATAAGGAAACAAAAACAGCGTTCATGCGTACGTATGGACTACCGTCTCCATGAACGGTGTATTTATTTCCATTTATCCATCTATTATATATATGTATATTGTAAATATATATTATATATAAATCATTTCATACATTCTGGATATTAGTAATCATGATCTAAGTAATCATATGAATAATTACAAGTTAAAACCCGAATGATAAATGAAATGATTTTACCCAAAATGCTACTTTAACATGAATTTATAGACGAACGAGTAATATAATGTCATAAGTGAACCATATATGATATAATAACAATTAATATGATTCTGTCATAAGTCAATTACATTATTTAAATCATTATTCAGGAGTTTTGGATATGTATGAAACATATCAGACCTAAGGTAAGGGATAATTTTACAAATCTAATTTTTATCTGATATTGCTTATTTTTATGTATTTACTGGGGTCATTGCAATCGTCCATGTCAATGTTTTATAAAAGTGTTTTCATGTATGTTTAATTTCTGTTTTACCCATTTTAACTTTTACCCCATTTTATGGAAATAATCTTTCTTATATTTACCCTACAAGGTACTTTTTGACTTTTTCGACAAAAGTACGAGAAGAATGTTTTTTAACATATACAACATGAAAGGATTTTTACAGTTTTATAAAGCCTTATTTTCATGAAGCCTCCTCCAAAATATTTCATGACTATTTTAAACAAAATCTATTTCTTTTAAAATTTAATGACATTTTGTGAAAAGAAATTTATTTTGAATAAGAAAGGGTATTTTCCTCAAGAGATCATTTCAAGTGTTTTATAAAAACCATCTTTCCATCTAAGATGACATTATTTCTCATGTGTATGTTTCAATTATAATGTCTCTATGATTTACATGGTTTCACTTTTCTTATTATGAAATGATATCTATTTCATCTATATGGATTATGTGATGATGGTATTATATTTATGAAACCCATTTTATTCGTTGGGTTATTATGAATGATGTATGTTTATTTTGTGGAAGAAGTAAGAATGATTTCATTATGAAATGGGTTGGACCTATATCTCTCACCAATTAATTGGGTAAAGATTTATATCTCATGGGATAGACACGGCTGGAACAGTACGTTAATCGAGTTCAGTGTTACAGGACTGAAATGAGGAGTGAACTTGATTCAGAAAGGGACTTTGTCCACTAAGATGGTCTTGGCAGCAATGCCTTGGCTAATATGGAAATCATAACATGTGCTTAATGGTTGCCACAATTAACTGTTTTATTCCCATGCAATTTTATCATGATTGATATTCCTTTATGTTATAAGACTTTCTTACTTCCAAGATTCATGTCTTCACTTAAGATTTTGATGTTTAGATTTTATGTTCAAGTTTTTGCATTCAAATGTTTATGGATTGTTTTATGTTCTCTATGTTTACCCTTACTGGGCATTTGAGCACACTCCTTTTAGGTTTTTTCCCCAGTATATAAAGAAAGGTTTTAGGTAAGAAAAAAAGGGGATGATATTTATCGGAGATGTTGAAGATCATTCACCACGATTAGATTATTATATTCCGAGTTTCCAAAGACACTATACTATTACGATCCTTGTGTGACTGTTTTTGTTATATACTAAGTATTCCTCAAAATTAATGTAATGTCTATGTACTTTAGGCTTTGGGTCTCTACAATATTGTTTTAAAATTATATAATTTTTTCTATATATTTTATCATATTTTTAATGTAAAATGGTTGTTTTATTGTTTAAGCTTCATTGGTCAAAATATACCCAATGAGCATAACATGTTCAAGTAGATTTCATTGCTCAGAGGTGTTTGGGTAATCCGATCACATTCATAAATGTATAAAAACTTTTTATTGTGGAATCAATATGGAATATGGTCAAAATAGTTTTATACGTCAATTTATTGAGGTATACATATTAAAATGTAAGTAAAATACTTTTGTAAATAATGATAAAGGGAGAGTCTAAAGATCAATAATTCACCATCGTTTCCTTTTTATGTTTATTTTCTCAGTTTGGATTGATTTTGATTTATAATATCTAATGTAGTATTATTATTAAATTAAGAATTTCATAGTTTAGTTTATTTCAATACACAAACATATGTATTACATAATCATGTTTTATATTAGTTAAATTAATAAGTGACATTAGAAAATATAGTTCATGTATATATCCTCATATTGAACTACCATAGGTTTTTCCACTATGGTTAATTTTTAGGAAAAATAATAATTTAATTGAATAGGAAATCATTCCTAAAACCCATAATCTAAATTGGGAACTATTGTAGAGGATTCCATGTTCTTTATTAATCTATTATTCGTAAAAAATCATATATTTTTAAAATATTTTCATTACAATTCGTAATTGTTTATGTTATGTTTAGTTATTTAAGGGATTTCTTATATGAATGGCATTGTCCTTATTTTTTTACTAGGTGAACATTTTTGAATAAAATGATTGAGGAACAACAAATCCAACTGGACAAAATTTCCTCTTCCATTCAATAATCAAGTGTCCAATGATCGAAAGCTAAGCTAGAAATGGTACTAGGATTAGTGGTGGATGAAATATCATCAATCATTTTTTATATTAAAGAACCTAAGGAGGATGAGAAGGATTATCTAAAATAATTAATCACATCATTCCATACAATACCATTTCTTTAGTAGGTCCCTTATGTAAACATGATACCTTCCATGCTTGAATAAAATGAGTTTGAAGATAAATTTTTTGAGGGAGATTTAATATATGAACTATTAATTTATTGAAATGTTATAATATTATAATTGAAAAATGATATCTGTTGTTCAACTATTCTATATTCATCAGCATGGATTAAATCCATAAATGAAGTATAATAAGATGTTCCATGTGTTGAGGAGTGAATGGAGGATCATGTGGAGCTGCACCGTAGTGAAAATGAGGATGATGGAAGAAAAGATGAAATCAATAAATAATTAATTTAAGATCCTAATCTAGAAGAGAATCCACATCCTATTCAACTACCATTTCCACCAGTGGACTTCACTCCTCCAATGGGAAAAAACAAAGAGCACCCCTGCATTCTTTTTCCTCCTCCTATGTACCTAAAAATTTGTTTACATATTATTCGAGGGTTGGAAGTATTTTTTCATTGATTTGGTGTACTAACTCCTAGAATATAATGATAGATGTTATGAAAAAATTTCTTTTTAAGGAATAAATCACATCCACCATCGAATAGAGGTTGACCAACTATAATTGACTAACTAGGGGTAGAAAAAACCTTGCACATACTCAGGGGGTCAAAACAATCATTATCCTTTTTAACTCCCTGGTATTTTATTTTTATTTATATTTATATTGTTCTGTTATTTATTTCTTTTAGGTTTGATGTGGTAGTATCTTGGATCCTAGCACAAAGATCCCTCTCAAAAATAAACTCAGGTTGTCTCTTTTCTTCACTTTAGTTTTTCTACATTTCATATATTTTGTTGTGATAAATAGAATGGTAGTGAAATATAATTTGGGGGGGGGGGGTGGGGTTCGACCAACTTATTATCTTTGTGATTTTTCATGTTCATTTTTTATTTTTAGTTACCTTGAAATTAATGTAATATTATTATCACATCTCACACAAATATTTATTTTGAGAGAATTTAATTTTTTTAATGAATGGATTTTAAATTATTGTTGATGTGAAATTTTTTCCCTTGATTTGAATTTTATATTATTTATATTATTTTGAACAATTCATGAAATCCATGCTCAAGAAAACACTGAATTTAAATAATTTTCCTATCCTTTGATGTAATATAAACACATTTTTCATATTCTTTCTAATACCAACCCTTTCTTGAGTGATAATATCAGTTATGTTTTCTAAATTTTTATTATTTTGTGGATTTTTGTTAGGCTATATCATAATTGGTAATGAGTACATTGCTTAATTGTGGGGGATTAAAGAATCACATATTTTACCTTATTCGATACTACAATTAAATATTTATGTACCCACCATAGTGTAATTTAAGGGGAAATTTTTACATATTTACGTTTTTCATTTAAATTAATCCTTAACGCACAAATAGAATAATACTACAATTTTTTAAAGAAATATCACAGTGTATTTTTTTCATTTATCAGAAAAAATATATTCATATATTATGATTATATTTTTTTGAAATACTTTTTATATTTCTTTATTCTATATATTATGTATTAGGGGATGATTTGAGAATATATATGCCTTAAAAATCAATGAAGTTGATGATTTTTCTATGAAGACAGCATCAACCCCACCTCTATAATAGAAGTAAAATTTGGTCTACATACCTCAAAAATCTGGCTATTAAACTTGTTGATTAAGTAAGACTCTATATATAATTCTCAAATTTAATTTCATGGAGGATGTATTATGTATGGTGGACATTGAATGAATCAAAATGAAGTAAGCATCCTAGAATCTTCATCCAGAAAAATTCATAGATAATAAAAAATTCAAAACAACATCAACGAGCATCAAAGGAGGCTGAAATATAGAAGGTGAATAGAAAATATATTTTTAACAACATTTATGAATGATAAAATGCATGAATAATCCATTAATTGGGTCAATAATGTTGTCACAATCATTGAACATAAATCAGTCTTATATAAATAGGGGAGATCCTCCATCTATACTCATTTCATTCCGACCGAAAACAATTCTATGGATACCTTGAATAGAGGGATCTAAGTTAGGGATTCCATTCAAGATAAGTGTAATTCCACCTATAATCAAGCCATTATGGGCATAACTCCATTTCTTGGTGGCCGAAAATGATCCAAGGATTTGTCCCTTTTGAGTTTGAGGTTTTTAATGTAAAATAATTTCGTTATATTAATTTGTGATTTGTTTTCTTGATGAAGGTTGTCTCTTTCAATATTGTTTTTAGTGTATACTTTTATTATATATATTTTATCATATTATAATTTTAAAATTGTTTTCTTGTTGTTTAAACTTCATTATATGAAGTCTCCACAATGAGCAGAACACATTCAACTTGTTTTGATTGGTCGAAGGTCTTTGGGCTATCAGATCACATTCATAAGTGGATAATAACCTATGATTGAGGTATAAATATAATTTTTGGTCAATGTAGGTGTATAAATATACGTATTGTGTTTTAAACTAGATAATTTAACTAAAATACATTCATAAACAATGATTAAGTTCCAGTCAAATGATCAATGACTATCCAACAATGCCTTCGTATTTTTTTTCTTAGTTCGGTTTGCATTGGATTTCTAAACTCTAGTGTAGATTTTTTATTTAATTCTAAATTTGGTAGATTTTTTCATTTCAATACAACCCATATATATTATATAATTTGGATTTATGTTATTAAAATTTAAAAGTGGCCATAGAAAATATAGTGTCTTTAAGTGGACTCTTTTTTATCAACCCTAGTTTGTGAATCTATGGTACAGTTTTAGGATATATAAGAAATTAATTCAATAGGAGAACATGAATAAAACCTCTAGTATCAATTTGGAGTCATTTATATGGATGAAAAGTTCTTTCAGACTTGATTTTTCATAAAAAAACATGAATTTTGTTAAAAATAATTTCATTGCATATATTTTCATTTGGTTAAGATGGATTATTTTAGTGATTTGTCATATGATTTGACTAGAGATGACTTATGTATAATGGGAATATTTTTATAGAATAATTTAGGTCCTTAAAATCATATTGGATAACATTTCCACACTACTTCATAAATCGAGTTTCTGATGGTCGTAACCAAATCCATTAATGGATCCTGAACGATTGGTTGAAGAAATTCCTCCAATAATTTTTTATATAACAGAACCTGAGGTGGGTGAGAAGGATCCTCTTACAGAATTAATCACATCATCTTGTACGAGACCATTTCTTGGGTAGGTCCCTAATGTACAAATTCTAGATATTGTGCTTAAGGAAAATGATTTTGAAGTTGATTTTTCTGAGGAAGATTTTTTTTCTGAACATTCTTTTTACTGAACAATTATTATTTTTGAATTGCCAACTAATCTCTCTTATTTTGATTTTGTAGATTCAGCACCAATAATTTATTACCTTAATGAGAAATATGAATAAGTTATTTGTGTTTAGGAGATAACAGAGGATCCTACCAAGCTGTAAAATGGTGAATATCAGGATGATGGCACAAAAAGATGAAATCCAGGAAGAACCATTTGAAGATCTTAAACCATAAGAAAATCAACTTCTTATTCAACTACCATTTCCACCAGTACACACCAATCCTCCATTGGAACAAAACAACGAGAACACATACATTTTTTTTCCTCAAATTCTATAACCTAAAAATTTCCTTTTCATTTAGTCTATGGTTTAGACTATTTTTCTATTCATATGGGGAATTCACTCATAGAATCTACTAATAGATGTTGGGGAAAATAATTTTTGGTGGTTTCTAAGCATGAAACCACATCCTCCATCGGAATGTGGTAAACCCATATAAATTACCTAAATAGGGTCATTAATAACCTAGAACTCTCTTTTGGGATAAACCAAGCACAATATCTTGTTTGAAGTAAAATGAATGGTAGTAAAATTGAAGTGTTGTGGGGGTTTTGGATTTCTTATATCTTGTATGATTGTTCATTTCCTTTTGATTTCATTTTTTATAAAGCATGATCATAAATAAATATTCTTATCACTTTTCCCACATCTATTGATTTTGAGAGAGTTGAAAAGATTTTTAAAATTATTTATTTTATATAATTTTTAATTTGAAATTTTATTCTATGAATATAATTTTTATTTTTTAATAATTTTTAAATCTTGTTGAAATCCATGCTAATGAAAATAGCGACGTAAACTATTTTTCAATTCCTGTGAGGTATTCTAAACCACATATTCATATTCTTTCAAATACCAGCACTTTCTTGAGAGAATATTCGATTTCTTGTGATAACCATAATTAGTGATTTTTATCTTTCAAAGCATTGGATTTCATGGAATGTTCATAATATGATTTTGGAACTACTTTTTCTAGACACATATTATCTAAAGACATGAATTTATATATATCCTTCATATTCCTATTGATTCCTTGAATTTTTAAATAGTTTTAAGACACAATAAAAGCTGATTTATATATAACTACCCATACTCTTGGTATTTTTGTACTGATATTTATAGTTTAATTGTGAGGGAGGGACTTCCAGGTGTGGTTCATTAGGATTTGTTTCATATGAGGGTGATGTGAGGTGTGTGTAATCATTTTGGGCTATGCATTATTTGAGAATATATCCTGAGTCATCAATTCAACCTGATTTATTTTTCTCCTTCGATTATAATTCCAAAAAAAACGAAAAATAAAGTTATGTCAATATAGAGCTACACCCAATAAAAGAAAAAATGGATAACTTTGATGATATCATTATTTTTATTCAAGGATTGTCTCATTCCCTATGTCATAAAAATGGGCTTGGTGTTGTTTTCCACATTCTTAAGAAGTATTGAGTGAGACATTTACTATTTTGTTAGATGATTATTCATGGATTGTAATAACGAGTCAAACATCTTATTTCTAGAATTAAATACTTTTCTCATTTCCCCACCAACCCAAAGCCACAGATTATTTTGAAACGTTAACGAAATCCCTCTTGTTTGAACATATTTTCATTTGTCACACTGTATATAAATGAGAATTATCACAAGATTGTAGTGATATATTCAATTTCCAAGTAAGAAAATAACACCCAAATTAATTTCTCTTCATTGAAGACTAACATAAAATTCAATGTGATGTTGGATTTGGTTAGGACAATGATGGATTTATGAGGTTAAAAAAATATAAATTTGATGAATAAAATAGGTGGGTATTTTTTATCATATAGGTGGAATGATGGAATTATATTTTCAATATGATCATTGATGTTTTCTCAATTTTTATTCTAATGTAGATTTTGATTAGAATATATTATAATTTAATTGTATATAAATGCATAAGTTTGGGTGAATGATTAAGCTAATATGGTCACATATTTAACACAATAATACAATTTTTATGAACACAACATAGTATTATTTCATCATAAATATCAACATATTTAGGTATTTGTGTTATTTTGAGCCTTAATGCAAAAAATGGCTTATTTCTTCCATTTTAACCTATTTTTAATATAGGGGTATTTTGGTCATTTATAATAATCTATATTTCCATATTTTTTAGATTATATTTATTTTTTAATATCATTATTTTATTTTCTTCAAATATGTATCTTGGACCATGGGATGAGGCCTTAAAAAACCAATGATGCTCACAATTTTTCCAGGAAAACCGCCTGGACACCACCTTCACCAAAGAAGAAACATTTGGTATAAAACCTCTAAATGAAGTAATTAAACTTCAAGATGAAATAAGGATCCAATTATCAGTCAAAATTTAAATTTCACGGAGTTTAGAATCCATTATGGTGGCTATTGAGGGAATCAAATTAAAGGAAGCTTCTAGAAACCTTTATCGAGCTGAAGAAATAATTAATAAATAATTCATAAATCCAAATAGGAAGGTCTAATGAAGATCATATTTTTTGTTGGAATGAATAAAATAATAATTTTTAACAACATTAACAAATAATATAACATTTTAATCAACCATTTATTAGGTCAATAGCTCTACAACATTCAGAGAACAAAAGTCATGCCTAATGAAGGAGGGAAGATCATCCCTATCAACTCATTTCATTCCTTCCGAACACCATTCTAGGGATTCCTTTACCAGAGGGAGTTTAGTTAGATATTTTATATTATAGAAGATGAGTGAAACCTAAAATTAACCCATGATGGGATTAAATCCATGCTATGGTGACTGGTGAAGATCTAATGATTTGTCCTTTTTTTAATTGTAGACACTTTTATTTTAAATTATCCTGGGATTTGTATAAATGATGAATGAGGTCTCATTCCATCTCATTTTCAATTTATTCTGTATCATTATATATCTTTTATCATCTTATTACTATAAAATGGTGTTCTTGGTTTTACATCATTGGATGTAGTTTCCCCAATGATCATAATAGGTTCAACTTGTTTTGACTATTCGGAGGTCCTTGAGCAATTAGATCACTTTCATAAGAAGATAAAAAATCATGATTGAAGTATAAATATGATTTGTTGTCAAAATTGGTTAATACATTGAGGTCTTGATGTATCATACAAGGAAAATAATGGAAAAGATATTTTCCATATTTATTAATATTTGTGATTTAAATAGAAATTTCACTTTAAAGGGGGCCGTATGTTTGATGGCGTACCTGATACTCAACAATGGGTTTATTTGAAATCATAAATCTAACAATAATAATATAATATTATTTTCTCAATTGGTTGTTAATGCCTATATGTTGTATTTAATAGAAATAATAGAACTATAGTATTATTATTCATTTTTTTGAATGTTTTTACATTAATCCAATAATTGTTTGAGGTTTAAAATATAAATGAATCTAATTTTTAGAATTATTTACTTGAAAATTTTTATTGAGACCTTTTTATGTCTAGCGTTCATTAAATAAATTTTTAGTCACATTTATATGTTATATTTGAACAAATAAAATTTTTCTTTATAATCAAGACATCAACATTTACTTTTTCTAATTTTCATTAATTTTCTGATAAAATTCATGTTTAATGTGTAGTGAAAAATATTGTATTTTAATTAAAATATTCATTTTAATATAATTTATTTATAAGGATATATTATATTTTTTATTGATTTTAATGTGTATTTATATTTTTTTTCATTTAGCTCAATGCTCTTTATTTGAATTAATATTGCTTTGAAATTGGACATAAACAACTGTTAATCTTTTGATAGTTTAAATTTCCTAAAAACATGACTTTTATATTGAAACATAGAATTTATTTAAAATTAATTTCTTCCACTTATGTATTTTTAATTTAGAAAAATGGATTCCATATTTGGAATTAGCTGGTCAGAAATGTGTAAATAGTTATGCTTTATTTTTAGACATTTTAAACAGTTACTAAAGGAAAAAAATTTATTTACAATGGTTAAAGGGTAAAAGTAGTAAATAAGGCTTATAAATATTTTTACAAAACTATAAAATTACACTAAAATATTCATAATACTATTGGTTTATATATATCCATTCATGGGAAACCTTGGGTTGAATTTGGGACCCCAGGGAGCCACTTTAGAGTAACAATGACACTTTAAGTCTATTTATTTAATGTAAAGAAAAAATGACATAAACAAATATCATTTATTAAATTAATTTTTAAATGGTGTTATATAATATATATTTTATACTATAAATAATAATTGGAATGGTAAAATGAATTTCATCATCATGGTATTTTTTTAATATTTTTTAGTCAGCATAATTAATATTATTCTCGATAATATAATGATGTTGTGGTTAACTCTGTAATAAATTACTTAAATAAATAATATTATAAATATTAAAATAATATCCAAAATCTTTCCAATATTATTGGAATTTTTTAATTCAACCATGAGTCTCATTATCGTTGACTATAATAAGATTTGGTCCTTTAGAAACCAAAAATAATTATCTAATAAATTAAATTTTTCACACTTTCCTAAAGAGCCCCTCCTCCCCCCTTATATAATTCCCTAACCTCTATCCCATTATTCCCTCTTATCAAGCCCCTTGGACCATCCAAAAATTTCAAAAATAAGCTCACAAGATCCATCTCATCAACCCAAAAGCCTTAACATAGGAAAAATGCACTTCAATAAGTCCTTTTGGTTCATATCAAAGGGAGTTACTAGAATTAAAGGTAACAGTTTCTCTTAAATTATTTTCTTTTATGTTAATTATCTAACCACTAAACTATTTTTATTATTTTCGTTTAAAAAATAGTACCCTTAATATACTAGGATGTTTTTTATAATAAGTATTCAAACTACACTTATACACACATCCATATAATGTGTAAAGAAATACTATATCTTTAGATGGTAAAATAATGCCTCACGAAACGATGATTGTTCAATTCTCTCCTACCACCTCTCATGGTGGAAATTAATATGGAACTATATTTATATATGATATATATTATGTTTATGTTTTCTTTATGATTATATATCTTTCATTTATATCATACCATTATGGCTTCTATTTTGTGTAAACACGATAATTTCATTTTAGGATGTGCAGACTACTGTCCCCTCAAAGTGATATGACTCGTTAAATGTCTTATGTGGGATGTATAAAGGCTGGAGTTAATTATATTATATATTATATTACACTTTTATTGTAATATACCATTATACAATTATATTTGCATTCAACTAAATACGCAATAGTAATGAATGTAGAATCCATCTGTACATACAACTTACTGTCTCCTTGAACGTTGCATTTCATTTCGTACCTCCAAATGTTATGTACTAATATAAATACATATATTTACTGAATATATTTTTTATATATGATATAAAATTCATAAATATAATTTTTAATATAATGATATTTTACTACGTGAACTACTTGTAATTATAAAAAGTCTATTTTTTACTCTAGTACCAAATACTGACAAATTGACTGTTATTAACTTAAAGGATTAAGTAATGTTTATAAAAGAGTAATAATTGATATAAATGGAATAATAAATGTGAAAAAGGATATTAATAAAATAGAAATAAACTTTAGTTTCTATTCAGGTGATTAAATTTTGAACGGGTCAAGTCGGACATGAGGTAAGGGGCATCACCTCAATCTCTTTTCATTGAGGAATATTTTGTTTTAATACATTAAATTAATTTATATATTGTATAAACACCTTTTAATTTTTATATAATTCAATGTGATTATTTTTTTGATGAATCATTTTACAAAAAAAATGGATGTTTGTTTTCTAATGTGAGCAGTGAAAATGACCTTTCTGCCACCACGAGTATTATTTGATCGTTAGCTTCCCTAACAAGATGGAATATATTTAAAAGAAAAATAAATATCATAATCTCTTTTTATGTACATTGGTATTGAAAATGTGTTTGATTATGTATTTTTATGTCAATATATTTAAATAATATATTGTGATTGAAATGTGGACATAATATCTTTCTTTATGTTTTTCATATGTGTCGTGATTAAGTTATGGTTCTTGGGAATTGTATATGTATACAGTAGTTTCCTGATAATCCTTGGGCGGGTGAGCCCAGTATTTCCCTCAAATTCATTGTGTAATGTGACATATGTATACATGAATGTTTCTACTAATAGATTTAGAGAATTTATTGTGATGAGTATTTCAAATGTATCTCTCTACATAGTTGTGATAGATACAATGTATTTATGATATGGATTCCACAAGTTGCCTTTATGATTCATGTTTTCTATTTGTTATTAATAAATCTTATGATTTCATTAGGTATGTTAAAGATCTTATGTTATTTATGTAATAATAAACTAATGTTATATTTCACTATCTTATAACCCATTCTGAGCATTTTATGCTTATCCAAACTTTATACATATTTTTCAAAGGAAAAAAATATGAACAAGGTCAAGGATAGATCAATGAAAAGTCATGTTGTCTAAAACATGGGACTAGACATTACTCTTTTTTTCCAGAGATTTTATTTTATGAATCAAATTGAAAATGGGTAGAAGTGACTACCTTTTAATTTTTGAGATGTAATGTAATAGTTATTACCTAAATTTCTAAAACACTAAACCAGAAAATATCCTCAATGTTAATAGTTGATTTAAATAAATATTATGTAATGTTTAAGTCTTCGCCCTTATAGTTGGTATCAAAGGTCGGTTTAATAAAATTTTGGAGTTAGGGTACTGTTAAATTGATATTCATAAATTACATTATGTTAATATTAAAGATATGATGTATTTAATGATTACCATGTTTTTTCACCTAAGATATTTCAATGTTCAGAATGGTTTTCCACGAAGGAAACATGAAAGCATTGTTGGGACGCTATCAGGAGGAAGACAACTGTGATAACCCAGACTCTCTTGGTCCTTCCCTTTGCCAAAATCCGGGTCCTAAAGGAGTGGCGTCTCGGTGAGACCGATCGGTAGGACCGATCGGTGAGACCGATCGGTGCGACCCATCGGTGCGACCGGTCGGCGATACCGATCGGCGAGACCGATCAGTGGGACCGATTGGTGGGACCGACCAGTGAGACCAATCAGTGGGACCAATCGTTGGGACCGATCACTGGGACCGATCTGTGAGCCCGATCGGGGAAACCGATCGGTGAGACCAATCGGCGCGACCGATCGGTGAGACCGATCAGTGAGACCGATCGGCGCGACCGATCGGTGAGACCGATCGGTGTCACCCGGCAGTTTCACATTGTTTCCATTAGTGCTCCCTTTTGCGCAAATAGGGTTTTAAACACTATTTTGCCTGTTTGAGCGTGTTTTAAAGACCCGTAACGTTCATGAGAGTTTTAATTAAATACTTAATCAATTCATTAGTAGGCTTAAACCACCCGACCCCCTTTTGTGATGAGTGGAGCCATGTGGTCAACCCACGACCCCCCCCCCCCCCCCCCCGCGCCTTACGCGGTTATGCATTCTCACCTCAACCATCCGCGACTCATATAAACTATGGGTTATCCATTGTTTCTCCTTTCCTCGATCGTGGCTTTTCACAAACAGCTTTGGGTGCATCGGGCGCGCCGCATCGTTATCCGTAAAAGTTCAGCACCTGGCCTAAGCGTCGATCATCTATCTACAGGTAGGGAATTTCTCATTCGCCTCTCTCTTTTGTGTTTCATGCTGGGTGGGCGCGCTTTTGTTTCTTTAGAATTGGATAAACCAAACCTAATTAAAGATAATGAACAAATTAAATAAAGAAATGAGGGGGGATGTGATCGTTGATGTTGTCTTATATTTTTTTATATTATTTATTCCATGACCATCTTGTTGAGTTGTGATGGATTATGCATCCAGAAAATCGAGGTCGTTCGTGGTCATTGTTTGTGCACTAATGAACCCTACTGATGTTTTAATTGACTTGATTGTGGTTGTAAACTCCTGCTGTGATAAGTGAATTGGTTAATCACGTATATCCGGCTAAATAAATTGAAAGCACCAGGATAAACCCTTCTGTGATAACTCCCGGTTAGAACACACAGAATTTGAATCATGGAGTGTGTTAAGTTGTTTAAATCTGAAAATCCCTGACATGTGTTGGTGGTGGTAGATGGTTGTCTTCCATTCGGGATGATTGCTGGAGATGTGGGAGGGATGGGATCCCCTGTCCTTATACTCTCGGTGGTTGTGTGAATTTGGGGATGAGATCTCCTGTTGGTATGGATTCGGTGGTTGTGAGTTTTAAGACCGGGTGGATACTTGTTTATATCACGAATTGGGATGGAATCCTCTGTTATTGAGAACCAGGTGTGGGCGTTTTGGATGATCTTTGACTGATTACTTTCCTGGACTTATGCATGTTCCTACTTGTTGAATATTAGTGCTTAAACATAAACATTCTTACTGAACGTGAAATAAGAAAGTGGACAAATGGGTTGTTAGCGTGAGTCGTGACTCGGACTTGAGTGTTGTTGTGATCTGTAGGCTGTCTGAAGAAAAACCTAGCTTGGGTGAGTGCATGATACCTGTATATATATACTTGTAGCTTTTTTTTCTTATTCGTGCCCCACCCAAGTTGAGCACTTAGTGCTGAACACCACCATTTCATGGGGGATGGTGTTTTTCCCAACACTATTCTTAATGGTTATTTATTAGCTCCTTTTCTGCTCCCTTTCTCGGACAGCCCAAGTATCTTCAGGCAGGTTGTGATGGCCTGAAGTCCATTATTATCCCAAGAACCTTCGGGCGGGGTAGTTTGGTGGTTGGACATTTGTGTGCGGCAGGTGGTTTCCCAAGTGTCTTCGGGATGAGGCCCGGGTGTCTTCGGGCATGGCAGTGGATCCTTTAGCCAAGGTGTCTTCGGGCGTGGGGGTGGTTGTTCTGGCCTATGTGTTTGCAGGCGTGGTTACATTTGACAGTTGTGGACCAGGTGTGTGCGGGAGGTGTGTGCGGGTGGGTGTGGAAGTGGGACTGTGGTGAGAATGGCGGGATTGGTCTGATGCGTAGGATGTCTCAATAACTAGTGGGAAAGTGGCACGGGGTACCCAAACATCGATGTGCTCTTATTATATATATTACTTGACTTTCATTATTTGGGGAGTGTGCCTTGGTGAGGCCTGGGTGGATAGTTTGTCTTGTTAGGTGTTTTGTTTACTCTTTTTCTCACGGGACTTTAGTACGTTCCCCACTTGTGAACGAGAGTCTTTGGTTTTCCCTACTGAGTGTACATGTATTCTCACCCTACGTATATAAAACTGCTTTCAGGTTTCCAGGAGGACTTCGGGGATCATGCAGGACCTTACTAGCTCAGACCTTTGGAGTAGTTGTAGTTGTTGATTTTCTTTTCCTCTTTGGTACTTACCTTGTAGTCACCTTTTGTAATTGTGGCTTTACTTTTGGAACATGCATGTGGGAATGGTTTATTTTTGGCATTACATTTCTTTTACCGTGGTGTTGTTGAGTTTCATCATCTCATCTCTCAATCTTATAAAAAAAAAGGGTTAATGCCTTCCATTTGTGAGAAATTTCTATACCCTTGGCGCTAGTCTCCACTCCGGGACCTATTGAAGGCGGGTCTCGGGGGTCATTATTTATCCTTCAACTTTAACAAGGAAGGGCCTGGCAATCTGCTGACCCTTCCCTCCTTTGGGTGAAGGCGGGTCGTGACAGAATGGTATCATAGGCTGATGGTTGGGAGATAGGATGAAGTCTGTAGTTAGGCACAATGAATATTTCATGCGATTGTAAGGCAACAGTGTTGGGTGACCTTGGCACGTGAATTATGACAGGGAAGACCGGCTAGGACATGGGATTTTAGGCCCCCCCGGGATCCAATGAAAGGACTCTGCACCTACCGAATGACCAAGTGAGGCCACACTGATTGTAGGGTAGAGACACTAGGAAAAGTACATGCATCATAATGACTTCTGTTCTTGTGTTTCTGTAATGTCTTGGGGATTAAGAATAAAATAAATTTTAAGAAGTTTTAAGAATGATATTCTGCACTACTTGGGAATAGGCATTCCTTGTTTACCTTACAGCTATGGCTCCTGGAAGGCGAGCACGTGTGGTACAGGCGATAGAGGCCCTAGAGACTAATTTGGTTGATCGGTAGAGAGATGATTGATAGGAAAAGGATAACCAGTGGCAGAAGACTCTTCGAGCCTTCCAGCGATAGGCCCTCGAGAAGCATGAGGGCAGCACCTCCGATATGAAGACGGAAGGCCGGCTAGAGGAGCTAATTATAGCCTTCGGCCTGATTCGGGCCCCAACTGAGTATTGGGTTCTTCTGGCCATAAGCCATATGCGGGGTGTGGCACGTCAGTGGTGGATGCTTTACCTGGGGGAGAGGAGAGAGTCTGAGGTGGCTTGGGTGGATTTCGAGAGGGAGTTCCTGGCGGTATTCCTCTCCTCGACGATGAAGGCAGAAAAGAGGCAGGAACTACTCTCCCTCCAATAGGGGAGTATGTCTGTGAGGGAGCTAGGGATCAAGTTCAAGGACCTCCTACGTTTTGCTCCGGACCTCTATCCCGGTGAGGAGTCTCGCGCAAGACATTTAGAGAAGGCACTTCGACCCTCCCTCCAGTATGTTGTTACCCCATTTACCATGCTGACATACTTGGAGGTCCAGAAGAAGCGCGAAGTGGTGGAGAGGAGGCATGCTCTAGGAGGAGTGTCGCGAGAGGGGATACAGCTGGGACCATCAAAGGGAAAGGCCATCAGTAGTAGGCCTCCAGCGTCATGACACTCCAGGTTCCGACCACCAGGGAGCAGACCACATCAGTTTCAGTTTCGATCCCCCGTCCCTCACCCATTCCCTTCGAGCCCGGGACTGCGGTGCTTCATCTGTGGGAGCCCTGGGTATCTCCGGAGTCAGTGCCCAGACCGGGTGTAGTACAACAGTGGCAGTCATTCCCAGCACCCAGCCTAGCATGTGCCTTGGGTTTAGATGCGGAGATAATTCCAGTGCCCCTGGTGTTGAGCACACTAGTCGGAGGTCAGACAAACATGTTATTTGTTTGTCGGGGAGGTAGACTGATGATAGGGACACATCAGTCGGTTATGGATCATCTTCTGCTAAAGATTCATCCATACGATGTAATCCTAGGCATCGACTGGCTATTTTTTGTGTGCGCCGTCATCGACTGATTTCGAAGAAGGGTGGTGTTCTCAGACTTGGACAACTGGCGTGTTACCTTCACTGGCGAGCGGAGCAGTCTGGAGTGAAACAAGAGATAGGAACCTCTCCTATCTTTATTGACCGAGCTGACAGTGGAATCAGTAGATTATGAAATGGTGGAAGTGCCAGAGATCGTCCGTGAGTTTATGGACATCTTTCCTGAGGATGTGACGACTCTACCCCCCTCGACGTGATATCGAGTTCGGGATAGACCTGCAGCCCAGTGCTCGTCCAATCTTGACGGCTCCTTACTGGATGGAACCTTCGGAGCAATGGGAGTTGCAGATACAGATTGACGATCTGATGAAGAGGGGTTATGTTTGTCTAAGTGCTACATCGTGGGGTTCTCCGGTCTTGTTTGAAAAGAAGTCATATGGTGGTCTTAGGTTGTGCATAGACTATAAGAGGTTGAATCAGGTGATGATCAAGAATCGCTACCCACTCCCAAGGGTAGATGATCTTTTCGACCAGCTGAAAGGGGCGGGATGGTTCTCGAAGATTGACCTACGGTATGGGTACCACCAACTGAGGGTGAAAGAGAGCGACATCACGAAGACAGTGTTCAGGTGAAGGTATGGACACTTCAAGTTTGTAGTCATGCCCTTCGGTGTTACGAACACCCCGACTGTGTTCATGGGGATTATGAACTCCATCTTCCGGGAGGACCTGGATCGGTTCATGGTTTTGTTCATTGACGACATCCTAGTCTACTCTAGATCAGAGGAGGACCACACAGAGCACCTGAGAACAGTTTTGGAGGTCCTCCGACAGCACCAGCTCTATGGGAAGTTGTTAAAATGTATGTTCTGAACATGAGAAGTGCACTTCCTCGGGAACGTGGTGTCCGAGCAGGGGGCAGCGGTGGACCCATCAAAAGTTGAGGCATTTGTTTCTTGGGAAGAACCCAAGAATGTGGAGGAATTCCTATGTTTCCTCGGGCTAGCGGGTTACTACCGGAGATTCGTACCAAACTTCACCCGAGTAGCAGCCCATTTGAAGGCTCTGACCAAGAAGGACCAGGCTATCATATGGAGTGAGTAGTTCCAGTCCTCCTTCAGCTATCTGAAGGAGAAGTTGGTCAGTGCCCCAGTGATGAGATTACCAGAAGAAGGGGCGGCTTATGAGGTGTTCTCTGATGCTTCAGGACAGGGCCTGGGATGTGTTTTGATGCAGCGACAAGGGGTGATCTCTTATGGGTACAGGAAGCTGTGTTCCAATGAGCGTAATTACGCCACCCACGACCTGGAGCTTGCAGCGGTAGTTTTTGCACTAATGTTATGGAGGCACTACCTCATTGGGGAACACTTTGTGGTCTTCACGGATCACAAAAGCTTGAGGTATATCTTCTCCCAGCGGGACATAAACTTGCGACATTGGAGATGGGTGGAGTTCCTCCAGGATTACGACTTCGAGATCTCTTATACTGAGGGAAAGGACAATGTGGTGGCTGATGCCTTGAGCAGGAGGACGCAGAAGAATGTTGTCCGAGAGTCGGCGGACTCCTGGAAGGCAATGGAAGAGTTGGCTTCCTTACACCTAGATGCGAGGATGGATAGCGGCAGAGGCTACCTATATCAGATGATAGTGCAGTCATCTCTATTTCGATAGGTGGAGGAGTCTCAGTGGGGTGACCTACAGTGTGATGTGATGCATGACCAAGTTGACCAGGGAAATGCTCCGGAGGGATGGATAGAGGATGTTCAAAACCAGATGCTTTTCCAGAAAAGGTTGTTTGTCCCGGAGGCGATGCACGACAGGGTTCTCAGTGAGTTCCACAACTCACCCCTGGTGGTACACCCAAGAGTTTCCAAGATGTACCTGGGTTTCAAGAGGTAGTTTTGGTGGCCCGGAGTTAAGAGAGCAGTGGTAGAGTTTTTGGACAAGTTCTTAGTGTGTCAGCAAGTGAAGGCTGAACACCGAGTTCCAGGCAGCATACTACATCCCCTAGATGTCCCCGAGTGTAAGTGGGATGACATCTCAATGGATTTCGTCACGGGACTACCCAAGGCCCAAGGGGGATACGATCCCATCTGGGTGGTAGTGGACAGGTTGACGAAATCAGATCACTTTCTGGCGATCAGGGAGTCGAGTAATGTGGACGCTTTGGCATGAAAGTACGTGGATGAGGTGGTGAGGTTGCATGGATTTCTGAGGTCTATAGTATCAGTTAGGGATGCACGGTTTACCTCACGAGTCTGGAGAGGATTGAAGCATGCGTTTGGCACCGAGTTAAGCCTTAGCACTTCTTTCCATCCCCACACAGATGGACAAATAGAGCGCACCATCCAGACCTCAGAGGATATGGTGCGAGCCTGTGTTCTAGACTCAGAAGGATCATGGGTCCAATAGTTGCCTCTTGTAGAGTTTTCCTACAATAATAGCTACCACTCTACCATTGGCATGGCCCCGTTTGAAGCTTTGTACGGGAGGCCATGCCGTTCGCCTGTGTGTCGGACTGAAGTAGGAGAGGCAGGCATCCTTGGTCCGGAGGTGGTGCAGAACACGACAGAGAAGGTTCAGCTCATACGGAAAAGGATGAAGGTGGCCCAGGACCGATAGAAGTTGTATGATGATACCAGGAGGAGGCCCTTGTAGTTTGATGTTAGGGAACACGTGTTCTTAAAGGTCTCCCCTCTGCATGGGCAGCGGAGGTTCGACAAAGGGAGTAAGCATTCTCCCAGATTCATCAGACCCTTCCAAGTGTTGCAGAGGGTCGGCAAAGTGTCTTACCAGCTAGTGTTGACACCGCCGCTACTAGGGATACATGATGTCTTTCATGTGACCCAGCTCCATCGGTTTCTGCACGACGATTCACATGTCCTTAATTGTGGTGAGCTGGACATCGAAGACGAGGTGACCTTTGTGGAGAGACCAGTGGTGGTCGAGGATCGCAATGAGAAGGTGCTGCACGGGCGAACAATCCCCTTGGTTCGTGTGTTGTGGAGACATGGTGGGCTTGTGGAGAGTACATGGGAGAGGGAAGCACAGATGCATACCCAGTACCCGGAGTTTTTTTGAGTATTGTTCCTTGTTATACCTTTTGTGGTAGAACATTTTTTCTTTTGGCTATGAATTGTGCTGGTTTTCTTTCCTCTATTGTGTGTAAAAAGCCCCGGCTATGGGGAAGGAGAGAACCCAACCCCTAATAAAGACACATTATGTTGGATGCAATTAAACCCGTGCGGGCGAGTCAGTGCTGCCAAAATCAGATAATATCTTGACATGGGGGAGGAGACTCCCCAACCCACAATCCCGGGAAGTTTGGCATGGTAGGTTGCTTGGTTCGTGACAGGAAGGTGTTCTTAGTTAACGATGAGGCTCACTCTTGAGAGGTTTCTTTCGGGGTGGTTGTTCGGACCCGCCCATCCCTTCTGGGTTGTTTAAATTCTCGAGGATGAGAATAGTTTGAGAGGTATCTGATGTGATGGCACAGACTCGCATGGTAATTCCCTTTGCCAAAATCTGGGTCCTAAAGGAGTGGCTTCTCGGTGAGAACGATCGGTGTCGATCAGTCACGCCGATTGGTGAGACCGATCGATGAGACCGATCAGTGATATTGATCAGGGAGACCGATCAGCGAGACCGATCAGTGAGACCGATCGGGGAGACTGATCGGCGTGACCGATTGGCGCGACCGATCGGTGAGACCGATCGGCGTCACCCGGCCTTGTAAAGTTGTTTCTAGTAGCGCTCCCTTTTGCACAAATAGGGTTTTAAACCCTAATTTGACCTATTTGAGCGTGTTTTAAAGACCCGTAACGTGCATAAGAGTTTTAAATAAATACTTAATCAATTCATGAGTAGACTTAAACAACCCGACCCCCTATTGTTACGAGTGGAGCCATGTGGTCATCCCACAACCCCCCCACGTCTTACGCGGTTACGCGTTCTCACCTCAACCGTCCGCGGCTCATATAAACTAAGGGTTAGCCGTGGTTTCTCCATTCCTCAATCTTGGATTTTCACAAACAGCTTCTGGTGCATCAGGCGCACCGCATCGTTATCCGTAAATGTTCTTCGCCTAACCTAAGCGTCAATCATCTATCAACAGGTAGGGAATTTCTCCTTCACCTCTCTCTTTTGTGTATCATGCGGGGTGGGTGTTCTTTTGTTTCTGTAGATTTGGATAAACCAGACCTAATTAAAGATAATGAACAAATTCTATAAATAAAGGAGGGGGTATGTGATCGTTGATGTTGTCTAATATTTTTTGATGTCGTTTCTTCTATGACTATCTTGTTGAGTTGTGTTGGCTTATGCCTCCTGATAATCGAGGCCTTTGGTGGTCGTTGTTTGTGGACTAATGAACCCTGCTGATGTTTTAAATGACTTGTTTGTGGTTGTAAACTCTTGTTGTGAAAAGTGAATTGGTTAATCACGTATATCTGGCTGAATAAATTGAAAGCACCAGGATCAACCCTTCTGTGATAACTCCCGGTTAGAACACACGGAATTTGAATCATGGAGTGTGTTAAGTCGTTTAAATCTGAAAATCCCGGACTTGTGTTGGTGGTGGTAGTTGGTTGTTTTCCTTTCGGGCCGATTGCTGGAGATGTGGGAGGGATGGGATCCCCTGTCCTTATACTCTTGGTGGTTGTGTGAATTTGGGGATGAGATCTCGTGTTGGTATGGATTCAGTGGTTTTGAGTTTTAAGACCGGGTGGATACTTGTTTATATCACGAATTGGGGTGGAATCCTCTGTTGTTGAGAACTGGGTGGGGGCGTATTGGTTGATGTTTGACTGTTTACTTTCTTGGACTTATGTCTTTGCCTACTTGTTTCCCAGTAGTGCTTAAACATAAACATTATTACTGAACGTGAAATAAGAAAGGGTACTAATGGGTTGTTAACGTGAGTCATGACTCAGACTTGAGTGATGTTGTGATCTGTAGGCTGTCTGAAGAAAAACCTATCTTGGGTGAGTTCTTGTTACATATATATATATGTGTGTAGCTTTGTGTTTCTTATTCACACCCCACCCATGTTGGGCACATAGTTCTGTACACCCCAATTTTATGGGGGAGGGTGTTTTTCCTAACACTATTC
Organism: Viscum album; assembly: GCA_963277665.1. NCBI lineage: Eukaryota > Viridiplantae > Streptophyta > Magnoliopsida > Santalales > Viscaceae > Viscum > Viscum album. Next base: position 1,700,300,333 of record OY728163.1, on the reverse strand, counting down.
TTAGTGGATGGTTATTAGCTCCTATTCTGCTCCAATTCCCTGAAAGCCCAAGTATCTTCGGGTAGGCAGTGATGGCCTGCGGTCCATTATAAGCCCATGAACCTTCAGGCGGGGTAGTGTGGTGGTTGGCCAGGTGTGGGCAGCAGGTGGTTTCCCAAGTGTCTTCGGGATGAGGCCCAGGTGTCTTTGGGCATGGATGTGGATCCTTTAGCCCAGGTTTCTTCGGGTGTGGTGGTGGTTGTTCTAGACTAGGTGTTTGTAGGCGTGGTTACATGTGACAGTTGTGGCCCAGGAGTTTACGGGCAGGATTTCGGCAGTGGGACTGTGGTGAGAATGGCTGGATAAGTCCGATGCATAGGATGTCTCAATAACTAATGGGTAAGTGGCACGGGGTACCAAAACATTGATGTGCTTTATTATATATATTACTTGACTTGCTTTATTTGGGGAGTGTGCCTTGGTGAGGCCTGGGGTGGAAATATTTCCTTGTTAGGTGTTTGGTTTACTCTTTTTCTCACGTGACATTAGTATGTTCCCCCACTTGTGCAAGAGAGTCTTTGGTTTTCCCTACTGAGTGTACTTGTATGCTCACCCTACATATATAAAACTACTTTTAGGTTTCCAAGAGGAATTCGGGGATCACGAATGATCTTTATAGCTCGGACCTTTGGAGATGTTGCAGTTGTTGTTTTTCTTTACCTCTTTGGTACTTACCTTGTAGTCACCTTTTGTACTTGTTGCTTTACTTTTGGAACATGCATGTGGGAATAGTTTATTTTTGGCTTTAATTTTCTTTTACCTTGGTGTTTTTGAGTTTCATCATCTCATCTCTCAATCATATAAAACAAAAAGGGGTAATGCCTTCCATTTGTGAGAAATTTATATACCGTTGGTGCTAGTCACCACTCTAGGTCTTATTGAAGGCGGGTCTCGGGGGTCATTATCTCTCCTTCAACATAAAGAAGGAAGGGCCTGGAAATCTGCTGACCCTTACCTCCTTTTGGTGAAGGCGGGTCGTGACAAAAACCTTCCCAATCAACACACTATGTTGGTCAAAATTAGAACTGGACCATTTGTTGCAGTTATGGAACAATTGACTCAGGCTATAAATGGTGGTTGTATACATGCATGATTATTCTAGATCAACTATAGAGGAACATGTTAGTAGTAGAGAATTTGATGAGGCAACATCATACATCAATCAGAGGATCGTCTGACCTTGTGCTTGAAGAATGGTAGACTAAAGAAATGGATTTTTTTTAATCTTATGGGGTGTTTAGAACCGCAAAAGAATAGTCTTGTTACTAACCATTTTGATGGTGGAGCTGATCAGTGGTGGTCAATGGTGAAAAATATCAGGGATAGTGGGGAAATTGATGCCCTCCATTTGGATGAATTCAATGTTATGATTCTAGAGAAATACTTTCGTATGTTAGTTCAACTTAGCATGGGAAAAAAATTCCTATAATTGAGGTAGGAGGATTACATAGTTGCTGCTTATGATACAAAATTCATTCGACTGGCTAGGTATGCTCCCAATTTCAGACGAGATCATGATCATAAAACCAACCATTTTTACTCAGGATTAATGCCAATGTATAAATGGGATTTAGATTCTCGTGAGTTCTAATGTAATGAAAAACATTTTTGATGTGTGGAGAAGGTGAAAATAGAGTTTTTCGTTGATCATGTGTTCTTTAAAAAATAACTGAACAAGAGGTCAAGGTGGAAGGATAAAGGGAATAACTCTTCAAAAACTTCTGATGGTATGAACCTTAACTTTAATGTTTGCAAAATTTGTGGTAAAAACAATGTGGGGGATTGTCTTTTGAATTCTAGTAAGTGCTACCAATGTATTAAAATGGGACATAAGGCTCGTAATTTCATTGATAAAGAGTGGGGTATTGGTAAGACAAATTCTGATTTACAACTAGTAAAATGTTTTATGTGCACCGAAATGGGTCATTAAGAAAATGATTGTCTAATGAAGAAGTTAATTGAGGGAAAGCAGCATGATTACCAGCAGAAAGGGGTAGTGTTTTCCTTTGAAACTACTTCAATAGATGAATGGCCATCAAATTATGTAGTTTCACTTACAATGTTGGTTTGTTTAGATTATGCTAATGTGTTGTTTGACTTAGGGCATACACATTTGTTCATTTTAGATATGTATTCTAGTAAATTTGGAATTCCATATCAAGATATTAATCGTGAATTTTTTTTCAAAACACCTAGAGGAAATGTTGAAACAAAATTAATTATAAGAACCTTTCTATCCTATTGTGGGGAATGAATCTACCTGGAACCCTTATTGTTTTTCCACTATTAGTGTTTGATGATATTTGTTTTATTGTAAATGTATACTAGAGAATGAAATTCAATTAATGGTTTTCAAGAAAACCATAAAAGAAAGTATTTTTTTTGGTAAATTCATAATGTGTGTGTTTTAGTTACATCAAATTTCATTCCTTGGTCACATTTTCTCAAAAAACAGAAAAACTATTGATCCTGCTAAAAAAAGTTGTTGAATAATGGCCAAAACCCACAAATATAATATAGATTTGTACATTTCATGGTTTAAAAAGTTATTACAACAGTTTTCTTGATAATTTTCCATGGTTATCTAGTCCAATGACTATGTTAACTCGAAAATGGATTAACTTCTTTTGGACAACAGAATTTGATGATTATTTTCAGGAATTGAAAACTAGATTTCTGATAGCTTCAGTATTGGAAAAACCACCCAAAAATGCTGAGTTTTTCATCAACATCGATGCTTCATTTAAATTACATGGTTGTGTCCTTAGGTTGAATGATCAGGTAATGAATTATACTTCTTGATAGTGTAAACCTGATGAGTTAAAATAACCTACACATGATTTGGAATTAGCTGTTGTTTTTTTTCATTAAGAATATGGAGGCATAATTTGAATGGATGAAAATGTGAAATATATTCTGACCATAAAAGTTTGAAGTATATATTCACTCAGAATGAATTAAACATGAGACATAGGAGATAGTTGTAATTAATATGGATTATGATTGCATGATCCTTTACCATCTGGGAAAATCAAATAAGGTGGTTAATTCTTTGAGTTAAAAATGTAATGCTTCATTATCCATGCTATGTTTGGAATGAGACCCTTTGGTTTTTTATTTCATGAACATTATCATATAAGTTTTTGGTGAAATAAATTCTTCTATTTTGTTTTAGGTGTACATAAAATTATATCCATCAGACAGAATAAATCATGCACAGAAAAGATAGTGAGCTCCAGAAAAAGGTAGAGTTGGTTCATAAGGGAAAGATGCCTTAAAATAACATTGATAATGATTGTGTTTTGTGATTTGGAAAGAGATTATGTGTGCCTTGAGAGTCAGGGATAATTAAATATTTATTATGTAAAACTCACTATTCTTCATTTCTAGTTCTTCCTAGAAGTACTAAGATATACAAAGATCGTCGGGAGTATTTCTGGTGGGATGGAATGAAAAGAGATATTGAGGATTTTAATATGTAGCTTTTGACTTGTTAGTAGGTTAATGAAGAGTAAAAATTACCGAAAGGGATGCATCAGTCTTTACCAGTGCTATAGTGGAAATGGGAAAATATATCCCTGGATTAAATTGTGAGATTACTGAATACATCCTGAGGTAATAATGAAATCTGGATTATTGTTGATCGGTTGACTAAATCTGCTCATTTCCATCCAAGTTGAGATAATATCCCTCTAGATCAACTTTCATGGTTGTATTTTTTTGAGATAGTCAGGTTTCATGGTATTTCCTTCTCCATTGTATCGGATTGTGATCACATGATTACTTCTAACTTTTGGAATATCCTTCAAAAGTCACTTTGTACTGAATTAAAATTTAGTACAGCTTTTAATCAACAATTAGATGGGCAACAAGAATGAAAAAATTAGACAATGGATGATATGTTATGTGCTTTATCGATGGATAAATAGGGAAGCACAGACCAACATATTTATTTGGATGAATTTTCATATAATAATTTTTTTCATTCCAGTATACAGATGGCTCCATTTGAGGCGTTATATGGTAAGTGATGTCGAACTCTTGAATTTTGGGATTAAATAGGTGGAAGAATGTTTATGGGACTATAATTGGTAGAATATATGGTTGAAAAATATCATTTGATTCAGAAGCACTTGAGAAAGCTTTGAACTGGAAGAAAAGTTATGCGGATAATCCGCGAAAGGACATTTCTTTTTAGGTAGGTGATCATGTCTTTCTCAATGTTTTCCGTGGAAATGTGTGATGAGTTTTGGCAAGAAGTAAGTGATGAGTATAAGGTTTGTTGGACCTTATGAAATTATGGAGAAAGTTGGATCAGTTACATACATAGTGGATTTACCTCTATGTTTTTCTCGGGTACTCAATGTTTTTCATGTTTCAAATTTGAGAATGTTTATGCCCGATCCATCTCATGTTGTAAGTCTAGAGGTTGTATAGATGGAAGATAATCTCTCTTATGAAGAACTACCAATCTAATTTCTTGACTGTAGAGAGAAAGTGTTCTGGAATAAGGTAATTTACCAGGTAAAATGTAACACCCCAAGCTTCTACGGTACGCTTCACTTTGAATAATGTGATAGCGTGTGTTGTACGCAACACCGAGTTCTAACACACCATAACTAATCAAACTAGCCGTTATGAATAGTAATACCTAATTTTTGAAATTATATATATTTTATATTTGAAAATGGACTTCATTTTTGGATTCGGAATATCGAATTTAGCCTAAGGTGAAATTTTGGTACATTTCGGATAACTTTCATATTTTGATGAATAGTGAAAATTACTAAGTTTTAATTAAAAACAACTTTTTTAATCAAAATAATTAATAGTGATAAATTATGAATTTGAGTGGTTTTAAAGTATATTTAGAATATATTTTCACCATTTAATATAATTTTGGTCATTGGACATAATTTTACAATTAAACCGAACATAAACGAGTGTCAATCTTTTGATAGTTATTATCTCTTAAAAGCACGCTTTTTGTTTTGACAGCGGGAATTAATTTTAAATTAATTTCTGCCACTTCTGTGTTTTGAATTTAGGAAAATGGATTCCATATTTGGAATCAGGATGTTCAAATTGTGTAAATAGGTAACTTTTATTTTTAGACATTTTGAATAATTACTGCGGTAAATATTTTATTTACCATGGTTAAGGGTAAATCCGGTAAATAAGGGTTAAAAAAAATAATATTATAATAATACTAAATTACCCTAAAACGTGTCTTAACCCTATTGGTTGATACATGGTCGACCATGGTAATCTTTGGGTCTATTTTGGGACCTCATGGATCCACTTATAAGTGATAATGACACTTTATTTTAATTAAGTTAAAATGAATACAAAAATGACACAATCATATATCTTTTAGAAACAAAATTGTTACATAGGGTTATATATGTTGGATTTTAGATTATAAATATTCATTAGAAAGCTAAAACGATTTTCTACATAATGATATTTTATTTATAATTTTTAGACATTAAATAATTTATTTTATTTATGACACAATGATGATGAAGTAATTACTATAATAGTGAAGAATTAAAATAATTGATATTATAAATACCCAAATAAATATAATATGAAACTTTTAATGAATTAAAATAATTTTCTAGGATAATATGATATATTAGGATTGATGTAATTGACTTTTTTCGAAGTAATCAATCTGTTATGAGTTTCACAAAAATCAACTATTGAATAGTGTCAAAATTGACATAAAAGAGTTCTTAAAACAAATATTATATTATTAATTGATATTAAATTCCTAAAAATATAAGGTTCGGCCAAGAGACTTATATCATGATAGGTTCATCATTAATGTACCACTTGGGGGTCTCTTGGATGTATATAGTAAGTTTATTAACCATATTATATAAAAATACAAAGAGACATTGTAAAAGTGAAACTAATTAACTTAAAGTTAATACGTAAAGATAAGGTTAATATAAGTACACAAACCTGTCTAAATTCTATTGGTTGAGTTGTTTTCGACCCATCCCCACCTTAAAATTTTAATAGTCAACTTTGGAGCCATTGGAAACCGATTATGAATTTATTATAAATTAATATTTATAGCTTTTCCAAAGGTTCCCCTCACCCCTCTTATAAAAGGGCACTCCTCCTTCTCATTTCCTCACACCTTCAAAGCCTTTTGGATCGGCAAAACTCTGCCCAAATACTCTCCCAACATCCATCAATACAACCTAGAGGCCTTAGTTTGATCAGAAAGCCAACCTAAGGAGCCCTTTTGATCAAATCAAAAGGAAGAACCCGAAGAAGAGGTAATGATTTCACCACCCTTCTCCAAGTTCATTTCTTCTTCCACTTCTTCTTCCTTTGTTCTTACCATTCTAAAATAATAACTCCAGTATCTCACATATACTGTGATGTTATTATAAATATGGTACAACCATATTCAGTATTCTATCCACCCTTTGAATAACATGTCACCATACGTGCGTACGTACGGACTACCGTCTCCACGTCGTGGTGTAATTGTTATTCAATATAATATTATTTGGATGGGTATAATAATGATGTGTAACTCATGTAAATAATAAATATAACATGTTAATGATTCTGTATATATGATATACCATCCATTTATATATTATTTTAATATCAAAAGAATGATATTGTCGCTAGTGCGTACGTACGGACTACCGTCTCCACGAACGCGATGAGATTCAATATCCATCGTATCCATTCAAGTATAATTATCATTTGAGGATTTAAAAATGATGTTTAAGGACTAGATATCATTCTGGATATGAATAAGATACAACAACCATGGCTTATGTAACAAAACATATAAAAGAAAATGAGTAAGTTAACTCCCTAAACGACGATAATTCTAAGATATTATTAACAAATCAATGTTAAAAGATCATATATGATATCATATTATTATATATGATTCTTGTATAATTTAATAACAACTATTTCACCATTATACAGGAGGTTAACCTACCCCAACCAAGGAAAAGTACAAGGTAAGGGTTTACTTTACAACCTCTTCATTATCCAAAGTTGTTTATACGTAATAATCTACTAGGATCTCTTTATCATCCACATCCATGTTTCTTAAAAATGCATTTCAAAACATTTTTACTATTTAATAGAATATGAGTTAAAGTCATTTATACCCTCTTTGTCTTTTATAAGTGGTTTATAAAGGAATCTTTCGGTCGTTTTCAAAACAAGGTCCTTTTTAACCTTTTCTACAGAATTGAGGTAAGAATGTTCTTTTTTAACTTATACGGCAGGAGCGGTTATTTTCCGCCGTTATAAAATCGTCGAAGCTTTCCATACAAGCTTATAAGAATATTTTCAAAGAAAATGTTTTATTTTATATGGATCTTAAATGATTTCAAAATAAAAGGAGATACTTCTTTAAAAATAATTTTGATTTCATCTATGTCAACATCCTTTGATGGATTTTAAGATTATTTGAAGATGATTTATTATGATAAAAAACTTCTATATTGTATTGAAGGTTTTGTGATATGTTTGACTGTGGATGTGCTATTTTTATACCATTCATAGTTTATGGTGAAATTATTGACATTTCGTATGCTAGTTTTAATACGAATGTTTATGTTATGTTTAAACCTTTTCATATGGGAATGCATTGGACTTAATAAGTGACGGGTGGAGCCCGCTATAGCTCCTCGATGCATCGGTAGGTCTCATGAGACAAACTAGTGTCTTGGCACAAGGCCTTGACAAAATATTATTTGTAGTCTTGGCACGAGGCCTTGGCTATGTGGTTATGATAGTCTGGCATTATGCATTCCAACATTATGAAAGTGGTTATTGATTTTTTCATGTGATTATTCGATTAGTAGAATATCCATGTGAATAAGTAAATGGAATTATTTCATTTTATTTATGCCATACCATGTTGAATGTTCATATTTAAAAGGCTTTTGTTTTAGTTATACATTGCCTTAAATGTTTATTCTTATTTATGAAAGTTTCCGCTATATTGTTATCCTTACTGGGCATTTGAGCTCACCCCTTTTCTATGTTTTATTTTTCCCAGGATGTGAAGAAGTAAGTTATGAATGACCTGCAGGGATTTTATGAGGGGTTAATAGTGTGGATTGTGGAAACATTATGTTATTGTAGTAGTTTTTCATTTTATGATGTAATGTAAAACTTATGAATATATCTAGTGTTTCCAAGGCTACTAAACCAATCGGTCTTTCGAGATTTGATCTTTCTTGTGATCATGCCAATGTTATGTAATAATGCACCGACTCTGGGTAACTGGGGTCGGGGCGTTACATAAATTATTTGGAGAAAACAATATGGTTGATGAGGCAATGTTGGAATTTGAAAATTCACTGAATGATAAATACCCCAATTTATTTGATAAGTGAATAAAATTACGAGGATGAAATTTTCAAAAGTGGGAAGGAAGTAACATCCCAAGTAAATAAATAATATGACACTTTCCATATTTATTAATATTTGTTAATTAAATATTAATTTTACTTTAAAGGGGATGCTATGTTATATTGTAAACCAGATATGCAACTGTGGGTTTCTTTGAAATCTTAAATCGCACATTAATAATATAATATTAAAATTTTAAATGGTTATTATTTTCTAGTAGTTATATTGGAAAAAATGATTAGAACTAACTATAATATTAATATACATGTTTGTTAAATGTTTTTACATTAATCCAATAAAATTGTGTGGCATAAAATGTGAATGAATCTAATTTTAGGCATAATTTACTTTAAAAGTCTTATTTGCCTCCTTTTGAAGGAGAACCCTTTATAAATATAGTTTTAGTAACTTTTTTATGTTTAATTTTTCCAAATAAAAATATTCTTTATAATTGGGACATTAAAATTTAATTTGGTTCATCTTTTGGAATTTTCTGATAAAATTGATTTTTAATGAACAATGAAAAATATTGTATTTTAATTCATATCATTTTTTTAATATAATTTATTTATATGGTATGATTATCATTTTAATTTCTTTTAAAGTGTCATTACATTATATTTTTACCACTTAATACAATTTTGGTTATTGAATTAATTTCACTTTGAAATTTGACATAAAAATGTGTCAATCTTTTGATAGTCATTATTTCATAAAAACATGCTTTTTGTTTTGACATAGGGAAATAATTTAAAATTAATTTATACCACTTCTATGATTTGAATTTATAAATATGGATTCCGTATTTGGAATTAGTATTCCAAATTTTGTAAATAGTTATATTTTATTTTTAGGCATTTTAGTTATTTACTACAGTCAAAAACGCATTTACCATCGTTAAAAGGTAAATCTGGTAAATAAGGGTAAATAAGTATTATAATAATAATATAAAATTACCCTGACATGTGTTATGATCCTATTTTTGACACATATATGACCATGGTAATCCTTGTGTCGAATCAGGGACCCCATGGAGCTACTTAAGTGTGATAATGACACATTATATTAATTAATTTAATATAAATACAAAAATGACATAATCAAATATATTTTAGTATATTAATTCTTCCAAGCAGTTATATAAGATAACATTTTGAATATAAATTTTCATTGGAAAGATTAAAATATTTCCTACATCTTGGAAATTTATTTATTTTTGGACATCATATAAATAAAATTATTTATGAAGTAATAATGATGCAGTATTTACCTCATTATCAAATGATTTAAAATAATAATATTTTAATTATTAAAATAATATGAAAAACTTAACCATTTCTTATTGGATGATTTTATTTAGATCATGACTCATATTGTCATTGACTTTAATTTGTTGAGGACCTTTTGAAACTGAAAATCATTATATAATAAAATCATAACTTCACACATTCCTAAATAGCCCCCTTATAATTATCCCTCACATCTTACCCATTCCTCAATCATCTCAAGCCCCTTGTCTCGTCCAAAAAATTTACAAATAAGCTCTCAATATCCCCCTATTCTACATAGAAGCCTTAACATATGTATATGACAATTCAATAAATTTTTTTTCTAACCAAAGGGAGTTACCTGAATTAAAGGTAATGATTTCTTATAAAATAATTATATTTAATTTTACTTCTCCAACTAGTAAAATATTTTTATTATTTTAATTTATAACAACTAAAGTATCCTAAATATAAGAATATGTTTTTATAATAAGTATTCGAACTACACTTACACACCCCTCCAACTGATGGGTAAAGAACATACTATTTTTTTGTATGTCAAATTAACACCTCACGAAACAATGATTATTCAATTATCTCCTACCACCTCTCATGATGGCCATTAAGATGGAATTGTATTTATATATGATATATATTATGTTTATGTTTTCTTTATTCTTCTTTATTTTTCATTTATATCATACCATTATGGTTTCCATTTTTGTTAAATGTAATAATTTCATTGATGGAAGTGCAGACTACCACCCCCTATAAGTGATATGACTCATTAATTACCTTTTGTTAGACATATAAAGGATTGATTATTTTATATAATATATGATATTATACTGGAATTATAATATACCATTATATTATTATGTTTTCATTCCATTTAATACGAAATAGGGATGAAAGTAGCATTCATTCTTACGTACGGTTTACCATCTCTATAAACAGTGCCTTTAATTTATTACCTTTAAATTTTATCTAGTATTATAAATACATGTATATACTAGATATATATGATATATATGATATCTAAATCATGAATATCATTCTGGATATATTGAAAGTTTTACCATGTCAACAACTTGTAATTAAAAGAAGTCCCTTTTGACTCAAGTACCAAATATCCACAAAACTACCATTATAAACTTAAATGATTACATAATGTTTATAAAATGTTAATAAGTGATAAAAAATTAATAATAAACTTGTAAAATTTTCTTATGAAAGAATAAATTAACTTCAGTTTATTAATCATGAGATTAAAGAAAGAACAGTTCCAGTCGGACATGTGTTAAGGGACATCCTCTCCATCACCATTCATTGAGGAATATTTTGATTTATTTTATGACTTCTATTATACGTTGTATAAACACCATTGAATTTTAATTTCATTCAAAGGGAATATTTTCCTATGAATAATTTACTATGTGAAAGAAATGAATGTTTCTTTTTAACGTGAGGAGCGACAATGTCCTTTCTGTCGCCGCGAGTATTATTTGATCATTGGCTTCCTTAACAAACTAAATTGGTATTAAAAGAAAAATATATACTATATAATATTTTTATGTATTTTGGAATTGAAAATTATTTTGATAATGGATTTGTTATGTCCGTTTATATAAATTATATATTGTGATTGATATTTGGAAATATAATGTTTCCTTTATGTTTTATTATGTGTTGTTATTATGTTATGGTTCTTGGGAATTGATTCTGTATATGGGTGGTTCAATGATTAACCATGTGATGGTGAGCCCATGATAACTCTTCAATGCATTGGCTAATGTGATGGAGGTAAACATCAATCTTCCTCCTTAGATATTTAGGTAAAATATTGTGATGGGTATTCCAAATGTAACTACCAATGTAGTTGTGATAGCTAAAATGTAAGTGTGATATTGATACCATAATGGGCCTTTTTGATTTACCTTTTCTCTATTTTGTTCATAAATATTATTATTTCAGGACGTTTGTTAAAGATATTATGTTATGTATGAAATGATGAGCTAATGTTATCATTCTTTGTTTTATAACACCTACATATATTTTATTGCTCATCCCATGTTTTGAAATGTTTTTAACAGACCAAAAGATAAATAGGGTCAAAGATAGATCATGGAAAATCATGTTGTCTAAAAAAATGGGACTATAAATGGATCTTTTTTCAAGAGTACTTATTTTATAAGAAAAATGGAAACTTATTAGAAGTGTCTACCTTGTAATTTTTGAGAAGTAATGTAATAGTTATGGCCTAATTCTTTAAAAAATTGTACCTGAATAGATCCTCAAATTGAATTATTCATATAATTCAAGATTATGAAATGGTTATGGAGGGGTCCTTATAATTGAATTAAAAAACTGAAAATATAACAAAAATACATTCATAAACAATGATAAAGGGAGTGCTCAAAGATCAAATATTTTCATTTGTTGGCTTCTTATGTTTGTTTTCTCTGTTCAGTTTTCCTAGGATTTCTAATATCTAATGAAGATTTATTAATGCATTATTAATTTCAAAGTTTAGATCATTTCAAGAAACCCCTATATATATTAGATTAGCTAGTTTTATATTAGTTATATTAAAAAGTGACAATATAAAATATAGTGCATGTAAGGGGCCTCTTTGTGATCAACCCTATGTTGTGCCACTATGGTGCATTTTTTAGAAAAAAAATTAATTGAATAGGTAAACATGAATAAAACCTCCACCATTATAGGGAATGTAATAATAGTGTTAACATTTAATCTAATTTGATAATGTTTGAGATATGATCTCTCTCCAGTTGTTATCGAGTTTCACGACTTGTATCCTTCTTACATATTTTCTTTTACACCACTAATAGAGGTCATTTATTCTATATATTTAGTTGTAGGTACACAACATGTTTCTATTATATATTAACACATAGAAAAATCTAAAATTAAGGATACTATGACTTAGTTGTATGCTATTCTAGAGAAAGGTATTATACACATAAATATTTCACTATATGCGGTGCTGAATCTCATTTATCAAAATGATGATTATTTAATTCTATTTTCTCCGTGTTAATGAAATATCAATCAAGTTATGGAAAAACAAAATACTTCAATTATACTAGATTGATGATTTTTTATCTATTGAAAAGATAAAATTTCTTCTCAAATATTGTCTTTTGATATATTAAGCATCTGTTGAGGATAATGGGATTTTTCATTTATAATCCCACCCTTTAGAGTATGTGTTACGATTATAAGTACCTTGTAATTACTTATGATTAAAAAAATTCCATTAATGTATTTATGTCATAAATTAATAATATTTTCCATGTGTATCTAGAATCTTTTGTGTTTTTCATTTTTGATGGTATCCATGTTTACACTGTGTATGTGGTGAAACATCAGTATAATCTTTGAATTGTTCTGTAATTTTTTTAAAACTACTTACTTTAGTCTGATCTTTCAATATGTGATTATTTTTATTTGGGGTGGGAAATTGTTACAACACATGGTGTCCAATAATTTGAAAACAGTTGATACTAACTATATAATATAAGTTATGACAAGAAAAAACCACAAGGGTTTTAATATGTTGTGTTTCTTGTTTGTAGCAGGGTATTACACGAAATTCATTAAGGAAATATCATGATTTGATTCCATGATGAAAACCCTATTATTGAAGGGAGTAATGTTTTCTTATGATGAAAATTGATAGAGTTATTTTGTGGATTCAATATGTATGATGACTAATACTTTATTTTTGACTCTTCTAGTGGTTAGGAAGGGATATGTGGTCTTCTATAATGATTATGGTTCATGGTTAGGGTTCATTATTAGAAAATGTCATCCTGTTTTGGCCTATGGAAATTGTCATATTTGGGCACACAAGATGATTTAGTAGACTCGTGATATGGAAAATGTTTTTATAATGCACAGTCTTAAGAGGTGGTTGAATTACCATTATGATGAAATGCTTACCATGTTTCATAACTAGAATATATTATGTTATATCATCATTCAAAAATATTTAAAAATATACTATATGCATTCGGTGGAATACATAAAATATTTTGAAATTGAAATTAAATATGACCAAGGAATGGTAATGTCATAACAAATTATTTGAGTGGGAATAATTCAACCTACTTGGTTGAAGAATATTTAGATGAGTGTATCATAGTTGATCTGTAGGCACAATTTCAAATTACAGTACAAGAATCGGGGCTCGAGGTTACATTGGCCATAATTAGGTTTAAATACACTACTCTCATGATGATTATTCAATGAATATCATAAGTAATTTTTATTTGGAATTATATACTGCGTTAATGGTAGGGTGACCATTTCTGAGTAGTTGATCACCAAATATGGAGTTCTATATATCATAACCACTTTGTTTTGTAGTTATCAGTTAGGAAATCTATTATGAGTAATTAACAAAATTCGTAGTGGGGTTTTCAATTCCGATCCACTCATTTATTTATGACCATTGATGAAAATTCCTGTGTCCAAGTATGAGATTATAAATTTATGATTTTTTCTCTCATTGTTATTCAAGCCAAAAGAATAATTCTGAGTAGAAGAGGCCTTAAGGATTGCATCATTCAATTATTCTCATTAAATTGATGTGGGATTGTATCTTTATATAATATTTGGTTGGGTTTCCTCATTCATATATAAAGAAGAATATAATATGGGTTTCGAATGATAGGGAGACCTAATCATCTCAATTTATACACATTGAAGATACATTCAATGTTGAGGATTGGGGAAATCTATATAAGAAATAGTTTGTTTGTTTGAATTAGGTTACATATACTTTATTCCCTAATTGGGATCCTAAATTTACTTCTCTTTTTTGTATAGATATTGAAATAGCACCACAATTTCATGTTGAATTGAGTACGATATACCATATGTTGTTTGATGGCCAGATAGAAAGAGCTATTCAGATTGATGAATATATATATCTCTATTGTGTTCTCGATATTGTTGTTTCTTGGTATTATCATATGCATTTGGATGAGTTTGATTATAAAATTAGGTACCAATCTATGATCAGAATGGATCCTTTTAAGGAATTGAATGGTGAGCCTTACATATCTCTATTGTGTTGGTCAGAAATTGATGAATGTTGTGTAGTAGTACCATGTTTTTTTTCAAAAGATGAAAAAATGATTCGTTTGGTTTGTTATAGGATTTTGATTCTTCATAGCTAATATTTTTCTGTTATTTTCATTCCATATTGTTAGATAATTTGGCTGGAGACCAAGTGTTATTTAATGTTTCACCCTGAATGGGTCATTAATAGTTTAGGAAGGAATGGAAACTTTTTCGTCCTTATGACGACCCTTTTGAAATTCTCATGAAAGTGGGATATTTTTATTGACGTTTGGTGCATCAACCACAAATGATTTTGACACAAAACATGTTCCATGTATCTCAGCTAAGAGAGTATCTATCTGATCGCTCTAATTTTAAGATCTTGCATGATCATGAAATTGAACATGATTAATCCATGATTGAATGACCAGTCATGAAAGTTGATTATGAAGCAATGGTTTTTTTTATGATAACTTTACTTTATTTGGAATGGAAGAAGGGGTATAATAATCATGATATGATGGATAATGATATAGTAATGAGAGTGTCGTGGAATCATCTTTTTGAATTTGGAGCATATGAGTATGTTTATTTAGGATATAATGTTTATATGGTGGGGAGGTTATAACATCCTCTTACTAATTTTTTGGCATTATTAAAACCCTATATTTATTGATATTTGGTTGTGTTTCATCTGGGGTTTTTTCAGGTTAAAATTTTTGGAGTTTTGAAAATTTTGGGCTAGTTCATGGATGTCAAATGCTTTCCAAAAATTATGCACCCTCTCAGAGATAACACTATATCCCAAGGAAGTGGTATATCTCATGGTCTACATAGGGTTAGTCCATCCATGTCCCCACATAGGAGAAAATGTACACCCATTTAAAATTACCCAATAATTAGTTCATATGGTTTGACAAACCATTTGTAATTTCAAATCAAACCATTCATGAGATTTCATTATTATATAAATGAAACATAAAAATCATGAGCCCCCTATTTTACTTGTATGATGGACATTTCACAAATCCATGTGACATGTTCTTCATTGATGGAACAAAATAGAAATTCATAGCCCCTCTAATCCCTGTTGAATTTGATTCTTAGATCAAGGAATAGCTTTTGATCTACTCTAGTTTAGATCATTCATCTTTTCCTCTATATCCCATATTCTATATTCCCCTACCTCTGGTTCCATTGATCTCTATGATGATTTTTATATATAATAACCTCTGTTTTGGGATATTAAACAATGATTTTATTCTCATTTTTGTGGAACTTGTTCTGTATAGAAAATCCTGGTAAGAGTGTTGAGATACACGATTTGTTGATCCGTAGATAGGTGGTTCCATCATGATGTCTGATTTCTATTAACCCTAAATAACTTTTATTTAATATTAATTGTTTACATTAAATGAAATTTCAGGGTTTTTATTAACATGAATTCAATTGGTTTCTTAAGAAAACATAATTCCATTGAACTAATTTCATAAAAAAGGGGTTTTGGAATGAAATAGAAAAAACCCAATTTCTAATGAATTTGGGAGTTTTTTATGGGAATTTGGGAATTTTTAATTTTTTAACTTTAATTTGGAAATAGGTTTGATAGATAAAATGTGAAAAAACCAAATTCTATTGAAATTGTGGATTTTTACGAAATAGATGGATTCTTTTTATAATATATTTTTTGAATGTAATTGTTAAATTTAATTTAAATTAATATCAATTTAATATTTAGAAAATATGGATTAAAATATATTTGATCGATAAAATAGGGTTTTAACTTGGATAAAAGCCATTTTTTTATTAAAAACTTAATTTGGTTTTTAAATGGAAATTTTCTTTTTGAATTTAATGAATTGGATTTAATTACATTTTAAGGATTCTTAAAATAAATTAACCATAATAGATTAGTACAAGAGAACGTTCAACACTATGTAGTTAGTGAATTATTGAAAAAACAAGACTTCTTGATATTTAACTATAAATATATTGGCACTTTAAAATAGTAAAAAACATCATACATAACATTATTTGTCTATATTGGGTCATAAATGATTCCAATATTTCTATTTTCTCTAGGTTGTGTGTACACATTATGGTATATCACATGTGTGTGTGAAAATCCTATAACGTAGAACTATCATACCTCTTGAAATATGACCATGCTCCTCCCTTATTTCTTATTGATATATAAATGTATTCTATTGTTGAAAACAGTTTTACATGCCTTGTGCATTAATATATGTTTTTATATAAAATGTTTTATATGAGACATTTGTGTATAACACTATTATTGAATTTATTTCAATCATTATTATGAGTTATTTCTGATGTTCTAGTGTGTTTCAAAATTTTGGAATGTAAAGAATAATGTGTGGAAATATGCTATTTAAAATTAAAACATTTTTATTTGAAAAATTAAATGAAGTTTTTTTCGTTAATTTTATATTGCAATCATTTAATGGAATCCTTGGTGAGACACTACTAGGATTTTACCACAAACCAAACATATTTCTTCACGTGTTTGTAAATTATCTTCATCCAAGCATGAACAGCGGTAATGGATCTCTTTGAGGTGGGTCTAGTTGCTGATTCATTGACATGGAGAGTTGTTTCCATCGGGACATTAGATTTTAATTTTCTTATTCTCTGTTACATTATCAAATTGATTTTAGTTTTAATTTTTATTTGATATTTATTTCACTTCTCCTAGTAAAGATTCATTGAATTGAAAACTAATTTTCTTTCTTGCATCTATAATTTTTGAGGAAAAATAATTCATTATTTTCTTTTTAATGATATACTGTTTTAGTTCCCAGCATGTTGGGATAGGGAATTCCCTTCAGGATTGGTTAGGAAAAGTTCTATTATCGGGTTACCATAGTACATAAGGATGTTCTTTAGACCATAAATATAAAAATTTGTTTTCAAAAACTATCATATGAACGATTAATTATTTTCAATCAATAAAAAAATCATAAACTATTCAGAGTAATATATGAGAAGGATATAAAAATAGTATATCCTAGCTAACTAATCATAAAGTATCTCGATATATAATAACTATATAATCAAAAAATAATATCTACAGTGGATAATATATGTAATAAATTATTAATGTCATTAATTAACTGAAATACCATATACAATTTCTTTAAAAACATTCATAATAAAACTTACATTTTCACCTAGAAAAAAATGTGAAAAATTAATGAAATAAAATAAAGAAGACATTATTTATAATTCCAATCTTATATGTCTAATGTATTCTATATGATTTTTTTTGTTATTATAGTGTGGAATAATTTTCATATTTTACATTTTAAAACTAATAATCCCTTACAAATTTCAGAAAAATCTAAATGGGTCTTAAATAGAAAATGAAATATAAATTCCATTGAAAACATTCAAAAAAAAATTCATATAAGGGAAAAAATATATTTAATACATAATATGGAAATTATTTTAAGAAATTAAATATATATTATTATCATAATGTTTTGGATGGGAAATGATTTATTCTTGAAGTGAGAAATAAATTAATATTTTCATAAATGATTTTTCACAATAATTTTATATACCAAATAGTGTTAAATAGTTATTGTAAATGAAATTTTCATGAATAATAATTATGTTTGAAATTTGAGTATTTTCTTTAGTCATATATATTTTATATTTCATCATCATAAATTTTTTTAGAAACATTCTTGATTAATAATGAGATTAAAAAATAAACCATTACTACATTGGTGAATTTTGATTCATATACCCCATAAAGGAAGTTACATAAAATGAATCATTCAAGTTAATGAATAAATTGGCATTAATGTCATCACATATATATGTTGTACAATATACATTACACAAAATATCTATGTATAGAATATGGAATATATCTAGTGGAATTAAATGTCAGGTGAGAAAAAATTAACTCAGATCGGACTTCCTTCATACTTTTTCTGTGCACATAAATGATATATATAGGTTTATTATTATCTATAATTGAGATAAGATAATATATCTCATAACATATTTTATTTTCTTATAGTCATTTACACCCTGTTTGTTAAAAATTATTTTTTAAAATAATTTTTTTTTTTGTTAATTTCATTATTTTAAATATATGTTTTGGTTTTAATATTTTTGTCCTTTTATATTGACAATTAATATATATTCTCTATATTTTTATCCATGATATTAAAAAAAAAACATCCCTTCTTTAAAATAGGACTCTAGAATGTGGGGATTGATTTATGGATGTTATTTAGGTAGGTTATATATGAACTAATGGTTATTATATGTGTTAATTATAGAGGATTGGTGGACTATTTAATTTATTGGGACCTGACAGAAAATTATTTTTGAAAATAACAACTGATACCCAAATTTTGTTTCATGAAACAACCTAAAAAATTAGTCATTATATAACCTCATATGAAATTTTGTCTAAAAAATTTCACATAATTATGTGTTCACATTTTTTGGTCATTCAACCGTTATCTTCTTAGTTTAATCTCCCACTGTACTATTTTTTAGCATAACCACAATTATTAATTTTTACGATTATTATTATTCACTATGGTCAAAAATAATTTTTAAACTAATAGATAGTATAAAATTTTCTCATTCCAAATATGGAATATATTTCCAAATTTATTTTAATATTTTATTAATCTAATTTAAATGTATACACCTATATGCATAAAAATAGTTTTAATAATTGATATACAAGCAAAATTTTGTGATGGTTTTATATCCAAATTTAAAATAATAAAATTATTCCATCATACTAAATTGGAAATATTATACTATATTTTAAACATTTTTTTCCAAATAAATGATAGTATAACATAAATATTAAAAAAATTAAATAAAAAAGGTGTTCTTAACAAAAAATGTGTATTTTCTAAAATTCATTTGAAAAATAGATCATTTCATAAAATTCGTCAACATTCACACAAATATAATTTTGAAATATATAATTCAAAATATATATTTTTTTTTCAAATAAAAACATTAGAATTATTTAAAATAAATTGTAAATTATATGGGAATATTGTGATGAGGACGACTTTTAATAAATATTGTTTTTTCAAAAAAACATTTTTTTTCATTAAAATAGTGTTTATATTATTTATAATCAAAATATAACAATTTAAATTTTGTAAATTATTTAATCCATATAATTTTATTTATTTAGATATTCATATTCAAACCCACAAACATAACTTCTATATTCTAGTGTTCATGTTTAAATATTTATATTTTAATAGTGTTTCTCATTTCATTTAATCCCAATGTTGCATACATCACAAGATACCAGAGAGAAGTAATTTTTCAAAATAATAAATATATCATAATGTTTCAGGTATATAAATTATATTATAATATTTGTGTATCATTTCATATATTATATATAAAATGATGATCATTTTTTAAAATCATGGGAGTTATAGCGTTGGATGGAAGGAATAAAACTCATGAATATAATTTATCCAATCAATGTAAGGAAGTTGTATCGCAAATTTTTTTTCATGATCAGGCCTAATAAGAACTCCATATACTAAATTCAAATACAAAATGTCATTGGTGGATGTTATCATTTTTTAGATCATAGCCCAGTGAATTTTGGTAGACCCATCCAATGAATGCATAACAATTTTACTCCATAACTAAAGCGAATTTTCTAGTGTTACAATTGATTATTTATACATGGTTTCAGTTGTTTTATAATTTAAATTCATTATGAATATTTAAGGATGATTTCTCATAAAATTTATTCATAATGTACATATATACTAGAAATTAAATTTATAAATTAGTTAATTATATAATGAATTTGAAAAAATAGTTTTCATATTTGAAATTTATGAAGTTGAAATGTGAAAAGGGGTGGATTTGGGTAAATTTTTATTAAATATGTATAATAAGGTAAAACTAGTTGAATATTTAAAATACATTGTATATGTGAAATCATATTTTTGTAATCGGGGGATATTTCATACACGGAAGATATATTTTACATATATAATTCCAACCACTATGGCAAAGAATTATGGGTGGTAGTGGAGCATAATTGTTATAGTGGGGAATATATAAAAGTATAACTATAAAATAATTAAAAAATTATTCCATGAAATTCTACTCCCCTTACTAATAAAAACCCAATCCTCGTATAATTATTAATTAATAAATACTATAATTCATATCCATTTTTCTCTCAAGGTGTATCTCACATATCACTCTCCACATTCAATATGATTTTAGGTGGATTTAATTTCATGGTTCAATGTAAGAATCTAAATATAGGCAAGGGTTTCTGTTTCACTCTCTAAATTTCTTGTGTGAGTATTCATATTTTTAAACTCTTATAAATTTATATTGTTTTCATTCCATGGGTTTAATCCACATTTTTATATACCAGTTTTTAGGTAATCTTGGAAGCATTACCTAATCCCCATTATTTATACTAGTTTTGTAAACCATTACAAAATAGATTCAAGGGGTTGATTTTATATATTTTTTTAATTCATATATATTGACATGATAAAATAATTCTTAATACGTAATTAATTTTTTCATTTTTTTATTTATGTAATTTTATATTAAATTATTATATAATTCCACCCATTTTATTATTCCATTTACTCAAATTATATCCAAATATTAGGTCATAATTATATATAAATCTCCATATAGCCAAAGTAATATTATAATTTGGTTGTGAATAATATGTATTAGTTTTCTAAAAAAATGCATTCAATTATAGATATTAAAATTTGAAATGTTTTTTTATTTTATGAATATAAGGGAAATAACCCCAAGAAGTGTTTCTCATGTATATCTCATTTTTCATCTAGGTGCATGGGGAATAGGCCCTTACTTTTTACCTAGTTTGATACTCTCTAGGGGTATTCTCTTGATAATTATCATTCTATTTATAGAAAAAAAAATATATAATTTATATGTTTGTTTATAATTTCTGTGTTTCATTGGATTCGTAAAATTTAAATTTTTTTAAATATAGAATAACAATAGTACTCAGATGTACCTATTGAACACAATTTTTTTAACTCATTTGTTGTGGGTACTTATTAGTAACTATGAACCCATAATTATTTCCTATATTTATTGAGGGAAATCAAATGGATTTTTTGTTTATCTGAATAATGTGGAAATATATTAATGACATATATTATTTATTGTTCTATCTGTTATGATCATGTAGGATATGATCCATTGATATATTGTGACATCTATATCTATGTTATTCATCCTTGAAAAATATTCAATATAGGGAATATAAAATTCATTAATGTGATTTGATGCATTATAATTTTATGTGATTGGTGGATCCTAGAATTATATATCCCCTCAATGAATTATTAGTGATTATTGGACAAATATGATATGTCAATACATGTATCCTTACTATAATGACCATGTATTTTCATACATGGATATTACAACATTTTTTGGGAAATACATAAAGACATGCTCAAATTATATATTAATTTATTGCATTTCGAAACATGGAAAAATATCAAACTGGTTGATAAAATATCTAAATTTCTCCAACATACATATTTAATATAATATCCTTTTTTACCAAACCAAAAATAACACCATTATATATATCCTAGGGAAAATAATCCAAAGAAATTACGGATCTCTGATGTATAGTAAGGGGATACATGAGATATATGATAGAATAAAATAAAGATACTGTTATTAGAAAATAATCAAATTATTTTATGATCATATAATATATATTTAATATCATATAAATGATTCATGGAATATATATTGGAAGTTCATAAGACATGAATCATAAGGAATTCAAGATCATAATCCATTAATAAATAAAACTAGAATAAAACATGTATTGTTTTTACTGACACATAAACGTGTAATATCGTTTCATATATGATAAGGAGAATTTCCAAAATATTAACAAAAACTTCAAGGGGGCTACACTTTCTATGTGGTAAACACAACCATCCCTTATCATAATTCATTCCATATAAGGGAGTGATTTTCCCCATCTTCCCATTTTGTATCATGTTTCCCTATCATTCTAAAGGGGATTGAGTTTCCCCATATTCTATAATCGATAAAGCATGTTAACTAATTTCCCTCATTATCTCATGTAGTATAAATAATTACAAAATTTATAGGAGGAAGATGTAGGCCCAACCCATAATAAATGAAAAATAAATATGTTTTATGCACGAAGATAAATCATTCATTAAAATAGAACCCATGTAAGGAAATGAATTTCATAAAAATAATTCCACAATATATAACCCATAGAAATGAGACATGTTTCATAAATATAATTCTCGTAGATACATAAAACAACCATAGAAAGAATATTGATAATATACCTAAAAAATATTCATATGAAAGCATTAGTAAACTCAATTAATGTTATCATATATGGAAAGTATTTTTTAGTGGTCAATATAAAATAATTCATGAGGTTAAAATATTTTCTTCTTTGAATGAATTTTCTTTTCTAGAAATATTGCACAAGTATAAAAGAATTATTTTCGGAAATATCATTATAATATTGTGAAGAATGATTAAAATAATTAATGAATCAATAAATATTAAAAATATATTCATATGTTATTTTTAATATAACATTAATTTCATATTTTTTTGGAAAATTCACAGTCTTCCTTGTTTGAAAAATTTCAAAATAAAACCATTTAAACAGTTTTGTAAAATTTCATAAATGTGTAAAAATCATTAAGAATATATTGTATAATTGTAAAACCATTTTTCAAACATTTATATAAATCATGGAAATGGAAGATTAAAATTACCAAATAAATTTTTAAATGAAATAATCTCGATGAATAGATCGCTTTAAAATCAATGTTATCATATGACCCACATAATAATGAAAAATAAATGGATATGATTATACTAAAATGAACAAGATAAGACTCATAAATGACATTAATTTCCATTATATGCACCAAATATAAGAAATAAGTAGTTTATTAGTCATGTGTCGCATAAAAATAAATTTGAGAATTAAATATTGTACTATATATCTTGAATGACTTTGTACTTTTTCAAGCATTCTCTTATTTGGTTATCTAATTTTAATTTCAACAAAAGAACTAATTTGGATAAATTTATGCTCAAAATAATGATTCTAGGATTAATAATGGGTTCTTTTAAAGATATTTTAATAGTTTTTTAACAATCTAAATATGTTTTTAATTGTTAAGTGAAGATAAGAAGATGTTCCCTTTTACAAAATATGGGATCAACACATTTGGAATTTCTCAAACGGTTTATTTATAATAAATTCAATATCAATAAATATTTCTCAAAATTTTTATTTATTTAAATATAAGATATTATGAGGTTTAAATTTATGAAATAATTATATTTAAAAAATGTTTTAGTATCAATTAAATCCTTATAATTTTTATTAACCCTAATTTTGAGGCATTTTAATTCTTATTATAGTTACAATTTTTTATAAAAAAATTTAAACTATTTAGTTGTTTCCTAGAAAGTAATAATTGGATAATAAATGTCCAATTAAATAAATTTTAGACTATATATCACCCCTTATCCTTATTTAATTTTTTTATGATTTTGAAATAATTTAATATAACATTTATTATAAAATATCATAAGTGCCCATTTTGATACTAATCATAACATTGATATCAATAAAATTAATACATTAAGATAACATAGAAGAAATTCATTTAATACACCCCTAAAATATAATATTCACATATATAATTCATGGATGGCATTAATTAATTAAAACTATATTTTTTTAATATTTGAAATAACATTAGTTGATATTTTAATAAATAAATAAATTAATGCAACATAATTTTGTAATTATTCATGTTAATTATTATTCAACAAAAATTCACAAATAAAATTTATTGATGATGAAAAACCTCTTATCATTCATTATAATATACATACTTGAAATATCCTCAATTTTTCCATGTATTTCAAATAATATACTTTTTAAAAGTAAGAGTGTGAATGTTTTTCACTCTATATCATTTTTATAATATCAATTCCTATATCATGAAAAAGTTTATATTAAATTTTTAAAAATAGATCTTAATTAATTAAGGGAAGAATTATCTTTATCCAGTAAAATTTCTTCATCTGTTAGGGTAGTTTTAAAATATTAATATTATTATTTTAACACTTAATTGCAAGATTTACCCTTAATCGTGGTAATAAATATTAATAGTTACTATTCATATAATCTAAAAAAAAGGGAAAAATTTACTAATTTATAAATTATTATTAAAAATATGGAATTTATTTTCCACTATTGAAAATATAGAATTGACTGAAATTAAATTTAAAATAACACCATTGATGGAATGAGAAAACATATTTTTAAAGTTAAAATGGTCAATCGTTAGAAATGTTTTTATATCAAATTTCAACATAAAATTGGTTTTTATGACCTATAATTGATTAATTATATAAAAATTTATCTATTTAAACATTTTTAAAACATATAAGGGTTCTCTATTTAAAATATTTTAAAATACCATTTTGAAAAATAATTCTTTTTATTTATTCTTCTCTTATACTAATCAAATCTATTAAATAACTGTTTGAAATATTTAATTAAATATTTAATATGAAAATTTTATTAGAAAAAAATATTTAAAATATGTTCTTTAATATATTGGGAATAAATTATGCTTGTAAAATAAAAATATTTTTCTTGGAAAATTAATTTCATTATTTTAACGTAGATCTTATATTAATTTCTAGATTGTTAATGACCAGATGATTAATTTTATATACATTCCTATATCATATTTTCATAATTTATTTTATTTAAATTTTTATTTACAATAAAATTTATATGTGGGAAATATCATAACATTTATTAATAATATTAATAATTTATTATTTTTAGATAATATTAGGTATTTTGTGTAATGAAATCTATGAAAACCACTAGAAATTATGTGTAACACTACTCAAAAAATTTATTTTTTTTACCACTTGCTAATATAATTATTTTCTGTAGCATAACCACATATATTTTTTTCATACAAAGTAATTATAATCTGGTAATTTAATATAACTCAAGCTATATACACTGTTTTGTGAAATGAAAAAATATTAGAAAGAATAAATTAATTCAAAAAATTATATTACATGAAATTTCTAGGAGTTACACTCTATCTCCTAAAAATGAGTTACACCATCAAAATTTTTCATGGTTGTCAAAACATTAACACTTCATGATTCCTTCCATTGAAACCCACTTTGAAAAAAATAATACTATAACTTCTTTTTGAAATGTAATACTGAAATATAATAGTTATTTAAAGTAACTCATAACTTGTTTTCCCCATTTGACATCATTAGTTGAAATTGTAAACATAGAAATTGAAAATAAAACAAACTATCAATTTCCAATGTAGATAGATGTAGAACATAGTTAGGATAATGTTGATGATCACAATTCCATACCCCAAAGAGGATAGAAAAGGTCATTAATATCATTAATAATGATTATAAATTAAATACATTCATTCCATATATGTTTATCACAAACATATGGTTAGGAAAAGATATCATATATGTATAAATACTCAAATAGTGAGATAATAAATTAATCATAAAAACCACATCTGGAATTTATCATAAAAAATACCCTAATTGGTTATTCTTGTAAACCTTATTAAATATCAATGTACAATGCATTAGAAATATGGGCACAAAATTCTACCAAAATAGATTAGTGTGGATCCTCCTTATATCAATATTGTTCTCTTGTTTTTACACACCAAACATGTGAATACCTTCATCATTTATTCTATTAAATTATGTAAATAACTATAAATACATATTGAAAAAAAGAATTATTTTTTATTCAAAATAATATTGAATATATTTATTAAATAAAAAAATTGAAATCTGACTATGAGAGTATAAACCACTTAGTCAACATATCCTTAATCAGTTTGAATGTATTTAGTAAAATAAAATATACTTATTCATGCGAAACATATATTTATCCAATCATAATTATCAAAAAGATATAAACATATTAAGGGTTAGTTTTCACTTAATCATGTGTTCCCCATTAATATCACATTGTTATTAAATAAATTTTATATGTATTTAACACCATTCAATATATCATTTCCAATATATAATGAAAAAATTATATGGAAAATAACAATATATTTGAGGATTCATATAACATAATCTTTTAATTTAAAAAAATATATTACGGAATCATAAAAATTTATTCTTAAATCATTACACATGCTTCATTGACATATTCTTTCCTAAAATAATAAATATGAATCATGAATTAAAGTTCCACAACCTCAATCAAATCATTATTCTTATGATTATTTTATGTAAATAATGATTGAACATCCCATACCATTTATATTTTGTTTATTGTCTCTTTATCTATAGTAGTATAAAAAATACTCAATCCACCTACCTGGGTTTCTTCAAGAGACATCCAGTTATGACATTGATTTGTTTAATTATCATTCAATCCACATTTGAAACATTCAATGTTAACCTAGATCTATCTAATTCCCTAAATTTCTAAAAAAACATATAATAGTGTTATAATCAATTATACAATACTAAAACCTTATAATCATGAAAAATTACTTATAGTAAGACAAAATCACGACACCAACATTTTAATATAAGACACCTTATGCCTATTCTTGGAGAAACCCCCAGAAATTTTATTCAAAATATCCATATGAATCTCAATTAATTTTTCTCATATCTGTTTCCAAATGTTGAATAAACATTTAATCTCATACCAAATATAACAACAATGTATTTTCATACATGGATATTACACAATTTTTTTTAAATATAGAAACATACACTGAAATGGTGTATTAGTTTAGTTCTATTGGAATCAATGAAATATAAAATACTAGTTCCTAACATATCTATATCTTATCATGCCTATTTCATCATAAATACAACATTTTATGATATATCATAACAAATATATTTCATTATTTCATATGGAAATAAATCATAATAAAATGGTTTGATCAGATGCCCAGTAATAGAATACATGGGATATTTGTAAGAATAAAATGAACATAATTGTATGAGAACATATGTATAATAAATGAAGATTATATTATGCATATTAATGATCATATGTATAATCGATGGAATAATGATTGGAATTAAATAATATAAGAATCATAAGGAATTCTAGATAATAATTCATTAAAATGTAACTTTTTATTAAGGAATTGAATTTTGGGATAATAAATTACATGTAATATCATTAAATATAGGTAATGGTGTATTTCAAAAATATAATAGTTATCTTTATTGGGACTACACTTACTAAGATGACACACTAACATCCATCGTTATAGTCTTTCACATGTAAGTGATTATGTTTCCACATCATCCTATAGTGGATTAGGTTTCCCCATATTCCCATAGTGTATCATGTATACCCATGTTATATAGTGTATCAAGCACAAGTAGTTTTTTTCTCCATTGACTCATGAGATATAAATCGTTACTAATTCAATGAAGGGATATAAAGGTATCACCCATAAATTATTGAAAACCATAAAATTGTGTCCACCAATAACATTAATCAAGCATCATATCAATACTGTTGTATTGAAATGTGTTTATTAATCAACATTGAATCACACATAGCCCATTGAAAATAAATGGGGATCATAAATATAAGATCATAATAAATTTAAACAAACAATAGGAATAATAATGATTTTATCTTGGAAAAATATCCACCCCAAATCATAAGTAACCATAATGAATGTTATTATATATGGAAATTTTTTTATAGTTACATAAAAATAATTCATGATTAAAATATCTATTTTTATTTGAATACATTCTATTTACTAAAAATTTCAATTATTTTTAAATGAAAAATCATTTATTTTGAAATGAGATTGACTAAATGTAAAGTCAGCATCAATGAATTAATGCATCATGAATGAGTAAAGTCCATTCATGATATAAATGTAAATAAATTCCTTTCATACTTTTTCTAAAAATTGTTAAAAAAATTACCTCATTTGTAAAATGAGAAAAAAATTCTTTTTAATGCCTTCAGTAAAAAGTAAAAAATAGGTTATAATTGAAACGAAAAATACAAATAAAAATATTAATACTATTTTATAAAACAATTATAGAAAAAAGTCACGGATGAGAAATGGTAACCTATAATCATTTCAACTTAACGAATACAGAAGATGAGATGACTGTATAATCATTAGAATTGTATTCCCAATAAATGAAACAAAATTCATATTGATATAAAAATATCATTACATTTTGGATAAGGCTAACCAACTAAATTATGATTCATAATATACACCACATAGTAGAAACAAGTAGTTTATAAGAAATGTCTACTATATAAAGAAATGTTATACATAAATGCATTACCATATGTCTGAACTAACATCATACTTGTTCAAACCTACTCTTATTTAGGTGTATCCTTTTTATTTTTAACAAAATAATTTCTTTTATTGGATTTGTGAAACATTTATGTCTTTTCTGATGGAGGGAGGGAATTTTGGATTTGATTTGGATTGAGTGTTCTTAATCACATAGGTTTTGATGTGTGAATATAAGTGAAGGAGATGTGACATTTCGGATGATAGGGTATGTACACATTTGGGATCTATAAAAAGAATAATTTACGATAAATTCAATATCTATAAAAATAAATCCAAAAGGACATTTATTTGAATAAAATAGATGATAATTTTGTAATATAATAAACCAATAGATTTAATATTTTTTTGGGAGTCATTTTAAAAACTTATCATATTGATTAACCATTATATAATCCATTTTATTTGTCTATGGTAAATAACATTAATTATATGAGGACATTATTGTTTATTATAAATA
Organism: Viscum album; assembly: GCA_963277665.1. Lineage (NCBI taxonomy): Eukaryota > Viridiplantae > Streptophyta > Magnoliopsida > Santalales > Viscaceae > Viscum > Viscum album. Next base: position 1,700,270,583 of record OY728163.1, on the reverse strand, counting down.
ATACTTGGAAAATAAATGGAAAATTCAAGATATTTTAGACCATATCTCACCCACGAGCGAGATTTAATATTTTTATAATTCTTTACATAATTTAATAAAATATTATTTTCATAAAATAGCATAAGTGAAATTTTTGATACTATTCATAACATTGACCTTAAGAAAATCAATACAACATGATAATATAAAACTAATTAACTTAATAAACTCTTAATATTTAATTTACATGTATAATATTCTTTTATAATGTAAATTCTGTCAGTTGTTTTATAATTTAAAATTTCTAATACCATTTAATTGATTGTTTCATTAATTGAATAGTATTTGTATCATTATTTTTAAATTATTCGTGATACTTATTTATCCACTAAAATTTAAAAATAAAATTTATTAATTTTTAATAACCATTTGAATATCGTAATAATTTATATAGTCGATAATATCCTCCATTCGACATTATATTTAAAATACTATACTTCTTAAAAGTGATACAATGTCATTTTTTCATTCTCATTTATTTAAATACTATATAAGTTATTTTCATGGACATGTGTCCATAAAAAATATAAATTTCTAAAATTATGTTATGTTTGTTGAATAAAATTCATATAAGAAGACTTGATAATGTGTTTGGGTAGTTTTAAAATATTTATAATATTATTTTTACAATTATTTATCAAATTTATCATTAACTATGGTAATAAAAATTACTAATGTTACTATTGATATTTGTTAAAAATAATGTGGACCTAAATACCAAATTTGAAAATTTTATACAAAAAATAGAATCATGTACTCAAAATTGTAATCATATATGTGGATAATGTTGATTTAAAATTAATATTAATAACGGAATGAGGAATCATGTTTTTAATGTGAAAAAGAATTAATATTGGAAATGTTTTTATATCGTAGTTGAATTTGATATTTATTCTAATATCCTAAATTGGAATACATAATGAAAAAATGTACTAATTATACATTATCAACAACATGAATCTTAATTATGTTATATAAATACATATCATATAATTAAATTTTAAATTACATTGTATTAATTTTAAATATTCATCAAAACCCTAACGTAATGAAGAAGACACACAAAAAAATTAACCAGTGGCAATTATTATATCCATATGTCAAAATAGAACTGAATTTAATTATATAAAAATTATTAATTATTTAAAAATAATATTTAAAATGTGTTCTGAAATTACAGTTGGTAAAATTACCCCTTTTAAAAATTAAACTATTGATTCATAAAATTAGATTTATGATTATCTTATACCGATAAATTATATTGAATGAGTGTCATCAAATTTGGATTTAATATTTAGTACATATATAATTTATTAATAATAATTACAAATAGTGGTTTGTTTAACTTAATGAGAAAAATTTGTTTTTGTAAATTCATAAATTTTTTTAATTAAAACCTATTTCATTATTTTCATATCTTTCTAACATTAATTTATATTTAATTTATGAAAAAACAATTATTTTTGTATACATATTTAAAACATATTTTCATAAATCATTTAATTATATTTTTAATTTCCATTTAAAAAACTAGGTGTAACAGTAATAATATTTTTATAATTGAATTACTTGTATATTATAATTTGGTAAAAGATGGTATTACATATAACACAATCTATCAAAAAATAGCCAAAATTCAATATAACACGATACAAACATTGTGTTCCATATATAGAATACTAACATAATTTATTCATTTAGAACAACCTCAACTTGTTGTTCGGTATAATGAAATAATAACATGGTGAATTAAAATTGCACAAGATATATTCAATGTTGTGTGAAATGCAAAATATCAAAAATATTAAATTAATTTTAAAACGACAAATTAGAAAATGTCATGGTTTTAAATTTATAGGTCCCAAAAATTTGGAAATTATGTCTGAAATTATTTAATTCCTTTAAGAGGATTAATATTTTTTGGTCATTTTTGATTAAACATTTTTTCATTTATTTGTGGACTACTCATATGTAATAATTTTAATGACATCATTTTTACAAATGATTTTTCATATAAAATATTTACAAATTATTTTCTTCAATTAAAAGGTTTTCCCATACATAGAATTTTATCGCATCACCTTTATATTAATTCCCAGTTTTACTAGGCAATGAAGTAGATTACTATGATTAAATCATGAATAATTTGTGGAATAATGACTTTTTTTGTTTAGATTTTTGTGTTGTAATCTCAGGTATATTGTCTTATATGTACTATTAAACCACTTTTTTTATTATAATTTATTTCCCAATATATTCTATATAATAAATAACCCACCAGTTATTGAAAACAATGGTTTCTGAATTTAAAAAATAGTTGATAAGTTATATAAAAAATAAACATAGATTAACTATTTTAAATGATATATTGTTATTTTGTTTCACTAAAAACAAATAAAAAATATAACTAATCATTCATCTATAAACAATTATATTATTTTATAAATTTTTTACAAATAAATAGTTTATTTCCAATAATTTAATTATTTTAATATCCTCCAAAACATAGAGTAATGGATTTGGGACAAATTTTATTTTTAGGAGGACCAATATGATGTGTTATAATGATAAAATAGACTAGTACCCTATAAAAATTTAATTTTTATTAAATAATAAATTACATAATGACTATATACTCTTTAAAAAAATTTAAAATTTTCATTTTTAAAAGTTGTAATATTTATAATAATAATTCTTCAATACAAATGTAATTATATTTTGTACTCGTTTATGTTCAGTATGAAAAAACAGAAACCCACTTAACCTATTTATTTACTTCATATTTATTTATTATTATATAAAATTTAGTGGTGAATAAATATTCTACTACACCAGTATAATATATCATAAAACAAATCTATAAAATTTTATTGATTTTATATATTATATGACATTATATGTTTTAATACGTAATTATAAAAAATAATTAATATTTAATAAGAGAATAAGTCTAAATATATTATAAATACACTAAACCATCAAATAATTACTGTCTAAAAATAAAACATGTAGTAAAAAAGAAATCTACACACATCTTAATACCTAGATAAAAAACAATTGCTTTGTTATTTTGGAAAAACAACTTCTATAAAATTAAATATTTCATCACACTATGAGATAAAATGTAACCATTTTTTTAACAATTTATTTGAATTCTATAAACCTCGTATATTTTTATTCGATAACATGTACAAAATTTAGTCCCTCTACCCATAATATAGAAAAATAAAAATATTGAATGGAATTTTTGGGCAATAGTGGAAATATACGTCTTACATTATTCATTTACAATAACATATAAACATTTTAAATTATATCTAAAATAAATATTAGATTTATTCAATGAATTGATTAATGAAAAAATTTGTCTATTTTAAATAAATTATATCTTGGAATCTTCACAGTTTTTTGATGTACATCCCATAGAAACACTAAATTGAATACTTCCACAATTTATATCTACAGTGTATAGGAATCACAAAACACAAAAAAAAAATATTTTCCTTCGCTCGATTAATTATAATAATTTTATTAATGAATAATTATAACAATGAAATCTATTGTCTTTTTATAGTTTCACAATATATCATAATTAAAAATACAGTTAATTTGAATGTTTTAATTCAATTATATATAGTTTTTGGATACAACATTAGGATTCTATTAATATATTAAATAAAAAATAAAAAAATTATAATATGTTTTATCATTCATAATGTTATAGAAAATGTTTATGTTATAATTAATTTATAATTTTTATCTAACTCTAATGGAAGAATTTATCACTTAACAATCTTATACAATCTTATATTCCATTATATGATGGATATGATACACTATTTCAAAATAATTACTCTACCATGATCCCCAAAATATAGTTATATTAATAAAATTCTATTTTTTATCAACATGAATTATTCCATAGTAAAATTAACAATGTCATGGATTTTCCATTATTGAAAAACTAATTTAGTTTCACATGTTGAACAAATCCAGTGATATTTTTTCATAATTCCCCATTTGAAAGATAATATAAAACAACTGATTCAAAAAATAAAAAAAAACAAATATATATCATCCAAAGATCACTTCTTTGATACTTCTATCTTTCTTTTAATATTTGTACAAAAAATTTGTATTAAAAGTTATAACTATTCATATTTACCTTATTTAAGAAATTATTTTATTTTATATGATAGAAAATAAATTTATTTTCTCTAATATGAATTATTGAGAAAGGGATATCATATAGAAAAGAATCATTTGTACTCAAATTTCAATGTAATCTACTATCATATTGATCAATCAAATGTGATACAATACATATAATATAATGGAATATAATATGTATCATAATAATTAAATCCCATTAGAAGATTGTTTCTCCATTATATGGAAAACTACAATTATTTTTTAACAAAATATCATGTCTATTTATATGTTTTTAGTTTCATTCTTATAATAAATTTAATTTATAATGATAATATTAGAGATAAAATTATTAGTGAGAATATTATACATATAACTAAATATTTTATCACATGAATATAAAATAATACCTATATTTCAAGTTGAATTTAATTAAAATTTAACACAGAAATTTATTATTTACATTTATATATATACTATTTTACAAGTTTCATAGATAATTTTCTCCCATGGATATATTTTACAAAAATATTCTATTAGATTTATCATGTCCCTAATTATATATCTATTTTGTTAGAAACATATGAATATAAAATCATATTTTACTCTTGGAAAATTTAATAGTCAATAAATTACATAATTTTATCACATGAATTAATTAAAATCGAACCCATTGTTATATAAAAATTCTGGATATACAAATAAATATAAAAAAATTATTATTCATGGAATTGTATCTAACGTGTTAAATCACCAATACATTTTTCACCTAAAACAAGATAATTCATGCATACTTAACTTATGGGGTCCACCAAACAAATATATCATGTTTTAGATTAATATTTTATATGATTTGATATGCCATGTAGTATTTTATGGGGATATTTTTTTATCTCACTATCTTATGTATCATATTTCGTGTAGGTAATTAATTTTATAATGATTTGATTTTGTATCGTATATATTACAATATATTAAATTGTATCATATATATTATTGTTAAATATATTATATATCTAATTAATTGTATTAGAAAAAATATTAAAATATAATAATATTCACACAATTAAAAATTCATATTACATATTATGTAGTAGAAACACATTTCCATAAAGGCTAAAATCTTTTGAAAAATAATATCCGCATGTGTATGTATGATATGATAGCATGATGACATAGTATTTATGTTGAGTTAATTTTTTAAATAATTTTTATCTATCTATTGATCCATAATAAATTGAAAATCAATTATTATATAATTCTACATCATAACATGCATAAAAACGAATTATTTTATATTGATCATATAACAAGAAAAAATCATAGCATTGGATGGGAAAAAATATTATATAATATAAATACTGGAATTATTATATGTATAATATTCCATTTAAAACATTTATTTTAATATTAATATTGAAAATCATCCATCTATTTAAAATATAATAATTTTTTTATGAAATATGATAAAAACGTAAAAAAATTAAATGATCAATTAAAATATTTAAAACTCATATAAACAGCGGTGAACAATTCAAAAGTAATGATGTTATATAAAATGTTATATTTTTAAATTTATTTATAGAAATATTATATCATAAAATAATAAAAGATAAATATTTAGAGTTAAATAAAAATTTTATACATTTATTCATTTTCAAAGAATTTATTTGGAATTAATTCGTAGTAGAATAATAGATTTTCAAATAAATATAAATATGTTGTAATATATAATATTTAAAAAAATTATATTGAAAACTAAGTGAGTTTTTATCATTTTGATATATTATATTTTATATTTATATAAACCATAGTTCAAATAAATCGAAATAATTTTTAACGATTTAAATAAATATAGAAAATGTATTCTTAATTTTATATTTTCTGCACAAACAATTTATTATTATATTTATTATTATTCCATAAAACAATATATTATTTAAAAATATTACATTATACTTTTATTCAAAAACAAATAATAATTTTTATTTAATTTTTTATCACAAAAATAAAAAAATTATAATGTTAAACAGTGTAAATTAAAATTAATCCCAAATATGATCTATTAATGTATTTATTATCCTAGATACCATTTTATGATTTTCATAATTATTATATTTTTAATAAATCAACAAACGACACCATATTTATCTATTAATAATAGATTGGTTATATGTGTCATAAAATAAATTTAGTAATAAATAAAATTGTAACATTATTCTTAAGAAACTATTATACATCATGGTTGTAAAGGATACACTATTTACACATGAATTTTTTATGTAAAAAATTACATTTATAGGTGGTTATATGATGACATATATTCTAAAAAATTTATTATTCCCCCATTTACATAATTTAAAAAATTTATATATTCATTAAGATATTTAATAGAAATCATTATAATGAAACTAAACATAAATCCTTATTATTTTTTCAATACATTGTTGTTTTACAAAATCCCATTTTTAAATTTGACTATAATGGAAATTTTCAAAACTAATTTCATTGATGTATCAATGAGATAATAATTTAATTTTAATGGAGGATACTCATGTCCAAATTAAAATAAAAATTAATTAAATAATTCAATAATATACAATTTGTTTTTTTAATATTGAATATAATAAAAAATAATATTCATAAAATTTTGTGAAAATTGGATCATGGGATTGTCAATGTTTTATGGTGTGATGATATCTTTCCCATAAAAACAATTCCCCATTAATAATCAATAGAGTATAACTTACATATGACTTATTATGGGAGACTTAACATTATCCATATTAAGAAGGGGTGTAATCCCATTAGGAACCTGATCATACCAAGGAAAATCAGTACGAATGATAACTTTACTCATAATACCATCTTCCAGTAAATTTCATTCTCAATAAATATGAGTGATTATATGATCCATAAAGAAAAATGAGTCAACATATTTTTTCTACTGGTTAGTTAGGTACTATGTTAAAAGAGACAATCTCATCTGAATATTAAAACATAGTTGTAGAGTCACTCTAAAGACACATTATATTGTAGTCTCATCTCTTATCTTGTTCCACTTCAATAATGATTAAAAGATTCTCTACCTCTAGTGTAGAGTCAAACACACAGGATCCATGAAAACAACCAAGGACTCCCCTGCAATGGTCCCAAAAAATAGCATCATAGTCAGAAAGCCCCGGGTTTTCTCTAAAAGCTCCTTTAGAATTTACTTTTATCCATCCAACAAAATGATCCCACCATAATAACTCAAAAGTGACAACGTATGGACAAATATTTCTTTCACACTAATAAAAGAATGAATCGACATGTTAAGAATCAAATTAAAGCAGAATTGATTCTTCTGTATGGCGGCCTCATTCACAACAACAATGGTCAGGAAAGTGTTGAACTAACTATTTAAGAGAAACCTCTATGAAGAACTTTGTTTCAAGAATACCAAATAAAATGGGGGAGTTCATATGCAGAAACCAGGAACAAATCCAATAGGTGAGTTTAAAGAGTAATTGAGCACTATACATTGATGAAAACCAGAACATAAACCACTAGAGGTATTGAGACATCGAAAAGATCAGCTATTTGATTCCACATTTATGATGATGTAAATATCAAAGAAACACGAGATTAGTATCATCTATATGATGTTGACATAAAACAGCTGATGAACATAGAGAAATTCTATATCACTATTGATAATAATCTATTCGAATTTTTTGGAGAACAAATTTCTAAACAATGATGTACTGAGAAGTTCTGATAAATTTCCTATAAATATATCCCATCCATAGATAGTCCATGATATAATATAAAGGGTGCATGTAAAATAGTTGAGAAGAGAGAATATCATTTGTAGTTGGTTCCCAGGCCTGAAAATCATTTCAGGGGGAGAAATCATATATTCACAAAATTGATTTTCAAATATGGGAGTCCCTCCATGTTAGTAAGTTGATCCTTAACAGTAACATCCAGATCTAGACTAAAATACTCATTCACCAAGGTAGTATCAAGGGATCTTATAGTCCATTTAATTTTCTAAAAGGGAATAGATGAATCCTGTGAGACCAGCAATATAGAGTGACAGTCAATGGAAGCATAAATTGAATTTAAAGTAGGCCACATAGAAGAATAAAAATAATTAAAAACTGTATTTTTTATCATATTCATGAATTTTCCACTAAGAAAATAATGATCCTTAGAAGATCTATTAATAATATTCCACATAAAATAATCCATTAAAGAATCATTTCATATCTCATGATTCTAAATTCCTATACAACCTACAATAACGATTACAACCAGTACTCCATGAAACCATAGACAATTTCCATTATAGAATTTTTCAAATCCGTATTAAATTCTTAATGGAATCATTAATTCTTTTGTTAATAGATCTAATCCATTAAAACCCATAATGGAATAACAAAATTTGGAAAATATTATATTCTTGACCAAGAAACCAAAACTATCCATGTTAAGAGAATTTCATTTCCATGTAGCAATTTATCATTTAAAATTTCTATGAATATCAAATAAATAACAAGCCTTTGGCCACTATAGAACATAGTAAATCCCTGTTAAGTTAAAAGAAGATATACATCCAAAAGAAAAAACTCCACTATAATAACAGTCTTCTTGAAGGGAGTGAAATTATTAACAAAATATAAAAATGATATTTTTCAACTGATTTTGTGGCATGAAACATTTGCATAGTGTAAAACGGCTCATGTTATGTTTTATATGTTATCTCTATAACATTTGGTGAATAAAATGACATAATCAGTATATAATAATGAAGTAGGAACTATAACACCCCAGGTTAATAAAGAATATGACATTTTCACATTTATCCATATTTGTGAATAAAATATTATTATAACTTTTAAGGGGACGCTATGCTCAATGGTGTACCCAATACGCAAAAACAGGTTTCTTGGGAATCTTACGTTGCACTCTAATAATAAAATAATATAATTTTAAATTGTAGTTAACGCCTAGTCGTTGTAATGGCGGGAAAGAATAGAACTAACTACAAAATGATTATATATGTTTTTGAAATATTTTTACTTTTTACAAAAAAATGTTAGAGGATTAAAAATTCGAATGAATCCAATTTTAAGTGTAAACATTCTAATATTCATTCAAAGGTTGATTAACAGCCTTTTGATGACGAACCTCTTTTAAATCTAGTTTTTGACAGTTTTATGTGTTATATTTGACAAAATTAAATTCTTCTTTAGAATCAGGACATCAAAATTTAATTTCTGTAAATTTTTGGTATTTTTACGATAATGTTCATTTTTTAATGAATAGTGAAACATGTTGTATTTTGATTCAAAACCAATTTTTAATCTAATTTATTTATATGATTAGATTATATTTTTAATTGGTTTAAAAGTGAAATTAGAATATATTTTTACCATTTAATTCAATATTGGTTGTTTGAATTAATTTCATCTTCTAACTGGACTTAAACTAGTGTCAATATTTTGATACTTTTTGTTTCATAAAAACACGCTATTTGCTCTAAAAATGGGAATTATTTATTAAATTAATTAATGTAACTTATATGTTTTGAATTTTGTAAAGTATACATCATTTTTGAATTCGGAATATCAAATATAGCCTAGGGTGATTTTTTGGTAATTTTCAGAAAAACATCAATTTTTGATGAATAGTGAAACCACTAAGTGGTAGTTAAAGAAACTGATTTTTCGTTTAAATGAAACTTTACCACTTCTGTGATTTTAATTTAAAAAATCTGACATACATGGTTGTCATTAAGAAGTAAAATGTGGTTCAATGGGATTATAATAATTTTTGGTGAATAGTAACTTTTTAGTTTATTAATAGCGATTAGAGGTAATTTGTGTAATTTAAGGTAAAAATAATGTTTTAATATTATGAAATGACCTAGGCACATGTATTACCCTCATTGGATGTGTCATGGCCACCATTACAATCCATGGGTCAACTTGGGGACCTCATGGAGCCACTTTGGACGGAAAATGACATTAATACCTTTTTATTTAATGTTAAAATTAAAATGTCACAAACATGTATTATTTTACTAAAACAATTTTTATATGAGGTTATAAAAGTTAGATTGTTGTCTATGAATTTTCATTGGAAATCTAAAAAGATTTCCTACATCATAGTATTTTTTTAAAAAAATTTAGACATTAACTAAATTAAATTATTTATGACACCATGATGATGCATTGATTAGCTCATTATTTAACGATTTAAATAAAATGGAATGATAATGTAAAATCTAAGACCTACACATGCCTAAAACCTATTGGATGAGTGGATTTCTAACCCTTATCACCTTATCCTCTAAACACATCAATGTGGGACCTTTAATATCCGAAACTCATTCTTAAATAATGTAAAATTTCCTTACATTCCAAGAGTGCCCCTCCTCTCCTCTTATAAAAGGCCCCCACCTCTACCACCTTACCCACAACTCTCAAGCCTTTGTCTCGGCCAACCCCGACCATTTCATCACTCCACATCCATCTCTTCATCATTGAAACCTCACTTTGGGAAAAATCATTTCCAAGGAATCCATTGAGCTCAAATGAAAGAGAGTTACCTGATTTGAAGGTAGTGACCTCTCTTGTGTTCTTTTGTGTTATTTTGATTCTCCAACCCCATAAACTCATTTTATTATTTTCTTTTGTAACAAATACAGTATCTACAATATACTAGTATGTTTTTATAATAATCATTCAAGCTACACTTACACACAACTGCATCTAATGGTTAAAGATCATACTGTTTCTGTGGATGGAAAATTTCTGCCTCACGAAATGATGATTGTTCAACACTCATATAACACCTTTAATGGTGTCCATTAAGATGACACTATATTTATATATTATATATAATATGTTTATGTTTTACTTAAGCTTCTTTATTTTTCTTTTGTGGCATACATTTATGGTGTCCATTGTGGGTAAACACAACAATTTCATTTTAGGAAGTGCGGACTACCGCCCCCTCAAAGTGATTTGAATCGTTAATGCCATATGTGGGATGTATAAAAAATGTATTTAAAGTTATTATATATTATATATGTTACATATAAATGATGGATATAATTCTGGAATTAAAAAATACATACCTCTCATTTTGTTTTAATTGCATTATTATGACATAGAAATGAAAGTAGCGTTCATGCGTACGTACGACTTACCCTCTCCATGTACTGTGAATTTCATTTCTTACCTATAAATGATTATGTAATATTATAAATACTTTTATATTCTGGATATATATGATATATATGATATCCAAATCCTGAATATCATTCTGTATATAATGAACCTTTGACCACATGAACAACATGTAATTGTAAGAAACCACTTTCGACTTAAGAACCAAATATCGACAAAACAAACATTATTAAATTAAATGATTATATAATGCTTATAAAATGGAAATAATTGATATAATGGAATAATTAACTTGAACAAGGTTCATAAGAATGTTTAAATGAACTCAAGTTTATTATTCAGGACGTTAAAGAATGATCGAGTCAAGTCGGAGCCGAGGTAAGGGATCGTACTCTTCTCTTTATTTTTAAGTACAATCATTTATGTCATTATTTTTAAGCTAATCTTTCTTATGATTGGGATGTTATTTTATATTAATACTACTTTAATTATTATGTTCATATTATTAGAGACCCTATTTTTCTCTCATCAATCCATTTTGGATGTTTGGAGTGGTGCCGTTAGGCTGCCGAATTTTCGTAAAAGATCTAACCTCTCTCTTTCTTTTTAAGTACTCTCCTTATGTCACATATTTTAAGCTCATATTTGTTATGATGGGGGTGTTCTTTTATATTACTCTTTCTGTACATTTTATTTTAATATGATGAGGGACCTTATTTGATCTCATCAATCCATTTTTGGATGTTTTAAGTGGCGTTGTTAGGCTGCCGAGTTTTGGTAGGGGATTTTTCATCTCACTTTTAGTCCCGTGAGATTTTTGTTACATTTTCCAAAATTTACATTGAGTGGTGTATTTACTTCCCATTATTATACTCTTTGTGTAATATAATTTCATTTATGGGTATTTACATATTCTCTCTATGACCCTTCTTCAATGAGTTGTACGTTTCGAAAGTAACCCATGTCGGTAAAGGAAACTTTCACCCTCCTATTTTTAAAAGACTTATTTTGTTATGTCTTTTAATTCACAAACTATTATATTGGTATATTTTATTCTATATCCCTATTGATGTAAATTTTATTTCCATGTGATGACATACCCTTTTTATATCTCATCAACTCTTTTTATGAATTTTGATGTGACGTCGTTAGGTTGTCGAATTTCTGTAAGGGAACTTCTTAACCAACTTTCAATTATTTCAGTTAAACCTCAAATTCTTGATTTTATTATTCCATGATTATTTGTGGAATCTCTGTGTTGTATTTTCCCCAAACCTTTGTGTGGATATACTATTTCTACACATAATCTTCTCATTGATAAATTCTTATGTCATTTAGACGGACTTGTATCGGAATTCAAAACTCAATCTCATTTCATTGAGTTAAATATCTATATCATTGGTTTTGTTTTTCCATGATTATGTGTGAATGACCCTTAATTGTTTTACACTTACTATCCACTTATATTTTGTGTATTCGTATTTGTCACAGATAATCATGTAATTGATTTATCCCTAATCTAAGGATCCCGACTTTGTAAGGGACTTCGTCTCAAACTCCTTTCATTGAGGCATATTTGGTTTTACACACAATTTTATTTTATACGATGTATAAAACCCTTTGACATTTACTTTTATTCAAAAGGAATCTTTTTATACGAAGCGTTTTACTAAATGAAAAAAAGGAATGTTTCTTTTAATGTACACGGTGACAACAACCTTTTCCACCGCCACGAGTATTATTTCATCTTTGGCTTCCTCAACAAGCCTTAATGTTTTTTAAAATGAAATAAATATCATATACTCTTTTATGTATGTTGGTATTGAAAATGGTATTTATAAAGGATTTGTTATGTCGATATATTTATGTGATATATTGTGATTGAAATGTGGAAATGTTTTCTTTCCATTATATTTGTTTAATGTCTTATGATTTTATAATGGTACATGGACATTATGATGGGTGGTGTCGTGAATAACAGGATGGGTGGTCATATTATAACAGCCAATGCATTGGGTATGGAAGTCGGCCGTATGGCTATTCCATTATGTATGTATGGAAGTCGACCGTATGGCTATTCCATTAAGTATGTGTGAAAGTCGACCATATGGTTATTCCATTTAAGTGTGTTTATGTCCCATGTTACTTTTGTATGTTATATGTTCTTTATATGGGTTTAATGGTAATATTTTGGTTACAAAAGGGTAAGTAATGATATTTCATTCAGTGAAGAGCTTTTACTACTTCCTAAAGGTGAAAGGTATTACTTTGATAAAGTATACATGGTTTACTTATTTCTATGACAAACTAACAGTTTTCATTCTTTGTGTATCCCTTACTGAGCTTTTTATGCTCATCCCATGTTTTTTTGAAATGTTTTTCACATGACATAATGTTAAATAGGGCCAAGGATGTGATCAAGGAAATGTCAGGTTGTACAAAACATGGAACTAGACATATATCTTTTTAATAGTTTTTATTTTATGGAAACTTAGTAGAATTGTCTACTTAGTAATCTTTGGAGATGTAATAGTTATGGTTTAATTCTCTAAAACTATAAAATTGAAAACATCCTCAATGTGAATTATTTATTTAATTAAATATTAAGTAAGGTTTAAGGTCGAGGCATTATAGTTGGTATCAGAGGTCAGTTTATATAACATTAGAGGTTAGGGTATTCTTTAAGCATAAGTGACATTACCATAATGGTTAGGATTTCAGAAAGAGTCCTAGTTATAAATAAAGTGAATGAGTAAGTATATCTTTGTGTTTATCTTCCTTATTAGTACATGATGGTTTTGTTGATATACTCACACTGCCCTTTTTGGTTTTAGTAAATGGCTGGATCTAGCAGGCACCAAAGTAACCGTGGATGTGAATGAAACTGTGACAGTTTTCTGAGCGAGCAACTGAATGATATGGGAGCTTCAATGAGAACTCTTGTGTTAATCCTCAACCAACTATCTGGAGTCATGATTGACCACCTAAACCTTGGTGATTTCTATAAGGCATCATATATGTGAGAAAAAAATTCCTACGGAACTACAGGTAATAATCATAAAGGAATGTTTGTTCAAAAACCTATGTTTCAAAGATGTGGAAAGAAACACCTACGAAAATGTTTCAAAAGGATAGAAATATGCTATAGATGTGGAAATGAAGGTCATAAAGCAATAACCTACCATGGAAAAAGGAAGAATCCAGTTGACTCGAGGAAAGTGAAAGAAGTTATTTCTAAGGGACCAACTGAATCTTTTAAATGTGGTGTGCATGGTCATTAGGAAAACACATGTCCTATGAAGAAGTTTCGTGAATGGGATCACCAAGATCGTACAAATATTCATTTACCAATACCTAATGCCATTACGATTGAGGATGAAGATACTAACAATGACCAATCAAAAGTATGGATTATTTCATAACATTTATTTTCCTATTTTGGAATCTTATGATATGATTCGTGATTTTTTTTGTAGGAAAGAAGTATTTCAGAATAAGTTGGAAAGTAATGGTTAATAGATCATGAAGAATGTTGAATGAGTAATAAGTCAACATATAAGGTATTCAAGAGTAATGGTGAAATATTTAAGAGCATTAAGTCTCTTTTAATGATGTGGTTACATTAGAAGACTTTTTATAGTATGAGTAAACCTGATTTTTGATATATGAAAATTTTATTCAAGGAATAGTTATCTGTTCTTTCGTGGACATAGTTATAAAGAACCATTTGGGTTTTTATGATCCTTACTTTTGAGGTAATTATGGGTTACTATATGTTATGATGGAAAGTGAAAGGAATGAGATAAAATTGAGGTTAAATTATGTTATGGTTATTTTTGATGATTTTATCTCTTTTTGGGGAATGATTTCAGAATTATATTTTCTGGAAAAAGGACAACACGCAGACTGTGTGACAACCCGTCACGTCGGACAAAGCTACGGGAATCGAACCCACAACCAAAGTGTAACTGGTATTTATCGCCTACCACTGGACTACATGAAGTCCCTGGATAGTTTGACTACTTCTTTCTAGTTATATGATTTTATGAATTAACATTAAGTTGATTTTGGGTTATCTATGGAAATTTATTAACCTATCATGGAGGATAAGTGATTATGTTAATTACTTTTCGATACGAGACCTTAAGAGAAACTGATGTTGTTTGTAGATAAATGATACGATTTAACTTGGAAGACTATGTGATTAAATACTTCAAATATTTGGGTTTAAATCATAGTTTGGATTACTTATTGTCTTCGTTGAACTTTGGGTTTTTTTGAACAAATTTTGGAGATTACGAATAGGTTTTATTTTTATAAAGGGTTATCCATTTCTGGATTATCTGATCTTGTACTAACTTTTTTGGTTTTTGTTTTTGTTAAAGTATAAAGACATGGGAGGTATATAGTTCTCTTTTATGGATTAGGTGATTCTTAAGAAGTTTATTATAGTACTCTTGATGCAAACAAGTCCTCTTAGATACTCGTATTTTGGATAAAATATGAGTTTGATTAAGAAATCTAGTAAATGTTGAAAGTCTACGTGACAAGTAAGTATGTTTCATTATGATTTTGTCATGCTCAAAAAAATAAATTCCTCAATGAAGAGTAATTTAAAACCAAAAATGTTGTATGTTAACTTTACCTATTGGGGAATCGAATACCGTTTAACCCATCACTAGTTTGTGATTTTCTTATGGTTAACTTTCTCTAAGACATTTTTACTATCACTCACCATCAGAACATGACCCTTTGTTTTTTTCCTCCATGTCCATATTTTCATATTTGGAATCCTAGTATGGGATAACTTCGGTGACCTTTGTACTTCTCTTTATTAATTTTTAAAGTGATTGTTTTACTGACTCTTGTTCCGATGTGGGATTTTCAATGAAGATTCCAAGCCCAATTTTAAAATTGCGAGGACACAATTACCAAAAGGGGGGAAGGATGTAACACCCCAGGTATATAAAGAATATGAAATTTTCACATTTATCCATATTTTTGAATAAAATATTAATATAAATTTAATGTGAATTCTATTCTTGATGGTGTACCCAATACGCAACAACGAGTTTCTTGGGAATCTTACGTTGCACTCTAATAATAAAATAATATTATTTTAAATTGTAGTTAACACTGATTCGTTGTAATGGAGAGAATGAACAGAACTAACTACAAAAGGATTATATATGTTTTTCAAATATTTTTACTCTTTACAATAAATGTTAGAGGATTAAAAATTTGAATGAATCCAATTTTAAGCGTAAACATTCTATTATTCTTTAAAAGGTCGATTAACCGCTTTTTGATGACGAACCTATTTTAAATATACTTTTTTAAAATTTTATGTGTTATATTTGACAAAATAAAATACTTCTTTAGAATCGGGACATCAAAATTTACTTTGTGTAAATTTTTGGTATTTTTCCGATAATGTTCATTTTTTAAATGAATAGTGAAAAATGTTGTATTTTGATTCAAAACCTCCTTTTAATCTAATTTATTTATATGATTATATTATCTTTTGAATTGGTTTAAAACTGAAATTAGAATATATTTTTACCATTTAATCCATTAGTGGTCATTTGAATTAATTTCATCTTGAAATTGGACTTAAACTAGTGTCAATATTTTGATACTTTTTTTCCATAAAAACACGCTATTTGCTTTGACAGTGGGAATTAATTATTAAATTAATTAATGTAACTAATATGTTTTGAATTTTTTAAATTATACATCATTTTTGAATTCGGAATATCTAATATTTTCTGGGGTGAATTTTTGGAAATTTTCTGAAAAACTACAATTTTTGATGAATAGTGAAACCCCTAAGTGGTAGTTAAAGAAACTGATATTTCATTTAATTGAAACTTTACCACTTCTATGATTTAAATTTATAAAATCAAACATATAAGGTTTTCATTAAGAAGTAAAATGTGGTTCAATGAGATTAAAATATTTTTTTGGTGAATAGTAACTTTTAAGTTTATTAATCACGATTAGTGGTAATTAGTGTAATTTATGGTAAAAATAATGTTTTAATAATATGAAATGACCTAGAAACATGTCCTACCCTCATTGTATGTGTAATGGACGACCAAGACAATCCATGGGTCAACTTGAGGACCCCATGGAGCCACTTTCGTAGAAAAATGACATTAATACATTTTTATTTAATGTTAAAATTATAATGTCACAAACATGAGTTATTTTACTAAAAAAATTATATGTGGTTATACAAGTCATATTTTTGACCATAAATATTAATTGGAAATCTAAAAATATTTCCTACATCACAGTATTTTTTTAATTTTTAGACATTAACTAAATTAAATTATTTATGACACCATGATGATGCACCGATTACATCATTATTTAACGATTTAAATAAAATGGAAAGATAATGTAGAATATAAGACCTACACATACCCAAAACCTATTGGATGAGTGGATTTCGAAACCTTATCTCCTTATCCTTGAAACACATCAATTTCAGACCTGTAAAATCCGATACTCATTCTAAAATAAAGTAACATTTCCTTACTTTCCAAGAGGGCCCCTCCTCTCCTCTTATAAAAGATCCCCACCTCTACCACCTTACCCACACCTCTCACGCCTTCGGCTCGGCCAACCCCTACCATTTAATCTCTCCACATACCTCTCTTCATCCTTGAATCCTCACATTGGGCAGAATCATTTCCAGGGAAGCCTTTGAGCTCAAATCAATGAGAGTTACCCGATTTAATGGTAGTGTCCTCTCTTGTGTTATTTTGTTTTATTTTGCCTCTCCAACCCCCTAAACTCATTTTATTATTTTCTTTTGTAACAAATATAGTATCTTCAATATACTTGGATGTTTTTATAAGAATCATTCTAGCTACACATACACACACCTACATCTAATGTTTAAAGAACATACTGTTTCTGTGGATGGCGAATTTCTGCCTCACGAAACGATGATTGTTCAACACTCATATAACACCTTCAATGGTGGCCATTAAGATGTTACTATATTTATATATGATATATAATATGTTTATGTTTTACTTTATATTATTTATTTTCTTTTTTGGAATACCTTTATGGTTTCTATTGTGGGTAAACATGATAATTTCATTTTAGGAAGTACGGACTACCACCCCCTCAAAGTGATTTGATTCGTTAATGACATATGTGGGATGTATAAAGGATGTATTTAAAGTAATTATATATTATAAATATTACATATAAATGATGGATATAATTATGGAATTAAAATATATATACCACTCATTTGGTTTTAATTCCATTAATATGACATAGAAATGAAAGTAGCATTCATGCGTACGTACGACTTACCGTCTCCATGTACGGTGCATTTCATTTCATAGCTCTAAATGATTATTTAATATTATAAATACTTTTATATTTGGGAAATATATGATATATATGACATCCAAATCCCGAATATCATTCTAGAGATAAGTAACCTTTGACCACACGAACAACATGTAAATTTAAGAAGTCCACTTCTGACTTAAGAACCAAATATCGACAAAACAAACATTATTAACTTGAATGATTACATAGTTCTTATAACTTGGAAAGAATTGATATAATGGAATAATTAACTTGAAAAATGTTCTTAATCAAGTGGAAATTAACTCATGTTTATTATTCAGGACGTTAAAGAATGATCGAGTCATGCCGGACCTGAGGTAAGGGATCCTACTCCTCTCTTTCTTTTTAATTACACTCTTTTATGTCATTCCTTTTAAGCTCATATTTCTTATGATTGGGATGCTATTTTATATTAATACTACTGTAATTATTATGTTCATATGATGAGAGACCCTATTTTCTCTCATAAAACCATTTTGGATATTTTGAGAGGCGCCGTTAGGCTGCCGAATTTTCGTAAGAGGTCTAACCTCTATTTTTCTTTTTAAGTAATCTCCTTTATGTCACTTATTTTAAGATCCTCTTTTTTATGATGGGGGATGTTATTTTATATTCCTCTTGCTGTAAATTTTATTTTAATATTATGAGCAACCTTATTTGATCTCATCAATCAATTTTTGGAAGTATTAAGTGGCGTCGTTAGGCTGCCATGTTTTGGTAAGGGATTTTTAATCTCACTTTTAGTCTCGTGAGATTTATGCTACATTTGCAACCATTTCCTTTGAGTGGTGTATGTGCTTCCCATTATTATAATCTTTGTGCAATATAATTTCATTTATGGGTATTTACATATTCATTGTATGACCCTTCTTCAATGGGGCGTACGTTTCGAATGTAACCCAAGTCTGTAAGGGAACCTTTCACCCTCCTCTTTTTAAAAGCCTTCTTTTGTTTTGTCTTTTAATTCACATAGTATTATGTTGGGATATGTTATTCTATATCCTTACTGATGTAAATTTTATGTCCAAGTGATGAGATATCGTTTTTATATCTCATCAACTCTTTTTATAAATTTTGAAGTGACGTCGTTAGCCTGTCGAATTTCTGTAAGGGAACATCTTAACCCACATTCAATTCTTTGGGCTAAAACTCTAATTCTTGATTTTATTATTCCAAGATTATGTGTAGAATCTCTATGTTGTAGTTTCCACAAACCTTTGTGTGGATATACTATTTCTACACATAATCATCTCATTGATAAATTCTTATGTCATTTAGACGGACTTGTATCGGAAATCATAAATCAATATCATTTCATTGAGTTAATTATCTATGTCATTGGTTTTGTTTTTCCATGATTATGTGTGAATGACCTTTGATTGTTTTACACATAATATCCACATATATTATGTTTATTCGTATTTTCCACATAGATTCATGTAATTGATTTATCCTTAATCTAAGGATACCGGCTTTGTAAGGGACTTTGTCTCAATCTCCTTTTATTGATGAATATTTGGTTTTACACACAACTTTATTTTATACGGTTTGTAATACCCTTTGAATTTTAATTTTATTCAAAAAGAATATTTTTATACGAAGTGTTTTCCTAAACGAAAAAAAGGAATGTTTTTAACGTACGCGGTGACAACGACCTTTTCTGCCGCCATGAGTATTATTTGGGCTTTGGCTTTCACAAAAAGACGTAATGTTTTTTAAAATGAAATAAATACCATACACTCTTTTTTGTATGATGGTATTGAAAATGGTTTTTATAAAGGATTTGTTATGTCGATATATTTAAGTGATATATTGTGATCGAAATGTGGAAATGTTTTCCTTCCATTATATTTGTTTAATGTCATATGATTTTATATTGGTACATGGACATTATGACGAGTGGTGCCGTGAATACCAGGATGGGTGGTTAAGTTATAACCTCCAATGCATTGGGTATGGAAGTTGGCCTTATGGCTATTCCATTATGTTTGTATGGAAGTCGGTCGTATGGCTATTTCATTAAGTATGTGTGGAAGTCGACCGTATGTTTATTCCATTTAAGTATGTTTATGTCCCAAGTTACCTTTGTATATTATGTGTTCTTTATATGGGTTTTATGGTAATCTATTGGTTACAAAAGGGTATGTAATGATATTTTATTCAGTGAAGTGTTGTTAATACTTTTTAAAGGTGAAAGGTATTACTTTGATAAAGTATAAATGGTTTACCTGTTGCTTTGAAAAACTAACAGTTTTCATTCTTTGTGTATCCCTTGTTGAGATTTTTATGCTCATTCCATGTTTTTTTGAAATGATTTTCACAAGAAATAAAGTTGAATAGGGATAATGATGGGATCAAGGAAATGTCTGGCTGTCCAAAAAATGGAACTATACATGTTTCTTTTTAAGTGTTTTTATTTTATGGAAACTTAGTAGAAGTGTGTACTTTGTAATCATTCGAGATGTAATAGTTAAGATCTAATTATCTAAAACTCTAAACCTAAAAATATCCTCAATTTGAATTATTCATTTAATTCAATATTAAGTAAGGTTTATGGCTGGGGCCTTATAAGAACAATAATTCCTCTACCAATTTTAATATATTTCAATTTCCCATTACCATCCATAATAAAGAGTAATATGCTACGATAATCCTCTACAATGGAAAAATGATAGATGAAAGGGGATAACCCTACCTAACACATCTATAACATTCAACGAAATCACCAATGGACACACTAATAAGGATAGAAATGTGAGATGAACCAAGAAATATTTTTACCCATGCCATAAATATACTATAAATGGAAATCATATGAAAGAATTTATAAATGACTTCCCAATCCGTCATATCAAATTATTTTTATAAATTATTGATAAGAGAAATATTTCCACCACGACTAGATTTCATAAGCAGGTTAACAATTCTATGGCCATTATGAGATAATCATGAATGGATCTGCCTTTAGAAAATATTTATTGTGAGAGACAATCATGCATTAAATTGAGTCCTACCTTGTATCCAAGAGTTTGAAAATGATTTTATAAATGGTATTAACCAGAGAAACCATCCTCAAAGGTGGTTCTCATTATAATTCTCCACATTTTCTAATAGGGAATGAAACTGAGCATTTATTCCATAATGAAGAGAAAACCCTTTGAAAAAATGAGTGACCCACCTACAGACATCCACCTGAATATTACCTAAAAATGTATGGAAGAATAATCTTCCTAAATTGTCTGGATTCAACGAAATATCATATTTGAGGATAAATATTGTGTCCTTTATTTAAAATTTAAAGGTAATTGAGGTAAGAATATAATTATCCTTAAAAGTCACACGTTTGGGAATAATTACCTCTATCAACTCATTGGAAATAGATGTACCATTGAAGAGAAATATAAAATATATAACCACATGCTCTATGAAATCCTTCATATTAACAATAATTTGATCCCAATTTTTCATCAAGGAAGGACGCATAGAATCAATTCTGACTTTGTAGAGAGAATTAGAGAACATAGATTTTTGTAACCATATCTTAGTCATAGGATCTAGATTGTATTATTTTTTTGAAAAGAATCCTTGAAATTCCAATGATTTCTCGACTTCGATTCCATCTCATATTCCCCCAAAACCCCATCATAGTTGTTATTAGTAGTGATTTGTTCCTATAATTTCTAATGATAATATTCAAGAGAGGAAATTTATATTTTGACAGAAAAAAAATCCTTACTCTAGAATTTTATATAACTTTTGAGATTTTTATGTTTAATAAGAGATGAAATTACATCATTTAGGTAATCAAAAGAATTCAATGATTGTTCTAAAATTTTACTAAATTTAGGCTTAATGATCCATGAATTGTAAAATCAAAATGGAAAAGTAGGGTTGTAATATTTTCCCAAAAGATCAACCAATATGGCATAGTGGTTAGAGTTGACTCTAGAAAGGGTTTCTATTATATAGATCCCTTGAAATACATACATGAATTATTAAAAAAGAATTTTTCAAGTATACTTCCAAAAAAAATAGTCATAAATTTCTTGATCCATGTGTGTTTAGATCTAACCATCTAGACATCAGACATCCCAATATAATCAATGTTATTTCTAAATTATCCATAAGAAATAGAATTATTTATAAAAATGATTTTTCAATTAGATGCCTGATGGAATTAAAATCCCCCAGAAATGACTATTGATGAAAAACAATATAATTAAGAGCTCAAATAACAATACAAAAATTCCTTCTATCCTAGTAACAGTTATGGGCATAAAGAAGGATCAAAATTTTTGATATCTTAGATAATAATAGAAGAAAGTTACTTGCTGATAAATATTTAAAACACAGGAAAAACCATACAATGACTAGTGATCTAAGACCCAAATATTATTGATCTCTAAAAGAAAAATGTTATATTCAACAAAATGAAAACCCAAGGTCTCCAGATTACCAATTATAGAAGAAAAGTCACTTTTAGGTTAGGCCAAGCAGATAATTAGAGACCCATGTTGAAGAATGAAATGTTTTAGGGATCTATTAGTGTAACAGTTAGACAGAACATGGCCATTGCAGAAAAGCACCATCATTTAAACAAAAGACAAGGGTTAAAATATCCTTTCTAAACCCCCACATTTTTTAACATCCCTGATTATAAAGTCTTCCAACAATTATTTTGGGAATATCACTTATTTTAGGATATCATTTATATCATATTTGCAGGATTTACTACGTCCATGATTGGAATAAATATTTCTACTAACAGGACAAGGTAGTGCACATTGATTATTATGCATGGAAGTAGTGTCACTACAATAAAGAACAAAAACCATTAAATTAACATTAAAACTATCCAGAGATGTAGTAGAAGGACCTATTTCACAATGATAATCCATGTCATTAGATACTCCATCATGAACAGATGTATCTATGTGACCACTAGATGAAATAGGAGCACCAATAATCACATCATAAAAAGATCTTCTAGTAGTGATAGATTACAAGGGGACGAAAAAAAAGAGTAACAGTAGAAATTATTGCATGGAAAACTGGTGAGTAAGGGTTTTTGGCCACTATTTAAGGCTTCTCACATTCCCATGGTTAAATAAAAAGTTTACAAATAGATTTCTCCAGTTCACGAATTAGAAAAAAATAATTCATCAACTTTTTTCTTAAGAAAAACCAAATTATAAATAATAGTTGAGAGGGTTATACCCAAAATTTTGATCCTTCGTGCAGTTGGATTCACCATTGTTTTCAACTTAGTTACCAATCCAAGTAGGAGGAATATGCTGACTAGTTATCGTGCCCTATTACACATATTTAGAAATATCTACCAATGATTTATTAAATTGAACTGTAAACATTGGAAGGAACATTCATATCCTTCAAGGATCACTACTTCTCCACACAATCCATCAATTTTTACTAATTCTAGTTGACTTATTTCAAATCCTTATCATTGGTTACCTCATTAAAATTATTTTTTATGATTCCTAAAATTAAAAATATAGTGGCCAATAATCTTGAAGACCTCTCAAGAGTGAGGAACAAGTTCATAATACACATTAACATCAATTTTATTCCCATTAGCATGAAAAGTTATATTATTATATTATTTGATTTCCAAATTATCATTAGCCAAAAATATAAAAAATTTAGCCAACCTAACCCTCCAATGTATTCTCGTGCATTATTATGGGAGTGATAATGTAATAAGTAAGATCATTAAGGATCATCTAAAGATAATACAACTTGTTCCAAAAAATAAAGAATACATGAAATTGGTTCATTATTTTTCATCAGATTAAAGGGATTGGATTTAACATCCCATTCAACAATTCTGAAATTACTAGGTTTGAGATGTAGGTTTCTAAGATCCCAGTCTATATTAAAAACATATCATGATTGATGGATTGAATGAATGATCCCTCTCCCATAAATAATTATTTTATAATTAATAAAACTCCAATAGTGAGAGATCCTACTTTTATGATCAATGTAATCCCATAGTTTGTCTCCCATTTAATAAATAACACTACTAAGGATTTATAATTTACAAATATCATTTTGTTTTTGAAAATTCATCTGGGTCCATTACCATATAGAAACAATAATTTCCAATTCTTCTAATGATAGAGGGTTAGGACAAGATTCTCTTTTATGAAACTAAATAAATAAAAGAGCTTTAACAAATGATATGACATACTTCTCAAAGTAGAATGATCAGATGAATTCGATGATAAACCACAACCCAGAAATGAGTGGCGACCATTATAGAAAGTGAAATTCCAATTAGGAGTAAATTAATCCTTGAGGAAAATCAAATAAATATCTATTATTGAACAAAATCTCAATTTCTAGGATAAAAAGAGGAGTTTTCCCCTCCTTCCATCTATTGTGTCAGAAATTACACATTTTAGATATTAAATTTTTATTGAGGAGTATCCCATAGATGTAGTAAATGGAATCCATCCACTAACAATATAATTTGTTTATATGAATTACCTAACACCATAGAAATAATTTATATTTCACATATTGACATACTATAAACTTTTTTTAGAGATGGATACAAGAATCTACTTTATTATATCTAGATAGTATCTTATAAAAACACAAACAATTTTATATTTAATTATTGATTATTTGGTAAAATATATAGGTCTAAATGATTCTCATTTAAAGAACCTTCATAATATAGAATATTTCCAACAAAATTATTTTCTTTATAATGTAAATCATTCAATGAAAATCAAATTATGTTTGAACTATTAAATAATTTTGAGCATGTTCTTAAAATTTATTTATATATAAATAATTTGTTTAACAAAATATCCAACAAAAAAATTAAATGATATCTAAATGTTATATTAATAGTTGTTATGAATTTTATAATTATTTGTATACCTCCCACAATTCCATTATGGGTTTAATTTAAAGAAATTTTTCATATCATCTTGAAAAACTAAACCAAAATTTCATTAACTAATATTTGATTTTTCATTTTATGTAACATCATTCTAGTATATGTTATTCACAAATTTTTAATATCAATTTTCTAAATTATAATATTATACAATAAAAATTATTATAAATAAATCACATATATCTAAACTATTTAGTTATTAATATCATATGCTAGTACACATTTACATCCTTTATATTGAATAAAAAATGATTCATTGGAAATGTAAAAAATTCCCATAATTCGAAACACATCTAATCACACTATGCATTGATTATCCAAATAAATTATGAAAAATTGTATTAATGTACATTGAATAATATATGAGGACATTTTATCCCTATATTACATAATTATAAGTAAAAAATACAAAAATAATGTACACTAATAGAATATATATATATATATATGTATATATTCTATGTACATTTATCAATGGGGTAAATCATGTTAACAAGTAAAAATTATTATCCTTGAGTGATATTTCTATCAATCGCAATGCCTATACTCATGATAATAATATAATATCATTAATACACTTGGATTTTAATGATGATCCTTGATTTAAAATAACAATAATCATTTGACATATGAGTTTTAGTATTATATTATATCTCTTACCAATAAGTAATAGATAATTAATAAGTCCTTAGATGATAAAATCCATTAATTTTGAAACCATAAAAAATAATATTTTTCCTATAATAACCTTAGTTAAATTGAATTAGGTCCCAAATATCTAATGTGAAAATAGTTACATCTAAATATTAATTTTTTTTAATAAAATAATTCTATATAACCCTTATGATAATATGTTACTAGTGGATAAGTAAATTCATCACCTACATTTTCCTACAAAATATCTCTTATATGTTAGATGTAATAAACAATTTGATTTATACTATAAGGAAATCATGATTCTATAAAATAAATGATAGTTTTTTAAATAAAATGAGATACATCCATGTTTATTTTCTATTTAATACCATATTTTATTAATAAATAATGTTATCAGACCACCTTCATTTTTTAATTAAGTTTATTATATTAGAAAAATTGATTTCATAATAGATAGGGAATCCATGTGTCATTGGTTTGGGATTATATATAACAGATGATACAGTTATATATATTGAATGACTTAATGAAACCCTAATAATTCATTTTTTGGAGTTCGATGTGGTTATCAGGAGTATTATATTTCTCTTCATTAATGTAATATTTTACAATGTAACAACATTTCAATTATGATTGTAAATTTATATCATATCTAATGTCACTTAAATATTTGAAAACACTATGATGTACATGAATAATCAATTTATAATATAATTAAATTTTTTTTGTAATTTATAAAATATTTTTCACCAAAATATATTAAAACACTTTTTAATTAGAAAATAGGTGGTTCATATTTTCCCAATGGTTCAATTTTGTGGGGTCTCAATGAATTTATTAATAAATCCCAATAGGTTTTCCGTTTTTTCCTCTTGCCCTATAAATTCCCAATATTTATCCCATTCATATGGTGGTAAGGATTGCATTAATTATGTAGGCATTCCTTTGGGGTTTTAGACCCAAAGATGATTAGGAAGTCATATTAGATGAGAATATTGTAATTCTGGCACACCACACACTTTTAGGGGGAATTATTAAAAAATTATAGACTCACTTATAGATTAAAGATATATTCATGAATTCTTTTCTATGCTCTGATATGAATCATGTTACCCATATGTCAATAACTTCATCAGAACCATATATTGATAGGAACAATTGTCTTTGTATCACATGCTATATATATTTATCTTATTTACTTATGTTGATTTTATTTTATAACAATGTTCTAGTTCTCTGGCTATTATTTTCATTTGGGGAGGATGTTGGTGTATTATAGATGAGATTTAATCATTATGAGGTGTCCCGTTTATATTATAAAAATAGGAATCAAATCCCACATAGTACATTTATCTTATATTAATCCCAACTCACTATATTTATCCACACAGATTAGCATCATATGGTATGTTTGTAATTATAGGTCATGAGCCTCGATGAGGCAACCTAAGTATCCTATGATAATATGAATAAAAATCATATTGGTTTTTTGAAATATATTACTGTGATGTGAATAGATTGATTCATGGAGTTTAACATCATCTGTTCATTACATAAATATTGGGATTAGGCTTCAATGAGCTGTTCTACATATCCTGGGATAACTGAAATCAAAACCCATGTAATTTTCTATCATAATTTAATTCCATGTGACTGAACAAATCAATGTAGTTTAACTTCATATAGTATGGTCATAAATATTTTTATCATTCCTCAATGAGGTTTCATATGTATCCACTTAAGAAATGAATAAAATTATTCATAGATCGTATGACGTTCATTTTTGTTGTGAGTGATATAATGATAGATTCAATTGGGGGGATATATGTATCTAAGGATTTCATGAAATGTCTCATCAGGAGATTTTCCGAATGATGAAATATGATACAATGTCATACATACGTTAAAATGGTGGTCCTACAATTGGTGAATTCTTATAATGCTATTAATAAATGAATAACTAGTCTCTAAGCACATGGGATCCATTCTCAGTGTGAGAAACAATTGTCAACCAGAGATTAGTCTCATTTCATGATATTATATCTATTATGGGCCTAAAAATTAATGCTTCCCATTGAGAGGAATGATTGAATATCCCATGTAGAAAATGTTATTGAACATGGGAATTAAGAAGGTGTCTTATATAACCGATTTAATTATAGTAATTTGAGTCATCAAAGCTTGATTAACCCCTAAATCGCTAATGAGTTAGAGGTAATTGGTGGAATGGTCAAGGATATCAATTAAAATGGTGCCTAAACCCAGTTATCATCCATCAATAGATGATGTAGAATGAACCACCCATATGAATTATTGGTTCATGATGGATGAAATGTCATTGAAATGGGGGGACTTATATTGAAATACATTCTAGTTTGAGCTCGAGAATTAAGAAGGCATTATACATATCGTTGTTATTAGAGGAATCAATGTTCTTATAGGTATGTTTATCCCTAACCCGTTAAAAGGATACTGTGATTAATCATTCTCAAAGATAATATCAATATCATTATGGATTTATGAATTCAGTGGGCATATAAAGGATTTGATGCCCACCAACATACTCATTTTTTATAATCTAATATAAAATGAGGGATTGTAATTGTAAATGGAATTTCTAAGAACGTATAATCAAGAGAGTCACATGAATGTGTAAACCATGCCTATCAAGGACACATCACTTATAAAATATGTATGTGGATTCATTTTCCTAACTTGGGTCCACAGGAAATAATTCCTAGTGGGTATGTAAGTTGAAGTTGATATGTCTTTTGGGATCTTCTCAATTTTCCTTCTCTATCTTCTAGAAATATCATTATTATCTCCTTGATATGTTTTAGATGTCATATTGACATGGAAGAAACATCAAATGGTGTCTTCAAGTAACGTTTGTGGTGCATTCCATGATCTATGTAAAAATTTGTATGATCCTAGACATTATCAAAGAGTAAACACTTAAGGGACTTCATATAATCAATTAACATGATTGGAATGACATCACATGATTGAAGAAGGCAAGTCCAAGATAATTTTCATAAAAATGATGTTTTTAATGGGGAATTTTAAATGTTACACTAAATTTTATTTGATATCTATGCATGATCAAAATAGACATTCCTACGATGCTTCACATAATCAATTTAGAGATGACTAGGCTCTTTTTCATAACAATGCTAATATATTTTACAATTTTTTGCATGATAAAACTGGATAATCATTGGGTTGTCACATGACATTGGTGACACATCAAGTTGTTGTTGCATGAAAATATAGGATTATATATTAGTCATTTCATAATAAACCTATATTATATAAATCATTTTTGTATCTAAAATGACTTTTTCATTAGAAACTAAGGGCATTATGAGAACCATGGAGAAACATGAAATCGTGGGACCCCAAAATTTCATGCTTTTTGGATTGGAAATATTTATATGATCATGTTATTTTCCAAATGTTGAATCAAATTTCAAAATGTTTCACTATTCAAAGGTTTTTGGAGAACAATTTTTCTAGGTGTAGGGGTGTATGACCAAGAGATCATGTTGATAGAGAATTTATTAGGGTTTTAACTAGAAATGATGGGGCATACCATTCATTACTAATGCATTCCAATTCCATATACAAGTTTAGGGACACGCTGTATGAATTCGAAAAAT
Source organism: Viscum album (assembly GCA_963277665.1). Classification (NCBI taxonomy): domain Eukaryota; kingdom Viridiplantae; phylum Streptophyta; class Magnoliopsida; order Santalales; family Viscaceae; genus Viscum; species Viscum album. Next base: position 1,700,240,587 of record OY728163.1, on the reverse strand, counting down.
AAATATCCATTATTATTGTGATTTGTTTGACCTAAAATGGGTATATTAGGTGATTTTATTAGAGTTCTATATATATTCAAATAATTTAGTGTAATGTACAAGGTTTGATTCTTCATGGATAAGGAGAAAAATGAATATGTAAAAATTTCAATATGTATGTCCATGGGTTATACACATGATAATAAAACCTCCATGTCGAGGGCTGTCCTCATGATGATTCAACAGGTCGCAAAAATTCATATAATCTTCCAGACAATCACAAAGGATTGTGATTGATTATGTTGTTGTGGTAATATGCTATTCATTGGATCCATGAAACATAAAAAGGTTCAAATTAATGGATATTAAACCTATTTACATTCTTGGTTTTCATATTCTTATGCCTCCTTCTCATGGAAAAGATCAAATGGGTCATTGTACAATGAATCCATATCTTCTAATGCCTTTTTCAGTCATCTGTAGAACATGGGTTTGTGGAATAATAATATGCATAAGGAAACCAATATGATTATTTCATATGTCAAAAGACCTTTTCTATCATGTCTTATGAGGATCTATCCCTCATTTGATCACATAAATTGATGGAATTTCTTCTAAAGGATATTATCTTTTCTCATTATTGGTTCATTTCTATGAATATATGGTATTTAATAAGTAAATACCATGATATTAACCTATTATGGGACACAATATTCTTATGTTGATCACACAATGGATTTTTCAAACAATATATTAAGTTAGATTCTCAAAAGATGAGGCAACTAATTAGTAGGAGGTGTTCATGGGTGATGTTTAGTGGATACTCTATTTCACTACTAATCTGTCATTTACAATGAGTCTTTTTATGAGTAAAATAAGGGTTTATAATGGATGAGTTGTCCATAATGTTATTCTAAATTTCAGGAGGATTATATCATGTGAACTAGATTGAGGTGTTGGGTGAATCACGTGAAAATTATCACATGATCAAGAGATTGTGTCCAGTGATGAGATGATGGATAGCTTCCAAAAGATTGATTGACTTTAATAATATCCTCTCTTGATCAGTGGAAAACCAGTAAAAAATATCAATTTATTTGAAGGATAATATGTGCATAAGATATGATATTCCTGCAACCATAATCTTCACATGATGGCTTCACTAGTAATATTAGCTGAGTTATGTGATAAGAAGATCAACATGAGATGTATTAGTGTACTAGTAGATGTTCAATGGACATTCTATTTGATCATGTGATGTAATTCATGTGGTGTATAATGTATAACCTTATTGGAGGACGTCGATCATAGGGGAAACCGTTCTAGTTGTCTCATGACTGTGTGAAAATAATTGAGGGAATATGGATTCTAGTGTTTTCGAGCCGATTTTAGGTTTATCCCATAATCAAACTGGTTTTTTATATGTTGAATAAGGATTTTAGAACCACATTAGTTTAGATAAAATCGAATTAAAAGAAAGAAGGATTGATATTTTGAAATTGAGACACAAATAATTTCAACAGATGGCCACAATTTGATAGATCAGAAGGTCGAGGTTATATGAATACCATTTTAATCACGTGAATAAATTCATAATAATCACATCCCACATTAGTTTTACATGTATCCTTGCCTATGGAAAATTTGAAAAGCATCATATATCATTTGGTTAGTCTAGAAATGTGGTTTGAAACTTGTACTACATACACACACCACCACCCTAGCATCAGACCAATAGGCTTCCTACCCACACAATGATCTCTTTCGATCTCAAGTGATCATGGAATTACAGATGATCCATCCTTCTACATACAAGAATACTAACTCATGCAATCCTCACACTGGTCCAGGCTAGCTCCTAATAGTCACGGTCTATCCTGATCTAAACAAGGCCTTTGGTTTATCCCCAGCATTAATAACCATCATATTGAACATATATTTTTGCAAATCGAGTGTGTAATATAGATCAAAAAATAGAATAATATTTTATGGAAAATTATTACCTTCATAGCTGAAAATGTATTCCCATTATAGATAAAAAAAATTCTTCAAAGATGCATCATTTGAGTCAACTCTATAAATTATATTGTTTTTATTGAATTTTATTCAACCTTATGAAATATATGATAGTTAATTTCAAATATACTGAATTATGTGTGTCAAAAAAATTCCCTCTCTTATAACTGGATATTTTTTATAAAAAAGAAATATTTTTCGATGGAAAACATAGGTCACTTTGCCTCATATCCAAACATATGAATGGACCTAATACTATGTTTTAAGGGAGGATTTTTCAAGAGTGTGTTACTAGAGGAAAGGTATGTGCTATTAAGATAAGGCTTACAAAAATGAGTGATATGTTTTATCGAATATAGGAATTATCTTTGGCATAGGGCATGGGTTCCCTGAAACTAGAATGTGTATACTTTCTAATATTTAATAAGGATTGGGTGGAAGGGAACATTGGGGATAGATCAAAAGTTTATTAGATATACTAATCTATGTATCCCATGAGAATTACAGTAGAGCTTATGTAGTTATGAAATATAACACCATGTAGGGCAAACTCTTTCATAGAGAACATATATTCACGGATGAAGAACTCTATAATGAATGTGCTAACATTGATCTTTCTTAAATGTATAAAGGGGAATGTTACTATCTTGTTATGAAATCTTGGGTAAGTAATGACCCATAATTTTATCAATTGAAATTACCTTCTTATATTTATGTCATATTGTATAAATTAAACAAATTCAAATAAAGGAGAGAATATAAACATTATAACTAAATTGTGAATGAAATAATATAAATTATGGTATATATACCAATATAATATAAATGTGACCATTGGAATAATAACTTGACTATTAGTAATAGTAATTTTTCGGATAGAATTGTTATCTCACCTGAGATTGTATAAATAAATTTTTTTTATTTTATGAATGACATTATGATATATATATATATTTTATTAATTTATATGAAAATAAATGTTTTATAAAAGAGACATTATGTGTGGATATTTTATTTAATTAATAAAAATAAAAATAAAATTTTATTATTAATATAATTAATTAAAAGAAATAATATTTTCATAAAATATGTTCATAAATTAATATTTTGTTGTCTTCTAGTTATAAGATAATTTTATAAAAACATTATAAATTTTTCAAATATTCATAAAATTGTTAATAATTTAAAAATTTGTTATTTTGAAATATATGATGATTTTAATAAAAAATTACATTTTATTTAATTAGAAAATTATTTTCATAAAATGGTGACCATTATTAAATTTTACACCTAAAAAAATCAAAATATGTTAATGTTTTTGATAATTTTCTAAAAAGTGTTGATATTTTGTTAAATACTGAAATACAATAATGTAAGGTATTTAGAAAATATATAAATTTTTTAATCATGTTCATTGTATGGCTGAGGTTAGACAATAATATAGAAAATATTAAAAACAATTTTATATATTTAGTGATAAGGATCATATATATTGACAATACCTAGCCAATATAAAAATTTAATGAATGTAATAATAAAACAAACCCATCACCATGCCTATAAATACCATCCACCACCAACACCTATCCTCACACCTCCATAGCCATGAATCCAATCCCAAATCTCCCAAAGACACATAAAATGTATATACCCAAACTACATGCTTCTTTAGTACCAATATAATACAAAACAAAATTTCTCTAAGGAGGTTCTCAAGGAGAAGATGTCAAATAGGTAAAATCCTCTTTCTTTTACGTTTAATTTCATTTCAACCACTTTTATTCTATTATTACATAATAAAACCCCATTATCCATTTTATATGATAATTCCATTATCGTATATATATATATATATATATGAATTTTATTCTGTTAATTTTATATCTATCATCTAATCTCGACTGTTACCATTTTGTTCTAAAAAAGAAAACATCATCTATGATGTGTTGATTCCCCACCTACATGGATGATGATTGTAATTTTCTAATACCACCGATAAGGATTAACATAAATCTATTATAATGGTAATACAATGTTTTTAAATTTTTAATTAAAACTTAATGAAGTGATTTCAATGTGGTATATTTACATAACGTTAGTTAATAAAAAAAATAATTGTGTACTGGTCAATAAAATGTCACAATAACATAACCAGATATCATTAGCATCTTATTTAATGAATCATGATCATATATAGAGAAGATATATATAAGGCCATCTAATATTATGGATGTTCATTAAATGTAAGGCCCCAACCCTAGTTACCCAGATTCAGTCCATTATTACATAACATTTTCAGGATCACAAGTGAAAAATTCTTGAAAGAATGAGTATTTTAGTTGTTATGAATGTACTAGATATATACATAAGTTTTACATAACATTATGAAATAAAACAACAACAACATTGTTTCCCCATTGAACAAAATATTACCACTTAGCCTATTCTTATAGTGTAATCGTAATGCACTTCTTCACATCCAATGAAAAAGAAAACATAAAAATGGGGTGATGTTAGATGCTCAGTAAGTATTGGAATATTACAGAAAATTTCATATATAAGAATAAACATTTAAGGCAATGTATAAGAATAAATAAAAATCCTTTTAAATGTAAAATTCAGAATAAAATGTAAAATATAAGTCCAACAATGCAATTTACATATTCACATGGATATTAAAATAGTCGAATAATCCCATGTAATATCAATAGATAACTTCATAATGGTGCAATGCATAATGTCAGACATCATAACCACTTAGTCAATGCCTCATGCTAAGGCTAAAAATAATATTTTTTCAAAGACCTATTCCAAGACACAAGTTTGTTTCATGAGACCTACCGATTTTTCGAGAAGCTATATTGAGCTTCACCCGTCTCTTACAAAGTCTAATTTATTCCTCAAATGAATAGGTTGAAACATTACATAATTTTTTTTATTAATAGTACCATACAAAATATTATTACGTTAACCATAAATCATGAATTGTATAAAAATAACACATCCATAGTAAAACATATCAAAAACCATCAACACAATATGGAAGATTGTATCATTATAAATAAACATCAAACAAGTGTAAAATCTACCAAGGTATGTTGACATATACTAAATCAAAACTATTTGAGAAAACCCCTCTTTCTATTTAGAAATAATATAAATTTCAAATAATTATAAATAAAAAATTTATTTTGAAAATATTCATATAAGCTTATATGTGAACTTTCGAAGGTGTTATAATGGAGAAAAATATCTACCCCTATTGTATAAGTTAAAAAACATTCATACTTTAATTTTTCGAAAAGGTCATAAATTACTGTATTTGGAAATCGACAGAAAGATTCCTTTAAATCCATTTTAAGAAAATGAAAACAAATGTATAAGTAACATTAACCCCTAGTCCAGTAAATAGGAAAATGTTTTTGAAATTCATTTTTATGAAACATAGATGTTGATGATAAAGAGGTCTCAGTAGATACTCACGTATAAACAACATTAAATAATAGAAAAATTGAAAAATTAATCCTTACCTTATACTTTTCATTGGTCAAGGAAAGGTTAGACTATTGTATAATAGATAATTCATTGTTATTAAATTATACAAGAACCATATACATAAATCTGATATTATATATGATATTCTAATATAGTTTTGTTAATAATATTTCTAAAGTAACATTGTTTTGGTTGTTTACTAATTCATTTTGCATTATATATTTTGTTACGTAAGTCATGATTGTTATGGATATGATGTATTTGATTCATATCCAGAATTATATTAGGTTCATAAAAAATATTTTATTCATAAAATGAAAATTATTCATGAATGGTTACGATGGGTAATAATTCTCATCACATTCGAGGTGAAGGTAATCCTTATGTATGCACAAGTGACAATAAAATTCATTATATGGTGAAATCATATGTAATTACATGATATATCATATATACAAAATAATTAACATGTTATATTTATTATTTACATCAATTATACTCATTATTATACAAATCCAAATAATTGATTGTTGAATAACAAACTACAACACGACATCGAAACAGTTTTTCATACGTACACACGTACGGTGAATTTTTCATTCATTAGATCGCTAGAATATTGAATATGGTTGTACAATATTCGTAATAACATGAATTTACATAGAATTTACTATATTTTTTACTTTTTTATGAAAACATCAATGAATGAGTATGTGAAATAAGAATAGAACATTGAAAGCGGTGAATAAAGTATTACCTCTTATTTGGGTTCTTCATTTTGATTTGATCAAAAGGGATCCATAAGTCATCTTTTTTATCAAATTATGGCATATAGGTTGAAGAGAGGGTAGTTAAAAAGATTTTTACGTAGAGGTTGGACGAGCCAAATGTCATTGAAGATGTGATTTTGAGAGGAGGGGAAGTACGATTATATAAGAGAGGTGAGGGTCACATTAGGAAAATATTGAAATATTAATTTTTTATACAATAATATTTGATTTATAATGGATTAAAAATTTTTAATTTCCATTATAATGAGGATTAGGGTCTAGAACCTCTCAACCAATTGGTTTCATATAGGATTAGGTCACCATAAGAATTGTATCATCTAGATTTAATCTTAGTTCAGTAGTTTAATTTTTCCCATGTATTTTTATATAAATATAACAAATGATTAATAAACATAACATAAAAAAGATAATACAAACATAAGGGGTTCATTATTGACATATATAACAGTATCTAAGTCCGTTAAATGACCCTTATAATTTTTGGAATATTATTTTAATTAATAATATAGTATTTGTTTTAAAAACTCATTTATATCAATTTTGACACTATTTAGTATTTGGTTTGGGTGAGAGTCCAAAAAAATTAATACTTAATCTAAATAAATTAAATCAATACTAACATTTCATATTAACCTATAAAATTAGTGTAATGAATAAAAATCCTCAATTTACATTTATTTGGATATTTATAATATCAATTATTATATTCTTCCATAAATATGGTAATTACATCATCATCATTATGTCAAAAAAAAATTAATTATTTAATGTCTAAAAATTATAAATAAACTAAAATTAAGTAGTAAATATTTTTATCTTTCTAATGAATGTTAATATTCTTATTTATATTATGTACAACCAAATATTAAAAATGTTTTAGTCCTGAAAATGTGAATTTAACACCTTTATCTCATCATTAAATAAAATAATAATAATTGTCCTAATGTAATCCTAGTTTATCAAAGAGGATCATATATTATACGTAACATTGATTTTCTTCAAAATTCACTTATCCAATAAAAATTGGACTTGTGTATGGGTAATTATAATTCAATTTATACCTTTAAATACCCAATTTACCTTTAACATTAGTAAATAAAATTCAAAAGATACTATTTGTAAATATTTTTCTCATCCTATTGATCCACATTTTACAAACTGATATCAATACTATCTCTTGGTTTTTTTAAATTCAAATAATTAAATTATTGAAAATACATTTTATACAAATATAGAAATGTACCACGAAGGTGCATAAATGATGATAAAATGTTCAATAAACTTTTAAACATCTAATTTTATTATAAAATGAATTGAATGAATTAAATTTTTCTTATATAGGTGTTATTTATCTATTTTTACCGAATATAAATTTAAATCAAATAAATAATTATTTAAATAAAAAGTCAGTTTTAAGCAATAAAATAATATTTTTTAGTATTCCATAAAAATTGAATGTTTTTAGAAAAACGCCAAAAATTCAGCCCAACATAATTTTGATATTCCAAATCAAGAAAATTAGTCCATTTTGAAAGTAAAAATTTATAAGATTTCAAAAAGAGGGTAGTATTATTCATAACGTCATGTTTGATTTGTCATGGTGTGCTAAAATTTGATGTTGTTTACAACAAAACCTATTGCATTATTCAAACGAAAAAGAACCATGGAGACTTGGGTTGAAACATTATTTCCTCCATCAAATAATTTATTCCTCTAAATTTCATGAATAATATTACAAAAAAATATTCTGGTGGTGCTTCTTCAAAAGTTCCTGAGGTTCCCACATTGCCTCTTCCATCATATGGTCTCTCTTTAGAACTTTTACCGGATGAGTCGTCTAGATTCACAACACGTTTTCACTGGTACCATGAATCTTGAACGCCTCTTAATAATAAGATATATCATGTTCTAGTAATATTTCATCATAGGTGAGTAAATGAATTGTGTCAGACATGTATTTTCTCAGTAGTGATAAATGGAACACATCATGACCATTTGATAGACTTATAGGAATTTTCAAATGGTAGTCTAAAACTACAGTTTGGTCTAGAATTTTGAAAGGTTTGATGTACACAGGACATAATATACCCTTCTTACAGAAAAATATAACACCCTCCCATGGAGATACCATGAGGAAAACATGATTTCCTACCTGACATTATAAATCCTTACAACGATTATCGACATATAACTTATTCCTACATTGATATGCATTTATGTGAGATTGGATAATCTTCCCCTTTTCCATTGTTTCCTTATCATGTTCATGACCTACATGTTTTTTTCACCAACATCATCCCAAAAAGTTGGTGTGCAACATCTCTTTTCATATAACACTTCATATGGTGCTATCTAAATACTTGAATGGAAGCTATTTTTATTGGAAAATTCTACGAGAGGTAAATATTTATCCTCAATACCTTGAAAATATCATGTGAAATGTCTCAACATTTATTCTGTGGTTTGAATAGTCTATTTTGATTATCAATCCATTTGGGGTTGGTAGGCAGTTCTCAAATGAAGTTCAGTATCGAGGGCCTTTTGAAGACTCTTATAGAATCTTGATGTAAAATGGGGATTAGTACCATAATAAATCGATGGGGGTACTCCATGAAATATTAAAACATTAATAATATATAGTCTTTTTAAAGGTTCAATTGGTAAAGAATCTCTTATAAAAAGAAAATGTGTTGAATTTTTAAAATGTTCAACAATGACCCATAGAAAATCATTTATTCATGGAGTCTTTGGTATCCCCATGATAAATTCCATCATAATGTCATCTCATTTCTACTCAGGTATTGGATGTTGATGCATGACTCCTCTTGAACAAATGGAGGTATGAGCATCATCCAAAAATTAAATTTTTAGTACAGGTATGTCAGGACAACAAATTCTATTTAAAAATTTCAAAATTCTATCTTCACATATGAAGTAAATCAATATCCCATCATTCCCATCTAAATTTTTTTGAAACTCCTAATCATCAGTCTGAGAAATTTTAATAATTTCTAGAAAATATGATTTGGGAACCATTTGAAAATTTATTTATGATTGATATTCCATAGTTATTCTAATTACTATTTTTACTAGATCCATGAACATATGACCTCTTTCAAATGTCATCTTATTCAAAACTGCCCGATCCTTTCTCCTCAAAGCATCAACTACCGTATTTTTCTTCATTAGTTTGTAGTGTATTATGCAATCATAATCCTTGAGTAGTTAAATCCATCGTCTGTGCCCCATGTTGATTTCTTTCTATGAGAAAATATACATTTCACTCTTGTGATTGATATATATCTCACATTTTTCAATATTGAGATAGTGTCACTATGTCTTCAATGCAACTATTATAGCTGATTTTTGATTTTTTGCGATGCATAGGAAATAAATATTTCTTTCTGCATTAAGACACAACAAATTCTATTCTTTTAAGCATAACTATAAATAAAACACCCATCACTCAATGATGGTAGAGTCAATATAGGATCTTTGAATAATTTTCTCATTAGTTATTCAAAAATATTCTTCAGAATCCTTTTTCCAATAAAAATTAACCCCTTTATGTGTGAATTTGGTTATTGGGTTAGAAAATTAAGGAACATTATAGACGAAATGCATATAATAACCATCTAAACCAATAAATTTTCATACCTCTATTATACACATCGGTGTTATCCATTCATGTACTACTCTGGTCTTAGAAGGATCAACATATATTACATCCTTAGAGAGAGAATTTCCACAAAAACAAATCACTGGAATCCATAATTCACACTTTCTAAACAACCCATATTATTCATTTCTTCTAAGAGTCTTTAGGATAGTACACACTCATGTTTCATGATCTTCATTGATTTTGGAGTAATACAAAATATATTAAATAAATACCACTAAAATTTAATCAATATATTCCATAAAAACTCTATTTATTATATCCATGTAGACAGAGGGTGCATTAGTCAGTCCAAAAGGCATTACTGTAATCTCTTAATGACCATACCTAGTATGAAATATTGTATTTAGAATGTATTACTTATTCACACACAATTGATGATATCCAGATGAAAGGTCAATCATTGAAAAATATTGAGCACCATGAAGTTGATCAAATATATAAGAAATCCGAGGTAGGAGAAACATATTCATGACTTTTATAGCATTAATCTCCCTGTATTAAATAAAAAAACTCATAGATCAATAATTCTACTAAACAAAAAGAATAGGGGATCCCCATAGAGAAACAATAGGTAGAATAAATCCTTTATTATTCCATTCCTCAAGTTGTTTCTTTAGTTCCAATAATTTTATAGTGGATATTATATAAGTGGTCTTCAATATGGGACATGAACTAAGAATAAAATCAATGGAAATCTCAATTTCTCATCTTGGAGGATGTCTAGGTAAAGCCTCTGGAAACACAACATCATATTCTTGAACAATAGGTATTTCTTCTATTTAAACATTCATTTCCCCACCCATAGTTATTTCACTCTCTTCCTCCCCAATAAATGAATTTTGTAGAGCTATTGGAGTGGATATAGATGAGAATCAGATGGTGGCATTTCTGAAATTACGCTATGTTACTCTATATCATCATAAAAAATTGTATCCTCCTTCTTCTTAATATAAATTTTCACTTCATGGCGGGAAAACCAACCCATAGTGATTATTATATCAAATTAAATCATGGTTATGGAAATGAGATTAGCAGAAAAATCACATATATATGACCTAATGGGTACTGAATCAAAAAAAATTTGTAATGATAATTCCCTTAGGCGTTTTTAATTAAAACACCTTGTTAAATCAAATTGGAAATATCTAATTTTCTTAGTAAACTAGGATGATATAAAAAATTGCAATTATCCAAAATAAAAAAAAAGAATTGGCTAAATTTGAGAAACCACTAAATTACATGCCACTACGTCATTCAAAGATTCATCCTTAGCAGTAGTGATCACAGTAGCGTGGATTTGATCCCTTGGCCTTTTTCTTGTAAGTGTCCTTGGAGCTTATGACATTCATTGGAATAATTCGGCATATCTATAAAATTTTTTCATTTTACATTGACATAATCCTTCTTCCCCTTTCAATAGTGAGAATAGTGGAATTTTTCTCCACACATATAACTAATTCACATTCCCTTCAGGTATGTACCGATGTGATTCATCCCATAGTTATTATAGGATGAAAATTGAACTTTTCCCTACTTCCCCTTATTTCCTTTTCTAGAGTGTTCAACTGATCTCTTTTTCTCCTACTTTTAATTTATTAAATAAGACATAGAGAATTATATTGTATCTTGATAGCACACGAGTCAATATATTCGTATGATAATATGGATTATGGGACTAATTCCCGATGGAGAAATAGTTTTATCCCATCAAAAAATCAATCAATATTACTCCGTGGGTTACTAAAAAATATAAACCATGCCTTTATAACCTTGTAAATCTATCATCAAACCTAGCGACATTATCATCCCCTATTTTCCAGAGACTCATAAATTGTATTTCCATGTCTTCTTGATGGTTACAAGGAATGTATTTTTGTAATAAAATATCATTAAACTCCCACATTCAATATTTGATACTTCTTCATCCAAATTTTTGATTTAAATTAATGACCACCATTGATCTGTATATCCTGTGATGCATTAAATATCCATGAAAACATTTTCTCTTTCACTACTCCCCAAAGAATCAAATATTTTCCCTAAGGTACTTATCCATATCTTAGCTTCAAATGGATCTATAGTTCCATTGATTCATTGTGATTGTGGCCTCATGAAGTTGTCTAACATTGTTCCTCTGCATTGTGGACTATGTTGGTCCATATAGGTAAAGTTATTATTCAAAACCTGAGTGAGTTTTCCCATTATGGTTTTAAGTTATTCATCACCAGTTTCATCACCATATCCACTATAATTTTCATGAGTATAGGGGGAATAGAAACATGGATTACATGTGTTCATACACCGTCCATTCCATCCACAATTATCCATTTCTATACAATGTCATAAACTAGATTTGTTTATGAATCACAATACTTACTTCCAAACTAGTAAAATACATAACATAAATTGGGCAGTTTATTCATATTATCGATAAAATAATCATTGGGAAATTATTTAATCATAAATCCTTCTTAATGATTTGTTAATAAAATGTGAATTATACTAAGCATATCCTCTATTAGTGTTGTTACTAAGAGTGAAGAAATCCCCAATGTCGTGTAATAGGATATCCCGAGCCATGCCCAAAACTCAATGTCAGAGTTTTCACTCTTATATACATTAGTGTCAGAGCCTCCTCTACCTGCTCGTATATAGAATGAGATATATTAATTTGAAAATATAGATAAACTCTACACTAACAAAATTTTAAAATGTTCTTCTATAAAAATCCAGAAGGTCTATATTAGGGAAATGTTCTCTGATCAGAGTTTTTCTAAATCTGTCTTCCATGGTTTTTTCTAAATTTACTCTGATATAAAATATACCTCCCCGACCATTATTACCTATAGTCAGTGCATTATAACATAGATTTGGAATGTTCATAATAGATTAAGTCCTAAAAGCCTGATTATTTTAGTACTCTTCAATGTACTATATAGATACATATAGTTTACATTACATTATGAAATTAAGAAACATCAACATTGTGTCCCCTTTGAAAACACCCATATCCCTTAGCTAATTCAATCAGGTTAATCATAATGTACTTCTTGACATCCAGGGAAAAGGAAAACATAATAAAGGGGTGAGATCAGATGCTCAATAAGGATAACAATATAGTAGAAACTATAATAAATAATATTATACATTTATTGCAATGTACAAGACAAAAAATCATTTTAAACATAATATTCATCATATTATGGTAATTTCAAATTAAATAATTCTATTTATATCATTATAAGGATATTCTACTAGTCAAATAATCATATGTCGTTTCAAAATATACTTTCATAATGATGGAATGCATAATTAATGACATCAAAACTACATAGTCAAGTCCTCATGCATTGAACGAAATAAGATTTTTTCAGGGCCCTATTCCAAAACACTAGTTTCTATCATAAGACCAACCGATTAATCAAGGGTCTATTGTGGGCTCCACCCATTACATAGTATGTCCAATGCATTCTCAATTAAAAATGTTGAAATAAAACATAATCATTCGTTTTAAAACTATCATATGAAATGAGAATACATTAACCATGAACCATGAATGACATAAAAATAACACATCCACAGTCCAACATATCAAAAAACATTCAATATAACATTGAAGATTGTATCATAATATATAATCTTCAAATTTGTGTAAAATATATTAAAGTATGTTGACATAGATGAAATAAATACTATTTGAGATAAATATATCTTTATATTTTGAAATCATGTAATAGTAACATAATTATAAATGAAATAAAATATTTTGAAAATATTCATTTAAAATTCTATGGGAAGCTACAAAGGTGTTATAATGATAGAGAATATCCCCACCTGTTGTATAAGTTAAAAACATTCTTACCTTAAATTTTTGAAAATTTATTAAAGTACATTATTTTGAAAGATACAGAAAGGTTTATTTCAAACAATTTTATAAAAATTCAAAAAATTGTATAATTGAATTTAAACCATTGTCTAGTAAATAGTAAAAAAAATTGAATTGCATTTTTAAAATACATAGTTGTCGATAATGAAGAGTTCCCAGAAGATACTCATACATAAATAACCTCAAATAATAATGAGATTGTAAAATTTTCCCTTACATTATAATGTTTCTTTGGAGAGGGTATGTTATCCTCTCGTATAAATGTTAAATCAATGTTATTAAATTATATAAGAACCATATACATAAATATGATATTATATATGTGAAGTGCATTGTGTTGCATTTGTTTTCAATGAGGCATGAAGTTGTCTTGGAATGAATGGAAGTCACAGAAGGTCAAGATGTGAATGCCAAAGGTTGTGATGGTGTTGGTGGTGAAGGAGAATGGCCATGGTACTAAGATGCATGTCACTTAGGAGATTCACTAATTGGTATTGGAAATTGTGGTTGAAACATTCTCCATGAATATCAGACGATTGTTGAGCTGATCATTAAGTTCCAAGAACTTGTATCAACTGGATACAAAGTCACAACACTTTTAGAAGACCATGCATTGTAGTGACAATGCATGAGGAGTTGAAAGTGATCCATCCATAAGATGTAAGTGGATGATGTGCATTAATGAAGTCCATGCACTATCACTAAGTGCATGTGAATTAGAAGAAGATCCATCTTGATCTCTGATTAGATCAATGAAGATTCATTGAAGAATTATATGTGATTCATGAGATTCAGTTAAAGAAGTCCCTCCTAAGTATTGAACACATATGGAAGAGGAGATGGAGAAGATAATTGATGATGAACCGTTTGGAATTCCATTCCTAAGTAATGAATATACGTTGAAGATAATGGAGGAATTTCAAATGAAGAAGAAGAGAGGAAGAAGGCTTGGAGTGGCTTGGCATTTGGCTTATACTCATGGAGGACTTTGTTTTTGACAAAGTCTTATTCTATACTTTGCCAAAAAATATGGCCAGCCCGTGAGGACCTTGTGGGTTCAACCCCAAGGCTCATGTGGGCCTAAGGCGCCACGCCCAAGGGGGAACCCGTGGGGCAAGCTCAGGGCGGCAGGGGCACACCCGCAGACACCACAGAGGCGCTGGGGCACGCCCGGAGGAGCGCGCAGGGCACGCGGTGGTGAAGCCCGCGCACCCGGTGTGTGCATAGTGGGCGCTAGGAGCGCGCCCGCAGGAGCAGAGAGTGGGCGCAGAGCGCGCCCGCAGGGAGAACACGGTGCGGGGCGGCACCGTGGAGGGAGAAGTGCAACTGGGAGTTGAGCGGCAGCGGCATATTGATAAGCCGTGTGAAAACCGCGCCCCGTTTCGATGTGGGACGCGGAATTTTCACCCGGGAGCGATCCTGGCCGCACGATCAATCGCGCGCCAGATCTCGGCCGCCCATCTAATCCGCCGCGGCCCATCCTGATCGCGACCGTCCAAATCATCGATCCGACGGCCGTGGCTCGTCTTCCACCTCGAGCTCGAGTCGAAGCCTCCCGCGAGCCGCCGCATGAACCAGAGCCTCCCGAACGACTATTTCGAGCTCCCGACCACCTCTGAAGGAAGTAAATCGTCCATTGAGATCGTCTGGCCACACTGAATACATCCATGCCTTAAAATTGGCTTGCATGCAACAAATGAGGAATTTCGGTCGAGGCCGAGGCAAGCAAAGCTGCCGAAGGCCGTGGGATGTTTTATGCGTGCATGTTTTGGATCAGAAGAAGGCCGTGCATGCGTTCTAAGTCGCATGCACGTAGAAGAAATTAAAGAGGAAGATCCCGCGTAAAACAGAGGAAAGAAAATAAAGATTTGGAAAGTTTTTAAAGATCTGAAGATCTCGGGATTTTGAGATTTATCACGCGGATTGAACCGCCTCTCCTCTGCCTATATAAATGAGGTCGAGCCCTCGAGAATGTTTGCTGAAGTTCTTGTTGAAGATGTGTGTCCCGCGAAGCCTCTGCCTCGCGAAGTAGAAGCCCCGCGCAAGTTATTTGCACGGCTGTTGTCCCGGTTCCACCCGAGGCCCGAAGGAGTCCCCTGTGCGCCTCACTTGCGCATCAGGAAGAGCTCTCTCTGCCCGCACACTTGCGCGGCAGGAGTAGCTTGCGCGCCCAAGGTGTCCTCACACCTGTGGCTTGCGCGACCCGCGGCCAGTGCACACTTGCACGCCCTTGTGGCAGTGGCACTTGCGCACCCAAGCCTCCTTGCACTCAAGTGCTTGAGGAGTTGCGCGATAGTGGGAAAGAAGAGGAGGAGGCCCTTGCACCTCGCACCTTGTGTTCTTGCTACACCAAGAACATCCTACGGGCAGTAGGTGTGCAAAGCAAGAAGAGCCGAGGCTTTGCCTCTTGTGTGTGCAAAGTAAAAGTTGAAGGCCGAGAGGAAGTGTGTGCAAAAGTAAAATACAAGTGGAGGCCGTAGCCTTGTGTGTGTGCAAGAAGAGAAGGAAGGCCGTGGCTGTGTGTGTGCATAAGGAGGAAGACCACACTATTTGTGTGTGTGCAATGAAAGTGAAGGCCGTGGCATTTTTTGCCTTTTGTGCATAAAGAAAAAGAGGAGGCCGTAGCCCTTGTGTGTACAAAATGAAGAACCAAGTGTGTGCATAAGTGAAGTGCACACTTTGAAGAAGATTAAAAGAACAAGGAAGTGAGTGTGCATTGCAAGTGAAGTAGGCCAAGCTCAAGTGTTTGCCAAAGTGAAGAAGTTTTGTGTGCAATGAGATAAGGAGGCCAAACCTAGTGTGTGTGCACTAAGTGAAGTGAACACACTTAGAAGAAGGAAGAAAGAGGAGACCCTCACACCAAAGTAAAACACACTTCTGAGTGTGTGAGCAATTTGAATATAGTCTGTGAAGATTGTGAAGGAGGTGTGTGCTATAGTTGACTACACCCTCTAAGGGTTTACTGCACCTAGAAGAAGAACAAGACAGTGCATGCATGCATGCATGCACGTGCACACGTGAACAGTGCTAAATCAGTGGTGTGCATTCTGAGTTGTCCAAGACTTGAAGTTCTTGAAGAATTGAGAAGGCCATGCTATTAGTGCATGAGGATGAAGAGCTGCCATGCACTCAGTGCATGAAGATGTTTTGAAGTGAGACTGAGCCAGACTGAAGTTAAAGAGATTGGTTGTCTGAGTTTTCAGTAGATTGAGAAGACCCTGATCATCACAAGTGATCAGAGGTACAGAGCAAGGCCAGCAGTCTTTATCCCAGACTGCTGAAGATACTTGAAGAGCTGAACAAGAAGAAGAGCTACTCGTGTGACTCGAGCAGCCAGGAGAAGACCCCTGTGAGACTCAGGGTGGAGGAAGTCTCCAGTGGGATTCTGGAGCAGGCCAGTGGGACTCTGGTAACAGTGTGGGACGCAGTATAAAGACCCTCCTGTGGGACTCAGGAGAGATACGGTGGGAAGCTGTATCGACCATTGTAATACTAACAGATTATAATGGGAGAATCCATGCTTGGAGTGCATGGCAAGGATGTAGGCCTTTGGTGCCGAACCTTGTAAATCCTTGTGTCCTGTGCCTTTTCATTACTGCATTATCCGGGAAAGGTTGAGAGATACAAGAAGAGTGGATCGAGGCTTTAACCAGCCATAGAGGATTAATTGATTAAGAATCAATTAGTAAAAAGTTTTAAGGGATCACTGATTCACCCCCTCCCCCTCTCAGTGATTCACACTGATCTGGGCACTTCAATATGATATTTTAATATAGTTTAGATAATAATATTTTTGTAGTATCATTGTTTTAGGTGTAAACTAATTCATTTTCGTATATATGTTTTGTTACATAATTAATTTTTTATGGATAAAATGTATTTTATTCATATAAATAATTACATTAAGTTAATTAAAATTATTTTTCATCATAATAATAAAATTAATCATGAATGGTTATGATGGGGAATGAATCCCATCATGTTCGTTGAGATGGCAATCCATACGTATGGAATAGAAAACATATCATTCTATTGATGGTTAAATCGTAAGTAATTTGATTGTATATCATATATAAATATAATTACCATGTTATATTTATTATTTACATAAATTAAATTCCTTAGTATACACATCCAAATAATGAAGTGTCGAATAACAAAATAAACCATGACGTGGAGGCAGTGAGACGTACGTACACATGTATGGTTACATTGTCATTAATAAGATGGATAGAATAATGAATATGGTTCTAAAATATTTATAATAACATCAAATTATGTAGAATATCCTGGATTTATTATTTTTATATGGATACAACACTGAATGGGTATGTGGAAGATGAAAAGAACATTAAAAGAGGTGATGAAATTATTACCTCTTCTTTGGGTGATTCCTTTTGTGTGATCAAAAGGGATAAATTGGTCGTCTTCCTGGTCAATGTAAGGCATCTAGGATGAATTTAGGGTTTATGGTAAGATATTTCAGTATGTGTTGGATAAGCCAAATGGCGTTGGTGGTGTGATTTTGATAGAAGGGAAAGTACACTTTTATAAGAGAGGTGGGGGTCAAATTAGGAAATGCGTGAAATATTATTTTTTATACAATAATATTCGTTTTATAATGTCTCCAAAAGGATTTCTATTGTTGAATAAGTTGGTCTGGGTCTAAATATACAAAACTAATAGGTTTTAGATAGGTTTAGGTGACCATATTAACCTCATCTCTTAAAGTAAACTCGTAGATAAATAGTTTAACTTTTACCATGTATTATTGTATTATTATAAAAAATTGGTTAATAAAATTACTATATAAGCCAAGAGAACCCCAGGTGGTTCATTATTGACATATATAACATTATCTATCTCATTTTTTTGATCCATATATTTTTAGGAATATTATATCAATTAATAATATAGTATTTCTTTTCGATATCTCATTTATGTCAATTTTGACACTATTTAGTATTTGGTTTTTGTGATAGTTTGAAAAACATTATAACGTAGAAAAAAATAAATGAAATCAATCCTAAAATTTCATATTAACCATGAAAATTAATGTAATGCTTCAAAAGTCTCAATTTCAATTTATTTGGATATTTATAATATCAGTAATTTTTATTATTCATTAATAAATTAATTACTACATCATCACTGTCTCATAAATAAATTTAATTTTTAAGAACTAAAATATATTTATAAAATTAAATTATGTATTAAATCATTTTCTATTTCAAATTAATAAATATAGTAGAATTAATCTTTTGAATAACAATATATTAAAAATATTTTAGGAATGAAATATGAATTTAAAATATTTAACTCTGCATTAAATAATATAGTAAAAGATGTCCTAATCTAATACATGGGGATTACAGAGGATAATATTTTATTCCAAAGGTTGATTTTGTTTAAAAAAACTTATCCAACAGAATTAGGACATGTGTTAGGATAATTATATTATCATTTTTATCTTTAATTATTCTATTTCGTTTTATCGGGGGTATATTAAATTCAAAAGTAACTAAAAAATTTTATTGTTATCATATTTAACAAAATTTTACTTATTGTTTTCAATCGTGTATCTCATATTTCTTAAATTATATATATACAAGCGGTAAAATTATGTTTTATGCAAATTTCCAAATGTGCCTAAGTGATGGGTAAAAGAAGTTAAATGATCAATAATCTTTTATACATCTTATTCTATTATAAAAAGAATCCAATGAATTACATTGAACTAATATAGGTATTATGTATCTTTTTTTACCTAAAATAAACTTCAGTTAAATTAATAATTCTTTAAATAAAAATTATTGTTTTAAACAATAATGCAGTATTTTCACTAATCTTTAAAAATTGAATATTTTCGGAAAAATATAAAAATTTCACCCTAGGATAATTTTGATATTAAAATTCCAAAAATTAAGTCCATTTGGAATAATAAAATTAATAAACATTAAAAAAGGGTATTATTATTCGTGATAGTTAGTTTGAATGGAATTGTTGTGCTAGAACTCAAAGTTGTGTACAATGCAAACTATTGCATTATTCAAGGAGAAACGTGTTGTGGAAGCATTGGTGTTGAATTAAAAACATATAACATCATTGTATATAATTATTCCAATTTTACATGATATATCATACAAGTGAACAAGTGAACCAATCATTAAACCCAAGGAAACGAACACTTCCAAAGTCCAAAATATGATCTTATAATGTATATAGAAGGAAAACACTGAACATAATAAAATTCCTCTATATAAAATAAATGATTTTGCAATTATAAATTAAAATAATAATGGGCTAAATTTCATTATACATGACCTTAATTATTAGTTCCAAAACAATTTTGGACATATGGTATCAGATTCTCTCCAAACCACCATTTTTTCATCCGGTTGCGCTTTCCCTCTCTTTAACCCAATGTAAATTTTACTTATTCTTATATAATATTCTTAAAATATGTTTTTATTTTCAAAACATAAGTAACTAGCTCCGTTACTGTTTATTTTATAGTGAAAAACATCTTTCATATGATTTTTTTTAAATTCCTCAAGATAAGGAATTCCAATTAACGAGAACCCCCAAATTTCATTCACATTTTCAAGTACACCCTATAATATATATTTTGAAAACAATATTTTAATAAAATCACTATTTTTTCATAAAAACTATCATTGTTTATTTCTTGTTTTATTTAATAAATTATGTCTTTCCCTACTTTGAAGACTCTTAAACATTTTCCATCAAACTGCACTAAAGGGGACCTTTTCATAAGATTTAAATACATCATTTTAGATTTTATCACATGAATTGAAAAGACTTTATAATGATAAATTCATATATTAACAAATAAATTTCCATGAATTATTTGAATCCATACCTTCAAATTCACATTTTTACTCCCATTTATTCTGATCCATGCCATGATTACACTACAAATTTCATTACATGGTTATCCCATTGGTTTTCCAATATGTTTATTTATTAATGTGAAACACATTTTCATGATCATGTTATGATTATTGTGCCTATATAAAGATACAATGAATTTAATTATGTTTATTCTCATGATATTTTATGTTGGTACATGAGGTAAACATGATTCCATGGTGGGACATTGTCAACCAATGTGCAATGATCTTAGTATATAGATATTACTCAAAATTATTTAATGTTTTATGGTATTTTAAAATTCAAATTATGACATGATTATATGATCAATTATTATATATGTTATTATTACTTATGTATATTCCTAGCCCGTTCCTTTTTATGTCACCATCTTATATCATCTAACACATGTTCTATTCTTTTCTTTTTTTATTCCCTTACTGGATTTTTTGATCATGCAATTTGTTAAGGTATTCCACATATCCTATATATATATAAGATATAAAAGAAATTTATGAGTTCTTTATGAATATGAAATAAAATATTTTAAATTTTTCCTTCATTATTTCTAATTATGTATATAATCTTCTAAACACACTATACATTAAGAACATTGATTTTTATTTCCTGGTTAATTATGCTTCCATTCATGTTAAAATATCTGCAAATGGGTAGGAATGTGATTTTTTGTATAATAGAATGTACATTTTTTATATTAGAAATAGAATAACTTAGATATAACCCTATGGATAATTCCATCACTTTGGATGAGTCAGATTGATATTTGGAGAATCAAAATATAACATATAATTTAGCTTTACATGTTAATCGTTCTATGTTTACAATTTCATTTTAATATTATTATTAGATATGTGTTGAAGCCCCTAATTATTCTTTATTTTAATTAATTAATTGTGAAAAATAGGAGAACCCATTTCAATAATTAATGTGATAAAATATGTGATGATTTCCTTATTGAAATGAAATTCCAAATGTTGGAATATTCCCTCAAAACTTCCTAAAATTAATTTATAAAATGTATCAAGTTATGAATAATAACATAAATCATGTGGAG
The DNA here is from genome assembly GCA_963277665.1 of Viscum album. Taxonomy (NCBI): domain Eukaryota; kingdom Viridiplantae; phylum Streptophyta; class Magnoliopsida; order Santalales; family Viscaceae; genus Viscum; species Viscum album. Next base: position 1,700,218,769 of record OY728163.1, on the reverse strand, counting down.
TTATCACTTTATCCAACGAATGATAATTTTTCGTTTGAATATTAAATGCATCAAATAGTTCCCATATTTACAGGATCTTATAAACTAATCATCATGTGAAAATAGACTAATTCCATTGAGAATATATTTAATGTCTTCTATTGATTAGAAGAAGTGGAATTTCATTTTTGATGTATATCGATTTTATAGTTATAATGATTAGTTTTGGACAGTAATCACGAAAAAAAATTCCCAAAAAAAAATTAATTCAATGTAATGGGAGGATTTCCAAAAAAATACATTTCTACATATATTATCCCCAAAATCTCTATATTAAAAATGATATTGTGTTCTTCATAATGAAGAAAATAGAAACAAATTCTATTAATGAATATGGAAGAAAATTTACAAGGCCTATAATGTCTGCCTTATAATTTGGCATTATCACAAAAATTAAGGTTTATCACTACTTTGGTAGACTAAATATGTGTCTACAAAAAGAGTTCGATATTTGTGACTATAACTACAATGTGAAGAGTGTACAGTATGACCTTGTTGTTGAAATGTAAATCATATATTCTCAATGTTCTCATGGGTTTAGTGAAAAAATACGCAGAAATGGAATTTTGTATTTGAGGATAAATAGATATATCAAATGATGGAATGAAAAAAAAACATCTCACCTTTCCAAATTATGGGATGAAGCAACCTGGAAACTACATAAAATGAACTATGAGATGTGTCACATTTTGAAGAGAGGGGAATCAGGATAATAAACGATAAAGTGATATAAATAATCCAAAAAAATAGAAGATGGATGGATATATAATTTTAATACTCATCCAACATATTAATGTTTCGACTATAAGGAATATGGAATTTATATGAACCATTTCCCTAAGACATGTGTTTTCAGTGGAAATAAACAAAAAACATCCAAGGACACATTAGAGGGAATATTCTTTCACAACTTCTGACATGGAACATGAAAATTACATGCTAAATGGTAAACTAATTATTCATATAAGAATAGTGAACATAATATTTTATTTTGGTTCTATGTACTCATTCATATATTTCATGTTTTGTATAAATATTCAAACAACACCTCACAGTATGGAAGTTGAGTTTTATGTGAGAATAAAAAATCGAAATTATTTTCCATCCATGTTATATAACTCCTGCCTAGATAATGATTGTGGATTAAACCCACCAAAAAATCAGTTCTTAATTCCTTTGGTATACATTTAGGCTATATTGTGCACTGATTGTATAACATTATATATATACAATATTAATTATTGGGAAAGGGATATCACTCTTATCTTCCAAAGGAACCCTTTTATTCTATATATGTGTGAGGATGTGTATGAATTGGAATAATTAATACAATTATAGATATTATTGGCTTATGGGAAATCATACCTACCACAAATTAGTGAGAAAAAGGAGAGTATCAGGCTCAATGAAAATCCAATTGTGATGGACTATGCTATTGTGTTCACCCCAGAATTACGTAGTCCTCATCCTGATTGAGAGGTCAAGTTACAAATTGAACTTATTCTTATATATATAACTATATCAACGACTCCATGTATAATGGTTTTAATTTATATATAATAACTGAAAGAGCACTTACAAGTGATTCTGAATATGTGTTTTATATGTTTGAATGATTCACCATGGTGTGCACTAGTACTCTTCATCTACAACATGGATATATAATTGAACAACTACATTGATTATTGTGAGATCAAGAAAATCACATTAATTAAAAAGTATCCAGTTCCGTGAAATGATGACTTGTCTGATCAACTAAATGGGGTAAATTATTTATCTAAGTTGGTCCTTCGATTATGATATCAACCAATAATTGTTATACAAGGAAGATAATCCCAAGACATCATTTTGAACATTGTGTGAACATTGCATGTTTATAGTATTTCAATTTAGATTAACTAATTTCCAATGATTTTCATGTATATAATGAATATATTATACCGATATTAACATGAATCATTTGTGGTTGTCATTATCAATGCTATTTAGAAATTTTGCAAAATAAAGGAGGATCATGATGAAAATTTTAAAATTTTATTAATGACTGACCGCGTTATCATGACACATCAAATTGATTATGTTTTTAAGGTTGATTTATAGTCTAGGGTAGACCCTAGGTCATCTCTCATGGAGCATTGGTAGGTTTAGAGTGTGTATTTTTAATAAAAATGACTAAGAGAGGTGGTGATTTTGAAAAGAGTTTAAAACAATGACTTAGTTGAAATAGCTTAAAAATTGAGTGACCTAGTGGATTTTGTAAAATATGAGATAAAAGGGTTGATGTGATTTCACTACACACATATCATGTTCATTTTTCATAGAGATTCATCTTAGGTTTAGATTAATTCTTTGGTTGGGGTTAATTGAAATCTCGATTAATTCCTAAGCTTTTATTTCAATGCTTTAAGGACCCAACCATGACGTAACAATCGTATTGTCAATATCCAGTACTTATGCATGGAATAAGATCTTCCAAAACAGATTAAAATCTCAATATGGTGGGTATGGAAAGGATTATTTTGATGTCCAATTGGAACAACACAAGTCACGCACTCAAAACCTCACACCGGTCGGTTAGAAATTAAGAGCATAAGACTCACATGCATCAAATCAAGCATTCAAATCTGAAATAAAATAAGATACATGGGATGAAATGTTTAAACACCCAAATTACTCTAAATGAGTAGCTAGTTTATGCATCAGAACTCCCTTTACAAGTGTGGAGCTCCCTCACAACAAACACCCAACTTTTAGCTCGACATCGAGAGGAAGAGGAAGCTCAGGTGGAACCCCTTCTTCATCTATGATTCCCCTATGGGGATAGGGGACTCTATAACCACAAAGGTGATTATGAGACTCATATAAGACTCCAAATTGGCATCACATCACTCCTTGGCCGATCTTGCAAATGAGGTTCCCTTGGTGCCCTTTTATAGGAAAATTGGAAGGTGGTTTTAGGCACACAGATTTCATCAATCCAATTGCATGATGCGTTTTGGCCTTTAGACAGTCTTATCACACTTTGGAGAAAATAGAATACTTGTATACCTACCTCTTTACTGTCTCCAACGAATGTTTGGCACCATTTGGACAACTAAATCTCATGATATTTATAAAATACAGAACACTGCATTTGACTTGGTCCAAATTTGGTGGCTTGGTAGGATCAGTTCGAATTGGAACCATAGGTGCAGAATCAGGATTGAGTTACTTAATATGAAATGTATCCTATTAAAATTTGGATAGGACCACAAAAATTCAGCCAATTTGGATGCACTGAGTTCGTGTAATATACAAAACAGTGGACAAATGTCCATGGATCCATGCAATTTTGGCCCATTTTTCTTCCACTTAATCAAGGGCCCTCCAAATCACCTCCACCTACATTGAAACAATAAAAACAAGTAACATTGCCTATTATAATATTGAATAACATTAATTGATTGATTCAAACATAAAGTGCAATTTATTATTATATTTGGAATATTCATTACAAAACTAGTTTAAACTGTGGTGTATGGGTGGAATAAAACAGTGAATCGTGGTACGATCACACCCCCACACATAAACATTTTTACTCCTGGGAAAAGTCACATATCCAAATAAAATTAAGCATATATATATATAAATATAGATTTCCAACATCCTGAAGATTTATCATTTGAGGAAATTTTATTTAAAGTAATGTGATCAATGCACGAACAACACCAAGGAGTTCTTCCTAGTGACAATAGAAAAATATGTCTCATAAAACGTATCATAGAGAAATTCAAAAAGATTCATGATACCCTATTGAGAAAGGAATTCAGAAGTAAACTATGACACTATATCTACATGTGTGTGTGTGAAAACCATTCCATGCTTTTATTTCCACTTGCTATCCAATAAATATATGTTATTTTAACATTTTTTAGCTTAAATGATTTTGTCACTGAACCTGACCTACATCCTTTGCAATCATTTATCAAGACCCACTCATTTAAGCATTCCCGGAAGTCAAACCATAAGCTCCCGACCTAGATATCCCCATATGTTGCACATTTCATCACTCCCTTCATTTATTATATTTTTTTTAATTTTCAATTGGAACAAATCTCACACTCATCTCTCAACCCTTGTTGGATCTCCACACGACACTAATTGAAATAGTTATAATAAGATAAAAGGTTGAGGAGGAGTGGTTTTTGACCTACCCAAGACATAACAATAATTTTTAGGGCGTACAATAGTCGGACATTATGTACACACGCATCGGTCAATCTGGTACAGTAATTAAACAGATTAGATAAGGAACAAATGTATGGAAATATCATTTGAAGCTGAAAAATATTAAACCAACATATATTTACCTTATATTAAGTAAGAAATAATCACACTTTGTGGTTTGGTGTAAATATTAGTGGAGATATTAGTGACATAGTTTTCAAAAAATCTACTCACAGAGAGGGCATCAATCATCTCAAATGTTTCACATAGATACGACCATTTATATCATTGACATAAATCCAATTCAATAAAAATCACTCCTTGATGGTAAACTCAAACACAAATTCTTGTTAGTCTTCATTACCGTATTTTTACTTTCCCCACTTTATGGTTTCCACATCAGGGAATTTCGAAATTATTGATGGGGAAAAATGAAAACACCATAAAGAAGGCCAAAAAGATAAAACAAAAGGACAAAATAGTTAAAATTACTAACTATTCTAGTAATGTATCCACCCCCCCCCCCCCCAACACACCTAGAGTATGCAGTGTCCTCACTGTAGTAAAAGAGAATGTGGGAAGGAAGGATAAAACCTGGTTGCTGTCATTCATAGTTTGCATCTTGAACTTGGAGTTCCTCCATCGGGGACTCCAGAACGGGTTCATGAAAGTGCTTAAGCTGCTACCCATTGATAGTGAATTTTTTCTTGGTTTCTTCATTTTGAACTTGGTCAACACCAAATGGAGAGACGTTAGTAATAGTGTATGGTCCAAACCAGCGGGAACATAGCTTACCTGGATGCAACATCAGCCTTGCATTATAAAGGAAGACCTTCTTCCCAATATGGAACTGATGATGAAGGATAAAATAGTCATGTGAAGCCTTGGTTCTCTCCTAATTAATCCTGGAGTTTTCATATGCATGTCTTCTCATTTCCCCAAGCTCCTAAATCTGTAACTTCTTTTGAGAACCTGCACCAGAATGATTAGAATGGCATTGTTTGATGGCCCAGTAGGCCCAATTCTCAATGTCAACATGGAGGTGAATACTCTTTCCAAAAACAAGCCTATACGGTGACATTCCAATGGATGTTTTGAAAGGAGTAAGGTAGGCCCATAATGAATCATAAAGTCGAAGACTCCAATATTTCATGTTGGGTTGAACCGGTTTTTCAAGAATTTGTTTTACCTCTCTATTTGACATCTCGGATTGACCATTAATCTGTGGGTGATACGCAGTAGATACTCGATGATCAACCCCATACCGACGCAAAAGTTATTGCATTGTTCGGTTGCATAAATGAGAACCTTGGTCGCTGATGATGTACCTAGGTAATCCAATCCTACAAAAGATCTGAGTTCTAAAAAATTCTACAACTGTTTTGGAATCATCTGTCCTTGTGGCACGTGCCTCAACCCATTTTGATACATAATAAATGTTCAAAAGAATGTACAAGTTGCCAAAAGAATTGGGAAATGTCCTCATGAAGTCAATGCCAAAAACATAAAAAATGTCATGAAAGAGCAAAGGTTGTTGTGGCATTTCATTTTTTATAGACATTCCCCATTCTATGACAACGAGGACAACATTTACAAAATTCATGGGAATCCCGATAAAGTGTTGGGAAAAAGAGACCAGAATCAAGAACATTGCGAGCAGTCCGTTGGGGACCAAAGTGGACCTCACAAGCAAGAGTGTGGAAGAATTTAAAGACAGTATGAAACTCACTATCGGGAACACAACACCTAAGGACCTGATCGCTACATGTGCACCAATGGTAAGGGTCATCCCAAATGTACCAATGAGACTCATGTTTTAGATGTCTGACTTGGTTTTTGTTGAAATCAGTAGGAATGCAAGATGCTACCAAAATAATTTACACTTTCAGCATACCAGGGAATAAAATCTTGTACATTGTACAATTTCTCATCAGGAAACAAGTCATTAATTGGAATACAGGGGGATGACACAATTTCTTGAGGATGGGGGATCCTACTAATATTGTATGTCACCACATTCTATGCTCCTTTTTTATCTCTAATTTCTTGATTGAATTCCTGAACTAGGAGCAGCCAATGAATGATACATTGTTTGGGTTCATGTTTCTTTAGGAGATATCTGGTGGGTGGAATGGTATTAGTACATAATGACTTTGGGCCCTAAAATTTATGACATGAATTTATCCAAGGCAAACACAATGGAAAGAAACTCTTTTTTAGTGGTGGTGTAGTTTTCTTGGGCAGGGTCCAGTGTATGTGAGGCATAGGCTATGACATGTGGAGCTCGGTCGACCCATTGTGACAAGACTGCCCCAACTGCATAGCTAGAGGCGTCACACATGAGCTCAAATGGTAAATCCCACCTAGGTGATTGGATTACAGGGGGTGATGTGAGACTCCATTTTAATTTATTAAAAGATTTTTCACATTCTTTATCAAAAACAAAATCCTTTACTTTTTAGAGAAAGCGGGAGAGGGGAAGTGCAATATTACTAAAATCACGAATGAAACTACGGTAAAATCCAACATGACCTAGGAAAGACCGCACATCACGTAAATTTTTAGGGAATGGTAGTGATGAAATGACATCAAATTTCGATTTATCTACTTAGATACCATCCCCAAAAATGACATGTCCCAAAACTATACCTTGTCGCACCATGAAATGGAATTTATCATAATTTAATACAATATTTTTTTCAATACAACGATGTAGGATAGAACCAAGACTACTTAAACATTCATCAAAAGTGGATCCATAAAGAGTAAAATCATCCATGAAAACCTCCATGAAATCCTCTAGGTAATCCGAAAAAATACTAACCGTACATTGCTGGAATGTACCCTGAGCATTGCACATGCCAAATGGAATCCTTCTATTGGAAAATGTGCCGAAGGGGGAAGTGAATTTTGTCTTTTCCTAATCCTTGGGGGCAATATAGATATCAATGTATCTAGAATACCCATCAAGATACAGTAATGGGACTTCCCCACTAGCCTCTCTAGCATTTGGTCAATGAATGGAAATGGTAAATGGTCTTTCCTAGTGTGTTGGTTTAGTCTTCAATAATCTATACAGACACGCCAACTATTCTGCACAAGAGTTGGAACCATTTCATTATTTTTATTTTTAATTATCGTTAGGCAAGTTTTTTAGGAACTACCTGAATGGGATTGACCCATTTGCTGTCAGAGATGGGGTAAATGATTCCAGCAGCCAATAACATTGTTACATCCTTTTTAACTACTTCTCAGAGGTTTGGGTTTAGTCGACATTGTGCATGCCTCACTGGTTTAGCCTCATCAGTTAATAAAATATGATGTGTACAAATTGATGGGCTTATTCCAAGAAAGTCTTCAAGTGTCCATCCCAATTATTGTTTATGCTCCCTCAAAAGTTCATGTAGTATAAATTCATGCTCAGGAGGGAGTGAACTAGCAATGATGATGGGAAACTTGTTTCCATTCTCAAGATATGAATATTTTAAATCTTGAGGCAGTTGCTTTAGTTCCAATTCAGGTAGATTTTGGATTTATGGGAGTGTGTGTGAAAGTGAGAGCTCACTAATCTCATCTAACTGCTTAATAGTATCATACAAAGATGAGGAATTAGATTTTACAAGCGTAGCAGTATCATTGATGATCATTTGATCCTCCTTGTTCAAGAAATTATCAATTAATAAACATGCATGACTCTTTTCTAGACCACTACAACAATCAACACATGATTCAATACCACGAATTTCAATCAAAGAGGAAAATTCAGAAAGGGGATCAAGGGAAACAAATGAAGTGATGTTAGTGGAAGGGAATGCATCAATTGAATTTACTGAGAGAGAGGAAAGTTCTTATGAGGGGTTCTTCATGGCATCAATGATGTTAATATGGACTGTGTCACCACCAAATTCCATAGATAACGTTCCATTATGGTCATTAATTATGGATTTGGCGGTTTTCAAGAAAGGTCTTCCCAATATAATTGGTGTGTGTCTATACATCCTATCATCTTCCATTTTATGAACATTAAAATTAGCAGGAAATATTAAATTTTTAACCCTCACAAGAACATCCTTTAACACAGCAGAAGGCTATTCCATACTTTGATTTTCTAGCTGAACAACTATTCCTATGGGATTTAGTTCACCGACCTCCAAAGAAGAGTATATGGAGTGAGGCATCACATTAATAGAATCACCCAAATCAAGCATAGCATTGGAGAATGAATACTCCCCTATGGTGCACAAAATCAAGAATGTTCCAGGATCATTTCACATTGTGGGAAGTGATGGTTGTATCAATGCTGAGACGTCACTCCCCAGGCTCACCTTCTCATCACCTCTATGTCGCCTTCGGTGAGTACTCATCACCTACATAAACATGGCATATCTCAGAATTTTCATGACGGCATCAATCTATGGAATGTTAACCTACACTTTTTTGAAAGTCTCCAAGATTTCTTTATCGAGATCAGTTTCCTTTTGTTTCCTTGGTTGGGTGGCTCTTTGGGGAAATGGAAGAGGAATTCTTGGCCTTGGTAACTCATCATTAGACACACTCTTTGCTTTGGTAGGTCTTCTCTCAAGACAAGGTTCCACCTCATTTGAACCTTTTTCAGTGGTTGGGATGGTGGTTTCCTTAAGAGATGATGACTCTAATGGAGGGTTATTTTGGCTTTTAAGTTGAGTTCCACTCCTAAGGGTGATGGCACTAACATTTTCCTTATCCCTAAGGTTGACAAGTTGATGAGATGGTAGTTTACCAGTCTCATGGATTTGGATTTCACCCACTGAGTTAGCTAGTTGGCCTAATTGGGTTTTGAGGTCTGGTATGGCTGCTTGGGTGGTTTGTTGGAACTGGAGATTATTTGAAGCCATTTGTTTCATCGTATCTTCTAGGCTAGGCTTAGGTTTTGGAGGGGGTTGTTGGAAAGGCCATTGGGGTGGTTGAAAATTTCTAGGTGGTGGTGGTTGATGACTACTTTGCCCTGGTTGGTTCCATGGTTGATGAGGATGGTTTGAATACCCCCCTTGCCTATAGGCTTGGTTGTCTTTCCACCCAGGGTTGGATGGATAGTAAGGTTCTTGCCTAATGGGTTGGTTATAGGGGCGTCCTGGGAATATGGCCTCACAACACTCAGAAGTTTCTCTCAATTATGGGCATTGGTCAGAATAGTGGGTATCATAAGAGTATATACAACGATTTATGGGAGGAAAAGATTGGAATTTCTCTTCAGAAAGAGCAAGTTTTCATAGAAGGGTACTCACCTCTTCAAACTTTGTGTCCACCTTCTTCTCGAATTCAGTACTTTGCACCTCATGGTCACCTCAAATGGGTACACTGGACACTGAACTGAATTGTTAGTGTTTGGTGCCATGGTCTCAATTAGGGTCCTTGCAGCGATGGGGGTTTTATCTACTAGTGCACCACCTGCAGCAACATCAATCATGTTACGATCAATTGGAATTAAACCTTCATAAAAATACTGAATTAAATGTTGATCACATATTTGGTGATGTGGACAAATTAAACACAATCTTTTAAATCATTCCCAATATTCATGAAGGTTTTCCCCTTGATATTGTCTTATCCCACATATTTTTGTCTTTATTGTTGCAGTTCGAGAGGCTGGGAAGTATTTTTCAAAAACAATCTGTTTCATGTCCGCCCAACCTCAAATAGGTGAATTAATATAATACAACCAATCTTTAGATATGTCTTCTAATGAAAATGGAAATGCCCTATGATTTACTTGTTCTTCATCCACATTAGTAGGATTTAATGTTGAACACAATGTATGAAATTCTTTTAAATTCTTATGTGGATCTTCTCCAGGTTGTCCATGAAATCTTGGTAATAAACGAATTAAACCAGATTTTAGTTGAAAATTGAGTGCATCTCCATGTAATTGAATGTAAGTGGGTCGGATATCAACATAAGGTGAGGTTAGTTGTTTTAGAATTCTATTATTTTCAGCCATGTTATACAAGTTATGTTCAGTTTAAACTTTGGTTTCAGAAGATGAATAAGGATCAAGAAGAATTTTAAGATGTGATGTCTCCTCCTTCAAAGTGTTTTCTTGTGTGTCTCAGTTTCATTAATGTAGGATCCACTTTGGTTCATGTTCAAAAGTTTGTAGGTCTCCTGGAGTAGAAAGAATCATACACAGAACCTACACAATAAAAAAATTAGAACAAAAAAATTTCAAAGTTAGAAGATAAAACAAACAAATATTCACAAAAAATTTAAAAAAAATTATAAAAAACACGCACAAAAAACCACAACGCTCCCCGGAAACGGCACCCAAATTTGACCGCATTTTTATGACACGTCAAATTTATTATGTTTTTAAGGTTGATTTATATTATAGGGTAGACCCTAGGTCATCGCTCAACGGTCGTTGGTAGGTTTACAGTGTGTATTTTTAATAAAAATGACTAAGAGAGGTGGTGGTATTGAAAAGAGTTTAAAACAATGACTTAGTTGAAATAGATTAAAAATTGAGTGACCTAGTAGATTTTAAAAAATATGAGATAAAAGAGTATATGTGATTTCACTACACACATATCATGTTCATTTTTCATAGAGATTAATCTTAGGTTTAGAGTAATTCTTTGGTTGGAGTTAATTGGAATCCCGATTAATTCCTGAGCTTTTATTTCAATGCTATAAGGACCCATCCTCGACGTAAAAATAGTATTGTCAAGTCCAGTACTTATGCATGGATTAAGAGCTTCCAAATCATATTGAAATCTCAATAATGTGGGTATGAAAAGGATTCTTGTGATGTCCAATCGGAACAACACAAGTCACGCACTCAAAACCTCACACCGATCGGTTAGAAATTAAGAGCATAACACTCAAATGCATCAAATCAAGCATTCAAATATGAAATAAAAATTGATACATGGAATTAAATGTCTAAACACCCAAATTACCCCAAACCAGTAGCTAGTGTATGCATCGTAACTCCCTTGACATGTGTGTAGCTCCCTCACAATGAACACCCAACTTTTAGATCGACATCGGGAGGAGAAGGAAGCTCAGGTGGAACTCCTTCTTCATCCTTGATTCCCCTATGAGTATAGGGGCATCCAGAACCTACAAGGTGATTAGGAGTCTCCTATAGGACTCCAAATTGGCAGCAATTCACTCCTTGGGTGGACTTTCAAATGAGGTTCCCTTGGTGGCCTTTTATATGGAAATTGGAAGGTGGTTTTAGGCACACTGATTTTTATCAATCCACTTGCATGACACGGTTCGGCCTTTAGACAGTCTTATCTCCCTTTTAAAAAAAATTTAAAAGTTTTATCCATACCTCATGAGTGTCTCCAAAATTTTTTGGCACCATTTTAACAACTACAGCTCTAGATATTGATAAAATACAGAACACCACATTTGACATTGTCCAAATTCGGTGGCTTGGATAGATCCATTCGAATGGGCCTCATAGAAGCCGACTAAGGATTGGTTTCCTTAATATAAAATGTATCCTATTAAAATTTGGACAGACCCACAAAATTACAAACCATTTTGATGCACGGAATTCGATTATTATGCAAAACAGTGGATAGATTTCCATGGATCCATGCAATTTTGGCCCATTTTTCTTCCACTTCATCAAGGGCTCTCCAAATCACCTAAACCTACATTGAAAGAATAAAAATAAGTAACATTGCCCATTATAGTGTTTATTAACATTAATTGATTGATTCAAACATAAAGTGCAATTTATTATTATATTTTGAATATTCATTAAAAAACCAGTTTAAAACTGCGGTGTAAGGGCGGAATAAAACATTGAATCACGGTACGATCACACCCCCACACCTAAACATTTGAACTCCTAGGAAAATACACATATCCAAATAAAATGATTCATATATATATATATATATATTTCCAACATCATGAAGATTTATCATTTGAGGACATTTTATTTAAAGTAAAGTGATCAATGCATGAACCACACCAAGTAGTTCTTCCTAGTAAAAATAGAAAAAGATGTCTAATAAATCATGTCATAGAGAAATTCAAAAAGATTCATGATACCCAATTAAGAATGGAATTAAGAAGTATACCATGACACGAACTCTCCATGTGTGTGTGTGAAAACCATTCCATGCTATTCTTTGCACTTGCTATCCAATAAATATATGTTATTTTAACATTTTTCAGCTTAAATGATTTTGTCACCAAACATGTCCTACATATTTTGCAATCATATTTCATGACCCACTCATTTAAGCATTCCTGGAAGTCAAAACATAAGCTCCCAACCTAGATATCCCCATATGATGCACATTTCATCACTCCCCTCATTTATTATATTTTTTTCGAAGTTGAAATTGGAACAAATCTCACACTCATCTCTCAACCCTTGTTTGATCTCCTCACGACACTAATTGAAATAGTTATGACAAGATCAAAGGTTGAGGAGGAGTGGTTTTTGAACTTCCAAAGACACAAATTTTTTTTGAGGGCGTACAATAGTCGGACATTAGGTACACACGCAAAGGTCAATCTGGTACAGTAATGAAACAAATTGGATAAGGAACGAACGTATGGAAATATCATTTAATGCTGAAAAATATTATCCCAACATATATTTAACTTATAATTAGTTATAAATAATCACACTTTGTGGTTTGGTTGAAATATTTGTTGTGATATTAGTGACACCGTTTTCCAAAAAAACTACTCACACAAAGGGCATCCATCATCTCAAAGGTTTCACATAGATACGACCATTTTTATCATTGACATAAAAACAGTTCACTAAAAATCACTCATTGATGGTGAACTCATAAAAAAATTCTTTTTAGCCTTCGTTATGGTATTTTTACGTTCCCCAGATTATGGTCGCCACATCATTGAATTTCGAAATTGTTGATGGGGAAAAATTAAAATACCATAAAGAAGGCCAAAAAGGGAAAACAAAAGGAGAAAACGATGAAAATTCCTAACTAACCCAGGAATCTATCCACCCCCACACCTATAGTATGCAGTGTCCTCACAATAGTAAAAGAGAATGTGGAAAGGAAGGATAAAACATGTTTTATGTAATTCATAGTTTTCTTCTTGAACATGGAGTTCCTTCATCGGGGACTCCAGAACGGGTGCATGAAAATGCTTCAGCCGCTGCCCATTGACAGTGATGTTTTTCTTGGTTTCTTCATTTTGAACCTGGACAAGACCAAATGGGGAGACGTTAGTAATAGTGTATGGTCCAAACCAGCAGGAACGACGCTTACCTGGATGCAACTTCAGCCATGCATTATAAAGGAGAACCTTCTGCCTAGTATGGAACTGACGATGAAGGATAAGACGTTCTTGGGAAGCCTTGGTTCTCTATTATAAATCCTAGAGTTTTCATATTCATCTATTCTCATTTCCTCTTGCTCCTGAATCTGCAACGTCCTTTGAGAACCACCACCAGAATGATTAGAAATGCATTGTGTGATGGCCCAGTAGGCCCGATGCTCATTCTCAATAGGGAGGTGACAAATATATCAAAAAACAAGCCTATAAGGTGACATTCCAATGGGAGTTTTGAAAGCAGTATGATAGGCCCATAATGAATCATCATGTCGAAGACTCCAATCTTTCCTGTTGGGATGGACTGTTTTTTCAAGAATTTGTTTTACCTCCTATTTGACACCTCAGCTTCACCATTAGTCTGTGGTTGATACGCAGTAGATACTCGATGAACAACCCCATAATGACACAAAAGATATTGCACTGTTCAGTTGCCGAAATGAGAACTCGGGTCACTGATGATGAACCTAGGTAATCCAGACCTACAAAAGATCTGAGTTCTCAAAAATTCTACAACTTTTTTGGAATCATCTGTCCTTGTAGCTCGTGCCTCTACCCATTTTGATAAAAAATCAACGGCCAAAATAATGTACAAGTTTCCAAAAGAATTGAGAAATGTCCCCATAAATTCAATGCCCCAATCATCAAAAATGTCATGAAAGAGAACGGGTTGTTGTGACATTTCATTATTTTTAGAGGCATTCCCCATTATTTGATAACGAGTACAATATTTAAAAAAATTATGGGCATCTTGAAAAAGTGTTGGCCAAAAGAGAACAGAATCAAGAACATTGCGAGCAGTCCGTTGGGGAAAAAAGTGGCCCCCACAAGCAAGAGTGTGGCAGAATCTAATGACAGACAGAAACTCTCTATTGGGAACACAATTCCTAAGGACCGGATCGCTACATGTGTGCAAATGGTAGGGGTCATACCAAATGTACCAATGAGACTCATGTTTTAGACAATTGACTTGGTTTTTGTTGAAATCAGTAGGAATGCAAGATGCTACCAAATAATTTACAATTTCAGCATACTAGGGAATAACATCTTGCACATTGTACAATTGCTCATCAGGAACCAAGTAATTAATGGGAATACAGGGGGATGAGACAATGCCCGACGAGGGGGGGGGGATCCTATTGATATGGTCTTCCCCCACATTCTCTGCTCCTTTTTTATCTCGAATTTCTAGATTGAATTCTAGAAGGAGGAGCATCCAACAAATGAGACATGGTTTGGCTTCCGGTTTCTTTAGGAGATACCAGAGGGATGCATGGTCTGAGAACACAATGACATTGGACCCTAAAAGATACTACCTGAATTTATCCAAGGAAAACACAATGGAAATAAATTCCATTTCAGTGGTGGTGTAGTTTTCTTGGGAAGGGTCCAGTGTACGTGAGGCATAGGCTATGACAAGTGGATCTCATTCAACACTTTGTGACAAGATTCCCCCAACTGCATAGTTAGAGGCATCACACATGAGTTCAAATCATAAATCCCACCTAGGTGGTTAGATTACCAGGGGTGATGTGAGACTCCATTTTAATTTATTAAAAGCTTCTTCACATTCTTTATCAAAAATAAAATCTTTTTCTATTTGGAGTAAGCGGGAGAGGGGATGTACAATCTTACTAAATTCACGAATGAAATGACGGTAAATCTAGCCAGACCTAGGAAAGACCGCACATCACGTACATTTTAAGGGAATTTTAGAGAAGAAATGATATCCACTTTCGATTTATCTACTTGGATACCATCCACAGAAATGACATGTCCCAAAACTATACCTTGATTCACCATGAAATGACATTTCTCATTATTTAATACATGATTCTTTTCAATACAATGGCGTAGGATAGAACAGATACTACATAAACAATCTTCAAAAGAGGATCCATACATAGTAAAATCATCCATGAAAACATCCATCCAATTCTCTAGGTAATCCTAAAAAAATACTAACCATACATTTCTTGAAAGTACATGAAGAATTTCACAGGCCAAATGGTATCCTTCTATAGGAAAATGTGCCAAAAGGGAAAGTGAAGGTTGTATTTTCCTGATCCTCGGGGGTAATATGGATCTAAAAGTATCCCGAATACCCATCAAGAAAACAGTAATGGGACTTCCCCGCTAGCCTCTATAGCATTTGGTCAATGAATGGAAATAGCAAATGGTCCTTCTTAGTGTGTTGGTTTAGTCGGCGATAATCTATACAGACACGCCAACTATTCTGCACACGAGTTGGAACCAATTAATTATTTTCATTTGTAATTGCCGTTAGGCCAATTTTTTTATGAACTACTTGAACGGGACTGACCCACTGGCTGTCAGAGATGGGGTAAATGATTCCAGTAGCTAAAAACATTGTTACTTCCTTTTTAACTGCTTCTAAGAGGTTTGGGTTCAGTCGACATTGTGCATACCTCACTGGTTTAGCCTCATCAGTTAATAAAATATGATGTGTAAAAATTGATGGGATAATACAAGGAATGTCTGCATGTGTCCTTCCCAATGCTTTTTTATTCTCCCTCAAAAGTTCAAGCCGTCTCAATCCATGCTCAGGAGGGATTGAAATAGAAATGATGGCGGGCAACTTGTTTCCATTCTCAAGATATGAATAATTTAAATATTGAGGAAGTTTATTTAGTTCCAATTCAGGTCGATTTTGGATTGATGGCAGTGTGTGTGAATGTGAGAGGTCACTAATCTCATCTAACTACTCAATGGTATCATCCTCGTATAAAGAATTAGCTTTTACAAGCGTAGTAGTATCATCGATGGTTATGTGATCCTTCGTGTTCAATAAATTCTAATTTAATAAACATGCATGACAATTTTCTAGACCACTACAACAATCAACACATGAATCGTTACAATGAATTTCAATCAAAGAGGAAAATTCAGAAAGGGGATCAGGGGTAACAAATGAAGTGATTTTAGGGGAAGGTAATACATCAATTGAATTTATCGAGAGAGAGGAATGATCTTCTGCGGGGTGCTTCATGGAATCAAGGATGTTAAAATGGACTATGCCCCCACCAAATTCCATAGATATTGTACCATTATGGACATTAATTATGGATTTGGAGGTTTTCAAGAAAGGCCTCCCCAATATAATTTGGGTGTGTCCATTCATCCTATCATCTTCCGTTTTTAGCACATAAAAATCTGCAGGAAATATTAAATTTTGAACCCTCACAAGAACATCATCTAACACACCAGAAGGGTGTGCCGTACTCCGATTATCTAGCTGAACAACTATTCTTGTGGGCTTTAGTTCATCAATCTGCAAAGAAGAGTATAAGGAGTGAGGCATCGAATTAATAGAAGCTCCCAAATCAAGCGTAGCATTGGAGAAAGAATACTCCCATATGGTGCATGGAATCAAGAATGTTCCATGATCGTTGCACTTGGTGTGAAGTGATGGTTGTATCAATACTGAGATGTTCCTCCCTAGGCTCCCCTTCTCATAACCTCTAAGTCGCCTTCGGTGGGTACACATCTCCATTAGAAACATGGCATATCTCTGAATTTTCTTGATGACATCAATCAATGGAATGTTAACCTGCACTTTTTTGAAAGTCTCTAAGATTTCTTTATCAAGATAAGTTTCTTTTTTTTTCTTTAGTTGGGTGGCTTTTTGATGAAATGGAAGAGGAATGCTTGTGCTTGGTAACTCATCAATAGACACACTCTTTCCTTTTATACGGCTTCTCTCAAGACAAGGTTCCACCTCATTTGATTCTTTTTCAGTGGTTGGGATAGTGGTTCCCTTAAGAGAGTATGACTCTAATGGAGGGTTAATTTGGCTTTTAAGATGAGTTCCACTCTTAAGGGTGATGGCACTAACATTTCCCTTCTCCCTATGGCTGACAAGTGGTTGAGATGGTAGTTTACCAGACCCATGGCTTTGGATTTCACCCACTGGGTTAGCTAGTCAGCCTAATTGGGTTTTGAGGACTTATATGGATGCATGGGTGGTTTTTTGGAACCGGATATTATTGGAAGCCATTTTTTTCATCATATCTTCTAGGCTAGGCTCAGGTTTTGGAGGGGTTGTTGGAAAGGCCATTGGGGGGGTTGAAAATTTTTGGGTGGTGGTGGTTGATGACTACTACAACCTGGTTGCTTTCATGGTTGATGAGTCTGGTTTGAATACCCCTTTGCCTATAGGCTTGGTTGTCTTTCCACCCAGGGTTGGATGGATATTAAGGTTCTTGCCTAATGGGTTGGTTATAGGGGCATCCTTGAAATATTGCCTCACAACTCTCAGAAGTTTCTCTCAATTGGGGGCATTGGTCAGAATAATGGGTATCAGAAGAGCATATACAAAAATTTATGGGAGGAGGAGATTGGAATTTCCCTTGGAAAAGAGAAAGTTGATGTAGAAGGGTACTCAGCTCTTCAAACATTGTGTCCACCTTCTTCTCGAATTCAGTACTTTGAAACTCATGGACAACTCGAATGGGTACACTGGACCTTGAACTGAATTGTTGAGTGTTTTGCTCCATGGTCTCAATTAGGGTCCTTGCAACAATTGGGGTTTTATCCACTAGTGCACCACCTGCAGCAGCATCAATCATGTTACAATCTATTGGAATTAAACCATCTTAATAATACTGAATTAAAAGTTGATCACTTATTTGGTGATGTGGACAACATGAACACAATATTTTAAATCCTTCCCAATATTCTTGAAGTGTTTCTCATTGAGATTGTCTTATCCCACATTTATCCTTCCTTATTGTTGTAGTTCGAGAGGCTGGGATGTACTTTTCAAGAAATATTCATTTCATGTCCGCCCAACCTCTAATAGGTGAATTAACATAATACAACCAATCTTTAGTTGTGTCTTCTAATGAAAATGTAAATGCCCAAAGTTTTAATTTTTATTCATCCACATTAGCAGGTTTTAATGTTGAACACATAGTATGAAATTTTTTTAAATTCTTATGTGGATCTTCTCCAGGCTGTCTATGAAATCATCGTAATAAATGAATTAAACCAGATTTTAGGTCAAAATTGAGTGCATCACCTTCTAATAGAATGTAAGTGGGTCAGATATCAACATCAGGTGAGGTTAGTTCTCTTAGTGTTCTTTTATTTTTATCCATGTTAGACAAGTTATGTTCAATTTTAACTTTGGTTTCAGAAGAAGAAGAAGGATCAAATATAATTCTATGATGTGATGTCTCCTCCTTCAAAGTGGTGTCTTGTGTGTCTCATTTTCATTGATGTAGGATACTCTCTGGTTCGGGTTCGAATGTATGTAGATATCCTGGAGTAGAAAACTTCATACACAGAACCTACACAATAAATAAATTATAAAAAAAATTCAAAGGTAGAAGATAAAACAAACAAATATTCAGAAAAAATTAAAAAAAAATTATCAAAAACAATCAAAAGAAACCACAGCGCTCCCCGGCAACAGTGCCAAAATTTGACAACGTTATCATGACACATCAAATTGATTATGTTTTTAAGGATTATTTATAGTATATGGTAGACCATATGTCATCTCTCAAGGAGCGTTGGTAGGTTTAGAGTGTGTATTTTTAATAAAAATGACTAAGAGAGGTGGTGGTTTTGAAAAGAGATTAAAACAATCACTTAGTTGAAATATATTAAAAATTGAGTGACCTAGTGGATTTTGAAAAATATGAGATAATAGGGTCAATGTGATTTCACTACCCACATATGAAGTTCATTGTTCATATATATTTATCTTATGATTAGAGTAATTCATTGGTTGGAGTTAATTGGAATCCCGAACAATTCCTAATCTTTTATTTCAATGCATTAAGGACCTAACCATGACGTAACAATCGTATTGTAAAGGTCCATTAATTATGCATGGAATAAGAGCTTCTAAAGAAGATTTAAATATCAATATGGTGCGTGCAAAAAGGATTCTTGTAATGTACAATCAGAACTACACAAGTCAGGCATTCAAAACCTCACACCGATCGGTTAGAAATTAAGAGCATAACACTCACATGCATCAAATCAAGAATTCAAATCTAAAATAAAATAAGATACATGGAATGAAATATTTAAACAACCAAGTTACTCCAAACCAGCAGCTAGTGTATGCATTGTAACGCCCTTGACATGTGTGTAGCTCCCTCATAATGAACTCCCAATTTTTGCTCGACATCGGGAGGAGGAGGAAGCTCGTGTGGAACTCCTTCTTCATCCTTGATTCACATATGAGGATAGGGGCCTCGAGAACCTACAAGGTGATTAGGAGACTCCTCTAAGACTCCAAATTGGAAGCACTTCACTCTTTTTCCAAATGTTCAAATGAGGTTCCCTTGGATCCCTTTTATAGGAATATTCGAAAGTGGTTTTAGGCACACAGATTTCATCAATCCACTTGCACGACATGTTTTGGCCATTAGACAGTCTTATATCGCTTTGGAGAAAATATAACAGTTGTAGCCCGACCTCGTGACTATCTCCACTGATATTTGAGCACCATTTGGACAAATACAGCTCAATATATTGATAAAATATAGAACACCACATTTGACTTGGTCCAAATTCGGTGGCTTGGTAGGATCAGTTTGAATTGGCCCCATAGGAGTAGAATCAGGATTGGGTTCCTTAATATGAAATGTACCCTATTAAATTTTGCACAGGGACAAAACTTTTCAGCCCATTTTGATGCACATATTTTGTGTACTATTCACAATAGTGGAAATTTGTCCATGTACCCATGAAATTTTGGCCCATTTTTCTTCCACTTCAGCAAGGGCCCTCCAAATCACCTCCACCTACATTAAAACAATAAAAACAAGTAACATTTACCATTATAATATTTATTAACATTAATTTATTGATTCAAACATAATGTTAAATTTATTATTATATTTGGAATATTCATTACAAAACTAGTTTAAAATTGCGGTGTAAGGGTGGAATAAAACAGTGAATCGTGGTACAATCAATGATTCATATAGTTTAACCATCTCTATTCTCCAAGGGTGAATGAGGAAGTATCATGATTATTTAGAGGACTATTGGTAGGATAATATTAAGAAGTATATAACTAAATATATATCAATGTTTTTGGTATGTCAGCGAATGATGGATAAATGGAAATATTCTATCGGTTTGATGAATTCATAACCCATACCAGCATTGAAATGGTAAAACATCACCAGAGACATTTTCACTCGATTTCCAATTACATTAAGAGGAAACAATGCAATATGGGTTGTTTTGGATCATCTAATAAATTTTGACACTTTATATAATTTTGTGAGGACTTATCACCAGGTCAAATTTCATTCATATACATTATATAAGGGGTAAGGATTCATGTAGTGAAATAATGGATTTTATCCAATTGAGATATGTGATTCACTTCCATGTTATGGAAAATCCTTCCACATGATATAAACACATAGTTGAAAATTAGTATGGCCTATCATCCTTAAACTGATTGTCAATCCCTGAAGACTATTTTGAAAGTATAAGTTTTTTTGGGAGAACGTTTTATTGATGTTAAAGGAAGATTGTACTGACATCAAATCATTGATAGCATACCATTACAACAATTGTTTCCACTAAAGGATCCAAATTGGTCCATATGAATCCTTTTATTGAAAAAGATTCATAACACTAGTTTACATGGATGAATATGGTGAACATAAAATGATAGGACCTAAAATGGTCAATCAAATGGTGGAAAATGTGATAACCATTCAGAATCACAATATTTCGACCTATGGATTATTGAATAGTTATTCAAAAAATCATTAATAGTAATTGGAGTTCAAGTACGTAGACATGGTATTCCTTTATATATCCCCGTGGAAGAGGATCTTGATATTTTGGAAGAAGGGAAATATGAGTCACAAGTACATCATCCCCTTTTATATTCTTGATCTTGTTGGAGCTATTTCTTTTTCAATAGTAGTTACACCCGCCATGTCTCAACTATATGATATATTTCATATATCAATCTTGATGAAATACAAACCAGCTCACTCCTATGTATCAAATCCAGATGTGGTACAACTAGACAAAGACATATTCTATGATGAGAATCTAGTGATGATATTTGACAATAAAGACAATGTTATTTTCAGAAATACTACAAACCAATTGAAATTATATTGGAGAAAACACATTAAAAAATAGGCAACATGGGAACTATACGAAGTGATGAAAGAGAAGCAGCATTTATATATTTAACCATAGTCTCTAAAATTGAATTTCGAAGATGAAATTTCATAAGGCGGATAAATGTAATGAACTATAATTTAATCAATGGAAATTACATTATTTCAATTATTTTATATTATATATATAACATAAAATCACCATGAGAACCCAATATAATCATTAAAAATTAATAATGAAGGAAATAGTAAAAATTAAAAAACATACACCAATGGATTACGAACATGACCATTGAAATAGTATTATGAAAATTAGGAATAATATTTTGGCCAATATAATAGTAACATCACCTAGGAGGGTATAAATAAAATTCATGTATCTTATGAATGAAAATATGATATATTAATATCATTGTATATAAAAATAAATATTTTAGAAATTGTAAATAAATTGTTCATATTTTTTAAGCCATAAATATCTAATTAATATTTTATAATTATTATAATGAATAAAAAGAAATTTTATTCTCCAAAAATATATTAATTAATTAATATATTGTTGTTTGATAATTATAATATAATTTTAAGATACCCTAATTACTATTTCCACAATATTTATAATTAGTTAAAATTTCAAAATTAATAATTATTGAACAAATGATGATTTTTATAAAGAAGAAAATTACACATAGATAGTAAATTATTTTTATAATTGAATTTATTTATCAATTTTAGACATTTAAAAATTGTTAGGTTGAATTTTAAAAACTGTGTAAAAGTGTTGATTTCTTTTTGAATAATGTAATACGATAATTTACAGGAATAAAAAATACATGAATTATTGAATCATTTACAATGTATAGATAATTTAATCCAATAATATCAATATAACCTTACTAATTATATATATATAGTAATTTAGAGAAAAAACTATTTATATTAATGAAAAAATTAAATAAAATAAAGAATATAATAATATGAAATACCCCTCTCCTCTGGTATAAATACCTCCACATACCACCTCTTTTTCTCAAAACACCAAATCCATTAGTATTTTTCAAATTATACCCAAATACATTACCCATGTCTCACCTAAATTTCTAGGAATTTTTTGTGTCAATAAAAGACCACAACAGATTTCCATATGGCTATTCTCATGTAGATAAATTTTCAGAATTTAAATCGTCTTTCATTTAATTTAAATTTATTTTCATTATCATTTTTTCATATTCCCCCATCACCTACCATTATTATGGTTAAATGATAAATGCATTATCAAATATATGCTGGAAAGAAATTTTGTTAATGGAATTCCTATAATAAAATCTCTTCTCTTCACAATTAAATCTTAAAACAAAAACATCATTCGTAAGGTGTTGACTCACCACCTTCATGGATAATGATATTCATTTTACAATAAAACCTGAAAGGGTGGATGATAATCCATTCTAACGGTTAAGAAATATTAAAAAATGTCTTATTAAAATTATTACTGTCTTATGAAACCAATATATATATATTGTTGATTTATAAAACCAAACAAGTGTGTGATCATATAAGAAATGCTAAAATAACCTAAACAATTACCATTGCTATTTTATCAAATGAATAATAATAATATATTGAAAATATTTATATAATATCATTAACTATTTTGAATTTTATGTTACAACACATATTTTCAATAATTGAACCATGAAAACAAACACTCCAGAATGATGAAATTGAATCTTTTAACTCCACAAAAAGTATAAAAATTAACATAATAAAATTAATTTAAATAAGTTATGTGTTGAAGAGTTTTTGAATTAAATTATTAATGAATATAATTCCATTATAATTGAAATTTAAAGGTATTACTGAAAACATATGAACTTAAGTAAAGTGGTTCTCTCTGAACCCCCATTTTATCTATCATTTTATATTTTCCCCCTATTTAACAAATTATAATTTATAACTCTTCTTGTATATGAATCATACATTATATGTGTATTTTTAAAACATATATACCTTTGTTAATTATTATTTCATTGATGGGGAATTACATGTTTTATATGGATAGCTTTTTAATTCAACTTGATAAGAAATCCCGATTAATATGATCATTCTTATTTCATACCCATTATCATGTACCCTCTATAACTATTTTAATCCATAAATATTTTTATAAAATCACTATTTTTATCAAGAAAAAAAATCATAGTTCATTTGTTATTTTATTCATGTAATTATGCCTTTTCCTTCTTTAAATACTCTTAAATATTTTCCACAAAGAGCACTAATGAGGGTTTTTTCTAAATTTTCTTAAAAACCAATTTTTTTATTTTTCACGTTAGTTGAACATCATTTAAAATGATATATGACCATTTAACCTTATAAATTTCCATGAATTATTTGAATCTGTACTTTCATAGACACGTTATGGAAGCTCCCATTTTTATGCTCAATTACATGATTACGATACCAATTTTATTATATGGTTAATACATACATTTATAACATATATTTGATTATTCATGTGGTACACATATGAATGATGTAATGATTTGTGTGCCATATATTTTTACAGTTCATTAGGTAATGTTTGTTTTAATGAGACGTCATGTTGAGATAGTGACTATGCATGATTCATTTGATGGACATTGTTTGACAAGTATAATAGTTTTAGAAGTTATCCTTGAATCATGCTTAGGTCATGTTATATTTTTCATCCAAATTATAATGATTCTTGATTAATTAATACCATATTTTACTTTTTATTCTTATGTTTTTTCACATTCCATGACTTATATGTCATCAAGTTATACATTTTATCCTATGTGTTATGCATTACTTCTATTTTTATTTCCTTACTAGGAATTTTAACTCATTTATTTTGTACATTTATTCCCAAGGTTATCATATGTATATTTATGATATAAAATGATGATAGTATCTTTTATTGAGATTATATAATATATTTTTTTGGTTTCATGCTTTAAAATTATTTACATCATCTTCAATAGATATAAGAATTTGTGATTCTTCATTTGTATTTAATGATTAATATTTCATGAAATCATGTAAAAATATAAATAAAAGTAAAAGTGTACTATAGGGTATATATCCATGTTTTATTATAAATGTTTCTCAAATCATCCATGATAGCCATCCATTGTATGTAATTCCAAATAGTTATGATCACCATGATTCAACTTCAAAACTTATAATTGGGTTTTCTTGAAAAATCATCACAAATTCAAATTAAATGAGATTCATCAATGATGTAACTACTCATGTTATATTAACATATTATTATTTACTTTTATATCATAGTTTTCTAATCCATACTAAAGGATGTGTTCATTAACTTGTTCCTTTATCTAGGGATATAGAGAGAATAAATTGATTTTTTCTACAGCCATATGGTGAGACTTAGAAGAGTTTTATACATATATTTATATTTCTTTGTCATTTTCATAAGATTCAAATGGAAAATGACTTAGAGGGTGTAGACATGGATTTTACTCACACCACCATCTGATAGGTTTCTATCAGGACATGTTTTTACCTCTTGAATTTTATAGATGCTTATTATTTCTTAGATTTCAAAAAGTATATATCCATCCAACATAGACCCGACTATTCCTTGGATTGCATTACTAGGTTATCAACCAAGTGAGATTTTTGTCTACTTCAGTTGGTTATTTTATAGTTTAGCATTATAGAGCATCAATGTTTTGTATTTTATGGTCATGTATACTGGACCTTTTCAAGGAAATAGTTTAGTGATTCTGAGTTTAAACATATTATTTTTGTAGTTTAGCTCTTTTAGCTCAAACATTCTACTATTATAAATAAGGTCCATTTACATAGACCATATATTTGTTTAGTTTAATGTCCTTCTAATAAAAACATCTATTTATTGATTTTATGGTATTTTATCTTGGAAATTATATTTTTTTAGTTGATGGTATTTTAGATCGGACCATTTATTTATTTTGTGTTTAATTTTAACCATCTTGGACATTATACTGTTGAGGATAAAGGTATTTTTAGCTCAAACAGTGAGATTCCACAGAGTTTATAGTATTGATTCCAGGACACGATTGAAGATTATGGAATATTGGTATGATGTTACATGGCTATCCCAAGACACCATAATATTTTTTATCTCATTCACAGTGTTTCAAAGGCTCCTATGGATTTGAATGGTTTTGTTAATCTAAATAAATGGATTGTGGTATAGAAAATATGATGATAGGGGGTTCAAGAACCCTAGGGAAATTTAGAATATTTATTGTGAAGCATGGTCCCTAAGCTCCATGGTTTTGATTCATAGGTTCTGGGCCGTCATGAGCATTTTAAATAGAGAATCCTTTCCCTAAATTGTGAATCAGAACAATACATAGAGACATAAAATCAAGGATATGTAGTACACGGGAATAATATAGTTACATGTATTTTAAATCATGGTCCTAAGTTCTCATGTCATGGGTATGATATGGATAAATCATACCATTGATGGACTAGTACACACATGTATCATTGTTCAATCACGAAGAGGTAAGGTCCACAAGAATTATACAATCCCTCATACATGGACATTATTTCTAGGGTTCGTATGTATAAAACCATATGCATTAATCTAAAGGCCAAACAGATTGACCTATTTTCTTACTAATGGTCATGAAAGGGTTTTACTAACCCTAAATATATCTATTAATGATGAGTTACTGACAGAAAATGTACGATTTGATAAGTGTTAAATCACTCTAAATGTGGTGTCTCAGCCATGAAAAGTATCACTCTAACATGTAGATGTGAAAAACCATTAATCTAACTTTTTATGATCATGAGGCTTAGTGATAATAACATTTCATTTACAAGGGATATAAAAAGTTCCTAGCAGATTTATTCATTATTGATAAGTTCCATAACATTTTCCAAAACAATATATATGAATTGTAATGTTAGTGAATAGTGGAGTTTTTATATGCCATCTGTTTATGGTTTTACGACCTGATATGTTTTTTTATTTTTTACTAGCAGTTTATGATCTTATCATTTGAACCATCAAAGTCTAAAATTAGTGTTTGTATAACATTTACTATATTTTAAGCAGTTTAAGGTTACGACTCTCATGGACCTAATATTGGGGGATGATAAAAATAATCCCAATTAGGTTTAACATAGTCAATTTTAATACATGATCCTTTTTAACATTAGATAAAAAAATTAAATAATGGATCATGATTCTCAGTTCATGGGTGGAGATATTCTACAATCATTTCATGGATAACCTAGGCCACCCCTCAGGTGATTAGTTCTTCCACGATAAAGTCAGGCTCACAAATATCAAAATAACTTTTTATCCAGAGAAATGAATCCAGTTGTTATATCTAATCTCTTATACATTAATATAAATGTGAATTGGTATATGTATTTTACTTTTCAATGATCATGAATGGTTTGAAGTGACCCATTTCACTCATTAAATGAAGTTTGATGTATTGGATGAGGGGGTAAATTGGTGGATGAATCCCCCAACACTCTGGCTGGCCAGGGTAAGGCTGTCATAGTCCATTGATAAGGGATAATAAAGAGTGATGGAATGAACATTATAACATCATGTAGTTTGGATCTATTTTCCATTCTATTTTTATTTAATTCGACTAGGATTTTTTACCTTCAATTCACATCCTGTGATATGTACATATTATGACAACCCTGCTTTTTATTACAACTTGAACATGCTTTATTACATAAAAATTCACTTGATACAATAAATAAGATCGAGAGGTTTACTGTCTTTGGGGATTAGGATCATTACATAAAAACTTTAAACTTGAAATACAACATCTTTATTGAAAACTTCCTTTACATGACCACTACATTCTTTCGTACTTAGCATTGCATGGGATAACCTGAGGACATGCATAAGAAAAGGGCGAGCTATAAAGCCCAGTAAGGGAGTACACAATTAATAACATGAGGAGTACAATACATGTTAGGAAATAGGCATATCAATAGAGCATAAGAAAAACATGAACATAAAGCCATGATAAAGCATGATAATCATAACATGGAAATGTGGCAACAACACTTAACATTGAATTAGCATGAGCCAAGGCTCATTGCACATGGAGCATGAGTAAACCCTCATTGCCCTTGAATCACGAGTAAACCCTCATTGCACACGAATTAGCATGAGTCAACACTCATTTCACATGACGTATCATGATACTATACTTTACCCATTACATTGGAGTGCTATAAAGGGCACACCCTTCTTAAAACATTTCATTTCATGCATAAGTGTGCCACATGGATCATAAAACATGGATTCATAAAACATAATCAATTATTCCATGATAAATGAATGTGGAATTAAAACATGAAACTTTATAATCAACAAGTAAATTTGCATAAAGGTGAATACCCTTTATGGAGAAATGGTCATGGTATTAACTACACAATGACATTGGCTTAGAAAATCGGTGTGATTTCGGCAGCGTAACGACGTGACACAAGAATTAATAAAAAATGGATGATGAGAGAGAAAGGGGTTCCTCATCATATTTAAATGTAATGGACAGTAAGGAGGTCATATAGATACATGTCCCAACAATTGAAAAGGAATTTAGATTCATGATACAAAAGTATTGCTTGAATGTAAAAGAAGAGAGAGAAGTTCCTTTCGGAATTTCGGCATAGTAACGGGTGTACATGGGAGGCATTTAATGAGAGAGAAAGGTTTCTCCCATCATTAAAACAATAAGAGGGCAGTATGGGGGAGGTGAGAAACCGTACCCCAACATTCATAATTGAAATAAAAAGGGCAATACAACTTAAAGAAAATTGACAAAAATTAGAAAGGAAGAAAAAACCCTTACTTGGAAGTGTGCTTCCAAAGCCTAGAGAGAGGCTTGTGAGAGGCTTCTTGGGAGATTGGGGCACCTTGGGAGGATTCTAGAGAGAGTAGGGCCGAGGTTGGACGAACTCAAAGGGATTTTAGTGAGGATGAAGTGGGAGCTTGGGTGGGTTTATATAGGAAAGGTGAGAGAATTCTTTATTATTTAGGTTTGGGACCCCTTATATTAAAATAATCCAAACCACAAACCATCCCATGGTATTTTCCCATGGTTTCTGGAAATATAAAGAGTAAAAAAATATTTTACAAGGCCAAGGTCCTAACTTATTAAAAAATTTGGGTTTCTTATGTGGAGGTGAGTCACACCCCCATGAAAATTAATTTAAAAAGGAAAAGTGTTGAATAAGTCTTGAGGGCTCCAATAATGCTTTGAAAAGTTATTCAAACAAACCCAAAACCTCATTATTTTAATGATAAAACACATATTGGCCGAACATGAGGATTATGTTATTTTATTACATCACCATTGGGTCATTATGATGTCATAAAACACCTTATATATTTAAATGGTATTTAATTTTTACCCAAAAATTTGACTGTCTCAGAAAATTATGAAAAATTCACCATTGGATAATTTCGACATCCTGATTCCAAAAATAATATTTATTTTATCTAAATAATTTTCTAAATATGTGAATTTTTACTTTTAAAATAAAAACCGACATTTATAAAAAAAATTCACGGGTTTTGACAGAAATGGCTTTCAAACCTTAATAAAAAATTTAATTGCATTCATAAAATTATAAGATCATTTATACATAATAAAAAATTAATTTAATATTAATAATAATATTTTATTAAAATATTATTTAATTCAAAAATCCTTTAATTTAATAAAATATAATTCTTAATTAAATAATAACTAAAAACAACATTTGTACTTTAAAAACTAATTACAATGTATCAAAAATGACTAGAAATTATATTCATTATTATATACCAAAATAATGTACATGAACATGGTGGTTCTTATTTGTTACATAACCCCTTAAAATAGCCGCATAAGACCTAAGGGTAAGTTGTGTGATGGTGACAGACTCATGGGGCGGCTCAGATAACATTGCTCGAGTGGTAATTTCAATCAACTTCCACTTTTCTCGTAGACGATCACGTTCGAGCTTGACATGATGAAGCTCAGCTTGGGCTTGGTCAAGGGCAAAGCCCAAAGACGCCACCTCTTTTCCGAGCTTCGAAAAATGGGCTTCGTAAGGGGAAATTCTACTGGATGAGGCCATCGCTTCCTTTGACTGAGTAGAAATGGGTTCGTTAAAGCCTTATATTTAAACTACCCAGATGATCACTTCTCAACGGCTAAAAAGTAACAGTCCCAAATATTAACGTAAAACTAAAGAAGTTGACATCTTATAAAAACATTTTTCATGAAGAAACATTTAACTGGATCAAGAGGAATTTTCAATTAATGAAACTTTGGGTCGTTACAACATTCCCCCCTTAAGAAATTTCTCCCTCAAAATTTTCCTTTTCCCACACAAAAACAAATGTGGGTAACTTAGCTTCATCATATCCTCCGACTCCCAAGTTGCTTCTTCAAACTTGTGGTTTCTCCACATCACCTTGACGAGGGGCATTGTCTTATTTCGTAGAACTTTTTCTCTACGATCTAATATCTTCACTGGTTGCTCCTCATAAGAAAGATCATCTTCCAATTGTACCACCACGGAAGAGAGTACATGTGAAGGGTCCGGTATGTACTTCCTTAAGAGGGATACATGAAAGACATCATGCACCTTGGCCATAGTCGGTGGAAGTGATAGTCGATAGGCCACAGCCCCAACACGATAAAAAATCTAGAATGGGCCGATGTACCTTGGACTTAACTTCCCTTTCTTTCCAAAACTCGTGACCTTCTTCCACGGAGATATGCGTAAAAACACCATGTCTCCGACTTTAAACTCAAGGTATTGTCGACGATTATCTAGATAACTCTTCTGTCGACATTGGGCTGCCTTGATATGCTGCTGAATGGTTTTCACCTTCTCCACCATTTCATTGACCATTTCTGGTCCAAGCAGCTTACATTCACCGACCTCATCCCAACATGCCGGTGTTCTACACCTTTTCCCATACAGGGCTTCATATGGTGCCATATGAATGCTCGAGTGGAAACTATTATTATAAGAGAACTCAACCAGAGGAATATGTTGATCCCATCCTCCTTTAAAGTCCATTGAGCATGCTCTCAACATATCCTCATGTGTTTGGATAGTATGCTCGGATTGGCCATCAGATTGAGGATGATAGGTCGTACTGAAGTTCAGTTCAGTATTCAGAGCATGTTGAAGACTCTTCCAAAACTAAGAGGTGAATCTTGGATCTCGGTCAGAAACAATAGATAGTGGTACTCCATGCAACCGTACCACATCCCTGATATATATTTGTGCCAGTTGATCCAAAGAGAAATCCTCTCGAATAGAAATGAAGTGTGCAGTCTTTGTAAGACGATCCACAACAACCCAGATTGCATTGTTTCCTTTGGATGTCCTTGTAAGTCCGGTGACAAAGTCCATGGTGATGTTCTCCCATTTTCATTCTGGTATGGGCAATGGTTGCATCATACCCATAGACTTATGCCTCTCTGCCTTCACTTGCTGACACACCAGGCACTTTGATGTATATTCAGCGATCTCCTTCTTCATATTATCCCACCAAAATTTTTCTCAGAGATCTCGATACATCTTTGTGCTCCCTGGGTGAATAGAGAAATTTGAACTATGTGCATCATCCAAAAGTTCCTTCTTCATCTCCGAACTTGATGGAACACATAGTCTTTTCCCAAACAGCAGAATTCCTTCTTCATTAACATTAAACTCTGAGGATTTACCCTTTTTGATAGCTTCCACTTTTTCTTGGATTATCACATCATCCTTTTGATCATCCTTTAACCTTTCCAAAAGATATGGCCAAGAAATCATTTGTGAAAGGATTGATTATGTTCCCTTATTTTTGATTCCCATGTCTATCTTCATCATGTCTAAGAAGATTGGATCCTTCTCAATTCTCATCATTGATAGAATCGCTTGATCCTTTCTACTTAGGGCATCCGCCACCTTGTTCGCCTTTCTAGGGTGGTAATGTATTGAACAGTCATAATCCTTGATGAGATCTATCCATCTTCACTGGCGCATATTAAGCTCTTTCTATGTGAATATATATTTAAGACTCTTGTGGTCAGTATATATCTCACATTTCTCTCCATAAGGATAATGCCACCAGATTTTCAAGGCAAATATCACCGCCGCCAACTCCAGATCATGCGTTGGATAGTTTCGCTCATAGATTTTCAACAGCCTTGAGGCATAGGATATCACTTTATCATTCTTCATCAGCACACATCCTAAGCCCTTCTTCGAAGCATCACTGAATACCACAAAAATCTATCCACTTGTGGGTAAAGTGATCACGGGTGCAGTGATAAGCCTCCTTTTCAACTCCTTGAAGCTTTCATCGCATTCATCACTCCAAGAAAACTTTACTCCCTTTCGAGTTAGCTTGGTAAGAGGGTTGGACAACCGTGAGAAATTTCACACAAATCGTCGATAATATCTAGCTAACCCCAAGAAGCAACGGATATCAGTTACCGATGTTGGCCTCGGCCATCCCTCAATTGCATTTGTCTTGGAGGGGTCCACAGATATCTCACTGCTTGTGATGATATGGCCCAAAAATGAAACTTCCTTCAACCAAAACTCACACTTTCTGTACTTTTCATAGAGCTTCTCCTTGCGCAATTTCTCTAGTACAGTTCTTAAATGCTCCTCATGGTCCTCCGTGGTTTTAGTGTATATTAGAATATCATCTATAAAGACTACCACAAATTTGTCAAGGTAATCTCTAAAGACTCTATTCATCAAATCCATGAATATTTCTGGAGCATTGGTGAGTCCGAAAGGCATTACTATGAATTCATAGTGCCAGGACCTTGTACGAAAAGCAGTCTTGGGGATATCTTCCTTCTTCACCCTTACTTGATAATATCCCGACCGCAAGTCGACCTTGGAGAAGTATTGTGCTCCACGCAGCTTATCAAACAAGTCATCGATTCTTGGGAGAGGATAATTGTTCTTTATCGTGATTTTGTTAAGTTCATGATAATCGATGCAAAGCCGCATTGACCCATCCTTCTTCTTGACAAAGAGGACTGGTGCACCCCATGGTGATGCACTTGGGAGTATAAACCCTTTATCCAGATTCTCCTGTAGTTGTTTCTTCAGCTCTTAAAGCTCAACAACAGCCATTCTATATGGTGTCTTGGATATTGGTAGCACCACAGGTATAAGTTCAATTGAGAACTCAACATCTATTCTTGGAGGAAGACCATGAAGTTCCTCGGGAAATACTTCAGCGAATTCCCTCACAATAGGCATTTCTTCAAGGGTGGTTTCTTCCTTGGACTCAATCATCTGATCCAGATATGCATGCTCATGAGGCAGTAATATCCATGATTGAGATGATGGAGCTAAAGTAGATTCATCTTTCTCCTGACACTTGTAAAGAATCAGGGGTTGATTCTCCATATGAAGTGTGATTTCCCTCTCCCGACAATTTATGTTGGCTCTATATAAGGAAAGCCAATCCATGCCAAGAATTGCGTCAAATTCCACCAAAGGGAGTATGACGAGGTTCGCTGGGAAATTCAATCAACAAATTATAACAGGGGAGGACTTATATTCATGGGATGCAATGATTGCCCCATTTTCCAAACTCACCGACATCTTTACTTCCATGATTTGTTGTGGTGCAGGGATTGTTCTACTAAACTTTTGAGATATAAAAGAATTTGTAGAACCTGAATCAAAAAGTATGTTTGATATTCTTGAATGAATAACTAGCGTACATGTCACCACTTCGTTGTCGGGGTTCACTTCGGCAGAAGTGATGGAAAAAGCTCTTCCTTGCTGCCTTGGAGGTTGTTGATTGCCTCCGATAACTCTTGGATTAGGGCACTGATTTGAAAAATGACCCGGTTCTTTGTATTTGTAGCATTGAACAACGCGTTGAGGTTCGAAAGGAGTGTTCCTCTCCTCTGTCGCAGACGCGGGTCCTTCTTGCTGACAGTTAAAAGCTAGGTGCCCTTCTCTTCCACACTTGAAGCATTTTCTTGTCCCCCTAAGGCAATTTCTAGGGTGATTCTTTCCACACTTTTGGCAAGTGGGGTGCTGGAATTTCTTAGCGCCGTTGGATTTATCCATCGGACCACCAGCATTGAAGTCCACCTTACGCTTCTTGTCCCCATGATACACCTGTGATTCTCCGATCTCCATTTCAACCTTGAGGGCACATCGGACAATTTCCTCATAGCTATCGAAGGCACGGATCGCTAATGCTTTCCGCAAGCTAGTCTTCAGCCCACCAAAGAAGCGGTCAACCTTGCATTCGGGGTTAACGACAAAGACGGAAGCGTATCGTGCAAGCCTTGTGAAGTTTTCCTCGTACGCTCCCACAGATTCTTCATCTTTCTGTTTGAGGGAAAGGAAGTCCCTTTCCATCTTAAGACGGAGGGTGCGCAGAAAGTATTTATCGGAAAACATCTTCCGGAATTCCTTCCATTCCAAAGCCTCGATCTCCTCCTCAGGCTTCGTATTTTTGATCAACGTCCACCATTGATCAGCTTCACCCTCCATAAGATAAGCCGCCAGGAGAACCTTCTCTTTTTCAGAGCATTTGAGGATGGAGAATATCTTTTCAATGGAGTTGATCCATTGTTCAGCGATCGTGGGATCGGATGATCCACTAAAAGTAGGAGGCCTTTGTCTCATGAAGCTTTCAATAGCGACTTGTTCTTTCTTAGGGGGGGTTGAACGTTCCTCTTGACCCGTGTTTCTATTCAAAACTTGAGTTAGCTGAGAGAGAAGCGTGACAAAGTTCGCGATTCCCGCTCCCATTGGATTGGGCATCTCATAAGTAGAATCATCACATTGATCTTCACAACGGTTGTTAGCCCGAGTTCTCGTATTACCGGCCATTGGCTGGAATAAAAGAATGATAGGGGTAACACATAAAGGGTAATCCAAAGACAAATGTTGATGACTTATAAATGAACATTAATCTCTTTAACTCACTAGTCTATAGGATTCAATCCAGGCTTTTCATGATCTTCCTTCTAACATATATTCTTAGGGGCATTTTTCCCTTAATAAGGGTTCATACTAAGATTGTGAATTTATCAAATCATATCCCCCGAGAGTGTCGTAACCAAGAGTGCAGCAAGGCCCATTGTCGTGCACCAGTTCTCGTTGGAGTCTAGCTCAATGCTGTGTTTTCGGGTTTTACCCCTAGGATACATCTGTGCCAGAGCCGCCTCTACCTGCTCATATCCAGACAGGGACGTATTTGTTTTATAAACCACTTACTTAGTATTTACCAAAACTTAGGGATGATTTTATTATGATTAGTATTGTTTCTAAAGCTTTACCAGGGTTTCCTAATCCAAAAATAACTAAACCTATCCTTTGATACCAACTATGACAACCCTGCTTTTTATTACAACTTAAACATGCTTTATTACATAAAACTTCACTTGATACAACAAAGAAGATTGAGAGGTTTAGTGTCTTTGGGGCTTATAATCATTACATAAAAACTTTAAACTTGAAATACAACATCTTTATTGAAAACTTCCTTTACATGACCACTACATTCATTCGTATTTAGCATTGCATGGGATAACCTGAGGACATGCATAAGAAAAGGGTGAGCTATAAAGCCCAGTAAGGGAGTACACAATGAATAACATGAGGAGTACAATACATGTTAGGAAATAGGCATATCAATAGAGCATAAGAAAAACATGAACATAAAGGCATGATAAAGCATGATAATCA
Source organism: Viscum album (assembly GCA_963277665.1). Classification (NCBI taxonomy): domain Eukaryota; kingdom Viridiplantae; phylum Streptophyta; class Magnoliopsida; order Santalales; family Viscaceae; genus Viscum; species Viscum album. The sequence continues at coordinate 1,700,183,319 of OY728163.1, read as the reverse complement.
TAACATGGAAATGTGGCAACAACACATAACATTGAATTAGCATGAGCCAAGGCTCATTGCACATGGAGCATGAGTAAACCCTCATTGCACATGAAGCACGAGTAAACCCTCATTGCACTTGAATTCGTATGAGTCAACACTCATTGCACATGACGTATCATGATACTATACTTTACCCAATGCATTGGAGCGCTATAAAGGGCGCACCCTTCTTAAAACATTTCATTTAATGCATAAGTGTGCCACATGGATCATAATACATGGATTCATAAAACATAATAATTTATTCCACGATAAAGGAATGTGGAATTAAAAAATGAAACTTTATAATCAATAAGTAAATGTGCATAAAGGTTAATACCCTTTATGGAGAAATGGGCATGGTATTCATTACACAATGACATTGGCTTAGAAAATCGGTGTGATTTCAGCAGCGTAACGGCGTGACACAAGAATTCATAAAAAATGGTTGATGAGAGAGAAAGGGGTTCCTCATCATATTTACATGTAATGGATAGTAATTAGGTCATATAGATACATATCCCAACAATTGAAAAGGAATTTAGATTCATGATACAAAATTATTGCTTGAATGTAAAAGAAGAGAGAGAAGTTCCTTTTGGAATTTCGGCATAGTAACGGGTGTACATGGGAGGAATTTAATGAGAGAGAAAGGGTTCTCCCATTATTAAAACAATAAGAGGGCAGTATGGGGGAGGTGCGAAACCGTACCCCAACATTCATAATTGAAATAAAAAGGGAAATACAACTTAAAGAAAACTGACAAAAATGAGAAAGTATGAAAAAACCCTTACTTGGAAGTGTGCTTCCAAAGGCTAGAGAGAGGCTTGTGAGAGGCTTCTTGGGAGCTTGGGGAACCTTGGGATGATTCTAGAGAGAGTAGGGCAGAGGTTGGACGAACTCCAAGGGATTTTAGTGAGGAGGAAGTGGGATCTTGGGTGGGTTTATATCGGAAAGGTGAGAGAATTCTTTATTATTTAGGTTTGGGACCCCTTATATTAAAATAATCCAAACCACAATCCATCCCATGGTATTTGACCATGGTTTCTGGAAAAGGAAAGAGGAAAACAATATTTTACAAGGCCAAGGTCCGAACGTATTAAAAAATTAGGCTTTCTTATGTGGAGGTGAGTCACACTCCCATGGAAATTAATTTAATAAGGCAAAGTGTTGAATAAGTCTTGAGGGCTCCATTAATGCTTTGAAAAGTAAGTCAAAAAAACCCAAAACCTCATTATTTTAATGATAAAACACATATTGGAAGAACATAAGGATTATGTTATTTTATTACATTACCATTGGGGCATTATGATGTCATAAAACACATTATATATTTAAATGGTATTTAATTTTTAACCAAAAATTTGACTGTCTCAGAAAATTATGAAAAATTAACCATTGGATAATTTCGACATCCTGATTGCAAATATATTATTTATTTTATATAAATAATTTTCTAAATATGTGAATTTTCACTTTTAAAATAATAACCGACATTTATAAAAAAATTCACGGGTTTTGACAGAAATGGCTTTCAAACCTTAATAAAAAATTTAATTGAATTCATAAAATTATAAGATCATTTATACTTAATAAAAAATTAATTTAATATTAATAATATTATTTTATTAATATATTATTTAATTAAAAAATCCTTTAATATAATAAAATATAATTCTTAATTAAATAATAACTAAAAACACCATTTTTACTTTATAAACTAATTACAATGTATCAAAAATGACTAGAAATTATATTCATTATTATAACAAAAATAATGTATATGAACATGGTGCTACTTATTTGTTACATAACCCCTTAAAATAGATGCATAAGACCTTAGGGTAAGGTGTGCGATGGTGACAGACTCTTGGGGCGGCTCAGATATTATTGCTCGAGTGGTAATTTCAATCAACATCCACTTTTCCCGTAGACGATCACGTTCGAGTTTGACTTGATGAAGCACAGCTTGGGCTTGGTCAAGGGAAAAGCCCAAAGACGCCACCTCTTTTCCGAGCTTCGACAAATGGGCTTCTTAAGGGGAAATTCTTCTGGATGAGGCCATCGCTTCCTTTGTCTGAGTAGAAATGGGTTCGTTAAAGCCTTATATTTAAACTACCCAGATGATCACTGCTCAACGGCTAAAAAGTAACGGTCACAAATCTTAACGTAAAACTAAAGAAGTTGACATCTTATAAAAACATTTTTCATAAAGAAACTTTTAACTGGATCAAGAGGGATTTTCCATTAATGAAACTTTGGGTCGTTACACATATTTATCTACACTCATTTTAAAATCAATTAACGAGGTTGTTTCCCTTATAGTTTAAAATCATGTGATAATTATGTGGTAACCAACATGAAAAATTGCATAATGTTTATTTCATGTGGATGAAAACCTTATGCAGATATGACACATACGTATGCAATATGAAGTAATATGACCCGACCATAATGCCTTTGGGTTTTAATTTTTCAGTCTATTATCATATATAGACTATGTAATGGATATCTAGGAATTAATACATATCCTATGATGGTAGGAATCAATACACACATAATTAATTGGAAAAATATATTTAACCTTATGCCAAAAAGACATGGGCTCCCTGATGTGTAATGGGGATTATATGATTGGGATTGAGAATGATGGGATTGGTGTCACTATGTATCCCTTGATGGTAGGAATCAATTCATACATAGTTATTTAATGGGAATCTATCTACACAAAACCGACCTATATAGAGTTGTGGCTATTTATTACATTGATGGTTATATGTGGACCTATTATTGAAAATATTGGTTTCACTATGTAATATATGATTATAAGAATCTAGACACGTATATTAATTTAACTGTTAAATCTCTATGAAGGTCTGACCAATACATAGAGAGGGGGTAATTTCGTTTCATTGGTTGTGGATGTGCCTAGGATAAGAGATCTGACCATGATTGTATATCATTTGATGATACAGATCTCGCTGAAATAACACATGTGCTATACTAGGGGTGAGAAACATGGAATGATGATGAATCTGCCTAGTGTGGAAGCAATTGGAGAATGAAAATTGTCATTATATGGTGGATCAGTCAGGATATTTGATATTATCATTCATATATATCTCATTTGGATTAGAATTATGTTTTACGAAGTTTAAGGAACATGTAAATGTTTTTGTCATAAAGTGAGCAGATAGACCATTCAGTTTAACATCTTACGGTAAGGATGTGGGTGAATCGACTTTAATGAAGAGGGGTGTTGCATCTGGGTCTATGAATAGATGTCTGGGAGTCACTATGTATCATGTTATGGGTAGAATCAAGCCCCCAATAGTTGTTGAAAACATTGCAGTTTAGTGTCATGTGGAACGAAAATTAGCCTTGCATTTTAACATGTTGCATTATAGATTTGTGTAACCCAGCATGAAAAGAAAAACACTATTGAATATGGGTATAGGAAATGATGTTTGGGAATCACTACCTATCCTACAAAGGAAGTAATCCAGCTACACAATGTTATTGGATAAATATATTCCCTATGTGGGTTTTCCCTCACACATGGAAAAAGGAATTTCACCGTTCATTCTTATAGATTTAGCTCGTATATGGTGTATCATAAGTGAGATTTTGAATTTCATCTAGTTTAACATAATGAGGTTTGTAAATAATTCAAATAATTTTAGCATTATATGGTTAGGATGTGATATTCCATGCAATTTATTGTGTGATTCGTGATATATTCTATTTGGTTTAATGTATTTTTATTTGGATATAGACTAAATTTTTAATTAACATAGGGTTAGGATGTGGTCATTATTGTTTACTATCACATGTTAAAGATGTGGTCCATATTTTTTAATTTTATATCTTCAAGATGATTTCAATATAGTTTACCATCATATGGTTTTGAAGATCTTACCCCATATATAGATACAATCGTTCGACAAAGCATTTCGAATAAGTTAGAGAATTATTATGATGTAGATACAATATGACATTGGTTATTGTAAATCTATTTGAATTCTTTGTTTGAGTATACAAATGAAGAATCCTTGTCTATCTATGATTGAATTTATCCATGATTTGGGAGTGACATTCATATCCTAGATAAGGGATGTGCTTATACTTCAATCTATGACATTTTCTTTCATATTTTGGTGAATTTAAGCCATGTAATCCCTCTGTCCCCCAATTGGGATCCCATAACTATATGTGGAATTGAGTATGTACATGTTTGGGAGGTGGTACCAAGATAACACTCTCCAAATCCCCATTTCATCCTTTTCCTTATCAAATATATCTTCTTACCTGGTTAGACCATGGAGGTTTTCTCTATGGGGCATCATCTTACTATGGTGAAGTATAACAAATTGTTTATTCGGTATTATATATTGTTAACCATGATTTTTTAGCACCACTCTATATTTTGAGGTATATTTTATTTAGCACCTCCCTATATTATGTTGTGTATAATAGTTGATGAATTCCTTGTCCATGAGATATATCATGGTGGGGATGTTAACTATGGTGCATGTCATGAGTAGAGTCACTCCAATATATATCAATTCTACCAAAAATATGACTACCTTGGTAATGATCACTTTTTTTACATTTTTTGAAGAGTCGATGTACCCATATATTAATGATAATGTATCTTTAACCACGTCATGTAAACATGGAATTGAGAAATTTGGGAGTATGAGCGACATTTTTCATCACGGTTGGAATATGTCATCCTAATATTTGAGGTTGATCATGGATATAATCCTACTCTATGATAACTGTCAGGGTATATTAATAATAAACAAATGTTAAGGGAGTATAATCATAACGTTGATAAATTTTTAGATTATTCAAATGAGATTCTATAATCAGGACATGAACCATTCATAATTCATGTGCCACTTCCAATTGGTAAACCTCATTTAGAATAGGGATATGATCCCGATCAAGGGCCTCTAGAAATGTATGATTTTATTATTTTATTGGAGTGTGAGGTTATCTTGATGAATGTTACATTCTCACATAGTTCTGTATGATTTTCATGATAATATGATCCTGGTCCAAATATCCATTCTGCTTCATAATACACCTAACGACCTCTAAAATGGGAGAAGGGATATAAGACTCCTCTTCTATGATATAAAAATATTTTTTGAATCTATGTCGGAAATATTATGAATATGTCCGGAAAAATGAACCACTCTCACAAGGTGTTCCTTAGCTTGAAAAGGGGTATGATCCCTATCCTATGTCCATGGAGTATGTCACTGATATTTTCTTGAAAAGGATATGTGATTGTCTCTAGGAATGTTTGGATTTCCATTAAGGATCCATAATTAGATAGGTATCTTGATCTAGATATTAGGACCTTTAAATATAATACAATCTTTTAGGACAATAACATGAGAATGTTTAGAGGCATGGGTCGCTCTCACATAGAGATCCATTATTTTAATAGAAATTTGAGAATTTTATTTTTTTCTAATCCTTTACTGGAATATCCTGATAATCATATTTGATGGGAGAAACAATATGTTCTTTCTCTAGAGTAGCCACTTGCTGATACAGATTAGAGAATTTTTCTTCTTTGTATATTTGGATGGGATTGTATTCCAATCCCTACATCTTCACAAAAAATATATCTATGATCTTATATTGCTTTCATAATGAACACTCATTCAACAAGGTAAGTACATGAATATATGCAAGTAACGTCCTCAGATCTGAGTGCCACCCAATAATGCCACATACCCAGTTGATCACATGAATTAAAGTGAATTTCCATAAACACTAGAGGCTACCGACTGGTAGCAAGTGATATGTTCTGATGATAGAGAAACTATTCCCCCAATGGAAATGTTTACAAATGAGAAAAAAAAGTAATAATATCTGAAGCAGTAATACAAAACAGAAATAAATATTGGATGGCTGAAATTAAATCCAACATAATACACAATATATATGATTCATTTCATACGGATCTAATAAAAATCGAATAACAACTAACAATTTTCGAAAGCAATAAAGAAAAAAAATTACAAAGGAATAAAATAAACACTAGCAACAACGCAAGCTTCATCTTTGTCCCATGATCTCTAGATCCAACAAAAATAAAGTACTTGATGAATAAAAACACTTATCATTACCTATACATGCAATCATATAATATTTTTTGTTCCAAAATCATGACCTTAATATGTTGTGACTAAAATCCAATAAGGCAACAACAAAATTATTCGTTCCTAAAATTTAATGAATATATATAGTAGGTAATATGAAATAATTAAGCAATAAACTAGGAAGTATTCAAATGAATAAAATCTTACAATTTTCAATTACATTCATTAAACATATGGAAATTATTTGAACCATTGAATCATGTCACTCTGGGATCTAGCCTATTCTCTGTATGCCCCTTGTAATGTTACAAAAATTGACCTCTCATAAGATAATCTAAACATTTAAGTATTACCAAATCCATGTTTGTTCTATGGTATGGAGGAGGTTTCAGAATCATTTTAACTATTCAAAAACGACCCTTTAGGTTATCTCTCATAGTCTTACCCCATTGTCCTGTGTTCTACACCAAGGATCTCATAATCCTATGTAATTAATCTTGAAGCCCCCACATTCTTCTTGGTCTAAGGCTGTCCAGTCCATTGGAAATGAAATAACTCACAAATCATATAAATGAAAAATAATTTAAAATCCTCTTCAGTCTTTCTGGTCAAAGTATATCATGGTCCACTGAAAAAATACTGCACATTTAAAAAATATTGAATCCTCCTCGGTCTCCCTAGTCCAAGGATCTCAAAATCCATTTGAAAAAAGGGAACATTTTATATCATGAAGCTCATGTAATAAGAAACTAATATATGGATAAACATTTACAAGGAATATCGAATTCATTTCACATAATCATGAAAACATCATCCTATGAAATTAATCACCTATAAAATAAGGTATGCCACAATGGTATCGTATAAAAAACAACCCTAAACAATCAGTCAAGGGAAACTCTACCATGGGTGGCCCCATAAACTGGGTATCAAACCTTACACAGAAGCAATAAAACATTATCAATTAATCAATCAATAAAAGTTAATAAACATGGTTAAATTCCAAATAATGTAATACCCCAAATGTGGGTATGCATCACTTTTAACATATATAATGGAAATATGAACAACAAAAGGCACAAACCTCCTACCTCGATGTCATACAATCATTATACTTGAACGTCTTCATTTGAATCGGCCTAGATCAGCATAGATCTACAAAAAGGTGAAATAACACAACATTAAATAACACAATCGATAAGAGGAATCAGAACATATAGAATCTAAGGGAGTTGGGAATTCATTGTTGGGATTCCTCTAAAACTTATAGTGTATCAATCAGAGCTCAGACATATAATTGGGTGATCAATCATTCTTTTTCATTCCAGAGCACTCATGTATGAAGCACAATAAGAAGAAGATGTTGCTACACATTACACACAACCCCAATCCGATTTCAAATAAAATAAATGTACATAAAATGTTCATATGATCACGATGCGTAGTATTCATAACCATACCCCAATTTATGTATTCTTCCATGTCTGAAAAAATACATGTATTTGATCATTACACAGCTATAAGAAGATGTATATAGAAAGCTAGTTACATGTCGTGTACTCAGAAATACACAATCTGTACAAATAAAATCCGATTTTATTCCCTTTTCCCTCAAAAAAACCCAAAAACAAGATCCTTACCTAAAAATAAGATTCAACTTCTTATAAACTCACCCTTAATGAAATTCATCATATAATTTCACATCCATGGGTTTTGAGAAAGAATATGTGAACAAATCTATCCATTGTGATCGTATGTCGACCTTCCTCTCCAGTGTCTCTTCATGAAATTGCCCATGCTGCAATAGCACCCATACCGATGTAATAGATTGGCCATGGGGAACCATCGTGTTGTGATCCACAATCTGAATATGGTGATCCTCAAAGGATTCATCCATCTCCAACTAAGTATCCTTGGTTTTAAAAAATGTGAGATGGGTCAGAAAAGTAATATTGTGGATGAGAAACATGAAATCAATTGTCACAGCCAGATACCTATGAGGTAATTTTAACTAATATCCAACAAGAACATCTATACCCAAAACCTCAAATTGCCCGACATATCTTAGTGAATGCATTCCTTGGCTTCATATAGTTGTATGTACCTACCTCAGTGTGACATGTAGCAAATTCCATTTTCGGACATCAATCTCTAAGGATCACCTCTATCGATATGAATAATATTTTTGTTGATATTTTAGATTAACCTTCTTTTTTAATAAACTCCACATACTTAGTTGTATATTGGATAAGACACGGTCCCATTATAGTTTCCTCTACTTCTTATAGCCAATATAGGGATGTTCGGTATGTCCATCCATTCAAATCCTCATATGGTTCCATCAGAGGCATTTCCTAAATAAATATTATTGTAGGAAACTTTTAATAGGGGTATGTTTCACTCCCAAGATTCCTTGAAATCCATGAGGCATACTTGAAGCATGTCCTACAAAACATGAATCATGCGATTGGACTGGACATCTATCTGGGCTTGGTATGTTGTACTAAGAAATACCTGTATACCCAAAAGCTCTATATTTCCATCCAGACACATTAAGTAAATAAAGTATCCATATCTAAAATGATAGAGTGTGGAACCCTGTGTAAATCTACTATATCTATGATGTATAAATTTCTATGTTAATCAACATTGATAGTTTTTTTGATCAGATAGATTTGTGAAACATTCATGAGCCTATCGATATAAACCCAAACCTCATCATTCCCTCGAGGCAACCTCAATAAACTTATTAGAAAATCAATTTTTGTGTCATTCCACATCCACTTGAAAATGGGTTAATGTTGTAATATCCGTGATATTCATAAGATGGTCCACCTTCACCTACTCATAGCTGGAACATTAAATAAAAAACCAACTATAAACTTTTTCATGCCAGGCCACCAATACAGATGATGTAGATCTCAAAACATCATGGTGAAACTAGGATGAACTGAAATTACTGAGGGATGAAAAATCTCGCAACAACTCCTCATGTATGTCTACTAACACCCACATGCATCAACGAAAACACAAAGCCATATCCTCACACACAATCCACCATAGAGTAGGATCCTCACTTGACACACTCTCCTATAGGACTAGGTCCTTTGAATCTAATAGCTACATCGTCCACAATCAATCAAGAATACTAGAAGTTAAATGTATAAATGAAATAATTGTTTTCCCTATTTTTTGTGCACCTCCAAATATATCTAAAAAAAATAGAGCCATAAGATTCCTCTCCCTATAAGCCTCATGAACTTCCTATATCTGAGCCATCTTCTTCAATGCATCAGCCACTGGATTGTATTTCCTAGACATGTAAGCATGTTCAATTTCAAATGATTAAAGGTACCCATGCCACCTTTGCTGTCTCATATTCTGATCAGATTGACCGATGATATACTGTATGATTTTACGGTCTGTGTAACCCACAAAATACCTTCTTAAAAGATAATGTCTCCAACAGTGCAAGGAATCCACACATGCTGCTAACTCGAGATCATGCATCACGTATTTTGTCTCCGGAGGCCTCAACTACTAAGTACCATTTGCAATTACTCCTTCCCCCTGCATAGGTACTTCGCCCATCCCGATAAAGGATGTATCGCTGTACATAATGCATCTCTTTCCTAGTTCTAAAAAAGATGGTATCACTTCTATACTAAACCCCCCTTTCAGCTCTTGAAAGGATGATTCACAAGAATACGTCCTCAAGAACATCACAACCTTCATAGTCAGGCACAATAGTGTCATTTTTAGGTGCGATAAATCATTAATAATGCATCATTAGTAACCATCCGGCCCCAAAAAATTTCATAACTCAAATTTGTTCATCGAATGCTCCTATGAAACTACTGCTATGACATTATCTTGGTCAATAGTTATTCTTGTCTCTGAGATGGCATGTCTAAATAAGTGAATTTGGTCTATCCAAAAGTAGGATTTTATTATATTAGCATATAACTAATGCTCTATTAGTGTACTGAAAACGAACTCGAGTTGGATTTCATGGTCGTGTTGAGTGAGAAATTACACCAAGTTATCGTCCACAAAAACTACGACAATTGAATCCATGTAAGTATGGAACACATGGTTCATTAGTGCCATGAATACTGATGAAATTATCTTGAGACTAAATGACATAACCAAATACCCGTATAACCCATACCTAATCTGAATGTCCATAAGATGTATATTTTATAGTCTCACATGAAACTGATGATAACCAGTTCTTGAGTCAATCTCTGAGAGTAACTAGTATCCATGAAGCTAATCAAAGAGATCATTATTACATGGAAATGTATATCGATTCATGAACATCAACTAGTTCAACATCAAATAATCCACACAAATTCGTAGGTTAAAATCCATCTTCTTTGTGAAAATGACATGAAAACTCCAAGGATAAGTATTGGGTCAGATGAAACCATTTTCCTTAAACTCCTCTAATTTCTTCTTGTGATCCTGATATTCTGGTGTTGCCATCCAATATGGAGGAATTCACCTCGGTGCTACTCTAGGAACAAACTCAATATAGAAATCCAGCTTTTTCCCTAGAGGTAAACTTGAAACGTCATCTGGAAAGGAATATTTGAAATTGTCCACCGCATTTGGAAATTCCATCTATGATGTCCCCTAGTAATCTATATATAAACTAAAAAATATGGGATTTGATTCCTCCAATACCATGATGCTACGGTCTATCTTTTCTCACATGTACATACAGTTTTTCCTAGTGTTGAAATAATACACCCTGTAGTGACATGAAGCTCTCACTACGGTGATAATAGTCCACAAAAGATGGAATGGGGACTAACCTGTCCATTATGAGAATGATATCAAAGCCTATCATCATTATGAAATAAAGGTCTCACAATAAGTAACACCCTCCAACCTCAAGAAGGAACTCCTTTCACTGAAGTACACTAGCTGTCCAAATCTTCAACAGAGTCTATAAAATCATAACATCATGGGGAGTAATGATGTAGATCCCAAGTCTCTTCACAATGAAAACTGATATAAGATGGTGGGAAGCCCCATTATAAAAAATAGAAGAAAGTAAAAATGAGGCAACTACAATTTTATCTCTTACAATTGAGGGTTTGGGATCCTATACTTGTAGATTATACTCCATCGAAAATGTCTGACCTATACCATGACCCTGTAACCCTTCATGACTACCCTAAGATGAACCACCCTAATATTACTAAAAACCTATCATCTGGAAACCATGTCCAAGACCACCTCTTCATCCTGACTGTCCTAAAAATCTCCAATTCACTGAGTTTTGGGGAATTGTTTGACCCGCTTCAATACATAGAGTCATAACAAATCACCTCTCACTTGATTTTGGTGTGGAAAATGTGAAAAATGACGATGATGACCCATCTTGCCACAAGATCATCACATGAATGGGTCTCTCGAGCAGTACAATCTCATGTTACAACCATTTCTGAAATGTTAACACCTCACCTGGATAATTGAAGATACATAATTGATACTAGAATAGCCGCGTTATGGCTCCATATAGTTATTCCTTCAATCTAACAAGTGATTACCACCCATGTATGTTTAATATCCCATGCTTGTACATTCCAACTCCCTTATATTGCACTCAGTAATCTGCACATGGTTTACTATTGTTGTCACCTAATTCAATCTAAAAACATTCACCTATGATCAGATGTCATAACTATGACCATCCCTAACTTGAAATGCCAGTGAAAACTCAACACCCCTAAAACAATTTCAAATCACTTATGATATGTAAAGTTAGAAAAATAATCTATCACTGAAATAGTGCGTAGCTACAAATGCATAATATTTTAGTCTTTATCATCCCTTAACACATCTAGGTATAATTATTCATATAAGGTCCCTTGATACTCTTCCAAAACCATATCTCGATGATGCCCCGCTTGTGAAACTACATCCAAGAATCTCATGGAATAATATCATAGCATGTTTGGTTTGAGATTCACCCACCAATCAAGAGGCATCTCTAGATGCTCAATGATAGATATCTTAGCCTCCAACCATGAATCTGCAACATGTTGTCCTCCATCCCCAATGAATATGAGAGTATTATACTACTGAAAAAAAACCGCATCTACTAATCCATTGTAAGGAATCAATGTGTTTCTCCCGGAATGGTATACATCATCCTTATAAAGAATTCATGGAATTATGCATCGACACATGGATCTGGTTTAATAGCTACTTCCAATATGGGAATGATAAAAGGATCTTCTAGTAGACCCTGATATACAAATTCGTGTTTCTAACCATCACCCTATACCTGACTTACAAATAGGGGACATATTTGTGGATTGCCTATGGATGGTCAAGAACACACCTCATATCAAGGTTAATGAAATGTATAAATAATGATTTTAATAATAGGAATGGTGATGTAATGAATCCAAGATTCCAATATATTGATACATGGTGCATTGAAAGAATACATGATGTGTTCCCATAAGCGTTAACAAGTGCATGTACCCCTTCCATCCAAGCAGTGTAACACAACATACACATGGTATGTTCCTCTTGTGAGACGATGTGTACTTGAATATTCCATCTTGCATAGGTACTTCAACATGGCTAGAACTACACAGTTCTACTTGTGTAACACTACATGGTGTGTTCACCCTATAACTGTCATGTACTAAAATAGTCTATCCACCCACTTCATTAATCCAATATCTAGAGACATGGTTGACTATAGATTGGCGTGAAATATTGATACATGGAATGTTCTACTATGAGTTTTCCAACCCCGTGTATCCTCTCACAGAGTAATTCACATGGTCATGAAATACGCGTGGTGTACATATGGTTGAAACTGTGTACTTTATAATATTCATTTCACCCAAAATAGAAGAACATGTGCCATGTTTTCATAACATTAGACACTATATTGTCTAGGTTTCTGGATAGTTGGTCTATGATACATTTTGGGAACACTAAAAAACATAAAAAATTCCCATATAATTTCATGTTATGGTCCGTGACAGCCCATATTCCCTGTGAAAAAAAAACTTAGCATCCTTGTTCATAACATATTTTAATAGAATTCAATTAATTTTCATACATGATCAATCATATTCTGATCCAAGAGGGCCCATAACTCCCAAGGGTGAAAATCATGGCCTCCATACAAATGAAAATTTACATATACCAATACCCAATCAAGAATTCTAGGTATTTCTATCCCACCATATATCATAACTACATGAATATGTTGAAAAACCTCTATCACAACAACATAAAATTGGTAATGCACCCTTAATGGAATTAAAATATTGTGTGACATGTGATATCTAGTAAGTTCCAATAGGATGCATGAAATGGAATACCTCAACTCATCAGGTTCCGAAAAAATAGAACTACAGTGATATCAATAATAATGGCACAATACAAGTGTGTCACCCAATAGTAAAATACAATCAACTGTAACAATTGTAAAACTAGAAAAATTGAATTATTCTAGGTAACATAGATTTATTGTATACACATGGTAGATACTCCTACGAATATGTAATTACCAAACATTATTTCCTTAATATATATTTATAATGCCTCTTAACAGTAAGAGAAAACATGAAATATATTCCACTGATACAATGTTGTAACATCTCAGATCTGGGTGCCTCCCAATGGTACCCCATACCTGGTTGGTCACAATACCTTCTATGTATTTTCCGAAAATATGAAGGCTACAAACTACCAGTTATGGACATGGAATGATGGTTGGAAAAAAATTCCCTCTTTGGAAGAGTATATAAAACCAAAAACAAATAGATAACAAGAGTTGAATTAATAATACTAAATAAAAATAAATAGTGAAATACTCAAAGTAAATCCAATAGAAGCCATAATATATAAATTATTCATTGAATATGGATCAATGAAAAACATCCAAAAAGTATCAATTCAAGAACCCCATACAGATACCAAATTACAGGTGAAACAAATAAACTATATCATCATTCAAGCCTCATTTTTGTCCCTTGCCCACTAACTCCAACAAAAATCATGCACCTGATGAAGAAGGGAGAATACCATTATCTATACTAGAAATATTATAATCTATTTAGGCCCAAAATCATGACCCATACAGTGGGTGAGATGACTCCCACTAGGAACCCACCACATGATCTTTGACTAACTATCATTGAATATACATAGTAGGTAATACTTATGAATGATGCAATAAAATAATAAGTACTCAATACTAAAAAATCCTATAATATTCAATTTCATTATTTTAACATTTTTTAATTATTAAAATTTTTGAACAATGTAACACTAGGATCTCGCATAATATATGTATCCCACATATAAATTAACCAAAATATACATATCATTATTCCATCAAAACAATCAATTAAGACCAAATCCAATCATCTGATTTTTCTTGTAGACTATTCACAATCATTTAATTATTCACAAATGACCCTATGGGAAATCTCTCGTGGTATAACACATTTGGTCAAAGTTCTACACCAAGTCTCTCACAGTCTTGTGTAATTAATCTATATGCCTTCTCAGTTTTCTTGGTCCAAGCATCAAGTGTTCCTTTGGAAAATTAATTGCACACATATCATATCAATGCAAAATATATTGAATCCCCCTTAGTCTTACCGGCCCAAGGCTCTCACAGACCACGGGAAAAATAGTGCATAATAAGTAATCTAGAAGTCTCCTTAGTATACATAGTCCAAAGATCTCATGGTCCATTGGAAAAATAGTACACATTTTATATAAATCATCTCATTTCATTTGTAACTACTACATGGTAAAATATTCACAATGCATATCACAAAAATTTCATATAATCAATAAAACTCCATCCTAAAAAATTTAAGGCATTGAAAATAAGGTATCCCTCATAAGAAACCTATGAAAAACAACCATAAATAGTCAATCATGGGGAACATAGCCTAGGGGTGTCCTTTATATAAGGTATCTATCCTTACAGATAATATTCAACCCTTTATCTATCAATAAAACCATAGAATATAATTAACAAGTTTAAATGGCAAATCATTCAATTCCCCAAACATGGTTAGGAATATATTTTATCATATATAACCTATATACGAACAATCAATGGAACAAAAAACCTACCTCAAGGTCGTATGATCGATATACATGAACGTAAATCCTTGAATCAACCATATTTAGGGTAGATCAAAAAATGGTGAAAAATGTCACACCATGAATAATAGAATCAAGATGAGGAATCAGGAAGAAATAGACCAGGGGTTTTGAGAACACACTATTGAGATTCCAATACACCCAATGATGTATCTATCAGAGCTCAAATGGTAAATTAGGGGATCAATTGTAGTTTTTCATTCTAGAGTGCTCCTGTATGGAACATGAGAAGAAGAAGGTGTTTCTAGACTTGAGATGAAACCCTGATCCAATTTATTTAATAAAAAAATAGTACATAGTGAGTTCATTTTTCACTAAATGACGTATAGTATACATTACATTCCATCAATATAAGAAATCTTCCATGACACCACAAAACCATGAATTAGGCCGTTACACAGCTAGTACGCGACTGTATGTAGAAATCTAGGTACACGGCGTGTAATCCGAGGGGAATGGTGTGTTCCTAGAAAATCATCATTTCCCCCCTTTTCCGTAAATAAATACCGGAAATCATGATCCATTCTTGAACAAGAGATCAAGGTTCATGTAATGCATGTACTCTTTATCTTTTTATGATATTTTTTCTAATGTATTTAATTCATATTTGGATATATTCCCACTCCATTTCTCCATGTGCCAACAAAATATGATGATGGGAAATATAAAAGCAGTTTTGGAATAATACATTCCCCATGCTTGCTACTTGGATATGATATCGTAAATTCATTGATAAAGAAGGTATATAAGAATTCTACCTATGGTGTATATTTTTTCACATTCAACAACATGACCTTTATACATAGATCTATGTTTTTGGAGAGGTGACATATCACATAACAACAATAGTAGGTGAATGAGGGGTATTGGTAATTTTCTAATATTTTTGGTATTGAATATACAATGATCAGTGGTTCTTATATGAACTAATATTTCTAAATGATGCTGATTATGTCTCTCGTAGATTAGGATGTTATGAAAAATACATCTCATAGACTGGGATGTGATCCATGAAACTTATCATCATGCATTAAGGATGATTTAGTGTAGTATATGATCAGGTTTCCTATATGTATCATAAAACTCAGCCAACATGTGATTAGGATTTGGTCGTTCAGTTTAACATCATTTTTCTAGGATGTCATCTGTGAAATATGATGTCTTGTGGAATGGATATGTCAAACTGTGAAATTTAGTGTCTTGCGATAGGTGCATCGAACATGATGTCTAATGTCTTTTGGTGAAAACAAATAAATTTTGTGGTTAGGGACAATATTTGAGATATGGGAATCAATATTAATCAAAAGATGTAATGAATCAAGCCACATGTTAATCATGAATTGTAAACTCTACACATAGGTATGAATAATGTGTAAAGCGTTATAATATTCCCATTGATTATTGAAGATGGACAAATTATTAGATATTTGGACATTAAATAGAATATTATTATGATAGGAATCAGTCCACATGTAGTTCATGATACACCATGTTTTCTAATTTCATGTGGATAGAAAATATTGCATGCTATTTAATGTCAGGTGATAAGGACATGAGTTACCCAACATAGAAAACAATGATTGACCATTCATGAATAACCTAATTCCTTTCATATTCAGGTAATCCCCTACAAAAATTCATGACATCATGCGATGAATGATCATTGTGATAAATAATGGATAGAAAATGTTCTTTTCATAGAATAAATTATATTAGTGTAAATACATGACCACCCTAATCATGTGATAGTTAGGTCATCATATAGTATCTAGGTTACCTTTTCTATCTCATTATAATGAGAATCAGTCCTCACATAGTTCTTAAAGCCCAGACATTTGTTACCGTGAAGCAACAACAACATCCCTATAGTTTAATGTCGGGTGGTAAGAATGTTGTCCATCCAACATAACATCTTGCATTAAGATCAACTACATTTCAATTTATCTTCTTGTATTATGGATGAATTCAATGTATTTTAACATCATTTGGTCATAAGTAATTTCATTAATTTTGATATTTTTCATTAAGGAAATGGTCCATATAGTTCAATTTCTTATGGTATAGAAAATATAAATTTATTATATCATATTTTAGTAAGGGAATTGGCAATGAAATTTAATGTCTTAAAATAAGGAAAAATTCCATGAATCTTGACATATTGGGTTGTGTATGACGTCCATTATGTTTAATGAATTATAGTAATGAAAAATAACATGAATTTTTATCATGTTAACATATAGAAATCATTGATGAGGTTTATCATATTACGGTAAGAGAAAATACTATGAATTTTAATAACATGCATTAAAGATCTTAGCCATGAAATTTATCATCTTATGGTAGGGAAAATAGTATGCATTTTAGTTATTGTGGTATAGATGTATGTGAATAACTTATATAGTGAGTGACTATTCCAATGTATAATTGATGTATCTTATGAATATTGCATGTGTTTTAGGATCCTTATACTATATTAAATTTAAAATTTCATGTCTCCCTAAAAAATCTTTTTTAACAAAAGAACAATCTATTTTGTTCCCAAGACGTCAATGTTAATGGAAATGATTCCAATAGACAATAAACCATTCCAGATTTATATTTCCACGTTTTGGGAATTATATGTTACGATTTTCCATTGAATAATCCAAATACATAGGAACATGTTTCATTTAGAATTAATTGGATTTGTAATATATTGTTTTGATAGATGGTCACTTATCCCTATGAGGTATGTGTATTATAATCATATTAATAATTTTTGTGTCCTATTATGATTTCCCAAATAACTAGAGTTGGGATTTACTTGTTTTTTCCTTCCAATGTCCCTATGTTTATCTTCACTATTAGTGACTTATTATATAAAAATGTGCATTGAATCATATTCTTTAGAAGTTGATTGTAGGGGAAATGTAATTCATGTCCTATAATTCATGCATGTCTCAATTGTTTCATCATTTAGAGTTCTATAAAAAATTTATCTATTTAATAATTAATGTATTTATAGGAATTTTTATTTTAGTGAATATAATTTTTCATTCTATTCCTTAAAGAGATGGATGAGCATGTTTCTTATCCCATTGAATATCATTACATCAGTTTTAATGGATGCATGGTGGAGTTTGGTGACATGGGTGAAGTGCCCCAATATTTTTCAGTTCGGGGGAAGGTGTTGAAATAATGGGGGCCATGAATGAAGCATGTCATCCCCAGTAATTAAAATATCTAGACTTTTACAGATTCCAATTGGCAATGGTTGAAGTCAAATTATTTTTATAATACAATTTATAGGGAGAAGGAAATATGGGAATTCCCCCCATCACCTTGGATAGGGGAGGGGTGGAAAACGTTCTAGATTTTACCCAATGAGGGGATGGAAATGTGAAAATTGCGCCATCTACATGAAATGGTCCATTTAAATGCAGTTACGGCTCCTATAAGAAGGTGTTTGTGCTACCATCCCTAGTTGGAATTCTAGGGGAATTATGATAATATTTTTTAAGGATATGTATTCCCTCATTAGAGTTTATAAAAATATATCTCTATATAAATTATCCTAACACCATCAAGGGTGTCACTTGTAGAAGCCATGACAAAAACCCTTCTTCTAATGATGGTATGGTCGGTGGATAATGAGCAGATTCTTAATATGAACCCCAAATAATGGATAAACTACTACCAATTTTCATTTTATATATTGTGAATAACCTTTGAATTTACAATATAGTTGTTTAAAACTTCTTTAAATGTCTGAACAATACCATAGATCCCTTCGTTTGATGTTCTAATTGGAGAAGTTATCCCATCCTACTACAATATAGATGGTTGTGGTGGATGTGGAGTGTTTATGTATACATTCAATGAATGTGATTTTCTATATCTAGTGATAAATATTTTTATTTGGTTTATAATATTTTTATGGAGATATAAGATGGGTGGTGCTAATCCTCAATGTATTATATTGTTCGATGGGTCAGTGGCTGATATTCCATTTAATGGGATAGTTCCCCTAAAAATATTTGAGGGATCGGTGGCCATGATACCATTTGTGGGGTAAGATCCCATGATGAAGATGATTCCACGGTGGAATATCAAAAAATATTCTCTTATCCATATTGAATGGGGTGTTCCTTTTGATTCTATAGTTACCAAGGACAAATGTGATGATATTAGGAGCTCCAGGCTAGTGATAATATATGTTTGATTTCAGGCCCCAATACTGACACATTGGTGGGACATAGAGAGATTTTTGTTAGAAATTATATTACACTACTCCGAAGATGAATTATTTGAATACCCTTTGTGTTACCTCTTACTGAATTCCCAAACATGGACAGTTAGTGAACAGATAAACATCTCAGCAGCTCCTAGTGGAATCACTTTCATGTGATGATGATGACTCAAACGAATGGGATCCCTCTTAGATAGCTCCTGTGTGATCTGGTTCACATGATATTTTTCTTCATTCCCCTAAAAATGTTAGGAAAGAAGTAGTTTTTTTGGATATAGGGATAACCTCTCAATGTTGTGGAATGGGGAAACAATGGACACATCCTTTCGTATGGAATGCCATGGGAATGGCGAAATGTGGTAATTCATATTGAAAAGGTTTTTAGGGGATGATTCAAGATTCCGGATGGAACAGTTTTTTCGGTACTCAAATGTCATGTAATTAACCAACTACCATTATATGTACAATGTTGGTGATAGTGTATGGCATATAATCATGACTAATTTATCATTTCCACAAATCTCAGAATCCACTAGAATTTGGTGATGTTATTTCATTTGGAAATAATCATAATCTAAGAAGATTTGTTCTTCAAAAAAGACATATTATTAAAGAATAACTATGTATAAGAGTAAATGATTGATGGATACCATTCACAATCTAAATGATAAAGATACAATCAACTTTTCATGAATGTTTAACCATAATTTAATGAAATGTTTTAGTTCACCACTTTGTTTTCCAAAGAGTTCTAGTCAAAATAGCCTAATTAGAATAAGAGAATCTATCCCTTTTAACACGTGAATGGTGGGATATAGTTATAATTTTTCTTGTTTGGTTCACCATTTTGTGTCATTGGAAAAGATACAAAATGATAAACCAAACATTTTTATTGTGTGTGGTTTCAATGCCAGGAACAATCACTCACATTGTTTTACCATCTATAAATAATCCCACGAAATGACCAATGGTTCCCATATCCATAACAAAGTATAGACATGTATTACAAAGGTATGAGGTCCATTGGATTTTTAGACCCAGTGAGGTTTTGGAAATAACATTGGTCGAGAACATGGGGGTCATTCTCATCACACCCTCTGGGGAGGGGGGTTCCTTCACCTTGACTCTCTTATAGTTTTAAGATATGTTAATTAAATCATTCCAATACTCTGATATAAGACATGTTTCACCTATATATATAACGTTATTAAATCTGGGTATTTATAATAACACAAGATTTCATATCATGGGTTCTCTATCATTCTCTTATTAATTTTAAATTTTGAGTTTATATAAATGTTCAAGTGCTCTAGAGTTTGTTTTCATACGAGGAGGTGGTTGGTGTCTTGGATATTGTATTGAACCTTTATGAAGTGTCACATATATCTTATTATAATTGTAATAAAACTCCACATAGTTTAACTTTTGTAGTTTATATTCATGTAACTAGACAAATACATATTGTTTATCTTCATATAGTAAGTATATAAATATAGGGATATGACCATGGTGACGTATTCCATATATTATATATGAATATTAATAAAAAAAAATTTGTTCATTATCATATTAAGGATTTGTGATTGGACTGATCTATGCAGTTTAATGTGATTCAATGGGGACATAAATATAGTGCTTAGGCCTTGATTAGGGATTCTTCTTATGCAATGATAATAGGAATATAAAACCATGATGTTCTTCATTCATTTTTTATGTTCATGTGACTGGACCAATCCATTAAGTGGTATTTCATATGGTATGGATGTAAATATTGGTCTCAAACCTCAATGTGGTATAAAATATTTTTTTATGATGTTAATCAATATCTTCATAGTTCGTATGAATGAAATATTCATCGTGATAGGTAAATCAAAAGAGATCATGTGTGGGACTTATACATACAAGGCCCATCTGATTTGTCTCATCGGGGGTATGACCAATTTCATAAGGATGAGATGAAATAAAAATTACATCTTAATGTTTCCATTTTAGAGTTTTGATTTCTTACATCATGTAGGATATGTTATGGAGGTCAAGACATAGGAAGGCAGCCTACATATTTTTTTAAAACATGAATCTGCGTCCTCTTAGTTTGATTCATCATTAACCTCATTATGATTTTGTTGTACTTGTCATCATTGTCAATATTTAAATTTAAAATGGTGTTGGCGTGTGGAAAAATTTCTAATCCACTATAGGCCAAGCAAGAATGATCAACCTCCATGAATGATTAGGTAATATTGTTTGAAATGTCAGATTAATGGGATATATACACTGAAATTGATACCAATTTAAATCCATCCCTCATTAAGTAATACTATGTATCTTTGAGATTTTTGGAATTATAATTCTCACAGATCAATTCATACCTAAACCCCTAATTAGATAAGGTGGGTAATCATTCTTAGAGACATTATAGTTAGCCCTAATTATTTAGGATTTATTGGGTCTTACTAATTGTTTTATTCTAATTATCCTACCAGTTCGATATATTCTAATAGATAAAGAGTGAATGTTAAAAAAATTGTATTATAGAAAATAAGAAATCAATAGGGACACATGAGTGTGTAACATTATATTATCAATGAATTATCCCATATAAAAGGGGTATACGGTCGAAATTTCTTAAATAGGGTCCACATTGCATTATTCTGAGTGGGTATGTATGCCAATGATTCTATGTCCCTGGGGTTCTTCCTGAAATGTCTTGGCTAATTACTAGACATATCATGATTGTCTATATGACATGTTTTTTATGACAGATTTACTTTGTAGGCATTTAGAATTTTTTCTTCCTAACATGTCTATTATTCATTTTATTCTCTATATTACCATGTCTATGATCCCTTGAATTTTCAAGTAGGACCTTTCTAGGTCTATTAAAATTTTCAATTGTATTTTTTGGAATTACTACACATGATCTTTGTGGACATGTACGAGATGCTTTATATAATCTGAGCAGACATGTCCAGTATATTTTTTATGATCAACTTACTTATCTCAAATGTCTTCACATGATCACATCGAGCATGATCGAGGTTCTTTACATAATTAAAGAGACATGTCTATGGTATTCCACATTTAAAAGCTGACAATATTCATAATCAATCACATGAAAAACTAGCTTATACTCAAGTTTTCACATGACAATAGAGTCATGTGAAGAGGCTATCACATGACAACGTTGGCATGTCTATAAGAAATCACATGATCATACTATATTACCAAAGGATTGTTGGGTGACCAATATGATTTTTATATGTATTCATATGAACATTTTTAAATTATTAGAGAATATTGAATTCCCATAACGTTAAATTAATAAGGATGAAAGGTCATTCAATCATTTCAATAATCTAGTTATTTTATGAATACTAAAGTTCTTGTCTATAAATATCATTACACAAGGCTACATGGAAAATTATTTTTCTACGAAATGGGGTGAATACCAATGATATCATGTAGTAGAAACTTGTCTTATGATATCTATGGAAAATAAGGGTGCATACCCATGATCTGTCAAGAATTCCATGGACATTTAAACATTTTTTGGGGACCCCATATATAGAATACCCATAAATTTCACTTATTCCATGAATTCCTATGACAACAAAGGGGTCTTAAAAGGGTTATATTAGCGTGATGATGCTTGTATATTGAATTATTGGAATGGAATAGAGTGGATGTTTTATGTAAAATGAGTTAAAATGGAATATGAGTAACAATTACATGTGTAGGTAGATGGGTTTATATGCATTACAATGCCACCAACATGTCAATTAGTGTCCTCTAAATTACACCAATGATTCCCAAAATCATGTTATCCACATGCCATTCACAGGTTCTTTTAATGTGTGATAAGGTTGTAATTTATATCCTTGGCACAAACAATTGATTTCAACCAAGGAATTTTGTCCAATTATTATACATAAGGCTCACATTAGTTGTGCCTCCATCACATGACCAATGTATTGTATGGCATTACACATTTAATATTTCACATCCAATGATGAATTTGAGCAATGAAATATTGGGGGTCTGCATCAATTGACGATGCATTTCCACTAGTGTTCGCACACAAACCATGGTATGAGTTTTCATTATGTCCATGGAACTTTCCTATATCATCAAATGAGACTCTATCACTCATGAGATCATGTTCCCTAAAGAGAGGACATTTCAAGGATCTTGAGAAAATTCACCTGAGTTTCATGGATATGTGGAGATACCATTTCAATGGGGACTTCATTTATATTATCCTATCATGCAACTATATGATCTATGTATTACCATGATATGGTTTATCCTGATAACATATCTAAGTAGAATCTCAGGATAGTATCCTCATAATTATCTAGGGTTTATTGGCAATGCCGGTGGTCAACTACTCTATTTATCCACTTCTCTTCTCCCCTCCCCCTATCATCCCTCAAATGTATTTTTCATAAGAGGATATGGGTTTATATAGGCCTAGGTGGCCTAAAAGTGGATCCTCCTTTCACGGGGAGGATGTCCTTGCCACTATCTTGATGCAATGGATGCATTACTTGATATTAACATGTGACCTAGATATGGTGTCTCGTGATTGAATGATTAATCCTCATTAGTCCTTCTCATGACTATTCCAAGGGCCTCACATGAACATTTTAAATCATCCAAAAAATATTAATTTATTCATTGGATAACATATACTGAACATGGGAGATTAATGGAGTCATAAATTTCAGGAAATGACACATTAGTTTTCAATTATCAAACACCTGATCAAATTAACATCACATGATGGATTCATTTGTTGAGGGAGTTCTTGAAACATGTAATTGGTTCTTGTGATTGGATTCAGGGGATGGATCATGTACAAGATGGATGGTGGCCTTCAATCATAGGTCTGTCCATGATGGTTTTCTCAAGATCATGTGGACATCAATGAAGCATTGGATATAATGGGTGTCTCAAACGATCTTTGGGACTATCTCATGACATATAACTAGTGTTTTGGGAGCTCTATGAAAGAGTTTAGATTGTATGGAAGTATGATACATTGAATAATTACCCCACAAGATGGATAATATGAAATCGTTCCACGATGGAAATGAAAGGAAGAATGTGATCGCATAGATAGAATGATTGAGGTTATGTATGATCCTTTCTAATCATGTGAACACTTTCATGATAATTTCATCCCATATCTATTTTCTATGGGTAGTTCCCTCTGATATACAATAAATATCACAGTCAATGTTCAATCGAGATAACAATCTGTTTTGGCACCCATACAACCTCCACACACCACCACCCGAGATTCAACCCTATGGTCTCCCAATACATGTTATACAGTCCTTCAGTCTTATGTGGTCCTGACCATATACAAGGAAACAATAGAACATTGTCAGTAAAATATTTCCTACCATCCATTAGCTCATCAATGTTGTATCCCATTACACATGGTCGACCATGGTCCTGTATGGGCACCTAGTTGAACCTTTTTCTGGATAGCTAGTAGATTAGATATTTATTTTAGAAAATATAGGGAGTAATATGCATCCAAAAATAGAATATTATTCTATATAAAATATTTAAAATCAAGGATTGGATTTTATTTTTTTCTTAATTCAATATTTTCATTCAATGATAAAAGATTTTATTCTTTTTTTGTAAAGTATATCATTATTCTTTCACTATAATCAATTGTTTCAAATCAGAGACAACATAGTGAATATCACCCAATTATTTATGTCAAAAACTCAAACTTTTATTTTTAATAATAATACCAAAAATTGGTTTTTTTTAAAAAATAAAACCTTCAATAAAATATACTACCTTCATAAAAAACATGTATATAAATCTATTAACATAGTTTTATTCTTCATAGTGAATTTAATTGATATATATCATATGATAACAAGGCCATTTGGTTCATCCGACTTATGTTAAATAACATGTAATTGGAAATTTTATCATAGAAGTGTATTAGATATATCATTATATAAACCACATCACAACATCAATAAAAAATTCAATATGATCATTAATAACAGTCTCTTCCAAGAAGTCTAATTTTTACACCCCCATGTTATCCACTCTTGAATATTATATCCACAAGAACATTTCCCTATCACATTTTATAAAACACTGACGATAGTATCCTATATATTATTCCACTGAAATAAACCTACTAAGAAACATGAATATAAAAAATTTTTCTAATCCATAATGGTTATATTAGGGAACTATGAAATCAATCAATATTTGAGGGATACATGACATGATAAAAATATGTCTATGAATTATTCATTATTTAATTCAACTTTTAGGGAACAATAGAAAAATAAGAAGAAAATAAATAATGTTGGGTCTTTTAGAAAACTATTATATGAGTGGAGATAGTTGAACACCATAACCCAATCCATGGTTCTATAATAGTAACTATTATAGTTCTTTTATGGGGATATTTATAACATTATATTTAGTTTATATAATCTAAAATTTCTCCAACCACTGTAAAATTTATTATAAGAAAATGTGATTCGTTATTTCAATATTATCCTCCTTGAATGATGTAATATATATTTACTTGTTTTTAAAGAAATCATGTTAACATGATTAACTATAATTGGAGAATAATCCTCAACAATAATGTCATGATGTTATTTAAATGGCTATTAATGTTATTATGAAGATTTAGTATTTGTAATATATATTTATCCATTGAAATAATTGTTCATATATTTTCATAATTCATATTTGGTTTTGATGGATGTCTATGGAAAATTTTAATTTAACATGCTGACTTCATATCCTACACCAATATATCCCAATAATTCTAAATATGTCACACTTACACTTAATATTTTATTCTATTTCAAAATTACGTGAACAATATTACTATGATATATCATATTATTTTTTATCAGGTAGAATATTTGTGTGTGAAGAATTAATTTTATTATATGATAAATTACATATATAAAATCATTTTCATGTTTGAATTTACTTCAACATAGTATGAACCCATGAGTTTATATATAATATATTCTTTTCAGTATCCTTCACTTTTCATCCTTTAAATATTCATTTGAGTATAATCATTTTTCTTTTAAAAATTAAATCCTTTAGAAAAATATATTTATCAAATTCAATATATTTCTATATTGTAATGAAAATGCACCATGCATTATATAAATATCCTATAAAAAATGTAATCTGATATGTTAATAATCATAAACATTTCAAATAGAGACATCATGAATTCAATATATTTCCTACATTATTAATTATTTGAGCCTCTAGTTATAATATCACAAATATATATTTTAATTTAAACCAATTGTTTGTAATCCATCTCGAAATATTTATTTTTCCGCATTACCTTCAATGTGAATTGAATTTTTTTATAAAATAGACTAAACATAGAAATTTATTACATCGATTTTATTTCTACACATATTCTTTCATCCTCAATGAACACACATTGTTTTGATATTCATGCATGAAAACATATCATGGATATTCAAAATATTAATCTTCCACTGGGCCTCTATTAAAATATGTTTTTTATAATTCCATTTAAAAAAATAAATAAATTAATTTTCACATTGACAGTTATGAACAATAAAAATCAGCAGCATTCTCACTATGGTATATTGTTTTATATCCACTCCCATGAATTTAATTTTTTATTATCATCTCTATGATATTTAAATATTATTTTTAATCATTTTCAAAATTTCTAATGTATGATTTCCAATTCCTATATGGTTTAAATAATAATTTAATATTTTTTTCTGAAAAGAAATCATCATATTTAGTTTTTCCTATTTTATGAATATTTACATCCACATCCATTAACCAAAATATAACATTTCTATAATAAAAAAATAAGCTTGAATAAATATTTGAAATTAATCTTCAATTTATTATATAGACATTGTCTTATATGTCATCATTATATTTCTACAATAATTAATAATATAAAATTAAAAAATTAAATTTTTAAATATTATATAAATTATGTTGATGAAATATTTCATAAATACTAATCATTATCAAATTTATAAAGTATATATTATAATTTGATATTATAAAATAAACTAATTTGTTTTCAACATTTTCATAATGAATTGATTCTCTATTTTTCCTAAATTAATGCTCGCATTCTAGAATATTAAAAACAATATTTTCAATAATTTATCATGTTATATATTAGAACCATATATATTAATTTTTCATTGATAAATAATAGATTAAAATTCAACCATCCACTATATATAAAAAATTGACAATTTTCTCATTATTTAAATTAAAACACGTAATTCTAAATATTAATTAATATATCAATATGTTCTTCATCACACACTACATCACATATGGTTTTTTCTTCTTATATATATAATAAAGACTATATTTCATCGTTTAATAGATTTAATAATAATTTCATAA
The DNA here is from genome assembly GCA_963277665.1 of Viscum album. Classification (NCBI taxonomy): domain Eukaryota; kingdom Viridiplantae; phylum Streptophyta; class Magnoliopsida; order Santalales; family Viscaceae; genus Viscum; species Viscum album. The sequence continues at coordinate 1,700,155,344 of OY728163.1, read as the reverse complement.
GGAAATTTTATTTTATTTCATTATCAATGTTGATCCTCTTGGATATATTACATCTTTTCTAGTTTACCCTCTCAATTCCTTTATTATATTGAGTTTACAACACATGTACACAATAAATTCTTATATTATTTTTACCATATTTTTATTATTAAAAATTTGGTGAATTAAATAAAATTTAGAACTCATAATTTCATGATATTAATTAATTTAATGCTCTCTATAGATATTTCATACCATTTTATATAATTTATCATATTTTATTTGTGAATGATAAAAAACCATGAAATTTTTATTATTAATCAATGTAAACAATGGATGATTACAATCAATTAATTTATATTTGTGATATATGTCGAAACACATCCATAAAAAAACTCAATAATTCAAGATGAGTTAATAAACAATGAATGATATGATTCATAAATAGCCATTCTAGTTTATTATACAGCACATGTATTAATGTGATATAAATTATGTATAGGAAAATGATTTTGGAATTTTATGTTTCAAAAAATATTATTTGGAATTTTTTTTATTGTATCAAATTAATTGGTTCTCAAAATTTTCAACATCATTTGTATTAAATAACATATATTTCTCTCTAATTACTAGGTATAAATTTATACTTTTTTTCATACATCCACTACAATAAGTACATATAATAAACTGCTTATAATCAAATTATATCTAAATATTACATCAATAACAAGGAAATAAAATAAAAATGAAATTGTTGGAGAGTCTTATTTTATGATGGAATTATAGACTGGTGGTATAGATTATGAATTGAATGAGTATGTTGATTCTCGGGTGGTTGGTTTTCCTAGGTGGCAGATCAATACTAGAGGATGATGAGGATACAAATTTATTGGATGATTTTGATTATTCCCGTGAGGGGATGATGTGATTTCAGGCCCCAATAATGATATCATTGATTCGTTATGGGATGTTGGAGGTTAATGATACTATTAATAAATATTTAATGAAACATCCCCTATAAATTTTAACCCCTGCAAAAAACATCAATGTGTTTAATGATGATTTATTTGATTTTTATAATAATTTCAATAGAAAAATAATTCATATAACAAGTATCATAAACTGAAATATCCTTAGATATTTTTGGTTTACCATAATATCATCCCAACTATTCAACTAAGAATTATTCTACATAATGGTGAATTATTTTTGTTGTTCTAATTGGTGTTTGTTATTTTTTTGTCGTACCTTCTTTTTTTGGGCTAGTTTCATATTTTTCATTCCTACTAAAATATTTTCCCGACCTTATTCATCAAATTATTTACATTTAGTCACTATAAATTAATATTCTAATAGTTTATTGGTTGGTTGGGACCATGGACAGTTTTTTTTACATTGATTTTTCCATTTTTTAGAATGGGTTCTTTCATTTCCGTTGTTCTTAAATGGAATAAAATATATAATTTCTACCAAAAAGTAAATTCTAATTTTGTTTACATAACATTTCCACTTATTTTGGTATTCTGAAATTCCAAAAATTTTACTATTATATCATTTCCAATTATTATTATTCTATATTTTTATATATTACTTAAATAAATAGTTTTCCCATTTATATTATGTGGGAGATATTAAATATTTTTTTATAAAATATATATTTTTTTCATTCAAATCAATATTACAAATAGTATAAATCTTAGTGATATTTGTTTTCTCATGAACATGTACATTGACATTAATTGGTTATTTATATACATGTACATCCTATAGATATTATATATCATCCATATCTTTTAAGGCATCATACATTATTTTTTATTTCATAATTATGAATAAATGTATGGAATCATCTTGATAAATTAAACATTCAAGTTACATTGAATTGTATTTCAAATTCATAGATTCATAATTATCATTTAGGTGTATAGTTTTAGATAGATTGATCATAAATATTATATATCACGACAATATATTAAAATATATACTCTTGTTATTGAGTTAAAATTCACCCTCCCCCCCAAAAAAAATTTATAAAATAAAACCTGATTTAATTTCATGAAAGGTCTACATATCATTTAACATCTCTAATTCATCTCCCCTTCCCTCCAGTAAACCACATGTAAAACAATTAAAAATATTGAATTACAAATAAAAGTCAATATAAGGGACATAAAAAATGAACCCATTGGTCAATCAGTACGCATTGAAACATTATTTCTAAACATAAATAATATTTTGACAAAATAAAATCATTTTTATACCATATAAATAAACATCTATACCTAATTAATTTCATAAATCATTTCATTTGAAATTATAAATCAAAAAAGTAAAACTCAAAATGGATTCATTAGTATCTAAAAGAACTAATAATATGAATTTTCTAAGTTATATGTTTCAAAATCATAGTGAAACTTATACTTTTCATTTTCCATTGATGTTATAAAACATCCCCAAATACCAGTAGCATGGAGAGATAAGTATTGTATGTAACATGGGGAAAAAATTTCATATTCCTGGTATAAATGTGATACCCTTCAAGGTTACATAGTGAATAATCGTTACAGTTAAAAAAAACCATCTCTATTAAAATTTTAGTAACTATCATACTATATTACCATAGTTATTTATGATAATCCAAATCTGTTAATGTCCATTACATGGATTATCGCAGATAAATTTATAGTAAACAATCTATTTCATATTATATAACCATATATTCTTGGTCAGGGAAGTTATGTATGTGGTAATTATTAAAATAATTTTTTATTATATTTTTGTAAAAATAAAAAAATTGTTAACAATGATAAAAATATCAGTGTTTGAGGTGGTCAAACGGTGATAAAAAAGATGAAACATAGAGAAAATAGAACATGAAGAGCATAAAAACAAAGAAATTTGTAAAAGACAATTGAAAAAGAACATGGTATTTTCTATAAAAGATCCACCATAAAAAACCATTGAAAATAAATAAAAAATGTAAAATAATCCACTTTAAATTTACTCTAAGAATTACTGATCACTCGGATCACACACCTCTCTCACATAAAAATTGATCCATCAAATACCGGATTTATTCCTTTTTTGACCATTCCTTCATATTAGAAAATAAATCCCTTAACTAAATCATTATGAGAAAGATGTGACAAGATATAACGGTCGTGCTTAGTTCTTCAGTTCTGACAACCCATGTCAACAGTTCAACATGATAAATTAAGAATGGAAGGGGAGAATAAATGAGGCATGAATTTAGTAGATCATTCAAATGTAAGTGTGTACTCTCACAAACACTAATTAATTATCAGATTATTTTAATGTGATGAAAAATGTGATTATAAATGCGATGATTAGATATCCTGGTTTTATCCGATACCCCAACTAAATCAAGCCCTAAGAATTTTCTCTAAATTACAAGAGATTCGAGATCAATAAATAGAATTAGGAATAGAAAAAAAAATCAAAATTTAATTTAAAAAATATTATGAATAATGCTGGTATTATATGAAGAGAAAAGATAAAAAAGAAAACATTAACAAAAGAATAATAATGAATGGAAGAAGAATTTACCATCTATAGGTTGTAGATGGTTCCCACGTCTAGGTTGTTTTGTTTTGGTGGTTTTTGTTGTTAATAGTAATGTCACCATTAGTAAAATTGAAATAGAGACTCGAATATTCCTCATTGGGTGAGGTATTTGAAGGTGTAGAGGATATAAATAAGGAATCTGGCTAAAGGGGTTGTAGATGGAGATCCTAGAGGTCAAATGGGAGTCACCACTAGAGTTGGTAGAAAATTTTTTTTGGTGAAATTGTATGAATGGTTATAGAGGATGTTTGTGAGAGTCATCATTCATGAAGCTGGTTATGAGTTGTGATATTTTAAAAATGGATTGGTTGACTGTAATGAACTGAATTGTTGGGAATAAAATTCCCCTTTTGATTTAATAAAATGTAATATGGTTATAGAAAACACATATACTAAGAGTGTTTTATCCAATGGGATTTCAATGACTTTAAATAATCTTTACAATTTATAATACAGTAATTGAAAAAATATTTTAATATTAGAATAAATATATGGTTTTAACCAATCAAATTACCACAAATAAAGTAATAAATGTCCTCAAATAGTTGTATCATACCCTCTAATGCACATTTATTATAGATTATATGGGAGATTGAATTTCTGGGATTTTCCCTATACCAATACAAATTTGAGATCTGAAATCCAAAGCATTAGTGAACAATTTATGGTATAAGTTCAGGATCATCGAGATCACAACTCAAAAAATGTTCGCCAAATGACCCCATGAAAATCCCACCATAATGCACCATATCATTATAGTGTATACTGGTGTGTTAAAGAGATATGTATTAGGACCATAGATATAAAAATTTTACATTACTTTTTATAGGACATTGAATTATATTTCAACCACTTATTTTTAATTTGTACGTGATTTTTAAATAAAAAATTGTATTTTTTTATTAATAGTCAAAATAAATCAATGAATTAATGAATAAATGGATTTTGGAAATAAAAAATATTTTGATATAATTTTATTATTATATAATATTAATAAAATATAAATTATCATGTAATTTTTTTATCTCTAATGTAATATTTATAATGGTTCAAAAAAAATTATTCTAAAAAAAATGAAATTTACAATATCTTCCATTTATTATTTTAAGAGTGAAAATTCACATATTAAGAAATTTATTTAGGTAAAATGAATATTATTTTTTGAACCAGGATTTTGTAATTATGATATGCTGAATATTTCATAATTTCTAGAGAGAATCAAATTTTTGGTTAAAAATTAAATACATAATAAATAAACTTTTTGTTTTATGACATCACGACATCCCAAATGTGATGTAATAAGTACTATAAATTGAATACCACAAAAAAATACGTTTTAACATTAAAATAATATAATTTTTTGTTTATTTTATTTATTTTGAAAATACATTATGAAATCTTTAATACTTATTATATATTTTATGATTTTAATATCATTTCATTAAAAGTGAGGCTCACCTCTACATCACCAATGGAAATATTTTAATATCTTCAACCCTTTTAATTATAGAATAATTTAATTCACTATTATTTATAATAAATTATGCACAAAAACCATGAGACGGTGTGTGATTTTATATAATTTATTATGTGGTGTCCAAAACCCAAATAATAAAGAAATCTCCATCTATTCCAATAAAAACCCACACATTCCCTCATTTATCATCACTATAAAACCTTGTATAATGTCCAAAATCTTCCCTCCACATCCTAGAGTCTTCTCAAGGCACCCCCATGTTCACTAGAGGCCCCTCCCAAGCCTTTAGAGTCACACATTCAAGTAAGGGATCTTCTACTCCCCTCATATATCATGATTTTCTTTCAAATTATTCCTTTTAATATCAATTTTATTAAGTTGGGATATGTTATTACATATTTTTATTAATTACCATAATATTTATAAATTATGATATCCCTCTTCAGTCTCATTTTTCCATTCAATGAACCTTTATGTGCACCTGTTACCATGCTAAAATTTCAAAATCGACTTTCCTCTAATTCATTTAAATTCAATTAAAATTTTTATATTATTTATTTTAATTTAAAATGGTTATAATTTCATTCATTAATAATAATTTCACAAGGATCAATTTGATGACATTATAATGACGAAGCATTTATCCTCCCCCATTTGTATCCTTAGATATGTCATTATTATGCCGAAATTCTATGAGGGGTCCTCACCCTCTCTCATGCGATGAAGTGTCATTATGATCTTATAAATTATATTTTCATTTACTAATTTTGGGAAATTTCTTTCCATGTCACTATTAATCCGAATTTTATGACTAAATAATGAGATACCCCATTCTCTCCCATCAACCATTTCTATGATTTTTTATATTATATAGTCATGCTTCAGAAATTTCACAATGATTTTCCATTACAAAATAATTCTACAGTGAATATAATACCCAATTTTATATCATGTTTCATCACCTTTATCGATATATACATATTTATTGGGGACATATATGTATTTTTTTAAACATTCCTTGGTATTGTAATAAATTATTATGATTGATGGATCAATGTTTTATAGTCTATGTGAATGTCATAAGAATGAGAATGAAATGATTATTATTGGTGCACCTAAATAGAGGTCAAATGCATTGAGTAATGTTTAGTATCGTGATATTCCATTTTGGTTCAGGGTAGTACCTATTTCATTTATTCCACTTTTACACCATGAAGTCTTTGGGATTTTATCCACTCCTCATGTTTAGGAAGTAGTTCATTAGTTTGTTGTCACATTCTCAATGTTTTGATTATCCTGATATATCATACTTTATTATTCATGTTCATTTTCTTCCTCATTGATATATCAATTTCTTAAAATGTATTTTCACATTCATGTTTTTATTTTTACATTCCCTTAATTGAATTGATCTATAATACCTTTCTTATGTTTTTCCACAAGATATCCCGTTTATTTTAACATTGTTTGGCATATTATGATCATGTCAATGAAGTGTTCATTACTATTTTAGATCCCATGTTATAAGCTTTTATATAATATACACAATTCCCCAAGAGACTAAAATTCATGATATTTTGGGTTCTAATAAGTGTAATTTTTTTTAATAAATCATTTTTTAATTTGTAATAATGATAAGTGTTTTTAGTTAGAATTAAAGGAAAATATTAATAATTTTTGGGACTAGGATTTGAAAACCCAAGTGAAAGACATTGGATTTGTGAAATCTATAAAAAAAATAAGGATAATACTAAATAGAATAAAACATCCCTAAATTTTGGTAATTATAGAGTTTGTGGAATATCAATAATGTACATACATGTATGGATACTACAAATGGGTTTCATTCTAGCACATATATGCCTAAGGGTAACAAATTCGAAAATATGTTTTGGGTCTGACTTCAGGTAATCTGGTACATGAAAATAGTCCCTACTATGAACCTCGGTTGACACTCCCTTAGTATATTCATTGGTAAATTCATAATAACATTATGAACAATTGTTATTGTAATAAAAAAAATAAAATAAGAATAGATGTTAGGTAATATATCATGGAAAACATATATTGAAGTCTAGAAATCATTAAGTTAAGAAACAAATGTAATTTATACATTTTTACTTCAGTGTCATTGGATTCCCATTTTTGTAATAGTTTAAAATAATCATCCATAATTTTCCATTTCTTCTAGCTAGTGGTCGGTAATAGGAGGAATCATGTTAACAACTGATTTGATGGGTAATGTGATGACTTCCCCAACAAGAAACACAACCAAATTGGAGAGAGAATTACTAACATTATCATGATACTCTTTCATTTAACTCATGATATAAATTGAATAAAGATTAATAGAAGTTCCAAAACCATCATATTATAGTGAAATCCATAATTACATGGTCTATATGACAATGGTTTCCTACAAATAATAGATCATATAATCCCTAAATCATGGAAAATGGATCAAATCCATTGAGAAGATATTTTCTATCCTAAAATGATCATAACAAGGGATGGTTATACTATCTATATATCATATAAATATAGAATCTCATTAGTTGTGCACACTAATAAAAGATAAAATTCTTAATGAATGTATTGAATAAATTATGTGCAAGGAATTTTAGAAAATGTATTCCAATAAATATTTTCCTCTGAATCTCTGTCATTAAATGAAAAGTTATTTCCTTGTAATCAACAAAAAAAGAAAGGAATCTATTGGTGTGTATGAGTAAAACTTCACAAGACATGAATGTTGTGCGTTTAGTTTTGTCATCACCCATTTCTGTAAGGTTTACCTCTTATTTCATGGGCTAAATCCTAGTCTACAAAAAGCCTTGGATATCCATTTCATTGATAGATTTGGGGTGATTTTTCAATGTTCCTTCAATGTAGTGATGAAGATAAGTAAATATAAATGGTACCATAGGGATACAAATAATAAAGTTGAGTTTAGTTATAGAGGTCGGATTTTCAGGGTTGTGGGAAGAAGCATCCTATAAATTGCCTAATTGTAACAAGAACATTTTTTGTGTATGGGAATGAAAGATAACTAGATTAAAATTAGTGATAATATAAACCCATTAATACGACATAGGAATGTAATTATCTAGTGAAAAATCAACACATTTTACATTTCATAATATACACGGAGATAAGGAACATTTCTAGTCGATTCCCTAAGACAAGGGTTTCAGAGGCAATCGAAAACCTCCAAGGAAGAAACAATAATCTTTTTCAATCACTGTTGTTGAAGTGAATCTCGATAAAAAAGTGGTAAAAAGAAATATAATTATTCATTCTTGAATATAGAACATAACGTTTGATTCGGGTTCTATTATTTACTTCATTTAATCAATTTTTAGTAGAACTATCCAAACACCACCAATAACCATGAATATAAAGATTCCAATGAAATTATAAAATGGGGAAATTATTGTATCCCAATTATATAACTCCGAACCTATCAATGTTAGTGTTCTCAACTTATCGGGGGACTTTTTCTTACAATACTTGGTGGGGTTTGAAGCAATTATGGGCACAGAAAGACATACCCCATATCGATCCATCATAAATTATCGTGATAATGAAATCATTATTTTATTGGAGAATCAACCCCCAATTATAGACAAGTTCTTGGAGGATGAATCTTGTTTAGCATCATCCTCTCTATAATGGATTTTATTTTCCCGTGAGAATGTATATATGGTTTAAATAATTGGTTATGTGCTATGGATAATCCTCGTATGCATTCCTAAATTAAGGGAATATGAAAAATGTTGTCCTGAGAAATTTCGTCATCTCCCTCCAAGTTGATAGATTTATTTCTCAATCAAGATTATAACTAGGTATTTTGAAATATCCACGACTCTATATAGTATGTTTTTTGTGGAATTTGATGAACTGAGGAATCAACCAAGTAAGGATCTAGATAAAGGATTCATAGAACCATGTTCCTCACCATCAGGTGTAACAGTCAGCTTAATTATCAATAAGGATTGGTGAATGTATCTTTGCATTGATTATCATGAGCTCAACAAAATCATGACAAATAAAAAAGAATCCTTTTTCAAAAACAGAGCACTTGATCAATCATCTATGTGGAGAGAAATACTGCTCCAAGGATTATCATTATTCGAGAAATTATCAAGCAAGGTTAAATAGGGAAGATATCCCCTATATCACTTTCCATACATGGTATGTGTACTATGAGTTAATATTTTTGACACTTGAGCTCACAAATTCTCCATAAATCTTCTTATACATGAAAAATAGAGTCATTAGGTATTACATTGAAATTGTTTTTATAGTATTTATAGATTATATTATAATATATTATAAAATAATGGAGGATCATGGGGAATATTTAAACATTGTGCTAATGGCATTATGAAAGGATATTATTTATGAAAATTAAATCATGTGTGAATTAAGATGAATGGATATATCATTATTAGGGAAAATCATCACAATATAAATGGTATTTTTGATCCTTCAAAGGAAATATAAATTAAAGGATGGTTGACGCAAACATCCGTGACAAATATCTATAGTTGTTTTGGCTCATTTTGATTTTCTTGCGTATTTGCGAGAAATTTATCATGATTGTAAAACCCTTATACCATGATAACGATGAAGGGAGTCATGTTTCCTTTGAAAAATAAATATGAAGGAAGAATCATGGAATATTAATGGCGGAATATCACTTCCCATGTGCTCAAACTATCCAAAAGTAGAGAATATTTTTTAATAATCTAACGATGATTCGAAGAAGGTATTGGGCAATGTATTGATGAAAAAATAAAAATTTATATCATACTCTTCTAGTCAGTTTGGTAATAATGAGAAAAAATTTTCAAAACATGATTTGGAATTTTTATAAATGATATTAGGGTTTAATATCTGGATTATTTATATCTATGGGGGGAAGTGTCTGGTATATAATGATCATAAGAGCCTCAAATATATATTCACAAAGAAAGAGAATAATATGAGACAATAAAGAAGGATAGATCTCGTAAAATAATTTCATTTTCTCTATCCACTACCATCCTATTATATCAAATATGATGGCAGATGTTATATGTATAATAATCCCATAAATGCTGTCATTAATGAGACTTGAGAAGGATCTATACTTCCTCGGTTTGAAGAAGATAGACAAGGGAATTATAAAGAAAAAAAATCAAACAATACTTTAATTAATGATTGTTCAACCATATATTTTTTAATTGTTAAAGGATTCTATATAAGATGATGTGAAAATTTAGAATAATGTGGAATCCATAAAAAATAGAAATCATTGGAATTCACTATTAATGATGAAGGGATTGTGATATTTGTCTCAAGATAGTGTCTTCGGTAAAATACTGAGTTATTGATGGAACTATTGGGAAATTCACATGGTTTGTATTTATCCATTCACCCTGGACGTAATGATATATCAAGGTCTCCAAGATCACTATTGGTGGACAACATGAATAATGAAATTGCAGATTAGACATAATAGTTGATGGAATGTAATAAGTTAAGAATGCGAGATAGAAGTAAAATTGGATGATGAACACATTACCCACACAGACCATGAAATGGAAAAACATCACCATGGAGTTTCTGCCCAGAAATCCAAAAACATATAAAGGAAACAATGATACATGGGTTGTTGTGGAATATCTTATAAATACTGAACACATAATTGTAATTTGAGAGGATTTCTCCCTAGAACCAATATCACGAAAATACATCAGAGAAGTGGTAAGGCTTCATATAATACCACCATAGATTGGGTATTATTGTGAACCTTGATTCACCTCTATGATTGAGAAAACTCACCAAATTGATATAAAAACTGAGTTGAACTTCAGTATGAATAATCACCATCAAACTAATGGTCAATCTTAGCAAACTATCAAAACTATTGAAAACATTTCAAGACAATGATAAACTAATTTCAACGGAGGATGGGAATAATATCGTCCATTGGCTGAGAAACCTTATAATAATAGTTTCTAATTGAGCACCCAAATGCCTCCCTTTAAAGCCCTTTGTGGGAATAGGTGAAAAACACCATCATGTTGGGGTGAATTTGGGGATACAAAACATCCATGTTTTTAATTGGTAAAGGAAATGTGAGATAAGGTTAATACTATTAAGAACCATATCATGGATACTCAGTGTAAACATAACATCCATGCTAAAAGTCTTGTCAAGACATGAAATTCATTTACATATATCCAAGGGATAAATTGATGAGATTTGGAATAATGTAAATATTATTCCAAGGTACATCATCCATTTTGTTATCCATGATTTCATAAATGTATTGTCCTACCTACTAGCACTCCAACCAAACTTATCACTAGACAATATTGTTTTAAATCGATCCAACATGAGGAAGTGGATAGAGGACCCATCAAATGTACTCAATCCAGAGATGGTACAACTGGTAAATAATCATTAGTATGAAGAGGAATCAGTGAAGATCGTAGATCATAAGGAAAAATTTATATAAAATAAGATAATTCCCCTCATCAATGATTTGTGGATAAACAACATGATTGAAGAAGAAACATAACAATCATAGGAGGTGATGATGCAGAGGTAACCTCATCTTTTTTAGTTCTAAAAAAATTAGTTAAAATTTTATGAAGGTGGTATATTATAATGAACTGAACATTTTATAACAATATTCCACATTTGATTATATTAAATATCTTTTTCTTATAGAAAATACATTATATTTTTTCATTTTATCCAATTATACTTTAATGATTGTTAATTATCCATACCACAGATAATATATTCATTTAATAATAATCAAAATATTAATAAAAATACTAATATTTAAGAAATATATCTTTTAGAGATAATTTATGTGATGGACTCCACCAATAGGATCATACCATATGAAGCTCATTTATCAATGGTTTTGAGGGAGATATCATTTATTCTCTTTTCACTATACCATGACCATGTCGATATCCTACAATTTAAACATGAGTGAAACTATTTACATGATATGTTCAAGATCATCAAAATCGTACCCCAAACCATGTTTGTCAAATAGATCAATAAAATACCCACCATTACACACATTACTCTTATAAAATATGATAGTTCACTAAGGGGGTATGTATCAAGAACTTAAAAATTTGAATGTGTATATTATATTTTATCAAATAATGGAATTATTATCATCCTATTATTGTTACATTGTAAATAATTTTTAATGAAAAAATTGTATTTTTGGTTAATATTTATATTCAATTAACAAATTTTTTATTTAAATGATTTTTGAAATTTATAATATTTTATTATAATATTATTATTAAATAATATTTTCGATATATATATTATCATATAATTCAAAAGATGTCAAATGTAATTTTTAAAATGGTTCAATGAAATGTTATTGTAAATAACCTAATATTTACAACAAATGTCATTTCTTATTTTTAAAGTGTGTTTTCACATATATAGAAAATTATTCAGATAAAATAAATATTATTATTTTTGAACCAGGATGTCAAAATTATGAAATGGTTATTTTTTCATTATTTTATACGACAATCTAATGTTTTTGTTGAAATTGACTATAGTATAAATATACATTGTGTTTTATGAAATAAAAAAGGCCCCAAAGTGATGTAATAAGTAATATAAATATTATCTATGACCAAATATATGTTTAAATTATAAAATAATATTAACTTTTTGAAATTTTGATATTTTTATTGAATCAATTATGAATCCACCTAGAATTATAAGATATTTTTATATTTTTATATCATTTATTTTAGAGTGTATGACACATCCATATCACCAATGTTAATATTTTAAAAATTATAGATCATGGCCTTATAAAATATTGTAATCCAATACCTCTTTTGGAAACCATTTCCAGAAACTATAGGTCTGTTTGTGGTTTTGTAAATTTTAATATGTAGTGTCTAAAGCAAAAATCAAAAAAAAAATTGTCCTCTTTCGATATAAACCCAACTATGATCAGATTTAACTTCACTCCGTATCCTTGTAAGAAATTTATACTCTTACATAAACTCTCTATATTACTCAAAAGGACCCCCTAAGCTCTCAAGAAACCCTTCCATAGTCATTGGAGTTACACATTCAATTGAGGCATCTTTGACCCTCTTCTTTTATCAAGCACTCCTTTTATGTTATGCCTTGAAATATCCATTTTGATATGTTGGGATATGTTATTATATACAGTAAAAACATTAAATTTTATTTTTACATTATTATATGCATTTTCACATTAATTTGATCATCCCATGAACATTTATGTGCTACTATTTCCATGTCGAAGTTTTTAATGGACTTTCATTGCCTCTTTTCAAATTCACAATTTGTTTTTTTGAAATAAGTACATGTAATTTAAAATGGTTATAATTCATTCACAAATAATCATTAAAATAATTTATAATTATGTTATTTTATTGAGTGTATTTTATCCTCCCAAATTAGGACCATTACAAATGGAGTAACTATTCCAAAATTCTAGGGATCATTCTCAAATTCTCTTCATTGTTCAAGTATGTTTAAAAACTTATGCATTCTATTTCCATTTCATAAAATTTTAAAATTAAATTCAATGTACTTATTATTTAAAATAATATGTTTAAATTATTGGAGACCCCATTATCTCTAATCATTCATTTCAATGATATTTTCTGTAATGATGTTATGCTACCAAAATTTCACAATGATTTTATATTCCAAAATAAAAATATATTGAATTCCCTAAAAAATTGTATATGAAGGATATTAAACATTATGAACATATAAATATATATTGGGGAATGACATCTAATTATAAAACATTCCATTATCATGGAAGAAATTTTGATGTTGAATGAATCCATGTTGTAGGATCTATCTGATGCACTTAATCATGGTGATGAAATTATTATTATGGGTGCACCCAGATAGAGGTCCAATACATTGGGTAACATTTAATATCATGATACATTATGTTGGGATATAGGTGTACCATATTCCTTTATGGTAATTCTCCCACTATGATGACTTATTGGTGTTTTTCTTTGACTTGTTTTTTTCATGTAGTGTTTTATGTTGATTCCATAATTCTCATGTTATTATTATCATGCTATATCATACCATATTTTTCATGTATCGTTTATTCCTTATTTACAAGTGTATTGTCTCAATTTAATTATCATCTAATTGTTATCCCTTGTTTATTACCTTACCAGGCTTTATAGCGCACCCATTTCTTATGTTTATCAACCTGATATCCCATGAGGTTTTATGTTAATTGGAATATTATGTTCATGTCAATAAAGTGTTCAATAATATTTGGTATCCCACATTATAAGATGTTTTGTAATGTACCTAATTTCTAAAGTCACAATACTTCCTGATATTTTTAGTTTTATTACATGTACATGTATATAATAAATCATGTATTAATGTGTAATAAAAAAAGAGTTATAATATGGAGTCATCGTTGGATCTTCCAATGATTTGGGTTTTTTTATTAAATTTATTTGATGGATATGAGTTGGGTTAATATTGGAAATCTGTTGTGCCCTCTAATATTGGGTCACATTTATATGACTCCTAAGATAGGAAAAAACCTAAAAAATCAAACAAACAAAAAAATAACAAGAAAACTTGTATTATATTAAAAGGTAATAATTTTAATCAATGAAAAAAGAAAATAATGGAAAAATATATCATTGGAACTTAAAATATAAATTATAACAGAATATTTATATTTAAATATTAATTATTAATATTTATTAAAAACCAAAATTATTTCAGATTAAAATTTGTAATGCTTATTTTAGACACAAAATTTTTTCAAACAGAAATTTAATTCAAACGATAAAAAATTAAAGTCAAATTTGTCAAATTATTTATGTAGTTAATTAATAATGAGAATTAAGATAAATAATGAATTATACTATTACAAAATATTAGTAAGATTTAATATATCATTAGAGTGGACTAAATATGATAATATTAATTTAATTATATTAATAATCATGTAATAATGTTAAAATTTATATGTTGACACAAAAATAGTAAATTATTTAAATTGAATGAATGATCACAATAAATTTAAAATAGAAGAAATGAAAAAAAAATTTACAGAAATAATAAAATAAATAAAATTAACATAATTTATTTCAAAAAAATAATTTAAAATCAATGTTTAAGAATAATGAATTATTTAATTATAAAATCATTTAAAATTAAAACACTAATCAATAAAGTACATATTTTCAAAAATAATATTCAAAAAGTTCTGTAAAAAATTTAAAATGGATGGAAATTTCTATTCAAAATTTACTCCACCAATATTAATAATACCATAAAATAAAATATACGATGCGGCAACGAGGACTAAAAAATATGCACATAAATCTCACCCAAACATAGATTCTTTATTTCCCACAAAACAATTCATGCTTTTTTATTTATAAAACTAAATAAATGATTTGTAAAATTTAGTTCTCAATGAATGTTTTAGTACCTCTATAAACAGTGGAGTAAATTCAAGTTAAGTTTTTAAAAAAATATGTTCAATGAATGTCCTCTCAAGAATTAAAACCATAATAGATATCTAAACAATTGAAAATAATTATATTTCCAGAATGTCAGGCCTCCTATATAAAATCACCTACTTACCTGCTTCCATTACTGTCCATGTTCTAATATTAAGCGTAATGACATGTTAGATGATTTGGAAATAAAATCATAATAAAGTAACCTTTAATTTTAACATTCCCATATGATAAAATCATTTATTGGACTCTATTTATGAACATAAATAATCTTTAAATAAATCAATTTTCCACTTCTTCAAATGGGTTCAAATTTCCCACACTATAATGATCTCATTTTTTACTACTATGAACTTTTTTATTATTATTTTATAAATTTAATTTAGTTGGGTATTTTCAATGAACTGCTCAAAATTACTTATTGGAATGTAAATATGGCTAGCACACAAACCATGTTTTTACCGTTTCATATGTTTACTATGGGATCATATTTTACTATTTTTTCTAGTTTAAATGGACTGATAATATTATAATTTAAGTGGGGTCCAAAACATTATTTATTTTTTATTATAAGTTAAGTCACCTTGGATCCAATTCAAATTTTTTAGTTTCTTAAATTCATTGTCACGGTTAAGTAGATTAAATACTATGACACACTATTTCCCAATAGCTTAATATAAAATACATAATGATAGTGTGCTACTTCACTCAGGAATCATACATCCCAAACAATTTAAATCTTATTGAACCCCTCAACAACTCGTAATTTTTTTATCTATTTGGAATGTAAATAATTTATGTGTATGTGAAACCTACAAAACCAAATTTGAATAAATAATTTAAAATTCTACTTGGATAACAATAAAAACGATGAAATAAATCACCACTATTTTGACAGAATATCTTGTAGGAATTATAAGTGACCACAATTTCACCCCCACAATAATGAATGAACCCTCTCCCCTACACATGAAACACAAAATTTTCCAATAATGTCGACTCTCAAGGTGGTATTTATCTTATTTCATATAATTTGGAATGTTTATAAATAAAAACTTTTTAAAGTGGATTCATTGAAGTTCAAAATTTTTTACAAAAAAGAAAATGAAAAAAAAAATAAATGAAATCCAACCACCACCTACTAATAAAGAGGATAACATGTTTTTTTAATTCCATGATTTTATTCATAATAATAATATAAAAATCAATCTAATTTAAATAAAAGCATGATGACCGAAATAATACCGTAGAAATAAAATAAAAGGGATTGAAATGGTTTCATAATTTTTCACAATTATTTTCAAATAAATTAAAACCCCACTAGATTCTAGCATCTATCACCCAATAAAAAAATTATTAATTTAAAATGAAAACATTTGGAATCCCTTACACTTACCATCTTACAACAGACAATAAAATATGAATAGAATAATAGAAGTGGAAATTGAAAAATAACTTTCCCTGAAAATAAGTAAATTTACATTAAATTTCATTCAAAATATCCACTTATTAAGTACATAGTGGATTCCTATAGATTGTATTCTCGGTTTCCTAAAAAGATGAAAAATTTGAATAGGGATCCATAATTTAACATTAAAAAAATTGTGTAAATGATTTAGTGGAGTATCTTTTACAAAGATGATCTAGTGTAATGATCCAATGGATTTATTTTTCCATGTTTCTGTAAGAAGGAAATTTCTTGGAGTAGTAATATATGTGAAAGGAATCAAATAATTTAACAATAACAAAGAAAATTATGTAGTATCATGAGATAACGTTTTTTAAATATGAAAAAAATATCACATTGACCAATATTATGTTCCCAAGAAACACTGAGAGTATAGTTTTAAGTTAGACTAGAGATAAAATAATTATTCAAGAACTGAAATTGTAGCCATGTCCTTAGGATTCCCATTAACAAAATGTTTTATCCTTTGACTATTGAACAAAAATGTTCTATTTTATTGCCCTACTAACTGTATAGCTTTATTTACCTTTACTCCCATTATGGTGAAGTTTTTTGACCCCATGGTCATAAACATACATGTAAAACATGTATGTCTTGAATTAAAAATAAGTTGCCTCTGACCAAAAATAATATCCCTATTTTTTTATTATTGAATCATTAATATATTTTTATCTTTTTTATAAAATCAATAATTCTCAAAATATTATCTCTTAATTTACTATAACTAACTCTTCTCCAACATCCCTCTCTCAATGGTAGCTTTAAATTCATTTTTTATAGACTTCAATAACTAATAAGACTTCTTTTTCAATTGTACTGGAAAATATCATTTTTACCAAAGAGATAATGACATGGTGAAATCCATTTGATATTCATGTAAGAAGTTCTTTAGGGAAAAATATCCTCATAATACTTCAATTAATTATTGTTTGAAGAGATAAAATAAATTATTCTCTGTAACATTTTTCATCTCTCTATGATAGAATTGATCTTTATGACAAGAGGTTTGTGGTTGGTTGTACTTATTCTATGGGAGAAACTAAAATTCTACAAAATTTCACGAAATCTAAATTTATTAAGTGAGTTACATTGTCTATGCTTAATTCTCTAGGCACCCATAACTAATAAAAATATGTTTCCTCATTAATATTACTACACTAAAAGTATAACTATTTGAAATAGCCAATGATTCAATGGACATGAAAACATATTCCATATAAAAAATGAATATATTAATTACTATATTTGGATGAGAAGTTTCAATTAAATCTATATCACATACCTCAAAGACATCAACATCTAGAATTCCTTATTGATGCAGCACCTACATTTTTTCGATATTTCCAAGCATATTACACTTGTCATAACCAATTATAAAAATCCTATACTCATTAACCAATGTGAGAATTAATATTCCATCCAACTTCACCTTCTTAGTATTCCTCCATCTTCAAATGGTCCCACCCCATGGTGAGGAATGACATCTATCATCTTGGATTAAAATTTCTTCCTTAGAAACACATATTATTAGAATACCATCAGAACATCTACTGAAAGAGAGAGGGTCATCCCATAAAAAATATTCTGACATAGATATAAGCATCCTTATTAGTTTATATGATATGTCCTTCGTTATGATAAAAAAATAAATAAAAAATGAAAAGTATAAAAACTAGGAATTCTACTACATTGAAGAAGAAAATAATTGTTCATCTGGGAAGGACACATTGATTTCTCTAAGTTCATTAATTTTCATGTTGGGCAACATAAAAAATTATTCTTCAATATCATTATGAACCCCAAATATTATCCTCGATATATATATCATACTCTTATAATTTAATTATCCATCTTATGACCATGGGTTTTGAGTTCTTCTAAACTGGTAAGTACTTCAGGATGTATAGTCAGTAGAAAAGATTACCTTGTACCCTATCAAGTAATGTCTAAACATTTACAAAGTAAACATTAATGATTACTATACCTTTTAAGTAGTGTAATTGTCTTTTTGAGAATCATCTTGTATCATGATGGAATAATAAATAAAATGTGCCTTTCTATGTTTCCTCTAACCAAAACATCAAATATTTCTAGATAACATGTTTCACACATCACATGAAATGGGATATTATAGTTTGGGATGTGATCACTAACCAGTTGGACTGATTCTCTTTTAATAGATTAAAAAACCCCATACATTTTTAATATGGAAAGGGTGTTTCCTATTCCATCTATCAACACAACAACATTTTGATCAATGAAAATTATTTAGTGAACCTATTCTAATATCCTGCATTCCTAAAGATACTTATTATCCCCTTAACATTATAATGTGGGGGAATATTTTAGATCACCTCAATCCTTGAATAATTAACACCCATCCCCTAATTAGAAACATTTTGTACTATCACAATGAACATAATAGATATGAATTGGAGCTTTTCAAAATCCAAAAATTATTTTATTCTTATCATCATTCTATCACAGCTTTAAGATTCTCAAGAATTTTTTCAAAATTGAATCCCGTATTTAAAAAACATCCATGAAGAAATGAATTAACTTTTAAATAATATGCGCGGTGATTCTCATTATGAATCTCTTAAACATGGTTGGTGCACCGTTGAAGCAAAAGTGAATTTATTGATAGTTTAATGTGTAAAATAGAAAAGTGAATGTGGTTTTATCTTGATCCTTGGGACAAATTTAAAAAGGTTTATTTCTTAGATACCCATCATTTAAAAAGTAAAACTCAATTCCTTCAATTATCTCCAAATTTTTGTTCCAAAATGGAATGACAAAATGTTCATTCCCTGTGGAATCATTTTATTTCCTATAGTCAATATAGACCCTCCTTTTATTCAAATCTCATATTCTGGTTTTATAATTATTCTCATTTCTTACCACTGTCAATCCTAATTTTATTGGGAATTCAATGATAGGAATAACCCATGGACTATCATAAATGAGAAAAATAATCCCAACATCATGTAGTCTAATGAATTATTCCCTAACCACTTCCTTCATGATTGGGTTATGTCCCATTTGGGATTACACTCATGGTTTACTCATATTTTGAATGGTTATATTGTTCATGTTGTAATATAGAATTATTACATTTATTTCATCAATTGAAAAAACTATAATAGATTTATATTTCATTAAAACTCACAAAATGTTTTTCTCTTGACATACCTCTAAATTCACTGACATTGTCCTATGATGTGTATAAATATTTAAAAATATATTATTTCAGATTGGCAAGGAGTGTATTATGGTCTAGAATGGTTTGTACATTCCTTGAGGGAAGACATATGGGATGTGTTGGACTGATGTCATCATAATGCATATTGAATAAGGATGTGTATAAGGCTTCCACTTTATCAGCATTACTACCATATAAATTTTCATCAAATGTAGACTTTTCTTTTGAAGGAGTAATGTGTTCCAATAAAAATTCAACCAAATGTTCCAAAAAAATCCACTTAAAAATAATCAAAATGATCTTTATTTTAACATGATCAAATACCTAATCAAGTTTCACATGGTATATCAGGTTCACCATTGATCTCTATCCACATTCTCAAAAACACCTCATCCCCCTCATCTAAATTAACATCAGGTACTAAAAAGTCTTCTCAAGAATGGATTAAGTTAGCAAGTTCCATAAAATTTACAAATAAAATGAATTATTCTATTTCACCCAATATAAAAAATTAAATTACCCTTAGATTCATTTATAACATCTCCCTCAATGTACAGGATGGGCCTACCAAGGATGACCGGTACCTCCTGTTCATAGTCCAAATCAAGAATCAAATTGTCAGTAGGTAGAAAGTGTTTAGATATTTCCACTAGAAAATCATTACCCTACATAGTGGGTGATTTATGAATCGATCCATTTTAAAAAAACGAGGATTTTTATAGAATTCCAAATATCGAGTTTTAAATTAGAGAAAATGGGATCAGGATAATGGTATCTCTCAAATCACATAGACATTTACACATACCACCATCATCTCATAAATATCAAGGGATAAAAAATCACTCTAGATACTAAATCAGGACACGTATACTATTATCTAAAAAAGCAAGACACTATACTATCAAGTTATAGGAGGGAATTTCTTCTAGTGTTATTTTGATAGAGAAAACAATCTAAAGTGTTTCTATGTAATATGTGTTTGTATATGTGAATCAAGCAATGAGATATAAATCCACATATTTTTAAACACATTAATAAATTTTAACATCTTGGGATCATGGGTTTGTTTTTTATTCATTGGGATAAAATTAATATAGGGGAAAATCTCTACAAAAAATTTCTAATCCATTCAATGTCATCTTCAAAATTATTCATGTATTATTGTGTCCATTTTCAAGCAATTTTCATTTTGATTCTCACCAGAGGAAGAATGAACGCAAGGGTTTCCAATAATGCTATCTAATTTTCCATAATCATCATCATTTAGAGTCTATGTGGTTTTTATTTTAAATTGACATTGTTAGATCCTTCTGTAATAGTTGTGCTACCTTCATACGGTGAGTTCATACCCACTGGTGGCATCATCACTCCCCACAACCTCTATTTATATTCACTCACCCCATGTAGCTAGTACAATATCTCCCTCCAATTTCAAAAATCACTACACCCACTAGTGATATGGTTCACAACTACTAAACAGCACCACCAAAAAAAACAAAAAAAATTGATTTATTAATAATTGACATGTGCCAAAATAAAAAACACACTAGAATCATAGTTGAAAGAAAACGTAAAATGAAGATGTTGAACCCAAATAAGATCAATTTTCAAATGTAAAAATTCCAAATATTATTAAACTAGGAACTATTGGATCTGTACATAGAACCCCCAAGGCCGAAGTTCATTGTGTTATCATCTTAGTGGATTTGATGTGCTCACACCACCACCACTCATATTGAATCCTTGTCGGCCACACATAGGAAGCTTATATTGAACTAAACATCACCTACATAACAATACACCTATGTGTGGGTGAGAGGAGTCTTTATATGCTGATGTTCTAAAATTCTAGACACATCAAAATCCCAATGTTTTTTTTAACAAAATAGTCAAATTTTCATTAAAATTTTAAATTATTTCAACAAAAAATTCAAATTATTTCATCATATGATGGTCCGTAGGATTCACTTGGACATAAATTCATTCCGACATAGTAGATCGGGTCTTTCTGGTTGTTCGGGGATGCACTAATTCTAAAATTATTAGGGATGTATGACTTCATAGTGAGGTAGTACACTATTCTTATTGATTTTTTGTTTATGGAATGAGGAAGATATTATGATAAGATATATTTTATGAAATTTTGATCATGTCTTTAAAAACCATGATATTTGAAATAGAACCATGGGGACTAAACTGTTTATAAAAAATTATATTAGGAATCCATCTCAATAGATGAACATATAATTAATTTGAAACTAGGGTAAAATTAGAAAATGGGATCTCATAGTGAACATCTAAGTTGATAAGCACTCTTTGTGTGTCAACTACCATTATATACCAAAAATAGATTTCCCATAGGGAATTTCACATACAAGGCTTGGTAAAATCCAAAAATAATAATAAAATATTTCAACATATTAATATTATTTATAAAATAAGAGTTCATGTTGGAATATAAGTCTAAAAATTATGTAAAGGAGAAAACAAGTTCTCTAACTCCGTGGTCAATATCATCGAACAATAGTTGATGTGGTCTCTATTAACTTCCTACTAACCCCATAGTGATTTTAATGGTAACTGATATTGTTTTATCTAAACCTAGGAATATATAAGTGGATCTGTGTTGATCTCATCATCACCTGAATGTAATGATTGGAGTCATCCTCGTTGATGTCATGGCCTATAAATGTTCTTCTACCTTATTTAAATCTCTCAATTCTATAGGAGGTTCCCACATCATATTCTTCATTTAGATTCATCTCAACTTTATCAAAATTACTTATCACTTCTTATAAGATCTATAATTTAACCTCAACATGGAACATTCATTCCTCCACTTCTTACTCTATCCATGTTCATAGATTTGGAAATTCCTCTTTAACAGTAGATCTCTAACTATAATTTTCTTCCAGAATTGTGATTTCTATATATGGTTAAGTAGGGGGATCTTCAAGTTCTTCTTGAATATACTTGAAATAAAATAATTGAATTTTATATTTAATACCTATAATGGGATAAACACAACCTAAATGTGATTCACTTTAATCAACGTGAAATAAAATTATAGATTCACCTGAAAAATTGATAGCCCCATGATGTATTACAGGTTGTTCCTCCAGATTTAATAGTTCTCTTGTGATATGGTCTGTGAATGGAGTTATTAAATTAACCTTTATCATCCTCTTTTCAAAAAAATGTGGCTCTTAATGTGGTTTCATCTAAGTAATGTTAATGGATTTAATATTCTATCATGTATTGTTAAAACATTGAAAAAATATTATATAATTTAGAACTCATAATACCAATAAAAAATGTATTAAAAATAAAATGATCATCAATATTGTGCATAACCTAATTAATGTGTTCATTTCCCATATCCATACATCACATGAAGTTTTATTTCTAATGTAGCCCTTGAATTTCCATAAAAATTAGTGGGTATTTCATATTCAAAAATCGGCATATCCATATTTTTTTCCCACTTTCAGTTTAATTTTTAATTTAATCTATGTTATTTAGAAGTTGAAGCGTTAGTATAATGTTGGACCAATTATATTCTCTTTGGGTCCACTTTATCAATGTAGGAATGTACGAGGATGTCCAGGTTCCTCTTGGTAGCCAGCATATCTTTTTTGGTAGGCTCATTCCCATATTTACCAATCTTAATTTAGCTGAATCTTTATGCATAATGGTATTTAATTATATGTTCCACAATTCTTTATTTATATTAGAGGTCTCTAACTAGTTATATTTTTAGAAGAAACTAGAATAAAGACACATCCTTTTATAGTGGTTTCAAATCAAAATTAATAAAGGAAATCATCCATAGCTAAATAGAAAAAACTGTCCATTTTTTGGTGTTTTTTGTACTTTTGTTTTTGTTAAAAAAAATTGAAAAAACCACCATGGAAAATATTGATTCCCTAGCAATAGCGCAAATATTTTATGGCATCTTTATCATGATGATTGTAAAAGATACATTAATTGTACCCAATATATTGTACAATGGTTATCTTTGGGGTCTCTCTTAAGGAAGTGGTGTCGTCAACCTAGGTTCTATTATTTAAAATAATTTTCCATTTATTTTATATTTGGATAATAAAAAACAAAAATAGAAAAACAATTATAAATTTTAAAGTAGAATAGGTGGTGAAACAAATAATGAAAAATTGTAAAAATATATGAATCAAAAAAAATGGCATAAAAAGATGGAAATATGCAAAAGTGATATCGGTAATAACAATGTTATATCTAGGTACGATCCACCATAAAAAAATTCATAAATCAAAAACAATAAACAACCCTAAATTCAATAAATTGAAGGCCGACGACTAGGTTCACACACCTCTCTCACCTTCAAAATGTAAAATGAAACACAATGGTTTTCAGGGCTCAACCATTCTTCCAAATCACTAAATTAATCACTCAACTGTCTCATTATTTCAAGGATTTTACATGACATTATGGTCCACATGAGTTCACCAGATCACATAACAAAACTCAACTACATAGTTTGACAAATTGTGGAAGGGGAGAATAAATGATGAGAAAAAGTAGAAGATCATTCATATGCATGGGTTTGATCCCGTGCACCATAATTCATCGTCACATTTAATTACACTGAAGAAAAATACAATGATCTCAATGAATATTAGTTCCTTAGGTACAATAAAGTTTCACTAATATAATATATACCCTTGAATTACCTCTAAATTACTAACGATTCAAGAATAAAAATCAAAACCAAGAGAATGTACAAAACATCAAAATTAAATTAACAAAAAGAGAAGAATGATGATGGTGTTTACAAAATCGAACGGAAAGAACAAAAAACAAAAAATGTAAAAGAATATAGATAGGCGGAATATATATCCAAATCATTGTTGAAGATTTTTTATGTGAGTGTAATTTTTGGTTCTTTTGGTTTCAATTTGGAATATCATATTCAACATTTGGATAACAAAAATGGTGACTCAATTTGTCACTACTAGGTAAGGCGGTAAAGGTGGTGGAGGATAAGTGGATAGAGGTTGTCCGAGGGTGGGAAGTGCAAAGAGATCATGGTAGTGAAATAAGGTTCATCTTCAAGGAAGTTGGCAGAGAGGCATGTGTGAGATTAGAGGAGAGGTGATGGAGGATGTTCATTAAAGTCAGCCCCAAGAAGTAAGCGGTGAGTTGTGTAATTTAGAGAATGGGTGGGAGGACTCATTATTCACTCTTCCAATAATTATTGTTTTATTTGGAAAATTGAATGGTTGGATGCGGGATTCGTGAATAGTGAACCACCACTAGGTCCTCCAACGGTGGCTCACCTGGTGGTGAGTATGGAGCTGCGACAACATCTATAAAATCAAACACTAAACTGAATAAAATTTAAAAAAAATAAATTAAAGTATTAATAAATTTATAGAATGAAATTTCCAAATAATGATTAATTAAAACCTTTTAATTTACATTATAAATTATAAAAAGATAATTAATATTTTAAAATTATCTAAATTATTATTTATTCAACAGATAAATTAATGAAAATTAAAATTTGAAACAAATAGTATAAAAACCAATTAAATTTATATAAATTAAATTTTTCAAATCAATAAAAAAGTTACTTTTCAAAAATTAATTATCTAATTAATTTTATATTATAATTATTAAAATAAAATAATTATACTATACTTAAATATTACTATGTAATAAAAATATCTACAAAGTGGAATTAAAATGTTAATATTATTTTAATTGCATAATGTTTCAAAGGAAAAAGTTAAAAAAAATTATCTACAAATAAAAAAATGTTGAATTAATTATATTGAATAATTTATCATATAATATTTAAAATAGAAAAAAATTAAAAAATAATAAATGGATCCAAAAGAAAAAGTTATTATTTTAACTCAAACAAAATATTAAAAATAATTTTTTTAATCTTAATAAATTATTTTATTTCAAAATATTATAAAAATAAATAATATACATATTTTGACACAAAAATAATTTTGTTGAAATGTTTACGTAAAAAATATATGATATGTAAAAATAATTAGAAAAAAATACAATTTTGATATTAATAATAATATAAAATAATAAAAACTATCGTGGACATGTTTTTTTAAAAATTGTCACATCAGTAAAATTCATCCCATTACTCAAATAATTTAGGAGATATAGTAGACTCATGAACCAAATGATTATAATATATCCAACCTTAATCATTATTGATGACTATTTCCATAATTATGTCATAACACAAAAAATATTGTAGATATCAAAATATTCTTTTGATTCATAACTAAATATTTCTGGATATTGAAATATACATTATATTTTAATCCCCATTTATAAAAATATCTAGAAAAATTGGAGGAATTAGGGTATTTAATTGAATAAAACATGTATTATTGTAATGGAATCCAAAAATAATAATATGGTCATGGCAGTAGAAAAACTCTTCATCTCTATTTAAGTAATAAATATATTAGTCATTGTCATTTTTTAATAAACATTAAATCATAAAAAAAAATTATTATTAAAACCCATTTAAATATACTAAGATGATATATAAACATGTTCCTATAAAATTATTTTAATTATATATAAATTCTTCAATAATTTAATTTAAAACATTTTGAAAAGGATATAGTATAGATGTTAAAAGGAAAATTTAAAATACGATTCATAAAAGAAAGTCCCTTATATAGATTCTGACACATAATTCACATTTGATATATTATTGAATAATAAAATTACAATAATTATTTAATATCGTATAAAAAAATTTATTTTTATTAATCCTTTAATTTTATACGTTACTATTGTATATTTTTTTATTTAATCACTATAACTCACATTAGGCATTTTGATGACTTTAATTTCATTTGTCTGAAATAGAGTGGAAAATATTTCTTTATAAAAAATGGTAGTCATTTCATCATATCCAAAAATGAAACTATTTAAATAATTATCATTTTTTCACATTAGTTATTGTTTTGAGACCAATAATGAAATATGATAATGAAATACAAACTGCGTTAAAATCATAGAGATGGTATGATATACATAAAAATGTATAACATTCTATTATTAAATTATATTTATTTTCCAAAGGAATGTTTCATTTTATCATTATATATTTTTAATAATATCATTAAAATCACATTAATTTTTTATTTATACTTATATTTATAATCAATAAATTTTCGTGATGAAAAATAATTTACCTTTCATGATGGTGGTGGTTGTCCCCACATAAATATGAGGGATGTGAACATATTTAATTCAGTGTTAAAGTTAGAAATTAAATAATATATAATAAATATAATATGATAAATATGTCATCGTTATCCTATCTAATCATTTAATCCCTCATTTTGATCATTTTCAGGTAATGTTATTGAAAACAAATTATATCAGTTAACAAGCTAGTAGTAAGAATTACACATGAACGAAAACTTCCTCTACCAATTGATGGAATATAGAAATTTAAATTTTTTATTAGATGTAAATAATAATATAGATGTACATTATGGATTATGGTTTTGTTAATATTTTATGGTTAAATATTTTATTGAGTACGTGGAAGAAAAAATAATTTTAAAACACATAGTTAAAATGTATTTCACTTCTTTAAAATATCTCATTTTTTATTACACCATCTGCTCTCTATGGTCGATATTATTACTAAAAATATATATAATGATTTAATGAAGTGCATAAATTTCTCATAATTGGTTTTGACTGACCAAATTTTTTTCAGTGTTAAAAAATAGTAGAAGTTTTTTCCTATTAGAAGAAAGGGTATGAATGCTCTTCTAATTTTATTTAATATTAAATTAATATAAATTATATTTTATATTAAAATCAATAAAAAAATTAATATTCTAATTTAAGAAAACATATAACTAAAATATTCTCAAAAAATAAAAATAGGAAAATTATGGGGATATTTTTACACTTATCTAATTTTTAACCCTTATTAACCCTTTGGATTCTTACCATAATATTAATGATTTTAGTACCTTAAGGGTAAAAATTTTTAAATATAAAATTAAATAGAATCATAAACTGACCAATATTTTTGTAATTGAATATATTACATTCTCTTTTTATAATATAATACTTTTATTAATTTGAAATCATTTATAAATGTAAAATATATTTGAAAACATCATCAATTTTAAATTTTAAAATATTCAACTTCTCTAACATTAATAACATGAAAAAATTGAATTTTCATCCAATTCATCCAAACCTCTCTAATATGTCATATATACCTAATAAATTATTTTAAAATATTTATTAAGTTATATAAGATTATTTATTCATTTTGAAAATTGTTTTTATGTTATATAAATATTTACATCCTCATTGTTGCATAATATTTTTTTGGTAAGTATATCATATCCAAAAATAAAAACAATATCTTAGGATAAATATTATTATTTATGATTTATTATTACAAAATTTAACTAAATATATCAAATAATTTTCCCCATGAAATATATATTATTTTTATTTCAATCAAAAGTGTGACATTATTTAATTTTAATTAAATAAAATATTATGATTGTCCTAATCCTAATAAAATTACATATAAATAATTATTCTTTTATTTGGATGTAATTAAATCCTAAAATAAAATTATTTCATGTTTTATAGTCATTTTTATGTGCTTATCTTATTATTCCTAACATATAATTAACAGAATTGCCCTATACTGTGGTAAAAAATTTAGAACCATTACTATTAATAATGAGAAAATCATAATAAACATATTTCAAATAACCTATAAATAAAAATTTTTAATATGGAATCCCTTTTACATCCATAAAAATGATGTCCTGCAATTTAATGAAAATATACTGCAGAAAAATGGGATGAAAAATTGTTTCTCTGAAAATAGCTTATTTATAATAAAAATGTTCTAATACCAAATTCAATAGTCAAATTCATTCAAATTTCAATTGTTATATATATATTATACAATTGAAACTCATTTAAAATTAAAAAAAATAATATTTAGTTTTTTATTTTGTAGATAATCAATAATAAAATACAATTTTGTGTAATATTAATATTTTTTCACTATTTAATGAAAATTTAATATTTTCCTAAATTTTTTTACAATTCACCATAATATAATTATGATAATAAAATTAAATATTGAAAATAATTATTTCAATTATTAATTATATAGTTAGGAAATAATTATTTTAAATTAAACCATATAATTTATTAATCAGAGTTTGTTTAGAATTAATTTTTTTCCTTATCCAAAGTAAAATTGCATGATGTTTTAACAGTGAATATGACTCAATAAAATTTATCTAATGAATATATTTTAATTTTTTGAATCAAAATTTACTATGATATTATATTCTTACAATATTTTTCAATTATATCTTTATTTCATTATTTATTTATTATAAACGTGGGGATATGTTTCCCCAATATAATATAAAAATTCAGTTGTTTTCTTTATCAACCATATGGGTTTTAAAAAAGTCATTATCCTAGTGAATCATATTATTTCATAGTAATTTATCTTTATGATAAATAATTTGAACAAACAATTCCTAATATGATATGACATCTTTTAACAAAACTTCCTGATGGATCAAAATATGAGATTAATATAGAACCTATTTTATATACATATAAACATGGAACATGTTTTTTGAATAGAAAAAATAAATGGTGACTCCACTCTTTTGGAAAATAAATTATATATCTCTAGGATTTCATATGGTCCAAAGAATAGTTTAATTCAGTTCCATTTTTCAAAAAATCATAACACTTTTACATGAAGATACCTAAAAAAATAAAATCACCTAACATGTAAGAATGATCATTAATCATTTCATCCACATAAATATTATTCCTAATCTGAATCAACCTCATATATTGATAAAATAATTTCACATTCTCAATGATTTCCACAAAAAATTATATTCACATAAACTATCACACCACTACTGCATCAAAAATAAACATAGTCTGAAATAACTCTAAATATAATACCTCGGGTTATGACATCTATATTTTGTAATCAGAATAATTATTATAAAAACACTCAACCAATTAAATATGATGATCCCAACTACCCTAGTGATTAATTAAAAAATAACAAATCATTTCTTCCATGGAATGAACAATTTTCATAGACAATTCATTAGACTGATTATTGAAAACTATACTGAAATTTACTTCTATTTTGACTGTCATAAAAAATACTTTCTTAAAATATATAGTAGACACGTTTTTATTGATAAATACAATAGAGAGAGGAAATGCTTCTTACCTATATGTCTCCATAATATATAGTTAGTAATGTTAATCTAATGATAGATTTTTTTTAATGGATATGAAATTTTTAGATTCAAAATAACAATCAATAGTAACTAAAATCGCATTATTATCTTAATATGTCATTTTAAATCCCACTAAGAATGTTTTTTATATATTTCCACATTTCCACTACTACATTGGTAATGGATTAAGCATACCATTCATTATTTTTTATTCTTCATAACATTTTAATAGGTTAAATATCTTGTTGCAAAATATGAAATATCACCTTTCATTCCATCCCACCCATTATACACCAAAAGTTATTTGTATGTAGTAATCCTATAAGGATAAATAAAAAATAGGGAACAATGATCATAACAAAAAAAAATTCTCTTCAAATTGGAGTCACATGAACAATATAAATTATTTAAAATATGATTGTAAAACATTTATTAAAATTTAATTCATTATTATGTACCTTTTTAAAAAATTGTATACATTCCTATAACTCTCTGCCTTGTTATTGATCTATCTGAATTCAATATGATAGAGATGATTGTATTGAGACCTTAATAAAAAACAATAGAAGATAATACATCCACAACTCCTTTAATTAAACGAATATAATTATTTATGAAATGTTCAACAACATAATGTTATGTGGTTAATTTATCATTACTTTTCTGAATCATAGCATCAATTAAATTTTTTTCTATTCCATGATAACAATTTATTTTGAAATTGTAATAATTTTCCATTTACTACCTACTCCACTATTTAATAATTTAATATGTGAAGCACAATATATAATTAATATTTTTATAATTAGATTACATTTTATAGTTGGATCCATTTAAATTATATATCTAAATTTACAAGAAAACACTAGAGCATCGAGATCATGGTCATGTATATGATTATTTTTTCAATGTTTTTGAAATGGAAGTTATGCAATAGAAATTGAAATTTAATTATAAAAGAGTAAAAAACAATACCCTCATAATGAAGTATCATTGTATACAACAACATAAAATTTTTGGAGGGTATAAAAAAATATTAGACCATTCACCAATCATCATTCATGTTCCATGAATCAATCATCACATTTTTTATCCAAATGATTTTTTTTCTCTTAATGTTAGAATTTTTATTGTGAATGATGATCGTATATTATTTTCAAAAAAATACTTGTATGAGAATGATAATCCATGAAATATATAAATTTAAGAAACATTTTTAGGTATTTGGTATTAATCAACGACATTAATTTTTTAATGATCAACTTTAATGCCTACTTTATTTACAATTTTTCCATGAAATTACCTTTTTGGTAACAAATATTTATATTTTGAATGTTTTCCATGTGACTAATTTTCATTAATTCATTATAGAAAAAACATATAATTTCATCATGGTACATGTAAATATTAGAATAAATCAAGATATATTCAATAAAAACAACCACATTCTCATTTAAATATTCCTAGATTAATCGATTCATAGGTTCCATTAATAAGGTTGTGCGAATTTTTCGATCGAAATGGAATAACCAAATACTCATGATTCATGTATCTAATCCAAAAATCATTTTTTGAATTTCATATTGCTTCAACTTCAGCTAATAGTATTCTGGCCCCTTGTCAACCTTCAAAAAATAAAAGAAACTCTAATGCTGGTCCAAAAATTCATTGATAAAAAGAAAACTACAACTATTTTTAGTAGTAATGATATTCAAAGGTATATAATAAATGAATATCCTCATGGAGGAATATTAATTTTTCTAAAAAATAAGATCATCAATTTAATGTGATAGGACAAATGAAACCATTATGATGAAAATTAGGTAACTACATTTTAAATCTACATTTTATACTAAAACCATTTTATAATATTGTTGTAATTTTTTTTTAAAAAAGGTTGTTATATTGATATTGAAATCATCATTCAGATCATGTATATCACCATAAAACACAATTGAAAAAACAATCTGGTGACCCATTATTTCCAGAACATCATAAATTTGAATAGTTTACATATTTTCAACAATATGTGTATGATATCATTCATTTTGGTAAAAAAATAACTCTCCGCATCATGATTTGATGTCAAATATATGGGTTCATTCTTGAATAAAAACATAAAAAATTGAACATTCTCCTATATCTTCATTATATTTTAGAATGGAAAGTAAATATCAATCATATACTAAGAATATCCTCAAAATATTCAAGAGGAAAGACTAAATTTTTTTATTAATTTATTTTCAGGTATAATAATAAAGTATTATTATAATGTCATTATTTATTAATTATTCTCCCAGAAGTTGTTACCATATATTTGGGATTTATTTCATGAGGTGAAAATTCAAATTTGATGGAAATTTTATTCTAAGTGTAAAATTAGTTTTAGACACAGATTTTAACAATACATTAGTGTAATTTTAATAATAAAGAAATATACATGATTCCACTGTTATTTATTTCCCCATAAATACTGAAGTAGTCGATAAGGATTTCACCACACGTTCATGGTTATATTACATCTCTGTCCCATCATGTGGGTTTTTATTTAGACGCAAATGTGTATAATGACCTATCTCATTAAATTAAAATAGATTTTCTACAAATTTATCTTAATTGTTATTACCACTAACATGACCATTTTTATGGAAATTATGATCCATATTCAAAAAAATACAACATGAGAAGTTCATAGCATATTTCCTAAAGCTTTCACTATAATACTTATTGACTATATTGTCCCCAACTGAAAAAATGATATTCTTACCTAAAACTATAATTGATTGACATAACTCTATTAGTCTGAGTGAGTACCCCATTAGGTCGGTGAATTATGTTTCCCATCAATTTTTTTTAAAAATAATTAAATGAAATCCCCCAATGTAATTAGAAACACACATTTTATCAAAAGAGTATCTCAATATAATTTTTACCTTTTAAAATATTTCTTAAAGCATGATTAGGGGTTAGTTAAAACAATATTTGAATTCACATTTTCTTATGAATTATATTTACTAATCAAAATCCATTTATGTAAACGTTTTTTTCAGAATAAAGATAAATGTATATATTTTTTTATAGATAAAAATATGTAATATTTAAATTTATAATTATGAAAATCTAAATTAAGATACAAAGAAGGGTAAAAAAATGTGTTTGACCTCAAAATGAAACCTAATACACTACATAGGATAATCACATTATAAAAATTATAATATTATAACCAAATATATGATCCAATACCATTATTAGTATACAAAATGTATTAAAGGTTTTTGATGTACAAAACTGCTTCCATGGTTATATGTGAGAAGAAAAACAATACAGGACACCATGAGAACTCTTCCATAGTTTTCATGTGAACAAAAATATAAATGGTTTCAAAGAATATAGAGTATTATCTACTTAATGAACAAGAGTTACAATGTGTAGATAGATAGATCTAAACAAAAAATTTCTCAAAATTAAAGGAAAAATAGATATGTAATTTAATAAGATAATAAATATTTAATGTTTGTCATTTTTTAGAGTTACATGTGCATGAGTTTCCTTGTATTTTTATTATGGTGGAGATCAAAATAATTTTTCATTTTTTATAAGATAATAGTGTTGCATGGAGATATATTTCATTTATGATGTTTCACTTAAAGCCTTCTCTTGATTTAGTGTGATAAATGAACATGATATATTATGTGCTCCAAAAAACCTATGTATCCAACATGTATTTCCTACCTCAAATCAATCAGAAAAATATTATATTTGAAGGATTTATCCAACAATATATATCACTATCAATTCAAATTTCCATTTAATAATAATAATTAATGTTTCCCAACTCCTCATACTAAAACTCCAATTGTTTATATAACATATAAATGGATTATTAATAAAGAATAACTATATAAAACTACTAAATTAACATTCATAATATATAAATTAGATGAATTAAAATAAAATAATTCATAACAACATATTTTTAAATGATAATGTAATATCATTATTTATGGTCAAATAGATCAACGACTGTAATTTTATGGAGGTATAAACTAGTGGTTGCTTAGGGCAATGGTAGCATACATTTTGGTAGCATTTCTGGTAATATGTAATCATAAATAGTATGACATCATTATAGGTAGATTGGATCTGGTTATTGTGGTGTCCCTATAGTTGAATGAGTGTGTTTTTTGAAATATAGTGGTTGTAGAAATATTATGTTGATAGAACATCTCTTGCAATAACTATATTCTAGCGGTAGCTTGATATTATTATTAGTAGCAGTTTAGTGTTGTCATGACTGATGGTTTCCATATCCTAGTTTATGAATAAGATAAAAATGGTATAATTGTTACAATAGTGGAACTTGAAATCACTTTTCTAATTTTTTTTACATTGTTATTTATAAAATAATATACGATCATAAAACATTACGATCGTTAAAAAATCATGATTTGTAAACAATAACAAAAATAGGATATAATAATAAACCACTTTATTATGATCAAAATTCATAGCATTTTATAATTCACTTGTAAAATAAACATAGTAAAAAATAAATTGTAAGAGTAAACATATACCTAACATTTAAAATGCCAAATTAAGTATAAAATGAATTAAAAAATTTAAAAAGAAATACAAATATAATCATAAATTACCATAAAATATTTGAATAGGCTATCCTAATAATCATTGACTAAAATGATATTTTTTGTATCAAGGAATAATTCCACCAAAATAATCTGTACCCAATTTGGGATTATAAAAAATATAATATAATAACAAGTAATGAAAATAAAATAATTCATGAATAATAAGTGATAAAAATAATTATAAAAACATTTGATTTAATCCAAAATAAATAAAAGGGAATATATAGCCGAGTAGCTGTTAGAGACTATGGAGAATTTGAATTACTCTCATCTCCTTAGGAAGGATCAATAATGTGTATTTATTTTTTATTGGAATGAGGCAGTAATGATGAGGATGCGGGTGCAGAGGTAGACATAAGAAAATCATGAATCAACAATAGCCATATATTCTTATTTTGTTAAATGGGAGATAAATAGGATGGCTAATACTGAGTAGTTAGAGGATCAAAAGAAGATACAGAAGTGAGGGATAATAATGGAATTAGATTAATTGAAAAAACTAATATACCAGATACATATAATAAATTCATTATTAGGTTCAAAAAAATCCATAATAATGTTTCATCCCCTCTCAAAAACAGATACAAATTTCTTCTTCTCCTTTATGAATAATGTGATCTGGTGGGTCGTATCACCGATATGGTCTACTGGTTCATTAAATTCCCTAGTAAAGGGTGTAATACTTATGTTTGAATATAAAAACATTGTAACACCCTGACCCCAGCTACCCAGATTAGATGCATTATTACATAACTTTGGCATGATCACAAAAGATCAAGTCTCGAATGACCAATTAGTTTAGTAGCCTTGGAAACACTAGATACATTCATATAGTTTACATTAAATCATGAAATGAAAACTATAACAACATAGTCCCCATAGTCCACACGCATATCCCCTCATACTATCCATATAGTTCATTCATAAAATACTTCTTCACATCCTGGGAAAAATAACGCATATAATGTGGTGATCTCAGATGCCCAATAAGGATAACAATATATCAGAAACTTTCATAAATAAGCATAAAAATTTTAGGCAATGTATAACTAAAACTAAAGCCTTTTAAACTTGAACTTCAGCATAATATGGATAAAATAACATTAAAAAATGCCATTTACTTATTCACATGGATATTCTAGTAGTCGAATAATCAGATGCAATATCAATAACCACTTTCATAATGATGGAATGAATAATTCCAAACTATAATAACCACGTATCCAAGGCCTTGTGCCAAGACATCAAGTAATATTTTTTCAAGGCCTCATGATAAGACACTAGTTTGTCTCATGAGACCCACTGATGCATTGAGGAACTATAGCGGGCTCCACTTGTCACTTACTATGTCCAATTCATTCCTCATATGAATAGGTTTAAACATAACAAAAATATTCGTATTAAAAATAGCATATGAAATGTCAATTCTTTCTCCAAAAACCATGAATTGTATAAAAATAACACATCCACAGTCAAACATTTCACAAGACATTCAATAAAATATTAATGCCTTGTATCATAATACATCAACTTCATATAACCATAAAATCCATAAAAAGATGTTGACAAAGATGAAATTAAAACAATTTTAGAGAAATATCTCTTTTTTAAAATCATTGACAAGTCACACATTTATAAAGGAAGTAATTTAAAAGAGATTTTTGAATCAAAGTGTCCCATTACTAATTTAAACTATTGAAAATAAATATCATTTCAAAACATTCATGTCCAAATAAATAAATCCTTAAAATCATTTTGAAAACATGTACATTAATTAAATAGATTTAGAAAGATAAATCTTTGAAAAATTTTAAATTATGATCTTGATAAAGTGTACCATTCACAAATTCTTAAAATATTAATTTTGAAATCATTTAAAAGTAACATATTTATAAAATAAAAAATTTATTTCAAAAATATCCTTATAAATTTTAAAGGAAGACTTGAAGATTTTTCAACGGTGGAAAATAATTTTACCCGTTGTATAAGTTAAAAAAAAGACATTCTTACATTAATTTTGTCGAAAAGGATAAAAAGGACCTTTTAGGAAATAATGGAAAGATTCCTTTCAAACCTTTTAATAAGATTCAAAATATGGTATAAGTGACTTTTCCCCATAGTATAGTAAATAGTAAAAATTATTTTAATACATTTCTATGAATCATGGATGTGGATGATAAAGAGGTCCCAGTAGATAATTACGTATAAACATCCTTAGATAACGAAAAGATTGTGAAATAAACACCAACCTTGTAATTTTCCTTGGTTGAGGGTATGTTGACATCCATTATAATGGTGAGAGAAGTGTTACAAAATTATACAATAATAATATACATTAATATTATTTCATATATGATCTTTTAACATTGTTCTATTAATAATATCTTAGTATTATCATCGTTTCGGGTGTTAACGAATTCGTTTTTCATTATATTATTTGATATGTGAGCCATAATTGTTATGTATGGGATGTATATTATTCATATCTAGAATCATATAATGTCCATAAAAATTATTTATAATCATCAAATGAGAATTAGACTTGAATGGATTCGATGGGGAATGATTCTCATCATGTTTGTGGAGACGGTAGTCCGTACGTACGCATGAGCGACAATATCATTCTTTTGATATTAAAATAATATATAATTGGATGTTATATAATATATACATAATAATTAACATGTTATATTTATTATTCACAATAATTACACAACATTATTATACCCATCCAAATATTAATGTATTGAATAAACATTACACCATGATGTGGAGACACTAGGCCGTACGTACGCATGTATGGTGACATGTCATTTAAAGGATGGATATAATAATGAATATGTTTGTTCCATATATATAATAAAATCCCAGTATATAGAATATATTGGAATTATTATTTTAGAATGTAATAAACAAAGAATGAATAAGTTGAAGAAGAAATGAACTTGAAAAAGGGTGGTGAAAGCATTACCTCTTCTTCGGGTTCTTCGTTTTGATTTGATCAAAAGGGCCCTATACGTTGGCTTTATGAAAAAAATAAGGTCTCTAGGTTTAAGAGAGAGAAGTAGGGAGGATATTTGGGCAGGTGATGTCTGAGGAAAAAGTTTTTTATGGTGTGAAAAATTGGATAGAAGTGGTGTCATTTTATAAGGGGGAGGAGGGGCTCTTTAGGAAAAACTTTAGAAATTAATTAATAATAAATTCATATTCGGTTTCTAATGGATTTGAAGTGTATTATTCAAAGTATAAGGTGGGATTGGGTCGAAATCATTTCATCCAATAGATTTTTTAGTTTTTTGGGTCACTATATTAACCTTATCATTTATATTTAACTCTTAGTTAAATAGAATTACATTTACCATGTCACATTGTATTTTTATATAATATAGTTAATAAAAAAACTATATACTTTAAATCAATCCCCAAGTGGACCATTAATGATACACCTATCATCATATATGTCCTTTGGCCAATGAAATGATTTTTATGAATAGAATATGAATTAATAATATAATATTTGTTTTAAAAACTCATTTATGTCAATTTTGACACTATTTGGTATTTTGTTTTTGCGAAAGTCATTACAATTTTATTACCTCCGAAAAGATACATTTAATCATCCATATCATGTCATAGTCACCAATAAAATTCATGGATGTCATAAAAACATTGAAATTATATTTATTTTAATATTTATAATACCATTTATTTGATTCTTTCATTAATAAGGAAAACACTAAATCATTATTGTGTCATAAATAAAGTATATTATTTAATTTTAAAAATTTAAATAAAATACCATTATACATTAAATCTTTTTAGCTTTCTAATGAATATTTATAGTTGAAAATATAACATATATAACACTAGGTAAACATTGTATTTTTAAAAGATATATGCTTATGTCATTTCTGTATTTACATTAACGTTATTAATATAAAGAGTCATTATCACTTACATGTGGATCCATGGGGTCCCAAAATAGACCCAAAGAAGCCCATGGTTGGACATGTATAAACCAATAGGTTTATGATACATTTTTGGATAATTTACAATCATTATAATATTATTTTTTAACCATTATTTAACGGATTTACCCTTTAACCATGGTAAATAAAATATCCACCGAAGTAATTATTCAAAATGTCTAAAAATAAATGTTACCTATTTTCAAAATTTGGACATCCTGATTCCAAATATGGAATCCAATATTACAAATTCAAAACATAGAAGTTGATTAAATTAATTTAAAATTAATTCCCATTCTAAAAAAAGTGTGTTTTTAAGAAATAATAACTATCAAAAGATTGACACTTGTTTATGTCCTATTTAATTGTGAAGTTATGTCCAATGACCAACATTGATTTAAATGGTATAAATATTTTCTAAATATATTTTTAACCTCTCACATTCATAATTTATCACAATTAATTATTTTTATTAAATAGTTTTTTTAATTAATATTTAGTAATTTTCACTATTCATTAAAATATACAAGTAATCTGAAAAGTTCCAAAATATCACCCTAGGCTAATTTCAATATTCTGAATCAAATAAATGAAGTACATTTTGAGATAGAAAATTTATAAAATATCATAAAGGGGGTATTACTATTCATAATGGCTAGTTTGACTGGTCACAACGTTTTAGAATCTCAAAGTTGCGTACAATGCAAGCTATTTCATTATCCATATGGAAATGTACCATGGAAGAATGGGGTGTTACATTCTCCCCTCCTTTAATAAATTTTGTCCTCAAAATTTGAAATTGTTCTTCAAAAATAAATGGTTGAAAATAGAAAATATCTTTGTGGGAAAAACCACATCGGAAATTGGGTTAATAAAATTTAGTCTTAATAGGAGGAAAATAGAAATGAATAGGTCACCACCAAATTATAATCTTGATTTGGAGAACATTGGTGGAAATTAGAGACACATAATTGGATGAAAAATGTAAATATTTATAGGGAGTGGTTGAGGTCATCAGTCACAAACAATTGTAGAATCGAGGGCCTCAAAGCCATCAATCTATGATGATTTAAAATATCATTGGTTCAACAAAACAGAAGGTATTAGGATAACAAATTTTTGGTTTTATGATCCCTTAACTAATGTCTATGAATTAGTTTCTTAATATAATAAGAGAAATATATATACATATATATATATACATGACGGGTAGAGTTTCATCCTTCAACAAATTTCTACCATAAAAATTTTCTTTCACTCCAAAAGATAATAAAACACAAAAATATTATATTTATCCTAATCGAATAAGGATCAAAACATTAAAATATACCATTAAAATGATGAAAAATACTTTGTAATGACCCGGGACTTCCTGCAAGCTAGTGGTATGTAATAAAGGCATGTCGCACA
The DNA here is from genome assembly GCA_963277665.1 of Viscum album. Classification (NCBI taxonomy): domain Eukaryota; kingdom Viridiplantae; phylum Streptophyta; class Magnoliopsida; order Santalales; family Viscaceae; genus Viscum; species Viscum album. The sequence continues at coordinate 1,700,114,752 of OY728163.1, read as the reverse complement.
ATGGTTCTAGGTTCGATTCCTGCAGCTTTGTCCGACGTGATGGGTTATCGTCGGACCTGCATGTTGACATTTTCTTAAAACTATAGTATCATAAAATTCTAAAAAATGATCATAAAAATTGTTTTATCCATAAATAATACTATCAAAAGTTTAATTTAATCCACTCAAAACATTATACTTATCCAAAGTACCTCTGTCTAGACTCTCTGTAAATGGTATCTAAATTCCAAAATCATTTGTCACATAAGAATCCCTAGACAATGTAATGTTTATATTTTTTTCACTTACTGAAAGTATGATTTCATTAGTCATATTAAAACCATAATTAAAACAAAAATTATTGCAGTACAATTCTTATATATATCACATTATTCTTATAACCAGAATATAATCCTTCAGTCAAAAAACAAAAATATATTAATTATTCCACATCAACTGTAGAAACAACATAAGATTGGCCTTGATCATTTGGACATTTATATGGTATATTTCAATGGTACTTATGGCATTAATTTGAATAATTACCCATTTATCTATAATTATAGCATTCACATTTGACAATATTTTTCTTTCACTTGCAATCACGAGCCTGGTGACCTTTTTCTCCACTTTTGTAACAAACTCTCATTCATTTTAGGCAAGTAACGGGGTGTTTATTCCCACAATTATCACATAATAGAAAATCCTTCGTTCCCTTTTTCCTTTATCTATCTCTGGTTCCACCATTCTCTACTTCTCTTGCTTTACATTATTTCCATTGGACTTAGAGAATTTCTTTTATGTATTTATAGCACAAGAGACAATGTCTTTGTATAACGAGAAGGATTGTGAGACTAATGCTTGATGGAGAAATGGATTTAACCCATTTATGAAATGATCAATCTTACTCCTCAGGTTACATATATAATATGACGCATGCCTCACTAACCTTGTATAGTTAGCTTCATACTTTGTGAAATTCTCATCTTCCTCTTGCCTTAGACAAAGAAATTGTCCTTTTATATATACTAGATGGTCATGAGGAAAGTATTTTTCTATGAAAATATATTTAAACTCCCTTCATTACATAATTGATACTTTTTCATCGTCCTTTGTGTTTGGAATTAATGATCACCATTGATCAGCATCTCAAGTGAGGCGGTTAACTGCCATGATAACCTTTTCTCTTTCACTACTCCCCAATGCCTGAAATATTTACTCTAGGGAACTTATCCATTGCTCATTTACTAGTGGATTTGTACCCTTATTGATGTTGGTGTTTGTTGCCTCATGAAGAGATCTAACATTGATCATCCATGCTGCGGATCAGGGTGCTCCATACGGGTATGGTTATTATTCATAACGTGACAGAGTTGTCCCATTATGGTGAATAGATGATCTGCACATGTTGCATCATCCGCACTACTATAATTTTCTTGAGAAGGAGGGAAATAACGACATAAAGTGTGTGTATTGACACAGTTTCCATTTCATCCACTAGGTTTCATTTCTAAAATATGGTATACACTGGATTAGATTATAAATTGTAAAAAATAATTCCATACTTGTAAAATAACTAAAGTAAATTGAATGGTTTATAGATATAATTCATAATCATAAATATGTTTTCATTGATGATGTATATACTCATTAACCATTCATAATGGCTTGTAATGAAAATGATAATTATCCTAAGCATATCCCCCAAAAGTGTCATATCCAAGAGTGCAGCAAGGCCCGTTGTCGTGCACCGTTTCTCGTTTGTGTCTAGCTCAAAGCGGTGTTTTTAGATTTTACACCTAGGTACATCTGTGTGAGAGCCGCCTCTACATGCTCGTATCCAGACATGGATGTATTGCTCAGAAAAATCACAAAAGCTCAACAATACCAAAATTATATGATGTTATTCTACAGCAATCCTCAAAGTCCATATTAGGTATGCGTGCTCTAATTAGAGTTTATCTAAATCTATCATTCATGGTTTGTACTAAACATCCTCTGATACCTACTATAAAGACCCGACCCTAGTTATCCAGAGTCGGTGTATTATTGCATAACATTGGCATGATCACAAAAGATCAAGTCTCAAATGAAAAATTATTTTAGTAGCCTTGGAAACAGTAGATACATTCATAATGTTTATATTACATCATAAAACGAAAACTACAACAACATAGTCTCTATAGTCCAGACTCATATCCCCTTATACTATCCCTACAGGTCATTCATAAAATTCTTCTTCACATCCTGGGAAAAATATAACATAGAATGTGGTGATCTCATATTCCCATTAAGGATAAAAATATAGCGGAAACATTCATAAATAATTGTAAACATTTAAGGCAAAGTATTACTAAAACAAAATACTTTTAAACTTGATCTTCAGCATAATATAGAAAAAATAAAATGAAATAATTCCATTTACTTATTCACATGGATATTCTACTAGTCTAATAATCACATTCTATATCAATAACCACTTCCATAATGATGGAATGCATAATGCCAGACTATCATAACCACATATCAAAGGCCTATTTTCAATACTACAAATAAGATTTTGTCGATGCCTCGTGCCAAGACACTATTTTGTCTTGTGAGACCTACCGATGCATCGAGGAGCTATAGAGGGATCCACCCGTCACTTACTAAGTCCAATGTGTTACTCATTTGTATAGGTTGAAACATAAAATAAATATTTGTATTAAAAATAGAATATGAAATGTCAATACTTTCTCCATAAAACATGAATGGTATAAAAAACACATCCACAGTCAAACATATCACAAGACCATCAATACAATATAGAAGTTTTGTATCATAATAAATAAACTTCAAATAAGACTAATATCCATCAAAGGATGTTGACTTTGATGAAATCAAAACTATTTGGTTGAAATATCTCTTTTTTGAAATCATTGAAAAGTCAAACATTTATAAAGGATTTAATTTAAAAGGGATTTATGAATAAAAGGGTCCCATACCACATTGAAACTTTTTAAATGATATATCATTTAAAAACATTCATGTCTATATAAATATATACTTAAAATCATTTTCAAAACATGGACATTAATTAATAATATTTAGAATGATAAATCATTATAAATTTAAAATTTAGATCTTGATAAATAGTACCTTTCACAAATTCTTAAAATTTTAATTTTGAAATCATTTAAAACTCACATAATTATAAAATAAAACATTTAATTTCAAAGTATTCTTATAATCTTGTAAGGGATGCTTCAAAGATTTTACAATGGTGGAAAATAGCCTCACCCGTCGTATAAGTTAATAAAATACATTCTTAACTTAATTTTGTCGAAAAGGATAAAAACGACATTGTTTGGAAAACGATGGAAAGATTTCATTCAATATATTTTATAAAATTCAAACAAGGGCATAAATGTCTTTTATGAATTTTCTAGTAAATTGTAAAAATGTTTTGGAATAAATATTTAAGAAACATGGATGTGGATGATAAAGAGGTCCCAGTAGATAATTACATATAAACAACCGCGGATAATGAAGAGATTGTGAAATAAACCCTTACCTAGTACTTTTCAATGGTTGAGGGTAGGTTTACATTCTATATAATGGTGAAATAATTGTTAATAAATTATACAAGAATCTTATACATTAATATAATATCATATGTGATCTTTTAACATTGACCTGTTAATAATATCTTAGTATTATCATCGTTTTGTGCGTTAACGGATTCGTTTTTCATTATATTATTTGTTATGCGAGCCATAAATGTTATGGATGGGGTGTATATTATTCATATACTGAATGATATAAAGTATTTAGACATTATTTTTAATCATCAAATGAGAATTAGATATGAATGGATTCGATGGGGAATGAATCTCATCACGTTCGTGGAGACAGTAGTTCGTACGTACGCATGAATGAATATATCAATATTTTGATTTTAAAATAATATATAATTGGATGTTATATCATATATAAAGAATCATTAACATGTTATATTTATTATTCACATGAATTACACATCATTATAATAACATCCAAATAATAATATATTGAATAAGAATTACACCATGATGTGGAGACGGTAGGCCGTACGTACACATGTATGGTGACATGTCATTCAAAAGAAGGATAGAATCATAAATATGGATGTAAAATATTTATAATAACATCATAGTATATAGAAGATACTGGATTTATTATTTTATAATTGAAACCGCAAATAATGAATAAGTTGAAGAAGAAAGGAACTTGAAAAAGGGTGGTGAAAGTATTACCCCTTCTTCGGGATCTTCCTTTTGATTTGATCAAAAGGGCTCTGTAGGTTGTCTTTTTGATCACAATAAGGCCTCCAGCTTGACGTGATAGAATTTGGGAGGATATTTGAGCAGGGTTCGGACGATCAAAATGGTTTTTATGGTGTCAAGAATTTGTTATATGTGGTGTCATTTTATAAGGGGGGAGGGGCTCTTTAGAAAAAACCTAATGTATTAATTTATAATAAATTAATATTCGGTTTATAAGGGCTCCAAAGTGGATTATTAAAAGTATATTACGTGTTTGGGTCGAATTTAATTCATCCAATCGATTTTAGACATGTTAGGGTCACTATATTAGCCTTATCATTAATATTTAACGCTTAGTTAAATAGTTTTATATTTACCATGACACTTTGAATTTTTATATTATATAGTTAATAAACATAATATATACTTCCTAGAGACTCCCATGTGGTCCATTAATAATACAACTATCATCATATAAGTCCTTTGGATGAACCATGTATTTTTAGTAATATAATATGAATTAATAATATAATATTTGTTTCAAAAACTCATTTATGTCAATTTTGACACTATTTGGTATTTTGTTTTTGTGAATGTTATTACAACTTGATTACATTGAACATGATACATTGAATCATCCCTTAAATGTCATAGTCAGCTATAATATTCGTGTATTCCATAAAAACTATGAAATGTTATTTATTTTAATATTAATAATACCATTTATTTGATTCTTTCATCAATAAGGAAAATACTGCATCATTTTTGTGTCATAAATAAATTTCTTTATTGAATGTCAAAAAATTATAAATAAAATATCACTATGTAGGAAATCATTTTATATTTATAATGAATATTTATAGTCAAAAATATTACATAAATAACCCTAGGTAAAAATTGTTTTTCTAAAAGATATATGCTTGTGTAATTTTTGCATTTACTTTAACATTATTAATAAAATGTATCATTATCACATACAAGTGGATCCATCGGGTCCCAAAATCGACCCAAAGATGCCCATGATCATACATGTATCATTGAAAAGAGTTAGGACACGTTTTAGGGTAATTTAATATTATTATAAGATAAATTTTTATCATTTATTCACTCGATTTACTCTTAATCCATGGTAAATAAAATATCTACCGAAGTAATTATTCAAAATGTATGAAAATAAAAGTTACATATTTTCACAATTTGGACATCATAATTTCAAATATTGAATCAATTTTTCCAAATTCAAAACAATGAAATAGAAGAAATTAATTTTAAATTAATTCCCACTGTCAAAACAAATGGCATGTTTTTAAGAAATAATAACTATCAAAAGATTGGCACTTGTTTATATCCAGTTTAATTGTGAAATTATGTACAATGAGTAACATTGTATTAAATGGTAAAAATAAATTCAAAATATACTTTAAAACATCTAAAATTAAATATGTATCATTATTAATTATTTTGATTAAAATAGTTGTTTTTAATTTAAATTTAGTAATTTTTACTATTCGTGAAAATATAAAATTTATCCAAAATGTACCAAAATTTCACCCTAGGTTAATTTCGATATTCCGAATCCATAAATGAAGTAAATTTTGAGAAATTAAATTTATAAAAATTTAAAAAGGGGGTATTACTATTCATAATGACTAGTTTGATTGGTCATGGGGTGTTAGAATCTCGAAGTTGCGTAGCTATTGCATTTTTCAAAGGAAAATGTATCATAGAAGCTTGGGGTGTTGCAAACATTATGTGAGAAATCAACTAATTTTTTATATATTCACATGAATGTTAGTATTTTATTGCATTATTGCTAGTTTCAATATCACATAGGGCTTGGTTCAAACACTCTCTTCCCAGTTTATATATATGATCGTCATATTTTCTAATTTGGAAAGTATCCTTATGATGGGATAAATGAACATCAACCATAATGTAATTATTCACATCTCTAACTATATATCTGATCATCTCACCAAAACTGATTGAGAAAGTGGTGGAGCACTTGAAAATGTTAAAATAGATGGTAATTTCTATATTCTATTTGATAGAGATGCATGTCTATTAGAAAAGTAACAACTCAACTCCTTCATAACAGATCTCATTTCCCCCTTTTCGTAGTCCAATATAAAATTATTAAATTCATCTTTATGAATCTTTTAAAATAAAATATGATTAATATAAAAAACCTAACTCAATCTGATACATTTTAATTTAATTACTGAACTATGTAATAGTAGGATCCTATTATCTTTTGATACCATTGAAATCAGATTACAATATCTCCCAACAAATATCCATGTATAATCTTGACAAATAATATAAAATAATTGAAGTAAAATATGTAAAAGGAGAAGAATCACTCTCAGCACTAAGAAAAAAATTCCACATCATGCTACGGTCTAGAAGCATCATATTTAATGGAATAAATATCGAATACATGATCTATAATCTATAAATGAAACTCATAGGATCTGATACAATACAAATATGGTTGAATTTTTTGATCATCATCACTAACATCATCCTTGTATGAGTGCTGATAAGAAATTATAAGTACATTAAAACAAGAAGAACTCTCCCACTGGTTGATACTTTATCTTATGATATGTCATTAACAGTATGAGCATATTCCTGATTCCGTCATATTATATGACTAATTTGGACACTGAGTATCCTCTTCCATGATATATAGACACTATGAACTCCTCCCAATCATCATGTTTTCCAAATAATATCTATTATAGGTTATATTCTTAGGATATAAAAGATAAATTTACTGTCCTAATGAACCCATGAATTCATCTTCCAAATTTGATAATGTATCTTCACCCATAATAAGGGTATCATCATAGATTAGTTGTGTTGAAATAGATATCACTATAGAGACAAATATAACTAAACATGGTATCTATAAATACAAGACCAAGGAAACATGAGAGGGATAATATGATTGATCTTCCTCAGTATCATTAGCATCACATAAGATGGTACATCACAGTTACATTTTTCATCATAATTTTGTTTATCACCATTATAAAAACCATCTATCACATAAAAAAATATTTAGAGTAATTTCAGAACTATTTATATGTACAAATCCAAGTAATTTAGTCTCATAATCATCACATGCACATAAAACTAAATATTTGGAATATATTGAGATATGTGGGCTTGCAAATTCATATGACCTAATAGGGGTCTTAATAGTGTATGGATATATACCCTCTTAATCTAAGGTATCTATTTACACAATTTAAACTACAATAACATCAAAATCATTGTCTCCATATAATTAAATAGAAATATCAACTATTTCAAAGTTATGTTTCATAATATTTTTGGTCCTAGTAGTGTGGTCTATGTAATTAAAATCCTTATAAAATTTATTTTTTCTTCAACACTCAATTTTTATCAATGGATAATAATTAAATTTGACACTATTAATGTTTCTTTACTTATGTATGAAACAAAAAATTTGAATATATATTATTTCTCATCATAGAGAAATAATTTATCTCTAAGTAAGGATGAAATAATTTTTCAATAAGTTAGCTAATTATACCAAGAATATTTATATAACATTTCTATAATGTAAACAATAAGGTATCAAAATTGAAAATTATATAACATAGTTTCAAAAGGAATAGAATTTACAAGTATAAAAATATCATATTGTTGAAATACCCTCTTCCCATGCATAATATATGAAAAAAACCTATAATGAAGTTTGCATTCTCTATATAATTCAGTTGAAATTGGCTTTCATATATTACCATATACCGTAATATCCAATAACACATTATCATTTAAAAACAACTCACTATCACTAAAAATAAATCCTTGATAGTATACATAAACAACACAATGTGGTAAATTGAATCATAATTCACATACTCGTGATGTAAAACTAACCTATATACCCTAAATCAATCTTATAATGATGTCTTTATTTCATCCAAAAAACCCTATCAGTCTATCGATCTAATGATATCACCCTTGATAAATAGATCCGTGATTTTTGGAGAACCTATTTTATAAGGCCTTATCCTTAAACAATACTTAATTATGAGATATTTCAAGAATACGCATTGAGAATCTTTTCAGATTTAGAGTTTTAGATAATTAGATCATAAATCATGCATTATATTCCACATTTAAAAAATGTGGTTACATAAAAGATAGTACTCATTTTTTCTCATAAACGAAAACATATTTAAAATAAAACATTGAATCATTCTTGACATTTCCTTGACACTATCATCACATCATGTACCTTTTCCTTGACCTGGGAAAAACATTTCAAAAAAATGGGATTAGCATAAAAACCCCAATAAGGGATATACAAGTACGAACTGAAAACATCGGTCCTTGTATGAAATCATACATTTCTCATAAAACATAAGCATTTTAACATATCACATAAAAACATGAATAAATAAAAGAAATCATAAGACATAATGGTAACTTGAGGCATTCATAACATTCTTACGTAGGGAGTAACACTCATGGTTACGTTTTGAATACCCATCACACTATATTCCATAAAAAACTTCATAGAAACCTTAACAATTAACTCCTTCATGTTACCCAATGCATTGGAGAGATATATGTGGCTCACCCACCCTTAGATTATCATGTAGCCACCAATCTTCATAAACAATGCCCAAGAACCATAACATAATTGTATCACATAATACATGCATAAATTAAATATAACATTTCCAAATTTCAATCACAAGATATCAATAACACATCGATATAAAAAAAACATTATTAAAACCATTTTCAATACCAAAATAAATGAAATGTAAAACATGGTATTTATTTTTATTTTTAAAAATGTTATGGCTTATAGAGGAATTCGAAACTCAAATAATGGTCACGGCGGTGGAGAAGTCGTTGTCGCCGCATACGTAATACAAAAAAATTCTCTCTCTTAATTTATTAAAACGCTTCGTATAAAAAATAATCCTTTTGAATATGAATAAACATAAAAGGGATTTATACACTGTATAAAAGAAGGTCGTTTATAAATCAAAGTATGCCTCAATGAAAGGAGATTGAGACGAAGTCCCTTACCTCGTGTCCGACTCGACTCGATCATTCTTTAATCTCCTGAATAATAAACTGTAGTTAATTTTTAATTTCTTAATAAACATTTTAAAGTTCATTATTCCTTTTATATCACTTATTACCATGTTATGAACTTTATGTAATTATTTAACATAATAATGGTCATTTTGTCGACACATGGCACTTGAGTCAAAAATAAACTTATTATAATTAAAAGTTGTTCATGTGGTAAAATATTAATTATATCCAGAATCATATTCATGATATAGATATCATATATATCATATATATCTAGAATATACATGAATTTATAATCTTACATAATATTTTGAGGTAAGAAATGAAATACACTATTCATGGAGACGGTAAGCCGTACAAACGCATGAACACAACATTCATTTCTATTTTTCATTTAATGGAATGAAATAATAATGATATAAAGGTATATTATAAAACCAGTATGATATCATATATAATATCATTAACTCCATCCTTTATACGTCCTATATATGGCATTAACGAATCAAATCACTTTGAGGGGGCGGTAGTCCGCACATCCTAAAATGAAGATATCGCGTTTACCCATAATGGAAACCATAAAGGGATTCCATAAATGAAAAATAAATAAGCATAAGGAAAACATAAACATAATATATATCATATTCAAATTGATTGTCATCTTAATTTCCACCATTATTGGTGTTAAAATAATATTGAACAATCATCATTTCGTGAGATAGAAATTCGCCATCCACAGAAACGGTATGTTCAATAATCATTAGATGAAGGTGTTGTCTATGTGTAGCTCTAATCCTTCACATAAAAACATCCTAGTATATTAATGATATTAATGTTTTTACAAAATAATGAAATAAAATTATATTAGGGGGATGGAGAAGCAAAATAAAACAAAATAACACAAGTGAAGACTTTACCTTTAAATCAGGTAACTCATCTTGGTTTGAACCAAAAGGGTTTATTGAATAGATTTCTTCCTAAGGTAAGGATTCTAGGATGATGAGAGGGATGTGGATATGTAGAATGAGCATATCTTGGCTGAGCCAATGGCTGGAGACATGTGGTCAAGGAGGTAGAGCTGGGGGCCTTTTATAAGAGGGAGGAGGGGCACTCTTGGAAAGTCAAGAAATGTTACTTTATATTAAAATGAGTTTCAGATTTTAAAGGTCCCGCATTGGTATATTTCTCAAATAAGGTGATAAGTGTTATAAATATACTCATCCAATAGGTTTCTGACAAGTTTATGTCTTAGATTTTTTATTATCTTTTCATTTTATTTAAATTGTTCATTAATGAGGTAATTGATGCACCATCATGATGTCAAAAAAATTTAATTTATATAATTTCTAAAAATTATAAAAAAATACTACGATGTTGGAAATATTTTTATCTTTCCAATTACTACTTATAGTCCAAGAGATCATTTATTTATTCGAATTTAAAATTTATTTACTTAGGTTTTACATACTTTGTTATATTTAACTTTCTTAAAAAATAAAAAGATAAAAAGTCACTATCACACAAAAGTGATTCCATGGGGTCCCTAAGTATGGCACAAGGCATAACATGGTCGGACATGACACAACAAGTAGCATTGGGACACATGTTGGTGTCATTTTTTATTATTATGTTATTATTTTATTATCCTTAACTACCTGATTCCTAATTAATCACTATAATTAAAGATAATTACCGCCATTACTAATCTTAATGTCCAAAAACAAAAGATTCATAATTAAATAATTTTGACCATCCGATTACAAACACAGAAATTGAAAAAAATAATTTAAAAATAATTCCCTGTTGTCAAAAAAATAGCAGGGTTTTTTTGAAACAATATCTATGAAAAGTTTGGCACTAGTTTATGCCCAATTCCCAAGTGAAATCAATTATAATGACCACCATTGGGTTAAATGGTAAAAATATATTCTAATTACACATTAAATCCAATTATACAGAAAATATAACCATATTATTAAATAAGATGAAAAATATATTTTGAAGTAAAATGCAGTATTTTTCACTATTCATTAAAAAATAAACATTGTCAGAAAAATACCAAAAATTTATCCAAAGTAAATTTCAAGGATCCAATTATAACGAATAGGTTTATTTTGACAAATAGATATTATAATATTGTCAAAAGATAGATTTAAAAATGGTTTGCTATCAAAAGGCGGTAAAACAATCTTTTTAAAATATTAGAGAATTCTATGGTTAAGATTGGATTAATTCTTTTTTAATCCTCTTAAAACACTATCTAATTCATAAATAGACATAGATATGAAAATAAATTATTCATTACATACTTGGGATGTTACATCCTTCCCACCAATAGAAAATTGGGTTCTCGTAATTTGTTTACTTATCGAATAAGTGTGGGTATTTATCCCTCATTGCATTTTCAGATTTCCATGTTGCCTCTTCAATCATGAGGTTATTCCACAAAACCTTTACTTGATGAATCTTCTTATTCAGTAATACTTGCTCTCTATGGTCACGAATTTGGACTGGTTGTTCCAAATAATATTGATTTTCTTCCAACTGAACTACCTCTGGACTGAAAACATAAGATGGATCTGGCATGTACGTCATTAATGTTGAAACATGAAAAACATTGTGTACCTGAGATAAACTCGGAGGTAAAGCCACTCGGTATGCAACTGGTCCAACTCTATCCAGAATTTTATATGGTCCAATGAACCTTGGACTCAGATTTACTTTCTTACCAAATCGCATCACACTTTTCCATGGTGAAACATTGGGAAAGACATGATCACCTACCTCAAAAGAGAGATCCTTCCTTGTGTTGTCCGCATAACTTTTCTGCCTACTCTGAGCTGTTATCATGTGTTTTTGTATCAGCTGAACTTTTTCTGCAAACTCTTTTACCAATTCTGGTCCCATCAACTTCCTTTGACCCATGTCATCCCTAAAATCTTGAGTTCGACACCGCATCCCATATAATTCCTCAAATGGTGCCATATGTATACTGGAATAAAAACTGTTATTATAAGAAAAGTCAACCAAAGAAACATGGTGTTCCCAACTTCCCTGATAATCCATCGAACAAAAAATTAGAATATAATCCAATGTCTTAATTTTTCATTATGACTTCCCATCTAATTGAGGATGAAAAGTTGTACTCAAATTTAATTTAGTACACAAAAACTTCTGAAGGCCTTTCCAAAAGTTAGATGTAAACCTCGGATCACGATTAGATACAATGGAGAGGGGAACTCCATGTAACCTGACTATATCTTTAAGATAAAAATGAGAAAGTTGATCTAGGGAAAAATTATCTCGTATAGCACAGAAATGAGTAGATTTAGTCAAGCGATCAACAATAACCCAGATTGCATTATTACCCCGAGTTGTCTTTTTCAATCCCACAATGAAGTCCATGGATATATTCTCCAATTTCCACTCTGGCACTGGTAAAGGCTGAAGAATCCATTTCGGTAATTTCCTTTATGCTTTAACCTGTTGACAATTCAAACACTTCATTATAAAATCAACAATATCTCTTTTCATTCCCTCCCACCAGTAATACTTCTGAAGATCTCTATACATCATAGTACTACTAGGATGAACTGAAAACGGATAACTATGAGCTTCACATAACAACTCTCTTTTCAACTATGAATCACACGACACACACAATCTCTTCCCAAATCTGAAATCACAATCATTATCAATGTTGAATTTAGGCATCTTACCCTTCTAAACAAGCTCTACTTTTTTCTGCAACTCACTATCTTGCTTATGTGCTTGCTTAATTCATTCTGATAGAGAATATTTCACTGATACCTGAAAAAAACAGAAGAAAATCCTGCACCAATACCTTCTATGCCAAAGTTCATCAAATCCTTAACCAAAAGGATAACGTTCCAAACACAACATTGTTAATGAAGCAATACTTTTTCGTCTCAAAGAACTAGCCACTTTATTTGCTTTTCCCAGATGGTAATGAATTGTACAATTATAATCCATGATTAATTCCAGACATCTCCTCTATCTCATGTTCAATTCTTTCTAAGGAAATATATATTTTAATCTTTTTTGATCAGTATATATTTCACACTTTACACTCTACAAATGATGCCTCCAAATTTTTAAAGAAAAACAACAACAACTAATTCCAAATCATGTGTAGGGTAATTTACCTCATCAGTTTTCAACTGGCTTGAAGAATAATAAAATACCTGATCATTATACATTAGGACACAACCAAGTCTTTTCAATGAAGCATCACTGTAGATAACAAAATAACCATTCATGGATGGTAGTACCAAAACATGAGCATTCTTTAATCTTCTTTTCAATTCCTGAAAACAATCATCACATTCCATTGTCCAGATATACTTAACACCCTTCCGAGTTATCATTGTCAATAGACTAGATAACCGGGAAATATTTCTAACAAACCTTTGGTAATAGCCTACCAAACCAAGAAAACTATGAATCTCGTTTACGTTTATCAGTCTTGGACATTTTTCAACAACCTTTGTATTTGTAGGATCAATAGTTATCCTATCTTAAGAAAAAATGTTACCAAGGAAAGAATTTTTTTGCAACCAAAACTCACATTTTCTTAATTTCCCATAAAATTTTATTTCATTTATGGTTTGAAATTTACCCTTAAATGACATCAATGATCCTATTTACTTTTAGAAAACACCATAATATAATCAATGAAAACAACCACAAACTTATCCAAGAACTAATGCAGAATTATATTCATAAGGTCCATGAATACAGCAGGTGCATTGGTTAGCCCAAAAGGCATTACGAAAAATTCATAATGGTCTTATCTTGTATTAAACTCGGTCTTTGGAACATATTCTTACATTATCTTCAACTGATGGTACCCCGATCTCAGGTCATTCGTTGAAAAATATTGAGCTCCCTGGAGCTGAACAAATAAATCATCGATATGAGGAAAAGGATATTTTTTCTTAACAGTGATCTCATTCAAAGATCTATAATCAATTAAAACTCTCATAGTACCTTATTTCTTTTTAAAAAATAAGACATGAGCACCCCATAGTGATGTGCTAGGTCGAATGAGTCCGATCTCTAATAAATCTTCCAATTGATCCCTCAACTCTGAAAGTTCAATTTAAGCCACTCAATAAGGTGGTTTTGAAATTGGATTGGCATGTGGAACTAAGTCAACAGTAAATTCAGCTTCTCAATATGGTATTATTCCAGACAACTCATCAAGAAAATGTCAGGATACTAATTTACCAATGACACATAATTAATCTGAACGATTCCATTGTTTTCAACAATATGTGCAATGTAACATTCATTTCCATTTTTTACATGTTTCTCAGCCTCTTGATATGTTATAAATAGTAAGGTTTTATTCTTGTACACAAACTGAATGTATTTCTGAAATGAAACTTCTTTAGCTCTACAATCAATCTTAACATGGTAAACATAGAGGCAATCCATACCTAGGATATCATCAACCTCTACTTGAGGCAAAACAATAAGGTTTTCAAGTAAGTTCTTTCCACAGATAAGGATAGGAAGATTCTTATAAATTCTTTATGCCTCAGCATTTCCCCCAGGTGTTTTTACCATAAGATTATGAGTCATTTCTTGAGCTGGTATTCCCAATTTACTAGAATTGTTTTTACAGTTGAAAGAATGTATAGAACCTGAATCAAACAACACATTGACATCATCTGAGAAAACAAACAAAGCACCTGATACCACTTCATTTTCTGGCCCAATATCTGCTGAAGTAGTTGCAGAGGATTACACAACACCTTTCTGCTTGTAGTCTGAATGCTTCCTATCATTCAAGCTCTTTTTCGGACACTCATTTTCATAATGTCCCATCTCATTTCACTTGAAACATTTCGCTAACTATAAATAAAATTTGGTCTTACCATCACCCTGATCATTTTCAGTGTAATCACAAGCCTTATTTCCCATCTTACCACGTCTATAGAACTTTCCATATTTCAGAAGACATTCCCCAAAATGCCTTTTACCACATTTATCAAAAACTGAAAACATAGTTTTCTTACCATCAGACCTTTGTGAAGGACAATTCCCTTTCTCCTGCCACCTCGGTCTCTTCTTCTGTTGGTTGTTATAGAGCCCTTGATCCTCGGAAAACACTATTTCCACATTCTCAGCACATCGAACAAGCTTTTCATAACTCTTGAACTCACGAGAAGCTAAATCCTTTTGATATTTTGGTATTAATCCTGAGTAAAAATGATTCATTTTACTATCAAGGTCTCAAATAAAATTTGGATCATACCTTGCCATTCGAGTAAAATTCTCTTCATAAATAGCCACTGAGTCGTCCCCTACCTCAATTTGAAGAATTTGTTTTCCATCCTAAGTCGAACAGCCTTAGGAAAATACTTTTCAAGAAACATACATTTGAATTCATCCCAGTCGAGAGTATCAATCTCATCAGAGTCCCTGATATTTTTAACCATCGACAACCACTGATCTGCTTCAACGACCAAAAGGTAAAATGCAAGACTAACATATGGATTGTCTAAAAAACCCCCATGATATCGAAAATCTTATCCAGTTCTTTAATCCACCCGTCAGCTAGCACATGGTTAGATGATCTCTTGAATGATGTGGGTGTTTCCTCATGAAATGTTCCACCACTAACATGTTCCTCTGTGGTTGATCTGGATGATCTCGTGCATGAATACCACCACCATTTATCACTTGAGTCAACTACACAATTACTGCAACAAACTATTCAGTTCCAATTCTGACCATGTAATGCCCCAACCCCATTTACCTATAGTCGGTGTATTATTATGTAACATTGGCATGATAAAAACGATCATGTATCAAAAGACCAATTAGTTTAGTAGCCTTGGAAACACTAGATACATTTATAAATGTTTCATTACATAATAAAGTTAAAAATCACATTAAAATAGTATCCATTGTCCACACTGATATCCCCTTAAAGATTTCCATGTAGGTTAGTCATAAAATATTTCTTTACATCCTTGGAAAATAAAACAAAGAAAGGGATGAGCTGAGATGCTCATAAAGGATAACAATACAGTAGAAACATTCATAAATAATCATAGACATTTAAGGTAATGTACAACTCAAACAAAAGCCTTTTAAACTTGAACTTCAACATAATATGGAAAAAATAAAATGAAATAATTCCATTTACTTATTCACATGGATATTCTACTAGTCGAATAATCACATGCAATATCAATAACCACTTTTATAATGATGGAATGCATAATACCAGTCTATCATAACCACGTAGCCAAGGCATCATGCCGAGACTACAAATATAATGATTTCAAGGCCTCGTGGAAAGACAATAGTTTGTCTCATGATACCTACCGACGCCTCGAGGAGCTATAGCGGGCTCCACCCTTATCTTATTAAGTCTAATCCATTCCTTATATGAAAAGGTTTAAATATATAATAAACCATAACATAATTGTATCACATAAAACATGCATAAAGGAAACATAACATTTCCAAATTTCAATCAGAAGATATCAACACAAAACATTTATACAATAAAAAAATTATCAAATATATTTTCAATACAAAAATTAAAAAAAAGTAAAACATGTTATTTTTTTATTTGAAATAAAATTATGTCTTGTAGAGGAATCCAAAACTCAAATAATGGTCACGGCGGCAGAGATGTCGTTTTCGCCGCATACGTACAAAAAAACATTCCCTTTTGTCATTTTGTAAAACACATCGTATAAAAATGATTCCTTTTTAATAAACATAATATTCATATGGGATTATACACCGTATAAAACAAATTTGTGTATAAAAAGAATATTCCTCAAGGAATGAAGATTGAGATGAAGTCCCTTACAAATATCGATTTTTAGATAAAATAGATCTATTATGTTTATTCACTATAAGTACATATAAATAAATTACAAAAAAAAGATATCATATATATCATATATATCCAGTATATAAATTCATTTATAATATTACAAAACATTTAGAGGTAAGAAATGAAATGCATCGTTCATGGGGACGGTAAGCCGTGCGTACGCATGAACGCTACATTCATTTCTATTTCACATTAAATTGAATGAAATCATAATTATATAATGTTATATTATAACTACAGTATAATATCATATATAATATCACTTAATCCATCCTTTATACGTCCCACATATGGCATTAACTATTAAAATCACTTTGAGGGGGTTGTAGTCCGCACTTCCTAAAATGAAATTATCACGTTTACCCATAATGGAAATCATAAAGGTATGCCATAAATTAAAAATACAGAAGCATAAGGAAATCATAAACATAATATATATCATATATAAATATAGTGACATATTAATATCCACCATTAAAGATGTTGAAAGAATATTGAACAATCAATGTTTCGTGAGGCAGTAATTCGCCACCCTTAGAAAAAGTATGTTTTTAACCATTAGAAGAAGGTGTGTGTAAGTGTAAATCAAATAATTCTCATAAAAACATCTTAGTATATTTAAGATTCTAGTCTTGTTACAAAATAAATGAATATAAAGAGTTTAAGGTGTTGGAGAAGAAAAATAAAACAAAAGAACATAAGAGAAGACATTACCTTAAAATCTGGAAACTCTTTCTGATTTGAGCCAAATGCATCCTTGGGAAGACTTCTGCCCAATGTGATTCTTATAGGAGTAATAAATGGTATTTCAGAGAGTATATGGGCAGAATTTGGCCCAGAAAATGGCTTAAAGGTGTGAATAAGGTGGTAGAGGTGGGGGGCCTTTTATAATAGGAGAGGAGGGGAACTCTTTGAATGTCATGAAATGTTACGTTATTATGAAGTGATTTTCGGATTTCAAAGGTCCCAAAATTTTAAATTTCTAGGATTAGGTGATAAGGGTTCGAAATATACTCATCCAATAGGTTTCTGACAAGTGTAAGTCTATGATTTCACATTATCTTTTAATTTTATTCAAATTGTTAATTAATGAGGTAATCGATGCATCATCATGGTGTCATAATAAATATAATTTATGTAATATATAAAAATTATAAAAAAATACCATGTTGTAGAAAATATTTTTATCTTTCCAATGGATATTTATAGTCAAATTTTTAACATATATAACCCAGTGTAATAATTGTTTTGGTAAAACAACACATGTTTGTGACAATTTTATTTTTACTTTAAATAAAAAGTTATTAATGTGATTTTATTACCCAAGTGGCCCCATGGGGTCCCCTAGTTGACCCATAGATTTTCATGGTCGCCCAAGACTCATCCAATAAGTGTAGGACAACTGTAAAGGCAATTTCATGTTATTATAACATTATATTTAACTTAAATTACAATAATTACATATAATCGCGATTAATAGAACATAAAAATTACTATTCACCAAAAATTATTTTAATGCCATTAAACCACATTTTATATACTATTGAAAATGATGTATGTCGGGTTTTTTAAATTCAAATCACAGATGTGGTAAAGATTCATTTAAATGAAAAATTAGTTTTTTAACTACAACTTAGTGGTTTCACTATTAATCAAAAATGTATGTTTTCAGAAAAAACACAAAATTGACCCTAAGCTATAATTGAAATTATGAATTAAAAAATGAATTATATTTTACAAAATTCCAAACATATAAGTTGAATTAATTAATTTTATAATTAATCCCCGTTGTCAAAACAAATAGCATGTTTTTAAGAAACAATATCAATCAAAAGATTGATAATTATTTATGTCCAATTTCCAAGTAAAATTAATTATAATGACACCCATTGGATATAATGGTAAAATTAAATTCTAATTTTACTTTTAAACCACTCAATAGTATAATTTGGCACTATAAATTATTTTGATTAAAAATGTTGTTTTTAAGTATTTTTCAATATTCATCGTTGATTTGAAGTTCTCAGAAAAATACCAAAAATTCAACATAGGCTATTTTAGATATTCCAAATCAAAAAATGAATTCCATTCTGAAATATAAAATTTATATAATTTTAAATAGTGGGTATTACTATTCATAATGGCTACATTGATTCGTCATGTTGTGTTAGAATTTCGAACTTGCGTATAATGCAAGCTATTTCATTATTGAAAGAGAATTGTACCGTTGAAGAATGGGGTGTCACATTCTCCCGTCCTTCAATAAATTGAATCCTTGCAATTTGGAAACATTCTACAAAAATAAAAGTTTGAAAATAGAAAAGACCTGTGTGGAAAACCCACAATGGAATTAAGGTTAATAATATTTATCCTTAATAAGGGGGAAATGGAAATGAAAAAGTCACCAACAAATTATGATCTAGATTAAGATTAAATTAGTGGAAATTAGAGACATATTAATGGAGGAAAAACATAAATATTTTTATGGAGTGATTGAGGTCCTCAATAAAAAAACATGTGTAAAATTGAGGGCCTCAAATCCATCAATCTATGATGATTTAAAATATCATCAGTTAAACAAAACATATGTTATTAGGATAACACATTTTTTTTAATATTGCTTCCCTAAAATTTAAGAATTAAATTCTTCATATAATAAGATATATATATATACTTGACATGTAGAATTTCATCCTTCAACTAATTTATACCACAAACTCATCTTTCACTCAAAAAGATAATTGAACTCAAAAATATTATATTTATCATAATCCTATAAGGTTACAAATATTAACACATACAATTTAGATAAGGATGACTATTTTGTAATAACTAGGGACGTCCTGTAAGCTAGTGGTAGGTAATAAAGGCATGTCACACTATGGTTGTGGGTTCAATTCCTGTAGCTTTGTCTGATGCGACGGGTTATCCCCCGACCTGCAGGTTGTCCTTTTCCTAAAAATGTAGTATTATTATATTCCAAAAATAATCATCAGAAATGTTTTAACTGTAAACAATACTATCCAATGTTAAACATAATTCATTCCATCCTTTATAGTTATCCAAAATACCTTTATCCAGACATTCTCTAAAAGGTCTCTAAATTCCAGACTCAATTCACTAGATTCCCCAAACAAAGTAATGATTCCCTTATTGTCACATACTAAAAAAATAATTACCTTCATAATATTAAAAACATAATGAAAACAACAAGTACTGCAGTAAAATCCTAATATATATCACATTATTCTTATAACCAGAATATAATCCATGAGTCTAAAAACACAAATACATTAATTATTCCACTTCTACTATAGTAACTTCATAAGATTGGCCTTGATCCCTTGGCCTTTTCTGAGGTAAGCTTCCCTAACTCTTACGAAATTCATTTTCATAATTCCCCACTTCCCTTCAACTGTAGCATTCAATATTGATAGCCACATTCTTTCCCTTGCAATCACAAGACTGTTGACCTTTTTCCCTACATTTATAAAAAAATCCCATTCCTTTTATTCATGTAATGGGTTTATTCTTCAAACAATTATCACATAATGGAAAATCCTTATTTCCATTTTTCACATTATCTTTATCTTGTTCAACCATTCTATTCTACTCTTGCTTTACTTTATTGTCATAACATTTAAAGAATTCATTTTCGGTCTTGATAAAACACTAGACTATATATTCATATGAAAATAAATATTCTGAGACTAATGCTCGACAGAGAAACAGTTTTAACCCATCAAAGAAATGATAAATCTTACTTCTTGGGTTAGGTATATAATCTGCAGCATACCTCGCTAACCTTGTAATGTTGGCCTCATACTTTGCGACATTCTCATCCTCATTTTGTCTCAGACTCAAAAATTTTCATTCCATATCTGCTCAATGGTCACGAGGAAAGTATTTTTCTAAGAAAATATATTTGAACTCCCTCCACTCCATATTTGATACTTCATCATCTTCCTTTGTGTTTTTAATCAATGACTACCATTGATCAGTATCTCTAGTGAGGCGGTAAACTGCGATGATAACATTTTCTCTTTCACTACTCCCCAAGGCATGGAATATTTTCTCTAAGAAATTTATCCAGTGCTCAGCTACTAAGGGAATTTTACTCCCATTGAATGTTTGTGGATTTTGCCTCATGAAGTGGTCTAAAATTTATCCTCCACGTTGTGGATCCGGGTACTCCATAAGAGTAAGGTTATTGTTCATAACCTGAGTGAGTTGTCCCAGTACGGTGATAAGTTGATCAGCACGAGTTGTATCACCAGCTCCACTATAATTATCTTCTGTAGGAGCGCAATCCCTACATGGAGTGCATGCATTGATATGGTTTCCATTCCTCCAACTAGGCGCCATTTGTAAACAATGGAATAAACAAGATCAATTTGTGAATCAAAATACATAATCTATACTACATAAACACTTAACATAAATTGAAGAGTTTATGGATATAATCCATAATCATAAAAAGAAATGTTTTATTTGAATAATTATATACTCATAAACCCTTCTTAATGGTTTGTAAATAAAATGAGAATTATCCTAAGAATATCCCCTGGGAGTGTCGTAACCAAGAGTGCAGCAAGGCCCGTTATCGTGCACTAGTTCCCATTCGAGTCTAGATCAAAGCGTTGTTTTCAGGTTTTACCCATAGGTACATCTGTGCTAGAGCAGCCTCTACCTGATCGTATCTAGACAGGGATGTATTGCTCGTAAAACTCACAAAATCTCAACAGTACCAAAATTATAGGAGGTTCATCTATACCAATCCTCAAAGTCTATCATAGGGATATGTTCTCTAATCATAGTTTATCTAAATCTATCTTCCAAGGTTATTACTAAACTGCCTCTGATACTACTGTAACACCCTGAATCCAGTTACCCAGAGTCAGTGCATTATTATGTAACATTGGAATGATCACAAAAGATCAAGTCTCGATTGACCGATTAGTTTAGTATCCTTGTAAACAATAGATACATTCATAAATGTTACATTACATCATAATGTGAAAAATCACAATAAAATAGTCTCCATAGTCCACACTAATATTCCCTTCAGACTATCCCTATAGGTCAGTCATAAAAGATTTATTCAGTTCCTGTGAAAATAAAACATAGAAAGGGGTGAGCTCAGATGCTCAGTAAGGATAAAAATATAGCCAAAACATTCATAATTAAACTTAATCATTTAAGACAATGCATAACTAAAACAAAGGCCTTTTAAACTTGATCTTCAACATAATATGTCAAAAATAAAATGAAATAATGACATTTATTTATTCACATGGATATTCTACTAGTTGGATAATCACATGCAATATCAATAACCACTTTCATAATGATGGAATGCATAATGCCAGACTATCATAACCATGTAGACAAGGCCTCAGGCCAGGACTATAAATAATATTTTTTCATGGCCTCATGCCATGACACTAGATTGTCTCCTTAGACCTACCGACGCATCGAGGAGCTATAGCGGGCTCCACCCGTCACTTATTATGTGTAATGCATTCCTTGTATGAAAATGTTTAAACATATCATTAACCATAACATAATCATATCACAGAAAACATGCAAAAAGGAAACATACTATTTCCACATTTCAACCAAAATATATCAATACAACACATTTATATAATAAAAACATTATCAAAACCATTTTCAAAACCAAAATAAAAGAAAAGTAAAATATGGTATTTATTTTTCATTTGAAATAAATTTATGGCTTGTAGAGCAAGCCAAAACTAAAATAATGGTCATGGCGGCAGAGAAGTAATTATCACCGCATACGTACAAAAAAGCATTCCATTTTGTCATTTAGTAAAACAATTCATATGAAAAATATTCTTTTTGATTAAATGTAAAATTCAAAGGGGTTTATAAACCATATAAAAGATAGTTGTGTATAAAACAAAATATGCCTCAATGAATGAGGATTGAGACAAAGTCCCTTAAAAAGATCATTTTTTAGATAAAATAAATCTATTATGTGTATTCACTATAAGTACACATAAATAATGTACAAATAAAAGATAGGACATAATAATATCAAGACATAATTTGAAAGTAGAAGATTAACCCAAAGAACGGGAATTTGGTTAAGAAGTTCCCTTACCTCATGTCTGACTTGACTCCATTGTTCTTAAATCTCCTGAATATTAAACTAGAGTTGATTTATAATTGCTTAAGAACCTTTTTCAAATTCATTATTCCTTTTATATCACTTATTATCATGTTATGAACATTTTGTAATTATTTAAGTTAATAACGGTCTTTTTGTCGATCTTTGATACTTGGGTCAAAAATAAACTTCTTATAATTACAAGTTGTTCATGTGGTAAAATATCCATTATATCCAGAATTATATTCATTATGTAGATATCATATATATCATATATATCCAGTATATAAATGCATTTATAATATTACAAAACATTTAGAGGTAATAAATGAAATGCACCGTTCATGGAGACGGTGAGCCGTACGTACACATGAACACTACTTTCATTTCTATTTCGTATTTAATGGAATGAAATAATAATTATATAAAGGTATATTATAATTAAATTATAATATCATATATTATATCACTTATTCTATCCTTTATACGTACCACATATGACATTAACGATTCAAATCACTTTGAGGGGGGGTAGTTCGCACTTCCTAAAATGAAATTATCACGTTTACCCATATGGAAAACATAAATGTATGACATAAATGAAAAATACAGAAGCATAAGGAAAACAAAAACATAATATATATCATATATAAATATTGTGACATCTTAATGGCCACAATGAGAGGTGTTAACAGAATATTGAACAATCATCGTTTCGTGAGGCAGTAATTCTCCACCCACAGAAACAGTATGTTCTTTAACCATTAGACGAAGGTGTGTGTAAGTGTAAATCAAATACTTCTCATAAACACATCCTAGTATATTAAAGATACAATTTTGGTTACAAAATATATGAATAAAAGGATTTTATGGGGTTATAGAATCAAAATAAAACAAAACAACATAAGAGAAGATGTTACCTTAAAATCAGGTAACTCTTTTTGATTTCAGCCAAAGGATTCCTTGGGAAGACTTCTGCCCAATGTGACGCTTCTAGGAGTAATAAAGGTATGTGGAGAGAGTATTTGGGCAGATTTTGGATGAGACTAATGGCTTGATGGTGTGAATAAGGTGGTAGAGGTGGGGGCCTTTTATATGAGGAGAGGTGGGGCATTCTTGGAAAGTCATGAAATGTTACATTATTATGATGTGATTTTCGGATTTAAAATGTCCCAAAATAATAAATTTCGAGTATAAGGTGATAAGGGTTCGAAATATACCCATAAAATAGATTTTTTACAATTTTAATTCTTATAATTTACATTATCTTTTCATTTTATTCAAACTGTTAATTAATGAACCAATCGTTGCATCATCATGGTCTAATAAAAATTATAATTTATTTAATGTCTAAAAATTATAAAAAAAATACAATGATCTAGAAATATTTTTATCTTTCCAATGGATATTTATAGTATTAATTTTATCTTATATAACCCCATGTTATAATTGTTTTAGTAAAATAACACATGTTTGTGACAATTTTATTTTTATTTTAAATAAAAAGTTATTAATATCATTATCTTTCCCAAGTGGCCCCATGGGGTCCCCAAGTTGACCCATGGATAGTCATGGTTGTAAATGACTCATAAAATAAGTTTAGGACAAGTGTAATGGTAATTTCATATTATTAAAACATTATATTTACCTTAAATTACACTAATTAACATTAATCGCAATTAATAGAACCTAAAAGTTACTATTCACCAAAAATTATTTTTATCCCATTGAACCACATTTTACTTCATAATGACAAATATGTATTTCATATTTTTTAAATTAAAATCAAATAAGTTTTATGGTTTCATTTAAACCAAAAATTAGTTTTTTAACTACCACTTAGTGGTTTCAATATACATCAAAAAATGATGTTTTTCAGAAAAATACCAAAAATTCACCCAAAGATATAATTGATATTCCGAATTCAAAAATGAAGTCAATTTTACAAAATTCCAAACATATAAGTTGAATTAATTAATTTCATATTTAATCCCCATTGTCAAAACAAATAGCATGTTTTTAAGAAACAATATCAATCAAAAGATTGACAATTGTTTATGTACAATTTCAAAGTGAAATTAATTCTAATTACCACCATTGGATAAAATGGTAAAATTATATTCTAATTATATATTAAAACTAATCAATAGTATAATTTATCACTATAAATTATTTTGAATAAAAATGTTGTTTTTTAGTTTTTTTCATTATTCATCAAAAATTGGAAGTTCCCGGAAATATACAAAAAATTCAACATAGGCTAATTTCGACATTACGAATCCAAAAATGAAGCATGTTCTAAAATATAAAATTTATATAATTTCAAAAAGTTGGTATTACAATTCATAACAACTTCATTAATTGGTTGTGGTGTGTTAGAATCTCGAATTTGCGTACAATGCATGTTATTGCGTTATTAAAAGAGAATCGTACCGTGGAAGCTTGGGGGTGTAACATACAATCTTAGGATGCTGATTTGGAAGGTCATTTCCTTCATTATGCCTTTATAGCACTGCATCCCTGTTTCCTCTGCCTAAAACTATTCTAAACAAACATGTCTCAGATGAATCACCATGGTAATCTTCAAATGCTATATCAAAAAATATATTTTTGGATAATCATTTAATTGAATTATATCTCCTAAAGTTATCTAAACTGACCTCTGATACCAAGTATAAGGCCCGAGCCTTAAACATTACTTAATCATGAGATATTTCAAGAATACTCATTGAGGAACTTTTCAAGTTTAGAGTTTTAGATAATTAGATCACAAATCATCCATTACATTCCACATTTAAAAAAAGTTGTTACATAAAAGATAGTACTCATTTTTCCCATCAATGGAAACAAATCTAACATAAAACATGGTTTATTTCTTGAAACTTCCTTGACACTATCATCGCATCATGTACCATTCCCTTGACCAGTGAAAACATTTCAAAAACATGAGATAAGCATGAAAATCTCTGTAGGGGATATAAAATTACGAAATGAAAACATCGGTACTTGTACGAAATTAGACATTACTCATAAAAAAATCATATTAACATACCTCATCAAATCATTAATAAATCATAAAAATCATAAGACATAAAGGTAACATGAGGCATTCATAACATAATTACGTAGGGAGTAACCCTCATGGTTATGTTTGAATACCTATCACAATATATTCCCTAAATCTTTTCGGAGAAACCATAATGATTAACTACTTCGCGTTACCCAATGCATTGGAGAGCTATATCGGGATCTCCCACCCTTAGTGTGTCATGGAACCACCTGTCTTCATAAACAATTCCCAAGAACCATAACATAATCGTATCACATAAAACATGCATAAAATAAAACATATCATTTCCACATTTCAATCACAAGAGATCAATAACACATTGATATAATAAAAAAATTATCAAACCATTTTAAATACAAAAATAAAATAAATGTAAAACATTGTATTTATTTTTCTTTTAAAAAACGTTATGGCTTGTAGAGGAAGTCGAAACTCAAATAATTGTCACAACGGTGGGGAAGTCGTTGTCATTGCATACGTAAGACAAAAACATTCCCTTTTGTCGTTTAGTAAAACACATCATATAAAAATGATTCCTTTTGAATAATCATATAATTCAAATGGGTTTATACACTGTATATAATAAGGCCATGTAAAAAAAATATCCCTCAATGAAATGAGATTGAGACGGAGTCCCTTACCTCGAGTCCGACTTGACTCGATCATTCTTAAATCTTTTGAATAATAAGATAGAATTAATTTCTACTTTCTTAAGAACATTTTTCAAGTTCCTTATTCCTTTTATATCACTTATTATCATGTTATAAACAGTATCTAATAATTTAACATAATAATGGTCATTTTGGCGACCCTTGGCACATGAGTCAAAAATAAACTTATTATAATTTCAAGTTGTTCATGTGGTAAAATATCCATTATATCTTAAATTATATTCATGATATAGATATAATATATATAATATATATCCAGTATATACATGAATTTATTATCTTACAAAACGTTTAGAGGTATGAAATGAAATGCACTGATCATGGAGATGGTAGGCCGTACGTACGCATGAACTCTATTTTCATTTCTAATTCACATTTAATGGAATGAAATCATAATGACATAAAGGTATATTATTATTAAAATATTATATCATATATAATGTCATTAACACTATCCTTTATACATCCCACATCTAGAATTAACGAATCAAATCCCTTTGAGGGGCAGTACTCCGAACTTTCTAAAATGAAGATATCGTGTTTACCCATAATGGATCCCATAAATGAATGCCATAAATTAAAAATACAGAAGAATAAGGAAAACATAAACATAATATATATCATATATAAATAGTGTGACATCTTAATGTCCACCATTAAAGGTGTTAAAATAATATTGAACAATCATCGTTTCGTGGGGCAGAAATTCGCCATTCAGAGAAAAAAGTATGTTATTTAACCATTAGATGAAGGTGTGTGTAAGTGTAGCCAAAATACTTGTCATAAAAACATCCTCGTATATTTATGTTACTTGTTTTCTTACAAAATAAAGCACTAAAAAGAGATTAGGGGGTTTGAGAAGCAAAAGAAAACAAAAGAAAACAAGTGATGACATTACCTTTAAATCGGGTAACTCCTCTTAGTTTCAATGAAAAGTGATTCATGAAGAGCTTTTTGCCGATGGTAAGGCTTCTAGGATGATGTTAGGGATGTGGAGAGATACAATTATCAGATCTTTGCTGAGCCAATGGTTTGAGAGGTGTGGGGTATGGAGGTAGAGGTGGAGGCCTTTTAAAAGAGGGTGGAGGGGAACTCTTGGAAATTCAAGAAATGTTACTTTATATTAAAATGAATTTCAGATTTTAAAGGCCCGACATTGATAATTTTCTAGGATAAGATGATAAGGGTTAGAAATAGGTTCATCCAATAGGATTTTTATAGGTATAAGTCTTAGATTTTTCACTATATTTTCATTTTATTTAAATCATTTATTAATGAGGTAATCACAGCATCATCATGGTGTCATAAAAAATTTAATTTATTTAATGTCAAAAAATTATAGAAAAAAATACTATGATTTAGGAACAAATATTATCATTCCAATGAATATTTATAGTCCATTATATCATTTATTTATTCAAAATTAAAATTGATTTACTTTGGTGTTACATACTTTGTTATATTTAACTTTCTTTAAAAATAAAAAGATAAAAAGTCACTATCACATAAAAGTGATTACATGGGGTCCCTAAGCTTGGCACAAGACATACCATGGTAAGACTTGACACAACCAATAGCATTAGGGCACATGTTGGGGTCATTTTTTTTATTATGATTTTATTTTATTATCCTTAACTGATCGATTACTAATTAATCATGATAATTAAAGATAATTACCGTCGTTACTACTCATAATGTCCAAAAACAAGAGTACTAATTACATAATTTGGACCTTATGATTCCAAATATGGAATCCATTTTACCAAATTCTAAACACATAAGTTTAAATAATTAATTTAAAAATAATTCCCGTTGTCAAACCAAATGGGGGGTTTTTTGGAAACAATATCTATGAAAAGTTTGGCACTTGTTTATGCCCAATTCCAAAGTGAAATCAACTCTAACGACCACCATTTGGTAAAACGATAAAAATATATTCTAGTTACACTTCTAATCCAATTTTAATTATTATATTACTATATTATTAATTTATATGAAAAATTAGTATTGAAGTAAAATGCAGTATTTTTAACTATTCATTAAAAAATAAACATTGTCAGAAAAATACCAAAAATTTATTAAAAGTAAATTTAATTGTCCCAATTATAATGAATAACTTTATTTTGAAAATAGAGCTTATAATATTGTAAAAATATAGATTTAAAAATGTTTCACCATCAAAAGGTGTTAAAAAAATATTTTTAAAATATTAGGGAATTATATGCTTAAGATTGGATTTATTTTCATTTTAAGCCTCTTAAAACACTATATAATTCATAAATTGAAATAGATATGAAAATCCATTATTTATTACTTACATGTGACATTACATATTTATTCATCCTATGTCCTAGAATATTCTGAAAATTAATTAATTTCTCAAGAACATCCATTCATCATCAACATCATTTCCAAAAGAAACTATAATGTTGACAAGATGGGATTTTCTCGGCATGAAAATGTCTCTAATTAGTTCTCCTATAGTGTTCTTCATGTTCCCAAATCCTTATGAATATGTCACAAAAGGGTTCATTTCTCTCACCATTACATAAATACCATGGTTTGAGCAAGGTGGTAAGAACGATGAAGGATTAGAGAGAAATTCAATGCGAAACAATTCAAAGGGAGTAGGTGTGAGTAGTGTAGTTACTCAGAATTTGAATTAATAAATAATTTTATAATTTATAGATATAAATTTTATAAAATATAATAAAAAATAAACAATTAAATTGAATAAATATTTAAAATAATAATACGGGACATGTAAAAAAATTGAAATAGAAATAGGTAGAATCCTAATAATATATTTGTCGAGTAGTGGATCTATCTAAAAGTAAATCATTATAACTATGGAGCATTCCAATGGTGGATCATCTCCATAGTGGATCAAGTCAGTGTAGTATCATCTCAATTGTGATTTATCCAATGGAAGTTCATCTCAATGATAGATATCCAAATTGTGGCTTGCTTAATGGTGGCTGGTCCAATCGGGGTTTTCCTTCATTAACCTCACAATTGTGGATCCATAGTGGTGTATTAAACAATTTTTATCCTACTTAATAAATTATTTATGTATATTAATCTAAAAAATTTATAGGGTTTTTTAAAAATACCTAAAAGCTAATGATTACTACCAATGAATTCAAGAGTCATATAACATTATTGAAAATAACCTCTTAAAAAAGTGATGTCCTATATCAATATGGTTTATCCTATAATGAGATACATATTTCATATAAATATTAATCTCATTTTTCTTGGACAAATTTATTTGTAGATGTACCAATTGATTTTGATGATATTGAAATGTGGTTTTGAAAATAGTATTTTATCACAATAACTTCGAGTAGATATGTATTTAGTTTCAATAATAAATAGTGAAACATAATATTTCTTATTACTAAACTAAGGTACTAGTGACATGACCAATGTTTTATATGTATCAAGGGTTGTTTATATATATTACAAACAACTACCAAAATATAAAATTGAAAAAATTATTAAAGAAAATAATTTTACAGTATTATATAACAGTCCTAAAATGGTTGATTATTTGTGGTATTTGAATCTTTTTTAACTTCATGTAAACGAGCCTCTATAGGTTTATCTTGAAAATAGGGACATATAAAGACACTAAATGTAAAATATAATTAGATATAAAATATGTATATTAATCATCTAATAATACATCTATAACAAGATTGATATACATACAATATAGATTCATCTAGATCCATCATATAAGTGGTAGTCATGTGAGTATCCCTAAATTTAGTATTATATAGAAAAAAATGATTTAGAAAAAATTTAGTGTACACACATTGATTTATAATAATTTAAGCATTATTTTAAAGAAAAATTATAAACACTGAATGAATTTATGTTCGACCATTAATTCCATTTCATATTCCATTTTCATTATTTTTAAAAATTCTCTATATAATTAATTTTTTTAACACCTAAAAATAATAGAATCGACATAATTTTTATCTAAAAAACATCATTATAACTTTTTTATAAAATGATTAATATTAGATATGCCTTTTAGAAAACCATTAAAAATCAAAGAAGTTAATATATTTTCAAATCAACCGCTAGGTTTCATTCCATATTCCATATAGAAAATCAATTTAAATTCATGATTAAGAAAATATGTATTTTGAAATCCAAGTGGATATTCAATAATAACATTACCAATTATATAATAATATTTATATTAACATGAGATATTAGGGCAGAATTAGAGGTTTTGGATCGATCATATCATGTTGGTATGATAATTTAAATTTGTCATGTAAAAAATTCTGTGAAAATTGAAATTAATTTCATATTATAATACAAAAAATTTCATTAAATGATTTAAAATTAATAAAAACATAACCATATACCAAAATATAGTTATAAATATTATTATTTAAACCATGAATCATCTGAGTTCCCTTTAGTATTTTATGGTAACTCAATTTTCATTGAAGTTGTAAAAAACAATTTTTTGTCATGATAATAAGTAGAGAGATTAAATAACTATAATTTCAAAAATATAAGAGTAATAATTTAAATACCCATAATTTTCAAGGAATATTTTTCATAAATTGTTTGGGATTTTACGAGTACGCAGTTTCTCACGGAAACTGATTCTGAGGCCCGGTGTGCCCGAAATCGATTTCTGAAGTTTAGCTCGGGTACATTCAGTGAACGAAGGAGAAAGTTTTTATATCTTTTGAACCGGAGCTCGGAATTGAAATCTGAGGGCACTGATGAAACCGCAGCGCCGATAATTTCTTAAGAGGACCATTACCGAAAGTGCGTTTTCATGGGAGGAGTTGTAAAAAAATAGGGATTCAATGAAAAGTGAAATAAAATTGTGTTAAAATTTTATTTCTTATTTCTAAGTGGTTATATCCTAGGTGTGGGTATTGGGGAGGGACCCACTAGTTACTAACTACCCTTGAGAGGATAAAGGTGAGGTGGGGCCCACACGATCCCCAACTCTTCATGTTCCCTAACTCCCTAACTCCCCCCTTTATTTGAGTAACTCTCCTCTCTCCCTATTTAAGGCATCCCAACTATTCACATAATTAATTAGACAACTCATGTTTAATTAATTAAATAATTTGGGTTTGAATTTTTTAATTTGAAATGCATGCCATGTTTTAATAAAATAAGAGGTGTATTATTTTATTTGGTTGTTGGCTCATTGTGTTGAGGATTAGAGGAGAGAGATCTAGTTCCATTGGAATAACTTCATACTTCCGTGAAGATGTCACATTTTGACAAAGAACGTCATCACCACTAGGAGAGACGACGTGCCATTCCTTCGTTTCATCAAAGCTAGTGTGAGATGTTGTCCTCTCCTTGGACACATGGCAACGCCGTCTTCGAAACCTTACCCCGCTGTGCCATCTTACGCGTTGCAGGCAAAGGAAATCTTTAAATTGAGGTAGGGGTTATCTTCATTCATGTTTAAGTTAACGTTCTTCATTGATTAATTTGGCTTCTTGATATCATCATAATGGGTGAAGTTCTGACAACACAAACACGACCGATCCTACACCCCTTTTCTTGTTAATCCGTTTTTAACTTTTCGGTGAAGGCGGCATAGTTCCGTTGCACCGTGTGGGAATGAAGAGGACCACGGCTGGAGTGGGCCGCGGTGGTGGTGCACGGCACTGCCGCACCACGCCGAAGAAATCAATGGAGGCCGCGGCCGGAGTGGGCCGCGGTAGAGGGGTGCGGCACCGACGTGCCGCGCCGGTCGAGGAAGAGCCGCGACCTTTGGTTGTGGCCGTCTAGCAGGGACGGTCGAACAACCGGCCGTCAGCGCTCTAGGAGGTGGGACCCTCGTCGGACCCGTGTCCTCTGAACCGGCCGACCGTAATGACTAGACATTTTCCAGAAATTCCGGCAGGTTGAAACCCCTGACCAGCACATAGGGCGGACCCCATATGGTCCCTCGTTTCAGAGACAAGGGGGCAGCGCCCCACCTTCGCACCCATACTCAGCCGCGAACCGAGCCACGACCTGATTCCAAGTCGGGCCGCACCCAATCGAGCTGGACCTAGACCCGTGTCTGGTCGCCCCGGTTCGGGCCGTCCCATGTGGTATTGGTTCGTGTCGAACTGGGCCCAAACCCCCCATTTTCGGACAAGTTCGTTCAAACACCCATATCATGGGATAAGGACCTCCGATCGACACACTGTCAGTTGCATTGGGAACCTTGGATCAAGATAGTTATTTTGGTTTATTACACTTGAGGTTTTGGTGAAGTTTTAGTACGGCCGAGTTGGTTCGAAACTGATACCAAAAGGGCCCTTGGAGCGGAAATGCTTATAACATAACGACTGGACGTCCGAATGACATGCCTTCAATTACGTTGTATTCTACATAGTGAGACAGTTATTTTTTCCTACACCACTCAGGGTTTGGACATAGATAGAGTATGGTCGGGGTGGTTTTAGCTTAAAAACCAAGCAGGAACCATGGACAAAAAAGCCAATATCTCTTAGACCAGGAGTCTGATTACGCACCGTCTATCTCGTTGAGTTCCTATTGACGAGATAGAAGATTTAGAAAAATAAACTCTGGACTTCGTGACAGTTGATGTATCGACCCCCTTGCCTCGTGGGGCGGACCCTCCCGAAATCGAGCGTGCTATGTGCGGGAATCCTAGTGCTATTTACGACTACGACAACGATGGAAACTGTACTAGGATCCTACGTGGGAACGACAGCGAGGATGACTGTACTTGGATCCTCTGTGGGTTTGGTAGTGATGACGACTATACATGGATCCTATGTGGGTACGGCAGAGATGGTTACTGTACAGGGATCCTATGTGGGTTCGAAAGCGATGACTTCTATACATGAATCCAACGTGGGTTCGGCAGAAGAGATGATTTAGAGCCTACATATAATAATATCCACCCCTATTCATGAGTAGTATACCTTTGAGAGATGAGTCTTGACATTAAATCATTATCATCGATATGATTGACATTCTTTCCTCTGTGGATTGGGTTGTGTTTTCCTATGTGTTTTGGGTTGTACATAGGCTCGTGAGTTGGAGCCAAACTGGAAATGATGACTTATGTATATGTATTGGCATATGCCTAAGTAGAGTTGGTTGATACTTCATGTTTGTATCCATCCTTTGTGGTTTATCCTTTGGGGATTCTGGGAGACCTTCGGGGGACTCGGGGTCCCTACTGAGTATCATATACTCACCCCTGCATGGGTTATGCTAGCACGATGTTGTGTTGGTTGCAGATGATAGACAGTTTTGATCGTGGTTGAGGCTTGTGGAGCAGGACGGTAACCGGAGGTGGACTATTAGGCATGACGTACACAGTGCAGACGACCAGACCAGAGGAGCTGAGGAGACCATTTGTACCCACCCTCCAGGTGGGATAGCCGGAGGACGACTCGATGGTTTCTGACTTATATTAATGCTTCTATACTTTCATTTCAGTTGTATAGTACTTTTAGTTGGGTTTGTATTATGGCCCATTTACTTCCAGCACTTACTTTTGTTCTTTGTTTACTTAGAGTTTACTTTGGCTTGCATAATCTGTGGTGTTTATTTTCTTATATAAATGCAATGCCTTCCCTTTTATCAGGATTTACGCCTATGGTGCTAGTCGCCAGCCCCGGGCCAATGGAAGGCGGGCTTGGGGTAGTAACGGTACGGGCCCCGAGGACTGTTCGTGACAAATTGGTATCAAAGGAGTCAGTTCTATCACAGAACTCATGACTCTGATAATTTATTCTTTGTGATGAAATAGTGTTAAAGGTATTGAGTGTGGTTATCAGTCCAGAGAGTCCAGTGTTGGTGTGGAGACCGACTATCCATACACAAGGACCATGGCTTCTGATTTCTGACACAGTGTACGAAAAATTGATTGCATGTGTGTTTCAAAAGATTTCATTCTGATTAATTTGTGTCCACTCACCAGGTATGTTTTATTAACCGTAGAGAACCTATTTCTTTTTTGGATTACCCCACGAGGGTAGCCAGTTAGGGGTTTGAGCTTTGTGAGATATGGTATCCCACCAATCGACGAGGCCTCGGTACAGAGCACCTTTACAGCGGAGGCACCAGTGGTGCTTCTACCTACTGAGCCATCGATACCACCAGCCCTAGCATCGGAGAGTGCACGTCGCCTGAGTGCACTGCACGAATTTCAGCTTCAGAGGCCACCCAGGTTCTGTACAGAGACGGAACCTCAAGAAACCAAGGAGTGGATGGAGGTTGGTGCCCAATTCTTTATATTGGTAGGGACAATTGCAGACCTCATGGTGATCCTTACGGTGAGCCTCCTGCACTCAGCAGCAGGTATATGGTGGAGCATTATGCTCCAGGTGCACGACGAGACATCTATTTTTTGGGCGGACATCAAGAGCCTCTTCCGCTCAGAGTTCATTCCACCCACCCTCTGTGCAGTGCGCATTCAGGAGTTACTACAGCTACGGCAGGGTAGCATGATTGTAGGCCAGTACTGAGAGAGATTTACTGATCTCTCATGCTACACCACAGACATGGTACGAGTCCCATTCATATAGGCTCGGACCTTTGAGAAGGTACTGAGGCATGAGATCAGGGCTTTGATGATCTCCCACAGTATTCCGACGTAGACATGAAAACTGGAGCACGACCTTCTTGTGGAGAGCTTTCTGGATGAGCCTACAGTATCAGCGAGACCTACCGTAGGGCAGCACATAGCGGAGTCTTCTACTTCCTCCAGTAGACATATATCACAGAGGTCCATGTGGAACAGACCATCAGGTTGGCGACCTCAGGATACTAGTTCGAAGGTACAGGGCACACGTAGTAGAGCCAGTCATACGAGAGGCAGATAGTTCTATGCATGTGGTGAGTAGGGCCACATGGCCCGTGACTGCCCAACCCGCCATGCAGAGGAGTAGCAGATGATTGAGGGACCACCCCGGCAGAGACAGAGGATCAACCGTGGATGTCTGCAGAAAGCAGGATGAAAAGGTAGAGGAGCTGGCCAAGCAATAGTTGGTGGACGACGCTTCGGCTCTACAACCACCACCACTAGGAGGTCCACCACGACCCGTGGGAGATGGTGGACAGAGGCAGACTCAGCTTTAGGCAGTGGAGGCCTATGACCACATCACACCTAAGAAGATTTGAGGCACTATCTGTGTCTACTCAACCCTTGATGCAGTTTCTATAGACACAAGAGCGAGTCATTCTTTCATTGCTAATACCATTTTTCAGAGGTCGGAGATTCCGACAGAGCCATTGGATCAATCCTTACAGTTATAGACTCCTACAAGAGCAGACTTGACGATTATGCACCGGTGATAACAGTGTGAGCTTACTCTAGGAGGCGAAATCTAAGGCTAGGATCTTATTGTAGCGGCGTCGAGGACTTACGACATCATCTTGGGCATGGATTGGTTATCTACAGTCTATGCTTAAATCGACTGTATTAGGCGCAAGGTGCAGTATGTCTGCACCGATGGGAGAAGGTTCATATTCACCGGTGATAGGGGGCCTTTGCAGCACATGATAGACTCACGAGGAGGAGATGACAACCAATCACTAATCAGTTGGCTAGTATCATCCTAGGAGCAGTTGATGTGTGTAGTCTGAGTTTTCCTTTTGTGGTGGATCAGTTTGCATACATTTTTCTTGGCGACATTCTAGGACTACCTCCTCACAGAGAGGTAGAATTCTATATTGACATGTACCCCAGGAAAACCCCGATATCTACCCCCACCAGATCGGATATCTCTCGCTGAGCTTCGTGATCTACGAGTACAACTTGAGGACTTACAGGGAAAGGGATTCATTCGACCCAGTGTTTCACCCTGGGATTCCCCGATTTTGTTCGCCAAGAAGGCAGACGAGAGATTACGACTGTGTGTCGACAAATGTCTCTTGAATCAGGTGACTATGAAGAACAAGTATCCACTTTTGAGGATTGAGGACCTCTTCGATCAGCTCATGGGAGCACGATGGTTCTCAAAGATAAACCTCATGTCAGGCTATCATTAGCTCAGAGTTCGAGAAGAGGATGTGAAGAAGATGGCCTTCAGGTGTTGGAATGGCCACTATGAGTTCTTAGTTATGCCTTTTGGCATAACCAACTCTCCATCAGTGTTCACGAGTCTCATGAATAGGATCTTCCAGCCATACCTCGAACGATTTGTCATATTCTTCATCGACGACATACTGATTTACTCAACTACTGAGGAGGAGCACGCCTACCACTTGCGGGTTGTACTTGACACACTCCGAGAGCACCAGATTTATGGTAAGATCTTGAAGTGTCGTTTCTGGATTTAAGAGGTCCACTTCATAGGACATGTCATCTCTGAGGTGGGAGTTGCGGTGGATCCTGTGAAGATCAAGGCAGTGCTAGCTTGGGAGCCACCCAGGAGCTGATGGATCAGCAGCGATTCCTAGGTCTAGCTGGGTACTTCTGGAGATTTGTGCCTGACTTCTCCAGAGTGGAAGAACCACTTTTAGCTTTGACGAAGAAGGGGAAACCCTTCGTGTGGTCAGATAGATGTCAGCAGAGCTTCCAAGAGCTGATATAGAGATTGACCAGTACACCCATCTTGAGGCTACCAGAGGAGGGTATAGGGTACGTAGTTTACTGCGATGCATTAGGGACCAGAATCGGTTGTGTCCTGATGCACGAGTGGGCATTGATCAATTATGGTTCAACATAGTTGAGATAGCATGAGCAGAACTACGCTACACATGACCTAGAGTTAGCAGCAGTGGTCTTCAGCATGAAGATGTGGCGTCACTATCTGATGGGAAAGCACATTACAGTCTAATATGACCACTAGAGTCTCTGGTACATATTCTAGTAGAAGGACATAACCTGAGACAACGACGATGGCTTGAGTTCCTCCTGGAATATGACTTTGAGATAGTCTATACTCCTGGGATGGGGAAAATAGTAGCTGATGCTTTCAACATGAGGTAGGGCATTCAACTACTTAGAGAGGAGACAAAGTAGTTAGCCACATTGCAGATATCCTTTGTGGATAGATATGGGGAATCCATTCTACAGTAACTCATAGTCACTCCTCCACTACTTCAACGTGTCAAGGAGGAACAACGTGGGGACGATGACTGTGAGGCGCGATGTGCTTAGATATCCTTAGGGATGGAACTAGAAAGATTTTATATAGGAGGAGAGCACGTCATCCATTTCAAAGGACGTACCATGATACCAGTTTCATTACAAGAGGAGGTTCTGAGGGAGATTCAAACTTCCCCATTGGCGGTACATCCACGAGTAGTGAAGATGTACTAGAATCTTAAATGACAGCACTGGTGGCCAGGTATGAAGAAGGATATGGCAGAGTTCGTTTCACGATGCCTCACCTAACAGCAGGTGAAGGCAAAGCACGAGGTACCAGAAGGCTTGGTATAGCTTTTAGAGGTCCCATAGTGGAAGTGGGATGGGATTTCTGTGGATTTT
Organism: Viscum album; assembly: GCA_963277665.1. Lineage (NCBI taxonomy): Eukaryota > Viridiplantae > Streptophyta > Magnoliopsida > Santalales > Viscaceae > Viscum > Viscum album. The sequence goes on along the minus strand of OY728163.1, from coordinate 1,700,076,170 downwards.
GTGACAGTACTTCCATGTACTTCCAGAGGACACGAATCCATCTGGGTGATAGTCGACCGACTCACCATGTCGGCCCACTTCGTACCTAGTAGAGAGCATGGATCAGTGGAGAGCTCGGGATGCCTCTATGTTCAAGAGATTATATGGCTTCCGGGTGTACCATCATCTATCGTCTCCGATCTAAAACCTCGTTTTACTTCCTGACTATAGAAGGGGTTGCAGGATGCATTTGGGACGCAGCTGTGCTTGAGCACCGCCTTTCACCCTTAGACGGATGGCTAGACAGAGAGGAAAATTCAGAAACTTTAGGACATGCTCCGTGCATGTGTCCTTGATTTTCGTCATAGTTGGGAGGATCACCTACCTTTGGTGGAGTTTGCGTATGACAATAGTTTCCACTACTCCATCGGGATGACACCATACGTGGAATTGTATGGATGACCTTGCAGATCACCTCTATGCTGGACAGACCCTGGGGAGTCACTACTCGTAGGAACAGAGAAGGTCTATGCCACAACAGAGAAGGTGCAGATCATCCACGAGTGGATGAGGACTGACCAAAGTTAACAGAATTCCTATGCTGACAGGAGCCGGAGTCCACTAGAGTTCGAGGTTGGAAACCACGTTTTCTTACGGGTCTCACCTAGACGTGGATTACAGAGATTTGGACAAGGTGGTAAGTTATCTCCACTATTAATCAGACCATTCCAGGTTCTCATCAGGATAGGTGAGGTAGCTTATCGCCTGGCTCTTCCACATCAGTTGCAACAGGTCCATGATGTCTTCTAGGTATCTCAGCTGAGGAGATACGTGCACAACCAAACACATATCATTGATCACAGGGAGCTGGACATTGATGGTAGGGAGAAATTTGTGGAGGTCCCGGTGGAGATCAACGATCGATAGGAGAAGGTCATACGTGGACGGTCGATTCCTCTTGTGTGCATTAGGTGGAAGCATGAAAACCTCCAGGAAAGCACATGGGAGCGGGAGGCTCAGATGCATGCACAATACCCCCATTTGTTTCCCTAGTTTATGATGTATCATTAAGGGGACGTAATGCCCTAGGGTGGGAGTAATGTAAAGACCCATAAATTTCAAGGGAATTTTTTTCATAAATTCTTTGGTACTTTACGAGTAAGCAGTATCTGACAGCACCAAATTCCGAGGCCCGGTGTGCCCGGAATCAATTTCTGAAGTTTAGCTCGGGTACGTTCAGTGAACGGAGGAGTATGTTTTACTATCTTTTGAACCCGTGCTTGTAATTGAAATCTGAGGGCACCAATGGAACCGAAGCGCCGATAATTTCTTTATAGGATCGTTACTAATGGTATGTTTGATTGGGAGGAGATGTAAAAAAATAGGGATTAAATGAAAAGTAAAATAAAATTGTGTTGCAATTTTATTTCATTATTCTAAGTGGTTATATCCTAAGAGTGGGAGTTGGGGTGGGACCCACTAGTTACTCACTTCCCATTAGAGGAAAAAGGTGAGGTAAGGCACACACGATACCCAACTCTTCAATTTCCCTAACTCCCCAACTCCCCCATTTATTTGATTAACTCCCCTCTCTCCATCTTTAAGTCCTTCCAAAATAAAACATAATTAATTAAACAACTCATGTTTAATTAATTAAGTGAATTGGTTTTTAATTTATTATTTTGGAATGAATCCCATGTTTTAATAAAATAATAAGTGTCTTATTTTATTTGGGGGTTGGCTCGTTGTGTTGAGGATTGGAGGAGATCGCTTTAGTTCCTTTGGAATAAATTTATCCTTCCTTGAAGAATGTCACCCTTAGAAGAAGAACGCCATCACCACAAGGAGAGACGACGTGCCATTCCATCGTCTCTTCACAACTAGTGTGATATGTCGTCCTCTCCTCGGTCGCATTCCAACGTTGTCTTCGAAACCTGACCCCCAATGCCATCTTCTATGTTGCAGGAAAATGACATCGTTAAATCGAGGTAGGGGTTGTCTTCATTCAAGTTTAATTTAACATTCATTGTTGACTAATTTGGACACTTTATATCATCATAGTGGTGGAATATTAGACCACCCAAACTTGTCCGATCCTCCACCCCTTTTCTTGTTGATACTTGTTGAACATTGTGGCGAAGGCGGTGCAGTGTCAGTGCACCGCGTGGGAATAAAGATGACTACTGCCGGAGCGGGCAGCGGCGGTGGTGGGCGGCGCCGTCGCACAGTGCCGGTTAGGCCGAATGAACCATGACCAGAGCGGGCCATGGTAGAGGTGTGCGACACCATCATACCGCACTGGAGAAATCAAGGGAGGTAGTGGCGGCTCAATTGGCCGACCATAATGGCTGGCTGTTTTCTAGAAAAACCATGGGGTCGAAACCCCCGACAAAGCACATAGGGCGGACCCCATAGGGTCCACTATTTCAGAGACAAGGGGGAGGCACCCCCCCCCCTTTGCACCCCGCTTGGCCGTGAGCCGAGCCGTGACCGACTTCCGAGCCGGGCCGCAAATCGCGCCCCGCGACGGGCCGAGCCGCTCCCCGCCGGGCCGAGCCGTGCCCCACCGGGCCGGGCTGCGCTGGCCGTAGGCTGGGCCACGCCCAATCAGGACAGACCCGGACCTGGGTCGGGCCATGCCCAATCAGACCGGTCCCGGACCTGTTTTGGGTCGCCCCGGTTCGGGCCGACCCATGTGGTATTGGGCCGGGTCGGACCGGGCCCAAACCCCCTATTTTTAGATAGGTTCGTTCAAACGCCCATATCATGCACTACGAACCTCTGATCGACGTATCGTCAGATACGTTGGGATACTTGGATCGGGACGGTCGTTTCTGTATATTACACATGAGGTTTTGGTGAAGTTTGCGTATGGCTGGGTTGGTTCGAACCCGAAACCAACTAGGCCCTTGGAGCGAAAACCCTTATAACTTAACGACCGGATGTGCGAATGACGTGACTTCATTTACGTTGAATTCGTCTTAGGGAGACGGTTCTTTTGGATTATTCCACTCGAGGTTTGGACGTAGCTGGAGTACGGTCAGGTTGGTTTTAGCTTAAAAACCAACCGGGCCCCTCGGACGAAAAAGCCAATAACTCCCAGACCGGGCGTCCGATTGACGCACCGTCTGTCGCGTTGAGTTCCTATTGACGAGAAAGATCTTTGTGATACATAAAATCTGGACTTTGTGACTGTTGATGTATCGACCCCCCTTGGATCGTGGAGTGGACCCTCTTGGAATCGAGCATGTTGTGTGCGGGGACCCTAGAGCTCGATGAAACTGCGACGATGATGGCGACTGTACATGGATCCTAGTGGGTTCGACAGCGAGGACGAAGATACATGGATCCTCTGTGGGTTCGGCAGTGATGATGACTTTACTTGGATCCTACATGGGTTCAACAGTTATGGTTACTGTACTTGGATCATATGTGGGTTCGGCAGTGACGACTTCGGTACTTGGATCCTACGTGGGTTTGGCAGAGGACATGATTCAGAGGCTACATCTAATCACTCCACCCCCCTTCATGAGTAGTATACCTGTGTGAGATGAGTAATGACATTCAATCATTATCATCGATATCATTGAATTGCTTTCCAATGTGGATTGGATTGTGATTTCCTATGTGGACTCGGTTGTACTTAGGCTCGTGAGTCGGACCCATACTAGAAATGACGACTTATGTATATTTATGGGCATATACCTTAGTAGTGTTGCTTGATACTTCGTGTTTGTATCCTTCCTTTTTTGTTTATCCTTTGTGGATTCTGGGAGATCATCAGGGGTCTTGGAGTCTCTACTGAGTATACTCACCCCTGCACGGGACATGCCTGCACTAACTTGTGTTGGTTGCAGACGACAGATAGTGCTGATCGTGGTTGAGGCTTGTGGAGCGGGATGGTACCAGGAGGTGGAAAATCAGGTGGGATGTACATGGTGTGGATGGTGGGACCTGAGGAGCTGCGGAGGCCATCTGTACCCACCCTTCTAGTGGGGTAGCTGGAGGACGACTCAGTGGTTTCTGATTTACTTTACTGGTGTAGTACTTTCTTTTCAGTTTTACTGTACTTTCAGTTGGGTTTGTATTCTGGCCCATTTACTTCCATCACTTACTTTTGTTCTCAAATTACTTAGTGTTTACATCATCTTTCATACACTGTGGTGTTTGTTTTCATATATAAAGGCAATTCCATCCCTTTTTCTAGGATTTACGCCTTTGGTGCTAGTCGCCAGCCCCTGGCCTTTGGAAGGCGGGCTTGGGGTAGTTACGACACCGGCCCCGAGGATGGTTCGTGACAAATAATTTGACCTAAAATTGTATAGAAATTTTTATTTTAGAGAATTTTATCCATACAAATCCTATGTTACAAAGAAAAATCTTTGTATCAATTTTTATTTATAACTAAATTTAAAATAATTTAATATTTTGAGATCTTCAAAAAATTGCGCCCACATCAATTATAAAAGGGAACCTCCTTCCTAACGTATTCATACAAATTTTAGCTTCATAGTGTTCCCAAACCCAAAAATACCCCCAAAATATCCTTATACATGTTATTCAGTTATTATTATTCTAAAAATACCATCTATAGATCCCCTAATAAGAGATATAATGGAATAACACTAGAAAAGAGGTAATTGTTTTACCAACTCATTCAATTTTATTTCCTCTTATTCACCCAATTCATATGAGTTTTAAATGATAAAGTAATAAATCTAGTATAATATATATTATTATCCAATTTATTAATATGAGATATTCATATTCAAACATTTTTCCATCCTATGAAAAACAAAAGCATTCAATGTGGGTACATACAACTTACCGTCTCCACGTTGTGGTGTAATTTTTTCCGACACCACATAATTTGGATGGGTATAATCATATATATAATTTAAAATAATAATAATATTAATTTGATATTATTTATTTATAATTAATATATTATCCAACTATTTACCCATTCAAAACTAAGGGAATGATATCGTCCCCCGTGTGTATGTATGACCTATCATCTCCACGATGTGATAAGATAACTCTTCACTACTAACCATTCAAGAAGGATTATAGAAATTTTATATAATGAGTAAATATAATACCTATGAAATTATTTTAATTATATGAAATAGATATCTTTATTTCCTATTCAATCAAAACATCAATTACATGAAAAAACTTGCATTAGAAAATATAGTAGTTAACAACTAAAACAAATGTAATAATGAAATATTATTAATGAAATGATATTAGAGGATCATATATGATATCATACATATGAATGTGATTCTTTTATTATTTAATAACTCTCTTTAAACCATTATATAGGAGTTAAATTATTTTTTAACTAAATAAATTATCAAATTAACAGTTAATTTCATAATTTCATTATCATTAGGTATTGTTTATATGTAAGTATCTGATATGGAATATTTACCATCCCTGCCAAAATTTCATAAATATTTTATCCAAAATAAATAAATATTACCATAAAAATAATAATTTATTTTTACATATTATGTACTTATAATAGAATGTTTTGAAATGAATTTTATTTAGTTTTCCAAATGAGGTAGTTTATGGTTTTGTTGGCAAAAATATTGATCAAAATTTTTTAATATATATTTAATGAGTAGTTTTTTGTTATTTCATTACACATTAATTTCATGAATATTAAATTAACATTTAAAATGTTATTTTAAATTAAAATTTGTTCCTTTAATACTGATTTACATTTTAAGTAAATTATTTCAATGTAAAAATTGTTATTTCTCTCGAAAAATGACTATTTAATTTATTTGATTATTATCACATATGAAAACAATCATTATAGGATATTACTATTTTCTAAGAATAATCCCTTTTTATACCATCTAAAGTATTTTATTGAATTGTTTCATATCAATTTTTCTATGGATGTTTTATTTGGATACACTTTAGTGTTTATAGAAAACATATTCTCATTTCATTTGTTAGTTTTTTAATATGTATGTTTTTGTTGTTTAGGTTTCCCCCATTCTAAATGAAGAATACAGTGGACATTGTAAGTGATATATGGGGCCCTCTATAACCCCTCGATGTATAGCTATGACTCAAGAGAAAAATTATTTTGTGTATTTACGGAGACCCTATTAGTTTTTATGGTGTATTGGTCGAAGCCTTGACAGAATTTTTATGATGATTGGAATTATGCATTACCTAATTATGAGATTATTTATTGAGAATCCATTTGATTATTTTAATATTAGAATATCTATTTTATTATTTATATTGAATTAATTTATTTTTATTTATTCCATCCATGTTATACTCGAAATATTTTTCGAAATGGATATTGATTCATTTATACATCATGACGTAATGTTAATTTTTATTTATTTAAAATAAATATTGTTATATAATTAATTGTACAGAGCATTTTTTCACAAAAAATTCTTATTTTTTATTTTTTAAGGGATTCCATGATATGTATTATGATTGATATATGTGGTTATTAAAGGAGCATATTTGTGGAATCAAATGATTGACATAATTTTATTTTATGGTTTCAATTTTAATATATGATTAAAGTATCTACCCTGGTTTCCTAAATTGCTAAACGGTATAATCCATTAGTATTGGAATTTTGTATCTATTCCAATGTAATAATTTAGGGCACTAGATCTAGAGTATTATGGTCAAGGTCATTATAGTTGGTATGAGATAAATTTTATTATAAACCTTGGGAACTAGATTTAGGAAACCAATGATTTTAGAGTGAAACCCTTTGATAAAATTTGTAAAATTATCCAAATAAAATTATATTTTGAGTAAGAGTTATGTTATAGATAAATTCTAATTAAGTATATATAAATAAAAAAATATGAGATGATAAATTTTGTTTCATAATTTCATGATAAAATATAATGTAATCAATTTTCTTATAATATAACATAGTAGACAGAATATAAATGGTATCAAATAATATAATACATGTAGGGATTTACCTTATATAGAAGAAAATTATGATGGTTTTGAGTTAAAACTACTACTCAAAAAAAATTATAACTATAATATGACAATTAACTAAGGTTATGAAAAATAATCTTCCTCGTATGCAGAATCGAGATCCATAGTATGGAGGAACAAAGTTAGACCACTTCATGAGAGAAAAACCTCAAACATTCTATTGGACATCAAATACATTTATAGATGAGATATGGATAAGTTCCTATGAGAATTTCATTATTTGAGAAGTAAAGAAATTATGATATATTTCAAAAAAAATCATCTCTAAATATATTTGGATTAATGGTGCTCATTGATTCAAAACATGAAGGAAGATATTGAAATAATAAACATGTAATGCAATGATTTTAATAAACTTTTCTATAATGGCTTGACCACTCCGGTCCATTACTTTGTGAAAATTATGGTTACGAAGATGCTGTGTGAGTTTTGTGGGAGAAGGATTTAATTGATGTGATATATGGAGTAATTTAAAGATAATAATGGGTGTTAATAATAATAATAATAATAATTAATGATAATGATGGTGACATGTTGATGAAATTGAAATAGGATTTATTACTATTAAATAATAATGGTAAGGGTGGATTTTAGTGTGTGATTAATTAAATGGAATGGTTTAAATTTAATACGACAATATCCATGGTTATCTAATTTAATGGGATTAAATTAGAACATTAATGATGGGTGTTATTATTATTAATTTTATTAATAATAACTTTTAAGTGTGAAAGGAATTGGGGTGTGAGGGCAGAGAGTAATAGACAAGGGGAGACACAACCTTTTATGTAGTGGGAGAAGAAATCTTGAATGTAAAAGATGGATTGGAGAGAGAAAGTGAGAATTAAATGGGGAAGTATTAAAAGAAAAATAAAAGGAAATCAATTAAGGTGAAAGGGAGTGAGGCGCACAAAATTGGATAGAGTGGTGTGTGACATTGGTTATTTGAAATAAATCAATTTATAAAATAATAATATAATAATATTATTTTTTTGTTGATAACACACCTTTTCGACCGTAATTTCTTCATGCGACCACGGTTTTACAAACTGTCAGTGGTAGTGTGACCCAGGCGTCGAGACAGAAATTATGAGTCAAATATTGGATTTCTTTTTTGGGATTTTGGATTGGTTACCTGAAGCACTTGGAAAATAATAGATTTAATATTATTATTAAATCCTTGACCCACCATAACTCCCACGTGTGACGTCTAATTGACTTCTCGACAGTGGTGATGTGATCCTATCATTAATACGATCGATTCAAGTCTAATGTGAAATATTCAATAATGGTTCATCACTCGGGTCCATGAAACACCCATTAATAATAATAATAATAAATTTATAGGATCTTGTATCCAACAAATCTCCCTCATTCGGTGTTAGAATGGCGAACCGTATGTGACGTTGCAACACTGAAATTAAGATGGATGATTCAAAGACTATAAATCCAATATTAATTATTCATATAGATCGGGATGTTTTTACTTGGTCAAACCACATGAGCTAATGAAATCCTTTTTTAATGGAGAATTCGGTCTATCTTAATCCATTTCCCCCTTAAATCTTCAAAAGGGGAAAGATGTCATCCTCCCTTGCCATTCCTATTTGTTCTCAGCAATGAGACTCTAGAACCTTTAAATCCTTCCCATATGAGCTGCACAATCAAACTTTACTCATAAGGTCAGTTCCGCTCTGCTTTCATGCAACCGAGTTGTATCGATCAATCCTCGAAATAAGGTATATTTTATAGTCTTTCTTTGGGATTATCTTCTTATATTTCTCCCTCCCATATGAAAACATTTAATCTCCATGAATCAAATAGGGTTTTTCTTGGGTTTTGGCTGGTGTGGTTTTTCGGTGGCATCCTCAGGTGGATTTAGTTGGCACAAGAGGAGTATTGTGACACGTTGTGTGGATAAAGAACATCGTGAACTCTTCGAGGTAGGGGATTTGTGGCTTATATTTTCTTTCATGTGCAACTGTATTATTAGCATTTTCTATCCCACTAGACAACAATGGAATTTTCATAATAATTATTTTAACTGGATAAATAAATTGATATTGATTGTTTGTTATTGCATCATGTTTTGGTAGATAGTGTGATATATATGCTTTCTTTGATTTTCTGTTCATTCTTGATTAAAATTGTTAATGAACATAAATTGGGATTAATTGAAAATTGTTTAGCTAAAGATAAATAGGCATGTAGACGATTTTTGTTCCTATTCTAATTTGATGATAATCAAATTAGTGCAGTATGAATGATTATCTATTTATGATATCTTAATGGTTAGGTTTCCCAAATTTGGAGCCTACGAATAATAAATCGGTTAACCAAAGATGGATTAGAGAACTGATTGATTGATAATTCCTTAAAGGGTTATGAGATTCCATCTTGATACATAATGGGACAAGTTCCCAATAAAAAGTGGTTTTTGTTTTCCTACTGTTTTTGATGTGATGTGATCCAGGATGGATGTTGTGATATGTTGGGGAATGGAGGTTTTTTGGTTGTGGAAACAGATGACTCCTAGAGTGGTGAGATTCATCAGTTTATATATGTGGGTGTTTGGGGGGACACTGGGGATGACAGATTGGAGAATATTTTATTGTTGGATGCTTAGTAATTTTGATTGGTTATTTATCTACTTTACCATTCCCCACTACTCAAGACAACTGGTCTTACATACCCTTCTTCCGAAAGAGTTTATGACATGCGGGGTATGCCACATGCTTTTCGGGTTTACGTTCTCATGCACAGATGGGTATATTCTCTTTCTATAAGAGGAAAAGACTTGACATGTAGTACATATACTCACCGGGTTGAGCCCCCTTCTGTTAAGTAGAATAACATGATTTTCTACAATTTCTTGGAATAAGGGAAATTAATACTTTATTGAAAATTTCAATAAATTGTGTTAACCTAGGAGGATGGATATGCTTGAACACATTGATGAGGTTGTTATTTTTGAATGACCAATTGACTTTATGTGTGATGTTAATGAAATTTTAATGTGGAATTATTCATGGTTAATTAATGTATATAGAATTAACTAACATACATTGGAACTGATAATAATGGAAAAATGTATTCTATTAAATCTCATTAAATGGATGTGTGTGTATAGGATAACTAGTCTTAGAAGTAGCATCCCAGAGTCTGAGAGAAGTTATCTGTAGTTGTTTATAAGACTAGGTAATTCCCATAGTGTTGTTGTGAGTTAAAATATATCTTGTACTCATTGTGTTTCTATATGGTTCTCCACTCTGTTAGTAAGGAAAAAAAACACCTCGGTGATTCTTAGCTGTGGGGGGGTGTTTTCCCTAATATTCTGGTGGGAGGATGAATGGATGACTACCCCCTTTGTCCCCGCTCTCTTCTCTTGGTAGTTAATTGTGATGGTGGGCACATTGGTTAGTTTTAACCATATATGTGTGTATAGGGCTATAATGTCTTCTGGTTTTTCACACACAAATATTCTGGATATAGTTTACTATGTACTACTATAGGTGTTACGTGTGTAGGTTGTGAAGGCTTGAGGATCCATACTCAGTGTATGGGCTATAATGGCTTGAGGTATAATTCCCGACATATGATAAACATTATTCGAGCTGTGGTGGCTCTCGAAAACTACATGGTTACTTTTGGTTGTGAAGATAGTGTGGTGATTTGCCTAGGTGTCTACGCTAAAGCCTTTGTGGAGCACGTGGTGCATATTGTGGTGCTTCACCTAAGTGTTTGTGGGAATTCCTTTTTGAAGAGGTATTCATAGGATGTGCGACATTATGGAAAATTGGCAAACCAGTGGGGGAGTAGTAGCGGGGCACCCTTGATATTCTTTATTATATGATATATCATTGTATGCGTTAATTGCTGAGAGTATACATGGTGAGTTTGGGAACTTAGAAGACCTTTTTAGGTGACGAGTTAGATTCACTTGTTGTTCGATGTGCTTTAGCATGATGACTAGTCAATAAAAGTGGCTGATATTATTTATTAATATCTTTATATTCATTGTTCCAAAGTCCATAAACATTGTTTTCAGTGCATTACATAAATAGAACTTAATTTCTCATCTTAACTGCAATTAATGTTTAAAATGAAAATTTGGTCCCAATCATTAATCTATTTTTGGATACCATTATATTCAATTTCTGAATTTGATATTTTTGGATATGATTGATCACATTATTTGGAATATTTTTTCTTTTAGGTCTGATGGATTAATCCCAAGGGAAGATGGAGATTTTTGCGCCTGAATGCAGAAATGTTCTGGAAAAAGAATAATGGGACTAAGGACCATCAAACAAATGTGGGGCCCACAAACAAATCCCAATAAAGCTAAAATATTTGAAATTGAATGATAAAAATATGAGGATCATTTTATTAAACTGTGTCCACAGCTAATTCTAGAGTTCTCATGATGCTAAAGTGATCTGAAGTTGAGATTTAAATGGGGGACCCAACATAAATGGACATAATGTCCTACCACCATTTCAACCATAACATTCAAACGGCTATGCCAAATTTCCTAAACTTTTTAAAGATACTATAGGACACATGTAATAAGATATTTTTCTTCTACGACCGCTGATTATTCAGCCATATTTAATGTCAAATACGAACATTCAAATGGATGATGAATCTGGACAGTTTTCTGAGTCAACTTTAAAACGACAATTTCATTTTGATTATTCACCATCCTTTTACTCTATTAATTGTGGGGTGGAGAAATGATTGTTGGGGGGTGTAACTAAGGCTCCTAAAAAGGCTATATAAGGAGCTGGTGGTGAAGGAAATAAGGGGGTATATTTTGATTTTCATCATGTGTTTCTTGTTTCATTGTAATGTTATGCTTCCTAATTTCCATTGTAATGTTTACCATTTCCATATATGATTATTTTTTGTATCTTTATATTATTAATCAACTTCTTCCCCTTATATATTTTCAATTTCTTTAATTAAAACTTCATTATCACAAAGCACAATGATATCTCTGTGTTGTTGTGAATTATTTCACACATAGGTGTGAATTTCATTAACACACACAAAGGAGTGCTCGTTATTTCCACAGTTTTAATTTATTCAATCCAATTATTGTTAGCCATATTTTTCCCACTATTGAGAGTATGCCATCAATGAATGGATAACCCCCTAATGGGTTGATCGTAGGATGAAGCAATGATTGGATTGAATGTTATTTTATGAAAGAATTGTTGTTAATTGGCTAATTAATTTAAGACTTATATTCTTCAATAATTTCTACTATTCATCGTCACTGTGTTTGAGTATGCTAAATTATAGTAATAAATGACCATAAACCTTTGAGACATCCTGAATTTGGTTCTCTAATTGCATAGGGGATTAGTAATTGTGATTAATAAGAACTAAACTAGAAAATGATGAAGGTAGTGTTATTTTTGAATAATGGATTCATTATGAATTAATACAACCAAAATTGTCTAAAGAAGTAAAAATCATTCAATCCACCATAAGCATAATCCAAAGATCAACCCATTTTCATTTTATTTAATTAATATAGGAATCTTGGTGTTAATTAAATCCAACCAAAATCAAAACCAATGTTGTCTACTTCATAGCCCATCCTTCACCAAATCATAGCGTCTCAAGGTTACTTCTTCTGTCCCTATGGATTGAACCTCTACATGTACTACATCGACCACTTTTACTAGTAGGGTAAATTTGGGCACAAAAAAATTTTGGTGCCATTGCCGAGGACCAAATACATCACCTTAGAACAACTTTCAATTCTCAACCATTTCTCTTTTCTAATCCCCATTTCTCTTCTCTTTTCCCCTTTCTATTTTTTCATTGACTCCTGAAAATCACGATTCCAAATTTCAAATGAATCCATAGGAATATAATCAATAATATCCCTTCACAAACTCATGATGGAATCAATTTGAAAATCCACATTTGGGATCACCGTATTTTTTAAATTATTTTTATCAACCTTTGAATGAATACCCCACACCTGATAACATGAACGATATTTTTAATGATGATTGTTTAAAAGATCAATTTTCATACCTATAATGAATGTTTGAAAAGATAAATAATGAGTAAGTCCATGATGTACAAAAATCTATCAACTCTAATCTTGAAAAAAATTCTTGATCAGTTGTGTAATCAAATGGTGATAATGAATTATGAGGTTTCATCTTTGAGGATGGAACTACAAAACATTAAAACATGTGAAGAACTCAATTTTGAATTTGGGAATTCAGAGTTAGATAATGAATTGAATTGGTTAGGTAATGTTTGAAGTCAAGATGAAGAGTGTTTAAATTATTAATAAATTTATTTTTTGAATTAAAATGACAATAACTTGACATCATGGATTGAGTTTCCTGAACATGGCTCCATTAGTGAATTTTTAGGACCACCAATCCCTGAACCATTGGAAGAAATCCAAAACATTAAGCTCATACCAAATCCAAGAATTAAAATGGACACTTTTGGGAATGAATAATTTTTTTATAAGGAACCTATTCATTCTAAAAATTTTGTAGAAGAAACTGATTTTGAGTCAAATTGCCAATCCGCTTTAAGATAATTCAACCAACACAAACTCAAAATCATTGTCTCTCCATACCAACTCGAGTATCCCATCATTTGTGTTATAAAAGAGCTTGGGGTTTTCATTCATTCATCTAATGAAATCCACAAAGGAGGTTTAACCCTTGAAATATTAGGAAAAACTGTAGATGAAACTGGATCAACCATTACTGAAATTCCTAGGATTTTCACACTCCTTGTTGAATATGGGTTTTTGCATGACAAGAAATCAAAGAAAACAATCAATCTCAATCTTGTTGAAGTGGAGAAATATGGGTTTGTTAAAATTTATAAAGTTGGTATTGGATAATTTTTGGGGTTCAAGTCAAGGTAACGACGTTAAAAAAAGCGTTGCATGGTAGGCAACCCATGGTTTTCATAGTTCCAAACAGTATGAATCAGTTCTTTCCCTTCTTCTTCATTTCGTTTTTTATATAATGTTGACCTGTTATTATTTTATGAGTACGGATGGGTATGAAAGGGGAGAACCTTATTCATCTGTGTCACATGGTGTGATCCCTATGTAATACCTTACCTAGAAAATATAAAGAAGACAAAGTATCATCAGTTTATTTTATTTTATTTTATGTTATTGTGGTATTTTAAAAAAATAGATTATTGACATGTTCTTCCTTTATGAGTAAGGATGGGTATGAATGGGGAGAACTGTATTCATCTGTGTCACACGGTGTGATCCATCAGTGATACATTACCTAGAAAATATAAATAATAAAATGTATCATCAGTTTGATTTTTAAAAAATAAAAATAAAAAAACAGGGAAAACCATAAAAATGATGATACTTGGAATTAAATAAATCACTGTGTTGTTTTTTTGGCCTTTTTTTCTTTATTGTATGGTTCATGAACTATTTTGGGTGATACATATTTAATCAAGGAGGTGCCTACATCCCATAAGAGATCAAAATAGTAATCAATAACATCATGAACATCAACTTCAAAAACCAGGTGAATTTGTTCCATATTTATCATTTTCAATTTCCTCTTTGAACTCCTCTCTAACCTACATTCTATCATTTTTTTTCATTAAACATTGGGGAAAATGTTATTCTATGTCGGGGGAGATGAAATAAAAGAATGATTTTTTTAAATAAGAACATGCATGGAAGGAAAAATTTCATTAACCTTGAACATGATAACACATATTGCAAACTCTGAAATTGGATATCAATTAATTTTTCATGCCTTGATTATGATTTTATTGCATGTTTAAGTTCATGATCATAGTTTTTGGAAAGTGCAGTTGTCCGATGTGATTTTTCAAAGTTTACATTTTCATCCTCTTAATAAAAATGCCACAATGCACATCTACTAGATTGTGGGTGTATATTAGAGTTCCTGGGTCTCTTTAAATATATCATAGGGTTTTGGGGTCACTTTTTGTTTAATTTGAGTATCCAAAAAAACATAAAAAACATAAATACTGTTGAAAAAAAAATAATGACCACATATAGCAATTTTTTGTCCAAATGTGTGGCGTCCGACACTTGGGGATCATGACTCCATTGTTGTCTTGCCAGAGAGAGGATTTATATCTCCATTATAGATCATGTAATTGACAATATGTGTGGTGTCCAACACTTGGGGATCGTGACTCCATAGTTGTATTGCCAAGAGTTACTCTTTTCATATCTATTTTGGTTAAAAAAAAGAAATGGATACTCATCTTAAGGTTTAATGTGATCCCACCTACTGCTTCCATTTGTTCCGCTTGAACAATAAAATGGTCCCCATATCTTTTGTGATAAACAACTCTTTATCATCCTTAATTGGAATTAGATAAAACATGGAGATGTATTTGAACAAAGGAATGGGCTTGGTCTTTGGATATTCTTATAGAACTAGCATATTTTAAATGATTTTGATGGGTTTCATGATTTTTTTTGGTATGATGTCATCGGGTGAGAAATGTTTATAAATTTGTTTTTGAAAAATGGGATTCAAATTTCATATTTATAATATATTTTTCTCGGGACAAGAAAATCTCAAGTTTGTGGTGGGATTAGTCACTAAAAGTTGCTAATATTCATTTTTAATATCTTTATATTCATTTTTCCAAAGTCCATAAACATTTTTTTAGTGCATTACATAAACAGAACTTCATTTCTCATCTTAAATGTAATTAATGTTTAAAATGAAAATTTGGGCCCAATCATTAATCTGTTTGTGGAAAGCATTATATTCATTTTATAAATATGATATTTTGGGATAATATTGATCATTTTATTTGGAACATTTTATCTCTTAGGTCCTATGGATGAATCCCAAGCGAATATGGAGATTTTTTTGCATGATTGCCGAAATGTATTGGAAAAAGCATAATGGGCCTAAGGCCCATGAAACAAATGTGGGGCCCACAAACCAAGACAAATGAAGCTCAATTTTTTACAGTAGAAATATATAAATATGGGGATCATTTTATTCTACTGTGTCCGGAGCGAATTCAGAAATTTTCATGATGATAAAGGAATTGGAGGTTGAGATTTAAATGGTGGACCTGACATAAATGCACATAAAGTCCAACCTCCATTTTGACCATAACATTCAAACGGATGCACCAAATTTCCTAATATATTTAAATATAATAGAGGAAACATGAAAGAATATATGTGTCTTCTATGACCATTTATTATTCGGCCATATTTAATGTCAAATTCGAATGTCCAAATGGATGATAAATCTGTACATTTTTCCCGGTCAACTTCGAAACGACAATTTCCTTTTGATTATTCACCTTCCTTTTGACTCTCTTAATTGTTGGGGGGTGAATTTATTGTTGGGGGTGGACCTAAGGCTCTTAATATGCCTATATAAGGAGCTGGTGGTGAAGGGAATAAGGGGGGATATTTTTCTTGTCATCTTGTGTTTCTTGTTTCATAGAAAGGTTATTATTCCAAATTTCCTTTGTAATGTTTTCCATTTCCATGTTAGTTTCTTTTTTGTATATTTATGTTATTAATCAAATTCTTAATCTTCTATATTTTCCGTTTATTTTATTAAAACTTCATTATCACAATGCACAGTGATATATCGGTGTTTTTGTGAATTAGTTCACACATAGGAGAGAATTTCTTTCACACACATGGAGGAGTGCTCATTATTTCCGCGGTTTTAAATTTTCTATCAAATTCTCGTAATCCATATTCATCCCGACATCGGGAGAATACAATAAATTTAGGGATAACCCGTTAATGGGTTGATCGTAGGAGGGTGAAAAGGATGGATTGAATGTTATTTTATGAACGAATTGTTGTTAATTGGGTAATTAATTTAATACATATATTTTTCAATAATTTTGACTCTTCATCATAATTGTGTTTGAGAAAGCTAAATTCATGTACTAAATGACCATATACCATGGAGACATCGTGAATTTGGTTCTCTAAGTGTATAAGGGATAGTAATTGTGTTTAGTTAGCACCAAACTAGAAAATGTTGAAGGTAATGTTATTTTTGAAGAACAACTTCACCGTGAATTAAAAAACCAAAATAGTATAAAGAAGTAAAATTACTTCAATCAACCTTGAGAATAATCCTATGATCTACCCATTTTCATTTAATTGAATTCACTTAGGTTTCTTAGTGTTCTTTAAAACCATTGAAAATCAAAACCAAAGTTGGCCACTTCACAGCCCATCCTCCACCAAATCATAACGTCTCAACATTACTTCTTCGGTCCTTGTGGATTCGACCCCTACATGTACTACATCGACCGCTTTTATCAGTAGGGTAAATTTGGGCGCAACCACAAGATTTCGTTACTTTTACAAGAGAGGCTTCAGGGAGGATCCTTCTAAGTATACTATTATACTCATCATATGTATATATAAACTGTTTTTCATGTCACATGGAGTAGGATGGAGATCTAGCTGGTTTCTACGAGCTAGGAGTTGTAGGAGCTGTTTAGGCTTGTGGTTGCTGATGTTTTCACTTTATTTTGGGTACATGTAATTTTACCCTTCATGTTTGTAGTACTTTTTCATGACATTTCATATATGTACATGGGTTTCTATTATATTCCAATTCTGAGTTGGATTTGATTGGTGTTTATCTTATCTCTCTCATTTGCATGTGTTCTCGTTAAGGTTAATGCCTCCCATTTGTGTGTTTATTATACCCTCGATGCTAGTCACTAGCCCGGGGCCTACTAGAGGCGGGACTCAGGGGTCATTATCTCCCATCTCACATTACCGGACCAATAGGGGTACACATTGTGGGGAGGGGTCATGACCAAGTTGTATCAATGGTGTGGTTGAGGGATATGATGGAGTTTCGAGTTAGGAAAATGTGAGATTGCATGGGTGGGTAGGGAAACAATGACAATCAAGTTTAGAAAGTGAGGTAAACACTAAAGACAAGCTTGGAAATGAGCATTTATGGCCTCCTATGATCTGATGTATGGACCTTTATGTTTATAATGGCTACTAAACAAGGTGATACTAGATGCAGGGTAGAGACCTAGGAATGGATCATGAATCATTCTTCTTTGTGTTTCTGTTTGAATGGGTAGAATTTCGGGACGGTTAACCTAATATGAATGAAAGAAATAAAAATATTAATTATTTTTAAGTCTTCCATTTTCCGGGCTTAATAACTCTAACGGTTGTTAGTTTACAGGTATGGTTCCAGGTCAACATCCTCATTAGGTCTGCATTGAAAATGTTTAGCAGGCTGTTCCATCATATCATCGTAGAGTAGATGCTAATGAAGATGACAGTTCGAGGAAGAAAATCATAGAGTTTCAGTGATAGAGTCTTCAGAAGTATGAGGGATCCATTTTAGATGTTGTCACGAATGACTTGATATAGGAGGTCGAGATCAGATTCAGTTCGATTCGTACTCGAAAGGAGCACTGTGTGTCCTTGGTATTGACAATACTACATGGAGCAGTGAGGAAGTGGTGGTTCTTGTTCCTTGGGGATCGTGAGGAGTCAGCGATATCATGGGAGGAGTTATGAGATATGTTTAGGAACGAGTTTCTTTCTTAGTCTCTGAAGCCTTCCAGTCGTAAGGAGCTTCTTACCCTTTGACATGTGAGCTCTAGTGTTCGAGTGTTTGGAATCTGTTTCTGGAACATTTTACGATATTATTCGGACCTGTTACCAGATGAGGAGGTAAGGGAAAGGCATTTCAAGACATATTTGCATATATAGATCTAGCTCCAGGTCACCCCATTTATACTGAAAAGATATCCTGCGGTACTGGCGAGGGAAGAGGTTATCGAGAGGACTTTGGCTAGGACCAAATTATTACGAGAGGGGAATCAACATGATTCCTCACAGAGTAGAGTTGTTGTCTGTGGTTCCCAATTTTCAGGGCAGAAGAGTTTCCATTCAACTAGGAGTAGGTCCCATCCCATTACATCTCATTTCTCCAGAGGCAGAAACTCTTAGGCATATTCCATGGGATTATGCGCTTATTTTTTTGTGGTGGTCATGGCCATCAGCAGCAGGAGGGCCTGAACTTTCAGAGTGGTCATCGTGCACTGGGCTCTACACTCAAGGTTCCACCGTAGAGGTAGTTCCAGCCAAGGCACCAGCAGCTAGTTGCACCAACAATAGATTAGCAGAGGGTAGATGGGGTACATAAAGGACATCCCCATGATGCTCCTTGTCCATAGAGAGTAGAGATCAGCCATTTTATTAGTCATCATCAGGGTCAGAAATGCCATGGAGGAGGTTGTGGTCAGCTTCATGCCCTATCATTGCCAACTCCAGGCAAGACATACATTGTTTGAGGTACCCTTTTCTTGTTTACTACCTTGGTGTGTGCCTTGTTTGATTCTAGAGTGACACACTCCTTCATATCACCTACCCTTGTCCATGCTTTGTGATGTCTGGTAGAGAGGCTTCCTGTGCCCTTGGCGTTGACAACACTAGTTGGAGGTCAAGCTAACATTTTTAAAGTATGTAGAGACCGTGAGATAGTGTCGGGGCAACACAGCTCTTGGGGAGATATCCTATGTTTACGAATACAACCATAAAATGTCATCCTCAGCATGGATTAGTTGTATTTGGTGCAAGAAATCATGGATTTCTTTTCGATAAAGGTCATTTTCATTGGTGCGGATGAAGAGCAAGTGTTTATTGTTGGTGAGCAAGTCCCTTAGAAGGGTAATAGGCGTGTTCCATCATTATCAGCCATGATGACTGAGTTAATGGTGAGTTCTTCATATGTTTATCAGTTGGTGTTTCCTAGGGTCATAAATGAGTACCCTGATGTCTTTCCGGATGAGGTTGTAGCATTACCCCCTCGACGAGAGATTGAGTTCGGGATCGAGCTACAGCAAGGAGAATCTCCTATATACATGTCTCCATATAGTATGGCCCCTTCTATGTTATGAGAGATATGTATATAGCTTGATGGTCTGTTGTAGTGAGGTTTTGTTCGGCGATGTGTATCATCATGGGGTCCACCGGTTTTTTTCATAAATAAGGCCGACGATAGTTTGCGGTTGTGTGTTGATTATCATCACTTAAACAATGTGAAAATAATGAATCTCTATCCTCTTCCATGAATTGATGATTTATTTGATCAATTGAAGGGTGGAAGTTGGATCTCAAAGTTCAACGTGCGGTCGGGATATCATCATATTCGTGTGGAGGATGAGGATATTCTGATGACTTCATTCTGCTGTTGTCATGAGCATTATGATTTTGTTGTAATACCATTTGGCATGACAAATTCTCCAGTCGTATTCATGGGATTGATGAATGCTGTGTTCCATGAGTTCCTGGAAAATTTTTTGTAGTCTTCATCAAGGACATACTTGTGTACTCCACACTTGAAGAGGAGCATGCAAAGCATCTACGAGCCATTTTGAGAGTTCTTCACCATCATCAGCTGTACAAGATATTGTCGATGTGTGAGTTTTGTGCTCTAGCAGTCTGTTTCATGGGGAATGTTGTTTCCCAACAGGGAGTAGTTATGGATCCATCTAAGGTAGAATCTGTTGTGTCTTGGGTAGCCCTCAAGACAGTGTTAGAGGTGCGGAGTTTCCATGGTCTCACATGCTACTACATGAGGTTCATAGAAAATTTCTCATGAGTTTTGACTCCTCGGACAACTTTGAACAGGAAGGATCAGTAATTAATATCGACTGCTCTGTGTCATGCAACATTTGAGTATCTAAAGGTGAAGTTATTAAGTGCTTCTGTCCTTTGTCTTCCAGTTGAGGGAGTCTAGTTTGATGTTTTCTGCGATGCTTCACATCTGTGGTTAGGCTCTTTTCTCATGCAGAAGATGTCTGTTTTTTATGGGTCTCATCAGTTGCATCCCCATGAACGCAACTATTCCACCCATGATCTTGAGTTGGAATCTGTGGTAATTTCCCAGAAGTTGTGGAGACATTACATCATTGGTGAGGACATTGTGGTTTTCACGGATCATAAGTGTTTGAGGTATGTTTTCTCTCAGCGTGACTTGAACTTACGATAGCATATTTGGATGGAGTTCTTACAGTAATACGACATAGAAATATCGTATACACCTAGAAAAGGGAATGTTTTAGCTGATGCGCTGATCCAAAAGTCACGTAGTGATTCTGTGCGTGAATCCGAAGATTCATAGAGAGTAATGGAAGAACTGTCAGCATTGCATCTTGATGTGGGAGAAGTTGGGGGTCACGATTTTCTTTTTTAGATGACGGTACAGTCATCCCTAGAGAAAAAGGTGGAAGAACCCTAGTTGGGAGATCTAGATGTGGAGGGTTGGAGAGACCGAGTTGTTTATGGTGAGGCCCCAGATGATTGGTCAGAAGAAGAATAACATCGAGTGTCGTATCATGGAAGTCTTTATGTTCCCTTGATGATGCGAGAGACAGTTCTCTGAGAGTTCCATAGTTCACCCTTACCATTACAACCTGGCATGAAAATGATGTACTGATCCTTGAGGAGTTAATTTTGGTGGCCTCAGATGAAGCATGTGGTTGTGGAGTCTGTGCCTTGATGTTTAGTCTACCAAAAGGACAAGGCCGAACACCGTCTTCCTAGTGGTCTTCTATAACCATTAGATATTCCTCAGTGTAAGTGGGAGGACATATCAATGGACTTTGTTACAGGTTTACCTCAAGATTCAGGAGGACATGATGCTATTTGGGTGGTGGTGGATTGTTTAACCAAATCATGCCACTTCATAGAGATCAAGGAGTTGAGCTCAGTGGATGTTTTTTCGAGGTAGTATCTGGAGGTGGTGGTGATAATTCATTGAGTCCCTTGGACGATCATTTCTAATAGAGATCCTCATTTTACATACATGGTATTGAGGGGTCTTCAACATGATTTTGGTTTTCAACTAAGCCTTAACACTTCTTTTCACCCTCAAATGGATGGTCAGACAGAGAGGACCATCCAAACTCTTGATGACATGTTACACTATTGTGTTTATGATTTTTGAGGTTCATGGATGAGCCACATACCCATGGTGGAGTTCTCCTACAATAATAGTTTTCAGTCCACCATCAATATTGCGCCCTTTGAAGCCTTGTATGGCAAGCCTAGATGTTCTCCATTATGCTGGACAAGGATCAGAGAGTCTGCAATTCTCATATTGGAAATAGTGAAAAATACAAAAGATATGGTTAAGGTGATTTGTGAGAGGATGAAGACAGTACAAGATCATCTGAAATCATATGTTGATCAAGGGAGGAGACCCTTATAGTTTAATGTTGGGGATCATGTGTTTCTGAAGGTGACTCCCTGTCATGGGAATGAAGGTTTGGTCATGGAAGTGGTCTTTCTCCCTGGTTTTTTGGGCCTTTCGAGGTGTTAGCTAATGTTGGAGTTGTGTCATATCGAGTAGCACATCCCACAAAGATGAGTCAGATACAAGATGTTTTTCAAGTATCACAGATCCTTCATTATCATCATGATGACTCCCACATTATCGAATGGGGAGAGATCAATGTTGATGATGATACAACCTTTGAGGATCGACCTGTGGAGATCCACGATCGCAAGGAGAAGGGGTTGTGCGGGCGTTCTATCCCCTTATTTCATGTCCTGTGGAAATACGGTGGCATGGAGCAGAGTACCTGGGAACATGAGTCATAGATACATGCTTAGTATCCATAGTTGGATGATTCTTAACTATTTTCATTTAATGATGTATCATTTTTTGTTAGATCGTTAATGTTTTATTTATGAATTTCATTGGTTTCTTTTCTGGATTGCTCCCTTTTGAGAGGTATCTCGGTGGGTAGTTGTTTGGACCCCGGTTTTTTTGTCTATTTATGTTGTTTTTGAATTCTCAGGAAAGAGAATGTTTTGAGAGGTATCTGATGTAATGATCGGAGCTCTCCAGTCCATTACATTGTGAAAATCATGTTTTGGAAGATGTCATGTGAGTTTCGTGGGGGAAGGATATAATTGATGGGAGAGAGGGAGTAATTATAAGATAATAATGTGTGTCAATAATAATAATAATTAATAATAATTATTGGGACCCATAGATGAAATTGAAAGAGGTTTTATTAATATTAAATAATAATGTTAATGGTGGATTTTAGTGTGTGATTAATTAAATGGAATGGTTTCAATTTTACATGAGAATAGCCATGGTCAACTAATTTAATGGGAATAAATTAGAACATTAATGATGTGAGTTATTATTATGAATTTTATTAATAATAACTTTGAAGTGAAAAAGGAGTTGGTGCGTGAGGGAATGGAGTAATGGCCAAGGGGAGGCTCCACTTTTGGTGGAGTGGGAGAAGAAATCTTGAATGGAAAAGTTATATTGGAGAGAGAATGTGAGATTTGAATGGGGAAGCAATAAATGAAAAAGAAAAGGAAATCAATTATGCTGAAAGGGAGTAAGGCACACCAAATTGGAGGGAGTGGTGCGTGAAATTGGGTATTTGAATTAAATCAATTAAAATAATAATAATATAATAATCATAATATTGTTTTTGTTGATAAAACACTTTTTCGACAGTAACCACTTCATGCGCCCTCGATTTTACGAACTGTCAGTGGCAGTGTGACCCTAACTTCGAGATGGAAATTATGAGTCCAATGTTGAATGTATTTTTTGGGTTTTTGGATCAAGAACCCAAAGTGCTCGGAAAATAAAAGATTTAATATTTTTATTAAATCATCGACATGCCAGAACTCCTACGTGCGACGTCCGGTGGACTTCTTGTTAATGGATATGTTATCCTGTCATTAATGCGATAGATTCATTTCTAATGTAGAATATTAAACTATAGTTCGTGTATCGAGTCCACAAAACTTACAAAAAAAAAAATAATAATAATAATAATAATAATAATAATAATAATAATACGGGATCTTCCATCCAACATATATCCCTCATACAGAGTTAGATTGTTGAACCGTCTATGATGTTGCAACCCTGAAATTAAGACTGTTGATTCAATGACCATAAATCCTATATTAATTATTCATATTTATCTGGATGTTTTTACTCAGTCAAACAGTGTGGGTTAATGTGATCCATTTTTCATGGGGGAATTAAGTGTTTCTTAAACTATCTACCCATTAAATCTTCAAAAGGGACAAGGTATCATCCTCCCTTGTCCTTCCTCTTTGTTCATGGCTGTGATACGCTATAATATTTCAATCCTTCCCATAGGAGTGACACAATCAAACATTACTCCTTAGGTCGGTTCTGCTCTACTTTGATGCAACCGAGCTGTATCGACCAGTCCTCAAAATAAGGTATGTTTTATAGTCATTCCTTTGGGATCATCTTATCCTATTTCTCTCTCCCATATTAAATCATGTAATCTCAATGCTTATATTGAGGTTTTTCATGGTGTTTGGTTGGTGCGGTTGTTTTGTGGCATCCTTGGGTGGATGCAGATGGCGCAAGAGGAGGATCGTGACCCATTGTGTGGATAAAAAATGTGAAGAACTCTTCATGGTAGGGGACTGGTTGCTTCTATTTTCATTTATGTGAAACTGTATTTTTAGCATATTTTATCCCACTGGACCACAATGGAATTGACATAATAATTATTTTAATCAGATAAATAAATTGATATAGATCGTATGTTATTACCTCGTGTTTTTCTAGATAGTGTGATATCTAAGCTTGCATTGATATTTTGTTCGTTCATGATGGAAATTGGTAAAGAACATAAATTGGGATTAATTGATAATTATTTGGCTTAAGATAAAGAGGCATGTAAATGAATCTTGTTCTTGTTCTAATTTGATGTTAATCAAATTAGTTCAGTACACATGATTATTTATTTATGACAACATGTTGTTTAGGTTTCTAGAATTTGGTACCTATGAATAATAAGTTGGTTAACCCAAGATGGATTAATGAACTGATTGTTTGATAATTCCTTTAATGCTTCTGAGTTACCATCTTTATTGTGAAAGTTCCAAGTTCCCAATTGAATGTGATGTTTGTTTTACAGCTGTTTGTGATGTGATGTGATCATGGATGGCTGTTGTGATATTTGGGGCATGGAGGTTTTTGGTTGTGGCAGCAGATGACGCCTAAAGTTTCAAGATGCATCGGTTTATCCAAGTGTTTTTAGGGGAGGACAACAAGGATGCTGGATTGGAGTGGATGTGATTGTTGTATGCTTAGTAATTTTGATTCGTTGTTTATCTTCTTTACTTTTCCTCACTTTTCAAGGTAGTAGGTCTTACATACCCTTCTTTTAAAATATTTTAAGACACTCGGGGTATGCCATTTGATTTCCATTTTTAACTTTACAAGGAAGGATGGGTGTATGTAAACTTGCTATAAGCAGCAAAGATTCGACGGGTAGAACATCTACTCACCGGGTTGATCCCCCTTTTGTTTAATAGCATAGAATGATTTTCTAGACTACCTGGGAATATGAGAAACTAATTCTGTAATTATTATTTGAATAAATAGTGCTAACCAATGGGGATGGAGATGCTATAACATAATGACGAGGTTGTAATTTTTGAAGGAAGAGTTGACTTTTGGTGTGATGCTAACAAAATTTTAATGTGGAATTGTTCATGATTAATTAATATTTAAAGAATTAATTGAAATATAGTGGAACAGATAAAAAGGGAATGATGTAATCTAATAAAGCACATTAAATTATTGTGTGTTTATAGGATACCTAGTCTTAGATGTAGCAGCATAGAGTCTGAGAGATGTTAGCTGAAGTTGTGTCTAAGACTATGTAATTCCAATAGTGTGGTTGTGAGTTATAATATATCATGTACCTTTTGTGTTTCCATACGCTACTCCACCCTATCATTAAGGGAAACTGACACCTCGGGGATTCTATTCCCTAGTGGGATGTTTTCCCCAACATTCTGGTGGGAGGATGAATGGCTGACTACCCCATTTGTCCCTCCACTCTTCTCTTGGTAGTTACTTGTGCTGATAGGCACATTGGTTAATTTTCCCCATATATGTTTGTAGAGGGTTGTAATGGCTTGTGGTTATTTATACACATATATTCTTTCTGTAGTTTTCTATGTAATACTATAGGTGTAACGTGTGTAGTATGTAATGGCATGAGGATCCTTACTCGGTGTATGGGGTGTAATGGCTTGAGGTATAATACCTGACGTATGATACACGTTGTGCGAGCTATGGTGGCTCCCGGAAACTACCATGTTACTTTTGATTGTGAGGATGGTGTGGTGCTTCTCCTAGGTGTATGCGTGTAAGCCTTTGTGGAGAATGAGGTGCTTATTATGGTGCTTCACCCAAGTGTCTTTGAGAAATACTTTTTGGAGATAGATTCATAGGACGTTTGACATTGTGGAAAAGCGGAAAACCCCTTGGGAAGTAGTACCAGGGTACCCTTGATATTCTTTATAATATGATATATCCGTGTATGTGTTACTTGGTGAGAGTAGCCATGTTGAGTTTGGGAACTTAGTATACCTGTTTAGGTGACGAGTTAGTTTCACTTGTTGTTCACTGTGTTTTAGCATGAATTAATTACTTTTTCATGAGAGGATTTAGGGAGGATCCTACTAAATATACGGTTATACTCATCCAACATATATATAAACTCTTTTTCAGGTCACATGGAGTAGGTTGGAGATCATGCGTGTTTCTACTAGCTTCAAGTTGCAAGAGCTGTTCAGGCTTGTGGTTGTTTCTGTTTTTAATTTCTTTTGGGTACTTGTAATTTTTCCCATCCAGTTATAGTAAATTTTCATGAAATTTCATATATGAACATGAGTTTCTTTTATATTCCAATTCTGAGTTGTTTTTTATTGGTGTTTATCTTATCTCTCTCTTTAGAATTAATTCTATTATAGGGTAATTCCTCCCATTTGTGTGTTTATTATACCCTCTGTTCTAGTTCCCAACCTGGGGAATACTGGATGCAGGACTCAGAGGTCATTATCTCCCTTCTCATATTGTTGGCCCAGGTGGGGTACACATTATGGGGAGGGGGTCGTGACACTTTCTATGAAAAATATTTTCTACAGGAACAATGAGGGGTCATGGAGATTAAATTATTGAGCATGAGAAAAAACGAGGATGGAATGTTGCAAATTATGAACCCAACATTACAAGGATATGAAGGCATGCTTCAAATTACATAAGAAGTACAATGATAAATATCAGTCAATTGATTAATGGGTTATTAACATTCCTCTAAAGGGTAGTGGTAACCCAAAATTTATCATCATGTGAATATATTCTCTCATGTGATATAAAAACAGAGATATAGTTCTCAAAGTCCAATTCCTTAAAGGGAAATAAATACTAGAGTAGAATTTTAGATAAAGATACAGACAATGGGTAGAATTTATGTAATCATTTTCCAAGATGTGATAATTTTTTAAAGCACCCTAGTACTTTCTTAAAGGGAATCGTTGTTTTTTGAATATTGTGGAGAAAATGTTCAACAAACTCTTGATTGAAATTAAAAAAGCTATATATGTGACATGATTTGACACTATGTAGATGGGACACTACATAAACATATTCCCATGCCTCAAGGTATATATTATGTTATTTATATAGATGTAATGGATTAATGTTTTTGTTTGTGATTTTTGATTAGTGAAATAAGTTTTAATGTATTATCATTATATGAATTATGAAATATAAACTAATTTTATTTTCGAAATTATTCATTAGGTGTATGAGAGAATATGGTGAATAATACCAATAACCATGAATATTTATTTAGTGGTAATATTATCTTCTGTAAAACACATGATTGATGAAAAATAAGCCTTATTGGAATCTTGATTTAGATATAATAATGAAAAATGATAAATATGGGATAATATTGGCGAATTAGTGATTGCATGGTTTATGTTATATTATTTAGTTCTGTTACATTCTTGGATTTAATAAATATATGTAACACCCCAAGCTTCCACCATATGTTTTCCTTTGAATAATACAGTAGCGTGTGTTGTACACAACTTTGAGTTCTAACACACACCACAACCAATCAAACTAGCCGTTATGAATAATAATACCCACTTTTTGAAATATTATAAATTTTATCTCTCAAAATGGACTTCAGTTTTAGATTCGGAATATCGAAATTAGCCTACGATGAAATTTTGGAACTTTTTGGATAACTTTTATATTTTAATGAATAATAAAAATTAATAAATTTTAATTAAAAACAACCTTTTTAATCGAAATAATTAATATTGATAAATTATGAATTTGAGTGGTTTTAATGTATATTTATAATATATTTATACCCTTTAATACAATGTTGGTCATTGGACATAATTTCACAATTAAACCGGACATAAACAGGTGTCAATCTTTTGATATTCATTATATCTTAAAAACACTCTTTTTGTTTTAACAATAGGAATTATTTTTAAATTAATTTATACCACTTCAGTGTTTTGAATTTGGAAAAATGGATTCCATATATGAAATAAGGATATCCAAATTTTGTAAATAAGTAATTTTTATTTTTAGAAATTTTGAATAATTACTTCGGTAAATATTTTATTTACCATTGTTAAAAGGTAAATCCGGTATATAAGAGTAACAAATAATATAATAATAATAATAAATTACCCTAAAAAGTATCCTAACATTATTGGTTGATACATTTCCTACCATGTGCATCTTGGGGTTGATTTTGGGACCAATGGAGCCACTAGTAGGTGATCATGACATTTTATATTAATTAAGTTAAAGTAAATAAAAAAATGACATAACCATATATCTTTTATGAAAACAATTTTTACATATGGTTATACATGTTATATTTTCGGCTATTAAGATTTATTAGAAATCTAAAAAAATTTCCTACTTAATATTATTTTATATTAAATTTTTAGACATTAAATAATTTAATATATTTATGACGCCACAATGATGAAGTATTTTCCTTATTAATGAATGATTCAAATAATTGGTATTATAAATGATAAAGTAAATATAATTTTATGGTTTTGATGAGATACACGAATTTTATTGTTTAATATTACATATTAGAATTTCTTAAATGAATTTTTATCGAATTAATAATGATGTTAAGACTTTAACAAATATCAACTATTAAACAGTGGAAAAATTGATATAAATGAGTTTTTAAAACAAATATTATATTATTAATTGAAATTATATTCCTAAAAATATAAGTTTCAGACAAAGAATTATATATCATGATAGATGTATCATTAATGAACCACTAGGGGGTCTCGTGGAATTATATAGTAAGCTTATTAACTATATAATATAAAAATACAAAGTGTCATGGTAAATGTCAAACTAATTAACTAAGAGTTAAAACTAAAATATTAGCTTAATATAGTGACCCAAACCTACCTAAAATCTATTTGATGAAATAATTTAGACCCATAAACACCTTATACATTTAATAATCCACATTTTTGCCATTATAAACGGAATATGAATTTATTATAAATTAATACTTTATGTTTTTCCTAAAGAGCCCCTCCTCCTCCTTATAAAATGATACCACATCTAACCAATTCTTCACACCATCAAAGACTTTTGGTTCTGCCAAACCCTGCCCAATTATTCTCGCAACATCATTCACTTAATCATAGAGGCCTTATTTTGATCTGTAATCCAACCTAGGGAGCCGTTTTGAACAAATCAAATGGAAGAACCCGAAGAAGATGTAATGTTTTCACAACCCTTTTTCAAGTCCTTTTATTCTTCAACATCTTCTTTCTTTGTTATTCCCATTCTAAAATAATAACTCCCATATCTTCTATATAATTTTATGTTATTATAAATATGGTACAACCATATTCAGTATTCTATCCATCCTTTGAATGACATGTTACCATACATGCGTACGTACGGCTTACTGTCTCCACGTCGTGGTGTAATTGTCATTAAAAATATTATTATTTGGATTTGTATAATAATAATTTGTAATTCATATAAATAATAAATATAACATGATAACTATACTTTATATATGATATACCATCCAAATATATATTATTTTTATATCAAAAGAATGATATTTCCACTCGTGCATACGTACGGATTACTGTATGCATGAACGCGATTAGATTCATTCACCATCGAATCCATTCGAGACTAAATTTCATTTGATGATTAAAACTAATTTCTAGAGACATGATATCATTCAAGATATGAATAATATACATCCCATCCATAAAAAATATGACTCACATAATAAATAATATAAAATAAAATGAATCGGTTAACACCTAAAACGTTGATAATACTAAGATATTATTAACAAATCAATGTTTAAAGATCATATATGATATCATATTAATGTATATGATTATTGTATAATTTAATAACAATTATTTCACCATTATACACGAGTTTAAACTAAACTCAACAAAGGAATAGTAAATTTAAGAGTTTTTTTCAAAATCTCTTCATCATCCAAGGTTGTTTATACATGATTATCTATTGGAACTTTTTTATCATCCACAACCATGTTTATTAAAAATATATTTCAAGACATTTTTAATATTTACTAGAATATGGGTTAAAGTCATTTATACCCCTCTTAGACTTTTTATAAAATGGTTTGAAAGGAATATTTCCGTAATTTTCCAAACAAGGTCCTTTTTAACCTTTTCGACAAAATTATGGTAAGAATGTCTTTTTTAACATATACGGCGGGTGCAGATATTTTCCACCATTATAAAATCCTCGAAGCATCCCTTAAAATATTATAAGAATATTTTCAAAGTAAATGTTTTCTTTTTGAATCATGTGACATTTAAATGAATTCAAAAAGAGATATTTCTCTCAAATAGTTTTCATTTCATCTATGTCAACATCTATTGATGGATTTTAAGATTATTTGAAGTCGATTTATTATGATACAAAACTTCCATATTGTATAGACGTTTTTGTGATATGTTTTACTATGGATGTGTTATTTTTTTACCATTCATGGTTTATGGAGAATGTATTGACATTTCATATTCTAGTTTTAATACGTATGTTTATGTTATGTTTAAACCTATTAATATGAGGAATGCATTGGACTTAATAAGTGAATGGTGGAGCCCGCTATAACTCTTTGATGCATCGGTAGGTCTCATGAGACAAACTAGTGTCTTGGCACGAGGCCTTGACAAAATCTTATTTTTAGTCTTGGAATGAGGCCTTGGCTATGTTGTTATGATAGTCTGGCATTATGCATTCCGTCATTATAAATGTGGTTATTTATAATGCATTTGATTATTCGACTAATAGAATATCTATGTGAATAAGTAAATGGAATTATTTCATTTTATCATTAATATATTATGCTGAATTTTTATGTTTAAAATGATTTTGTTTTAGTTATATATTATCATAAATATTTATGCTTATTTTTGAAAGTTTCTGCTATATTGTTATCTTTACTGAGCATCTGAGATCACCCCTTTCAATGGTTTATTTTTTACAGGATGTGAAGAAATATTTTATGAATGACCAGTAGGGATAGTATGAGGGGATATGACTGTGGTCTATGAATACAAGTTGTTGTAGTAGTATTTCACTTTATAATGAAATGGAATACTTATGAATATATCTAGTGTTTCCAAGGCTAATAAACTAATCGATCATTCGAGACAAGATTTTCTTGTGATCATGCCAACGTTATGTAATCATGCACCGACTCTGATTAACTGGGGTCAGTGCATTAAAGTTGGTATCAGAGAAATTTTATTATAATCCTTTTAATAAAGATTTAGATAAACTCTGATTAGATCACATAGATCTAAGATTGAATTTGAGGATTTGTGTAGAATAACTTCCTAGAATTTTGGTATTGTAGAGATTTTTTGAGTTTTCCGAGCAATACATCCCTGTCTAGATACGAGAGGGTAGTGGCTGCTCTAGAACATATATACCTAGGGGTAAAACCTGAAAACACCGCTTTGAGCTAGACTCGAATGAGAACTGGTGAACGACAACGGGCCTTGCTTCACTATTGGTTACGACACTCCTAGGGGATTTGATTTGGATAATTCTCATTTTCATTACAAAACATTATGAAGTGCTTATGAGTATATTCATTCTCAATGAAAACATCTTTATTGTTATGAATTATATCCACAAACCATTCAATTTACGTTAGTTATTTTACATGTTTGGAATCATTTATTGTGATTCATAAACTAATCTAGTGTATGACATTGTTTAGAAATGGAACCTAGTGGAAGAAATAGAAATTGTATTAATGCATGCACTCTATGTTGGGATTTCCCTCCTCCTTAAGATAATAATAGTGGTGCTGGTGATGCAACTAGTGTTGATCAGATAATCACCATACTGGGAAAACTCACTTAGGTTATGAATAATAACCTTACCTGTATAGAGCACCCAGATCCGCAACGTGGAGGATCAATTTTAGATCGCTTCATGAGGCAACAGTCACCAACATTCAATTGGGGTACAAATCCACAAGTAGCTCAGAAATGGATAAGTTCCCTATAGAAAATATGTCAGGCTATGGGGAGTAGTGAAAGGCAAAACATTATCATGGTAGTTTATCACTTCAATGAAGATGCTTCTCAATGGTGGTCATCAATTAAAAAAACAACAGTGAAGATGTATCAAGTATGGAATGGAGATAGATTAAAGATAATTTCTTTGAAAAAATACTTTCCTCACGACCATTGAGTAGATATAGAAAGTCAATTTCATAGTCTAAGGGAAAGGTGGATTAGAATATTGCAAAGTATGAAGCTAACATTACGAGGTTAGCGAGGCATGAAGGAGATTATATACATAACCCGATGAGTAAAATTGATCGTTTCATTGATGGGTTAAAACCATTTCTCCGTTGAGCATTAGTCTCACAATACATCTCATCATACAATGACATTGTCTCTTGTGCTATGAAGATAGAAAATGAATTCTATAAATCTTATGATAATAAAGTAAAGCAACAGAAGAAGAGAATGGTGGAACAAGACAAAGATAAAGGGAAAAGGGAAATAAGGATTTTCCATTATGTGATAATTGTGCAAAGAAATACCCTGGTACTTTCCTAATAGGAATGGTAGTTTGTTACAAATGTGGAGGAAAAGGTCACTAGTCTCGTGATTGGAAGGCAAAGAAAGCTGTTGTCAATGTTGAATGGTATAATTGTAGAGAAATTGGGAATTATGTGAATGAATTCCATAAGCGCCAGTGGAACATACCTCAGAAAAGGCCATGGGATCAAAGCCCAACTTATGCTGTTACTACATATGAAGCTGAATAATTAATGTATTTGTGTTTTTGGACTCAAGGATTATATTCTGGTTATAAGAATAATGTGATATATATATATATATAAGGATTGTACTGCAGTACGTGTTGTTTTTATTATGGTTTTCATATAATGTTGGTAATCATATTTTTGTATGTGACAATACGAATCATTTTTTTGTTTTGGTAATGTGATGTTTCAATTGACTTTTGAATTTAGAAACCTCTAAGAGAGAGAGTTTGGACAGAAGTATTTTAGATAACTATAATGGTTGGAATGGATTATGATGAAATTTGGATAGTATGGCATAAGGTTAAAAATATTAATATGAATATTTTATGAATATTATAATATGATAGTTATAGGAAAAGGATAACCTGCAGGTCATGGGATAACCCATCGCATCAGACAAAGCTGCATGAATCAAACCCACAACCATAGTGCGATATGCCTTTATTACCAACCACTAGACTACAAAAAGTCCATGGGTATTACAGAATTTATTTCCTAATCTAATTGGTATGTTCTAATATTTGGAACCTTGTATGATTAGGATTAATATAATATTATTGAGTTCTATTATCTTTTTGAGTGAAAGATGAGTTTGTGGTAGAAATTAGTTGAAGGTTGAAACTCTACTTGTCACGTAAGTATATATATATACATATCTCTTAATATGAATTAAATAATTCATAATCTTTAGGAATGGGATATTAAAACAAAAAGTGTGGTATCCTAATACCTTATTTTTTGTTAAACTGATGATATTTTAAATCACCATATACTGAAAGATTTTAGGCCCTCAATTTTACATTTGTTTGTGATTGATTTCCTCAATCACTGCGTACAAATATTTACATTTTTCCTCCAATTATTTGTCTATAATTTCCACCAATGTTATCATGATATATATCATAATTTTTTGGTGACTTTTTCATTTCCCTTTCCCACTTGTTAAGACTAAATTTTATTACCCTTATTTCCGATGGGGGTTTTCAACAAAGGAATTTTCTATTTTAAACATTTTATTTCAGAAAAAAATTTCTAATTGGGAGGATGTAATTTATTGAAGGAGTGGATAATGTTACACCCCAAGCTTCCACGATACATTTCCCTATGAATAATACAGTAGCGTGTGTTGTACGCATCTTCGAGTTCTGACACACACTACAACAAATCAAACTAGCTGTTATAAATAGTAATACCCACTTTTTGAAATTTGATAAATTTTATCTCTCAAAATGGACTTCATTTTTGGATTCAGAATAACAAAATTATCCTAGGGTGAAATTTTGGTAATTTTCGGATTACTTTTATATTTTGATGAATAGTGAAAATAACAAAATTTTAATTAAAAACAACCTTTTTAATCGAAATAATTAATAGTGATATATTATGAATTTGAGTGTTTTTAAAGTATATTTAGGATATATTTTAACCATTTAAAATAATTTTTTCCATTTTACATAATTTCACAATTAAATCAAAAATAAACAAGTGTCAATCTTTGGATGGTTATTATCACTTAAAAACATGTTGTTTGTTTTAGTAACGGGAATTAATTTTAAATGAATTTCTACCACTTTAGTGTATTTATTTTGGAAAAATGGATTCCATTTTTGGAATCCAGATGCCAAAATTGTATAAATACGTATCCTTTATTTTTAGACATTTTGAATAATTACTTCGGTAAATATTTTATTTACCATAGTTAAAGGGTAAATATAGTAAATAAGGGTAAAAAATAATAATATATAAAAATAAATTACCATAAAACATGTCCTAATCATATTTTTTGATACATGTACGACCATGGTCATCTTTGGGTCGATTTTGGGACCCCATGGAGCCACATGTAGGTGATAAGGACACTTTATATTAATTAAGTTAAAATAAATACAAAAATGACATAAACATATTTATTTCAGAAAAACAATTTTTACATAGGGTTATAAATGTTAAATTTTCAACTATAAATATTTATTTGAAATATAAATTTATTTCCAATATAATTTCATTTTATTTATAATATTTAGACATTACATAATTTAATATATTAATGACACAATAATGATGCAATATTTTTCTTATTAATAAAAGAATCAAATAATTGGTATTATAAATGATAAAATAAAAATAATTGGATAGTTTTGATGACGTCCAATACTTTTATTTGTTAATACGACATCTTATTATTGCTTAAATTATTGTTTTTTGAATTAATTAATATTTTAAGACATTAACAAAAATCTATTATTAAATAGTGTCAAAATTTACGTAAATGAGTATTTAAAACAAATATTATATTATTAATTGATATTCTATTCCTAAAAATATAAGGTTTAGTAAAAGGACTTATATCATGATATTTGTTTGATTAATGGACCACTTGGGGGTATCTTCGAAGTATATTGTATGTTTATTAACTATATAATATAAAAATACAAAGTGACATGGTAAATGTCAAACTAATTAACTAAGAGTTAAAACTAAAAGATAATGTTAATATAGAGACCCAAACCTATCTAAAATATATTGGTTGAAAGGATTTAAAACCACACCCACCATAGACTTTGAATAAGACACTTTGGATCCATTATAAACCGACTATGTATTTATTATAAAATAATGCTTTAAGTTTTTCCTAAAGATCCCCTCCTCGCCCTTATAAAAGACACAACTTATAACCAATTATTTACACCTTAAAAGCCTTTTGGATCAGCCAAAACCAGACCTATTATTCTGTAAACGTCCCTCACTTAACTCTAGAGGCATTAGTTTTATCGAAATAACAACGTATAGAGCACTTTTGATCAAATCAAAATGAAGAACCCGAAGAAGAGATAATGTTTTCACCACCCTTTTTCAAGTTCATTTCTTCTTCAACTTATTCTTTATTTGTTATTCCCATTCTAAAATAATATCTCTAGTATCTTCTATACACAGTGATGTTATTATAAATATGGTACAACTGTATTTAGTGTTCTATCCATCCTTTGAATGACATGTCACCATATGTGCATACTTACGGCTTACCGTCTCCACTTCGTGGTGTAATTGTTATTCAAAACATTATTATTTGGAAGGGTATAATAATGATGTTTTATTCATGTAAATAACAAATATAACATGATAATTATTATATATATATATATGATATAACATCTATTTTAAATATTATTTTAATATCAAAACAATGACATTGTCGCTCGTGCGTACATACAGATTATCATCTCCACGGACGTGATATGATTCATTCCTCATCGAATCCATTCAAGACTATATTTCATTTGATGATTAAAACAAATATTTAGAGACATGATATCATTATGGATATTAATAATATGCATCCCATCCATAAAAAATGTGTCTCACATAACAATGTATATAATGGAAGACGAATCCATTAACATCCAAAAAAATGATAATACTAAGATATTATTAACAAATCATTGTTTAAAGATCATATATGATATCATATTAATGTATATGATTCTTTTATAATTTAATAACAATTATTTCACCATTATACAAGAGGTTAACCTACCTAAACGAAGGAAAATTACAAGGTAATGGTTTTGTTTCACAATCTCTTCATCATCTGAGGTTGTTTATATTTGATTATCTACTAAGACTTCTTTATCATCCACATACATGTTTCTTAAAAATGTTTTTCAAAACATTTTTACTCTTTACATGACTATGTGTAAAAGACATTTATACCCTTGTAAGACTTTTTATAAAATGGTTTGAATGGAATCTTTCTGTTGTTTTCCAATCATGGTCCTTTTTTAACCTTTTCGAAAAAATTAAGGTAAGAATGTCTTTTTTAACTTATACGGTGGGTGCGGCTATTTTCCACCGTTATAAAATCTTCAAAGCTTACCTTACAATATTATAAGAATACATTCAATTTAAATGTTTTCTTTTATAATTATGTGAATTTTAAATGATTTCATAAAGACATATTTCTCTCAAATAATTTTAATTTCATCTATGTCAACATCCTTTGATGGATTTTATGCTTTTTTGAAGTTGATTTATTATGCTACAAAAAATCCATATTGTATTGAATGTTTTGTGATATGTTTGACTGTGGATTTGTTATTTTTATACCATTCATGGTTTATGGAGAATTTATTTACATTTCTTATTTATGTTTTAATATGAATGTTTATTTTATGTTTAAACCTGTATATATGGGGAATGCATTGCACTTAATAAGTGACGGCTGCTACTCACTATAGCTCCTCAATTCATCGGTTAGTCTCATGAGACAAACTAGTGTCTTGGAACGAGGCCTTGACAAAATTATATTTGTAGTCTTGGCACGAGGCCTTGGCTACATGGTTATGATATTCTGGCATTATGCTTTCCATCATTAAGAAAGTGGTTATTGATATTGTGTGTGATTATTCCACTAGTAGAATATCCATGTGAATAATTAAATGGAATTATTTCATTTTATCTTTAAAATATTATGATGAATTTTCATGTTTAATAGGCTTTTGTTTTAGTTATAAATTACCTTAAATGTTTATGCTTATTTATGAAAATTTCTGTAATATTTTAATCCATACGGAGCATCTGAGCTAACCCCTTTCAATGATTTATTTTTCCCAGGATGTGAAAAAGTATTTTATTAATGACCTGTAGATATAGTATGAGGGGATATGATTGTGGTCTATAAAGACATGTTTTTGTTGTATTATTTCATTTTATGATGTAATGGATGACTTATTAATATATCTAGTGTTTCCAAGGCTACTAAACTAATAGATATTTCAAGACTCGATTTTCTTATGATCATTCAAATGTTATGTAATAAAGCACCGACTCTGGGAAACTGGGGTCGGGGTGTTACAATATACAAGGAATTTTATTAATAGAAGTATTTTATTTTTTAATTAAGGGATATAATGTGATAAAATATTTGTAAGGTGATAATAAGATATAAATTATTTTGTTTGAGGAAATCTGATGCTATGAAAAAAAAATTAGTGATGTTTCTTATAAATATTTGGACGGTGAATTTAAATAGATGTATTTTAAAATATTCTTCTGGATGGAATGGATTATGTTGAAACATGGATATTATTTATTAATATTAATATATGATTTATAATTTTGGGTATGAAGAAATAATATGTATGTTTTTAGTAAATATTTAATAGTCATTGTTATGACTCGTGGATCTTGGGATTCATAAAAGTGCTTTAGGGTGTAAAATTCATTGATTTAATGGTGTAATGCATGAGGTCAATAAATATATAAGAACTAAAAAAGGTATAGATTATTATTGTTACATAAAAAAATAATGTATGCGATTTTCTGAAAAGAAAAACAATCCTATAATAATTAGAAAATGATTTAAAAATACATTATCAGTGTACTTTTATTTGTGAGAAACCAAGGGTACATTAACTGATTACAATTTTTTGTTTGGTGATTGTTAAATTTATCAAAACCGTATTCTGTATCAATAACCCTTAGAGCATGATAGTTAGTTTTCTCTTACATTATCATGTTTTATTATTGAGATCCCATGTATGTGTTATACTAGTTGACCTCCGTACATCATTTACTTTATTTTAAATTGGAATACTCATATTCCCTATATCTGATGTGGGTTTCCCAAAAAAAAAATTATAAAAAAATTATTTTTTATGTGAAATTTAAAATTTATAGGACTCAATTTATTTAATGATGGCTGAATGTAACACCCCAATATTTTATGATATGTCTCTTTTAAAAATTAACAGCTCTTATTGATTTTTTGTAATGAAACAACTTTTTTAAACATAATATTATTATTTAAAATGAAAATTATATCTAAAAAAATAAATTGGTAGTTATTAATAGTACCTAATATCTTATTAAATTATATTATTCAATTTATCAGCTACAAATTAATTATAAATAAATGTAAAAAAATGGATTAATATAAAGGAGATTTTTTGTAACGGAAATTATTATTATTCTCAAAAGTTATTTTAAACTAATAAATAAATATAATTAATACAATTTAATGAAATTAGTGAAATTTATTTATAATATATTCTATCTATTTCTTAAAAATAGTGCTTTTTGATTTCAACAAATGATAGAAAATATATCCAATTTAAAGTAGTAGAAGCATGTATTTTACTAAAGAATGGTTCACTAAATTTTGAGGGCGATGTTGTATCCTATATAGTTATTCAAACAATTATAAATTATATTAGACAATATAATCATATTTTTTTATATAAGAATATAATAATTAATTATGGTTTAATTTTTTTTTATTTTGGAAATGTTTCATGTTTTGATGAATTGAAAATATACCAAATCAAAATTATATAAAGAATTTTCATCCAAATAATTAATAATAAAATATTTTATTTTATGTTATTTATAATGTATAATTAGGTCAATTATTTATAATTTAATTCAAATTAGTTTAATGTAATAAATTTTATATTTATTTTTGATAAAAAACATTTCAGTATTTTATTCATTTAAACATTAAAAAAAAGATTTTTTATTCTTTCAAAAGGATTATATTTAAATTACATACGGAAAAATATGGGTTTTGAATTTTGAAATATTGATTAAATATTTAGAATAATTTCTTCCAAATTATTTAAAAAAATTTCATTTACTTTTGGACATTATGAAAAGTAACTTCAGTAAAAAATGAAATCATTAATGGTAAATATAGTAATTAAACATAAAAATTATATTATAAACATTACAAAAATATATAATAACATTATCAAATTTCATTATATGAGTGGATTGAGAACAAACACATTTTTTTATAATCTTAAAAAAAATTTGAAGATACATGGATGACATTATGACAATTCTAATATCTTATTTAAATTAAAGTTAAATGTTGTCATTCTCATGTCCATAAAATCTATATAATTTATAATATAAGGTTATAAAAAAGATAAGAATGACCGAAACAATACTTCTAAAGTTAAAATTTTATATCCATCATGAAAATTTATTTTTAATTTTTAAGAATGAAATAATTAGCTTAAAGAAATATACAATGGTGTGGTAGTAATTATATAATTAATGTTAATATCAAACAAATGATATTAAAAATATTAAAATAAATAAACATTGATATAATATCTATCATCCCTGTATTTTATAAATAACTTAGATTTATTTTTGATTTATTAACGTTTTTTCAAATATATAATGTTGTTATGATATTTTAAGAAGGCCAACGAACAAAGTGTATCAAAATTGACACTAATTTTATAATAAAATAATTAATTTTTATTAAATGATATAAAATAAAATAAAAAATTTTTATCCACAAAAAAAAATTGAATTTATAAAATCCCATCCAAGACTCATTTGAGGTTATTTTGTAATTTTATGTTATATATATTATCCTTTTGTGTAGAAACAACACATGTTTCACTATGAGAGTTAAAAAGAGTAAATTAGGATGAAAAAATATAAGGGTAAGAAGGTAACCGAAACTAGTATAAATATTATTGGTTGAGATTATATCGACCAATATTCATATTATAATAGTAATAAGTATTCTTTAACCAATTTTATTTAAAAATAAATTTATATTCATATAATATTTTGAGAATTTCCAAATGTTACCAAACCTCAATTATATATGTGAAACTACTCCCTCACTTCACTACACCACATTGAACATTCTAGATCAACCTAAAATTACCCATTTATAGAACCATAATCCATATCCATGTAATTGAGGTTATATTATTCTTAGAATATCCACTATATATCCCTTGCGATGATATCTAATAGAAGTACATTGAAAAGAGGTAATTGTTTTTATCAAATCAGTCAAGATCATTTTTTTCTATAGATTATATTCTTTGTGTTTTTTACAAGACAAACTATTAATAAATTATCATATATATTATGAGTGGTTATTATTATTATTTTCATACAACTTTACACCGAGTTTCAATCCTATATAAAACAAAATCACTACGTGTGTGTACGTACGACTTACCGTCTCCACAACAAGGAGTAATTTTTTTCCAACACTACTTTATTTGGATGGGTATATTATTGATATAATGGATATATATAATAAATATTAATTTATTTTGTTTATTTATCATTAATATGATATTAAATTTCTTACCCCTTCACCATTAAAGGAATGACACTTCCGCTCTTGTGTATATAAGGACCATCATCTCAATGACACAGTGAGATTCAGTATCCACATTAAAGAATCACGAATGATTATATAAATGTATATAGAATGTAAAAATAATATATCTGAATAAAAGTTATTTTTTAAATGGAATATTAATATATATTATACATATGAAACACGACTTACATGGAAAAACAACATCAGAAAATGAAGCACTAAACACACAAAACAAGGGCAATAATGAAATATTATTAAATAAATTATATAATAAGATCATCTATGATATTGTAAATTCGGATATGGTTATGGAATAAATAACTAAATTTATTTAAAACAAGATACATAAGATTAAATATTGTTGAAATAAAAATATGAAGGGAAGGGTTAATTTCACATTATCACTTTTATTTGAGAATTTTTATACGTAAGTATCTACTGATTAATATTTATCATCAATGTTCATTACTCAAAAAAAAACCTTTTCAAAAATATCTTTACTACTATCTTATAAATTTTTAAATTATTTTTACCCATTCTATACTTTCTGTGAAGTATTTTAAAGGGAATCATTTTTTTCATTTTCCAAAAGAGGCACTTAATGATCATTTCAATAAGAATACAGTAACAAATTTTTTATCACATACAACATGAGTATATTTATCCTCCATCATGAAATCATAAT
Source organism: Viscum album (assembly GCA_963277665.1). NCBI lineage: Eukaryota > Viridiplantae > Streptophyta > Magnoliopsida > Santalales > Viscaceae > Viscum > Viscum album. The sequence continues at coordinate 1,700,034,117 of OY728163.1, read as the reverse complement.
TTATTAATGATTAAATTGAAATTATACATTATTATTTTAAGTGAAAAACATTCCCTTTTAATTTAATCAACCTTTTAAAATAATAATTTCATTATAAAAGGTGTATTTATTTGATGAAAATTTTATTGATTTTATAAAACTATTTTCATCTAAATAAAAATAATGTAATGGATATTAAGATTTATTGAGATTTATATATTATAATTCCTTAAAACATATTTTATTACATGTTTTATGATCAATTTGACCTTTTATATAATATTTTTATACCATTATTGGTTCATGGTTAAAGTATTCACATGCTCTATGTTTGTTTTTCAATACAAAGATTTTTTTTTCTGTTACACCCATTTCATATGATGAATGTGTTTGAATTAGTATGTGATGGGTGTGGCCCACTATATCCCCTAGACGAATCTATATGTATCCTGAGAAAATTTAGTGTTGGTTTTGGATGAGGCCTTATCTATTTATGTATGGTGTCCTATTGGAATCCAATATGACATTTTAATGATGTAAGACATTATGGATTCCATTATTATGTGATTCATTTTGATAATACGCATAATTTTTTTATTGTGAGACTATCCATGTGACTAATGATATAGAATTACCTGATTTTCACAATTTATTTATATATTATGATCATGAATAAATTTTAAATGGATCAGGTTTTTGTTATACACCATAACTTAATTATTATGATTATTTATTCATAATAGATTCTATTAGACATTTAAAATTATTGATCCTCTGAGAACAACCCTTTCCCTTTTTTATATTTCATTAGATTCACACACGTATATTAATATAGATATGATTAGTTAATCAATGATTATATTTGTTCTCTAATTCCACACCTTTAGTGGTGGGGTGGTAAGGGTTTAGGGGTGAGGGGTAGGTCGTGGGGTCAAGTCCCTGGTCTTGCAATTTAAGGTAATTTGTTTCCTTGCATCGTGTGCCGCTTTCACGGTTGTACCCAATTTTAAAAAAAATGGTTCTTTAATTTTATTTACAATTATATATTTATGGATTCAAATGTATTGTACGTTTAAATTATTTAAATGGATTAAAAAATACTTATATATATATATATATCTTTTGGGATTGTAGACTTATATATATGATAATGCTGAAATGTAAGGTTCCAAAAACAGGATACTAGTCTAGGGTTGTTATAGGTTGGGCCATATTTTCATCACTCGTGGAGGGGATTATTCATCACCTGAAATTTCAACATGAGTATTCTCAATTTGTTTTGAGGAAGTGGATTTGAATGATACATATGTTATTTTGATGGTTCATCCACCCATTATTTGATCACATGTAGTTCATCCTCACAAATCATTATCTTCCCCATCATCTCCATAATAGGTAACATTCCATAATCATATGACTATCTATTTAACACTTAGGTTCCTCTCTATCTATATTGTAGACACCTAAACAATATGATTATATGGACATTTTTAGGAAACAGATTCCTCAATGATTTCATTGTATTCAGGATCATATTAAACAAAAGATACATCCTATAAATAATACCATTAATCCTAAACTTAAATTTATCATACATTATAATATATGTTTTGATGTTTATTTTATTATCTTTAGAAGTTCCCTAATGAGAAATGTATAATGTATCATAAACTTAAAAAATAGTATTATAGGAAGAAATCCTAATAAATTATTTATAACGTAATGAACAGTGTAATGAATTCATGGATTTACAGTCCCAATTATATGTAGTATTAGGGGGATCATCTGAAGTAGATCCAATAGTTTTAGATATTATATATATTTCTATTATATTAGCCCATATTTTAAATTGCATTCTCTCCATATATAATTTCATCTAAATATTTAACTTATCATTATTAGTTTTGTTAATAAAGGTTGTATTTTGGAAAAATAAATGATTTTTATATTCTCCATAATGAAATAAATTTAGAATATATATAAATTTAATATCATTAAAAGGTAACTAAATCAAATTTAATATTTCATTTGAAATCCTCTTACAGAATTTTTTTTCAGAGAGAGTAACTCAATAGGGGCTCGATTGAGTTCCCCAAAAAAATTCTATTTTAAATTTTATTAAAACTAAAAATCTATTTACATAATAGAATATTTATTTAATCTATTCTTATTATTTTATACCATTTTATATGTTCATAATACATATTGACATAAAATAGAACATTATCTTTTCAGGTAATGAAAAAAATGAAACAAACAGTAGAGTAAACAACAGATTCATTCTTAATATGTTTCTTAATCACCTATACCTAGAAATCACCCACTTTTGAGATGATTATTATAACCAATAACATTTTAAATTATATAGATCAGGAATAAAAACAACAATACTAGATTTCCATTCTCAAATACTCATACAAAACTATAAATGTGATGAAAAAATTGAAATCCATTAATGGAACCCCCCCCCCCCCATGGTTGTCATGGTTTAATAAATTAAAAGGGTATGAGGGAATATCATGTATTCTCTTGTACAAGAAAATGTGTTAGTGTATTCAAATTGATATACCTATAAAACACACTACTTGGAAATAAAGGTAACAACATTGGGATAAAGTAGGAATATATGAAAGATCTAATGTTGTTTGGTCTATAGTAATCCACAAGCATAAGGATCATTATATTTATATTGGTGAGAATATCGAACATGGTTGATATTTGTTACAGGTAAAAATAGTTTCGTGAAGTTATCTTGTCTTTTTGAATATAATAGAAATAACTTATCTAGATTTAGGGATAGAAATGAATGTAATCGATGATATGTTCCAACCATTCAAGGTTGGTAATATTCATATTCATACTCAGATCAATCAAGATAATCTTCTGATTGGGTGAGCTATGTAAAAAGAATTAAAAATACCTATTTGTTTACATAATGAAGAATAATAATAATGATTTATGTTAAGTCAAAAGTCTTCTTTTGGATTTTACATCATGTTTTGGAAATCATAAATATATTCTATTTCATGTTTTGGAAATCACAAATATATTCTATGTCATGTTTTGGAAATCTCAAATGTATTCTATCATATGTTTGTAAATAACAAATTGTCTTTTATCATGTTTATCGTATCGTACAATGTTGATCGTACCGACCAAAACGTATCGTACTGACTCTGTCAAACGCATCGTAATGACTCTGTCACTCGTATCGTACTGACTCTGTCAATCGTATCGTACTGACTCTGTCAATCGTATCGTACTGACTTTGCTATTCAGATAATCATTATTTGTTTTGGTACTTTGTCAAAAACTCTCTCTGCATATGAATTGTACTCATGTTTTACATTTCTATATATCTCTTATCCTAACGAAACGATGTCGTTGAGTTAGTTATATACTAATCAAAACGATGTCGTGCTTTCTGTTTCAATATGACCGTTGGAGGCAATATGACCGTTGGAACCCGAGGCCTATAAATAGGAGGTCATTTGAAGCTGAGAGAACACTGATGAACGAAGAGACTCTGTGAACAACGAAGATTCTAGAGAGAGACACTGTGACTTCTCTCATCAGCCTTGTGCGTCCGATCATCGTATCGAGGGCTTTCAAGTAATTGAAAGACAGAGGTGCCGATTACCTGCAAAATCGAGGGCTGCCAGGGATAGGCAGACAGACGAGCCGATCATCGTATCGAGGGCTGCCGGGGATAGGCAGACAGACGAGCCGATCATCGTATCGAGGGCTGCCGGGGATAGGCAGACAGACGTGCCGATCATCGTATCGAGGGCTCACCAAGGTGTTGGTGAGACAGACCTTTTATCCTAGGTGAAAGGATAACCCTTCTCTTTGGGTTAAAAGAATTGTATTACTTTTACATTTCCACTGTTGTATTAGAAAGGGATTTGTATTGTTTCCTTTCTTCCTTATTCAATTGTAATTGTTTCAATTACAATCATTCCATTACATATTGTATTGATTGGTTCTATACGCTTTAAGGTAGAATCATTCATATTTGTATTACTCTGATTATTGTGTTCACCTTGAATACAATTGTTTTGCATTACATTAGTATTACAATACTTCATACCATTTACATTCAATACAATTGTGGGTGTTTGTGTTTGTATTAGTTTAAGATCTTTTAAACTACTCTTTGTTACTAAAACTCAAGGTTTTTAAACCTACAATTCACCCCCCTCTTGTATTGTTCCATCTAATAGACTTTTATATCGACTATTCGATCCAACAATTGGTATCAAAGGAGGTTTTCCACTAACTTGTATTACTAGCTTTATTTCTTATTACTTTCTTAAATACTTACTACACTAACGTGTGGAGTGGAAAAGTTGTTTTTGTTATATTAGATGGCAGGAATGAATATCGGATCAATAGATAATCTGAATCCTTCTAGACCACCGATCTTTGATGGGAATGATTATGAGTATTGGAGAGATCGTATGAAGACTTTCGTCATCAATACTGGTGTAGACAATTTTATTATGCTTACTGGGGGTTACAAAATTCCTGACAAAGAAGTTAGTACTTTCACCAATCAAGAGAAGCAAGAATATCAACTGAATTACAAGGTACGCAATACTTTATTATGCTCTATGACCAGGAATATATATAGTCAGATATCTTCATGTGAAGCAGCCAACTGTATTTGGAAGAAATTAGAAGTCACTCATTTTGGTACATCCAAAGTTATAGAAACAAGGAGAGCAATGCTTCGAGCAGAGTATCATGGATTTGTTTTTCCTTATGGAGAGCCAGTATGTAAAGTGAAACAAAGGTTTATGACAATTGTCAACAGCTTACAATCTATGGGAGAAAAAGGTATTGATGATGAAGCTCTTGTTGACAAGATTATAGATATTATGCCAAATGAATGGGAGTAAAAAAGAACAGCCATTGATGAAAATAGAAAAGTTTCCCAGATTACTCTTGATGAACTCTTTGGAACTCTTCTACAGCACGAGACAAGAATGAAAAGAGATGCTGATTTCAATAAGAAGAAGAATGGGAATGAAAGTGTAGCTTTTGCATCTAAAGCTAAAACACCTGAAAGGGTTACAAGGTCTAAATCCAAGAAAGTTTTTGTTTCTGATTCAAGTGATTGTAATCTTTCAGACAATGAGTTAGCTAATCTTTCTCGGAGGATGTACAAGATTGTGGGAAAGAAAGATTTTCAATATAGATTCAAAAAGAAAGACAGGAAAGATAGGAAAGATTCAGAGGTAACTTGTTATGAATGCAAGAAAGCAGGACATATAAGGCCTGATTGTCCTTTACTGAAGAGGAAAGATAGAAAATAGAAACACTCTGAAAGAAACAAGAAAAAGTTTTATAAGACAAAGAAAGTCATGAAAGCAAATGATACGTGGAGTGCAAGTGGTAGTGATTCCTCAGATGATTCATCAGAATATGAGACGTCAGGACAAGGGAATATTGGACTTCTAGCCATATTACCAATTGAAGATCATTGTCTCATGGCTAAGGTACATAATGCTGAAGCTGTTACAAATGTCTCTTTAAATGCAAATTATGTTGATAATAAATATTATGAATCTTCAAATGATGAACCCTCATCATCAGAAGATGATACTTTACCTTCTTTTGAAGAAGTCTCTAGATTTGCTAAGTTACTTGAAAATGAAAATTCTAAACTCAAAAAGAGATTTGAAAAAGAAAATTCTAGAATTTCTATTTTGACTAAAGAAGTATCAGATCTTTCTAAAGATCTTGATGATAAAACTTCTGATTTTGAAAGTATTTTGAAAACCCTTGAGAAAGTCAAATCTGAAAAAGATAAACGTTCTAAGGATCTTGAAACTGAAATTTCAAAGAAAAATATTTTAGAGTCTAACTCTAGTTCAAATTCAAATGTTTTAGAAAACAAGAATTTGGTTTTAAAACTAAAGTCAGAGATTTTATCCTTGAAAAAGTGTTTGTCAAACTTTACTCATGGAAAAGAAAACTTTGATAGTATGTACTCTCAAATAAGACCTTTGAGAAATCGTTCTGGTCTTGGTTATACTTACTCCAAACCTGTTTTTAGTAATAACTATTTTGTTCCTCAAAAAACCATTTTCTGTTCCAAGTGTCAATGTGGTGGACATTGGAGAAGAGATTGTTCTCTTAACAAAACTCAATCCTTAGGATTTCATAAAGCTCATTTTGCAAAACAAATGTGGATTCCTAAAATTCTTTTATCTAATCCTTCTGGATCCAAACAAGTTTGGATTCCGAAAATCTAATTGTTTCTTTTTCAGGAAAACGAGAAGTGTATCAATAAGAACATTTGGTACATGGATAGTGGTTGTTCTCGATATATGACTGGAAACAAAGATTTCTTTGAAAAGGTTATCAAAACAAAAGGTGGAAAAGTTACCTTCGGAGATAATGCTCAAGGAAAGATTGTTGGTATAGGTAATATCGTTTTTCTTGGAAAAGTTCTTATTTCAAATGTTTTGTTTGTTAAAGGTCTTAGGCACAATCTCATCAGCATAAGTCAATTATGTGATGAAGGTTACCTTGTGAATTTTAGAAATGATAAGTGTCTAGTTCACAATTCCAAGGATGAATTCATTCTATCTGCCCATAGGCAAGAGAATGTTTACACTATTAACTTAGAAGACCTTAGGAACCAAAACTTACCTTGTTTAAGTGTAATAGAAGACCAATCGTGGCTATGGCATAGGAGATTAGGACACTGTAATTTGAGAAACCTAAGAAAACTCTCAAAGAAAGGACTTGTAAAAGGGCTACCGGATCTTAGATATGATTCTTCAAAAGTCTGTGATCCTTGTCAATTTGGCAAGCAACATAAAACTAGCTTTAAACCAATTAATGAAGTTTCAACTTCTAATTCATTACAGCTTGTGCATATGGATCTGTTTGGTCCTTCACAATCTGGAAGCATTGGAGGCAAATACTATGTATTTGTTTTAGTTGATGACTTTACTAGATTTACATGGGTCTACTTTCTCACAAAGAAATCTGAAGCCTTTTCGTATTTCAAAACTTTTAGAGCCCAAGTTAAAAATGAGAAAAACCTACCATTGATAACTATTCATAGTGATCATGGTGGTGAATTTCAAAACTCAGATTTTGAAACTTTTTGTAGTAAGAAAGGTATTACTCACAATTTCTCAGCACCAAGAACTCCTCAGCAAAATGGGGTTGTTGAAAGAAGAAATCGTATTCTTCAGGAAATGACTCGAACCATGTTGAGTGAATACTCAATTGCTAAGCACTTTTGGGCTGAAGCTGTTAGTACTGCCTGTTATACTATAAATCGTGTTTTAACTAGACCATTTCTTAATAAAACTCCTTACGAGTTATGGACTGGCCGAAAACCAAAAGTTTCATACTTCAAAGTTTTTGGATGCAAAGTATTCATTCTGAATACAAAAGATAATTTACACAAATTTGCACCAAAATCTGATGAAGGAATCTTTCTAGGCTATTCCACAACCTCTAAGGCTTATAGAGTTTTCAATAAAAACACTTGTACTATTGAAGAAACAGTACATGTAAAATTTGATGAAACTAACCCTTTTGTTTTCAACCAACCCAATCCTACATCCTCGGATGTGTTTTCTAAAGATGTTTATCAACCTTTGTTAGAAGAACATTCTGATAAGGAAAATGTTCAAGAAAGTGTTCCTGAAACATTTACCACAGAAGATTTTCTACCATATGTTGATGAACAGGTTTTACAAAACCCAAATCAATTGTTTCTTAGGAATCATCCCAGTGATAATATCATTGGTGATATAAATCAACCTGTAAGGACCAGAAATTCCTTATGAAACGAAATAGAACATCTTGCTTTTCATTCCCAATTTGAACCTAAAAGTCCAAGTGAGGCCTTAGGTGATGATGATTGGATCAAAGCAATGCAGGATGAACTAAATGAATTCGAAAGGAATCAAGTCTGGACTTTAGTTGAAAGACCTAAAAAACAACTGTAATTGGTGTAAAATGGGTTTTCAGAAACAAGTGTGATGAAAATGGAATAATTGTAAGAAATAAAGCAAGACTTGTTTCTAAAGGCTATAATCAACAAGAGGGAATAGACTATGAAGAAACATATGCCCCTGTAGCTAGACTTGAATCTATTCGTATTCTATTAGCCTTCGCAGCATATTTTAATTTCAAACTATTTCAAATGGATGTCAAATGTGCTTTTTTAAATGGTTTTGTTCAAGAAGAAGTTTTTGTCGAACAACCTCCTGGTTTTCAAGACCCAAAACATCCTGATCATGTCTTTAAACTTACCAAGGCTTTATATGGTCTTAAACAAGCCCCTAGAGCATGGTATGATAGACTTACAGGATTTCTTTTACAAAACAATTATAGAAAAGGTACAGCTGATCCAACTCTTTTTATCAAAATGGAAAACAAAAATGTTTTGGTTGTCCAAATCTATGTTGATGACATCATATTTGGATCAACTCAGAAATCTTTAACCGATTCTTTTGCAAATTTAATGAAATCTGAGTTTGAAATGAGTATGATGGGTGAGTTAACTTTCTTTCTAGGTTTTCAAATATCTCAAAAACCAGAAGGAATTTATATATCTCAACATAAGTATATTAAAGACTTACTCAAAAAGTATGGATTTGAAAAAACTAAAAGTATTAGCACCCCAATTGGTACCTCAAATACTCTTGATCTTGATGAAGCTGGGAAACCAGTAGATCAAACAATTTTTAGAGGTATGATAGGGAGTTTGCTATACTTGACAGCTAGTCGACCCGACTTGATGTTTTCTGTATGCTTATGTGCAAGATATCAATCTAATCCAAAAGAGTCTCACTTAAAGGCCGTAAAGAGAATCTTTCGGTATTTAAAAGACACTATGGATTTAGGACTTTTCTACTCTTCTGGAAATGATTTTGTTTTAAAAAGTTTTTCAGATGCTGACTTTGGTGGTTGTAGAATGGATAGAAAAAGTACATCTGGAACATGTCATTTCTTAGGAGATTCTTTGGTTTCTTGGTCTTGCAAGAAACAACACTCAGTAGCACTCTCCACTGCTGAAGCTGAATATGTAGCAGCTGGAAGTTGCTGTGCTCAAGTATTGTGGATGCAGCACACACTCACTGACTATGGTTTGAGTTTCTCCAAAACTCAAATTCTGTGTGATAATACAAGTGCCATAGCTCTTAGTAAAAACCCAGCACATCACTCTCGTGCAAAACACATAGTTGTTAGGCATCACTTTCTTAGGGATCACACACAAAAAGGAGATATTGTTTTACAATTCATCGGAACGCAAGAACAACTTGATGACATTTTTACAAAACCTTTACCTTCTGATAGATTTGAATTTATAAAACAGAAGCTAGGAATGATTACAATAAAATAATCATTCATATCTACTTCCTGTTTTACATCTCTCCTAATAGTAAGAAACTCCTCGTAGAAAGGGGGAGGACATTTCTTTATGTCTATGTTTCTGATCTTTAAATATTTACTCTATATATGTTTCTTTCTGTTTATCGTATTGACAGTTATTGTTTCATTTTAAGTTTTCCTGTTTATCGTATTGACCATTTCAGTTTTTCTGTTTATCGTATTGAAATTCCTTCCCATCCTATCGTTCAAAAATTTTGTATCGTCCGATGATAGTATTGAAATTCTTTTCCATCGTACCATTCAATAATTTTTTGAATCGACCGATGATGGTATTGAAATTCTTTTCCATCGTACCATTCAATAATTTTTTGAATCGACCGATGATGGTATTGAAATTCTTTTCCATCGTACCATTCAATAATTTTTGAATTGACTGATGATGATATTGAAATTCTTTTCCATCGTATCATTCAATTTTTTTTTGTATCGACCGATGATAGTATTGAGATTGTTTTCCATCGTATTGTCGGTTAATGGTAATAACTATTCTCCATCGTACGGTCCGATGATAGTATTGACTTTGTTTTCCATCGGCATCATTTTTTTTCTTACGATTGTTTCTTTGATATTTACCAAATCCAACAATCACCTTTTGTTCTCCGACAGGTATCTTTTTCAATTTTTATTTTATTTTTTTTCTTTGTTTTAATCCTAACCATTGATCTGGTTTTATATAATCTCGACCGTAGAAGTTCAACGGTCATCTCTTTTTTGCCTATAAATACCCCCCCTCCCCTCCCCAAACCCACATTGATTGTCCAGGAATTGAGGCGAAGCTCTGCTCCCCCAGCTATAAACAATCGTACGATCTTCTCAATCGGTATCATCTTTATGTCTCAATCCTCTGCCAACACTCCCGCTGAAATGTCTTCAAAGACCTTTACAGAGAAAGACTTTCACAGAGAAAGGTTAGTATCCCGAGAATTTTTCGATATGTACGATTCTACAATCAAGAAGATTATTTTGTTCCAAGGATGGGAACATCTCTGTGTGGAAAAGCCTGATATTCAAGATCCAGTTCTTTTTGATTAAGTTTGTCAGTTTTACAAAACCGTGTCTTTCGACAAAGATATGACTATAAACTTCGCTGTGTACGATAGAAAATTATCCATGTCTGTGAAACAAGCGGCACACTTTCTGAATGTTTCTATAGAAGGGGATTCATTCTGTCCATCTCACAAACTACCAGAGGAAGTTGGTACGTTCAATAGAGAAAGTGCTGAAAAATCTTTGTTTGTTGTTAATGAGGGAAAGAGGAAAGTTTATCACCATTCACCGGACAATCGGTTTGTTACCTTATGGATGAAAGGTTTTCTTGTTCCAAGGAAAGGGGATAGAGAAACTCTTAATGTTTCTGATGTCTTTATGCTCGATTATCTTGTGAATATGAGGAAAGTAAATCTCATGGGATATATCTTTGAAACCATCAAGAACGTCAAGAAAGGAGGGATTAAATCCCAGATAATAATGTATCCAGCCATCCTTACGAAATTCATTCTTGAGAGTATGAAGTTTTGTAACATTCCTTTGAAAGGAGAACCTATGGATTTGTGGCCGTCTTTCATTAATAAGAGTACGATGAAAAAGCTGAATGTTTGTTTTGATTCAAATTCAAAACTTTTTGTCAGAGATGTAGAAGATGAATTGCCTGAAAATCAATCGGCACCTATGCCAGCCAAGGACAATCAATCCGCCGGTGTTACTCGAAAGTCTGATCCGCAGACTAGTTCAAAGCCGAAGAAGAAGCCGAGGTACAGTAAGGAAGTTGTAGCCAAATGGACAAAGGACAAGGAACAGAGAAAAGAGGGTGATCCGAAGTTTGGACTTGACCCTGCTGAAGCCTTTGCAGAAAGGATAAGGGTAGAAGAAACCCTTCAAGCTGAAAAGAAAAAGAAGACTCTTTTGAAAAGAAAGGCTCAGGACTTTGATATTTCTAAAGTCTTGAAAGCAGTTGAAGATGCTAGTGCTCAACTAACTGTGGAAGTGCATCAAGAACCCATCGTACAGAGTTTGCCTGAGAAAGAAAAAGGAAAACAAGTGATAGAAGAAGTGGAAGTAGAAGAAGGAGATTTTCTGTTAGAATTTCTTCAAAGTTCAAAGAAAAGTAGAGAGGAGTCGCTTCAAAAGCTGAGCGAAGGTGTTCAACAAACTCCTCATGCCGATCAGGAAAGATCTCCGGACAGAATGTCATCTCGAGAAAAGAATGATGCTCAATCCTCTCATTCTGATAAAGTAGTTGTCATTAGTGACAAAGTGGAAGATGAAAGAAAGCAGAAAGAAAAAGCAAAAGGGAAACAGCCAGTTGTTGATTCAAGCAGATCGTATGAACTAGCATCGTATGATGATGATACTGATTCAGAGCATACAATCTCTCTCAATAAGAGTGATTACATTGTTCATGTTTTGAGAAGAATGGAGAAAACTATTCCTTATTTCCCGAGGCTGGAAGGGAAGATTGATTTTATTACTGAAAATCAGAGAAAGAAGTTTGGATCTGTGAAAGAATTGAGGAAGAAAGTTTTGTCTGTAGAAGCCGATTTAAAAGTTCTTTCAGAAAGCTCAGTTGCTCATAAGAAGGCATGTAATAAGATGACTAAGTGGTCGTACAAAACAGAGAGCTCAATCAATGATCATGAAATAGCTATTGAAGATATAAGGAGGTTATCAAATGAGCTAGCAATTGCTTTCAACAAGCTTGATAAAGAAACGGTTGAAAGGCTGAACCTTTTATCTTCTCAAAGAACCGATGTTCCTTCAGTGAAAGACTTGCAAGAAAGAATGAATGTTTTCCAATCAGAATTCTCGAAGGTTTCATCTTTCAAAGATGAAATGGTTTTACTGAAGAATCAAAATTCCGAGTTGTCCAAGGATAACAAGACTCTGCAAAACAGAATTGATACCCTTGAAGAAGTAATCAGAGTACAGGAGGAGACCATCAGAAATCAAGATCAGATTTTTGCGGATCAACAGGAGCTTCTCAAAACTCAGGGTGAATCAATTTCTGAAGACAATAAGGAGATCAAGAAGATGAAAGTTGTGCTTCATGAGCTTATAAAGAAAGAGAAGGAAAGAGAAAACAAATGATTGTTGTATTTGTTTCTTTTTGGAACTTGTTTGTTTTGTAATAACTCTTATAATCCTTTCTCTTTTATCCATTGTCTTGTATTACTTCACTAACTCTTCCAGATAATTCGAGATTCCTCCTTTCTTTTTGTAAATCACAAAGGGGGAGAATATTTACAAAGCAAAGATTGTTTTACAAAGGGGGAGAATGCATTACAATGCTCTTAATGAAAATCTATGAATACAATCCTTAGGAAAGTCAATACCTAAGGGGGAGTTAGTTGTATTCAATTTCTTATTCAGAAGAGTTTTCAATAACTCAGGGGGAGATAAGTATTTCTTGTTTCATTTACTTTGTGTGTTTGTGCTTTCCAAAAAGGGGGAGATTGTTAAGTCAAAAGTCTTCTTTTGGCTTTTACATCATGTTTTGGAAATCATAAATATATTCTATGTCATGTTTTGGAAATCACAAATATATGCTAAGTCATGTTTTGGAAATCTCAAATGTATTCTATCATATGTTTGTAAATAACAAATTGTCTTTTATCATGTTTATCGTATCGTACAATGTTGATCGTACCGACCAAAACGTATCGTACTGACTCTGTCAAACGCATCGTAATGACTCTGTCAATCGTATCGTACTGACTCTGTCAATCGTATTGTACTGACTCTGTCAATCGTATCGTACTGACTTTGCTATTCAGATAATCATTATTTGTTTTGGTACTTTGTCAAAAACTCTCTCTGCATATGAATTGTACTCATGTTTTACATTTCTATATATCTCTTATCCTAACGAAACGATGTCGTTGAGTTAGTTATATACTAATCAAAACGATGTCGTGCTTTCTGTTTCAATATGACCGTTGGAGGCAATATGACCGTTGGAACCCGAGGCCTATAAATAGGAGGTCATTTGAAGTTGAGAGAACACTGATGAACGAAGAGACTCTGTGAACAACGAAGATTCTAGAGAGAGACACTGTGACTTCTCTCATCAGCCTTGTGCGTCCGATCATCGTATCGAGGGCTTTCAAGTAATTGAAAGACAGAGGTGCCGATTACCTGCAAAATCGAGGGCTGCCAGGGATAGGCAGACAGACGAGCCGATCATCGTATCGAGGGCTGCCGGGGATAGGCAGACAGACGAGCCGATCATCGTATCGAGGGATGCCGGGGATAGGCAGACAGACGTGCCGATCATCGTATCGAGGGCTCACCAAGGTGTTGGTGAGACAGACCTTTTATCCTAGGTGAAAGGATAACCCTTCTCTTTGGGTTAAAAGAATTGTATTACTTTTACATTTCCGCTGTTGTATTATAAAGGGATTTGTATTGTTTCCTTTCTACCTTATTCAATTGTAATTGTTTCAATTACAATCATTCCATTACATATTGTATTGATTGGTTCTATACGCTTTAAGGTAGAATCATTCATATCTGTATTACTCTAATTATTGTGTTCACCTTGAATACAATTGTTTTGCATTACATTAGTATTACAATACTTCATACCTTTTACATTCAATACAATTGTGGGTGTTTGTGTTTGTATTAGTTTAAGATCTTTTAAACTACTCTTTGTTACTAAAACTCAAGGTTTTTAAACCTACAATTCACCCCCCCCTCTTGTATTGTTCCATCTAATAGACTTTTATATCGACTATTCGATCCAACAATTTATTGGATAATCATAAAAAAAAATTATCATTTCCTTCAATGTATCTATGGAATGAAATAGAAATAATAATTAAATGAACCCACTAAATTAACACCCATAAACTTGTTGTTTGAAGCATTAAATTAAAATGACATAAAGAAAAAATGGAATTAATTATATTGATAGAACATTTCTAATGGAATAAAATGTCAATGATATCTAGAATATGGTGGCATGGTCCCATGGTATCATGATCCAATAGTAGAAAACCTAAATGCACCATGTATGTTGTAAGCTTATCTCTTCTAGTATGATTAATATAGAAGTATATTACAATAGTGGCATCATGACACTAGCAGTATCAACATTATAGTAGTGAACATATTATAGTAGCTGCATAGCCCTTATGGTATTAGAATTCGAGATGATTCATGACTCTTGAGGTATAAATAATCTAGTGGGAGCATGAATCTGGTGGAAATAGAAGTATGGTGGTAGCCCACCTTACTGTAACACATTCTCGGTGGTTGGATATAATTATTGTTTAATAATTATATAAAGGGTATAACGTTTCACCACATAATTTATTTTCATAAAAATTAAATTTCATAACATTATATACTATCATAAAACATCATTGTTCTTAAAATAATAACAACCATGATTTTTGAGTTTTTAAAAATGATGTTCCAGTATTTCTATTATTCTTCCTCCAAGATAAATTTCTACATTTTATTTCATAAAACACCTGATAACAAAAATACTTCATTTATACATTCCCTCTATTTAAAAAAAGTTTCCATGAAATTTAATTTATCATGAGGAGAGTGAACATTGATTTTTTTTCATTAATTATGTGAAAAATTTATTAATATAAACATGAATATCATAGATAAAATTTGTTATATACCATTATGATTATCTAATGATTTCATCTCCTCAAACCACTAAATCTCCATACATTTTCATTAATTAAATTAATTTATATTACATTATAACAGCATACGGAATATATTTCAAGGGAATATATTATTTAATTTATCATATTCTTATATAATAATATCAAATCATTACATGATATTCTTGATGATTTTCCACCAAAAGTACGTATAAACATAAAAATAATAAATATAATGTCTTAAATTTTTGTAATGTGAATACCTCATGACATAATATATCATTTCTAGGACCTTAATCCATCATTCAGAAACAACTGGGTATGGATTTCCACTGAATATAGTAGGATTTTATCTCATAAAGTACCCTCCATCATCATTTTTCACTATAGTTGATAAATATTATCACTATTATAGACATGACTACTATTTATATCCCATGTCAACTATGACAACACTTTAAAAAATTACTTAGTTTACATTCTAACCATTATGGTTTTTTTACTTTGAAGCATTGCATCCCCTCAACGACATCACACATCATATTTCATAATTTCACTACGTAAAACCATTCTTAATAGAAATTTTATATGTAAAGAAAATGGTAATATAAAAATTTTATACAATTATTAATTACCCTTAATTTAAAATCATTTTAGGGGTTTTTATTATCATTAAGAAAGAGCATAATTTTAACTATAAATTCATATAATACTAACTATAGTGACCTATCCATATACACTACATATTTGAGTGAATTTAAACAAGATTTGAAATTATTTCATTCCCTATCATCATTTAGATTTATTGTATTAGAGATTCAGATTATAAATCAAACATTATAAAACCATATATGAAAAATGGATTCTTCTTTGTCAGTATCTATTTTTCCATAAAATGAAACATTAAAAATTAATATGATTTATTTTCAACACAAGTCCCAATGGATTTCAACAAAACTTATAATTTTACCTTACCCACCCATAAAACGAGTTAATATAATTTTTAAATATGTGATTTCCACAAAAAACTTAGTAAAATATATAAAACTATAATATAAAATTTTTAGTCTATGAATACATATAGAAATTTTCCATTTCAAAAAATAAACAATTTGCTCATATACTGGGGAGGAGTAGTTCCATGTTGTCTTTTCTGGGTGAATACCTCAATGATCTATAGTTCACATAATTTTCTATAAGACATGAGGCCTTTTAAGGGTTCCACCTCATCCCGTTAAAGGTGGATTATAAAAAATTAAAAAAAATGAAGTGCTTATGTCCATTCTGACCGACAATGTAAAGTCATAAAACATACATGAAATCCTATATAATGCATACAAAAATCATAAAGGTTACTAGGGAAATGTTTTTATCACTCTTACATAGGGTGTAACCATTACATCTACAAGTAAAATAACAATCATGGTCACACATTAAATAACATTCCCAGTTTCCAATGGAATAACCATTTTACTATATTCCAATAATTTATATAGATAAACCTGACCAAATAACTTAATATCATCACCAAATTCATTAGACATATAAAATGGGATATACTATATCTAATTTATAACAAAACACAACATACTTAAAAAAAATTCCAAGAACCCAAACTATATCATAACACATAAGGTCATGATATTTTAAAAAATATTCCTTTTACAAATATATATTTTTATTGTTGTTGAAATATAATTTCAATTTTAAAAACCTCATATTAAAATAAAAATAACTTAGAGAATGAGGGATCTCTTTTGAATAAAACAAGGATTCCAGTAAATGAATCCATATTAGTTAATTATTGCGATGGTTGGAAAAATCATTCTCATTGTATATATTAAAATAGAATATTTCAGTTGTATTTTTCTCAAGAATAAAAAAAATTTATAAAAAGAATCATTTTGTTAACAAATTTTTGGAATTTAATACAAACATAAAAATTTATATTTAAATTACTTTATATCAATATAATTTAATAAATAATGTATTTTGGATAAAATATATACATGGAAGAACAATGGTGTTTTATGTGAATCATTAAATGATTATTATTAAAAGATATATCATAACCTTGATTATAGTATGTCATATAAATTATTTAACTTGATGAATAATAAGAAATTTAATTATTTGATGTGGTTGGCATGAAACTTCATTTCAATTATTTATTTACTTTTTTCTCTTGTAATATTTTATTTAAATATTTATTTATGTTAATTATCATCAAAATTATTAATGATATTGACATTATATGTCCAAAATTTATTTTAGTAAGATGACTATGGTCATAGTGGTAATTAGTCCATAATCTATAGAAATATAATCACGACATAATTATCATTTATATAAATCAATGACACTTTTTAAATATATCATTAATTATTTTTGTTGGACATGAACTATATTACCATCATAGAGATCGTTGGCCATTCAAATGAATGAGCAATTAATATATTATTCAATGATCATTATGAAAAGAAAGTAACTATCATTTTGTATTCCTAGTATTATAACAATTTAATTAATATAATTTTATAATACTTATTATACTTGAACTTATCATCTATGTGAATATGTGATAAAAATGTATCACAACACATGATGCATGTGATAGTCCGTAGTTATCCATTAACGAATTTACCAATTTTCATTGAATTGAAACATGATAAATTATGTTATATATAATCATTTCATAATGATAAATATTATAAATATATGATATATGAACATTAATAAAATATTGATAATATCCCATGAGATATTTATAAGGAATATTGATGACATCAGTTTGTGAGGTGGTAATCCTCCATACATATGATCGGTTAATTCATCTCATATTTTATGGAGGATACAAATAGATATATATTATTTATTTTACATAATAACATATATTTATCTAAAGGATATATTTGTTATTAATTTTAGATGATTAAAGAATATTTAAATTGGCCTGAAGAAGAAATAAAAAGTAAAAAATTAGGTTAAAAATATTATCTCTTAATTTGAAATTCCCATTATAAATATACCATGTGATCTCTACGGATTTAATTATACATAATGAAAGAAAATAAAATTAGTGGACTAATTATTATAAGGTATTTTGGTTGGTATTGGATGAATCAAAAGCCTTTTTATGAGTAATAAAATAATAAGTAGTGCTTCCACATTAAAAGATAGCATAGGTGAACCCTCAGTATTCTGAAATATATCAAACTAATATCACATTATATTAATTTCAAAATGAAACCATATTGATATTATTTGTATATTGTAAGATTATGATTATAAATACACCTTTATAATATATTTTTTCCTAGTCCATGTCAAATATACAGAATTATATTTATGTTAGAACCCCTTTAAACACTGATGAAAATTCTAATAATATTTTTTTTATTCACATTAAAATAACTCCGTAAAATTATATAATAATAATATTAAAAGTACATGACCTTAAAACATTACATAATCTTGAATTAATTGAATAATTTTCATTGTGTATCTTTTCAGGATTAGAGTTTCAGAGAATTAGGAAATAACTATTACATCATAATGATTAAAAAGTAGACACATCTACTCAGCTACAATTTTATTCACAAAAAAAACTCTTAAAAAGGATTCATGATTAGTGCCATTTTTTGACAGCATGACATTTCCATGATCCCATCCTAGACCCTATTCAAATTTATTTCATGTGAAAAAAATTTCAAAAAAATGGGATGAGTATAAAATGTTTAGTAAGGGATATAAAAGTACGGAAAGAAAACTTTAGTCCATGTATACAAAAGATTAAATGAAATCATACTTTACTCATAAAACATATGCACTTTAACATACCTTATGAAATCATAGGATTTGTGAATAACCCATAGAAATAATAAGACATCAAGGTGACTGTAGGCATTCATAACATTCTTACATAGGGAGTAACCCTCATGGTTATGTTTGGAATACCCATCATAATATATTCCCTAAATCTATTAATAGAAACCATAGCATTTAACTCCTCCATGTTAACCAATGCATTGGAGAGAAATCTCGGGCTCACCTGCCCTTAGTTTATCATAGAACCACCCATCTTCATAAACAATTCACAATAACCGTAACATATTCATAACACATAAAACAATCATAATGGAAAGATAAAATGTCCACATTGAAATCACAATATATCATTTCAATATATTGACACAATCAATGCTTTATCAAACTATTTTCAAAACCATTTAAAATATTTAATAATGATATTTTTGAATCAATGTGTCCAATACCACTTTGAAGATTTTAAAGGAATTAATATTTTAAAACATTAATGTCCATATAAATAAATCATTACACACATTTTGAAATATGGACATTAATAAAAAATATTTAGAAGATTAAATAATTAAGACAAATTATTTGAAGATTTTAAAGGCATTGATATTTTAAAACTGTAATGTCCATATGTATAAATCCATAAACCCATTTTGAAATGTGGACATTAATAAGAAATATTTAGAAGATTAAACAATTAAGACAAAATTTTAGACAAGGAGTTCTTAACAAATGGGAGATTCTTCAATAAAAATAATTGAGAATATCATTTAATCAAATCTTTATAGTATCATGAGAATAAATGTATTCATTATATATTACGCCCAAGGAATGTACATACTCCATATCAATGTGAATTGGTTCATATCAACAATGAAGTCTCAATGGAATGTTAATTGAGACGAAATCCCTTATAAAGACGTTATCCTTTGTTTAAGGATAAATATATTACATAGTTATGTGTCAAAAATAAGAATACAACCAATATAATTGGATATGATGTGTGAAAAAATCAGTGGTAATCCACACAAATACATAGGATGACATCTTCAAGATGTACCTGTTTATCCCAAATAATTGGAATTGGGTTAAGAAGTTCCCTCAAAAATTTGACAGGCTAACCTTGTCACTTTAAAATTTAGAAAATGAGTTGATGAAAGAGAAGATGGTATTTCATAACTTAGACATAAAATATAAATCAATTAGTATATAGAAGATCTTATCCCAAAAAAAATATGTCAATTAAATGACATAACAAAATGATGTCTTTTAAAATGAGGAGGGTGAAAGGTTCCCTTATCGATATGGATAACTTTCGAAACATACACCCCATAAAATAAAGACTGTACAATTTTGATGTAAATAACCATAAATGAAAGTATATAACACAAGATTATAATAATGGGTAGTAAATACACTACTCAAAGGAGATAGTGGAAAATATAGCATGAATCTCAGGGGAATAAAAAGTGAGATAAAAACCCCTTACCTGGTTGTAATAAATCAAGTTGTATGACCAAAAGATAATAAGCATCAAATTAATCACAGAATACCAAGATTATAAATAGAATCATGATAACATATATCAAATGTCACTAAAAAATACACCACATGCAATATATAATTGGCGAATGATGAAAATCTCACGGAATTAAAAGTGAGATAAGAAAACCCCTTACCTCAAGTCTGACTTGTCTTGTTCGTTTCGTTATATTCATGAATAACAAACATTGGTCAAACTATAATTTGTTAAGGAAATACTTTAAAGTTTATTATTCAATTAATATAACATATTATCATGTTATTATAATTAGTTAATTATGGGAGTTCATATCATATGTTTTGTCGGTGTTCGGTATGTGAGTCAAAAAAACTTATTTGGAGAGAATTTCCCTCGTAATTTTAAGTACATCAACTCTGGAATTGTTTTAATTATTTAAATATCATATATATCCAGTATATATGTATTTAATATTATTACATAGTGTTTGGATATAATAAATCAAATGTACCGTTCAGGGAGATGGTAGGTCGTAGATACGCAATAACGTTACTTTCATTTATATTGTCATATTAATGGACTTAAAAACTAAACTACACATAGATATATTATAATTAAATTATAATATATATGTTATATTGGTAACAGAAGTTCATTACTTACATTATTTATAAATTCCATGTTTGGAATGAACGAGTCATATCACATGAGGGGGCGGTTGTCCGCACTTCCTCATATGAAATTATCGCATTTACATAACATGAAAATCATAAAATTATGAATATAAAATACATAATCATATAAGAAATATAAATGTAATATATATACTATATAAATATATTTCCATAATAATGGCCACCATGATAGGTGTTAAAAGTAGATTGGACAATCATCGTTTCATGAAGCAGTAATTCCCCACTCACAGAAACAGTATGTTCTATAACCATTAGACGAAGGTGTGTTTATGTGTAGGTAGAATCCTTATCATAAAAAATTCGTAGTATATTTAGAATAATGGTGTTATTATGGGATCAAATTATAATAATATTGTTGTGAGTGAATAAGGAAAATAAAAGAAAGAAACTCGAGAGAAGACATTACCTCTAAATCGATAAACTCTTTTTTATTTGAGCCAAAGGCTTCCATGGAAAGGCTTCTCCCCAAAGTGAGGCTTCTAGGAGTACTATAGGGATTTGGAGAGATAATATGAGAAGAGTTTGGATGAGACAAGGGCTTGGGAGGTGTGGGTAAGGGGGTAGATATGGGGGCCTTTTATAGGAGGGAAGATGGCCACTTTTGGAAAGTCTTGAAATGTTACTTTATTATAAAATTGTTTTCAAATTTTAAAGGTCCCACAATGATATATTTCAATGATAATGTGATAATAGTTATAAATCCACCCATCTTATTTGTTTTATACAATTTTAAATCTTATATTTTACATTATCATTTCATTTTATTTAAATCATTCATTAATGAGGTAATAACTGCATCATCATGGTGCCATAAATAAATTTAGTTATTTAATGTCTAAAAATTATAAAAAATACCATGATGTTGTAAATATTTTTATATTTTCAATGAATATCTATAGTATAAGAGATAATTTATTTAATAAAATTAATTTTTTTACTTATTATATACAAACAATTTTTATATTTCTTTATTTTTTTAAAATAAATTCATAAATGTCACTATTACACCCATGTGACTCCATGGGCCCTAAAGTTTGGTGAAAATCATCCCATGGTATTCCATGACTCAAAAAATATGATTTGGACACATGTTTGGGTCATTTATATTATTATGGTTTTATTTTATTACCCTTAACTACCCGATTACTAATTAATCATGATAAATAAAGATAATTACCGTCATTACTATTCATAATGTCCTAAATCAAAACGGTATTAATTACATAATTTGGACCTTCTTATTAATAATATGGAATACATTTTACCAAATAACAAACATAAAAATTTCAGTAATTAATTTAAAAATAATTCTCATTGTTATAACCCAATACAGGTTTTTAAGAAGTAAAATTTAAAAAAATATTGACTTGTTTATACATCCAACTGAAAAGTAAAATTACTTCCAATGAAAAATTTTTTATTAAGAGATAAAAATATAATTCAA
Organism: Viscum album; assembly: GCA_963277665.1. Taxonomy (NCBI): domain Eukaryota; kingdom Viridiplantae; phylum Streptophyta; class Magnoliopsida; order Santalales; family Viscaceae; genus Viscum; species Viscum album. The sequence continues at coordinate 1,700,011,626 of OY728163.1, read as the reverse complement.
CTACACTTTAAAAACAATTAAAGAGAAAATATTACTATATAATTAGATTAGATGAAAAATAATTTTTGAAGTAAAATTCAGTATTTTTCACTATTCATTAAAAATGAATAGTTGTCAGAAAAATAAAGAAAATTTATCCAAAGTAAATTTGATATTTCAAATTCATAAATGATGTACATTTTAAAAAATTCAAAACATAGTTTTTTCATTAATTAATTTTATAATTAATTGTCACTGTAAAAACAAATAGAGTGTTTTTAAAAAATAATATCTATCAAAAGATTGACACTTGTTTATGTCCAATTTCAAAGTGAAATTAATTCCAATGACCACCATTGGATTTAATGGTAAAAATAAATTTTAACTAAAATTTATACCTAGTTAAAAAGATATTATATATTTAAAAATAAATTAGATTAAAATTACGTTTTTAATTAAAATAAAACATTTTCATTATTCATTAAAAATGATCTTTATCAGAAAAATAAAAAAAATTTACAAAAAAGTAAATTTTGATGTGCTGATTACAAAGAAGGATTTTATTTTTTCAAATATAAAATAAAAAATTTTCAAAAAGAAGTTTTAAAAATTTTTCTCCATCAAAAGGAGGTTATTCAACTTTTTAATGAATATTAAAATATTTATGCTTAAAATTTGATTCATTCGCATTTTAAGACTTTATATTTTATTCGGTAACTGTTAAAATATTTAACAAACATTTATAATCATTTTGTAGTATGTTCTATTTATTCCCTCCATTACAACGGCTAGGTGTTAACTACCATTGAAAATAATATTATTATATTATTATTTTGTAATGTATGATTTTGAAAGAAACTCATTCTTGTGTATTCGGTATGCCATCGAACATAGAATCTCTTTTAAAGTAATATTATCATTTAATTCACAAATATTAATAAATATGAAAATGTCATATTCTTTATTTACTTAATATGTTACATTATTCCCCCCTTTTGATAATTGCATCCTCGCAATTTTAAAATTGGGCTCGAAAACTTCATTGAAATCCTCATATCAGAAAAGGAGTAAATTAAACTATCACTTTAAAAGAATGAAAGAAAAGTAAAAAGGTCACATGAGACAATAGATACTAGGATTCCATGAAAACATGGATATGGAGGAGAAAACAAACCATCATGTTCTGATGGGGAGTGATAGAAAAAATGACTATTTGAAAGTTATCCACCAGAAAATCATAAGCATGTGATGGGTTAAACGGTATTTGATTCCCCAATAGGAAAAGTTAATAGAAAAAAATATTTAATTTACTTTTAAATGAGGTATTTTTTTTATGTGTTTAACTAATTAATAAGGAAACATACTTACTTGTCATGTATACTTTTGTCTCTTACTATAATTCTTACTCAAACTCATAATTTCTCTGAAAGATGAGTATTTAGGATGACTTGTTCACATTAAGAGCACTATAATCAACTTCATGGGAATCACCTAATCCAAAAAAGATGAACTATATATTTTCCATGTCTTTAGAAATTAACCAAAACCAAAATTGAATGTATAGGATAAAATATTCCCCAAAAGAATAATCCTTTAGAAAATGTAATACTACTCTTAATCTCCAAAATTCAACAAATAGAACCAAAGATTCAAGAAAGACCATTAAATAGATAGACATCCATAACATTATTCAAAATAATCAAAACTACGATTGAAACCCAAATCTCTAAAGGATTTAATCACATCGTCTTCCAAGATAAATCTTAACATTTATCTCCAAATAACATCATTTACTCTTAAATTATGATATTTCAAAGTAATTAACCTAATCACATATCCTCCATGATGGGTTAATAATTTCCATAGATAACCCAAAATCAACAGATTCTGATTCATAAGATCATCTAACTAAAAAAAATTAGTAATAATAACCAGCGACTTCATGTAGTCCAGTGGTAGGTGATAAATACTAGTCGCACATTGGTTGTGGGTTTGAATCATGCAGCTTCATCCGACGTGACAGGTTGACACACGGTATGCGTGTTGTCCCTTTTAAAGAACTATATAATTTTATAACATTCCAAATAATATATAAATTCATAAAAAATAACCAAAAAACATTTTAACCATTATGTTTATCTAATAACTTGTTTTCCATCCTAGAATGTATTAACCCATAATTACCTCAAATTCAATTATCATAATAACCTAAATGGTTCTATATAACTATATTCAAAATAGAAATGATAATTATTCATAGAATATAATTTTCATATATAAAACATCAGGGTTACACATTCTATAAAAAGTCTTCTAATGTAATCCCATCATCAAAAGAGCCTTAATACATTTAAGCATTTCACCGTCCTAAAATATACCATAACTCTTAAATCCCTTAAATTTTGACCTCATACTCATTAAACATTCATCATGATCCATTATCCATTCCATTTCAACTTGTTCTGAAATACATATTTTCTACAAACAAAATTGTGAATCATATCCTAATATTTCAATAATATGAAAACATATGTTAAGAAATAATTCATACCATTCATTAGTCGTTGTTAGTTTCTTCATCCTCAATCGGAATGGAATTAGGTATTTGTAAATGAATATTTGTACACTCCTAGTGATCTCATTCCTGAAACAACTTTGTAGGACATGTGTTTTCATAATGACCATTCACACCACATTTAAAACATTCAACTGATCCTTCAGAAAGAAATTCTTTCCCTTTCCTAGAGTCAGCTAGATGCTTTCATTTTCCATGATTGGTTCATGTATTATAACATTAATTTCCACATCTATAGAATCTTTCTGTCCCTTGGAAACATTTTCTTAGGTGTTTCATTCCACATATCTGACACATATGATTTCGAACACAATTACCTTTATGATTATTACATGATCACCTGTAGGGATTTGTTTCTTAAATATATGATTACTTATAAAAATAACTATGGTTTAGGTGGTCAATCACGTCTCCAGATAGTTGGTTTAGAATAAACACAAGAGTTATCATTGCAGATCCCATATCATTCAGTTTCTCATTCCGAAATAATCACAGTTTTCTTCACATCCCCTGTTACATTGGTGCCTGATAAATTCAACAATTAACTAAAACCAAAAAGGTCAGTGTGAGTATATCAGAAAAATAATCATATAATACTAAGATATAATTGTTCATCTTAACATAAACTCATTCAATTTATCATAAAAAACTATGAATCTTTCTGAAATCCTAACCATTATGGTCATGTCAGTTTTTCTTAAAGAATACCCTAACCTCTAAAGTTATCTAAACCAACCTTTATACCATATATTATGACATGACCTTAAAACATTATGTAATCATGAATTAAATGAATAATTCGTATTGAGGATCTTTTCATGTTTAGTGTTTTAGAGAATTAGGACATAACTATTACATCTTAATGATTACAATGTAGTCACATCTTCCCATCTTCCATTTTTTTCACAAAATAAAAACACTCAAGAAAGAAACATGACTAGTTCCATGTTTTTAATATCATGACATTTTCCTGATCCCATCCTTAACCCTATTCCACATTATGTCCTGTGAAAAAACCTCAAAAACATTGGATGAGCATAAAAATCTTAGTAAGGGATATAAAAATTAGGAAAGAAAACATTAGTCCATGTATACATAAGAATCAATGAAATCATACTTCACTCATAAAACAGAAGCACATTAACATACCTCATGAAATCAGAATATTTATGAATAAATCAAAGAAATAATAAGACATAAAGTTAAATTGAGTCATTCATAACATTCTTACGTAGGGAGTAACCCTCATGGATACGTTTGGAATACCCATCATAGTATATTCCCTAAATCTCTTCTCAGAAACCATAGAGTTTAACTCTTTCGCATTAACTAATGAATTGGGGAGCTATCTCGAGCTCACCCGCCCTTAGTTTATCACAGAACCACCCCTCTTCATAAACAATGCCCATGAACCATAACATATTCTTAACACATAAAACAATCATATAGGAAAGAAAATATTTCCACGTTGAAATCACAATATATCATTTCAATATATTGACATAATCAATGCTTTATCAAACCATTTTCAAAACCATTTAAAACATTTAATAAAGATATTTTTGAATAAAAGTGTCCCATAGCACTTTTAAGATTTTAAAGGAATTAATATTTTAAAACAGTAATGTCCATATAAATAAATCCTTAAATACATTTTGAATCATGGACATTAATAAGAATGATTTATAAGATTAAATCATTAAGAAGATATTTTAGTTAATGAGTTCTTAACAAATAGGAGATGCTTCATTACAAATAATGGAGGAATAGAATTTAATCAAACCATTATAATATAATGAGAATAAAGGTATTAATGATATAATATTCCAAAGGAATGTATATACACCATATAAAATTGAATTGTCGCATATCATCAATGAATTCTTAATTAAATTTAAATTGATACGAAATCCCTCATAAAGACATCATATTTTGATTAAGGATAAATCTATTACATAATTATTTTTGACAAATATGAATACACCCAATATAATTGGATATTATGTGTGAAACAATAAGAGGTAATTTACAAATATTCATAAGATGACATATTGAATATGTACATGTTTAAACCAAATAATTGAAATTTGGTTAAGATGTTCCCTCAAAAATTCGACAGCCTAACGACGTCACATTAAAATTTAGAAAATGACTTGATGAGAGAGAAAATGTAATATCATCACTCGAACATAAAATATACATCAATAAGGATATATAAGAAGATATCCCAACAAAATAACATGTGAATTAAAAGACATAACAAAAAGAAGCCTTTTAAAAAGAGGAGGGTGAAAGGTTCCCTTATTGATTTGGGTAACTTTAGAAACCTACACCCCATAAAAGACGGACTATATAATGTTGATGTAAATACCCATAAATGAATGTTTATTTTACCAATGTATAATAATTGTCAGTACATACCCCAATCAAAGGATATAGTGGAAAATATAGAATGAATCTCACAAGAATAAAAAGTGAGAAAAAACATCTTACCTCATTGTAATAAATCGAATAATATGACCAAAATATAATAAAAACCAAATTAATAAAATAATACCATTAATATAAATAGAATCATGATAAAATATATCAAATGGGAGCACAAAATACACCACAATCAATAAATAATTGGAGAATAATGGAAATCTCATTGAATTAAAAGTGAGATAAGAAATCACATTTCCTTATGTCTGACTTGTCTTGTTTGTTTATTTATATTAATAAATAATAGTCCTTGGTAAATTTGTAATTTATAAAGGACTTACTTTAAATTTTATTATTAAATTCGTATCTCATATTATAATTTTATAATAATTAGATAATTAGGTGAATTCATATCATAGGTTTTGTTGATGTTCGGTAGATGAGTCAAAAATAAACTTGTTTGTAGATAATTTTCCATGTAGTTATAAGTACATCATCTATAGAAGGATTTTAATGATTTACATAACATATATATCTAGTATATATGTATTTAATAATATTAAATAGTGTTTGGAGATAACAAATTAAATGTACCGTTCATGGTGACGGTAGTCCGTACGTACTCATGAACACTACATTCATTTTTTTCATATTAATGAACTTCAAAACTAAAATAGACATAGATATATTATAATTACATTATAATATACATGTTATATAGGTAAAATAAGTTCATTAGTTACATTATTTATAAATACCATGTTTGTCAAGAATGAGTCACATCACTTCAGGGGGCGGTTGTCCGCACTTCCTCATTTGAAATTATCGCATTTGCACAACATGAAAAGAATAATGGTATGATTTTAATATAAGATACAGAAGAATACATGGAAAATACATATAATATATATCATATATAAATATAGTCCCATCAATAATTTCCACCATGATAGGTGTTAAAGGAATATTGAACAATCATTTTTTTATGAGGTAGTAATTATCCACCCACAGAAACAGTATGTTCTTTTACCATTAGACAGAGGTGTGTGTAAGTGTTGGTATAATCCTTGTAATAAAAAAATCCTAGTATATTGAGGATATTTGTGCAAATATGGTATCAAATAATAATAATATAGTGTTTAGTGAAGATGGAAAATAAAAGAAAGAAACTCGAGAGAAGACATTATCTCTAAATCAGGTAACTCATTTTGATTTGATCCACAGGATTCCTTGGAAGGACCTTTTCCCAACATGAGGCATATAGGAGTAAGAGAGGGATTTTGAGAGATAATATTAGAATTGTTTGGACTAGATGAGGGTTTGATAGGTGTGGGTTAGGGGTAGATGTGTGGGCCTATTATAAGAGGGAGGAGGGTCACTTTTGAAAAGTCTTGAAATGTGAAATTGTTATAAAATATTTTTTAGATTTTAATGATCCCACATTTATATATTCCTATTATAAGGTGATAAGGGTTCTAAATCAACCCATAGATTTGGTTTTTTACAAGTTTTTACATATTTGTTTCCATATCTTTTCATTTTAATTAAATCGTTAATTAATGAGGCAATCACTACATCATCATGGTGTCATAAATAAATTTATTTATTTAATGTCTACAAATTATAAAAAAATCACATGATGTATGAAATAATTTTATATTTATAATGTCAATATATAGTCTATGTGAACATTTATATAAAAAAATAAAGAAATTTTCCCTTAGGATAAACAAACCATTGTTATATTTATCTTCTTTATTAAAAATGAAGTCATAAATGTCACTATCACACCCATGTGTCTCCATGGGCCCTCATGTTTGGTAAAAGGATTCCCATGGCCGGTCTTGACTCAAAAAAGAAGATTTTTACACATCTTGGGGTCATTTTATATTATTATGATATAATTATATTACCAATAACTACCAGATAAATAGATAATCATGATAAATAAAGATAATTACTGTCATTACTATTCATATTGTCCAAAAACAAAAGAGTCTTAATTATATAATTTGAAACTTATGATTCCAAATATGGAATCAATTTCAACAAATTCCAATCACATAAATTGCATTAATTAATTTAAAAATAATTCCCATTGTCACAACCAATGACTGGTTTTTAAGAAGTTAAATTTATCAAAAGAATGACTAGTTTTTACATCCAATTGAAAAGTGAAATTACTTGCAATGAACAACGTTGTATTAAGTGATAAAAATATAATTCAATTACACTTCAAAACAAATTTAAAGGATATTATAACTATATATTTAAATTAGATGAAAAAGTAGTTTTGAAGTAAAATATAGTATTTTTCACAATTCATTAAAAATGATCATTTGTCAGAAAAATACCAAAAATATATCCAAAGTAAATTTTGATATTCCAAATTCAAAAATGAGGTACATATTACCAAATTAAAAACATATAATTTTCATTAAATATTTTTATACGTAATTCCCGCTTTCAAATCAATTACCGTGTTTTTATGAAATAATATCTATCAAATGTTTGACACTAGTTTATGTCCAATATCAAAGTGAAATTAATTCCAATTACCACCATTGTATTAAATGGTAAAAATATATTATAACTACACTTAAAACCCAATTAAAAATATAATCTATCCATAAAAATAAATTAGATTAAAATGAGTTTTTGAATTAAAATACAACATTTTCACTTTTCATTAAAAAATGAAGTTTATAAGAAAAATAACCAAAATTTACGCAAAGTAAATGTTGATGTCCCGATTATTAAAAAGTATTTTATTTTTTCAAATATAACCTATAAAACTGACAAAAAGTAGTTTTAAAAATGGTTGTCCATCAAAAGGTGGGTAATCGACCTTTTGAAGAATATTAGAATATTTATGCTTAAAATTGGATTTATTTTCATTTTAAAACACTATAATATATTGGGTAATTGTTAAGATATTTAAAAAACATATATAATAATTTTTTAGTTAGTTCTATTCATTCCCTCCATTAAAAATGAAGCCATTAACTACCATTTAAAATAATATTATTATATTATTTGTGTGCATCGTAAGATTTCAAAGAAACTCATTGTTGCTTAATGGCTACACCATCGAACATAGAATCTCCATTAAATTAATATTTCCATTTTATTAAAAAAAACAATAAAAATGAAAAATTCATATTATTTATTTACCTAGGATTTTACTAAAATTGTTTAATTTAGCATAAAAAAATTAAAACTGGGCATAAAATCCCACAGAATATATGTCTTAAAAATTATACGCATTGAAAGCTTACAAAACACAGATCCCAGAGTATAAATGAACCCTAATATTGTTGATCATTATAACCTGTCCATTAAAATGGTTGGTAGGAATATTAATATCAAAATTAATAAAAATATCATTATGTAATGATTATAAATATACAAGTAAATATTTAACAAAAAAGAAATAATTTTTTGGTAGAAGAATGGTATTTTTGTAAATGATGAATTAGTCGTGAATTATGCACATAATTTTCAAACTTAATTTGATAAAATATTGATGATTTTTTGAAATTAAAAATTGTTTTTGATATCATCATATTTAGATATTAACATGGTATATTTTTGGTATTTCTCTGAAATATCCCATAATTAAATGAATAACCAAAAAATAATGAATTATAAATGGATTTTTTATTTTAATAATTAAAAAGGATAATTTACATAATTGTATTAAAATTATATTTATATTATTAAAATTAAAATTTTACAATTATAAGTAACTATAATATATTATAAATTGGATTTTGATATTAAAATTGTGTATAATTATGATATGTTTCACTATGATACCCATATTTTTTAGCACGAATATGGTAATTATTATAAATTGGATTCTAAAACTTATGTGCATTTAATTTATAAAAAATTAATTCCATGCTGTAAATAAAAATAAATATATTATCATATCTGGTCAACATAATATTTTTATCATTATATATATTAAATTATATATAATTAATTACCCCCGTGAAGGTCAAAAGACATTTACTGACGAATTAAACTAAGAATATAAGGGTAATAAATGACTGTTAAAAATGTATAAAACAAATTTTATTGGTATATATGGACTCAATCACCTATAAGTGTCAAAAATAAAACTTTTTTTGCATTATTATGATAAAAATATGGTTCTAACTAAATCATTTTAAAATATCCTTGTGTTTTCTCTTGCCTATTACAAAAAGCCACTCCCACTGCTTCCCTCCTCCCATTTAAAAATAAATTTATATTGGATATCCCATAATAATAACTTCTTTAATACACTCCCAATATATTTTATTCCTTTGTTTATTAAAAATACATAATAGCCAATTATTTGATAATAAAATAATTTATTTAATGAAGAAGTAATGTTATTAAATGAGTGTTTTTATATTTTTTCAACATCCCTAACCATCATATAATAATTATTTATGATAAAATAATGACATCATTATCTACAATATTCTAATATGATATTATTTTAATGGAATATCCTATATCTATCTCATCTGCCATTAAATGGGAAACCAAATAGGAAATCGTTTGTATTATACAGGTCTACCATGCGAAATGATTAAATTAGATTTTCATCACCGTATTTTCAGGGAAGGATATAATCGAAAATATAATAAATGTTTATCATATTTTTTATATTAGTATATTTTGTGAATTATAATATCTCATATACCTTTATACCTACTATTCTATTCGAATGATGATAATGTCAATCGTGTATATATCATACTATCGCCTCACGAAGTGAGGCGATTCATTTTTCAGTTATGCTTTATATATAAAGTAGTATGGACGAATTTAATGAATATAAGTTTTATATATTACAAGATATTGATTATGTGAAACCAATATACCATATCATTCCATAACCTTTAACCCATTATGGGAATGATAACCTCTCTCGAGAATATATATAACCTACCATCTCTACGAAGCAATTTGATCCATTATCCTTGATCAAATGTCAATAATGATTATAAAAAATAAAATAATTACTAATTATGATATTCATAATATTATTTTCATTTTAAATATTATGGATCTATTTCAAAAAAATTGATCATGAACATTCATGACAAATCACGAATGGGAAAATAATGGAATTAACACCCAAAATAATGAAAATAATGAAATATTATTAAATAAAATTGTTTGTTAAATAAAATAATAAAATAATATATGATATCATAAATATGAATATAACTATTTTATAAATTATTAAAATTTTTAAATAATTTATAAATGTTTTTATATAGGTTTTAATTAAAATGATACATGTGGCAGGGGATTTCATCTCAATTTAATTTTATTGTGGCGTATTTAAATGTTCTACAACTAATTTAATTTATATAGTATATATAATTCACGATTGAAATTCAATATAATTATTCCATAATTTAGCATTGGATAGTTTTTTACAATATTAATTTCATAACACATGGTGATTTGACATGAAATTTACAATGTGATAAAAATTTTCATATCTCAATTTCATTTTGCTTAGTTATATTACTCCTTTGTTTTCTCAGATATTGTTATATTATATATAGATTTAATTTTAATTATCACATTTTTTATTTTTACTAGATTTATGTGGGTTTAAATTTGATATAGATAACATATTCACTGCTTAATTCTCACATTAATGATATTATCTTTTCCATTGTTTATTTCACAATCTCATTTACATTGGAATGGTTTATACATAAATTTACATTAAATTAAATTATTTAATCATTGAATAATAAACCCAATTAAATATATTCATATATATATATATATACATGATATTTTTTAAACAAGTTTCATTTTCTCACTCTTTCATATTAATATTTATTTATATAATGTTTTTAAAAAATATGACTTTATTTATCACTTAAGCCAAATATATGTTTGGCATCCAAAACCACGTTTTCTGAAAATGTGATCCAAAATAATTTTTACCATCCAAAAATTATTTATTAATGATTTTTAACAAGTTTTTTTCCATTCAAATCAATTTTTTGATAATGTAAATACCCATAAATTTCAAGGAAAAATTTTCTTATATTCTTTGGGATTTTACAAGTACGCAGTTTCTAACGACACTTGATTCTAAGTCACAGTGTGCCCGGAATCAATTTCTGAAGTTTAGCTCATGTACCTTCAGTGAATGAATGAGAGGGTTTTTCTAAATTTTGAACCGTTGCTTGAAATCCAAATCTGAGGGCACCGATGAAGCTGCAACACCGGTAATTGCTTAAGAAGACTTTTTCTGGAGTTGCATTTGCTCGGGAATAGTTGTTAATAAAAATATGGAATAAGTGTGATGTGAAATAAAATCGTGTTAAAATTTTAATTCTCTTTTATGTAGTTTAATTACATGTGTGGGATTTTGCGTGGGACCCACTTAATTCTAAACTCCTCTTGATAAGATATTTGTGAGGTGGGACCAACACGATCCCCACCCCTTCAAATTCCCTAACTTCTCTAAACCCCACATGAGTTATGTAACTCTTCCACATTAATTCATGCCAACTAAACACCTAATTAATTTGACAACTTATGTTTCATTAATTATGTGTGGTTATATTTTATTTTTTATTTTTTTAAATACATGCCATGGTTTAAAAAAATAAGGAGAGTCTTTTTTTATTTGGCTTGGCTCGTTGTGTGGAGACCATGGGGAAGAATGTTCTAACTCTTGAGGAATATGATCTTCTCCAGCGAAGAACGTCCCTACTTCGATGAAGAAAGCCTTTATGTCGTTCCATCTTCTCTCCGCGTCAATTTTAGGGAGACGCCGCTTCTTCCTCGGACATTCTCCGTCGACGTAAACTGAGCCTCACCCCACGGCGCCATTTTCCGCAACGCTAGCTTCCGCGAACATCTTTGAGGTAGGGGTTGATTTTACGTTGAAGAATAATTTGACGTTCATCATTAATTATTGGCCGCTTCTTTTCAATATAATGGGAGGAGGTCGGACCGCACAAAAAAGGCTGATCCTCCTCCCCTTTTGTTGTTGCTCTTCTTCGTGGCTTGAAACAGAGGTGACGCGGTGCCATTGCACCGTGTGGGGATGAGAGAACCGCAGCCGGAGCGGGCCGTAGTGGGGGAGTGTGGTGCCGTCGTGTTGCGCTCTTTAGGCCAAAGGAGGTCGCGGCCAGGAGCGTGCTATGATGGAGGGGCGCAGAGCCATCACGCAGCGCCGGTCAGACAGGGGCTGTGGCCTATGGCCCCAGGTATTCAGAGGATGCAGCCGGGCTCGGCCTGCCGCCGGAGCACTAGGAGGCCTGACCAGCGAGTCCCGCAGTAGCCACAACGGCCGACCAATATGGTCGGTCGTTCCTAGGAAACCTAGGCATTCAAAACCCCCAGGTTTATCAACTTGGAGGACCCCTCATTATGCCATTTTGGGACAAGGGGGCGGTGCCCCCATCTCGCGCCCGCTCGGTGCTCGGCCACCCGTGCTGGGCTCGGCCGTCCTTGCTGGGACGGACCACCTGCGCTGGGCCGGACCAACCGCGCCAGTCGGACCGGGCCACGCTTAATTGCGCCGGACCCGAACCCGGGTTAGGTCGACCCGGTACATGCCGGTCTAGGGGGTATTGGGCTGGGTCGGACCGGGCACAAACCCCCTATTTACGGACTGATCTATTGAAACTCCCATAACATGGGCTACGGACCTCTGATCAATGCACTGTCAGTTGCATTGAGATAAATGGATCTAGGCAGTCATTAAGGTATATTACAATCAATGTTTCGTAGAACTTTGTGTATGGATGAGTATGTTCGAACACAAACCCAACCGGGCCCACAGAGCGAAACACTTATGACTTGATCTCCGGATGTCTGATTGATGTGTCGTCAACATTGTGTGATTCCTCATAGTGAGGCGGTTCTTTTGGCTTACTCCACTCGAGGATTGGACGCACCTTGAGTATGCATGGGTTGGTATTATCTTAAAAACCAACCATGCCCCTGAGACAAAAAAGCTAATAACTCCCAGACCGGGTGTCCGATTGACGCACCGTCTATCGCATTGATTTATTATTGACGAGAAGAAATATTGGGATACATCATATTTGGACTTCTTGAGGCCTGGTTTATTGATCCCTTGGCTTGTGGAGCGGACCCTCCCAGAATCGAATGTGCTGTGTGCGGGAACCCTAGAGGTGGCTACGATGACGATGATGACTGTACTTGGATCTTACGTGGGTTCGGCAACGAGGAATACATTATGTGGATCATCTGGGGGTTTGGCAGTGATGGCGACTGTACATGGACCCTACGTGGGTTTTGCAGTGATGGTTACTATACTCGGATCCTACATGGGTTCGACAGCGACGACTATAGTTCTGGGATCCTACGTGGGTTCAGCAGAGTAGTCGATTCAGAGGCAACATCTAATCATCCTCACCACTCTTTGGAAGTAGTATACCTATGTGATTTGAGTCCTGACATTAAATCGTTATCTTCGATATGATTGACTAGCTACCTATGTGGATTGGTTTGTGCTATCCTGTGTATATTGTGTTGTGCTTTCCTTTGTGGACTAGGTTGTACTTTGGTTTGTATGTTGGAGCCGAACTGGAAATGATGACTTAGGCATATATATGGGAATATCCCTAAGTAGATTTGGTTGTTAATTCGTGATTGTATCTTTTTTTTGTTGTTTATCCTTCGTGGATTCTGGGAGACCTTTGGGGGTCTCGGGGACCCTAATGAGTATTGTATACTCACACCTACACTGGCTATAACCGAACTATGTTGTGTTTGTTTGTAGACGACAGACACTACTGATCGTGTTTGATGATTATGGAGTGGGATGGTACCCAGAGGTGGACTATCATGCGGGACGTACTCGAAGTGGACAGACAGACCCGATGAGCTGACAAGACTATCTGTACCCACCCGTCTGGTGGGATTTCCGGGGGACGGCTCGGAGTTGTTACTTTATTTTTCTGCTACTGTACATTCATTCAGTTGTACATTACTTCTAGTTGGGTTTGTATTCTGGCCCATTTACTTTCTAGCACTTACTTTTGTACTCAATTTACATAGTGTTTACTTCATCTTGCGTAATCTGTGGTGTTTTTATACTTTATAAGCGCAATGCCTTCCCTTTAATCGGTATTTATGCCTTTGGTGCTAGTATCTATCCCCTGGCCTATGGAAGGCGGGCTTGGGGTAGTCACGACATTTGCCCCAAGGACGGGTCCTGACAAATTGCTATCAGAGGAGTTGGTTCTACCATAGAACACCGGACTATGATAATTTCTTCTATGTAAAGCAATATAGTTTAGTGTATCATGTGTTGTTATCAGTCCAGGAAGTCCAGTGTTGGTGCGGCGGCTGACGTATCCAAACACCAGGACCCTAACTTCTGACTTCCGACATATTGCACGAAATATTGATTGCTAGTGTGTTTCAAAAGTTTTATTTGTGATTATGTAGTGTCACCTCACCAGGTCTACTATATTAATTGTGGAGCACCTGATTCTTTTCAGGATATCCCCACAACGGAATCCAACATGGGTTCCAAGCTTTGTACGAGACGACAGCCCACCGAGTGACGAGGGCTCGGTGCAAGGCCCTATTACAGCGGAGGCACCAGCTGTACCTCTACCCGCCGAGCCACTGATGCCACCATCCCCGTCAGCTAAGGGTGTATGTCACCTAAGTGCACTGCATGAGTTTCATCATAGATACTTCCCAGGTTCTAGGGGGAGACGGACCCTCAGGCAGCCGAGAATTGGCTGGAGGTTGTTGTTCGAGTCTTCAGATTGGTAGGAACACCAGCAGATCTTATGGCGATCCTTTTGGCGAGTCTCCTGCATGTGGCAGCAGGTAGATGGTGGATCCTGATGCACCATGTGCATGACGATTAATCACTTATATGGGAATATTTCGATAGAATCTTCCTCTTGGAGTTTCTTCCAGCCACCCTCCATGCGATGTGCATTCAGGAGTTGATACAGTTTCGGCAGGGCAGCCTGACTGTAGCCCAATACTCAGCAAGATTTACTGATCACTCGAGCTACTCCACGGACATGGTATGAGACCAATTCTTCTGGGCATGGACCTTCAAGCAGGGACAAAGGCATGAGATCATGGCATCAATTATCTTTCTCAGTATTCCAACGCATGCGTGAGCACTAGAGCGAGCCCTTCTGGTGAAGAGATTTCTTGCCGAGCCTTCACCAACAGTGAGACCTACCGCAGGGCGACACATAACGGAGTCATCTGCAGCTGGTAGTCGACAGATGTCATAGGGGTCCAAGCGGACCAGACCAATAGGTGGGAGACCTCCGAATACTGGCTAGGATGTGCGCGTCACACGCAGTAGAGCCAGTCATAAGAGAGGCAGAGAGTGTTATGCATGCAGCGGGAAGGGCCACATGGCTCGTGACTGCCCGACCCATCATGCAGAGGAGTAGAAGAAGGTTGAGGGATAACCCAGGAAGAGGCATAGTTTCAACCATAGTAGTCTGCAGGGAGCAGGAAGACGAGGCAGAGGAGCTAGTAGAGCAGCGGGTGGTGCGCGATGCTTTGAGACTCTACCACCACCACCAACAGTAGTTCCACCCTGACCACAGGGAGCTGGCGGACAGAGGAATTCTCATCTTCAGGCAGTGGAGGCCAACGACCACGGTGCAATTGAGATGATTCCAGGTACTATCTGTGTCTACTCCACCCTTTCTGTAGTTCATATAGTCATAGGGGCGAGTCATTATTAAATTTTCTCTGACTTTGTTCGGAGCTCGGAGATTCCGATGGAGCTGTTTTCTCGATCCTTACAGCTAGAGACTCCTATAGGAGAAGACTCGACGATTACGCACTGGTTCCGGTAGTGTGAGATTACTGTAGGAGGAGAGAGATTCAGTTGGGATTTTCTTGTAGAGGCGTCGAGGCCTTACGACATCATCCTAGGCATGGATTGGTTATTTATGGTCCATGCTCAGATAGACTATATTAGGAGAAAGGTGTGATGTGTTCTCACCGATGGGAAAAGGTGCACCTTCACCGGTGAGAAGGGATCCTTTGCAGCACAGGATGGACTCACGCAGTGAAGAGGACAATCGATAACTCATCAGTTGGATGACCTCATCCTAGGAGAAGTTGACGTGCGGAGTCCGAGTTTTCCTATTATGGTGGATCAGTATGCAGATGTTTTTTCCGCAGTCATTATAGGACTACCTCCTCACAGAGAGGTATACTTCTATATTAACCTGTACCCTGGGACGTAACCGATATCTACACCAGCATATCGGATGGCTCCCACCGATCTTCGTGAGCTACGAGAACAACTGAAGGACTTTCAGTGCAAGGGATTCATTCGAGCCATTGTTTCACCTTGGGCTTCCCTGATTTTTTTCACCAATAATGCAGACGGGAGCTTACGATTGTGTGTGGATTACAATCGCCTGAACCAAGTGACCATGAAGATAAATTATCCACCTCCGAGGATTGAATAACTCTTCTATCAGCTCAAGAGAGCACAGTGGTTCTCGAAGGTAAACCTCATGCCAGGATATTGCCATCTCAGAGTTTGAGATAAGGATGTGCAGAAGACGACCTTCAGGAGTCAGTATGGCCACTATGAGTTATTGGTTATGCCTTTCGGTGTAACCAATGCTCCAGCTATGTTCATGAGTCTCATGAATAGGATCTTCTAGCATTACTCGATTGATTTGTCGTAGTCTTCATTGGCGACATATTGATTTACTCGACAACTAAGGAGGTGCATGCCTACCACTTGCAGGTTGTACTGGATACACACCGAGAGAACCAGCTTAATGGAAAACTCTCGATGGTCCAGTTCTATATTATAGAGGTTCACATCTTAGGGAACGTCATCTATAGGGCAGGTGTTGTGGTGGATCCTACGATGATCGAGGCAGTGCTAGCTTGGGAGCCACCTAGGAGCATGACGGAGGTGTGGAGTTTCCTAGGTCTGACTGGGTACTATCGGAGATTTGTGCCAGACATCTCTAGAGTTCCAGGACCACTTTTAGCTTTGACAAAGAAGGGGAAACCATTTTTGTGGTTAGATAGATGTCAGTAGAGCTTCCAGGTGCTGAGATAGAGATTGACCAGTGCACCCATTTTGAGGGTACCAGTGGAGGGAGTAGGGTACGTAGTCAACTGCGATGCATCAGTGACCAGACTCGGGTGTGTCCTGATGCAGGAGCGGGTAGTGATTTCCAATGGATTACGACAGTTGAGGTAGCCTGAACAGAACTATGATACCCATGACCTGGAGTTAGCAGCAGTGGTATTGGCTCTGAAGATGTGGAAGCACTATCAGATGGGAGAGCACTTTGCAGTCTACTATGACCACAAGCGTGTTAGGTACATCTTCTCGAAAAAGGACCTGAACCTGAGACAACTGTGATGGCTCACGTTCCTATAGGACTACGACTTTGAGATAGACTATACTCCTGGGAAGGGGAACATAGTAGCTGAGGCTCTCATCAGGAGGTCAGACATCCAGCTACTCAGTGAGGGGATGAAGCAGCTAGCTGCACTGCAGATATTTTTTGTGGATAGAGTTGGAACAAACTTTTTACAGTCACTCATAGTCACTCCTCCACATCGTTAGTGGATCAGAGATGCACGTCGTGGGGACATTAACTGTGAGACGCGACATGCACATATTTTCATAGGGCAGGCACCTGATGGATTTTCCATAGGGGGATAGTACACCATCCTTTTCATGGGATTTAACATGGTACCAATTTCATTATGGGAGGAGGTGCTGAGGGAGTTTCACACAACCTATCTAGCAGTACATCCTTGATTAGCGAAGTTGTACCAGGATCTAAGATGACAGCACTGGTGGCCAGGTATAAAGAAGGATGTAGTGGAGTTCGTTTCACGATGCCTCACCTGCCAGTAGGTGAAGGCGGGGAACTAGGTACCAGCATGCTTGGTACAACCCTTGGAGTTCCCAGAGTGGAAGTTTGGTGGGATATCTATGGATTTAGTGATAGGGCTTCCATGTACATCCAGAGGTCATGACTCCATTTGGGTGATTGTTGACCGGCTCACCAAATCGGCCCACTTCTTACCCATCAGAGGGCAGGGATCAGTGGAGGGCATGGGACACCTCTTTGTTTAGGATATCGTATGGCTTCATGGTGTGCCATCATGTATCGTCTCCAATCAATATTCTCGTTTTACTTCCCGTCATTGGAAGTGGTTGCAGGAGGCATTCGGGACGTAGCTACGCTTGAACACCGCCATTCACCCTCAGAAGGATGGTCAGATGGAGAGGACCATTATGACTGTCAGGGACATGCTATGTGCATGTGTCTTCGACTTTGGTCGTATCTAAGAGGATCACCTACCTTTGGTAGAGTTTGCGTACAACAACAGCTTCCACACCACCATTGGGATGGCACTATACGAGGTATTGTAGGATGACCCTGCAGATCACCTCTATGCTGGACAGATCCTTGGTAGTCAGCACTTATAGGACTAGAGATGGTCTAGGCCATGACAGAGAAGGTACTGGTCATCCAGAAGTGGATGAGGACTTACCAGAGCCGACAGAAGTCCTATGCTAATAGGAGGCAGAGAACACTAGAGATTAAGGATGGCGACCACATTTTCTTATGGGTCTCACCTCGGCGTGAATTACAGAGATTTGGCTGGGGAGACAAGTTATATTCGTGCTTAATCGGACTGTTCTAGGTTCTCAGTCAGATAGGAGAGGTGGCTTACCGCCTGGTTCTTCCACCTCAGTTGCACCGGGTGCACGACGTTATTCATGTCTCATAGCTGAGGAGCTATGTGCACGACCTGACGCATATCATCGATCATGGGGAGCTGAATATCGATGACAGAGCAAATTTTGTGGAGGTCCCTGTGGAGATCGAGGATCGTCATGAGTGGGTTCTATATGGACGGTCAAAACCTCTAGTGCGCATTGTGTGGCAGCACAGAAACCTCCAGGAGAGAACATGGTAGCGGGAGGCTCTGATGCGTGATCAATTCCCTCATAGGTTCCCCTACTTTGTGATGTATCTTTACGGGGATGTAAAGACCTGAGGTGTAAGAATGTAAAGACCATTAATTTTCAAGGAAAATATTTCTTATATTCTTTGGGATATTATGGGTATGCAGTTTTTGACGGCACCAGATTCCGAGGCCCGGTGTGCCCGGAATCACTTTCCAAAGTTTAGCTCAGCTACCTTTAGTGAATGAACGAGCTGGATTTTCTAACATTTGAACCGGTGTTCGGAATCGAAATCCGAGGGCACCAATGAAACTACAATGCAATTCATTGCTTAGGAAGACTTTTTTTGGAGTTTCTTCTTCTCCGGAATAGTTTTTAGAAAAATGTCGATTAAGTGTAAAGTGAAATAAAATTGTGTTACAATTTCATTTCTATTCTAAGTGTTTTAATATTATGTGTGGGAGTTGGGGTGGGACGCAATTAATTCTAAACTCACCTTTATAGGATATTAGTGATGTGGGGCCCACATGAGCCCCACCACTTCAAATTTCCTAACTCCTTTAAACCCCCACATGAGTTATGTAACTCTTCCACATTAATTCATGACAAGTAAACACATAATTAATTTGACAACTTATGTTTAATTAATTATGTGTGGTTGTAGTTGGTTTTTGTTTTTGAAATCCATGCCATCCTTTAAAAAATAAGGAGAGACTTATTTTATTTGGCTTGGCTTGATGTGTGGAGACTTTGGGGAACACAGTTTTAAATCTTGTGGGACATAATCTTCTCCAGCGAATAACATCACTACATTGATGAAGAACGTCGTTATGCTGTTCCATCTTCTATCTGGATCAAAGAAAGGGAGATTCTTCTTCCTCCTCAGACGTTCTCTGTCGACGTATATGGAGCATCACCCCACAACGCCATTTTTCGCGATGCTAGCTTCCATTAACTTCATTGAGGTAGTGGTTGATTTTACATTCAATATTAATTTGATGTTCTTCATTAATTATTGGTTGCTTGTTATCAATATAATTGGAGGAGGTAGGACCGCACAAACAAGGTCCGTCCTCCTCCTCTTTTGTGGTTGATCTTCTTCGTGGCTTGAAATAGAGGCGACACATTGCCATTGCACTGCAGGGGAATGAGAGAATCGCGACCAGAGTGGGCCACAGTGGAGGAGTGTGGTGCCTTCGCGCCGTGCCGGTGAGGCCAAAGGAGGCTGCGACCAAGAGTGGGATGTGGTGGAGGGGCATGGTGCCATCGCGCCGCGATGGAGCACCATGGAGGGCCTCGACCGGGGAGGACCGCGGCGGAGGGGCGCAGCGCCATCCCGCCGCGCCGGTCGAACATGGGCCACGAACTAAGGCCACGGCGGTCCAGAGGAGGCATCCGGGCTCGGCCAACCTCTAGAGATCCAGGAGACGGGACTGGTGAGTCCCGCGGCAGCCACAATGTCTGTCCATTATGGTCGGCTGTTTCCATGAAGTCCGAGGGTTCAAAACCCCCGGCCAACATATCAAGGCGGACACCATGGTCCGCTTTTTCGGGACAAGTGGTAGCGCCCCCCTCTCGCGCCCGCTCGGTGCTTGGCCACCTGCGCTGGGGTAGACTACCTGCGTTGGGCCGGACCGCCCCCGCTGGGCCGGACCGCCCGTGCCGGGCCGGGCCACCTCGCTGGACCGGGCCGTGCCTTTTGGGCCGGGCCGTACCAGCCGGGCCGGTCCATGCCCAATTGGTCCAGACCCGGCCCCTAGTTGGGTCGCCCGGTTCGGGTCGACACAGCGGGTATTGGGCCGGGTCGGATCGGGCCCAAACCCCCTATTTACGGACAAATCCATTCAAACGCCCATAACATGGGCTAAATTCCTCTGATCGATGCACCATTAGTTGGGTTGGGATCATTGGATCAAGACGGTCATTTAGATATATTGAAATTAAGGATTTGGATAACTTTGGGTACGGTCGGGTTTGTTCGAACACGAATCCAATCGGGCCCTCGGAGCGAAAACGCTTATGACTTAAGCTCCGGACGACCTACTGATGTGCCATCGAATTTATTGGATTATTCTTAGTGAGTCAGTTCTTTTGGCATTCCCTGCTCAAGGAATGGATGTAGCTAGTGTACGGCCAGGTTGGATGTAACTTAAAAACCAATCGGGCCTCTGGGAGGAAAAAGCCATTAACTCTCAGACCGGGCGTCTGATTGACACGCCGTCTGTCACGTTGAGTTCATATTGACGAGACAGAACATTGAGATACATAAACACTGGACTTCGTGGTAGTTGATGTATTGATCCCTTGTCTCATGGAGCGGACCCTCCTAGAATCGAACATGTTGTGTGCAGGAACCATAGAGCGGGCTGCGACGACGACGAAGACTATAGTTGGATCCTACGTGGGTTCGGCAGTGAGGACGACTGTACTTGAATCATCCATGGGTTCGGTTGGGATGGCGACTATACTTTTATACTACATGGGTTCGGCAGCGATGGTCACTGTACTGGCATCCTACGTGGGTTTAGAAGCGATGACTACTGTTATTGGATCCTACGTGGGTTGGGTAGAGGATACGATTCACAGGCTATATCTAATCATCTCGACCCCTCTTCAAGAGTAGTATACTTGTGTGAGCTGAGTCTTGACTTTCAATCATTATCATCAATATTATTGACTTGATATCCTATGTGGATTGGGTTTGTCTTTCCTGTGTGGATTGGGTTGTGCTTGTAACGCCCCGACCCCAGTTACCTAGATTCGGTGCATTATTACATAACATTGGCATGATCACAAGAAAGATCAAATCTCGAAAG
This sequence comes from Viscum album, assembly GCA_963277665.1. Classification (NCBI taxonomy): domain Eukaryota; kingdom Viridiplantae; phylum Streptophyta; class Magnoliopsida; order Santalales; family Viscaceae; genus Viscum; species Viscum album. Next base: position 1,699,989,863 of record OY728163.1, on the reverse strand, counting down.
ACTGATTGGTTTAGTAGCCTTGGAAATACTAGATATATTTATAAAGTTTTACATTACATCATAATGTAAAAAACTACTACAACAACATATTGCCTCCATAGTCCACACTATTATCCCCTCATAATATCACTATAGGTCATTCATAATTTACTTCTTCACATCCTGGGAAAAATAAAACATAGAAAGGGGTGAGCTCAAATTCCCAGTAAGGATAACAATATAGTGGAAAATTTCATGAATAAGAAAAAACATTTAAGGCAGTGTATAAGAAAAAAAAGCCTTTAAAACTTGAACTTCAACATAGGATGGAAAAAATAAAATGAAATAATACCATTTACTTATTCACATGGATATTCTACTAATTGAACAATCACATGCAATATCAATAACCACTTTCATAATGATGGAATGCATAATGCCAGACTATCATAACTACATAGCCAAGGCCTCGTTCCAAAACTACAAATAAGATTTTTCCAAGGCCTTGTTCCAAGACAGTAGTTTGTCTCATGAGACCTCTCGATGCATCAAGGAGCTATAACAGGCTCCACACTTCACATATTAAGTCAAATGCATTCCCATATGAAAAGGTTTAAACATCACATAAACATTCGTATTAAAACATGCATACGAAATGTCAATACTTTCACCATAAACCATGAATGGTATAAAAATAGCACATCCACAGTCAAACATATCACAAAACCTTCAATACAATATAGAAGTTTTGTATCATAATAAATCAACTTCAAATACGCGTAAAATCCATCAAAGGAAGTTGACATAGATGAAATCAAAACTCTTTTTAGAGAAATATCTCTTTATATTTTGAAATCATTTAAGGGTAATATATTTATAAAATAAAACATTTTCATTTATAATATTAATATAATATTGTAAGGGAAGCTTCAATGATTTTATAACTATGGAAAATAGACGCACCCTTCGTATAAGTTAAAAAACATTCTTACCTTAATTCTGTTGAAAAGGTTAAAAAGGACCTTGTTTGGAAAACGACGGAATGATTCCTTTATAAACCACTTATAAAAGTCAACACAGGTATAAATGAATTTTTACCATAGTATCTAAAATAGAAAGAATGATTTGAAATACATTTTTATGAAACATGGATGTGGATGAAAAAGATGTAACAGTAGATAATCACATATCAACAACCTCTGATAATGAAGAGATTGTGAAATAAACACTTGCCAACTTGGAAACTTATGAAACGTACAACCCATGAAAGAGGTATCATACGATGAATATGTAAATACACATAAATTAATGTATAATACAAAAATAATATAATTATGGGAAGTATATACACCACACAAAAGGTAATGGTGGCAATATGGCATGAATCCCACGGGAATAAGGAGTGAGATGAAAACCCCTTACCTTGTACATTTCCTTGGTTAGGGGTAGGTTAACCTCCTGTATAATGGTGAAATAATTGTTATTAAATTATACAAGAATCATATATATTAATATGATTTCATATATGAATTTTTAACATTGATTTGTAAATAATATCATTGTATTATCATTGTTTCGGGTGTTAACTTACTCGTTTTCTTTTATATGTTTTGTTACGAAAGCCATGAATGTAATGGATAGGTTGTGTGTTATTCATATCCAGAATGATATAAAGTCCTTTAAAATTATTTTTAAATCATCAAATGATAATTATACTTGAATGGATATGATGGAGAATTAATCTCATCGCGTTCATGGAGACGGTAGTCCGTACGTACGCACGAGCGACAATATCATTCTTTTGATATTAAAATAATATATAATTGGATAGTATATCTTATATACAGAATTATTATCATTTTATATTTATTATTTACATGAATTATAAATAATCATTATACCCATCCAAATAATAATTTATTAAATAACAATTACACCACGACGTGGAGACGGTAAGCCGTACGTACACACGTATGGTGACATGTTAATCAAAGGATGGATAGAATACTGAATATGGTTGTACCATATTTATAATAAATCACAGTATATATAAGATACTGGAGTTATTATTTTAGAACGGTAATAACAAAGGAAGAAGAAATGTAAGAAGAAAGGAACTTGGAAAAGGGTAGTGAAATCATTACCTCTTCTTCGGGTTTTCCTTTTGATTTGATCAAAATGGCTCTTAGGTTGGATTTATGACTAAAGGGAGGAATCTAGGATTAAGTGAGGGATGTTTAGAGAGTATTTGGGCAGAGTTTGTCCGAACCAAAAGGCTTTGAATATGTGATTTAATGAGAAGGGGGAGTGCCCTTTTATTAGAGGCGTGAGGGGACCTTTGGAAAAGCTAGAAATATTATTTTATAATAAATTAATATTTTGTTTCTAATGGATCCAATGTGGATTATTTAAATTTTAAGGTGGGGATAGGTCTAAAATCACTCAACCAATATAATTTAGACAGGTTTGGGTCATTATAATAACCTTATCAATAAGTATTAACTCTTAGTTAATTAGTTTCACTTTTACAATGTTTCTTTGTATTTTTATATTATATGGTTAATAAACATACTATATACATCCAAGAGTCCCCCAAGTGGTCCATTAATGATACAAATATTATGATATATTTCATTTGGAAGACCCTTATATTTTTATGAATTTATTATCAATTAATAATATAGTATCTGTTTTAAAAACAGTTTTATGTCAATTTTGACACTATTCAATAATTGATTATTTTAAAATTTATAATAGAATGATTACTTTGAAAAAAGTTAATTAAATAATTAATTACGTGTCATATTAACCTAGAAAATTAGTTAAATTCATAAAAAGTATCAAATTATATTTATTTGAGTATCTACAATATCAATCATTTTAATTTTTCACTATTATGGTAATTACTACATCACCATTGTGTCATAAATAAATAAAATTATTTAATGTCTAAAAAATATAAATAAAATACCATTATTTAGGAAATCGTGTTACCTTTCTAATGATTATTTATAGTCGAAAATACAACATATTTAACCCTATATAAAATTTTTTTTTTCTAAACGATATATGCTTGTGTCATTTTTGTATTCATTTTAACGTAATTAAAATAAAGTTGCCATGTCACTTACAAGTGGCACCATGGGGTCCCAAAATCGACCCAAATATGCCCATGGTCGGACCTATATCAACCAATATGTTTAGGAAATGTTTTATGGTAATTTTTTATTATTATGATATTATTTTTTAACCCTTATTTACCGGACTTACCCTTTAACCATGGTAAATAAAATATTTACCGAAGTAATTATTCAAAATGTCTAAAAATAAAAGTTACCATTTTATACAATTGTAACATCCTGATTCCAAATATGGAATCCATTTTTCCAAATTTAAAACAGACAAGTGGCATAAATTAATTTAAAATTAATTCCTGCTATCAAAACAAAAAGCGTGTTTTTAAGATATAATAACTATCAAAAGATTTATACATATTTATGTTCGGTTTAATTGTGAAATTATGTCCAATGACCAACATTGAATTAAATGGTAAAAATATATTCTAAATATACTTTAAAACAACTCATATTCCTAATTTATCACTATTAATTGTTTTGATTAAAAAAGTTGTTTTTAATTAAAATTTAGTAATTTTCACTATTCATCAAAATATTAATGTTATCCGATAAGTACCAAAATTTCACCTTAGGATAAATTTGATACTCCGAATCAAAAATTGAGGTCCATTTTGAGAGATAAAATTTATAAATTTTAAAAAATTAGTTATTACTATTCATAGCGGGTAGTTTGATTGGTTGTGGTGTGTTAGAACTCGATGTTGAGTACAACACACGCTATCACATTATTCAAAGAGAAACGTACCGTAGAAGCTTGAGATGTTACATTATCCCCTCCTTCAAATAATTTAATCCTCAAAATTTCTAGAATACTACCGCATGAAAAGACTCAGGTGGTTCATTATCATAAGTTCCTCGGGTTCCCACGTTGCTTCTTCCATCTTATGGTTTATCCACAAAAATTTTACCAGATGCCTCATCCGGTATCTCAATACTTGTTCTCTCATATCAATAATCTTGACTGGTTCTTCACAATAAGACAGACCGGGTTCTAGTTCTAATTCTTCATAGGTGAGTACATTCGTTGGGTCAGACACATATTTCTTCAAAAGAGATATGTGGAACACATCGTGAACTTTGAGAGACTTGGCGGCATTGCCAATCGGTAAGCTATAGCCCCAATTCGTTCTAGAATTTCAAAAGGTCCGATGTACCTGGGACTCAATTTACCTTTCTTACCAAAACGTATAACCCCCTTCCATGGAGACAGCTTCAGGAAAACATGATCACCGACTTGAAATTCGAAATCCTTCCTTCGATTATCAGCATAGCTCATCTGCATACTTTGAGCTTCTTTAATGTGATTTTGGATTACCTTCACCTTTTCCATCGTTTCCTCCAACAGTTCTGGACCTATAAGTTTTATTTCACCAATGTCATCCCAACAGGTTGGTGTGCGACATCTCTTTCCATATAACGCTTCATATGGTGCCATCTAAATACTCAAATGAAAGATATTGTTATAGGAAAATTCTACCAGAGGTAAATATTGATCTCACATACCCTGAAAGTCAAGTGAGGAGGATATCAACATGTCTTCTAAGGTTTGAATAGTTTGTTCTGATTGACCATCTATTTTAGGGTGGTAGTAAGTGCTCAAATGATGTTTAGTATCCAAGGATTTCTGAAGAATTTTCAAGAATCTTGAAGTAAAACGAGGATAATTATGAGAAACAATCGATAGGGGTACTCCATGAAGTCTCACAACTTCATCAATATATATTCTTGATAGATGTTCCAGTGGTAGATCTTCCCTTATAACAAGAAAATGTGATGACATGGTAAGACGATAAACAATGAACCATATTGCATCATTTCTTCTAGGAGTCTTTGGTATCCCCATGACAAAGTCCATCGTAATATTGTCCCATTTCCACTCCGGCATGGGAAGAGGATGCATGACTCCTCTAGGATGTTGCCTTCCAACATTCAATTGTTCACAAACCATACATCTTGACACAAAATCTGTAATTTCCTTCTTCATGTTGTCCCACAGAAAATGTTCCTTCAAATATCTATACATTTTGGTGCCCCCAGGGTGTATAGTGAAATTGGAAATATGAGCATCATCCATCAATTACCTTTTTAGATCAGGTATATCGGGAACAAAAAGTCTATTCCCGAATTTCAAAATTCCATCTTCATACACAATGTCTCTCAATCTCCCATCATTCACAGCTTTAATCATCTTTTGAAATTCTTCATCATCGGTCTGAGAACTTTTAATCATTTCATATAAATATATTTTGGCAACCATTTGAAAAAGCATTGATGTTTCACCTTCCCTGCTTATTCCCATGTCCATCTTCACTAGATCCATGAAAATTGGATCCCTTTTAATTCTCATATTCTTCAAAAATCTATGGTCTTTTCTGCTCAAATCATCTTCCACCTTCTTACCCTTCCCTGGGTGGTAGTGTATCGTGCAATCATTATCCTTGAGTGATTCACGCCATATCCTTTGCCTCATGTTGAGTTCTTTTTCAGAGAAAATATACTTCAAACTATTGTGATCAGTATAAATATCACATATTTCCCCATAGAGGTAGTGCCTCAATATCTTCAAAGAAAAGATCATAGATGCTAACTCAAGATCATGAGTAGGATAGTTTTGCTCATGAATTTTCAATTGTCGTGATGCATAGGCAATAACCCTATCATTCTACAAAAGGACACAACCAAGTTCTTTCGTTGATGCATCACTATTAACAATGAACCTATCATTCCCCGTTGGTAGAGTCAATATAGGAGCATTGACTAATGTTATCTTCATTTCTTCGAGACATTCTTCACACTCTGTTGTCTAAACAAATTTAACCCCTTTACATGTGAGCTTTGTTAATGGGTTATCCAATCGGGCAAAATTCTGGATGAAACATCGATAATAACCTTCCAAACCAATAAAACTGTGCGCCTTAGTTATACTCGTAGGGGCTGGACATTCTCCTATTTCCTTGGGAATAGAAGGATGAACATAGATTCCATATTTTGAGACAATATGTCCAAGAAATGATATCTCATGAAGCCATAATTCACACTTGCTAAACTTCCCATATAATTCATATCTTCTCATAGTCTTCAGGATAATGCGTAAGTGACTTTCATGATCTTCGTGGATTTTAGAGTATAACAAGATATCATCAATAAATACCACCACAAATTCATTGAGATATTCCTTGAAATCTATATTCATCAGATCCACGAATACAGAGGGTGCATTAGTCAATACAAAATGCATTACAGTAAACTCGTAATGCCCGTACATGGTTCGAAATGCTGTATTCGGAATTCCTTCATTCTTTACATACAACTGATGGTATCCAGATCGAAGGTCATTCTTTGAAAAGTATTGAGCTCCATGCAGTTGTTCAAATAAATCATCAAGGAAAGGTAGGGGATACTTTTTATTTAATGTTATAGCATTGATCTCCCTATAGACGATACATAACCTCGTAGATCCATCTTTCTTTTTATCAAAAAGAATAGGGGATCCCCATGGCGAAACACTAGGGCGAATAAATCCCTTATTACTCAATTCCTCTCGTTGTTTCATTAGTTCAACTAACTCTACAGTGGCCATTCTATAAGGGGTCTTCCATATAGACCTTGATCCCGGAATTAAATCAATGGAAAACTCAACTTCTCTTTCTGGAGGATGTCCAGGTAAATCTTCCGGAAATACATCTACATATTCCTTTACAATAGGTACATCCTCTATTTGAACATTCCATTCCTCACCCACAGTCATTTCATTATCTTCCTCCACAATAATTGAATTTATGTGAGCTAATGGGGGTAGATCTACATAAGAATTAGGTGGTGACGATTCTCCTCTAAAGATAAGTTGTTCCTTATCATCATCATCAAAAATCGTAACCTCCTTCTTCTTAAAAAAATATTTGCATCATAATCCGAAATCCAATACATACCGAGTATTATATCAAACTCAATCCTAGGTATGATGATGAGATCAGCGGATAAAGAACATTTATGTGCTATAATGGGGACTTATTCACAAAAATTTGTTTCAATGATACTTCCCTTATGAGTTTTAACTGACAACTCCCTTTTTAAATCAAATTGGAAATATCTAAATTTTTTAGAAAACTGGAAATATATGAAACAATTCGATGATCCAGAATCAAATAATGCATTTTCTAAATTTGAGGAAACCATTAAATTACCTGCCACCACATCTTTCGGAGCTTCTACCTCAGTAGTAGTGATAGCATAAGCTTGGCCTTGATCCCTTGGCCTTTTTTGAGGTATGTTCCCCTGACGATTAGGACACTCATTTGCATAATGTCCCATATCCATACAATTGTAGCACTGAACATTGGTAGCTTCCATCTTCCCTTTGCAATCACGAGCTTTGTGGCCTTTTTCACCACATTTATAACAGACGCCCATTCCCTTCAAGAAAGTACCGGGGTGTTTCTTCCCACATTTACCACATGATGGATATTCAACCTTTCCCTTCATCCCCTTATTTCCATTCCCAAATTGATCAGTATATCTCTTCTTCTCTTACTTTTCTATAGAGTCATAAGACTTAGAGAATTCCTTTTCTATCTTGATGGCACATGAGACAATGTCTTCGTACGACGAGAAAGATTGTGAGACTAATGATCAACAGAGAAATGGTTTTAAACCATCAAAGAAACGATCAATCCTACTTCTTGGGTTACATATATAATATCCAGCATACATTGCTAACCTTGTAAAGTTAGCCTCACACTTTGCGACATTCTCATTCTCCTTTTGTCTCAGACTCAGAAATTGCCTGTCCATATCTGCTCGGTGGTTGCGAGGAAAGTATTTTCCTAAAAACAGATCTTTGAACTCCCTCCATTCCAAATTTGATACTTCATCATCGTCGTGCGTGTTTGGAATCAATGAACACCATTGATTAGCATCACCAATGAGGCGGTAAACTGCCCTGATAACTTTTTCCCTTTCACTACCCCCCAAAGACTGAAATATTTTCTCTAGGGAATTTATCCATTGCTCAACTACTAAGGGATTTGTACCCCCATTGAACGTTGGTAGTTTTTGCCTCATGAATCGATCTAACATTGATCCTCCACGCTGCGGATCAGGTTTCTCCATACGGGTAAGGTTATTATTCATAACATGAGGGAGTTGTCCCGGAATGGTGATTAGCTGATCAGCACCAGTTGCATCACCAGCTCCACTATAATTATCGAGAGCAGGAGGGAAATCCCTATATGTAGTGCGTTCATTGATATCGTTTCCATTTCTTCCACTAGGCTCCATTTCTAAACAATGGGATAACTAGATCAGTTTATGAATCAAAATACATAATTCCATACTTACAAAACACTTAACATAAATTGAACTATTTATGGATATAATCCATAGTCATAAAAATGTTTTCATTGAAGAAGTATATACTCATAAACCCTTTATAATGATTTTTAATGAAAATGAGAGTTATCCTAAGCATATCCTCCGGGTGTGTCGTAACCAAGAGTGCAGCAAGGCCCGTTGTCGTGCAACAGTTCCTGTACGAATCTATCATAATGTCGTGTTTTCGGGTTTTACCCCTAGGAACATCTATGACAGAACCGCCTCTACCTGCTCGTATCCAGACAGGGATGTATTTCTCGGAAATCACACAAAATCTCTACAATACCAAAATTCTAGGAAGTTCTTCTATACTAATACTCAAAGTTCATCTTAGGTCTACGCGCTCTAATCAGAGTTTATCTAAATCTAGCTTCCACGGTTTGTAATAAACATCCTCTAATACCAACTATAATGCACCGACCCCAGTTACCTAGAGTCGGTTCATTATTACATATCATTTTCATGATCACAAGAAAGATCAAATCTCGAAAGACCGATTGGTTTAGTAGCCTTGGAAATAGTAGATATATTCATAAATTTTTACATTGCATCATAAAGTGAAAAACTACAACAACAACATATTTTCTCTATAGTCCACACTATTATCCCCTCATAATATACCTGCATGTCATTCATAATTTACTTATTCACATCCCGGGAAAAATAAAACATAGAAAAGGGGTGATCTTAAATGACCTATAGGGATAACAATATAGCAGAAACTTTCATAAATAAGAATAAACATTTAAGGCAGTGTATAAATAAATCAAAAGCCTTTTAAACATGAACATCAAAATAGTATGGAAAAAATAAAATGAAATAATTCCATTTACTTTTTCACATAGATATTCTACTAATCGAATAATCACATGTAATATCAATAACCACTTTCATAATGATGGAATGTGTAATGCCAGACTATCATAACCACATAGCCAAGGCCTCGTGCCAAGACTACAAATTAGATTTTGCCAAGGCCTTGTTCCAAAACACTAGTTTGTCTCATGAGACATACCGATGCATCGAGGAGCTATAGCGGGCTCCACCCGTCACATATTAAGTCTAATGCATTCCCATATGAAAAGGTTTAAACATAACATAAACATTCGTATTAATACTAGCATACGAAATCACAATACATTCACCATAAACCATGAATAGTATAAAAATAGTACTTACACAGTCAAACATATAAAAAACCTTCAATAAGATATAGAATATTTGTATCATAATAAATCAAATTCAAATAAGCATAAAATCCATCAAAGGACGTTGACATAGATGAAATCAAAACTCTTTTTAGAGAAATATCTCTTTCTATTTTGAAATCATTTAATTTTCATATATTTATAAAATAAAACATTTTCATTGAAAATATTATAATAAGCTTGTAAGGGAAGATTCTATGATTTTATAATGGCGGAAAATAGCCAGACCCACCGTATAAGTTAAAAAAACATTCTTACCTTAATTTTGTCGAAAAGGTTAAAAAGGACCTTGTTTAGAAAACGACGGAATGATTGCTTTATAAACCACATATAAAAGTCAACAAGGGTATAAATGAATTTATACCATACTCTCTAAAATAGAAAGAATGATTTAAAATACATTTTTAAGAAACATGGATGTGGATGACAAAGATGTCTCAGTAGATAATCACGTATAAACAACCTTGGATAATGAAGAGATTGCAAAGTAAACACATACCAATTTGGTATCTTACAAAACGTACAACTCATTAAAGATGAATCATACAATGAATATGTAAATACACATAAATTAAATTGTATTACATAGAGAATATAATTATGGGCAGTACATACACCACACAAAAGTTAATGTTGGAAATATTGGATGAATCTCACGGGAATAAGGAGTGAGATGAAAACCCCTTACCTTGTACTTTTCCTTGGTTGGGTTAGGTTAACCTCTTTTATAATAGTGAAATAATTGTTATTAAATTATACAAGAATCATATACATTAATATGATATCATATATGATCTTTTAACATTGATTTGTTAATAATATCTTTGTATTGTCGTTGTTTCGGTTGTTAACTTACTCGTTTTCTTTTATATGTTTTGTTATGTAAGCCATGTTTGTAATGGATAGGTTGTATCTTATTAATATCCAGAATGATATCAAGTCCTTAAAAATTATTTTTAAATCATCAAATGATAATTATACTTGAATGTATATGATGGAGATTGAATCTCATCGCGTTCGTGGAGACGGTAGTCCATACGTACGTATGAGCGACAATTTCATTATTTTGATATTAAAATAATATATAATTCGATGGTATATCATATATACATAATTATTATCATGTTATATTTATTATTTAAATGAATTATAAAACATTATTATACCCATCCAAATAATAATTTAATGAATAACAATTACACCACGACGTGGAGACGGTAAAAAGTACGTACACACGTATGGTGATATGTTATTCAAAGGATGGATAGAATACTGAATATGGTTGTAACATATTTATAATAACATCAGAGTATATATATGATACTGGTGTTATTATTTTATAATGGTAATAACAAAGGAAGAAGAAGTAGAAGAAGAACGGAACTTGGAAAAGGGTGGTGAAATCATTACATCTTCTTCGGGTCTTTCTTGTGATTTGATCAAAATAGCTCATAAGTTGGATTTCTGACTAATGGAAGGCCTCTAGGATGAACTGAGGGATTTTGAGAGATTATTTGGGGAGATTTTGGACGAACCAAAAGTCTTTGAAGGTGTGAGTTAATGATAAGGGGGAGTGCCCTTTTATAAGAGGGGTGAGGGGAACCTTTGGAAAAGCTAGAAATATTATTTTATAATAAAATCATATTCTGTTTATAATATCTCCAATGTGGATTATTTAAATGTTACGGTGGGGATAGGTCGAAAACCACTCAACCAATAGAATTTAGACAGGTTTGGGTCATGATACTAACCTTATCTTTAATTATTAACTCTTAGTTAATTAGTTTCACTTTTACATTGTCTCTTTGTATTTTTAAATTATATGGTTAATAAACATACTATATACATCCAAGAGACCCCCAAGTGGTCCATTAATGATACACCTATCAATGAAATAAGTCTCTTGTCCGAACCTTAGATTTTTAGGAATTTAATATCAATTAATAATATAATATTTGTTTTAAAAACTCTTTTATGTCAATTTTTACACTATTCAATAATTGATTTGTGTAAAAATTATAACAGAATTATTTCATTGAAAAAAGTAAAATAAATCATTACTAACATGTCATATTAACCTAGAAAATTAGTTTATTTCATAAAAAGTCTCAAATTATATTTATTTGGGTATATAAAATATCAATCATTTTAATTTTTCACTATTATTATAATTACTGAATCACCATTGTGTCATAAATAAATTAACTTATTTAATGTCTAAAAATTACAAATAAAATACCATTATTTAGGAAATCGTGTTAACTTTATAATGAATATTTATAGTCGAAAATCAAACATATATAACCCTATGTAAAAATTTGTTTTTCTAAAAGTTATATGCATGTGTTATTTTTGTATTCATTTTATATTAATTACGATAAAGTGTCCCTATCACATACAAGTGGCACCATGTGGTCCCAAAATCGACCCAAAGATGAATATGGTCGCAAATGTATCAACCAATAAGGTTAGGACACATTTTAGGGTAATTTGTTTTTGTTATAATATTATTTTTAACCCTTATTTACTGGATTTACCTTTTAACCATGGTAAATATAATATTTACCGAAGTAATTATCCAAATGTCTAAAAATATAAGTTACCAATTTACACAATTTGAACATCCTGATTTCAAATATGGAATCCATTTTTACAAATTCAAAACACAGAAGTGGCAGAAATTAATTTAAAATTTATTCCCACTGTCAAAATAAAAACTGTGTTTTTAAGATATAATAACTATCAAAAGATTGATACTTGTTTATGTTCGGTTTAATTGTAAAATTATGTCCAATTACCAAAATTTTATTAAATGGTAAAAATATATTTTAAATATACTTTTAAACCACTCAAAATCATAATTTATCACTATTAATTATTTTGATTAAAAATGTTTTTTGTAATTAAAATTTAGTAATTTTAACTATTTATCAAAATATTAAAGTAATACGAAAAGTTTCAAAATTTCACCTTAGGCTAAATTCGATACTCAGAATCCAAAAATGAATTCCATTTTGAAAGATAAAATTTATAAAATTTCAAAAAAGTAGTTATTACTATTCATAACAGTTAGTTTGATTGGTTGTGGTGTGTTAGAACTCGATGTTGCGTACAACACACGCTATCACATTATTTAAAGAGAAACGTACCATAGAAGCTTGGGGTGTTACAGTTATTTCCTATGTGGACAGGGTTGTACTTTGGTTCTAATGTTGGAGCCGAACTGGAAATGATTACTGAAGTATATGTATGGGCATATCCCTGTGTGGAGTTGGTTGTTATTTCGTGATTGTATCTTTCCTTTGTGGTTTATCCTTCATGGACTCTGGGAGACCTTTGGGGGTCTCATGGTCCCTACTGAGTATCGTATACTCACCCCTGCACGGGCTATGCCCACAATAAGTTGTGTTGGTTGCAGATTAAGGACATCACTGATCATGGTTGAGGCTTGTGGAGCGGGACGGTAACCAGAGGTGGACTATTAGGCGCGATGTACTCGGAGAATACGGACAAACCCGAGGAGTAGACGAGGCTATCTGTACCCACCCTTCAGGTGGGATTTCCAATGGATGGCTCAGAGTTTCTGCTTTACTTTTCTGCTGCTGTATTTTCTTTCAGTTGTACTTTACATACAGTTGGGTTTGTATTCAATCACATTTACTTTCCAGCACTTACTTTTGTACTCAGTTGACTTAGTGTTCACTTCATCTTGGGTACTCTGTGGTGTTTATTTACATTATAAATGCAATTACTTCCCTTTTATCAAGATGTATACCTTTGGTGCTAGTCTCCAGCATCTGGCCTATGGAAGGCGGGCTTGGGGTAGCCATGACACGGGCCCCGATGACGGGTCATGACCGAAAAAAACATGTTTTTTCTAATTAGACACAATTTTATTTTAGCAAAAATGTTCAAGGAATATTGTATAACATATATGTCATGTATGGATTATTTGGTCTTCATTATCACAGAATTCTTCTTATACTATTTTTAAAGATTCTAGTTTAATTTTTAAATAATATTACCCTACAAAGTATTTTTCAACATTGAGTTTTAGAAAGGAAAATATGAAAATGAATATGAAATTATCCTGAATATTTTTTAACATATCATATTATGGTAATTTTATTCATCAAGAAAAAACACTTTATTTAACATATAATCCAATGGGTATATGTTTTATTGTTACCATAATATGATAATTTAAATAATATTACCCTAATATGTTTTTAAAACACATTATTTCATTTTTCTTTTTTTGGGTTGTTTTATGATAATTTTTTCCACAAAATGTATTTACCATCATAACCATGAATAATTTTGTTACTCGATAACATTCCATTGAAATATTGACATTCAAGTGATCAATGGTCAATAAATTTCAATTAAAAAACTATATTATTTATCATAAATATGATCTTTACATAAACCTTATATCATTTATAAATAGGATGATTGACAATTACGTTTATATTATTGAATTAACAAATATTGATTAAATTTAATTTTTTACCCAATATAGATATTTTTGGATAAAGAATATTGCTCATAAATTAAATCAATTATATGATATATTTAGAATCATTATTTGGTATCAGGATTAGTGATATCTCTAAATCCAATAATTAATATTTAAATTTATTAAGAATATATTTATTTTTATTAATGATAAATTACAAATAAAATTATAATTGTATACATTTTAATATTTATAAATTTAATATGTGGAACATTATTTCAATTATTTACCATTTTATATTATATATTCATTATCTTGTGATGATAGTCATGTAATTGTTTAAATGGAATGAATTTTAAATGATTTACTTTTATAAAAAGATAATACTATTAATATTTTTTAAATTGGGAATTTATTCATTTATTTTCAAGTTTATTAATATGATTTTCAATACATACTATTATCTGCTATACATAACACATATAGATATTTTCGGGCCAAACTGATTTTTTTCCATTCCCCATTATCCATTATGTTTCTAAAAATGATTTGAATATAAATTCTAGAGGAAATAGTTATATCGCTGAAAATAATGTTTGAATGTTTTATTCCAAATGTAATTTTTGATTTATGTATGCATATATTTTTCTAAGAGTAATAACTGTTTGGTCATTTTGTTTGGAAGTCTGTGTATCTTATTCAAATTTGATTATAAAATACCCCTGCTCTGGATTATGACAGTCGGGGTCATTACATTTGGTAAAAGAGTATGTTTAGTAGAAAGCCTGGGAAATAAATTTTGAAAAATATAAATAAGGGAATGTAACCCTATAATAGTTTTTTTGGATAACTATATAAGAACATCCTAATGTTTTATTAGGGTAGAAAATATATGGTTTTTTAAAATGCATTCTTATCTAGATACTAAAACTGAACATCGTAATGGGATAGATGTACCATGGGGGTAATAGCTTAGAAAAAGGAACATCATGCATGAATAATTTGTTATCTTGTACATTAAAATAAGGATTACTTTTCCCCTATTTTGATACCTAGGGGATATTAATTGGATAAAAAAATATAATTTTCTGTCTATTATGATTAATTTAAATAGATGATAAAAATTAATGAATTAGGATAAAACTCTAGGGGGTTATTGATTAAATATATGGGGTCATGATGTAGATAACCTATAAATGTAAATTCATTATTATATTATTCCCTACTATGATTATTGTTCTCCGACTATGCCTTTTAGTTTTAGTCAATTACTGGATGCAATAGGCATCATATTAACATTTAATTTGATGGACAATATGGTCACTATGACAAAAAATTGGATAATTAAATGTTTGAGTGATATCATGATTATGCATGATTAGTTATCTAGATATAAGATTAAAAATTTATTCCTTAACAAACTCCCAAAATCACCATTAAAAATAATAATAGCGTTCATAAATTGGTCAATAGTTCAATACCATAGTGGTACGAATGAGTGATTCCCTTTAGGAAAAAATAAGGAAAGAGGCACCATAAAAATATTTAGAAAGGATAAATAATATTAATATGTTTCGAAAGGAAGGGAATTAATAAATAAATGGATATGGAAAAATTAAGAGCTCTGTTGAAGGAAATAAATACCATCATAGTGTTCCATATATAATTAAAATTTTTTAATTTGGGGATTATAGGCATTATCCATGTTAATTACATCATTGAAAGGATAACCCCAAGAGCATGGAATGAAAATCCCTCTATTAAAATATATTTTTAACTTGTGTATTGGGATTATAGAACTAAATTGTAAAATTGGTTTGCAAATATTATTTTCGTTATAGGAGTCATGTAACCCCAATAGGCTTTTTAGTAATTTATAATCATATATGACATTTTTAATAAGAGAGTTGTTTATAACATAATAGATTAAGGTGTTTATGTTTGATAATGTGTTAAATGATTTAAAAACACTTTTATAATTTTTTAGTGAGAATATAACACAATTAATGATATATTTGGAAAAACAATTATGGGAAATCAATGGATTTGAATATTATATGTATGAATTATTTAATGATGAATTCATTTTCTATTTTCAAATTATGATTAAATATTTTATATAACCATAAGGTTCACTGTTTAATTTATGTTTTATTTATTTTCTATCATAATAATGTTTTAACATTATGGGAATTATATTAATTTAGTTTTATAAATTGACAACCTTCATGATGGGTTACTAATTGTTGTATCTTTAATAGACCTGAGTCTAGAACTCACAACCAATGAACGACATGTGATCAGATCCTACCACTTTCCAATGAGATTTAATTATTATCATTACAATATTTTTTATGTTTAATAATTTTATCGATATATATTAATGAAAAAATATTCATGTTATTATTGAATTTTAAGTATTAATAAATTTGATAGCTTCTATTAAAAATTTTAGTTTTGTAAAATAGATAGATAAATATTGAATGAATTTTTACTCTTTATGGTTATTATAATATGTTAAAAGTGATTTTTGTTTCTTTGGTAATATGTTTTATATATTCATTTTATAGATTAAGGTACTAATTTTAAATTTCTCAAAGTATAAAAAAATATAAAATTGTTCATAAGAAATAGACATGTATGAAGTAAATATATTGCTGAAAAATTCAGATATAGTAATTTGTATTCTCAATATTAGAAGAAGGATCATGAAAACATGATGTAATATTTCATTCATATCATATTAATAAAAAATATTTTTTAAATCAATAAATATTTCTGTATTTTATTTCCCTAACATTACACAGATCATTCAAATTTTTGTGATATGTGACCACTACCACTACATTTTTTTTTCTTCCTTATCAGTATTTTCACCTTCAACTAATGTTATCCTTTATTGAAACAATGTTTTTTGTTATTACATATGACTATTTTACGTCCATTCAATTTTATTAAGATGAATATTTATTCGTTTTATTAATGATGTCGGTATTCAACAATTGAAATATCAAATGTCAAACCATTGATTCTAATCTCGTGACAAAATTATTTGGACACAATTTATTAAGGGTGGTGACTTCAAATTAAACAATAAGAACATTATTTCAGACATTAAATTGTTGTTATTGTATAAATAGTTCAAATATATTTAAATTTAAAATCATTAAGTAATTGGAATAAATTTCTATTTAAAAATTTCCATTAAAACCTTTTGTACATATTATTATATTTTACTTGGAATACGGATTTTATGTCACATATATTAGAATAATTTTAAATTTTATTCTCCCAATTCATCAAATTATATTTAAAAAATTTATGTTATATAATTAGTTTCAATTATTTAACATAACTTATATGTTCAACTTGATTTTTTACAATAAAAAACTCCTAATTTATTAAAAATTAATTCTTATGGATGAGATAAAAAATATATTCGGCGTTTAAACAATGATGATAAGGGTTAAACATGGCCTTATATCTTTTAAGAAACCATTATCCTGAAATATTTTGACAATTTACTTTATTATAGTCAATAATGACCAAATTTATGTGATTTTGGAATAAAAATAACAATAATGAAATTTACTATTTTTAAAAAATTCCATATATATCACCTCTGCCGATTATAAATTCCTACTCTCCACCAATCATATCATCTTCACACTTCCAAAAATATTTAATTCTGAAAAATCCTAAGAAGATAACTACCTTTTCCCTCCCAAATTTATATATTTATATATATCACAATTATATATTATAAATGCTTTTAGTGAAAACCAATTGATTTTACTAAGTACTATGCAACATTCTTGAACGAGTATGTTTATTATATTCTTCTTCCACCTCCAAAAACTACTATTTAATAATAGTGTTATAAAAATAATATATCCCATATTATCAAATTTTATTTTAATAATGAGATAAACTATATACATCCCCTCTTCCATAAAATTGTAATTCTAATAATCAGTCACGTTTTCTGTTGAATACTTCCTCACGAATAGATACAATTTTTTTTTCAGTCACCATATTTCAAGGTAGTATATAACTATGGATGTAATAATTTTATATGATATTTAATATATTACTATAATTTTGGAGTTATAATTTCAAATTTACTCGCTTAATTTCCATCTTGTTTAACGTATGTTAATTCTATATTTTGTATACAATACTACCACCTCTGAAGATGATACGAATCATTTTTCAGTTAGAATTTATATTGAACGTAATAAATAAATATTTAACAAATAAAAGTGAGATATATTGCAATATATTATTTCTAATAAATTAATATATAATAAAATTTATTAATGAAACTCTCTATCTGCTGACGCCAAGAGACAATTCCTTAGTTTGTTATATTGTAATAGATACAAACATCATATCCCAAGGGATCAAACAACTTAAATTTTTTTTAAAAATCAGATTATATACATGATAAATATATTACATATGGAATCCAATAAAAAAAATGAAAATAAAAGTTAATCATTATTTATAATCATCCCTATTATTTCTATTCATATCCTGGGGAATAAAAATAATAATAACAGTGAGCTCAAATGCATAGTAAGGTTATGTGCAGCAGAATTAATAATCAATCATTGAATTTAAGCGTCAAGGAATGGTAAAAAATCAAGAACGCATTATATATAACTATATAGATAATGAATAATAAATAGTGAATGCTATATAAATGGAAAATTTTCATTTAATCAATTAACTAAGAATTAAATGCATCCATAAAAATGTTAAAGAAAAAATATCATGGATAATAATAATAACCAAATTCATAATAACATTGATGCATAATTATTCAAATCCATCATGTCTCAAGAAACTGCAACCTTTACAATAATTATATATTCTAATGATAGTTTAAACAATTCCTATTTGGATAATTTATTCTTCTCACGAAATCATTGATGCATCAGGGGGAGATCTATAATTGGGTACACCAGTGTCTGTCAGTCTAAAACATTCACCATATATTGAATACACTCTTTAATTAATAACAAATATTACTTATCATAGAATAACCATATTAAATAAATAATATGGATTTAAAAATAATTTATCTATGTATGATATGTATCAAAGAGGTTTTTTGATGTCTATTAGAAGAAATAACAATGAAATATCATTAAAACATTCTATGCAAAATAATATGTAATCATTCCAATGTGCCACAAAATGATTTGAATTTTTTTTATGAAAATTCACATGAATGAGTAAATATTAAAAAAAATATAATATACAGATAATAATAGATTTATTATATATCTTCTGAATGGTATGTATTTACGCCATAAATAAAGGCACTAGGTGTACTCCAAAAAAAATATGCCTCAATGAAATGATATTGAGATGAATGGTCGTACCATATCCTTCATTGTTATGATATATTTAACCTCATATATAGTGGTTTAAAACATGTTAAAAACTTATAATATAATCATTATTATATTTATAAAATATTACATGTTCTTCATATGATATCTTATTACGTTTTTTTATTAGAGACATTCACTATATTCACTATTTTTGGTGTCATTTGCCTAGTTTTTATGGTTTGTTTTGACATGTTATTTATTATTATTAATACATAGAAAATGATTTAACCTTATCAATAATGTAATACATGATTAAATAAAAATATATACTCATTATATATGTTTTCATAATAATCCAATATATATGGACATAGGTAATGAAATGCACCAGTCATGTAGACGGTATGTCATACATACAAATAAACACTACTTCTATTTCATTGTCATATTAAAATAATAATAAGTATATGATATGTGTACAACAATTATAATATCAAATTTATGTTATATATGTCACATGATTTTAATAAAATAAAATTTAATACATTAAATTTATATTATTAATGAATCACATTGCTTGGATATGGTTGTAGCGCACTCGTCCACATATGAAGTTGTTATATTCCTGAAAATTGACATCATGAAGGATTGTCATGTTTAAAAAATTATAATGATTAAATTTTTAATAAATATTCTATATATCAAATATATACTATTTCACCAATATTATAGGAAACTTGAATAGTGGTAAAGGGAAGAACAAATAACATAGTTTTGGGTGGTGGTAGTCCACCATACACACGAGCGATGATTTTTATCCCATTTGGAAGATGTTTGTTAAAATGTAGGTATAATTATTAAAATAATTATATATAAGTATACATAATATACAAAGGTTATTATATAAGGATTTAATAACAATAATTTAATGGTTTTATAAGGATACAAAATGAAAATAGTTGTTGATGAATTTTACATCATTTTCGGGTTAATAAATTTTGTTTGCACCCAAAGACTTCCTTCAATGGATTTGTGCACAAAGGGAGGATTCTAGTATTATGGAGTGAATTTCAGATGTTTTTTTGTTATTGATTGGATGATATAAATTGTTCAAATTTATGCTAGGATGTGTGGGAGGAGGAGTTCTTTTATAATTGTGTTCCAGAATTTATTTTTAAAATCTAAAAATATTAAATAAATATAAATTAATTTCAACTAAAAAAGAAACCCAAAGATAGTTATTTAATAGTTAATATTATAATCCGTCTAAATACTATCAAAGAATAATATTTCAAAAAAATAATGACACATTTTCTAAAAGTGGTTAAATGAATTGTTCACCCAATTAATTCATAAAATAAAATTATTAGAATGACACAAGTAGTAGTAGATACACAATGTGAAAAGAGAATGCACTAGTATGGAATTATGAGAATAAAATCCCTAAAACCAAGAAGCTCACGTAGAAAAATTGATCAAGAAGATATGTTATCGACTAGTCTATGTACTCCATAAGCAGTTGCAAGGAGGGGTCCAATAATTCATCTGGTATATTTAGATCTAATTGAATCTTGATAAAAATTCATTGAGTTTAAGGTAAAAGTATTAATTTCCATAGTGATAAATTTGAAAGGAAATAGAGCCAAAAACCCCCCTTTATTTGATTAAAGGATCACAAAGCAGTGGAAAGTATTGTCACAAATTCCCAGTGTACAGTAATTACTGATCCAGAAGTAACAAAATCCAGGGTTGAAATTAATATTTTTATCAAAATATCATTAATGTGAATTTTTTAGTATTCATTATTTGACTTTTTAGAAATATAGTAAATACTATATAACATCATAAAAAATCTATTAAGACATATCTCACATGTCTTGGTCATTCATTAAATTTTTGAAATACATTAATTATATCATATTCAATTTGTTTCGATATTTTTTAATAATTTTTATTTCATATGTCAATTAATTAAACAATTAATGCATCATCATTATATAGTAAATTAAAATAATTATATCAACCAAAAAATTTATAAAAAAATAATCATGATGAAAATAAACCTATTATCATTTAGGGAACTATTTATATTTGAATATACCCATCAAATAACTATATATGAAAATGTAATACATATTAATAACAACATTATGATATATTTGACATCAAATAAAATACATTAAAATCCTAAAATTCACCAAAGTGGTGCCATGTGGCCTTAAAATCATCCCAATGATGACTTTGGATGACACTAAATCCTAA
Source organism: Viscum album (assembly GCA_963277665.1). Classification (NCBI taxonomy): domain Eukaryota; kingdom Viridiplantae; phylum Streptophyta; class Magnoliopsida; order Santalales; family Viscaceae; genus Viscum; species Viscum album. Next base: position 1,699,968,106 of record OY728163.1, on the reverse strand, counting down.
AATTGAGTTAATAAAATTTTAGTGTAAGAATAAATTAATTATAATATTATTTATAACATAATTTACATGATTTACCCTTAACCGTGACAATTTAGAAAAATACTAAAGTTACTACTCATATTTTCAAAAAATAAAATGGAAATATTTATTAAACATGGTTCATATGATTAATATTAAGTAATACATTTTTTCAAAATTCCAAATTATAAATTGGAAAATTTTACTATAGATTTAATCCTGGTGAGAGAGTGAGAAAACTAGTTTTTAAAGTGAAAGTATTCAAAAGATTTAACTGTTTCAATATAAAATTTTAATGTGATATTTATTTCATTGAAATAAATATTATTAAATGATAAGACGTTGATATGATTTTAATGTTATATTATATAAAATACAATTTAACACTAAGCAATGTTATGAAAAAATATTTCCAATTAAAATGTAATATTTTATCAGTATACATAAAAACAAGAAAAAATATTAGAAAAATACTAATAATTCAATCAAATGTAATTATGTTTTTTGAAATGGATTATATAATTTAAAATAAAATTAATAACGAATTTTAAATTCAAATTTAATATAATTGCATCATTGAAAGGTGGTAAAATTTATTTTAGAAATATATTAATATTTATTTTTAGTATTGGGTTTATTCATAAATTATTCCAATAAAATATATTTTATGAAGGTAATAATATTATAATCGACATAAAATATATAAATTTAATATACTGATTCTCTAAAATTTTAATAATTTATTTGACAGTGCCAAACACAACTGAATAGTGTTTTGTTTAAACTTGGTGTTGCATTCATTGAATGCTCTCGAAAAAATAATATATATTATAAAATGGAAATATCTGATAAATTCATTTGGGACTAGATTATTCCCTCCTAGAAAAAAACTCACCTTCTAAATATTTGGGAAATTTCCTTCAAATTTTTTTTGGATGTTCTCCTTGTGATAATTCCATATTTCATTGTTACTTCTCTATATTTTTTCTCCAGAGTACCATTATTAAATGAATAATCTGATTTATCAATTATTTCTCTATATTATCAAGAATATTGATGTGTTATTTATATTAATGAAGGTTAGGTTCGGACTCCATTTCATAAGAGAAGAGCACATGCGTTCGGTAAGTCATATACATCATTAGAAGAGATATATGAAACACATCAAGTACTTTTGAGAGATTTGGATGAATTGACAAATGATAAAAAAACTACTAATCTTTCATTAATATCAATAGGAATGATATACTTGGGTCTTATTTAACATTTTTTACCAACCTTATAACAACCATCAATGGAGATACATTCATGAAAACATGATATCCCACATGGAATATAAAATCATTCCCCCCTATTAGTGGCATAAATATTTTTCCTAAATTGATCTTATTTAATATGATCTTGGATATATTTTACCATTTACATTGAATATTCAATATGTTCTGGGCCTATGAGTCTCATTTCAGTTACATTTTCCCAACAACATAGTGTATGAGACATTTTCCTATATAATGATTCATACGATGCATTTTGAATACATGAATAGAAACAATTATTATAGGAAATCTCTACAAAATTTAGTTATATATCCCATATGAATTGAATGTTGAGAGATCATGACATCAACATGTATTTAAGTTTTTGAATTGTTCTTTCATAATTTCAATCAATTTGACTATGGTAGGCAGTTCTCAAATGATGATTAGTATTTATAGAATTCTAAAGACACTTCAATGATTTTGACATATCTCAGGGATCGAAATAAGAAAAAAATTGAAATAATTTCACAATAAATAATTATATATTCATCAATATATAGAACTATATGGAACACAAGAGAGTATTTATTTAATATAGCAATAAAAAGTGTAGATTTTTTAAGCAATCAATGATAAGCCATATTACATAATTATTTCTAAGAGTATTTCGTAGTTCCCTGAAAATGTATATAGTAATACCATTCCATCACCATAGTGAAATAGGAGAAGGTTTTATGAATCCTTGAGGATACTTCCCCACAAATTTAACTTATTGAAAAGAAAATCATCTAGACACATATTCATTAATTTATAGCTCCAATTTAACACACTAAAAATGTTCCTTTAATTACCAATATTTATTTATGATACTAGGGTGTATAATGAAATTTGAGATATGAGGATTTCCCAAAAATTATATTTTTATTTAAGGTCTATATGGAATGTATTTTATATTTCCATATATCTGAAATCCATCTTTAGAAACAATTTCTAATAATTTTCATTCTTTTAGGCCATTAATTTATTTTTCTAAAAGGACTCATAATCAGATTGAGAATTCGTTATCTTCTCAAATAAATATTGTTTTACATTCTTGTGAAAATATTTTTTTGTCTCCCTTTAAAAAGGGATTCTCATACCCATATTCACTATATCAATGAACATAGGATCATTCTCAACAGAAATTTATGTTATAACTCCATAATCCATTCAACTCATTGAATCTGATACGTTATTTTCTTTCCTTTTGTCATAGAGTATTCAGAAATTATAATCACTGAGTATATCAATCCATGGTCTCTATCACAAATTGATCTATTTTTATGAGAATATGTATTTCAGTCTTTTATGATCCATTTATATCTCACATATTTCCCCATATATATAATGTCTCAATATTTTCAATGTGAATATTATATATTATAACACTAGTTCATGGTTTGGATAGTTATCTTCACGAGTCACAAATTTCATTTATGAATATGTGATAATGTCATCATTTTTCTTTAGGACACAATAATGTTCCTTCATTGATATATCATTATATATGAAAACCCCCTAATTTAAAATTTGATTATTGCATCAGCTAGCTCAAGATCATGGTTTCGATAGTTCTATTCACGAGTCACCAATTTCCTTTATTTATATTTGATAACGTTATCATTTTTCATTATGAAATAACCATGACCTTTCTCTATTATATCCATATATATAAATGCCCCGGAATTTGTAGATGGAAGATTCAAAATAATAAAACTGACTACACTTCTCATTAGTTCATCAATACATTCTTCACATTATTTTTCCTAAATAAAACCTAATCCCTTTAGATGAATTATTGGTTAATAGGTAAGGCAATAAGGGAAACGTTTGAATGAATCACCAATAGTAACTTTACAACCCAAGAAACTAGATACCTTTTTTCTATTTTGTATTTTACACCATTCTATGACTTCCATTTTTCTTTACAAGATCAATTTATATTCCATGTTTAGAGACAATATATCGAAGAAAAGTAACATCATGAAGCCATAAATTACACTTAATGAATTTCTGGTATAGAAATTCTCTTATAATAGTGTTATGAATGCCTAGAAATTGATTCTTAGGATACTCATATGTTATTGAATACACCATAATATCTTCAATTACTACAACGGAAAGTCATCAATAATTTATTTCAATTTTTTTTATTATTTCCACAAAAAGAGGGTGCATTAGTAAATCCAAATGGAATTATTGTAATGTCAAAATTTATACTCCTAATCTAAAATGATATCTTGAAAATGTTTTAGTTATTTTATCACATTTAGTGCTACCCAAAATTAAGATTAATCTTTTAAAAGTAACACGATTTATTAAGTTGATCAAACAAGTCATCAATGTGTGGTAGATGATAATTTTTCTTCATTATAATAGAATTGATTTAACTATAATCAATTCAAAACCTCAATAATCCATCATTTTTATTAATGAAGAGAATTGGGGAACCATTATTGAATCAATCGGGAGAATAAATCCCTTATGACCCGAATCCTCTGGTTTTTTCATTCAAGTCTACTAATTCAATGATTCATATTCTATAGGTATTCATTCATATTTCCATTTATTTATGGATTAAAACAATGGAAAACTCAACTTCAAACTATGGGGGATGTCTAGGTAATTACTTAGCAAGTGAATCAATGTATTTTTAAAAATATGTACATCCTCAATTTGAGTATTACCTTCCCTAGCACTTTATGTTGATTTCTATTATTACCCAACATTTTCATTTTGGAGATCCACTTAGAGTAGATCTTGATTAGAATATAGAGAGGTAGATTATTCTGTAAATATATTTTATTTCTCAACAACCTCAAAAATTATAATTTTTTTTCTTCTTGGGATAAATGTTTTATAACATTTTGAGAGTAATTTCATATGTATCATTTAATAAATTTAAACCACATGTATTATAATAAGGTCTACAAGTAAATTCAATCTTTGTGTCATAATTGGGACTTCTAGACACCTTGGTGTTACAATGAGACTTCCTTAAGAGTTTTGACTAGAAAGGGTCTTATTAAATCAGAAGGGAATGTCATGTTATTTTGGAAACTCGGCTGATATAAGAGTGCGTTGATGTACAATCAAATAATACATGGGATAAATTTAAGGATATGAATCTTTTAAATTCCACCACCACAATTGGTACTCCTACCACCACTGTATTGATCGCATGAGCATAGAAATCATTCATTTTCATCTTTAGCAGAAGATTCATTATATTCTTGGGAAATTAATTTTTTTCACCATATATCTATAGAAGAATCACTAGATTGTATTTTTTAAATTAGTTACCTTTAAATCGATAATGTGATGTCACTTTTTACAACACTTACAAAAAACATTCAATACCATTAGTAAATTTCCAAATTTATTCTTTCCATGGTTCTCAAACCGGGGGAATTATTTAATTAACACCTTTATCATTTAATAATTCTTGTTTTTCCACGTTTTTAGAATACCACTTCTTCTCTTGGTCTCCATTGAATACATAGGATATCAATAATAACATACCTATTTTGTTGTAATATAAAAGTATTCCCTTGTAAGATGAAAATGTCAAACAAACTAGTTCCATTTATAGATTTTTCTTAATACTATCACTAAAATGGTCAATTGTTCTCTCTAGTTTACGCATGTAATATGTAGAAAACCTGGACATTATTTTAAATGTAACTTCTAAATCTATAATACATTCTTCATCATTTTTCATTAAGTCATGTAACAATCTGTTCATCTTAATTTTTTGATCATCAAAGAAGTTTTTATTGAATAATTTATCTTTATTAGTTATCAAATCCTTGAGATATATTTCACCCCCCTCTTGTAAATTCTACATTAAAAACGTGAATTAATTTTAATTATCATTTATAAAATACACAAAAGGTGTAACCTTATCCATTTTACTTCATCCCCAATTAGTATATATCTTCTAATCAGGCATAACCATTTTCTCAACTATATTTTCTGTAGTAGTTCCACTAAATGATTGGGTATTCTGTTACATAATGTGTTCCAAAAAAAGAGATTCTCTATATGGAAAAGGTTTCTCCATTTTTTTCAATGTTATTTTTCACAAACTACTTATGTCTCCATATTATCAATATAATTTGATATATTTCAACAGTAGTTGTATGGGTTTTCTTAGAAATGGAATCATGACATATTCTAGGAGAATATATATCAGTTATCATTATAGGCACCATTTTAATATAATGTAATACACTATATTATCTAATAATATCATGAATTTCTAATATGGTATATGAATCAACATAAATTAAAAATTAATGCATCATAAATTATTAACAAATGTTACTTTTAGAACATATTTAATTTTAAATCCTTCATAATGTTAGGTAAATAGAATCTAAATTATCATAATCATATCCCCTAGTAGTGTGAAATCATGTTCAAAGTAAGTATCATTATATTGTACTAGGATAGCCATGATTAAATCCCTATTCTAATTATCATCATTATTATCCCTAGGTACATCTATGTCAGATATACATCTACATGAAGTATCTGATAAAATTTTATTTCTAGAAAATCCCACATAATCACTACTATAATAATATTCAATGATGTCTTTCCATACGTATCCTGAAAATATATTATAATTTTATGTTATATAATCAAAGTTTTTTGAATCTAGTTTCCATGTTTACTTATGAAATATCTCTAATACATACTATAAATCTAGCTGTGTATTTTTCATTATTTTCTAAGACAATCATATTTTTCATATAAAAATTAATACTTGTATAAATATATAGTGTGTTTTCTGAAATCATAATGACCCAGAAATTATGTAATAAATAATATAATGTTAATTAGTGAAAAAAATACATATTTACCATTTAAAATAATGTAATATAATGATTATTTAATTAATATTATAAATTTTTAATGATTACAGAAAAACCTATAATTTATTCATGGTTTTATGATCATTTCACTACAAAATTCACTATCTTTCACAAACTAATCAGATTTATATTAATTACATATACCATTTAAATTGTATAATAATGAAAACCACCATTATTTTTAATAAACCATGGGAAATATCATTGGATGTTTTGTGGTTTTGGTTATTTTATTATATGGTGCGCAAAACCTATGTTTGATAAAAAAAAGAATTTACATTCCAATTACAATATAATCCCACCAAATAAGAAATTTAACAACAATTAAATACCTTGGGGAAAAATATTACCCTTTAATACCATAACTTATTTCGTTGCATGGTTTTTAAAAACTATAAAGTAGCTCATCTAATGTATTTGTATTCACCCTCTCTATGTAAGTGTTCCTCATTGTATCCTCTTATTAAAGTCCCTTTATTATATTATGTATTTTACCTCAAATTACTAAGGATGGGATATGTTCATCCATATCCTTACAACACTAAATTTTATGTATAAATATCAGGATAGATCTTTCACTGTCATTAATTGCTTCTATGATCATTTATATGACATTGTTATGTTGCTAAAATTTTAACATGATTTTTGTTACCAAACAACTATGTAGTGAATACCATAACCATTTACTATCAAGGTTGTTCCCCTCTATACAGTTATAAAACCATGAATTTAGAAAAAAACATATATTCCATACTACATTATTTTGTAATAAAATTTCATGATAATTGATTCCATGTTTTATGATCAATGTGGAAAACATAAAGATATGAATGAAATGAAATTGATTTGTATTCCTAGAATTATATGTTTCTCTAATGAATTGGGTAATTTTTTATTCTCATGAGATGTTATGAATTGGGTTAATTAGTGAACCTAATTATTCATGGAATAATTTCTATCATGACGTTGTGGAATGTATCATTGGCCTATGTTTATGATGTAATGTTTTAAGTAGTTTCCCGATTTCCCATGCCATATTTTTTTTATCATATATTACCCCACTTCATTGACAATTATTAGGATTATCAGCCCTTTTAAGTGTTGTCGATAATCCTATTGTATAACATGTAATAATTTCTTCACGTTATTCAATATTTATTCCCTTATTGTTATTTATTTGTCATCCCTTTCTTATGTATGTCCCCAGGTTATCCCAGGAAATTTTAAAGTTGAAGGCATAATTCGAGAATGTTAAAAAAAAAATCAATATGATGATGTATTCCATATTTTATGTTTTTATGTAATCTATCATATTCAAAAATACCAAATTCATTTCAATTTTTAAATCCTATTATTTGTACATTTTTGTATTAAATAATTTATTAATGTGTCATTAATTGTTGGGATATTTTAATGTCATGTCTTGTGAACTCTTGAAGATGTCTAAGTACACAACTCTTCATGTGTGCACCTAACATGGTCAGGTATATGTATGGGTAAACAACATTTATAATCATTGAATCTCATATAAGTGCATGTATACCCACTAAGGTACATCAAAAACTTACAATTATATGTCAAATGATGTGTGGCAGCATCACACGCCATGTGATATTTATCTTCCCCATAAAATTATTATGCCACACAAGGGGATATAACATAAATATTATCTCAGAAATAAAGGGCATGTTATGAGGATTTTAACAAATACCATGTTTTATTACATAATGTATGTTATTCCATAGTACCCTAATATTTTACTACTAATATCTACTAGAGTTCACTAATCATCTTCGATGGGACCTCACTGTTCCAACAAACCTAAATTATTCCACCAAAACACTCTGCAAAACTATCAGTGTTGGTCCTAGTGGCCATTATATATCCTTCTCAAACCTAGGGTTCTCAAATAATTCCTAAATCAATAATCACCATAATCTCTACTAGATATCATCTTTTATACAAATAAGAATCTATGATAACAATCTATTACACCCTGAAACATGTGTAGAATGATTTATTATTTTGTATTTATCAAACCATAGTATATATAAAATTACCAAAAATGGAGAAATAAGAAATGTTGGATATAAACTTTAAATTCAATATTAGAATTATCTTCCTCCTTGTTAGGATTTTCTCAGTTTTTTTTATTAGAATGTTTAAAAACATTCCATAACAAATAAACAATTCTCTCAAATTCCATGAAAATAATACCACATACATAGTACAATTGAACCATGAACTAATATATTGGAAGATTGATTTTTAATTATCACCAACTATGAAATCTATGATAAATAAATAAATTCCACCCACAAGGTGGATTTTTTAGAGAATAAGAATGATTTTTTTGTTTTCATTGTCCATATCCTTGAATCTTATTGCACATCAATCAATGATCTATAATATGATGTCATATTGCTGTAAATGATCCACCAACACTCATCGAAATGGATCCAGGGATATTCATATTACCATGGTTCGTCTTTATATCCATATATATATATATAAACAAATAGATCATAGAAAATATAATAAATAAATAATTTCATTCAATTAATTTATTTAATTATTTCCCTATGATTGAATCCAAGTTTATCATCCAACATTCTCTATATATATTCCATACATAGGGTAAAAATCATGTTCTAAACTCAACAGAGGCCTCAAATATTCTATAAATTCATTCATTAGGAATATATTATATATTTTTAGAAAACAATTCATGTGTGATATAATATATATATATATATATATATATATATATAATATTTCAAAATTTAATTCCGGGCACATCGGGCCCTAAAATAGCATGTCGTCTCAGTGCCAAGCTCTATAGAAAATCCATATTATGTTTAAACCAATACATGTAAATACATGATATCTTATAAATATTACAATTGATTAATATTTTCATTAGAACTAATATCTAATTTATCAGGATCTCTTCTAATGAATTCACAACCCTTTGTTTTTACAAATATTCTATGTATAACATTGTATTCACATCAATTATAAGTGATTACAAAGAGTCACTATATGATACATAAAAATATTAAAGTTATTTCATTGAAGATTACAATTACACATGATTAAATATTGTTTTAATATCCACATACTAGATAAAATGATATTTAACGGGATCATTATTATGATATTATAGTGAATTAATGAACTTTTCTTTTATACCTCACAATTTCAAAATGAGGATATCATTATAGTTGGGGTAAATTAGAGAATAGAAATTAAAGAGGCTACTTTAGGTTATGTTTTAAATGGTGTGCAATAAAAACCCTATCATACCCGTAGAATATAATATTTATAAAGGCACCGACATATATAAACTTTAATTTATTTTTTTATCATACTATTATATATCGAGGGAAAATAAAACGACGATTCACCAAGGTAAATAATTAAAATAATCATATTAATAATATATGTATATAAGGTTAAACACTATCCATTTTAGCTTATTACCTTTCAATTTTGAAATCTCAGCAATCTCTTAAATAAGAATTATACATCATTAGTCATCAAATAAAATTAAATTCCCATAAATCAAAATCAATTATGATAGACCATTATTTGTGTAAAAATAATCATTATATTTGTTATATTTATTATTGAATTCCTATTATATTTATTTATTCGATAAATGTCTTAATAAAAAAATTTAGTAAAATATTAAAAAATAAATCTCTCTAGATATTACTGTATAAGGATTTCACAATACTAGTGATCCACTATTTATTCTTATGTTGATTATGATTGTGTCTTAGAAATTTTGTGTAAAATACATAAAAAATCTATTAAAATTGTTTGAAAAAATTATGGTCGATTTAAATGAAATAATGATTTTTTTATTTCATGAAATAAAGTATAATAATTTGATATAGTGAAACCATTATTTTAACATTTCTATTCCGAAAAACTTTTATGTCATTCATCTTCATCAGTTTTATTACTAAATATTCATATTTCATAAGATAACATGTTTAACATAAATTTATTTTATGATTTTTAATTCAATGAAGTATGTGAATCTACCTTGAAATTTAGTGGTTTCTATGATACCTATACATAGAACCACTTATATTATTAATTTAATGATATGTCGAATAGAATATCCATTAACAAATTATAGTTCTTTAACCAATATTTTAAAATAGGATATACCATTTTATATACTATCATAATTGATATACTCTTGAATAACGATAACATGATAAAAAGAATATTTTTAATATAAACAATTAAAATTATATTCTTTATTCTTTTCAATATAATCTCACTAGGATATCTTCTTCTAATATTCTCTCATTGAAAAATAGTTTGAACGCTCCTAATTTCACCTATGAGTTTTTAAAATAGACATCTCAAATATCATCCAACCTTATAAAACAATATATAACCAATTTCATCTATGTGAAATGTTTGGGTAGCTGAGAAATATGAATTCAGAATATCCTCATAGATAGTTAGCCATTATATTTCTATTTCCTCACAAAGATTAATAAATATTAATGTTCAATGGAAGAATTATATGATATCATGCATTGATATATTATTAATATCTCAACATTATCAAAAAAAATTACATATATCAGTTCTTTAAACACCATACTCCGTCATTACTATTTTTTTCATTCTCACACTCCTCCACCTTCTCTACATAATAAATGTACAATTTTTTTTATTCATGATTATCACTCTAACATCATGTGATTTATTTCACGATGATCAATAAAAATTCATTAATTATACAAATATATTTCATATAAAAACTATATTTTTAATCATACACAACCATCACAAGGATAAAATGTATTCTATTAAACACTCAATACATTCATAAAATTGATTTTAGATATTATTCCTTGTTCTATTTTACATTTATAATTTATTGTGTAGATATATTAAAAATGATATATATTTATTTATTGATTCAGTGATTCTTTACATTGAAAATGTTTTATTATAAAAATATAAGTTTATTAATGCATTTCTACTTTCTTCATCACAATTCATAAGCAATAATTAGTTTTTTATTATTATTTTTCACTATATGACCCCTTTATTATGAAATTTAATCAATCATATGGGTGAGTTTTAGTATAGATGTTTCTTGGAAGAGTGACATAATGTGAAATAACACTTTAGTAGGTTGAAAATTAATATTTTGAGTAACTGGTGTGCTTAAACATATGTCGTGGTCATATATTATTATTACATCATTATTTTTTGGACTAAAAATATTTCGTAACAAGGACTGATGGGTTTTAATCTAAAATTGATGGAGAAACACATATCAAATTTTCATATAGATTATTAATGTAAAAAAAATTAATGTGAAATAATTATTTCTTTATAATTAATAATCCTTCCACATTATATCATCTAAAAATTTATTCTAAAATTTATTGTTTCTATTATGGAATTGTTATTTTTTACTATTTGAATTATTTTGGATATCTTGTAGGAATATATAAAGAATATATAGATCCTAAGAAATGTATATCTGAGAGATAAAACAATGGGTTAATTTCTATAATGAAGAAGAGGACAATTACTATGTATTTGAAACACCATTCCATCAAAACTATTCTGGTGGTTATATTTCTATAATGAAGATTAATATGGATGAAGACAAATAAAAAATATTTTTATAATTATATAATAAGATGTCTAGGTTTTTTTATTGGGGCTAGTGTGTGATACATTATTCTCTCTCTTTTGTTGATTCTATACTTTTTTCTAATTATGATTATTCCACTAGGGTGTGTATGCGATCATGTTATACTGTCATATTTTACGAATCCTTGGATTGTGTTATTAAAAAATCCTAGAGATATAAAATGAAAATACATTGACATAATCCCAAGATGTATATTTAATGGAAATATATTATAATATTGAATCTTAACATTCTCAATAATGATTTTTGGGTTTGAGTTCATTCAAATCATGTACATCATGTATAGACATAAGAACATTATTTATTAATGTTATTTACTACATTCTATTCATGATTGTAAAAATTTATTTATAGTAGTCATTAATGTTTTCTATTATGGAAATATTTTCTATTATATAAATTTTGAAAAAAATATCAAACAAAGTCCATTGTTTCTTTTGATATGTTTTGTCAATATATTTGATGGTCATCCCCCATTAAAATTATTAATATGGATTTTTCTCATTTTATCATTATCATCTATCATGTCAATTGTCTTTAATTTGGCATGTTGAATTATATTAATATGTGTATAGTTATTATTAGATCTTTTATAGTACATAAAGGGAATGAATGAATTTCTTCCAGTTTGAATATTGTATTCACCATTTTAACTATTGGCAGAAATATAAACATAGATATATACATATATATATATTATCACAAATGTAATTATAAAATAAAATTTTCAATTATTCATGGACCTATGAGAATTTTTTTTTTGAATTTATTTATGACACCACATCCTAGGATTTCAAGTTGAGACTAAAGAATATTTAACCAACTATATCATTTCATGGTGGTTAGTAATTTCAAATACAACATTTTAAAATTATGATATCTACATGTACCCATACATCAGATCATTTTGATTATTTGAACAAAGTGTTATTATAATTGTCTATTATAGTTGTAAATAATTGTTATAAAGACATTATATGTGTGTCATTGAATTTATTGAATGATTCATTGAATCTATAAAATAAATTTTACACAAAAGTACTACATATTATTAGAGGAAATATTCAATACATTCGAACATGCTCGACACTGTAAGAAAATGTGTTCATATGTGATGAAAGGTCAAACGAAATTATTATTTTCATTACTGAATGTGTCTAATATTGAATAATGTACAGAAATGGAGTGTTGATAATTTTTATCTATATAAAAGGTGTTTTCAAATGATTAATGATGATCAACAGGTATCATGTGGGATTATATGAACATCGGAGGCTCTGGTTTTTTAATGAATCATATTTTCCTTCAATTTATTTTTTGAAATTATATATTAAATGATTGATAGAGATCACTGAGATTGAATGTAATACCAAGGCCTGTTGTCCTAGGAATAAATATTTGTATAAATTTCATTTATTAATTAATAGTTATCGGGGAAAAACATTGATATTTAATATCATTGAAATGGATTCCCAAATCATAATTCTTTAGGAACCATGCTGTTTAGAATAAAGACTTTACTCAATGAGGAGCATATCCTTGAATGGTGTAGGTCAATGGTGAATTTGTGTTTTTGGACATAAGAAACATAAAAGTATTTAATGAAGAAAAATTTACGCAACATTAGTATTATTTTAATATAACTATTTAATAAATCTACACTTATTTCTAGAACCCTTGAATTCTTAAATGGGAAGGAGGAGGAGCCACCTATGATGAAGGCTAATGAATTGACAGATCATGATCGGGACATTGATTGAAAGAGTGGTGGATCATCGAATGATGGTAATGAAATCGATCACCATCAGTGATGAAACATGATCATGGTAGGGTGTGTTATTCACATTCCATCTTTTACCCATTCGTGGAATTGATGATGAGCACAGATCAACCCATGAACAGGTTGAACCATGGATCGCTCATTCTTATAGGAAGGTGTGTCTTTTGAGAATTTTTGTTAGACTGTGTATCTAATTTTTTATCATACATTGTTTGATTTTTATTTCTATAAAAATGGTTATAAACCATTATTTACATGGACATTTATTATGGTTCATTCTTTTTTTGACTCTTGATTTTCATTCCCCCATTAATCACTCATCAAGGTCATTGTTCGTGTGGTTCGTGACTCAAAACATTCTGATTGTTCGATCATTGTGCATTTGAGCTTTGTAAAAATGATATGATGTTAAAAATAATGAATCATCATGACATAAGGGTGGTGTATTAAAAACAGTTTCAGATGGTTTGAAGTAGTGTAAGAGATATCGCCTTTCGAACCACTATGGACTATGAAGGATTGTGGCTTGGATCAAAGCCCATGGTAGTGATGATGGAAACTCGAGGATCATAAAAAATCTTCCATGTAATAAATCGCACAACCAGAGTGATTCTGGGGGCCCATCGAAGAGGCCACTAGTTTTTTGGTGGCTATGTGTCAGAGATCAGTCGCCCGCAATGAAATCCATGTGAATCCGCAACAAGTGCTCTTGGTGGCAAGACGCGATAGCCCGCCTCATTGAAATTAGCGATGCCTCATGACCCAACACTCATGGCTCGACCACGTGTTATATTCTTGGTCTAGGTGAATAGAACTCACAGAATGGGGTGACACACTCCATAGCGTAGGGTAACTCAGCATGTGACCAACAAGCATGATGGAGGTGCTTGGCCTGTATAGCGTGGGGTGGGCCGAGGGTTTGCATATCCCCAGACTAGTGGAGGCACTACGGGTTAACCAGGTTGACTGGGTTAGGTCCTCGAACCCAGGGAAAGGTCTTGTAGGCCCGGCCGGGTCGTCCTGGACCCCACCATCCACTTTCAACTAAAATTCCAGAGAAATCCAGATGATGTGTCTTTATGGTAATCTATCTGCAAAATTGGGACCCTTGCAATGGAAATATTTTTAAAATTATCTATATCAATTGTTGTTGTTGTTTTTAGACTAAAAAATGGTTTGAGGTTGAATAGGTACTCCCATAATGGTCTAGGGTGTGGGTATTCCTTACCTCTCTGATTAGGAGGAGATTGGACTCCCCAAGTCATGGGTGTGGGTTCATTACCATTGGGTTGTTTTTCCCCATGATGTATATAAAGTTAGAATACATATTAATTAATAAGTATATAAAAATGTCTATTCTTTACCTATCAGCTTATGTGGAGATGGGACTCCCATGTCGTGGTTGTGGGATTGTTACATTTGGGTTTTTTTCCAATGATGTCTACGAAGGTAAAATATGTACTTTCCTGTCAGACCAGTGTTCGAGTCCTCTATAATTGGCATATTAATAGAGAAGCTACTCACCTATCAGGTAGGATGTGGTTCTTATATAATAAGAGAACGTACTCCCATGTCATTCAATGGTGTGAGTCCTCCATATGCGATGATCCAGAAAAGTCAGTACTCCCCTATCGTGCTAGTGAGTGGGTTCCCAAGCATGGGGTTAGTAAAATTATTTACACGTTGGACTTTGGAGTTGCCTTTTTCATAGAGGGCTTGTATACTTTCCCGTTTGTGCTTTACTGCTTTTCCTTATATTTTAATCTATTCTAAGGTTGAATTCGAATGAATTCATTTTCTTTATGTAGTTTTTTTACTCTCCATCCTCTGTGGATATGAATTGTGACTGTGGGTATAGGTTCATTATACGATTCCTCCCATTTGTTGAATATTCCTACATGGCGCTAGTCACCATCCCCTGGACTATTGGAGGTGGGATTATGGAATTCAAGGAATGTTCCCTGGGGGATGGATTGTGATAGAGTTGTATCAAAAGGGGTCCATTCTAACTTGAGAACATATAGTTTATGAATCTGGTTTGGGGAAACAATGTTAAATGTTTCATGATTGGCTATTAGGATACGGAATCCTATGTTGGTGTAAAAGACGACATATCCATACAATATAACCATGAATTCTAGTATTCGACTTGGTACATGAAAACACTAGTTGCAGGAAAAAAATGATGGAACATAAATATTAATATTATGGGTTGTGATTCCCATGTCATTATTGAGTCAGATCAATAGGTATACTCTTTTGACAATGGTAAATCTTGTGTTACTTCTAGATTCTCCCACGTAGCCAGCTAGCTACAATCCCACCACTTGTTCATGTGGATGATATCTGGGGTAACAAGTTATGGGTACAAGGTTTTCAACCAAAGATAGAACTTCCATGTGGTGTACTAGCTATACCACGACCATTATGGTAGCACATGACAGTCATAGTATTATATGACGATTTGTGCATGTTTATAACAATTCACATGTTTTGATGACAGTGACCCCTCATTATTTGAGGTGTGACAAACATTCAGGTGATTGTGGATTAGAAGGAGGTGGTGACTGAGTTTTCCATCCATTTAGGAAACCATTAGATCATATGGTTGTCCTAGAAGTGATCCTTCCATGTGGATCAACCATGCGATGGAAGGGTTGAGATCACCCAATCATTTTATGAGGTGACTCTTCTCTATAAAGATATTGAGAACCATTCTTATAAAAGTAGATATCAGCATAAAAGCTAAGGGCTATGCCTGCCCAATAGCTTCTGAGGCATTGACAAGTTGAAATGTCGATATCTTAATATTCATAGAGTAATATAAAACATCCTAGTTACTCAATGGATATGATACACACCTAGTGCTTCATTGAAAAAACCTATGATAATGGTTCTCTTAGGGATATTTGTGCTGACATTATTCATCTGTGAATTAATTCTTATCATTTGGAGCTATAGAAAATAACATTATGGATGAGAATCCCTTGGATGAGAAATTCATACAAATAGTCAGCATTGGGAAAGAAGGGGAAGGTATATCATCATGTTGAAGAGTGTTTAAGAGGAGGAAGTTTTGAAGAATGTGGTGGTATATATTTTTAAATGTTACCACCTCCACCCTAGGTGATGCACACAAGGGAAATGGAGCAAAATGATGTGTGTGATGATAGATCCATGGAGTTAGGGCTTCTGACCTAGAGGCCCTAGGATATATTCGAGATATGGTCTATGATTTTTTTCACTACCATATTAGTTGAAAATGGAGCAAGTAATTATTTTATACAACATGTTTTGTTTGATACCTAGATGTTCCTGTAAAACTATGGTCATGACCCTCACTCCAAGAGACTGTTGTTGGAGGATACCCGATGATAAATCACTAAAACTAATAGTGTAACCCGACTCTTAGAGGTGTGATTAGTGGTTGGGATATATTAATCATAGTGTCAAGGACATACGGCGGCATTCAGGGTAAGGACTACTATTGTTCATTCCCATATTGATTTTTTTTAGGTGAAGGGTGTAGTGTGACTGTAATGATAAAACATGGTTTCCATTTCTATGATTGGTAATCCCATGAAGCATAGGGTAGGGAGAGTAAAGTGACACAAATTTTTACTGAATTTATTTTTATAAATAATTTGGGAAAATTATGAGACTGTACATTGAGATAGAGTGAAACTGTGTGGCCCAATGTTATCTAAATAAATCTATGAATAATGTTTAATATTTAATTACAATTTATAGAGAAGATGACATTAAACTTCAATATCGTTCAAAAGGATTCCTGGACCAGAAATATGAGGGCACCACATTTATTAGTATAACTATTACATCCTAGGCAATTCCAAACCTTGACAGGAATGGGTTGATGGTGAATGTTTTTTCGATGTAATTATCAAAAAAATATTCAATAAAAATCATTTTTTTATGCAATATTAGTTTTCTTTTAATATTAGTTTTGTCAAAAATGAAAGGTTACTTCCATAACCTAGTAAATCTACTAAGGCAAGGATATGATATAATAACCATACTATTTATTACACACTTTGACATGTTTTATTACATAAACCATCAATTACGTCCACTATGAGGATCGAGATTTCTAGTTTTATGGGAAATTAAATACATTTCATAACAACATAGATCACAAAACAAGACATCTTTATGTATAACATCCCTTATGTGACCACAACATTCCCCTATACATAGAATTTCATGGGATAACCTAACGACATATATGTCAAAAGGGTGAGATATAATTCTTAGTAAGGGAGTAAGACATTCCTATCATAAATAACACATGACATGTTATGAAATAGGTATGTCACGGTATTCCATGGGAGACATGATCATAATTGAATGATATTGCATGATTATCATAACATGGAAATGTGGTGACGACACATAACATGGTATCAGCATGAGCCAAGGATCGTTGCATATGGGGAATGAGTAAAACCTCATTTTAATAGAATTAGAAAGAGTAAACCCTCATTTTACATGATGTTTAATGATACCAATCTTTACCCAATGTATTGGATCGATATATGGGATCACCCTTCTTAATCATTTCATTTCTCACATAAGTCTGCCACATGGATCATACAACATGGATTCATTAAACATCATTATTTATTTCATGATAAGAATGTGGTATTAAAACATGAATATCTATAATAAATAATTATATGTTTATAAAGGTGAATACCCATGATTGAAAAATGAGCAAGGTATTGAATAAACAATCACTTTGGCTTGGGAAATCATGGTGTAATTTTTGAAGCATAACAATGTGATCTAAGAATTCATAAAAATGGATGATGAGAATAAAATATGTATCTAATCATATTTAAAGGAAGTTGACATTAATTTTGTTATATATACATGCACCAACATATGTAAGGGAATTTAAAATCGTAATATAAAATAATTTCTTAAAAGTAAATGAGGAGAGAGAAATCCAGTAATTAATTTTAGCATGGTAACAAGTGAACATATGAGACATTAATGAGAGATAAAGAGGTATATAATTATTCAAAAATAAGAAGGGAAGTATGTTCGAGGTGAGAAATCATACCCAATAAATTATTAGTTTTATTTATGAGGGTATAACAACATAATGAAATTTTGATAAAAAATGAGAAAAAAAGAAATATATTACATGGAACTGTGATCCCAAGGGCATAAAAAAGGACTAAGAGAGGCTTCATTGGAGCCTAGGGTGTAACACCCCTAAATTTTATAAAAAATATTCTTTTAATTTCATTGATGTATTCTATTATACAGCACACAAATTTTAGCTTGTACTATACGCAACACCGTATAAGTTTGCAGTATACGCAACACTATTCTTGGATCGTGTTACACAAAATTTCATGTTCATTTTATAATAGTCATTCTACGCAACATTGAGTGTGTATATATATATATATATATATATATATTCAATGTATAAATGAAATATGGTTGGATTCTGTTATACGAAACAATGGAGGAGTCGTGCATGACATGCAACCCTCACTTGCCTTGCATTACACGTAATCACGACTTTCCTCGATAGCGTGTGTTGTACACAATACAAGGTTTCACTAAACAATGATATATGGTTAAAATATTATTAAAACTATCTGTTATGAATATTAATAACCACTTTTAGAAATTTTATAAATTTTATTTTTCAAAATGGACTTCATTTTTGGATTTGGAATATCAAAATTAGCCTAGGCTAAAATTTTGGTATTTTTCTGAAAACTGTCAATTTTTGATGAATAGTGAAAACACTGGGTTACTATTTAAAAACCAGATTTTTATTTAAATAATTGTTTATTTTATATAAATTTATTTCAGGTCAAAATTGATACATAATACCTGTATAAGTTCAATGTAATTCATTGGAGTAATTTTATAATAATTTTAGATATATAAAAATTTTATTGAACGTTTCACCTTCTTTTACCCACCTCCTAGAAGAATTTCCAAATTCACATAAAAAATAATTTTACCGCTTCTGTGAGTGGAATTTCAAAAATCCGGGAGAAACAGTTGATGTCAGTAAGTAAAATTTGGTTCAATGAGATAAAAATAATTTTTGGTGAATAGTAACTGTTTACTTTTTTTAACCACGGTTAAAAGTAAATAGGGTAATTAAGGGTAAAAATGATATTATTATTATCCTAAAACATTTACTAATTATATTGGATAAGTGTAATTCGACCAAAAACAACCTTAGGAATAACATATGACCATTTAGGCCCACATGGATTAGATTTGGACATTTATTATTAATTTATTTAAAGAAGGATTAAAATAGTTAAAATCAATGTTTAATAAGTAAATAATTTCTAATAAAGGGTTATACATGCGATAAACTCGACTATAAATATTCATTAGAAAGATAAAAATATTTCTTACATAATGGTATTTTATTTGTAATTTTTAGACATTAAATAATTTAATTTATTTAAGACACAATGATGATGCAGTAATTATCTTATTAATGAAATATTGACATAATTGATGTTATAAATACCCAAATAAATGTAATTTGAGAATTTTATGAATTCCACTAATTTTCTAGGTTAATATGACATGTTTTTAATTATTTAAGTAACTTTTATCGAACTAATATTTCTTTTATGATTTTCACAAAAATCAATTACTAAATAGTGTCAAAATTGACATAAAATAGTTTTTTTTAAATATTATATTATTAATTGTTTTTTATTCCTAAAAATATAAGGATAGGAAAAATGACTTATATAAGGTTATATATATTAATTATAAACAACTTGGGATTCGTTTTCCTTGTTATAGTAAGTTTATTAACCTTATAGTGTAAGAACACAAAAAGACACGGTAAAAGTGAAATTATTTAACATAAAGTTAAATCTAAATGATAAGGTTAAAATAGGAAGCTAAACTTGTCTAAATTATATTGAATGAGATTATTTCGACCCATCCAAACCTTTTCTTAGAAAAAAATCAATTTGGAGCTATTTAAAACCGAATATGACTTTATAATATAATAATATTTTTATTTTTTCCAAAGGTGCCCCTCTCCTCCCTTATAAAAGGGCACCTCCTCCCTCTTTTCCTCACACCACTTTGAGCCTTCAATAACGGCCAACCCCTTCCAAATTATCTTTTACACTTCCTTAGAAACATCCTAGAGGTCTTAGTCTTCTTCAAAGACCAATTTTAGTGCCCTAAGAGGAGGTCTCAAGAGGCGCTTCAAAGAATAGGTACTGTCAGTTACCAATTCTTGCAACTTTATTTCTTCTTCCACTTGTTCTGCTTTAGTTGTTTCATTATGAAGTAATAACATCAGTATCACTCATATACTGATATGTTATTATAAGTATGAAACAACCCTATTTCACCACTTATCCATCCTATGGATAACGAAATCACCGCGCGTGCGTACGTACGGAATACAGTCTCCACACCGTGGTGTAATCCGTTTTTACAACACCACCTTACATGGATGGGTATAATGGTGTAATGAATAACTATAAATATTTATTATAACATCATACTGATTCGGATATATTTTATCATCCTCTCCAATTCAATTCAATAATCACGAGAATGATATCATCGCCCGTGCGTACGTACGGACTACCGTCTCCACAACGCAATGAGATTCATTCTCAATGATTAACCATTCGTGAATGATTATAAAGCATATATAATAAGTAATCATGAAATATATGAAATAATAATGATACTGGATTTAAATGGTTTCACTTTTCTTATGATGAAATTTCCATTTCTTTTTTATGGATTATGTAATGATGGGATGATTTTTATGAAACCCATTTTATTCATTGAGTTATTATGAATGATGTATGTTTATTTTGTGGCACCAGTAAAAATGATTTAATTATGAGATGGGTGGGACCTATATCTCCCTCCAATTCATTGGGTAAAGATTTATATCTCATGAGATAGACATGGCTGGAATTGTATGTTAATCCGGTTCAGTATTACAGGACTGAAACAATGAGTGAACTCGATTCAGAATGGGACTTTGTCCACCAATATGGTCATGGAAGCAATGCCTTGACTACTATGGAAGTCATAACATGTAATTAATGGATGCCACAATTACATGTTTTATTACCATGCTATGTTTTCATGATTTATGTTCCATTATGATCTATGCCTTATGTACTTCCATGTTTTTTGTCATTGATCAAGATTTTGATGTTTAAACATTATGTTCATGTTTTTAAGTTAAAATGTATATGATATGTTTTATTTTATCCATGTTTACCCTTACTGAGCATTCGATCTCACCCTATTTATGTTTTATTTTCCCCCAAGATTAAAAGAAAAGTTTTAGGTAAGGAAACATAAAGTGGAAGATCTTTATGGGAGATGTTGAAGATTTTTCAACCCGATTAGAGGATTATGTTCCAAGTTTCCAAAGACACTAAACTATTACGGTCCTTATGTGTCTGTTTTTGTTTTGTATTGTGTATTCCGCAAAAGTAATGTAATATCTATGTACGTCCAGCTGTGGGTCTCTACAATTGGTATCCGAGAAAGGATTAGTCAACCTTTGGAAACTAGGATGTGAGAAATTTAGTGAGATCCCTAGAGATATTTCTAAGGTATTTCT
This sequence comes from Viscum album, assembly GCA_963277665.1. Taxonomy (NCBI): domain Eukaryota; kingdom Viridiplantae; phylum Streptophyta; class Magnoliopsida; order Santalales; family Viscaceae; genus Viscum; species Viscum album. The sequence goes on along the minus strand of OY728163.1, from coordinate 1,699,945,800 downwards.
AGGGATGTCCCTATGGATAAGAATACGTATAGGATATAGTCCTAGAACTATGGTAACGATCATAGAATTTAACCTAAGATGTTATATACTCATGTTACTCCACCTTTATTATGATTTTTTTCTCTCACACTATTCTTTTTGGGTTTTAGAAAATGGCTGGAAACATGATGATTCGCGATAATGGAGGATATTATGGAAAATGGAATGATATTCTTCATGAGAAAACAAGTGAAATGGGATTTGGATGTCCAAACATACTTATTATTCCGAATCAGCATTCTCATAATATGATCAATAAACTAAAATTTTCTAAATTACCAGACTCGACTAATAAGAGAAAGATGAGGTTTCATGATGATCATTGAGGAAAGAATGTTCAATTTCCCCTATGTAAATCATGCGGTAAGAGACATGAAGGAAAATGTCTCAAAGGAACTGGAAGATTCTTTGGGTGTGGAAAAGAAGGACACAAAGCCAATAAGTGCAAAGGAAAAGGTTCAGTTAACACCATGGATGATGATAATGGTATAGCTATGACATCAACAATGGTTAAATGTTTTAAATGTGGAATGTATAGTAATTATGAAAAAAACTGCCCTAATGGAAAGTCTCATGAAGAGAACCAGTATGGTCGTATGGGTAGTATTTATGTTGATGATGATGAATAGACTACAAATGATTTGTGAGATGAAATAATTGTTGAAGCTCGGTCAATGGTTTAAGAATGTAGTGGAATGATTACATTTTTATCAAGTGTAAGGTTGTATAAGTAATCTCATGGTACTACGGAATAAAGATACATCTAAGGATTTTTACAATGTTGTCTTTCCTTATGTTTTGAAAGTGTATGATGAATGGTACCAGTAACCATGAAAGGTTATTCATATATTTTTGGAAAGTATAAGATATGCGCATAATGAAGGGATAAGGAGAAAATTAAATGTTTGATAGTATTCATGAGGTCATGACTAATATAAGGAGAAGGTTGTATCATGGTTTGTGTATATTGAATTTTTGGGATTTTGGTATGTGGAAAGTGTTAAAATTTAACAACATTCATGTTTTCACTACGGTTCAATGGGTATTCATTCTTTAAGAGAATACATGATTAAGGTATTCACATGTTTGTAATTTGACCAAAAAGATATATCTTATGATATATGGGGGATAAGTGATGGCATTCACGTGATTATTATGTGACATTTCAAGTAATCAATTTCCGTAAACTATGAGCATGGACCGAAGTATTTTAGATAAGCCTAAAGATTGGAATGGATTATGTTGGCCATAAGTTAGTTCGATATTATTGATGGGATATTATAGTAATGTAGTTTTAGAAAAAGGGCAACCAGCAGGATGGGAGACAACTCATCGCGTCGAACAAGGCTGTGGGAATCGAACCCACAACTGAAGTGTGACTGGCCTTTATCGCCTACCACTGGCCTACAAGAAGTCCCTGTTTAGTAGAAACTAGTTTTATTCTATTAAGTGGTATGATAGATGAAGTATAAGTCCATTTTAGGAACCATATATGATTAATCTCACTATAGATGGTCTTATTTATTTTTTGATAACTTTTCTAACCTTTTGTTTGAGACAGATGGAATGACCCATCATTCTATCACATGATCTACTAACACATCACGAATGACAAATTCAACATCATTTCTTTAAAAGATGAAGTGGAAATTGTCCAAAGAACAACCAACGGTGAGACTGTACCAAAATCACGAAAGTATTTCTTCTAACTACAATTTCATCAACTTTAGGGAAATAATCTTGAAAACCCAAAATGTTTCCCTAGTGCTCGTATATCCGATGAATCAGATGGTAGCTTAGATCATCACAAATTTATGGCATTGTGATTGTTGGATTTTTCATAGCCATTTCCTCTACCACTCTCCATCAGAACTTGATGGTTATATTTTTCTTCCATATCCATATTTTCACCTATGTTCTCCTATATGGAAACCCAATGATGAGTTACTTTTGGTAATCGTTGCATTTCAAACTTTTGTTTTTAAAATTAAGTTTTAGTATTCCTTTTTACGATGTGGGTTTCTATGAATATTAAACAATTTATAACACCGATGAATTTTGAGGGTGAAATTCATTTGGGGGGGGTAGAATGTAACACCCCGAGATTTTAAGAAAATTATTATTTTAATTTCATTGATTTAGTCACTTATAAAGCACACCATGTTTAGATTGTACTATACGAGACAACATATTATCTTCCAGTATACACAACGCTATTCTTGGATCGTCTTACACACAATTTCGTGTTCATTTTATAATAGTCATTCTATGAAACATTGAGTGTGTGTGTGTGTATATATATATATATATTCAATGTACAAATGAAATATGGTTGGATTCTGTTATACGAAACAATGGTGGAGTCTTTCACAACATGCAACCCTGACATGGCTTGCATTACACGCAACCACGACTTTCCTCGATAGTGTGTGTTGTACGCAATACCTGGATTACTTAAACAATGATATATGGTTAAATATTATTAAATCTAGCCATTATGAATAGTAATAACCACTTTTTGAAATTTTATAAATTTTATTTTTCAAAATGGACTTCATTTTTGTATTCGGAATATCGAAATTAACTTGGGGTGAAATTTTGGTATTTTTCTGAAAACTTTACATTTTTGATGAATAGTTAAAACACTAGGTTACTATTTAAAAAACGACTTTTTATTTAAATAATTTTTTATGTTATTTAAATTTATTTTAGGTCAAAATTGATACATAATACATATATAAGTTCAATGTAATTCATTGGAGTAATTTTATAATAATTTTATATATATGAAAATTTTATTTAACTTTTCACCGTCTTTTACCCACCTCTCAGGAGAATTTCCAAATTCACATAAAATATAATTTTACCGCAACTGTGAGTGGAATTTCAAAAATCCGAGAGACACGGTTGATGTCAGTAAGTATAATGTGGTTCAATGAGATGAAAATAATTTTTGGTGAATAGTAACATTTTACTTTTTTTAACCATGGATAAAAGTAAATCGGGTAATTAAGGGTAAAAATGATATTATTATTACCCTAACACATGTACTATTTCTATTGGATAAGTGTAATTCGACAAGAAACAAACTTAGGAATAAAATATTACCATTTAGACCCACTTGGATTAAGTTAGGACATTTATTATTAATTTATTTAAAGAAGGGTTAAAATAGTTAAAATAAAAGATTAATAAGTAAATAATTTTTAATATAGGGGTATACGTCAGATAAATTCGACTATAAATATTCATTATAAATATAAAAATATTTCTTACATAATGGTATCTTAATTGTATTTTTTAGACATTAAATAATTTAATTTATTTATGACACAAAGATGATGCAGTAAATATCTTATTAATGAAATATTGACATAATTGACTTTATAAATACCCAAATAAATGTAATTTGAGACTTTTTATGAATTACACTAATTTTCTATGTTAATATGACATGTTATTATTTATTTACGTAACTGTTATCGAATTAATATTTCTTTTATGATATTCACAAAAATCAATTACTAAATAGTGTTAAAATTGACATAAAATAGTTTTTTAAACAAATATTATATTATTAATTGTTATTTTAGTCCTAAAAATCTAAGGTTCTGAAAGATGACTGAGATATGGTTATATATATTAATTATAAACAAATTGGGGTTAGTTTGGCTTGTTATAGCATGTTTATTAACCTTATAGTGTAAGAACACAAAAAGTCACTATAAAAGTAAAATTATCTAACTTAATGTTAAATCTAAATGATAAGGTTAAAATAGGAATCTAAACTTGTATAAATTCTATTGGATGAGAGGATTTAGACCCAACCCCACCTTATATTAGAAATAAATCAATTTGGAGCTATTTAAAACCGAATATGACTTTATAATAAAATAAAGATTTTAGTTCTTCCAAAGGTGCCCCTCTCCTCCCTTATAAAAGGGCACCTCTTCCCTCTTTTCATCACACTACATTTAGCCTTCATGCTCGGCCAACCCCTGCAAAATTATCTTCTCCACTTCTCTAGAAACATCCTAGAGGTCCTGGTCTTCTTCAAAGACCAATTTTAGTGCCCTAAGAGGAGGTCTCAATGAGGCACTTCAAAGAAGAGGTAATGTTTGTTACCAATTATTTCAACTTTATTACTTCTTCCACTTGTTCTTCTTTAGTTGTTTCATTATGAAGTAATAACAACACTATCACTCATATACTGATATGTTATTATAAGCATGAAACAACCCTATTTCACCATCTATCAATCCTATGGAAAATGAAATCACCACGCGTGTGTACGTACGGAATACCGTCTCCACGCCGTGGTGTAATCCGTTTTTCCAACACCACCTTACTTGGATGGGTATAATGGTGTAAAGAATAACAATACATAGTTATTATAACATCATACTGATTCTGATATATTGTATCATCCTCTTCAATTAAATTCAATAATCATGGGAATGATATCATCGCTTGTGCGTACGTAGGGACTATCGTCTCCACGACGCGATGAGATTCATTCTCAATGATTAACCATTCATGATTGATTATAAAGTATATATAATAAGTAATCATGAAATATATGACATAATAATGATACTGTATTTATGTATATATATATATGTATATCATCTACTTAATTCCATTCAATTCAATAAGGAAACTAAAACATCGTTCATGCGTACATACTGCCTACCGTCTCTATGAACTGTGTATTTCATTCCAGTTATCAATCAATTATATATATGTATATTCTGAATATATATTATATATAAATCATGTTTTACATTCAGGATGTATTTAAACATGATCTAAGTAATCATATGAATAATTACAATTCAAAACACGGACGACAAATGAAACGGTTTTACCCAAAACGCTCTTTAACATGGAATTTACAAGAGAACAAGTAAAATAAAGTCATAAGTGAACAATATATGATATCATAACAATGAATATGATTCTGTAATAAGTCAATAACATTTTTTAAATCATTATAAAGGGGGTTCAGATATGTACAAAGCATATCAGACCTAAGGAAATGGATAATTGTGCAAATCTCATATTTATCCGAGATTACTTATTCGTAAGTGTTTACTGGGGTTATTTCTATCATCCATGTCCATGATTTATGAAATTGTATTCATGTATGTTTAAATTCCTTTTTACCCTTTTGAATATTACCCCATGATATAGAAGGAATCTTTCTTTTAATAACCCTACAAGGTACTTTTTTACTTTTCTGACAAAAGTACGAGAAGAATGTTTTTTAATGTATACAACATGAAAGGATTTTTATGGTTTTATAAAGACTTATTTTCATGAAAATTCCTCCAAAATATTTCATGACTATTTTCAACTAAATAATTTTCTTTTAAAATTACATGATGTTTTGTTAAAAGAAATTGATGTTGAAGAAGAAAGGATATTTTCCTTAAGAATTCATTTCAAGTGTTTTATCAAAATCATTTTACATCTAAGATGACATTATTTCATATGTGTATGTTTCAAGTATAATATCTCTATGATTTAAATAGTTTCACTTTTCTTATGATGAAATATCCATTTCTTTTATATGGATCATGTGATGATGGGATGATGTTTATGAAACCCATTTTATTCATTGAGTTATTATGAATTATGTATGATTATTTTGTTGCACAATTAAGAATGATTTCATTATGAGAGGGGTGGGAACTATATCTCCCTCCAATTCATTGGGTGAAGATTTATATCTTATGATATAGACATGGCTGGAAGGGTATGTTAATCCGGTTTAGTATTACAGGACTAAAATGAGGTGTGAACTCGATTCATAAAGGGACTTTGTCCAACAAGATGGTTTTGGCAGCAATGCCTTGGATACTATGGAAATCATAACATGTTCATAATGGATGCCACAATTACAAGTTTTATTCCCATGCTATTTTTTCATGATTTACATTCCATTATGATCTATGCCTTATGTACTTCCATATTTTAGGTCATTGCTCAAGATTTTGATGTTTAAACATTATGTTCATGTTTTTAAGTTCAAATGTATATGGTATGTTTTATTTTATCAATGTTTACCCTTACTGAGCATTTTAGCTCACCATTTTTATGTTTTATTTTCCCCCACGATTAAAAGAAAAGTGTTAGGTATGGAAACAAAAAGTGGAAGATCTTTATGGGAGATGTTGAAGATATTTCACCACGATTAGAGGATTGCGTCCCATTTTTCCAAAGACACTAAACTATTACGGTCTTTGTGTGTATGTTTTTGTTATGTATTGTGTATTCCATAGAAGTAATGTAATAGCTATGTACGTCAAGCTTCGGGTCTCTACATGGGGAACCTTCAGAAAATTCTAGAGAGATGAGGGCAGAGGTTGGTCGAGCTCCAATGTCCTTGAGGGATGAGAATGTGGGATCTTAGATGGGTATATATAAGAATAGAGGGGGAATACATTATTATTTAGGTTTTGGACCCTAAAAATTAAACTATTCAAAACCACAAAACTTCCCTGACTTTTTTCCCGTGGTTTTTTAAAAAGGGGAGTTAAAAATATCATTTTATAAGGGTAATGGACTAAATTATTAAAATATTAGTCATGAATATGTGGAGGTGAGTAAACTTTTAAGGAAATTAATTTAAAAATTTAACGTGTTTTATAAGTATTTGAGGGACCACTAAGTCACAATAGAATTATAAGAATAATTTAAAATCACAGTATATTAAATATAATACACATATTGGCCAACAATATCATTTATAATATTTCATTACATCACTATTGGGTCATTATATTGTCATAAAACACATTATATATTTAAACGATTTTTAGTTTTTACCCAAAATTTTGATTTTCTTGTAAAATTATGAAAAATTCACCATTGGATAATTTAAAAATCATGATTGCAAAAATTATATTCATTTTATCTAATTTTTTTATATTATTGAGTTTTTACTTTTAAAATGAAAACGAAATTTATCAAAAATTAAGGGGTTTTGATAAAAATTACATTCAAGACCTAATAAAAATCACAATTGGGATGATAAAAATTCTACCATCATTTATATATAACAAAAAAAATTAGTCATAACATTTCCTTAAAATAATATTTAATTAAAGTATACATTAATTCTTCAATGTAGATTTCTTAATTGAATATTACCTAAAAATAATTTTTTTCCATTAAAAACTATTTTCAAATTAAATATAATGAAATGAATTTATTTTATTTATTAAAAAATAATTAACCAAATAATAGTTCTATGTTCTTGTTACATAACCACTTGAAACACTTGCATTTAACCTAAGGGAAAGGTGTGTGATGTTGGCATACCCTAGGGGTGTCTCTGATAACATTTCTCTGGTAATAATCACTATTAATGTGCACTTATCTCATAGGCAGTTATATTCAAGCTTAATGTGTCGAAGCTCACCTTGGGATTGGTCATGAGTGAAGCACAGTTATTCCACCTCCTTTCCGAGCACAAAAAATGGGATTTGTATGGATAAATTATAATGTATGAGGCCATCACTTCCTTTGTATAATTAAATTGGAATTGATAGAGCCATATATTTATTCTAATCAGTTGGAAACTATTCAATGTATATATTAGAGACCATAACAATTCATTACTGTATTTTGAAATGAAAAAACATATAACCAAACCATTTATCATAATAATACATTTAATTAGATCACAAGGAATTTTCATTAACAAACATTTTGGTCATTTCAATCTTCCCCCATTAAAAACATTCTCTCTCAAAATTTACATATCCATCACTAAAATATATGACAGTAACTCTACTTTATCAGTTATTATGATTCTCTTGTTTCTTCATCAATATTTTGGATTGTCCACCACACTTTCACAAAAGGTGTGGACTTATTTCATAGGACTTTTTTACAATGATCTATGATCTTCATCAGCTTATGTTTATAGGAGTGCTAATTATCTAATTTTGTGACCTCTAGATTGAATACATGCAATGGGTCATGTTAGTACTTCTCAATAGTGATATATGTAATACATAATTTACATGAGTTAGGTTTGTTAGATGTGCAAGTCGATAGGTCACTGCTCCATTGTTATCAAGGACCTCAAATCGGCTGATGTACCTTAGACTAACCTTTCCATTCATCCCAAATCAAATAAATATCTTCTATAGTGATATGTGGAGGAATACCATGAATCCGACATCACACTCTAGGTCCCATAGATGATTTTCAGTATAGCTATTTTTTCAACTACGAACAGCCTTAATGTGTTGCAGGATGGCCTTAACATTCTCCACCATTTATTCAAACATTTCTTGACCTAGGATTTTTCTATCCCCCACTTCATCCCATCATGCAAGGGTTTTTCAACTATTACAATATTGTGCTTCATAAGGATCCATTTGGATGCTAGAGTAGAAACTATTTTTGTAAGAGAACTCGACTAGAGGATGATGTTTATCCCATACACATTTGAAGCCCATTTTGCATGCTCTCAACATGTCCATAATTGTTTGGATTGTCTGCTCATATATGCAATCTATTTGAGGATGATAAGCCATACTAATGTTCATCTCAGTATTCAGAGCATGTTGAAGACTCTTCCAAAACATAGTGGTGAATATTGTATCTCTATTGGATATAATGGATAACGGTACTACATTTAGCCTTACCAATTATATGATTTATATCAGTGCAAGTTGATCAAATGATAAATCCTCCATAATTGAAATGAAGTGTATAGTAACTGTAAGAAGATCCCCAACAACCAAGATATAATTTTTTACTTTCAATGTATTTTTATGTCCAATGAAAATTTCCATGGTGATGTTCTCCCATTTCAATGCTGGTATAGGTAATGGTTGCACCATCCCCTTAGACTTGTGTCTCTCAGCTATCACTTGCTGACATTCCATAAACTTCGATGTAAAATAAGTATTCTCCTTCATACTGTTATCAACCCAATAATCCTATTTGATATCTTGATACATTATTGTGTTTATTAGGTGAATGGAGAAATTAAAACTATGTGAATCATCCAAAAGATCTTCCATTAACTCTGGATTTTATGGGACACAGAGTCTTGACCCAAGTCTCACAGTTCCTTCTTTATTAACACTAATCATTAATGATTAACCTTTTTTGATAGTTTCCAATTTCAACTGGATTCTTGCGTCATCATTTTTAGCATCCTTCAAACTTTCCAAAAGATATAGTTGATCAATCATTGGTGAAAGGATTGATGATAATCGATTATTTTTTATTCCCATGTCCATATTCATAAATCTATAAAGATTGGATACATTTCAATTCTAATTAATGATATAATCTATTGATCATTTATACATATAGAATCCACCACCATGTTCGCATTCCAAGAGTGGTAATGGATTGAGCCATCATATTCTTTGATCAGATCTACCCATCTTTGTTTGCGCATCTTCAAATAATTTTGTATGAATATATACCTGAGAATTTTGAGTTTTGTCTATATTTCACACATCTCCCCAATGTGGTAATGTCCTCAAATTTTGTAATATAATACTACATTAGACTACTCTAGAACCTGTGTTGGATAGTTTTTATCACGAACATTCATTTATTTTGAAGAATAGAAAATGAATTTTTCATTTTACATCAACACTCAAACTAAGACATTCATCTAAGCATCAATAAATTCCACAAAATTATCTCCTATTATTGGAAATGTGAGCATGTTTTTAGTGAGAATCCTAATTTTCATCTCCTAGAGGCTATATTCACATTCATTACTCCATGAAAACTTGACCCCTTTCCGAGTTATCTTAGTACGACGGTTTGACAATCATGAAAAATTTATCACAAATCGGCAATAATATATAGTTAACCCCATGAATTTTTGGATATCCATCACTAATTATGGCCTTCTCCATCCCATTATTATAGTAGTCTTGTAGGGGTCTATAGATATCGCATCATTTGTGATGATATGACACAAGAATGTGACCTCCTTCAAGATGAGCTCACACTTGTTGTACATTTCATAAAGATTCTCCTTTTACAAGGTGTCTAGTACAGTTCTTATATTCAGCTCATAATGCTACTTTTTATATGAGTATATTAGAATATCATTTATTAATACTACCAAAAATTTGTCGAGGTAATATCTATTGACTCTATTCATTAATTCCATGATGATTTCTGGAGAATAAGTGAGTCTGAAAGGAATTACTATGAATTCATAGTTTTTGTATATAATGTGAAAAGTAGCATTGGGGATATCCTCCTTCACCAACACTTGGTAATATCCCAACTGCAAATCCACATTAGAGAAATGTTTTTCTTCATGTAATCGATCTAAGAATTAATCAATTAGGGGAAGAGGATACTATTTTTTTATCATGATTTTGTTAAGCTGATGATAATCTATTCAATGATGCATTCACCCATCCTACTTCATGATGAAGATGAATGGTGCACCACATGATGAATCACTTGGGAGTATAAACATTTTTTTCTAGATTCTCTAATAGTTGTTTCTTCATCACCTAATTCTACACAACAACCATTCTATACGGAATATTTTATATTGGCAATTCCCCAATTAAATGATCAATTGGGAAATCAACATCTCTTGTAGCAGGAAGTCCATGGAATTCATTGGGGAACACATTAGTGTATTCCCTCACAATTGTAAAGTTATAAAGGATGATTTATTCCTTTTAATCAATCATTTTAGAATGATATTCATAGACATAGGCTAGTATTATCCATGCTTGAGATTATGGTGACAAAAAAGATTCACCCTCCTCTTTACACTTGTATAGAATCAAGGGTCGATTCACTATATGGAGATTGAATTCTCTCTCAAGGAAATATTTGTTGGATCTATAAAATAACAGTCAATCTATGCCACCAATTGCTTCGAATTTTACTGGAGGGATTATGATGAGGATAGTAGGAATGTTCAATAAAAAAATTATGATAGGGGAGGATATATATTCATGGGTTGCAATGATTTCCCCATTTCTCATACTCAATGACATCTTTAATTCCATGATTTGTGGGGGTGTTGAAATTTTTCTACTATAGTTTTTGGATATAAAATAATGCATAAAACTAGAATAAAAAATACATTCACTATTGTTGAATAAATAACTAGCATACCTGTAACCACTCTATTTTTATGGTTCACTTCAGCAGTAGTGCTGGAAAAAACTCACCCTTGCTGCCTTCGAGGTCGTTGATTTCCTCTGAAAACCCATTGCACAAGGAACTAGTTTGCAATGTGTCAAGGTTATTTTCAGTTGAAGTAATGAACAATGAATTGAGGGTCAAATGGAGTGTTCCTTCCACTTTCATAGATGCAGGTTTTCTTGTCGGTAGTTTATTGAAAGGTTCCCTTATTATCCACAAATAAAAAATTATATCGTATCTTCAAGAAATTTCTAGGGATCTTCTTTCTACACCATTGGTATGCGGGGTGCTAGATTTTTGTAGAACTATTGGATTTATCCATTGGACCCCCGGAATTAAGGTCCACCTTATGCTTCTTATCCCCATGATACCCTTGAGATTCGAAGATCTTCTTTTCATCTTTGAGGGCACATCATATAATTTCCCCATAGCTCTCAAAGTCATGGATCTCAAGCGCATCCCATGGTCATGGATTTAGACAACCAATAAAGTGGTCAACCTTTTATTCATGGGTAACAAAAATGTTGATGGAATATTATACAATCCATGTGATGATTTCAATATACACTCTGATAGATTCTTCATCATTCTACTTGATGGAAAATAAACCCTCCCCATCTTATGTTAGATGGAGCACGAAAAATATTTGTCAAAATTTTTTTTCTATAAATCCACATATTCTAATTCCTCAATATCCTACTCAGGGATCATATTTTTAATCAATGTCCACCATTAGTCAGCATCACCCTCCATACGATCAGCATTATGGATAACATTCTTTTGTTCAGAAAATTGAAGGATGGAAAATAACATTTCAATGTAGTTGATCCATTATTCGGCGATTATGGGATCAAATAATCCATTAAAAGTAAGAGGCCTTTGTCTCATAATTCTATCTATTGTGACTTTTTATTTAATAGGGGGGTTGAACGTTCATATTGACCCACACATCTATTCAAAACATGATTTAACTAAGAGTGTATCATGAAAAAGTTATCGATTCCCGCTCCCATCATTTTCGGCATCTCATTAAAATAGTCACCAGATTGATCTTCTCATTGGTGGTTAGCCCCGATCATCCAATTACCGACCATTGGCTGGATGAAGAGAAAAGTTATGTGTAACAGATAAAGGGTAATCTAGAGAAAAAATGGATGACATATAAATATATTTTTTTCCATAACTTATGAATTTGTATAGGTTTCAATATATGTTATCCATGATCTAAACCCCGACATATAATCTATGGGAAATTTTTTTAATTAAGATAATATTTGTAAATATTAAGCGTATTAATTTACCAAAGCATATACCCTAGGAGTGTCATAACCAAGAGTGCAGTGAGGCCCGTTTCCGTGCTCCAATTCCCATTTGAGTCCAGCTCAATGCATTGTTTTCATGTGTTAAACCTTCATATAGCTTGGCCATAGATGCCTCTAATAGCTTATATCCATATAGGGATGGGTTTTCTTGATAAACTAAATTATCAGTACCCAAAAAATAGGGATCTTTTTATTATACATAGGCTTATCTCTAAGGATTTCCCTACGATTTTCTAATCCTAACATCATAAATAAATAAACCTATCATCTAATACCAATTATAATAACCCTACTCTATATTATAAACATAAACATGATTTATTACATTAATATTTACTTAAAAAATGTAGAGGATTATTAAATATACAGTCTTGGGAAATTATGAACATTAAATAACAAAATAGAACAGAAAACACGACATCATTATTGAAAACCTCATTTTCAAGACCACAACATTTCCTCATACATAGAATTTCATGGGATAATCTGAGGAAAAAATATGAAATGGGTTAGATATAAAGCCCAATAATGGAGTAATAGAGGCATAACATAATAAAAATAGGACATGTTAGGAAATAGTCATATCAATGGAGTACAAGAGATACATGGACATAAAGGCATGATATAGAATGATTATCATAACATCGAAATGTGGTGACAACACATAACATGGTATTAGCACGAGCCAATGCTCATTGCACATGGAGCATTAGAAAACCATAATTGAACATGCATTAGAATGTGTAAAACCTCATTGCACATGATGTATCATAATGCTAATATTTACCCAATGTATCGATGTACTATCAGGGAACACCCTTCTTAATCATTTATTTTCATGAATAAGTGTCCAGATGGATCATAGAACATGGATTCATTAAAAATCTTCAATTATATACTGATAAGAATGTTTAATTCATACATGAAACTCTATAATCAATAATTAACCATTTATAATGTTGAATACCCTATATGAAGAAATTGGCATGGTATTCAATACACAATGTCTTTGGGTTGAAAAGTCATGGTACAATTTCAGCAGCATACCATCATGAAATAATAATTCATAAAAATGGTTGCTGAGAGATAATGGGGTATCTCTTCATATATACATGAAAGGAACAGTAAGGGGTTAATATATATACATGTTCCATCACATGTAATGGATGTTAGATTCATAATACTAAGGAATTGATTGAATGTAAATTAGGAGAGATAATTGCTTATAATGTTTTGGTATGGTAAAAATTGTACATGGGAGATATTAATGAGAGTGAATGATGAATCTCATCATTGGAACATAATAAGTACATTATGGGGAAGGTTCAAAATCACACCTCAACAATTTTAATTTTATTTTTGAGGGAATACCAAAAAAAGGAAATTCGGAAAATATTGTTAAAGAAAGAAATCCCTTGGAAATGTGATTCAAAAGGCATTGAAGGGGTTGAGAGAGTCTCATTGAGATATTGGGTAACCTTGGGAGGAATCTAGAAATAAAAGGTATGATGTTGGTCGATCTCCAAATGATTTTAATGATGAAGATGATGGATCTTGGGTGGGATTATATAGGAAAATTGAGGTAATTCATTGATATTTAGGTTTTGGACCCTACATATTAATTGTGACAACCCTGCTTTTTATTACAACTTAAACATGATTTATTACATAAAACATCACTTGATACAAAAAAAATATTGAGAGGTTTAGTGTATTTGGGGATTAGGATCAATACATAAATACTTAAAACATGAAATACAACATCTTTATTGAAAACATCCTTTACATGACCACTACATTCCTTCGTACTTAGCATTGCATGGAATAACCTGAGGACATGCATAAGAAAAGGGTGAGCTATAAAGCCCAGTAAGGGAGTACATATGGAATACCATGAGGAGTAAAATACATGTTAGACAATAGGAATATCAATAGAGCATAAAAAACATGAACATAAAGGCATGATAAAGCATGATAATCATAACATGGAAATGCGGCAACTACACATAACATGGAATTAGCATGAGCCAAGGCACATTGCACATGGAGCATGAGTACATCCTCATTGCACATAAAGCATGATAAAACCCTCATTGAACTTGAATTAGCATCAGTAAACACTCATTCCACTGACATATCATTATACTATACTTTACCCAATGCATTGGATCGCTATAAGGGCACACCATTCTTAAACATTTCATTTCATGCGTAAGTGTGCCACATGGATCATAAAACATGGATTCATAAAACATAACCATTTATTCCAAGATAAAGTAATGTGGAATTAATAAATGAAACATTACAATAAATATGTAAATGTTCCTAAAGGTGAATACCCTTGATGGAGAAATGGGAATGGTATTCACTACACAATGACATTGGCTTAGAAAATCGGTGCGATTTCAGCAGCATAACAGCGTGACATAAGAATTCATAAAAATGGTTTATGATAGAGAAAAGGGTTACTCACTATATTTACATGTAATATAAAATAAGGAGGTCATATAGATACATGTCCCAACAATTGTAATGGAATTTAGATTCATGATACAAAAGTATTGCTTGAATGTAAAAGAGGAGAGAGAAGTTCCTTTCCGAATTTCGGCATAGTAACGAGTGTACATGGGAGGAATTTAATGAGAGAGAAAGAGTCTTAAATAATTAAAACATAAAGAGGGAAGTATGAGGGAGGTTTGAAACCATAACTCAACATTTATAATTGAAATTAAAAGGGAAAAACAACATAATGAAAATTGGACAAAAATGAGAAAGGAAGAAAAAACCCTTACTTGGATTTGTGCTTCCAAAGGCAAGAGAGAGGCTTGTGAGAGGCTTATTGGGGGCTTGGGGCACCTTGGGAGGATTCTATAGAGAGTAGGGCAGAGGTTTCCTGAACTACAAGGGCTTTGAGTGAGGAGTAAGTGGGATCTTGTGTGTGTTTATATAGGAAAGGTGAGGGAATTCTTTATTATTTAGGTTTGGGACACCTTATATTAAATTAATCCAAACCACAAACCATAAAATGGTTTTTTCCCATTGGTTTTGGAAAAGGGAAGATAAAAAAAATATTTTATAATGCCAAAGTCCGAACTTCTTAAAATAATAAGGTTTCTTTTGTGGAGGTGAGTCACACTCCAATAGAAATTAATTTAAAAAGGCAAAGTGTTGAATAAGTCTTGAGGGGTCCATTAATGCTTTGAAAAGTAGGTCAAACAAACCCAAAAGCACATTATTTTAATCTTAAATCATATATTGGACAAACATAAAGATTATAGTACTTTATTACATCACTATTGGGTCATTATGATGTCATAAAACAAATAATATATTTAAAGGGTATTTAATTTTTAACCAAAAATTTTACACTCTCATAAAATTATGAAAAATTCACCGATTGATATTTTTGACCTCATGATTCCAAAAATGACATTATTTTTACATAAATAATTTACTAATTATGTTAATTTTCACTTTTAAAATAAAAACCAACATTTATCCAAAATTCACGGGGTTTGACAGAAATGGCTTTCAAACCTTAATAAAAAGTATAATTGCATTCAAAAAATTATAAGATCATATAGATTTAATAAAAATCAATTTAATAATAATAATATTTTATTAAAACATTATTTAATTAAAAAATACCTTAATTTAATAAAATATATTTATTAAATAAATAATAATTAAAAACACCATTTGTTCTTTAAAAACTATTTACTATGTATAAAAAATGACTAGAAATTATATTCATTAGTATATAAAAAAATAATTTACATGAACATAGTACTACTAATTTGTTACATAACCCCTTAAAACAGTAGCATAAGACCTAAGGGTAAGGTGTGCAATGGTGATAGACTCTTGGGGTGGCTCGGATAACATCGCTCGAGTGGTAATTTCAATCAACATCCACTTTTCCTATAGAGGGCCACATTTGCGCTTGACCTGATGAAGCTTAGCTTGGTCTTGGTCAAGGGCGAAGCCCAAAAATGCCACCTATTTTCCGAGCTCCGAAAAATGGTCTTCATATGAGGAAATTCTACTAGATGAGGCCATCGCTTCCTTCGTCTGAGTAAATTGGATTTATTAAAGTCCTATATTTATACAAATCATGTGATCACTGTTCAACGACTATATTAGAAATGGTCAAAATTATTAACATAAAACCAATGAAGTTGAAATTTTATATAAACATAAAGAGACATTTAATTAGATCATGAGGTATTTCCATTAATGAAACATTGGGTCATTACAGTATTCCCCCATTAAGAAATTTCGCCATTGAAATTTTCCTTTTCCCACACTAAAACAAATGTGGGTAACTCAGCTTCATCATATCATACGATTCCCAAGTCGCTTCATCAATCTTTTGGTTTCTACACAACACCTTGACGAGGGGGAATGTCTTATTTTGTAGAACGTTTTCTCTATTATCTATGATCTTCACTAGTTGCTCCACATAAAAAAGATCATCTTCCAATTGTACCACCTCATAAGACAATACATGAGAAGGGTCCAATATGTACTTCCTTAAGAGGGATACATGAAAGACATCATGTACTTTGGCCACGACAGGTGGATGTGCTAGTCGATAGGCCACAACCACGGCATGATCAGGAATCTAGAAGGGTCTGATGTACCTTGGACTTAACTTCCCATTCTTTCCAAACCTCATGACCTTTTTCCACGGATAAATGTGTAAAAACACTATGTCTCCAACTTTAAAATCAAGGCATCGTCGACGATTATCTACTTAACTCTTCTGTCAACTCTGGGCTGCCTTAATATCATGCTAAATGGTTTTCACATTCTCCACCATTTCCTCAACCATTTTTGGTCCAAGCAGCTTATGTCCACCGACCTCATCCCAATGTGCATGTGTTCTCCACCTTTTCCAATATAGGGATTCAAATGGTTCCATTTGGATGCTTGAGTGGAAACTATTGTTATAAGAGAACTCAACCAGAGGAAGATGCTGATCTCATTCTCCTTTAATGTCCACTGAGCATGCTCTCAACATGTCCTCAAGTGTTTGGATAGTCTGCTCGGATTGGCCATCGGTTTGAGGGTGATAGGCCGTACTGAAGTTCAGTTCAGTATTCAGATCATGTTGAAGACTCTTCCAAAACATAAGGGTGAATCTTATATCTCGGTCAGACACAATAGATATTGGTACTCCATGCAGCCTTACCACATCCCTGATATATATTTTTGCTAGTTGATCCAAAGAGAAATCCTCCCGAATAGCAATGATGTGTGCAGTCTTTGTAAGACGATCCAAAACAACACAGATTGCATTGTTGCCTTTCGATGTCCTTGGAAGTCCGGTGACAAAGTCCATGGGGATGTTCTCCCATTTCCATTTGGGTATGGGCAATAGTTGCATCATTCCCTTATAATTTGTCCTATCTGCCTTCACATGCTGACACACCAGGCACTTTGATAAATATTCAGCGATCTCCTTCTTCATATTATCCCACAAAAACTTTTCACGGAGATCTCGATACATCGTTGTGCTCCCTGGGTGAATAGAGAAATTTGAACGATGTGTATCATCCAAAAGTTCCTTCTTTAGCTCCGGACTTGATGGAACACATAGCCTTTTCCCAAACCGAAAAATTCCTTCTTCATTAACATTAAACTCCGAGGATTTACCATTTTCGACAGCTTCCACTTATTCTTGAATTCCCACATAATCCTTTTGAGCATCCTTTAACCTTTCCAAAAGAGATGGTTGAGCAATAATTTGTGAAAGGATTGATGATGTTCCCTTCTCTATGATTCTGATGTCCATCTTCATCAAGTCTAAGAAGATTTGATATTTCTAAATTCTCATCATTGATAGAATCGAGGGAAACTTTCTACTTATGGCATCCACCACCTTATTCGCTTTCCTAGGGTGGTAATGGATTGAACTGTCATAATCATTGATGAGCTCTATCCATCTTCTCTGGCGCATATTAAGCTCTTTCTGTGTGAATATATATTTAAGAATCTTGTGTTCATTATATATCTCACATTTATCTCCATAGAGATAATGCCAAAATATTTTCAAGGAAAAGATCATAGACTCCAACTTCGGATCATGTGTTGGATAGTTTCTCTCATGGATTTTAAACTACCTTGAGGCATATGATATCACTTTATCATTCTACATCAGCACACAGCTTAAGCCCTTCTTCGAAGCATCACTGAATACCACATAAAGTTCCCCACTTGTGGGTAAAGTGAGAACGTGCACAGTGATAAGCCTCCTTTTCAACTCCTTGAAGCTTTCTTCGCATTCACCACTCCATGAAAACATTACTCCCTTCCGATTTAGATTGGTAAGAGGGTTGGACGATCGTGAGAAATTCCACACAAATCGTCGATAATATCTAGATAACCCCAAGAAGCTATGAATATTCGTTACCGATGTTGGCCTCAACCATCCCTCAATTGCATCTTTTTTAGAGGGGTCCACTGATATCCCATTGCTTGTGGTGATATGGCCCAATAATGAGACCTCCTTCAACCAGAACTCACTCTTTCTGTACTTTGCATAGAGCTTCTCCTTGCGCAAAGTCTCTAGTAAAGTTCTTAAATGCTCCTCATGATCCTTATTGGTTTTGGAGTATATTAGAATATAATCTATAAAGACTACCACAAATTTGTCTAGGTAATCTCTAAATACTCTATTCATCATGTCCATGAATTTTCCTGGAGAATTGGTGAGTTTGGAATGCATTACTATGAATTCATATTGCCCATATCTTGTACGAAAAGCAGTCTTGGGGACATCTTCCTTCTTCACCCTTACATGATAATATCCCGACCGCAAATCTACCTTGGACAACTATTGTTCTCCACACATGTGATCGAACAATTCATCAATTTGTGGGAGAATATGCTTGTTATTTATCACAATTTTGTTAAGTTCTCGATAATCAATGCAAAGCCGCATTGAACCATCCTTCTTCTTGACGAAGAGGACAGGTGCACCCCATGGTGAATCACTTGGGTGTATAAACCCTTTATACAGATTCTCCTGTAGTTGTTTCTTCATCTCTTCAAGATCAAAAACATCCATTTTATATGGGGTCTTGGTTATTGGTAGTGCCCCAGGTATAAGTTCAATTGATAACTCAACATCTCTTTTAGGAGGAAGACATGTCAGTTCCTCGGGAAACACTTCAACGAATTCCCTCACAATATGCATTTTTTCAAGGATGGTTTCTTCCTTGGATTCAATCATCTGATCCAAATAATCATGCTCATAAGGCAGTAATATCCATGCTTGAGATGATGGAGCTAAAGGAGATTCATCTTCCTCCTGACACTTGTAATGAATCGGGGGTCGATTCTCCATACGGGGTGTGATTTCTCTCTCCCGACAATTTATGTTGGCTCTATATAAGGAAATCCAATCCATGCCAAGAATTACATCAAATTCCACCAGAGGGAGTATGATAAGGTTCGCTGGGAAATGAAATCCACATAATATAATAGGGGAGGACTTATATTCATGGGATGCAATGATTGCCCCATTTTCTGTACTCACCGACACCTTTACATCCATGATTTCTGTTGGTGCTGGGATTGTTCTACTAAACATTCGAGATATACAAGAATGAATAGAACCTGAATAAAAAAGTATGTTCACTATTATTTAATGAATAACTCGCATACCTATCACCACTTTGTTGTCAGGGTTCACTTCGGCAGAAGTGATGGAAAAAGGTCTTCCTTGCTGTCTTGGAGGTTGTTGGTTGCCTCAAAAAACCCTTGGATTAGGGAACTGATTTGAAAAATGACCAGGTGCTTTTCATTTGTAGCATTGAACAATGCGTTGATGTTCGAACGAAGTGTTCCTCTACTCTGTCGCAGCTGTGGGTCTTTCTTACCAACAGTTAACAGCTGGGTGCTCTTCCCTTCCACACCTGAAGCATTTCCTCATACCCTTAAGGCAATTTCCAGGGTGCTTATTACCACATTATTGGCAAGTGGGGTGATGGATCGTCTTAGGCCCATTGGATTTATGCATCGGACCACCAGCATTGAATTCCACCTTACGCTTCATGTCCCCATGATACCCCTGTGATTCTCCAATCTCCATTTCGACCTTCAGGGCACATCGGACAATTTCCACATAGCTGTCGAAGTCACGGATCACTAATGCTTTCCACATGCTAGGCTTCGGCCCACCAAAGTAGCGGTCAACATTTCGTTCTGGGGTCATGAAAAAGCCGGAAGTGTATCATGCAATCATTGTGAGGTTTGCCTCGTACGCTCTAACAGATTCTCCATCTTTTTTTGTAATGGTTAAGCCAGAGGGTGCGCGGAAAATATTTATTGAAAAACTTCTTCAGGAAATCCTTCCATTCCAATGTCTCGATCTCCTCATCAGGCTTCATATTTTTGATCAATGTCCACCATTAATCAGCTTCACCCTCTATACGATAAGCTGCCAGAAAAACCTTCTCTTGTTCGGAACATTGAAGGATGGAGAAGATCTTTTAAATTGAGTTGATCAATTGTTCAGCGATTGTGGGATCTGATGATCCCTTAAAGTAGGAGGCCTTTGACTCATGAAGATCTTGATATCAACATGTTATTTATTAGGGGGGGGGGGGTTGATCATTCCTCTTGACCCGTGTTTCTATTCAAACCTTGAGTTTGCTGAGAGAGAAGCGGGACAAAGTTCGTGAGTCCCGCTCCCATTGGATTGGTCATCTCATTAGTACAGTCATCACACTAATCTTCACATCTTTTGTTAGCCCGAGTCCTCCTATTACCGTCCATTGGCGGGAATAAAAGGAATGTTATGGGTAAAACATAAAGGGTAATCCAAAGACAAAAGTTGATGAATTATAAATAATCTATCATTTCCTTAACTCATGAGTCTATAGACTTCAATCTAGGCTTTTCATGATCTACTTTCTAACATATATTCTTAGGGGCATTTTTTTTAATTCCCTTAATAAGGGTTCATACTAAGCTTGTGAATTTACCAAAGCATATCCCCCAGGAGTGTCGTAACCAAGATTGCAGCAAGGCCCGTTGTCATGCACCAGTTCCCGTTCGAGTCTAGATCAAAGCGGTGTTTTCGGGTTGTACACCTAGGATACATTTGTGCCAGAGCCGCCTCTACCTGGTCGTATCCAGACAAAGATGTATTTTTTTGATAACCAACTTACTCAATACTCATGAAATCTTAGCGACATT
This sequence comes from Viscum album, assembly GCA_963277665.1. NCBI lineage: Eukaryota > Viridiplantae > Streptophyta > Magnoliopsida > Santalales > Viscaceae > Viscum > Viscum album. The sequence goes on along the minus strand of OY728163.1, from coordinate 1,699,924,066 downwards.
TTTATTGTACTTAGTCTTGTGTCTAAGGATTTACTATGGTTTTCTAATCCTAATCCCAAAAATAACCAAACGTATCCTCTGATACCAACTATGACAACCCTACTTTTTATTACAACATAATCATGATTTGTTACATAAAACATCACTTGATACAACAAAGATGATCGAGAGGTTTAGTGTCTTTGGGGAATAGGATAATTAGATAAAAACATAAAACATGAAATACAACATCTTTATTGAAAACGTCCTTTACATGACCACTACATTCCTTCGTACATAGAATGCATGGGATAACCTGTGGACATGCATAAGAAAAGGGTGAGCTATAAAGACCAGTAAGGGAGTACACATGGAATAACATGAGGAGTACAACAATTGTTAGACAATAGGCATATACATAGAGCATAAGAAAAACATGAACATAAAGGCATGATAAAGAATGATAATCATAACATGGAAATGTGGCAACAATAGTTAACATGGAATTAGCATGAGCCAATTCCTATCCCACATGGAGCATGAGTAAATCCTCATTGCACAAAAAGAACGAGTAAACCCTCGTTGAACTTGAATTAGAATGAGTAAACACTCATTGCACATGACATATCATGATACTGTACTTTAGCCAATGCATTGGAGCGCTATAAGGGTTCACCCTTCTTAAACAATTCATTTCATGCATAAGTGTGACACATGGATCATAAAACATCGATTCATAAAAGATAACCATTTCATCCATGATAAAGGAATGTGGAATTAATACATGAAAATTTATAATCAATAAGTAAATGTGCATAAAGTTGAATACCATTGATGGAGAAATGGGCATGGTATTCACTACACAATGACATTGGATTAGAAAATCGGTGCGATTTCGGCAGCGTAACGACGTGACATAAGAATTCATAAAAATAGTTGATGAGAGAGAAAGGGGTTCCTGATCATATTTACATGTAATGTAAAGTACAGTGGTCATATAGATACATGTCCCAACAATTTTAATGGAATTTAGATTCATGATACAAAATCATTTCTTCAATGAAAAAGGGGAGAGAGAAGTTCCTTTCGGAATTTCGGCATAGTAACGGGTGTACATGGAGGGAATTTAATGAGGGAGAAAGGGTCTCACATAATTAAAACATAAAGAGGGAAGTATGAGGGAGGTATGACACCATACCCCAACATTTATAATTTAAATTAAAAGGGAAAACAACTTAAATAAAATTGGATAAAAATTAGAAAGAAAGAAAAAACCCTTACTTGGAAGTGTGCTTCCAAAGGCTAGAGAGAGGCTTGTGAGAGGCTTCATGGGAGCTTGGGGAACCTTGGGAGGATTCTAGAGAGAGTAGGGCAGAGTTTGGACGAACTCCAAGGGCTTTGAGTGAGGAGGAAGTGCGATCTTGGGTGGGTTTATATAGGAAAGGTGTGAGAATTCTTTATTTTTTAGTTTTGGGACCCCTTATATTAAATTAATCCAAAAAACAATCCATACCATGGTTTTTGCTCATGGTTTTTGGCAAAGGGAAGAGGAAAAAAATATTTTATAAGGCCAATTTCCGAACTTTATAAAATAAAAAGGTTGATTATGTGGAGGTGAGTCACACTCCCATGGAAGTTAATTTAAAAAGGGAAAGTGTTGAATAAGTCTTGAGGGGTCCATTAATGCTTTGAAAAGTAGGTCATACAAACCCAAAATCACATTATTTTAATTATAAACATATATTGTCCGAACATAAAGATTATTTTATTTTATTACATCACTATTGGGTCATTATGATGTCATAAAACACATTATATATTTAAACGGTATTTAATTTTTACCAAAAAATTTGGTTGTCTCAGAAAATTATGAAAAATTCACTGTTGGATAATTTCGACGTCCTGATTCAAAAAATGAAATTTATTTCACCTAAATAATTTTCTAAATATGTTAATTTTTACTTTTAAATGAAAAAAAAAACAGTTATCGAAAATTCATGGGTTTTGACAGAAATGGCTTTCAAACCTTAATAAAAATTATAATTGTATTCTAAAATTATAAGATCATTTATATTTAATAAAAATAAATTTGATAATAATAATATTTTATTAAAACATTATCTAATTAAAAAAATCCCATAATTTAATAATATATATTTCTTAATTAAATAATAACTAAAAACAACATTTGTACATTAAAAACTATTTACAATGTATCAAAAATGACCAGAAATTATATTCATTAGTATATAAAAAATAATGTACATGAACATTGTACTACTTATTTGTTACATAACCACTTAAAATAGCTGCATAATTCCTAAGGGTAAGGTGTACGATGGTGACAGACTCTTGGGGTGGCTCGAATAACATCTCTCGAGTGGTAATTTCAATCAACTTCCACTTTTCCTGTAGACAGTCACTTTCGAGCTTGACATGATGAAGCTCAGCTTGGCCTTGGTCAAGGGTGAATCCCAAAGACACCACCTCTTTTTTGAGCTCCGACAAATGGGCTTCGTATGGGGCATTTCTACTGGATGAGTTCATCACTTCCTTCGTTTGAGTAAATTGGATTTGTTAAAGTCCTATATTTATACTAATCATGTGATCACTGTTCAACGACTATATTAGCAACAGTCAAAATTCTTAACATAAAACCAAAGAAGTTGAAATTTTATATAAACATAAAGAGACATTTAATTAAATCAAGACGGATTTCCATTAATGAAACTTTGGGTTGTTACATTAAACTAATCAAAACATCAAATCATTCCATGTTATTTTCCATTATTTTTAACAAAGGGAAGTGAAAAACGTTATATTTTATGGGAAATGGACAAAATAGTAAAATATTATACTTTCTTAGGTGGAGGTGATTCACACGCTCAATAAATTCGATTTAAAAAGTTATTATGTTTTATAATTCTTGGAGGGTCCACTAAGGCACCAAAACATTAATCAAACAAATCTCAATTCACATTATTTAAAATATAATAAATATATTGTCTTAACATATAATTTATTGGATTTTATTAAATAACCCTTGGGTCATTATGATGTCATTAAAGACATTATATATTTAAATGGTATTTAGTTTTTAACTAAAACTTTGATTGTCTCAAAAATTTATGAAAAATTCACCATTGGATAATTTATCTTCCTAATACAAAAAATAATATTTATTATATCTAAATAATTTAATAAATATTTGAAATTTTAAAATAAAAATAAAAAACGGCATTTATTAAAAATTAATGGGTTTTGACAAAAAAACATTCAATCCTTAATCAAAATAAAAAATGTATTCATAAAAATTAAATTATCATTTATATTTATCAAAAAGTAATTTAGTCATAATATTTCATTAAAAAATTATTTAATTCAAAATTAAATTAATTCATCAAAATAGATTTCCTAATGGAATATTGATAATAAATACAATATTTTCTTAAATAATATTTTCAATGTAACAATAATAAAATGAATGTATATTTTCTAGGCAGAATTAATATACATAATCATTGTTTTAGGTAAATGTTACATAAGACCTTAAAACACCAGCATATGAACTACGATTAAGGTGTTTGATGTTGAGAGATAGTTGGGGTGGCTCAGATAATATTTCATGGTAGGTAATTTCTATCAACAACATCTTCTCTTGTAGGTGGTTCCATTCATGTTTATCGTTTTGAAACTTGGACTGGGATTGGTCAAGAGAAAATTCCAGTGATGAAACTTCCTTTCTGAGCTCTGTAAAATGGGCTTCATATAATGCAATTTTACTTAATGAGGACATTTCCTCCTTTGTCTGAGTAAATTGGATTTCTTAAAGCCCTATATTTATACTAATCATGTGGTCTCTTTTAAATGGCTATATTAGCAATGGTATCAAATCATAATGGTATTTTGAAATTCAAATACATAAAACAAAACCCTTTTACATAATAATACATTTATTTATATCAAGATGAATTTTCAATAATAACGGTTTTGGTCTTTTTAGATGGTGCCAACTCCCACAAACACTGACATATTGGTGGATGAAGATCGAGACATTGATCGAAAGAGTGGTCAATCAACACACAATGACAAAAAATCCCTCCCAATTAATGGTCCAACTGGATCCGGGTAGCGTGTGTTACTTATTTTTCATATTTTTTCCATTATTATAATTAAAGGAAAATGATGATCACCCCAAAAATAGGCTGATATGTGAATCTCTTGTTCTTGTGGGAGGGTTCCTTTTTCATGAATTATTTTGTGGATTGTGTATCTAATTTTTTATCCTTCATTGTTGTATTTTTATTTCCCACTAATGAAAATGAATGGAGATCGACAAAAATAATGAATGTGTTCAATTCCAATATTTTGAATCATGCTATTCATTCCTCCATAAATGGTTCATCATTGGAGTTCTTCATTAGGCCCATCACATTAAACATTGTGATTAATCAATCATTGTGAACTAGATCTTTATTGCAACGATCTGATATTGAAATATGGAATCCGCAAGACACAATGGTGGTGCAATTATGGTGATATTGTATGAATTGATGCAGTGCGGGATATTTTTCAACTCGAAAGTCTATGCATTGGGAAGGATAATGTAATGGATAAAAGCCAATGGTAGTAATGATGGTGACATGATGATTGTGGAATTTCTTTTGTATCCTAAATTGTACTACCAGAGTGAGTCAAATGGATCACAGATGTGGCTACCAGTACGATAGTGGCCACATGTCGGTGTAGTAGATATTAGTCACTAGTAGAAGTAGTTGTGGGAACCCGTGCCTGGTGCGGTTGCTGGTGGTACATTGCCTTACAGCGAGACGGGACGCACACGTCAAGACCATGTTTGATATTTCTGGATCTCATAATTGATCCGGATGTTTCGGGGTCACACACCCCATTATAATATCTGACACAACACATGGCAATTCCACATGCATGAGTAGTCTGACCCACTCATGGAGTGATGAAACAGGTGAACTGGGCCATGGGGTTGCAAGGAAGGCTTAACCACCAAGGCCTAGCTGGGTGATTCGGGCCTAATAGGTCTTGTCAGACCCGACACCTTGGACCAGACACGATAGGTAGGATCCGATTGGAGGTCCCCAATTCAATTAAAACCCTATAGTTTTTATTGGGATAGTGGACCCTGTGCTGGGTTGGGTCGGGTTGGTCTGCCTGGGTCAAACTAGACCTAGACCCCACCAACCCCTTTCCACTAAAACACATGTAACATCCAAAAAGAGTGTTTGTTTGATGAGACATTTGTTGATTTTGGACCACTGGAATTAGATGGTCCTTTTCAAAATCTATAAGAATGTTTTGTGGATCTTGGTATATTGACTAATGGTTTGATGTTACAAAAGGTACTCCACTAATGGTCAAGGTCGCATGTTTTTCTTACTTCTATGCTTAAGTGGAGAGATGACTCTCCATGTCATTGCCACTAGTTCATTACCTTTGAGTATTATTTCCACATGACGTATATGAAGGTATAATAGGTATTATACTAATGGTCTAGGGTGTGGGTATTCCATACTTCTCTTCTTAGGAGGAGAAAGGACACCCAATGTCATGGGCACAAGTTTGTTACATTTGGGTAGTTTTTTAACAAGATGTCAATGAAGGTAGAATAGGTAATACCCTATTAGATTAGGCTATAGTTCTCCATAAATAGAATATAAATAGAGTATTTATTCCCATACTGAGTATGTTGTAGGTCCTCTATTATATCAGTTAGTACTCCCCTTTCGTTCTAGGGTGTAGGTCCACCATATAAGATGTTCTCATATAGTCGATACTCCCCTATCATGCCACATATTGGGTCCTCTAGCCTAGGGGTGGTATTCCCCTAATGTGCAAGGGTTCATGTCTTCATTAACAAATGAAATTATAGAGTTGGTTCTCACCTGTCATTCCAAGGTGTGGGTCTTTTCATCACTGAGTAGCAATCCCCTACCAGGAAGGGTATGTGTACCCATTATATGAAGATGTACTCCCTTGTGGTATTATAGAGAATGTCCCCTCATATTGAGTATTGGTGGGGATTGGGTCCTCCTTTATATTTGGAACTCCCTTGGATCTTGGCCACAATTACGAGGATTGTGCCCATCCACTTGATAAGAACGATTCCTAGATATGAGCTAGTGGTCCCTCAATGAATTGGGGTGTGGGTCACTCTTTATTGCAGTGGAAGAGGAGTTGAAAGATTGATATGAGTAAGTATCCCTCATCCATGTATATTGGTGAGGGCAGTCCTCTCCACTTGGGTTCCCTTAGTCATGCATTAGGTTCAAGAAAGTGATGACTGGTCCTCTATGGAAGAGCACTAGAGGTGGGCCTACTATGCTTTTATTAATAGAGAAAACTCTCTAAGATGTACCATTAAGAATGGTAGAGTTGTTCCTGACGGAGTTTACATCTAGGATGACTGCCATTTAGAATGGTTGAGCTTATGGAGTGTTATCACAAGCTTTTCTGGGTTAACTTTCAAACATGCAATGATAATATTTTTTCTGGATATGATGTTGCAATCTAATGATTCTTAGTTCCAGAGAAGTGTATATCTGGATTTTATTGTTATATTTTTTGTCGACATATAACTCTGTTGAGATATATTTATATTCATATTTGTGTTTCCTCTCTGTTATTTTACAATTTTCAGGGTTCCCTAATGAGTATTATTTTACTCACCCCAACAAGGGATTTGCTCGCATTTGTCATTTATTTTATATATGACATATGATTTGGTGGATTCATATATAGTGTAACACTAGGAGGATAACTGTACAATTCCTTTTGATATTGGATGAGTTGAGGTGTTTCAGGTATCTTTTTATGGTACACTTCTTTATAGGTTGGACTTTACAGTTTTCTTTTTATTAGTGATAATGTATTGTAGCCTATTTCTGTTTAACTATATTACCATCTATCATATTATATTGGGATGTTGGACTGAGATGCATGAATTTTTTCCATTGTTCTTCTACTACCCATCCTTATGGATTTCAGGTGCGTTCCTCTGTACAGGTTGTTAGTAAAATTCTTCAAATTTGTGGGATATTCATACTTGGTGCTAGTTTTCAACACCCAACCTATAGAGGAGGGCTTGGCATAGTCAATGCACGGGCCACTGGGGAATAGTACGGACAAGGTTATGTTTCAACTGTTTTTTGGCATTCTAGGAAAGGATGAAAGGTTTTGTGTTCCCAATTTCAATGAAACAATGAAACACCATAATTCATTGGACATTTCGAGTTCATTTTTTTAACTTGGTTGATTTTTCCTAGGTTTACTACATGGTTAAGTTAAATATTACCACATTTCAAGGGGAAACAATGTGAGGAAGAAGAGGGTCTAATGATTGGCTCATGGGCTACAAATAGTTTCTAAAAAACTATATTCCTTGGTGTAGATGCAAGGCAGTATAGGTAGGATGGTTGGCTAAAAAAATTAAACAATATTCCCTTACCATTCGTGGTATGGGTATTGGGTATTGGGGTAACCATGGTTGACACATGGTTTTCCCAACCCCTTGGCCAAAATGTGTGAGTGGTTTAAAATTGGACATATCACGCTTTTAATGTTTAGCATTATTTGGAAAACCATGAAGCCAAACCATGTGGCCAATAAGAGTCTAATATAAATAGAATTTTAAATATTTTAAAAAATGGTATTTTTTAAACCAATTATAATTTGTTCCCCCTTGTGTTCACGAACTATGGGAGGGAATATCCTCCATCCATCACAACATTAAGCATCACCATGGATGTTTTTTGTGGAAATTATTTTCCATTTTGGGTTATGATACAACTTTTTGTGGGTTATTTTCCACCTTCGCATACTTGTCTCTAATTTTGGGGATCTCTAGATTTGTATTTTTTGATGATTCCATTGAATCCTATTGGAATCATCAATTTCTACGTGGGAATTTTTGTCCCCTTTATCAGAGGGGATCCTAAGTTGAATTATTTTTTTTCTTCCTCGATTCTTATCAAGGTATGCAAGCATGATGTTTTTTGACAGTGGTTTCCTAATGAGTTAATTTAATTTGTTGTCATATTGTTATTACTTCTTTTGGAATTGGTTGGAAATGTGGTCGGGGATATTCCATGGTCCTTCAATGAGTGGTTGGATTCATATTTAATGTGTCATAATGTACTTATGAGTTTTCTAACATTATAAAATTTTAGGTTTTGGTTAGTTAAATAATTATAATTTTTATACTTAATTAATTTTTTATTACTAGTGTAAGACACGATCTTGGGTTTTAATTATTATTTTGGATGGGTTATGAGGGGTTTTTAGGAGTATTAGATGGGTTTATACAAGGAAAAATTGATTTAAAAGTACTTTCAATAGATTTTCTAATGTGGTTGTTGGTCTATGATATTTTACCACATACCAGTTTATTTGTTTCTTGTGTATGTAGTATGTTATATAAATCCCATGATTTTAATGTATTCATTCATGTTATATTTATTGTAGTTGGGTGATGATAATAACTTGATTAATATCAGTGGTTGTTTTTATTTAATAGTAAAATAGGACTAATGGTTAGGAAATAAAATTAAATGGTCTCAAATTATTAATGTATACAATATGATGATTAAGGGGTTTGGTTTTCTGAAATGCCTATAATGATATTGACAAGGTTTTAACTATATGCATTGAGATTTTTTATTGTATTTAGGTAGTCCAATGGGGGATGATGTTTTTTGAAATGTTGTGATGTACCCCATGTTTTATAAAAAATGGTTTTATAATGATTATACAATATTTATTTAAATGGTTTCCTAGTAATCACTTAGATGAAAATAGTTTTATTTATTTTTGGAGGGTTCAGATGGAAATGCATGAATTGGGTGTGGTTATGTTTTAAAAAATATTTCTTGAAATGGTTGTCTTAAAAAATTTAATGAAGGATTTTGGTATAGTTTCTTTGATACTGTGAATTTTTTTTTGAATGATTTGAGACATTTTTTGGTTTTGAGGGTGCATAGAGACCAAAGAATGTGTTAATTGATTAGAAATTGTCGTTTTGTTTCTCTATAATGATTCATTATTGTAATTATGTGTGGATTAGTATTAAATAAATGATGTAATAGTTTAGGTGATGCACTAAAGCTCCAAGAATAAGTATCATACTATACATATAAGGTGTTAGATTGCAGGTCAGGGAAACAATAGAATACATTATGGATAAAGTGTGAAATTGAATATATGGATAAAGATGGTATACTTTTATGAATAGGAAATTGTATTGACGATTCTACCCCTTTGCCAAGGATATACAGATGTTCCCGACACCAATAATGTCATGTATAAATGGATGATGGATTAAGGCATTGAGAACAACTATTATGTTTTATTTGGGTTTGATTGAAATAATATTCAATATCAAAACTTGTTTCTTGGTAATATTTTAGGTGTGGGAATGAGGTTCCATATACAATTAAAATTGATGATTATATTTTTTATAGATTCCATACAAACAATATAGTTAATTACAATTCAGTGTAATTAGAAATATATTATGGATCACATATCTGTGATTCCCTAAGATGAATAGAATGTGAAGATACATCCATGATACTTATAGAATATACCCCCTCTTTTACTCTTTAGTGGATTGTTTTGGGTCATTATAGGTTTTGTTAGTATGGGTGTCACCAAAAAACCTTACCGACAGTGGGTAATAGACGAGTTTTCAAGTTCTTGAGTTGTATTTCTTTTCTATACAAGTTTTATTTTTTGTTTTTTATCAATATTGATTTTTATATAATAATTATTTTTTCAAATACAATTGGTGGTGGCATACTGAGATGTACACACACCCTTCTATGGTCACTATTTCTCACACGAACTCAATTCGCTCTCAAATGTTTATTGTGAGTAAAATTTATAATGTGGAATGTATTTTAGTTTTTCATGTTCAGGATGGATAATATAAATGGTATTAAGTGATTGGGTGTGTTTATTGTGGGTTTTAGTATGTCCTTCTGTTTTTATTTTCATTCAATTATTATATATATGTGGTTATCAAAAACGAAAAACATTATTTCAGGTATGAAATGGATGTGATACCGCAATTGAAGGTTTCAAGACTTTATGAGGTCATATAATATTGAGATGGTTTCATGTAGTTTACTTTTGAGTTTTTCCCTCTATGAGATGAAAAATACTTGTAGTTAGAAGACCTAGTTTCCTTCATGATGTATATTTATACCATGGAGATTGTTCTGTGTGGATTTGGTTGATGACCCGTGTGAGATTTTACCTAGGTTGTAAGGGTATATTGATGATTATGGAATGCATGGATGTTTTATAATGTTTAATATGGTGAATGAGTGTTCAAAACAATAAGGATTTTTATGATATTAAAATTCCTTTATTTCTGGGAAACTGAATAAGAGATGTAGTATTATGTCATTTTTAGATACTTGAAGGGAAGGATTGTTTGGATTCCTTTTTTGGGTGCTAGTTGTGAAGGTGGGTTATGCCTGGTCAATTTGAGATAGTCTAGAAATAATGTATTTCTTTATATAATGTACTTATAAGATATATCTTCTTGGTATGTCTGCAACATAAGATACATGGTGGTTTTTTGTTTCTCTAGGGTGGTATCCATTGGGAGTGTTGAAGCTTTGGTGGAGCTTGAAATGTTTTACAAAAAAAACATGTTTGATTTCTAACTATGTTAGTTTTGGATGTGTCTCTATGAATATGGTAGGAGTGTAGATAGTCTTAGTGTATTTTTTAATGACTCTCATTTTTGGAGTGTTCATACAAAAAATTTTCACTCATTATTTTATTTTGGTTTTGGACGTCACTAAGGGTACACCATGATGTGTGAGATGGGATTTTATGGTATGAATTCCACAAAAACAATTATTATTATCCAATGATTCAAAAATAATGACTTTTTCTCATAAGAATCATGTTATGTGGTTATTTCAACCAAGAGTGTGTGTGGAAATAATTATTAATTAAATCATGGAGGCAATAACGGATGGTGGCGTGATGTGTTGTTCTATTTGTGGATTATACATTACAATCAATGTTCATCGGATAATAAGGCGAAATAGAGTATTATGAGAATCAGGGTGACTGTAATTTGATGCCAATGGTTAGGGAGGTCCGAACAATATATTGGATTTTAATGTCTTTACAATTAAAGTTGTCATCATAAATAGGTAAGTTATTATGGTATTCATCTGATATGTCATTTTCTACTCTTATTCTAAGAAGATCATTTCCCATGACATGAAAAAGGTTTGGTTAATGAGATATATTTGGATTTATGTCTATATAAAAAATGTATTTTTTTTTGGTTGTGTGGCCTCCATAAAATTTTATTCATTGAGAGGGGTAAGAGTAGTCTTATGGTGGAGGTCCACCAATAGCTGACAGTGAGCATGGTCTATGTAATGGAATATATGTTGCTGAAAACCATGGGTTTCATGCTTTGATGATGAGAAAGGGTTAATGATTATGTTTTAATGGGTCTATTAGTTTTGGTATATATAGACACATCTTATTGTTAGGATATAATTTATTGGAGTGTGGTTCTAAAGGATTGAAGTTTTATGGTTCATTTGGTGTCGATGATACTCAAATGGTTAGGAGTTATGCATTCATTATAGAAATGTGACCCGCACATATGAAGGGTAGCATATATTTGGAAATTTATAATGATCAACTATGTTGTAATTCTAATTCGAGTGTAGAACTGTAAGGTGCATGCCTAAATTCAATAGTGAATTCTAATTGGAGATTATTGGTGTTAGATGATCATTCTATGAATTATATCTAGGTTTATAAATGAGTATGGTTAAGTGGTTGTAAATTTTTTCTGGGAGTGAAGTAATTTCAATACAATTGGGTGACCATGGGATGGTATATATAGTAATTCTATTTTGGGATTAGTCTTTTTAGGAATGTTATATTGGTTTTAGCACATAATACAGATGTGGTATGTATAAATCTATGTATAGTGTGTTCATTTTGGAAATAAGGGCAAGGAATTTGAGGAAAATATGGTATGATATTTGTTCTTACAAGTATTGGGGGTATGTATCCTCTTCATTTGGTTTTCAATGATGTGTAGGGGTGCTAATGATGATTTTAATTCTCATGTTTTTTTGCTAATGATTTTATTGTGAACCATGTTAGTAACTTATTGGGAGATGGTTTTCATATTTTATTAGGAATTTGTGATCTCAACGTTGTAATTTATCATATGTGTATTGTAATAAGATGATGATTATGGTGTGGAGCACCACATCTAGATTGTTGATTGCATGATTATGAAATAAATGTATCTATTAAACCATATCAGTTAGGAATCATTGTGGTGTTATGGTTTTAGACACATGACCTAGATTAGGGTATTGTTTGGATAAGGGAATTGAGTTGGAGGTTGTTCTTTTGTACTATTTTTGGGTATCTGTAGATTGATGGGATGTTATATAAAATATGGCGACCAATGTAGGTAGGTAGTACAAAAATATGATCATGGGGGATTCTCATTGACGATAAGTGTTATTGTAGGGATGTCATAATATCTCAACTTTTTATGGGTCAAAAATTCATATGGAATCTAAATTACCATTGCTAACTGCGTTTTCTATTGAATCAATATTCATATTGGATTTTTGAGAAGTGCAATGTATATGAAAGCTGTATTGGGTTGAAGACTATTTCTAAAGAGGTTTTTAGTGTTATGTTGAGATTCAGGGGCATAATTTTGAGAATTATGAGTGTTGGACTTTTTTGGAATGGGTGAATGGTCAGAATTTCATTTTTTAGGAGAAATCAAGCGACACATTAGTGAAAATGAAATTTCTAGTTCAATTTTTTTTTTACTTTTCTCATTTTTGATTAATGGTTACCACATAGTTAAGGAAACAATATTCATGGTCTAAGGTGAAATAGTTCATGGATGAGGATGGGATGAGGCATGGTTCATGGGATATACCTGATTTATGAAAAATAATGTTCCTTTATATAGAATATAGGTAGGTAATTTTTATTGATTGGATCATTTGTTTTGAAACAATGTAAAATAATAGTGTGGGGAATGTGTCTTGAAATGTAGGGAATACATATTTGGAACTCAGTTTGTTCATCTGTGTGGAAAACCCTTGCAAGTGGGTAGTCCTTTGACACATATTACCATACAACTGGCATATTGAATGGAAATATCTTTGTCCAAACATTAATGCTACAAAAAACCACATTTTAATTTTTTTTAACAATTTTTACCACCATGAACTTATGTTACTCCTTATCGTTTCTTCTCCCTTTCATACACGAATGTTTTGCTAGATTCTCCTCCATTCCTCCCTTATTCAATCCTCACTATGTATCTATTTTTCTAATATTCTTCAGGATTTTTGGGTATGATTCGACCATTAATGGATTATGTTCATCTATATCTTAATTATATCTAATATTGGTCTTGGATGGATTTATCATTTCCGATTATTCCATTGGAACATGGTGGAATAATACATTTTTGGGGGATTTTTTTGGCTTATATAATGGTGATCCAATGAAATATTTCTCAGGTCATTGTATAGTGCTTCATTAAAGAATGTGATCATGTTGAATTTTATTAAGTTTTTAAAAATGATTTAATTTTATTATTTTCTAAAAATTTTTGATACTCTTCAAGATATTTAATGAAATTTAGTATGGGCTATTTCATGGTCTTTTGTTGAGTGGTTCCCTTCCGTCTCTATGTGTAACGATGTACTGATGAGTTTTTTAGTATTATACAAATTTTGGAATGGGATAAATAAATTAGTATAAATATGATAATTAATGAATTGATGTTTTTTGGAGTAATACTTGACATTGGATGATCATGATGAGAATAGTAGGTGCTGATGGGTTTGGAAGATTCCTTCAATGGACATGGAAAGGATACACTGTTTTGTAAATGTTTTAGAATGATTCAATTATAACATTAATGTTCTAAGGGATTTAACCATAGTCTTGTTAAATTGTATTCCAATGTTTGTAGTATATTCCTTAAATTCTATAAGTGGTATGTATTGTTCATATTATTAATTAATGTAATAAGGTTATGAGCCTAACAATATTACGAATGTAGGTTGGATTGATATAAAAACAAAATATTTTAATGGGTAGATCATGGAAATAAATTTTTCCAACCTATAATGCTATAATGTTTTTAATGTGTTTATTTTTTTTAATGTTTATAGGGATATTGAAGTGGTTTTAAACGTCTTTTTTTAAAAAAAAATTTGGCTGACAATTAGTGGATGCTATGTTTTAAAATGAGGTGATTTATTCTATATGTTTTTAAAAAGTGGTTAAATTAATTAATTTAAAATAAAAAGTCCAATGTATCAAAAATGGATGTTTGAAATATTTAATAATGGGGTTTTGGCATCTTTTAGAATTGGAAAATGGTTGGGCACAGTTGAGGAATGTTTTGGTTTTATTGGGTTCTAGGGACCATAGTAAATTTAAATTGTTTTAAAATAGTTGTTGTGATTTTCATTAATGCATGGAATGATCCTGATGGAAATCATATTAATTAATATATTATGGAATGGTTTACATGTTTTACTATGTATCCAGAAATATTAATTATACTATTTGGATAAGGTGTCTGATCGAGGCTCTAGATATTGATAATATACTTCATGGTCCAACTATAAGATTGATGGTATGTACTATGATAGATTAAAAAGTACAGTAGGATGTTGTTCAGATGATCCTCCACCTTTTTTTCATCCAGACTGATGCTCTAGGAACCATATATTTCATGTTCATATAAATTTTCTTTTAAGGATATGTTTACATATATGTAGTTTTGATATTTTTTTTATGGAAATGATGTTTATTTGTAGTAATTATTTTTTGTAATTTGGTTTTCTCATGGAAGGAGGATCCATCCACAATAGATACTTATGTTGATATTTTTTTATACTCAAGATATAAAATATATTATTTTATGGTTTAGATCTAATAGATAGGAACTATAGATGTATATTATATAATTACATAAGTTTTATAATGTAACAGCCCAAGCTTCCACGATACGATTTCCTTCGAATAATATAGTAGCGTGTGTTATACGCAACTTCGAGTCCTAACACACACCACAACCAATCAAACTATCCATTATGAATAGTAACATCCAATTTTTGAAATTTATAAATTTTATTTTTCAAAATGGACTTCATTTTTGGATTCAGAATATCGAAATTAGCCTTGGGTGAATTTTTTGTATTTTTATGAAAAACATCATTTTTTGATGAATAGTGAAACCACAAAGTGGTAGTTAAAAAACTGAATTTTTCATAAAACATAATTTTACCGCTTCTATGAGTGGAATTTCATAAATACAAGAGACATAGTTAATATAAATTAGTAAAATGTGGTTCAATGAGATGAAAATATTTTTTGGTGAATAATAACTTTTTACTTTTATTTCCCACGGTTAAAAGTAAATAGGGTAATTAAGGGTAAAAATGATATTAATATTACCCTAACAAATGTCCTAATTTTATTGGAAAAATTTATCTTGACCAAAAACAACCTTAGGAATAAAATATTATCATTTAGGTCCACTTGGATTAGATTAGGTCAATAATTATTATTTAATTCAATGAAGAGTTAAAAGAGTAAAAATCCATGTTTTTTTATTAAAACATTTTTTATATAGGGTTATGCATAAGATAAATTCTATTATAAATATTCATTAGAATGATAAAAATATTTCCTACATAATGATATTTTATTTATAATTTTTAGAGATTATGTAGTTTAATTTATTTATGACACAATTATGATGCAGTAATTACCATAATAGTGAAAAATTTAAATTATTGATATTATAAATACCCAAATAAATATAATTTGAGACTTTTTATGAATTAAACTAATTTTCTTGATTAATATGACATGTTAGTATTGACTTAACAATCTTTTTTCTAAGTAATCATTCTGTTATGATTTTCACAATAATCAATTATTTAATAGTGTCAAAATTGACATAAAAGAGTTTTTAAAACAAATATTATATTATTAATTGATATTAATTTCCTAAAAATCAAAGGATCGGCCAAGAGACTTATATAATGATAGGTGTATCATTAATGGACTACTTGGGGGGTCACTTGTATGTATATAGTAATTTTATTAACCATATAATATAAAAAGTGAACGAATCATTATAAAAGTGAAACTAATTAACTAAGAGTTAAAACTAAATATTAAGGTTAATATAATGAACCAAACCTGTCTAAATTCTATTGGATGAGTGGTTTTAGACCCATACCATCCCCACCATAACCTTTAAATAATGTAATTTGATGCCATTATAAACCAAATATTAATTTATTAGAAAATAATATTTATAGCTTTTCCAAAGGTGCCCGTCACCCCTCTTATAAAAGGGCACTCCCCCTTATCACTAATTCACACATTAAAAGCATTTAGGTTCAACCAAACCCTACCCAAATACCCTATAAACTTCCCTCAAAACAACCTAGAGTCCTTAGTTTGATCATAAATCCAACTTAATGAGCCTTTTGATCAAATCAAAAGGAAGAGCCCGAAGAAGTGGTAATGTTTTCACCACCCTTTTTCAAATTCATTTCTTCGTCAACTTCTTCATTATTTATTATTCCTATTCAAAAATAATGAATCCAATATCTCCTATATACTGTAATATTATTATAAATATGGTACAACCATATTCAGTATTCTATCCATCCTTTGAATGACATGTCACATTACGTGCGTATGTACGGCGTATCGTCTCCACGTCGTGGTGTAATTGTTATTCAATATATTATTATTTGGATGGGTATAATAATGATTTTTAATTCATTTAAATAATAAATATAACATTATAATGATTCTGTATATATGATATACCATCCAATTATATATTATTTTAATATCAAAAGAATGATATTGTCGCGTGTGCGTACGTACGGACTACTGTCTCCACGAACGCGATAAGATTCATTCTTCATCATATCCATTAAAGAATAATTATCATTTGATGATTTAAAAATAATTTTTAAGGACTTTATATCATTCTGTATATGAATAAGATACAACCTACCCATGACAAACATAGATTACGTAACAAAACATATAAAATAAAATGGGTAAGTTAACACCCGAAACGACGATAATTCTAATATATTATTAACAAAGCAATGTTAAAAGATCATATATGATATCATATTAATATATATGATTATTGAATAATATAATAACAATTATTTCAACATTATAAAGGAGGCCAACCTACCCTCAACCAAGGAAAAGTTCAAGATAAGGGTTTATTTCACAATCACTTCATTATACAATGTTGTTTATACGTAATAATCTACTGGGATTTCATTATCATCCACATCCATGTTTCTTAAAAATGTATTTCAAAACATTTTTACTATTTACAATAATATAGGTTAAAGTCATTTATACCATTGTTTGGATTTTTATAAGAGGTTTATAAAGGAATCATTCAGTCGTTTTCCAAACAAGGCCCTTTTTAACCTTTTCGACAGAATTAAGGTAAGAATGTTTTTTTAACTTATACAGCTGGTGAGGCTATTTTCCACCACCATAAAACCGTCGAAGCATCCTTTATAAGCTTATAAGAATATTTTCAAAGAAAATGTTTTATTTTATAAATATATGACTCTTAAATGATTTCAAAATAGAAAGATATATTTCATTAAAAAGAGTTTTGATTTCATCTTTGTCAACATCCTTTGATGGATTTTAATTATATTTGGATTTGATTTATTATGATACAATACTTCCATATTGTATTGATGGTTTTGTGTTATTTTTAAATGTGGATGTGTTATTTTTATACCATTCATAGTTTATGAATAAATTATTGTCATTTCATATGATAGTTTTAATATGAATGTTTATGTTATATTTAAACCTGTTCATATGAGTAATACATTGGACTTAATATGTGACGAGTGGAGCCCGCTCTAGCTCCTCGATGCATCGGTAGGTCTCATGATACAAACTAGTGTCTTTTCACAAGGCCTTGACAAAATATTATTTGTAGTCTTGGCACGAGGCCTTGGCTATATGGTTATCATAGTCTTGCATTACACATTCCATCATTATGAAAGTGGTTATTGATATTGCAAGTGATTACTCGATCAGTAGAATATCCCTATGAATAAGTAAATGGCATTATTTCATTTAATTTTCTCCATACTATGTTGATGTTCATGTTTAATAGGCTTTTGTTTTACTTATACATTGTCTTAAATGTTTATTCTTATTTTTGAAAGTTTCCTCTATATTGTTATCCTTATTGGGCATTTTAGCTCACCCCATTTCTATGTTTTATTTTTCCCAGGATGTGAAGAAGTACATTATGAATGACCTGCAGGGGTAGTATGAGGGGATAAGAGTGTGGAATATGGATACTATGTTGTTTTATTTTTAATTTTTATGATGTAATGTAAAACATTATAAATATGTCTAGTGTTTCCAAGGCTACTAAACTTATCGGTCTTTAGAGACTTGATATTTCTTGTGAACATGCCAATGTTTTGTAATAATGCACCGACTCTGGGTAACTGGGGTCGGTGTGTTACAGTTGGTATCATAGGAAGTTTAGTACGAACCTTGGATGCTAGATTTAGATAAACTCTGATTAGAGCACATAGATTTAAGATGGACTTTGAAGATTAGTATAGAAGAACCTCCAAGAATTGTGGTATTGTAGAGATTTTGTGAGTTTTCCGAGCAATACATCCCTGTCTGGATACGAGCAGGTAGAGGCAGCTCTGGAACAGATATACCTAGGGGTAAAACCCGAAAACACCACTTTGAGCTAGAATCGAACGGGAACTGGTGCACGACAACGGGCCTTGATGCACTCTTGGTTACGACACTACCTAGGGATATGCTTAGGATAACTCTCATTTTCATTACAAATAATTATGAAGGGTTTATGAGTATATATTTCTTCAAAGAAAACTTTTTTATGATTATAGATTATATCCATAAATAGTTCAATTTTTGTTAAGCGTTTTATATGTATGAAATTATGTATTTTGATCCATAAACTGATCTAGTTTATGCCATTGTTTTGAAATGGCACCTAGTGGAAGAAATGGAAACTGTATCAATGCACGTACTCCATGTAGGGATTTCCCTCCTGGTCAAGATAATTATTGTAAAGCTAGTTATGCAACTGGTGCCGATCAGCTAATCACCATATTTGGACAACTCACTCAGGTTATGAATAATAATCTTTCCGTATGGAGCACCCTGATCCGCAGCGTGGAGGATCAATGTTAGATCGCTTCATGAGGCAACAACCACCAATGTTCAATGGGAGTACAAATCCCTTAGTAGTTGAGCAATGGATAAGTTCCCTAGAGAAAATAGTTCAGGATTTGGGAAGTAGTGAAAGAGAAAAAGTTATCAAGGCAGTTTACTGCCTCACTAGAGATGCTGATCAATGGTGGTCATTGAATCAAAACATGATGGAAGATGATGAAGTATCAAATATGGAATGGAGGGAGTTCAATGATCAGTTTTTAGATAAATACTTTCCTCACGACCATCATGTAGATATGGAAAATCGATTTCTGAGTCTGAGAAAAAAGGAGGATGCGAATGTCACAAAGTTTGAGGCTAACTTTACAAGGTTATAAAGGTATGCTATAGATTATATATGTAACCCAAGAAGTAATATTGATTGTTTCTTTAATGGGATAAAACCATTTCTCCATCGATAATTAGTCTCACAATCCTTCTCGTCATAAGAAGACATTGTCTCATGTGATATCAAGACTGAAAATGAATTCTCTAAGTCTTATGACTTTAAGGCAAAGCAGGAGAAGAAGAGATCTACTGATCAAACTAGGAATGGAAATATGGGGGAGAAGGGAAAGGTTGAATATCCATCCTATGGTAAATGTGGGACGAAACACCCCGGTATTTGAATGAAGGGAATGGGTGTCTGATACAAGTGTGATGAAAAATGCCACAAATATCATGATTGCAAAGGGAAGAAGGAAGCTACCGATGTTCAGTGATACAATTGCAGGGAGATGGGAAATTATGCAAATGAATGTCCTAAGCGTCATGGGATCTTATCTTAGAAACGGCCAAGGGATCAAGGCCAAGCTTTTTCTATCACTACTACTGAGGTAGAAGCTCCAAAAGACATGGTGGAATCTAATTTAATGGTTTCCTCACGTTTAGAAAATGAATTATTTGATTCTAGATCATCACATTATTTCATATCTTCCTAGTTTACTACGAAAATTAGATATTTCCAATTTTATTTAACAAGGGAGTTGTCAGTTAATACTTCTAAGGGAAGTATCATTGCAAGAATGTTTTGTGAATCAGTCCCCATTAGGGCACATAAATGTACATTATCCGCTGATCTGATCGTCATACCTATGATTGATTTTGATATAATCCTCAATATGGATTGGATTTCGAACCAGGATGTGATGATTTACTGTAAGAAGAAGGAGGTTACGATTTTTTATGATGATGATAAAGAACACATTATATTTAGAGAAGAATCATCACCACATAACTATTATCTATATCCACTCCCAGTAGCTCAACTAAATTCAATTATTAGGGAGGAAGAGAATGAAATGATTGTGGGTGAGGAAAGGAATGTTCAAATTGAGGGTGTACCTATTGTGAATGAATATGTAGATGTATTTCTGGAAGAATTACATGGACATCCTCTTGAACAAGAAGTTGAGTTTTCCATTGATTTAATTCCTTGATCAAGGCCTATATCGAATACCTCTTATAGAATGGCCATTGTGGAATTAGTAGAACTATATAAAAAACTAGAAGAATTGAGTAATAAGGAATTTATTCAACCTAGTGTTTCTCTATGGGTATCCACTGTACTTTTTGTTAAAAATAAAGATGGATCTACGAGGTTACATATCGACTACAGGAAGATCAATGCTATAAAAAAAGAATAAGTAGCCCCTACCTCGCATTGATGATTAATTTGACACACTGCATGGAGCTCAATACTTTTCAAAGATTAATCTTCGATCTGGATACCATCAGTTGTGTGTAAAGAAGGAAGACATTCCAAAGACAGCATTTTGAACTAGGTATGGGAATTACAAGTTTACAGTAATGCCTTTTGGATTGACTAATGCACCCTATGTATTCATGTATCTGATGAATAGAGTTTTCATGTAATATCATGATGAATTTGTGGTGGTATTTATTGATGATATCTTGGTATAATCCAAAATCTATGAAGATCATAAAATTCAATTGCGCATTATCATGAAGACTCTGAGAAGACATGAATTATATGAGAAGTTTAACAAGTGTGAATTCTGGATTCAGTGTATTTCTTTTCATGGACATATTGTCTCTAAAGATGGAATCTCTGTTGATCCTTCTAAGACCAAGGCAATCCAATAATGTCCAGCACCTATGAGTATAACTAAGGTACATAGTTTTATAGGTTTAGCAGTTTATTGTCGACGTTTCATCCATAATTTTTCCCGATTGGCTATCCCATTAACAATGCTCACACATAAAGGATTTAAATTTGTTTGGACAAAAGAGTGTGAAGAATGTTTCGAAAAATTGAAGAAATGTTTAGTCAATACTCCTATATTGACTCTACCATTAGGAAATGATGGGTTCATTATTTATAGTGATGCATCGAAGAAAGGACATAGTTGTATCCTTATGCATAATTATAGGGTTATTGCCTATGCATCACAACAGTTGAAAATTCATGAACAAAACTATCTTACTCATGATCTCGAGTTAGCAGCTGTGATCATTTCTTTGAAGATATGGAGGAACTACCTCTATGGTGAAAAATGTGAGATTTATACTGATCAAAAGAGTTTGATGTATATTTTCTCACAAAAAGAACTCAACATGTGGAAAAAGAGATGTCTTGAATTACTCATGGATTATGATTGTACGATACACTACCACTCGGGGAAAGAAAACAAGGTGGAAGATTCTATGAGAAGAAAATATCATGGAGTTTTGATCAATATTAGAATTGAATGGGATCATATTTTCATGGATCTAGTGGAGATGGCCATGGGAATAAGCATGGAAGGTGAAACATCAATTCTTTTACAAATGGTTGCCAAACCATATTTACTAGAAAGGATTAAGAGTTCTCAGACCGATGATGAAGAATTTCAAAAGAAGATTAAATCTGTGAATGATGGGAGATTGAGAGACTTTGTGAATGAAGATGGAACTTTGAAATTTGGGAAGAGACTTTGTGTTCATGATATACCTGATCTAAAAAGGGAATTGTTGGATGATGCTCATAGTTCCAATTTCTCTATACACCCTGGGAGCACCAAAATGTATAGATATTTGAACTAACATTTTTGGTTGGACAACATGAAGAGGGAGATTACCGATTTTGTGTCATGATGTATGGTTTTTCAACAAGTGAAAGTTGGAAGGCAACAACCTGGTGGAGTATTGCAACCTCTTCCCATACCTGAGTGGAAATAGGATAATATCACGATGGACATTCTCATGGGACTTCCAAAGACTCCTAGAAGGAATTATGCAATATGGGTTATTGTTGATCGTCTTACAAAGTCATCATATTTTCGCGCTATAAGAGAAGATATACTACTAGAATGTCTAGAAAGACTATATATTTATGAAGTTGTGAGACTTCATGGAGTACCAATATCGATTGTTTCTGATCATAATCCCCGTTTTACTTCAAGATTCTGGAATAGTCTTCAGAAAGCCTTGGATACGGAACTTCATTTGAGCACTGCCTACCACCCTCAAACAGATGGACAATCAGAACGAACTATTAAAATCTTAGAAGACATGTTGAGATCCTTCCCACTTGACATTCTGGGTATGTGGGATCAATATTTACCTCTGGTAGAATTTTACTATTACAATAGCTTCCATTCGAGTATTCCGATGGCACCATATGAAGCGTTATACGGAATGAGATGTCGCACACCAACCTGTTGGGATGACATTGGTGAAACAAAACTTGTAGGCCCAGAACTGGTGGAGGAAACAATGGAAAAGGTGAAGGCAATCCAAAACCATATCAAAGCCGCTCAAAGTAGGCAGAAGAGCTATGCCGATAATCGAAGGAAGGATTTGGATTTTCAAGTCAGTGATCATGTTTTATTGAAGGTATCTCTATGGAAGGGAGTCATACGTTTTGGTAAGAATGGTAAATTGTGTCCCAGGTACATCAGACCTTTAAAAATTCTAGAACGAATTAGGGTTGTAGCTTACCGATTGGGAATGCTACCAAGTCTCTCCAAAGTTCACGATGTGTTCCACGTATCTCTATTGAGGAAATACATGCCTGACCCAACGCATGTACTCACCTATGAGGAATTA
Organism: Viscum album; assembly: GCA_963277665.1. Classification (NCBI taxonomy): domain Eukaryota; kingdom Viridiplantae; phylum Streptophyta; class Magnoliopsida; order Santalales; family Viscaceae; genus Viscum; species Viscum album. Next base: position 1,699,900,672 of record OY728163.1, on the reverse strand, counting down.
GAACTTGAACCCGGTCTGTCTTATTGCAAAGAGCCCGTGAAGATTCTTGATATGAGAGAACAAGTACTGAGAAACCGGATGACTCGTCTGGTAAAAGTATTGTGGAGAAACCATAAGATGGAAGAGGCAACGTGGGAACCCGAGAAACTTATGATGAAGAACCACCCATGTCTTTTCATGCGGTAGTATTCTAGATATTTCGAGGATGAAATTATTTGAAGGAGGGGAGAATGTAACACCCCAAGCTTCCATGGTACGCTTTCCTTTTAATAATACAGTAGCGTGTGTTATACGCAACTTCGAGTTCTAACACACCCGACAACCAATCAAACTAGCCATTATGAATAGTAATACCCACTTTTTGAAATTTATAAATTTAATTTTTCAAAATGGAATTCATTTTTGGATTCGGAATATCGAAATTAGCCAAGGGTGAATTTTTGTTATTTTTCTGAAAAACATCATTTTTTGATAAATAGTGAAACCACTAAGTGGTAGTTAAAAAACTGAATTTTTCATAAAACGTAATCTTACCGCTTCTGTGAGTTGAATTTAAAAATCTGAGAGACAAGGTTAATATCATGTAGTAAAATTTGGTTTAACAAGATGGAAATAATTTTTGGTGAATAGTAACTTTTTTACTTTGATTTACCGTGGTTAAAAGTAAATAGGGTTATTAAGGGTAAAAATGATATTAATATTACCCTAACACATGTCCTATATCTATTGGAAAAGTTTATCTCGACCAAAAACAACCTTAGGAATAAAATATTATCATTTAGGTCCACTTGGAATAGAATAGGACATTTATTATTATGTAATTCAAAGAAGAGTTAAAAGAATTAAAATCAATGTTTACTTACTAAAACATTTTTAATATGGGGATAAACATAAGTTAAATTCTATTATAAATATTAATTTGAAGTATAAAAATAATTCCTACATAATGATATTTTATTTATAATTTTTAGACATTAAATAATTTAATTTATTTAGGACACAATGATGAGGCAGTAATTACCATAATAGTGAAAAATTAAAATAATTGATATTATAAATACCCAAATAAATATAATTTGAGACTTTTAATGAATTAAAATAATTTTATAGATTATTATGACATGTTAGGATTGACTTAATTAACTTTTTTCGATGTAATAATTCTTTTATAAGTTTCACGAAAATCAATTATTGAATAGTGTCAAAATTGACATAAAAGAGTTTTAAAAAAAATATTAAATTATTAATTGATATTCAATTCCTAAAAATCTAAGGATCGGAAAATAGACTTATATAATGATAGGTGAATCATTAATGGACCACTTAGGGGTCTCTTGGATGTATATAGTATGTCTATTAACCATATAATTTAAAAATAGAATGAATCAATTTAAAAGTGAAACTAAATAACTAAGAGTTAACACTAAAAGATAAGATGAATATAATGACCCAAACCTATCCAAATTCTATTGTTTGAGTGGTTTTCGAACCATACCCACATTAACCTTTAAAAAATCCATTTTGGAGCCATTATAAAACGAATATGAATTTATTTTAAAATAATATTTCTAGCTTTTCCAAAGGTGCCCCTCACCCCTCTTATAAAAGGGCACTCACCCTTCTCACTAATTCACACATTCAAAGCCTTTTATATTGGCCAAACCCTTCCCAAATACTCTCTCAACTTACCTCAATACAACCTAGAGGCCATAGTTTGATCAGAAATCCATCCTATGGAGCCTTTTGATCAAATCAAAAGGAAGAACCCGAAGATGAGGTAATGTTTTCACCACCCTTTTTCAAATTCATTTCTTCTTCACCTTCGTCATTATTTATTATTCCCATTATAAAATAATGAATACAGTATATCATATATACCATAATATTATTATAAATATGGTACAACCATATTCAGTATTCTATACATCCATTGAATGACATGTCACCATACATTCGTACGTACGACTTACCGTCTCCACGTCGTGGTGTAATTGATATTCAATATATTATTATTTGGATGGGTATAATAATGATCTTTAATTCATGTAAATAATAAATATTAAATGATTATGATTATGTATATATGATATACCATCCAATTAAATATTATTTTAATATCAAAAGAATGATGTTGTCGCTCGTGCGTACGTCAGGACTACCATCTTCACGAACGCGATGAGATTCATTCTCCATCGTATCCATTCAAGAATAATTATCATTTGATGATTTAAAAATAATGTTAAAGGACTTGATATAATTCTGTATATGAATAATATACACCCTATACATGAAAACCACGGCTTATGTAATGAAACATATAAAAGAAAATGAGTAAGTTAACACCCGAAATGACGATAATTATAAGATATTATTAACAATTTAATGCTAAAAGATCATATATGATATCATATTAATGTATATAATTCATGATTAATTTAATAACAATTATTTCACCATTATACAGGAGGTTAACCTACCCTAAACCAAGGAACAGTACAAGGTAAGGGTTTATTTCACAATCTCTTCATTATCCGAGGTTGTTTATACGTAATAATGTACTGGGATTTCTTTATCATCCACATCCATGTTTCTTAAAAATTTATTTCAAAACATTTTTATTGTTTACAAGACTATGGGTTAAAGTCATTTATACCCTTTTTTGACTTCTTATAAGAGGTTTATAAAGGATTTTTTCCATCGTTTTCCAAACAAGGCCCTTTTTAACCTTTTCGACAGAATTGAGGAAAGAATGTTTTTTTAACTTATACAGCGGGTGCGGCTATTTTCGGCTATTATAAAATCGTCGAAACTTATCTTACAAGATTATAAAAATATTTTCAAAGAAAATGTTTTATTTTATAAAAATTTTACTATTAAATAATTTCAAAATAGAAAGATATATTTCATTAAAAAGAGTTTTGATTTCATCAATGTCAACATCCTTTGATAAGTTTTATGTTTATTTGGAGTTGATTTATTATGATACAATACTTCCATATTGTATTGATGTTTTTTTTATGTTTGACTGTGGATGTGTTATTTTTATACCATTCAATGTTTATAAAGAAAGTATTGACATTTCTTATGCTAGTTTTAATACGAATGTTTATGTTATGTTTAAACATGTTCATATAAGGAATGCATTAGACTTAATATGTGACGGGTGGAGCCCACTATAGAACTTCGATGTATCGGAAGGTCTCATGAGACAAACTAGTGTCTTGTCAAAAGGACTTGACAAAATCTTATTTTTAGTCTTGGCAGGAGGCCTTGTCTATATGGTTATGATAGTCTGGCATTATGCATTCCATCATTATGAAATTGGTTATTGATATTGCATTATTTACTCGATTATTATAATATCCATATGTATAAGTAAATGGAATTATTTCATTTTATTTTTTCCATACTATGTTGATGTTCATGTTTAAAAGTATTTTTTTTAGATATAAATTTCCTTAAATGCTTATTCTTATTTATGAATGTTTTCGCTATATTGTTATCCTTTCTGGGAATTTGACCTCACCCTTTTCGATGGTTTAATTTTCCCAGGATGTGAAGAAGTAAATTATGAATGACCTTCAGGGATAGTATGAGGGGATAAGAGTGTGGAATATGGAGGCTATGTTGTTGTAGTTTTCATTTTTATGAAGTAATGTAAAACTTTATGAATATATATAGTGTTTCCAAGGATACTAAACTAATCATTCTTTCAAGACTTGATATTTCTTGTGAACATTCCAATGTTATGTAATAATGCACCCACTTTGGGTAAATGGGGTTGGGGCGTTACATATGAAATTTTAAAACCCTTCCAATAAATTTAGAGTACTTTCCTTCAATGTAATGATTTAGAGGATCATTTTAGGTTCCAATATTTTGGGACGGTCTAGGTGTCACCTTTGAACCGTTGGTCTAGTGGGTACTAGATGAGATATGGTGTTCCCTATCTTGTATCACTTTTCTATATTGAATTTTTATTCCCCACTTTATTTGAAAACAATATATATCTAATTTAATTTTCTTAGAAACTACTTGTGGTGGCCCACTGAGTTGTACAGATACCATTACTAGTAATCAACACATCATTGGTACCTTAGAAAATATTAAATTGTTTGTAGGCACATTATTAGGATGAGGCCCTTATTTTAGTTTCGCATAGTCGTTAAATGAATATTAGATATTATATGGTGACCAGGTGTGTTTTTCATCGGGTTTTAGTAGGTTCTTACAGATTTATTTCCTATTTATTATTAGATATATGAGATCATAGAAGTGGTACCCCAATATTATATGTTTGACATGGATTTTTGGAACTTGTTAAATCTAATTAAATATTACAACATTCTTGTATTTATTTTATGTATTCATTAAATATTATATAATGTTTATGATGTTTTGTTATTTACATTGGGTTGTGAACATTGATATAGGTTATATTCTCCTCACAGATGGTAGAGAAAAAAGGGAATTGGGAAAACCCCAAACATAAATATCTTGATGGTTGTGAGACAATGAATTCTATTTAAAATAAAATGTGTTCAACCCTAACAGATCATGTTGGACATAAGGAATTGTTTCATCTTTCATATGGAACATTAAATACAGAGGGTTGGACCCCTCATTATTATTTCAGTACAATGTAAAAATATGTTTATGTCATTAAAATTTCATAATAATCATTCCTTTTCATATTTGATAAATCTTCTCATGGTAGGTTTATTAAAAATTTCATGATAACCCATGTTATGGAAATCTAGGATGATATAGACCAAATGGTATACCTTTCAAATAATTTGTTATTATGAGAGTCCAAGATCTGAAGGGGGAGAAGTTTTTTAAATTCAATTATATTATGAGAGGAAATTCTGAGATATAGGGCATTACTTATTTGAAGATTATGTCAATGGGGATATTATATTACAATGTGATTTTTTATTTTAACTAATACAACTGGATGTCCTAGATATTTGGGTCATTATCCTCAATCCTTGGCTTTCTTCAAATCAAAGATTGGTGTAAGAAGTTTTACTAGGATATAGTATGGAAATATATCACACATGTTTAGATTAACATATGAAAATTTAATTGGTAATATTTGTATCCACAAATTAATTGGTACATAGCTTATTTTATAGGGAATCTCTATTGGATGGACATGGAAACTGATGATATGAGATATGGGAACTATGCTCAGATATTGAGAAAATTTTATATTAGTAATAACATTATGAAATAAGTGGTTATACCTAGAAAGTAATTATAGAATCAATTTATAGAACTTCTATGAATGGAATGCAATTCTCGGTATGAGTTTCAGATTATTTGGGCGTATTTTATCGTATTGATATTTGGATAATGAGTGTAATGTATATAAAAAAAAGGGGCATGATGCCAGTAAATTTATAACGAGAAATGGAATGGATAATATCCCACCTAATGATATAGATTTAAAAATAACAATTGGACCCTCTATGGTGGACAAGATAAGAAACATTATTGTGGTGACAAAACTTGTGGAATGAAATTGTGATAACTGTGGTATCCTCCTTCCTACATTGATGTCAGCCACAGAGGGACCATTAAAGATGTGTGATATATTTATCATAAATTATATATGGGAATGATGGGGTCCTACCTCGGTGGATAACAACCATGGTAACTTCAGGACTCTGTACCCCACCTATGTTGATAAACACTCTTTTCCCAGTGAGGCTATAGAAGATGTTACTTTAATAATGAATTTGCCTGGTTGGATAATGGAGGACATAACTACGGATCCTCTCTCCGGATCTGAGATAGACACATTCAATGTTCACCTCAAACAAGATGATTCTATATAGGTTGATAATGAGGTTATTAAAAATGGGTATCCTCAATATCAAGATCATCATGCTGAGGACATGCATCTTGATGAAATTCCATGTAGTAATAGAAGATGGGAAATCAAAGAAGTATTGTTTTAATTTATGAAAACATGAGAGAACCCGGAATTCGCATTAATGTCAATCACCCACTATTGGGTTGGGGGAACACCTATTTTGTGTGCATATTGATAAAGGTGGACTTATAAAGGGTTTTCTATAAGGAAAGGCAGGGGAAATCCCAAATTTCTAGAAGATGAAAAGAAACATCATCAGATTGAAATATGGATGTATGAGAACACTAGGTAGTTCTGGAGACCAATAAGAGTGTCGTGTATAAAAATCAATCTAGACTGGGTAAACAAGAACTCAAGCCTCTTGAATTATAGTTATTAATAATATATCGAAATTTGTTACATAGGTTCCTCCCTCTAATACATCCAACAGGAAGGTATCCAAAAATATTGAATTTGATAGTATGCACTCCAAAAAGACATTAGGCACATTTATTGGATGTTTTAGACTATGAAAATGAGGATAAAAAACCCTCTATGAAAACTAATAGTGTAGAGGAAATGTGTGACTAGAGAAGCCAATAGGAAACTGTAAGTATGGATGGTTTAAGGATACAAACAACCCCAATAGATTGAAACAGGGCAGGCAAAATGATGAAATGGAAATTCTATACTAATATGGAAATGGATAGTGGAAATGTGACAAGTGTTAAGTAACAAAATAAATGAAGCTCTTATGCTATAATTGAAAAGGTCTTGGGAACCCCCTTAATGGGAAATCACTATGAACATTTTTTATAATAAAAAATATAATTATAGTAATAACATAAAAAATGCTATTGGATAATTAGATGACATTCAAATGGGATTTTATTGGATAAAATTTTGTTTCTCAAAACCTAAAAAATTTAAAAATAGATCATTTATTGGTTCATATGAATGAAATGATTCCAATTTACACATTTAATCTGAAACATCTTATCACAATTATCACTCTAAACATGTCATTCTAGAATGTTCATATTTCTTTTTTTTTTGTATTAAATGACAACACATATTCGGAGAATAGATCTATAGTGGGAGCTAGAGGAAACCAATGTTAATTTTTTTATTAAGTGGGTGATTATAGGTGATTTTAATATTTTCATGATATATGAGGAAAAACTTAATCATATTTTAACAGGGAAAAAATTAAATTTCATTCATTTATGGATTAGTGATATCTTTGGGGGCTCCAATTTCATGATTATATTTCACATGGAAACGGTACACTTTGAATTAGTGGAATATAATAAATCATGTCATATTCTTTGTGAAAATAGATTATTTGATTATTTGCAATGTTTTATCATGTTTCACCCTCTACAAACATAATTTTGACCATAATCACATAATAGTGGAGGACATTGACATGGAATGGTCATCCACTCATTATTTTTTTCAATAATAGATGTGTTTTCATTCCTAGATGTATAAAAACTATATTGGTGGCCCAGGAGGTTGTGCTAATGGGAATCCAAAATTTGAGGCTTGCTGAGAAATTAATGCATACCAAGAATCTAATAAGCAAATGGAGTAAAAAATACTTATAAAAGAATGATATTTAAATAATGTAGGATGGAAAACATTTTTCATGTATTCAAGCTAGAAAATAGATCTACAATATCCCCCTCAACGGAGGATTTTTAAGATCACTCAAAGATGAATAATCTCTTAACCTACAAAAATGATGATATATGAATCACTTGATGTTTAAATGGTTGATGTATGGGGATAGAAAGTTAATATTTTTCAACATAATACATAGGTAGTGGTGATTTAAATAAAAAAACAATATAAATGGAATTAATGGAGACATGTACACCAGAAATAAAGATGCTTAAAATAAATTTGTCATATACTTTAATAATATTTATATAGATGAAGGTTTGGAAATAACTTTGAATATGAATAAAAACATAATTCCATGAATATAAGAGAAATAAAAGATAAATTCCTACTTAGAACCTGCAAAAGATGATGTTTGGAAATATCTTTTATATTGGAATTTGTAGAGTAGTGTTGGACCATATGGGTTCACAAAAAAATTATTCTTATTCAATTGGTACATTCTTCAGGATTACATGGTTTGTGTAGTAAGGGAAATTTTCACCCATACATTTATGATTTTTCTGATAAATTCATACATAATTTCAATGGTTACTAAGAAATAAAATGTAGTTGACATCATGGTATTTGGTCCAGTTGGACTTGGAAACACTGTAACTAATTTAAAAAGAAAAATCAAAATGTCATATATGGGGTTAATCTTTTTATAATACATTACTTAAAATCATTGTGACATTTTTTCAAAAAGATAAATTTATATATTTTAAATTATAACATCAAAACGTATTAACATTGGGAAGAGAGCCTATAAATAAAGGATATTTTCCTTTCATATTGATTTAAATAAGGAATTTGATCAGCTTAAATTGAATTTTCTTCTCAATATCCTTATGAGATATGGGTTCTCAAGAACCTTTTTACTGTGATATTCTCCATTATCTTATCTGCAAGGAATTACAATTAAATACATTGGTCTCCCAGATTATTTGTTCAATTTTACATGGTTATAAGGAAAGGAGATCATCTATCAAAGATTCCCATTTCACTTTCTATATATTAATTAAGAAGTGTTACTAATGAAATATATCTTGTTGGTCTATACAAGAAAATTATGGCTGGGAGGGGTGAACCCTTTCCATAGAATTGGTAATACATAGATAATATCCTCTTATTTGGGAATTAATAAAAGAGGACCATTGCTTCTAAACAATATATTTTAACTCAAAATGGGGAAATGGCTATATAGGCAATCGGTTGAGGAAAATATTTAATTGTGTTTATTGATGGGCTATTTGTGGGTAAACAGAACATGATCATTAGAAGACATTGACCGAGAAGGGGATACCTCCAATTAAACTATGTTTTTATGCCACATTTTTTTGGGAAAATAGATGAGCCTATACCATAGTAGAATAGAAAATAGTATCGTAAATCTACATGATAGATGTATTGGAAATTCCATGTCTCAAGATGGGAGGTTTTTCATTGTAAATTAATCCATAAATTCAAAATTCATTTATTATTTCTCTAAATATAGTTGGTAATGATGTATATTTAAGGGGCTTAAGTATGTTATATAGAATTTTATTTAGACTTTGTCTGTTCAAGAATGAAAGTCGGTAACTATTAAATTGGTAGAATGTATTATGACCACTAATATGGGGTTTCATAGCATCAAAGATATTAAAATTAACATTTATTGTCTCATAGGAAAAATAATATGGAACCCATTATCTAGTAATGATCATTACTGAAATTTTTTATCAGTTAAATTAAATATAAGGCTATTGGATGTGTACTCATACTATATTGTGTCATCAATATAGCACTCTGTAAATATTACTTTAATTATAGTATGTTGATAACAATTTATATGACTGTAAAGAAATATGATATCAATTGTTGGGTAACCTATTTTATTTATAGACCACTCAATGACAACCTAATCATCCCTCCTGATAGAATATAGATTACCTTATCTGAATTCATATCACAATATAGAAGCTTGGAATTTATTCCAACATAGGTTGTGGTGAAAATTCAAAGGGATTCATTTAAGAACTACGATACATTGGTATTAAATATGAATATCAATGGGAAGATCAGTGTTATGTAATATCAAAAGATGGAAAGTGTGAGCTCCACCATTAAAATATAATTAATATCAAAATAAAACGAACATTTCACTCATCCTTTGAGATATATTCTTCCATGAAGAATCTATAAAATTAGTTTTCCAATACATGAACAAAAGTGTATGGATGTACAATGTTGACAATTGACAAGATAACTAGGAATAAAAGTTGATAAAAACATTCATCACCTATTTATTATCTATGAATATTCAATAGTTCTATAGAATTATACATGTCAGTTGATCATCCATGAGTTTGGTGTAGATAGGTAGTTGTAAGAATTCATTGATATCACCACCAACACTAGAAAATGTGACCGTATTTAGTATCTTATTCTAGTTGCCATGGAATCTATCATTTCATCAATCTAGATGGATGAAAATGGAAGAGTGTTTCACTGTCATGATATATCAATTTATGATAGTGTTGTGGCCATGCACAATAAGGTACCTGATGTGAAAATGGTGAAAGTGGGTTTGATTCACAATATCATGAGTGATCTAAACACATTTAGGCTATTGGTTGTTGTATGAAGAAGTTGAAAACCCCAAATTATAAAATCATTTAAATTAAATAATACAATTGATTCCACAATAAATGATATTTTTTGGTGATTACTCTATCTTGATTATTTCCTTGGTTCGTGGTGGTATTTTTTGAACCCAACATGGTTTTTTCAATGGTTGGTTTCCATTACTATATTTGAATAGGAACTACATATGATGTAGAGTTATTTAGAATGATATATGTCATCAAACATGTTGTTCAATTCAAGTGTACTTCCTTGTGGATTGTATCTGACTAACAAACTTTTATTAGGGACCTAAAGAAGAGAACTAGGAATGTCTCATGTAATCTTATACCATATTGGATTGTGTGCATAAAACAAGTCACTAAATTTTTTGTTGTTGTCTAACATTAATATATATAATCCATAAAAGTAGAAAATGGTTTTTTAAATACTATGATAATGGAAATAATTATGATGTTACATTTTGAAGCTCTAAATATTATGCATTATTGTTGGATGATTATATATGAGGGGTGGTTCACACCATTTTAACCCCTTTTTATTTTTTTTCCTTTTATGTTTAATTGTTCATTCATATGTTTTTAGGTCCATAATAACTTGTATCCTAGATATTTTTATATATAATAATGATAAGGACTGTTTTCAATATATACAGAAACATTTAATATCATTTATTAAAAGAAAAACTAATAATATTATCATAGTCAAAAGGGATTACTACCCAATATATCATTTCCTCGGTCAAGGATCACTAAAAAGACATTAATATTGGAAAATATTCCTATCTTAACTAGGATCACTAAAAATTCATTTAATTATTATGTCATTATATATTATATTTCATACAATTCATTTCTGTGAAATTTAATTTTGTTCCCACCTATCACATAATAAAAAAAACATATGAGTTTATCATGCCTATAAAAATTCATCAAATAATCATATCTTACCTCGTGAAAAGTATATGAGATTCATAAAATTTTCATTATTGCAATAATAAACCATAAATTTCATGAATAACTATTTTATCATGGGATCATAACCTTAAAAAATAATAAATAATATTAAAGTATGTTCCTATATATAATAATGATTTTAAATGATCAATTAGAAATTTCTTTAGAAAACACCATTTTCATATGGAAACAACATATTTCAATATAAAAAATTTTGAAGGAAAAATTATATTCTAAATGATAAAAGGAAACATTAAAATTATTTGTAATATAAAATTATATTCAGGATAACACAGAAATACATTCATACAGTGTATATTAAAATAATACAAATTCCTTTTACATTGTCCTTAAAAGGTCAAAAGTACCTAATTTAAAAAATAGTATATTTTATTTAAAAGAATAAATTGAAAAAAAATCATTAAATATAACATAAATAATCTTTTTCGAATCTTAAAAAAATTCTTGCCAAAATTTTAAACAAAATTTGTTCATGTGATAAAAATATTAAAGATTAAGAAGAAAAATATTGCTTGTTTTCCAAAAAAAATCATTCTATCAGTTTTATGAGAATTTTTATTGGAAGATAAGATATATATTGAAATTTTCATTTTAGAAGAATATATATATATGATTTTGGTTGATGGGTCCCAAAATTTAATCCTATTAATATTTAATTATAAATAATCCTATAAAAAATAAATTGTAACATTATAACAATACATCAACATCATCTTGATTCATAAGATCAATGAATACATGTATAATAAATATAAATTTTATTTTACATCAATAAATGAAACACAATAATACAATTGATACCATACATTTTTAAATATTAAATCATATAACCCAATTTTTAAAATTCATTAATTATCACTAACTTTTTGTTTGTTAACTTCATCATTTTTCTTGTATGTTATGGTTCAGTGGTTATAAACCATGCACTGAGATTATAGTTCCTTACAATAATATATGTATCTCTGGATATAAATATCATATATATATACATAATAATATACATTCATATAAATCAGTGATGAAAAGTTAATTACATAACTATTTGGAAAAAATAGTACATTTGTATGCATGAGACATGATTTCATTTTTAGTTGGAAATAATTAAGGTTAGTTAAATATTATTTAATAATTATTTAAAAATGATCATAATATAACAATAATATATAATAATTATACATATCATAATAATAATCCATGAATAATGTTGATGAAAAATGAATATCACCACCATTTGGAGATAGTAGCCACGCGTACGTAGAAATGGTACATTAATCTCAAATTTCATTTAGAAAAGGGGTAAATTGTTCATTGAATGACTATAATATCAACATAGTATATTTATGATAATTTATTAATAATGTTTTTATTGATTCAGTTTAATTATTGGTATAATATAAATATATAAAAATCATTGAAAATTGATTATATCTATACATCCTTTTGGGAGACCTCATTTGGATTACACAATAATCCTTGATGGAATTATACTACGTGAATACCATAATCCATGGGATGAAAAATATAATTATATTAATGTTTTATATAAGGAATTTTCCATTATATACATCTCAAATCCTTTTAATTCTATAGGATAATATGTGACCATTTAAATGTGTGCGAAAAAACACAAAATGGAATTTATTTAAAGATTTAAATAACAAAAGTTCACATTCCCTGAAATGTTTCTCTAATTGGATATCAATTCCATGTTAGTGAAATGACCTGAACATTTATAAATAAAATTCTCATTTTTTTAATTAAATGCATTATTATGTAATATGGTTATAGAAAACAAATGAATTTATATGGTTTTATTGTATTCAAATGGAATTAAATGACCATTATGTATAATTACAATTGATAACGTAGTCGTTGAATAGTGATGACATGATTAGTATAAATATAGGGTATTGAAAAATCCAATTGACAAATACAATGGTAGTAATGTCATTAAAGATATGGATAATACTATATGAATCTCATTTATCAGAGATTCCAATGGAGATAGAACTTCTGGCCGTTTCCCTTGAAAGATCCCATGTATATATCCAACAACATAACCATGAGATAATAAGTTTATGGGAGAAGCTGATGTTCATTAAAATAACGCCCCCAACCAAGTTCATCAAACCACCCCTTGAATGTACAACCATACTACACTCAATATTAGATAATTTAATTGTCTATTTAAGGGATACTTATCCAAATCCAAGGAATATTAATATGTACATTATTTTTTATATAATAATGAATATCTTTTCATCATATTATTGTTTCTTTTGTAAATGATTTTTATTTTGAACCAATAATGAAAAAATTTGATTTTTAGTTAATATAAAAATATAATTAATTTATTAATTAATTAGTCTATTGATGAAATAAATAATATTTTAAGAATATTATGAAATAATATATGTCCCATATAAATGATAATATAATTTTTATGATGTCAAATGTATTTTTTATAAGTGGTTGAAAACAGTTATTTTCCAAAAAACAACAACATATTTTCATAATAATTGATGATTTTATTTTAAAAGTTAAAATTAAAATATCTATGAAATAAATTTTATAATATTAAGATTATTTTTTTAATCAATATTTCGAAATTATCCAATGCTGATTTTTTTATAATTTTCTGAGACAGTAGAATTTTCAAGTAAAAATTAAATAATAGAAAAATATAATTTATTTTTCCTTGAAATCATATTATCGAAAGAGTGGTGTAATACTTTATATAAATTATATACATGAACAAATAAATGTTATCCCTTTAATATAATTTTATTTTATGTTTTTAAATTATTTTATTAATCCAATATGAATCCTCAAAAAAATATAATATATTTTAATGTTTTAAAATAATTTCATTAATAGTTTGAGTCACATCCACATAAACTGGAGAAATATTTTAATAAGTTTGGACATTGTCCTTATAAAATAAATATCTCTTACTTTGTATAAACCATTTTTGAAATTCGTGTGATGGGTTGTGTTTTTGGAATTTTTTTATATAATGTTGAAAACCTAAATAAAATTGAAATCACCCTCATATTCTTTATAATCACTTCCATAATCCCAATTTGTTTCAATAAAACTCTTTTTGGAACATCCATAATGTACTGTATACTCTTTAGAGTCCTCCAATTGCTTCTTAACGCTCTCATGAAGCATATCTCAAGATTTATGTGCCACACACTCAAGAAAGGGATCCTCACTTTCCCCTCATTCATTAAATTTATACACATTATTACAAAAAATACGTCTCAATTTCAATTTGTTATATTTTCATTAATTTAAAATTATTATCTTACAGAGAAATTTATTTTATATGAATGATAGTACGTTTGTCCACTCTTATTTTGACCCTTACCTAAGTCGTTGATATGCCAAAATTAGTAAGTGATATTTTACTGCCCTGTTTTTATTATGAAATTATTTTATGTTATGTATCCAAAATTGCATTTTTTTATATATGTTTATGTATTATAATATATTAAAATACATTAAATTTTATTTAAAAAATATGATATCCCATATTCATGGTCATTAATCCTCCCTATATACATCATGTTCATACATTACCAGGCTGAAATATAGTTATGATTCTTTTCATTATTCATGTATCTTCATTAACTTATGCGTTAAATGTCCAATTTATAACATTGGTATCCGTCATTTCATGTACCTATTATTTTCCAATTTATTTCTAAGTTATTATACTCCCCATTCTCTCCAGTTAACCAATTTTTATGAATCTTTTATGTGACATTATTACGATATAAAAATTTCATTGTAATTTTACCAGGCAAAAACATATTTATAGTGAATATCATGCCCCATTAATATCATGGTTCTTCACTTTAATAAAAATGTTCCATTTATTGGTGACTTATCTAGTTTTTATTCAACACTTCTATATCATGGAAAAAAATTATGATGAATAAATCCATCGTCTATGATCTATACATCACACATAATCATAAGTATGAAAAGAATGTGAGGGGTGTGCTCAATATAATATGGTTATCCAATACAATGAAAAATGGTTAGTACCATAATATGTCCTTTTGAGGATGATAGTGAACCATGTTACATTGATGGAATTTTTCATCCATGATGTATTATGGTATATCCTTAACACATGTTTATGATGTAGTGTTTTATGTTGTTTACACATTTCCCATGATGCATTTATGATTATAATTCAATATCATGTCTCATTATTCATGTTCATTATTCCTAATATTTTTATGCCCCACTGATATGCCATTATTCTAAAATTTATCAACTTCTGATACTATTATACATTAAATTAAACATGCTGCCCACCCTATTCTTATTTGGGCTCTATGTTACCCAATGCATTTTTGAAAATCCATGAAATTTTAGAAACATGTTATTGACATTTTTTAAAAATATTGTTATATCCCATGTTCAAAATGTAATTTAATGTAAGAATTTTCAAAATACAATAGAATTTTTTATATTTATAGTATTATTACTTATAATTTTATTTAATAAATCATTAATCTATATATAATATTTATAATGGTTGTTATATATGGTATCAGATAAAAAGTAAGATATTTTATGGTTTTTGAATTAGAAAAATAGAGATAAAGAATTAGGGATATGAAAATGAATAAGAAAAAATATCTACATTTTTATAAGTTAATAATTTGTAGTTTATTAAGAAAATAAATTCCTCTATGGATACTACAAGGGGGCATTGTTTGGGAACTGATGTACCTGGGGGTAAGAACTCTTACAAGGTTTTCCATGCCAAACTAAGGATAACATGGTACTTGAAAAAATACCATTCTATGAACCTGGTTGGAAACATAGAGGGAATATTATTTTTTACATTCCTAATCTCATTAACAACCATAATTAATATAACAAAAAAAGATTTGTATATGAATATGATTCAAGAAATAGATCGTGGATAACATCGATTGATGATATGAAAATCATAATTGAGGGAAATAAAATTAATTTATATGTAGTTACATTAATTTCAATGGATCCCCAATTATGTTTTTAATAATTTCAAGTACATATTCATAATATTCCTTTTATTCAATCAAATGGCCCAAAATATGATGTATCATGTGAACAATCAATGCAACAGGAGATGTGATGACAACCCTAACAAGATCCCCAACACAATGGGAGTACGAATCGTAAAATTTATCATGATACACACTCATATGAAATTTTTTCTAAATAGAATCCTATATTATGAGGAGTTTCCAAATCATTATAATAGTGAACAAGATTTGATTGAGAGAATTATTTAAAAGAATACTCTGACATTCAATATATCATTCGATCCCTTAGTCACGAGTCAATGGAAAAAATAAATTGAAAAGTTCTTTATTGTCCTTAAATGATCATATCAAGAGTGTTTTCCACTAGATTATTATCATAGAATGGAATTATCTGATTATTTGTGGATATTTATCTAGGATTCAAAGCCTGAGGAAGAGATCGAAGCAATGTAGTAGATGGAATTCCAGAAAAATAAAATTGATAAATATTTTCAGTGAACATTATAAGTTAAAGTGGATATGTATTTCCATTCCCTTAAGTTTAAAAGATGATTAATTTTTGATATGTATGAGTAATTTCCCACAAGTCATTCAAAATACACATTTGGCTTTGTCATTACCCCTAATTATAATTTTCACTACTTCTTTGGTAGGATAAAACTGATTCATCAAAAAACCCTGGTGGGTCATAACTTTAAACGCTATGAAGAAATCGTCTGATGTTCCCTAAAAATCAAATTCGAGATTGTCAAATCCCAATGGTATCATGGTTATACGAAGAGGAAGTGTTTAATTATATTGTATTAAAGGATAAATATAATGGTTTAAATACATTATATGAACATAATTATCAAAGGGGAGTAAAAAAGAACCCCAAAAATTTTGATAACGGAAAATATATGATTTAGGCATGGAGAGGAAGAAAAAATATATACCAATTACCTATTGGAGAAACCTTATAATGAAATGGGGGAATGAAATCCTCTAGTCAACGCTCACTATATTATTCTCTACTTCAACTACAAGGAACCAATGAACATTTCAATCTAATCCACTAATAAAAGGGTTCTTGGAAAAGCCAAAAACATATACAGTTGAAACATTGGTATTGTTCACCATAACTAATGAGGTGGATCACAAAAAAAATGAACTAAAATGTATGCAAGTAATTCATTCAACAATTGCAAAAAATAATTAAACTTATTTTACACATTCTTTATATGAGGAATGTATAATAAAACAATTATAACACCACCACAAAACGTGGATGTTGGGTTATCATTTAAAATTACAAATGGAGAAAGTATTATATACTTAGTGTTTAACACCAATCTTATAATATTTTTTGTTTTAAAATTTCTAGAGAACCTTTTCATTGTCCCTTTTGTGTAATCTGATAAAATTCAAGGCATGGATTTTCTTTCTATATATAGAGCCAACATAAATTTCTAGGAGAAGGAAATCACTCTCTGTATCTCGAATCATTTCCCTAATTCTATAAATGTTCAAGAAAGAGGATGAATCTTTTTATGTCCCCACACCTAATGAATGGATGGTATTTCCCTTGTGTAAATAATATCATGCTTATATGATTGAGTCTATAGAAAAAACCATAATTGGAAAAAAATACTTATTGTGAGGGAATAAGCTGATGTGTTTCCTGGGAAATTGATAGATCTTCCTCTTAGTCAAGCGATTGAATTTTAAATTGAGTATATACCTATTGAATTACCACTATCCAATACTCTATATTGAATGAAATTTACTTAACACGAGGCACTGATGAAATAACTACATGAGAACATGGATAATGGTTTAATACGCAAGAGTGTTTCACCATGGGGTTAACCTATCCTCTTTCTCATGAAGATGGATTGGTCTATTAAATGTTGTTAATTATCATGATCATAACAATGTCAATGTAAAGAAAACATATCCACTTCCATGTATTTTTTACATATTTTATCAACTATGTGAAAAAAATACTTTTCTAAGGAGGTCTTTGGTTAGGATATTTTCAAGTAAGCATGATAATCATCGATGTCCCCTAACCACTTTTTGTACAGGGTACATGCACTATGTGTTAATATTAATGCCATTTGGACTCACTAATGATACAACAATGATCGTGGAGATTATTAATTGAGTCTTTATATATTTCCCCAATAAAATATTTCTAGTATTTTCAAAATTTAATGCACTATGAAATGTTTATAATGTGGAATTTACATTTCCAGTTGGTATCATTCATGTGGAATATCATTATGACCAAAGGGATATCTATGGAACCTTCAATCATACAATCTATTAACGGATGGTAGATTCCATCGTATGTAACCAAATACATATATTCCCTAGATTAGCTGGGTAGTATCAATGATTTGTGGGAAATTTCATACAATTGTAATACACTCTCACCAAGATAACGTCGAATGTAGTCATGTTTTCATGGAATTATGATTTTTAAGGGATATTAATGGAACTAAAAAAGGATTATCACTTCACATGTTCCCACACTACCCAAAAGTGGATAAAGGTTTATTTTCTTCATCATCACTTAAAATAATGTATTTGCTCATGTGTTAATGTTGAATGAAAAAGTTATACCATATGCTTTAAATTAGTTCACTGTTGAGGAATGAAACTACACAACCCATGATCTACAGTTTTCATAATTGATAATCACTTTGAAAATATGGAAACATTGTCTCCCTGGGGAGAAGTAAGAAATATATATGGATAAAAAATCTAATAGTATATATTAAACTAAAAAAAGCTGATTACGCACCCCTAAGGATAGTTATATAAATTCAAGGACTATGACTTATCAAATGACTACCATCTTGATAATGTGAATATAGTGGTAAAAATTATATGTATACTGAATCCAACCATTATATCATTGATTATAATTTATAGGTATCCACTATTATTTTATTTGGAAGGCATGTACATT
Source organism: Viscum album (assembly GCA_963277665.1). Taxonomy (NCBI): domain Eukaryota; kingdom Viridiplantae; phylum Streptophyta; class Magnoliopsida; order Santalales; family Viscaceae; genus Viscum; species Viscum album. The sequence continues at coordinate 1,699,881,532 of OY728163.1, read as the reverse complement.
GTAATCATAAACAACAGAACATCATCAATCCTTTCATAAATTATTGATCAATCATATCTTCTAGACATGTTAAAGGACTACCAAAAGTATGAAGTTTGAATTTAGAATAATGTCAAAACTATAGGAAATGGAAATCCATTGCGGTCAATGTTAATTAAGAAGTAGTTGTAGGATTTCATCCTTGAATATTTGTATCATAAAATCCTTATATATAGAAGGAATTTTTAGATGATGCAGATAGTTCAATTTTCTCCATTCATCCAAGAAGCACATAGATGAATTGAGGTCAATGAGGGAACTACTGGCAGGATTATATGTAGTACGAGATTGTCGAATATGCATTTACGTACCTAGTATGTCATAATGTGAAGGTTTAATTACATAATTATAGGGGGATGATGAAACCATTACCCATACCAACATGGTAATTGAAAAACATAACCATGGACATCGTTACTAGGCTTCAAAAGACTTCAATGGGAAATAATTCAATATATGTTGTTGTGGATATTATAATAGAGGAATCTCACCATATTTATATTTTAATAGATTTCAAACTTAATCAAATTTCATGGGTATACATCAGAGAAGTGGTAAGGATTCATGGACTACCACAATCGATTATATCTAATGATGATTCATGATTGACCTCCTTGGTCTAGAAATGTCACCAAAATTAACTAAGAACTATGATGAACATTAGTAATACCTATCATCTTCAAACTGATTTCCAATATTATTGGACTGTTAATAAATAGGAAGACATTTTCCAATCATGTCTTATTGATTTCAAAGGATGATGGTACAAACATTTATCATTGTTCGACTTATCTAACAAGAATTGATTCCCCTAAATAATCCTAATGAATCCATATATGTCTCTCTATGGATGTGGATCATAACATCTTCATGTTGAGATGAAGTTGGTGAGTGATAACTGATAGGTTCAAAAATGGGTGAGTAAATGATAAAAAAGGTTTAGACTACACATCAACACATTATCGTTTCTCAGAGTCGAAAAAATAGCTATGATGAAATTCATCAATGAGACCATTAATTTGATTTTAGAGGCATGATATTCCTATGTATTTATCAAAGTAATACTGTAATGTAAAATGGGTATATGTTTATTCCCTATCCATGATTTATCTGACACTTTGAAATCTTTGATCGCACAAGAGTGGTGGCCTAACGACCAACACTCCCACAAAAAAAATATTTAGTACATGATTTATTTCATGTATCAATATTGAGAACGTGCACACCGGACCCCTCACATATACTCTATGTAGTGATGGTACCATCGGAGAATGATCTCTTATATGATGATAAACTAGTTAAAATATTTTATCATTGAGACACAATTATAAGAAATAAGAGAATGCCCCTTGTTGATGTTTTGTGAATAGAACTTAAGTTTTGATGAATTGACATGGAAACCAGAGTAAGTGATTAAATAGATATAACCTTATGGGATTCAGTTTTGGAAATGGTATTTTTTAAGGAAACTTTTATTTAGGGGGGAATATTGTAAGGACCCGAACTATTAGCAATAAAATTCCAAATTTATTAATTAAATAACTTATTATTAATATGATTATATTAAAAACATGCATTTATTATGTTTTTTTATGTCCAATTGGATTTAGAATAATCTTATGTATTATTACCATTGATAATATTGGTATAAACTAGTGATCACAAGATTGTTATAAATAATGGTTTTTAATAAACACAATTGACATAAAGGAATTTATAGACCAAACCAGTAGGATCATTCCCTATGAATTCCATTTATCAGATCTTCTAAGGACAATATAATTTCTATTAATTGGTTTTGACTATGCTCAAGATGATGTCTATCAACTTAAGCATGATAGAATCCATTAATGCTCTTAAAAATAACAACAAATACAATGTTTGTCGAAAGACCCTAGGAATGTCCCTCCATCATGAACCATAATTTTTGGGTATTTACTAGTGTAATAACATTATAAGTATCAAGACACTATAAAAATTAATATTTAACTTAGTTTCTATAGGAATATTTGAATATTTTCATCCTTTTATTTCTACATTATAAAGTACCTTTATTTTGATAATATAATGTTCACATTTTTTTGGATAATTTGCAAATTCAAATAATGAATTTATGAATTAAATTTTTTTGAAATAAATAATAGTTTAATTTTTTTATTAAATAATTTTTTTAATATATAAATTATCATATAATTCTTATATAGTCAAATATAATTATTATATGCTTTCAAAAACCGTTATTATCAAAAAACTGAGCATTTCTTAATAAATGTCAATTAAATTTTAAAAGTGAAAATTAGAATATTTATATAAATATTTATATTAAATGAATATTATATAGAAAAATTAATCTTTGAAATTTTCCATTTTATTTTTAATTTTTTTTTAGATAGTTGAATTTTCGATTAAAAATTAAACATCGTATAAACATAGTAGGTGTTTTATGACATCATAACAAACCAAAAGTGTTGTTATAATTTCTTTAAATGGGTTAGAAGATGAAATAAACTTTTTCCCCTTTAAAATAATGTGATTTTAATTTTTTAAGATTTATTTTATAAATTCAATACGAATCATCCAACGCCTAAAGTATATTTTATGGTTTTAAAATTCTTTTTATACGAATGTGAATCACATCAACATAAACAATGGAATCATTTTTATAATTTCATACATTAGCCTTTTATAATAATAAAAATCACATCCCCATGGATGGAATTTTTTTTGGAAAATAATGGGGTGGTTTTTAGTTTTAGTTATTTTATTATGTAAATTCCATAACCTAAATAATAATGAAAAACCCCTAGTTTCTATACAAACACACTCAATCACCGAATTAACTACACTCAAAATCCATATATAATGTCCACACACTTATATAGACTCTACGTACTCTTAAAAAGGTTCCCGTGATCTCTCACGAATACCCCCAAAATCTATTCGAGCCACACACTCATGTAAGGGATCCTCTTGTTCATTTCCTCCTTTAAATTAAAGAACACCATTTGAAATTAGACTTCTAAATTTTATTTTTTTATTTTGTAAGTCAATTATAATAATTCCCATACCTTAAAAATTATTTTATATTAGTGAGTGATTTTTTTCTCCCTCATTATGAACATAACGTAATCCATTACTATGCAAAAATTCTGTAGGGGATCTTCCACTCTCCTATTTTTATAATGATCTTTTTTATTTAATGTCTCATAAATTTCATTTTATTATATTGGGATATATAATAACATATTATATTCATATATTTTTAATGTATAAATTATTATATCCCCTATTAATCTAATTAATCCTCCCATTTTTCTACATGTTTTAACATAACCATGCTAAAATATAGTTATGATTATTTTCTTTATTCATGTTTTTTCATTAACTTATAGCATACGTGTATAATTTATAATGTTGGAATATGTTATTACGTGTTAATATTACCATAAATATGATTTCAATGTGATTAGAGTTCATTCTATCTCTCATCACTCCATTATTTATGAATCTTTATGTAATGATGTTAACTGGAAAAATTTCACCATGAATTTTCCATCGAAAAACTATTTTCCAGTGAATACCATATATAAGGACCCGACCATAAATTTTACATAATATTTAAATAAATGAATAATTCACATTGAGGATCTTTTCAGATTTATAGTTTTAGAGAATTAGGACATAATTATTACTTCTCAAAAGATTACAAAGTAGACACTTCTTCATAGTTTCCATATTTTTCAAAAAATAAAAACTCTTAAAAAATAGTCATGTATAGTTCCATGTTTTAGACAACATGACTTTTCCATGATCCCATTCTTGACCCTATTCTTCTTTATGTCCTCTGTAAACATTTCAAACATGGGATGAGAATAAAAATCTCAGTAAGGGTTATAAAATAATGAAAAGAATCATTTGTTCATTAATACATACAGAACCTAAACTATTTTACTCACCTAATGAAATCATAAGATTTAATGAATAAAAAATATAAATCATAAATCATAAAGGTAAATTGTGGCATCCATATCATAGTTACATTATATCAATCACATCTACATAGGGGGTTACATAGAATAAACTTCACAGCGTATTCCGTAAATCTCTAAGGAGAAACATTCAAGTTTACCTCTGTCATGTTACTCAACTCATTGGAGTGATATATCGGGATCACCCACCCTAGGATTATCATGGAACCACTCGTATACGTAAATAATTCCCAAGAACCATAACATGATCATAACCCATAACATAGGCATAATGGAAAGTTAAAATTTCCACATTGCAATAACATATTATCATTTAATGATATTGAAATAATAAATCCATTCTCAAAATCTATTTCAGTTCCAAAATATGTAAAATTAATATATGGTAGTTATTTTTCCTTTTAAAAACATTTCGGCTTGTTAAGGAAGACAAAGATATAATAATACTCACAACAGTAGAATGGTCTTTGTCACTATTTACGTAAAAGACATTCCTTTTGACGTTTTGTAAAACGCATCATATAAAAATATTCCCATTGAATTAAATGAAAAGTAAATGTGTTTTATACCTAGTGTAAAATGAAGTCATGTATAAAACTGAATATGCCTCAAGGAAAAAAGATTGATACGAAGTCCCTTACCGAGTGTCTGACTTGACTGGATCGTTCATTAATCTCCTGAATAATAAACTAATGTTAATTTTAACTTTCATAAAAACCTTTTTCATTTTTATTATTCAATTTATATAACTTATTAACATTTAATAAACATTAAGTAATCATTAATGTTACTAACATTCATTTTTTCAATATTTGGTACTCGAGTATAAAATGAAGAACTAATATTTAAATGTTTTCTATGTGGTCAATAGTCCCTTATATCGAGAATGACATTAATTTTATAGATATCATATATATATCATATATACTCAATATATATATATATTTATTTATATCTGTACATATCATTTGGAGGTAAGAAATGAAATGGATCGTTCCTGGAGACGGTTAGTCGTACGTACACATAAACGCTACTTTCATTTATATTTCTTATGTTAATGTAATTAAAGAATAATGATACATAATTATATTATAATTCCAATATAATATCATAAATAATATCATTATCTCCATCCTTTATACGTTCTATATATGGCATTAACGTTTCGTATCCCTTTGAGGGGGCGGTAGTCCGCACTTCCTCAAATGAAATTATCGTGTTTACACATAATGGAAACCATTAAGGTATGCTATAAAATAAAAATACAGAAGCATAATGAAAACATAAATATAATATATATATTATATAAATATATTTCCATCTTAATGGGCACCATGAGAGGCAGTATAAGATAATCGAACAATCATCATTTCATGAGGGGTTAGTTTTCTATCCATCGAAACAATATCTTCTTCACCCATTAGATGGAGGTGTGTGTAAGTGCAGTTCAAATCCATATCTTAACAACACTCTTCTATATTGAGGATACTGATGTTGTTATAAAATAAAGGAATAAAACAAGTATAGGGGGTGGAGACGTCAAATAAAACAAAATAAGTTAAGAGAAATTGTTACATTTAATTTGGGTAACTTCCTTTGGTTTGAACCAAAGAGACTTATTAATGTTCCTTATGCCTAGGGTAAGGATTATAGGAGGAGGAAAGGGATGTAGGGAGATTAATTGGGCAGATTTTGGACGACCCAAAAGGCTTGAGAGGTGTGAGTAATTGGCTAGAAGTGATGGATTTTTTATATGGGGGAGGAGGGGCTCTTTAGGAAAGTGTGAAAAATATTATATTATTTTATACTTATATTTGGTTTCAATTAGTCCAAAAATACCTAGAGTGAATGATTAGATGACACATAGTCATAATAAAATCATTAAATAAGAACTGTACAAGTTTTGGATGTAATTATAATATTTATAATCTTATTTATTTAAATGATTTATTAATGAGGTAAACACAACATCATTATTGTGTCATAAATAATTTAAATTATTTGATGTTTAAAAATTTAAAAAAATAGCATGATATATTAAATAATTTCAGCATTCTAGTTAATAATTATAGTCAGAAGTATTACTTGTATAAGACCATATAAAAATTAATTTTTTTAAACATATTTTTTTTTCCATTTTTCCCTTTAAGTTAATTGATCTAAATTGTCATTATCAATCCCAAGATTTTCAATGGGTTCCAAAAATCATCCCAAAGATGTCTAGGGTCGAAAATGACTCAGCCAATATGTTTTTTACAATTGTTAAGGTAATTTTGAATTTTTATCATATTCTTTTTAAAATGAATTACTTTATTTACCTTTAACCGTGGTAAATAAACGTCAACAGTTACTATTCACAAAAAATTATTTTCAACATATTGAAATACATTTTACTTACTAATAATGACAATTTATGTACTATATTGGCAATTAAATTCACATAAATGTTAAAATTTCATTTAAATGAAAAAGTCATTTTTTAACTACTACTAAGTGGTTTCACTATTCTTCAAAGACAGAAGTTCTTCATAAAAACTACTAAAATGACAGCCTAAGCTATATTTGATATTCCGAATTAAAAATTTATGTCTATTTTGATAAATTGAAAACATAGAAGTGTCATTAATTTATTTAAAACTAATTCTCACTGATAAAACAAATTGCGTATTTTTTAAAAAACAATATCTATCAAAAGATTAACACTTGTTTATGTCCAATGTCAAAGAGAAATTAATTTCAATGACCATAATTGGATTAAATGGTAAAAATATATTATAATTTCACTTTAAAACCAATTAAAAAGATAATCTAAATTTATATATAAATTAGATTAAAACAGAGATTGTAATTAATATACAATGTTTTAACTATTCATTAAATAAATGAACTTTATAGGAAAAATTCCAAAAAAAAATTGAAAGTAAATAATGATGTCCCCATTCTAAAGAAGGATTTTTTGGTCAATTTGAAGGAATTAAAGTGACATGAACTAAATTAAGGAGTTTTTTCCATTAAAATGTTGTAAATCATCCTTTTAATGTAAATTATGCTCACAATTAGATTTAATAAAAGTTTAAGCCTCTAACTTTTTATTGGATAACTGTAAATACTATTAACAATATTGTAAAATCATATTGTAGTTAGTTTTGTTCATTATTTCCAATACAATGTCTTGGAGATAACTACAATTTAAAATAATAATATTTTATTTTTAGTGTGCAATGTAAGATTTCAAAGAAACTCGTTGGTGCATATCGGGTACACTATCAAACATAGAAACCCTTTTAAAGTAACTATAATATTTAATTCAAAAATATATATAAATATGAAATATTTCTTACTCTTCATTTACCTGAGATGTTACATCCTTCCCCACTTTTGGGAATTGCGTCCTCAAAATTTTACTTGTCAAAATAAGTGGGGGTATTTATCCCTCAAATAGTTTCAGATTCCCACATTTCCTCATCAACTATATGAGTTTTCCACAAAACCTTTTCCAGGTGAATTACATTATTCTGTAACACTTTCCCTCTTCGGTTAAGAATCTGGACAGGTTGTTCTTCATATAAGTTATTCTCTTCCTACTGAACTACCTATAATCTCAAAACAAGAGATGGATTCGGTATATACTTTATCAACATCAAAACATGAAAAACATTATGTACATGTGATAAAGATGGAGGTAATTCCACTTTGTATACAATTGATACAACTTTCTCCATGATTTCAAAAGGATTGATGAACCCCGGACTCAACTTTACCTTCTTACCAAAACACATCATACTATTCCATGGAGAAACATTGAGAGAGACATGATAACCTACCTCAAAAGAAAGATCCTTCATTTTTTTATCTACATATCATTTCTGTCTTCTCTAAGCTATTCTCATTTTCTTGGAAATCAATTGAATGTTCTCTGCCATCTCTTCTACCAATTCTAGTCCCATCAGCTTAATTTCACCTACTTAATCCCAAAAAGCTGGAGTTTGACAACGCTTCCCATATAAATCCTAAAATGGAGCCATCTATATACTAGAATGAAAATTTTTATTATATGAAAATTCAACCAAAAAAAGACGACGGTCGCAATTTCATTGATAATCCATCAAACAAAAACGTATCATACCCTCCAATTTCTTGAATTATTCATTCTGATTTCCCATCTAATTAAGGGTGAAAATATATTCTAAAATATACTTTTGTTCCCCATAACTTCTTATGTCCTTTCCTAAAGTTAGAAGTATACCTGGGATCATGATCAGATAAAATGGAGAGGGGAACTCCATGCATCTTGACTATCTCATTAACATACAACCGAGAATGTTGATCAAGAGACAATGTATCTCAAATAGGAATGAAACTAGAATATTTATTTAATCGATCAAATATAACCCATATTTCAGTATTACCTCGAGATGTCTATAGTAATCCCACAACGATGTCCATGGATAAATTTTCCCATTTCCACTCTGGCACTGGAAGAGACTGAAGCAACCCTTCTAGTTACTACAACTCTTCTTTAACATGATAACAAGTCAATCACTTCATAGTAAAATCAGCAATATCCCTTTTCATTCCATCCCACCAATAATACTCCTGATGATCGCTGTACATATTAGTACTCACAGGATGAACTGAAAACGTGGAACTATGAGCTTCACATAACAACTCATGATTGAACTGTGAATCACAAGGCACACATAATCTTTTTCAAAATCTCAAAACACAATCATTATCATTTTTAAATTCATTAAACTTACCCTTCTAAACCAACTATACCTTTATCTATAACTCACTGTCTTCCTTCATTGCTTTCATAATTCTATCTAATAGAGATGATCTCACTGACACCTGATACAAAACAGGAGAATTTTATGTACCAACAAAATCTATGAAAATTATTATCATATCAAAAACCAAAGGATATTATTTCAAACATAACATGGTTAATGAAGCATTACTTTTTCGACTCAACACATAAGCCACTTCATTTGTTTTCCCCGAATGGTAATGGATCATGCAATCATAATCCTTGATTTATTCCATCCATATCCTCTGTCTCATATTCAAATATTTTTGAGTGAATATATGCATTTAATTTTTGTGGTAAATATATATTTCACATTGTACTCCATACAAATGATGCCGCTAAAATTTTAAATCCAAAACAATAGGAACTAATTTCCAATCATGTGTAGGGTGAATTTAATCATGAGGTTTCAACTGACTTGAAGAATATGCAATTACCAGATCATTCTGCATAAGGAAACATCCATGTCCTTTCAACGAATAATCACTATAGATAACAGACACACCATTTCTAAATGGTAGTTCCAAAATTGGTTCATTCACTAATTTTCTTTTCAATTCATGAAAACAGTCATCACATTATATTGTTCAGATGAAAATAACACCTTTTCATGTTAACTTAATCATTGGACTAGATGACCGTGCAAAATTATCAACAAAACACTGGTAATAACCATCCAATCAAATAAAACTACTAATCTCAATTATATTTGTTGGTTTTGGCTATTCTTCAACAACTTTTCATTTAGAAGGATAAACTGTTATGTCATTTTTTGAAATAATGTTCCAATGGAAGGAAATTTTTTGAAACCAAAACACCCACTAGCTGAATTTCCCATAAAGATTCGTTTATTTTAATGTTTCCAAGATAACCCTTAAATGAATATCATGTTCCTCTTACTTTTGGAATAAACCAATATATCATCAATGAACACAACAACAAACTTATCCAAGAACTCACAGAATTTTATATTCATATGATCCATGAAAATAGCAGTTGTGTTAGTTAAACCAAAAAACATAACTACCGATTCATAATTTCTAAATCTAGTAAGAAATGTGGTTTTTGGAATGTCTACTTCCTTTACCTTCAGCTGATGGTTCCCTGACCTCAAATCAATCTTTGAAAAATACTGAGCTCCCTGGAGTTTATCAAATTAATCATTGATATGAGGAAAAGGATACTTATTCTTAAAATTGATGTTATTCAATGATCTATAATCAATGAAAAGTCTCATTGAACCATATTTCTTTTTAAAAAACAATACCGGACAAACCCATGGTGATGTGCTAGTTCAAATGAATCTTTATCTAATAACTCTAGCAATTTCTTCTTTAATTATAAATTTTTAATTTGATCCATTCTATATGGGGATTTTGAAATTGGTTTAGCATCAGAAACACTGTCAAAAATAAATTCAACTTCCTCATCATGTATAATACCCGACAACTCATCAAAAAAGAACATCAAGGTACTAATTTATCACTAGAACATCATTAATATGAAATGTTCCTTTATTTGCAACAAAATGTGAAAGGGTACATTTATTTTCATATTTTACTAGTTTCATAGCTTCCAGATATGTTATCAAAGAAAGGGTTCATTCATGTATACAAACTGTAAATCTTTTTGGAAATAAACCTCTTTAGCTCTGCAATAAATCTTAGCATGATAAACAGATATCGAATCACAGCCCAAAATAACATCAAAGTCTACTAGAGGAAAATCAAAATGGTTTGAAGGTAGATTCATTCCTCACACAATGACATGAATGTTCTTATGTTTTATTTTTTTCTCATCATTTCCTATAGGTGTTTTTACCATAATTTCAGTATTCATATCTTAAGATGGAATTACTAATTTACTAGAAAACTTCTAAGAAATGAAATAGTGTGTAGACCCTGAATCAATCAACACATTGGCATAATCTAAACAAACAATCAGTGTACATGATGCAACATCATTTGATGGACCAACATCTGATGAAGTAGTTTCAATGTATTTTACCACCCCTTTCAACTTGTAGTATGTCTTCTTTCCTTCGGATGAGTTCTTTGTGGGAAACCCATTTTCATAATGACCCATTTCATTGAACTTAATACATTTTAGTAACTGTAAATCAGATTTTTTCTTACCATTACCATGATCTTTTTCATTGAAATTATGACCCTTATGTCCCATTTTACCACATCTATAGCACTTACCAGAATTCAAAAGACATTCCACAGCATGATTTTTATGAAAATTTTAAGAAACTGTATACTTATGTTTCTTACCATCACACATTATTGAAGAGTTATTCCCTTTCTCCAACCAAATCGACCTCTTATTCTGTTGTTTTTCAAAGAATACCTGATCATCGAAAAACTCTATTTCCACCGTCTCCGCACAACAAACATGTTTTTCATAACAGAAGAACTCATGAGAAGCTAAATCCCTTCGATATTTTGGATTTAATCCTGAGTAAAAATGTTTGATTATACTATCATGATCTCATATGAAATTTGGAGTATACCTTTCAAGTCTAGTTAATTTTGCTTCATAAGCATCCACTGAGTCATCCTCCTACCTCAAATCAAGGAATTGTTTTTCCATTCTAAGACTAATATCCTTATGAAAATATTTCTCAAGAAGGATACCTTTGATTTCATCCTAATAAAGATCATCAGTATCCTCACTATCTCAAATATTCATCAACAACTACCACCACTGATCTTGTTCACCTTCTAAATGGGAAATAACATGACTAACCTTTTGATGTTCTAAACAACCCATGACATCAAATATATTTTCTAGTTCTTTAATCCACCCTTCTGCAAGCACCGAGTTAGATGATCCTATAAACGATGTGGGATGTTGCCTCATGAAATGTTCCACTACTGACATGTTCATCTGTGGTTGATCTGGATGATATCATACATGGTAACCACCACTATTTATAGCCTGAGTCAACTTTTCCATCACTACAACCAACTATTCAGTTCCGATTTCGACCACCTCAGGATGCTGATTTTGAAGGTTGTCTTCCTCCTGATGACGTCCCAACATAGATTCCTAGTTTCCTCCGTGGAAAACCATTTTGAACACAAATATATCTTAGGCGAAGCAACATGGTAATTTTTAAATTCTATATTATTTCAATATTAACATAAATTCATGTATGGGTATTAATTTAACAATATCCTAACTCATAACGTTATCTAAACCGACCATTGATACCACTTATAAGGACATGAACATAAACATTACATAATATTGGAATAAAGGATTATTTCACATTGAGGATCTTTTTAGGTATAGAGTTTTAGAGAATTATTACATAACTATTACATCTCAAAATATTAAAAAGGATAAACTTCTACACAGTTTCGATTTTCTTCATAAAATAAAAACTCTTGAAAATAAGATTCATGTCTAGTTCCATGTTTTAGATAGCATGAATTTTCATTGATCCCATCCTTGACCCTATTCATCATTAAGTCCCGTGAAAACATTTCAAAATATGGGATGAGCATAAAATGCTCAGTACGAGATATAAAACAACGAAAGGAAACATTTTTTCATAAATACATACAAAACATGAACTCTTTTACTTACCAAATGAAATCATAATATTTAATGAAAAACACATTGAAATCATAAATCATAAAGGTAACATGGGGGATCCATATCATACTGACATTGTAGTTATCACAGCTATATAGGGAGTTACATTGGAATACCCATCGTAGTGTATTCCCAAAATCACTTAGGAGAAACATTCATTATTTACTTTGTCACATTACCCAATGCATTGAAGAGCTATCTTGGGCTCAGCCGCCCTAGGTTTATCATGGAACCACCTATAAACATAAATAATTCTCATGAACCATAACATTATCATAACACACAACATAGGCATAAAACAAAGATAACATTTCCACATTGTAATAAAAAAATATCATTTCAATATATTGAAATAATAAATCCGGTCTCAAAATCATTTTCAATAAAAAAATATCTAAAAAAAGTATATGGTATTTATTTTTCCTTTTAAAAACACTTCAACTTGTTAAGGAAGTCAAAGAACAAATAATAGTCGCGGTGGAGGAAAGGTTGTTGTCACCACTTACGTAAAAAAACATTCATATTTGTTGTTTATTAAAACACATTATATAAAAATATTCCCATTGAATGAAATGAAAATTAAAAGGGGTTTATACATCATTTAAAATAATGTCATGAATAAAACTAAATATTCGTCAATGAAAGGAGATTGAGATGAATTCCCTTACCTCATGTCCGACATAACTAGATCATTCTTTAATCTCCTGAATAATAAACTAAAGAAAATTTCTACTTGAATAAGATCCTTTTCAAGTTTATTATTCAATTTCTGTATCTTATTAACATGTTATAAACATTATGTAATCATTTAAGTAATTAACATTCATTTTTCCATTTTTTGGTACTTAAATAAAAAATGAACGCCTTATATTTAAAAGTTGTCCTTGTGATCAATAGTCCATTATATCAAGAATGAAATTAATTATTTAGATATAATATATATCATATATATCAAATATAGATATATATATTAATAACAGTACATATCATTTTTAGGTAAGATATGAAATGCACCGTTCATGGAGACGGAAGGTCATAAATACACATGAAAGCTACTTTCATTTTTATTTCTTATTTTAATGGAATTAAAAAAATTATACATAGGTATATTATAATTACAGTATAATATCATATATAATATCATTAAATTCATCCTATATATGTACCATATATGGAATTAACGAGCCATATCACTTTGAGGGGGCGGTAGTCCGCACTTCCTCAAATGAAATTATCTTGTTTATACATAATGAAAACTATAATGGTATGATATAAAAGAAAAATACAAAATAATAAAGAAAACATAATCATAATATATATCATATATAAATATAGTTCCATATTAATGGCCACCGTGAGAGGCGGTAGGAGATAATCGAACTATCATTGTTTTGTGATCCGTTAGTTTTCCATCCATAGAAACAATATGTTCATCACCCATTAGATGGAGGATTGTGTAAGTGCAGTTTGAATACTTCTCATAACAACATCCTAGTATATTGAAGATACTAATTTTGTTATAAAATAATGTAATAAATAGAGTATAGGGGTTGGAGAAGTAAAAGAAAAGAAATGATGTTAACGGGAACAGTTAACTTTAATTTGGGTAACATCCTTTGGTTTGAACCAAAGGGACTTTTTGAAGTTCCTTAAGACTAAGGTAAGGGTTATAGGAGGAGGAGGATGGGGATGTAGAGAGCTCAATTGATCAAATTTTGGATGATAATAAACTCTTGAGTGGTGCGAGGAATGGGTTAGAATTGAGGCCTTCTTATAAGAGGGATTGGGGGCTCTTTTGGATAGTGTGAAAATATTATTTTATTATAAACATATTTTCGGTATCAAAAGGTCCAAAAATCATTATAGTCAAATATAAGAGGACTCATGGTCAAAATAAAATCAACCAATAATAATTTGACAAGTTTTGGATGATATATTATTATTTATAATGTTATTTATTTAAATGATTTACTAATGAGTTAAATGCTGCATCATTATAGCGTCATAAATAATTTAAATTATTTGATATATAAAAATTCTAAGTAAAATACCATGATGTGAGAAATATTTTTATATTTCCAATGATTTTTTATAGTAAAAAATATTACTTATATTACACCATATAAAAATTAATTTACTAATTTTTTTTTGTCATTTCTTCCTTTACATAATGTTAATTAATCTAAATTGTCATTATCACTCCCATGTTTCTCAATGGGGTAACAAAATATACCCAATGATGCCCATGGTCGTAAATGACTAAACCAATAATGTTTGGACGAGGCCTTCGGGTCTCATAGAACACAGGGCCTTCAGGGCACGTAGACCATAGTGTTACCCAGCTCATACAGAACAGGACCCAGAATAGGATAATGGAAACCGGAGTTGAAGCCACCAAAAGCAGAGCTAACCGGATTGGAGGAATGTGAGAGTATGACAGCTGCCATCGGGACCCAGCACCATGCATATTTGTACGAGGTTATGCTAATCGATCAACAATACAAGGTAGGGTTCTAGATGATCAATGACGCAGGCAGTTGGGGATGGTCAGTTCAAGTGGGCTGGGCCTACGGGTCATGTATTGGGCATTGTATGCCTCTAGGCCTTCAGGTCACGTATTTCTGGTTTGTCAGGCCATGTGCCTTTGGCCAACGGGTCATGTACAGGTTCCCCTTCAAACCTTTAAAGTGGGATTATCCATAATAAAATAAAAACAAGGCATTCAGGCCATTCGAGAAAAATATATAGATATGGAAAAATTTCATTGAAATGAAAAAAATTGTTTTTTAAACTACTACTAAGTGGTTTCACTATTCATCTAAAATTGATGTTTTTTTAAAAAATACCAAAAATTCATCCTAAATAATATTTGATATTCTAAATTCAAAAATGATGTCTATTTTTCTAAATTCAAAACATATAAGTGGAAATAATTAATTTAAAATTATTTCCCACTGTTAAAAATTAGTCTGTTTTTTAAGAAACAATAACTATCAAAAGATTGACACTTATTTATGTCCAATTTTAATGTGAAATTAATTTCAATGACCATAATTGGATTAAATTGTAAAAATATATTCTAATTACACTTTAAAACCAATTAAAAAGATAATTTAACTTTATAAATAAATTATATTAAAAAGCAGTATTGAATTAAAATACAATAATTTCACAATTCATTAAAAAATGAACTTTGTCAGAAAAATTCAAAAAAATTACACAAAGAAAATTTTGATGTCCCAATTCTGAAGAAGGATTTTATTTGGTAAATTTGAGTGTATTAAAGTGAATAATACTAAATTTAAGTAGGAATCCGCATTAAAAAGTGGTAAATCGACTATTTAATGTAAATTATGCTAACAATTAGATTCAGTCTTATTTTATGTCTCTAACATTTTATTGGATATTTGTAAATAAATTTAAAAAAAATGTATAATCATATAGTATTTATTTTTTTTCTTTCTCTACAATACAACAGCTCAGAGTCAACTACCATTTAAAATAATTATATTATATTATTAGTGTGCAATCTATGATTTTAAAGAAACTTACTGTTCAGTATCAGGTACGCTACCGAACATAGAAACCCATTTAAATTAAAATTAATATTTAATTCACAAATATTCATAAATATGAAATATGCCTTATTCTTTATTTACATGGGATGTTTCACCATACCAATTTCCTATCAAGGTTTTTTACATTTATGACTATTTACATTTTTATTAGGGACATAAATACATGGATTCCACACTCTATGATCTCGGAATAAATTATAATGATGAATGAATCAATTTTTCATGACATATGTGGCACACATAAGTATGATAATTAAATAAATGTGATGGGTGCATCCCAAATTATTTAAGGCTCCAATGCAATGGGTAAAATTTAGTATGATGATGCATCATGTTGGGGTATGGATTGAACCTAATTCCATTATAAATATTTTTTCAACCATTATGTCTAAATATTTTATCCTAGACCTATGTTTATGATGCAATGTTTTAAGTTGTTTCCATATTTAACTTGTAAACATTATGATTTTCATGCTATATCATGTCCTATTGTACATGTCTACAATTCCTACTACATTTAAACCCATTTATATACATATTTTATAACATGTATCTTTTTATTCCATGTTTATTCCCTTGTTGGTCTTTATAGATCTCCCTTTTCTTATTTTTGTTCCTATATAATCCTATGAAATTTTAGAAATCCATGGTATTTTAGAATCATTTTAAGGAATCCTTCAATAGTTTTATTGAATTCCATGTTAAAAATGTTATTTTATGTTATTAGTTCTCATATACAACATACATGTAGAACGTTTGGAATGGATTAAGTATACTTTTATTTAATAAAAAATGAATTAATGTGTGATATATAGCTAGTTTGTTATTTTTGTGATATTAAATAATTTAAAAAGAAAACATTATATAACAATATTTAATTATATGTAATAAAATTATTGTTAAAATTTTATAGCAAATATATAATGTATAAATTTCAATTAAATCATTTATAAGTGGAGTTTTATTTAATTTATTTTGATAAAATACATTTCACACATACAAACATTTTTTAAGAAAATTTGTTTTCTACCACAAAAAGTTGTAAAAAGTTCACGTAAAATGATATTAATTAATTAATGATAACGAATATTAATAATTAAATTACCCATATATTTAATTGTTATAATATTCTTAATATATTTGTTCTTTTAATTTAAATTAAAATGTTGTATTTTAAACAATTCCCTATTTTTCACTATTCAATGAAAAAAATGTTTTAGAAAGAATTTAAAATTTACCACTTTGATATTATTGATATAGTAATTTTACAATTTATATAAATTTACCAAACCAAAATATATAAAAATAGAAATATTTTATTATTATTTTCCTGTAAAATAAATAAAAAATAACCTTTTTTAATAAAATATTTTTTTATCTAAAAATTACATTTATGAAATTTGAAAACATATTTATTATAGAATAAAAAAATATTTAAACTAATTAAAACATTTATAGATACATTTCACAATGTTTTTTTTTTGTATTTATAACTACAAATATAACAAATAATTTATTAGGTTTTATTATACCATGATTAATATAGACACGTAGGTGTTTTAATGGGAAGCTAATGAATGCATAATTTCTTTTATAATGAAATACATTAAAAATAATGTAATGTTACATTGCTCCCACATAATGTTAATTTCTACTAAAAAAATCTATAAATGTACTACAACTATAGGGTACATATATTCTTCCATGCATCCTCATACTCCCATATATTATCCTAGAATTTCATATTCCTCTAATGTAAATTAAACTAATGAGTAGGTTTTTCAAAAAATAGAATCACATTGAATTTTTTTTAAAAAAATTTCCATTTATAGGAATGATTATAATCTAGATATACAGCCTCAAAATTCAAAAAAAAATATGATGTAATATTTATTTAATTTATCATCAATAGTATATGGGACACATCATGAACTTCATAGAGGTCTGGTCAGAGTTCCTTGTCATAAACTACAATCCATACTAGGTCAAACTACTTAAAGGGTATATTATTACTAGGGAACATCCATTATTTATTTTTTAGTAACATTACCATTTAACCAATATAAATTAATAATATAACTTCTCACAAATAGAAAATTCTAGATCTCACTAACGATTCTCAACATAACTCTTATGTTGACTCTTAAATACATTGAGGATCTTTGGATTTTCATAAAGAATCTCTTCCATTTTTGATACTAGAAAATTTAAAAATAGATTCCTTTCCTAGAATTGATTAAATAATACAAGATTCATACACATATTTCTATATAGTACATCATGATGATACAATTGAATGATCATGTGATAACTATTTTTATATGAAATGTTGACTACAAGAACATGTTTATCACAAATAACATTGGAATCTTTAGAAGATGACCTCAACATATCCTCCCTGGTTTGAATGGTACACTTAGACTTAAAATGTATTTGAGGATGATATTTTGTATCGCTATACTATGTTGTATATGTTTCTTACATAATACTTCTCTAAACATCATGATAAACCAATCATCCTAATTAGATACAATATCACATTATACTGTATGCAACTTTTCCACTTCATTAATGAATATAATCAAATGAATATGAAGATGCAAATTCACATTAATAGAAAACTATTGTGATAAAATCACAATGGTGTTGTCTGAAACCCAAATTTCATTAGGTCAATTATGTTTTTAGTGAGTCTAAAGAAAAAAATACATGGGGATGTTTTCTAATTCCTATTTTTGTATACATAGTGGTTGAAACAACCCAGTATAAATTTTATATCTCTACCACAACATGATGAGATAAAATTAATAGAGACGCTTACAATTTAATATAACATCTCAATTTGTCCAACTATAAATGCTCATTCAGATCATTATTTATGTTCATACTCGAAGGATGAATTAATAATTTTGAAATGTTATGTCATTATAATAGAGCATTCATTATGCTTGTAATTGATGCAACACAAACCTGGTTCATGAAAATTATAATTCTATCACAACCGTGTTATTTTTCAAAAAAACATTATTTTAATTTCACATCCTCCGTCTACACCTGATTAAAAAATATATTGATAGATTGTTGAACAATCATTTCATGAGGATATAATTTGTCCCCTTCATTGATTATTTCATTCTATACACTCTATAAAATAAATAAATGTTAGTTATCTTGTGATCTATATCATAAATAAAAAAAAATTATTCTTTAAAATCAATTCATCATTTTCCTTGTTACCCTTAAAATGGTTTTAATGTATTTAACATTCATAATAATTAGTCAACTATAATCATATTATTTTTTACATAACAAACTATTTCATGTTAAATATTCATATTCATTTTTTTGTCATTATATTTTCTATAGAATTCTATGTAAAGATAGTGCCTCCAGATTAATAATTCAATTATTTCTAATGCTATATTTGAATCTTATGTCAGTTAATTTTTCTCATGAACATCAGATTAGTTTTAGTCATAATCTATCACTATATCATTTTCCAAAATAACACAACACATACCATTCTTCAGTGCATTAATATAAATAAATAACCCTACTCTACAGTAGGGTATCATGTTCATCTATAAAAAACCCAACATTAATTTAGTACAATTAAATATTATTCAAATTAATCACTCATAAGGTACATAACTACCATCAGATGTAACATGGTGATTTTACTAAATATTAGGGATAAAGCATTCATTAAATGATAATAATTATCTAGTAAAGGAATATTATGGATCTTTTTTATAATGGTAGTTGTTTACCAATGTTTAGTAACATTTAAATTATATCATTCCACAAATATACCCTCACTTAATATTATATTCCCCAAATATAAAATACATTGTAGGAAAAATTCACACGTGGTAAATATTTCAAATCTCATTCATTATTTCATTCTGTATGATACTATTGTTATCTATATTATCATTAATTATAAGGGATAATAAGTTATTATTATATTTAAAGACTGAAACATACTAAAAAAAGGTAATCTCTTAAGACCCTATTCATTATATTCATGAAGATGGAAGGGGAATTAGAAATACCAACCCACATCAGTATAAATTTATAATGTCCATACATCAAATAGAAGGTTGTATTGTGTATGTATCCATCTTTAACTGTATATTGATAGTATCTACATCAAATTTAATTATTCAAAAAATAATAACTCCTCATAATCATTGAAAAAAATCACCAATAAAGGGAAAATATACTTATTCTTTATTGGGATTTTGATAAGTACTTTATAATCAATTCATAGACACCTTAATCCATAAATCATATTAAAAAGGGTATTTTTTTACCACATGGTGTATTCCGTGTGGCGTCAAATCACATATCAACATTTATATAGAGTTACATAAACATTTTCTATGACTCAATCATAGTTATTCTATATGGAGTCTTTAAAATAGTTATAAAATCAGGTAAATCAACATTGATTACTTCCCAAATAACTATAATTCAATTTTTATTTTTCTTAGAGACATTGGAATACATTAATTATGTATTTATATCATCATGGTTTAGTTTCTTTTCAACCATATGAGATTTAAACATTATATGAATACTAATCAAGAACCTTGAAAAGAATGTAATTTTCATTTGAATTTCATTTTTATCATTGCAGATATAAAAAATGATGGTATTATTTCAAATAAAAATTATTGCATACCATCATCAACAATCTATATGAGATATATATAATGAAATCCAATTCATTCCAAAAAAACATCAAAATCAACTATAAAAAGAAAATTATTATTTTTAGGGAGATCATTCCAAAAAACATTAATTATTGAATATTCATAGACATGATATGTGATCATCATACCATATTGTGTTTTTAAAACTATTTCGATATTAATTCATTTTGGTTGTAATGTAATACCCTTAAAATAATCAGATATTAATGTGTGTTTATAACCATCCAAAATAAGAGATTAATAGATAATGATTGATATTACATATACTATTCACCTCTTTATTATAACACCGCACTAGAAAAAGGGATCACATGATTTTTCACTTACTCTCATGACAAAAGAGTTTATTGGGTTATATCTCCCTTATTAGAGCTCGGTTTTATGAATTAGTTTTCATAATATATATTCTTCATGTAATTTTGAAATTATAGATTTGGTGGAGAATTATATGGATATTTATTTTCATTTTCTTCATTAGATAACATTCTCACAGTAATTACTTCCGATTTACCTATTAGATTAATTTCAAAACATTAAATATTTACTAGACCCTTATGTAAATTCCCTTAATTATTCATATCACACTTGTAGAAAAAAATGAATACACATACTCTTACCTCACTAGTTTTTGTTTTTAAACCTTCTATTGAATTACTTAATGATTTTCTTATCATAACAAATATATTTGTTGGTGATGAAAAATAAAATTTACACATTAATAACACTAATAATTAATTCTTCCTTTATTCTAAAGTCAAATAGGGCTAACAATATTTTGATGCATGTTTTATGGACATAAGAAAAATTGGTGAATATTAATTTATAGGTTAAAAATTATACCATAGGAATAACACATTTATCTTTAAAAAGTTATATTACATGTAATAATGGATTAATAAATGATTTAGTGATACTCGTGTAAATACTTATTGATAATTTTATTATAATACATTGAAATTATTTATCATTAAATAATAACTAAAAATTATCCTACCCCATATCATTAATTTCATCTCGTTTCCCCATATTATTTATAACCATCAACTATTAATCTTCCTAAAAATCTAAATGATAGACTAAAAATATAACCTTTTCATGTTTTTATCAATGGATAATGATAAAATATATTTTTAATGGTTCTAATTAATTGTACAACAATAAATAAATATAAAACCCAACTAAATGTATGTATATATTTCCTGATAAAAGAATCACCAATAAAGTATTCCTTCTTTTGGTCATTTGGATGTTTATCATGATTTCAGACATAAGAAACTTGTGTAAGCATTGAAAACTAATTTTTTATTCAAACTCCCATTATATTTTATTTCAATTCAGTAAAATCCTTCAATTTTCAATCATATTCTACAGTAACAAGGATTCATTTATTTCTAGTCATTAACTAAATCCAAAAAACAATGTATGATAATAATATATAATATTTGAAAATAATATAATCAGTAATTTCATATATAGCATGGTATATAATGGAACCATCCTTTAAATCAATAAATCTGTAGGTTTATCCTAGGTTATCCATGGAAATAATCTGTTGAAATAAATTATAATTGATATTTAGTAAAAATATGAATTAATCTAGGCATGACCATTGGGAGTGTGAATCCATGTGCTTAGTAATGGCTCATTTACTATGGATCTAAATTGAGGTTAATATATATTTGACCAACAGTATTCATGGAAATCAATATAATATGCTTCTCTGCCACCATGTCTAATTATAAAATCCATAAAATGATTTATTTTCATAGAGAAATTACAACCATTTAATTTACATAACATAAGATTCATTCCAGTACATATTATTATGCTAATATTTCACACTATTTGATAGAAAAATATTCCAAACATTTAATCATTTTCGCTTAAAAACAATGATTTTACCACACATCAGTTGGATTAATATTAATTTAATTTATAATACATATATATCTAGAATTAAGAATGAATTATTCAATATTATTATTCATAATTATATAAAATTCATAGTTATATCATCATAGTATTCGATAAAAATATGAATTAATAAAAAATAATTACTGCCATTAAAAAATTTTGTTTAAATTGTGGTTGAATGTTAATATAAAGATAAAATAACCTAGACACTTATTCAAAATCCACTATCTACCAACATTTAGACAATATACCGTATTGGATTTAATTTATTAAGTCATGGGGTTAAAATTTAATTAATTTCACCAATTTAATAAGTTAACAAAAGAATAAAACAAACCATTCTTTTTTAAGAACATATAAAGTCATGATATAGTGAAAAAGTGTCATTACAAAGGTTTTATGTATTATGTTAACAATTAACGGAATATTTTAAATCATATTAATTTGTATTTAATTTTTTAGAAAAATTATTTATATTAACTTATTATTGAATGATTAATGTTATAATTTATTATTTAATATTTATCTAAAATAAATAATAAAAATTTAGTAAAAGTAATTTAAAAAATATTTAATTTTTTTCATTAATTTTTTAGATATAAATATAAATTCAAATTGTTGTGAAATTAATTTATTAAAATTTAATATTTTTTATTGTATTTCCTAATTTAAATTAAAAAACAATGTCAAAATTTACAATAACATTATCTTATAATAAATGATATATTATTCAAATATTAAAATTTCATTATAAAAAGTTCTCATCCATATCAATTATAAATATAACTCAATATCCAATAATGTATATTATAGATAAAATTGACCTCCTATAATGAACATATTTACCATTAAAGAGAAAATGACTTGGTAATTATAGTTCGAGTTTAACGAGAGTTTTTTCTCATTAGATGCAATTGTTTTAAAAATTATTTCTAAAAAATGATTTTTATGAAATTAAAATTAAAAATTAATGGGTTATTTATTTTGTATTATATTTAAATATAATTTAGTGTTAATGGTTTTATTTCATAAGTTTGAAAACTAGTTTCTTTAATAAAAAAGCATAATGATAAAAGTGGGGAAAAATTAATGTTATGGGACAAAATTATAAAAAGGAACTATTTTTGTATTTTGGAGGTCTATATCGACCATAATAAATGGTTAATAAATTATTTATCCATTTTTAGGCATATGAGATATTTGGGACATCCCAATAGTGTTTATCTATAGGTATTTTCAAGAATTCCACCCCTCCTCCTCTATAAAAACAAATTCACTCTTCTACTTCCTCGAACCTCTTAAGACACTTTGTTTCATCCATAAAATTTCAAAATATGCTCCCAAATTCTCTAAATTTTTATTAGAGGCATATATTATGGACTAAATCTGAACATAGAATCCCTTTGGGGAAAACCACACTAGGTTAACCAAAGAAGAATTAAGATCATTCAACAAGGTCTCTTGATTGATTATTTTAAAACATATAAATTTTTATTTTTACATGATTATATAATTAAATCAGTATATATAAAATATTTAGAGTATTTTATTCTAATTTTTTATACTACACCTACATACAATACCATCGAATATATAACAAACATATCATTTGTGTGTATGGTGTATTACCACCAAATGAAATGACGTCATTCATTTTTTCATTACCACCTATCATGGTTGGGATTACGATGAAAATAATATGATTTATATGACATATATTATATTTTTTACTTTATGATTATGTAATTATTATTTATATCATACCCTCATGATTTACTTTTTTTGTAAATACGTTAAATTTTGTTGTGGATGTGTGGACTACAACCTCCTCAATGTTCTGTGATTAGTTCACACATTGCATGGAATATATTAAAGAAGGCTATAGTAAATGAATATGATATATATTATATAATTTGTAAACATAAATTATCATATATATATCATTTACATTATTTCATTATAAATAATAAGAAAACAGAAAAGCATTCATGCCTATGTACAGTCTATCGTCTCCATGATTGTTCTATTCCATATCATATTTCAATATTTTATTTATTATTAAAAATATTTGTATAATTATTACATATGAAATTTATATTATTTTTTACATTATATAAATATTTATATAATTATATACGTAACATTATCATTAATAAGAATTCAAATTTTTTTCAGAAAACAAAGCAGTTATTACCCAAAACATATCCTAAACCATGAGTTTCCAATAAAATGGTAATGTAATCTCACAATATAATAATATCTGGTATTATATATATTAATATATTTTATTGGAATATGTAAAATAATCTTATATATACTATAAAATATTTTCTAACATTTATAATGAAACACCATAAATAAGGTAAGAGTTTTCTCATCTCAGTTTTATCTCTATATGATTTATAACTTATTATCCACTAGTTTTTGCATGTAGAGTATATACATCCCAGGAATATATTATAAGATTATTTTAATGGAATTTATGGGTATTTACATAATCATTTTATATTCTCACATTCATGGGGTTTATTTTTCAAATGTTACCAATCATGTGAAGTAATTTTTAATCAATATGTATTCATTATGACACATGATATATAACAGAAATATAATATTCTATGAGGCATATTCTATGTCATTTAAAACATTATATCATTAATATAAAATTTGTAATAATATTTTACTCTTCACTTAATTTTTTAATTTAATAGATGTTTATTATTCAAAAAATCCATAGTTGTATCAGACTATTGTAATAATCTCATCATATATCGGGATTGTTTATGACGATGATTCCATTTATAAAATATTAAGATCCAAATCTCATATAACTTAAGAATATTATTCCCATATATATATAAGATATATTTATGAATCATTATTATTTAAAACTCATTGGTGCGTATGATGATCATGGAAATGATTTTACAAGAAACATGAATTTGTATCCCTTTTTGATTAGACATCACTGTTATTTAAAATGTATATTTTCTAAAAATATATTAATAAAATATTATTAAAATTTTTATTAAAATGATTTAAATTACAATTAAAAAAATCAAAAAAATTTCCATGATTTCTTGTATATGTTTTTATATACATTTTTATAAAATGTTTTTAAAATTATTTTCAATCAGAATTTTCGTGTTCTCAAAGTATTTTTAAATAAAATGTTATCAGAATTGTGTAATGATCACTTAATATTTTTTCATTTTTTTCAATGAAAAAGCTGGTCAAATGTTTTTAAATCATTAATTATAATTTTTCAAATTATTTTCAAAGAGATATGTTTTCAGAATTCATACTAGAATCCTTTAGGATTTTTAGAATTTATTATCAAAGAAAAAGGTTTTTGAAATGTTGTATGATTTAAATTTTGTATTTTAAATAGGTAATGTTATTTTACTCATTAAATTTTTCAAATGAAATATACATTCTCCATTTATAATAAATTTTATTTTTAAAAATGTTTTACGAATGGGATTTTCAATTAATGTATATTTTCCTTATGAACCGTTATAACTGATTCATTGACATCCATATTTAATTATGATTAAATCTATTGAAATGGTAGATTATTTATTAGGTATATGATCCATGTATATGATTATTATTATTTAACACATTTTTTTCTGTCTAAGATGAATTTTTTTTAATGAAACTCATTTATCTTCTACAATTTATATGCCTTCTAAACCTGATTATTTTTATATGTTATGATTTGATGAAATGGTTATAAAACAGGTCTCTTCTCTATTGGTTATGATATGATGACAAATTTATTATACAAATTTCATTCCATGTGTAATGATATGATGTTTATGAAACATGTATCATTTTATGGTTAAAGATTTAGTGATTGTTATATTATCTTATGTCACACGATTGCATGTTTTATTTTTGTGAAGGGTGGAACAAATATCATACTATAACACATTGGGTAAAGATTTATATATCATGAGATATATCTAGATAGAATATGGAGAAAAATTTGTTTAGTAAAGGAATTGTTATACTAAAACTATCTTGTGATTGTACATGGACTATAAATACGGTCTTGGGAGAACACTATGACTGCTATGACGGTCTTGGGAGTGATCCTTGATAAACAAGATGATTTGTTTCCTGAACCTATTCTGTTATAAGGAATCGTCTATGATTATGGATTATGTTGACTCCTACCCAGTAGGTGTATCTTTTTTGATGATCCCTAATTTTTTTTTGAAATAATCCATGACTAATATGGAATTATTATATATTCATACATGTATTACACAAAATATATTTCTTATTCCTATCTTATTATCTCAAGGATGATGATATTAATTCAAAAATGATTTATGTCAAATAAATTAATAATATTTAATCCATGACTCATGTATCTGATCATTAATATACAATGTATGATCTTGAAATTTTATTCTCATGTTCTCATAGGATTATCCAATTTTTTTCAATTCTAACTCATTTTTTACCCATAAAGAGAATCTAATGATACCAATTCATATTTGAAATCTCCCCAAGTTATGAGTAATGGTTTTATGTACAATATATTTCAAAATTTAATAATATTTTTATCCAAGTATCCAAATGAACAAAAATATTATCTGTCTTGGGAATATATTTTGTATTATGATGAATAATAATCTAAGTTGACATAATTTCCTTTTATTTTAGTCTAGGGTTTCTATAGTTGGTATAAAAAAAGTTTTAATTAATATTTGCATTATAAGAAGAGAAAACATGAGTTATATCCCTAGTTATATTTATAAAGATACTTATACTATTGTCTCTAATCATAACACTAAGGATTCATAAATTTATATGAAGACATAAAAATTTATTCATAAAATAAGTGATTTTTAATTATAATATGGTTTAATATTATGATAAGTTATTATTGCACAATGATTTCTTATTTTAGTCAATAGTGTGAATCAAAAGGAACTAAGTAAATGTTGAATGTTGAAGACAATTTGCTGATGAGCAGTCAAATGGGATGATCACTAGAGTGAAGATGTTTTCATCACATCTATTATTTTTTCTTGGAACATTATTAATAATGACTACCTTAAAAGTTTCTCAAACACACCAAAAAAGGAAAGAAATGATAATGCCAAGAAATCATGTAATGGAGTCCTAAAAGTAATAATGATTTAATTTCCTTTATTTTGAGAATGTGGATAGAATCACCCATTTTAAATTACTATAGGAACGTGATGATTTTTTTTACTATATAAAAGGAAAAAATGAATGTAAATGAAAATTTAAAATGAAAATATTATTTAACAAAATCAATGAGAATAATGGACTCGCTATGAAATCATCAATGGTTTAATTA
This sequence comes from Viscum album, assembly GCA_963277665.1. Taxonomy (NCBI): domain Eukaryota; kingdom Viridiplantae; phylum Streptophyta; class Magnoliopsida; order Santalales; family Viscaceae; genus Viscum; species Viscum album. Next base: position 1,699,853,537 of record OY728163.1, on the reverse strand, counting down.
TTTAAATTTTGAATTAATTTCCATTATGAAAATCATTATTCCAAGATGAAATCTCATGAAGATAATAAAAAATAATGTACATGTATTGGATATATTTCTACTAATGATTAGACTATAGGTGAACTGTAAAAGAAAATAGGTATTAAGAAATAGGATGAGGTTGCTCGGTTAATGATTTGATGATGAAGTGGAATAATTGGAATGATTATGGTTTTGGATTCCAGAATTTTGAAATATGTAAATATGATTCATTTTATGTTTTATCACTAAGTATTGATAATAATACGATGAATATTTGTAGTGGAAAAGAAAATTGGTTTAATCTAAACAATGAATTTTGACAAAGGGATGACAATCCATAACATGTTCATGATTTTGAGGTTATATTTTCATGAAAATGATTTATGGGATATTAATATGTAAATTCTATTACACTAATTACATTCTAACTGATAATGGATTTTTTGATAATGTATTATGTGTTATAATAGATGGAGTTTAAAAACTTTTTGCATTTATGGATATATAAACCATAAAATTTTGATAAAGGAAACATAATCATTTCTAATAAGTATTAATGGTAATTAACATTTTTTAATAGAATATAAGATATATGTATTTACATGATTAGTATGTGAAAAAAAGAGATGCATTATGATATATGGGGGATCAGATTTATGTTTTTTTGGGAAATTTAGCGACCTTATATATTTGAATGTTTTTATTATGAATTCTTATAAGGATAACCATTTGTATAACAATTTACATTAATCATTAGATATAGTTTTAGATTCTCAAATATTATCTCACATATGTGGGTTTATTAAAATTGGATATCTTGTGCTAACCGTTTTTTATTTTATTCTAATTAAAGAAATATCAAATGACATATCATTAAACATCATGATCTTTTTATACATCAAGAATGAAAAATTCACCATCATTTCGAGGAGTAGTAGATTAAGTAAAATTTTACCAATGAATAAAAAATGGGGAGGTTTTATGGAAATCATATATATATATATATATATATTCATAAACATTTTTAAACATTAGGTTAAAGTGTCCTGAATTAAAATGATGTCATGTTATCATTAGTTCTGATGATATAAATGTTCTTATTTATGCCCGTTTTGGTTATTTATTTATTTTTGTAAACTTCTTACTGAACAGGCTTACAATCACTCTATATCTGAACATGATAGTTAGATTTAACTTCAAAGCCCTTTTTTTATTTATACTTATGCTCTATTATGTAAAAACTATGTTATTATTTACTTTGGCTAACTATTATGACTCAAACGTTCAATTTGTAATGGAGGTTTTACTATTTGATTCTATGATTTTGGTTTATTTTAATGGAACATTCATGTTTTAATAATTTGATAACATATAATAATTTTGTGGGGTAAACTAATATTATTGGGGTTAGAACATAACACACTGATATTTTGTGAAGTATTTTATCAAATTATTTTAATTTTTTTATATTATTCATTTCATGCATTACTTAATATAGCTTGTATTATATGAAATAATAATTTTATTCATTATTTTTTCAGAAAATAAATTTAATCTTTTGATATAACATATACAGAGATATTATTTCACTATAGAAAACACTGACATCATTTTTGTTACACACAAAAATTTATTTTTATGAAACAATATATTCATTTTATAATTTTCTAAACAAGATAGTTATAAAATATACATTAAAATTAGTGAAAATTAATAGTAATAAGTTATTTTAAAAAATTATTTATAATATTTATTTTTTAAAAAACATATTGATAATAAATCATATAATTTTATCATAAATCTTTATATTATTGTATATAATTTTTTTTTCAAATGAACTACTTTTTAAGCCCATCAATGATCTATAATAAAATTAATTTTAGAGAAATAAAAAAAAATTAATTATATAATATATACTTTTTTTTCATATTTTCATAATTATCTAAGGGTAAATATGTTTGGTTTTTTTCTAAAAAACATCAGTTTTTGATGAATTGTGAAAAATATGGAATTTTTCAAAAAAAATATTAAATTTTAATTTTTAATGATAAATTATATATTAAATAATATTTATAGTGTAATTATATACATTATAGCCCAATTAAAACAATTTAGGGCATTATAAAAAATTTCACATTAAATTTGGATAAAAAATATCATACGTTAAAACATTTTCACTTAAAAAAAATCATTCATGATAGATATGGGAGATTAATTTTAAAATAATTTTAACCAATTCTATGTTGCTAATTTTGATAAATTTATTCCATATTTTTAATCCAAATAATTTATAATTAATAGAATAGTCAAATCATTTTTTTCCAATACTATTGGTAAAATTAACTAAATGTAATTACAATTATCAAGGAATCAATTAGTCTACATAGTGGTTAAACATTATTCATAATGGGAAAATGAACTAGAAATTTGGGAAAAAGCCATTATAATCACATATATAGACCATATACCATATTGGTTAATATTTTATTTTAAGGAAATCCAAATGCCATAAATTTTTATATAATAATTAATGAATATAAATGACAATATAAATATTAAATGATAGTTATATTTTTAAGATTGTTTAGTTATTTATTTTTTGTGAATATTTCATGTTAGAAGATGTGAAATAATAGATTCAATTTCCATATTTATAATGATTTTTTTTATTTTTTATTAAGTAAATAATATTAAAGTTGACAATAATTTAATTCTAAACATGGATATTTTATTAAAAGATTTAAAATATAATAAAAAAATGTTTAGAAAAATAATCATTAAATGTAATTAAATATAGAATATGGTGTATTAATAGACCAATTTATGAATTATAATTATCATATTGAACAATAAATTGAATACCAATTTTTTGAATGGTTCAACAAAAAGATGTTTGTCTGTGGATTTCATTCACAGGTTTTGGAGTTAATTTTTAAAACATATGTGACTTAATTTTCTAAAATTTGATATAATATAAAAAATTGACTGGGTAAACATTTTCTAATAAATTTATCTTTAATTTAATATTAATGTTTATATTACCTAGGTATGAAAACTAGTAACCTTATGCAAAAACAAAATGATAAAATTGGGCAAATAAAGAAGTTATTGAACAAAATTATACAAATAAACATATTTTTGTTTGATTATGGATTTTCATGACTATAATTCCCCATTAATGCAATAATTATCCATTTTAAGAAACATGAAGTTAGTTATAACTCCTAATAGAGTTTATTATTTGATATATACAAGAATGTCACCCCTCATACACATTAAAAAGGCATTCACTCTTTTATTTCGTCACACCACTTATATAAGTACATAAACATAAACATTATATAATATTGAGTTAATTAATAAATTCTAATTGAGGAACATTTTAAGATTATAGTAACATCGAATTGGGACATAAATGTGACATAAAAACTAAAATACTACAATGTAGACATGTCTAATTAATATCTATATTTTTCATAATCTAAAACATTTTTCAATAAATAATGATTTCCTTTTCATCATAAAAATATCCATGAAATTCCTCTAAATTATTACAGTATCTTTACCAACTTTATACCCCATGTAAATAATAATTCAAATAATAGGGATTAGAAATAAACTCTATATGAAATAAAAAATAAGTAATGAAACTATTAATCTATAAATAATTTAAACTCATTAAAAATTTAACAAAATCATTATTTATATACATAAAACATAAACTCGTTAATATTACTCATAAAATCAAAATATTCATGAAAAATGTCTTATCAATCATATATCATTAAGGTAACAAGTCACATAAATATCATACATACATTATAGATTGACAACTACACATGGAGTAACCTTTATGGTTACATTTTTAATACACATCATCGTGTATTCCATAAATCTAGTAAGAGAAACATTGTTGATTAAATGTTTTCATTACCCAAAGCATTTTAGAGTAATTACATGATCACCTTCCCTCAGTTTATCATATAACCACCCGTATACATAATCAATTCCAAATAACCATATAATAATCATAACCCATTAACAACTATAAAGGATAAAAACATTTCCACATTACACCCACATGATATTATTTCATTGTATTGACATAATAAATTCATCCTGAAAAGGTATTTTCAATAATATAATTTATTAATAAGGAATATGGTATTTATTTTTCTTTTAAAAACATTATTGTTTATTGTAGGGGCCAAATATCTAATAATGGCCATGGAAGCGAAAATTTCATTATCTCTACGTACATTAAAAAACATTACTTTAATAAATTAATAAAATTATTCATAGAATAATATACATTTGAAAACCATTGAGTGAATATTAAACTCAATGGGGTTAATTATATACCGTATAAATGATGGTGGAGTATATTATCGAACTATACCTCAATAAAAGGATATTGAGGTGAAGTCCCTTACCTTGAGTATGATAGATAACATAAAATATCTATATTCAAGAATAAATAATTTATAATAACTTCTAGATTCTTGAGAACATTTTTAAATTTCACTATTCATTTTATATCACTTATTAGAATGTTATAAACAATACATAATTTTTTAAATTCATATCAGATGATTTACCGATATCGGTAATGTAGTGGAAAATGAACATAATATCATATCAATAGTACATGTGTTCATTTTGTTAATCATCTCTATAATAATATTCCTGAAATAATAATAACTTTTAAATATATATTATACTTTTAAATCAAACGAATTATTCATTGTATGACAACTAAAAAACATTAGAATCATCGAGATGGTAGGTTGTACCTACACTTGAATAATGTTTCAATTTTACAATTATCAAAATGGAAATAAAGTAATTATTATTTTATATTTACAAAATTATCATAATATATTTAACATTATAATAATCATGTAAATATAATTTTATATCGAATGCAAGTGATTTGTTGAAAAAAAATGATTTAGGTCATTTCATGGAGGTGATAGTTCACACATACACACGAACAACGTTATCATTTGTATGTGAATGGACGTAGGAACATAATTGATATATTATTGTATTATAATGATAAATATGTAATTAAAATCATATAAAACATCATTTTCATCATTTTAACTTGTCTTGATAGATAGTGGAGGAAAACAAATTATTTCTTTTCATGGGGGTGATAGTTAACAAATCTTCATAAACAATTAATTAATTTCAAATTAAATGTATGATTAGATTTATTTAGTTGATGATATTATCATAAAAAAAACTTTTTATATTATGTATACTAGATTCATTATCTCATCATGGATGGAAGATATTTTATGGAAGTGGATTAAGATATAAAATAGAAATGTTGAAATAAAAACAATATGTTTCCTTCAGATGAGTAACTTTATTAACACTATAACAACCCTAAGAAAGGGATTCCTCATAAATTAAGGATTAAAGAACGTGTGTAGGGATTCTTGGATGACTTTTGGGACAATATTATCTTATCCAAAATGTTTTGTAAGTGTGAGTAATAGATAATAATGGGTTCCCTTTTATAGGAGAGGGGATGGCCACCCACAACATTATTAAAAGTATTAAATTAATATAAATTAAAGTTAGATTAAAAATTTGTCCAAAGTCATTTTTGATCGAATATAGTATGGTTATGGGTATATATATAATCATCTAATGGAAATTATAGATGTTTATATTTTTAAAAATCCATATCATTTTATTATGACCCCATTTCACTATTACAATTTTATGAAATAATTTAAACATTGAGTGTTAAACTAATTAAAAAATCCATGAAAATGACCCATTATTGATCCATTAATGAATTTTTAATAGTGATAAATAAAACACAAACAAATAATATATTTTTATAAGTTTCAATACATTTATTTAAATATTTTATATTTTAAAATATGAATTATGTCAATTTGGACACTATTCATTACACGACTTTTGTAAAATATCATAAAAAATTGAGTCCTTATAAAAAAATACATTACCTAAATCCTAAAATTTCATATTAATATATAAAATAAATTTAATGTATAAAATATATTTGGTTATATTTATTTTTAAATTATTAATATCATTTATTTGATTGACTCATTAATAAATCACTTACTCCATCATAATTTTGTCACTATTTAATTTAATTAATTATATGATAAAATTTATAAATAAAATACCATTATTAAGGTAATATTTTCATAGTTATATAAACTATTTATATTTTAATATATCAAATAAATTACCCGATGTTGAAATTAATTTAGTATGGAGAAACATATTTATGATATATTTTCCTTTACATTAAATATAATGTTATAAATGTCATCATCACACCTATGTAGCTTCCAAATGTCATAAATTCATCCCATGGATTTTCATGGTCTAAAATAACTCATCTAGTATGATTAGTATATGTTTAATGTAAATTATATAACATTATAATACAATTTATTCTTTAAATTACTCTATTTTCCTTTAAAATTGTTAAAAAAAATAAAAAAGGTACTATTCACCAAAAAAATTATTTTGATAATATTGAACCATATTTTTAATACTGATTACAACATGGTATAAAAAAATTTTAAAATCCATTTCACTGAAGTTGTTAAGTTATCTTTAACACTAATTCTATTGACAGATCAAAAAATTAATTTTTTAATTAAATCATTCAAAAGATCACATAGATATTCTATTTAATTTTAATTTTAAAAATCATCCAAAGAACTAAATTTGATTTAATGGAATAAATAATGTAATTATACATCAAAAACATGAAAAATAATAATTTAAATATATCAATAAATTAGACGAAATGGTTTTTTTGAATTAAAATGTAGTATTTCCCACTATTCATTAAAATATTAATGTTATAAGAAAAATTCCAGAAATGTATCCAAAATATATTTTCATATCCCAATTAAAAATAAGAAGATTATTTTGCTACAAGGAAATTATAAATGTGTCAGAGACTATATTTAAAATATGTTCTCTATTAAAAGGCAGCAAGATAAAATTTAATTTCTGAAAAATACATCTTTTATCTAAAAAAAGCATTTTTTCTTTTATTTTATCTAGAAAACATATAGGATGAATTTTAAACATTACATTGAATATATCACTTACATAGTTCATTAATAAAGTCCATCAAGAATGGATTAGTTATTTCACAAACTCACTTATTTAAATTTAAATACTTTTTTCTCAAAAATGCATCATTTATATTAAAATGTTTTTATTTTAATTTCTAGTTAATTTTATTATGAATGAATCATTATAAAAACATGTGTAAACTCTATTTTCATAATTTAGGTAATATAATTTATTCATTCCATTATAATGGTTTTGTGATAACTACAATGTAAAATAATAATGTTATTAATATATTATATTTCGTTATAACACAGTCTTATGTGAAAGTAAGATTTCAGGGAAACCCAATCTTTTGTTTTGGGTATGCAATAAGTCATATCATCATTTTTAAGGTGAAATAACTGTCTAATTTATAATTAAAACTAAATATGAAAATATTTATTCTATAATTACATAGGATGACACATCCTACCTCCATTTTCGAAATTTCGTCCTCACAATTTAAAATTTCGGTTATGTAACTAAGGTTTCACATTTAAAAATTACTTCCATGGAACCCAATATATGAAAAGAGTCAACAAAAATGTCCATATAAAATAAAACAATTAATGTACAAAGGTTATATGAGATAAAAAAATTTGATTCCATTTATAGAAGCATGTTCATTGAAGAAAAACAAACCATCGTGTTCTGATGGAGAGTGATTGAAGACATGATTAGGAGAATGTAAAAAATTAAAAATCACAAACATATGATGTTTTGAATAATTATTTTATTTCGTATTTGAAAAGGTAAACATAAAATGTTTTTTTAAGATACTTTTCATAGATTTTTGGAATTATTTTACTACATAGAATGAAAAAATTATAAAATACTCTTATATAACAACAAATATTTCATCCTATAATCATATCCCACCAAAAAATCATATTTTTCTCTAAATCATGAGTATTTATGAGAAATTTTTTCATGCATAAAATAATAGAATAAACTAATATATAATCCCATAATCCACAAAAGATTAACTCTCAATTAATCCTATTTTGAAACAATAAAAAAACAAATAATCTATTATAAAACAATATAATTTCACTAATATAAAAAAAATAAAAAATAAAGACATATTTTAATATCAAAATTTCCAATGTAATACCCACGGTCCAAAAAATAAAATTCAAATAATAAATTTCTTTAAAATTTCTCAATAAATCCCAAAAAATATTGACACAAAATATTAATAAGGATTTGATCACATAGTCTTCTAGGATATGTTTTAAAATTTTTCTCTAAATAACATAATTCACTCTTTTCTGTCTCATAGAAAAAAATAATTAACTTATTACATATTATCTATTATAGTTAAATCATTTCAATAATTAACATAATTCTCCATAATTCCACAATTTAAAATCATAGATTCTTCCAAAATATATTTATACATTACTCATCAAATAAATTCCCATAGTATTATATTTATCTTAGTCATAAAGGAATATCAAAATCAACATATTCGTATTCCATTGAAACTTTTATTTAAAAAGATAAATTCATTCTTACCAGGGAATTCACATAGGCTAGAGATAGGTGATTCACCATTATGTCCCATAACATTTGTGTTCAGTCCCCATGGTCTTGAAAAAAATGATGGGTTTTGAAGAATCATATGGGTTGTGCATTTTTATAAAACTCAAAAATAAACATAACATAGTTTGACATCAAAATTTATCTTATAAGTATCATTTTCATCCTAACTCGTAATTAAATCAACATCTTAATTCCTGAATTCTTTTATATAATAATTTTTTTTATTTTGACTCCCATTGTTTTAATAAAAATTTTCCAAAAGGAAAGTTGTTTGTAACTTGATTGTTGTGTCCTCCTAGTGTAATTATCATTTTGTTCATGAATATAGAAGATCCTTGCATTTAAAAAATTATTTAGAGATTCCTAAAAATCCTTTTCATCTTCTATCCAAATCAACCATTTACAATTTAGGTCGTATGGGTTTTCATTGAGAAATTGTTTTCTAAAATAAACTATTATGGAATATAATTTCAAAACATCATATATGAATTGATTTTTATAAAACATCAATATCACCTTTTACATGAAAATTTTTATAATGGTATCTTTTAAAAAACCATAAGTATGTGGTGAAAATATATATTTTAAAATAAATTATAAATAGGATGTGCAAGTATAAAATATGATTTGATTAGAAATAGCCCATGATCTAGGATTTTTTCTCGGTATAGTGTTGTTGTATTATATGTCAAACATATTTTTGCAAGTGATTTTTATGTTTGAAAATGTTTTAGAATCATTCCGAAATAAATATTCATTATTTATTGCATGAAAGTCATCTATTAGTGATATGAATGTTTTTTGAAATCCTCCTCCTTCTATTTTTAACCTAATTTCATTAATCTGAAAAATTTGAATAAAAAATAATTAACTAAAATAATAGACATAGAAATTTTCCACGTTTTTAACCAAAACTCATAATCCCTATAGTTTACTAAATATTTCCTTTTATACCAACTATAAGACCCCAACATTAATCATTACATAATATTGAGTTAATTCAAAAATTCAAATTGAGGATCATTTCTGATTTAGAGATTCATAAAATTAATGTCATGCCTTGCCTTCACCAATATTAAAAAAGGGACAACAAACTACTAGACCCATCATTCTTCAATTTGAAGGAAAAATAATGACCCCTTGAGTCCCACCTTTATTATTCCCTAGAGTGAAGTCTAACATCAAGGGTATATAATCACATGTAATAAGGAATGCATACCCTTTTTATATAAAAATATCAGAATATAAGATGGTAAATCTAAAAAGTTGAATTACACAAAGTAAAAATAAATCCAAAATCCCTCTTTTCCACATGCCTGTTCAAAATAAAGTTATAAAATATAGATGAAGACTACAAACAGAAGTACCAAATGAAAGAAATGTATAAATAGTGACTATCCTGGTGCCCAAGCTAGTATGGTCTGACACGGTACTCATTGTCATCCTAGAATCTTGAAAGAAGTTTTATATATGTCGTGTGTGTACATAGGTATACTCAGATGGGAAAACCAAAAGACCTCGTCCACTAGTTTTGAGGCATTCTATTACCCTGTGAGAATGTAATGGTAACCAAAACACATAGCATGGAAACTATCCACCCCGACATACCAACGAACACTCCCCAGATAACTCTAGTAATGTAATGTAATAGTAACAACCCATCGATATTTGGGTACCCCACACCGCTTTCCAACTTGTTATTTTGGAAATCCTACACATCAGACCTACCCCACAAGTTCCACTGTAGACCCACTTCCACATCAAAAATAACCTTATGGGATATCACAACCATGTATCCTGCCAACATACAGCTGGGTCACTAAAACTACACACGTCACATCCCACAAACACCCGGGCCATAAAAACCACTGCCATGCCCAATTAAAAATGGGCCAGAACAACCATTTTCACACTCAATGACACATGGGCCTCATCCCAAGGGCACATGGGAAACAATCCCAATTTCAAACACCAGTTTCAACCACCACAACACACCATGCCCGAAGATTCTTGGGCCATAATAAACTTTAGGCTCTCACAAACTGCCCAATGACTCTTGGGAATGCTGGTAGAGGGAGTAGAAAATAACTAATATCCTACTACTCATAAGATTGTCTAGAAAAACACCCTCCTTCATGAATAAGGATATTTTGGACGAAGTTATCAACATGGTTGGGGTGCCTATACGAATAAAAAAACTAAACAATTTACATATATGTAATAAAACAGTCATTAGATCCCAAGGGTTCTAAAGCACAACCACCTTCATTATTATCCCTACATTCACACACACACAACAGCCACAACTAGAGCAGAACACATTTCTCGAATAAAAATCACACAATGGACCCATTGTAATTATCATTTCCAATAGATTACATTTAAAATATTAATTCACTACCAAGACACTAATATAAATAACCACAAGGAAAGATAACAACTGAAAGAAGACTACCTAGCAAAAATTTAAGATTTCACACCCAATTCTCTTGTTATGTTACAACATCAAACGATATCTGTGAGATCCCTCAAAGTAATAGAACCCAAATAATCCCCATAACACATCCCCACACGACTTCAAATACATAGCCAACCTCTGAAAAAAACGAGATCCCATCCCCATCCACATCACCCCATAATCATTAAGCAGAACAATAGTATTCATTATCTGAAAAGAGTAAGGGAGTTTTTAGATTTAACTACACCATTTATCAAGTTCATTCATTTTTTCACTGGGTGATAACATAAGGATTATTATTCATTTGGAACCCATTTTATCGGCCAAAATTTAATGATTAACTAGCTTCCATGTTACTTCCATTCAATCACGTGATTATTCTAAAATAAAATTGGTTTATTAGTGAAAATGAAAGGACCACAAGTGACCACTATTTTATGTTGGAATAAACCCATACAATTTACTAAATTAAAAAAAATCTAAATGAAATACAACAACATAATCATCAATCACACCCAATCATTCTTTAGATTCTATTTATTATCTTCGATATGGTTTGGTTTCATATATATCCTTAGGGAAACATTATCACACCCACCCCACATGATTCCCAATAAAGAGATACAAAAGAAATACCCCTAAGAGGATGATCAACAATCGAAGTTTTTCTCCACATGCCATGAACTGATGATGCACGAAATGCAAAGGAATAAATATGAGGACCTCATGGATGAGTGGGAAGGGCTCCATCATAGGCACACAATTCGTATCAGAATAATATCACAAGGTTTACTATGAGATATAGGCATGGAAAAAAATGAGAGGATATTGTCTTATGAAATGCATAGATCCTTAAATTCGGGCTATTATTTAGAAGTACCTTAATGTTTGATCATGTCTTGACCATGATGTTGGGATGTTTCAAACGTTGATATTAAATTATGATTTAGTTATTCTTCTTGGATATAGTGGAGATAATAGTTCTGGGTTAATATATTTTCATTAAATGGAGACAAATATTTAATAGGGGAGAAAATGTAAAATAAGGCCACAATGTGACACAGAGGAAAAATTCCCCTGATTTTGGTCACTCATGGTTAACCTAACTATTGGGGGTTAAAAATACTTTAATGTCGTTCAATGGCTTTAAAATGGTGTAATAAAACACTTTTATGTCAACATATATGTTATTGGGGAAAAATGGATGGTCTTTGAAAAATGGGAAGGAATCACTGTTAGGTGAGTGACCATATCCCTAGCAACATCACCCTTAAACCATGACCCATGCACTGATTATGATTGGTGATATGCTTCACCCATCAGGGGAAGCGATTAAAATTTGTTCCATAAATGCCCATCAGTGCTAGTAATTCTCATATGTGCCATCGTTCGTTCAATCATGATACATGAAAAAAAATTAATGTGTCACAGATGGTCCCCAGGATACCCCAAACACAATAATTTGGTAACATAATAGACTAGAAGGTTCTGATCCATTACATAAGATACCTCTCAAATTATTCTCTCCCTCAGGAACATAAGATTAAACCCAAAGTAAGGAGAGAGGTCTGAACGACCACATCTTATGATACCTCATAGGGAATACCCACCCTATATTTGTTAAAAAACTAGAAGAGATATTTATATATAAGATCACCTCACCCTACTCAATATTTAGAAAAACTATGGACAACCAACCACCCTTATCCCCTATGTATCCAGACAAACATATAAAAGGTCACACCATACAAACATATAGGTTACGAATTCCCTTCCTCCATGTCATGATATTATATGCTTTGGGTGGCACTAACTAGCCCGCTTGGGTATAATCTCATCCACCTTAATGTGTCATGATTAGGTATAAGGTCTTCCCCACCCCATAGTGTGGAAATATCAAACATATTCATAAAAAAAACACTCCATCACATTGTTAATAAGGTGAATTATTACAGCACAACCATGTATAAAAAATACAAAAATCAAAACCCAAATCAGCTCTCGGTACTAGCCATACATATATGCTTCTCTCTCCGAGGTGCACTCCTCGAGGTCACTAGGCCTCCACAACACATGAACCAAGGGAATGGTTCATCTATGACGCTTCTTCCCTTGATGGTCCTCAAATTTCTATGGTCACTCCATGAACATCGTCTCATCCTCGATGTCATAATCTACCTATTCATGGACAAGAGAGCCATTGTGTAGACACTGGCAAAGTTCAAACACATGTTAGACATCATGGACTAGAAATAATAGTTGAGGTAGTTGAAGATAATATGCCACATCACTGACCCATCCCAAAACCATGAAGGGTTCGATGAACCTAGGAGAAAGATTACTCCTACGACTGAACCTCTATTGTCCACGACGAGGGGATACCTTTTCGAACAAGTGGTCCCTAATCTCAAACAAAAATAGTTTCATCCTATAACCGACTTATGACTTCTTCCAGTACTGAGCCACCTTCATTCTCTCAAGCACAAGATAAACCATATCCATTGTTCTCTACACCTCCTCTGGGCCAAGAACACATGCCTCCCAAACCTATGTCTAGTACAAAAGGAATGACACAACCTTCCATACATGGCTTCAAATAGATCTATTCCAATGTTAGTGTGATAGATATCTTTGTAGGAATTCTCTACTAGTGGAAAGTGTTGTACCCTTGATGCTCTGAAGTATAGAACGCATTCCTGCAGCATATCTTCCAATGTCTAGATGGTCCTCTATATCTTTTCATCAGACAAAGGGTGGGAAGCAGTGATAAGACATAAATGGATGCCAAAATAAAATTTAAATCCCCTAATGACTGATGAAGAAAATCATGTATCTTTTTCTAAGAGAATGGTTCTGGGAAATATATGCATCCACACAACATCACCCGTGTAGTACTATGCCAAAGCACCAATGACACTCGAATCCTTAGCCTCTATGAATTGAGATGATTATGCCAGTGAGTCCACCACAGCCCAGAAGGAATCATAGGCACCCTCATCCTTGGGAAGTCCCATGACGAAATCCATTGAAACATCATCCCACTTCCACTGAGGAATGTCTTCGGTCTACAACAGACTACCCGGAACATGATTCTTAACCTCCGCCTGCTGGAACACGAGGCACTTTGACACAAACTATTCCACAACCTGCGTCACTAGAACCTGCAATACCTAACCTCTCATGCCCCAAAAAATCATGGAAACTCATGGGATTTTCTCCAGGGGTGATTTATGGAACTCACCGAGAAATATGTCGCATATTTCCACCAGTACAAACAGTTTTCCACAAAAAATCATCCAGGTATGGCCATCTTCCGACTATCCTTTTAGAGAAAATCCATGGATAACATGATCACACATCACATCAGCCTCTATATATCTCCACATAGACTCCACAACTTTTCATACTAAGGAATAATTCACTGTCATCTGAAATATATATCCTCTTATATCCCCACTCTCATTAATATATGTAAATTAACAAACTCCTCCATTATCTTCCAAGAATCTGTTGAATCAAGAACCACATCCATGTTTGAATTTTTGCTCAATATATTGGCCTTTATGTTCCCCTTTCATCGGGTGTAGGAGATCTTGAAGTGGTAGTCCGGAATACACTCCATCCACCTCTACTTTTGCAAGTTCACATCTCAGTAGATGAAGACATACCTCAAGCTCTTGTTATCTTTGAAGAACAAAAACCCTTCCCTAATAAGATAATACCACCACAACATCAGTGAGAGCACAATCACTGAGACCTCTAGGTGTTTGGTGGAATAAATAAGTTCATGAGGACATAACTCCCTAGACCCATAAGAGACCACTCTCCATTGCTGCCTTAGCAAACAACCCAAGCCTAGACATGAAGCATCATAGAACAATGCAAAGGAAAACCCTTCTTATGGAAATATCCACATTGGGGCCCTAACTAGCATCCCCATTAAAAAACTAAATGTCGTCTCACAATGCTTTCTCAATAAAAATGCCTAGCATTTCTTGGTCAATGTTGTTAAAGACGCTATAACATAAGGGAATTTAAGAAATAATCTACAGTAGTACCATGATAGTCCTAGGATACTACAATTCTTTTCCACATTCATGGGTGCTTCCCATGAAACAATACCTTTGACCTTTTATGTATCTAGTTGTATCCCATTATAGGAATCCACATGTCAATGGAAGTGAAACTATCATGTCTAGAAATTGATCATAGACCAATTCTTATAGATGTGTCGTTGTCAGAGGACATCCAAAACTGTCCTCATATACTCAGCATGATCCTCATCTAGTCTTGAGTATATGATGATTTCATCAATAAACACAACTACGAACGAGTCCAGATATTCATGGAAGATGGAGTTCATGAGTCCCATGAACACAACAGTTGCATTTGTATTGCCAAATGAAATGACTATAAGCTTAATGTGCCCATATCTGCACCTCAAATAAATCATTAAGATGTCACCCACTTTCACCCTCAACTGGTGATATCTCAACCACATGTCGATCATAGAGAACTAACATGATCTCTTCAACTAGTCAAAGAGTTCATAAATCCTTGAGAGGGGGTAACAATTATTTCTGGATGAGTTAATAATTATCATGACCTTCCATGGGATGAAATTGTGACATTAGGAATCCACTTGTGTGAGATTATTAAAGCCTTCTTTTGGAACTCCATGTACATAGGTAGAGTGAAGGGAGGAAGAACATACAATAGGGATGGTCATAGTGCCTCCTCCAAGCGCCTTATCTACGAATCCCCATCCTGAATGAGGTATAAGGAAAAACAAAGGAGATCATTGAACGTGATTCCAAACTCCATCACTAACATACATCCCTAGTGGAGGAAGAGTAGCTACTACCACTACACAACCTTCATTTTATATGAGAGGAATTCCACATAGAACGCCATCTCAATGCCAGTCCATAATACCATAGCTTACTTCATCTCCCCGAGATAGAGTGTCCACCACTAACGCACTGCTCCTCACATCTGGATTATATCTAGAATAACACAATAATCAACCAGATCCTGGATCAAGATGAAATCTACCACTATCTCCTCGATATAGATTTGTCTCTTTGTTAAAAAGATGTTTCCCTCCTACATCTTAGGGGCCTTCTTCTAAAAGGATGAACCATCTTCTACAATGGTACATCCTCCTCCTCTTGATTAGTCCTCCGTTATTCAGCCAAAATAGCCACCTGGGCCTCGATTTCCCACACTACTCATGGACATCATCTGGGTGTCATAGCTACCAGGTAAACATGGAATTCATGTGCTCGTGTAGTGTAGATGATCACATTTAAATATTAAATAATATTTTTATTAAATTTATATTACCAAAAAAACCAAAAAACACAAGAAAATAAGTCATCATGATGCATATTTCTTTCATAAGGCCTCTAAACTATAGTCTATGTAGCCTCACTTGGTAATGTGGTATGCCAAGAGTCCTTGCATCAGATCACCAAGGCCCTAAAATACAGTGTCCAAGCATGTATTCCCTATCCTATTTCATGAACCTAGAATAACTAACATTGTTTAACTACCATCCCAAGAAACTCTAACTATTCCTAACCCAAGACTCCATCCTACTCTAATCCATCATCATCTGATACCATTATGTCATTTCCCGCCTTCTCAAAAATGAAGAATGGGATAACAAACTGTTAGACAATTCCTTCTTCAAGTAAATGGAGAGATAATTAACCCTTAGTTCTACCTTTATTAGGACTCATAGTGGTGACTAGCACCAAGGTTATAGATTCACATGTAATATGGAAGTAATTAATGTGTTTATAGAAAAGATCCAGAATGATGATGGTAAATCCCAAAAAACTCCGAATACAAAATGGAAAAATAAAAATAAATTCTATTTTTCCACAATTGTGTTCAAAATATTGTGCTGCAATGCAGAAGAAACCTCCAAAGAGATATACCAAACAAAAGAAAAGCTGCAACAACCACTATCTTGATTCCCAAAATAGTACAGTTCACCAAGGTCCCCAATGACTTCCTAGAAAAATGAAAGCAGTTTTATATATGTAGGGTGAGTACACAAGTATACTTAGCAGGTGAAACAACATTCCCTCATTCACAAGTTGGGAGGCATTCTAATTCCCCATGAGAAAGTATAGGTAACCAAAACTCCTAGAAAGAAATATATCCACCCCATGTCTCCAAGACACACTCCCAAAATAATGGATGTTAGGTAATGTAATCGTAATAGAAAATAGATATTTGTGTTCCCCCACCACTTTCCCATAGGTTATGTATGATTTTTTACACCTCAATCCTCCCCCACAAGATCCACTACTACCACAAAAAAACCTTATGGGCTTTCACGACCACACATCCCACCTGTAGACACCTAGTCCACCATTACCACACACGTCCCCACCAAAAGACACATGGGCCACACCAACCACTGCCACAACTGAAGACACATAGGCCAAAACAACCATTGCCATTCTCAAAGTCAGCTAGACCTTATCATGAGGACACTTGGGAAACAAACCTACCTACACACATCTGGGTCAACCACCACAACACACACCTCCTGAAGCATCTTAGGACATATTGAACATTAGTCCATCACATCATACTAGAAGTGATTTTGGCTACCTGAGAGAGGAACTAAAAATGAGCTAATAACCAGCCACTCATAAGAATTTTGGAAAAAACATCCTCCCCCATGAAAGGGGGTGTTTTTCACAAAGTTCTCATCATGGGAGGGGTACATATAAGAATAAAAAAACTAAACATTTTATATATAGTTAATAAAACACTCATCCAAACATAAGTGATCTTAGGAAAAACCACCCTTGTTACCATCCCCACAGGAACACACACTCAATAGCCACAACCTGAGAAAAACTCATTTATTGAAAACAAACCCGATATTGTACTCAGTCATGTTATCATGTTCATTTGATTAAAAATAAAATATTGTTTCACTACTATGAAACTAAGATGAATACCCACAATCCATGAAAATTTAGAAGGAGAACATCAAATAAGAAATTTAATCATTCACACACAGTTCTCTTGTAAAGTCACAACAACCAAAGGGGTCTACTAGATCCAACGAATTACTAGAACCAAACCAAGCCCCAATATATGGAACCAAATAGCCTAAAATCCACAACCAACCATTGAACAACATGAGATCCCATCCCCATCCATGTCACCCAACATGCATCAAGGAGAACAACCATGTGCATTAGCAGACCCGAGCATGGGAGTTTTCATATTTAACCAAAAAAAATTTCAAATTCATTATTTCCATTTTCTAAATTGGGGTGACCGCACAATGATTATTATTCATTTGAAATCCAATTTAATAACAAAATTTATGTGATTAACCAGTTTCCATGTTATAGGCATTTAATCATAAGATTATAAATAAAAATAGAGGTTCATTAGTGTGCATGAAAGGACCACCAATGTACACTATTTTTAGTGGTCATAGTCCATACAATTCACTACATAAAAACATCGATAAAATAAATAAAAAAACATCATAATCAAACAAAATAATTTATTTTTTGATTGGATTTATTATTTCTATTACGGTTTGGTTTCATCCACGTCCTATGGGAAACATTATCACACCCACCCTACAAATATGCACACTAAAGAGAGAAAAATGAAACACCGCTAATAGGATGATCAATGATGAATTTTTTTCTCCTCTCTCTAAGAACTCCGGATGTGCTACATATAGAGGAAGAACTCTACAGACTCTAAGTCTGAGTGGGAAGGGATCCAGTATGGGTTCACGATTTATATCAAACGGAAGTCTCCAGGTGAACTAAGAGAGACCGAAATGGAAAAGTAAGAGAGGATATCAACATAAGAAAAGGCTAGATACTAAAATCCAATAGATGATTTTGATATACATAAAAGATATATCATGGAATGACCATGTGGATGGGCGGTTTCACCAACTAAGAATAATGTATATTTAATAATTATACTCATAAACGAAGGATATAATTGTTGTGGGTTAATAGATATACTTTAAATGGAGAAAATTTCATATCAGGGGTGAAATTATAAAACACAACAATGGATAGACACTGAGGAAAAATTACCCTTGTTTTTATAACTAAAGGGTAGCCTGAAAATTGGGGGTTTAAGACAATATTTTCTGGAATTATACTGCTTTGAAAGAGGGTAATAAAACAGTTTTATATCAAATGATACATTAATGGGGGGAAACTATATGGTCCTAGAAAAACATTGAAGGACTCGCCATTAAGTGAGTCCCTGCCACCCAGTCACTGTATCCCTGACAGAATCAACTGAGAACCATGAAGGATTGGTTTTACGGATGACACATTCGTACAACCGATAACCATCAATCCCACAAATTCTCATTTATGCAACCTATGCTAATCAGTGCCACCGACACCCTTTAGTGCCATCAATGCTCCTATGTTCCATCATTGCTGATCGCTACCATAGATGCCCATTGGTGCCCTCCACACCCATCAGGGCCACTGATGCTCTTCAATGCCACTATTCGTTCATTATATAAATTTGGTAAACTCATTAACGAGTCACTGATGTTCCCCTAGATTCCCAAAACACCATAATATGGAAATATAATATACTAGGAGGGTCCAAGGCATTACCCTTAAGGCATAAAATTTACATAACATATAAAATATTACAAAGAAGAATAGTAAACACAATATCAATAATTTCATAATCTATAACATTTAAAAATAAATCATTTTTTCGTTTTTTGATAAAAATCATCATAAAATTCATCTTGAAATATTTTTTCCTATTACCCATCATTATACCCTATAGGAAAACATTTAAAAACAAATGATGAGAACAAAAGTCTCCTTAATGAATATAAAATAAGTACTGAAATTTCTAGTCGATGAATTATTTAATCTAATGATAACAATTTCAAATAATCATTCTTTTGGTACATAGAAAATAAACTATTTAATATACATCATTAAATCATAAGATTCATGATAAAAATCTTAGAAGTCTTAATACATAAAACTAGCTTCTATTATCCATATCAAACAAAAATTTTATCTTTTAGAGATAAAATATAGAAAATATCATCGCTTCTTTTGGAATAACCATCAAAATATATTCCCTATATTTCTTCAGATAAACCTTGTAGTTTAACGACGTCTTGTTTTCCAATGCATTTAATTGCAATCACGGGCTCACCTACAGTGAGTTTATCATGGAACCACCCATATATATATGTAATGCCCATGAAACATAATATATTCCTAACACATAAAATATAATAAAGGGAAAATATCATTTCTACATTGAAATCAAAATATACAATTTTGAGATATTGATATAATAAATCCATCGTAAAAATTATTTTTAATGGAAAAAATGCATGAAAATATAATATGGAATTTATTTTTCTTTTTAGAACACTAAGGATTATAGTGCAACCCAATTATATAATAATGGTCACAGTGGCGAAAAAATAATTGTCACTATGTATGTTAAAAAATAATCCTTTCATTTTTTAGTAAAATGATTTATAGAAATATATTCATTAAGAAAATAGTAGAATGAAATAAAAATTCAAAGGGGTAAATTATACAATGTATAAAAGAAGGTGGTTTATATTATCAAAATATTCCTCAATCAAAGGAGTTTTTGATTTGTAACTTACCTGGAGTCTGACTCATCACATTCAATATTTATATTCATGAATAGTAAATAAAGGTCATTTTATAATATCATTACAAAAATTTTCATCATTGTTATTCTTTTTATATTTCTTATTACAAAGTAATAAAAATTACATTATTTTCAATGCTCATATCATATTTTTTGTCTATATTCCGTACCTGATTTGAAAATAAACATGTTATGATGAAAATAGTCTATGTGTTCATTATGTAAATCATCTAAAAAAAATTAATGACATAATAATGAAATTTACACCTCAAATTAAAATTTTAAAACAATCCATTTAATTTCTGTACTAAAGATGAACAACGTTATAATCATGGAGAAGATAGCTTATACATGTGCATGAGTTCATTTCCATTATTCCTTAATCATTATGAAAATAATGTATTTATTACTTATGATTTCAACATTGATCCTAACATAAATGAAATCATATTTATCATATAATTATACTTATGTATACCATAAAAGTGATATGGAGAATAAAAACAACTCAAATGATTTCAAGGAGGCGAATGTTCACCCGTAGGAACGAACGATGTTATCAATTGTATATTCCTCGAAGTAAGAAATAAATATGTATATTAATCACTTATAATGATTAATATGTCCTGAACATCATATAAAAACATTAATTACTTTATAATTAAAATTCATGAGAAATAGTTATGGAAGATGAATTATATTCTCCAAGGTAAGTGATAGTTCCCATGTAGGCACGAATAATTAATTCATCTCTCATTTAATAGAAGTGGAGATGGATTTAGGTAATGATAGTAAATTTATAAAATATAATTATATTGATGATACTTTATTTATTATCACATCATATTTAAAGGATATTTTATGCATGTGGAGTAAAAAATGAAATTTAATAACTAAAATAAAATCACTACCATTTCATAAGATGAGAACCTTTCTTAACAATTTTACACCTCTATTGTGGGTGATCTGCTTTAAAAATGGCTAAGAGAATGTGTGGAAAGATTATAGGAATATTTTTATATATAACCTAACCAATAAAAAAGGTTTTTTATGTTTTTTAATATATATGAATAGTTGATTTTTATTGGAGAGGGGATGGGTACCCTTATAATTATTAAAAGTATTGATTTAATATAAATTAAATTGGAATTCCAAATGATTACAAACTCTATTAATTTAAAACAATGGTTGACTATGGGTAAAAATATAATTAATTAATAAAATATATACATGTTTTAGTTTTATTAATCCTCATCATTTTGTTTAAACCATTTTTTTACTCTTACAATTTTATCAAGTAATTCACACTTGGAGAGTTAAACTAGTTTCAAAATCATGCCAAACGACTCATTAATAATTCATTAATGATATTATTAATGTTTTATTAATATTTCTTCAGAATCATATATTTCAAGATGTTTTATATCATTTAATTAAATATTTTATATTTTAAAATATGAATTATGTCACTTTTGACACTATTCATTACATTAATTTTATAAAATATAGTAAGAAGATTATTTATTTAAAAAACTATGTTAACACAATCATACCATGTAACAGTCATCTAGAAATTTCTTTAATAGAATTAAATATTACAAATTATATATATTTTAATATTATAAAAATCATTTATTTCATTCATTCATTACCTAATTAGTCACCACATCATTATTGTGTCACAATTTAATATAAAGATTTATTTCCTAAATAGTATATATAAATTTCCATGGGGTATTTAATCATTTTAAATATCAATTTAGTATTCATAGTTGAATATATCACTTATATAACCCTATACTAAAATTGTTTTAATAAGGGGAGATATATTTAGGACATATTTTCCATTAAATAAAATTAAATGTTAATGAAGTCATAATCGCACCCATGTGGATTCCTTTGGTCACAATTTCATCCCAAGGAATTTCATGTTAATTATTAACTCATCCAATAAGATTAATAAGTTTTTTATTATAATTTTATAATATTACAACACAAATATTACCATTAATTACCCTATTTACCTTTAACCATGGTTAAAAAAATATTAGAGTTACTATTCCCCCAAAATTATTTGGATCCTGCTAGGAAACATTTATCATACAGAGTGAAACCATGTATGTCCAATATTAAAAATATGATTCATATATTTTGATACATTTTGTTTAATACTCTTATGGTTGATGGATTGAGAAAACATGTATTTCCTGTAAAATTCTCAAAAGATCACATAGTTTTTCAATTTAAATTTAATTTTAAAAAATAATCCCAAAAACTGTATTAGAATAAATAATTAAAACAACATATAATTATACCATTATTCCATGTAAAAGTACAATATAAAATTATAATTAAAATAGACGAAAAGTAGTTTCGAATTAAAATTCAGTATTTTTTATTATTCATTAAAATATGAATGTTATCAAAAAAGTACCCAAATATTATCCCAAATAAATTTTTTCTTCCATTCAGATAATAAGTTATTTTCAAAATAGAACAACTATATTTTTCATAAACCATTTTAAAAATGAGTTCATTATCCAAAGGTAGAAAAAATGCATTTTTAAAAAATATTTCTTTTATTTGAAAATTTTAATTAGTTAATATATCATGTATAGAAAACATATAAGAAGTATTTTAATAATTACATTTAATATATTTTATATATATTTTATTAATTAAATACATCAATAATGATTTTATTATTTTATAAACTCACTTATTTTTTAAGTAGTTTTTCATAAAACCTAGTCCTTTATATTTAATTGTTCTTATAATAATTTCTAATTAATGTTGTAAATGAAGAATCAATATATAAACATGTGAAAAATATATTTTAAAATTTTATATAATATATTTCATTCTAAACATTTTGACAGTTATGCATTGACTACAACAACAAATAATAATATTAATAATATATTATTTTTTGGTATAACCCAATCTTTTAAGAAGCATATGATTTCAAAGAAACCCATTGTTATGTATTGTGTATTCTCTGTCACATAGAATATTTTTTAATGTAAAATTACTATATAATTCATAATTATTAATAAATTTGAAAAGGTATTATTTGACAATTTCCTAGGATGTAACAACATAAGACACTTTTTCTCATTAAAACCCCTCCCATATAAGCTCTAAACATATATAACATCATATTTGAGTCGTCACATTTTGATGAATTCCATCCAAGGAATTCATTGGTACAAACCAAAATGATTTACCCAAATAAGAGGTACCATCATCCAGTAAACACTTTTTTTTATTTTCCTTATTCAAAAACTAAATTATTATTATTCCATTTTTATATAAAACCATAGTATCCATAATATACATATTGTTTTTATCATAATGGTTTTAACATCTCTTATATAAACATTCATCATATTGTTCTTTAACATAATGTTCCTGTGTACTGAAGAATACCGTCTCGCGAAACTGTGTCATTCGTTTTTTGTCTACCTCCTATAATGAATGGTAATTTAGATGGACATTCTATTAATTATACAATACATAAGATATTTATGGTTTCTTATTTATTATAGAATTGTTATAAAAAATCATTCAATAATGCATTACATTTTTTGTAAATACAATAACTTGATTTTGGGATGTGTGTACCAATGCCTCCTCAAGGTGATTTGATTCATTCACATATAAAATCGAATCTATTAAGGATGGGTTTAGTAAATTAATATGATATATATAATATAATAAAAATTATATTATTATAATATATATTTATATATAAATATATATCATTTACTTAACTTCGTTCCATATGATAAGGAAACTGAAACATTGTTCATGCATAGGTGTAATCTATTATCTATAGGAATGATGTCTTCCAATTCTAATATCCATATTATATATATTATTCTTAATATTAATATAATTAATATATATATAATTTATATTATTTTTTACTTTTTGGAAATATTTTAATAATGGTCTAATTAATGGGATCAAGAATAACATGTCAAATCAAATTAGAAAAACAATGCAGTTATTTCCCTAAAAATAACTAATCATGGAATTTTTTAGAAACTGGTAATATAAGGTCATAAGAAAATCATATGTGTTATTATATATAATAATATAGAAATTTTTTAGATGTATAATATAAATAATTTTTTTATACAGAAGTTTGGACATGTAAAAATAAATTCAAGACTCATATAAGGGTTTTCTCATCTCAATTTTATTTCTCTTGAATTTCTGAATTCATCACATCAAATTTCATTAGTGTGGTGCATATACTTTCAGTGAATATATTATATGATTCTTAAAATTATTTTTATTGTTATTTAAATATCCATTTTATGGTCTCCTGTTTAGGAGGTTCATGTATCAAATGTTACCAAATCGATAAAGTAATTTTGTATCAGTTTTCCTTATTTGTGGAACATGCCATGTTATAAAACTTTATTATTATAAAAGGTGTAAAGAATTACCTTTGACATTTTACATCATGAATATAATTTTTTTAATATCATTATATTTTTTATTTAATGTTATTTTTCATTGGGATTTATGACTCAATGTTACCGTAGTGGTAATAGTAATTTGCTACACTCTCATAGTTTATCGAAATGGTTTAATATTATGACTACACAGATGAAATTGTGTGTTACATCTGTCAATAAAACTAATTAATTTTTCTTTCCTTATGGTTATTCATGAAATATTTCTATATTTTAATTATTTTTTAAATCTTTGTGCATGATATTATTTATAAGTTCTTTTATAGAAATTTGACTCCATTTCCCTTTTATATCGAAAATATATGTTATTTAAAATTCAAATTTTTAAAAATATTTACAAAAATGTTTCATATTGAAAATTTGTTATAAAATTTTTTCAAATATATTTTCAGTGAAACTTTTTCAAAATAAGTAAAATGATGCTTATTTTATATGTTTTCAATTTCATTTTCAATGAAAACATTTTCAAAATTCATTCATTATTTATTTATGATATTTAAAAATATTCTATTTGAAAAGGATTATAAAATGTTTTCATGATTTATTTATATTTTTAAATATAATTTTCAATGAATATGTTTTCAATCATTTTTTATTATATCATTATATGTTCTCAATGTATTTTCCATGGAAAAGGTTTTCGAAATCATTCTAAGATTCTTTTATAATTACGAAATAAATTTCTACTAAAAGGATTTAAAATATCATTATTTTTTAAAAAGTGTTTCTAAATGAGGGAAATATATTTCCCCTGTATAATTTTTAAATTAAATTTATAATCATTCTTTATAAGAAAACTATTTTTTTACATTTTTTATGAAAGAGAATTAAAATGAATGGTTGTTTTACTAACAGAATGTTCCAGAGGATGTTTTAATGTCCCTCTCTATATATGATGGAATCCTTTGAAATTCATTATGACTTCCTGGGTATATTTTCCAAGGGAACCATTCATAATTTTTCTTTGAATACTTAACATTTAAAAGGACATGCTGATTATAACACTCGTTTCTTTTCCATGCATTGTATACTTTCATATTTTTTTCATTGGTTATTAAATGATAAAATGTTTATGAATGATATAAATTTTCTATAGGTTATGATATGACGACTTAGTTATGATTCCCTTTTCATTTCATGGGTGATGATTGGATTTTTTTAGAATCCTATCACTTTTTATAGGTCATGATATGGTTAATGTTTTCTTATCTTCTGGAACATGTATGAATGATTTAAATATTTTTCATATTTGAAATATATCTCTGGAAATTTATTTGGCTAATTATTAATATATCATCAGATATTTGTGGATGGAATAGGGAGTGAACTCTGTTTCTTAAAGGACATTTTCCACTAAGCTAGTCTTGGGAGGGATCCTTTACTACTAAGATGGTCATGAGAGCCAACCATAATTACTAATAATGTCTTCGGAGTGAAATTAGAGTACTAAAATGGGTTGGGGAGTGAACTCAGTCGACTACAAGGAATGTATTGTTACTGGGGATGGTGGTGTTTCCTAACCGGTAGGATTATCCCTTAGTGATCCCAGATAGTTTTTGGTAGTATGCCTTGAAATAAAGGGAATGATTTTATGTTTATACGCATATGAAACAAATTATCTATCTTAATCCTATTTTTTGTTGTCAATGATTATGATAATGATTCCATTATGATTCATGTATTATGAACTTGTAACATTTGTTTCCAGGACAATTGTATATAATATTTCAAATTCATGTCATTATCTTAAATGTTTATTATCATTTTATAATATTTTTATGCTCATGTAATGTTTACAAATATATTTTTTAACCTTATTGATCATATAAGCTAACCATTTCTTATATTTCCTTTCACCATGTTATGAATAATATTATTAACTAGTTTTTAAAGGGGATGGTCTTTGTAATAACATTGATGATATTTCACTATGTGATATGATTTTTCCATGTTTACAAGGAAACTAAACTATTATGGTCACTGGGGATCTAAATTTTTAAGGTGATGAATATTTATATAAATTAATGAAATATCTATGTATGTTAATATTGGGTCACTATTACAACCTCGTGATGAAATACATATGAAATGGTGATATCAAATTCCCAGTAAGTGTAAACATAGGATATTTAAATGATGATCAGGTGTTGTGACCTGACCCTAAAAATTATAGATACAACGAATACTACAAATAAGTTGGAATTAGATAAAAGGAAACAAATAACAATGAGCCTATTAGTTTATTTGTCTTGGTAATATATATATATATATATATATATTCACGACTCCATTATTAAATTTAAATAAAAAGTTACAACATTATTTTTATATTTTCATTTTCAATAATAAAATTATTACATATACTATAATGCCCCAACCTTAAACCTTACTTAATCTTGAGTTATTACAAGATTACAAATTGAGGAACTTTTCAGGTTTAGAGTTTTAGAGAATTAGATCATAAAACTTACATTACATTCCACATTTAAAAAAAGTGGTTACATAAATGATAGTATTCATTTTTTTCCCGTCAATGGAAACATATTTAAAATAAAACATGGATTCTTTCTTGACACTTCCTGGACACTATCATCAAATCATGTACCTTTCCCTTGACCTCTGAAAAACATTTCAAAAAAACATGGGATGAGCATAAAAAGATCAGTAAGGTTTATAAAAATATGGAAAGGAAACATGAGTTCATATGTACATAAGAATGAAATCAGACTTTACCCATAAAACATAGGCACTTTAACATACCTCATCAAATCATGAATAAATCATAGAAATCATAAGACATAAAAGGTAACTTGAGGCATTCATAATATTCTTACGTAGGGAGTAACCCTCTTGGTTACGTTTGGAATACCCATCACAGTATATTCCCTACATATCTTCGGAGAAACCTTAACTTATAACCCCTTCGTGTTACCCAATGCATTGGAGAGCTATATCAGGCTCACCGGCCCTTAGTTTATCACGGAACCACTCGTCTTCATAACAATACCCAAGAACCATAACATAATCGTATCACATAAAACATGCATAAAGGAAACATAACATTTCCACATTTCAATCACAAGATATCAATAAAACTCATTGATATAAAACACCTTATGAAAACCATTTTCAATACCAAAATAAATGAAAAGTAAAACATGGTATTTATTTTTATTTTAAAAAGAAGGTATGGATTGTAGAGGAAGCCGAAACTCAAATAATGGTCACGGCGGCGGAGAAGTCATTGTCATCGCATATGTATGAAAAAAACATTCCCTTTGGCCATTTTTTAAAATGCTTCATATAACAGAGATTCCTTTTGGATAAACGTAAAAGTAAAAGGGTTTTATACACCATATAAATGAAATATGTGTATAAAACAAAATATGCCTCAATGAAAGGAGATTGAGACGAAGTCCCTTACAAAGATGGTATTCTTGTTTTAAGGACAAATCAATTACATAATTATGTGTGAAAAAAGAATACACCAAATATAAGTGGATGTTAAGTGTAAAACAATTGGATGTAATTCACACATATTCATAGAATGACATATTCATGGAGTACATGTTTATCCCAAAGAATAAAAATTGGGTTAAGAAGTTCCCTTGCAAAAATTTGACAGCCTAACAGTGTCACTACAAAATTCAGAAAATGAGTTGATGTGAGATAAAAAGGGTATCTTATAACATGGAAATAAAATTTAAATCAATAAGGATATAGAATAACATATCCCAACATAATAGTATATGAATTAAAAAACATAACAAATGAAGACTTTTAAAAATAGGAGGGTGAACGTTTCCCTTACCGACATGGGTATCTTTCGAAACATATTCCCTGTGAAATAAAGACAATACAAAATTGATTTAAATACTCATAAATGAAATTATATGACACAATGAGTAATATAATGGGCAGTACATACACCAGTCAATGGAAATTGTGGCAAATGTTGCATAAATCTCACGAAAATAAAAGTGAGATGAAAAATCTCTTAGGAAGACTCGGCAGCCTAACAACGCCTCTTAAAACATCCAAAATTGATTGATGAGAGGAAATAGGGTCTCCCATCATATCAAAATTATGTTTAAAGAAAGAGGAATATAAAAAAACATCCCCCAACATAACAAAGAGGAGCTTAAAATAAGTGACATAAAGGAGTGTACTTAAAAAGAAAGAGAGAGGTTGGATCTCTTACGAAAATTTCGCAGCCTAAGGGCGCCACTCAAAACTTCAAAAATGGATTGATGAGAGAATATTGGATCTCTCATAATATGAACATAAAAATTACAGTAGAAGTAATATAAATGAACATCCCAATCATAAGAAATATTAGCTTAAAAGGATTGACATAAAAGAATGTACTTAAAAAGAAAGAGAGGAGTAGGATCCCTTACCTCAAGTACAACTTTTCTTGTTCGTTTCTTTATATTCCTGAATAATAAACTTTGGTCAATTTATAATTTCCTAAGGAAATACTTTAAAGATTATTATTCAGTTCATATCACATATTTTAATGTTATAATAATTGTTTAATAATGTTAGTTCATATCAGACGTTTTTGCCGATGTTTGGTACATGAGTCAAAAATGAACTTGTTTGAAAAATGATTGTCCATGTAGTTATAAGTAAATAATTTCCAAAATAGTATTAATTATTAAAATATAATATATATCCAGTACATATTCGTTTTATAATATTCCATATCATTCAGAGGCAAAAAATGAAAAGCACCGTTCATGGAGACGGTAG
The DNA here is from genome assembly GCA_963277665.1 of Viscum album. Classification (NCBI taxonomy): domain Eukaryota; kingdom Viridiplantae; phylum Streptophyta; class Magnoliopsida; order Santalales; family Viscaceae; genus Viscum; species Viscum album. The sequence goes on along the minus strand of OY728163.1, from coordinate 1,699,823,459 downwards.
GCTATTCATACGCATGAACGCTACCTTCATTTTTTCTTTGTCATCTTAACGGAATTAAAAATAAATGATATATATATATATATATTATAATTAAAGTATAATATATATGTTATATAGTTCACATATGTTAATTAATTTCAATCTGTATACGTTCCATGTATTGCATGTACGAGTCACATCACTTGAGGGGGCGGTAGTCCACACTTCCTCATATGAAATTATCGCATTTACACAACATGAAAAGGACAAAGGTATGGTTTAAATATAAAATAAAAAAGCATATAGTTAAAATAAATACCATATATATCATATATAAAATATAGTTACATCATAATGTCCACATTTAAAGGTGTTAAAAGAATATTGAACAATCATCGTTTCGTGAGGCAGAAAATCGCCAACCACAGAAACAGTATGTTTTTACAGCATTAGACGAAGGTGTGAGTAAGTGTATCTCGAATCCATATTATAACAACATCCTACTATATCTAAGATACTGGATTTGTTACAAATGAAATAAATAAAAAGAGTTTAGGGGGTTGGAGAAGCAAAATAAAACGAAAGGACACAAGTGAAGACCTTACCTTAAAATCGGGTAACTCCCTTTGGTTTGAGCTCAAAGGATTCCTTGGGAAGACTTCTGCCCAAAGTGAGGCTTCAAGGAGTTAGATAGGGATGTGGAGAGACAAAATGGAAAGGGTTTGGCCGATCCATAGGCTTTGGATGTGTGGGTAAGGAGGTAGAGGTGGGGGCCTTTTATAAGAGGAGAGGAGAGGCACTCTTGGAAAGTAAAGAAATGTTACTTTATTTTAGAATGAGTGTCGGATTTTAATGGTCACACATTGATTTTTTTCGAGGTTAAGGTGATAAGGGTTATAAATCCACTCATCCAATAGGTTTTTTACATTTTTAGGTCTCAGATTTTACATTATCATTCCATTTTATTTAAATCGTTAAATAATGAGGTCATCGCTACATCATCATGATGTCATAGACAATTTAATTTATTTAATGTCCAAAAATTATAAAAAAAATACTATGATGTAGGAAATCTTTTTATATTTCAAATTAATATTTATTGTCAAAATTTTGACTTTTATAACCCCATTTAAAATTTTTTTTAGTAAAACATTTCATTTTTGTCTCATTTTTACTTTAAAATTAAATAAAAAGGTATTTATGTCATTTTCCAACCAAAGTGGCTCCATGGGGTCCCCAAGTTGACCCATGGATTTTCGTGGTCTGCCATGACACATCCAATGAGGGTAGGATATGTTTCTAGGTCATTTAATTTTATTAAAATATTATTCTTACCTTAAACTATACTAATTACCTCAAATCGCAATTAAAAACATAATAAGTTACTATTCACCAAAAAATTATTTTAATCCCATTGAACCAAATATTACTCCTTAATGAAAACCATGTATGTCTGATTTTTGAAATTCAAAACACAAATATGGAAAAATTTCATTTAAACGGAAAAATCAGTTTTTATATGTACCACATAGTGGTTTCACTATTCATTAAAAAATTGAAGGTTTTCAGAAAATTATCAAAGGTTTACCCTAAGCTATATTTGATATTCCGAATTAAAAAATGATGTATATTGTACAAAATTCAAAAAATATAAGTTTCATTAATTAATTTAATAATTAATTCCCACTCTCAAAACAAATAGGGTGTTTTTATTAAACAAAATGTATCAAAAGATTGACACTAGTTTAAGTCTGATTTCAAAGTGAAATTAATTCCAACAACCACTATTGGATTAAATGGTAAAAATATATTCTAATTTAAGTTTTAAAAAAAATTTAAAAGTTAATCTAATCATATAAATGAATTATATTAAAAGAGGTTTTGAATTAATATACAACATTTTTCAGTATTCATTAAAAATTGAACTTTTTCGGAAAAATATCAAAATTTTACGCAGTAAATTTTGATGTCCCAATTATAAATAAGAATTTTAATTTTTCAAATATAACACATAAAATTGTCAAAAAGTGAATTTAAAAGAGGTTCGCCATCAAAAGTCAGTTAATCAACGTTTTAAAGAATATTAGAATGTTTACGCTTAAAATTGGATTCATTTGCATTTTTAATCCTCTAATATTTATTGTAAAAAGTAAAAATATTTGACAAACATATATAATCGTTTTGTAGTTAGTTCTGTTCATTCCTACCATTACAATGGCTAGGAATTAACTACTATTTAAAATAATATTATTTTATTATTAGAGTGCAACGTAAGATTCCCAAGAAACTCATTGTTGTGTGTTGGGTACGCCATCGAGCATAGCATCCCCATTAAAGTAATATTAATATTTTATTCACAAATATAGATAAATATAAAAATGTCATATTCTTTATTTACCTGGGGTGTTACATATACTATGTCTCTACATATGTTTCATATAAAAACTCATGGAAGGTAGGGGAAAATAAAGAACAGGAATGAGATTAAATTATCATTGAAGGATTAGTAAAATTTATGTAATCAATAATCAATAATGAATAATCAATATGGAAGGATACATAACATAACACACATGATATTTAAATAACTAAATATGGAAGAATACATTTGGAAATGTATGTAACAGAACACACAATATATTCAAATAACTAGATAAGTCATAATCAATATATAATGTTATAAAAATTAAATGTAGTTCCAATAAATCAGTATACTAAGAATTAAATTCATCCATAGTTTTTTGAAATAGTGGAAATCCTCTGGAATATAATTACAAAATTTTGAATGAAATAAATCCTGAACTATTGAAATTCCTTTATATGGAAGATGACACAATTATTATAATGACATCTAAAAATATGGTTTAATCAAAAGATAATTTCACATTTAATTATAGAATACCTTATTTTTCTCATGATACCTTCCAATTCATTGAGAGGATATATTATATCAGGTCACACCCATCACTTTATGTCAATGCATTCCTCATATATCCAGTAATATATTAAATTCATGGAACATTAATCCTTCATATAAAATATCCATTTTGATTGTAACATAAGGTTTTATCTATATTTAACTCTCCAATAAACTAACATTAAATGAAAAATCTATATCAAAAAATTATATACATTTAATGACAAAATAACAACCATGATCAATAACATGACTAATTATGGAAAATTTAATTTATACTAAATATATTCAGGGGACTACAAAAGTTAGTAAATAATGTGAATTTAAATACAATACATGGTCAAAATAATGATAAACAATAAATGAAAATAATAAGGATGTTATCAATAAAATATATATCCATTGGGGTATGAATATGGGTTTTTGTCCTTAATGTAAACAAATATATTAAAATTTCACTAAAGAAATTGTTATTGAATATATAATCTTCATTTTGAATATTTTTCATAAATACTTATCATTGAAAGAAACTTAAAAACAATTAAAAATATTCATATACATGAAAAGGAATCATTAATAAAATGAAATTTATAAAATCCATATGATCTAAACTGAAAATTCCATTTGAATTAGAATAAATATACAAAAGATCTTTTTTAGGGAATAGTCAAGGCAATTCCTTTAATGAATTAACAAGAAAAGTGAGGTGTAAATTAATTTTTATAAGTAATTTATGAAATGAAAATTAAAGCATTTTTTTTATATAAATCAAGTCTTCGTAAGAAAATATATTTCAAAATTATGAGATAAATGACATTCGATCATACTAAAAAATTATCAATAATTTTATGTTTTAATGATAGGAAAAATTTAATTATCAATATAAAATTATCAAGAATAAAATTAAGAAAATAAAATTAATGTGTTTTTATAAAATTATCAAGTAATAATATTTTACATTGATTCACAAATAAATAATCACGATTAGAATGAGATTTCAAAATAGACCCTTCAAAAAACATAAATTTAAAGAGAAAACAAACGAATGAATAATTTATTTTAATCATATGTAATTACACATAAACCAAATTGAAATAAAAAAAATAATATAATCAAAATAAATTAAACACATAATCATAGATAATTAACACACGTTATGACGTATTGCGACCCAATAAAAAAGAAATTGAGTTATAGAATTATTTTCTAGTTGTTCACATTTAATTCTAATCAACATAAATGAAATAATTTAAAATGAAATCTGAAATAACATTTATAATTAATTATTCATTATATAATATTAATATTAATTATATAAACTATTTAAAAGTAATTTGGTGAATAGAGTTAAAACATTCTTTATTAAAACAAAATCTATATGAAATCCCTTTCCTCGCACTTTCCTTTTACTCACACTATTATGACCTAAATTATAGTAGTTTTAAACATGATATCAACTAATTCCAGAACCATATTAATAATTATTATAACAAATATAATGATTTTATTACATATTATAAATGTTTTTTTAATAAAATATCATTATTTTTATTGTTTCGGTTTTAAATTTTCTATTTTTAGACAATGTTTGGACTTGTTAATTTTTTTCTTTTACATCAATCATTGTTTAATAATCTAAAAAATTTATCCATTATGTAAATATCATATAAATCCATTATATTTTTATCTATAAAAATCTATAAAATTTACAGATAGTAAATGGAATGCATCATTCATTGAGATGGTTGGTTGCATGTTCGAATGAATGATTCTTCCATCATCTTATCAAATTAAATGAAATTTAAATAAAGGATATATGTGTTAATTAATGTTATAGTATAAATTTAATGTAATATATATATATAATAAATTTATTAAAACCAAATTTAAGGAATTCCATTTAATGTTTAAATGAATCACATCACATTATGAGGTTGTTGTCTATTGTACACATGAGCGACATTATCATAATACCACAAAATTGAAATCAGGAAGTTATGTGTTAAATAATAATTTTAGATGCATAAAAAATTATAAATATATATGTATATATATATATATATTATAAACTATACATCCATTATTATTCACAACAATGAAAGGATTTAATGGAAAAACAAATATTATTGGTTACCGAGGCAGTAGTCTTCCATTCATGAATAAGGATTTTGTGTAACATTTGATGGAATTATGTGATTATTTAGGTCATAATATTATTATAAAAAATAAAAATATATATTTGATACTGATGGTTTATATAATCAAAATATAATAATAATTTATGTATTAGTGAATGAAATAAAATAAAAGTTCTCATTGATGAATGATATCTCTTCTTTGGTAACTCAATTTGGTATACTGTAAAATAGTTACATTGTTTTAATTCAATCGGAAAATAGATAATTTCAAGGATTAGGGGAGTAATTTTGGGTTTTAATTTTTTTAGGTGTTGTTTGGGCCAAATGTATTTATAGAAGAGATTAAAAGAGGTTGTGAGTGCACTTTTATAGTGGATGAGATGAGATGTTATTATAAATAATAAAAGTAAACACTATTAGTAGGTCCCCCTTACCTTATGAGTAACGCCACAATGTTTTAAAAAATACATTGAAATTCATGATTTTTTTAAATAGATAGTTATAAATCGCCTTTAAACATAATTTATCTATTTTTTATGATTTTAATTTAAAAAAAATGATCATCTACAGTTGTGATCAGTATGTTATTAGTATTCTGATAGAACATACATGTTTTATGATGAATAGTAACATAACATTATAAATATTAATATAACCCTTTTGAATAGTAAATATTATAATAATTTTATGTTCTTAAGGATATAAGATAATGAGATGTTTATTAATTTCTCATGTTGTTAAAAAATGTGTAATAGATCTAAAATAGATTCTTTTGAATAAATTATGATTTTATTTATATATTACATTAATAATATTTATAAAAAAAATTCAAATTTTTTTTATAATTTTTTAATTCTACATGTCAAAAAATTCTTTGTTATATTTTTTGTATTTTTCAAAATTTCTTGAATTTTTATGAATAGTAAAATATGATAAATGCTAATTACCTGTTCTACTACATAATATGTGATTAAAGGCCGATATTCACCCAAATAGTTCTAAATAACATCAAATTATAACTGTTTGGGGTGACATGAATCATGAATATTCATACTATAGAGAAAATATATTATAATAATGAATGAAACATTGTAAAATCCATCCTCTCCTCCATTATCAATACCACCCTCATTCCCCTCTCCCTCACACACATCTGAAGCCATGAGCATTGTCAAAATTCTACAAAATCCCATCACCCATTCTCTTCCCCACGTCCAAGACCTTCTGGTCTCACCCAAATTCCATATCCATTGGCCTTAATGATGATCTGAAGAAGAACAGATCAAGAGGTAAGAATGTTATTCCTTTTAAATGTGTTTTCTTTCCAATTCATTTAGTTTTATACAATATCTTCCACTACACTCATTCACATGGAATGAAATCTCAATAATATTATATATTATGTATGTCATCATGATCATGTTAAATATTCATCATCTTTATTCCTCTCATCTCCCACTTAATGTAATAACAAAAACACCACCTCTGATGTTCTGATTTACCAAAATTGTGGAAAATGAGTTTCCAATTTCCATTGCATCCATCAAAGATGATTGTAAAACCATTTTAATTGTTTAATCATAATATAATGTGTATTTTTTTACCAGTTTTATGTTCTGAAATGAACATCTAGTCATGACATTAAATTATATAATGAATCATTTTCCTGATTATAACGGAACTGCTAGAAATGATATAAACAAACAACCTTAATGTTTTATCTAATGGTGTATCATCATCTATGATAATGAAATAATTTATGGTATCATTAAATATACTATGAAAATATTAATATCAATTAATTCTTAATCTAGAATTTCATTTAAATAGGACATGAAAATAAAATACAAACTGACCATGTAAATCATGTAAAGAACGCACCCAAAATATTGGAAGAAACAAAATAATTATAATTAATGGATGAAATGATATTATTAAATGATCTTATAACATTTTATAAACATTAATATGATTCATTAATATATTAATAACACTCTTTTAATTGTTATTAATGAGTTATATATTAGTTTTATTTAAGACTAACTCGAGGTAAGGGAATTATTCACCTGATTTCCAATCTTTGGGTTTTCATTATACTTCATTATTTATGTGGCATTTAAATTGAATCTATGATGAATTTTGTTTATATTATTTTGATTTTTTTTTATTTTCAGTATATATACATATTTCATCCATGCAATAAAGTCTCACTTCAATTATATAATAATTTTCATTAAATTCTTTTAAAAACTTCTCTTAAAAATTATATTTTTTGAAATTCACAAGTATTGTTTTGATGCAATAATTAAAGTTCTATGATTGTATTTTTGTTCTGTGTGTTTGTTTATAAATAAGAGTGGGGCCTATATCTCCCCCCAATTCATTTTTTAGGAGTATGTTAGAGATCTACCATATGGTTACACCAATTGTAACTACTATGGTAACATAATAAGGTAGTCGTGGGGGTTACATTTTAATATAGCCATGAGGGTTACACATTATAAGGGTACAGAGATGGTTAAAATATTGGGAATATAATGCCCCATGATACCATAATGGTTATATTTATTTTATATATGTTTTTTTTAAATCTCATAGAAATATCACGTTTCACAAAGTATGTTTATAGGAGTAACAAGTATGTCATTTTTGAAGATGATTTCATACATTATATGTATTCATAGACTGATGTTTTCTTTACATATTTTTATATATCTTAATGAGATTTTTTTGATCATCCAATGTTTTTATAGAATTTAAAATGGTTATAAGGATGTGTATGATAAAAAATGAATCCATATTAAATGTTATGATGATTTTTCAAAGAAAACATGTTTTATTTAAAATTATTAATATTTTGAATGAATTGGACATTGTTTTTGTGGTATATTATCTACATGAATGTGGAATGTTTTGTGTGGATTATATTCTATTTCTCTAAAACTATAAAAATTATAAGATTAACAATATGAAAGTATGTTAGTTCTTGACTAAAATTCAAAATTCTATAATTTAATAAGGTCGAGTCCTTAAAGATAGTACTATAAAATGGTTTGGATAAAATTAAGTTTTATGATGATGTCAATCGAATAACATAAATTAATTTTAAACAATCGATAATTTTAAATTATTTAGCATTTTTATATTACCATCTTTGGTCAAAAAATATATATTTTTTCAAAATTGTTTTTTATTGATGAAATACGAAAGCAGCAGAGGAGAGGCACTGACCAAATGATATCCTTCAAAATTTATAGCCTATAATGGTAGGGATTGAAACTGAGAAGTTTGTGACAGTAATGGCTCAGATAATGTAGGAAATAAATTTTTCTTGATTCCATTAAAGGGGAAAACCAAAGGTACAACAAAAGAACCAGATTATAGTAGAACATTTTATAAGACAACACCCTCTTGTGTTTATTTGATCTTCAGACCCTGTAGTGGTTGAAAAATTGATTAAGGACCTTAAAAAGATATTTGATGTTATTATATGTTAAGATAACCAAAATTCATGTCTTTCCATATATCATTTTTAAGGTGAAGCTAATCTGTGGTGTTCAATGGTTATAAATATCAGGGATAGATAAAAGATTGATTCCTTACTGTGGGATAATTTTAAAGTATTTTACTTGATAAATGTATTCCTAAGGTGGTGTGACATGGGATGGAGAAGAAATTTCTTAAATTTATATAGAAAGGGGATGATTCAGTTGTTGTGTATGAAGAAAAAATAACTCGACTTGATAGGTATGATATAAATCTTATTATATATCTTTATAGAAAAATCAACATCTTTTACTATGGATTAAAGCCTAGGTATTGAAGAGCATTGGAACCCCGTGAAATCAATAGTTTTGGGAAACATGTATGTTGTCATGATTGGGTAGAGATGGACTTTTCTGATGATCACATGCACTTTGAAAAGAACGATTAGAAGACGTCCAGAAGGATAACTAAGGGCAGGAATAAATCAAAGAAATTTGATGGAAAGAATATATAGTTCCTAGTTTATGAAAAGTGTGGAAAAATTCACCCTTCAGAGTTCTTTTCGAATATTGGGAAGCTTTTTCAATGTGGTATGTTTCGATATATGGCATGAGATTTCAATGATAATTATCCTAAGACAAGTCATAATAAAAAAACATTGTAATGAGTTTTAAATGTGGAGAGATGGCTCATTGTGAAAATTCATACCCAAAGAAATATCAGAATGATGCAATGAATCCAGACTATATGAAAAGGTGTAGTGAGATACTTTGTGAATATGTTAGTAGATTTTGGGACATCCAATGATGTTGTATTAGGTACCTTGTTTATTTACTCATATTTTTCTAATGACTTTTTGATATAGGGTCTACACATTCATTTATTTTGGAGGAATTTATGGGTATATTTGAAATATCACCTCAACAAATTAGATATGAACATAATGTTAAAACACAAGGGGGAATTATTGAATCAAATAGGAATTATAAGATTAATAATATTGTTTAAAGTGGAAAGACATTACATTCATACCTTATTGTTTTTCCTGTAGTATAAAATGATGTTATTTTGGGAATGGATTAGATTTCTGTTCATTAAACTACAATTGATTTTATATCTTAAGAATTTGTTTGTAATAATGAGTTTCAATTTGTATACATGAACGAACCCATAAAATTTATAACATATCTGGATGCTGAGAAACTATTGAATTATGGAAATAAAAGTTAACTTGATCATATTGTTGAAAACATGCAAACTGTTCAGATTAATGATATGCTAGTGGTTAATAAATAACTTGATATTTTTTATGATGATTTATCCTGTGTCATACCTATTCAGAAATTCCAATTCACAATTTACTTAGTTTTTAACTCTATGCTAATTTAAGAACCCCCATATTTAACGGCTTGGATAGAACTTTTGGATTTTAAAAATTATTTGTAGGATTTTCTTGATAAAGGATTCATTCATCCTTGCACTTCACCATGGGGTGCACCAATTTTATTTGATAAAAACAATTATGGTTCAATGTGAATTTATATTGATTATATATATATGAATAACATCACTATTAAAAACAAGAATCCTTTGACTCATATTGAAGAGTTTTTTTATCAACTATAGGGAGCACATTACTTCATAGCAATTGACATGAGATCTAGATACACTCAACTGATGGAGAAGGAGGATAACAACCTGAAAAATGATTTTTGTACTAGATATGGGCATTATGAATTTTTTATTATGTTGTTTTGGTTAACTAAAGAAACTTATATATTAATGGATATTATGAATAGAATATTTCATTAGTTTTTGGATAGGTTTTTGATTTTTTTATTGATGTCATTCTGGTATTATATAACTATAAAGAGGAGCATGAAAAACTTCTAAGGGTTGTTTTTCAATAATTAATAGCAAAGAAACTATATGGAAAATTCAGAATGTGTTATTTTAGGTATGATTTTTTTTCTTAGGAACATTGTAATTAAGGATAGAATAACAATTTTTTGTACAAAAGTTTTTTTTATGAATGGAAAAGACCTATAAATGTTACATAGATTCTTAGTTTTATTGAATTAGTAGGTTTTTATTGATTTCTTATTAAAACATTTCCGTAGTAATCTATTCTGTTGACAATGTCAATGCGAAGTGGGGTTAAATTTATTTCGACAAACGAATCGGCTTTTTTCCAGCAACTAAAGAAGAGATTTCTAACGACCCTTTATTTCAATGTTCGTTATCTCTTCAAATTAATTTAATTACTTAAATTGCACACAAAACTCTCTTGACTTGCATTTAACGTTTGATTGAGTATCTTTGAAACAACACATTAGAATTACAATTTTTTATTTATCAATTAAATATTCTAATATAAATAGTAAAAAATTGAAATTTTATTCAAATTGATTTCACATATATAAAACATATTTATAATGAAATGAAAAAGTTTTTTTAAAAGATTTATATATTTAGATTAACTAATTCATAAAATAACTAGTTTTCATGTCCTTTTGTGAACAATAATAGACAAATTTTATAAACCAAAAAAAATTTAATTTGGTAATATATGCATCTATTATTGAATTCGGAATTTCAAAATTATCTTAAAGTTATTTTTTGTGAATTTTTCTAAAAACATTCAATTTTTTATGATTAGTTAAAAAATTGCGTTGTACTTAAAATATGACTTTTTCATTTAACTAAATATTTTTAATTTAATTTAATATTAATGTTTAAATAGATACATAATACATATATTAGTGCAATTTAAGTCATTGGTATCATTTTATAATTTGATTAGGTATATAAAATTTTATTGAAAATTTTAACATCTTTTACCCACTTTCTAGGAACATTTTCAAATTTGTATAAAACATAATTTAACCACTTATGTGAATTGTATTTGAATATCCCTACAAGCATCACAATCATCAGAATGAATAATTTTTGTCAATAAAATTATTTTTTTGGTGAATAATAACATTTGATTTTTATTTACCACTGTTAAAGGTAAATATGGTAATTAATGGTAAAAATAATATTATAATAATATAAAATTACCCTAAAACATTTCATAATTCTATTGGATGAGTTGTTTTCGTCCAAAATGAACCTTATTATGAAAATTTTATCCTTTTTGTTTCACTTGGGATAGATTAGGATATTTATTATATTGTTTACAGAAGAGATAAAATTTGTAAACTAAAATTTAATAACTAAAATATTTAAAAGATAGGGTTCAACATATGATAAATTTGACTATAAATGAGTTTTTAAAACAAATACTATGTTATTTAATGATATAAAAAATCTAAAAATATATTTTTGGTCAAAATTACATGGGTAGTGATACAAATTTCATTAATTATCCACTTTAGGTTATCCTGTCATTTTTTAGTAAATATATTAACCAAGTAGTTTAAAAATTCTATAGGACATGGTAAGAGATAACTTATTTTACAAAGAGTTAAATCTAAATAATAAGGTATATTTTATAACCTAAACATGTCTAATATTGATTTCGTGAGAATACATATATCCATACTCATATTATCTTAAAAATAAATAATTTTGGATCATTTATATTCCTAAAATCATTTAAAAATAAAATAGTATTTCAAACTTGTCTTGATGTTCCACTGAACTCTCTTACAAAAGGGAACCTTTCATTATCTTTAATTCTCACATACAATTCCATGTGGATCATCCGATCCCTAAGAATATATGCTCCCAACTATCCTCAGTTCATACTAGAGGATGTACGTTGAGAATAAAGCCAACCTAAGGAGTCCTTTTTCTCAAATCAAAATGAAACGCCCGAAGAAGGGGTATTTATTTTATCAAATAATCCACTGTTATTTTCATCTTCTACATCCCATTTCCCAATTTATTCCCATCTAAAAAAATCAATATTGTACCATACAAATTATTTTATGATATTATAATTATGGTAAAACCATATTTTTTATTCTATTAATCCTATTAATAATAGTGTCACCTTGCGTATGTATGTACGACTTATCGTCTCTACAACATGGTGTAATTTATTATTTTACATTATGTTATTTGGATGGATATACTGATGAGTATTATATATATATATATAAGGAACATAAAATTAGAATGATTCTGTATAATTAATATACAATCCAATTCCATAACATTTTATCATTAATGAAATGATATCATCGCACCTGCCTATGTACGACTTATTGTCTCCACGATGCGATGAGATTCATTTCCACATTCTCCATTCAATGATGAATATAAATATATATATTTAATAATAATGTAATATATGACAAAATAATTCTATTGTATATTTATATCTCTCTATGTGTGTGTATTTACGTATATCACATCAACTTCCACTCAATATGACATCAAAAGTGAAAAAAAAATTATGCATACATACGTCCTACCGTGTACATAAACAGGGTATTCCATTTCATATATCTATAAATTATACATATTTATATTCTTAATATAAAAGATATATAAGTAATTTTTTATAATATGGAATTAATTAAATCATGATATTATTTATACAATCAATAATAAAATGTTAAAACACTTCAGATAATGAAAGCATTTGTTCCTCAAATGCAACATTTACATGGAAATAATTATTAAATGAGTAGTATACTATGGTCAATATATAAGAGTATAAATGTACCATTAACCAATGTAAAGTACTTGGTAAGGGTTAATTCCCCATTCTCATTATTGTATTAGATTTTTTATATGTTATTATTTACTAGGACTTATTTAACATCCATGTACTTGTTTCATAAAGATGTTTTCAAAAGGAATCATTTAACATTTTATGTAAGGGACACATTAAATAGATCGTAATTTTTTTTTAAAAAAATTTATTTTTCTAATTCTTTGTAATTAATGTCCATGTTTTCAAAATGAGTTTATGAATTGATTTATATATACATGACTATTTCAAAATGATTATTCCATTCATAATTTTGAAAGTGGTATGAGAATCATTTATTAAAAAATCTCTTTTAAATGGCTTCCTCTGTATATTGTGTGACTTTTAAATGATTTCATGAAAAAGGGATATTCCTGTCAAAGAGTTTTACTTTTTGTATTGAACAATGTTAATATCCATTACAAGATATTATTCATGTTTGAGGTTTAATTTTTATAATATAATATTAACTATCATATTGATTATTTTATTATATATTTAAATGTGGATATTTAATTTTTTTTTCATTCATGGTTATGGTTATAATATTGAAATTTTGTATTCTAGTTTTAATATGAATCTTTATGTTATGTTTCACACTTTTCATATGATGAAATCTGTAGACTTATAAAGTGACAGGTGGGGCTGTCTATAGCCCCTTGATTCATTGGTAGGTCTCATGAGACAAACTACTGTCTTTGTATAAGAATTTGATATAATATTTGTGAATGGTATTAGAGAAACTCCTTGGTGTAGTGGTTGTTATGTTTGGCATTATGCGTTCCCACGTTATGAAATTAGTTATTACATGTGATTATTTGACTAGTAGAATATCCATGATCATGTTTATATGGTAATTTTTTATTTATGTCTACAATATTATGATAATTTTTCTGTTTAAAAGGTTGTTGGTTTTATTATACAAATTTCTTTAAAAGTATATAGCTTCTACAAAATCATTTTCCAATATTGATAATCTGATCTCTCACCTTTATTTTGTTTTATTTCCCAAGCTTTAAATGAATTGGGTAATGATGGATATTCATGGGAAATCAAGGGGAATAATGTAGTTATCAATGTATTATCTATGTCATATTTTATGTTATACTTTTTTTGTAATGATCACAAATGTAATCTATATTCCAAAAATGCTAAACGGATCAGTATTTCGGGACATGATTCCTTATAAACATGCCAATGTTTTAAAATAATTCACCTGCTTTGGGAAATTTGGGTCATGGTATTATAGTTTGTATCAAAGGATGTATTGCAATTAGTTTGGAAAATTATTTAGAAAACAATGAGTAGGGATCATAACCCTAACATAGAATATAAAGATATGTATAGAAAAGAAATCTACAATTTTAAAATAGAGATTATATGGGTATTCCATGAGAATACATCTCTGTCTAAATATTATAGGTGAACGTGCTTCCATGACTGATGTAACTAAGGTTGAAAATGCAGACAAGGTGTTCCAAGCTAGACTCGGGATAACCTGATAAATGAAATGGGCCTTACCATGGACCTGTTTTTATAGTCCCAATGAATATGCATAGGATAATTCCTATTTTATTTATAAAAACATTATGAATGATTAATGAGTAAATATATCTTAAAATGAACAATATTTATGATTACATATTTGATATTCATTAATTTTTTCAATTTTTATGTTGTATTTTTCTATTATGGAATTATAAATTATTATTCATAACCTAATCTATTGTATTACATTGTTTAAAAGTATACCCTTATGGAAGAAATGGAAATTGTATCAACACACAAAATCCATCTAGGTATTTCCCTCCTTTGAAAGATACTAATAGTAGAGCTGGAGACAAAATTGGTACTAAACAACTTAAAGCTATATTGGGATAGCTGACTCATGTTAAGAATTATAACCATACCCATATAAAGCATCCTGATCCACAACGTGGAGTGTAACAATCCATGATTTTATGAGATATATTATTTTTAATTTCATTGATGTGTTCTATTATACACTAAACCATGATTGGATTGTACTATACACAACACCGTATTAGCTTACAGTATACACAACACTATTCTTGGCTCGTGTTATAGAAAATTTCAAGTTCGTTTTGTCAAAATTAATCTACGCAGCATAACATATATATTTTTTTAATGTATAAATGAAATATGTTTTGATTCTGTTATACGCAACACCAAACGAAGACTTCACTACATGCAATCCTAACTTGGCTTGAATTACACACAATCAAATCCTTTTTCGATAGTGTGTGTATTACGCAATACCAAGTATCACTAAACTAGATATTATTATATTATTATTATGAACTAGATGTTATGAATAGGAATACCCACTTTTTGAAATTTTTAAAATTTTATCTTTCATAATGGACTTCATTTTTGGATTCGGAATATCGAAATTACCCTAGGGTGAATTTTTGGTATTTTTATGAAAACGTTCAATTTTTGATGAATAGTGAAAACACTGGGTTACTATTTAAAAACCGACATTTAATTTAAATATTTATTTATTTTATTTAAATTTATTTTAGGTATAAATTGATACATAATACCTATATAAGTTCAATGTAATTTATTAGAGTCATTTTATAATAATTTTTGATATATAAAAAATTTATTAAACTTTTCACCGTCTTTTACATACCTCCTATGAGCATTTTGCAAACTTAAATAAAACTAAATTTAACCACTATGGTGAGTGGAATTTAAAAAATATGAGAGACACAATTAATATCATGGACTAAAATATGGTTCAATGAGATGAAAATAATTATTGGTGAATAATGGTTTTTTACTTTTATTAACCATAGTTAAAAGTAAACAGGGTAATTAAGGGTACAAATGATTTTATTATTACCCTAACAAATGTCCTAATTATATTGGATAAATTTAATTAGACCAAAAACAACCTTAGGAATAAAATATGAACATTTAGGTCCACTTGGATTAGATGAGGACATTTATTATTAATTTATTTAAAGAAGGGTAAAAATAGTTAAAATCAAAGTTTAATAAAAAAATAATTTTTAATATAGGGTTACACATAAGATAAATTCGACTATAAAAATTAATTATAAATTTTAAATTATTTCCTAAATAATTGTATTTTATTTATAATATTTAGTCCATAAATACGTAATTTTATTTATGACATAATGATGATGCGGTAATTACCTTATTAAATGAAATATTAACATAATTGATGCTATAAATACACAAATAAATGTAATTTTTGACATTTTATGAATTCAACTAATTATTTAGGTTAATATGATATGTTAGTATTGATTTAATTATCTTTTTTTAGGTAATCAGGCTGTTATAATTTTCACATAATTCAATTAGAAAATAGTGTCAAAATTGACAAAAAATAGTTTTTTTAAATCAATATTATATTATTAATTGTTATTATATTTATAAAAATATATGGTTAGTCCATGATACTTATATCAAGATATTTTTTTCATTAATGGACCACTTGGGGGGTCTCTTGGATGTATATGGTAAGTATATTAACTGTATAATATAAAAAATACAATGTGACATGGTAAATGTGAATCTAATTAACTAAAAGTTAAATCTTAAAGATAAGCTTAATATAATGACCCAACCCTGTATAAAATCTATTGGTTGAGAGTATTTTGACCCATACCCACTTTATCTTTTAAAAAAATCAATTTTGAGCTATTAAAAACCGAATATGTCTTTATTATAAAATAATATTTTCCGTTTTTCCTAAGGTGCCCCTCTCCTCCCTTATAAAAGGGCACCTCCTCCCTCTTCTCCTCACACCACATTGACCTTTCAAGAAAGGCCAACCTATTCACATTTCCCTTATCCAATTCCCTCCCATAATTATGGAGGTTCTGGTCTTCTCAAAAGTCCAACTCTACTTCCTTAAGAGAAGGCTTAAAGGAGGTGTGTCGAAAAAGAGGTAATCTCTTCTTCCAATTCTCTCAAAGTTTCTTTCTTCTTCTACTTCATCTTCTTTAGTTGTGCTATTATAAAGTAATAACATCAATATTTATAATATACTGATATGTTATTATAATTATGAAAAAACCTTTTTTCACCTTCTATCCATCCTACGAAAAATGAAATCACCGCCCGTGCGTACGTACGGAATACCATCTCTACAGCGTGGTGTAATCTGTTTTCAATCACCACCATACTTGGATGGGTATAATGGTGTAAATAAAAAACTATACATGATTATTTTAAAGTGATATTGATTCTGAAATATTATACATATACTTCAATATAATTCCATGATCATGGGAATGATATCATCGCTTGTGCGTACGTACGGACTATAGTCTCCACGACGTGATGAGATTCATTCCCGATATTAAAAATTCATGAATGATTATAAAGTATATATAATGAATAATAATGAAATATATTACATAATAATAATACTGGATTTATGTATATATATATTTCATCTACTTATTTCTATTCAATTCAATAAGGAAACGAAAACCTCTTTCATGCGTATGTATGGCCTACCATCTCCATGAACGGTGTATTTCATTCCATTTATCGATCTATCATATATATATGTATATGCTGAATATTTATTATATAGAAATAATGTTTTAAATTCTAGAATTAATTAAATAAGGATATAATTAATAATATCAATAACAACAAGTCGAAACATGTACAATAAATGAAACGATTTTACCCAAATCACTACTTTTACATCCAATCTACAAACGAACGGTTTATATAAAGTAATAAGTAAACTATATATGATATCATAACAATAAATATGATTCTTTAGTAAGTCAATTACATTATTTAAATAATTATATAGGAGGTTCAAATATGTATGAAGCATATCGGACCTAAGGTAAGGATTAAATTTTCCAATCTCGTTTTTATCGGAGATTGTTATTCGTAAGTATATCAGACCTAAGGTAAGGGATAAAATTTCCAATCTCGTTTTTATATGAGATTGTTATTCTTAAGTATTTACGGGGGTTATTGTTATCATCTGTGCCCATGTTTTCTAAAAATGTTTTCATGTGTTTTTTATATTCCTTTTTACCCAATTTTTAAATTTACCACATGTTATGAAAGGAAACTTACTTTTGTTTACCACATGGGGAACTTTTTTTCTTTTCCAAAAAAAGTACGAGAAGAAGGTTTTTTTAACTTATATGGTGTGAATGGATTTTTACGGTCACATAATGACTTATTTAAATGAAGCATACTCTACAATATTTCATGATTATTTTCAACAAAAATCCTTTTATGGAATTTTTTGAAATGAAAATGATTTTGATGAAGAAAGGATATATTCCACAACAATTCATCTCAAGTGTTTTATCAAATCCATTTTCCATATAAGATGACATTATTTCATATGTGTATGTTTCAAGTATAATTTCTCTATTATTTATATGGTTTCACATTTCTTATGATTAAATGATATCCATTTTGTTTGGAATGGATTATGTTATGATGAGATGATGTTTTTGAAACCCATTTTATACATTGGGTAATGCCGAATGATTTATGAACATGTTGTGGCACAAGTAATAATGAATTCATTATGAGATGGGTGGGACCTATATCTCCCTTAAATGTATTGGGTAAATATTAATATCTCATGACAATGACATGGCTCGAACGGTAAGTTAATCTGGTTCAGTGTTACAGGATTGAAAGGAGGAGTGAACTCGATTTAGAAAGATACCTTTTACAGTAAGATGGTCTTGGCAGCAATGCCATGGCTACTATAGAAATCATAACATGTTATTAATGGTTTCCACAATTACATGTTTTATTCTCATTCTATTTTATCAGGATTAATGTTTTTTTATGATCTATGTCTTACGTACTGCCATGATTTATGTCATTTCTCATGATCTTGATGTATAAACATTAGGTTCATGTATTCAAGTTCAAATGTATATGATTTGATTTATTTTCTCCATGCCAACCCTTATTGAGAATTTTAGCTCACCCTTGTATATTTTTTCTTTTCACTAGGATTTAAATAAAGGTTTTTGGTATGAAAACAAAAAGGTGAAGATCATTATGGGAGATGTTGAAGATCTTTCACCTTGATTAGAAGATTGTGTTCTGAGATTCCAAATACACTGAACTATGATAGTCCTTTGGTGTCTATTTTTGTTATGTATTAGATATTCCGCAAGAGTAATGTAATGTCTATGTATTTTAGGCTTTGGGTCTCTACAGTTGGTACCATAGAAAAGGTTTAGTTAACCATTGGAATCTAGTATGCGAAAACATTAGTGAGATCCCTAGGGATATTTCTAATGTATGTCTAGGGATGTCCCTAATGTTAAGTATTAGTATAGGTTATTGTCCTTGAATTATGGTAATGATATTAGAATTAATACTATGATGTTAGGTATCGATGGTACTCCCCCTTTATTATGTTGTTTTCCCTAGAATGATTTTTTCCTCTCACACTATTTTTTAGGGTTTTAGATGATGGATGAAACCTAAAGAAACTGTGTTGATCAATGTAATGGATGATGCAATGATTATCGTCCTGAACAATCCAATGTTATTGGAGATGGAGTGTAAAATATTATTTCTATACTAACACAAGCTATGAATCATTATGGACTTCCAAATGAGTAGAGAAGGGAAAAATACTCTATTGAGCCCTTCATGAGGCAATGTCCAACTTCTTTGAGTGGGTCTTCTGATCCACATGTTGCTGAACAATGGATCAGTACCATTGAGAAGATATTTTCCATACTTCACTATTCGGAACATGAAAAGGTCGTTCTGGCTTTTTACCATTTAGAATGTGAAGCGGATCATTGGTGGACACTAATGAAGAATATGAGGCCCGCAGATGAAATTGAATCCATGGAATGGAATGAGTTCATGAACTTATATTTCAATAAGTAATTCCTTCGTATTCTTCGAACAAAGATGGAAAAGAATTACCTTGAGCTTAAGCAAAAGGATGATGAATCTGATGGTATATACGAAGCGAATTGTACAAGGCTTTCAAGGTATACATCTGGCATTATCATCCAACCTGAAAGTAAAGTTGATCGATTCTTCAGTGGCTTAATACCAAGTCTTCGAAGGGAATTATTTATAGGAGACTTTAGTAGCCATGATGAAATTGTGTGTTGTGCTATCAAGGTAGAAATGGAAGTTTGTGTTACATATCCATCTCATGGTTTTGATAAGAAAAGAAAGATGGATTTCAAGGAGAAATCTCAGAATAATGGTTAAGAGAAGTTAAATGTTTCTTTATGCTCAAAGTGGGTAAAGATGCATGGTGGAGATTTTTTTAAAGGGACTAGAAAATGTTTTAAGTGTGCAAAATAAGGCCACCAAGTAGCTGAGTGTCGAAGTAATGGAAAAAGGGTTTCTAATGACGTGAATAAAGAAAAGTCTACAGAGAACGCACCACCTACACTTAAATGCTTCAAGTGCAATGAAATGGGGAATTATTATAATAAATTCCCTAATCCAAGGGTTAATGGTGATCAACGTGAGAAACCTCTTAAAGAAAATGATAAAGTGATGTCACATGCGATCACTAATGGCGATGATGAATATGACAACGATGTGGTGAAATGATTAAGTTTTTATGTAATGGGATTCCATAATAATGTTGTATATAGTATCGTGGAATATTGGAATATTTATGTGTTGGTCTATTGGGGTTTTCAATAAATTTATGGTACTGGTAACCATGAAATGTGATTTTTGAAAGCAGATGATATGGTAAGGATAGAATGAAATGTTTAATAGTATTCATGAGATCATGATTGATATAAGGAAAAAGTGATATCATGGTTTGAGTATATCAAAATATTGGGATTTTGGAATGTGGAATGAGTTAAACATTTACAACATTCATGTTTCCACTAAGGTTCAACAGGTATTAATTTTTAAATAGAATACATGATTAAGGTATTCACATGTTTGGAATGTGACCAACAAGATATATAAAATGATATTTGGCGGATAAATGATGGTATTCACATGCTCGGTAGATGACATTGTTTTCTTTATACTATGAGCTTTGACATAAGTATGTTAGATTAACCTAAAGACTGGAATGGATTATGTTGGAAACAAATTAGTATTGTATAATGCTAGAATTTTTTTTCATTATTATTGATGGGATGTTATAATAATTTTGTTTAAGAAAAAGGACATCCTACAGGATGGGCGACAACCTGTCGCGTCAGAAAAGGTTGTGGGAATCGAACCGACAACCAAAGTGTGAAAGGACATTATTTCCCACCACTAGCCTATAAGAAGTCCATGGTTAGTAGAAACATGTTGTATTAAGAAGTTCTATAGATGAAGTATAAGTCTATTTTTGGAATCATATATGATTAACATCACCATAGATGGACTTATGTATATTTGATAAATTTTTCTAACCTTTTGTTTGAGACATATGGAATGACCCATCATTCTATCACATGATCTGCTAACACATCACGAATGAAAAATTAAACTTAATTTCATTAAGAGATGAAGTGGAAATTGTTCAAGGCATGAACAACAATGAGATTGTACCAAAATCATGTATATATTTCATTTGATTTCAAAATTCTTCAACATTAGGGAAATGATCTTGAAAACCGAAAATGTTGTCCCAGTACCCTCATATCTGATGAATCAGATGGTACCTTAGATCATCACAAATTTAAGGATTTGTAATTGTTGGATTTTTCATATCCTTGTTCTCTACCAATCTCAATTGAAACTTCATGGTTAGATTTCTTTTCTATATGCATATTTTCAATTATGTTTTCCTATGTGGAAACCTAATGATTAGTTAATTTGGGTAACTGTTATGTTTGATAATTTAGTTTTTAAATATATGTTTTTGTATTTCTTTTTTCTATATGGGTTTCTATGAAAGAAAATCTAATGTAACAAACCATTTATAACCCCGATAAATTTCAAGGGCGAACTTCATTTTAAGGGGGGTAGAATGTAACATCCCGAGATTTTATGAGATAGATTATTTTTAATGTCATTGATGTGTTCTAATATACACTACACCATGAATATCGTGTACTATATGCAACACTGTATTATCTTTTAGTATACACAACACTATTCTTGGCTCGTGTTACACACAATTCCAAGTTCGTTTTATGGAAATTATTCTACACAACATTAAGTATCGATTTTGTTTAATGTATAAATGAAATAAGTATTGATTATGTTATATGAAACACCAAACAAAGCTTTCACTACACGGAGTCCAGACTTGGCTTGCATTACACGCATTCATGACCTTCTTCAATAGTGTTTGTAGTATCCAATACCAAGTTTCACTAAACGAGATATTATTATAATATTATTATGAACTATCCGTTATGAATAGTAATACCCACTTTTTGAAATTTTATAAATTTTATCATTCAAAATGGAGTTCATTTTTGGATTTGAAATATCAAAATTAGCCTAGGGTGATTTTTTGGTATTTTTCTGAAGACTTTCAATTTGTGAGGAATAGTGAAAACACTCGGTTACTATTTAAAAATTGACATTTTATTTAAATAATTATTTATTTTATATAAATTTATTATAGGTTAAAATTGATATATAATACCTATATAAGTTCAATGTAATTAATTGGAGTCATTTAAAAAAAATCAATATATAAAAATTTTATTGAACTTTTCACCATCTTTTACCAAACACATAGGAGATTTTTGAAAACATACATAAAACATACATTTATCACATCTGTGAGTTGAATTTCAAAAATACAAGAGACATTGTTCATATCAATGACCAAAATGGGGTTCAATGAGATGAATTTTTTGTGAATAGTAAATTTTTCCTTTTATTTACCACGGTTAAAAGTAAATAGGCTAGTTAAGGGTAAAAATGATATTATTATTACCCTAACACATGTCCTAACTCTATTGGATAATTTCAATTTGACCAAAAACAACCTTAGGAATAAATTCTGACCATTTTTTTCCACTTGGATTAGATTGGGATATTTATTATTTATTTATTTAAAGAAGGGTTAAAATAGTTAAAATGAAATTTTAATAACTAAATCATTTTTAATAAAAGTTTATACGTAAGATAAATTCGACTATAAATATTCATTATTAATATAAAAATATTTCCTACATAGTGGTAATTTATTTATAATTTTTAGATATTAAATAAGTTAATTTATTTATGACACAATGATGATGCAGTAATTACATTATTAATGAAATATAAATATAATTGATGTTATAAATATGTAAATAAATGTAATTTGATACTTTTTATGAAATAAACTAATTTTATTGGTTAATATGACATGTTAGTATTCATTTAATTAACTTTTTTCTAACTAATAATGTTGTTATGATTTTCACAAGAATCAATTACCAAATAGTGTCAAAATTGACAAAAAATATTTTTAAAAAAAAATATTATATTATTAATTGTAATTATATTCCAAAACATCAATGGTTCGGCCAAGATACTTATATCATGATAGTTGTATCATTAATGGGCCAACTGGGGGTCTCCTGGATGTATATGGTATGTTTATTATCTATATAATATAAAAATACAATGTGACATGGTAAATGTCAATCTAATTAACTAAGAGTTAAAACTAAAAGATAATTTTAATATAATTACCCAAACGTGTCTAAAATCTATTGGCTGAGAGGATTTAGAACCATACCCACTTTATCTTCTAAATAAATTAGATTGGAGCTATTAAATACTAAAATGTCATTATTATAAAATAATATTTTTTGTTTTTCCTAAGGTGCCCCTCTCCTCCCTTATAAAAGAGAACCTCCTCACTCTTCTCCTCACACCACTTTGAGCCTTCATTCTCAGAAAAAACCTTACCATTTTTCATCTCCACAACCCTAGAAATATTCTCTAGGTTCTGGTCTTCTCAAAAGATAAAATCTTCTTACTTAAGAGAAGGCTTAATGGAGGTTCATCGAAGAAGAGGTAATCTCTTCTTCTGATTCCCTCAAGTTTCATTCTTCTTCTACTTCATCTTATTTAGTTGTATAATTATAAAGTAATATCTTTAGTATTCCGTATATATTGATATGTTATTATCAATATTGAACAACCTTATTTCACCTTTTATAAATCCTAAGGAAAATGAAATCACCACGCGTGCGTACATACAGAATACCGTCTCCGCGCCGTGGTGTAATCTGTTTTTGACCACCACCTTTCTTGGATGGGTATAATGGTGTAAATAAATAACTATATATGATTATGGGAAATTTATACTGATTTTGAAATATTATACATACACTTAACTACAATTCCATTATCATGGGAATGATATCATCGCTCGTGCGTACGTACGGACTACCATCTCCATTACGCGATGAGATTCATTCTCCATGTTAACCATTCATTAATGATTATAAAGTATATATAATGAATAATAATGAAATATATTACATAATAATTATACTGGATTTATGTATATATTTCTATGTATGTCATCTTCTTAATCCCAATCAATTCAATAAGGAAACAAAAACATCTTTCATGCGTACGTACCGCCTACCGTCTTCATGAACGGTGTATTTCATTCCATTTATCGATCTATCATATATATGTATATTCTGAATTAATATTATATATAAATCATGATTTACATTATAGAATTTTTTAAATCAGGATATAACTATTAATATCAAGAACAACAATTCAAAACACGTACAATAATTGAAACGATTTTTCCCAAATCGCTGCTTTTACATCGATATTACAAACGAACGGTTAATATAAAGGTATAACTAAACCATATATGATATCATAACAATGAATATGATTCTGTAATAAGTCAATGACATTCTTTAAATCATTATACAGGAGGTTTGGATATGTATGAAGTATATCAGACCTAAGGTAAGAGATAACTTTTCCTATCTCATATTTATCCGTGATTGTAATTCGTAAGTATTTACTGGGGTTATTGTTATCATCCATTCCTATATTATCTAAAATTGTTTTGATGTATTTTTTTAAAGTCATTTTTACCCATTTTTTAAATTTACCACATGTTATGAAAGGAATCTTACATTTCATTACCACATGGGGAACTTTTTGACTTTTTCGACAAAAGTACAAGAGGAATGTTTTTTAACTAATATGGACTGAATGGATTTTTACTATTTCATAATGACTTATTTCAATGAAGCTTACTCTACAATATTTCATGATTAATATAAAAAAATCATTTTATTGAATTTTGTGAATAGAAAATGATTTGGAAGAAAAAAGGTTATCTTCCTCAATAATTCATTTTAAGTGTTTTATCAAAACCATTTTCCATATAAGATGGTATTATTTCATATGTGTATGTTTCAAGTATAATTTTTCTATTATTTACAGGGATTCACATTTATTATGATGAAATGATATCCATTTTTTTATGGATTATGTTATGATGCGATGATGTTTATGAAACCCATTTTATACATTGGGTAATGATAAATGATTTATGACCATGTTGTGGCACAAGTAAGAAATATTTCATTATGAGATGGGTCGGACCTATATCTACCTCCAATGCATTGGGTAATGATTCATATCTCATGAGATATTCATGGATGGAATGGTAAGATAATCCAGTTCAGTCTTACGAGACTGAAACGAGGAGTGAACACGATTCCGAAAGTGACTTTTTCCACTAAGATGGTCTTGGCAGCAATGCCTTGGGTATTATGGAAATAATAACATTTTCATAATGGTCTCCAAAATTACAAGTTTTATTCTAATGCTATTTTATCATGATTAATGTTTCTTTATGGTCTATTTCTTATGTACTGCCATGTTTTATGTCATTGCTCAAGATCTTGATTTTTAAACATTATGTTCATGTATTTAAGTTCAAATGTATATGATTTGTTTTATTTTCTCCATGATTACCCTTACTAAGCATTTGAGCTCACCCTTTTATATGTTTTATTTTCCCCAAGATTTAAATAAAGGTATTAGGTATGAAAACAAAAAGTGGAATATCTTTATGGGAGATTATGAAGATTATTCACCACGATTAGAAGATTGTGTTCTGAGTTTCCAAAGACACTAAACTATTACGGTCCTTTGGTGTCTATTTTTGTAATGTATTATATATTACTCAATAGTAATGTAATGTCTATGTACGTCATGCTTTGTATTTCTACATGGCTGATCAACGTTATAATGCATCATGAGGCAACATCGTCCAACATTCAATTAGACTATAAATCCATTCGTAGTTGAGAATCATACATGTTACTTAGAGGAAATAATTCATTCATTGGGATGTAATAAAAGAGAAAACATTGTCATGGTAGATTATTGTATCATAAGATATACAAAACTACGAGGGTAATTAATTAAAAACACAAATGTGGATGAAGAACTGGAAAATACAGAATGGTGGGATTTTACAAAACATTTCCTAGAGAAATAAACTCCTTGGGAACAACAAGCTTATATGGAAAGGACATTTCAGAGTCTGAGAAAAAAGGATTATGAGACTTTTGAAAATTATGAGGCTAACTTCATAATGTTATCAAGGCACACTATAGACTACATATGTAACCCAATATGTAAGATTGATTGATTCTTTTATTGGTTAAAACAATTCCTACGACTGGCATTGGTCTCACAATCATTCTCATCGTATAAAGATATTGTTTCATTGGCTATCGAGGTAGAAAATGAATTCCCGAAGTCATATGACATTAAATTATTGCAAGAGAAGATACGAACAGTGGTAAAAGATATATATAGAGGGGAAAAGGGAAAGAATGATTTTTCCTTATGTTATAAGTTTGGGAAGAAACTCCCTCATACTAGCCTAAAAATGGTATTTTATTACAAATTTGGTGAAATAGGTCACCATGTAGATGATTGTATAGGAAATAAAGAAGTTGGGAAATTTTATAATTGTAATGATGTATAACTTTATGAAAATTATTTTGCAAATCATCAATGAAATATATCTCAATAAATAAAATGGATCAAGGTCAAGCTTATGTTGTTACTAATGACAATATGGAATAATTAATGTACTTGTGTTGTTGGATTCAAGAAATATATTCTAGTTATATAATGAATGAAATATATATATAAGGATTTAACTACAGTACTATTTGTTTTTATTATGGATTTAATATAATAAAGGTAATCATTTTTTAAGTATGTGATAATAAGAGAATCATTGCATTGTTTCTGGAATCTATTGTTACAATTGATTTTGGAAATATAGTGTCCTTTTAGATAGATTTGGGATAGATGTATATTGGATAATTATAATAGTTGGAATGGATTAATTTTAACATTTTTTAATTTCATTGAGGATAATGTTAGATTTATTATATACATTCAACTAACTTTTTGGTCTTGAGTAATCATTTGTATGATTAAGAGAATATGTCTGGACCTTATGATTTATCAAATTCAATTTATTTATAAAAAATATTATTCGAACATTTATTTCCTAGTGAAAGGGGGGAAGTGAAAATAGATCGAAGAACAAAAAATTATGATATTATGATCATTTCAAGTAATGTAATCAATTATGTTATCATGAGTTTTTACCTTGGTAGTAAATTAATCCCTCCTCTTCAAAAAAAGTATCTAAAAATTGTTTTATCAAAATACCCTATGTTTTATTAAACCAATTATATTTTCAATCATCATAGATTTATGGCTCTAAGGTCCTCGATTTTCTATTTAATGTTTACTTGTTTGTGATTGATATTCCCAATCACCCTATATAAATATTTATTTTTCCCTCCATTTATGTGTCTCTAATTTCCACCAATGTTCCCCAAATCAAAATCATAATTTGGTGGTGAATTTTTCATTTCTGTATCCCTCTTATTAAGAATAAATTTTATTAAACCTATTTCCAATGGGTGTTTTCATCCAATGTATTATCTTTTTTAAACATTTAATTTTTGAAGAACAATTTCAAACTTAGATTATGAAATTTATTAAGCAAGGGGATAATGTGACACACCATGAGTTCATATAACATTCTCTCATTAAACCAATTTAATATCTTACTTTTCACATAACTCTATCTAGGTTTGTGTTATATTCATGATTGTGTCTCTTCGAAACAACACATTGGTATTATAGTTATTTATATATCAATTAAATATTTTAATATAAAGATTATTAACATTATTTTAAATGTTTTTTATAATTTTTTCACATAATTAAAACATATTTATTATAAATATTATATGTTTTGAAAAAGTAGTTATATATTCAGAAAAACTATTTTGTAAATGAACTATTTTTAATGTAATTTTTTACATTATTAAATTAAATTTTACAAACTTCAAAAAATAAAATCTAGCAAAAAAGACTACATTTTTTATTTCGGAATATCAAAATTAACTTAGGGTAAATTTGTATTTGAAAAAGTTTAATTTTTTATTAACATTGAAAAATAATGCATAGTACATAAAAAATGACTTTTCATTTAAATAATAATTATTTAAGACAAATTTAAAGTAAAAATAGAAACATAATACCTATATTAGTCCAATGTAAGTAATTTTATATATTTTATAATTTGATTACATATATAAAATTTTATCGAACTTTTTAACATCTTTTACCCACCATCTAGGAAAATTTTCAAATTTGCATAAAACATAGTTATATTACATTTCAGAATTGAATTTCAAAAATATGACAGACATAACATTCATCAGTAAGTAAAATGTTGTTCAATAGTATGAATGTAATTTTTGGTGACTAGTAACATTTGAATTTTATTTACCATGGTTTATGTTAAATATAGTAATTAATAGTAAAAATGATATAATAATAATATTAAATTACCCTAACACATGTCTAAACATAATTGTGTAAGTGTTTTCCGACCATAAACATCCTTATGACCAAAATATGATTCTTTTTGTTTCAATATGGTATGATTATTAAATTTATTATGTTTTACTTAAAGAAGAGTTAAAATATTTAAATTCATATTTTAATAATGAAACCATGTTTAATATAGGGTTATAAAAAAATAAATTTGACCAAAAATATTCATTAGAAATCTAAAACTACTTCCTACATCCTGGTATTTTGTTTATAAATTTTAGAAATTATATAATTAAATTTATTTATGACACGATAATGATGCATTAATTACCTTTTCAATGAATGATTACAACAAATTATATTATAAATATTAAAATAATTATATATTAATGTTTTTTTGCCATCCATGAATTAGAAAAATTATATTGACATATGAGGTATGAATTAATGAATTTTTATAAAAGAAATATAATTTTTTGGACTTATATAAAAAATTAATTAATAAATAGTGTCACAATTGACATATATGAGTTTTTAAAACAAATACTACCTTATTAAATGATATAAAAATCCTAAAATTTTATAATTTGTCAAGAAAACATGGGATATTTATTGAAATGTTTAAATAAATCCACATTAGTTTCTCATATAATTTTATTGTAATGTAATTATCCATATAGTCTAAAAATATTGCAGGACATGGTAACAGTTAAGTTAATTTACAAAGAGTTTAATATAAATGAATAGAATTATTTTAGGATAGAAACATGTATAAAACCTATTGGTTGTGACAATTTTGACCCATCCTTATCTTACCCTCTAAATAAAACAATTTATAACATTTAGTATCATACAATCATTTTATCAAAAATTAAATTTTCCAAATTTTTCTAAAGTGCCCCTCAACTCTCTTATAAAATGGCACATCCCTTTCCCTTTACATCACATTTATAAAGCCCTTTGGATCAGTCAACCCATTCTTAAGAATATTCCCAACTACCCCAAATTCAACGTAGATGCCTTACATTACAAATAAGTCCACCCTAAGGAGCCATTTTGTTCAAATCAAAAGGAAACACCCAATGAAGAGGTAATTACATTATCACCTCATTCAATGTTCTTTTCTTCATCTACATCCTCATTCACTATTGTTTCAATATTAAAATAAAAAATAAAGTATAATATACATGATAATATTTAATTATAAATATTTTACAACAATATTACTTATTCTATCTATCATATGAATGAAAATGTCACCATGCGTGTGTCTGTAAGGCTTTTCATCTCCACAACATGGTGTAATTTTTTTCAACATTACCTTATTTGGATTGATATGATGATGAGTATTATGTATATAGATAATAAACATAATATTATATTGTTTCATTAAAATTAATATTTTATCCAATTCCATAACATTTTATCCTTAAGGAAATTATATCATCACTCATGTGTATGTATGGCTTAATGTCTCCACGATGCGATGAGATTCATTTCCATGGTCACCATTCAACAATGATTATAAAAATAGATATATTTAGTATGTATGTAATATATGACATAAAAATTCTACTATAAATATATATATATATATGTTTGTGTGTGTGTGTGTTTTTTTTGTGTGTGACTGTGTGTAATTGCATATATCTCATTAACATACTTTTATTCAATAAGATATGAAAACGGAAACAACATGTATGCCTACATAAGACCTACCGTCTCAATAAACAGTGAATTACATATCATATATATATCAATTTTACATATTTATATTCTGAATATATATAATATATAAATAATATTTTTATTCTGTATGTAATTAAATCAGGATATAAGTGATATGATCAAGGATAACAATTTAAAAGACATACACTAATGAAAGTCATTATTAACTGAAATGTAGATTTATTAATGAAATAATTATTAAATGGGTAGTATAATGGCATAAATGAATCATGTATGATATTATAAATATTAATATGGTTTTGTTATAATTTAATAATATACTATCACTACTAAAATTAGAGGTATTTGCGACGGGGTCGCGTCGCAAATAGCCCGTTTTAGAAAACATCATCTCAAATCAGTCTCTGATTATATATATTAAATATAAATTATACTTTTTTGATGGAAACGTCGCAAATAATATTTATGAGGGGGAAGTTCTCCATTGAAAATAAGTCAATTAATTTATACATTATATATAAAAAAACTTTTTTGCGACGAGCCCGTCGCAAATAGTATTTTTGACGGTCCCCTCATCATATTAAAAATACTTTTTATTAAAATATATATTTAAACTATTTGCGACAGGATACCGTTGCAAAAAGTCCCATAATAAATACTAAATACAGTAAAAAATAAATATTTAATAAAATTATGATTAATAAAAAAATAATATTAATATTATTACAATAATAAAAAGAAATAAAATATTAATATTCACAATATTCCCAAAAATTGAACAATTCTTCAATTATTGTTATTATTATTAGTAAAATAAACATACATTAAAAAAATAATACTACAAATATATATTTAATGATATTATGATAAATAAAAAAACAATATTAATATTATATAAATAATAAAAAATTAAAAAGAAAAAAATTTCAAGGATCAAAAAATTATAACAAAATCATAAATTATTGTTATTTTTTTAGTAAAATATACAGATATTAAAAAAAATTACACTATTAATGAATAATAAAATATTAAAATAAAATAAAATTATACAATATTCACACAAATATAAAATCCCGATACTGTAAATAGTTCATATTACCACAAATCTTCAATTCAAAAGTTTTTAACATAAAGAATCCCTAGGGGTCATCATATGGAGGAGGTGTATAAGCTGTTGGAGATGGTGGAGGAAACACAATCCCAAAACAACGAGTCAGACAGCGCATGTACTCTATCTGCTCGGGATGGTGCTGCTGCTACTGCTGCAATAAACACATATCCTTCTCGTGCTACTAATGATGCTGGTGACCCATATCTTCATTTTACTTATTCAAACTCTCTATAAGATCAATCTAAGTTTGCTACTGCTCCTGATACAGTGAGGTAAGAGATGATTCCTTTCCACTATCTTATCTCTAACTACACGCTTACATTTTAGCAGTACCATAATAAGTACCACAAGTCAAATGAGATCTAATGCCAACTACTTGGCCCTTTCCAAAGACATACTTCATCACCTGCATCCATGCTGCCTCATTGAAATGGTTGGAACTGGTCTGATCAGTCATCTCGTCCTGACTCTCACCCTGTGTCTGAGAGGTCGCAACCACATATGACTTCTTCAATTCCTATTTGAAATTAAAATTGTGAAAATATTATTTGGAGTTAACACTCATACTAAAAAGATACTAACCACAATCTGATTCTTGTGATCACCTCTAATCACTCTAGTGGTTGGATCACTGTATTTCCTCCGATAAACAACATACTCTGTAATATAGGGATTCTCTAATGCCTATAGAATAAAAAAATAAACTGTTAATTTTTAATGTTATTTAAAGTATTAAAAAAAGATACATATTAGATGCTCTCTATGCGTACTAAATGTACGACTATCAGGTCGATGTGTCACCACATGTCTCCCCCAGTTCTTATGACCCACTGAAGATCTCCTATGAAATCCACCACCCAACTAGTGTAAACATAATCAATCCCAAATGTTATATGAAATGTACTCTAGTCAGTATACTCTACGCAACTCATCAAATTCTATCACTCCAACTTTCTATACGGTCGTCCTTCTCAAATTGTTCAAAAATTGACGGAAATGGTCACAGATAGACACATGCCATGTCGTGTGGATAGCGTCACACATTCTATCATCGATAAGATACCATAAACCCAACAAATAATATAAATTATCATGTTATTAAATAAATAAATTTGGAAATAAATATTATTTATTTACGTACCAACCAATGATTGAACATTCTGAGCGGCACATCAATGGGAATCTGTTCTAATGTAATCTGTTCTAATTGTTCAAGGTAGTTCTCCCCTGTCCAATAGCTACATGCGATAAACTATAAAAAATAAGTAAATAATCAAAAAATTAGTATATAAATAAATAAATTAATGAAATCTAAGTAAAATATAAAGGTTACCATACCTAACTTTGTGTGTATCGATGCCATGATGTGGAAGTCGCACAAGGATAGGGTTTGGAATCATCAGTCAAGTAGGATTGCACCCCCGCTACGAACACCCTAAACCGCTAGTATGTTTAGGGGCAGATGATCCGAAATCCCCCTCATCCAAAGGTAGCTCAGCCTCATGCAACTCACGAAATATATCAAGGTCCATCTAAAAACCCAAATAATTATTGTTAGAAGATAGTTTGAAATTACTATTATATATAAATATATAATCGTTATAATTTTAACCATCATTTAATTGTGTAAATGTTAACCTTCATCAACATCTTCATATCTGATGATTTCAATGTATTCATATTCCTCCATGGCATCATCAATATCCATATAATTTTCAGTTTCTACATCTTTTTTCATTTCAAAATTTTTTGTAACATCATTTACTTCTTTGTCACCATCAATCCTTAATTTTGGGGTGTCATCATCGATATTCACATCATTTTTTGGAAAAGAGGTATTTTGATAACTCCTTGAAAAATCCCATTTTATTCCACATCAGTGAAACCAAATTCAGTTTGAGTAAACTGATTTTCCCAAGATTTCTTTTTTATTATTCTCCACCAATCACTCAAGTAACATGAATTAGCCTAGTAATTTGCATAAAAAATTTGATATGCATATTGAGTGGGTAAAATTGTTCATTTACTGCTGGAATACTTATTTATTTAATATCGACAATTCTATGAGTCAGATGAATACACAAACCTATCTATGTATCTGAACTCTGACAATTAAAAATCATTATGTAATTTTTTCCTAGATAACACAGCTCAATTATTTCATTTATGATGCCGTAAAATTCATCTCCAGTTTTACTATGATGTGATCCCCTCTAGAAAACTCCACAATTAATTGTATTTTTATTCCCCTTATGCTCGTGTATGAAATCAAAAACCATTCACCACATATGCACTAAAATATTTAACCATTTGGATGGTTGGTTACTTATATACATTGTCGCTTATCAATTTTATCATCATGTCGAGACAGCTGAAAATATGTAAAAAATTATCAATATAATAAATAGTTAACATAATTGATATGAAACCATCAATAATTAATGTAACTTTTTTTTTGAAAACATTGGGAATATTTTTGGTCTCTGTTCTTCAATAGATGATTCTGTAATTTTTGGAATTTGTTTCTTGATATGATTATCATATAACCTACAAATAAAATATGTTTACATACTGCAACACAAATAATATAATAAGTGATAGAAGAACACATAGTATTAAGTTTTTCATTTTAACATAGTTGACTAGAAAATATGTATGAGCCCTGTGATGTGCATCATCTAAAATCCATTATTCATGAACTCCACCGAAGCCATGCTTATGCTGATTAAAAACTGATCATCGATTTTCAATTTCTTTATTAACATTCACTTCATTCCATCCAATGCTATGGTGTTTCGAGGGATATTCAGATAAAAAATATTGAGAGTATAAAAATGAAATTTCCTCTTTCAAATAAGCTTCAGCAATTGAGCATTCAACCGATTATTGTTTACACACTTTTTTCTTCAATTTTTTTGTGCATCAGTTAAATGGGTACATTCGTCAAAACTGTACTGGACCTCCACATATAGCATCATGTGAAAATTGTAATGTCAAGTGTTTAATTGAGTCAAATAAAGATGGCGGAATGATTTTCTGTAGTTTACATATAATTATAAAAACCTCTTCTTCTAGTTATCTTAGTGAATCGTAGTCTGTAGTCATTTCACAAATGTCTCAAGAAAAATTTGATATGATTTTTATCTAATCCCAACTCATAGAATAAAAAAACACTTGAATCTATTCAGAATAATCTTTTCCACTATAACCTAAAATTGTGACTTTTTAATCTGGTAATACAACCATTAGCAACACATCTACCCAAATTGGAATTATAACTGCCTGAAGTCTCAAATAAGAAATCCACTATCCAAATAATAAGAGACTCTCTCTAGAATGTTTATATGCTGATTGGAGCTTCATTAACCTCTGTGATCTAAAATTTTGAAATAGTTCAAGTTTTGCTCGCCTTCAAATTTTGGAAACATCTAATCATGGCTTTAGAGTATCTTTGATCTTACCTTTTGTATCCAAAACTATATAAAATTAATTATCAAAATAGATCATCAAAGTATTAATGACATCCAACATGTGGCAGACCATCAAATTAGACCAATATGGAAGATCCCCAAAAGTGCTCCATTTTATCCCATTATGTTCTCTCTTAGAACCATGAATTTTCTGTTGGTTCATAGTTGGTCCAAATGTAATGGGAGTTAATGAAAATACATATGATTTTAAATGAGTATCTGACATTATTTTTGGAGGTTCATCCCTTCAATTTTACCATTTCTAAAATAAGAATTGTTCCTCTAAATAGGATGTTTTGTAGGAAGAAATATTTGATGATATTTAAAATAACAATGTTTTTCCATTAAATAGAATAAAGGCTTTGTTGTTTTTTATATATTAAGGGCATGATTTCAGACCATGTGTACTCTAGCCAGATCACATGCCATATGCTGGAAAGTCCCTGATCGTCCACATCAATGCAGATTTTAATATGAAAATTTGTTTCATAGAAACATCATATGAACTGACACCATTAGTCCACAATACATTTTACACATAAATTAATTGTTTCAAATAAACATCAATATACATTTTCAGATGTCTTGGAATAATATGGAAACAAATATATAGTGATCCTTCATCAACACCCATGGAGGAAAAATATACAGTGTTATATAGTTAGGACAACATGAATAATGACTACCATATGATCCAAATGGATATAAATAGTCACTAGAAATATATAATGGAATGTTTCGGTCTTATAAAGGAAAAGACAGATGTGGAAGGTCAAAATGTGTGCATGAATCACCATTAGATAGATGATTCATCAGTTGAAATGTTTTTTCGTAGTGACATCATTAAAACTGTGTTTTGATACATAAATAAATGTTGCAACATGGGGGTAAAGGGGAAATATCTCAAATGTTTTACAGGAATTAATCTTTACATCCCTGGATGAGCTTATTTATATCTTGATTGTTCACATGTGGGACTACTATCCAACAAATCTTTTTCACTAGAGTGTATGATGAAAAAATTTGCACAGGCATGAATCTTCCCATAACTATGGCCTAGATTATGAACCATCTTCTCACTCTCAATGTTATTTGAAGGAAATACATTTCCTTCAGGTAATAGTGTTTTAACCAAAGAAAAATTCTTATCAAAACAGTTGTTTGATATTGCATTATCTGATTTAATAGCCATAAATTTTGAAACACTTTTTAATTTTCTTATCTTGAAACCATGATATAATGCTTCCTTAGCAGACCAAAAAACTCAAAAAATTTGGTTGGTGCCAACTCTAGAGTTAAATCAATATCATCTTGAGTTTCAGTTTGTTGAATAGATGGACCTACAACATCATGTACTGAATTTTGAAACCATGATGGATCATAATCACATTATTAGTATTGTCTCTAGAACTACGTTCACTACGTTGATACCAAAAAACAAAATCTGGTTGTAAACCAACACTAATGTGATGCCCCCTAGCTTTTCAAATGTGTCAAATTTTATTAGAGTACTTTTTTTACAAGGAAAAATTATTGATCCTTCTGAAACATAATAATGTTTTGATGATACACGTGATAATAAAGCTTCCACTCCCTCAATATATACAAGATTTATACCAGAACAGTTTGGATTTCTATGCGGATTTATCCACGTGAGATCATTTAATAATGACTATTGTCGACTTCCTTCTTCCATATTTTTCTACAAAATAAAAATCATTAAAATTATTGAATTATTTGAAATTATAAAATCTGTATCTAAAAAAAGAAGATAAATAATTACAACTACTTATTAATAATTACCACTATATATGGGTGACACAATTTTTAGTTGATTTACAACAACTCTTTTGTATGATGACTCATTTACATGCAAATTTATCAAACTAAAATCAAAATTAAGAATCTACTCAGAGGTACACATATTCATTCTTGTGCATACAAGAATGTATATGCCTACCTACGAGCATAATCATTATTATGATTTCAGTGTCAGAAAGATGTTAGGAAATGATCTCTTGGTCAAAAGAGCACCCTTTCCATCGACGAATCATCATCTTGCAACTGTCACTGCCTAGAAACATTATTAATAATGTGGTTATACAAATGAAAATTACAACTCGTGCATACAAGATTGAATATGCATACATAGAAGCATATATTTCGTCATGTTTGGAGTCAGTGTAAGTTGAAACATGAAGATACATTGTGTAAAAGGTGTGTCGCTAATCGAGTAGAAATTTTGACAAGTTATTACAATTTATTCATATTTAATCTTATTTATGGTAATTTATTTTATTCCTATTTATTCTTACTTATTACAATTAATTTTAATCCAATTTATTCTTATTTATTTCAATTTATATTTATTTATATTTATTTATATTTATTATTATTTATTACCATTTAGTCTTATTTATTTCTATTTCTTCATATTAATTGCTATTTCTTAATATTTATTTCTATTTATTTCTATTTATTACAAATATTATTTATTTTATTTGCTATTAATTCAAATTTGTTGTGATTGCAATTTGTTCATATATATTGTGATTTATACTTATTATTATTTACTAATTATTTATGGTGATTTCTATTTATTCATATTTACTAATTATTTTTTTTGGTTGATATTTATTCTCATTTAGTTATTATTTATTTATATTTATTGTGATTTCAATTTACACCTATTTATTGTGATTTTTATTTATTATTATTTATTATGATTTCTATTTATTCAAAATTTTTTAAATTTATATTTATTCATATTTATTATTTATTTGTATTTATTTTTATATATTAATATTCATTTCATTTATTGTAATTTATTTCGATTTATTCCCATTTTTTCAGATTTATTGCAATTTATTCTCATTTATTCTGATTTATTCTGATATGTTTGATTTATTGCGATTTATTTCGATTTATTATGATTTATCGTGATTTATTTCTATTTATTACGATATATTTCAATTTATTCCTATTTATGGATATAAATTGTGATTTATTACTAATTATTACGATTTATTGTGATTTATATCCATTTATTACAAATTATTACTATTTATTACTATTTATTACCCTTAATTACTAATTATTACTAATTATTAGTATTTATTTTTAATTGATACAAAATATTACTAATTATTACAAATTATTACGATTTATTACATGATTTATTACAATTTATACTGATTTATTACTAATTATTACTTATTATTGCGAATTACTGCGAATTATTACTATTTATTACTAATTATTAATATTTTTTACAAATTATTACTAATTATTGCTAATAATTACTAATTATAACTAATTATTACTAATTATTACTAATTATTACTAATTAATTCAAATTATTGTGAATTATTACTAATTATTACTATTTTTTACTATTTTTTAACTACTTATTACAAATTAATACGATTTATTACTATTTATTACTATTGAATTATAATCTTTACTAATTATTACTATTTATTACTATTTTATACAATTTATTACTATTTAATACTATTTATTACTATTTATTACTATTTATTAATATTTATTACTATTTAGTAATATTTATTACCATTTATTAATAAATATTACAAATTATTACTATATATTACTATTTATAAGTAATTATTAGTAATTGTTACTAATTATTCCTTATTATTCTTATTTATTCATAATTTTTTCTAATTTTCCTATTTATTCATAATTATTTTTAGTTATTATTAATTATTCCGAATTATTCCGAATTATTACTAATTATTACGAATTATTAGTATTTATTAATAATTATTTCTAATTATTACTAATTACTACTAATTACCACTAATCATTATAATTTATAACTAATTATTACTAATTATTACTAATTATTACTAATTATAACTAATTATTACTAATTATTAGAATTTATTACTAATTATTATTAATTATTAATATATATTTCAAATTATTAGTATTTATTACTAATTATTAGTAGTTATTACTAATTATTAGTAGTTATTACTAATTATTAGTAATTATTAATAATTTTTACTAATAATTCAAATTTATTCCTATTTATTACTATTTACCCCTACATATTACTATTTACCCATACTTATTACTATTTACCCCTACTTATTTCTATTTACCCCTAATTATTACTAATTACCCATAATTATTACTAATACCCAAAATTAATACTAATTACACCTAATAATTACGAATTGCACCTAGTTATTACTAAATAACCTTCATTATTACTAAATACCCCTAATTATTAGTAATTGTCCCTAATTAATACTAATTACCCCTACTTATTACTAATTACCCGTCATTATTAATAATTAGACTTAATTTTTATTAATAACTACCATTTACAACTACTAATTAATAATTTTCACAAATTATTTATATACAATACTAAATTTTGATAATATTTTGAAATTATTACTAATTATTAAGAACAATTACTAATAATTACAATTTATTATTACAAAGTAATACTGAAAACAAAATAATTTAAATCTAATTTAATTATAACAAATCAACAATAATTAAAATTATCATAAAAAATTAAATAAATACTCAATTAAATGAAATATAAATACCTTTAATCTTGATCTCCTATTGATGTAGAAGGCTTCACAACTTTTTCATAAAAATACTAACTCTGAGAAATTTTCACTCTAAAAATAGAGTTTTGATAGAGAGATAGAGGAAGTGAGTATTGAGGGAAGAGAAAGAAAAACTGAAGGGGAATATATATATATATATATATATATGTTTTATTAGTTGTGACGATACAATTTGTGATTGGTATCTCGTCGCTAATACCATTGCCCGCAATAATTATTGTGGGCGATAAAAATGTTATTTGCGATTGGTCCTCTCACAAATAGTTTGATGCTGACACACTTTTTCCAAGGGGATGACATCCTGTCGCAAAAACCAATTTACCATCGCATGAATTTACGATGGGACCCGTCACAAATACCCTCCAACCGACACACTATTTTCGACGAGGGAATCCACCTGTCGCAAAATAGTTCCCGCTGAGTAAATTTTTTGAATAGGAAAACATCCCATCACAATAAACCTATTTACTACCACCAATATTTTCATCGGGACCAGCCGCAAATACCCTCTGACCGACACATTATATATGACAGGGGATTCCCCCCAATGAAAATAACCTTTCTGAGCTTTGGAACGCAAACCGCATCAAACCATTCCTTAATTTTTGCGACTGGAATGCAAATCCCATCACAAATCACCTATGGGATGGACTATTTGCAATGGGAATTAATGTTGTCACAAAAATCTCGTCATGAAAATCAATTTCATTCGAAGTGAATTTCATTGTAGTAAAAGTTTAATGTAACCTCAACCAAAAAAAAATTACGTTATGGATTAATTCCTCACATACATTATTATCCAAGATTGTTTATTTGTAATTATTTAATGGGAAATATTTATCATCCTTGTACAAGTTTCAAAAAAATCTTTCCAAAAGCAATCTTTTAATGTTTTATGTAAGTGAATCTTTAAAAGGATCATCATTTTAATTTGGATAAATATTTATTTTTCAATTTCTTTTTAATTAATTTCCATGTTTTCAAAATGATTTTATGTATTTATTTATATGGACATGATGGTTTTAAAATGTAAATTCCTTTAAAAAGTTTCAATGTGTTGTGTGACACATTGATCCAAAAATCTCTTTAAAATTATTTCCATTATGAATTGTTTATCCTTTAAATGACTTCATGAAAAGGTGGTAATCCTCTCAAATAATCTTAGTTACCATTTTCAATAATTTCAACATCCTTTATTGGGTATTATTCTTGTTTTAGGTTGATTTATTATAATGTAATCTTCCATACTGTATTGAATAAGTTATGATATGTTTGACTATGGATGTGCTATTTTTATAATCTTCATGGATTATGTTAAAGGTATTGTTATTTCATGTTATAGATTTAATACAAATTTTTATGTTATGTTTGACCCTTTTCATATGATGAAATTCATTGAACATAGTAAGGGATGAATGGGCCCCACTATATCCTCTCGATGCATCGTTAGGTCTAATAAAACAATATACTCTCTTAGTACAAGTCATTGAAAAAATATTTTTGAATGCTCTTGGAAGAAGGCCTTGACATAGTAGTTCTTTTGTCTAGCATTATGCATTCCCTCGTTATGAAATTAGTTATTACATTTCATTACTTGACTAGAATAATATCCTTGTTTAGGTTTATATGGAAATGTTTGATTTATTTTTTCCATATAATGTTTTTTTAATGTTTAAATGGCTTTTTTATTATAAATATTTCAATAAATGTTTATTTCTTCTGCTAAATCGTTTACCCTTATTGATAATCTGAGATCTCCCCTTTCATTTGTTTAATTTTCCCAAGATGCCAGGAATTGGATTATGATGGATATGTAGTGTTTTGTTGGGGTAATAATGGTGTTATGAAAGGATTATCTGTACCATATTTTATGTTATAAATTTTTATGTAACGTTCAAGTATATAAATTTTTTTGCAAGACTGCTAATTTGATTGGTCCTTAGAAACATGATTCCTTGTAATCATGTCAGGGTATTAAAATAATGCACCAGTTCTAGGTAACTGGGGTAGGGATGTTTAATTTGGTATCATAAGAAAACATAGATAAAAATTCACCAGTACTCCTTAAATGAAATCCCATAGTATTCAACTTTCCATGGGCATATAGTGTTCCCAACAAGGCGAACATCTTCCAAAATAACATTTATCACTTAATCACCAAATCATTTTCTTATACTAAGGGTATTCACTTGATAAGAAATAAGATCCCAAATCAAATTATTAATGATCAATAAAATCATTTAACTAAAATAATTATTCAAACTAACCAGGGACTTCACGTAGTCTAGTGGTAGGCGATAAATCCCAATCGCACTTTGGTCGTGGGTTCGATTCACACAGGTTTTTCAGACGCGACGTGTTGTCACACGGTCTGCATGTTGTCCTTTTTCAAAAAATATATTTTATAACATTACCAAAATGAGATAAGATCCTCAAAATAACAATAACATAATTTAACCACAAATTTTATCTCATACCATGCATTGTCATCCCAAATTATAATAACTTGTAGTTGCCTCAAACCCAATGATCATATAAAACCAAATGGTTATTTATAACGATATCTACAAGAGAAAAGATAATTCTTCCTCAAGTATCATTCTCACATGAAAAACTACAGGGTTAAAAATACAAGAGAAAATTATTCCCAAGTAAACCGATCAAAAAGGATCACTAATAATTTTTAAACATTTCTCCAACCATTTATTTCCATGTAGAATCTTCTTTGACCAAGAAAATATCTTATAGAATCGGGAATTCACTCGGGTAATGGCTAGGTCCCCTTTATTTATGAAAAATGACTATAAATGGATTCATGTGACCATTTTTATTTTCTTCCATAGTACTCTTCATTTTTCATTGGAAATTATTCACTTAATGTCCTTCTTTCCCGCATGATATGCATTTATTTGTTCCATTTAGACACTTTCCTGGTTGTCTCCTTCCACATTTCCTATATGATGGAAATTTAGGATTCTTTTCTCTACATTCTCCACTACTGGTGCTCTTATAATTCATTACCTTTCTCTTCTTTGTTGAGTTCGGGAGTTGGTTAATATATATGTTGTTGATAAAATTTTTGGAAAATTGACTTGGCATGAAGACGATATCTGTTAAGCCTATCAATACTCAATTTTTTTGCTCATTTCCACCATCGTTCCAAACATGTACATCATTCTCAACGTCATTATGACTTCCTTTGAATCCAGCCATTTACTAAAACCCGAAATCATTTGTCAGTAACAGTACTTATAAAATCATTTAGAGATTAACATGTCACAGTATTCTCAATTTGAAACACATTATGATTAACCAATGTCATTTACTCTCATCTTATATATAATACTTCAAATAGTTTTGTAAAAAAATGTAAATTATCCTAAGCATATCCCTCGGGATTTTCATGACCAAGAGTGCTGCAAGGCCCATTGTCATGCACCAGTTCCCAATCGAGTCTAGCTCAAAGTGGCGTTTTCGGGTTTTACCCCTAGGTATATTTGTTCCATGGCCACCTCTACCTGCTCGTATACAGACAAATATGTATTTTTCAGAAAAAACACAAAATCTATACAATACCAAATTTCTATGAAGTTCTTCTATACTAATCCTCAATGTCTATCATAGGGATATGTGCTCTAATCAGAGTTTATCAAAATCTAGCTCCCAAGGTTTGTACTAAACTTTCTCTAATACAAACTTTAATGCCCCAACCCCAGATTCCAAGAGCCGGTGCATAATTACATAACATCAGCATGATCACAAGAATGATCAAGTCTCGAATGAACGATTGGTTTAGTAGCCTTGGAATATCTAGATACATTCACAATGTTTTCATTACATTATAAATTTAAAACTACTATAACAACATCTTGTCTTCATATCCCCTCATATTGTCCCTACTGGTCATTAACAAATTACTTCTTCACATCCTGGGAAAAAGAAAACATTGAAGGGGGTGAGCTCAGATGCTCAGTAGGGAAAACAATGTAACGAAAACATTCATAAATAATTATAAACATTTATGGCAATGTATAGCTAAAACAAAAGCCTTTTAAACATGAACTCCAGCATAATATGGCAAAGATAAAATGAAATAATTCCATTTAGTTATTCACAGGGATATTTTACTAGTCAAATAATCACATGCAATATCAATAACCATATTCATAATGATGGAATACATAATTCCAGACTATCATAACCACGTAGGCAAGGCCTAGTTCCAAGACTACAAATAAGATTTTTTCAAGGCCTCGTTCCAAGACACTAGTTTGTCTCATTAGACCTACCGATGCATTGAGGAGCTATATAGGGCTCCACCCATCACTTACTAAGTCCAGTGAATTCCTCATATGAAAAGTATGAAACATACCATAAACATTCATATTAAAACTATCATATGAAATGTCAATACTTTAACCACAATCCATGAATAGTATAAAAATAGAACATCCACATTCAAACATAACTCATTCGATACAATATGGAAGATTGTGTTGTATCATATTAACCTCAATCGAGAATAATGAAGGATATTGACATAGATTAATATAATCATAAAACTATTGAGATAAATATCCCCCTTTTTCATGAAAACATATAAAAGTCACACTATTTTTCAAGAAGCTATTTAAAATAATTTTTTTTGAATCAAGGTGTCCCATACCACTTTGAAACTTTTAAAAGAAATTTTGATTTGAAAAATTTATTGTCCATAT
The DNA here is from genome assembly GCA_963277665.1 of Viscum album. Lineage (NCBI taxonomy): Eukaryota > Viridiplantae > Streptophyta > Magnoliopsida > Santalales > Viscaceae > Viscum > Viscum album. The sequence goes on along the minus strand of OY728163.1, from coordinate 1,699,778,805 downwards.
AAATAAATCCTTAAAACCATTTTTAAAACATGGACATTAATGAGAATGATTTATAATAATAAATCATTAAAAAAATTTAAATTGATATTTTAGTTAGAGTTCAGAACCAAAAGAGAGACACTTGAATTAAAATAATTGAGGTAATAAAAACTTTTTAATATCATGAGAATAATTGAATTCATGATATAAAATGTCAAAGTACATTATATACACCATATAAAAGTGATTTGGTGTATAACAACAAATAATTCTCAATGGAAAGTAAATTGAGATGATTTCTCTTATAAACACCATATCATTAGGTTAAAGATAAGTCAATGACATAATTATGTGTGATAAATATAAATACTGTCAATATGATTGGTTATTTAGTGTAAATCAATCACATGACATTCACACATATTCTTGTAAAAACAAAACCAATTAAATGGATATTTAACTCAACAAATGGAGATTGGGTCAAAATTACCCTTATCAAGTTCAAATCGATGACTTGGGAATTTATCAATGGAGTGATTATGTGTATAAAAGGTATATCCACAGGAAGGGGAGTAGAAATTATGACATAATAAACTGAATAGTGATTCCACACATAGTCATTGAGTAAAATAATTAATGTAGTATGCCTAAATCTAATTGAGTGCAAATTGAATTTTCAAATTCCCTTATCGATTAAGTAACATACAAAACATACATGCATGAAATAAGTATCATACAATGATGATGTAAATACCTATAAATTAAAGTATATTACACAATGAATACAATCATTTTTAGTATACACACACCACATGCAATAAATAAGTGGTGAATAGTGGAATTCTCAGGAAATTAAGAGTGAGATAAGAAACCCCTTACTTTGTACTTTTTCCATGGTTGATGGTAGATTAACCTCCTATATAATAGTGAAATAATTTTTATTGACTTATTGAAGAATTATTTACAATAATATGATATCATATATGATCTGTTAACATTGATTTGTTAATAATATCTTAGTATTATCGTTATTTCGGGTGTTAACTTACTCGTTTTCTATTATATCTTTTGATACATAAGACGTGTTTATTATGGATAGGTTGTATCTTATTAATATACAGAATGATATAAATTAATTACACATTATTTTTAATCATTAAATGAGAATTATACTCAAAAGTATATGATGGGGAATGAATCTCATCACGTTCGTGGAGACGGTAGTCCATACGTACGCACAAGCGATAATATCATTCTTTTGATATTAAAATAATACATAATTGGATGGTAAATAATATAGACAGAATCATTATCATGTAATATTTATTATTTAAAATAATTATACATCATTATTATTCCCATATAAATAATAATTTATTGAATAACAATTACACCACAACGTGGAGACGGTAGGCCGTACGTACGCATGTCTGGTGACATGTCATTCCAAGGATGGATATTATAATGGATTTGTCTGTTCCATATTTATAATAACATAAAATTATATATAATATACTGGAGTTATTATTTTAGAATATAAATAACAATGAAATAATATTTTGAAGATGAAAGGAACATGAAAAAGGGTGGTGAAAACCTTACCTTATCTTCGGGTTATTCCTTTTGATTTGATCAAATGGGCTCCGTAGGTTGGATTTCTGATCAAACTAAGGCCTCTAGGATGAAGTTAGGTAACTTGGGATCATATTGGGGAAGAGGTTGGCCGAGAAAAATGGCTTTGAATTTGTGAATTAATTTGATGGGGGTGTGTCCTTTTATAATAGTGGTGAGGGGCTTCTTTGGAAAAGCTAGAAATATTATTTTATAATAAATCCATATTCTGTTTCTCATGGTTCCAAAGTAGATTATTTAATTTTAAGGTGGGTATGGGTCGAAAACCACTTAACCAATAGGTTTTAGGCAGGTTTGGGTCTCTATATTAACCTTATCTTTTAGTTTTAACTCTCAGTTAATAAAATTGACATTTACTATGTCACTTTTTATTTTTATATTATATAGTTAATAAACTTACTATATACATCCAAGAGACCCCAAAAGAGTCCATTAATGATACACATATCTTGATATAAGTCTCTTGGAAGAACCTTAGATTTTTAGGAATTGAATATCAATCAATAATATAATATTTGTTTTAAAAACTCATTAATGTCAATTTTGACACAATTCAATAAATGATTTTTGTTAAAGTCGTAAAAACTTTATTATTTCGATCCAAATTCATTTAAGAAATCCTATATTATCATATTAACCAATAAAATTTTTGGATGTCATCAAAATGTTCAGATTATATTTATTTTAACATTTATAATGCCAATTATTTGTTTATTTCATTAATAAGGGAAATACTGCATCAATATTGTGTCATAAATAATATTAATTATTAAATGTATAAAAATTATAAATAAAATACCATTATGTAGTAAAACGTTTTAGATTTCTAATGAATATTAATAGTTGAAAATCAAACATGTATAAACCTATGTAAAAATTGTTTTTCTAAAAGATATATGCTTATTTGATTTTTGTATTTACTTTAACTTAATTAATATAAAGTGTCATTATAACTTACAAGTTGATCAATGGGGTCCCAAAATCGACCCAAAGATTCCAATGGTCGGAAATGTATCCAACAATAAGGTTAAGAAACGATTTAGGGTAATTTATTATTATTATAATATTATTTTTTACCCTTATTTACCAGATTTAACCATTAACCATGGTAAATAAAATATTTACCGAAATAATTATACAAAATGTCTAAAAATAAAAGTTACCAATTTACACAATTTGGATATCCTGATTCCAAATATAGAATTCATTTTTCCAAATTCAAAACACAGAAGTGGTAGATATTAATTTAATATTAATTCTCATTGTCAAAACAAAAAGCGTGTTTTTAAGAAATAATAACTATCAAAAGATTGACACTTGTTTATGTTTGGTTTAAATTTGAACATACGTACAATGAACAACATTGTATTATATGGTAAAAATATATTCTAAATATACGTTAAAACCTCTCAAATTCATAATTTAACACTATTAAATATTTTGATTAAAAAAGTTATTTTTAATTTAAATTTAGTAATTTTCACTATTAATCGTAATATGAAAGTTATCTGAAATGTACCAACATTTCAACCTAAACTAATTTCGATATTAATAATCCATAAATGAAGTCTATTTTTAAAGATAAAATTTATAAAAATTTTATAAATTGGGTATTACTATTCATAACGACTAGTTTGATTGGTTGTGGTGTGTGTTAAAACTCGAAGTTGCGTACAACACACGCTACTGTATTATTCAAAGAGAAGCGTACTGTGGAAGCTTGGGGTGTTACATCCAAAATATTGATGCCCAAATTTAAATTTCAATAACTATTTTCAAATTCATTTATATCGTACTTTAGCAAAAATGATTCATAATTCCTAGGATATTCTTGAAGCATGTTCAATGGTCTACAAGGGAATTTGAGAACATAATCTTTCATTAGTTGATTTTTTTACAATAACAGTTTTTGTTCCAGTATACCGATGGAACCAATCAAGGAATTTTATGTGATGTGGTGTGGAACTTCATGTTTTTATATAATTTTTGAAATGAAATTTTATGGGACTATAATTAATTGAGGAAGATCATCTAGAGGAGAACCTTTCTTATTAAGAAACACCAGTTCAGATTCTTGGTCGAAGGGAATAATTATTGAGGAATAATTTAATCCACCAGGTAAAGGGTTTGTGGATAAACCACATGGTTTGAATAAGTAACATGAGAATATGAAAATTCTATAAGGGAAAGGTACCCTCACTTGTTTAATAAGTAAATGAAATTATATGGGTGCAATTTCCAGAAGGAGGGGATAATATTATACCGTATGGTTTTAAAATATGTAAATTTAAATTCATGAATCATTATTTTATATAGATATTTATAACTATCCTTTAAACATATTTCTTTCACTTCTATGATTTTAATATAAAAAAACAATAATCTATAGTTTTGATTAGTATGTTACTTAGTGTCTGATAAATCTAATTTGTTTTTGGGTGAATAGTAACATAACCATATGAATAGTAATGAAAATATTAATATGAAAGTAATGAATAGTAAATCATGTTATAATTTTGTTTTTATAAGGTTATATGATAATGAGATGATAAATAATTTCTCATATTGTTAAAAATGATTTATAGATTTAAAATTGGTATTTTTGATTAAATTATGAATTCATTTAAAAATTATATTAATAATATTTATAAAATTATTTTTAAAAAAGGAGTTTATTTTTGAATTATACACATTAATAAATGGTAAGGATGAAATTTTGTGATTTTTATGAAATTACTGATTTTTGATGAATAGAACAATACGATATGTTATAATAAATGATAAATACTTGTTTTACTACATCATAAGTGTTACAAGGATAATGTAATCACACATGGTTCAAACTCACAAGAAATTATTACTATTTAGCATCATGTGAATCAAGACTATTCATATTCATTGGAAAAAAGATTATAATAATGATTAAAATACTATAGAATTACTTCTCTCCCCCACTATAAATACCAACCCCATTCCACTCTTCCTTAAACACCTCTAATTCCATGAGAGTTTTCTATGTTCTGCCAAATCCCCTCCCCAAGGATCTTCCCTACGTCCATGACATACTGGTCTTAGACAAAGTAAAAAACCAAATGCCTTTTGGAGGATCTCAAAGAGAAGAGATCTAGAGGTATGAATCATCTTCCATTTTCATTTATTTCCCTTATAATTCTTTTATTTTATTATAATATTTTCCTCTATTAATATCTAATATTTATGAAATATCATGAATAATATATATTTTATATGACATATTGATCGTGAAAAATATTCATCATCATTATTCCTCTCTTCTTTCAAAAAATAAAAAATATAACACAGCCCGTAATGTGCAGATTTAACAAAATCGTGGACAATGTGAGTCAAATTTCAATACCATCCATGAAAGATGATCATGAAACCATTATAATGGTTGATTCAGAATTTATATTTTACTTTACTCTATTTTATTTCTTTTAATAACTATCTATGAATGAAATTAGACTATATAATGAAACATGTTCATGATTATCGAGGAACCGCCAAAAAGATCTAAACAAACATCATTACTATTTTATCTATTGATCATTCATCATATATGATAAAAAATTGATTTATGATATCATTATATATTATGGAATCATTTAGATACCATTTAATTATTCTTCTAGAATTTCAATTGCTACAACTTGAAAATAAAACACAAATCGTCCATGGAAATCAAGTAATGAACGCTTCCAAGACAATGGATGGAGCAAAATATGAATAATTAATCGGTGAAATTATGTAATGAAAATATCTTATAATGTGTTATAAAAAATAATATGTTACTTTATTATAATAATAAAACTATATATTCTTTTATAATGTAGGTATAAATGCATTTTATGTAAGACAAACCAGAGGTAACAAAATACTTTAACCGATTTCCATTTTTTGGATTAACATTCTACTTAATTATTTATGCAGAATTAACTTTTTTTATGTGATTTATTTTGTTTATATAAAGTTTAATTGTATGTATTTATAGTTTATATACATATTATACACACTCTATTAATTCTCGCTCCAATAATATGATATTTTAAGGGACATTTCTTTTAATACCATATTTTAATAATTCTATTTTACAAAAATCAAATACAATGTTTTATGAAATTATTCATGTCGTTGTTTTTGTTCTAGTCATTGGGAATTTTTTATGATTTTATATGGTGCCTATATGTCCCTTCAATGCATTTTTTATGTGTATGTTGGAGGTTAGCCATATGATTACTCCATGTGTAAATGTAATGGTTATACAATAATGTATTGAGGGGGGTTAAAATGAAATTTCGTCATGACAGAGAAAATTTATAAGGTAGATGTGATGGTTAAATGGTAATGTAATTAATTCCAAAATATTCTGTATGGTTCAATTTATGTTCTATATGTTTTGTGTAAATCTCATAGAAATCTCATCTTTCACAAAGTACTTTTATATGGGTAACAAGTATGTTTTTTTTCAAATGATTTCAAACGTTACAAGTATTATTGGACTAATGTTTACATTACATAATTTTATATACCTTACTAAAATTATTGTTCCCAAATAACTATATTGAATTATTTTCCCACGTTATAAGGATGTGTAAGATGATGGAGGAATCCAAGTCAAATTTTGTGAAGATTTGTAAATGAAAACATGTTTAATTTAAAATGTTTTATATTTTTGATAAAATGAATACTTGATTTATTGTATCTACAATATATGAATATGGAATGTTATGTATGTATTATATCACAATTTTCTATAATTTTAAACTTGAAAATATCCTCAATATGAAAGGATATGAAATCTTGACTAAAATCAATTATTATGAAATGTAATAAGGTCGGGTCTATATATCAGGTCCCTCAAAAGATAATTTCTTTTACCGATATGATAGTAAAATTTAGAAATATGTAAATATTATTTTTTTTACTTGATCTTATGTAATATTTCCCATTAACATTACAATATAGTCTCATAGTAAATTAGAGTTTCTCTTAATCACCGTAATTAATTAAAACTATTTTCACAAATCGTTATGGTAAAATATTATGTAACAAATATTATATATTATTATGATTAAAAAATTGTATATCATTTCTCCTAAATTTAAATCACAATATTGTATGAAATTAATTTTAACCCAATATCACAGAAGGAACTAGAAAGCGTGTTTTTATATTGAAAGTGTTCAAAAGTTTGAAATAATTTTATACGATAATTCAATATAAAAATATTTCTATTAATCTAAATTCTATTAAAATATTTATTATTAAACTAATTTAACTTCAAAAACAAATATAAAATAATATAAATTTCTACAGTACATAATCGAATAGTCAGTTTCTAATTAAAATTCATTATTTTTTACTATTTACAAAAAATGAAACATCACATAAAAAATATTAACCCTTTGAAAATTATTAAAAAAATATTTAAAAACTAAATTTTATTTTATAAATAAAATTTATAAATTCTTTTAATTTTTTATTCAAAAAGTGTGAACATAAAAGGTAGAAACAACATTTAGAAAAATATTTCTTTTTAAGAATAAAATTGTATTTATTCTTATCTTATGTATATAATATATATATGATTAATTTTATAACATTTGACTAAAAATATAATATATATATATATTTATTTAATTAATATAACTCTTTAATAGTAAGAAAATTTAATTTATTAGGATAAAACACAATTGGGTTCATAAAAATATATTCTTAAGCATTGCCTTTATATTCAAATGAAATTTGTATTCATTTATTTTTAATTTGTATCCAATGAAATAAATCTTATATTTATATTATATAATAAAAAAATCTATACTATACAATTTAATAGAAAAATTAAATCTGATTATATAAAAATGCATATTTTAATAATATATTGTTTTTTGATAACACATGCTCTTGTGTGTAGTGAAAGCTAATAGAGAATGTAGTTCTTACATGTATCACAAGTTAAATCATTGTTTTCTAATATAAAATGTATCTCATTATTTCATGCATTGAAAGATATATAATAGATTCAATTTATAAAAATTAGTATATATTTCATAATTTATAAGGAGGTTATATTATATTATATGTTTGGTGTTTGATGTCATACCTATTATCGATTAAAATGTTATTTTTCTAAAATTACTATGATGTTACATTAACCCCACCATTAATGAATTATTTATACAATATTTAAACATGATCTTAGTAATAAATAAATTGATATATTAAAATTCATTCTTTAAAATTGCACATCATGAGAAGGTTTGGAAAACCATCCTTTAGAAAAGATACAATGTGAAGTACCTATATCTTAAAAAAACAACCCATAAATAGGTTTCAATGTATGATAGAATTTGTGGTAAGTGAAGATATAGACGTGGAGAAGAATATAAATATTTATAGGGAGTAATTGTGATCATTTTTCACAAACATGAAAATGATCAATGAATTGTCGAGGGCCTCAAAACCAAAAATATGTGATGGTTAAAAAGACCACTGTTTAAACACAAAATAAGGTATTGTGATAAAATTTTGTTCAGGATAATTTTCCTATGATAGAGTCATTAATTTACTTCATAATGATATAATGAAATGTACATACATGATATATTTATATAAACATGGTTTCAAATTTTGGTTGTTCATCTACTAATTTCATATTTATTTCTATATTTATGAAAATAATAAAAAAAATTGATTTTTATGCATGTAGCACTCAAATTAACATTTAAAAGATTATAACATCCATTAAATTGTTAATTTTATTTTGTATGTATCAAACTAATTTCAATCCCAATAGGGATACTATATAAGTCTACAATAAAAAAAATTAATTGATGATCCTTATTTTTATTGCACTTTTCCATATCATTTTTTATAGTTTATAGACTTGTAAATATAAAAATATATTTTTAGTTAATAATTATCAATTATTTTATTTTTTGTATATAAGTATTCTAATGGTGATTTATTGTTCAAATATATATTTTCATGTTTACAAAAATAATTTTGAATAATTTTTTAATTAATTAATTAATTCAATTATTTTACATCCATGTTTTTGTTTTCTATTTTGTTTATCATTTCATTTTCATTATTTTATGTATTTGTTCATTTTTTATGTAATTTCGAAATATTTTTTTCATTTGTTTTTTTATTTAATGAAGTATTTTTGTTATAATTTTCAATTTAATAATTCTTAATTTGATTTATTAATTTTTTTCATTCATTTTAATTATTTTTTTCTTCTTTTTGTTAATCCATTTATTACATTAAATCAGAATTTTATGTATTTAATAAATTATTTTTAAATTTTGTTAAATTATTTAAACTTTTTTAAATTATAAATTTTTAATGTTAAAAATTATAATCAGTTAATTTATTATATATATTTTAATTCTTGTCACTCTTTTTAACTGTATAAATTCCATGATTCATTATTTATTTAGGTGTTGACACATACATACCACTTTCTTCTAAACACATGAACCTAAGGTGGCCCCTTGCTCGTACCTCCATAATTTTTCATTAGTAACACTTTTGAGTAACCTCCAGAACAACCCACTATTTTAAATACCCTAGGATGAAAGTGTGACCCACTACCAGGAATGAGTCATTGTTGGGCCTCCCATGTTTCAAACAATGAAGTCATGTGTTTTTTTAACAAGTTTAAAAATAGAGGGTTTTCGAAAAAAAGTCATTTTATGTATTGGTTAGTTTTTAAACCGAGCTCCAGAATTTTATTTAGAGTGTTAAAACACATAAACGTGTCATTTTCATACTTGAATAATTACCCAATAATGATATTGGGTGTCCCAATGAATCTCCGTAGTTCGAGATCTGGAAAATTCTACTTTTTTGGTTATGCATAGGCAGCACATGATTGTTGTCCAGCCCATGGAGTTTATCCTATTTAATAAATTATTTAATTTAATGAAAGAAGATTATATGAGTTATTGTGATTAATAAAAAGTGAGTTTAAATTATAATAATAATAATTTTATTATTGTTATTATTATTGTGGATTAATAAAATTAATGAATAATTATTTATTAAATGTCGATTGAAGACATTAATGTGTATAAAGGGTTTGTCGAAGAACTGTTTTATTTCAATTATGATGTTCAAAAATAATAAAGACCATTTATTATTAAATGAAGGAATTTGATAATAATAAAAATGTTACAATTATTAAGGTTTCATAAATTATTTAGATGCAGAGATATTTTAATTTCATGTTAAAGGAGTGTATCATTTTTTAGAAAGTCATTTGAGATTCGAAAAGACTAATTTAATAATATGAGGAATGATTCTATTTAATGAGTTTTTGTTGTTAAATTGTGCTATTGGGTTTCTCAATGGATTAAAAAATATTAATAATGATATTATTATTATTTTACTTTTATGAATGTAAGAATTCTTATTATTATAAAAATTAAATCTGTAGTTAGTGGGAGGATGTTTTATCATATAAATTATTTTTTAATAATTTATTGGGTTGGGTTTTAAATAAATGAAATTGTAATAATAATAATAATAATGATGTTATTATTATTTTCATGGTTATTTAGTTAAAAAAATTTAAAATAATTTAATATTCAATAGAGAGTTGCATATTTAATTATAAAACGTTTGTTAAGAGAATAATAAATGAAGAAGCCTTTTTATTTAAATGGTGAGGTTTTCATTTATTATATATGTGTTTAATGTGTATAATAATAATAATAATAATATTAAAATGAGTATTATTATTTTATTTTTTAGCATTAAATTATATTGATTAATTTAATGGGGTAAAAGAAAATAAAAATCATGATGTGTCACATGTCAGTGGTGCGACCCCCCTACCCCATGTTTCACCTCATCCATGAGTGACAGTGAAACATCTTTGGCCTCCACCTTCGCATAACCCTCCTCCTCAGGACCTCGACCAGTACAAAACCCCTTTGAGACCATCCATGCATCAATTCAACACTAGTGAAGAGCTCCTACTATGAAAAACCATCGTGGACCAACCCCCCCTCTAGGAAGTACTAAGATGTGCACTGCCCCCTCTCCCAGAAAACACATTGCAGAAAATAATTATTCTCAGAGACTTCATGAATCTTTTCAACCTCATCAATCTTAGTTTGTATACATTTTACTCATGATTTGCATTGTCCATTTGACTCATATCTCATGCCTTGTTTTCTCAGTCTGAAACCCTGAGTTTCTGGATTAATCTTATTTTTGTGTTCCTCTGTTTTTACGATATACGAATGATTAAAAGGAATATGTTGGTCCATAATCCGACATCCTCTACCACATGCGAAAAGGATGGTCTCAAATATTTTTGTTGACATTGGTTTGGCTAAGCTTCCAAACCCACTATTTAGTTTTTCACCTGTTATATTGAGGTATGTTTATTTATTATGAGTCTACTGTAACCCGTTAGAGGTGTGTTGTTTATTACTAAATTGAATCTGGGTAACAGTTTAATATATTGATTTTATTTTGACCAATATTTACAATGCACACACACACACACACAGACATATATATATATATGTATATATATATGAAGAAGTGTTTTCATGTGACTGTGGACCGGTTGTGGACTTGTTTCCACCATGTACATTGATGTGTCGTGGAAGAAAAATTGTGCCACCCCGTGGTTGGGTCCCAAATCTCCATCAAATTACATAAGAATTATTTGAGTATTTAAATAATTAGAGAGTATGAGTTTCCTTTATTTTTAAACTGCTAAATTTTCTAGAAATGATGATTAATTATAAACTACTTTTCAATAGTAATGTCACATCCTACCTTCTATTACATGGATTTCTATATGACTTATTACTGGTGCTGATATATGATATGTCAATGCATGACATTTTTTATGTTATTAAATGATTCTGCTACATGAGATAAATAAGGACATGATCATGTGTTTTTTAAGCATGTGTTACCAATTGGGTTGTAGTGATATGATTAATTAGATAAATTATTTGAATGGATTTGGTTGAGTAATAGGTTAATTAATTGAAGAATTAATTATCCAATCATGAGTTAGTGAAATTGTTTCATTTGTTGAATATTGAGAATATTTAATATTTTGACATTCAGGGAATATAAATTTGAAAATTGTAATCATTAATGTATGTATTAATTATTAAATGATAATTGAAAAATGGTTAATTATTTAAAGAACTAGATTATGAGAAGTCAATTAATTAATTAATTGTTGAATTAATTAATTATCATGCATTAATTTATGAATGTGAATTTATTTCATTATTATGACTATTTTACAATAATTCTGTTAGTTTCATTTTTATTTTCCTTGCCTTATGTTGTTTAAAAAAAAGCGGATTAAAAATATGATATGATGTGTGAGATGGTTTCTCAATATATTGGCCTTGTTTAGATTGTTTGACTTGTGATGATTACAATGTGTGTGTTAATTGTTAAATCCCTACATGAAACATAATTCTAGTGGACTGGTTTAGACATGTTAATGATTTGGAATATTTAATTAAGGAATATTATTTGATAATTATCTATTAATTATTGAGTTGATGAATGGCTAATTTAATGTATAATTATTTGACAATATATTTAGGTTGCTAATTAGTTGTTGAATAATTTAATGGATTTGGATTAATTAATTTATGAATTAATTAAATAATGGTTTTAGGGTGTTAGACCTGGTGTTCCACAGCAATGATAAATATATATGTATGATTGATAAATGGTTCCTGAGACAAGGACTAGATCTCTAAATACTCATGGGGTGATATTCATTGGGTTATACAACAATGATAAATATATATGTATGATTGATAAATGGGTTTTGAGACAAGGACTAAATCTCTAAATAATCATGGGGTGCTAGACATGGCATTCAACACCCATCTAGCCAGAAAATACTCTTTTATGGGACATTGAATGATGCTCCAAATACCCATGGGTTTTGAGATTAAGAATTACACACCTAATACTCCCAAGGGTACTAGAAATGTTGTTCTGAACACAGAATTTGACATTCGGTTATGGGTCTTATTGGTCGTACATGAAATGAACTAATTTTTAATTTAATTTTTTTACATAATGATTTGTGAATTAAATATGATAAAGGGTTCAGAATTATAAATGAATTGGGTGAATCACTGTTTGTGGAAGAACCAAGGAGGGAATCAATATTTTTAGTGGATGTTATTCTTTATAGTATGTGAATGATTAAATTGAATATCTTATGACATGTTATCCATGACACACCACAAGAATTGATTTGGTCTTTACTTTGATTACATAGATTGTCTTTAGAGACATCTCATGAGATTGACTTATATGGGGGATATTGGGATTAGGGCGAATCTCAATAATTTCATAATTTAATGAGCTTATAATAATTGATATACGAAAATGATTTTGTAATTATTGTTGAGTATGCATGAAAAATGTGTAATGATGGTCAGACACCAGCCGAGGTATGAAGCAGGTACATTGGTATACAGTTACTTCGTATTGCTTACATTATTTATGTATGCTTTCACAATGTTTAAACTATTTAATAAATGGTTGGATTTAGGATACAAACTGGTGGTCCCGTCCTACTGAGATTTATGTCTCACACCCTACTCAGGCCTCTATTTCATAGGGGTACCTATGTAAATTCTATTTGGTTGCAAGATCATTCTATTTGCATTTACATTGGATATAAGAGGAAAGGATTAAGCGGAAGCTCGAGATGGTGAAGGAGACCGCCCTTGTGGAAAGGAGTCATTTTTTATTTATTTCAGTATTAGAATGAAAAGAATGCAATTTTTTTAACTGTTTTCTATTTTTTGTATCACCATCATTTCATGTATGCATATTCTATAAAATTGGTGTCTGCCATTGGTTTTTTACAAGACTTATAAAATATACATTACATAGATTATTCATTTATTTGAATGAATCAACTATTTATTTCCATTTTCAATTATCGAAATCATATATGAGTTTATAGTCTCCCAAAATATTATCCATAGACCCTCGCTGCTAGTTTGAAACCTCTATCATATGGGTAGAAACACATTAGGAAATGTGTAGACCAGTTTGACCAATAATTTAGTGGTGATATGGGTATAGAAGCTACCAAAACACTGTTGTCTCTATCTTTTATCAGATCTTCACCGACTGTTGTCACTTACAGCAAGGACTAAAATTTGCCAATGTTTTCTAATAAGGGGTATAAGGACCCGACCTTAAATCATTATTTAATCGTGAATTAAATTTAATAATTCACATTGAGGATATTTTAAGGCTATGAGTATTTGAGAATTAGGACATTACAATTACATCTCCATGATTACAAAGTAGACACATCTACTCAGTTCCAATTTTTTTCACAAAATAAAAACTATTGAACAAAAGAGTCATGTCTAGTTCTTGATTTAGCCAAGATGACATTTCCTTGATCCCATCCTTGACCCTATTCCACTTTATTTCCTATGAAAAACATTTCAAAAAACATGCGATGAGCATAAAAAGCTTAGTAAGGGTTATAACAATACAGAACGAAATCATTAGTCCATGTATACATAATAATCAATGAAATCATACTTTACTCATAAAACATATGAAATTTTACATACCTCATGAAATCGTAAGATTGATGCATAACTCAATATAATTATTAAGACATAATAGTAACTTGAGGCATTCATAAAATTGTTACGTAGGGAGTAACCGTCATGGTTACGTTTGGAATACACATCATAGTATATTCCCAAAATCTCTTCTGAGAAACCTTAATGTTTAACCCCTTCGCGTTACCCAATACAGTGGAGAGCTATATTGGGCCCAACAACCCTTAGTTTATCATGGAAACACCCGTATTCATAAACAATTCCCAAGAACCATAACATAATCGTATCACAAAAATCATGCATAAAGGAAACATAAAATTTTCACATTTCAATCACAACATATAAAAACACATTGATATAATCAAAACATTATCAAAACCGTTATCAATACCAAAATAAAAGAAAAGCAAAACATGGTAATTATTTTTCATTAAAAAAAGGGCCTGGCTTGTAGAGGAAGTTGAAACTCAAATAATGGTCACAGCGGCGGAGAAGTCATTGCCGTTGTATATGTAAAAAAATTCACTTTTTTCATTTAGTAAAATGTTTCATATAAAAATATTCTTTTTGAATAAAAGTAAATGTCAAAGGGGTTTATACACCGAATAAACGTAAGTTGTGTATAAAACAAAGTATGCCTCAATGAAAGGAGAATGAGACGAAGTCCTATACCACTTTGAAACCTTTAACATTTTAAACCAATAATATCCATATAAATAAATCCATAAAATCATTTTCAAAACATGGATATTAATGAGAAATATTTATAAGAATAAATCATTAAAACATTTAAAACGATATTTTAGTTAAAGAGTTTTTAACAAAATGAGAGACACTTGAATACAAATAATTGAGGAATTACATTTAATTAGAACTTTATAATATCCTGAGAATTAAGGGATTCATTATATAATATGCCAATGGACAGTATATACACCATATAAGAGTGAATTGGTTCATAACAACAATGTAGTCTCAATAGAAATGTAAAATGAAATGAAATCGCTTATAAAGAAGGCATCCTTAAATTAAGGATAAATAAATCTCATAATTATGTGTGAAAATTATAAATACACACAATACAAGTGGAAATTAAGTGTAACAAAACCATAGGACAGTCACACATATTCATAGGATGACATATTCAATTACTACAAGTTGAACCCAAAGATATATAAATTGGGTTAAGAAGATCCCACGGTAAAATTCGACAGCCTAACAACGTCACTTTAAAATTCATAAAATTAGTTGATGAGATAGAAAATGATATCTCATCACTAGGACATAAAATTTACATTAATAATTATATAGAGGAACATATCCCAACATTAAAAGTCATAACAAAATAAGTATTTTAAAAAGAGGAGTGTGAAAGGTTCCCTTACCGATTTGGGAATCTTTCGAAACGTACACCCCATGAAAGAAGGGTCATAAAATGAAGATGTAAATACCCATAATTGAGATTATATTATAGAAAAAGTAAAATAATGGTCAGTACATACACCACACAAAAGGAAATAGTGTCCAATGTAGCATGAATCTCACGAGAATAAAAAGTGAGATGAAAAACCCCTTATGAAAATTTGGCAACCTAACGGCGCCACCTAAAACATCCAAAAATGGATCGATGAGATAAAACAGGGTCTCTCATCATAATAACATAATATTTAAATCAAGAGGAATATAAAATAACATCCCCCAACATAAGAAAGAGAAGCATAAATTTTGTTACATAAAAAGGAGTACATCAAAAGAATAAGAGAGGTAGGATCCCTTACCTCAAGTCCGACTTGTCTTTTTCGTTACATTATATTCCTGAATAATAAACAATGGTCAATTTATAATTCCTTAAGACCCTAATATAGAGATTATTATTCAGTTTATATCACATATTATAATGTTATAATAATTGGTTAATAATGTGACTTCATATTAGAGGGTTTGTTGATGTTTGGTACATGAGTAAAAAAAGAACTTGTTTGGAAATGATTGTCCATGTTGTTATAAGTAAATCATCTACATAATAGTATTAATGTTTTAAATATGATATATATCCTGTAAATATTAATTTTATACTATTACATAGAATTTGGAGATAAAAATAAATGAAATGCACCGTTCATGTAGACGGTAGGTCGTACGTACGCATGAACACTACATTCATTTCTTTGTCATATTAATGGAATTAAAAATATATGAGAGATATATATATTATGATTCAAATATAATATATATGTTACATTGGTCACATTTGTTCATTATTATCATTATTTATACATTCCATGTATTGTATGAACGATTCACATCACTTGAGGGGTTGGTAGTCCACACTTCCTCGTATAAAATTATAGCATTTTCACAACATGCAAAGCATAATGATATTTTTTAAATATAATAAACAGAACAATATAGAGGAAATAAATATAATATATATCATATAAAATTATTTCCATCATAATGGCCACCATGAGAGGTTGTAGGAGAAGATAGATCAATCATCCTTTCGTGAGGAAGTAATTTTCCATCCACAGAAATAGTATGTTACTTAACCATTAGACGATGGTGTGTGTAAGTGTAGTTAGAATATTTCTTATAAAGAAATCCTACTATATTGAATATACTTGGTTTTTTCAAAATAAAGGAATAAATTTTTTAGGGGGTTGGAGAAGAAAAATAAACCAAAAGAACATAAGAGATGACATTACCTTTAAATCGGGTAACTCCCTTTGGTTTAAACCAAAATGGTTCATGAAGAGCTTTATGACTAAGGTGAGGATTCAATGATGAAGAGAGGTATGTTGAGAGATGAAATGGGTAGGTTTTGGCAGAGCTAAAGGCTTTAGAGTTGTGGGAAAGGTGATAGATGTGGGGGCCTTTTATAAGAGAAGAGGAGGGGCACTCTAAGAATGTTATAAAATATTTCTTTATTATAAAATGATTTTCGAATTTTAAAGTTCCCAAAAAGATATATTTAGAGGATAAGGTGATAAGGTTTTGAAATTCACCCATCCAATAGGTTTGTGACCTATGTATGACTTAGATTTTACTCTATCTTTTCATTTTATTTAAATCATTCATTTATGAGGTAATCACTACATCATCACGGTGTCATAAATAAATTAATTTAATTAATGTCCAAAAATTATAAACAATATATCATGATGTAGGAAATATTTTTAGATTTCTAATGAATACTTATAAAAAGAAAATATTACTTTTATAACCCCATTTAAAAATTGTTTTAGTAAAACAATACATGTTTGATACATTTTAATTTTACATTAAATAAAAAGTTATTAATGTCACTTTCCTACCGAAGTGGCTCCATGGGGTCCCCAAGTAGACACCTGGATTTTAATGGATGTCCTTGACTCATCCAATATGGTTAGGATATGAGTCAATGTCATTTCACATTATTATAACATTATATTTACCTTAAATTACACTAATTACCTTTAATCACGATTAATAAATCTTAAAAGTTACTATTCATCCAAAAATTATTTTAATCCCATTGATCCAAATTTTACATCCTAATGACAAACATGTAAATAATATTTTTGAAATTCAAACCACATAAGTGGTAATGTTTCATTTAAACAATAAATCAGTTTTTTTAACTACCACTTAGTGGATTCATTATTCATCAAAAATTGATGTTTTTCTAAATATATTAAAAATACACCCTAAGATATATTTGATATTCTGAATTCAAGAATGATGAATTTTTTTCAAAATTTAAAACATATAAGTTTCAATAATTAATTTAATAATTAATTTCTGCTGTCAAAACAAATAGCGTGTTTTGAAGAAATAATATCAATTAAAAGATTGACACTAGTTTAAGTTCAATTACAAAGTGAAATTAATTCCAATGACCAACATTGGATTAAATGGTAAAAATATATTCTAATAGAACTTTAAAACCAATTCAAATGATGATCTAATAATATATATAAATTAGATTAAGAGGTGGTTTTGAATTAAAATAAAACATTTCTAGTAAAACCGATCTTTATCGGAATGAAATAACAAAAATTTACACAATGTAAATTTTGATGTAATGATTCTAAAGAAGGATTTTATTTTGTCAAATATAACATATTAATTCTTTAAATGTATATTTAAAAAAGGTTTCTCCATCAAATGGTGGTTAATCGACCTTTTAATGAATATTAGAAAAATTATTCTTAAAATTGGATTCATTTGTATTTTAAACCTCTAAAATTTATTAGAAAAACGTAAAAATATTTGACAAACATATGTAATTATTTTCTAGAAATTTCTGTTCATTCCCTCCATTACAATGGCTAGGAATTAACTACCATTTATTATAATATTATTTTACTATTGGAGTGCAATGTAAGATTTCAAAAAACTCGTTGTTGCGTATTGGGTATGCCATTGAGCATAGCCTTCCCTTTAAATTAATATTAATATTTTATTAACAAATATTGATAAATATGAAAATTTAATATTCTTTATTTACCTTGGATGTTACATCCTTCCCCCCATTTGGTAATTGAGTCCTCGCTATTTTTAAAATTGGGCATGGAAAAGTCATTGAATGTCCCACATCAGAACAGGAGTCAGTAATACTATCACATTTAAAGAAAGAATGGGAAGTACAAAGTTCACTCGAGTTAACCCATACTAGGATTACATGCAAGAAATCATAGATATAGCAGAAAAAGGGTTATGTTCTTCGGGAGTGTGATAGAAAACATGTTTAGGTGAATGTTAACAATCAGAAAATCACAATCTGGTGATGGGTTAAACGGTATTTGATTCCCATGTTGGAAAGGTTAACAAAAAACATTTGTGTTTTTAAGATACTATTCATTGTGGAATTTATTTATGAGCCTAACTAAATCATAAGGAAACATACATGTCTTGTATACTCTCATATCCTACTACATTTCTTACACAAATTCATATTTTCTCCAAAAGATTTGTATTTAGGATGACTTTCTCACATTAAGAGAGCTATAATCAACATCTATAGAATCACCTAATGAAAAAAAGAGAACTATATATTTCCCAAGTCTTTAGACCATAACCAAAACCAGCATTTTTAGAACAATATCAGATAATCCACAAATGGATAATCCTTTATAAAAAAGAAAATCTATTCTTAATCTCCAATATTTGTCCAAAAAACCCAAAGTTCAACGAAGACCATTCAATAAAAAATTTGTCCATAAAATTATTTAAAGTAATCCAAACATAGATTGAAACCCAAATATTTGAAGGATTTAATCACATAGTCTTCCAAGGTACAAATTAACAATTATCTCCAAATAACATATGTTGCTCTTAAAGTCTCATGTTGAAAAGTAATTAACCTAATCACATATCCTCCATGATAGGTTAATAATTTCCATAGATAACCCAAAATCAACTTACTCTTGATTCATAAAATCATCTAACTAAAAAAGATTTAGTAAAACGTAACATGGACTTCACGTAGTACAGTAGTAGGCGATAAATATCAGTCGCAATTTGGTTGTGGGTTAGATTCCCGCAGCATTGTCTGACGCGACAGGTTGTCACATGGTCTGCGTGTTGTACTTTTTCAAAAACTATATAATTCATAAAACATCCCCCAAAACGAGATAAAATCTTCAAAAATAATCATAACATATTTTAACCTCAAGCTTATGTCATGACTTTCATTTTCCATTATAACATATAGTTACCCATAATTACCTCAAATGTAAGGATCATATAAACCCTAATGGTTACCTTTATAATTATCACATGAACATCCACATAAAGTTGGTTCTCTCATACAAGATTCATTAGAGAACTCGCCAAGGTTCAAGTGGTTGATCATGACTCCTGATAGTAGGTTAAAAATATCCACAAGATTTATCATTGAATCGCCCATTTAATCTAGTCTCTATATCAGAGAACCACCACAGTTTCCATCAAACCCATTGTCACTTTGGTGCCTGCTAGATCCATCCATTTACTAAAACCAAATATGTCAGTGTATGTATATCAACAAAATAATCATGTACTAAATAGGAAGATAAACACTAAGATATACTTACTCATTCACTTTATCCAAAAACTATGACTCTTTCTAAATCATAGCCATTACGATGATGTCACTTATGCTTAAATAATACCATATCCTCAACAGTTATCTAAACCAACCTCTAATACCAACTATAAGGACCCGTCCATAAACCATTACATAATCTTGAATTAAATTGAATAATTCACATTGAGGATATTTTCAGGTTTAGAGTTTTAGAGAATTAGGACATAATTATTACATCTCAATGATTACAATGTAGACACATCTACTCAGTTTCAATTTTTTTCACAAAATAAAAACTCTTGAACAGAAGAGTCGTGTCTAGTTCTTGTTTTAGATAGCATGACATTTCCTTGATCCAATCCTTGTACCTAATACACATTATGTCCTGTTAAAAACATATCAAAAAACATGGGATGAGAATAAAAAAGCTCAGTAGGGGTTAAAATAATACTGAAATAATACATTAGTCCATGTATACATAATATTCAATGAAATAATAATTTAATCATAAAACATAATCAATTTAACATACCTCATGAAATATTAATATTTATGCATAACTCAATAGAAATCATAAGACATAAAGGTAACATGAGGCATTCATAACATTCTTACGTATGGAGTAACCCTCATGGTTACGTTTGGAATACCCATCACAGTATATTCCCTAAATCTATTCAGACAAACCTTAATGTTTAACCCCTCTGCGTTACCCAATGCATTGGAGAGCTATATCAGACTCACCCTGTAGAGTCCCGATGCTTGACGTACATGTAAATTACATCACTTTTGTGTAATACTTAATACATAACAAAAAAAACACAAGGACAGTAATAGTTTAGTGTCTTTGGAAACTCGGAATATAAACAACTAATCATGTTGAAAGATCTTCAACATCTCCTATAACGATCTTACCATTTTTATTTCCTTACCTAAAAACATTATTTATTTCCTGGGGAAAATAAAACATAAAAGGGTGAGATAAAATTATTTGTAAGGGAAAACATAGAGAACATAAAACAATCCATAAACATTTGAAAGCAGAAACTTGAACATGAAATCTAAACATTAAAACCTTTAGAAAAGACATAAATCATGGAAGTACGTAAGGCATATATAATAAAGGAACATCAATCACGATAAAATAGCATGGGAATAAAACATGAAATTATGTCAACCATTTAGCACTTTTTATGATTTTCATAGTAGCCAAGGAATTACTGCAAAGACCATTATGGTGGACAAAGTCCCTTTCGGAATGGAGTTCACTCCTCGTTTCAATCCTATAACACTGAACCAGATTAACTTATCGTTTAACACATGTCTATCTCATGAGATATAAATCTTTACCCAATGCATTGGTGGAAGATATAGGTTCCACCCTTCTCATAATTAAATCATTCTTACTTGTGCACAAAATAATCATGCATCATTCATAATAACCCAATGAATAAAATGTATTTCATAAACATAATCCCATCATCACATAATCCTTATAAAAGAAATGGATATCATTTCATAATAAGAAAAGTGAAACCATGTAAATCATAGGGACATTATAGTTGAAAATTACAAATATGAAAATAATTTCATCTTAGATGGAAAATGGTTTTGATAAAACACTTGAAATGGATTCTAGAGGAAAATATCATTTCTTATTCAAAATCATTTTCTTTTCAGAAAATGTCAGGCAATTTTAAAAGAAAAGGATTTTGTTGAAAATATTCATGAAATCATTTGGATGATGCTTCATGAAAATAAGGCTTTATAAAACTGTAAAAATCCTTTCATGCTATAAAAGTTAAAAAAAACATTCTCCTCGAACATTTGTCGGAAAAGTCAAAAAGTACATCGTAGCGTAAAAAAAATGATTCCGTAAATATCATGTAGTAAATGTCAAGATGGGTAAAAAGAACATTAAACATAAATGAAAACCCTTTTATAAAACATGGACCTGGATGATAGAAATAACCCCAGTAAATACTTTTGAATAAGGAATCTTGGATAAAACTGAGATTTTCAAAATTATCCCTTACCTTAGGTCCGATATACTTTGTATGGATCCGAATATCCTGTATAATGATTTAAATAATGTCATTGGCTTATTAAATAGTCATATTCATTGTTATTATATCATATATGTTTCATTTATGAATTTATATTACCATTTCTTTTGTCAATTCCATGTTAAAGTAGTGTTTTGGGTAAAATCATTTCATTTGTCGTTCGCGTTTCGACTTGTAATTATTTATATGATTAATTAGATCATGATTACTTAATACCAGAATATAAAACAAGATTTGTATATAATATATATTCAGAGTATACATATATAAAATATATCTATAAATGGAACGAAATACACCGTTCATGGAGACGGTAGGCCGTACGTACGCATGAACGATGTTTTCGATTCCTTATTGAGTTGAATGGAATTAAGTAGATGTCCTACATGTATATATATATACACATATATCTAGTATCTTTATAATGTAATATATTTCATTAATATTGCTTTTATATACTTTATAATCATTCTTAAATGGTTAACGTGGAGAATGAATCTCATCGCGTCGTGGATACGGTAATCTGTACGTAGGCACGAGCGATGATATCGTTCCCATAATTATTGAACTGAATTGGAGAGGATGATACAGTATATCATAATACGTATGATGTTATAATAACTATTTATAGTTATTCATTACACCATTATACCCATCCAAGTAAGGTGGTGTTGGAAAAACATATTACACCACAACGTGGATACGGTATTCGGTATGTACACACGCACGATGATTTCGTTTTCCATAGGATGGATAGATGGTGGAATAGCGTTGTTTCATACATATAATAACATATCAGTATATGGTTGATACTTATGTTATTAATTCATAATGAAACAACTAAAGAAGAAGAAGTAGATGAAGAAGTAATGTTGAAAGAATCGGTAACGAGCATTACCTCTTCTTTGAAGCGCATCTTTGAGACCTCCTTTTAGGGAACTAAAATTGGTCTTTGAAGAAGACTAGAACCTCAAGGATGTTTCTAGTGAAGGGAAGAAGAGAATTTTTCAGTGTTTGGCCGAGCATGAAGGCTCAAATTTGTGTGAAGAAGGGAGGGAGGAGGTGCCCATTTACAAGGGAGGAGAGTGGCCCCTTTGGAAATCTTAAAAATATTAATTTATAATAAATCTAAACCCACGTAAAAACCACCAAATATGACTCATATTCGAATATTAGAAGAGATAGGTTTGTAATCTCATCAACCAATAAAATTTAGACATGTTAGGAAATTATTTCAAACATTATCAACTTGATTTATCCTTACTTAATCAATTTAATTTTATTTGTGGTAATAATAATCTAAATTTTAACTTATAACAAAAAATTACTTATTTGTTGTGAATTTTCCATAATTGGATACTTTATAACATTTTAGACCATATAAATATAAATTTATAATTTTTAAATAATTTTGTGATTTTTAGACAATTTTATAATATGTTATTTTTATAAAATAACAATAGTGTCAATTTTGACACTATTCATTTATATGAATTTAAATAAAATATATACAGAATATATGTACAAAATAAAAGCATTAATAGATTCATAAAAGGTCATATGTGTCTAGAAAATTGTTGGAGCACATTAATTTGTTCATATAATATTTATTTTATTATTTTTTTAAAAAATTATTTGGTTTATTTCTTAATAAAATATTTACAACAAAATTTTTGTATATTTATTTTATATACATAATTATGGCATAAAAATTGAAAATAAAATACTATAATGAATAAAAATCTATTTACTTTCACAATATGACTTTTACTAGAATTTATCATCTTAAAATCACAATATTTAAATTGTTATATCTATTCAATAATGAAGGTGACAACTTTGGCATCATTTAAAATAAAATAATATAAGTGTCATAATCACTTTTTAAGACTCCAAACGGTTATATATTAGGTCATTGGATTATTATGGTATATATATACACTACCAATATTTTTTGGTCCGGTTTTTTGGGCCTTTTAATGGGTATTATTATTTCAATAAAAACTATATTACTGATTTTTCACTTAATAAATAATTTCTACACCATTAATGTATCACCATTAATGATAGTTATTTAATCCCTAAAAATTCTAGATATATTATCATGATGTAGATAATTTTATTAAATTTCTGGATACTATTCATTTTTGATGTTTTATGATGTTTATCACTAAATTAAAATTATTATACTTATAAGATTTAAGAGAGTGACATGTTTTCACTTTCATTGGTTTTAATAATAATTAAATTATTTTCATGGTCATAAGTCCAGAAAATGAATATAATCCGACCCTTAGGATATATGGGTCTACTTTTAGCCATCAAATAAAATTTTGGCATGTGTTAGGATAATTTTATAATATTATATTTACACTTAATTACCCGATTTACCTTGAACTATGGTAAATAAAATTTACCGTAGTTACTATTCATAATTTCCAAAAATAAAATGTAGCTTATTAAAATAATTTGGACCAACTGATTTAAAATATGGAATCCATTTTTCCATATTCAGTACACAAAAGTTGCAGAAATTAAATTAAAATTCATCCCGTTGTCGAAAGAAAACAGGTTTTTCTTTAAAACATTGCAAAAGATTGAATTTATTTAACATACGAATTCAAGGTAAAATAAACGATAATGACATAAATTATATTAAATGGTAAAAATATATTCTATTTATACTTTAAAACCATTCAATATTATAATTTAACAACATAAGTTATTACAATGAAAAAATTTGTTTTTAATAAAAATATAGCGTGTTTTTACTATTCAATAAAATATGAAAGTTATCTAAATAATATGAAAAATTTATCCAAGGAAAAATTTTATATCCGGATTCCAAAGAATAATTTTATTTTGTAAAATTGAACTTATAAACATGTCAAAAACTAGATTTAATGTGGGTGTGCCATCAAAAGGCGACAAAACATCATTTTTTTAAAAATACTTATTTTACCCAAAAAAATGTATTTTGTTCTTATACCATGTTCTAGAAAATGTGTAAGATGAATAATAATGTTATAAAATTCAATATATTGTTAATACTATTCATAACGTCTAGTTCATAATAATATTATAATAACATATTGTTGTTTCGTAAAACCCAGTAATGCTTACAACACACGCTATCGAAGAAGGTCACGATTACGTCTAATGTAAGCCATGTTAGGGTTGTGTATAGTGCAAGAGTCCTTTATTGTTTCGTTATAACAGAATCCAACCATTTTTTCATTTATACATTGAATATATATATATATATACTCAATGTTGCGTAGACTTACTATTATCAAACAAAACTGAAATTATGTGTAACACAATCTATGAATAGAGTTGTGTATACTGCAAGATAATACAGTGTTGCGTATAGCGCAAGATAATCTTGGTGTATCGTACAACAGAAGATATTAAGGAAATTAAAAAGAATATATCTTATAAAATCATAGGTTATTACATTCTACCCCCCTTAAAATGAATTTTTCCCTTGAAAATCATCGGGGTTATAAACGGTTTTCTAATAGAAAGTTTCTTTAATTGAAACCCACATCGTAAAAAGGAAAACCAAAACATATCTTTAAAAACTAAAGTATGAAATGTAACGATTACCCAAATAAACTATTCATTGGGTTTCCACATAGGAGATCATAGGTGAAAATATGGATATGGAAGATAAATATTACCATCATGATCTAATAGAGAGTGGTAGAGAACATGGATATGAAAAATCCAACAATCACAAAGCCATAGATTTGTGATGATCTAAGGTACCATCTGATTCATCAGATATAAGGTCACTAGGACAACATTTTTGGTATTCAAGACCAATTTCCTATAGTTGATGAATTAAAATAAATACTTACATGATTTTGGTACAATCTCACTGTTGTTCGTGAATTGAAAATTTCCACTTCATCCATTAATGAAATGAAGTTGAATTTGTTATTCATGATGTGTTAGCAGATTATGTGATAGAATGATGAGTCATTCCATCTGTTTCAAAGAAAATGTTTTCAAAAGTTATAAGTACATCATACAGTTAGATTAATCGTATATGGTTCCAAAAATGAACTTATACTTCATATATCATACCGCTTAATAATATAAAACTAGTTTCTACTAACTAGGGACTTCCTTTAGGCCAGTGGTAGGCGATAAAGGCCAGTCGCACTTCGGTTGTGGGTTCGATTCCCACAACCTTTTCTGACGCAATGGGTTGTCCCCCGTCCTACATGTTGTCCTTTTTCTAAAACTACATTACTATAACATCCCATAAATAATATCGAAAAAGTTATATCCTTAAACAATACTAACTTATGTCCAACATAATCCATTCCAATCTGTAGGCCTATCAAAAATACTTCGGTCCAATCTCATAGTATAAAGAAAATTATTACTTGAAATGTCACATAACAATCTCGTGAATGCCATCATTTTTCCCCCATATATCATAAGATATATCTTGTTGGTCAAATTAGAAACATGTAAATACCTTAATCGTGTATTATCTTGAAAAATGAATACCCATTTAACCTTATTGAAAACATGAATGCAGTCAAAAGTTAACTCTTTCCACATACCAAAATCCAAAAATTTCTATATACTCAAACCATGATATCACTTTGTCCTTATATCAGTCATGAAATCATGAATACTGTCAAACATTTAATTTTCTATTTATCCCTTCATTATGCGGATATCATATTCATTCCAAAATATTTGAATCCCTTTTTATGGAACCATAAAATTGTAGAAAAATACAATAGACTAATAAAAAAATATTCTAATACACCAGAAAAGTACCTCAAAAACATTATTCTTGAATACCAACACATAAACAATTCAATCCATCATCTTCAATGATTGTCCTGAAATAATTCCTTCCATGATTTAGAAGAAACTTTTTAGGTCAGGGCATTGAGTTGGGTAATGCCCATGTTATCCAAAAATAAGACATTGAACTCCATAATAGTATGTCACTCTATGACCCTTTTCTCCACATCGATAACATATGTCCCTCCTTTTGAGGTATTCCTCAATGTTCTTCTTCCCTTATTTAGAAATCGCATTCTTCCTTAATTTATGCTCCTCAGCATGCAAACATGCATAAAAGTCTATCTTCCTTTTAGTTGATGAATTAGGCATACCACTAAATTTCAACTTGTTAATCATATATCGTGATGACTGATTCGGCATAATCACAATTTCTTTCTCTCTAGGCATTATGCAATTTTTTTGCTCATAGTCACTAATTTGTCCATTGGATTCAATGTTAACCGAATTCATTCTGGTTCCATCCATTGACTAAAACACAAAAAGAATTCTTTGAGAGGCAAGAATCATACAAGGAAATTAACATAATCAAGCAGGAGTACCTTAAATATCTAACATATTAGGTTAAATTCTACGATCGTTACCGTAGTTCGAGGACTATATCCTATACGTATACTTATCCTTAGGAACATCCCTAGACATACCTTCGAATTATCTCTAAGGATCTCACTAACATTTTTGCATTCGCGTTTCCAAAGTTTGAATAAACCATTCCTCTGATACCAACTGTAGAGACCCGAAGCGTGACGTACATAGACCTAACATCAGTTTTGCGGAATACATAATACATGAAAAAAAACACACAAGGGTCGTAATAGTTTAGTGTCATTGGAAAATCGGAATATAAACAACTAATCATGTTGAATGATATTCAA
The DNA here is from genome assembly GCA_963277665.1 of Viscum album. Classification (NCBI taxonomy): domain Eukaryota; kingdom Viridiplantae; phylum Streptophyta; class Magnoliopsida; order Santalales; family Viscaceae; genus Viscum; species Viscum album. The sequence continues at coordinate 1,699,750,745 of OY728163.1, read as the reverse complement.
AATATTCCATAAAGATCTTCCCCATTTTTTTCCTTACCTAAAACCTTTCTTTATTTCCTGGGGAAAATAAAACATAAAAGGGTGAGCTCAAATGCTCAGTAAGGGAAAACATGAAGAACAATAAACAATCTATAAACATTTGAAAGCAAAAACTTGAACATGAAATCAAAACATTAAAACCTTGAGAAAAGACATAAATCTTGGAAGTCCGTAAGGAATATATGATACAGGAACATCATTCATGATAAAATAGCATGGGAATAAAACATGTAATTGTGGAAACCATTCAGAACATGTTATGATTTCCATAGTCTCCAAGGCATTACTGCCCAGACCATATTAGTAGACAAAGTCCTTTCTGAATCGAGTTCACTCCTCGTTTCAATCATGTAACACTGAACCAAATTAACTTACCATTCCAGCCATGTCTATCTCATGAGATATAAATCTTTACCCAATGCAGTGGAGGGAGATATAGGTCCCACCCATCTCAAAATGAAACCATTCTTACTTGTTCCACATAATAAACATACATCATTCATAATAATCCAATGAATAAAATGGCTTTCATAAACATAATCCCATAATCACTTAATCCATATAAAATAAATGGATATCATTTCATAATAATAAAAGTTAAACCATGTAAATCATAGAGACATTATACTTGAAACATACACATTTGAAAATAATTTCATCTTAGATGGAAAATATTTTTGATAAAACACTTGAAATGAATTCTTAAGGAAAATATCCTTTCTTCTTCTAAATAATTTTCTTTTCACAAAATGTCATGCAATTTTAAAAGTAAATTATTTTGTTGAAAATAGTCATGAAATATTTTGGATGAAGCTTCATGAAAATAAGGCTTTATAAAACCGTAAAAATCCTTTCATGCTGTATAAGTTAAAAAAACATTTTCCTCGTACTTTTGTTGGAAAAGTAAAAAAGTACCTCGTAGCGTAAAAAAAGAAATATTCCATACATACCATGTAATAAAAGACAAAATGGGTAAAAATTAATTTAAACATACATGAAAAAACTTTTATAAAACATGGACATGGTTGATAGAAATAACCCTAATAAATACTTATGAATAAGCAATCTCGGATAAAAATGAGATTTTTAAAATTATCTGTTACATTAGGTCTGATATGCTTCATATGGATATGAACCTCCTGTATAATGATATAAATAATTTCATTTAATTATTACATAATCATATTCATTGTTATGATATCATATATGTTTATCTTTTGACTTTATATTACCCGTTCTTTTGTAAATTCCATATTAATGTAGCGTTTTGGGTAAAATCATTTCATTTGTCGTTCATGTTTCTTCTTGTAATTATTCATATGATTAATTAGATCATGATTAATTAATTCCATAATATAAAACATGATTTATATATAATATATATTCATAATATACATATATATAATATATCAATAAATGGAATGAAATACACCGTTCATGGAGACGGTAGGCCGTACGTACGCATGAACGCTGTTTTCGTTTCCTTATTGAGTTGAATGGAATTAAATAGATAACCTACATATATATATATACATAAATCCAGTAGCATTATAATTTCTTATATTTCATTATTATTTCTTATATAGAATTTATAATCATTCTTAAATGGTTAACATGGAGATTGAATCTCATCGCATTGTGGAGACGGTAGTCCGTACGTACGCACGAGCGATGATATCGTTCCCATAATTATTGAATTGAATTGGAGAGGATGATACAATATATAATAATAAGTATGATTTTATAATAACTATGTATATTTATTCTTTACACCATTATACCCATCCATGTAAGGTGGTGTTGGAAAAAGAGATTACACCACGGCATGGAGACGATATTTCGTACGTACGCACGCGCGGTGATTTTGTTTTCTGTAGGATAGATATATGGTGAAACAGGGTTTTTTTAATAATTATAATAAAATATCAGTATATTAGTGATGCTGATGTTATTACTTCATAATTAATCAACTAATGAAGAAGAATTAGAAGAAGAAATACAGATGAAAGAATCGGTAACGGACATTACATCTTCTTTGAAGCGCCTCTTTGAGGCCACCTCTTATGGCACTAAAACTAGACATTGAAGAAGAACAGGACCTCTAGTATGTTTCTAGGGAAGTGGAGAAGATAATTTGGTAGGTTGTTGCCAAGATTTAAGGCTCAAATTGGTGTGATGAAGGGAGGGAGGAGGTGCCCTTTTATAAGGGGGAGAGGGGAACCTTTGAAAATCTTAAAAATATTAAATTATAATAAATCAATCCCCACATAAAAACCTCAAACAATGACTCATATTTGAAGATTAGATGAGATAGGGTAGTAATATCATCATCCAATAAAATTTAGGCATGTTAGGAAATTATTTTATACATTATCAACTTCATTTATCCTTACATAATCAATTTAATTTTATTTGTGGTAATAACATTCGAAATTTTAAATTATAACAACAAATTACTTATTTGTTGTGAATTGTCCATAATTGGATAATCTATAACATTTGAGACCAGATATATTTAAATTTATAATTTTTAAATATTTTTTTTGATTTTTAACCAATTTTATAATTTGGAATTTTTATAAAATAACAATAGTGTCAATTTTTACACTATTCATTTATATGAATTTAAATAAAATATATACAGAAGATATGTTCGAAATAAAAGCATTAATAGATTCATAAAAGGTCATATGTATCTAGAAAATTATTGGATCACATTAAATACTTCATATATTATTTATTATATTATTTTTAAAACCATTTATTTGGTTTATTTTTTAATAAAATAATTACTACAACATTATTGTATAATTATTTAATATACTTATTTGTTTCATATATATTAAAATTAAAATCCTAAGATTATGATACATATATTACCTTTCACAATAAAACTTTAACTCGAAATTAGCATCTTAAAATCACAATATTTAAATTGTTATATTTATTAAATTATGAAAGTGACAACTTTGGCATCATTTAATATAAAATAATATAAGTGTCATAATCACTTTTATAAGACTCCAAACGGTACTATATTAGGTCATTCGATGATTATCGTATAGATATACACAACCATTAAGTTTTGGTAAGGTTTGTAAGACTTTTAAGGTGTATTATTATTTCAATAAAAACTATATTACTGATTTTTCACCTAATAAATAATGTCTGCATAATTAATGTATCACCATTAATGATGTTTATTTAATCCCTAAAAATTATAAATAAATTATCACGATGTAGATAATTTAATTATATTTATGGATACTATTCATGTATAATGTTTTATTATTTTTATCACTAAATAAATATTATTATACATATAAGATTTAAGAGAGTGACATGTTGTCACTTTCTTTGGTTTTAATAATAATTTAATTATTTTCACCGTCAAAAGACCATAAAATGAATATAATAAGACCCTTAGGTGATATGGGTCTACTTTTAGCCATCCAATAGAATTTTGTAATGTGTTAGGTTAATTTTATAATATTATATTTACCCTTAATTACCTGATTTACCTTTAACTATGGTAAATAAAATTTACCGTAGTTACTATTCATAATTCCCAAAAAAAAGTAGCTTATTAACATAATTTGGACCCACTGATTCCAAATATGGAATCCATTTTTCAAAATTAAATACACAAAAGTTTCAGAAATTAAAATAAAATTAATCCCGTTTTCCAAATAAAACGGGTTTTTCTTTGAAACATTGCAAAATATTGAGTTGATTTAACCTACAAATTCAAGGTAAAATAATGATAATTACATAGATTATATTAAATGGTAAAAATATATTTAATTTATAATTTAAATACATTCAATATAATAATTTAACCACATAATTTATTAAGATGAAAAATGTTGTTTTTAATTAAAATATAGCGTGTTTTTACTAATCATTAAAATATGAAAGTTATCAGAATAATATGAAAAATTTATCCTAGTTAAAATTTTATATCCTGATTCCAAATAATAATTTTATTTTGTAATATTTAAATTATAAACATCTCAAAAACTATATTTAATGTGGGAGCACCATCAAAAGGTGGAAAAACTACATTTTTTGAAAAATATTTATTTTACCCAAAACTATTATTTTGTTCTTATACCATGTTCTAGAAAATGTGTAAGATGAATAATAATGTTATAAAATTCAAAATATAGTTAAAACTATTCATAACGGCTAGTACATAATAATATTATAATAACATATCGTTGTTTAGTAAAACCCAGTATTGTGTACAACACATGATATCGAAGAAGGTCGTGTTTGCGTGTAATGCAAGCCAAGTCAGGGTTTCATATAGTTCAAGACTCCTATATTTTTTCATTATAACAGAATGAAACCATTTTTTCATTTATAAATTGAATATATATATATATATATATACTCAATGTTGCATAGAGTGTCTATTATCAAACGAACTTGAAATTGTGTGTAACACAATCTAAGAATAGTGTTGCGTATACTGCAGGATAATACGGTGTTGTGTATATTTCAAGATAATAATGGTGTATTGTAAAAAAGAATATATGAAAGAAATTAAAAACAATATATATTATAAAATCTCGGGATATTACACACCCACCCTTAGTTTTTCATGGAACCACCCGTCTTCATAAACAATGCCCAATAACCAAAACATAATCGTATCACAAAAATCATGCATAAAGGAAACATAAAATTTCCACATTTCAATAACAAGATATTAAAAACACATTGATATAATCAATACATTATCAGAACCATTTTCAATACCAAAATAAAAAAAAGTAAAACAGGGTATTTATATTTCATTAAAAAATGGAATGGCTTGTAGAGGAAGCTAAAACTCAAATAATGGTCATGACGGCAGAGAAGTCATTATCTACGCATACATAAAAGCATTCCCTTTTGTCATTTAGTTAAATTCATCATATAAAAATATTCCTTTTGAATAAAAGTAAAAGTCAATGTGGTTTATACATCGTATAAAAGAATGTTGTGTATAAAACCAAATATGCCTCAATGAAAGGAGATTGAGACAAAGTCCTATACCACTTTGAAAAATTTAAAATTTTAAACCATTAATACCCATATAAATAAATCCATAAAAACCATTTTGAATGCATTTATATTAATGACAAATATTTATAAGAATAAATCATTAAATCATTTATAACGATATTTTAGTTTAAGAGTTTTTAACAAAATGAGAGACACTTGAATACAAATAATTGATGAATAACATTTAATAATAACTTTATAATATAATGAGAATAAAGGGATTCATGATTTAATATGCCAAAGGACAGTATATACACCATATAATAGTGAATTGGTGCATAATAACAATGAGGTCTCAATAGATATGTAAAATGAGATGAAATTCCTTATAAAGAAGGTATCCTTAAATTAAGGATAAATTAATCTCATAATTATGTGTGAAAAATATAAATACACAAAGTATATGTGGATATTATGTGTAAAACAACCATAGGTCATTCAAACGTATTCATCGGATGGCATATTCCATAACTACAAGTTGACCCCAAAGAAATTGAAATTGGGTTAAGAAGCTCCCATCGTAAAATTTGACATCCTAACGACATCACTTTAAAATTGATAATATTATTGATGAGAGATAAAATGTTATATCATCTCTTGTACATAAAATTTAAATCAATAAGTATATAGAGGAACATATCCCAACATTAAAAGACATAACAAAATAAGCCTTTTAAAATGAGGAGTGTGGAAGGTTCCCTTACTGATTTGGGAAACTTTTGAAACGTACCCCCCATGAAAGAAGGGTCATAAAATGAAGAATAAAATAACCATAAATGAGGTTATATTATCCAAATTGTAAAATAATGTACAGTAAATACACAACACAAATTGAAATAGTGGCCAATGTAGCATGAATATCACGAGAATAAAAAGTGAGATGAAAACCCCCTTATGAAAATTCGGCAGCCTAACAACGCCACATAAAACTTCCAAAAATGGATTGATGAGATCGAATAGGGTATCTCATCATAATAACATAATATTTACAGTATGAGGAATATAAAATAACATCCCCCAACATAATAAAGATAATCTTAAAGTGTGTTACATAAAAAGGAGTACTTAAAAATAAAGAGAGAGGTTGGATCCCTTATCTCAAGTCCAACTTGTCTTGTTCATTTCTTTGTATTCATGAATAATAAACATTGGTGAATTTATAATTTCTTAAGGAACTCATTTAAATATTATTATTCAGTTAATTTTACATTTTATAATGTTATAATAATTGGTTAATAATGTGAGTTCATATCAGACGTTTTTGTCGATGTTTGTTACATGAGTCAAAAATGAACTTATTTGAAAATGATTGTCCTTGTAGTTATAAGTAATATTCTCCAGAATAGTATTAATGATTTAAATATAATATATATCCAGTAAATATTTATTTTATTATATTCCATAACATTTGGAGATAATAATCAATGAAATGCACCGTTCATGGAGATGGTAGGTCGTACGTAAGCATGAATGATGCATTCATTTATTTTTCATATTAATGGAATCAAAAATAAATTAGAGATATATATATTAAAATTACAGTATAATATATATTTTATATAGTTCACATATTTTCATTAATCACATTCTTTATACATTCTATGTATTTTATGAACGATTCATATCACTTGAGGTGGCGGTAGTCCACACTTCCTCGTATGAAATTATCGCATTTTCACAACGTGAAAAGCATAAAAGTATGTTTTAAATAAAAAATATAGAAAAAAGAGAGGAAATAAATATAATATATATCATATAAAAATAGTTCCAACATAATGGCCATCATGAGAGGTGGTTGGAGAAGATAGAACAATCATCATTTCATTATGAAGTAATTCACCATCCACAGAAATAGTATGTTCTGTAACAAATAGACAGTGGTGTGTGTAAGTGTGACTAGAATCTTACTCATAACAAAATCCTAGTATATTGTCGATACTGGTTCTGTTACAAAGTAAAGGAATAAAAATAGTTTAGGGGGTTGGATAAGAAAAATAAAACAAGAGAACATAAGAGATGACATTACCGTTAAATCCGGTAACTCGCTTTGGTTTGAACCAATAGAGTTTCATAAAGAGATTTATGCCTAACGTGAGGCTTCAATGATGAAGAGAGGGATGTGGAGAGATGAAATGGGCAGGGTATGACTGAGACAAATGCTTAAGAGGTGTTGGTTAGGTGGTAGAGGTGGGGGCCTTTTATAAGAGAAGAGGAGGGGCACCTATGGAAAGTTATAAAATATTTCTTTATTATAAAATGATTTTCGGATTTTAAATGTCCAAAAAGGATATTATTTGAGTCTAAGTTGATAAGGTATCGAAATAAACCCATACAATAGGTTTGTGACATGTGAAAGACGTAGATTTTACCCTATCTTCTCATTTTTTATAAATCGTTAATATATGAGGTAATCGTTGCATCATCACAGTGTCATAAATAAATTAATTTACTTAATTTCTAAAAGTTATAAAAAATATATAATGATTTAGGAAATCTTTTTTTCTTTATAATTAATTTTTATAGTAAAAATTATGACATGTATAACCCCATGTAATTTTTTTTAGTAAAAAAATACATGTTTGTGACATTTTATTTTTACTTTAAATAAAAAGTTATTAATGTCATTTTCTATCTAAGTGGCTCCCTGGGGGCCCCTAGTTGACAAATAGATTTTCATAGTTAGTCATGACTCATCGAATAAGGGTAGGACATGTTTCAAGGTCATTTCATATTATTATAATATTATCTTTACCTAAAATTACACTAATTACCATTAATCACGATTAATAAAACTTAAAAGTTACTATTCACCAAAAAATTATTATAATCCCATTGATCCAAATTTTGTACACTAATGACAACCATGTATGTCATATTTTTTAAATTAAAATCACAAATGTTTCATTTAAATGAAAAATCAGTTTTTTTAACTACCACTTAGTGGTTTCACTATTCATCCAAAATTGAAGTTTTCAGAAAAATACCAAAAATTCTCCCAAAGCTATATTTGATATTTCGAATTCAAAAATGATGTATTTTTTACAATATTAATAACATATAAGTTGCATTAATTAATTTTATAATTAATTCCCACTGTCAAAACAAATAGCGTGTTTTTAAGAAACAATATCTATTAAACGATTTACACTAGTTTAAGTACAATTTCAAAGTGAAAATAATTCCCCTGACCCCCATTGGATTACATGGTAAAAATATATTCTAATTGAAATTTAAAACCAATTCAAAAGATGATATTATCATATAAATAAATTAGATTAAAAATAGCTTTTGAATTAAAATACAACATTTTCACTAAAACTGATCTTTATTGGAAAAAATAACAAAAATTTACACAATGTAAATTTTGATGTACAGATTCTAAAGAAGGATTTTATTTTGTCAAATATAACATATAAAATATTCAAAAGTATATTTAAAAAGGGTTCTCCATAAAAAGGCTGTTAATCAACCTTTTATATAATATTAGATGATTTATGCTTAAAATTGGATTCATTCATATTTTAAGCCTCTAACATTTATTGGAAAAAAGTAAAAAAATTTAACAAACATATATAATCATTTTGTAGTTAGGTCTGTTCATTCCAGCCATTACACTGTCTAGGCGTTAACTACCATTTAAAATAATATTATTTTATTACTGGAGTGCAATGTACGATTTCAATGAAACTTGTTGTTGCGTATTGGTTACTCCATCGAGCATAGCGTTACCTTTAAATTAATATTAATATTTTATTCAAAAATATGGATAAATATGAAAAGGTAATACTATTTATTTACCTGGGATGTTACAAGGGGCCATCCAACCTCCCACTTCCCTAAACCTATATCTTTACAAATTATTCCTTATTACTATTTTTAAATTCTTCCACTTTCCCAATCTTATCCCTCCACCAAAATTAGCACAATGGAGGCATGAAATAATATCAACATAATAATATTAAAAAATACAACATTATCAAAAATTCAACAACATATTAACTTTACATAATTGAATATAGAAGATTATTATACATATCAAATTACAGTTTCATGATATATTAAAATAAAAAATACAAAAAAATTCAAAACAAAACATTAAATTCATTATGAGCCATGACATAAACCAATTAAAAGACAAGTAGTTATGCAGATCTGCACCATGTGAATAGGAATGACTGTCACCATGAATATGAACCACCATGAGCTTAATATCGACTATCAGTGAGAATAGAAGATCCCATGATTGAGTTTTCCACCATATGTACATCACACTCTTGTCTAATATAATTACAAATATGCCTCCACTTTTGGTATCACAATTTGTCAATGCCACCACACCATGTGGAATCTATGCCCCACTTTCCCTTGTTGCAGCTGCACTCACCCACTCTCCCCTCTATTTGAAGCTAACACCACAACACCATTTTTTCTCACTACTAATATATATATATATATATATATATATTATGATGTATTTTATATATAATAATAATAAAACTAATAATATGTTTAAATATCCATAATAATATTATACATATATTTATTTATAATTACATGTTTTTTACATATTTTATATAATTAAATTATATATATATGTATTAGTAAATATAAATTTTCATATATAAATATATGTATCTAATAATATTACTAATAAATATTATTATAGCTACATATAAATATATATTTATTTATAAAATAAATATTTATATTTATATTTTTCATTTTATAAATATATTAATATATATATATATATTATTTTTAATAGTTACTATTTTATAAATTAATGATAACTTTTTACTATTTTTTAATAAAAAGGAGGTGATAATGAGGGAAATGAATTGTGAAGCTGCTTGGTTAAAAATTCAAGGGTATACAAATTTCATTTCAAGTGGACTACTTTATTCATTGGTAGTGCAATGAAGGCTATTGATGAAAGTATCAATGGATGAAACATAGATTGATGCTATCAATATTCAAGATCCACATTATTTATGTTTCATGGTTTTCCAAATTAAATGAGTAGGACTGTTCTTCTCTATTGCATAACCTAAAAAACAGTGCCATGTTTGATCAGCACATTTATTCTACCTCCTATATGTTTCTATGTAATGGGGAGTCCCCGTGATGTGTTTTTGAAACTTTTAACTATTTTTCCTTTTAAGGTATTATCTTCATGAATCCTGTGAGTTATTAATATTGTTGAATGAATTTTTGAAACCATATTAACCTCATTTCATTAATCATGACTCAAAAACTTATATACTATATTGTTCATTATGTTATAGAACCAATTTTGTTATGTAATTGGTCTATTTTTAAAAACTACAATAATTATCGTTTAAAACTAGTGTTCTTTATATGATAGTGGTGGAAGGTGGGGGGTTCTTTTGTACATGTATATTTATTTTTTTTATTTATTTTTTATAATTTCACAAATACCATTTCACAATACTTTTTATTGATCAATTTTTAATTTGTTCTGATCTATGATATACCCCACCATGAGAATCATCAAATTAGAATATGTTAGTTATTTAATGTCATAAAGAGGGGTATTTATAGATACTGCATATTCCAAAATTATTTCTTCTCAAAATTTTATAAAATAACTAAATAAATTAAATATAAAAAAAATTGTAAAATTAATTCAAAACTCGAGTTCTTATTACATTACCTTTTAACATCAATTCACTCCTTCCTAAAGGATAAAAAATTACTGGTTATTATGGGTTGAAATTATTCTATAATTTTTAGAGATGTATGATTTTTGAGTTGAGTTGATTTATATTACTATAGATTTTATATTTATGAAGAGAGAAAGTGAGTGATATAAGTGAAATATTTGCAGATTTACGATCCTCACATTTGGGAACATGAAATTTGAAGTTGAACTTAGCGGACTCTCCTTTTTAAAACTAATCACCTTACAGAGATAAATCAAATCATAATCATATAAGACCTTTGAATTATTATTTTTATGAGAAAACAATATATCGTGGTGAACATACGAGTCTAATGGAAGTTGGAGTGTGTTTTATCCCTATGCATATATCAAATAAATTTATTTTAACAATTCATTTTTCATACATGATTCTGTAAAATTCAAATATAAAAACAAAAAATTATAATGTTTCTATTTGTAAAAATTAAATAATTTAGGTGGAAAAAAAAGTTGTCCCATAATGAAGAATGGTAATATTAACTTGTATTATGCCTAATTTTTCTTTATAAAAAATGTGATAAAAAAATATTTCGTGAACATGAAGAAAGTAATAATTTATGGTTTCTTTTGTTAATATTATGATTCTATATGGGCTAATAGGTCAATCCTATTTGATTTGGAATTTTAAATGTAATTGAATTAGGGAATTATGTGATTTCATATAAGATTCATGAAATCTTTGATAGTGATTGAATGTGTACTTCCTTGGTTTCTGGAGTGTTTTTGAAACTATGTAGTTCCACATAGATCATTCATTGTAAATATTACCCCATATATACATCTACATCTTCTTTTGTTAATTTCTACACATTCTTTTTATGAATGGACTATAATAATTAATTATTCCTTATTAACAAATACAAGATAATTCATTTGTTTGGGGATAAAAAACATTTAAGTGTGGGGGATTTTGATGTGGTTGTTTTTCAATTCACTTTACCACATAATTTTTTAATTTTTAGAAAATTTTAAATATCAAAATAATGTATTGTAGTTAATAATTATCAAATATATTATTTTGTGTAAATATTTAATAAAATAATTATTTTATCAAATATGTATTTTAGTGTTTTTATCGGTAATATTGAATAATTTTTAAATTAGGTAGTTGGTAATATTCTAAATTTAATATTTTTCTTCTTTTGATAGTGATTAAATATTACATTTTAAATTTTATTAATTTATTCAATTTTTTTTATTTTCTAAAAATCATTTTCATTGTTATTATTTTATTTAGTTAATTTATTCATTGATTAAATTTAATATTAATAATTCTTCATTTGAGTAATAATTATTTAAATTTAAATTTTTTTATTTCTCTTATTTTCATGTTTTTATTATTTCATTTATATAATTAATATAAATTTTCTGTATTTGATAAATTAATTTTATGTTTCATATTTTTTATCATTAAAATTTTTTTCATGAAATATTTTTGAATGCTTTTAATTTTAATCATTTATTTATTTAAAAGAAATTAAATCAATTAATTAAATAGAATAATATAAATTATTTGATTCATTATTTATTAATGAATTATTATTTCCAGATGACTGGACATAAAATTCTATGGATTATGGTAGATCCTTTCACATACCACTAAAAACTGACAATATTGACTCCTATGAGTCACCACTTGAACCGCTTCCTTTGGAAATACCCAAGGGTCTTAGTATTTCTTAACACCTATAGGATCAAAATGTATATATAGATTACTCAATTTAATATGGGGTATGAATTCTAGGATTAAAAACATTCATTTTTATCCTTAATAAAATCTGTGTTTAACAATGTAAAACAAGATGAATTCATAAGACCTATTTTATTCTTATGAAAAAACAATCTTTCTATGAATATGATAAAGTGGATCCGATAAAGAAACTAGAGACAAGTTTACATAGGGATAAATTTTACCTTAATGCATATATAATCATTCTTATGTTTTATTTTTTACATTTATAATAACGATTAATAAATTTACACTTTATTACTATAATAAAATGAAGCAGAAATAAAAGTTTTAACAACAATAAGTAAACATGTATAAGAAATATTTTAAAATAAATAGATGGGTATCGAAAACCATGGGTAATAGATCCATGATTTATATATTAATAAATGTCTTTCATACCCTCAACTGGTTATGCCCTCAATACGAAGATCAGTATATGCCTTGTTATCCCTACAAGCCCTCAAATAAGTAGGTAATCTACACGACATTCATCCTATCCCCAGAAGCCCACGATTAAGCAGGTAATCAAAACATATAACTTTATATCACTGTAATCTTGTCATTAATAAAATAAACAAATGGATTCACACATGTATGGTTGAAGAAGATGCTCTAATCATGGAAATGTTTTCACAACATTCATAGAATAAATATTCGAGTAGAGACCTCGTAGAGTATCACTTCATTCAAGAGTTCAATAGCGAAAAATATCACTCCGATTTCATTCAAATGAGTGGGTATTTGTATGAAAAATATCCAATGGTCGAATTCTCCTCTAATAATAATATTTTTTTATGAAATTCCGAGAGACATGTACACATGATAGTCTAGACTCTGTTATGTTAAAACTAATTGGATGACATCAAATTTATATATATAACTATGAGTAACATTAATATGTTTAAAAATCATTATCACACTTGTATCTGATAGAACAAAATTCTACATTAATTAAATATTATAACCATACAAAAATAGTATAATCAAATCTGTAGGATAGTGTAATTAAGTGTCTATTAAATATTAAAAATTAGATATTACAAAAACATATAATTTGGATTCTAATTTTTATGAAATTTTGTGTCTAATTATTATGAGAATTAGAGATTGATTTTTTAGAGAATTAGAGTATGATTAAAATACAATTAGAGTCAATTTAAATGATAATCGGATTCCAATTTTGAAGTGAATTAGGTGGTGATTTTTATAAGAATTGGAGTCTGATTTAGGATTAAAAATGATTTTCAATTCCTGAGAAACCTAATTCTGAATTCCAATGATATCAGATTCTAAATTCTATTGAAATTGGATTTTATATTCTAGTGAAATTTTATTATCAATTATAGATAAAATAGATTCTAATGAACTGTAAGGTTCTATGTTAGATATTGATCCTATATAGTTGACTTAGTTAAAAAATTGATAGGTTTAGTTCAGAAAACATTTGTAATGTCATTGAATATCATAGGTAAAGATAAAAAACATTCATTGAGAATTATAATATTCTGTAAGTAATGTTTTTTAGAGAATGTTAATTTTCCTTACGAAAATGTGTTTGTGAATTTTAAAATATATATAAACAGAAATGTCAAAAGTAAACTTATTGAATCTACTATATCACCCTTTTTTAATCCAAAAAACTACTTATCATAAAAGAATATAAAGGAAAAATGTTTTTATTTTTGAAAATTAAATGAAATATTTATCTCTATTTTTTGTTTGTGGTTAATTAAAATTCAACATACCCCCCTTATGTTATGAAATCCCTAAGGATCATATTTTTTTCAATCAAAGACAAAAAAGACCTCCATGATTATGAATTTATTCCTTACATAATATCCCTCTAACTTAGGTATTATTTTCCTTTAACATTATGTTTTGAACGTTATTTTCTATTCCTTGGTGTATTAAAAAAAGGAATCGAGGGAATGAATGAAAATTTACATGAATGGTAAGGAAACATTCTATATGAAACAATGTAATGACAAAAAAATTTCATTAAGATAGAAAAATTATCACATAGGAAATTAAAACAAAAGAGATATTTTGAAAAAAAAAATCAACCTTCTTTTTCTCCATCAGAATTAACTTTTTCAATGTTTTGTTCATGTTCTTCAATTATTTGTGATATTCATTAATCTTCTTTAGGAACATTTCATGATGCTAGTTTTTTCTTTGATGATATTTAATTATCTATTCTTGCGTCATGAATATTTCTCCTTGAGTCTTTATCAATTCTTCCTGGTATTTGAGTTTCTCAGTCAACAGTTCCTTGATTTTCATTTCACCTTTCAGATTAAGAGCTGCCGAATTCATTTTCCTGCCCAGGTAATTATATTTGTATTAAGGGATAGCTTTCTTTTCCATTCGTTTCTCTAAAAAACATGTCGAGAGATTCTTAATATTTTTAATATGAATTATCAAACACATCCATTATTGTGTTAGTGATATCATCAAATTTTTTGAGATAATGTTTTACAATCATTGAAAAAATTGTTATTTCTTTGAAATATATTATACAAACATCATAACTCATCTAAAAAGTCGTGAACTCAGCTTCATGCTTGTTGAAATTTTCAGTAAGAAATTTTTTTGATTCTATATTTTGGATAACATTTTCATGATGTAGTTGAAATCCAGAATAAATGATGGGAATGAAATTGATGGAGTTAAAAAGCTTCTTCAAGGACTAAACCACAAAATCATTTCTTAATGAAGATGATGACTCCGAAAAAAATTCATTTATTTGTGAGAAGAATTTATTTAGGTCATCTTAATTCTTCCTAGATTAACCAAAATCACCATTCATTATTTTTTTTGAGATCTACATTACTCATTGTATCTACAAAAACATTCATTCCATTTTATTTCATTGAGATTTTCTTATCCATATTCTATGTCTCATTTTGGTCTTCAAAATCATGGATTATTCTATCATAATCAGCGTCATAAAAAAATAATTTATCAACATCATTATCAGAAACATTATAACCTTTGTCATAAATATTGTGAACAATATTATCATGAAAACTTTAATCAATTTACGTTACTTTATTAATCATAGATTTTGTAACATTATATTTCAGATAAGATTTCCCATAGGAAATCATATTGGAGGAGTTAGCTTGGGATGCTCTTATTGACAGCTTATTAGAAGGCCTCTTCATATCTTCATATTCTTCTACCATTATTACCACATGATAATATTCCTATTTTTATTATTCTTCCTGAAGAATTTCTTATTCATGAAAAATAGATTTCATAAGAGAGATATCATTATTTATCTTACCTGGTACTAGAGTCATGGCTGCCACATGTGCTGGAGGAATAATGAATTCTGGGAAGAATGGTTCGAGTAGATGAACATGTTCATATGCCTTCTATGTATCTCTTAGAAAATATCTGATAATATCAATTTCCAAAATAATATTCTTCATCTTCTTTTCATTAGATTGCTTCTCATGCTCTTTAAAATCATGAATTTTAAAGGACTTTGCCTCAGAAGGATCTATTATTAAAGAAGCATCAACTTACATCTTCATTCCATTCAGCTCCATCTATTTGGATACAACCACATCAAAAATGTGTTTTTCTTCTTTGGATTGGGTGGATTAGATACTGATTCTACAATTAGATCATGTTCCTCTGATTTTGGAACATTGTTTTTTTGTAGGAGTTGGATTGGATCATTCTTAAAATTATACATTCTTACTTACCGCATGACAATCCCTATCAGTAAGATAAAATAAATCTCTTATATTATCATTGAAACCAATTTTCATCCTTCTCAATGTATCAAAACGTTACAATTTGATATTGAAGGTTTTGGACATTGACATTCATGGGATTCTGAATGACTCTAGGAACAATACTATGACCTAATACAAGATTATATTCTATATAATGATTTGAGATTTAATAGTTACATTATTAATATTGCTAATGGTTAACCTCATGTATATAATAAATTTTATATTTCGTAAATTCACTAATAAATCCATCATAATGATATCGCATATCATTAAATATTCCCTATCATCTTTCCTCAGAATAAAAAAAATCATGCATCCAAAGGGATACTTGTTTATGATTTGTTGAAAGATGTGTTATCATGGTCATCTTCATGCCCTTATGTCCAAGGCATTCAATATGCTTAAATTTATCAAAATAATCTTCCTCATCAGGAAACCAAAGAGATAAAAAATATCCATTCCTTTATAAGGTATATCCATAACACCAAAAAACTTTTTATTATAAAAATAGTACTTTTTTCTATAACTCATGAAGGAAAAAATTTCATTTACACCTTCTTCATAAATTTAATGGTATCAAAAAATTATACAAATACATCAGAATACACTAGATCGTGATTAATTCTATTTTCTACATAGATTCATTCCAATCATTTCATCATTATGAAATTTGGATTCAAGGATTTGTATATTGCAATGAATGTCGAGTCCATCAAAATTTATTTGAATTATAATGAATCATTGCATTCATTGATTGACACCATTAATGTATGTAAAGAGATATCAAGATTCATTTTATGTTTATGGAAAATGGGAAAATGTAATGGAACCCTTGAAGGGATATAGTTCTTCCACATAAAAACACTATAAAAACCGACAAGGGACATAAAGAGGTGGTACCATATATAGGATTTGCAGTGACAGTTCATATTCTCGATTTGATGCAACCATTTAGATTTACTTAATCTGTTGTGATGGTTGATATCAATTCAAGTGAAAAATTTATAGGTTCTTTTTTTGAGGGTTTAAGGATGAGAATCAGATTTAATGAAAGTGAATCATATAAGGTCTTATTTACACAAGATAGAAATACAAAAAAATTACCATTATATAAGTAAAGGAAACATACCACATAGATTTCATAGAAATAAATTTTATCATTGATAAGGTTCTTATAATACCACATATTCTCCGAAATGATTAATTACAGAAGGAATACATTTTTAGGTCTTGAAAATTTTATGTTCCAAATATTTTGGAAATGGAAATATAAAATAGTAAGCACGTGTACTCCTATATATAAATGAGTATTTTAATGTTATATGAAATGTTTCAATATAAAGTTAATATATATGCTTACATTATAGTTATATTTCTCAACTTTTGAATAATGTATTAAAATCTATTAGTGGGTATAGGGTTTTTAAATATATCACCATGTTCATCTTTCGTTCTGATATATTGATGTATGATATATTCTTTAAGTGTGGGATCCCACAAAATCTGATGACTTATGTTTATGTTGTTTGAAGGAGACTAATGTGCATGGTTTTTTATTAAGGAAATGAAACTAGTATTATCAATAAATATATGTGTTTTGGTGAAGCTCATTCCATAGTCTGTAAGTATTTTTTGCATCCAAGTAACTTGAGCACAACATCTTCTAGATGCTATATATTCATTATAAGTAGTTGAAAGATCAATTGATTGTTGATTCATGCATGACCATGAAACTATTGAATCTCCTATGAAATGAAAGGATCTGGTTGTATTTTTTCTGTCCATTATACATCCACTGAATTTAGCATCCTAATCTATATTTAAAACTAAATCAATTCAAGATGATTATAAATTTCTATAATCCATCGTTCCCGTTAAATAGTAAAAAATTGCTTTCACTTCTTTTAAATGGGATTATATTGCATTAGATTGATATCATGGACATTTGGATACTAAAAACATTTTGTCTAGACAATTAGATACTATGTACAATAGACAACCTCTCATACCTTAAATAGATGTTTGATATTCTGGATTCCCGTCTTTATTAATATCAAGCGTGTTTGAGGTACCAATTGGATTATATATACATTTTGTGTTGTCATATCCATATTTCATAAGAATATATTTAATATAATTATATTGAGATATAAATGTTTGTTCTAGTTTCTGGGTAATTTCAAAACCCTTAAAAAATAATAACTCACCCATCACACTAATTTCAATATATTATTTCATAATATTTGAAATTAAATCAGTTATGGACTGTGGATTTGTTCTTAATATAATTACATCAACATAAATTTGAATAATTAAATTTTTTTAATTATATTTCATTTTAAATAGGGTTAGATCAACATTTTCCATAACAATTTTTTTTACATGTATATTGTAAGTCTGACATACTTGGATTGTGGGGCATGATTAACTCTATTTAAAACATTGGTTATTTATAAAAAATATCAGGTTGTTTTGTTTCTTCAAACCCAAGAGGTAGTTCAATATTAAATTCTTATTGAACATATTTTTTATGGAAAGCACACTTCACATCCATTTAAAAAAATTAAAAATTAATGAATGCATTAAAGGCTATTTGAATACAAATATACTCATGTCTAGCTACTGGATCATAGGTTCCATCATAGTATATTAATTATTGCTAATTATACTTTTTAGCATCGAATCATTCTGTATTTCGTACAATGATTCAATTGTAATGAAATTTATTTTTGAAGACACACTTTACTCCAATAATAAATGTTTCTTTATTTTTTTCAACGAAGGTCTTGCCTTTGTCCATTTCAAATTCATTTAGTTCATCTTGTGTAGATTTAAACCAATTATCATCACCTAAATCTTCATGAGAAATTTTATCTTCTAATTGGGAAGTAAATTAACAATGTTGTACTTTTTCTTTAGAGAAATTTAAGTCTTTAATGGTTGATTTATATAACCAATCATACTATCATGAGGATTATTCTTAAAAGACAACTAATTTAGGTTTTGTAAAACCTTTTCATCAAAATAAGTTAAAAAATCATCTGGGGTGAATACTTCCACAAAATTTACAAGAGTATTTTCTAGATTAGAATAATAATTCATCTATATTTGACATGCAATTTTTGAAAACAAATATGATGATTTAGGTTGGGGTTGTTTCAAATCAAAATGATCAGTTTCATCGAATTTAAATTTTTCTGTTTCTTCAGCAGTACAAGAGTTTTTTTTAAAACCCCTATAATACTTAGAAGTAGTGGAATTTCAAAATAAATCTACTTCATCCGATTTGGATTCAAATTAATGTAAGTAATATTTATTATTCATGATAAATAATATTCATCAAAATATGTTGATGAAAGGATCATTTGGTTCTTGACTAGTCCATAACTCATAAGGGTTTTTATTGAGAAAAAATCTGATTAAAAAATTACTTTTAGTATAGCAGGTGGTCCTAACAACATTAGCCCAATATTGTTTATCAATTTAATATCCACTCACCAGGGTTAATTAATTCTACCGAAGAATACATTTTCTTCTTTTAAAAATACAATTCTTTTGGGGGGTGTTCTTTGAGATGAGAATTTATGACTAATTCCTTACTTACTACAAAATGTTTCAACATTTAAATTTTGAAATTCTCTCCCATGATCATTACGAGTAGTTGTAAATTGAAGGGTTTTTATCATTTTTTACATTTTTTGAAAATATTTAAAATATCATATGTCTTTATACATTATCTTTATAATGTTGTCCCATGGATATCTAGGGTATTATTTTTCTATAAAAAATACACTTTATATTCATCAGTTACATCAAGTTATTATTCGGCTAAAAGGATCCCTATGCACTAGTGGTATTGCTTTAGAAGTTGGGACATAACTATTTGATTTAAATATTGACTTCTGTTTCTTGCTATATTGAAAATGATCATTGACTTTTAAAGAATCATATTTACAATCTGGTAGTCCATAACAAGTATATTCCTTAAGATTTTTCAAAGGTTCATATGGTTACATTATCCTAGTCTTTTATTCCACAAGCACGATTAGACTTCTATTTCCCTAAATAATGTTATGTATTGGCTTTTACGGCCTTCGATGTTATGTATGTAATCATTATGATTCATATGGGAAGAGATAATAAACAGTTCCTTGGAATTGATTACTACAAATTTATAATTCCATAAATTCAATACGCAACCTTAATCACATAATCAACTTATACATATATACTTTTTCTTATGACCATTATCAAATAAAAGATTTAAAATTAGCCATTTTCCAACACGGATAATATTAACTATAAAAAAAATTCTCCTTGAGAATTATTCCCAAAAGATACCTTTCCTTATATTATCTTAATATTCTTTTAAAATAAGTTTTTCTTACCAATCATGTATCAAGAACATCCACATTCCATATAACGTGTATTTTTCTTCGTTGTTCTTTTGGCTCCATGAAAATAAAATAGTTAAACATTTTTTAATCCAAACATTCATGGGTCTATAAATTTAAGAAAATAAAATTTGAGTTAACCAAATTTAAATAGATAATCTGGGCACTTTTAAAACCAAAGAAATTTTTTATTCAAATAAAAACATTTATCCCAATATCCATAACATTGACACTTAGTATTAATTGGAGATCTTTTGGGAAGAATATAATTGTGTCTAAAAACTAGTTTTAATCGAGAATTACCAAGTCCCTGATGATTTCTTATATGAATAAGATGTGAATATATTTTAACAAAACCTTCTTTCCATGAGTGAATTTTGTAATAAGTTACTTTACGTAAAATATTATAGATTTTATTCTAATGAATTAATTGTTATCTGATTAATTATTAGTCATGGAATTTATCTTTTTTGTATAATATTTTTTATGAGAAATAACTTTTTCATTATTTTTATAATGTTTTAACTTTCTGAATTCACATCCTCGTGTTTTTAAAAAAAAATCAATATCAAGGATTTTATGATAAAGATATATGTAAATATTTGATACTTCATTTGTTAAAATAGTGATTCTAGATTATTCATTATAATATTTCTTATTGATCATAATATTGTCACTCTCATTTAATCATGAAATCCAATTGTCTCTCTAAAATAAGGAAATGTATTATATTTTAATGAAGAATAATCTTCATCTAATGATTTATAATATTCTTCCTTAGGATAATCTGCACATAAAAAATGATGGTTAAATATTTAGCAGTGTTTACCATATCCCTGATAAAAGGATTTTTAGTAGGAATTCATGATGTAAGACCAATATTATTCTTTCTAGAAATTCAATATATAAAGTCTCTTCTGAGGATTCACCACCACAAGAGCTCTAGTTTCCATTATCATTTAGTTGTTTCATAGGCTTTGAATTTTATGGCATCTTCTTGTTTCCCTATCAATTCCTAACCTTTCATTATTTCCTTTTGAGAATAGGATCTTCCTATCTGATATTACATGTCTCCTACATACATGACAAGTCACTTCTGAACATTTCCTATCATTTATATCTTTCATCTAGTTTCTATGTTAGAATTACTTTGTTGCCACAATCATGTTCATTCATTGAGAATGATTCGAAAGATCATTCAAAGAATGATCACTATCTCATGATTCATATATTATAGTTTCATTACTATATTTTGATCTAGTAACACATTCAGGTGTCTTGGATTTCATATGATTTGATGTAGAAGTGATGAAACTCATTTATTACCACTATATTTCTTATTGATCTTTTCATATCCGTTAATTATTGTTTCATGTTGTAGACGAGTCCCAAATAGCACATCAAGAGAGATGTTTGAAACGTTCTTGATCACATCAATCACTGTTCTTTTGGATTCCCACTCATTGGGAATATTATCTTATATATTATCCAAAAAAAATTCGTCATCAAGTCCTCTCACACAAATATATTGAAGGGGATTTACAACAGTCATAATGCATTGTTTATCTTTTGATTTTGGTTCCTAATAATGAAACATAAAACCATGGTATTTAGATCTAATCATATCTCATGTTGTTTTAATAACAATGGATATACCAAAATTTTTATCATCTAATTTCATCTAGATTTTATTTAAAGATTCAAAGGATGATCTTTGGCTATAGATGTTACTATTCATAAAATATAATAATGTATTTTTTACTATAATTTTTACTGATACACTTATTTTTTCATGATTAGTGAATTCATGGATTTCTGTGTCTCAAATCCTGTAGTCTCAAGTTATTATAATAATTTTATCCACACCGGTATTGATAATATAAGCCTTTATCCAATATTTCTACTATTAATAATCATTTACATAAAAATTTGATCTTCTTGTAAGATTTAAATTTTGTTTTGAAAAAATGTTCTTTTCTATAATTCTATAATAATAAAAACCTATTCAAAACAATGGGTTAGTTGAAAAATAATATAAACTAATCTTTTATAAGTAAATATTTTCGAAAAACATGAATATGTAATGTTCTATAATTACTATTGATCAAGAAAACGTACATGAATGTATAAGTATTTCAGAGACCTTCTTTGATACAAATTATAGGATCAAATTTTATATTTAGATTGATATATTACAAGAGGAGTGAATTCTAGAATAAAAAACATTAATTTTTATCCTTAATAAAATCTAGGATTAACAATCATATACAAGTTGAATTCACAATCCCCCATTAGTTCAAAATAATGAACTACCTTTCTTTGGATCTGATAAAATGTATCTGGTAAGAAAACATGAGAGAAGAATACTTAGGGAATGATTATACCTTAAATCGTATAAAATATTATTTATATCAGAGTTTATGAATGTTTAAGAATGCATAAAATTTTACTCTTTCTATGTCCATCAAAATGATGTGGAAATAAAATATGTAATAAAAACAAGTATATAAGTATAATAAATCATCTAAAAAATAGAAGGGTATTAAAAAACCTAGGATAAGGGTCCCTTGATTTCTATTTTCAAGAATGTATGTCTTAACCACACTAGGGTAAGCCCTTGATATGAAGATCTTTTTCTATATTTCCATCCCTACAAGCCCTCAATTAAGTAGATAATCAAAACCAATGACATCATATACACAGATGCCCTCAATTGCTAACAACAACAATCGGATACACACTAGGCTATATGAATATGATTTTCTAAGCATATACATGTTTTTTGCAGAATTCCAATAAGTAATAATTGATTGGAGATCTCACAGAGTATAACATCATTCTTGAGTTCTGTATAAAAAATCATTCTATGGTCTCATTTCAAATTATGCGTGTTTATAGAAAAAAATACCCAATGGTTGACGTATCCACCAATATTAAAATTATTCCCTCAATGTTTGAGGGACCTATACATGTGGGACTTAGGAAACCAATATGTTAAATCATATTATATAATATCGTTTTATGGAACTAACATTAAGAGAAAATACAATGTTTACAAAATTATATCACATTTAGGATCTAATAAAATGAAACTCTACATTATGGAAATATGAGAACTATAACAAAATAGTTTAATTTGATAACTATGATAGTGTAATTTAGAGTAAAAATTATTGACACTCAAATTCTATGAAAATTAATAATCAAATTCAAATTTATATAAAAATTGGAGTCTTATTTTTATGGGAATTGGAGTCTGATTTATTATGGAATCAAAGTCTAAATTCTGAGATAATGTGATTAATGATTCTGAGAGAATCTCAGTCTGATTTTTGAGAGAATTGGATTCTTTATTTCTAATGAAATATAATTCTCAATTCCAAAAAAAATAGATTTTCAATTTTATGAATATCATATTATCAAATCTGAAGAAATTATTTTCTGAATTCTACAAAAATTAGATTCTCAAATCCAGATAAATCAGATTCTATGATTGTATATAAATACATTTTTATATAATTTATATAATTTAATGATTATTTATAATAGTATTTATGATTGTATATAAATCCATTTTTATACACTACATTAAAATTAATCATTTTCTATTTACATTTTCAGTAAAGAGCTAAAACATCTTCATTGTGAAAATGAAATTATGATTTCTTTAGCAGAATATATAAGGTAATGAATGGATAAACATTACAGTAATGAGTCATTTGTAAACAAAAAAAACATTATATATATGTTTTAATATAAAATAGAGACATTAATGGAAATAATTAATTTTGGCGTTGAGGGATAATGTAGGTATTCATTAAAAAAAATTATTTTGAATTATTGATTACTTATAGAGATGAAAATGAAATGAAAATAAAAAATATATAGAAATAACAAATGTATTAAAAAAATTATGATTATAGAGAAGTAAATATTTTATATTAACATTTGTAAAAATTTTTCTTAAATAATCTAGTTTTAAAATGATGTTCTTAGATATAACCATTTCTTTAAGTCTATCATGATTCATTGTTCCTCTGAACTATGTTATAATAAATGTTGATTTTTTAATACATATATATGAAAACAATAATTATTCTTTTAAATCCATTCATGTCTTACTTATAACATCTTACCACTCATTCATTAATAATCATTACTTATCATCTTCATTTTTAGTGTTAACAGTATCATTTTTCATATATACTTTATGTGATAGTTATTATTCCTAAACATAAATCATGATTCCTTCACATAAAATACTAACACTTATATATATATGTTTAAATTATTCACTATTTGTTTAATCATAACAATTTATATATATTTTTTTAAAAAAATGAATTACTTAACTCTATTGAGATGATAGTTTTTTTATGAATTAGAGGTGTTTCTATTTTTTACGGATGGAATTAAACAAACATAAATAATAATTCACCCACCAATAATTTTAATAATAAAATAGATATCATATAAAATAATTTTATAGTTCATTATTACAAACAATTTATGATATTTATGGAAAATGAATTGTATTACTACGTAGTAGTGGAAGTCCAATTATACACTCGATCGATACATTCATCTACTATTTGATTGAGAATATGTAGCGAATCCTTATAAATTCACATTAATAATATTAAAATATATTTATGAAAATGATTCGTAATTTATTTATGGATATAACATTTTTACCGAAATCATAATTATAAATAAATTGAAAGAGGATTCCTAATATATATGTCTTATTTATAAGGCCTATTTTAGATTACACCATATTCTTTGAAGTTATAGTTTTAAGATAATATCCTAAGATATAGTATTACAAAAATTCTTGGAAGGTTTTAGTATATTTATATTCTCAACTATATTGCTAATATAATTTCAGTAATGTGGGAGAACTACTTCCCTCATATTAGTGAGGGGAGGGAAACACATGTAATTTTCCAAAAAAAATAAATGATATAATGTTATATTGTCGGTATGATATCTATAATAGATATAGATTCATATTTGGTCTAAGATATGGTTGAAATTACATAAAAAAAGTATATTCAAATTATTATCTCAAGAAATCATTACCTAATATCTTACTATTACACCCCTAAAAATCCTTGTTACCAAAATCATGGAATCAATTTTTTTAATTAAAATATTCCTATTATTTTAAAATTATGTTAACATTATTAGATTATAATAATTTTTAAATTTTAGAATATTTAATCTATGTAACTAGTTTTTTGTTGGATTATTACATGTATTTATTCTTTTAATAATATCAAATCATGTTTTTTTCAATTTGTAATCTATTTTATGTTTTCTAATAGTAAATTCACATTCTATTAAAGAATAGAAGCATGATTTTTTCATGAACTAAACACGCGTCATATATAATCAACTCCAATATAATCTACTAGAATGTGGTGTATATATAAAAGTTTATATAAGAGACTTCAAGACTAACTCAATCATCCACAAGAATAACAGATCAAATGTGAACATAAAAAATTGAGCTTATATGTCTCATTCCTATTTTTTCTATCAGCCACAATGGGAGTTGGATCAATTGAATGTGATTCCACGCAACCATTGTAAAAAATTATTGAATTGTGGTAAATAGGATAAAAATTGAAAAATTATAATATGGACCCCTTTATTGAAACATAATTGATCATAAGAGAACATTCATGATAATATATATAGGTGGTCATCCATTAAACATATTAATGAAACCCTAAATATTCTACGTGACCAAATTTTTTGAGGTGAAAACATTAAAAACCCATGTCTAAAGTTAATATATTATTACATATAATTTTAAAAAAACCTTTCAGTGTAGAATTTAATATCAGTCAAAATCATTTATTGAGCCTAGATTTCTGGTAGGTGTACAAGGATTTTCAATGATGATTTATAAATAATTATTTCAAGGGAAAAATTCATTTTTAATCATGCAAAAATATAAATAATGTGACATTAGAGATTGATGGAAATGAAATGTGACATAGATTGGAATATTTCATAAATGAAAAAGAAATACAAGTTATTTATTATTAAAAAATAGATTACTTTTATGATGCCGAATATTCAATGATTCCATAGAGAACATTTTTACATATTCAATCATCAATTTCAAATAGAATATATGAGAATATAAGGTAAAAATATCTACTAAAAATTTAACTTTATTTTCTCTTATGAAATATAACTTCAATTGAATTACAATATATTTTTTTATCTTTTGAACTATATTTGTACATTATGTCTTATAACTATTGAACATAACAACCTATAATATACTATAGATTTAAATAATCACAGTTATTACCATTTATTTTCTTCTACTCGACAATGTTGAACTAAAAATCAGGCTCTATGTATCGTGTAAATACTTGGGTATTATTTTGTATAACATGTCCAACGATTTTGAAGAGTTTATTTATAATAAAACTCATAATAGTGGGTGATTAGCAAGTTAGAAGTTCTAGGTATCATGTAAAGAATTAAAGACTAATTTTTCCAATTAGTGTTTTATCTATTTATTTTTTACTAATTTATTTAAAAAATTGTAACCATTTCATTAAAAATATGATAAAACAATACTTTTATAGTTAAAATTAATTTTTACTAGTTTTTCATTCTGGTCAATTGGATTTAAATTTAAAATATTTATAAATATATTTTATCTATGTTGTTTTCAAAAATCTAATATGGTTTTTTGAATATTAAATTACATTATTCAATAATTTTATTTACCTATAATGTATTGAATAATTATTGGGATTTAATTTTCAAATGGGTTTTAGTAGAATTTTAATTATAAACTAAATTCACCATCTGCACGAGTTATCCACTCTGAAATAGATTTTATTTTAATTTATTTTATTATTTCTATTTTATTAATATGTATTATGATAAAATTTATTTAGAAATATCTTATTTTTATTTTCAAATATATAATTATGTAAGGTATGTCTAAATGTTATGTAACCAAAATTCATCATTATTTTAACAAACATAACATTTTTTAATGGAAAATAATATTGAAAATAAATATTCAGTCTATGGGTTTTTTATTTTTTAAGATATTTAGAATAATAATTTGAAATAATAGAATTCTATTATTTAAAAAATCTAGAATATAATGTAATGCATGGGATAAACACATTTGTTATTATATGTATAATCCCATATAAATTTTATTTTTTTCATTATGGAATGTATAATTTAATATAAGATCATCATGTGAGTTTTTGTATGAGATATGTGATCCAATTATTGAATATTGTTATGACACATATAATATGATGAATATATAAATAACATGATTTATGATTATGTAATATACATTCAAAATAAAACCTGATGAATCTATTTTGACATGTATCTATAGATCAATGGAATAATAAACAGAATGATAACCTTAGTACTAATAATGAATTACAAAAATAACTTAATGAGAATCAGGAGATGAATACAATATTGATAGAGAGGCATCAAGGTTTCCATTTGAGAATCATTCAATAGAATAACAATACTTGTAATAAATATTATCATAAATCACATGATATCGTGAGAAGTGAAAAAGGTGAATAATGAGGATGATAAACCAACATAAAAATATATTTCATTTAATGCATCACACACAAAAGTAAAAGATGTTATTAAATTTGGAAATAAAATTTTCAGTGATGGTGACAATTAAGGATATTATGATATTGATAAACTTGAAGGAATGATTACCATGTTCTAAAAATGAAATATGTTTTTTTAATTCTAATTATAAATGGAACTTTGAAAATAGAGGGGATTGAAAGAGAGATTTAAAAATGTTAATTCATATAGAGATATCTCATATTGTTAATGAATAACAATATGACATGCAGATTATGTATTTATGAAGTCAAATATAAAAAATGAAATATAATTTAATTATAAAATACCAAAAAGGGGATTAATTATACTTAGAGTATATAAGAGTATAACGATAGGGACACTAATTTAATTCCAGAATATATGAATATTAAATACAATATAAGATTTATTGATATCACCTCTTTGGTGTCTTATATGTTTCCACACATTATAGATAGTTTTGAAATGACAATGAAACTACTAAGAGAATATTTTTCAGTGTTGGAACATAAAATGAATGAGCTAAAAGAAAATTATAAAAATATGAAAAATCCATATGTGTTATGTTTTATAGAAAATATTCTCATTCAAATGATAATGAAAATAATTATAATATGTTGGAAGACAATATTTTAATAATGATAAAAAAAATTTAAATTAACATTAATTGTTTTTATAAATCGAAATAACCATAAAAAACCAATGGATTTATGTTGTACCATATCCAAGATTGGGTTTTGTTTATCATATTCTACATAAAATTAAAATAAACTATTTTATTGATGGTTTCAAAAAAAATAATTAGTTTTATAAATTTACACTATTAGTGGAAATAAGTAAATTTATTTTGGACCTAAAATATCATTTCCTTCTGAGAAATATTAAATATGATTTTAATAATCCATCCAAAATAAGTTTTAATTTGAAATGAATTTATTTAAAACAAATATTGAACAAAATATATCTGTGTACAAAAATCAATGTGTATAAAATTTATTTCCTGATAAAATTCTAATGATATTTCGTAAAAATAATGGATATCAGGATTATTTATATAAAGGACATATGAAAATAGAGTATTCAATATTTCCTCTACTTATATATTATTATTTTTTTAAAGGTTTAAAATATAATATTCATATTTTTTACCAGTTATGTGATGATGGTTTTGATGTGATGTTTTAGAACAATGTTTTTAAAAAATTTAATCTAAGGACACATTAATATTTTATAATTTTATAAATAATGATGATGATGTTGTTAATTTAGAATAATTATTTTCTAAAAAATATAATTTTTTCGTTCATTTTTATAGGGAATCATGGATGTGGAATAGGATAACAGGTCTTCTACAAATACAATCACATAGAATTTTATTTTAGAACAAATCAGTAAAATAACTACATAAAATATAATTTTCTAAAAGAGAAGTTTGTAATCCATTTTAAATATGAAGGAAATAGAAAATATATTTTAAACCAATGTACGGGTACTTATAAATACTCAAACATAAAATAAATATATATTAAATCATTAAATAATTATATTAAATCCAGATCAAAATAATAAATTTTAGGGATGTAAGTTTTTACTAACAATTGAATCATGGAACAATTACCAACTATTTCATAGGTTTACTAATTTATCTCATACTAATTTCCTCCTCACTATAACTCTTAATTAATAAATCATACGAAAAAATTCTTTGTTACATAGGGAATAGAACCATAAGATATAGTGATATATTTTTCTTAGTAAGAGTGACAATGTTAGATATAAATGATCATATATTCCAAACATGATAATTTGGATAAGAGAACATTATATTAAATTTTTATAACCACACACCATATAAAAAATATCATAATTTAAGAATCACCGACTAAAACCTAGAAACTCATAAGACATGAATATTAATGTAATAAAATAAAATTATTAATTGTAAAAAAACATAGTAATAATTTGTAACATCTTAATTTTTCCAAGAAATCAAAATTATTTGTTCGATAAGATAAATGATACGCCACATCGAGCTTAAACGAGAAACTAAAAACTTTCTAAAAATGTTAGTGTTTTATCCTATCCATTAGAATGTTGGGAATGAATAGTATTAAATGAATTATGAAAATATGGTTTACACATGTAAATAAAATTATTTGAATAATTAATTATAAATGAATGTGAAACCCTTCGTGAAATCAAAAGAAATGTTTTTCTGAAAATTTATATAAACTTGCACTGGGGTATTGTATACCAATAAATAAAAAATAAAAATTAATTGATTATATTAATGAAATAAATATAACATATATTTGATATAATTTCTATAAAAAAATCTTTTGTGTTTTATATAAATGATATAAGAACATGTCCAATTTTATGTCGAAAATATTCGTTTTACTAAATAGTCATATTTGCCACATTTTGATTGATCACTTATTTTAAATATTGTATTTGAAATTTTTATATATTATATTTCATAAAATAATCTTAATTTTTGAAATTTTAGTAACATGATTTCCTTTGGTTAATAATTTTATTTTCTGATAACATTCTTTTTTTTCTATGAATAGTGATTAATTTTCATTTTTTATTAAAAATGGGTTTTCCAAGTTAATAATTTAGTATAGTAAATTATATATTTTAACTATTATAAATTATAATTATTCAAATATTTTTATCATTTAGTTAAATTAATTCCATTTTAATACATTTCATTTTGAAATTGTATTTAAAAACATTGTAACCATTTTATCATTATATTTTAAAAAGTCATTTTCTTATTTTCTTAATGAGATAAATTAGTAATTAATTTCTACCAATTAATTGTTTTAGAATTTAAAAAAACATATTCCCAATTTATAGTTATAAGGTTAAAATTATATAAATAGTTCTCTCTTATTTTTGGAAAATATTAAAAGTAACATTGGTAATTTGTTTTAACATTGTTAAATATAAATCGGTTCATTAAGGGTAAAAGTATTATTTAAAATAATTATAAAATACCCTAAAACGTTTCAAAATTTCATTTTATTTCTGTTTATAGACCTAATTCATATTTTGGATGAATTAATAGTAATTTTTCATCATAATGGATGAGACTATGAGATTTATTTTATTATATTCAAAAGAATGTCAATTATGTCAGCCTTTTGTTTTTAACAAGGGATATTTTTTTAATAAAATTGTTACATATATTGGTTATGATTTTCTATAAATCGTATTTTGGAAGTAAATTTGTTTATATTGATCATGATAATTTATTTTTAATTGTTATTGATGAAATAATTAAATTAATGGCATGAACAATGGTGATATAATAAGAGATTTATTATAACATATATTAAATAATTAATATAAAAGATAATAAAATAAATATAAAATGAAATAAATAATTTAATCCTTGAATTTTTTAAGTAATTGAACATGTTATTGAGTTTTATATGTATTAGATTGAATTTTTCATGGTATTGTGATATTTATAACAATTCAAGTAATGAATATAGTCATAAAATGTCATTATATGTATATTGCACTAGATAATATTTTATTAAATGGTATAAAATTTTTAAAAATAAAAATTGTCCTAAATATTATTTTATATGTCTAAAAATATCATATTTAGATCATTTATTAGTGTAATTTAATTTTATAGTTATTATATTAACCCATAATGTGTAAATTGTATGATATAATTGTAAGAGCTAAATGATAAAAATGATAATGAACCAAAACAATCCAAACGTATCTATTTTTTATATGAATGTATTTCCACCCATCCTCATCTTATATTCTATATAAACTAATTTGGACCAATTTTAAAACAGAAATAAATTTATATTAATTTTACATTATGATCAATTCTGAGAGTGCCCCTCCCATATTCTATAAAAGTACTCCCATTATTATTATATTAATACACATTAAATAATATTTGACTCTGAAAACATATACCAAAATACCTCATAGAGTCCCTCGACACATTTTATTGGCCTTAATTTAGTCTTAAAACATTTTTTAAGTGTTAAGGTGTTAATCAAATGAGACCATCTGAATGAGAGGAATTATATTTAATTTAAGGTTTCCATTTTTTTCATCTTACACATCCTCAAAATAATCATCCAATGTTATAAAATAATAAATATATTATCCTTTAAATAATAATATTTTATTATTTTAATTTAATCAACTCAATACAACTCCATTTCAATCAAATGAGAGAATAATTAATCATTCATGTGTATGGTAGTCTACCACCTTACGAACAGATATAAATTTTTCCCCATCACCATCTCCCAAGACTAGTAAAAATTATGGAATAAAATTCAATATTTGATATTAATAAAATATTTATTTTTATGAAATTATAATATATAATTTTGATTTTTACCATTCCATACACATAATAATGGTATAATCGTTCTTGTGTATGTCTTAACTATCACATCCATAAAGAGATTAGATTCGTTTTTCATGACCACAATATAATAAAAATATATATAAGTACATATAAATATCAAATATAATATTAACTATATTATGATCATTATATAAATATACATTTATTATTACATACTTTACATCAGTCTCATTTAATAATGAAAATCTTACTCAAGAATGCATACAACATACCATCTCCAAGATTATATTTTAGTTTATTTT
Source organism: Viscum album (assembly GCA_963277665.1). Taxonomy (NCBI): domain Eukaryota; kingdom Viridiplantae; phylum Streptophyta; class Magnoliopsida; order Santalales; family Viscaceae; genus Viscum; species Viscum album. Next base: position 1,699,717,757 of record OY728163.1, on the reverse strand, counting down.
TTAAAACATTAAAAAAATAAGTTTTAAAATTATAATTTCTGAATAAAATTTATTATTATTTCAGGAATTTAAATCTTGAGATTATGGACTAATGTCAACATTGAAAATTAACATCATACCAAAGTCATTTAGGACACAATTACTAAATATCATCAAAACATATATCATAGACATTAATAATTAAGTAATTGTTCTAATAGAATAACATGGAAATTAGAGATATAAATGGAATTAAAAACAAAAAAAATCTATATCTAATGGATGATGAACAAAAATTTATTATTTAGGAATAAAATGAACATAGGTGATGAATCTGACTCAAGGTAAGGGACTCATTAAGTAAAACCTCATTCTTAATGTTTTAAAGCTTCATTATTAAAAGTATTTCTCTTTCATGAACATTTTTTAAAAATGTTTCTCTATGTATGTATTTATATTGAAATGAATGATTTAAAATGTTATTTTTCATGTTTCTTTCAAATGATTCAATGTGTTATTGAACACTTTTATTTAATAAAAAAATTTAATAGGACTATAATGGTTATTTAAAATGGATGGATTATATTTATAAGATGACATTTTATTATGTGATTGAATATGAAATTTTAAGAGTGACATGTTGAAAATTAAAATATTTCCATTTTTATGAACACATAATGGTATACGGACTTTTAAAAAGTGGTTAAATGATAAACCTGGGATGTGTGATTATATAATTACACAAATTCATTGGGTATGTATGTTGTCCATATGATTTTCCATTTATAAGAGTTATATGAATGGAATTCACCTATATGGTTCTTATATTATAAGAGTGAATAGGATAATAATGTCCCAAGGAACCTTTATGTATTTTATGTGAATTATATGTGTTATATGGTAATATTTTGATCATAAAAATGTATGAAATGAGAATATATTCAATGTAAAGTATTTATTACATATTAATGGTGAAAATTATTACACTTGGATAATGTTTTTATGGGTTTTAATTTTTATCAATGTACTAATGGATTCCTTTTGTTCATATCCCTTATGAAGTTTTTTATAATCATCCTACATTTTTTAATAATGTTCACATGACATAAGGGTAAGTATGAATTCATAGTAGTAATGTTTAATGTCATGAAGTGTTTTTAAACTAGTGATCATAATATATTTGAAATGGTTTTGATAGGGTAAAAATTGGATACTATTCCGAAGCATCCACATTGTATTTTAAGGTTAATTTTACATGTGACTAATGGCCTAAATCCCTAATTCTATAACCTTGAATATATCTATATTGTGGATGAAAATAATATTTTTGACATTACTCAATATTGTGTAACATTTATGGCATGAGCCTTACAGTATTAATGAAAGGAGGGTTTAGACAACATTGGAGATCAAGTTTTTTTCTTAAGTGTTAGGTATATCATCTTCGGTTCTTAATTATTAGTTTTATTATATGTTTAATTTTTTATAAACCCTTATGATAAACTATTTGATGATAATTCAAGGTGACTAAGGATGTTTTTAGATACCTTTTTATGTAATTATGGGTTATTTCATTTTTTGTAGAAAAAGTAATGCTATGATATACACAATAAGATTTAAACATTCTGTGATTTTTTTTAAAATTATCATATTTTAGTAATATTATAAGAATTATATAGTTTTAGAAAAAAGAAAAAGCATAGGCTGGGTGACAACGAGTCATTCCTGGAAAGGCTATGAGTTTCGAACCCACAACTAAAGGATGATAATGATTCATCTCCTACCACTATCATAAATGACGTACCAATTAGTATGATATCTTTTTATAAAATATTTGATTGATGATGGTTATGTTTAATTATTATAATATCATTTATAGAAATGATAACAATGGGATTGTAAAATGATTTTTTGATTATGTGATTGATATTGTTGTAGCATACATTCACTATTTTGGATACTTTACATGATTAAAGAAAATTGATTACTATGAGATTTTAATTGGGATGTAATTTTTGACTAATATTTTGGACGAATATATGATTTTATTATTTAATTTACCTGATTTTGGTTATTTATGGAAATAATTAAGCTGTGATGAAGATAATGCGATTTAGGATATTTTATTTTTGGTATAAGACATTTAAAGTGATTGGTTTTGTTCAGATATAAATGTTAATATTTTTCTTCAATAACCATGTTATCAAATACTAATAATTTTTACATTAAGTCATAGTTTATATTTTTTATGGAATTTCAATATTAATTATTTTCTTAATGCGATATGATTAACATTGGGTATTGATGTTTATGTTTAGATATTTTATCTTTTTTTTCATTATACAATGGTTCTCTTTTTTGGATAATTATTTTACCCTATCCAAACAATCCGAATTTGTGATAATGATTCATGATTGAAAAAATGTATAGTTAATTAGTTGTCGATTATGTTATTCTGTAGATGTTTATTTTAGTGCTTCAGGAATGAAAATTTCCCCCTGAATATTCATTATTTGGAGGACAATAAGGGTTTGTGGTGGATATTGATTGAAATTCTAAACAACACTTGTCATGAAAATATATTTTCATTTTTAATTATTCAAGGACGTAAAATAATTCTGAAAATATATGAAATGGATTTTAAAACAAAAAATATGTCATTTAATCTTCTTACTATGGAATTTTTGTCGTTTTACTACATCATATATTTATGGTTTTATGATTTTTAATTTACTAAAATGAATTTCACTATCACTCTACATCAAAATTTGGTAGTGATTTTTATTTTACATGACCATGTTTTCCTATAGGTAATCAATAATATGTGTTATTTCATGTGACCTTTGTATATCCCTTACTTTCATTAAAGTGGAAAATTTATTGACATTTATTCCAATGATGTATTTTAATAAAACTATTTTGAATATTCAACCCACAATTTCCAATCCAGAATTTAAAATTCTAAGGTAATGGAATCCTTAATTGGGGATATTGTGACATCCTATACTTTTGAAAATAATTATGTTCAATTCTATACAAAATTTGTCACATTGAGTATAAATTAACAACTAAATATTATTATTTAAATATTATCATTATAACAAAACCATTTGAATTGAGGGAATGAATATTATTAACATAATTAGGATAACATTTTTTATACACGTATATGAAATTAAGTAAAAATTTATTTATAAATTATTGTAAAATGCTACATGAAATAAAAAAATGTTTCTTTGATAAATGTATTTAAATGTATACATATGTACTTTATAAAAATAAATAAAAAATCAAATTTTATGTATTATATTATTGATACATATATATTTATAAAATATTTAAAATAATATTAAATATTAATCATATGTTTTTTCATGACTTTATATAAAAAAAATTCATTTTTATTTATAAAAGAAGTTCTTTTCAAAATAGGCATATTTATCACCATTTGATGGATCATTTTTCTTAAATATTTTTTTGGACATTTTTTAAAATTATAATTAAAAAATGAACTTCTTATTTAATATATGATTATAAAAATTTACATTGGTTTATTTCCTTCGTTCTTTTCTGGTACGATGCATTTTTTCAAGAATTATGAATTAATATTTTATTTTTTTAATTGAAAAAAAATATTTCCAAATGTATTATATTGGGTAGTAATGTATTTAAATGTTTTTAATGTATAAATAGTTAATTTCTTTGTCATTTAATCCAATTAAATTCATTGGTATCAATTTCACATAGAATTTATTTTAAAACATTGTGAACATTTGAATTTTTTACTTTAATAACTATTGTCATTTTTAAATAAATGGGATTAATTTTTAATTAATTTATTATAATTATGGGCATTTTATTTGAGAAATGCATTAAATATTTATAATTAAAAGTTATAAATTATGTAAAATTTTTCATTTTTATTTATGGAAAATATGAATATAAACCGTTATGATTTTTCATCAATGTTGTTAAAGGAAAACAAAATAATTATGGATAAAAATAATATGATACATATTATACTATTACCATTAAACATTTTCTAAATTTCTTGGATGATTTTATTTTTACCAAAATAATCATGGGGTCTAAATTACATCATTTAGAAGACACTTCAATGAGATTATGATATTTATAATATTATATTCAAAAGAAAGACAATTTTTTCATACATTTGTTATTAACGAGTGAAATATTTTTAATATGGTGATATATATGGGATATGTTCGAATAGAAAAAGTATTTATAATTCAAAAATGGAGATATATATGGGGATAATTTATTATTAATTGATAGAGAAGAAATAATTTATTTAATTTCCTGAATAATGATAATCGTTTAGTAAAATGTAATATATAAAAAATAATATATAAAATACTAAAATTATTATAATTTTAAAAGACTAATTTCATAAAAAAAATTATATTACTCTTGATATGTTAGTGATATTCATGATATGTTTATTTAAATTTATAATTCATTCATGATACATCTAAAAATTCAAGAAATTTATTTTGTCAAGATAGTCTTTATTGATATAATAAATTAAATAATAACATATTCAATGATATAAATTTATAAAAAATAATAATATTTAAAAAATGATTTGTATGAATCTTTAAATATCATAAGATACTAATTTATTAGTCAGTTATCATTTGTTAGTAATAATATTAACCATTACTGTTTAAATTACATGATATCATGTTAAGAGATAAATGGGTCAAAACAAATCGATGAGGATTTAAAAAAATCCTAACATTAATAATATTTATTGGATATATATATTTTTAATCATCCATGTAATATATTTTAAATTAACCACTTTAGACCCATCTAGAATAGTAAATTATATTACATTGATGTAATATTTTTAAAATTTCCAAGAGTGCTCCTCCAATCTCTTAAAATAGAGTACCCGTTATTATCTTATCAAAACACTTCAAACCCTATTGGGTTTATTAAGTATCTTCTACAATACCTTAATACAACCATAACCACATTCTAAAGGACTGTGTTTAGTATAAAAAACTACTATTGAGATGTTGATGTGTTAATCAAAAGATATCATGTGAATGAAATATATCATTTTCAATTAAGTGTTTTAGTTTTATATATTCATCAACATTATTAAAATATTATAACACCATAATCATGTAATAACTCCATTATAATAAATATAATGAGATATTATTATACTAATATCATCACCTAAATCTATCTCCATTCCCATCAAATCAAAAAACAATTATTCCTTTTTGCATACGGCAGACTACAACCTCACAAAATGATACCGTTTATTATCTATCACAATATCTCAATACTGGGGATAATGATGGAATTAGTGTCAATATATGTTATTAAGAACATATTTATTGTTATTAATTAATAATATATCATTTATATTCTTATGCTTCCATACACATAAAATTTATACTGTTGTTCATTCGTATACGTGAATTCTCACCTCCAAGAAGTGTTGTGATTCATTTATCATCACCACATCCAACGGTTGATATATATATATATATGTATACATAAAATTATAATATGATAATAATTTCATTTTTATATTTATTTATTGAAAAAAATATGATTAAATTTTTTCTATAATTAGTAGTGAAAAATTGAAACACTACTCATGTGTACATATGACCTACCATATTCATGATTATAACATAGGATATTTTTCAAAACCATACATTATGGTTTGATTTGAAATTATTTTTGATTTATAAAATATAATATTATGTAATTAATATTATTTTGGAGGTGATATAGCATTAAACACTTTTATTATTATCATACAGATGTAGTTTTGGACTCAAGGCCCAAATATAGTCAAAATAACAAACAAGATCTCAAATAATTTTGTAATTATTATAACATGATAGCAAGGTAATAAGATATATAATAATAACAAAGAACGAGAAAATTTTATCAACATATTAAATGTTTATTCCGTATTTATTATTCTGGAAGAAAATTTTCATACATGATTAATCAGACTCAGTAGAACATACTATTTAAGTAAAACATTTCATTAAATGTTTCTAAGATTTATTGTTATAAATATTTATCAGGAATTTCCATGTTATTAAAATGGTATTTATGATTATATTTATAAGAACATGATTATTTTTTAAAATGTAATTATAGAGTTTCTATAAAATGTGTCAAAGTTTTTTGATACATTTTAATTCCAAAACCTTATTTAAAATAATAAAAATGGTTTTTTAAAATGGATTGATTCATTTTAAAATGTGAAATTCATTATTATGAGTGAAAATGATATTTTAAGAGTGACATGTTGAAAATCACATGATTTTATTTTTCGTGATTATTTAATGGTACATAGTCATTTCATGGGATGTTATGACATAAACATAGGACAAGTTGTTACGTTATAACATCCTATGAATTGGGAGTGGATGTTAGCCATAGCTATATTCCATTTGTAAGAGTAAAATGAAAGGAATTATACCACATTGTTATTATATTATAAGAGTGAAAAGATTAATTATATCCCAAGGTACCATTATTTATTTTCAATGATTTATATGTGTTTAATAAATTTCATGTGATTTCAAAAAAAATATTAATTTAATTTATTTTAATAAGAAATATTTTAGGAATTATTAAGGGTAAAAATTAATTAATTATGAATAATATTTCATGGGTTTTTATTCTTATTAATGGAATTAATGTTTCCTTATTTATATATACCATATTGAGATTTTTATTTTCATCCCACATTTTCTAATTTTGTTCACATGACCTAAGAATGACAACGTATTTGGAGATTTTTTGTGGATTGTCATGATGATTTTTCATGTAAGCGAGCATGCTTTATTTTAAATAATTAAAATTAAGGGAAAATGGATATAGTTTGGATTTGGCCACATTATTTTTTATGGTAGTTTGATGTATGATTTATGTCCTAATTCTATAAATCGATAAACCTAAAATGATCCTTAATGTGAAATAACATAAAATTCATAACATAAATGATGATAATTTATGTTTAAGGATTGTACTATATATAATACATGTAATATTTTCATAAAAAGAATCAAAAAAATACATTTCATTAGAAATAAAGAATAGTTTACATAAGTATCAATGTATATTTATTTTACACCCCAAACTATATTAGTAGTCATCTTTCACTCCCAATATAAAAATTGTGGATTGGGTTCACTCTCTAAACAATAATAGTAGTCATGATTTACTCCAATGACTATCATAGTGTGAAAAATATCATAGAGAGCTTGGTTCACACCCATTTAAAGTATAAAATATCTCAACTAGTATCAATATTATCTCAATTAATTAGGGATAGATATAGGTACCATTATTCACTGTCTAGAAAAAAATCCACCATTTGTTGATATAACGTAACCACTTCCCTTTGTGATAATTTAAACACATTCCTTTTTTATAACATATCAACTATCCGTTTATAAAACATGGCCACCATCCATGGTTATAATGTTACAACCTACACATAATAAATACCATACATAATTCTATCCTAAGATAATAAAAAACAATTATTTTTGTACCTAGTAAATGAAATAAGATTCAGAATATTTCATCATAGAATTAATTTTGTATAAGAATCATTTTTCCTTAATATTTTTTATTTTTATCACACTATAACTCATGGAAAAAATGGGTTTCATAAACCAATTTTCACCATAATCATAATACATTAAAATAAATAATAATAATAATTGCATAATATTATATCCCTAATAAATCAGATGTAATATCAAATAAATGTCATATAAAATTATAAATTATAAAGAAAAACCAATTTTACTTTTTCTCGACAAAAATATCCTTCAAATATACAAATAACAACATTTTAATCATAAAATTATTAAAATATAGAAATAATTCCATTGAATAAAAAAATTGAATTTTTAGAGTATTCTTACTATCAATTAGTGGTCATTGTGAGGGTCAATATAATTTATGCATGACACAATATAATGATGATTACATTCAAATTTCTGAAAAATCCACAAGGGACTTCTCTAGAAAGCAGTAAAAATATTTTTTACAACCATTTAGTGATAAAATTTAACATGGGTGAAAATAAATTTTTTACAATTAAGGACTACTAAAAAAATTGTTTAATTATTTTAGAAAATAAGGATATAGATTTAATATAATTTTGGACCGAGGAGAGAAATAAAGTATATTTTTTCAAAAAAATAGATATGTGTCATTATTCCATTAATATGGGAAATTTTATTGAAAACATGAAATATAAAAAGAATTTAGGACATTATTCATGTGTATGTCATAATATTTCATCATAAAAAATTTAACCACAGACAATACCGATAAACAGTGAGATTGCAACATAAACCATTCACAACTTGGGGATATTTGGCATCATTGTCTCGAATAAAGATTAAAATATTAAAAAAATTATATATAATGAGAATAAATAATGTAATAATATAAAATGTAATAGTGTCTTTATATTCAAATCATAAAATATTTTAAGGCCCTAAGTTGACATTATCCCCAAAAAATATAATTTGAGAGGAAATTCCATTACCTCATGTCTTAAAATACATTGTACACATTAGTAACTCATTAAAAATAAATATCTATTTCTTAAAACAATAATATAGAATAATAATCATATATATAAAACCTTTTCTATTTTACTTATGACATTTTCTTACTTGTTTGTTAAATATTCCTTATTAAAGTCACATTTTGAGTAATAACTGCATCATATTTCATATATGATTAGGTTATTATGTTTCAAAAAATTTACAATTATGATGGATACAGATCATAATGATTGTCAATAAATATATCAATATAATAAAATTTAATTATAAATTAATTAATATTAATACATTACTTTAATAGGTATAAAATTAATCTCAATGTTGATGTTACTAGTAGGTAGTACATACACATCAACTATGATTCCCTTTTTTTAAAAGGTGAATTGAAGAATTGTAAATAATATATAAACAATAAATAATAATTTTTAATTAATATATGTGATATATAATATTTAAATTTATATTCATTCACACCAATGTTAAAATAAAATGAAAATTGTATAACATCCTTTCATTGAGGCGGAAGTTCATATGTACACCTGAGTGATGTAATAGTTTTCCAAAAGATAAAAAGATAAAAATGTAGATATTATATTATAATTAAAAAAGAATAATTATTTTGTATATATAATATTAATATGTAAATAAATCATTTTTTCCATCTATGATTTGTGGTGATTGAAAAAAAAATTGCATTGGTCTATTATGTAGTAATTTTTCATACACATGGTCGACAGTTTGAATTCCCATTTGATAGAAGATGATAGGAATTTATTTATCTCACTTAGATAATGAAATATATGTATCATTTATATATTTGTTCTATTATATCATCATGTTTCAGAAAAAAAATATGGATGTGGAAGATGATATAAAGTGAAGATGCATAGTTCCAAGCTATAATGCTTCTTCAAAGAACCCCTTTAGATTAAAATTTGATTCATTCATAGGAGGTTTTCTTAGTAAAACAAATTAATATATGATGATTTAACGAAACATCAGAAGTTATTTTTTATGTTCTTGGAATAACAAAAACATTTTATTTGGGGTGTGGAGAGGATATGAGAGATCCTTAAATAAGAAGGGAGTGAAACCCATTTTGATAATATATAAAAATATCCCAAAAGAATCCCAAATTTAAAACAAATTCCCCTGTAAAATTATACAAATTTAAAATATATTTAATATTTCAGTAGGAAATGATTTAATTATTTCAATATAATATGATTCATGTATGTTCTATTTTCAATTTTACCGTTATCGTTTTTATTGACCCCACATTTTATCATCTTTTAACTTTACATGGGTAATTTATTTTTAATATTTTTAATATTAATTAAGATAATATTAAATGAAATTATTATATAATATTTATATTTATTATTCCAAATATTTAAAAAAATTTATAAATTAAATTAATTTAGTTATAAAAATTAAATTTCATTGAAAACACACATATGCGACAATAAAGCTGTTTTCCAAAAAGAAAATTTTTCTAATTATAAAAACGTTGTACATAATGATTGACATGAAATGGAAACCAAAGTAATAATTATAAAATAAAATATATTATTTTTTTTCTATCTAAATTTAATTTTTGTTAAAAATTGAATATACTTTATAGGAATATCAATTGTTTAATAAGATAATTGTATTTTCACTATTCATCTTAAAATTAATCATGTCTAAAATATTATCAAAAAATAAAAATAATATAAATTTAAACTGTTTTATCAAGGAATTAAATTATATTTTTTTATGTTGAATTTAAAAATGTAATGAAAATATATTTTTATTATAAGTTAAAAACACTATATAAATAATTATTTAATAAAAATGTATTCTCAAATTGTATACATACATTATTAAAATTATTAATAACATATTTATCAAAACTTTTTCATTATCTAAAACCAATATTATTAATTTGAATAATTTGTTTTTTAACATTCATAAAATATTTTTTTCTAACTATGTAAAAACTATCATGTCAAAATCATAATATTAATATTAAAGTAGGGTTTGTTAATACTTTGTGTCGCAAGTAACATACATTATAGAAGAATTTGAATTTATTTGAATATAAATATTTAATAAAATATAATTATCTAACATTATAACATTATATAAAATTTATTTTACATTCAATAATTTATCACATTGAATTGTACAAATGAGGACACCTTCCGAGATATCTTTCCAGAACTAGTGTGTTTTCCAATAAACATTGATTGGGTTAGTGGTATTACTAATGGAGCATTATATCATTGATATATAACCTCCATAGTTTTTTCATTATATTTAATATCATGATCCAATTTTATGACCTCAATGTTTAGTACATGGGAATGATTCGGTATGTACTTCCTTGGGAGAGAGAAATGGAACACATAGTGAGATAGAGATAGGATTGGTGGAAGATCTAAATGAAATGAAACTATCCATACTAGAAAGAATATATTAAATGGTAAAAAATACATAGGCCTTAAATTTACATTGTTTTAGAATATGAAAATCATTTTCATTATAAATTCACAAATCCAATTTCTCAGAAAAATCCAATTATAGGTCACAATACATGTTATCAACATATGTTTTCTATCACCTTTTTGCTTCCCGTAAGTGTTATCAGGATATGTTTTCTATCAACATTGTGCTTCAAGTGAGTGATACTAAATTGATATAATGTTTTGACAATTTATTCAGATAATTTGGCTCCTAATTGATTTATTTATCTAAATTCATTCTTTTATGTTGGTTTTATACCACTATATTGATTGAGGTATCCACAAGGACACATTATAATTTTTTAGTGAAAACTATTATTGTGAGAAAATTCAACTATTGGATGTAGTTAATACCAAAAACATTTGAAATACATAGAATAAAATATAAACTTATCTTATATAGTTTGAATAATTTTTTTAGATTTAGTGTGATGACCCAGACCCCCCCCCTGGTCCCTTCCTTTGCCAAAATCCGGATCCTTAAAGGGTGCCGATCGGTGAGACCGATCGGTGAGACCGATCGGTGTGACCGATCGGTGAGACCGGCCTTGCCAAGTTGTTCCAGTAACGTTCCTTTTCCGCAAATAGGGTTTTAAACCCTATTCTGCCTTGTTAAAAATATCTTGGAAATCCGAAACGCGCATAAAGGTTTTAATTAAATGCTTCATTAATTCATGGGTCGGTTTAAACCACACAGCGCCTTTAATGATGAGTCAAGCCACGTGGTCAACCCACGACTCCCTCATCATACGTGGTTTTATGTTTTCATCTCAACCGTCCCCAGCTCTTATAAATTAAGGGTTAGGCCGTGGCTTTCCCCGTTCTTCGATCGTGGCTCTTCGGGTGCATCGGGACCGCCGCGTCGTTATCCGTAAAGTTCCGCGCCCCCGACCTAAACGTCGATCATCTATCAAAAAGTAGGGAATTTCTCTCATCTCTCACTTTTGTGTATCATGCGGGGTGGGCGTTATTCTTTTGTTCCTATGGAAATTGGTTAAACCAAACCTTGATAAAGATAATAACGGAGTTCTAAAGAAAGAAGGGGAAGGGGTTGTGATCGTTGCTTATGCTTTATCTTGTGATTATCCTTTTTGATTTGTGCTGGTCGATATTCTTCTGGAAATTGAGACCGTTGGTGGTCGTTGTATGTGCGCTGATGAATCCCCTCGTGATGTTTTAAATGGGTTGTTGAAATTGTGAACTCCTACTGTGAAATTTGTTAATCACGTATATCCGGCTGACTAATTGAAAGCACCAGGATCAACCCTTCTGTGATAACTAACGGTTAGAACACACGGAATTTTGAAATCATGGAGTGTGTTAAGTCGTTTAAATCTGAAAATCCCTGACTGTGTTGGTAGTGGTAGTTGGTTGTTTTCCTTTCGGGCCGACTGCTGGAAATGTGGGAGGGGATGGGATCCCCTGTTCATTTATACTCTCCGTGGTTGTATGAATTTGGGGATGGGATCTCCTGTTGGTATGGATTCGGTGGTTGTGAGTTTTAAATCCGAGTGGTCACTTAAAACATCACAAATTGGGGAGAGTTCCTCTGTTAACAGAACCGGGTGTGAGTGCTTTGGTTGATCCTTGATTTTGACGTTTTCCTTGGTTTTTCTTATGGTAGTTGCCCAGTAGTGCTTGAAATTAATTGAACTTTTGACTGAACGTGAAACAAGAATGGGACAAATGGTTTTGTGGGCAAGGGTCGTGAATTGTGACTCGGACGCAGTGGTGTTGTGTTCTGTAGGTTGGCTAGGAAAACCTAAGTTTTGGGTGAGTGTTTGATTACCTATATCTATACTTGTAGCTTTGTGTTTCTTATTCGCGCCCCACCCGAGTTGAGCACTCAGTGCCGAACACCCCCATTTATGGGGGAGGGTGTTTTTTCCAACACTAACCTTAGTGGCTGGTTATTAGCTCCTTTTCTGCTCCCTTTCCCGGATAGCCCAAGTGTCTTCGGGCAGGCTGTGATGGCCTGAAGTCCATTATTAGCCCAAGAACCTTCGGGCAGGGTGTTGTGGTGGTTGGCCAGGTGTGTGCGGAAAGTGGTTTCCCAAGTGTCTTCGGGATGAGGCCCAGGTGTCTTCGGGCGCGGCAGTGGTTTTTCTGGCCTAGGTGTTTGCAGGCAAGGTTACATGTGACAGTTGTGGCCCAGGTGTGTGCGGGCGGGATTCGGCAGTGGGACTGCGTGTGGTTGTGGCCCAGGTGTGTGCGGGCGGGATTTGGCAGTGGGACTGCGTGTGGTTGAGGCCCAGGTGTGTGCGGGCGGGTGTGGCAGTGGGACTGCGGTGAGAATGGCGGGATTGGTCCGATGCGTAGGATGTCTCAATAACCAGTGGGAAAGTGGCGCGGGGTACCCAAACATCGATGTGCCCTTATTATATATATTACTTGACTTGCGTTATTTGGGGAGTGAGCCTTGGTGAGGCCTGGGGTGGATAGTTTGCCTTGTTAGTTGTTTGGTTCACTCTTTTCTCACGGGACTTTAGTATGTTCCCCTACTTGTGCACGAGAGTCTTGGTTTTCCCTACTGAGTGTACTTGTATACTCACCCTACGTTTACTTTCAGGTTTCCAGGAGGACTACCAGGGCTGTGCGGGACACTATTAGTCGGACAGTTGGAGTTGTCGCTGTTGTCGTACCCTTGTTTTCTTTTGGTATTGTACATGAGATCTTTCTTTTTCTTTTTTACTTGTACCTTGTTGTAAACTGTTTAAACATGCATGTGGGAATGGTTTAATTTTTTTTTTGGCTTTACTTTTCCTTCTACCTTGGTGTTGTTGGGTTTTCTCCTCCTTATCTTTCGATCCTATAAAACAAAAAAAAAGGGTAATGCCTTCCATTTGCGAGAATTTCCTATACCCTTGGAGCTAGTCGCCACTCTGGGACCTATTGAAGGCAGGTTTCGGGGGTCATTATCTCTCCTTCAACATAAAGAAGGAAGGGCCTGGCAACCTGCTGACCATTCCCTCCTTTTGGTGAAGGCGGGTCGTGACAGAATGGTATCAGAGGCAGGTTGGTTTGAGAGATAGGACGGAGTCTGGAGTTAGGAACAGGGAGGATTGCATGGGATGGTAAGGCAACAGCGTTGGATGACCTTGGTGCGTGAATTAGGCCAGGGAAGACCGGCTAGGACACGGGATTTTAGGGCCCCCCGTGATCCGATGCAAGGACTCTGGACATATCGAACGACCAAGTGAGGCCACACTGATTGCGGGGTAGAGACCCTAGTAAAGGTACATGCATCATAATGACTTGTGTTCTTGTGTTTCTGGGATGTCTTGGAAATTAAGAATAAATTAAATCTTAATAAGTTCTAAGAACGATATTATCCACTACTTGGGCTTAGGCATTCCTTGTTTACCTTGCAGCTATGGCACCTGGAAGGCGACCACGTGTGGTACAGGCGATCGAGACCCCTGAGACTACTTTGGCCAATCGGCAGAGAGCTGATCGAGAGGAAGAGGATGACCAGTGGTAGAAGACTCTTCGAGCCTTCCAACGACAGGCCCTCGAGAAGTATGAGGGCAGCACCTCCGATATGAAGACGGAAGGCTGGCTAGAGGAGTTAGTTATAGCCTTCGGCTTGATTCGAGCCCCGACCGAATACTGGGTTCCTTTGGCTGTTAGCCAGATGCGAGGAGTGGCACGTCAGTGGTGGATGCTTCACCTGGGGATTAGGAAAGAGTCTGAGGTTGCTTGGGCGGATTTCGAGAAGGAGTTCCGGGCGGAGTTCCTCTCCTCGACAATGAAGGCGGAGAAGAGGCAGGAGCTACTCTCCCTCCAGCAGGGGAGCATGTCCGTGAGGGAACTTGGAATCAAGTTCAAGGACCTCCTGCGTTTTGCTTCGGACCTCTTTCCTGATGAGGATTCTCAGGAAAGACGTTTGGAGGAGGCGCTCCGACCCTCCCTCCAGTTTGATGTTACCCCCTTTACCCTTCCGACATACTTAGAGGTCCAGAAGAAGGCCGAAGTGGTGGAAAGGATGCATGCTTTGGGCGGACTGTCACGAGAAGGAATCCAGCTGGGACCATCGAAGGGGAAGGCCGTCAGCACTAGGCCTCCAGCATCGGGACCCTCTAGGTTCCGACCCGCAGGGAGCAGGCCGCAGCAGTTTCAGTTTCGATTCCCTGGCCCACGTTCCTTCCCTTCAGGCTCAGGACCACAGTGCTTCATCTGCGGGAGCCCTGGACATCTTCGGAGTCAGTGCCCTGATCGGGTGCAGTACATCAGTGGCAGTCATCCCCAGTATCCGCCGCAGCAGCAGTTTCCAGCCAGACCCTTCTGGCAGCAGCAGCAGGGACAGCGAGCTCCCACTCCTCCGCAGGCGGACTTAGGAGGAGGAGGCCGACCTCAGGGCGCTCCCCAGGGACCTCGACCAGGGCGTGGTTGGGGAGGTGGCCGACAACCGAGGGGTAGGGGAGCTGGGCGTGGACAGTTACACGCCGCTGAGGCGACAGTTCTAGCATGGCCAGAGGTTGTTCGAGGTACGATCAGTGTGTTTAGCACTCTTGCTTATGCTTTGTTCGATACCGGAGCTTCGCACTCCTTTGTTGCACCCAGTCTGGCCTGCACCTTGGGTCTAGATTCTGAGAGACTTCCAGTGCCCCTGGTGTTGAGCACACCAGTTGGAGGTCAGACCGACTTGCTGTTCGTTTGTCGGGGGTGTAGACTGATGTTAGGGCCACATCAGTCGGTTAGGGATCTCCTTCTGCTACAGATTCAGCCGTACAATGTCATCCTAGGCATCGACTGGCTATATTCTGTGTGCGCCGTCATCGACTGTTTCCAAAGAAGGGTGGTGTTCTCCAGTCTGGACGGCCAGCGCGTTACTTTCACCGACGAGCGGAGCTGTCCGAAGGGAAACAGGAGGGAGGAACCTCTCCTCTCCTTGTTGACCGAACTAACGATAGGATCAGTAGATGTGGAAATGGTGGAAGTACCAGAGATCGTTCGTGAATTTATGGACGTCTTTCCTGAGGAGGTGACGACTCTACCCTCTCGACGTGATATCGAGTTCGGGATAGACCTGCAGCCCGGCTCTCGACCAATCTCGATGGCTCCTTACCGGATGGCACCTTCGGAGCTACGGGAGTTGCGGATACAGATTGACGATCTGATGAAGAGGGGTTATGTTCGTCCAAGTGCATCACCGTGGGGTGCCCCAGTCTTGTTCGCAAAGAAGGCAGATGGTGGCCTCAGGTTGTGCATCGATTACAGGAGGCTGAATCAGGTATCGATTAAGAACCGCTACCGTCTTCCGAGGATAGATGATCTTTTCGACCAGCTGAAGGGGGCAGGATGGTTCTCGAAGATCGACCTGCGATCCGGGTACCACCAGCTGAGGGTGAAGGATAGCGACGTCCCGAAGACGGCGTTCAGGTGCAGGTATGGGCACTTCGAGTTCGTGGTCATGCCCTTTGGTGTTACGAACGCCCCGGCCGTGTTCATGGGGCTTATGAACTCCATCTTTCGGGAGTATCTGGATCGGTTTGTGGTGGTATTCATCGACGATATCCTGATCTATTCAAGGTCAGAAAAGGACCATGCAGAGCACCTGAGGACAGTTTTGGAGGTCCTCCGACAGCACCAGCTCTATGGGAAGTTGTCAAAGTGCATGTTCTGGGCACGAGAAGTGAACTACTTCGGGCATGTAGTGTCTGAGCAGGGAGTAGCAGTCGACCCATCAAAGGTTGAGGCAGTTGTTTCTTGGGCAGCACCCAAGAATGTGGCGGAAGTTCGGAGTTTCCTCGGACTGGCAGGCTACTACCGGAGATTCGTGCCCAACTTCTCCCGGGTAGCAGCCCCTTTGACGGCTTTGACCAAGAAGGACCAGGTTTTCGTGTGGAGCGAGCAATGTGAGTTGTCCTTCAGCTACCTAAAAGAAAAACTGGTTAGTGCCCCAGTGTTGAGATTACCGGAAGAAGGGATGGCCTATGAGGTATTTTGTGATGCTTCAGGACAGGGCCTTGGATGCGTGTTGATGCAGCGACAAGGGGTGATCTCATACGGGTCCAGGCAGCTACGCCCCCATGAGCGTAACTACGCCACCCATGACTTGGAGCTTGCAGCGGTCGTTTTTGCGCTAAAGTTATGGCGACACTACCTCATCGGGGAATGCTTTGTGGTCTTCACAGATCACAAAATCTTAAAGTATATATTCTCCCAGTGGGACTTGAACTTGCGACAACGGAGATGGGTGGAGTTCCTCCAGGACTACGACTTTAAAATCTCTTATACTGAAGGCAAGGGAAATGTGGTGGCCGATGCCCTGAGCAGGACGCCGCATCAGGAGGTGGTTCGGGAATCTGCTGATGCTTGGAAGGCGATGGGGGAGCTGGCTGCCTTGCACTTGGATGCAAGGGTGGAAGGTACTAGAGGCTGCTTGTTTCAGATGACGGTACAGTCCTCTTTGTTGCAGAAAGTGGAAGAGTCTCAGTGGGGAGATCCTGAGGTGGAAGTGTTGAGGGATCGTGTCGACCAGGGGAACGCTCCGGAAGGATGGTCGGAGGACAGCCGACACCGGATGCTATTTCATGAGAGGTCGTTTGTTCCAGAGGTGATGCGTGATGAAGTCCTTCGTGAGTCCCATAGCTCATCCTTGGCAGTACATCCGGGTGTTTCGAAAATGTACCAAGACCTGAGGGGACAGTTTTGGTGGCCCGGGGTGAAACGGGCAGTGGCAGAGTTCGTGGCTAAATGCCTGGTGTGTCAGCAGGTGAAGGATGAATACCGTATTCCTGGTGGTCTGTTGCATCCTCTAGATGTTCCCGAGTGGAAGTGGGAGGACGTCTCGATGGACTTCGTCACGGGACTACCCAGATCTCAGGGCGGGCATGATGCTATCTGGGTAGTGGTGGATCGATTGACAAAATCTGCTCACTTATTGGCTATCAAGGAGTCAGGACCCGTGAGTACCTTAGCGTAGAGGTACGTGGATGAGGTGGTGAGTTTGCATGGAGTTCCGAAAACTATCATCTCAGATCGGGACACTCGGTTCACCTCACGAGTCTGGAAGGGGTTACAGCATGCTTTTGGCACCCAGCTACGCCTTAGCACTGCTTTTCACCCTCAGACTGATGGACAGACAGAGCGGACTATCCAGACATTGGAGGACATGCTGCGGGCATGTGTTCTGGATTTCGGACGATCATGGGTACGACACTTGCCTTTAGTAGAGTTTGCCTACAACAACAGTTTTCACTCTACTATCGGCATGGCTCCTTTTGAGGATTTGTATGGAAGACCATGTCATTCACCCTTATGCTGGGCAGAGGTTGGTGAGACTGGTACTCTTGGACCAGAAGTAGTGCAGAGCACCACGGAGAAAGTCCAGCTAGTGCGGGAGAGGATGAAAGCAGCTCAGGATCGGCAGAAATCTTATGCTGATCGTCGGAGGAGGCCCCTGAAGTTCGAGGTGGGAAATCATGTGTTTTTGAAGGTTTCCCCTCGACGGGGGCAGCGGAGGTTCGGAAAGGGGAGTAAGCTCTCCCCTAGGTTCATCTGACCTTTCGAGGTGCTGAGGCGAGTTGGCAGGGTAGCATATCAGCTGGCCCTACCACCTCAGTTGGAGAGGGTCCATGACGTCTTCCATGTCTCCCAGATTCGTCAGTACTTACATGATGACTCTCATGTCATCAACTGGGGAGAGCTAGATGTGGGAGGAGACGCGACCTTCAAGGAATGTCCAGTCAGAATCGAGGATCGCAAGGAGAAAGTGCTCCGTGGACGAACCGTCGGCCTGGTTCGTGTGTTGTGGAGACATGGCAGCCTCGAAGAGAGTACGTGGGAGAGGGAAGCACAGATGCGTGCCCAATACCCCGAGTTGTTCTGAGCTTTGAACCTTTGGTGCCTGTTGTGATAGAACGTTTGATCTTTTGGCTATGAAGTGTACTAGTTCCTTTCCTCTGTTATGTGTGGAAAGCCCCGGCAAAAGGGAAGGGGGAAACCCGACCCCTAATCAAGACGCATTAAGGTGGATGCGATTAAACCCGTGCGGGCGAGTCAGTGCCGCCCAAAGCGGATAATATCTTGACATGGGGGAGGGGAACTCCCCAAACCCACATGACCGGGCGGTTTGGCGTGGTATGTTGCTTGGTTCTTGACAGGGAGTGTTTTCAATTAGCGGGGGTCCACTCCTAAGAGGTATCTTCGAAGATGGTTGTTCGGATCCTCTCTTTCCTTCTGGTTTGTTTTAATTCTCGGGGACGAGAATCGTTTAAGAGGTATCTGATGTGATGACCCAGACCCCCCCTTGGTCCCTTCCTTTGCCAAAATCCGGATCCTTAAAGGGTGCCGATCGGTGAGACCGATCGGTGAGACCGGCCTTGCCAAGTTGTTCCAGTAACGTTCCTTTTCCGCAAATAGTTTTTTAAACCCTATTCTGCCTTGTTAAAAATATCTTGGAAATCCGAAACGCGCACAACGGTTTTAATTAAATGCTTCATTAATTCATGGGTCGGTTTAAACCACCCAGCGCCTTTAATGATGAGTCAAGACACGTGGTCAACCCACGACTCCCTCGTCATACATGGTTTTATGTTTTCATCTCAACCGTCCCCAGCTCTTATAAATTTAGGGTTAGGCCGTGGCTTTCCCCGTTCTTCGATCGTGGCTCTTCGGGTGCATCGGGACCGCCGCGTCGTTATCCGTAATGTTCCGCGCCCCCGACCTAAACGTCGATCATCTATCAACAAGTAGGGAATTTCTCTCGTCTCTCACTTTTGTGTATCATGCGGGGTGGGCGTTATTATTTTGTTCCTATGGAAATTGGTTAAACCAAACCTTGATAAAGATAATAAACGGAGTTCTAAAGAAAGAAGGGGAAGGGGTTGTGATCGTTGCTTATGCTTTATCTTGTGATTATCCTTTTTGATTTGTGCTGGTCGATATTCTTCTGGAAATTGAGACCGTTGGTGGTCGTTGTATGTGCGCTGATGAATCCCCTCGTGATGTTATAAATGGGTTGTCGAAATTGTGAACTCCTACTGTGAAATTTGTTAATCACGTATATCCGGCTGACTAATTGAAAGCACCAGGATCAACCCTTCTGTGATAACTAATGGTTAGAACACACGGAATTTTGAAATCATGGAGTGTGTTAAGTCGCTTAAATCTGAAAATCCCTGACTGTGTTGGTAGTGGTAGTTGGTTGTTTTCCTTTCGGGCCGACGGTTGGAAATGTGGGAGGGGATGGGATCCCCTTTTCTTTTATGCTCTCCGTGGTTGTATGAATTTGGGGATGGGATCTCCTGTTGGTATGGATTCGGTGGTTGTGAGTTTTATATCCGAGTGGTCACTTAAAACATCACAAATTGGGGAGAGATCCTCTGTTAACAGAACCGGGTGTGAGTGCTTTGGTTGATCCTTGCTTTTGACGTATTCCTTGGTTATGCTTATGGTAGTTGCCCAATAGTTCTTGAAATTAATTGAACTTTTGACTGAACGTGAAACAAGAATGGGACAAATGGTTTTGTGGGCAAGGGTTGTGAATTGTGACTCGGACGCAGTGGTGTTGTGTTCTGTAGGTTGGCTAGGAAAACCTACGTTTTGGGTGAGTGTTTGATTACCTATATCTATACTTTTAGCTTTTTGTTTCTTATTCGCGCCCCACCCGAGTTGAGCACTCAGTGTCGAACACCCCCATTTATGGGGGAGGGTGTTTTTCCCAACAATAACCTTAGTGGCTGGTTATTAGCTCCTTTTCTGCTCCCTTTCCCGGATAGCCCAAGTGTCTTCGGGCAGGCTGTGATGGCCTGAAGTCCATTATTAGCCCAAGAACCTCCGGGCAGGGTGTTGTGGTGGTTGGCCAGGTGTGTTCGGCAAGTGGTTTCCCAAGTGTCTTCGGGATGAGTCCCAGGTGTCTTCGGGCGCGGCAGTGGTTGTTCTGGCCTAGGTGTTTGCAGGCAAGGTTACATGTGACAGTTGTGCCCCAGGTGTGTGCGGGCGGGATTCGGAAGTGGGACTGCGTGTGGTTGTGGCCCAGGTGTGTGCGGGCGGGATTTGGCAGTGGGACTGCGTGTGGTTGAGGCCCAGGTGTGTGCGGGCGGGTGTGGCAGTGGGACTGCAGTGAGAATGGTGGGATTGGTCCGATGCATAGGATGTCTCAATAACCAGTGGGAAAGTGGCGCGGGGTACCCAAACATCGATGTGCCCTTATTATATATATTACATGACTTGCGTTATTTGGGGAGTGAGCCTTGGTGAGGCCTGGGGTGGATAGTTTGCCTTGTTAGTTGTTTGGTTCACTCTTTTCTCACGGGACTTTAGTACGTTCCCCCACCTGTGCACGAGAGTCTTGGTTTTCCCTACTGAGTGAACTTGTATACTCACCCTACGTTTACTTTCAGGTTTCCAGGAGGACTACGAGGGCTGCGCGGGACCCTATTAGTCGGACAGTTGGAGTTGTCGCTGTTGTCGTACCCTTGTTTTCTTTTGGTATTGTACTTGAGAGCTTTCTTTTTCTTTTGTACTTGTACCTTGTTGTAAACTGTTTAAACATGCATGTGGGAATGGGTTTTTTTATTATTTACTTTTCCTTCTACCTTGGTGTTGTTGGGTTTTCTCCTCCTTATCTTTCGATCCTATAAAACAAAAAAAAGGGTAATGCCTTCCATTTGCAAGAATTTCCTATACCCTTGGTTCTAGTCGCCACTCCGGGACCTATTGAAGGCGGGTTTCGGGGGTCATTATCTCTCCTTCAACTTAAAGAAGGAAGGGCCTGGAAACCTGCTGACCCTTCCCTCCTTTTGGTGATGGCAGGTCGTGACATTTAGGATCTCTCCAAAGATAATAGGTAGTGATGAAAATGTGCTCTGTATCCATGAAATACTAAACAAATATACAAAACGATGAGGAAATCCTCAAATCTAAATTTTAAAAATAATAATGTACTGCTACATGTATCATTAAAATTTCATTAATTTATATCCAGGATAAATAATAAAAAGATAATTACTATTTCATAATGTTCAATTGTGATCAATTTCTATGGTGAACGACTATAACCCATGATAAATCATTCCCAAAATATTTTTTGGGGAGTCTGAAAAAATTTCATAGTGATTTATTCAAATTTCTATTCTATTTAGGGTAATAGTTGTAACGTACTAATATAAATGATTCTTATAGAACTAAAATACTGACATATCAAGAACTATCATTAAAACTCTAAAATATCTATTTTCTACATTTTTAACATTCAAAAGATGGTAACATACAGTAAAATGTTTTTCACTTCATATTAAAATAATGAAATTCTAAAATTACTTGAAAAATATACAATATCAATCATTATTCCATCACTCGAGAAATACACTCTAAAAATCATTACATATTTTAGCATCTAAGAAAGATGGATAGTGAATAACTATGATATTTATATAACAGTTTCTTCTTAAAATTTTTTATGGGAAATAAAAATGCTTCTTGAAGTATATCAAGTTATGACTATTAAGGTATACTTCAATATCATTTCTAACATTATTCTATAACTATATATCTTCCTTTCTCCATAATTTAATCTTTAAAGGGATATTTATTTAATCGCTCATTAGAGAAATAGAATATTTTCTCCCTTCATTTTTTCCAAATCCATGTATATTTAATATTCTTTTATCCTCATAATATATAATTTATCATCATCAGTTAATCAAAAATTATCAGGCACATGATTCACTTTCAAAGTATGGTAATGTATTCACTATTTATAATCACTAATCAGTTCGAACTGTCTACCCTATAACATATTCAAATAATACTGATAGAATATATATAATAATATTTTATGATAATTATATATATTAAAAAAATATCAATAAACATAAATCCTTTACCATATTAACGAGAAAAATTATAGTATCCAAATCAAAATAATGATCTGGGTAATTTTTCTCATAGATATTTGATTTCTATAAAGAATATGTCCTCACCGTATTATTATACATGAGTAATATTACCATTAACTTCTTCCATACATCAATAAAAATTAAAAACCATTCTCTAGTTTAAAGTATTATAAATTGATATGTGCTAAAAAAAATTCTATATAGTTTCTTGAAAATTTCCACATATTCCTCTATCCCAAAAAATTGTCTTCATCCCAATATGTCACGTTATTTGTA
The DNA here is from genome assembly GCA_963277665.1 of Viscum album. NCBI lineage: Eukaryota > Viridiplantae > Streptophyta > Magnoliopsida > Santalales > Viscaceae > Viscum > Viscum album. Next base: position 1,699,694,552 of record OY728163.1, on the reverse strand, counting down.
TTGAAATTCAAGATAACCATCCTATAAGGAATTTATAATTACTATTGATTATAAATATTAATCTTATACAATATTTTTTGGTATGGGATAACATTAAATAGAGTGTTCTTTCGATGGATCCAATGATATACCCCTACATGAGATTATATAAACCAAAAATTAAAAATTTTGATTCCAAAATTTATAATTTCTAATTTTTACAAATATTTTATCCTTCCATAATATATTCAACTCAATTCAAAAGAATTATTCTAACTCTTACTATCCATAAATAGATTATTATACTACATATAACGACTTCCACGAACTGATCAAAATTATTACTAAAAATAATATAAATTTAATAAATTGAAATAGTAATGAAAATAATAATACAACAATTCCTAAAAATATACACATAGCTTCCATTCCATTAAAAAATACTATTTTTTGCATATATTCCTTATGAACCCTCAATTAATGAAATCTCGAATGAAGAAAGATCATAGAAAATCAATGAGCTCATTGTTTTTTAATCCAAGACGTCATCATTATGGTGTAGATGATTCACTATTTTTTATTGTGATATTTTTATTTCCTAACAATCAATGAAAAGGTACATCAATAAATATTTATTCAAAAAGAAAATAATATGTCCATCACTTAGTGATTTATGTGGCTGGATAAATCTCGTTTTGGGATTCTATTATATTTTCTAATTATGTTCCAACAACTCAATCAGAGCCAATCAGTAGCGATTCCTTAAAATAGCCATTCTAGAATTTACTATGTTTATTGAGAACTAAAACTCATGATTCAGTTTAAAAGTTTCAATTTCCTCCTAAAAATAAAAACTAATTCATTTATAATATGGATATCGTCAATGTTGTGATTCACCTAAACCATCTAAGACAAAAAATCATTTTGAATAGGAATCAAGACCCAAAAAACAGTTGTGCTCTCCAATTGAACACCATATTTATCGTCACACTGATAGAAAATTGTATATTGTTTTAAAATTTCAAATTTTACATCCCATATTTATAAATTGATTTTGGATTTTTGTGATGAAATCCAATCCATACCTATGACTAGATAAAATTAACCATGAGGTAATATAGAAAAAATATTTAGGAAACACATTAAAAAAACATCATTAGTGGAAGTGCCATATACATTATATTTAACACCCCCTGGGATTAAAAATAAATTTAATTTAATTTAAGAAACACTCAGACTCTATGCAATGAAACTTTTATTAGAATATAGTTCTAATCAAGAAATTAAAAATATTTTTCCCACATCTGGGTTTTGAATTTCTAAATATGGATAGACAACGTTGTGATCAGTAAGTTATTTTGAGTCTGATAGGACAATCATAATTTTTATTTAATAGTAACGTTACCTTATGAAAAGAAACATAAAATTATGAATATTAATATGTCCCTTATGAATAGTAACATAGCCCAATGTTTTGTAACCTCACCCATGAAGGTAAAAATAAAATGCATCTTATATCTGACAATTTGATAATTTTATAAGTGTTGCTATTTTTTAAGTTATAAATATTTAATTAAAATTTTACGATAAATTAAATAATTCAAATGAAAATGTATTATAAAAAAATGTAATAAAAAATTATTATTTTATTTTCTTATGTTTATAAGATAGATTTAAGATACATTGATTAATTTTTCAATGTCTTATAAATTGATTTATTGTTTTATAAAATGTATATTTTGATTTAATTATGATATTAACTAAATATTAAATTTCATATATTTAGAAATTTATATGGATAAAATGGAGTTTATTTTTTAAATCTACCTTCTATTAAATGGTTTTGGTGACTTTTTGGCATTTTTTCTGAAATACATGAATTTTTAGGGATTAGTGAAATTTGATGATTTTTGAAATATTCTATATAAATGAATTTATGCATCATTATTTAGTAATTGTTGATGTAATTGGAATTTAATGGAAGTCACATGAACTAATTACTCTTTTTGGTCACATTAATCAAGAATATTCATTGTATTTAGAAAATATATTAAAATAATGATTAAATTAATGGAAACCACCTCTTCTACACCATTATAAATACCAAACTCATCCCACTCTTACTCTCAAACCAAAAAATATTTGATCATTGACTAAATTCTACCCAATATTCTTCCCAATACTCTTCCCCATGTCTAATACCTACTAGTCTCACCAGGAGTCCAATAACAAACACTTAATAGAGGATCTCTAGGAGAAGATATCAAAAGGATGTTTAATCACATTTGAAGTAGGACGCACCCAAGGTATGTAAATTAATAACACTATTTCCTAGTGTTTTATTACTATGATATGTTCTTGTACATAGTTATGTTCGGTTGATACCATTATAGATCATGATATGTTTGGTTGGGCCCATTATATCTCAATATTTGTTGGGATGAGTATAAGGATCTGACTTTGAACATCACATAATCATGAATTAAATGGCTAGTTCACATTGAGGACCTTTTAAGGTTTAGAGTTTTAGAGAATTATGTCATAAAATTTTCATAAAAACATGAATAGTACATGTAGAAAATTCTAATGACTTTCCATTTATTTAATAAAATAAAAACTATTGAAAAAAAGATTCATGTCTAGTTCCATGTTTTAGACAGCATGACTTTTCCATGATCCCATCCTTGACCCTAATTCGCATTATGTCCTGTGAAAAACATTTCAAAAACTTGGGATGAGCATAAAAATCATAGTATGGGATATAAAATAAGGAATTAAAACATTATCTCATCAATAAATACAAAACAATGAAACCATACTTTTCAATCATAACATTCCACATGAAATCGTAAGATTTATGAACAACACATAGAAATCATAAATCAAATATGTAACATAAAAAATAAATAACATATATACAGTGTATCTATATGAGCTATACAGGGAGTCACATTTATAATACCCATCATAGTATATTCCCAAAATCACTTATGAGATACATTAATGTTTACCTCTATCACATTACCCAATGCATTGGAGTGCTATCTCGGGCTAAACCACCCTATGTTTATCAAAGAACCACCCGTATATGTATATAATTCCTGATAAAAATAACTTATTCATAACCCATAAAACAAACATAATGGAAATATATCATTTCACACACAATATTTCATTGCATAAAATTGACAAAATCATAGCTTTTATCAATCCATTTAAAAAACTATATCAAATATTAAATACAGAAATTTTTGAATCAATGTTTCACATACCACATTGATTCTTTTAAAAGATGTTAAAATTTCAATACATTCATGTCCATATGAATAATTTATTAAAACTATTTTCAAAACATGTACATTAATGTAAAATTGTTAAAAGAATAAACCATTAAAAAATTAAAATGATATTTTAGTTAAAGAGTTTTTCACAAAATGAGAGAACCTATAATACAAATAATTGAGGAATAATATTTAATCAGAACACAATAATATCATGAGAATAAAGGTATTCCTGATATAATATGCCAAAGGATAGTATATACACCATATAAGAGTTAATCGGTGCATATCAACAATGAAGTATCAATGGAAATGTAAATTGAGACAAAATCCCTTATAATGATGGTATCCTAAGAGTAAGGATAAATAAATTACATAATTATGTGTGAAAGATTTAAATACACCCAATATAAGTGAGTTCTATGTGTAAACAATCAGATATTATTCACACATATTTATATCATGACATAATTAAGAAGTATATTTTTAACCAAAAAGTTGAAATCAGGTTGAGATGTTTTCTTACAGAAATTCGACAGTATAACGACGTCACTTTGAAATTTATAAAATAAGTTAATGAGAGAGAAAAGGATATATCATCACATTTACAGAAAATTTACATCAATAAGGATATATTAGAACATATTCCTACAAAATATGATGTAAATTAAAATACATAACAAAAACGAAGTCTTTTAGAAAGAGGAGGGTGAAATGATCCATTACCGATTTAGTAAATAACAAAACATACACCCCAAGAATGAATTTTCAAAAAATGAATATGTAAATACACATAAATTAATGTATATTAAACAATGAATACAACCATGGCAAGTACATTCACCACACAAATGGAAATAGTGGCTAATATAGCATGAATCTCATGGGAATAAATAGTGAGATAAAAAACCTTACCACATTGTAATCAATCGAGTCATATGAGAAAAATTTACTAACCACCAAATGAATCCTAGAATATCATGAATATATATATATAATCATGATAATATATTCAAAATTCCAGTACACAAAACACCACATGAAATAAATAAGTGGTGAACAATGGAAATCTCATGGAATTAAAAGTGCGATAAGCAATCCCTTACCTCGTGTCTAACATGACTCGTATGATCCTTCATCATCCTGAATAATAAAATTAAGTTAATTTATAATTGAATAATAAACTTTTTAATGTATATTATAACTTTTATATCACTTATTATCTAGAAATAATTGTTAGTTAATTATTTGAGTTCATATCAGACATTTTGTCGTTGCTCAGATTTTGAGTTAAAAATAACCATGTTATAATTACAATTTTTCCTTGTGGTCAATGATACATTATGTACAGAATTAAATCACTGATTTAGATATCATATATATCATATATATCAATTATATACTTGTATTTATATTAGTACATAACATTTAGAGATAATAAATGAAATGAAACATTCATGGAGACGGTAAGCCGTACGTATGCATGAATGCCACATTAATTTTATTTAATATTTAATGAGATTAAAACATTATGATTCATAGATATATAATAATAAATTTATAAAATTATATAATATTTCATTAAATCCATCAATTATACATCCCACAAAAGGCATAAACGAGTCCAATCACTTTGATGGGCGGTAGTCCATACTTCCAAAAATTATATTATCGTGTTTACCCATTATGGAAACCATAAACGTATGATATTAATGAAAAATAAAAAATCATAAATAAATCATAAACATAATACATATCATATATAAATACAGTTCCATAAAAATGGAATCCATGATAGGTTGTAGAAGTTAATTTAACAACCATCATTTCGTGAGGTGTTAGTTTTCCATACACATAAACATTATATTTTTTGCCATTATATGGAAGTGTGTGTAAGAATTGTTTGAATATTTCTCATAAAAACATCATATTATATAGAGTATACAATTGATGTTATTATATATTTTAATTAAAATTTCAATAGGATGGATATGTAAAATAATTCAAAATAAGTTAAGAGAAGACGTTACCTTTAAATCGAGAAACACCCCTTGGATAGAAACAAATGGGTTTCTTGAAGTATTTAATTCCAAAGGTAAGGCTTATAGGATGAAGAAAGTGATATTTAGAGAATATTTGAGTAGTTATTCCATGAGCCAATGGCTTGAGAAGTGTGAGAAATGGGATATAAGTGAGGGCTTTTTATAAGGGAGAGGAGGGGCTCTTTTGGAATGTTTTAAAAAATTATTTTCTTATAACCTCATATTTGATTTTGAATGTTCAAATATCCTTAATATAAATTTTAAGACAACTCATGGACAAAATAAAATAATTAAATAATAATTAGACTAGTTTTCGATTATGATTTATTAGTTATAATCTTTCTTATTTAAATCATTTGATAATGATGTAAATATTGTATCATTATTGTGTCATAAATAATTTAATTTATTTGATTTCAAAAAATTATGAAACAAATACCATGATGTAGGAAATAATTTTATCTTTCCAAATAATATTTATAGTCGATTGGATAACTTATATAACCCCATGTACATAATTGTTTACTAAAATATATTTGTTTATGTCATTTTTTTCATTACATTAATTAATTAATATAAAATGTCATTATTACTCCCATGTGGCCCCATGGGTTCCCAAATTAGACCCAAGGATGCCACAGGTCATAAATTTATCATAAAATTGGATTAGGACACATGTTAGGGTAATTTAATATTATTATAATATTATATTTTACCATTAATTATTATTTTTACCTTTAAACTATGGTAAATAAAATATTTACTGAATTAAATATTAAAAATGTCTAAAAATAAAATTTACCTGAATACAAAATTTGTACCTACTGATTCCAAATATGGAATCCATTTTTCCTTATTCAAAACACATAAGTGGAAAATATTATTTTAAAATTAATTCCCACTGTTAAAACAACTAGCTTGTTTTTATGAAATAATAACTATCAAAAGATAGACATTTTTTTGTCCAATTTAAAAATGAAATTACATCCAATGACTAGAATTAAAATAAATGGTAAAAATATATTCTATTTACACTTTATAACAAATTAAAAATTAACATTATTATAGAAATACCAAAATTTAATCCAATGTAAATTTTGGTGACCTGATTCTAGAGAATATTTTCATTTTATCATATAGAACATATTATAGTGAAAAAAAACTAGATTGAATGAGGGATCTCCATTAAAATGCAATAAATCGACCTTTTAAATAAAATTTTGCCTAAAATTATATTCATTCACATTTTAATCCTCTTACATTTATTGGATAATTGTTAAAACATTTAACAAACATATGTAATCATATTTTAGATAGTTCTATTCATTCCCGACAATACAATGGCATGGATTTAACTACAATTTAATATAATAGTATTATATTATTAGTGTTCAAAGTAAGATTTCAAAGAAACCCATTGTTGCGTATCAGGTACGCCATCGAACATATCGTTCTTTTTAAAGTAGAATTAATATTTAGTTAAAATATTAATAAATATAAAAGATTTCTTGTTCTTTATTTACCTGCGATGTTACATCCATCCCCCATTTTGGTAATTGCATCATCAAAATTTTAATATTGGTCTCTAAATCATCATTGAATGTCCCACATCATAAAAAGAGTAAATAAAACTATCCCATTAAAATGAAGGTATAGAAGTACCAAGGTTACCCGAGACAACAGATACAAGGATTCCATGAAAACCTGGATATGGAAGAGAAACTAACTCTAATACATTAATAGAGAGTGATAGATAACTTGATCAAGGGAAGTTAACAACCACAATACCATAAATTTGTGGTTGCGTAAAACTCTGATGAAAAAAGAGGGCTTATAACATTTTTGCATCAAATTATTTTAAATAGAGTTGAAGAATTTTATTAATAACAAGACTAATATAGTAAAAAATATATACTTACTCATCTTGTAGAGTTTCATCCTCTAATAAAATTCAACCACAAACTCATCTTTTCTCCTAATGGAAAGTATTTTAGATGACATGTTCACAATGAAAGAACTATAATCAAATTCTATAGAATAACATGATCCAAAAAATATGAACCATATATTTTCCCTATATTTATACATTAACCAAAACCAAAATTGGTTAGTAAGTGATCAGATAATCCCCAAAATGGTAATATTTTAAAAAAAGAAGTACTACTATTAATCTCTAATTTTTTTTCAAAAAATTCCTAAAGTTCAACAAATACCATTCAATAAACAATTGTCTATAAAAATTTTCAAAATATTCCAAACTATGATTAAAACACAAAACTCAAAAGGATTTTTATCGCATAGCCTTCTACAAAAATTATTAACATATGTCTCCAAATAAAATCTATTAATCATAAAGTCTCATATTATATTTTATTTAACCTAATCACATATTATTTATGACAGGTTAATAATTTCCATAAATAACATGAATATACATAAAAATAAAATTTTCCAAAACAAATTTTCAAGCATTATTCCTCAAATGAAATCCCATAGTATTCTATTTTCCTTAGGAATATAGTGATTCTTCATAAGAGATAATGTCTTCCAAAATAACCATTATCACATAATCATCAAATCATTTTCCTATAATAAGGATATCCATTTGATAAAACATAACTTCCCAACATCAACTTATTATTGATACATTAAGCTAATTAATAAAAAATAATATCTCTTACTAACCAGATACTTCATGTTGCCTAGTGGTAGGTGATATGCCCTTGTAACCCATTGGTTGTGGGGCTGATTACTACAGCCTTACCGGATGCAATGGGTTGTCACCCATCCAATGGGTTGTCATTTTTTTAAAACACAATAATAACCCAAACATGTTTTAACCACAATGGTTTCCTTATACCTCTCATTTTCATCCAAAATCATTATGATCTCCACATCTTAATTCTTGATGACTTATATATATCGTATTTTTTTAGATTCACCACCATATAAAAAATGAAATAATCCCCAGAATAAAGAACATCATACCTTGATCATTGTGTCCACTTGGATTCATCAGTATCATGTTCTTGTATATTGATAGTCCAAGCATTGCAAAAATGATTTAGAGATCCTTCAAAGTAATTTTTTTCTTTCATCCAAACACACCTTGTACAACATGGATCATATGAGTGTTCGTAGAATTTTGTTTTGTAAAATAATCATTTATGACATATAATGTCAAGACATCTAATAAAACATGATTTTTATAAAACAATCAGATTGTGTTCGAGTTGAAGCTTTCAATTAGTGGTCCTTTTAAATTACCTTAAGTATGTGTAGAGATAGTTTCAATTAAAATAAAATATAAATAGGTTTCACAATGGTGTCCTTCTTTAGCTATTTTTCAAAATCATAATATGCTTCATAATCTTGAGAAATGGCAATATATTTGAGAATTCCTTGAAAGTATTTACCTTTCCGGAAAATATGTGAATATTCTGAAAATTGGATTTCATTAAATAGAACCTATGATCAACAATGATATCGAGGTATAGATGAAGTGTTTGATATCTCAAACAATTTCTTGCAAGTGAGTTGTATGTTAGAGAAATTTTTTCCATCATCTGAACATGTCTTTTTAATAATTATTGCAAACAAGTCATCAAGAAGAGATAGGAATGTCATATGTGATCGTCCTCCTTCCATTTGTATCATACTTTACTTGATCTGCAAAAAGTTATAAAACTAGGATTTAACTGAAATAATATACATGGGGACTAACCATTTGTATAACGAAAAATATTAATCCCAAAAGTTGAATAAAAGGACCTCTGATACTAATTAAAATGACCCGACCTTAAACATTACATAATCGTGAATTAAATGGATAATTCACATTGAAGAACTCTATTTAGGTTTAGTGTTTTAGAGAATTTGGACATAACATTTTCATAAAAACATGAAGATAAATTGTGGACAATTCTACTCAATATCCATTTTAACATAAAATAATAACTCTTGAATAAAAGAGTCATGTCCAGTTCCATGTTTTAGAAAGCATGAATATTTCTTGATCCCATCATTGGCCCTATTACAATTTATGTCCTGTGAAAAACAATTCAAAAACTAGGGATGAGCATAAAGGTCACAGTAAGGGATATAAAATATGGAATTAAAACATTATCCCATAAATTAATACAAAACTATTAAACCATACTTTGAAATCATAACATAGCTCATGAAATCATAAGATTTATGAACGACACGTAGAAATCATAATTCAAAAATGTAACATACAACATAAATAACATGCATATATTTTAGTTATCACAGCTACATAGGGAGTTACATATGGAATACCCATCACAGTATATTCCATAAATCTCTTAAAAGAAACATTAATGTTTTCCTCCGTCACATTACCCAATGCAATGTAGAGCTATCTCGGGCTCACCTGCCCTATGTTTATCATGGAACCACCCATATAAGTAAACAATTCCCCATAGAAATAACTTATTCATAACCCAAAAAACAAAAATGGAATGTTAACATTGCAATCACTATATATCATTTCAAAATATTGACAAAATCAACGCTTTTATCACTCCATTTTCAAAACCATTTAAAATATTAAATAAATGGATTTTTTGAATCAAAGTGTCACATACTGCTTTGAATATTTTGAATGAAATTTAAATATCAAAAATATTCATTTCCATATGAATAAATCAATAAAACCATTTTTAAAACATTGAAATTAATGTGAAAGAGTTAGAATAATAAACCTTTAAAACATTTAAAATGATCTTTTAGTTAAAGAGATTTTAACAAATTGAGAGACAATAGAATACAAATAATTGAGGAATAATATTTACTCAGAAGATAATAATATCATGAGAATAAAGTTATTCAGGATATAATATACCAAAGTACTGTATATACACCATATAATAATGAATTGGTGCATATTAACAATGAAGTATCAATGGAAATGTAAATGGAGATGAAATCCCTTATAAAGAAGGTATCCTTAGATTAAGGATAAATCAATTACATAATTATATGTGAAATATATAAATACATCCAATATAATTAGATGTTAAGTGTAAAATAATAAGATGTTATTCACACATATTTATATCATGGCATATTCATGAAGTAGATGTTAAACCAAAAAATTGAAATTGGGATAAGATGTTTTCTTAAATAAATTCGACAGCCTAACGACATCACTTTAAAATTCCAAAAATAAATTGATGAGAGGGAAAATAATATCTCATAACATGGAAATAAAATTTACATCAATAAGGATATATAATACCATATCCCAATATAATAAGATGTAAATTAAATGACATAACAAAACGAAGACTTTAAAATGGAGGATGTTGAAAGGTTCCCTTATCGATATGGTAACTTACGAAACATACACCCCATGAAAGAAAGATCACACAATGAATATGTAAATAACCAAAAATTAATGTATATTACAAAAAGATAAAACCATGGGATGTATTTCCACCACACGAAAAGATATTGTATATAATATAGCATGAATCTCACTGGAATAAAAAATGAGATGAAGAACCTTACCATGTGGTAGTCAGTCGATTCGTATGATAAAAAGTTAATAACCACCAAATGAATCACAGAATAACATGAATATAAATATAATCACGATAATATATACCAAATTACAGTACACAATACACCACATGAAATAAATAAGTGGTGAACAGTGGAAATCTCATGGAATTAAAAGTGAGATAGGAAATCCCTTACCTCCTGTCCAACTTGACTTGTATGTTCCTTGTTCTTCCTGAATAAAAAAATTAAGATAATTTATACTTAATTCATAATCTTTTTAATTTTTATATTACTTTTATATAACTTAATACCTTGCAGTAGTAGTTATTTAATTATTTGAGTTCATTTCAGACATTTTGTCAATGTTTAGAATTTGAGTTAAAAATGTACGTGTTAAAATTACAATTTGTCCATGTGGTCAATACTACAATATATCCAGAATGATATTAATGATGTATATATCATATATATTATATATTTCTAGTATATAAATGTATTAATATTAGTACATATCATTTAGAGATAAGAAATGAAATGCACCGTTCATGGAGACGGCAAGAAGTACATACACATTACGCAACCTTCATTTTTATTTAACATTTAATGGAATGAAAACTTATTTATACATAGTTATATTATAATAAAAGTATACAATCATTTATAATATCATTAACTCCAACCTTTATACATTCCACATAAGGCATTATCGAGCCCTATCACTTTGAGGGGGTGGTAATCCGCACTTCCTAAAATGAAATTATCAAGTTAACCATTATGGGAACAATAAAGGTGTAATATAAATGAAAAATAATTAATCATAAAGAAAACATAAACATAATATAAATCATATATAAATATAGTTCCATCGAAATTTCCACCATGAGTGGCGGTAGGAGATAATTTTACAATAACCGTTTCGTGAGGCATTAGTTTTCCATCCACATAATCATTATGTTCATTCCCATTAGATGGAGGTGTGTGTGAGTATTGTCATGAACCAACCCAGGTCGACCCTGAACCGGTCACCTTAGCTGGCCCGTGACATGGCCTGAGGGGCGTTCCGGATCCACACAGGCTGGAAACTAGTGCCAGACATCAAAATTAAACAGGTGGGAATGATTTTTCAAAAATGAAAATAAATTAAGAAACAGAAAATAAATAGAACAACAACAAAAAAGAACAACATACAATGATACTAACCTTACTACGAACAAAACTCTATGTGACCATGTGGGTCACTCTCCAATATCACAACCAATGTCTCTCAAGGAGAACAACTGAATCCGGAACCTGCAACATAATTAAAAACAAGAAAACACTATAGGTGTGAGTATTAAAACTCAGTAGGCGTTCCCAACAAACTATTCCAAAATCACTACCATTAAGTAAAGAAATTTACTAATTCTAGTTTTGAACTAAGTTATACAATATATTGATTTTCACACACACACGTCCATTTTTTACTAATTCTAGTTTAATGTTTGAAAGGAAGAGGTGTATTTCATTTTAAAACATTTCTGCGGGAAATTTAGAAATTCAAATTTTAATTCCTAGTCAAAGGTAATACAACACAAAACACTCCACACACACTAAGGGAATTGGAAAAGAATTGGCACACAATGGCCAGCAACCGAACTAGACCTGTCAATGATCTGCCACATAAAAATAAACAATAAAGATAACATGGGTCGAACCTAGGAGATCATGGTCAATCCAGAACATACCATACATGTGACTCATCAAAAAAGCATGCTCTAACTCGATGATGTCATAATGACCTAATGATCGGTATATCCCTATATGGACTAACTTAGGGGACCAATCCCCATAGCAGCAATAAAATAGTATTCCCCTACTATGCGGCCACTAGCTAGTGCGTAATCTAAACTAGTGCATCAATAGTTCTTAGAAGATTCACTCATTATGCCAGGTTCCCATGTCAACACAAGCAATAAAAATGGGTGTGTCCACAATGTAAATCAATCAGTCACGATGCAAAAACATCACATACATCTCACACAATTAATGCACGCAAATGATCACCCATGAATGGGTTTTACAAAATAATTTATTTTATTAAAGTGTCAAACGAGCCATCAATAATTTTAAGGAAAAACGTCATTTCTCAAGAAAACCCAAAACACTTTTTCAGAAGAAATAATTAATATTTCATACTATGAATACATTTGAAATTCCGTGAATTATTTTTAAATGCAAAATGGCCATTCTTTCAATACTGGGTGTCCGCTCATCAGGAAACTATTTCAAATGTCGTGTATAAAATAAACGACTATTATTATACCAAATAATCACTTTAAAAAATCATATATTATTTCACATTAATTAAAATAAAAACATATCAAGAAATTAATAAATTATAAATTTAAAGGTGAGTTCAGTGGAGGACCTACATCTACTCGCAGCTCAAACATGATGATACGACACACCTCACAATGGTGTTCTAGCACGCACACCCTGATGATTGTAGTATCATGGGTTTCGTAACCGACATGCTGCAACTACTGCACAAACTACTAAAACACATAAACATGGACATAAAATGATTCAAGCGAACAATCAATGAAAAATAACTACCTCGACATGTTGTGTAAAATATCACATCAAAACATGTATCAAAACACAACCAATCTCTTTGTTAGAATCCAATTATAACCATTAGAGACACAAACTTCTTAACAAAAATAATACGCACCACATGATTAAAGTAATAAACAATTTTAATTATTTATTAAACATTCACAAAAGGTGAAACCAAGGTTCACAACAAAACATACATAGTTTCACATAATAAAACACTTTAAAATAAAACACCCAGCATCCTCACCCCCAAAACATTTCTCACACCTATCAACCACCCCATAAAATATTTTATAAAATAACACACCCATTTGTACACACAAAACATCACCGCATTCAATTAAAAAATGTTTGTAGTACTTACAAATGTTCACCAGTATAAAAATATAATTCACACCCAATAATGTATTTATTAAACACTTCTATAAAATAACCAAAACAATACCAAAATGAAAAACACACCATTTCTAATAGAAAATATATCTTCATCACACACGCATTCCAAAACAATTGTAAAGTGTAATTCACACCTTCCAAACCGTCTTATAACCCATTTTGAAACCATACACTCAACGCTTTAGAAACTGAAAACCTAAAGTATACCATTGAAATCCAACGCGCCTTAAAAATACTCCCAAAACAGAATCCACACCACATATGATATTTATTACACATGTTAGATGGTTATAAAACAATTTTAATAAAATCACATGCCACATATTAATTATCACACAAAAAGTGAAAAACATGAAACTAGTTAATTCTAAAAGAAGATTTGTCCAAAATTGGAAACTCACCTAAAATGATGAATAACATCCCGAAAAATAGTGTGAAACACTGTCCAAACCTCGACCGCACCAGCGTGGAACCAAAACAGCCATAAACAACAACCTCAGACCATTAATTTTGGAATCAAACCATAGAATCTATGATTTGGATAATAATAATAATAATAATAATAATAATAAACTCCATCAAGGGAGAGAAGGAGACTACCAAGTTGGATGTGGGTTCTCTCTTGAAGAAGTCTGTGATGGTCGGAGGGGCATTGAAAAAGGGAAGGCCACTGGGAATCTGGCCGGGAAAAAACGGGTCATTGGATTTGGTGATGTTGGACAATGTGAGGTCGGTGTGTGGGAGAGGACTGGGTGAGCCGAAGGGAGGTGAGGAGGTAGGGGGTTCTGGCCAGTGTCGTGGAAAGGGGAGTGCGAAGCTGTTACTAGCGAGGGGGCGAGGTGGTGGTAGAGCGACTGGGTGAGGCGCACAACGTACAGGCGGGGAAGAGGGTATCCGAGAAGGGCTGGTGTGCATCACGTATGTGGGGAAGTGGGGGGAAGGGGACACACATTGGTGGGAAGAGGTGGCACTGGAGAGGTCTGTATGGTGGTTGGGCAGCTACAGGAGGGGCAAACGCGGCGGTGCTGGTATGAGCTGAAGGCTGAAGAAAGACTGGGGGCCGCTGTAGGGAGCAAATTGAAGAATGAGGAAGGGGGCGGTGTAGATCAGGGAAGGGAAAACGGGGAGGTCGGGTGTGTGTGTTAGATTAGGGTTTCATATTTTTATAAAAATAATAATCATTATCATTATCATTATAATCATAATCATAATAATAAAAATAATCATAATAACCAAATAAAAATAATAATATAAATAATAACACAGATTTTTTGTTACTATCTAACATTTTTTTTTGTTTTAAATCATTTATGTATATTATTCTGAAAAACAGGCAACTGCATGCTTGCCGCACGACTAAATAACCCGCACACAAGTAGCACATCTCAAACCAGACAACATGTGTACCTGCGCAAGCCCCAGGGGAGACCGCATGGTTACTGCTAACTGTGCGGTGCCCGTTCACTGGTCTGAAACCCACCAAAAACATCAAACGTCAAAAAACATTAAATATGTACTTAACCCAAACCTCAGTGTTACAACCCAAAACAAAGAAATAATAAATTAAAAATTAATTCAAAAAGTCGTGGTGCGACAATTCTCCACACCACAGACACTTCCTGCCCCTATAAAGTCACCCAACCGAACACTAGACAAAGCAAGAAACCATGCCCAGTTGAAATCGAAAAAATCCACAATACAAGAGAATGGGGGAATAGAAAAGGGTTCTCCCCACCACAAGATCTCAATAAGCACAACAATTTAACACCCAAACATCCCACCCCAGGAGGGGGGCGACACGGGAACTCCCAACCGTTCCAAACAAACTTCTATAGCTTTAGCGAAGTAACACCTCTGCCAAAACATGGAACTCTCAACTCAGACCAAAGAAAGTCTGAAAACTAGGGAAAAAACTCTGAGCAGAACTTAAACCAAGCATTAAACCCGAGCATCACCACAATCCTAGACTCCCCCTTAGGAACATACGTCTCCAAACAAACACTGCTAAACCAAGATTGACCCATTGAAGGGTCAATCACACTCTTAATAAGAATACACTATGCAAAAAACCCTGAAGTGATAAAAAACTATGTAGATTACAAATAGGGAATTTTCTTCATAACTCCATTGGAAAACAATGAACTTTCAACAATGTCAAGACATTAACATTATAAAAACAAGAATTAAATGACTTTCAATGTTCCACCCCCAACACAGAACAAGAAACCTGAACTGAGGCTTCACACCAATGATAACACCTTATTGCGCGTGAGCTTCACCCCAAGACCTGTAGTTAGGGCTCTAATGGTTAAAGCATCTCCTTTCTCACAGTAAGGCACTGGAATATTATGCTGCTAGATTCTTCCTCATGGGACTCCTCCTCCAAAGCTTCACTAGATGATCCAGAAACCTGCAATGATAGAATGTCTTCAGAGGGGTGGGACATGATGGATCGTATGCCCTAAACGTCCATACTGACGGTACACCATTAGTCGGTCCAATGAACTGGATGTTAGAGCCACTAAAAAGTACTCTTTAAAAATAAACTTACCTGACACACTCTACTCATTAAATGGGGATCCTTCATGAGCAGCTGGATACGGTGTATTTACAACCATTTGTCCTCCATAAACCAACACATCTAAGAACACATAATGCACCTACTTCTCAAAAGTGATGCTCCCAAAAATGGAGGACTTGCTTCTAGATCTCCGGATGACGACCCATGATGATGGTAGAAGTCCTCATCCAGTCCTGTAACACTACCCCTAGAAAAAGAGACACCATATCCTTGAAATGATCAACATATTCCTTCACCATCTGTTGGCCCTGTTGATTATGCATGATCTCTTCCACTTTCATCATCTTCCCATCTTCAAGTATAAACCATCGGATGAATACAACTTTAACAAAATCCCACGTCATCCCAACATGCAGTGATGGAAGCGAAAACAACTCCTACTCGTCTAGAGATGGACATTCGAAAAGACCCAAAATGGCATGCACTCTAATATCTTTGGGAGTTACCAATACCCTAAAAATGTGCTCAACCTCTTTAAGACAATGCATTGTATCTAATAGACTCAAATCACCATAATGGACAGACAACGTCCGAGAAAGACCAAAAACCTGGCACGACTCATCAAAATTCTGGGGACCTTTCTGGGATGCATTTATGAACAACATATAAAAGACCAATCTGAAAATGATATCATTCCAAGAAACATCAATGAAAGCGCCTTCATCTAAAACAAACAACTCAAAAGAAAAAAAATTCAAACACAAACCAAAATTCATTTTTTCAAAACCCCCCTCTTTTTTTAGATTTTCAAAACCACCTTCTTTCAATGCCATTTTCCAAATACAAAATCCACGTTTCAATGAAATCACTTTCCAAAAACATTTTCCTCTTTAAAATCCAATTTATAAAACAAGGTCAAGCCTTTAATTTCAATCACACCCAGGTAATACCATGAACCATTTCACATGTCTTCATCCACATTCCTTCATACGCACCAACACCCACTTTCTATGTATCCTCTCACATGTTGAAATGTTCATAAGGAGTACCTGAGGGTTCACCCCAAACAATTCATGACTTATTTGTAAGAAAACACCAGTTTCAAAACCAAAATATTTCATTTTTAAAATCCATTTCACAATTTCATATCCCTTTGAAATAAATCGTTCTCATTTCAAAAAACATTTTCATTTACAAAAGTGCACATACACCCACAAGAACCAAGACAACACTCAATTTGCACCATATCACCGAAGAGGGGGACTAGTAGTCATGCTTAACCTAGCGATTTGGTAATGGCCCATGCCCCATGTAAGAGACAAGAACTAGGAGGAATTCAAACCACATACCAGGACTCCACATGGGTCACTACTCCCTGTGAGATAATGATGTAACATAGGTTTATGTCTGTTTTCATATATCAATCCAATAAAAACCCGGAAAAAACAAAGACTCAATTCTCAGACAATCCCTGGTGACTCAAGGTGCGTAACGTGCGAGGGTTCATGAAGACCTCCCTATACATACCTATTGAGTCTCAACAATCCTAATGTTCATCTACAAGACATCCCAAATAAAAAGTACATGTGCTTTGATACCATTTTTTCATGAACCAACCCGAGTCAACCCTGAACTGGTCGCCTTAGGTGGCCCGGGACATGGCCCAAGGGGCATTCTCGATCCCCACGGGCTAGCAACTAGTGTTGGGCATCACAATTAAACAGGTGGAAATGATTTGGCCCAAAAGAAAATAAACTAAGCAGCGAAAAATAAACAGAACAAAATAAAATAAATAATGAACAACCAAAAACACTACTAACCTGACTACGACCTAAACTCAATGTGACCTCGTGGGTCACTATCCAATACCACAACCAACATCACTCAAGGAAAACATCTGAAGCAAGATCCTGCAACAGAACTAAAAACATGAAAACACTATATCCGTGAATCTAAAAACATATTTGGCATGCCCAACTAACTATTCCCAATGAACGAACTTTAAATAAATAAAATTTACTAATCCAATGTTTGAACTATGTTATAAAAAATATGGGTTTTCACACACACAAACTTCCATTTCTAAGACACGTGATAGTCCATTTCTATTTTTAATTTAAAACATATCTAATTTTTGAAAGGAACATGTTTATCTCATTTTAAAACATTTATGTGGGAAATTTAGAAAGTCAAATTTTAATTTCTAGTCAATGGGAAAACCACACAAAACACATCATAGGCACTAAGGGAAATGGAAAAGAAGTGGCACACATGGGCCAGCAACTGAGCTAGACCTCTCAATCGTCTTCCACATTAAAAAACCCTAATGAAAACATGGGTCGAACATAAGATATTGTGAATAATCCAGAACATACCATACATGTGATTCATACTGAAAGCATGCTCTAACTCGATGACGTCATAACTCCCTAACGCATGGTATAACCCTACATGTCCTAACAGAGGTTCCCAATCCCCATAGCAGTAATAACTTAGTATTCCCCTACCATGGGGACACTAGCTAGTGTATAATATAAACTAGTGAGGCATTCATTCTCAGAAGATTCACCCATTATGCCAGTTTCCCATGTCATCACAAGCAATAAAAAGGGGTGCTTCCACCATGTAAATCAATCAGTCACAATTCAAATACATCACATACAGCTCACATAATCAACGCAAAACAATGATCACCCCTGAATTGGTTTTCCAAAATAATTTATTTTATTAATGTGCCAAACGGGCCTCCACCAATTTTAATGCAATAGCACATTTCTTGAGAAAACCCAAAACACTTTTTTAGAAGAAATCATTTATCATTAATACTAGATGTACATTTCAAATTCCGTGAATTATGTTTAAAGGAAAAATGTACATTCTATCAATACTGTGTGTCCGCTTGTCATGAAAATATTTCAAATGTCATGTATAAAATAAACAGATCTATTTACACATAATAAAAATTTTAAAATTAAGAATCTTATTTTATTTCTCATTAATTAATATTAATAAAATATCAAGAAATTAATAAATTCTGAATTTAAAGGCGAGTGCAGTGCGGGACCTACCTCATCATGCAGCTCGAACCCGACGACGCAACATGCCTCGCAAAGGTGTGCCAGCATGCACACGCCGATGATCATTTTATCGCATGTTTCTTCACTGACACACTGTAACACTAGCACAATCAACTAAAACACATAAACATGGACTTAAAACAATCCAAACAATCAATCAACACAAAATAACTAGCTTGACATGTTTTAAAAAATATCACATCAAAAAACGTATCAAAACAAAACCAATCTCTTCATTTGAATCGAATTACAACCATTAGACACACCTACCACATTACAAACAATATACTCACCACATGATTAAAGTATAAACAATTTGAATAATTTATATAACATTCAAAAAAGGTGAAACCAAGGTTCACATCAAAACATAATCAGTTTGACATTAGAAAACACTTTAAAATAAAACACCCAACACCATCACACTGAAAACATGTCTCGCACCTGACAACCAATCCATAAAAAATTTATAAAATAACTCACCCATTTGTACACAGAAAACATTGCTGCATTCAATTAAAAAAAATGTTCGCAGTACTTACACATGTTCACCAAATTAAAAATATAATTCACACCCAATAAGCAATTGATTAAACACTTCTATAAAATAACCAAAAAAACCAAAATGAAAATCACACCATTTCTAATTGAAAATAAAAATTCATCACACACGCATGCCAAGTCATTTTTAGATCTTATTTCACACCTTCCAAACACTATTAAAACCCATTTTGAAACCATTCACACACCACTTTAAAAATCATAAACCAAAAATCTACCTTTGAAATCATGTGTGCGTCAAAAATACTCCCAAAACACAATCTACACCACATAAAATATTTATTAATCTAGTTAAAAGGTTATAAAACAGTTTTAATAACATCGCAAGCCACCAATTAATTATCACTGTCAAAGCACAAAACATGAAACCAGTTAATACTAAAAAAGTATTTGTGCAAAATGGGAAACTCACCTCAAACGATGAATAACATCCCGGAAATGGTGAGAAATATTTTTTGATCCTTGCCCACACCAGCAATGAACCAAAAATTACCTAAACAACAACCTCTGACCATTAATTTTGGAATTAAACACTATTATCTAATATTTGAATAATAATAATAATAATAATTATTATTATTATTATTATAAACTAATAGAGGGATGGAGACTACCAAAGAGGATGGGGGTGGTCTCCCTAAGAAGTCGTTGCTAGCCGGTGGGGCGCCAGAAAATGGAAGGCCACTGCAAATATGGCATGAAAAAAAGGGTCACAATATTTGGTGCAGTTGGACAGTGCGTGGCCGGCGTGTGGGTGAGGTCTGGGCAAGCCGAAGGGATGCGAGGCAGATAGGGGGCGAGGTCGGTGCCACTGACAGGGGAGTGCGAAGCTTGAACTGGCGAGGGGGCGAGGCGGTGGTTGAGTAGTTGGGTGAGGCACACAGCACACTGGTGGGGAAGAGGGGATCCAGATGGGGTTGGTGCGCATCACACATGTTGGGAATAGGGGGGGTAGGGCCCGCATGCCGATTGGAGGAGAAGGCGCTGCAGTGGTCAGTGGGGTGGCTGAGCGGCTACAGGAGGGACGAATGTGGCGGTGCTAGGATGAGCCGGGGGCTGAAGGGTGACCGGGAGGATGCTGTTGGGGGGGGGAGTGTAGAATGGGGAAGGGGGCGGTGCAGATTAGGGAAGGGGAATCAGGGAGGTCTGGTGTGTGGGTTAGATTAGGGGTTAATATTTTTTATAAAAATAATAATAATAATAATAATAATAATAATAATAATAATTATAATAATCATCATCATCATAATAATCATAATAATACAATTACAATAATAATATAAATAATAACACAACGTTTATATTGCACTATATCATTATTTTATGTTTTAATTCATTTAATTATCTTATTCTGAAAAACGGGAAACCATGCTCTTTCCACACGTCATAATAACCCGCACGAAAGTTGAACATATCATACCAGACCACTTGGGTACCTGCGCAATCACCAGGGGAAACCACAAAGTTACCGCTAACCATGTGGTGCCTATTCATAGGTCTGAAACCCACTAAAAACATAAAACATCAAAAAAAATTAAATCGGGACTCAACCCAAACCTCGGCGTGAGAACCCGAAACTATGAAATAATAAATCAAAAATTAATTCATAATGTTGGGGTGCAATAAGTATAGTTAGAATCATTATCATAAAAATATACTAGTATATTGAGGATACTGGTGTTGTTATAAATGAATGGAAGAAAAAGTGTTTAGGGGTTGGAGAATAAAATAAAACAAAAAGAACTTAAGAGAAGACGTTACCTCTAAATCAGGTAACTCCCCTTGGTTTGAACCAAATGGTTTTCATGAAGTGTTTTCTGCTTAATGAAAGGCTTCTAGGATAAAGATATGGTTATTGGGAGTGTATTTGAGCAGATGTTTCACAATCCAAAGTCTTGAGAAGTGTGAGAAAATGGGATAGAAATGATGGATTTTTATATGGGAGAGGATGGGCTCTATAGGAAATGTTTGAAACAATTATTTTATTATAACCTCATACCCAGTTTCAAAAGCTCAATTATTCACTAATATCAATTTTAAGAGGAATCATGATCAAAATAAAATAATCCAATAAGATTTGGGCTGGTTATGGATATTTTTTTAATATTTGTAATCATGTTTATTTATATAATTTATTATTGATGATAATATTGTATCATTATTGTGTCATAAATAATATAATTTATTTGATGTCCAAAAATTATAAAACAAATACAAGGATGTAGGAAATAGTTTTTTATATCCAATGAATATTTATTGATGAAATGATAACTTATATAACCCCATGTAAAAAATTATTTACTATATGATATTTTTTATGTCATTTTTGTCTTCACATTAAATTAATAAATATAAAATGACATTATTACTCTCATGTGTCCCAATGGGGTCCCAAATTCGACCCAAGTATTCGCATGGTCGGATATGTATCATCCAATTGTATTATGTCACTTTTTAGTGTAATTTTATATTATTATAATATTATATTTTACCCTTATTAGTTAATTTTACCTTTTAATTATGGTAAATAAAATTTTTACTGTTTTAAATATTTAAAATTTCATAAAATAAAATATAACTATTTAAACAATTTGGAACTACAGATTCCAAATATGGAATCCATTTTTCCAAATTCAAATCACAGATGTGGTAGAAATTAATTTAAATTAATTCTCCTTGATAAAACAAATACCGTGTTTTTATGAAATAATAACTATCATAATATTGACAATTTTTTATGTCCAATTTCAAAATTAAATTACATTAAATAACCATCATTATATTAAATGGAATAATATATTATAATTAAACATTAAAACCAATTAAAAAGATAATATAACCATATAAATAAATTAGATTAATAAGAACTTTTGAAATAAAATACAGTATTTTTTACTTTTAATTAATAAATGAACTTTATTAAAAATTTACCAAAATTTCATCCAAAGTATATAATGGTGTCCCAATTATAAAAAAGTATTTTATTTTTTCAAATAGGACATATAAGAGTGGAAAATGTAATATTTAAAGAGGGTTATCCAATAAAAGGCGGTAAATCGTCCTTTTAAAAAAATATGCCTAAAATAAGATTAATTCACATTTTAAGCCTCTAACATTTATTTAATAGTTATCAAAACATTTTACAAACATATATAATCATATATTAGTTAGTTATATTAATTCTTTCCAATAAAACATTTATGTGTTAACTACCATTTAAAATAATAATATTATATTACTAGTGTGAAACGTTAGATATTAAAAAACCCATTGTTGTGTATTAGGTACGCCATCGAACATAACATCCCATTTAAAGAATAATAAATACTTAAATCACTAATATTATTAAATAATAAAAATATAATGTTCATTATTTACCTGGGATGTTACATTGACCCCATTATATCTCAAGATATGATAGGTGAGCCCCATCATAGCTCTCCAATGGATTTTGTACTCCAGATATTGTAGTTGACCGAATGGTTATTCCAAGTGAAAGGGTGATTGTAAGAGTGATATGGTAAAAATTAACTATGGTAACTACATGATGTTTCTATGCATGTTAATTATATTTTATGAAATGGGTTTTATTAGGTTTTTATGTTATCACTTGACTAGCGATTTATTTCTGCATATCCTTTATTGATCATTTATGGGCTCATTCCATGTTTTTTAATTGTGTTTCACATGTTATAAGGTTGTTTTATAGAAATAGGTAAGTCAATTTAAAGGTTAATATTATATGAAAATAAATTATATGTTATTCTATAGGATTTATATTTTGGAAAAGTGGATTCTATTATAGCAGAATCTTTATGTATGATAATGGGATTTTGTGTATGTATTATGTCCTAATTAAATAAAACTCTTAACCTAAAAAGATACTCAATATGTAAGAATGTATGTTCTTGTATAAAACTAAATATTATTTAATATTCTAATGATGGGTCCTTATAGGTGGTAACGAATGATGGTTTAGATAAATTTAAGGGTTAGGTTGATGTTAGTATAATACCATAATTGATTTTTACATTATGAAATATTTTAAATGATATAAAATTTAAAGATACCATTTTGATTCATTTATGAAATTTTTATTTTGAATGGGTTTCCATATAATAAATAGGGAAGATGATGTAGGAAGGAAACAAGAGGATGATATCTATCAAAATATATAGACTAGAATGGTGGGAATCAAAATGGGGTAGTTTTGTGGATTAGTTTATGAGTCAACATCCTCCAAAAATCAGTGGAACCATAGTTCTAGTGATAGACTAAGGATATATCAATTCTCTAGAAATGATATTTAATGTCATGGGATATTATAAATGTTAATATGTAAAACTATCCACTTATCATTTTGAAAGTGAATATGATCAATGGTTATCTCCAGTTAACAATACCTTAGAGAGAGAGAGAGAGAGAGTTAATTGTGACAGTATCGAATGCGATGATTTTAAGAGACTTTGTCTTGAAAAATATTTTCCTAAAATTTTTTGATTTATAATAGTGAACTATTTCTTCAAACTAAAGTTGAATGATGATGATTCAATGGCAGAATATGAAGCTAAATATACAATAATGGATTGGTACATACTTGATTTTACAAAATAGTTTGATAAGAAAAATAATATATCATACTCTGTTTTGAAATGATTTTATGAAGATCCATGGAATCAAGATATCATAAAAAATATGGGAGTCTTGTTCATTATGATGAAAAATTTTATATTTAGTTTTTTGACATGTTTGTGCCTCATGATGAAAATAATAATAAGCAGTCCGGTTATCAATAATTAGAAAATAATTCCTTAATGAAATTTGGAGGTAAGACAATTGATTTACATTATTTCAAAATATGTGGAATAAAACATCACAGTGAATGTATTTAAAATTACAGGAAATGATGTTTATGTGTAATGTTTCGGCACATGTCTCTTTAGTGAAATGAAAATGATCCAAAAATTAATGAGAAGATGATAGTGCGATTCTTTAACTATAAGTAATTGGGTCATTTTGCTAATGTGTGTCGGAATCTAGTCACTCCGAGAGGAAATCAACAAGATTGGAAGATGAAGGGTGTGGGAAAATCCTTTATAACAAATTAAGAAGATTTTGAGTCATAAAATGTGGTGATATTAGGTACATTTCTTATTTTTATATATTTTTTAAAAAATTTCTTTAATATGGGGTCTATGAATTCCTTCATTTATGATCCATTTTCTACAAAATGGGGAATTCCACCACAATTAATGATCTCAGAACTCATGGTAAAAATACCTGGATGAAATATTTTGGAGAAAATATATTTAAATAATCTACCAATATTTTTTTATAGATAGAGTCTACATGAAAACATTGGTATATTAACTTTAGTGGATTTTTGTATTATTTTGTGTATACAATGTATTTTATTATAATGCTAAGATAAATAACTGAGAAAAATATGTTTATTTCAAAATGATATTTAGTTTTTGTAGAACAATAATCCCAAACAATTTATAATATATCATAAATCTATGAAACTGATAAAATATAGAAATGAAAGTTATATTACTCTTATTTTTTAAGACAATGAAATAATCCATGTAAATCATGTTCTAGTTGTAATTGAATACCTCACTGTTTTTATAGATGGTTTTCTTGGTGTAATATACGATCAAGAGGTTGACCTAATATTGAATTATTTCCTTATGAAAAGCCAATTCCTAAACACCGTTATCAAATGTAAAAAATAGAACATCTTGAATTAAAAAATAAGTTGCATGAATTATTAGATAAATGTTTCATTCGACAATGCATGTCATCACAAGGTACTTATATTCTGTTTTTTAAACAAATACGGTACAATGAGAATATTCATTGTTATAGATCATTAAATAACATCACTATTAAAAACATGTATTATTTTCCTCGTATCGATGATTTGATTGGTTAGCTCTGTGGTGCATATTATTTTTCAATTATTGACCAATGTTTGGGATACAATTATATGAATGTGAAGGATAATGATATCCCAATGACTGCATTCTATACTATATATAGTCATTATGAATTTGTAGTTATGCCATTTGGGTTAACTAAGGCATATGTTGTGTTAATGGATCATTTGAATAGAATATTTCACGAGTTCAATGAAAATGTTGTTGTTCTTCTTTTAGATGAAATTATAGGATTTATTACATGTAAATTAGAGCTTAAAAAACATCTATGGGTTGTTTTTTAATCCCCAAAATAAATGAAACTTTTTGGAAATTTCATAAATTGCGAATATTGGTTGCAAAAAATTTCATTACATGGTCACATTGTATCTAATGATGGAATAACAAACGATCTTTTTAAAACAAAAGTCATGGAAGAATGGAGTAGATCAACGAGTAACACCTATATGTATAGTTTTCGTGGTTTGGAATGATATTACTGAAGGAAATTTGAAATATTTTCACAGTTATCTAGCACTATGACTAAGTTAACTCAAAGTGGATTTAAATTCATCTTCATAAAATAATGTGATAATTTTATTTAGGATTTCAAGAGAACATTGGTTAATTCCACATTTCATTTCCTACCTTTTATAAGTGGTCAATTTTTCATTTATAGTGATTTTTCATTGAGGGGACATGGTTGTGTTTTGATGTAGAATGATCGGGTAATTATTTATGCTTCACATTAACTGAACCTTATGAGTTAAATTACGCTCCACATAATTTGGAATTGTAGGATCTTTTTTTCATAAAAATTTAATAGGTATCATCTTTATGGATTAAAATTTTAAATATTTACTTACCATAAAATATTGAAGTAAATATTTACATAGATATAATAAAACATTAGAGAGAGAAGATGTAAGGAATTAGTCAATAATTATTACTGCATTATACATTAAAATCCTGGAAATTCAAATAATGTGGATGATGCATTGATTCAGAAAAGTAATGCTACATTAAACATGACAAATTTTGAACATGGACCTTTAGTGAATGATTTGAAAAAGATTGTCTTGGATGTTTTTGGTGCTAGAAATTCCTCTACTATTTTTCATGTTTCAGTTCAGTCATCCCTATCACACAAAATTAAGAAAACACAAAACGAAGATGGAAATTTATTGAAAAAGGTATAATTGGTTAAAATTTGTATGATTCCATAACTTAACCTTCATAAGTTTTGTTTTTTTGGTGTTTTGGAAAAGATTATGTGATCTTTATGATTCTTAGATGAATAAATAATTGTTCTATGAAGCTCAATGAAATTTATATTTAGTTTGAAAAAACAGCATAATGAAGTACAAATGTCTTCAAAAGTATAACTTGAGGGATGGAATGAAAATTGTTATTTCTTATTTTATTGTGAATAGTTTGACATATCAATAGGTTAACGAAGAAGATAAATTCCCATAGAAGATTGTTCTACCTCTACCAATGTTATTCACGAAATGGGAAAATATACCCATTGACATCATTGTGGGACTACCAAAGGCATCTCGAAGTAATGATGCAATATGAGATACTATTGATCATCTGAATAAATTTGTACCTTTCTTTTATATTCAATATATTATGACATTCAATCATCTTTCACAATTTCACATGAAAATTATATTCCTCTTACATGGATTCACTTTTACATTGTATATGACTATGATCCAAGGATCACTTCTATGTTTTTGAAAGGAATTTAAAATTCATTGGGAATAAATTTGCATTTATGAACTACTTTTCATCCACAATATGATTGATAGACCAAGAGAAGTATTCATAAATTGGTGGATATGCTTCAAGTAGGATCAGTGGACAACTAGGGATGTTGGTATCATTATATTGAATTATAATAGTTTTCTTACTTCAAAAGTTTTCATTCAAGTATACAGATGGAAAATTTTTATGAATTGTATGAAAAGTGGTGTCAAACTTCATTATTTTGTAATAATGTCATGATAAAGAAGTTGATGGGGCCAGAATCCGTCAAGGACGTGGTGGAAAAATATCTGATGTTTCAACAACAGATGATGAAAACTCGTAGCAGGAAAAAAGGTTTTGTAGATAGTAGAATGAAAGACATTTAGTTTAACCTAGGTGATCATGTTTTACATAAAATATCTCCATAGAAATATTTTGTGTGTTTTGATAAGAAAATGAATGTAAAGGCCATAGTTCATTAGAGCTTATGAAATACTATAGAATGTTAGACCCGTCACTTATCATGAAGACTTTCCTCTAATTTTTCCTCAGGTAAACAATGTTTATAATGTTTCAATGTTGAAAAATTAAGTTCCATATTTTTCAAATATTTTGATTCTAGAATTAGTTTACCTTGAAGAGAAACTCTCTTATGAAGAGAGAACACATTAGATTCTTGATCGTAGAGAGATATTATCGTTGAATAAGGTAATCGACCATGTAAGGGTTTTTTTGAGTAACCAAATGCATGAAGAAGAAACATAAGAATATGAAAATGTTAAGATGTAAATGTATCTTGACTTGTTTAAGATGTAATTGTTTTTTTCAAGGAATCACTTTTCCGAAGATGAGGAGAATGTAACAATGCATGGTTTTAAAAATAAATTTAATTCAATTCATGAAATTATGATATTATTAACAATTAAACTTTTTTTTAAGGACGAAGTTATAAACTAGCCATTGTGTAACATCCTCATTATTAGGAAATAAACATTATGTTCAATAACAGACATGATACACTACATTGAGCTTACTCCAACAACTAAATATTATTTTCTAAATGATTCTATTATAACCTCACCATTGGGATGGAAGTAATGAATATTATTAGTAGATTTATGGAAATATGGTTTACACATTTTTAAATAATTTTACTTTGGTTACCAAATTTATTAAAAATGGGAATAAAAACTAATTGAATACAAAGGATGTGCTTTTATGAAAACCTATTGAAAAATATTATAATTGTTTTAATAAAATCATATCACCCATTATATATTTTTATTTAATATAAAATATATGTTATATATTTAATGTAATCTTTTAAATTCATTTTATATTTTTTCTATATATTATATAAAAAAAATTAATTTTTTCGGATAAACGAATTATTATTATAAAAATGTAGTATGACCTCCTTTTGATGGAGAAACCATTTTAAAAATAGTAATTTTCACTTTTATATGTCTTATATAAAAAACTAAACATCATCTATATAATAGGGATATCAAAATTAACTTTGGATAAATTTTTGGTAATTTTTACAAAAAGATGAATTTTTAATAAATACTGAAAAATAATGCATTTGATTCAAAATTACCTTATCATCTAATTTATTTGTATACATATGTTTTAATTTTAATTGGGATTAAAGTGTAATTGGATTATGGGTTTATCATTGACTCCAATGTTTTTCATTGGAAATAATTTCACCTTTAAATATAACATATGAACATGTCAATGTTTTGTTAGTTTTTTCTGATTAAAAACTAGATTTTTTCATTTTAACAATGAGAATTAATTTTAAATTATTTAATACCAATTCAATGTTTTGAATTTTAAAAAATGGATTCTATATTTTGAATCATAAGTGTCAAATTTTGTAAATAGGTACCTTTTTTTATTGGAGATTATAAATAGTATCTCAAGTAATTATTTTTATTTACCATGGTTAAAGGGTAAATCTGCTAAATAAGGGGAAAATATTATAATAATATTAAACTACAATAAAACATGTACCAATCCTATTGTATGAAATATTTCCATCCATGGGCATCATTGGGTCGATTATGGGACCCCATGGAGCCACTTGGACGTGATAATCACATGTTGTAATAATTATTTTTTATGTAAAGAGAAATATAACATAAACATGTGTCTTTTAGTAAGAAAATTTAGTATAGGGTTATATAACTGATATCTTTTACAATAAATAGTAATTTTAAATATAAAATCATTTCATGCATCATTGAATTTTGTTTATAATTTTTATACATTGAATATATATTTTTATTTGATGAAACAATGATGATGCATCGATTACCCAACTAATAAAAGAATTAAATAAATGATATTATAAATATTAAAATAAATATAATATGAATATTTTTATACCATCCCAAAAAAATTTAGTATTTTTATTACATATTATATCTAATTAAATTCCTTTGTATTGAAGGCATTATGTTTAAATGACGTTAACAAAAATCAAAAACTAAATAATTTCAAAATTGACATAAATGAGTTTTTAAGACAAAGACTATTTTTTAAAATGATAGAATAGTCCTAAAAAATTACTATTTGTAAAAATAATTATATAATTTTACAAATTACATTAATGATAAAATGTATGATATCGTGTAATTTTTTTATAACTATAGTAACAATTTATTATTAAAATACAAGATGACATTGTAAGAGTTTAGGTTTTTTACTAAGGGTTAATGCTAAAAGATAAGTTTAATTTTGTGACTATAACATGTCTATAATCTATTGGATGAAATTATTTATACCCAAAATCATATTCTCTTTGGGATAAGTTATCTTGTAACCATTTGAAACTGAAAATCAATTTATAAATAAAAAATATTTCAAGACATCCCTAAATTGCTCCTCCTCCATCATATAATAGGCCACCACCAAATCCAACATACTAACACATATCATGATGCTTGTCTCATCATAATTATCCTCCAATATTCTCAAAATAATAGTCATATAATTCTGGAATCCTTTAGATGGGAATAATAAATTTCAAGGTATCGTTTTGGCTAAATTAAAAATAAGTTAACCTATTTAAAGGTAACATATTATCTCAAGATTCATTACATAATTTTCCTTCTCCACTCCCTATGCATTTATTATTATATTATTACAAAATAAAAAATTATCCACAATATAATTTGATTTTTAATGACATTATTCTAAATACACTTATACACACCTCCATCTAATTGATATGAACATATTGTTTCTGTGTACGGTGAAGTACAACCTTATGAATGGATTATTGTTCAATTTTATCCTACCACATGTTATGGAGGCCAATACGAGTGAACTATAATTTTATATGATATATATTATATATTTATTTTCCATATTATTCTATAATTCTTATTTACAATATACCTCTATGTTTTCCATAATTTGTAAATATGAAAATTTCATTTGAGAATGTCCGGACTACCGCCCCCTCAAAATCATATGACTCATTCATGACATACATGAAACATTTAAACGATGTAGATAATGAACATATGTATAATATAGAACATATATATTATAATTTTATTATAACATATCTATTTATCTTTTAGTTCTCATTCCCTTAAGATGATAAACAAATGAATGCAGCGTTCATGCGTACGTACAACCTACTGTCTCTATGAATGGAGAATTTCATTTATTATCACCAAATGTTACAAACTATTATAAATACATATATATATAAGTGGGATATATATGTTACTTAACACATTAATAAAATTATAGAGATAACAGACTTTTGACCACATGAATAAATTTTCACCAAAATAAGTTCATTTTTTTACTCAAATACTGAATATAAACAAAATGTCTGATATAAAGATAAATAATTATGTTTTTTTATAACATGATTACATTTAATATAAAATTAATTATAAAATTTAAAAGGGTTCCGAATCAAGTATAAATTAAACTATGTTTATTTTTCAGGAATATTATGAAAGATTGAGACCAGTCAGACTAAAGGTAAGGGAGTTCGTCTCAATTTCCATTCATTTAAGAATATTTTGGACAATGCATGGCCTTTTTTATAATGTGTATAATAATTATCTTTTTAATTTAATTTAATTCAATTATTTTCTAAGGGAATATAATTTTTATGATGTGTTTTACTTACCAATAAAAGGAGTTTCTCTTTTTAACGTACTTGGTGACAACAACCTTTCCACCGCTGGGAGAGTTATTTAATATTATCCTCACCAACAAGATATAATGTTTTTAAAGTTAATATGAATACGATATAACATTTTAATGTATTTTGGAATTGAAAAAAGATTTGAAAATACATTCATTACGTCAATGTCTTGAACTGATATCTCGTGATAACAATGTGAAAATTTTTTCTTTCGATTATTCTTGTTTTGTGTGTTATGAAATACATGATTGTCATTAAGAAGTAAAATGTGGTTAAATGAGATTAAAATAATTTTTTGGTGAATAGTATCTTTTAAGTTTCTTAATCGCGATTAGAGGAAATTAGTGTAGTTTAAGGTAAAAATAATGATTTAATAATATGAAATGACCTAGACACATGTCATACCCTTATTGGATATGTCATGGCTGACCAATACAACCCATGGGTAGATTTTTGGAACCCCATGGAGCCACTTGGGTATGATAATGACATTAATGCCTTTTATTTA
Source organism: Viscum album (assembly GCA_963277665.1). Taxonomy (NCBI): domain Eukaryota; kingdom Viridiplantae; phylum Streptophyta; class Magnoliopsida; order Santalales; family Viscaceae; genus Viscum; species Viscum album. The sequence goes on along the minus strand of OY728163.1, from coordinate 1,699,662,204 downwards.
AAGTAAAAGTAAAAAATGACACAAACATGAGTTTTTTACTAACACAATTTTTAAATGGCGATATACATGTCATATTTTTGACTATAAATAGTCAATGGAAATATAAAATTATTTCCTACATCATAGTATTTGTTTTATAATTTTTAGACATTAAATAAAATACATTGTTCATGACACCATGATGATGCATCGATTACCTCATTATTTAATGATTTAAATAAAATAAAAATATAATGTAAAATCTAAGACCTATACTTGTCAAAAACCAATGGGATGGGTGTATTTCGAACTCTTATAACCTTATCCTCGGAATATATAATTTTGGGACCTTTAAAATCCGAAAAGCATTTTATAATAAAGTATCCTTTTATAACTTTCCAAGAGTGCCCCTCATCTCCTCTTATAAAAGGCCCCCAACCCTACCTCCTTACCCCCACGTCCAAAGCATTTGGCTTGGCCAACCCCTGTCCATTTTGTCTCTCCACATCCCTCTCTAACTCCTTGAAGCCTCACATTGGAAAAAAGTCTTCCCAAGGAAGCCTTTGAGCTCAAATCTAAAAGAGTTACCCGATTTAAAGGTAGTGTCTTTTCTTGTGTTCTTATGTTTTATTTTGATTCTCCTACCGCCTAAATTCTTTTTATTCATTTTTTGTAACAAAACCAGTATATTACATATACTAGGAAGTTATTATAAGAATTATTCGTGCTACACTTACACACACCTACATCTAATGGTTAGAGAACATACTATTTCCGTGGATGGTGAATTTCTGCCTCACGAAACGATGATTGTTCAATATTCTTTTAACACCTTCAAAGGTGGCCATTAAGACGACACTATATTTATATATGATATATAATATGTTTATGTTTCACTTAAGCTTCTGTATTTTTCATTTCTATCATACCTTTATGGTTTCCATTATGGGTAAACACGATATCTTCATTTTAAGAAGTGCAGACTACCGCCCCTCAAAGTGATTTTATTCGTTAATGCCATATGTGGGACTTATAAAGGATGTAATTAATGATATTACATATTATATTATACTGTAACTATTATATACCTTTATATATTTATGATTCCATTCCATAAAATATGAAATAAAAATGAAATTAGCGTTCATGCGTACGTACGACTTACGATTTTCATGAACGGTGCATTTCATTTCTTACCTCTAAACATTATGTAATATTATAAATGAATGTATATACTGTATATATATGATATATATGATATCTACATCATGAGTATGACTCTGTATATATTGGATACATGAACAACATGTAATTATAATGATTTCATTTTTGAATCAAGTACCAATGATCGTGAAAATGACCGTTATTAACTTAAATAATTACATAGTTTTCATGACATGGTAATAAGTGATATAAAACGAATAATGAACTTGAAAAAGGTTTATAATAAAGATGAAATTAACTCTAGTTTATTATTTAGGAGGTTAATGAACGATCGAGTCATGTCGGACCTGAGGTATGGGACTTCGTCTCAATCTCCTTTCATTGAGGAATAATTTTTTTTTATAGACAACCTTATTTTATACGGTGTATAAACCCCTTTGACATTTACATTTATCCAAAAGGAATCTTTTTTTATATGATGTGTTTTACTAAATGAAAAAAGGGAATGTTTTTTTCATACGTATGCGGCGACAACGACTTCTCCACCTCCGTGACCATTATTTAAGTTTCGGCTTCCACTACAAGCCATACCTTTAAAAAAAAGAATAAATATCACATTAACTTTTCTATTATTTTGGTATTGAAAATGGTTTTCATAATTTTTTTATATCAATGTGTTGTATTGATATATTGTGATTGAAAAGTGGAAATGTTATGTTTCCTTTATGCATGTTTTATGTTATACGATTATGTTATGGTTCTTGGGCATTATTATGAAGACGAGTGGTTCTGTGATAAACTAAGGGCGGGTGAGCCCGATATAGCTCTCCAATGCATTGGGTAAAGCAATGCTGTTAAACGTTACGGTTTATCCTAATAGATTTAGGGAATATACTTTGATGGGTATTCCAAACGTAACCAAGAGGGTTCCTCCATACGTAAGAATGTTATGAATGCCTCAAGTTACCTTTATGTATTATTATTTCTATGATGTATTCATGATTTGATGAGGTATGTTAAAGTTCATATGTTTTATTAGTACAGTATGATTTCATTGATTCTTATGTATACATGTACTCGTGTTTCCTTTCCATATTTTTATATCCCTTACTGAGTTTTTATGCTCATCCCAAGTTTTTGAAATGTTTTTTCATAGGTCATGGTAAGGGTAATTGATATGATGATAGTGTCAAAGAAGTGTCAAGAAATAATCCATGATTTATTTTAAATATTATTCCTTTGATGGGAAAAATGAATACTATCTTTTAATGTAACCACTTTGTTTAAATGTGGGATGTAATGCATGTTTTATGATATAATTATCTAAAAATCTAAACATGAAAAGATTCTCAAGGTGTATTCTTGAAATATAAAGAGATTATGTAATGTTTAAGGATGGGGCATCATAGTTGGTATCAGAGGTCGGTTTAGATAACTTTAGGAGATATAATTTTATTAAATGATTATCCAAAAAAAAATTTATGGTCAAATTGAAATGATATAGCATTTGAAGATTACCAGGTTGCTTCATCTAAGACAAGTTTCTTCAGTATGGTTTTCCGCAGAGGAAACATGGAATAAGTGCTTAGAAGGCATACAGAAGGAAATAACCTTCCGAATCAGCATCCTAAGATGTTCAGAATTGGAACTGAATAGTTTTTTGAAGTAATGGTGCAGTTGACTCAAGCGATAAATAGTGGTGGTATCCATGAACGAGATCAGCCATATCAACCGCAGAGGAACATGTCAGTGGTGGAACATTTCATGAGGCAACATCCCCCATAATTCAGAGGATCATCTGACCCGATGCTAGCTGAAGAGTGGATTAAAGAACTAGAGAAGATTTTCTATGTCATGGGGTGTTCATAAAATCAAAAGGTTAGTCTTTCTATTTACCGTTTGGAGGGTGAAGTAGATCAGTGGTGGTCGATGGTTAAAAATATCAGGGATGCTGATGAGATTGATGCTCTTGACAGAGATGAATTCAAAGGAATGTTTCTTGATAGGTAATTTCCTAAGGCTATTAAACTTAGGATGGGAGGGAAATTCTTGGAATTGAGGCAAGAAGAATACTATGTGGGTGCCTATGAAGAAAGGTTCACTCGATTGGAAAGGTATGATACAAATTTTATCAAAGACCTTGATAGTAAAATCAATTGTTTTTACTCAAGATTAATGCCAAAATATCGAAGGGCTATAGATTCTCGTGAGTTCAAGAGTTATGAAAAGCTTGTTTGGTGTGCTGAGAAGGTGGAAATGGAGTTCGACGATGATCGGGTGTTCTATAACAACCAACAGAAGAAGTGACTGAGGTGGCAGGAGAAAGGGAATAATTATTCAAAAAAGTTGGATGGTAAGAAAACTATGTTTCCAGTTTGTGATAAATGTGGTAAAAGGCATGCTGAGGAATGTCTTTTGAATTCTGGAAAGTGATACCAATGCGGTAATATGGGACATAAGGCTCATGATTTCACTGAAAAAGATCACGGTGATTGTAAGACCAATTTTGATTTACTATTAGTGAAATGTTTTAAGTGCAATGAGATGGGTCACTATGCAAACAGGTGTCCGACAAAGAGCTTGAGTGATGGGAAGCAGTTAGACTACAAGAAGAATGGGGTGGTGAAATCCTTTGCAACTACTTCAGCAGATGTCGGGCCATCAAATGAAGTTGTATCAGGTACATTGTTTGTTTTTTCAGATTATGCTAGTGTGTTGTTTGATTCGGGGTCTACATATTCTTTCAACTTTGAAACCTTTTCTAGTAAAATGTGAATACCATCTCAAGAAATGACTCCTGAACTTGTGGTAAAAACACCTGGGGGAAATTTTGGGACAAAAAGAATTTATAATAATCTTCATATCCTTGTAATGGAATGAACCTACTTACAAACCTTATTGTTTTACCTCTAGTAGAGTTTGATGTTATCCAGGGTATGGATTGGCTCTCTATTTACCATGCTAAGATTGACTGTAGAGAAAAAGAAGTTTCTTTTCAGAAATACATTCAGTTTGTGTACAAGAATGAACCCTTACTATTGATAACTTATCAAGAGGCCAAGAAACTTGTAAAATATGCAAATTAATGTTACCTTGAACACATCGTTGAAAAGAAAGGAACTATTCAGATTAATGATGTGCCAGTGGTAAATGAGTATCCTGATGTTTTTCCTAATGAGTTTCCTGGAATAATACCAGATCGGGAAGTAGAAGTTACCATTGGCTTAGTTCCTGATGATAATCCAATTTCAAAACCCCCTTATCGAATGACTCAGACTGAACATTTAGAGTTTAAGGATAAATTGTAAGATTTATTAATGAATGGTTTCATTCGACCATTCACATCACCATGGGGTGATCCTATTTTATTTGTTAAAAAGAAAGATTGCTCAATGATACTTTTCATTGATTATAGAGCCTTGAATAACATCACTATTAAGAACAAATATCCTTTTCTCATATCGATGATTTGTTTGATCAGCTCTAGGGAGCTCAGTATTTTTCAAAGATCGACCTAAGATCGGTGTTCCATCAGCTGAAGGTAAAGGAAGTAGATGTTCTGAAGACTGCGTTTCGTACAAGATATGTCCATTACGAATTTTTAGTAATTCCTTTTGGGCTAACCAATGCACCTGCTGTATTCATGGACTTATTGAATAGAATTTTCCATGAGTTCTTGGATATGTTTGTGGTGGTTTTCATTGATGATATTTTGTTGTTTTCTCAAAGTAAAGAGGAGAATGAAAGACATTTAAGGGTTATTTTGTAAACCATAAAATAAAAGAGATTGTATGGGAAATTCAGAAAGTGTGAGTTTTGTTTGCAACAAATTTCTTTCCTTGGTCACATTGTTTAAAAAGATTGGATAACTGTTGGTCCTGCAAAAACAAAATTTTTTGAAGAATGGCCAAGACCCACAAATGTAACTGAGATTTGTAGTTTCCTTGGTATGGCAGGATATTACTGAAGGTTTGATAGAATTTTTTCACTGTTATCTAGTCCAATGACTAAGCTAACTCTGAAGGGTGTTATATTTATCTGAAAAAACGAATGTGATGATTGTTTTTAGGAATTGAAATGAAGATTGGTAAATGATATAGTTTTGGCACTACCTTCCAGGAATGGTTAGTTTGTTATATACTGTGATGCTTCATTGAAAGGACTTGGTTACTTCTTAATGCAGAATGATCAGGTAATTGCTTATGCTTCAAGTCAGTTGAAAACTCATGAGGTAAATTACCCTACACATGATTTGGAATTATCTACTGTTGTTTTCACTTTAAAAATTTGGAGGCATAATTTGTATGGAGTATAGTGTGATATATATACCAATCACAAAATATTAAAGTATATATTCACTCAGAAATAATTGAACATGAGATAGAGTATATGGCTACAATTAATCAAGGATTGTGATTGTACAATTCATTACCATCTGAGAAAATCAAATGAAGTGGTTGATGCATTGAGTCGTAAAAGTAATGCTTCGTTAACAATGTTGCATTTGGAACATGATCCTTTGTTTAAGTATTTTCTGAACTTTGGCATAGATGTTTTTGGTGCAGGATGTTCTTCTGTTTTTTTTTCATGTATTAGTGAAATCTTCTCTATCAGACAGAATAAAGCAAGCACAGAAGCAAGACAGTGTTTTGCAAAAAAAGTTAGAGCTGGTTCAGAAGGGTAAGTTGCCTGAATGTAATATTGATAATGATTGTGTTTTGAGATTTGGGAAGAGATTGTGTGTGCCTTGTGATTCACAGTTGAAGAGAAAGTTGTTATGTGAAGCTCATACTTCTATGTTTTCAGTTAATCCTGGCAGTACTAAGATGTTCAGAGATCTGCGGGAGTATTACTGGTGGGATGGAATGAAAAGAGATATTTTTGATTTTACTGTGAAGTGTTTGACTTGTCAACAGGTTAAAGAAGAGCGGCAGTTACTGAAAGGGATGATTCAGCCTTTACCAGTGCAAGAGTGTAAATGGGATAATATATCCATGGACACCATTGTAGGATTGCTGAAGACACTTCGAGGTAATAATGCAATCTGGGTTATTGTTGATCGCCTGACTAAATATGCTCATTTACTTGCTATACGAGATACTTCTTCCCTAGATCAACTTTCCCGTGTGAATCTTAAAGAGATCGTCTGGTTACATGGAATTCCTCTCTCCATTGTATCTGATCTAGATCCCAGGATTACTTCTAACTTTTGGAAAGGTGTTCAAAAGTCGCTGGGTACTGAATTAAATTTTAGTACAACTTTTCATCCTCAATCAGATGGGCAGTCAGAACGAACAATTCAGACTTTGGAGGATATGCTACATGCTTGTTCGATGGATTATCAGGGAAGTTGGGACCAACATCTTTCTTTGGTTGAATTTTCATATAATAACAGTTTTCATTCCAGTATACAGATGGCACCATTTGAGGCGTTATATGGGAAGCAGTGTCGAACTCCAGCTTTATGGGATGAAGAGGGTGAAAGGAAGCTGATGGGACCAGAATTGGTAGAAGAGTTGGCAGAAATAGTTCAGTTGATACAGAAACACATGAGAAAAGCTTAGAGCAGGCAGAAGAGTTATGTGGACAACATGAGAAAGGATATATCTTTTTAGGTAGGTGATCATGTTTTTCTCAAAGTTTTACTGTGGAAAAGTGTGATTCGATTTGGTAAGAAAGCAAAGATGAGTCCAAGGTTCATTGGACCATATGAAATTTTGGAAAGAGTTGGATCAGTTGCTTACCGAGTTTCTCTACCTCCGAGTTTATCTCAGGTACACAATTTTTTTCATGTTTCAATGTTAAGGAAGTACATGCCAAATCCATCTCATGTTTTGAGTCCAGTGGTAGTTCAGTTGGAAGAGAATATATATTATGAGGAACAACCGGTTCAGATTCTTGATAACAGGGAGAAAAGGTTGAGGAATAAGGTGATTAATAAATTAATGGTTTTGTGGAAGAACCACATGAGTGAAGAGGCAACATGGGAATCTGAAAATGCAATGAGGGCCAAATACCCCCACTTATTCGATAAGTAAATAAATTGCGGGGACGCAATTTTCTAAATGGGGGAAGGATTTAATATCCCTAGTAAGTAATGAATAATAGATATTTTTATCTATATCTATTTATTAATTAGATAGTGTTTTAGAGGCTTAAAATGAGAATAAATCAAATCTTAAGCATGGAATACACTAATATTTTTAAAAGATTATTTTAATGCCTTTTGATGGAAACCCATTTTTAAATCAAACTTTTAACAATTTTATAAGCTCTATTTGTAGATATAAACTTATTATTTATGATTGGGACATTGAAATTTTCTTTGGAAAAATATTTGGTATTTTTCCGATAAAGTTCATTTTTTAATGAATAATGAAAAAATGTTATATTTTAATTCAAAAAATATTTTTAATCTAATTTATTTATATGATTAGATTATCTTTTTAATTGGTTTTAAAGTGAAATAAGAATATATTTTTACCATTTAATCCAATGGTGGTCATTGGAATTAATTATACATTTAAATTTGACTTAAACTAGTGTCAATCTTCTAATAGATATTGTTACTTAAAAACATGCTATTTGTTCTAACTGCGGGAATTAATTATTAAAATAATTAGTGCAACATATATGTTTTGAATTTTGTAAATTAGACATCATTTTTGAATTTTTAATATCAAATATATCTTAGGTAGAATTTTTTTTATTTTTCTGAAAAACATCAATTTTTGATGAATAGTGAAACCACTAAGTTTTACATAAAAAAACTGATTTTTCATTTAAATGAAATTTTACCACCTCTGTGTTTTGATTTTCAAAAATCCGACATAAATGGTTGTAATTAGGAAGTAAAATTTTGTTCAATGAGACTAAAATAATTTTTTTGGTGAATAGTTACTTTTAAATTTATTAATCGCGATTAAAGGTAATTAGTGTAGTTTAAGGTAAAAATAATGTTTTAATAAAATTAAATGACCTAGACACATGTGAAATCCTTATTGGATGTGTCATGGCCGACCAAGAAAACCAATGGGTCGATTTTTGGGACCCCATGGAGCCACTTGGGTATGATAATGACATTAATGCCTTTAATTTAAAGTAAAAGTAAAAATGACACAAACATGAGTTGTTTTACTAAAACAATTTATATATGGGTTTATAAAAGTAATATTTTTAACTATAAATAGTAATTGGAAATATAAGAAGATTTTCTACATCGTAGTAGTTTTTTTATAAATTTTTTACATTAAATAAATTACATTATTTATGACACCATGATGATGCTGCGATTACCTCATTATTTAACGATTTAAATAACATGAAAATATAATGTAAAATCTAAGACCTACACTTGTCAGAAACCTATTGGATTGGTGTATTTAGAACTATTATAACCTTATCCACAAAATATATTATTTTGGGACCTTTAAAATCCGAAAAGCTTTTTATAATAAAGTATCCTTTTATTACTTTCCAACAGTTCCCTTCTCTACTCTTAAAAAATCCCCACACCTCTACCACCTTACCCACACTTCAAAATCCTTTGGCTCGGCCAAACCCTACACATTTTGTCTCTCCACATATCTCTATAACTCCTAGAAGCCTCACTTTGGGCAGAAGTCTTCCTATGGAAGCCTTTGAGATCAAATAAAAAAGAGTTACCAGATTTAATGGTAGTGTCTTCTGTTGTGTTCTTATGTTTTATTTTTCTTCTCCAACCCCCTAAACTATTTTTATTCGTTTATTTTGTAAAAACAACAGTATCTTACATACACTAGGATGTTTTTATAAGAAGGATTCCAGCTACACTTACACAAACCTACATCTTATGGTTAATGAACATACTGTTTGTGTGGATGGTGAATTTCTGCCTCACGAAACGATGATTGTTCAATAATATTTTAACACCTTCCAAGGTGGCCATTAAGATGACAATATATTTATATATGATATGTAATATGTTTATGTTTTACTTATTTTTCCGTATTTTTCATTTATGGCATACCTTTATGGTTTCCATTATAGGTAAACGTGATATCTTTATTTTAGGAAATTCGGACTACCACCCCCTCAAAGTGATTTGATTCGTTAATGCCATATGTGGGATGTATAAAGGATGTATTTAATGATATTATATATTATATTATACTAGAACTATAATATACCTTTATATCATTATGATTCCATTCCATAAAATACGAAATAGAAATGAAATTAGCGTTCATGCGTACATACGACTTACCGTCTCCATGAACGATGCATTTCATTTTTTACCTCTAAACGTTATGTAATATTATAAATGCATGTATATACAGGATATATATAATATATATGATATCTACATCATGATTATAACTCTGGATATAATTGATACATGGACAATGTTTAATTATAATGAGTTTATTTTTGACTCAAGTACCAATGATTGTTAAAACGACTGTTATTAACTTAAATAATTACATAGTGTTCATGACATGGTAATAAGTGATATAAAAGGCATAATGAAGATGAAAAAGGTTCTTAATCAAGTAGAAATTAACTTGAGTTTATTATTCAGGAGGTTAAATAACGATCGAGTCATGTCAGACCTGAGGTATGTGACTTCGTCTCAATCTCCTTTCATTGAGGCATATTTTGTTTTATACACAACTTTATTTTATACGGTGTATAAACCCCTTTTACTTTTACGTTTATCCAATATGAATATTTTTTAATATCAAGAGTTTTACTAAATGAAAAAAGGGAATGTTTTTGTCGTACGTATGCGGCTGCAATGACTTCTCTACCGTCGTTACCATTATTTAAGTTTGGGATTCCTCTACAAGCCATACCTTTTTAAAAAAATGAAAAATAAATACCATGTTTTACTTTTCTTTTATTTTAGTATTGAAAATGGTTTTCATAATGTTTTTATATCAATGTGTTGTATTGATATCTTGAGATTGAAAAGTGGAAATGTTATGTTTCATTTATGCATGTTTTATGTGATACGATTATGTTATGGTTCATGAGAATTATTATGAAGACGGGTGGTTTCGTGATAAACTAAGGGCGGGTGAGCCCGATATAGCTCTCCAATGCATTGGGTAACGTGAAGGAGTTAAATGTCAAGGTTTCTCGAAAGAGATTTAGGGAATATACTGTGATGGATATTCCAAAAGTAACCAAGATGGTTACCCCCTACGTAAGAATGTTATGAATGCCTCAAGTTACCTTTATGTCTTAGGATTTCTATAATTTATTCATAATTTTATGAGGTATGTTAATGTGATTATGTTTTATGAGTAGAGTATGATTTCATTGATTCTTATGTATAAATGTACTCATGTTTCCTTTCCATATTTTTATATCCCTTACTGAGCTTTTTATGGTCATCCCAAGTTTTTGAAATGTTTTTCCACATGTCAAGGGAAGGGTACATGATATGACGATAGTGTCAAGGAAGTGTCAAGAAGGAATCCATGTTTTATTTTAAATATGTTTCTGTTGATGGGAAAAAATGAATATTATCTTTTATTGTAACCACTTTTTTTAAAATGTGGGATGTAATGCATGTTTTATAATCTAATTCACTAAAAAACTAAACCTAAAATGATCCTCAAGGTGTATTGTTGAAATATCTCAAGATTAAGTAATGTTTAAGGATGGGGCCATATAATATATAAATAATGAAAAAAAAAAATTTATCATACACTTATGACCACAATTGTAATTTGCATCAATATAAGTTCATTTTTGAATAAAATACTGAACAATAAAAAAACGTCCCATATGAAGATAAATAATTATGTATTTTTGAAATATTGATGATAAATAATATTAAATGAATAATAATATTGAAAAAGATTATGACGAAAGTATAAATTTACCTAATTTTTTTATTCAGGAATATAAAGAACGAATGAGACAATTCAAACTCAAGGTAAGGGACTTCGTCTCTGTCTCCTTTCATTGACACATATTTTGGTTTATACATGACCTAAATTATACAGTGTATTATTTTATGGTATTTTTTTTAATTATACAATTTTTAAATTGAATAATTCTTTTATGAATCATTTTGAAAAATGGCTATAGAAAATTTTATTTTTAACTTATACAGTGATAATGTCTTATCTTCCCCTTCCAAGATTATTTGATACTAGGATTCATTAACAAGACGCACTTTTTTTAAAAGGAAAATAAATACAACATAAACTTTTACATGTTTTGATATTGGAAATGGATTCTATAATTCATTGATTATGTCAATTTATTGATATTGCATAAAGTGAGTGAAATGTGGAAATGTTATCTTTCTTTTATGCTGGGTTTATGTGTTATGAATTTGTTATGGTTATTGAAAATTGTTTAATTATATGGGAGGTTCCATGAAAACCGAAGGCAGGTGACACTAAGATAGCTTTATAGTGAATTGGGTAATGTAAAAGAGTTAATGAATAAGGCTTCTCCTTATAGATTTATGGAATACACTGGGATGGGTATTCCAAACGTAACTCCAATGGATAATCCCTATGTAGCTGTGAAACAAACAATGTACACATATTATGGATGTTATATGTTACCTTTATGTTTTATGATATATATAATATTATTTATGAATATTATTATTTACAAATTTAAGGTAAATATTTTATGTTTTATGGATTAAAATTATGATATGTTGAAAATGTTTAAATGGTTATTTTTTATTACTGGACTAAAAGTGGTATTCCTTATTTTTTGTCCTAACTATGATTTTTTTCCTCATCCCACATTTTTGAAAATTTTTCAAGAGTGTATTAGGATATATAAGAAAATAGAATTAGTCTAGAATATTTTTGTCAAGAAAATTAGTCATGTTTTATTTCGAATAGTTTCATTTTGTGAAAAATTGGATAGTGAGTATATTTGACTAATTTTGAATTTTTGAGTTCTTATGTGAAACTTATGGCCTAATTATCTAAAACTATAATCCATAAAAGAACCTCAATGTGTATTCAAGTGAAATTATTGAGTTATATCTAGAATAAGATATGTTTAGGGCTAGTTCCTTATTGTAGATATCATAGGAAATGATTAGACAACATCAGGGATAATAAGTAATAAATAAACACCCGGAAAGTCTCTATGTCTATTCATTAAAAAATATCCATGTTTTATTACTTTTTATGATCATGAAATTTCTATCACGAATAGTATGAGGAAGATCTAAAACAGCATTCCTAACTCTTCTGAATAAACTGCAAGCTATAATTATTGAAACTTCATGTTCATATGATTGTGAAACGTTTTCTGACATACAACTCACATGAATGCTATTTTTTGATATATAAAACACCTCCACTCTACCTAGATACCATAATTGATCATGGGTAGTATTTATCCAATTATAATTTAGTTAATATTCTCATACATTCAAGAAAGGTAATTTTTTTCCTAGGCTTTTTCAATTATTTTATCGTATCATAATATTTTGAATCATATTATGCTTTTGAAAATGATTATGATAAAAGAGAACATTTCACAATCAATTAGTATATTCTATTAATATATAGTATTAAATATATACATATGGTATTTTAGAAGGACCATTTATTGAATTTTTCATCCCAATATCGATTCAATTGTTTTATAAAAATCATGTTGCAATGCCCCAACACTAGAAGACTGCATCCAGTGCATTATTATAATACATTGGCATGATTACAAGGAATGAAATCCTGAAGGACCAAGTAGATTTGGTGTATTGGAAGACTAGATACATACATAGGTTCATGATTACAACATAAAATTAAAAAAACATCAATTAAGTTTTATTAGTAACAATAACAACACTATGTTTACCCTTGTAGGTCAATCATAATTAACATCTTCATGTCTTGAGAAATTGAATCATATGAAAGGGTTGAGCCCGAATTCTATGTAAGGGTAAAAAATAGATCAACCATGAATCAATATTATGTAAATTATAAACAAATTGTAATAATTTATATGGCATAGTGAATTAATAAAAAACACAAACAACTAATAAATTAAGAATGAAACTACATCCATAGATATTGTCTTAGTGAAAACCTACAAGATAGTAACAATTTAAAATTAATATAGATAATCCTTAATTATTGGATGTCATGTATCTAGAACATGATACTACTATAAAATCAAATCATATTATATATGTGGGTAGAAATCAATCTGATTTTTGGAATAAAACTCAAAGGGTTTTTTCACAAAGGGATTTGTCTCATGAGACATGTTGTTGTATCGAGGGGCTATAGTGGGACCAACCCCTCCATGCAGGTCCAAAAAATTCTTTATACAGAGATCTAACAATATTACAATATACATTCCCATTTCCCTAATATAGTATAGGATAATGATTCATAAAAGGATGTTGATATCAATAATGGTACTTTTAAATGATACCACATAAAAATTCATTAGCAGATAATCCTTAACTGTTCCAAAGTGTCCCATACCACATTGATTCATTCAAAATCATAATCCCTTATAATATCATGAGGGTCATTATCCATCCCTCGGGGCCCGCATTGTGACTACCCCAAGCCTTCCTTCCATAGGCCAGGGGAAAGCGACTAGCACCAAAGGAGTAACTCCATAAAACTAGGAAGGCATTGCATTTATAAATCATAAACACACACAACAAGAGTACAAGAGGATGAAAACACTAAATAAAAACTGTGTAACCAGATTACTAAAAGAAAAGGGGGCTAGACTATATCCCCAACCATAAAGTAGAAATACACCTGAAAACAAGTACAACTGAAAAAGGGACAAATAGCTGAAAGGTAGAAGCATCTCATGGATCGTCCTCTGGGGTTCCTATGTGGAGGGTTGGTACAGATGTCCTCTTCAGCACTCCATGTCCCTCATACTCCACCGCTTATCGAAAGGTCGTATGGTCTGCCTCTGTGTACCATCCTGTCATGGTCCTCTCGACCTCTGTTAGCACTGTCCATCATCTACATCCAATACAACGAGGTGTGGGCATAGCACGTGCATGGTTGAGTAAAATGATACTTAGTAGGGACCCTGAGACCATCATGGGGTCACCAAAATCCAATAAGGTTAAACAAAAAAATATTATTTCAATAGATAACGGTTACATAGTTATTCACCCATACATATACCTAAGTTATCAAGTTACCCATCTCAATCATGAGGAAAACACAAAGGCCACTAACTCAGCTAAAACCATGATTTTTATAGACAAAGTCGAAACCACAGCTGCTGGAGAACTCCTCCTTTGTCAAGTACAGTGGGTCTGTCGCTACAACCAAGCACTTCCCACTAAAAGTCTAGAAGTTGTGGTTTCGACATCATGAATAAAAATAATTGTTTGTGATGAGTCAGTGACCTTTGTGTTTTCTTCATAATTGAGATGAGTTTCTTTATAACATATGTATATGTAGGGGCATATACCTAAGTAACGTTTATCCATTTAAATCATAATTTTTTTTTCCTTCGTGGATTTTGGTGAGTCCTTGAGGGTCTCTGGGTCCCTACTGATTATCGTTATTCTCACCCCTGCACGGGCTACGCCCGAACCCCATTGTGTTGGATGTAGACAAGGGACATCGCTGACGGAGTCTAAGAGCCCCAGGACGGGACGGTACCCATAGGTGGACCTGACGACGTTTCGTTACTCAGTGGAGTCTGGCGGACATGGAGTGCTGAGGAGGCCATCTGTATCAAACCTTCAGGTAGGAACCCAGAAGGACAATCCAGGAGATGCTTCCACCTTTTAGCTATTTGTCCCATTTTCAGTCGTACTTTTTTTCAGTTGTATTTTACTTTACTATTGGGCTTGTATTCTGGCCCCCTTTACTTTCATTACTATTGTTATATAGTTTTTATTTAGTGTTTTCTTCCGCTTTTACACTGGTTGTGTATGTTTACAATTTATAAAGGCAGCGCCTTCCCAATTTTAGGGAATTACACCTTTGGGGCTACTCTACTTCCCCTGGCCTATGTATAGAGAGCTTGGGGTAGTCACAATGCTGTCCACGGGGGACGGGTCGTGAAAAATTGGTATCATAGGAGGTTAATGGGAGTTAAATTGGGGATTTGAAGGGATAGGGGCTCATATGGGCCCCACCACCATTATCCTCTAGTGTGATGTTATGTGGGGTGTGCGGTGTGGGACCCACCTCCAACACCTCTTTTGAGAAATTAACCACTATTGATTAAACTAATTATGTACACATAATTTTTATTATTTTTTAATGAATCTTGAAAAATTAATGTCCTCTCTCGATCAAATGTAACTACGGTAAAAGTCCACTTCAGCGAATACTGGCGTTGTGAGTTCATCAGTGTCTTCATATTTCAATTCCATGCACCAGTTCAAAAGATAAAAAAACCCACACGTACGTTTAATAAACATACCTGAAAAAATATCAGAAATTGATTTTGGTCACACCGAGCCTTGGAATGAAGTTCGATCAGAAACAACAGAATCGTAATATTCCAAATCATTTAAAAAAATTCATTGAAAATTTTCAGGTCTTTAAAATAAGAATAACGAGACTCTTGAAATGATATACTAATGTTCAGTACATACACCACATGTATTACGTATGTTGTGAACACTGAATATATCTCATAAAATATAATGTGTGATTAGAAAAATACTTTTCACTTTGTAAAAAATAGTTATTTTTAAAAATCAGTTTTTATTTTCATGAAATCAGATTGAAAAAGTTAATATCCAAAAAAATAAATGGTTTGGTCATTGAAATTATATTTGATGTATAAATAAATTCTTCTTGTGGTAAAATCATATAAAAATGTTAAGCAATAGAACATTTTAGTTTGGTTTTACGGAATTCTATAACGAGATTTTAAAGCCCTAAGGCATGAATAATTTCATAAAATATGTAATGAACCCAAATATATTTTCCAATATAAAATATTTTATTTATGAATGATAATTATGTTTGAAAATAGATTATAGAGGAATGATAAAATAGGTAATAATTGGAAGAGTTCCTTGAATCAGGCATGTATTTCAGAAGAATTTTTGAACAATTATTTTTAAAACACATAACTCCCCATAAAATAAAGATTTATTCATATGGTAACAATATATAGAACATTAACACCTAACATATTAGTATTATATTTGAATAAATAATAATTTCACTGAGGATATTAGATAATAAGATATACCCAAATGAAAATTGATTATTGGGTAGAAAATATTTACAATTTGTTAATCAATTAAGTCTTATGCTCCTAAATTAATAATCATTAAATGATACATTAAATATCATGGAAATAAATAGATTCATGATTTGAAACATTAATTGGAAGTATACATACACCATACATAACTAGTAATAACTAATTAATCACAAAACTAGAAGAGAGATTATGAAATCCCTTACATTATGTTTAATGATGTTCTTCGCTTCTTTTTATTGTCTTGGATAAACAAATTAAATTAATTAATAAGAATTTACATAACCTCTTATTTATTTAGTTAATTTAATATAACCTTATTAGGATCATTAATTTCATTTTTATGGGTTTTATAAGTTCACTTTTTTTTGTTTTTTAATCATTTTCTTCCTCATATTTGAAGATCAATTTACATGTATTCAGGAATGGATGTTTGTTTGAAAAGCTGTCAAACATAAATTATTTTTATATATATTATTTCTGAAATTAAATGACTATATATTTTATCATGAAATTAACTTTTTTTTAACATGAGGATAACTTTTTTGATAAAATATAATGATTAACATTTTGATTAACATGGAATTTTTGTGCATAATGAACCTGTATTGAACAATTATTTTATATTACGAGGGTATCATATTAAAGAACATTACATAAAACTAAATAAATATATTTTCATTTGTATCAACCTTAAATATAGTTTGATGTCCAAAATTGAAAATTGTAATTCAAATTGAGAAGATGTCGTTCTGGAATATGATAAATTAACACAACTCGAAGGATGTAATCATTTTTAGCATATGTTGAGGGGAAAAAGACGTGATAATAAAATATGTCATTATATTAATAAAATTATAAATCATTAAAGGTACTAGAATTGTCATTGAATTTGGACGGGGGATAATGAAAGAAATAGTAAATAATGGAATAAGAAATAAATGAAAATTTTAGGAATCCCTCAAAAACATTTGGTAGCCAAATTACATCTCTTAATGTTTCATAAAATATTTTGATGACATAAAAAATGTATATAATCATTTTTACTTAATATAGAAAGTAAGGGAGTATTTAATTTCATATACAAGTATAAAACAATTTATTTTTTTTGATAATAACTTAATAAGAGTGCATGAAAAGGATAGAGATTTTGAGACGAAATTTCGGCAGCAGAACGACTATTCAACATGGTTTTTGAAAACATTAAAAATATATAGGAAAGGTTTAAACACTTAACAAATGACACATAAAATAATAGAGTGACCTAATAATTTTTAAATAAGAACATGGTATGAAAACATAAAATACATACCACATAAAATAGAACCTAGATGGGAAAAGAGAAGTTGATAATTCTTTTACCTTGTAGTGTTAATGTTAAGACATGAAGGATAAGACAATTGGGACGTGAATACACCTTGAGAAGACTACTATCGAGGTAAAAATATCATATATTCATGTATGATGATTTTTAAATTCTTTAAAGTAATGTAATGAGTGGGTATCTATTGTAAATGAGGGGAAGTTTTTTATTAATTTGAAGGGACTTCTCATCAGTGGTTTTTGATAAACTATGAGCTCTCCTATGGTATTGTCCCATTTTATTAGCCACCTGGGACACTTCTATTCATATTTCACTGAAAAAAGACTACTATAATTTATTATTAATTATTATAACCTTCTGATGTCATTTATTATAAAGAAAACTCAAAACTATATTTTTACTATTCAAAAAAATTAAGTATTTCCGAATAATCTAAAAAATTCACCCTAATAATTTTTCAAAATATAGATGTAAAAAATGAAATCCATTTATTGAATATTATTTTAATAATATTTTGACTATTATTATTAAATAAAAAATTAATTTATTTGAAAAAATTAACTTATATACTATAACTTGTTCTATAATAACTTGAGAAATTAATCAGGGTCCCATAAAATTATCTTATAAACATTAGACAATAGAGAAACAATTGATTATTATATTTTATTGATTTAATTTTTATATTTAAATAATTATATTAATCTAAAATTTTTAATTAAAATATTTACAACATACAAAAATACTAATACATATACTAAGATCGTTTTTTCACATATTAGATGTCTAAATTGTATTCATTTCCTTGATTCATTCTTGAATTTATAAAAAGAATTGAATGGTTCTTTTAACGCATAGAAAACCCCATAAAATAAAGAAGGATTTTGATTGGTAAAAATAAATAGATAATTCACATATAAAAAATAATTAGTAATTATAAGTAAATTGATATTTCATTTAGTTGAGTTGAGAATAAGAGCAACTCGAATGAAAATAGTGGATTCAGTAGAAAATACATAAAATATTGTAATCAATTTAATCTTATTCCCAAAATTTAATAATCCTTAAATAATAAATTGAATATCATGAAAATAAATATATTCATGAATTGAAACATCAATTTTATGTATACATACACAACAAAAAGGAAGTACTATATAATATCTTACTAAAATGGAAGTGAGATGACGAAACATGTTACCTTATGTGTAATGGTGTTATTCACAGGATCTTAGTGTCATTCATAACCAAATAAAATTAATTAATTAATATTTAAAAACCCTTTTATTTATTAATATTATTTATATAAACTTATTAGAATCATTCATTCGATTTTATATGGGTTTAGGGGATCAATTATATTATATTAGATACATTTTTTTCATTTGTTTTCAAGGTCATTTAACTTGTATTCATGAAAGGAAGTTCGTTTGGAATGTGGTCAAACATAAAAAAATTAATCTATATTAATAGTGAAATTACATGGATATAAATGATCTTATAATGAATTTGTTAATATACCATGGAATTTCATATGTATTCGGTCTCCCTCTACCCACTAAAGAGGTCTTTTCATTAATTATAAATTGAGGCTTCGACCCCAACCTTTAAAAAAATAATGATAAACACTAGGACTAACATGGTGGTTTTGTGCATAATGAACTTATTTAGAATTATTACAATATATTATTAAGGTGTAAGGATTATAGAAAATTAAATAATATGAAATACAATTATTATGATATGGTTCTACAATAATACCATTTCATGACCATAATTAAATATGATAATAAAAATTGGTAACCTATCATCCGTGAATGTGATAAATTAACACATCTGAGATGGTGTTTACATTTTCATCATAATAGGATGGGAAAATATATATTATGATGAAATATTACATTTTCATAATAAAATTTTAGATCATGTACGCTACTGGAATTATTATATAATTTGGATGAGGTGAGATTCAGAAATTAATAGAAAGGAACTCGAAATATAAGAAAAGTTGAGGAATCCCTCAAAATAATCTGTAGAAAAAATGCATCTCAGTATATTTCATAAAATACTTTGATGAGGAAAAAAGGTAATAACATCAATCATACATTACAAGGAAATTAATTTGTATATTTAATTATGTATCCCATCATAAAAAAATTTAAATTTAAAATTAATAACATAATAATAGTGCTTGAAAAAGTGAGATATTTTGTGATGAAAATTATACAGCATAACTACTATGGAACATGGGTTTAGAAAACAATAAAAAGAGAGGGGATATGTGTTTACCATTATTAAAAGAAAAATAAAATAATAGAGGAAATTAATAATATGGAAACTAGAAAATGTTATGAAAACATGAAATACACGACACATTAATGTGAACATGGATGTGAAAAAGAGAAGTTTGGAATTCTATAACCTTGTAGTGTAACTCATAAGACATGAAGGTTGAGACGCTAAGGGATTGAGGAATAATTGGGAGGAATAAAAGGGAAGTAAAAATACCGGATATTAGTGGATGATTAGTTTGTAATAAATTTAAAAGAAGTAATGAGTGGGTATTTTTAGTAAATTAGAGGAAGTTTTTTTATTAATTTAAATGGACACCTCATTTGGGTTTTGGTAAAACCATTGCCTTGACCATGTTATTTTACTTTGTAAAAAGCCACATGGGAAACATCGAATTTTATTTTATTTTACACATGTCAACCAACATTTTATAATAATTATTACATCATTAAGATGTCATTAATTATATTGAAAAGTAAAAACTGTATTATTACTATTCATATAAAATTCATGTATTATATGAACAATCCCAAAAAATAACCCTATCCATTTTTTTGTGTAGAATTCAAAAATAAGATCCAATTTTATTTTGAAAAATTATTTCAAAATATATTTATATATAATTTTCATATAAAATCATAATTCATCCAAAAAAATAGTTTCTATACAATAACTCATTTTATAAATGCATGATTAATTATTCACGGCCCCATAAAATTATCCTATAACCATAATAAAATAAATTATCAATTTATGAAATTAAATTTCAATTTTGAATAATTAAATTAATCATAAAATTATAATTAATATATTTATACTATGGTCATTTTTTCACTTATAAGATGTCTAAATTTTATCTATACAGTAATGGGTGTTGTTTCTATATTTAGAATAATTTACTATTCATTACTATTAATTACAATTTATAATAGTATGTTCCTATTCATAACGGTATAATACTATTCATAATAATATGATAATATTAATCACAAATTATTTTTTTCTTATTAGACTCTAAATAACTTATTTATCTGAACAGTGTTTGTCAGTTTTTCAAAATTACAATTATAGAAACAGAAAGAATGTGTTTATTAGTTAGCTTATCATAAAGTTCACTTTTTTACAAAATCAGTGTTTCATTAATTCCTAATTAAATCTATGTTTATGTTCATGTTTTGTTACATTATTCCCTCCTTAATATAATTGAATCCTCATAATTCGGAACAAAAATTAGAATGTTAAACGTAGATGTTGGAAAATTCTCTAGAGGTAACCCACATCTAAAATAGGATTGGAAAATTATCCTCTTAAAAATGGTTGTGGTAAATGGGTTTGTAACCCCAAAAAATTCTTTCGAATGGGGGTGGAATTATTTGAAAGGGAAAACCAGTACAGGGATGAAAAATTTAACTATCAAGTTCTGATAAAATAGGATAGAGAACATGTTCAAATGAATGTTGATTACTAAAAAACTATAAACTACTGTAAAAAGTTCATAGATGATATCAATGATTATGATAAATTGAAACCATTTTATTTTAGAAACATTTTCATGAATTTTGGAATTCTACCACTCAATAGGAGTATAAATATAAGTTTCAATTTACAAACTCATCAATTAATTACACCTTGAACTATCTATACTTGATTACATAGCATGGGTTACACCATATTATGAAGAAAAACAGTAACATATTAAATATCATACAATGATCCACAAAAACCATTTCATACATGGTTAAACATTACAAAATATGAAGATTAAATAATTTAGAAGGAAGGTCTCCGAATTTTGTAGTTGAACTTATCAATAACCCTTAATCAAAATGAAGCAGCGCTAAATTTTTACATTCCAAACATGTGAATAACTTCATTATGAATCCTTTTAAAGTGATCTGATTTTTAATGAGGCATGTTAATCATTTCATCTCATCTACTACTATATCGTAACATTATCTTTATCAATTTACATCATTTGGGGCATATTCCTTTGATGTTTGGGGCATTTATTTGAATAGTGTCCTATCACCTTGATGTTGAAGCACTGTACATTAGAAACCATTTTTTTACCCATGAAATCATAAAATTGGTGTCCTTTTATCCACACATATATTGAACACCCATTCCCTTCATGCATTTACCTGGGTTATTCATTCCATAGTTATAACATGTAGGGAAAATACTACTATCCCTTATTCCCTTTATCCATGTATTTCTCTGCCTTCTTTGTATTCTTTTTCTTCCCTTCAAATCCCTAGGAATAAAATAAGTCTTTACATGCCGTATTAAAACGTGATATTATTTCTTCATATGATGAGGATACATGGGAGACAATATTACATTGAAAAGATGGCTTAAAACCATTATATATTTGATCTTTCTTACTTTTCACATGATGTGCTTTGGTGATGTTCTCATTAAATCTACTAGGATCCATTTCTAATCAATTCCATAATTTATATTATCTCATAAAATTTTAAAATCTCTAAAAATATAAATATCGTATATCACATACCATAAATTTATGCATCATAAATCATAGAACCATATTCATTTGTTACATTGGGGGAATAAATTCATCATAATGGTTTGTAAATAAAATATGAATTATCCTAAGAATATACCCTAGGAGTATCAAACTAGGTATGTAGTACATCCCCTTTTTTTGTTCTATGATACACCCGGTAATTCCTAGAACTATTTGTCGGAGTTTTCACTCCTAGGAATATATGTGCCAGAATACCATCCACTTCTAGTATCTAGACAATGATTCATTTTCCAAAAATATCCACATAATCTATTCCTTAAAAAATACTAGGATGGAAATTTATGTTTATCCTCATAGAAATTATTAGGGGTCTATTCCCTAATACACAATTTCTAAATCTAGTTTCATTGTTTTCCACTAATGTTCTTCTAATAACAACTACAATGCCCTGACCCCAAAAGCATGGAGTTGGGGCATTATTATAATAAATTAGAATGATTGCAAGGACTAAATCATGTTGGACAGAGTAGTTTAGTATGATTGGAAAACAAAATACATAAATAGGTTCAACATTATATCATTTAATAAAAAAACATCTTATAATATTTTTAGGAACATTCATAACTCTATGTTTATCCTTGTAGGTCAATCATAAAAAATGTCTTCATTTCCTGAAAAATAATACATATAAATGGGGTGATATCAAATTATCAGTAAGGGTTACAAATAGTGGAAGCACGAATCAAAAATTACTAAATCATAAACCAATTTTCGTTTTCATTATGACATGTTGAATAAATGTGAAACACACACCCTTAATAAAAAATTAATTAAACTGTATACATAGATTTTTTTATAGTAAAAAACTCAGGGGTGGTATTAATTGAAAATTAATAAAGAAAATTCTTATTATTTGGAAGTAATGTATCTATAATATGATACCACTATACCATCATAATATATTATGTATGTGGATATAATCTCAACTGGTTTTTTGAAACAAACTCGAAAGGTTTTCCACTAACAGATTTTTCTCATGAGAACTATCGATGCATTGTGGTGCTATAGCGGTCCCCACCCATCACTGTATGTACAAAACATTATTTATAAATAGATATCATACAATTATAATATGATTTATCAATACCAAAATATATTATAGTATATACATTCATTAAAGGATTTTGACATAAATAAAGATATATTTAAATGAGACCATTGAAAAATTCTTAGTGAAATAATGATTAAACATTACAAATTGTACCATAACACATTGTACCATTAAAATAATAATCCTATAAAATATCATGTGAATAATGATACTCTTGATATGATATTCCAAAGTAAATTATATACACCACAAGTATGAAGAAATTTGAAAACATGGAATATATCCCATAAAAGATAATGTGAGATGAGAAAAAACCTTTTTACTTTGGAAGGAAGAGTTTTATGGAAAATAAATTTACATATTCAATTAAACATTTTATAAATTGTATATCAAATAAAATAAAAGGTAATTTCGACATAATTATATTTGAGGATTAAATAAAATCTTTTTTTGGAGAAATCATTTAAAAAAACAATAGAAATAAAGCATTTTATTGTAGTTTACAGAATTATTTAAAGTGATATAAAGGCCCAATTTCATGTTTTCTTTCATAAAACATGAAATGAGGAAAAATATATTTTACCCTTAAAATTAGTGATATTTTTAAAATAAATATGGCTTAAAACATATTATAGACTGAACATCAATATAGGTTAACATTCGAGATGTTCCTTGAATTGGGCTTGCCTTTCGGAAGAATTTTTGAAAGATTCTTTTAAAACACATAAAAACACCTAAAATAAAGAATAATTATGATTGATAATAATATATAAATAATTCACATAGAATTTATGAGTAGTTCATATGAATAAATAATAATTTAATTGTTGTGAGTATAGAATAAGAGCAACCTAAATAAAAATGGAGGATCAGGTAGAAAATACAAACAACTTTGTAATCAATTGAATATTACGACCCAAAATTAATAATCATTAAGTTATAAATGCATTATAATGAAAATAAATAAATTAATCATTTGAATTATTAATGGGATGTAAACATACACTAGGCACAACTAGAAGTACAGAATATCTCACAAAAATGTTTGTGATAAGAAGAAACCCCTTATCTTAAATTTCGATGGTGTTCTTTTAATGATCTTAGTGTCTTGGATAACCTAATTAAATGAAATAATCAACATAAATTGAATCTATTATTTATTTAATTTATTTATTATAAAATATTTAGGTTCATTAATTACCTTTTTTATGTGTTTAATAGGATCCATTTTATTAATTTGGAATCATTTTCATCTGTCATTTTCATGATCAGTTTACTTGTATTGATGAATTGAAGTTTCTTTGAAATGTGGTAAAACATCCAAAATTGTTAATATATATTATTAGTAAAATTAAATTTATATATATTATCTTATAATGAATTTTATTATATAAAATTAGGATGAATTTTTTTATTAAAGATAATGATAAACGCTTCAATAAACATGGCGGTTTTGTGCATAATGAACACGATTTGAATTTTAATTTTACAGAATGAGGGTCTACAGATTCCAGAACAATAAATAAGATAAAATAAATATATTATGATCTGTTTCAACCATAAAAATGTTTTCATTACCATAATTGTATATGGTAATAAATATTAATAACCTCTTGTCCTTGAATGTGATAAATTAACACATCTCAGACGATGTATTCATTTTAAGCATAAGATAAAGGGAAAAGAGAGACAATGATGAAATATTCAATTAGATTAATAATATAATATTTCATTTAAATAACATGAATAATCATATAATTTTAATTAGGTTATATGAAAGAAAGAAAAAAAGGAACTTGAAATTAAAGAAAAGTTGAGAAATCTCTAACTAAAATTTGGTAGCTTAACGACGCAGAATAATATTTCATAAAATATTTTGATGAGAGAAAAGGTAATCTCATAATTAATTAATATATTGAATGTAATGGGTATATTTAATGACATATCATTTCATAAACAAATTTAAATAAAAATATAACAATGTAATAAGAGTTCTTGAAAAATAGAGAGATTTTGAGATTGAATTTTTTCCTAATAATGGCTATGCAAGATAAATTTAGAAAACATTAAAAAGAGAGGGGAAATAGGTCACACATTAAAAAAATACATGTTTAATATTTTATGGGTATAATAATATATTATCAAGAACATGGTATGAAAACATGTAATACAAACCACATAATAGAGAACTTGGATGGGAAAATAGAAGTTTAAAATTCTCATACCTTGTAGAATAACTACATTGACATGATGGTTGAGACCTTGGTGGATTGAGGAAACCTTGTGAATAATACTAGATAGGTAAAACAATCATATATTTGAGTTTGATGAGTTTGTAATGAATAAAAAACATAAAATGAGTGGGTATTTTGAGTAAACTAGAGGGAGTTTTTTTATTAATTTAAAGGGACACATCTATAGTGATTTTCGCAAAACCACGGGCTTGCCCAGGGTATTTTCCACATGGGACACGTCATATTATATTTCACTATACAAAATTTGTCCCCAATTTTATATTAATTATTACATCATTATGATATCAATAAACATACCAAAAACTCAAAACTACATTTTTACTATTCATAAAAATCCATGTAGTTTAGAAAAATCTAAATTAATCACCATAATCATATTTCAACGTGTAGAGTTAAAAAATGAAAAGTAAAAATTTATGATTTCATTTTATGAAAATTCATTTAAATTTAAAATAATGAAATTAATCCTAAAATTTTAATTAAAATATATATGACATACAAAAATACCAATAATTATACTATGATTGTTGCTTCACATATACGATGTATAAATTGTATATATAAAATAATTGGTGAAGCTTCTATTTTTTTGGAAAAATTCATATTTATTATGATTAAAATGGTTATTTTACTACTCATAAGGGTATTTTTCTAATGATTAGTTTATGTAACTATTCATAAAAAATTAATTATGTATTATAAGACTCTAAATATCTTAATAAATGGAAACGAGGACATCATTTTTTGGAAATTAAAATTATATAAGTGGAAAGTAGTTTGATTACTGGTTAGGTTATAATAAAATTTTGTTTGTTAGATAATTAATGTTTCATTCATTCTATATTACATCTATTCATAAATTCAGGGTGTGTTACACAATTCCCTCATAAATAGAATTGTGTCACCGCAATTCAAAACTGCACATCAAAATATAAATGTTGATTCTTGAATTTTTTTTGTAGAAACCCACAAAAGAATTATGGTTAATTTAATATCCACATACAAAGGATTAAATGAAATGATGTGTTCACCCAAAAAGTATTCTTATGATTGCTGTAACAATAGTTGAATGTAAAAACCTGGATGGAGATGGTAAATATAACTATGAAGATCAGATGTAATATGAAAGAGAACATGTTCAGATGAATTTTGATTACTAAAAACTATAAACTACTATAAAAAATTCTCATGTATAATCTATGATTATGATAATATGAAAATTTTTATTTTAGACTATTTTCCATGAGTTGAAAAATTACTCCACACTATAAGAGTACAATTAGACATTTCTATTTACAATCTCATCCTTCAATTGCACCATGAACTATATATAATTCCTCACATTGAACATGTTATGCCATATATTGAAGTAATGAATTAACCTATAAATAATGTTCAATGACCATCTTAAAGAATATCGTAATGGGTCAATCATTCCAAAATAAGAATATTCATCACTTCAGAATGAAGGACTGTGAATTTCCATGATGAACTAATTATTAACCATTAATCAACATGAATTGGCTCTAAATTATTAGTTTCCAAACATGTTAAAAACCTTATCATGTATCATTTTGAAATATATTAATTACATGAATTAACATAAAACCATATTGGAAACAAGAATTCCTCTATATTAATTAAGTAAGATACATGTTATTGGATATATTCCTTAAATCCAAAAGTGTTTTAAACTCTATCGATGATTGAATAGACAACATATTGACTAGTAAATAATTAGTTCCAAATTGGTCATTACTTATCCTAATAAATTATTTCATCATATTTATCTCAATATCAGATATATATACTTAAGGGTTATGTTTACCTCAACCATATTAATTACCAAGACATAAACTTTCTACTAATTCACATATACTTGGATCAATTCATCATATAACCTCAAATACATAATCAAATAGTAAAATCCTCGTATATTACATTATTCTGATAACAAGTACATTACTAATAAAATATTAAAATAACATTATTCATAATAAGGCATGTTAATCATTCAACCTCAACCCCAAGAGTATCATAACATGATCATTATCAAATAACATCACTTGGGGAATATTCATTTGATGCATGGTTAATTTATTTGAATAGTGTCACATATCCTTGAAGATAAAGCATTTTAAATTAGAATCAATTTTCTTATAAATTGAATCATGAACATGTTGTTTTTTATACACACTTATAGTGAACATCCATTCCCTTCATGAATTTACCAGGGTGAATTCCTTAATAGTTATCATAGGTGGGAAATTATTTCTTTCCCATCATCCCTTTATCCTCGTATTTCTCTATCATCCACTTATTATTTTTCATAGCTTCAAAGCCATAAGAGTCATATATTTATTTATATACCTTTTTAAGAAATCATTATAGTTATTCATTTGAAGATGATACCAGGGAGATAATATTCCATTGAAAATGTGGGTTAAGATCATTAAAGATATGATCCTTATTACTCTTCATATCATGTGAATTGGTGAAGTTATCATTCAATATGCTAGTATCCATTTCTAATCAATTATATATTATATATTAGCTCAGAAAATAATGACGTCTCTATAACTCTAAACGTGGTATAGAAAATATCATAAATTTATGCATTGTAAATACTAAAACAAATAATTTTTATTTAGTTTGGGGTCATAAATCCTTCGTAATGGTTGGTAAATAAAATGAGAACTATCCTAAGATTATCTCCCAAGAGTATCAAACCAATTGCATAGTAAGGCTCGTTGTTGTGTTATTGGAGACCCTGGGTCAAGCCTGATACTCTTTATCAGTGTTTTCACTCTTAGGTACATCTATTCCAGAACAACATCCACTTGTAGTTTCCAGACAGTTATGCATTTTCTAGAAAGATACATATAAATTATTCCTAACCAAAATACCAGGATTTTATTGTATGTGTATCCTCATAGAGATTATTAGGGTTTTGATCCCTATTCAATGTTTTCTAAATATAGTTTACATGTTTTAAACTAAACATCATTTAATACCAATGGTAATGCCCCGACCACAAAATCCAGGAGTCGGTGCATTATTTTAATACATTGGAATGATTACAAGGAAAGAAATCTTGATGGGCCTTGTAATTTTGTTGTTTTGGAAAAAATGATACACAAATTGGTTCAACAGTACAACATGAAATAAAGAAAACACCAAATATGTTTTACTGGGAACATCCACAACAATATGTTTATCCATGTATGTAAATAATAATAAATGTCTTTATGTCCAGGGAAAATGAAACATCTGAAATGGGTAAGCTCAAATTCATAGAATGGGTTAAAAATAGTAAAATCATGAATCAACAATAATTGAATCATAAACAAATTTTAATAGACAATATGGCATTGTGAATAAATGAAAAACACTCACAATTAATCAATTGCGAATGAAACTACATCCATATATATTTTCTTAGTGAAAAACTCAGGGATCATTAAAATTGAATATGAATAAAGCGATTGCTTATTAATTGTATTTCATGTATATAAAACATGATACCACTATACTTTCGAAGTGGTTTAAGTGGATAGGTAGAAACCAATCATATTTTTTGAAACTAACTCGAAGGGTTTGTCTCCAACAGATTTGTTTTTTGAGAACTATTGTTGCATCAAGGGGATATAGTGGGCCCCACCTATCTCTGTAAGTCCAAAATATTCTATATAAATATATATTTTACAAGTACAATATGTCCTCTCAATACCTATATATAGTAGAGAATATGGATTCATCAATGGATGTTGATAAAAATAATGATAATTTTAAATGAGACCATTGAATAATTCATGGAAATATAATCCTTGAACATACCAAAGTATCATATAACTCCTTAAAAAATATCTATCATAATCCCTTAGAATATTCTGAGTAAAATAAGACCCTTGAAATTATATACCAAAGTTAAGGGAATTATAAACTGAATTTCTGTTCATTGTGTTAATCTTATACATTGTTCGTTATGGTGGAATAATATTATGTATCAGATGAATTATTTTTTATTTTATGTTTTTTTATGTGAATTTATATTGTATACACAAATTTATTTCATTCTATTGATTTTCAGTGAAATTATATTTGTATGGGAATTCCCATTTAAAATACGTTTAACAGTAATTTTAATGAAATGCATAAAAGTTGTTTTTTATAGACGTGGAATGAGTGAATTATCATGGTTTCATGAATCTTAATTACTATGATATGTCTTCTAATCATAGTTATATTGGTTTAATCCAATTATAGCTCAATATATATAGGGTAGATCCCATTATAGCTCATGATATGTTGGGTAGTTCCAATTATAGCTCATGATATGATAAGTGATCCCCATTAAAGCTCTCCAATGAATTCGGTACTCCGAATATTGAATTTGAATGAATAGTTATTCCACGTGTACAATTGATTGTAATATTGATATGGTAAATATGTCCCAAAAAACTACAAGATATTTCAATTCAGGTTAACGAAATTTTTTGAAATGGGTTTTATTGGGATTTTATGTTATGAGATCACTAACAATATCTTTTCATATATCCCTTAATGAGAATTTTGTGCTAATTCAAATTTCTTAAATGTTTTCTAATGTTTATAGTGATGTGTAAGAGAAAAAAATTAATACTCTTTATATTTTATGGAGATATTTCAATGAAATTATGTTTTATATGAATGATTTTATATATTGGATAAGTGGATAAAATTTTAGTTGTATCCTCATGCACGATTATGCGATTTTTTATGTATAGTGACCTGATTCTCTAAAAATATAAACATGAAAGGATCCTCAATATGTAAGAATGTTTGTTCATGTATAAAACTCCAGACCATTTACTGTTTTATGGATGTTTCTTTATATTAGATGTAACAATTATTCCACTGGGGGTTTTACGGGTAATACCACATCTAATCACTGGACATAACAATTAAAATTCCCAAATAATTTTCATTATATTTGGGAATACATGTAAATAATATAAAATAAAAAAAACATATTATTTTATCATATTTCTAATTATCCCAACATCATTATTCAATATGTAATCTTGAATAATAAAAATGGTTCGAATTACTATAAAAAATCTATTATTATATTCATCAATCATTAATAGGATGTCTAAATTAAGAATCCTTCTTTTGTATCAACAAACACATATTATTAGAAAAGGTAATTCAATGTTGAAAATGAAATATTTAATGATGGTCTATAATGATTTGTTTCATTTCATGAATATATCCCCATAATGGGAAAACAACGTGTGCAACAAGTCTTGTTTCCAAACACTATGTGATAATCGAATAAAATCCCAATGCACACATTATAGAGAAATGGACCCTAGGTAAAATAATTATGAATCTACATTCATTTGTTTTATAAATTAATGGATTTAATTTATTGAAAGGAAATTTGTATATCCTTCTCTAAAATTATAAGATATTTTCCTATAATTTGATATATATTTACACTTATCCTTAAGGTTCATACTAAATATTTCTCATAATAATTTTTAAATGTAAACTAAGCTTATCCTGTGATACCAACTATATAAAAACGGACATCCTAAACATGTATATTACATTATAATAAATTATTATTCAATATAATCCCAAAAACATGCATGAGGTCCATAATGGATTACTATCTATAGAAAAATGAAAACATACAAACTCATTTATATGTGAACCTTATTATCTTATGATAATTCATTCGAAAATCGAACCCTACATATAAATATCATGGAAAGTCATTATTTACGACATGGGTAATGGAATCATAATAAAGGGTGAGGTAATACTCTAATAATGAGAATTAATGTGAGAGATCTTTGATCCCATAACAAAAACACGTGAATAAGTGTGTGAAAGCATGAGCCCATCATTTGAAAAAAATGCACTACATATCAAATGCATTAATATTTAGTCATGAAAAAATACATTAGACTTCATAAGACATAATAATGAAATAATTCCAAGGAAGCTTGTTTTGAGAGAATTAATTTTCATAATACATAGAATTCAGGTCTTAAATGAAGTATAAATATTAATTTTCTTAATAGTCAATAATAATTTCCAAGACTAAATTTGAATATTGGGTATACTCCCCACTCCAACGTATTAGTCAAGGATCACCCCCATGATTATCATAGTGGATTTGGATTATTCCAAAAACAATCATACTAGTATGGGTTCACTATCATGACCATCAAAGAGGAAAAATAATCTTACTAAATTGGGTTCCCCACACAATATAACCCTTAAAATCTCATGATATTTCAATCGTCACCCAATATGTTGGACATTGATATTGTATCTACCTAACCCCAGAGATCCAAAAGCAATTGTATGTTTTTGAATACATTAACATGATTAGTAGGAGTCATTCCCCAAATGGCAGATGAGTTTAATATTTTTTGTATATCAGATACATAAATGGGTCTTTTTTAACAAAAATACACTAATTACAACATAATTTTTTTATTTATTCTAAATAAATAACTTCAAGAACATATTATTAATATCTAGAATCTCCCTGCATGACATGAATAGATCTCTTCTTGAATTCTTTTGGAGAGGATATAAAATACAGTGATCACAAATTCTCAGTATGCTTATATATAGAATAACAAAATAAATAACAAAATCAATGATAATAATAATTATAGAATGATAAATAACTTAATAGGCATTCCATGTAATCAACAAACTGAAAATTATAAATTATATATATACTTAATAAATTAAAACACCTCACAATAATATAACTAGTTAATTTATTATAAATATGGAAGGTAAATAACTCAATCACATTCCATTTAATCAATGAACATAAAATATAGTGTATCTATAGATATGTTGATGAAAATCTAATGGATGAATATTATATAAACCATAATGATGGAAATTATTAATTATTTTACACCAAGTATCCTTGGTACATGTATCTATTTCCATCATGACCATTCATAAAAAAATGGAGAATATCAGGTAGAAACCCATCTAATTTGTCAATAAATTTGTCTCATGTTACTGACAATGCATCGATGGGATTTTATAAACTCGACAACAACCCATTGTGATTAAGTTAAACAGACCCCAACATTTGTCTTACCTATCAGAAGCATTCATTATATCAAATAAATAACATTCCTTATCAAAAAAGTTTTAAATAACAAATAGTATATATAAATATTTCACTATTTTTGAAATAAGATTGAAATTAGACACCTTAATTAAAATTAAATACAGTTTCAGATATCAATATATCCATGTTAGATGATATTTATAATTTTGATAAAATCAATATAGAAAAATCATTGTAAATTATATATTTATAAGGGACTAAACAAAATAAATTATGTAAATGTGAATATAATCCTTATCCGAATGAACATTAACCCATCTATTGTTTGATTAAGGATTATATCAATGAAAAATATCCATTGTGGAGTATATAAAAGTTTTCTTTCAATGAAAAATGTAAATACTGTAAAGAGATAATTTAAAATCATTCTTGATTAAAATATCCAGTTTTAAAAAAAACATTTGAAAAATATAACCTTGAAATTTACAATTGAAATTGTTTTATTAAACAATTAACCATTTAAACAAGAAATAGAAGCCTAAAATAAATAATTATGGAAACATTTGTACAATATGTATGTGATAAAAAACATTCCTTTTATATGGTTATTGGTTTGAAATATTCCTTGTTTGGAAATCGATATGAAGATTCACTGAAAACCTTTTTAAAACAAAATTGGGTAAAAATTTCACTAACAAATTATTTTAAAAGAATTTTTGAAATTAATTTAATTAATCATGTTTTTTATAGTAAAATAGAACTCTGAATAATGAGAAAAAATACAGTTATTAGAAAAAAGATATCTAAACTATTTCGAGTACCAATGAGTGGGAAT
The DNA here is from genome assembly GCA_963277665.1 of Viscum album. Taxonomy (NCBI): domain Eukaryota; kingdom Viridiplantae; phylum Streptophyta; class Magnoliopsida; order Santalales; family Viscaceae; genus Viscum; species Viscum album. The sequence continues at coordinate 1,699,628,468 of OY728163.1, read as the reverse complement.
CTAGTAATAATAAATGAATATTGTGATGAATAAATGGAGGATACAAATTGAAAGGGTTTATTGTCAATGGTAATTTAATTTCGTCAAATGGAAATATTAGTTATATATCATTAATGTTATTATTGACGAAGATGTATAGACCCGAAATTTCGATGTTATTTTGTTTAAATATATTGGAATTTTACATGTCCTCGAAAATTTACTGCACTTGACTCCTGGGCATTGAATGCACAGAATGTATTTAAAAACATTTTTTATGGGTACATTCAATAAAAATGTGAGTAGTTTTTTGTAACATTTAAATATGTTCTAAGAATTGAAATCTGAGGACAATGATGCCCTCACAACACCGGTATTCTCCTATAGTGACCTTCACCTCCGTGGCAGTAGGTCGAGGGACGATGTTAATTTTTTTCTTTTTCGTGGAAGAATAAAAATAAAATTGTCTAACATTTCATTTTTATTTTAAACTCATGCGTGAATGTTATATATTTGGGACCACCAGATTTAAAACCTCCCAATTTGAAATTAATTACAGGGACCACCCGAACCCTCTTAATGGTGGAGACACCACACAACTTCCCATTAATTATTTTCCTCCATTAATTTTATCCAATTAAATTGATAAAATTAAATAATCCAACACCCCATTTAATTGTTGGTGTCAACGAAAAATTAATGAAATGTGTCATCATTTTAAATTAAAATGACATTTTTAATATACTTAATTTAAATTAATATGTTGTTTTTTTCTCATTTTTGTGGAATTGGGTAAAACATGTGGCAAAGGGATAAGTATTGGAGAAATGTGGATAAACACATCCTCCAACGAAGAATGCTCTTGACAATGAGGAACATCTTTAACCACGAAAAACTGAAAAATGAGCATGGGATCAGAGGTGTCTGGTTATTGTGACGAACGTCGATATCTTTAAACTCTTTCTCACGCCAACATCAACGAACCTTCGAGTTATGGTGGTTTTTTGAATTTCTCCCCTTACATGTTCTTGATATTTCATCATCAAATCAGTAAGAGAATATACTTTCTGGCTACCACCCCAATGCAGAATATGTGGGCCAAGAAAACATGGACTGACCTCTCTGCATATCTTTTGTTTATATACAGTGATCTTTACGTTGGAGGAGGATGGAAACTAACTTTAGTGAGGCACAAGAACATTGGTAGACACAACCGCCGACCGTGACGAAGGTAACAGAAAAAAGGCACTGTCAGTGGCCTCTGCCACCCACGACATCTGTCTCTTGCGGCCTCCGCTTCCTGTGGCCTCCATCCCCATATGACCTCTCCACCTTGTGGCCCTTAGTGCCTCCCTCATCCTCCTTTTCCCCAATGCCTCTCCGCCTCCCGTCCCTCTGCGTCCCTCGCGACCTCATCATCCAATGTCCCTTCATGGCCCTTATGGCCTCGCCCCTCATGGTGTTCAGCAGGCCCCACTATTGCTCCACCCCACAGCCCTATGTGGCCCCATCTTCCTCACCATACCATAGGCTCATGGCCCATCGGCCTTGTCACCCTCGTGGCCTCTGCGCCACCCTCGTGGCCTTCGCGCATCCCTCCCAACCTTGCACCACTCTGTGGCCCCCGTGCTTCCAGGAGCATTTCGGGAAGGACCATGCATAGGCCGGGCCAGAATCAGCGTGGGCCAGGCCAGACACAATGTGCTTGGTTGGGCCGAGTCGGTCCGACCAAGTCGGTCTGGACCCAGAGCAGCTACAAGCTTTTTTCTCTACTAGCCATAACATTGGCACAGTGCGTCAGTTCGACAAACTTTCAATGGCGCTATTTAACTATGATCGAGAAGGTCCCATTAGTATACCCCCACATGATATTTGGATAATTTTGGGATACAGTCAGGTTGGCTCGCGCATGAGTCCAACTGGGCCCTTAGGTTTAAAAAGCTAATAACATATAGATCAGGTGTCTGATTGACGCACCATCTGTTGCATTGAAATCCCTATGACATGTCAGTCCATTGGGTTACTACATCGTGGGACTTTGTGGTAGTTGGAGTATCGTCTAGTGGTTTGAGGAGAAGACCCTCCCGTAGACGAGAAATCTTAGTACGAGAACCCAGTATCAGGCTATGATGCGAATAATGTATTGGGATCCTATGTCGGTCATCCCAGAGTTATCCTGTGTAAGTCAGAACATAGAGATCCTCTGTGGGTCAGCACAGACTGATGATGTGTGGGTCAAAACCAAGGGATCCTGTGTGGTTCAGCACTGAGCGATCCTTTGTGGGTCAGCACCTAGGGAACCTTGTGGGTCAGCACCGATCAATCTTTTTTGGGTGATCACTGAGCGATCAAATGTGGGTCAGCACCTAGCGATCTTGTGTGGGTCAGCACCAAGCAATCATATGTGGGTCAGCACAAAGGGATCCTGTGTTGGTCAGCACCGAGCGATCCTGTGTGGATGTGCCCCAAGAGATCCTATGTGGGTCTGACAACGTACTGGTCATGAACTAGGTCCTTTTTGGGTCTGCCTCTTAACATAGTATGATGATTCAGTAGTTACATCTATTCATCTCTACTATTGTTCCTAAGAAATACCTTGTGAGAGCTGAGTCAGTACCTTTGTGGTATTCTTCTATGAGGAATACATGTGTGATACTTACCTTTGTGGTGTTCCTCTTCTTGGGGAATAGTTGAGCTTTGGTCTTTTGAGTTGGACACTATGTTTCCTCATGATTGAGATGGGTATAAATGATAACTTTTGTATATGTATGGGAATAATCATAAGAAGAGTTTTCACTGGTTTAGATTCTTTGTGTTTTTATCCTTGGTGGATTTTGTGAGACCATGTGGGTCTCGGGGTCCCTACTGAGTATTTTTATATTCATCCCAACACGGGCTATGCCCGCACCTCGTTTTGATTGGTGAAGACGATGGACATCACAGACTGAGGATGAGAGTACCTACACTACGGGAAATGTTGTTTTTTGCCACGCGTAAATTTCAATTGGAATATATACCATCAAAAAAGGTCCGATGAAATTCATATTTGTGATAGGAGTGTTTTCCTGTCGCAAAAAGTAGGTTAATTGTGACGATAATAGGTGACTCATCGCAATAGGTATGACAAGGTTTTCATGCCAAAACGCAGGACGAGTATTTGCGTCGTGGATACACCCCCCATCGCCAAATCCCAGCGGCGGTAAATACCATTTGAGATGGGAAAATCCGCCTATCACTAACAGTATGTCAACATTTGTGTATTTGCGTCGGGTCCCGTCTTAAATACCCTTTTAACCGCCAACTATAATATATGCAGGTGAAGATATATCCAATAGGACCAGTTGTAATAGGTTTGGCGCGGTTTGTGCACCAAAACGCATGAAGGGTATTTATGATGGGGATGCACCCCCGTCGCAAAAGTCCACTGGTGGTAAACACTAATTATGACGGGAAAATCCGCCCATCACAAATAGTATATTGGTAGGTGTGTATTTTCGACCGGAGCCGTTGCAAATACCCTTTTAACCATCGACTGTAACTAATGTGGGCGAGGGTATTTGCAATGGACCCCGTCGCAATTACCACCATTTGTGACGGGAAACCTATCGTAAATAACCCCGTCAAAATTATTCTAACCTATATATAACCCCACCCGTTTTTTCCAAATCACTCGGATCTTCCTCTCCCTGACTATTCATTCTCCAGTTTTAAGGAATATAATTTTTTACTTAAAATTATTTATACGAGAGCAATTAGAATGCGCCAATACCTTCAGAATACAAAAGTTTAAGGTATTTATATTTTAATTTTTTATATATTTTTTTAATTTCTTTTATTAATTTTAATTATTTTTTAATAGTTGTAATAAAATTAGATTTAAATTGATTTTTATTTATATATATTATTAGAATGAAATTGATATTGTTAGTGATAATTATAAATAATTAGTGTTATGTTGCAATAATTAGAGATTATTATAGATAATTAGTGGAATTTAGTCAAAATTAGATATAATTAGGGATAATTAGGGTGATTAGTAATAATTTGGGGTAATTAGTAATAATTTGGGGTGATTAGTAATAATTTGGGGTGATTAGTAATAATTAGGGGTAATTAGGAATAAATAGGGTTAATTAGGAATAATTAGGGGTAATTAGAAATAATTAAAGGTAATTAGCAATAATTAGGCGTAATTAGCAATAATTAGGGGTAATTAGTAATAATTAGGGGTAATTAGCAATAATTAGGGGTAATTAGCAATAATTATGGGTATTTTGCAATTAATATGGGTATTTAGTAATAATTAGGGGTAATTAGAAATAATTAGGGTTTATTAGCAATAATTAGGGGTAATTTGGAATATTTAGGGGTAATTAGTAATAATTAGGGGTAATTAGACATAAATAGGGATAATGACATATAATTAGGTCAAATTAGAAATAATTAGTGATAACTAGTAATAATTAGTAATAATTATATATAATTTGGGGTAATTAGTGATAATTATGGGTAATTAGTAATAATTGTATTTAATTAGTAATTATTGGTAATAATTAGTAATAATTGGATATAATTAGTTGTAATTGTTAATAATTAGTAATAATTGGAAATTATTAGATATAATTGGTAATAATGAGATTAATTGGTTATAATTAGATATAATTAGTAATAATTAGTTATAATTTGTAATAATTATATATAATTGGTAATAATTAGATATAATTTGAAATAATTTGATATAATTTGATATAATTATATAGAATTAGATAGATATAATTAGATATATTTAGATATAATTAGATAAATATAATTAGATATAATTAGATATAATTAGATATAATTAAATATAATTAGATATAATTAGATTCAATTAGATATAAGTAGTTATAATTAGATATAATTCGATATAATTCGATATAATTAGATATAATTAGATATAAGTAGATATAATTGTATATAATTATACATAATTAGTAATAATTAGATATAATTATATATAATTTGTAATAATTAGATAAAAATAGAAATAATTAGTAATAATTTGATATAAATAGATATAATTAGTAATAATTAGTAATAATTAGATATAATTAGTAATAATTCGTAATAATTAGTAATAATGAGATATAATTATTATTAATTAGTAATAATTTCTAATAATTAGATATAATTAGTATTAATTAGTAATAATTAGTAATAATTAGTATAATTAGTAATAATTAGTAATAATTAGTATTAATTAGAAATAATTAGTATTAATAAGCAATAATTTTTAATAATTAACAAAAAATTAGTAATAAGTATTAATAATTAGTAATTATTAGTAATAATAAGTTATAATTAGTAATAATTAGTAATAATTAGTAATAATTAGTAATAATCTGTAATAATCCGTAATAATTATTATTAATTAGTAATAATTATATATAATTAGATATAGTAAAATATAATTAGATATAATTAGATATAATTAGTAATAATTAGATATAATTTGTAAGAATTCATAATAATTATTAATAATTAGATATAATTAGTTATAATTAGATATAATTGTCTGGGATGGTTGATCACTTTGCATGTAGTGTTGCAATAGGGCAACCCAAGTCATGCCCTTCTAATCTATAAGAATTATCTCACATGACCCTTTACATAGACCATTCTTCCTTGAAATTTTATGGGAAAGATGCCGATGTGCCCTAAAATTTTTGGGTAAGAATGATCTATGTAAAGGGAGTTAGGTGATTCTTAGAGATGAGAACAAAATTGCATTGGTCGTCCTATTGCAACACTACTTGAGAGGTGATCAACCATACAAGAAAAATTATAGAGTTTACATTGGACATGGTTGACACAATCTTTTTATTGTGCATGACCTAACAATTAGCGACCCTTTGAAATTTGAACATGTTAAGAATATGGCAAATCCTGCTATGAACATTGAAAATTTTAACATTTTATAAATTTTTTAATTTTTCAATAACATTAATATTTTTTTCATAAATATTGATAATATAATTTTTTTATTAGTAATAATTAGATATAATTATAATTAGTAAATGAAAAACTCTTGGATAATGAAGAGAAAATTTATAATCATCTCGACAATGATGATTACCAAAATTCTTTCATTATACCAAAAGTTTTCATTTTGCTATGTATTACAAAGTATTTCTATATTAGTAATAATTATTAATAATCAGGAGAAGTTTTCCTAGGTATTTCAAAGTATTGAAAAATTAGTATTATTTAGTAATAATCAAGAGTACGAGCAGATGTGTCAGCAGGAGTAGCAGCGGAAGGAGCAGCACGATGAGTAGATGTGTCAATATCAGTAGCAGCACGATGACGAGATGCATCGATATGAAGAGTGGCAGCAGAAACAGATAGAGTACATTTTCTGTCTGACTTTTAGTTTAGGGAGGGAGTTTCCTCCAGCATCTCCTCCAGGTCCCCCATATTATCCACCCCTAGTGATTATTTTACTTGTAACAAAAAATTTAGTTTGAAGATTATTGTATTATTAACTATTTTCAATTTCTCATTTTCATAATGTTACGCGTATTTCTTAATTTTATTTTTTATTATTATTTAATATTTTAGTACTTGTTTGTATTATTTTAAATGTATATTTATTTTAATAATAATAATAATAATATTTTATTAATATTTTATATTTTTTGAGAATATTTAGAATTTTAATATTTTTAAATTTTAATAATATTAAAATTATTTTTCATTAATATATAATTTTATTTTAATAATAATAATATTATTATATTAATTTTTTATATTATTAATATTAATATTATTTTTATATAATATTATATAATTTATATTAATAATATTCATATTATTATTATTTTCTGATATTAATATTTCATAAAATTTTTTTATATATTTTATTATTATTAATATTATATTAATATAATTTTTTTATATTATTAATATTAATATTAATATTATATAATATTATATAATTTATATTAATTTTATTAATTTTAATAATTTTTTTATGTATTTGTGACGGGGCTATTTGCGACGGGACCCCGTCGCAAATGTGTTATTTATTATCCTATTTTCAATGGTATGAATGGCTCCTCGAAAAAAATTATTTGTGGCCGTCCCATCGAAAATCAGTTTTTATTTACCTATTTGCGACTGAATTAATGTTCAGTGGCAATAGATTATTTGCGACAACCCATCATAAACAACTTTTTTTATATAATTGGAAACCATTTACGATATAGATGATTCCCGAAGCAAGAAATATTATTTGAGATGGGCCTGTCGCAAATAACAATTTATTGCTACGGTGTTTTCTGCAACGGGCTATTTGCGACGAGGCCCCGTCGCTAGAGCTTATTTCTGACAGGATCCCATCACAAATAACCAGTCAAAAATACCTTGAATTCTAGTAGTGCTGGACTGAAGGTATCTCGATGGTTTACCATAGGCGAGGTGTACCATAGAGACGACTGTAGGAGAGTTTTACCTACCCTTCAGGTAGGATCCATGGCGGGTGATCATAGGAGCAGTTCTGGTTTATTTGTACTTTAATTTTCTTGTACATTCCAATTGGGCTTTTATTCTGGCCTGTTTTTTTTCTTTACTCACTCAGTTTACTATTCAGTTTACCTGATTTCATATCTTATTATGTGAATGATTGAGTTTGTTTACAAGTTATAAAGGATTTTCCTTCTTAGTTTTCGGGAATAATCCTTCGGTGCGAGTCGTCAGACTATCGACTATAGAAAGAGGGCTTGGGGTAGTCACGACACAGGCCCCGGGGGATGGGTCCTGAAAATTTTATATCGAAGGATTCAACCCAACCGTAGAACATAATAATATGATCTTTCTTCTAATATAACTTGTATTATGTGTAGTAAGTGTGTTTATTAGTTTAGGGATCCATGTGTGTGTGTGGCGGCAGATGTATCCATATATCAGGACTCTGACTTCTGATTCCGGACTCAGTGAACGAAAAACCCGGATTGCCTATGTGTTTTCAAGAGTTTTATTTTTGATCTATTAGAGTCTGATCACATCGTATAATTTTTTGACTGAGGCACACCAATTTCATTTCTGGATGCCTCAAGGCAGACAGCCAGCTAGGGTTCTATATATTGTATGCACTGATAGCCCACTGAGTTACATGCCCTCAGTGTAGGAACATTTTTCTAGCGGAGGCACCAGCAGTTCCATTACCCATTGAGCCACCAATGCAACTAGCCCTTTAAGTAGAGGGTGCATTCCTCTTGAGCGCGTTGCACGACTTCCATCACTAGAGTCCATCTTGGTTCCTAGGAGATAAGGACCCACATGTGGTTGTGTATTTGCCGGAGGCCATGGTAAGAGTCTTTCGACTACTCGGGATGCCAGCCGATCTCATTATGATCCTTGCTACCAATCTTTTATAAGCAGCAGCAGGCAGATGGTGGAGCATGATTCTCTAGGCTGACAAGGAGGTGACACTTCTCTAGGTGGACATCGAGTGTCTGTTTCGAGTAGAGGGTGTCCCAACAACTCTTCACGTAGTGTGCATTTATGAGCTATTTCATCTGCATAAGAGCAGCATGACTGTGGCTCCGTACTCAGTGGGGTTCACTAACCTGTCACACTACTCCACATATATGGTGTGATACCCATTCTTCATGGCCCGATCCTTTGATATTAGGCATAGGCGGGAGATTCAGGCTTCGATGATCTCACTCAGCATCCTGACGTAGGTCGGGGTGTTAGGGAGATCCCTTTTAGTTGAGTGTTTCCTTGTTGAGAAGTCACAAACAGTGATACGCACCACCCGTAGTCATGTAGAAGAGTCTTATATAGTTGGAAAAAGACTGATGACACAAGGGACTAAGAGGAACATACATACAGGTGGACAACTGCATGATTTAGGGTCTGTTGTGTGGGGCACCCGAGACAGAGCTAGTCATGCGAGTAACATGTTGTGTTTCACATGCGGCATGAAGGGTCACATGGATCCTGACTTTCTGACCTACAATATTGACGATCATAAGACGTTCGAAGGACCACCAAGGCTATGATATAGGATCTACTGAGGAGGTCTACAGGTTTCAAGAAGACGTCGCAGAGGAGCAGGTAATGCACTTGTCGGTGGGAGATGATTCGAGATGATACTGCTACCACCACTAGGTGGACCACACAGACCACTTGGACCAGGTGGACTGGGGTGAGGTCAGCTCCAAGAAGCTGATGCCTATGACATTGGTGCTCTAGAAACGATATGTGATACAATATGTGTCAACTACATCTTAGATGTAGTACTTATAGACACAGGTGTTAGTAATTTTTTTCCACATCCCTCGTTCAGAGCTCGGGGATTCTAAAGGAGTCGTTGTGTAACACCCCGACCCCAGTTACCTAGAGTCGGTCCCTTATTACATAAGATTGGCATGATCATAAGAATGATCAAATATCGAAAGACCAATTGGTTTAGTATCCTTGGAAACACTAGTTATATTCATAAAGTTTTAAATTACATCATAAAGTGAAAAACTACTACAACAACATATTGTCTCCATAGTCCACACTATTATCCCCTCATAATATCCCTGTAGGTCATTCATAATTTACTTCTTCACATCCTGGGAAAAATAAAACATAGAAAAGGGGTGAGCTCAAATGCCCAGTAAGGATAACAATATAGCAGAAACATTCATAAATAAGAATTAACATTTAAGGCAGTGTATAACTAAAACAAAATCCTTTTAAACATGAACATCAACATAGTATGGCAAAAATAAAATGAAATAATTCCATTTACTTATTCACATGGATATTCTACTATTCGAATAATCAAATGCAATATCAAAAACCACTTTCATAATGATGGAATGCATAATGCCAGACTATCATAACCACATAGCCAAGGCCTCGTGCCAAGACTACAAATAAGATTTTTCCAAGGCCTTGGTCCAAGACACTAGTTTGTCTCATGAGACCTACTGATTCATCGAGGAACTATAGCGGGCTCCACCCGTCACATATTAAGTCCAATTCATTCCCATATGAAAAGGTTTAAACATAACATAAACATTTGTATTAAAACTAGCATACAAAATGTCAATACTTTCACCATAAACCATTTATGGTATAAAAATAGCACATCCACAGTCAAACATATCACAAAACCTTTAATACAATTTTGACATTTTGTATCATAAAAAATCAACTTCAAATAAGCGTAAAATCCATCAAAGGATGTTGACATAGATGGAATCAAAACTCTTTTTAAAGAAATATCTCTTTCTATTTTGAAATCATTTAAGAGTCATATATTTATAATATAAAACATTTTCTTTTAAAATATTCATATAAGCTTGTAAGGAAGCTTCAAAGATTTTATAATGGCAGAATATAGCCACACCCTCCGTATATGTTAAAAAAACATTCTTACCTGAATTTTGTCGAAAAGGTTAAAAAGGACTTTGTTTGGAAAACGATGTAAATTTTTCCTTATAAACCACTTATAAAAGTCAATAAGGGTATAAATAAATTTATAAAATAGTCTCTAAAATATAAATAATGATTTGAAATACATTTTTAAGAATCCTGGATGTGGACGATAAAGAGGTCCCAGTAGATAATCACGTATAAACAACCTCGGATAAAGAAGAGATTGCGAAATAAACCCTTAACAATTTGGTAACTTACGAAACGTACAACCAATGAAAGAGGTATCATACAATGAATATGTAAATACACATAAATTAAATTTTATTACACAAAGAATATAATTATGTGAAGTACATACACCACACAAAAGGTAATTGTAGCAATATGGCATGAATCTCACAGGAATAAGAGTGAGATGAAAACCCCTTACCTTGTACATTTCCTTGGTTTGGGGTAGGTTAACCTCATGTATAGTGGTGAAATAATTGTTATTAAATTATACAAGAATCATATACATTAATATGATATCATATATGATCTTTTAACATTGATTTGTTAATAATATCTTAGTATTATCGTTGTTTCGGGTTTTAACTTTCTCATTTTCTTTTATATGTTTTGTTACGTAAGCCATGTTTGTAATGTATAGGTTGTATCTTATTCATATATAGAATAATATCAAGTCCTTAAACATTATTTTTAAGTCATAAAATGATAATTATACTTCAATGGATACGATGGAGAATGAATCTCATCGCGTTCGTAGAGACAGTAGTCTGTACGTACGCACGAGCGACAATATCATTTTTTTATATTAAAATAATATATAATTCGATGGTATATCATATATACAGAATTATTATCATGTTATATTTATTATTTACATGAATTATAAATCATTATTATACCCATCCAAATAATAATTTATTGAATAACAATTACACCACGACGTGGAGACGGTAAGCCGTACGTACGCACGTATGGCGACATGTAATTCAAAGGATGGATAGAGTACTGAATATGGTTGTACAATATTTATAATAACATCACAGTATATATAATATACTGGAGTTATTATTTTAGAATGGTAATAACAAAGGAAGAAGAAGTGGAAGAAGAACGGAACATGGAAAAGGGTGGTGAAATCATTACCTCTACTTCGGGTTCTTTCTTTTGATTTGATCAAAAGAGCTCTTAGGTTGGTGTTATGAATAAAAAAAGGCTTATAGGATGAATTGAGGGAATTTGATAGAGTATTTGGGCAGATTTTGGCCGAACCAAAAGGCTTTGAAGGTGTGAGTTAATGAGAAGGGGGAGTGCCCTTTTATAAGAGGGGTGAGGGGAACCTCTGGAAAAGCTAGAAATATTATTTTATAATAAATTCATATTCGGATTCTAATGGATTCAAAGTGGATTATTTAAATTTTAAGGTCGGGATAGGTCGAAATCCATTCTACCAATAGAATTTAGACAGGTTTGAGTCATTATACTAACATTATCTTTAAGTACTAACTCTTAGTTAATTTGTTTCACTTTTACAATGTCTCTTTTTATTTTGAAATTATATATTTAATAAACATAGTATATAAATCCAAGTGACAACCAAGTGGTCCATTAATGATACACCTATCATGATATAAGTCTTTTGGCCGAACCTTATATTTTTATAACCTTAATATCAATTAATAATGTAATATTTGTTTTAAAAACTCTTTTATGTCTATTTTGACACTATTCAATATTTGATTTTTGTAAAAATCATAACAGAATGATTACATAGAACAATATTAATTAACTCATTCCTAACATGCCATATTAACCTAGAAAATTATTTTAATTCATAAATAGGCTCATATTATATTTATTTGGGTATCTACAATATCAATCATTTTAATTATTCACTATTATGGTAATTAATGCATCACCATTTTGTCATAAATAAATTAATTTTTTTAATGATTAAAAATTATAAATAAAATACCATTATTTAGGAAATATTGTTATCATTCTAATGAATATTTATAGTCGAAATTCCAATATATATAACCCTATGTAAAAAATTGATTTTCAAAAAGATATATGCTTCTGTCATTTTTGTATTCATTTTAACTTAATTAAAATTAAGTGTCCCTATCACTTACATGTGGCACCATGGGGTCCCAAAATCGACCCAAAGAATCCCATGGTCGGACATGTATCAACAAATAAGGTTAGGAAATGTTTTAGGGAAATTTTTTATTATTATAATATTATTTTTTAACCCTTATTTACCAGATTTACCATTTAACCATGGTAAATAAAATATTTACCTTAGTAATTATTCAAAATGTCAAAAAATAAAAGTTACCTATTTAAAAAATTTGAACATCCTGATTCCAATTTTGGAATCCATTTTTCCAAACTCAAAACACAGAAGTGGCCGAAATTAATTTAATATTAATTCCCGTTGTCAAAACAAAAAAGCGTGTTTTTAAGATATATTGACTATCAAAAAATTTATACTTGTTTATGTTCGGTTTAATTGTGAAATTATGCCCAATGACCAACATTGTATTAAATGGTAAAAATATATTCTAAATATACTTTAAAACCACTCAAATTCATAACGTATCACTATTAATTATTTTGATTAAAAAAGTTGTTTTTTAATAAAATTTAGTAATTTTCACTATTCATAAAAATATTAGAGTTATCCGAAAAGTACCAAAATTTCACCTAATGCTAAATTTGATACTCCGAATCCAAAAATGAAGTCCATTTTGAGAGATAAAATTTATAAAATTTCAAAAAAGTAGGTTTTACTATTCATTACATCTAGTTTGATTGGTTGCGGTGTGTTAGAACTCGATGTTGCGTACAACACACGCTATCACATTATTCAAAGAGAAACATACCGTAGAATCATGGGGTGTTACATTCAACCCTCCTTCAAATAATTTCTTCCTCGAAATTTCTAGAATACTACCGCATGAAAAGACTCGGGTGGTTCTTCATCAAAAGTTCCTCGGGTTCCCATGTTGCCTTTTCCAACTTATGGTTTCTCCACAAAACTTTTACCAGACGCGTCGTCCGATTTCTCAATACGTGTTCTCTCGTATCAATAATCATGATGGATTCTTTGCAATAAGACAGATCGAGTACCAGTTCTAATTCCTCATAGGTGTGTACATGCGTTGGTTATGGCATGTATTTCCTCAATAGAGATATGTAGAACACATCGTGAACTTTGGAGAGACTTAGCGGCATTGCCAATCAGTAAGCTACAACCCCAATTCGTTCTAGAATATCGAAAGGTCCGATGTACCTGGGAATCAATTTATCTTTCTTACCAAAACGTATGACTCCCTTCCATGGAGATAACTTCCGGAAAACATTATCACCGACATGAAATTCCAAATCCTTTCTTCGATTATCAACATAGCTCTTATGCGTACTTTGAGCTGTTTTGATGTGATATTGGATTACCTTCACCTTTTCCCTCGTTTCCTCCACCAGTTCTAGACCTAAAAGTTTTCTTTGTCCAACGTCATCCCAACAGGTTGGTGTGCGGCCTCTCTTTCCGTATAACGCTTCATATGGTTCCATCTGAATACTCGAATGGAAGCTATTGTTATAGGAAAATTCTACCATAGGTAAATATTTATCCCACATACCCTGAATGTCAAGTGAGTAGGAAATCAACATGTCTTCTAAGGTGTGAATAGTTCATTCTGACTGTCCATCTGTTTGAGGGTGGTAGGCAGTGCTCAAATGAAGTTCAGTATCTAGGGCTTTCTGAAGGCTTTCCCAGAATCTTGAAGTAAAACAGGGATCACGATATGAAACAATCGATAGGGGTACTCCATGAAGTCTCACAACTTCATTAATATATATTCTTGCTAGAGGTTCCAGTGGTATATATTCTCTTATAGAAATAAAATGTATTGACTTGGTAAGACGATCAACAATGACCATTATTGCATCGTTCCTTCTAGGAGTATTTGGTAGCCCCATGACAATGTCCATTGTAATATTGTCCCATTTCCACTCCGTTATGGGAAGAGGTTGCATGAATCCTCCAGGCTGTTTCCATCCAGCTTTCACTTGTTGACAAAACATACATCTTGACACAAAATCAGCAATTTCCCTCTTCATGTTGTCCCACCAAAAATTTTCCTTCAAGTCTCTATATATTTTGTTGCTCCCAAGGTGTATAGAGAAATTGGAACTATGAGAATCCTCCAGAAATTACCTTTTTAGATCAGGTATATCGGGAACACAAAGTCTCTTCCCGAATTTCAAAACTCCATCTTCACACACAAAGTCTCCCAATCTCCCATCATTCACAGCTTTAATCTTCTTTTGAAATTTGTCACTATCGGTCTGAGAACTTTTAATCCTTTGTAGTAAATATGGTTTGGCAACATTTTAAAAAATCATTGATGTTTCTCCTTCCCTGGTTATTCCCATGTCCATCTTCACTAGATCCATGATATTGGATCCCTTTCAATTCTCATATTGTTCAAAACTCCATGGTATTTTTTTCTCAATGCATCTTCCACCTTGTTTGCCTTCCCCGGTTGGTAGTGTATCGTGCATACAGAATCCTCGAGTAAATCAATCCATCTCCTTTTCCTCATGTTGAGTTCTTTTTGTGAGAAAGTATACTTCAAACTCTTGTGATCAGTATAAATCTCAAATTTTTCACCATAGAGGTAGTGCCTCCATATCTTCAAAGCAAATATCGCAGCTGCTAACTCGAGATCATGGGTAGGATAGTTTTTCTCATTAATTTTCAACTGTCGTGATGCATAGGCAATAACCCTATCATTCTGCATAAGGACACAATCATGTCCTTTCTTCGATGAATCACTATAAATAACGAACCCATCATTCCCTGATGGTAGAGTCAATATAGGAGAATTGAATAATCTTATCTTCGGTTCTTAGAAACATTCTTCACACTCTTTTGTCCAAACAAATTTAACCCCTTTATGTGTGATCTTCATTTATGGGTTAGCCAATCTGGCAAAATTATGGATGAAACGTCGATAATAACCTGCCAAACCAGTAAAACTGCGTACCTCAGTTATACTCGTAGGTGTTGGCCATTCATGGATTGCCTTGGTCTTAGAAGGATCAACAGAGATTCCATCTTTAGAGACAATATGACCAATAAAAGAAATCTCATAAAGCCAGAATTCACACTTGCTAAACGTCCCATATAATTCATGTCTTCTCAGAGTCTTCAGGATAATGCGCAAGTTACTTTCATGATCTTCGTTGATTTTAGAGTATACCAAGATATCATCAATAAATACTACTACAAATTCATCGAGATATTCCTTTAAAGCTCTATTCATAACATCCATGAATACAGAGGGAGCATTATTCAATCCAAAATGCATTACAATAAACTCGTTGTGCCCGTACCTGGTTTGAAATGTTGTCTTCGGAATGTCTTCCTTCTTTACACACAACTGATGGTATCCAGATCGAAGGTCAATCTTTGAAAAGTATTTATCTCCATGCAGTTGGTGAAATAAATCATCAATGTGAGGTAGGGGATACTTGTTATTTATTGTTTAAGCATTGATATCCCTATAGTCGATACATAACTTCACAGATCCATCTTTCTTTTTAACAAAAATAACAGGGGCTCCCCATGGAGAAACACTAGGGCAAATAAATCCCTTATTACTAAATTCCTCTAGTTTTTTCTTTAGTTCAACTAATTATAATGTGGTCACTCTATATGGGGTATTCGATATAGGCCTTGATCCAGAAATTAAATCAATGGAAAACTCAACTTCTCGTTCTGGAGGATGTCCATGTAAATCTTCTGGAAATATATCTACATAATCTTTCACAACAAGAACGTCCTCTATTTTAACATTCCTTTCCTCACCCACTGTCATTTCATTCTCTTCCTCCACAATAATTGTATTTAGTTGAGCTACTGTGGGTGGATCTAGATAAGAATTAGGTGGTGACGATTCTGCTCTAAAGATAAGGTGTTCCTTAACATCATCATCAAAAATCATTACCTCCTTCTTCTTACAATAAATATTTGCATCATAATCCAAAAGCTAATCCATACCGAGGATTATATCAAACTCAATCATAGATATGACGATGAGATAAGTGGATAAAGAACATTTATGTTCTCTAATGGGGACCGATTCATAAAAAATTGTTGCAATGATACTTCCCTTAGGAGTTTTAACTGAATACTCCCTTGGTAAATAAAATTGGAAATATCTAATTTTCTTAGTAAACTGGGAAGATATGAAACAATGAGATGATCCAGAATCAAATAATGCATTTTCTAAACTTGAGGAAACCATTAAATTACATAACACCATGTCTTTCGAAACTTCTACTACAGTAGTAGTGATAGCATAAGATTGACCTTGATCCCTTAGCCTTTTTCTAAGGTAAGTCCCCCTAACGATTAAGACATCAATTTGCATAATGTCCCATCTCCCTGAAATTTTAGCACTGAACATTGGTATCTTCCTTCTTCCCTTTGTAATCACGAGCTTGGTGGACTCTTTAACCACATTTTTAACAGATGCACATTCCCTTCAAGCATGTACCAGGGTGTTTCTTCCCACATTTACCACAGGATGGATATTCAACCATTCCCTTCTTACCCTTATTTCCATTCCCAGATTGATCAGCAGCTCTCTTCTTCTCTTGCTTTTCTATAAAGTCATATTACTTAGAGAATTCCTTTTCTATCTTGATGGCACATGAGACAATGTCTTCGTATGATGAGAAGGATTGCGAGACTAATGCTCGATGGAGAAATGGTTTTAACCCATCAACGAAATGATCAATCTTACTTCTTGGATTATGTATATAATCTCCAGCATACCATTCTAACCTTGTAATGTTATCCTCATACTTTGCGACATTCTCATCCTCCTTTTGTCTCAGACTCAGAAATTGCCTTTCCAGATCGGCTCGGTGGTCGCGAGAAAGTATTTTTCTAAAAACAGGTCTTTGAACTCCCTCCATTCCATATTTGATACTTCATCGTCTTCCTTCATGTTTTGAATCAATGACCACCATTGATCAACATCTCCAGTGAGGCGGTAAACTTCCATGATAACTTTTTCCCTTTCACTACTCCCCAATGCCTGAAATATTTTCTCTAGGGAATTTATCCATTGATCAGCTACTAAGGGATTTGTACTCCCATTGAACGTTGGTGGTTGTTTCCTCATGAATCGATATATCATTGATCCTCCACACTGCGGATCAGGGTGCTCCATACAGGTATGGTTATTATTCATAACCTGAGTGAGTTGTCCCAGTATGGTGATTAGCTGATCGGCACCAGTTGCATCACCAACTCCACTATAATTATCTTGACCAGGAGGGAAATACCTACATGGAGTGTGTGCATTGATTCGATTTCCATTTATTCCACTATGTTCCATTTCTAAATAATGACTTAACTACATCAGTTTATGAATCAAAATACATAATTCCATACTTTTAAAACACTTATCATAAATTGAACTGTTTATGGATATAATCCGTAGTCATAAAAATGTTTCTTTGATGAAGTATATAATCATAAACCCTTCATAATTATTTGTAATGAAAATGAGAGTTATTCTAAGCATATCCCCCGGGAGTGTCGTAACCAAGAGTGCAGCAAGGCCCGTTGTCGTTCACCAGTTTCCGTTCGAGTCTAGCTCAAAGTGGTGTTTTCGGGTTTTACACATAGGTACATCTGTGCCAGAGCCGCCTCTACCTGCTCGTATCCAAACAGGGTTGTAGTGCTCTGAAAACTCACAAAATCTCTACAATACCAAAATTCTAGAAAGTTCTTCTATACTAATCCTCAAATTTCTTCTTAGGTCTACGGGCTCTAATCCGAGATTATCCAAATCTAGCTTCCAAGGCCTGTAATAAACTTCCTCTGATACCAATTGTAATGCCCCGACCCCAGTTACCTAGTGTCGGTGCATTATTACATAACATTGGCATGATCACAAGAAAGATAAAATCTTGAAAGACCGATTGGTTTTGTAGCCTTGGAAACGCTAGATATATTCCTAAAGTTCTTCATTACATCATAAAGTGAAAAAATACTACAACAACATATTGTCTCCATAGTCCACACTATTATCCCCTCATAATATCACTGCAGGTCATTCATAATTTACTTCTTCACATCCTGGGAAAAATAAAACATAGAAAAGGGGTGAGTTCAAATGCCCATTAAGGATAAAAATATAGTAGAATCTTTCATAAATAATAATAAACATTTAAGGTAGTGTATAACTAAAAAAAGCATTTTAAACTTGAAATTCAACATTTTATGGGAAAAATAAAATGAAATAATTCCATTTACTTATTCACATTGATATTCTACTAATCTAATAATCACATGCAATATTAATAACCACTTTCATAATGATGGAATGCATAATGGCAGACTATCATAACCACATAGCAAAGGCCTCGTTCCAAGACTACAAATAAGATTTTTCCAAGGCCTTGTGCCAAGACAGTAGTTTGTGTCATGAGACATACTGATGCATCGAGGAGCTATAGCAGGCTCCACCCATCACATATTTTTTCCAATGCATTCCCATATGAAAAGGTTTAAACATAACATAAACATTCGTATTAAAACTAGCATATGAAATGTCAATACTTTCACCATAAGCCATGAATGGTATAAAAATAGCACATCCACAGTCAAACATATCACAAAACCTTCAATACAATATAGAAGTTTTGTATCATAATATGTCAACTTCAAATAAGCGTAAAATCCATCAAAGGATGTTGACATAGATGAAATCAAAACTCTTTTTAGAGAAATATATCTTTTTATTTTGAAATCATTTAAGAGTCATATATTTATAAAATAAAACATTTTCATTGAAAATATTATTATAAGCATTTAAGGGAAGCTTCAAAGATTTTATAACGGCGAAAAATACCCACACCTGCCGTATAAGTTAAGAAAACATTTTTACCTTAATTTTGTCGAAAAGGTTAAAAAGGACCTTGTTTGGAGAACGATGGAAAGATTATTTTACAAACCACAGATAAAAGTCAACAAGGGTATAAATGAATTTATACCATAGTCTATAAAATAAAAAGAATGATTTGAAATAAATTTTTAGGAAACATGGATGTGGATGATAAAGAGGTCCCAGTAGATAATCATTTATAAACAACCTCGGATAATGAAGAGATTGCGAAATAAACCCCTACAAATTTGGTAACATACAAAATGTACAACCCATTAAAGAGGTATCATACAATGAATATGTAAATACACATAAATTAAAGTGTATTACACAAAGAATATAATTATGGGCAGTATATACACCACACAAAAGGTAATGGTTGCAATATGGCATGAATCTCATGGGAATATGGAGTGAGATGAAAACCCCTTACCTTGTACTTTTCCTTGGTTGGGGGTAGGTTAACCTCATGTATAATGGTGAAATAATTGTTATTAAATTATACAAGAATAATATTAATTTATATGATATCATATATGATCTTTTAACATCGATTTGTTAATAACATATAAGTATTATCGTTGTTTTGTTTGTTAACTTACTCATTTTCTTTTATATGTTTTGTTACGTAAGCCATGTTTGTAATAGATAGGTTGTATCTTATTCATATCCAAAATGATATCATGTACTTAAAAATTATTTTTAAATCATAAAATGAAAATTTTGTTATATCAATTCATTATAAGGGAAATAATATTTACTTTTAAATTATGTATTATATTACAGATCATCTAAACTCATGTTTTCAACTTTAAAATGGTATTTATGAAACTACATGTATTTGAAGTGAAAATGACATAAATTATTAGAATGTTAAGAGAAATATATTTAATATTTTTATGGGTTGGATGAATTTCATTAAATATGTAGCAAAATACCACGTCTTTATTAACAACACATATCATTTTTTATTTATGCAGTAAAATTTATGTCCATAAAATATGACTGGTCAGTCAAATGGGAATATTAAATTAACAATCAATAATATTTTTAGTGGAATAAATCTAGTGATGAGTGTTTATTGTTATATGATTTCTTTTCTAATAGTGGTAATATTTTATAAATTCAAGAGGTGTTGGTTTTATAATGGGTTTATTTTTTTAATTGGTGAATGATTGGTTTGGAATATTCCCTTGGTCTTCATATTTCATTATATAATCCTAAAAATGAATTTTTTGTATGAGATTATAATAGCATTGTTTGGATATCAATTGGAGCTATATCGGTAGATATTAGAGTGATCCCTTTATCCAAAATGGGTAAAAAATATGAATCAATTGATGAAAAAATATTTTTTGACATTTGGGATGTGGAAATAATATTATAGAATATTGAGAAATGAAAAAAATTGAATATCCATTATTTTTCTAACATGTCTCATGTAATAATAATTTTAAATTTAATCTTTATTTTATATTAATTTGATTTACTTACTGTTTAGAGTTTTTTTACCATATGGATGTTATACATTGAAAGATTATTATCCTTCATCATCATCTTAATATTTACCACCATCTATATCATATAGATTAGTTTACTTTATATACTGTAATATTGTGTAAGAAACCAATAAAAATTATTAATTAAATATTATTTAACAAATATTTAAATTTTGGGTATTCGACATCTTCTTTAAATTTATTTTAAGTATATATTGTTCTCTCATTAAAACATTATTTAAATTATTGTAACTATCGAAGCTAGTAATAGATTTTGTTGAACCATTCCTCCCAAATCTATTCTTTATACCATCACTACCACACACTCTATGCTATTATCATTTTATGGAAGATATTTTTTCCTTATTTTCTAATATCTGTACATTATATTATTTAAGAAAAATGGATCATATTTTTTGAAATATTAATTTATTATGTTTAATATTTTTTCATTTATTAAAATTTTAAATTCATTATTTTGAAGTAAATGCTTGATGAATATTTATATCATTACTGTTGTCTAGATAAAGTTAGAATTAATATTACGATATGTTATTTGGTTATTCTTAACCATCCCATAATGTTATATTCAAAATTTCGAAGTATAAATTATATAATATTATTGGAAAAATATATTGAATTTCATCATAGATAATATTTCAAAAAAGATTCCATAACATTATTTATCCCTCAAGAAAACATGAATTTGTAAAACCATTTGAATGAAATTTCATATTTTGAAAAAAGTAATTATATATTATATATATGTTTTATGCAGTAAAAGTGATATTACATGGATGTATATATTAGAAATAAAAATTGATTTACATGTACTAAAGATTATTTAATAAAACAATATATTCATGTAGAGAAATATATATAATAATGCTGAGATTCATTTGAAAACCTAATTACTTTACATTACCAAGTGATTATAGTGTTATTTTAAACTCCAAAATTTGTTCGGCAATGAATGTTTAAAAACCATTTAATAACTAGAGATAGTATATTGTTTGATTCTCTATTAGTAATTAAATCCTCTATAACCCTATGAACACTATTAGAGAAAAAATAATAAATGGGCATGCCAATTTTCATTTTGGATCAGTTAATTTTTCTTAGCCGATAAAATAAATCAATATGCCTTAGATATACTCTATAATAAATTCTCTAATTACAGAAGATATTAAAAATAAAAAATGATTATATAGTTATAGATAAGTTAAATAATCTCTTATATAATTAAGAAAAACATTGGATAAAAATTATTATGAGATAATGTTAATGTGAACAAAAAAAAAAGAAATGTGGATTCTCCCTTTGAGGCACAAATCATAGAATTTATTAATGATATTATATGTATATTGATTATTATAAGGAAAAACATAATTTAATTTATTAATTAATAGAAATATATGATTTTAAAGAATTTATTAAATAATTATATAGCATAGTTTATACCCATTAATGACAAAAATATTAAATTTTTATTTTAATTTTGTGGTATTAATAGCTTTTTAATATATTTATAGTATATTTTCAGAGTATGTTTAATTTAAAAAATATAATATATGTTTTTTAAAATTATTATTTTACTAGGGATAAAACAATATATAGAGAGAACAATTGTCATTAATTATACTAAATTATTTAATTATAAAAAAGAACTACTAATTTTATATTGTTAGTATGTATATCAACTAAATGAGTAATTATAACATAAATTTTAGAATTGTGTCTCATTTTTTGTTTGGTACTGAAAATTTGTTATGTATAAAAACATTTTTCTTTTCCAACAAGGAATGTGATAAATTTATTGACATAGTTAGTGATCATTTATTTTCATGTATGATTAGAAAATATATTTATATAAAATAAAAATAAATTAGTAAGGGTTTCAATCATATTTTTTTTGGAAAACAAAATATAGTTTCTTCATATCCTTCTATTGTCATGGATAGTGTATCCATGTACTAAATCAATGTATGCCAAGACACTATTGATTTCTTAAGTACATTTCATATTTAAAAAATTAATATCACCACCAATTAGTTCTGGTTTATAAAATACTATTAGTATTTACTAACTACTTGTTAAACTTGTTAAAACCATTATTAAATATAAAATTATACACTTTTTAATTACTTATTCAACTATAACCAATTTTTATAAAGTAAACCAAAAAATTAATGATTCTAAATTACTAATCAAAATGATAATAGTGTTTTAATAAATAAAATTTAATGATTGGTATGTATTTATTATGTATAATCATTTATTATTTAACATTTTAGATTTGAATGAAGTCTTAATAACATATTATTTTCTATAATTCAACCATAAATATTTGAAATTAAAATAAATTTGTAATTGGTAATTTTTTATTATTTTATAACAATATATTATTTACTAACTTTTAATTATTAATTGGTAATATAAAATTATAATTTTATATTGATTATATATTTATATATAAACACAAATAAATATATAGAAATAAACATTAAAAAATATAAATCCGGACTGAAACATTCTCACATGACCAAAAATCTTTATGAAGTTGAAAATATCACTTTTGTTTCAAATGAACCCAACAATTCATCGAGGTGTTTTTTTATGTTCTCTACGAAATCAATTGTAAAGACCCGTAAAATTCAAGGGAAATTTTTTCTTAATTTTCTTTAGAATTTTACAAGAGCGCGGTTTCAGACAGCACCTGATTCCGAGGCCCGGAGTGCCCGGAATCAATTTCTGAAGTTTGGCTCGGGTACGTTCAGTGAACGAACGAGCGGGAATTCCTAACTTTTTATCCGGTGCTCGGAATTGAAATCAGAGGGCACCGATGAACTCGCAGCGCCGATATTCGCTTAAGGAGACCTTTTCCGAAGGTTCTTTTATTGCGGGACGAAAGTTAATTTTTGGGAGAAATATAAAAAGTTGAATAAAAATGTGGAACACTTTTTATTTTATTTTTATGTTAGTTAACTTCTCCCAATGGATGTTAAAGGTGGGACCCACATCCACTTAACCTCCCTTGGGAGGATTAAGTGTGGTGGGGCCCACATGAAACCCAACTTTTCAACTTCTCTCAAAACTCCCTTTAACCCCACTTTAAATGTTTTGACAACTTTGTTTATTAATTAGGTTGAGTTGTTTAAACATTTTCAAACCTTTGAAATTCAAAAAGGTTTGGTTGAGTTAATAAAATATGCTCTTAGATTATTTTATTTGGATAGAATTGTTTAGCCATCTTGAGAGCATTTTTGGTTCTTCTCCTTCTTCTTCAAACTTTGACGAAGAACGCTCAAGCTTTGACGAAGAACGCTCAAGCTCCGTCGAAGAACGCCGCTCCTCTCTTCTTATTCTTTCATGTCAACAAAAGGTAACGTCGCTTCCTCCTCGGACTTCTTTCGTCAGCATACGAAGATTCTCCAACGACGTACCTCTTCGGACGTACCTCCTCGTCATCGGATTTGACGAATGATTACCGCGACGCCCGACCTCCGCGACGTTGTCTACCGCGAGTCGTTGACAATCTTCGAACTTATACCCAAGGTAGGGGTTGTTGTTGATTATTTATTTATTTATTTATTCTTGTTCATGGTTCTAGTATGACTAACGTGAGGATTTTTAAATATGGTTATCATTTAACGTGAGGGGGCCAGACCGCATGAACACGGCCGAACCCTCGCCTTTGTTCTTGTTGATTTATCTTGCGGATGAAACAAGATGGCGTGGTGCCGCTGCACCACGCGGATAATCGCACAATTATATTGTGCGGCGCCGTCGCGCCGCGCCGTGGAAGGATCATCAAGAATGCGACGCCGTCGTGCTGTGTCGAAGGGAATCAAAGGCGCGGCGGAGGGGCGCGGTGCCGTCGCACCGCGCCGGACGACGAACACTGCGGCCGGTTTCGGGCCGCGGCGGGACGAGAAGACCGGCGGTCGGGCCGCCGGCGTCAGAAGCCGGAAAAAGGGGACCGGTTTTCCGGTCCCCTTGGAGAAAAACCGGCCGCCCAGGTGGCCGGCCGGAAGGTCAAAGGCCGGGGGAATTTAATTCCCCTGGCCAGCACTCAAAAGCCCCCCCCCCCATTTAATTGGGGGGGCGGTTTCATTGAGGGGGGCAGGCGGCCCCCCGGTTTCCCTCAAGCAGGCCCCCTCGAAGGGGGGCCGGTTCACAAAATGGCGCGGCTAAAAGATGCGCCGCCAGCAGGATGCGAGGGCCATGCCCCCCGCGCGTGACCCCAGCGGCGCCAGGCCGTGCCGCCACCGGCCGGGCCGACCCAGGGGGGGTCGGGCCGGGTCGGCCCGGACCAGGACCCCCCGTTTTCGAGATGGATTTGGTCTTTTGGCCATAACATGAGCCACAGACCTCCGATTGACGAACTGTCTGCGGCAACACGATCCTTGGATCGAGACGGTCACTTCGGTATATCGCACTCAATGTTTCAGAATACTTTGAGTTCGGCCGGGTTGGTTCGTTCACGAAACCAACCGGGCCTTCGGAGAGGAAACGCTCATATCTTGAGCTACAGACGTCCGATTGACGTGCCATCAGCTTTGTTGTGTTCCTCTTAGTGAGACGGATCTTTTGGCATACTCCGCCCGAGGTTTGGACGCAGGTGGGGTACGGTCGGGTTGGTTTTGCCTTAAAAACCAACCGGGCCCCGGGGACGAAAATGCCAATAACTCTCAGACCGGGCGTCCGATCGACGCGTCGTCTGTTGCGTTGAGATCCTGTTGATGATACATAACTTTTGGATACATCAACTCTGGACTTTGTGACAGTTGATGTATCAGCCTCTCGGCTCATGGAGCGGATCCTCCTGTACGAGCTTGCTGTGTGCGGGAACCCTAGTGCTGGCTGCGACTGTGACTGCTACTACTTCTGCTACTACTGCTACTGTGACTGCGACGACGACAGTACAGAGATCCTGTGTGGATTTGACGATGACGACTACAACCATCAGCGATCCTACGTGGATCAGTGCTACAGGTCCTTTGTGGGCCCGATCCTGTGTGGGTCCGATCCTGTGTGGGTCTTTGCGCTCAGCGGTCCTGTGTGAACCAGCGCCTACAGGTCCTACGTGGGCCCGATCCTGTGTGGGTCTTTTGCGGGGGTTAGTTACCTATCGATCCTTCGTGGGTCCGACGACTTAGATGGATCGGAGATCATCTTTATCATCTTTTGAAAAAGTATACATGTGTGAGCTGAATCCTGTTGCTTCCTGTGTGGATTGTGTTGTGTTATCCTGTGTGGATTACATTTTGCTTTCCTCTGTGGAATACGTTTACTTTCCTGTGTGGACTGAGTTGTACATGGGCTCGGAGGTTGGAGCGTATTTGAATTTGATGACATAGGTATATGGATGGGCATATACCTAAGCAGTGTCGGTTGTTACTTCGTGATTGTACCTTCTTTTTCGTGGTTTATCCTTAGTGGATTTGAGAGTCCTTCAGGGGTATCGGGGTCCCTATTGAGTAGCTTATACTCACCCCTGCACGGGCTTTGCCCGCACTACGTTGTGTTGGTTGCAGACGACGGATAGCGTTGATATTAGCTGAGGCTTGTAGAGCAGGACGGTACCTGGAGGTGGACCACTGGGCGGGACATGCTCGGAGCGGACGTCGGGACCCGTGGAGCAGTGGAGCTATCTGTACCCACCCTTCAGGTGGGATTTCCAGTGGACAGCTCGGTGTAGCGGCTTTTACTTTTCAGTTGCTCTTTTCCCTTTCGATTTGTACTTTACTTTCAGTTTGGGTTTGTATACTGGCCCATTTACTTTTCCGCACTTTCAGTTGTACTCTTCTTTTGCTTAGAGTTTACTTTCCTCTTGCTTACTCTATGGTGTTTGTTTACTTTTAAAACGCAATGCCTTCCATTTTTACCGGGATTTACGCCTTGGTGATTGTCGCCAGCCCCTGGCCTATGGAAGGCGGGCTTGGGGTAGTCACAGAACGGACCCCGAGGGCGGGTCGTGACAAATTGGTATCAGAGGACTTCGGTTCTACCGCGAACTCTGATCTTTTCTATGTGAAGCAATAATGTTTAGCGTATTGAGTGTGGTTATCAGTCCAGGGAGTCCAGTAGTGGTGCGGCGGCCGATGTATCCGTACACCAGGACTCCGACTTCTGATTTCCGACTTAATGCACGAAAACATTGATTGCGTGTGTGTTTCAAAGTTTTCTTTGTGATTACTTATATCAGCTCACCAGGTATACTGTTCTGACCGTTGCGCACTTGTTTCCTTTTCAGGATGGCCCCACGACGGATGCCAGCTAGGGTTTCGAGAGTCGAGTGTGACGACAGCCCACCGAGCGACGAGGCATTGATGTAGGGCCCTTTGTTAGCAGTGGCACCGGCGGTAGCTCTACCCGTCGAGCCACCGATACTTCCAGCACCAACCGCTGATGATGCATGTCGCCTCAGCGCACGGCATGAGTTTCAGCGCTAGCGAACACCCAGGTTTCGCAGGGAGATGGATCCCCAGGCAGCCGAGGACTGGCTGGAGGCAGTGGTACGTGTGTTTAGGCTAGTGAGGACACCAGCAGACCTCATGGTGATCCTCGCTGCGAGCCTACTACACGCAGCAGCAGGACGATGGTGGAGCTTGATGCTCCAGGTGCACGATGAGGCATCTCTTCTTTGGACGGACTTTGAGAGCCTCTTCCGCTCGGAGTTCGTCCCAACCACCCTTCGTGCGGTGCGTATCCAGGAGCTTTTTCAGCTGCGGCATGGCAGCATGACAGTCGCTCAGTACTCGGCGAGATTTACTGATCTCTCGCGCTACTCGACCGGCATGGTACGGGACCCATTCTTCCGGGCCCGGACCTTCGAGCAGGGTTTGAGACACCAGATCAGGGCATCACTAATCTCCCTCAGCATACCGAATCAGAGAGGAGTACTGGAGCGGGCCCTTCTGATCGAGAGCTTCCTTGCTGAGTCTACACCAGCGCAGCGACCCACCGTAGGGCGGCACGTGGCAGAGCCATCTGCAGCAGGCAGTCGACGGATGACTCAAGGGTCCAGACAGACCAGACCTTCAGGTAGACGACCTCAAGACACTAGCTCAGCAGCTCGGGGCACACAGCGCGGAGCCAGTATTTCGAGTGGAAGACAGTGCTATGCATGCGGCGGGCAAGGCCACATGGCTCGTGACTGCCCGACCCGCCATGCAGAGGAGTAGCAGACGGTTGATGAACCACCTAGGCAAAGGCAGAGGTTCGACCGTGGCGGTCTGCAGGGAGGAGGCGGACGAGGCAGAGGAGCTGGCCGAGCAGCAGGTGGTGGGCGACGTTTTGAGGCTCTACCACCACCACCACCAGGAGGTCCACCCCGACCTCAGGGGAGAGCACAGCTTCAGGCAGCTAAAGCTTACGATCATGGAGCTCCGGAAGCGGATGGACTAGTGTGGGACTAGCTCCAGGGATAGAGGCCTTTTCCCATAATGCCTCTAGCTTCGTAGTTTGTGTTGCTTTGTGACCTTGTTCTTTAAGTTGAAGTAATGAAAGACACTTGCCTTGGTGACTTTTGTTTTCTTGTCTTTTGTTTGTTTTTACTAAGAGGTGCTGGTTAAAAACTGTTGACTTGACCCTCACTTGCGAGATTCGTACTGGAGGAAACCTAGTGACCACACACTGATGCCGACAGTGTGAATCAACCCTTGGAGGCGAGAGTAACGGTTGGATCTCTTGTTAGCAGCGTCGAGGCCTTACGACGTCATCCATGCCATGAATTAACTAATCATGACGGGATTGACTGTTTTAGGCAAGGAACGTGGTTCATCCAGGGGATGAGACCAGATTTCACTTTTCGGCAAAGGAGAAATCTTTGCAGCTAGTCTCTTTGCAGATATCCTATGTGGATAGAGATGGAACAACCTTCCTTCAGTCTCTCACAGTCACTCCTCCAATACTGTAGCGAGTCAGGGAGGCACAGCGTGGGGACGCTGACTGTGAGACACGGCGTGCACAGATATCCTCGGGACAGGCACCTAATGGTTTCTCTCTTGGAGCAGAGAACAACATCATTTTCAGAGGACGTACCATGGTACCAGTCGCTTTGTGAGAGGATGTGCTGAGAGAGTTTCACACTTCTCCTTTGGCGGTACATCCCGGAGTGGTGAAGATGTACCAGGACCTCAGACGACAGCACTGGTGGCCGGGCATGAAGAAGGCAGTAGCAGAGTTCGTTTCTTGATGCCTCACCTGCCAGTAGGTGAAGGCAGAGCATCAGGTACCAGTGGGCTTGGTACAACCCTTGGAGGTTTCGGAGTGGAAGTGGGACGACATATCTATGAACTTCGTGACTGGACTTCCACACACTTCCTGAGGTCACGACTCCATATGGGTGATTGTTGACCGACTCATCAAGTCGGCACATTTCTTACCCATTAGAGAGAAGAGCTAAGTGGAGAGCTTGGGACGTCTCTACGTTCAGGAGATTGTGTGGCTCCACGGTGTGCCATCATCCATCGTCTCCGATCGAGATGCTCGCTTTACTTCCCGGCTTTGGAAGGGGTTACAGGAGGCGTTCGGGACGCAGCTACATCTGAGCACAGCCTTTCACCCTCAGACGGATTGTCAGACGGAGGGGACCATTCAGACTCTCGAGGACATGCTCCACGCATGTGTCCTCGACTTTGGTTGTAGCCGGGAGGATCACCTACCCTTGGTGGAGTTTGCGTACAACAACAGCTACCACTCCACCATCGGGATGGCACCGTACGAGGCATTGTACGACCGACCTTATAGATCTCCTTTGTGCTGGACAGACCCTGGGGAGTCAGCACTTGTGGGACCGGAGATGGTTCAGGCCACGAAAGAGAAGGTCCAGGTCATCCAGGAGCGGATGAGGACAGCTCAGAGCCGGCAGAAGTCATACGCTGAGAGGAGGCGGAGGCCACTAGAGTTCGAGGATGGCGACCACGTCTTCTTGCGAGTCTCACCTCGACGTGGTATTTAGATATTTGGCCGAGGCGGAAAGTTATCTCCGCGCTTCATCGGACCCTTCCAGGTCCTCAGCAGGGTTGGCGAGGTGGCTTATCGCCTGGCTCTGCCACCTCAGTTGCACCGGGTGCACGACGTCTTCCACATGTCTTAGCAGAGGAGATACGTGCACGACCCGACACACATCATTGACCATGGGTAGCGTGACGTTGACGATGGGGCAACTTTTACGGAAGTCCCAATGGAGATAGAGGATCGACAGGAGCGGGTCCTATGTGGGCGATCGATTCCTCTTGTGCGCATCAGATGGCAGCACGAGAATCTCCAGGAGAGCACATGGGAGCGGGAGGCTCAGATGCGTGCTCAGTACCCTCATTTGATTCCCTAGTTTTTGATGTATCTTTACGGGGACGTAAATCTCTGAGGTGGGAGTAATGTAAAGACCCGTAAAATTCAAGGGAAATTTTTTCTTAATTTTCTTTGGAATTTTACAAGAGCGCGGTTTCAGGCGGCACCTGATTCCGAGGCCCGGAGTGCCCGAAATCAATTTCCGAAGTTTGGCTCGGGTACGTTCAGTGAACGAACGAGTGGGAATTCCTAACTTTTGATCCGGTGCTCGGAATTGAAATCTGAGGGCACCGATAAACTCGCAACGCCGATATTCGCTTAAAGAGACCTTTTCCGAATTTGCGTTTATTGCGGGACGAAAGTTAATTTTTGGGAGAAATGTAAAAAGTTGAATAAAAATGTAGAACACTTTTTATTTTATTTTTATTTTAGTTAACTTCTCCCAAAGGGAGTTAAAGGTGGGACCCACATCCACTTAACCTCCCTTGGGTGGATTAAGTGTGGTGGGGCCCACACTAAACCCAACTTTTCAACTTCTCTCAAAACTCCCTTTAACCCCACATTAAATGTTTTGACAACTTAGCTTATTAATTAGGTTGAGTTGTTTAAACTTTTTCAAACCTTTGAAATTCAAAAAGGTTTGGTTGAGTTAATAAAATAAGCTCTTAGATTATTTTATTTGGTTAGAATTGTTTAGCCATCTTGAGAGCAATTTGGGTTCTTCTCCTTCTTCTTCAAACTTTGACGAAGAACGCTCAAGCTTTGATGGAGAACGCTCAAGCTCCGACGAAGAACGCCACTCCTCTCTTCTTCGTCTTCCGTGTCAATGAAAGGGAATGCTGCTTCCTCCTCGGACTTCCTTCGTCGGCATACGAAGATTCACCAATGACGTACCTCTTCGGACGTACCTCCTCGTCATCGGATTTGACGAACGATTACCGCGACGCCCGACCTCCGCGACGTTGTCTTCCGCGAGTCGTTGACAATCTTCGAACTTATACCCAAGGTAGGGGTTGTTGTTGATTATTTATTTATTTATTTATTCTTGTTCGTGGTTATAGTATGACTAACATGAGGATTTTTAAATATGGTTATCATTTAACGTGAGGGGGCCGGACCGCATGAACACGGCCGAACCCCCTCCTTTGTTCTTGTTGATTTATCTTGCAGATGAAACAAGATGGCGTGGTGCCACTGCACCACGCGGATAATCGCATGATTATATTTCATGGCGCCGTCGTGCCGCGCCATGGAAGGATCATCAAGAACGCGACGCCGCCGCGCCGCGTATAAGGGAATCAAAGGTGCGGCGGAGGGGCACGGTGCCGTCGCACCGCGCCGGACGACGAACACCACGGCCGGTTCCGGGCCGCGGCGGGACGAGAAGACCGGCGGCCGGGCCGCCGGCGTCGGAAGCCAGAAAAAGGGGACCAGTTTGCCGGTCCCCTTGGAGAAAAATCGGCCGGCCAGGTGGCCGGCCGAAAGGTCAAAGGCCGGGGGAATTTAATTCCCCCGGCCAGCGCTCAAAAGCCCCCCCCCCCATTTTATTGGGGGGGGGGGGCGGTTTCATTGTGGGGGGCATGCGGGCCCCCGGTTTCCCTCAAGAAGGCCCCCCTCGAAGGGGGGCCGGTTCACAAAATGGCGCGGCTAAAAGCCGCACCGCCAGCAGGATGTGGGGGCCTTGCCTCCCGCGCGTGACCCCAGCGGCACCAGGCCACGCCGCCGCCGCGCCGGTCCGCTACCGGCCGGGCCGGGTCGGACCCGGGTCAGGTCGAACCAGTTCGGGCCGACCCGGGGGGGGGGGGGGTCGGGCCGGGTATGCCCGGACCCGGACCCCCCATTTTGGAGACGGATTCGGTCTTTTGGCCATAACTTGAGCCACAGACCTCCGATTGATGAACCGTCTACGGGAACACGATCCTTGGATCGAGACGGTCGTTTCGGTATATCGCACTCAAGGTTTCGGAATACTTTGAGTTCGGCCGGGTTGGTTCGTTCACGAAACCAACCTGGCCTTCGGAGCGGAAACGCTCATATCTTGAGCTACGGACGTCCGATTGACGTGTAGTCAGATTTGTTGTGTTCCTCTTAGTGAGAAGAATCTTTT
Organism: Viscum album; assembly: GCA_963277665.1. Lineage (NCBI taxonomy): Eukaryota > Viridiplantae > Streptophyta > Magnoliopsida > Santalales > Viscaceae > Viscum > Viscum album. The sequence continues at coordinate 1,699,596,186 of OY728163.1, read as the reverse complement.
GGCATACTCCGCCCGAGGTTTGGACGCATGTGGAGTACGGTCGGGTTGGTTTTGCCTTAAAAACCAACCGGGCCACGAGGACGAAAATGCCAATAACTCTCAGACCGGGCGTCCGATCGACGCGCCGTCTGTTGCGTTGACTTCCTATTGACGATACAGAACTTTTGGATACATCAACTCTGGACTTTGTGAGAGTTGATCTATCAGCCTCTCGGCTCGTGGAGTGGATCCTCCTCTACGAGCTTCCTGTGTGCGGGAACCCTAGTGCTGGCTACGACTGTGACTGCTACTACTTCTGCTACTACTGCTACTGTGACTGCGACGACGACAGTACAGAGATCCTGTGTGAATTCGACGACGACGACTACAGCACTCAGCGATCCTACGTGGATCAGTGCTACAGGTCCTGTGTGGGCCCGATCCTTTGTGGGTCCGATCCTATGTGGGTCTTTGCGCTCAGCGGTCCTGTGTGAACCAGCGCCTACAGGTCCTACGTGGGCCCGATCCTATGTGGGTCTTTTGTGGGGGTTAGTTACCTATCGATCCTTCATGGGTCCGACGACTTAGATGGATCAGAGATCATCTTTATCGTCTTTTGAAGAAGTATACATGTGTGAGCTGAATCCTTTTGCTTCCTGTGTGGATTGTGTTGTGCTATCCTGTGTGGATTACGTTTTGCTTTCCTGTGTGGAATACATTTACTTTCCTGTGTGGACTGAGTTGTACTTGGGCTCGGAGGTTGGAGTGTATTTTAATTTTATGACTTAGGTATATGTATGGGCATATACCTAAGCAGTGTCGGTTGTTACTTCGTGATTGTACCTTTCATCGTGGTTTATCCTTTGTGGATTTGAGAGACCTTCAGGGGTCTCGGGGTCCCTACTGAGTATCTTATACTCACCCCTGCACGGGCTTTGCCCGCACTACGTTGTGTTGGTTGCAGACGACAGACATCGTTGATCTTAGCTGAGGCTTGCAGAGTAGGACGGTACCTGGAGGTGGACCACTGGGCGGGACGTGCTCGGAGCGGACGGCGGGACCCGTGGAGCAGTGGAGCTATCTGTACCCACCCTTCAGGTGTGATTTCTAGTGGACAGCTCGGTGTAGCGGCTTTTACTTTTCAGTTGTTGTTTTCCCTTTCGAGTTGTACTTTACTTTAAGTTTGGGTTTGTATACTGGCCCATTTACTTTTCTGCACTTTCAGTTGTACTCTGCTTTTGCTTAGAGTTTACTTTCTGCTTGCTTACTCTGTGGTGTTTGTTTACTTTACAAAGGCAATGCCTTCCCTTTTTACCGGGATTTACGCCTTGGTGCTAGTCGCCAGCCCCTGGCCTATGGAAGGTGGGCTTGGGGTAGTCACGGCACGGACCCCGAGGGCGGGTCGTGACATCAATTTTAAGATTTTAACAAATATTTACGATAGAATTAGATAATTTTTTATTATAAATTGAAATAATTTGTTAAATATTATATGAGAATATGATAATAATAATTCATCATAAAATAGAGAAAACGTGAAACCCCACCCATATACACTCTCAAAATGGTACCTGGCCCAGATTTATACATAGAAAGTTCACATTCCCAATCCCCAAGGGATGGAAACATGTAACAATTAATCATTAAATAAGAATAGGTAATGATTTATCCCAACCTGAATTTATTATAAGACTTATATATATATATATATCTAATAAAGAGAATCAGTAAAAGAGATAAACATATACCAAAACTAAAAGAAGACAAGGGAAACGATACAACCCATGTTTTTCTGAAAATACCCAATATACTTGTAATACTATAAATGGAAAACTAATAAAACATACTCAATAATCCATTTAATAATGTAAGAAAAAACCCCACAATCTCACTATAAGTTACCTAGATACAATTGATAGAAATCCTCACAGACTCAGCATGGTGCATTACATTTCCTTTTGTCGATCAAAATTCAATGGTATACACACCATCAAAGGGGTGAATAAGGAACAAGATACGATCATATGGATGATACCACCCATGTTTTCCATAACAATTCTCCATACAATAATTTGAACAATTTATGTTTTTCATGAAAACAATGCATGATTTACAATTTGGATGTTTTTATATCAAAAAGAAGGGAAAAAATAATTTCTTCATTTTCAATTTTATAAATTTAACAATGTAAATATGTTTCAAATAATTATACATATATAAGACAACATCATGTATCACATATCATATCATATCCACATTAGTGGAAATAAATAATATATGTTTAATGGTGCAATCATAAAAACTAAAGAACATGTGACATCACTCCAACGATCACAATAAACCAGTATAAATTAGAAACTTAGATAAAAAATTTTAAAATCTCATACACAACAATACTATTGAAAAATTCATTAAATAAATGTAGTTGAGAAATACCCAAGAAATTGAACCACTCAATCATGAACATTAATTCCAAATAACATCTAGCCAAAAAAGAAGGATAACACCTCATGATTGAAAACGGTGAGATTATAAACATATGGGCATATTACAAAACCATCCAATTAAGAACCCATGGTGTCCCATATTCTCTAATTTCTATTCTAGTTCTTCAACATATTTCATAAAATATTATTTTAATTCCATTTAGTAAAAATACATCACAATGCTTTGAAAACCATTATTCATTTACCAAAACATTGGGAAACCCACATTCTACTAGAAACAAAAACTAATTCCACACACACACACACATAAAATCATTCAATCATTAAATTAAATTTACAAAATAATTTATCAAAATGAATGTACTATAGTTCCACAATATAGTATATAGGTGGAACAAACTACCTCAATAATAGTTTGAATATTCCAACAATGGAATCAAACTATAACAGAAAACTCCACGATAGAAATTGAGACCCTAGAATCAATATAAAAATCAGTCAATTTATTCAATTTCTAAATATGTACAGGGAAGAGGTTATATCACCACATACCACTAATAAACATTCAAATATCAACACAATAAACTAAATGGTTAACCTCAAATGGAAGATAAAATGATATATCTACAATAAAACTTGATTAATCCTCTCCTTAGATCAACAAATCTAATAAAGTAACAGAATGACACTATTGTGATCAAAGGTTGCGATGAAAAATGATGTTTTACAAACTCAGAGAGACACACTACAACAAAAAGTTTAATCAGTCACCTAATGAAATTCTTTATAAGTGGTGGATGTAATTAAAACTTTGTGGGAGATAACCTATGATGATATTCAAGATAATATGGATGAATACAATAAGAAATTATCTTTTTAGTTCCCTAAAATCCAAAATCACTATGATTAAATTGTGTTTTATCAAATTTTGGGTTGCACAATCCATGATATAAAATATACACATAAAACCCATAACCATTTATTAAAACTCATATTTTTACCATCATATTGTGTGTACCTTTTAGATATCATGTTATCCTTTTTACTTTTTCAAATAGTTCATAGCTTCTTCATAGTGAACAATAAATTCTGTGAAATCTCTTTCAACTACATGTAATTATCCAACGGAAAATAAAACCCCTTTAATTTTTTAGAAAATTCTAAAACACTCATAGAATTAGGGTACCTCATGGAGAACCCAAAATGTTTCTTATACATTTATACTTGGAGTCTCTTGATTTTAATAAACATAAATCCCTGGACATTATGTAACATTCCCCAAAAAATTATCTTTATCCTTGACAGTCCCAAGACATGCCCATATAAATACTTAAATGAATAATGAGTAGTGAGTTAGTTGAATTATAGTAATGGTATGTTATAACCTCCCCAACAAAATATTTTCTAAGGGAGGTCATGTAGAAGAATTATTTCCAATTAAGAGGTGATTCAACTGATCCCTCATCTTCAACGTTCTCTACCAATTCTTATGACAAACTATTCCTTTTTTCCATAACATGCAGACCAATGTAATAAATATCTTTTGAGTGACTTTAACTTTGGATTTAATGATATATAATAGATTCTCTAGAATAGAAAAATCATTATATATCTAAATATATTCCCAAATCATAATGGTATAGGGATCAATTTAGTATTTCATTAACTGTGCTATGTGTAAAAAATTGTGAATTCCTATCCACTTAAAACATAGTGCCAACTGATCAGAAATGTGACCAAGATGCTCAGTGACTCAAAATGGTAAACATATATTATATCCAAAATTCTATACTTTACAAGAATATGGTCACCTATCATTGGTCAAGCATTAATGAAAATATGGCCTCTGACAAAAATCCCTAATGGATGATACCAGTGATCCATATAAAATTTCATCCAACTTAGATCTTCAAGTAGATGTTGTAATATATCCTGAATCAATGATAATTTATTCTTATAATTACTCGATCCCCCTAGAGTTACTTCTCCCACCTAATCCAAAAAAGAGGTAACATTAATGGGAAACTATAAAAATCATTAAAAAGGTCCATTTTGATTGAAAAATAATACTCTATTATTTTTAATCTCAGAGAATACGATATAGAAACCCCAATATCAATTGAGATCCCATATATATGAACTAGGTGTATCCTAAAAACTATGAATAGTATGACATATCTAAATGTTTTTCTACAAATAATATGCATACCTCAACTTAACATGTCTCCCCATCACCTCTTGAATACTCCTACAGACCCTCTACGTATACATATGATCACTTCCAGAAACAAAGGAATAATGGACCTTATATTACCTCTTAATAGTCTACATATACAGCTTAACCAAATCGTTGAATATTGTGGTGTCCTAGATCAGAATGAAGTGTAATGACTATTTAAACCATTCAGTTACAATAAATATCAAATTTCTACCTCACAAAGTTTGTGGTGTTCTAACAAAAACATCGATTGATATCTCAATCATTTTCTAAACCAACATGATAAGAGTCTAATGAAAACCAAAAGGTTTCAAATTATATATTTTTATCTATGGGAAGGTGTAATTGTGTGACACATAATCCAAAATGTCATGATACATACTTATCCCCTAAAATCACAATCCCATTTTATAATATATCTAGGTATTGCACAGATGAATGATCTTTAAATAACTATTAAAATAAAAAACAACATATCTCCCCACATAAGTTATGATAGTAAACTAATCCCCAAAATGGAAAATACTACCTAAAGAGAGGGAAAAATAAGAATCATTTTCACCACCCTTAAGGGTTTCTCTAATTCCTCAGAACACATTAGCCTACTACTGAATTTTTAGAATATAATCAAGGTGAGATGGTGATGATTGAACAATGGTTATAAAAATACCAAAAATGTTATCCCTATAATCATGGTGAAACTAACAGAGGGTTCCCATAATGTTACAATCCTCCTTGAAGTCCTAAATAGCCAATGATGGTACGTTCCTGCGAAGGGATGCTAAAATTATATCTACATCCATAAAAAACTAAATAATATGTTGCGTAATGTTTCTTGTGTGGTCATAGATGTCAGTAGACGTATTTCATCACATGATAATCCCACATAAGCACACATCCCTAACAAGCACTATTATAATCATTGAAAACTACATACCCTATATCAATATCATGTAAAATCAAAAAAGTTTATGATGTAAGAAGTCATTTCTGTGTTTCAAATGATGATTGATACCTTGATTCCAATGAAATTTCCCCCTTTTCTATGTAAGAGAATTCAATAGCGATTCCCACTTTTATAAATACTTAACTGTTAATAATATCTAGTATGACCAGGTATCCTTTAAAACTAATATTTGTTGCATGGATCTACTCAGTAATAGTGATCATTCACATTCTTAGGATCAACTAATAATACATGATCTGAAATGATAGTCCCCAATAAAATTACTTATTTAATGTGGAAACATCTTTTCAAATTATTTCAATATTATCAGTGACACATCAATATTTTTATAAGAACAATTAAATGGTCCACTTTCTCACTAATAGTTCGAGAATTAATCAAAATATCATCCATGAACTCTAAAAAAAATGTATCAAGATACTAATGGAATTTCTAATTCATTAAACCCATAAAAACTATAATATTGTTAGGCTGACCGAACATAATCACAAGTTATTAGTAATTTCCATGTATTAACTTATTTTTCATATTGGGTACATATGACTCATGAACCATAATATGATGATTTCCAAACTAAATATCAATCTTCAATAAACCCTTCTAACACATTAAATGATAACAAAAATCATACACAATATGAAAATGATATTAATTATCAAAGGTCTCTTGGCTCAACTTCTGTTAGTCCTTTTATAATTAGAGAGAACCATCTTCCACCCGGTAAAATAGAACAAGGCCTATCCTAGGTGGAACACTAGCGAAAACAAAACAATTGTCCAACATGACTTCCAACTATATATGGATCCCTTTCATCCCCAATGGATACATGATTATTGCACAATTGAAAACATTCTATATACCTGACACCCAATAAATCGTAATCTCTACCTTCCTATCTATATGATGAATAGAGAATCATCTATGAAAACATCCAGAATGTCCCATTTGATAGTGGGATGATTTAAAAAAGAATAAATATAATTATAATCAACATCTACATCATATTAGAATTTCATAAGAACTAGGAGGGATGTACCAATTCAACTAGTCCTCAGATCTCACTCTTCATAAAACACCAGTGATATCTCATCAGTCTACTGAATCAAGACACACAGATAATAATAATAATAATCATCATGGTGAGAAAAAAAAATCCATACAGTTAATGATTTCAATCATACCCACAAATAGAACAATGATATCATATAAAAACTACATATTATATATCAGTAGAAAACAAGATGAACCCTGTAACCCCTGCTCTATTCACTTCTAAAGAGAAATCGCTAACTCTAAAATCAGGGAAATTATCATTGTTATACTTTTAAAAATTATATATAAAATGGGTAGAATTTAATGATTGGGAAAACCAATATCAAATAATTTAAATTCATGCTATAGATGCAATAAATATGTTACCTTACTTTCACTAGACCGATAAATAACTCTACACAAAACTCATCTACTAAATAAAGGAGATTCACTCTGAATTGTTATGTATGGAGCCCAATATTATTTGTAGAATATGGCTTCCATGTAGTATCTTTTCTATATGATGATACCTAAACCAAAATAGTATTACACATTGTCCTGATGAATAATTTCATATGTCCTTTTAATCCACAACCATTACATGTCATCATATATTCAAGACAAGATCATTGGGGTGTGCCGAACCATTCCACAATGATATAAAGTCAATATAACACTACAAGATGTTACTAATGTTTCATATGAGCCCTTCTCTTGAAGATAAACCCTACCAGTCCCATGATGATCATGCAATTTTCACTTATTCACATGTGTTCCACTAAATCTAAGACTATGTTTAAGAGAAGGGATATAAAAACAAACCCATGCATCCATATTCATCTATCCCTAAATATCTTACTCTATTTTATCCTCTTAAGAAGAATGATTTATTATTAATAAATGTTTTTTTAAAGGTTCGGGCCGAAGCCTCATTTTTATTATTAAATCAATCAAAGACCTCTTTTAACTAGGTAGTGAGAAACCCATTACATAGCCCGAAGGCCCAGTGGGCTTATAGCCCATTACATAGCCCTCAGGCCCATGTTTTTGGCCCAATTCACATTATGTGAATAGTAACTCGTCTGTTACAGTACCACCGCCGCTACAGTACCCGCCGATGAACAGTGTCGCCGCTGCTACAGTACCTACGCCCAATGGGTTTTGAACCCCCATTTTTCCTGTAGGATTACAGGGTGCTTACCACTAAGCCAAACCCCCACTACATTTATTATAAATAAATGTGATATGATATATGTTTTCGAAACCTATATATACATATAATATTTCACCTGTTTATTCTTTAGCACCTCTGTTGATGAATGAAACATATATGCATACACTGAAACGGAATGCACTCCCTGTTGAAAATAGATAAAATCAATAGAATTTTCCTTCATTGATGACTCTATGAAAATATACATTAAGAAGGGAGTTTTGAAAAAACTCCAAACTGAGACCACATGATCATCCACCTTTACCATGTAATCCCACCTTCACATGTCGGGACCTTCAAGATTGAATTCCACACAAATCACCATAGTACTCTCCTGTGTATCCATAGAGTCAAATATTTTATTGATCTTATCCATATAGTCCTACAAAAAATAATGTTAATACTTTCCATTAATAGATGATGTCTTCTAATGAGATAACTCTCATTATCCATACCCTTATCCTCACGAAACTCTTGGCTATTTCCCGATAATTGGGTTTTGGATTTTTGGTACATTCTATTCGATAACATGAAAATCCTTCTTGATAACCTCGATAATATTCTGATCTATTGGTGAATACCCTTGAGGATCATCATTTCCAACTACCATTGGATCTCTTGTAAGATGTATTGGAGGAACTCTAATTGACACCTATATGAAAAAATGAACAGAAAAAATGATAATCATCAGTTAAACCAAAGAACCAAAATAGGAAACAAATATAAATTTTGTGAGCACAAAACAAGAGAACCATTCCAACAGCTTAGGGTATTAAGAATGTCTTTATGGAATGAAACGATCATAAAATCACTACAACAGACTTATAATGTCCTAAAAAATTTATATTCAGTATATAAAACAACATAGGAAATGGATTATTGAAGACAAACATATCAATACTCTAATACAAAACTATGATGAACCCGACCAGAATACCCAATAAAACTACTACCTAACTTGAGTTTACACACACTATAATGAGGAACCTAATCCTAATTGTCTAGATACTGTCCATCAATCATTAAAAAATAGAGGGAACAAATTTTCCCTATGTGAATGAACAATTTGATATAAATTTTTAGAAAATAGAATCTGTAGAACAGATAAACATATTCAACAACTAAATGATTCCCTAAGAAACAATACAAATCAAAGAATTAGGAAAAACCCCAATGTAATGGTCCAACGACCAAAGGAAAACTAATAAAGGTAACCAAATATTCCATTAGATAGTGTGTGGATACTCCCACCATCTCACCCCCAGATACCCGAACACGGGGATAAAAAATCTTGAATCCTCACTACAATGCCTTTTCTTTTGCATACATTGAAATATAAGCCAAGGTCTACACACCACATAAGGGGTTAATTTGGTGTGAGCTACTAAGATACGAAGGATCCAATCCAACAGTTCTATAATAATTTTTTTGAAAATAATATCAAAATTTCTCAACATTAATGGAACCAATACATGATATACTATTTAGTTTTTTTTATATAAAAATCTTTTGAAAAATTAATTACCTTATCTTCCCCATTTAAAAAATAATCCATGAAATTTAGTTTCAAAACATTATACAAATATCAATGAAAATATTGTATGAAATATTATATCAAAAAATTGGTAGGGAAAATCAACATATAAGACAAACAATCCCAATAGTAAAACCCATGAATATATAACATCACACCATGGATCACTTTAGTTTTGGATAAATAGAAAAAATTTACACCCACCAAAGAAACTCATGTATTCATCAAAACTATAGAGATATGCCTATAATATTTGTTGTAGAGGAACATCAATGAAACTGATCATCTTTATAATGTCTGACAATTATCAAGAATAATAGTCCTTGGGAGAAAGAGAACACCCAATGACTAACCCACCCCCCCCCCAATCCAGAAATACCCACATATGATGAATATTACAATACCTTAAACCTATTTACCAAAGTATTCTCATGTTTTCTATATTCAAAACCAGTTCATCAAACAATTCCAACAAAAAAACATTATTTCATGACTATTTTCTAAAAACATTTTATCAAACCATTTCACCAAATAAATTATTTTAATACAATTTATTAAAGCTAATTAATAATTCATAAAATCACCTTATCATTTTCCAAAATTTAGGTAAAAATCATTTAATCAAAATCCCAAATTCACACACATAAATGAAATTAGTCAATCATTACATTTCATTTATAATTATTTTGTTAAAACATCATAATTATAGTTCACCAAAATAGGCTAGAGAGGGAACCTCTTAACTCAATCCATGTTAAAATACACTGACAATGGAATCCATGAAGATATAGAAAGCAATGAGAATATAGGCCCTAGAATCAATCTAATAATATAATAATCGATTCGACTACTAAAAAGGGTTATTAAAGAAGAAATGTCACCACAAAAATCAAATATGCTCACATACCATACGACAACCAACATAAATGATAGCCACCAAAGTTAGATCACACAGTTGATCTGGAGGGAATAATGTATAATCCTCAACTCAAATCAACAATTCTGATTACAAAATGCAATGGAACATTCATATTCAAAAGCAATGATGATAAAAAATAGATTACTCATCCAACAGGATGCACCAAAACATCAGTAATAATCAATCAGAGAACAAAACACTTCATAAAGCTTTAATTTCATCAAATATGACTCGAAGATCTCCCATGATGATATCCAAGAGCCTACGGAAGAATTAAATAATAAATCATCTATGTACTGACCCTAACAAAAAAACTCAGGACAAATACATGGCCAATAATCCCATTTCATGATGTATAATCCATGAAACTCAAGATTTCTAAAAAACCCTTCACTCTTTATTAAAAACTATATTTATCCACATAAATTTTGTGTATATTTTACATGGAATATAATCCTTTTCCGACATAAAACATGTTTCCAACTTATTCCCAGTAAGAAATCATCATATAAAATATTTCGGAGGGGTTAGAGGTCACAAATATTCTTTAGAGAACTTGTGGGTCATATTCAAATGGCCTACAGTTTAATGAAATATTAAATCATCAATTTATCCCCATATAATACCAACAAATGGTTAATACACAGTTTTCAATACAATTACACATCATGTAATCTCATAAAATTATGTATATTGAAAAACACATTTCCATATATTTAAATCATGATTTTTTCCATGACATAATTTGTAGGTTTTACAGAACATGTATTCTTTTAATTCCTTGAAACAAACTAATGAATTATTTCAGGTTAATAATAAATGGTCCATAATTATATTACAGAACATTTAATCTCCCAAAACACCAAGAAAACCCATGGTTTTTCCAAAATGTTTCAAAACACTATAACAATTTTAATAACTCTGGGAGAACCCTACAGATCTAGTATATGTTTATACCTAGAATCTATAAATTAAAATAAAAATTACATCACTAAATAATTGGTTATTTCCCCTAGTATATTATATCTAAACATGGTATTTCCAACAAATTCCTAAATGAAGTGGGAAACAAATAAAGCGAATGGAATCAATTGAAAATACGGTAACTAGATGTTACAAATAACATCTTATCGTGTTGTCAATTTGGTCCCTACAACCAGATATATTGATGTTTATGATGATAACTACGAATATTAATATTGTAAAACCTTATTAAATTTTTTATCATCATAAAATTATTTCTTAAATGGGACTAAAATAAATATTTAACTTAATTTTCATTTATTAATGATCATTAAAAAGCATTGTTATATCACTTAATAGGGTATCATTTTGTTTTTTTTTTGGTTTTTTTTAATTTATACCATGTATTTACATTCATATTGATATTTTTCCCTCTATTGTAGAAAAATTTCCTCTATCAGTGATTTCTTCTTATGATGTGTCTTATATTTCAACGATATTTTTACTCAGTTAATCTGAGGTACGTATCTCATTAGAATTTTAAGGCTTCAATTTGGTTGAAGTTAATGGTAAAACGTTATTTTTCATGGACATTTTTTACGGTGGGATGTTCAATCAATGAAATTTTGAAAGTGTGTGTATAAGTATAGATATTTATACGATTATATATATATATATATATATATATATATATCTATTTTTTAATAAATATTTTAATTTTTTATGTAATTATTGTCTATATCTATCTGGGAATATATATATATATATATATATTATTTTTAAATATATTAATTTTTATATATATTTACTTCTAATTATTTATATTTCCTTATATATTTTATATATTTTAATATATTTTAATATATTTGTCAATATTTCAATATATCTACATATAAATATATTTCTATTTATATGTATATATAAATATATATATATTTATATGTATATATATTTATATCTATATGTATATATATTATGGTAAATTAATAAATATTTATATGGATATATATATATATATAGTGTTGTGCTGGAAGTGAAGTGACAAATATTTAAATATTGGTGGAGGAAATGTTATATAGAATTCTTATAGGGTGGTATTGTTGTGACATCACCCAACATGTCTGAAGCCCTAACTACCCCTCGCTTGTCACGAATGGCCAGGGGTAGAGGATAATAACCTAATGTCATATATACAACGATGGCCTTTTCCCTTTGAACATATACACACACCTGACCATATCAATGAAGAGGTGAAGTGGAATTAAAGAAAATGATGAAAAATATTGGGAACTAACAATTACTATAAAATATCATGGGAATACAATGGGTATGAAATTGTAAACTAAAAAGTAAAGGGAATAAATACAGACCAAACAAGAACAATGTCCCAACAAAATAAAAATGGAGAAGCGAAATAATGGGAGAGCTTGTCTCTAGATCTCCAATCGATGACCACCAGACATAGTCAAATACACCATGTATTACTATGGTTCTCTCTAGAGGCCTCTGACATTTCTATCTTCATCATAAAGCATGACATTTTCAGGTAAATCCTATTAAGGGGTGTGTACATACCTACCCAGTATGATGACTTCAAAACTGAAGGGTGTGAAATAATATTTGTTATAAGAAATAGAATTCTAAAACTAAAAAAAGAGAGTAACAACATCCAATGACATGGATAAATAAATAAATATATATATATATATATATATTATCAAAGTAAAGAAGCTAAAATGAGAGAGAAAAGGGGATCTCCATCTAACAGAACACCCATAGAAAAGATAAGAAATGTTCCAAAGGTCTATCATTGACTTCTAGAATCTCATTTTTCTATCTATATATGTAACAATGTACATGGAACACACCTCACCACTATCATACTCATCTAAGTGTGCACAATATCTAGTAGTTGAATTTCTCCCTAGTGCATCCGGGGGACCACTCAGTGTATGGAGGACCAAGTCCTTATCTGATAGGGGGTGAAACTCAATAGATAGAGGACTTGTGCACTAATTCCATATGTGGTGACACATAGTATATAGAGGGATATTTTGTGGTATTTCATGTGGAACCACACTGCTGGTTGGTTCTATGTTCCCTATAATGTTGGGGTGGTATCAATTAATAGATTGAGTACTCGCACCATAACATCATATGAGGGTAAAACAATGAATATGTATGAATGAGACCCTAATAATTCATCGGGGTACCATTCTGTAGATATAGGACAGATTCTATAATACTATATTGGGTTCCACATAGTTTATAGTCGTCTCATGCCTTATTATGTTTGGGGGTACCACTTTTTTGGATCCTTCAAAATCATTATCATCATCTAATTCAACCGAAGGAAGTGTCACACTCAATAAACCATTCATTGTATCTAAAAATCCATTGTAGGGGCCAAAATCACATTATATAAGGAAAAAGACTTGGATATCACTATAGGGATGGGATTTGAGGTCCTATGATCCATTAATGGTCATCGATCTGGTCCCTCCCCCCACAGTGGGTGAGGGACCTTTTCCGCTCCAAGAAGATCCATCATGCTCCTTTTATCCTTTCTCCAATTTTGATCTCCTTCATCCCTTTCCCCAGATCAATCTCAACACAATATTTCTAGATCTATATAAAGGATTCATTAATCTTCCTATATCTTCATCCAAACTTAATTAAGATTCCTCTTGTATAATACTATCCCTAACAGCATTGTTCAAAAATGATGTTCGTAGGTTGAATCTTTTGATTAGTATGTTTTTGATTTTTGGGATTTTAATGAACTCCCGACAATTGGTTTACTTAAAAGAAAATACATCATGATTCAGCTTGAAACAATGGTTGATTTGATCATGGTGGGTTCTTTATGCTCCTAATATATGAAACAGATCTCCGTTCATTCTCTAAATGTGGTCCTTTAACTTTCATATGATGTGTGATGTACCAACAAGGGAAATTTGGGTTAGTCGACCATAACATCACTCAACATTTCAAAATCATTCTATATTGCACATGTTATAAAATTTTGTTGGAGGATATTTGTGCTATTACAGTAGTACTGAGTTTTTTTTTCATCCTGTGTCTCCTCAAATTTGTGTAGAAGATGATGTTTTTAGAAGGTTCATTTATTTTGTATAGATTACGGTAGGGGATGTATTTTGTTGGAAACAGCCAATTATTTTCAAGTCATGTTCTGATTATTTCTCTATGTGTGAGAAATTGATTCATGATACGATATCTTGTAGGAATGGAAGTTAGGTAAATACAGGATTTAGGGGTAGTGATAATAGTTTTTTCACTCCATCTGGTGAAGGTATGTTGGAGCCAGAATTTTGGTGTGTTTCTAGGGATCAACCTAATGTCGAGATGGTATAGGATAATAGAAAATAGGTCAACCCAAATGTGAATGTTATTTTAATCGCTTTAGAATGGATCACCAAGTTCCCAAGTTACAAAACACCACCCTCTATCATTGAGGGAAATAGTGAGGTTAGAGTTGATGGAACATTGAATTCCTGTCCTTGAACTTATGCACTGGTTGTGTGATAAAGAAGTGGTAACTACCTCAAAATATTTACTCAACCGACAAGTGATGGAATGTATAATGATTGTCCGGACTGGGTGGAACCAATAAATTTCTCCAATATTCTATTGTATGATATTCAGGGGTCCAAACTGACTACAACCATGTCATGTATTAACATGAATAACCCTTTTTTTATTTACATAATTATGATGTTGGAGAAGAGTGCATACCCAAATACTTCTCCAAAGTAGAGAAAGTATGGGAATCCTTAGATGTAATAAAATGGGAGAAAATTGAATAGGTCTCTATATACATAAGTGGAATAGCATAAATAATGAAAAAAGATATCCATGTAGTTACATTGTCAAAAAGAAGAATAAAAACAAGGTTCTTAAAGACTACTAATGTCTTCGTAGACCACTGGAGAGATGATCAGTTTAAATTTGTTTAGAAACCAAGGTGCTTGAACTCTCAATAATGGGTGGTAGCAAGAAGGATCAATTTAAATGAGTTACTAGGTCAATAGTAGAATACAAGAGTTTTTAATGGAGAATTATATTTTGTAAATCATATAGGTTTCACAATGGGATGTAGAAGAGAAGGTAGTGGATCAACCTGAGGAGTCTCCACTTCATGCTGAGGGTGTGCAGTTGGGGGAGGAAACCATGGTCATTTCATCTTGATAATAGCTAGAGGTTTTCTACAGAACATGAGTAAGAATTAGAGCTTCATATGAATTCTTGAAAATAATAAATAGAAAATGTTATTATAATTACGTTCACATAATAAAAATCAACGAAGGTGATGAAAATAATGGTACATGTGAACAATAATAGTGACAAAAGCGCATGGATCGACAAAGAAAATCTTATACTTATCAGAAGATTCAATAATGAAACGATAATAATAGATGAGTTTTTGAAGACTTGAGACAATCTTGAAACACACTTATAATATCAAATAATAGGTGATCCAGACAAACGGTACCAACCCTTTCCTGTATATTATTTACGGAGAATACTTCTAATAGGGTAAGCTATTCTTTGAACAATTATATGGATTATTTTACTATGTTTCTCTGGTGACTGTTTGGTTTATCATTTTGTTATTAAATATATATTGATAATAATACTTTAACAGTCATATATGAGTAAAAACACTCTATATTGGCTACTCACAAACCAAAACATTAGTCTAAATGATGTATATAAATGTGATATAATTTTTCTCAAAAAATATTTATGGGTACATGGTGGGTATGGGTACCACACAACATATAGTCCCACCCCGTTCTATAGTCATGTCTTTAATGGTATGTTTCTTTATAACAATGAAGTCCAAGATGGTGTGTATCAAGATTAAAAAAAATTCCTTATCCTCTAATGGTCTTGTTCATTCCCGTAGATATCAGCAGGTATACATTGATGATTCTGTACTTCGGTACATGGTTTGTCCACACGTATAGGGTTCATCCCATGTCCACTTATTCAATCCCTTGTACACCTATACATATAATTTGTCTATCCATTCTAATGATTCTATACTCTCACAGTACATATTAAGTCGCTATAACATGGGTAAAATGAAATCTGGGGGTCTGACATGACATGTGATAATTGTCAACCCTGAAACCCTGGCCACCACATTAAGTGGACTACATGTTGTGTTTTAGTCCAAAAACACGGTGTGTCGTATGGATTTTTCACTAAAAAAATGTATATCCCGTAAATCCTCAATAGAGATCCCCTTCCATGAAATCCTGCCATTAAAGAGACGTTTTTACGGAATTCTCCTTTGGAAAGTGATTTTGACACACATGTAGATGGAAATAATTATTTAGATCCACCCATATGAAATTTTTTCATTGTCGTTCTTGAGTCGTGCCTCCCACACACTACCATCTCAATCTCATATTCTTAATCCATTAGGATCGTCTCTTTCATCCCAAAAATCCTGTTAATTCCTTCTTAGTTTGTTATTCCATTCATCCCATGTGAATCCGCTATGAATCTTATGGTTTAATCAGGTTTGGTCATGCCCAATAATGTTGAACATATACCCCATATCCCAATCAGTAAATAGAAAATTATTTATTTTATTAAAATAAGAAAAAAAAATTAAAAATTTATTTCCAAATTTTATTATCTATAAAATATATTTTGGGATATCCAGGTTTAGGAAAAAATGAATTAACAATTCAAATATGTGCACGGGGACTTGAAAAGGCATGTAATTGATGCTGATCAAGGAAAAACTAATAGTCAATATATTTATTAAATTAGGGTTGGAAAAACATAATGACATTCCCTACCTCAATTTTCAGTCTTCCTCAGTGAGAAAAATACATCCCAATGAATGAAAAATGTAGTTTTGTTCATTGTTCCTTGATTCGAGTGTATATGTATATTTGTTTTCCTTGAATTCACATTCACTAATGAGAGGGTGGAATAATATCTTCTCAATAAAATAATTTTTTTGTGGTAACCATGAAAATCCTTTATAATGGGGAATTCATATTGGAATTAAAATTTTAGTTCATTTTATTTAAATAAATAAATAATTTATTTATTTAACTAAACACAACCACCAATGGTTTATTTTATCTGAATCCGTTCCAGAACTATTTTGGTAGATCCATGGGTAAAAATCATGTTTTGGATTAAAATTAGGAATTCAATTATGGTTCGGAGAATTATTTTAATATTTTTTAAATTTTATTTAAAAAATAAATTCTGTGTGGTAAAATATTAACCTAATATTTTTAGAAAATATATTAATGGCACATAGGGCCTCAGAATCATATTCATTCTTAGTACTTGCCTCCAAAAGTAATTAAATATTTGCATCAAATTCTAATTACAAAAAAAGTTTTCCAATATTATACTCTCCATCAAGATTAGTTTTCTTGGAAAAAAATTAACATAAAATATTTGGATATTGTGAATGTATATGGATATTCTACTATTATGGGATATCCATTATTTCCATGTGCATCCAAACCTGAGGACTGGAGGGATTATTTATTAATATAGGGAAATCTCCTACCAATCCTTTTTCGGAACGATCTTCTTTTTAAAATTGGCTATGTACTCGGGGTTCAGATAACCCTATTAGAAAATGTTCAAATGGTCATGCACATATCTCGGTGAGTGAGGGGGGCTATGTTGCGTCTGATGCGGTCGATCTAGTCGGTGGCGGCGGGGTTCTCGTTTTAGGGTTTTTTGGTTCGTTTTGATTTTCTCTATTGAGTGATTTCTGGTTTGCTGGTGATGTTCACCCTCTCGCAATCAGCTTTGCGAGCGTTTTTTGGTTTCATGGATGAAAATGGATGGGTTTTGGTTTATGAACGTGGCTGTTTTCAGGTGAAATGGTGTTTCCGACTAGTTTCTGAGCTGGTGGTTGAGGGATGCGGTCTCGTTGAGGATAGAGGAGGGGAGGATGGTGTTACTTCGGCGAAGACGGGCTCCGGGATGGGCACGCCGGTGATCTGAACTGGAGTTGACCCCGGTGTGACGACGACGAGATTGGCTTTCCGGCGCTGTGATGATGGGAGGTGGATGGATCTGACGCCGATGCGATGGGCGTCCGCTTCGAGGCAGGCACGTGAATCGAGTTGAAGGGTGATGATGATGTTTAGTTTTTGAAATTTGAATTCGTGGTCTTCGGGAACCGGATACCCCTTAAACCGGCTTTTCTTTTTATAAATGGTCAGGGGATTTTTTCCCCCTGACAGACTTTCCTGGTCATGCACATATCTCTCATCATCAAAACATAAAGGATTTTGTGCGCCCAGTCCAAATTTGGGGGTACGGAGAGGAGGAAATAAAACTATGAAACCCCTTATTATATCTCATGATACATTATTAGACTCGAAGATAGCTTGTCTCCTTGGAAGAATTTCCAAAATCCTCATCATCTGGGGACTCAAAAGGAAATTTGGAATTCCTTCTCAAACTCCATGTGACTATGATGACTATTTTTTCTATGATTAATTCCATCTCTTGGTTTTCTTCATTATCACGTGTATATACTAAACCTTCTATATAATCACAGACACTTTCTATTTCCCAATAAGAGATTCCTCGCCAATCTTAGTCCAATAAAAGGGTGACCTACCTGGTCTCACATACCAAGGCTCAAAAGGGTCTATTCTAATAGTAGTGTGGTATATATAATTTTATTAATACTATAACATGGTAAACTGATACTCCTAGATCCACTTAATGTAAAACATGCATAACCTCATCATATCCACTGTCACCTACATTTTTCATTTGCCTGCCCATTTTTCTAGGTGTTGAAGGATGTAATCATTCTCATTTGGGTCCTAATTTCCTTCTACCAGACTCTTCACAACCCTTACATTTTAAATTAATTTCATTTTTAGAAAATATTTCTAGGAATCCTCATTTAGGATAATGATCCCATGTAGGTACAACTACCCAAAATATCCGCCAAACTATGCTCCATTATAGTAATATAGTGTGTCAACTTCATCAGTCGGTTAACTATCATCCATTTAGAATCTTACCATCTCTTTTATAAATAATCCAAATAACAATCTATTAGGAAAATACATCAAATTTTCATTCTAGGATCCCAATATGATGTAATTAAACTAGTGGAACATGTTGATAAACCATCACCTATTGATAGGCGAGGCACCATGAGATGATCCAATCCATGATCTATCTCATGAAATAAATCCAAAACAGCTAAAGAAGGTCTCTTTACATATTCTAAACACTAGGATTCATATCCAAATGAAAATATTGAAACTATGTAATCACCTCCTCGTGCATTATGACTAGGACTATTATTCATACCTGAAAACAGATGGCATAATTTTCTTTATTTATAAAATTAATCTCATGAATCTTATAGGTATATCTAGTCATTTAGGACCTCCTTGTTGATACCTCTCAATAGGGACACCGTCAAATTCTTCAGAACTGGTGGGTTCCACACCACCAACTCAAGAAAAGTGGAACCCTCAATCTTAATAGGGTTCATCAACATAGAAGCTGACTACTCTAATGCCTCCTACAATAATAGACCATGGGAAAAAATTCTATGGGAATATCCTAACATGTTCTCAATACCAATAATATATACTATCTTAATATTATTTTCCTAATGGTACTCCAACCATCACAACTATCTCATGATAATGTATCTCTTTTTGATGTAGTATATGAGACTTCGATGGTATGAATAAAGAAAAAATAAATCTACCATAAGAATGTGCATCCACATCCTCAGAGTGAAGACCATCACTTCTAGATATAGTTCAGGTTTTTTTTAGTTTTTCTCAAGGGGTATAAACTTTCACAACCTATATGTGATAACATTTTACACAACATCAACATGCAGTCAAGCCCGGATCATGTGCCATCATAATACCCTACATACTCTATATCGTCCTCCTAATGTCTCAAAACATGATGAATCATCACTTGTATCCTAAAATACCTACAGAATCTATGGAAGTTTTCATTATATGTAATAATATTTTCATTAAGAATCAGGGTATTCAGAGGGGTTTCAATCCAAGAAAAATCGATTAAAACCCTCCTATTGTACCCTTCTAAGAGTAGGAAACTCTAATCCTCTAAGATGTTATTGGGTGGATCCCAAGAAAGAACTACATCTGTCATCACTAGTTACTTATGTAATCGATAATCATGACTAGAATTCCTTATAAAGAAAACCTCATGGATCCATAACTAGTACATTCAGTGCATTCCATAATATTGGTGCTCCTGTAAAGAATCTAGGATTATCCTCAAGTTCCACTCATGCTCCTCCTATGACGTAGTGTATATGGGTATATCCACAATCACAATATCCAAAAGTAAAAGATATATGGATAGAATATTTTGTTCATCAAATTACCTTAATTCATCTAGGTAATTCATCACAATAAAATTCCTAACCATGATCCTATGATGTTTGTAGTTATATCATATTTCTATATTTGGAATATAACCCTCGTGAGATCCCAAATTTTGTTAGTTGAATTTAATATTGTTTTTTGATAACCATGTCACTCATTGAAACTAATAAAAGGGGCCATTGAACCCTTGTAATTTGTACTTTTTCTCTATGACGACCTAATTTGGGAAATATAATCCCCACAAGGTAGTAAGATACCATTTAAATTTTTCACAAACATCGCTGGTGTGTTATAGAGGGAACACTAGGATTAACAAAACCCTTTTAGTAATGTTAATCTAATATAATACACTACCTCATATCTCATTAGGGTTCATATGAAATTACTAAGATTATATCGGATTGGTATTGTGATCCACGTCAATAAAAAACTCTATCTCATTCCTTAGAGGTAGTCTAATAATATTCACAGGGAAGATGATTATGAATACATCCATGAGTGAGGGAATCCATATTTCTGAAGATCTTGTTGTACTAATGGATAAAATTAGAAACTGATGGTTAATTGTCTAAATCCTCCTAGTCTAAAATCATACTGACCCTCTGATGTGATCTCTCTCACCCGTAAAGGTGAATGTTGTCCTATCAATTTGAATAAATAAAACTTCTATGCAGTGATTGTCAATCATGGATTGATTTTTTAAAAACCAATAAATACCCAATCTGGTGTTATATTGTTCCATCATCACACAATAAGGTCCCATGTAAACCAATATCTACAAAGAGATAAATTAAATTATTGATAGATAAATGTTAGTAAGGAGTTGTTACATGTACAATCATCAAGATAATGTAGTTATGATAAAACCTCAACTAAGAGCACCATATATCAAACTAGAAGAGAATATATGAAATAATGAACCATACATGTGTCTACTAACACTATTGGAAGAGAATAATAATGACATATCATAACTCTAACCATCTTATGGGCCAGTGGGTAAGACCCATCCATAGCCTTCAACTCTCTAAGGCCCCGACCACCATTTCCTTGAGCCCAAAAATAAGATTCATTGTGGTGGTTGTTGAAGGAGCTCATAATATCCACAACCACCAAGAGATGCCCCCCCTAGATAACTACTTTCTCTTTTACCAGCTCTCCCCCTAGGATCCACCTTCCCCTTGATTAGGAGTTTTGTGGTTACTACATTTCCTCCACCATTTTGGTCCTTCATATATCTTCATGGAATCCTCACCCTGTCTAGCTGGGAAATCATGTTTCATTGACCTAACCTATAAAATTCCTAGAAACTCCCCTCTATTTACTTCCACATTATTTTATGTGGCATGTTTTCCACATAAACATGTTCATTAGTCTAGTCATGGTGTGTTCTTTCACACTGAGATCCTGTCATCTGGCATCTGCGTAGTGGTAATGATGTCTCAGCCATAAAAATCACACATTCAACTCAATCATCATTGTATCCATATGACAGAAATATATCTATAACCAAAACATTGCCCAAAACCTTGGTATTTTGCGGAATACTCAAGGATACTTCACTAGAATATATTTCTCTTAAGTTACCCTATTCGATCTTTTATGATTGTATGTACACACCCAAGATCATGACGATATAGTACTTTGTAATGTCTATGAACCTCGTTGTATACTCTGAAATAATAATTCCTCCATGATAAAACTCTAGAATAGTCTAATTCAAACACTATTACAAGAAGAAGGGTTTTTTCTCTTCACATAATAGATGTTAAAAGCATGTATAAAAGTGATTCGACTCGACAGGAATACATGTTACAAGACTCCACCAGTTCCCTAATGCGTCGTGGGTAATGAAAGAAGATTTTAAGTCACGTGATCAATAATTTTCTAGATAATCCTATCAATTTATATAATTGAATATAAACAATCCTACACTTCAAAGGGATTCACCTCATCATTGAACCTATGTTCCCTAGGGCATTTGAACTAATGGACTATGATAAGAATGCATGCATCCTCAGCCAACTCTCAGGGTGTGATATTATACATATAAGTTTGGTGTGATTATTCCTATCCACCATGAGGAATGATATCATGTGATAGAACTTGATCTGATGCCTCCTCACTAATTGGATCTTCTTTACGATCCAATTTTAGAAATGTGGATAGTTTTCATCATAATGAAATCGTGAAAATTTAATCACAACAAACCTCATCAAATGAGATCATATAGAATTGGGATATAATTATAGAAGGAAATCCAAAAAACTCAATCCTATATGATACATATTTCATGGATCCCTATAACCATTGTCTATTTATTCCCAATCGAAAAGTATGTATTAAATATCCTGGTGAATGGATATATCAACAGTCACACCAACACTATCTTCTCTTACCCAAATGTAACACTTCCTAGACATAAACATTGTTTCCCTATATCCCTACAAAATCCTTCAAACGTGGAATACTCTAGACACCATCCCAAGGAATGAACTATCCATTGATACTAATCTTCCATGACTGGACCCAATGGGGAATGCTCCAAAACTAATCTAATAAAGCCTCTATAAGCCATGGGATGGAGATTAGTAATGAAAGGAATATCTAATATGTGAGGCCTTTTCATACAATATCAGTAAAAAACATATCCATATCAATGCCGAAGCACAAGAGAATAATGTAAACATAAACAACATCTAGATAAATAACAAGCCATGTTAAAAATATAAGGAAGGAAAAGGGTATGATATTATAAAAAAAAGTGTATAGGTGGAAAATAAAATCCCCAAAAAAAGATAGCCCTACCTAAAGAAACCAAAAAAGTGATATGTTGATAGATCACAACTCAAGATATATAATCCCCAACAACCACACATGGTTAAATATACCAAGTAATAATTTTCTCCTCTATCATCGATGTGGACATGTCTATCATCAGGATAAGACACGAAATGTGCTGGAAAATCCCATACATTGGTTAGTATATAGATATCCAGTAAGATGCCCCAAAAGCTGAAGGGGCAACAGTAAGAGAACTGAGAAGAAATAGAAATCTCAAACCAAATTAAGAGAGTGAAAACATCCAATGACATGGATATATACATTCATATATAAATACATACATACATACATACATACATACATATATATCTATATATATCTCTGTGTGTGTGTGCTCAAACCAATGATGTATAAACAAAAGAGAAAAAGAGATATCCATCTAAAAAACCTGAATATGGAATGAGTGATAACATTTGAAAAGTTCCATCATTGATGCCTAGAATCTCTTGTGTTTGTCCATAGAATTAAATTTTTAAAGGAAAGATACCTTTCTTCTTGGCCACATAGATTAAGGGCACAATCTCCAAGCATAGAACTTGTACCACAGTTTATCAAGAAGGTCCCATAGATTGAAAAGAGGACCCATTCCTTATCCAATAGGTGGAACAACTCAATAGATAGAGCATCCCAACTCCATTATCAAAGGGATTGTGATTTATAGTGTGTAGAACACCTGCAGCCTACTACATCAGGGGATTACCACTCAATGGATAAAGGAACCACACAATGGTTTGTTATGGTGTGCCACTCAGTAAATAGATGAACACGAACCTAAAATTATAGGGGTTTACTTCTCTATAGATATAGGACATCTTCCCTTGTATATCAAGGGATACCAGTCAGTAGATAGAGGAACTCAAACCTAATTACATAGGGGGTTTCAATAATTTGATTAAGGGGTCGGTCGGTTGTTCACCAGGGGGTACCACTCTAAGGATCATTATTGATCACTACCATTTTAGAATGTATCCCAAGGAAGAATAACACTAGAAACAAATAACATTGTCTCCCAAAATCTTCAATGCAGGAAAATATCAAAATCTATGTGAAAATCCTAGGATACAATACTCATGGTGTAACATCCCAGGTAAATAAAGAATAATACATTTTTATATTTATTAATATTTGCGAATTAAATATTAATTTTACTTTAATGGGGTTTCTATGTTTGAAAGCGTACCCGATACGCAACAAAGAGTTTCTTTGAAATCGTACGTTGCACACTAGTAATAAAATAATATTATTTTAAATGTTAGTTAACACGTAGCCATTGTACTGGCAGGAATGGATAGAAATAACTAAAATACGATTCTATATGTTTGTTAAATGTTTTTACATTTATCTAATAACGGATAAAGGATTAAAATATGAAAAGAATTCAATTTTATGCTTATATACTCTAATTTTCATGAAAGGTCCACTTATCACCTTTTGACGGTGAACCGTGATTAAATATAAGTTTGATCGATCTTATAAATTCTATTGGACCAAATATAACTCTTCTTTAGAATCAGGACATAAAAATTTACTTTGTGTAAATTTTTGGTATCTTTATGATAAAGTTCATTTTTTTAATGAATAGTGTAAAATGTTGTATTTTAATTCAAAACCACTTTTTAATCTAATTTATTTATATGATTAGATTATCTTTTGAATTTCTTTTAAAGTGAAATTAGAATATAGTTTTTACCATTAAATTCAATAGTGGTCGTTGGAATTAATTTCACTTTGAAATCGGACATAAACTAGTGTCAATCTTGTGATACTTATTGTTTCATAAAAACACGCTATTTGCTCTGACAACGAGAATTAATTATTAAATTGATTAATGCACCTTATATGTTTTGAATTTTGTAAAATGGACTTCTTTTTTGAATTCTGAATATCAAATATAGCTTAGGGCGAAGTTTTGGTATTTTTTTGAAAAACTTCAATTTTTGATGAATAGTGAATCCACTAAGTGGTACTTATAAAAACTGATTTTTCGTTTAAATGAAATTTTTCCTCTTAGGTGTTTTGAATTTCAAAAATCCAACATACATGGTTTTTATTAAGAAGTAAAATGTGGTTCAATGAGATTAAAATATTTTTTTTGGTGAATAGTAACGTTTAAGTTCTTAATCGCGATTAGAGGTAATTAGTGCAATT
Organism: Viscum album; assembly: GCA_963277665.1. Taxonomy (NCBI): domain Eukaryota; kingdom Viridiplantae; phylum Streptophyta; class Magnoliopsida; order Santalales; family Viscaceae; genus Viscum; species Viscum album. Next base: position 1,699,570,500 of record OY728163.1, on the reverse strand, counting down.
TAAGTCAAAAATGATATTATAATAAAATGAAAATACATTGACACATGTAATACCCTTATTGGATGTGTCATGGCCGACCATGAAAAGCCATGGGTCAAATTGGGGACCCCATGGAGCCACTTTGGTTGGGAAATGACATAAATATCTTTTTATTTAATGTTAAAGTTAAAATGTCACACACATGAGATGTTTTACTAAAACAATTTTTACGTGGGGTTATACAAGTCGAATATTTGACTATAAATATTCACTAGAAAGCTAAAGATATTTCCTACATCATGATATTTTTTTATAATTTTTGGACATTAAATAAATTAAATTATTTCTGACAGTATGATGATGCAGCGATGACCTCATTATTTAACGATTTAAATAAAATGGAAAGATAATGTAAAATCTAAGACCTACACATGGCCAAAACCTATTGGATGGGTGTATTTCGAACCGTTCACACCTTATACTCGAAACACATTAATTTGGGACCTCTTAAATCCGAATACCATTTTAAAATAAAGTTACTTTTCTTTACCTTCCAAGAGTGCCCCTCCTCTTCTCTTATAAAAGGCCCCCACCTCTACCTCCTTACCCACACTCCCAAAGCCTTTGGCTCGGCCAACCGCTGCCCATTTTGTCTCTCCACATCCCTATATTAATTCTTGAAGCCTCACTTTGGGCAGAAGTCTTCCCAAGGAATCCTTTGAGCTCAAATCTAATAGAGTTACCCGATTTTAAGGTAATGTCTTCTTTTGAGTCCTTTTGTATTATTTTGATTCTCCAAACCCCTAAAATCTTTTTATTCTTTTCTTTTGTAACAACTGCAGTATCCTCAATATACTAGGATGTTTTTATAAGATGGATTAGATCTACACTTACACACACCTACATCTAATGGTTAAAGAACATATTGTTTCCGTGGATGGCGAATTCCTGCCTCTCAAAACGATTATTGTTCAACATTCTTTTAACACCTTAAAAGGTGTCCATTAAGATAAAACTATATTTATATATGATATATAATATGTTTATGTTTTCCTTAATCTTATTTATTTTTCATTCTGGGCATGCCTTTATGGTTTCCATTATTGGTAAACATGATATCTTCATTTAAGAATGTGCGGACTACCGCCCCCTCAAAGTGATGTGATTCGTTAATGCCATATGTGGGACGTATAAAGGATGGATTTAAAGTTATTAAATATGATGTTATACTGTAATTATAATATACCTCTATATAATTATTATTTCTTTCCATTAAAGTATGAGATATAAATGAAAGTAGCGTTCATGCGTACGTACGGCTTACCGTCTCCTTGAATGGTGCAGTTCATTTCTTATCCCCAAATGTAATGTACTATTAAAAGTACATGTATATAATGGATATATATAATGAATGATACATCTAAATGATGAATATAATTCTGGAATTAAAATATATGTACCTCTCATTTAGTTTTAATTCCATTAATATGACAATGAAATGAAAGTATCGTTCATGCGTACGTACGGCTTACCGTCTCCATGAACGGTGCATTTCATTTCTTATCTCTAAATGATTATGTAATATTATAAATACATGAATATGCTGGATATATATGATATATGTTATATCCAAATCATGAATATCATTCTGGATATAATGAACCTTTGACCACATGAACAACATGTAATTGTAAGAAGTTCACTTTTGACTCAAGTACCAAATATCGACAAACGACCGTTATCAACTTAAATGACTACATAATGTTCATAACATGGTAATAAGTTATATAAAAGGAATAATGAACTTGAAAAAGATTCTTAATCAAGTAGAAATTAACTCATGTTTATTATTTAGGACGTTAAAGAACGATCGAGTCAAGTCGGACCCGAGGTAAGGGACTTCGTCTCAATCTCCTTTCAGTGAGGCATATTTCGTTTTATACACAACATTATTTTATAACGGTGTATAAGCCCCTTTGACTTTTACTTTTATACAAATGGAATCTTTTTCTATGAAGCGTTTTACAAAATGACAAAAAGGAATGTTTCTTTTAACGTACGCGGTGACAATGACATTTTCCGCCGCCGTGAGTATTATTTGGTCTTTGGCTTCCTCAACAAGCCGTAATGTTTTTAAAATAAAATAAATAACATATACTCTTTTATGTATTTTGGTATTGAAAATGGTTTTGATAAAGGATTCTATTATGTCAATATATTTATTATATATTGTGATTGAAATGAACAAATGTTATTATTCTTTTATATTGGTTTTATGTTTTATGATTTTATATTGGTACTTGGACATTTTAACGGGTGGTTATGTTATAAACCATATGACGGGTGGTGCCGTGAATACCAGGACGGGTGGTTACATTATAACCTCCAATGCATTGGGTATGGAAGTCGACCGTATGACTATTCCATTAAGTATGTATGGAAGTTGGCCGTATGGCTATTACATTAAGTGATATGTGTGGAAGTCGACTGTATGGTTATTCCACATAAGTATGTTTATGTCCCAAGTTACCTATATATATGTTATGTGTTCTTTATATGGGTTTTATGGTAATCCTTTAGTTACAAAAAGGTATGTAATGATATTTTATTCAGTGAATATTTTTTACTACTTCATGAAGGTGAAGGTATTACTTTGATAAAGTATACATGGTTTACTTGATGTTTGAAAAACTAACAATTTTCATTCTTAATGTATACCTTACTGAGCTTTTTATTCTCACCCCAAGTTTTTCTGAAATTTTTTCACAGGACTTAATGTGGAGTAAGGTCAAGGATGGGATCAAGGGAATGTCATTCTATATAAATCATGGAACTAGACATGTTTCTTTTTAAGAGTTTTTTATTCTATGGAAACTCTGTAGAAGTGTCTACTTTGTAAATCTTTTCAGATGTAATAATTATGTTCTAATTCTCTAAAACTCTAAACCTGAAAAGATCCTCAATGTGAATTATTCATTGAATTCAATATTAAGTAATGTTTAAGGCCGGGGCCTTATAGTTGGTATCAAAGGGTGGTTTAGACAACTTTAGGAGATAGAAAAGTGTTAAATTATAAGTTAATTTATGGTATGACTGAAATGATATAGCATTTACGGATTACCATGTTGCTTCGCCTAAGATATTTCTATGTTCAGAATGGTTTTCCGCAGAGGAAACAAAGCAGCTATGTTGGGACGACATCAGGAGGAAGACAACCTTCCAAATCAGCAACCTGAGATGGTCAGAATCGGAACTGAACAGTTTGTTGCAGTGATGGCACAGTTGACTCAGGCTATAAATCATGGTGGTGTCCATGGATGAGATCAGTCAGATCAACCGCAGAGGAACATGTCAGTGGTGGAACATTTCATGAGGAAACATCCTCTATAATTCCGAGGATCATCTGACCCTATGCTAGCTGAAGGGTGGATTAAAGCACTGGAAAAGATTTTTGATGTCATGGGGTGTTCAGAACATCAATAGGTTAGTCTTGTTGTTTACCGTTTTGAAGGTGAAGCTAATCAGTGGTGGTCGATGGTGAAGAATATCCGGGATAGTTATGAGATTGAGGATCTTCACGGGGACGAATTCAAAGGTATGTTTTTTGAGAAATATTTTCCTAATGTGGTTCGTCTTAGGATGGAAAAATTGTTCCTAGAATTGAGGCAGGAGGATGATTCAGTGGCTGCATATGAAGCAATGTCACATGATTAGCAAGGTATGATCCAAACTTCATAAAAGTTCTTTATAGTAAAATAAACCATTTTTACTCACGGCTAAAGCCAAAGTATCGAAGGGATTTAGCTTCTCGTGAGTTCAAAAGTTATAAAAAACGTGTTCGATGTGCGGAGAAGGTGGAAATGGATTTTTCCAATGATCAGGTGTTCTAGGACAAACAACAGAATAAGAGGTCTAGTTGGTTGTCAAAGGGGAAGAATTCATCAAATAAGCAAGGAGGTAAGAAAGCCAAATATCCATCCTATGATAATTGTGGTAAAATGCATCCTGGAGAATGTTTATCCAAGTCTGGTAAGTGCTTTCAGTGTGATAATTCTGGTCATATTGCTCGTAACTATAAGGAAGATGATCAAGCAGGCAATGAAAACCCATCGGTAAGATATTTTAAGTGTAATGAAATGGGTCATTATGAAAACGAGTGTCCAATGAAGAACTCGACTTGGGGAAAGGAGCCATAATACAAGAAGAAAGGGGTGGTGAAATCCACTGCAACAACCTCAACAAATGTTGGGCCATCGAATGAAGTGGTATAAGGTACACTGTTTGTTTGTTCAGACTATGCCAATGTGTTGTTTGATTCAGGGTCTAAACACTCTTTAATTTCTGAGAAGTTTTCTAGTAAATTGGAAATTCTATATCAAGATATGAATCCTGAAATTATGGTAAAAACATCTGGAGGGACCATTGAGACAAAAAAGAATTTTAAGAACCTTCATATCCTTGTGTGGGGAAAGAATCTACCAGGAAACCTTATTGTTTTGCCTCTAGTGTAGTTTGATGTTATTTTGGGCATGGATTGGCTTTCTGTTTATCATGCTAAGATTGACTGCAGAGCTAAAATTGTTTCTTTTCAGAAATATTTTCAGTTTGTGTACAAGAATGAACCCTTGATTTTGATAACATATCAGGAAGTTGAGAAACTAGTAAATGATGGAAATGAATGTTACCTTGAACATATTGTTTAAAACAAAGGAACTATTCCGATTAATTATGTGCCAGTGGTAAATGAGTATCCTGATGTTTTTCCTGATGAGTTTCCTGGTATTATTAATGATCGGGAAGTTGAATTTACTATTGACTTAGTTCCTGAATATAAGCCAATTTCAAAACCCCCTTATCGAATGGCTCAAGTTGAACTTTTAGAGTTAAAGAAAAAATTGCAAGAGTTATTAGATAAAGGTTTCATTCAACCTAGCACATCACCATGGGGTTCTCCTATCTTTTTTGTTAAAAAGAAAGATGGATCAATGAGACTTTTCATTGATTATAGAGCCTTGAATAATATTACTTTTATGAAAAAGTATCATTTTCCTCATATCGATGATTTGTTTGATCAGCTCCAGGGAGCTCAGTATTTTTCGAAGATTGACTTGAGGTCGTGGTACCATCAGTTGAAAGTAAAAGTAGCAGATGTTCCGAAGACTGCATTCTGTAATAGATATGGCCATTATGAATTTGTAGTTATGCCTTTTGGGTTAACCAATGCACCTTCTGTATTCATGGACCTTAGGAATAGAATTTTCCATGAGTTCTTGGATAAGTTTGTGGTTGTTTTCATTAATGATATTTTAGTATTTTCTAAAAGTAAAGAGGAGCATGAAAGTCATTTAAGGGTTATCTTGCAAACCTTAAAAGAAAAGAAATTGTATGGAAAATTCAGAAAGTGTGAGTTTTGGTTACAAAAAATTTCTTTCCTGGGTCACATAGTTTCAAAAGATGGCATAAATGTTGATCCTGCTAAAATAAAAGTTGTTGAATAATGGCCAAGACCCACAAATGTAACCGAGATCCGTATTTTTCTTGGTTTGGAAGGTTACTACCAAAGGTTTGTTGAAAAATTTTCACGGTTATCTAGTCCAATGACTAAGCTAACTCGTAAGGGTGTTAAGTTCATATGGACAAAAGAATGTGATGATTGTTTTCAGGAGTTGAAAAGAAGATTGGTGAATGCTCCAGTTTTGGAACTTTCTTCCAGGAATGGTGAGATTGTTATATACAGTGATGCTTCGTTGAAGGGACATGGCTGTGTCCTTATGCACAATGATTAGGTAATTGCTAATGCCTCACGTTAGTTGAAAACTCATGAGGTAAATTACCCTACACATGATTTGGAATTAGCTGCTGTTGTTTTTTCTTTAAAAATTTGGAGGCATCATTTGTATGGAGTAAAGTGTGAAATATATACTGATCACAAATGTTTAAAGTATATATTCACTCAGAAAGAATTGAACATGAGACAGAAGAGATGGCTAGAATTAATCGATGATTATGATTGTACAATTCATTACCATCTGGGAAATGAAAATTAAGTGGATGATGCTTTGAGTTGAAAAAGTAATGCTTCATTAACCATGCTACGTTTGGAGTGAGATCCTTTGGTTTTTTATTTGACGAACATTGGCATGGAAGTTGTTTGTGTAGGAAGTCCTTCTGTTTTGTTTCAGGTATCAGTGACATCTTCCCTATCAGACAGAATCAAGCAAGCACAGAAGCAAGATAGTGAGTCGCAGAAAAAGGTAGAGCTAGTTCAGAAGGGTTAGTTGCCTGAATTCAACATTGATAATGATTGTGTTTTGAGGTTTGGGAAGAGATTGTGTGTACCTTGTGATTCATAGTTGAAGAGAGAGTTGTTATGTGAAGCTCATAGTTCTCCATTTTTAGATCATCCTGGCAGTACTAAGATGTACAGAGATCTGCAGGAGTATTACTGGTGGGATTGAATGAAAAGAGATATTGCTGATTTTACTGTGAAGTGTTTGACTTGTCAGCAGGTTAAAGCAGAGCGACAGTTACCGAAAGGGATGATTCAGCCTCTACCAGTTCCAGAGTGGAAATGAGAGAATATATCCATGGACTTTGTTGTGGGATTACCGAAGACATCTTGAGGTAATAATGCAATCTGGGTTATTGTTGATCGCTCGACTAAATCTGCTCATTTCCTTCCTATACGAGAATTTTTTTTCCTTAGATCAACTTTCCCATTTGTATCATAAAGAGATAGTCATGTCACATGGAGTTCCTCTCTCCATTGTATCTGACTGTGATCCCAGGTTTACTTCTAACTTTTGGAAATGCCTTCAGAAGTCATTGGGTACTGAATTAAATTTTAGTACAGCTTTTCATCCTCAATCAGATGGGTAGTCAGAACGATCAATTCAGACCTTGGAAGATATGCTATGAGCTTGTTCGATGGATTATCAGGGAATTTGGTATCAACATCGTTCTTTGGTTGAGTTTACTTATAATAAGAGTTTTCAATCTAGTATACATATCGCACCATTTGAGGCATTATATGGGAAGCGGTGTCGAACTCCAGTATTTTGGGATGAAGTGGGGGAAAGGAAGCTGATGGGACCAGAATTGGTAGAAGAGATGGTAGAAAATGTTCAGTTGATTCAGAAACACATGAGAACAGCTCAAATCAGACAGAAGAGTTATGCGGATAACTGGAGGAAGGATCTATAATTCGAGGTAGGTGATCATGTTTTTCTCAAAGTCTCACAATGGAAAAGTGTGATGCGGTTTGGTAAGAAAGAAAAGCTGAGTCCAAGGTTCATTGGGCCATATGAAATTTTGGAGAGAGTTGGATCAGTTGCATACAGAGTGGCATTAACTCTGAGTTTATCTCAGGTACACAAGGTTTTTCATGTTTCGATGTTGAGAAGTATATGCCAGATCCATCTCATGTTTTGAGCCTAGAGGTAGTTCAGTTGGAAGAGAATCTATCTTATGAAGAACAACCAGTTCAGATTCTTGATCGAAGAGAGCATGTGTTGTGAAATGCGATAATTCACTAGGTAATGGTTTTGTGGAAAACCCATATGGTTGAAGAGGCAACGTTGGAATCTGAAAATGCTGTGAGGGATAAATACCCCCACTTATTTTGATAAATGAATAAAATTGCGAGAACGCAATTCCCAAAAGGGGAGAAGGATGTAACATCCCAGGTAAATAAAGAATAATACATTTTCATATTTATTAATATTTGCGAATTAAATATTAATATTACTTGAAAGGGGTTGCTATGTTCGATAGCGTACCCGATACGCAAGAAAGAGTTTCTTTGAAATCGTACGTTGCACACTAGTAATAAAATAATATTATTTTAAATGTTAGTTAACACGTAGCCGTTGTACTATCAGTTATGGATAGAAATAAATAAAATATGATTATATATGTTTGCTAAATGTTTTTACATTTATCTAATAAAGGATAAAGGCTTAAATTACCCAAATAATTCAATTTTAGGCTTATATACTCTAATTTTCACGAAAGGTCCACTTATCACCTTTTGACGGAGAACCGTCATTAAATATAGTTTTGATCAATAATATAAATTCTATTTGACCAAATATAACTCTTCTTTAGAATCGGGACATCAAAATTTACTTTGTGTAAATTTTTGGTATCTTTCCGATAAAGTTCATTTTTTTTATAAATAGTGTAAAATGTTGTATTTTAATTCATAACCTCTTTTTAATATAATTTATTTATATGATTAGATTATATTTTGAATTGGTTTTAAAGTGAAATTAGAATATATTTTTACCATTAAATCCACTAGTGGTCTTTGGAATTAATTTCACTTTGAAATCGGACATAAACTAGTGTCAATCTTTTGATACTTATTGTTTCATAAAAACACGCTATTTGCTCTGACAGCGGGAATTAATTATTAAATTAATTAATGAAACATATATGCTGTGAATTTTGTAAAATGGACTTCATTTTTGAATTCGGAATATCAAATATAGCTTAGGGTGATGTTTTGGTATTTTTCCGAAAAACATCAATTTTTGATGAATAGTGAAACCACTATGTTGTACTTATAAAAACTGATTTTTCATTTAAATGAAATCTTACCACTTATGTATTTTGAATTTAAAAAATCTGACATAAATAGTTGTTATTAATAAGTAAAATGTGGTTTAATGAGATTAAAATATTTTTTTGGTGAATAGTAACTTTTAAGTTCTTAATAGCGATTAGAGGTAATTAGTGCAATTTAAGGCGAAAATGATATTATAATAAAATAAAAATACCTTGACACATGTCCTACCCTTATTGGATGTGTCATGGCCGAACAAGACAATCCATGGGTAAACTTGCGGACCCCATGGAGCCACTTTGGTTGGGAAATGACATAAATTACTTTTTATTTAATGTTAAAGTAAAAATGACACACACATGAGATCTTTTACTAAAATAATTTTTACATGGGGATATACAAGTCATATTTTTGACTATAAAAATTAATTAGAAATCTAAAAATATTTCCTACATCATGATATTTTTTTTATAATTTTTAGACATTTAATAAACTAATTTATTTATGACATCATGATGATGCAGCGATGACCTCATTATTTAACGACTTAAATAAAATGGAAAGATAATGAAAACTCTAAGACCTACACATGGAAAAAACCTATTGTATGGGTGGATTTCGAACCCTTATCACCTTATCTTAGAAAAAAATCAATTTGGGACCTCTTAAATCCGAATACCATTTTAAAATAAAGTGACTTTTCTTTACCTTCCAAGAGTGCCCCTCCTCTTCTCTTATAAAAGGCCCCCACCTCTACCTCCTTACCCACACTCCCAAAGCCTTTGGCTGGGCCAAAACCTGCCCATTTTGTCTCTAAACATCCCTCTCTTACTCCTTGAAGCCTCACATTGGGCAGAAGTCTTCCCAAGGAAGCCTTTGAGCTCAAATCTAAGAGAGTTACCCAATTTTAAGGTAATGTCTTCTTTTGAGTCCTTTTGTTTTATTTTTCTTCTCCAACCCACTAAAATCTTTTTATTCTTTTATTTTTTAACTACTCCAGTATCCACAATATACTAAGATATTTTTACAATAATTATTCGAGCTAAACATACACACACCTACATATAATGGTTAAAGAACATACTGTTTCCGTGGATGGCGAATTTCTGCCTCCCGAAACGATGATTGTTCAACATTCTTTTAACACCTTAAAAGGTGGTCATTAAGATGACACTGTATTTATATATGATATATAATATGTTTATGTTTTACTTAAGCTTTTGTATTTTTCATTTTGGGCATACCTTTATGGTTTCCATAATGGGTAATCACGATATCTTCATTTAAGGAAGTGCGGACTACCGCCCCCTCAATGTGATGTGATTCGTTAATGCCATATGTGGGACGTATAAAGGATGGATTTAAAGTTATTATATATGATTTTATACTGGAATTATAATATAACTATATATCATTATTATTTCTTTACATTAAAGTATGAGATAGAAATGAAAGTAGCGTTAATGCATACGTACGGCTTACCGTCTTCATGAACGGTGCATTTTATTTCTTATCCCCAAATGTAATGTACTATTAAAAGTACATGTATATAACGGATATATATAATGAATGATACATCGAAATGATGAATATAAATATGGAATTAAAATATACATACCTCTCATTTAGTTTTAATTCCATTAATATGACAAAGAAATGAAAGTAGCATTCATGCGTACGTACGGCTTACCGTCTCCATTATTGGTGCATTTAATTTCTTACCTCTAAATGATTATGTAATTTTATAAATACATTTATATGATGGATATATATGATATATATGATATCCAAATCATGAATATCATTCTGTATATAATTAACCTTTGACCACACGAACAACATGTAATTGTAAGAAGTTCACTTTTGACTCAAGTACCAAATATCGACAAACGACCGTTATCAACTTAAATGACTAAATAATGTTCATAACATGGTAATAAGTTATATAAAAGGAATAATGAACTTGAAAAAGGTTCTTAATCAAGTATAAATTAACTCAAGTTTATTATTTAGGATGTTAAAGAATAATCGAGTCAAGTCGGACCCGAGGTAAGGGACTTCGTCTCAATCTCCTTTCATTGAGGCATATTTCATTTTATACACAACATTCTTTTATAACAGTGTATAATCCCCTTTGACTTTATCTTTTATACAAAAGGAATCTTTTTCTATGATGCGTTTTACAAAATGTCAAACGGAATGTTTCTTTTAACGTACGCGGTGACAATGACATTTTCCGCCGCCGCGAGTATTATTTGGTTTTTGGCTTCTTCAACAAGCCGTAATGTTTTTAAAATAAAATAAATACCATATACTCTTTTATGTGGTTTGGTATTGAAAATGGTTTTGATAAAGGATTCTATTATGTCAATATATTTATGATATATTGTGATTGAAATGTGGAAATGTTATCAGTCCTTTATATTGGTTTTAAGTTTTATGATTTTATATTGGTACTTGGACATTTTAACGGGTGGTTATGTGATAAACCATATGACGGGTGGTGCCGTGAATACCAGGATGGGTGGTTACGTTATAACCTCCAATGCATTGGGTATGGAAGTCGGCCGTATGGCTATTCCATTAAGTATGTATAGAAGTTGGCCGTATGTCTATTCCATTAAGTGATATGTGTGGAAGTCGACCGTATGGTTATTCCACTTATGTATGTTTATATCCCAAGTTAACTTTATATATGTTATGTGTTCTTTATATGGGTTTTATGATAATCCTTTGGTTACAAAAAATTAAGTAATGATAATTTACTCAGTGAAGAGTTTTTACTACTTCATGAAGGTGATGGTATTACTTTGATAAAGTATACATGGTTTACTTGATGTTTGAAAAACTAACAGTTTTCATTCTTTATGTATACCTTACTAAGCTTTTTATGCTCCCCCCAAGTTTTTTTGAAATATTTTTCGTAGGACTTAATGTGGAATAATGTCAAGGATGGGATCAATGGATTGTCATGCTATATAAAACATGGAACTGGACATGTTTCTTCTTAAGAGTTTTTTATTCTATGGAAACTTGGTAGAAGTGTCTACTTTGTAAATCTTTTGAGATGTAATAGTTATGTTCTAATTCTCTGAAACTCTAAACCTGATAAGATCCTCAAGGTGAATTATTCATTTAATTCAATATTAAGTAATGCTTAAGTCCAGGGCCTTATACATGGGCCTAAATATGATTAAAAAATGAGATATGATAGGAAGATGTCCCCAAAAATAGAAATCAGGGGTACATGATGTGTACGGGGACCTACACAGTGTGTAGCCCCACTCCAATGTCATCCCATTTCCTTCATGGAACATTGATCACTGGGCATATAGACCAAACTATGTGTGGGTGGATTATATAATGTGACTTATCCACCTTGGGTATTGTCTATTCCCCTAGTTGTGTCTTTGTAAACATTCATGTTCCGTTGTAAATTGATACATGGTGTTTCATCCAACATCATGCCTGTTTTTTATCATTTTGTTCATGTTCATGTACTTCTATAAACAACATGTTCCTCGGCATGGCCATGTTGGCGTACACTCAATGTACCCACCATGTCTATATAACATGGGTTACAAAACATGTCTATACTCCCACACAACATGTAATACTTTTTTCACCCGATATACTAGTTGCATCATCCAAGGGGATGCACACATTGTCTTGTTACTACTACAAGGTGTGTAGTTGATAATTTCATGTAAACATTGATCTATGTTGTGCATACTTGATCCATCTCATCCACTGTGAATTAATACCAATGAAATCTTTTTTATGTTGGCATTCTCCTATAGAAATGAATTTTGAACATTTGGTGGCCATATATTCAAGTTTTCATCCTTCTGTAAGTAACCTCTTCACTGTTGGTAATGTGTTGTGCCTCCTACAAGCTACCATTTCAATATCGAATCTTATATCCATGGGGAAAATATCCTAGCTCCATATATCCTCTAAATGAACCCCTGATTCATCAATACATTTCTCGAACCTGAATATTCTGTAAATCTAGGGGTCCAATCAGGCTCAGCCCCACCCGACAATGTCAAACTATGACCACATAGGCCAATAGATGAAAAACTTAAAGAATTATTTAGATAAATGAACAAGAAAAAAGGTGGAAAATCATTATCCATGAAATCATGTAAAAATGATAAATTATGAAATATAATTGGTAAGAAATCAATAAATAATGTAAATATGTACATGGGTTCATGCAAAGACTTGAAAGTGATGTAATTAAAAGAAAAAACATAATAATTCTTAATATATTTAATAAATTAGTGGATAATCCAAAAATTGATGATTCAAACTTCAATATTGATAATTCTCCATCCATGAATTTTTTTGATAAAATGAAAGATGATGTATTGTTCATTGGGCCTTGATTCTCCGAGATTTAGAGGTTCATTATTGTCTGAATCATATTCACAAAAAAAGGGTAGAATACTATACTCTCTAAGATATTTGGGTTGTGATACTATCCCTGGAGACATTTGATGATAGTAATTTATAGAGGACATTTAAATTTATCGCATTAAATTTAACTAAATAATTTAATTATTTATGTAACTAATTGCACTTGTCAATGATTGCTTTTATCTGAATGTCCTAAGCCCACTAATTTAGGGCATGTTTGGTGTAAAAATACCACTTTGAAATCAAATATACATTCATATTTTTGATTATAATTTTCTTTTAATAGTTATCTAATTATCTTTGTCAAATATTTAATGTGTGATATAAATAAAATTAAATAATTTTTAAAAAATAAATCTAGGAACTCTGGCCCTAAAAATCGCATTCAATATCATGGCCTCAAAAAAAAATATTTCTATCTATATTTAAAATACATAAACAGAAAAAATATAGTCTCTACAGGTGATTTAGGGAGAATAATAGTAATATAGGGTACTTTAACAAAAGTACAGTGAAAGAATAATTATTCATAAAAAATGGGGCTTCTAGACATGATGTTGGGACTCCATGCCATTGAAAATTGTTCCATCCAATTTACTCTACTAAACATATTTTCTTTAATAGTGTACAAATAGGATTTCAACATTACAAAAATATCACTATTAATCACATCTCAGACTAGGCACACCTATTATAGGATCTTTTTCAGAACTGATGAAGGCCTAGCTTGAAATAATGTGTTGTTAATATAATAGAACATGCACAAAAACCTATAGTTTGAAAAAACTCTATATAAAATTTGTAATTTCATACAATGTCATATATATTTAATTGAAATCATGATACGAAAATATTCTCCCATGTTATATATAAAAAAACTACTATTAAAATTTTAAACAACTTTTTATATAATTACATTTACAATAATAAAACAAACATTTTAATACATTTTTATTTCATCTTTTGACGCATGTGATCCCCTCTCAAAATTTTTTCCCATGGTATCACTTTCAAAACGTGTCATATCAATGTTAGAAACTGATTCCTTCAATATAAGATAAAAAATATTATGTGAATAATACAATAATGAAATAAATAATACATAAATATGAAAGAATACATTAATAAAATGTCAATATTTTATAAAAAATACTCACTTTGAGTTATACAAGACATACCATGCATCATGATGAGGTGAAGTTGATCGCTACATGTCACAAATGAGTTATGGATCATTTTCCCAGAATATCAAAACAATTTGAATGTTTTTTATCATATTTTTTTAATTTATTTTTTGGTATTACATAAATTAATGAAAATTTTAAATAAAAAGACAATAGTGGAGTCATACTGGTCACACCGTGAATCATATTAATATGCAGATTATTTTTATACATCATAAATGAAATAAAGATCATTTTCCTGACATATCAAAATAATCTGAATGTGTTTTCTTTTTTTCAGTATATCGGTTGGGCATTTTGAACTAGAATGTAAATTTTAACCTTGAAACATTCATTATGAGTCATACCAGTCACATCCTGAATGGGATTGAGGCGAGGCAGTTTCATACACGTAAAAAGTAACATATAAATTTATTTCTAAAATTATCAAGGAAATCATGGAATTTTTATTCATTTTACGTGGGTGACATATTTTGATCTAAATATTCAATTTCAAACTCCTAAAAAAAGATTTTAGTCATAAAGGTCACACCATGAATCAAAATGAGGATTTTTTTTTGTTTTGCAACACATCAAAAATAAGTCGTGGATCATTTTACTAATGTATCGAAAAAATCTGAATGCATTTTCATAGTTTTTTGAATTTCAGGTATTCTTTTAACTTCAACTAATGTCAAATTTAAGTAAAAAAGACACACATGGAGTCCTACAGGTCACTCTGTGCATCATATTAAGATTAATTTATATCATACATGTCAAAAATAACAAAATAATCATTACTCTATAATATCAAAACATTCGAAATGTGATTACATGGTTTTCAGTATGTCAGTTATTTTATCTACTTAAAATAATGTCAATTTTAAATAAAAAGAAAAAAATGGTGTCAGTCTAGTCACTCCATGCATCGTATTGAGGTGTTTTTCATTCCTACATAGAAAAAATGAGTAATAACACATTTTCCTAAAATATCAAAACAATCTGATTATGTTTACATTTGTTTAGTATGTCACTTATTATTTCTATATCAATTAAGGCCAATTTTAATTAAAATTACCCACTTGGAGTCATACCAGTTACATTGTATGTCATATTGAGGTGTGGATGATTCTTACCGATCAAAAATTAACATTGTATTATTTTCATTAAGTATCAAAAAAATCATATTGTGTTGTCTCATTTTTTTAGTTTGTCAGCTGTGTTTTTTTACTAAAATGTCATTTAAAACTAAAACCAGTCACTATGAGTCATACATTCATCATCGTGAATTGGATTGACATGAGACTAAGGGATACTAATCATAAATTAATTATGAATCTATTTTATAAAATATCAAAAAAATAAGAGTGAGTTTTTATAGTTATCAGTGAGTGACATGTTTTCAAGTAAAATAATTTTAAATGGATAACAAACATCTTTAGTCATAATTGCCTCATTGTTCATTGGATTGAGTTTTGGATGATTCCCAAAATAAAAAATGGGCAGTTTAAAAAAATATCTAACCAATAATAATCAATTTTATTGGTTTTCAGTATGCAAATTTTTTTTACATAAATTAATAAAAATTTTAAATAAAAAGACACAATTAAAGTCATTCTAGTCACACCATGTGTCGTATTGAGGTTTGGCTGACTATTAGACATTGAAAATGAATAAAAGATAGTTTTCATAAAATATAAATATAATCCTATTGATTTTTCTTGGATTTAAATTTTTCATTAGTTCTTTTTACATAAATTAATGTCATTCTCAAATGAAAAGACACATCTTGATTCATAATAGTCACACCACACTTTGTATAGATGTGTGGTTGTATCATACATGTCAATAATTAGTTAAGGATCATTTTCCAAAAAAAAATTAAACAATACTAATGCTTTTTCGTGTTTTTCACTATGTCACATGATGTTTTTACAAAAATTATAGTCATTTGTAAATACAAAGACACACATAGAATTATACCAATAACATCGTGTGTCAGATTGAGGAGAAGATGATTCTTATATGTAAAAAATGACTTATAAATCACATTCTAATGTATCAAAACAATCCAAACGTGTTTTATTAGTTTTTTACTATGTTAGTTCTATTTTTTAAACTAAAATAACATTTCTAAACTGGAAACATGCAATATAAGACAAATCGGTCATATCTTGAATATGTTTTCCAAGAGACATCTTCATACACATTAAAAATGACATACGAATAAATTTCCTAAATTATATAGATAATCAAGGCTTTTTTGGATAATTTTTAGTGAGTGACATGTTTTCACCTAAATTGTGAATATTAAACTGATAACAAACACTTTTAGTCATACCATTCACACAGTGTGTTGTGTTGAGGTGTTACGGATTTCTACACATCACAAATGACTCATGGATCATTAAATTAAGGTATTAAAGTAATCATTATGTGTTTTTTATGTTTTCAGTATGTTAGTTGTTCTCTTTACAAAAATTACTGTTAATTTTAAAAAATGAAAAAATATAGTCATACTGTTGTATTGAGGTGCAGTTGACACATACACATCATCAATGACTAATGGATTATTTTACAGAAATATAAACACAATATGAATTTTCATTATCAATTTTTAGTATGTTAATTGTCATTATTAATTACAATAAGGTTAATTTTAAACAAAAAGACACACATTGAGTCACATGGTCACACAATGAATTGTATTCAGGTGTGGTTGATTTTTAAACATCAATAATGTATTATGAATCATTTTCATAAAATATCAAAACAATATTAATGTGTTTCCTTGTTTTTAAGTATTTCATTTTTCATTTCTATATAAATTAACGTCAATCATTAATTAAAAGACACACTTGGATTCATATAGGTCACACTGTGCCTCAGATTAAGTTGTGGATAATTCAAAAAAATAAAGAATTACTTATATATCATTTTAATAATATATTAATACAATATGAATGTGTATGATCATTTTTTATTATACTAATTGAGTTTTTTAAACTAAATTTTAATTTATCAACTAGAAACCCACATTATGAGTCACACCAGTCACATTGTGCCCCAGTATGACATGATATTAATTCATACACGTAAAAATGAATTATAAACAATTTTAGAAAATTATATAGATAAAAGATTAATGTTTTGTTGGATTTTAGTGAATGAAACGTTTTTATATAAAATTTACATTTTGAACAGCAAGCAGACACTTTTCGTCCTAACAGTCACAACATTCATCGGATTACGGAGTGGTTGATACTTACACATCAATAATGACCCATGGATGTTTTTCTATGTGTATCAAAACATTATGAAATATTTTTCTTGGTTTTCAATAGTTCATTTGTTCATTATTTTTAAATTAATGTCAATTTTAAATAGAAATACACACATAGATCCATACAGGTCACAATTTGTAGCATATTGAGGTGCGTTTGACTACTGCACGTCAAAAATAACTCATGTATTGTTTTCCTAAAATATAAAAATTGTCCGAATAAGTATTATCATTTTTTATAATGTGATTTTTTCTTTTTTACATAAATTAATGACAATTTTAAAAATTTGAATGATTTGGAGTCATGCTAGTTGCACCTTGCATCTTATTGTGGTTCATTTGACTTATACACATAATAAATGACCCATAGATCATTTCCCGAAAATATGAAAACAATAAGGAATTTTTTGCTCAATTTTCAGTATGTCACATGTTCATTATGATAAATTTAATGTCTATTTCGTATAAAAATACGCATATAGAGTCATACCAGACACATTGTTCATCTGATTGAGGTTCAGTGGATTCATAACATCCCAAATTACATATAAATCATTTTCATCATATATTAAAACAATTTAAATGAATTTTATTAATGTTTAGTATGACAATGTTTCTATTTACTAAAAGTTATGGAACATTTAAATAAAAAGTGATTCCTTGAGGAATATCATTCACTTGTTCTTTTTGATCTGTTTTATGAAGGTAGTCATTCTGACACCAACTATGTTAACATAAACATTTCATATCTATTGATAAAATTATAGTATATTAATATTTCATATATAACATAGTCATCCATGATAGAATATTTTAGGACTGCTTCTTTTGTAAACATGGAAACATAATACACTACCTCAAAAGAGTCTCTAATTAAGTTATTCATTACTAGAAACCTTATTATGAATATCATTTCAAAAAAAATTTATTAACCTAATTATATGAAGCATAATAAATGGTGATCGTTGATCGACAATAAGTGTGAAAAAGGGAGAAATCAACGATCTTATCATTATAATCATAGTATAATGATATTAGAAGGTGATATTAACATTAGAAATTCATACCCCACATATTACATATCCTAATAATGAGTCATGGATAAAATAATGGTAGTTCATAATACATGATTGTTAATGGATAAATAAATATTATAATCTAAAAAATGCACATCAATTTATACCGAGAACAATGTGTGTAAGATTAAGGTGCATCTGATTGATCTGTAGCTGATAACTACTTTGTTCAGTAAATTGTTCAAGATAGATATTTTGAAAATCCATAAATATTATTATACTATTTAACAATTGCATGGTAGATGAATCCTTACGATTCAAATCACATTACATTCCCCACAAGGGTTCATCATCCACCCAAAAGGAACATGTTATCTCATTTCTGGCTTGTTGCAACTAGTTGAAAGGGAAATATGACATCCAAAAAAATATGAAAAAATACAAAATATTAGAAAAAAATGATAAAGAGATTTTTTATAGTTATTTAAAAAATGATTATAAAATTAATTAAATAAATAAAAAGACTCACTTGGAGTAATATTGGTTACATTTTGTGTTACCATGCTTTAAATTTTCTTTATTTTTCCAAATGGTAACACTTAATTGCTGGCAGGATCAAATTTCAGCTATCTCCCTCCACTAAAATTGAATAATAGTGTCCAATGTCGATAATATAGGGATTATAATGTTTTGAGAGAGAATTAGTCTATTTAATACATTATATGCATGAGTATCCAAACATGTAATTTTGATTATATTAATGTAGTAGAGGACAAAAAATAATATTAGAAAAAAAATTCTATATTTAAAATACAGTTTACCATCATATTGAATTTTGAGTCTCTACCTCGAAGTACAATATATGATGAGAAAGAGAATCTTGGAACAAACCACACTGACTCAAACAAAGTAATCCACATGTATAAAATAAATAATAATGTGAGTATCACTAAAAATATAAAAATAACCATAAATAAGAAAAAATTGACTACATCTATGGGAGTCACATCATTATGTTATTTTTTTTATATTCTTCCATGAGGTTTGCTTCCTATTAATTTCTAAGAACATCTATATCATCTTATGAATATGATCCTTTTGGATAACAATAATAGTACTGGAAAAATATAAATACAAAAGGTTTAATAAATATTTTAAATGAAATATTAATAGTTTTCAAAAATACCACTTTAAGGGACGGATGTTTTTTATTGAAGATGGTATCTATCATAAATTTTAAAACATAATAACTGAAATATTTTACAATAATTTTTTTAGAAACTATTGAAAACTAGGGGAGAACAGCTAATTTGTTTTTATATGTGTTTTTATTGTTAAATATTTTTATATATATCCGGATACTTGTCCAATCGTGGAACATATCTTTCTTGTAAATACCTAAAAATTCCCTGTAATTTTTTTAAATTATATGGTAATTTTACGAGTCTGTGAAAATTTCATCATGTGATTCTGAGACTCGGTGTGCCCTGAATAAATTTATGAACTTTTATTATGTATGTCAAATAATCATCCGATTGAGATTCTTTAACTTTTTAACCAGAGCATAGAATTGAAATATGAGGACACCACTAAACTCGCAACTCTGATATTCTCAATAAGAGACTATCACCTCGAACGTAGTAGGCCGAGGGTGGACGTTAGTTTTTAACATTTTCATTTGAGAAGAAAAATAATGATATTTCACATTTTATTTTCCTTTTGAAACCTCTCTATTTTAGTTGTGCAGGTCTGGACCACCTGAACTGGAAAACCCCCAATTTGAAATCAATGGTGGGGACCACCATACCCTTGAACTCCCCCTATAATGGTAAATAACTCTTGGACTTCCTCCACATTAATTTTGCCTCCATCCATTAAAAAATTATGATAACATCAATATAATTAATGGCCACGTCTAATTAAATTTATAAAACATAATTTAATAAGATGTCGATTCATTTTTTGGGGACTAGGGGAAGTGTTGGAAAAAGGAGAGAATTGGGACAAAATTGGAGTAACACTTCCTCCAACGTTGAACTCTCACAACAATGGGGAACATTAATTTGAATCAAGATAGATGATGACACACAATCCTAACTTCAGAAGTGTTTTTCGGATGAAATGATCGTTGGCACCCTCATCACCTTCACCAACTTCATCTCATGACACATACAACAAGAAATCTAGATTGGGTTTATTTTTGTTTGTATACCCCCTTACCATGTTCTTGAAATTCATATTGATTTAAGATCATTTATGAAGCATGCTAATGTTCTAGCATTGAGGGTGTGGGGAAAATAGACATGAACAATCCTCTCCTCAACCTATATTTGTATTTGGTGGTTTTCAATCATTTGAGATGTCCCGAGGCGAGTGTATAAATTTTCTGAATGAATATCGGGCCACGTGGGAACACCTGATTACCCGATGAAGGTCTCTAGAAATAGTGTCAGTGACTGACACCAAAGGGATCAGGATTGTCGGTCAACACTCTGTTTGGCTATGACGAAGATAGATGCGCGACCGCGCCGCCGGAGATGGCCCGCAACCTGTCAGTCGCAGCTGAGCAAGGGTGATGACCAACAGTGTGGAAGGGTGTATGCGGCGTGTGTCGGCGCTGCCGGGCATGCAAGAGATGCTTCCATGGGTTGTGGATTTTTGGTGAGGGAGGCGATCTTGTTGTTGGCCGCAGGTGATGGTGCAGCGCACGACCGTAGCGCGAGGAGGAGGCTGGCCGACCTGCCAACCACGAGCATGACGGGCCGCCCAACGGTCCAAGCTGGACGATGTGGGGTGGTTGGAACCTAGCTTCGGACATGGGTCCGGCCAGGTCGACCTGAACAGGGTCAGGTCGGACCTCGGGCTAGAACCGGTATGGGTCGGCCCTTGCCGGGCCTGACCAGGTCGGACCAGACCCAGACCATCTTCGACCATTTTCTCCCTTACATCCATAACTTGAGATACAACCGTCCGTTTGATGAACCGTCTATGGTTATAGAAAATTGGATTGATATAGAAATTTGTTATGCCACACTTGAGTTTTGGATAATGTTGGGTGTGTTGGGATGGGATCAGACATGAATCCCCCCAGGCCCTTGGGACTAAATGGCCAATAACATACAGGCCGAGCATCTGATTGAAACACTGTGAGTTGTGTTGAGACCCCTATAATGTGAAAATCCATTGGGTTAATTCATAGTGGGACTTTGTTGTAGATGGAGTATCAACCTGTGTCATGAGGTGCAGACACTCCAGGAATCTAGTGAGCTTAGTACATGAACTCGGTAGCTAGCTGTAACTTGTGAAAAGGATCCTATGTGGGTCAGTGCATTTTAAACATAAGTGGTTCAGTACATTGGGATCCTCTTTGGGTTTGTGTTCGAGAGTCTCATTTAGATCCACTCTAAGAATCCATGTCAGAGTACTTCAGGATCCTAGTTGGGTCTACTGTATTAAGATACTATGTGGGTCTGATGACTTTATATCATACTTGGGTCTGATGAATTAGGATCCTACGTGGGTCTGCCTCTTAATAGAGTATGATGATTTAATAGTTACATCTGATCATATTTACCACCATACAAAAGTTATACCTGGTGTGTGCTGAGTCACTACCAACATGGTGATTCCATTGTGGTAATCCTCATTGTGGTGTACTAATGCGGTACTCAACTTCATGGTGATACCATTGTAGTATCCTTCTGTGTGGCGTTACCTTTGTGGTACTTACCATAGTGGTGCTACCTACACGGTATTCTTTACATTATGGAATATTTGAGCATTGGGATTCTATGTTGGACCTTCTGTTTCATCATGATTGAGATGGGTTTACAAGACAACATCGGTATATGTTTGGGCATATACATATGTATGCTTTTCAGTTTTTTTCATTCTTTGTGGTTTATCCGTTGTGGAATTTGTGAGTCCATCGGTTGTCTGAAGGTCCCTAATGAGTATCTTTATACCCATCCCTACATGGGATACACCCACACCTTGTTGCATTTGGTTCAGATGACAGACAATGATGACTGAGTACGAGGGTACCCAGACTTGAGGTAACTCGGATGTGGACATTAAACGAGGCGTACCACAATGACAATCATTCAAGTGATGTACCTATCCTTCATGTACGATCCTTTGTAGGTGTTCGCTGGATCTATTCCAGTTTACTTGTACTTCTTTGTTTTCATGTACTTTCCTAGTGGTCTTTTATTCTAGACCCTTTTTCTTTCTCTACACACTATGTTTAATGTATAGTTTTAATTTGTGCTATTATCATTCATTGTTCTTAGATCTATGTGTTTTTAGGTTATACAGGCAATGCCTTCCCAGTTTTAAAGAATAAGAATTTTGGTGCTAGTCGCCAGCCCATGGCCTATGGATGGCGGGCATGGGGTAGTCACTGCAAGTGCCCCAGAGGACGGGTCCAGACAAATTTGTATTAGAGGAGTCAGTTCTACCATAGATCATTGGACTCCGATCTTTTAATTGAAACTGTTTTAATTGTTATGAGTGTGCTTATCAGTTTAGGGAATCCAGTAAGGGTGTGGCGGCTGACGTATCCATACATCAGGACCCTGAATTCTATTTTCGGACATCATACATGAAAACACTGATTGTGTTAGTGTTTTGAAAAGATTTATTTATGATATCCTTGAGTCATATCACCAGGTATAACTTATTTATCGTGGCACACCTGTTTCCATTTAGGATGCCTCAATGAAGATTGCAAACTAGGGTTCTAGGAAGAGTACAGGATGACTGCCCACCTAGCAACGAGGCCTCGGTGCAGGTCCCTTTATTAGTAGAGGCACCATTGCAGGCACTAGCGGTACCATTACACGTTGATCCACAAATTCCAACAGCCCATGCAGTGAAGAGTGTATGCCACTTGAGCGTGTTGTATGAGTTCCAGTGCCAGAGGACACCTAGGTTCAGTGGTGATAGAGACCCACATGCGATGGGGGTTTGGCAGGAGGTCGTGGTGAGAGTCATCCGACTGGTGGAGACAATAGCAAATCTCATGGTGATCCTTGCCACCAGTCATCTAAAGGAAGCAGTAGGCAATTGACGAATCTTGATTCTCCTGGCTCATGACAAGGTCAAACTTCTCTGGGCAGACACTGAGATCCTATTACATGATGATTTTTCCATAGAAACCCGTTACATAGTGCACAAACATGAGCCTCTTCATATATATCAGGGCATCAAGACTCTACCTTGGTACTCAACGAGGTTCGTTGACCTCTCGCGCTACTCCACTAATATGGTGCATTCCCCATTATTTAGGGCGCAAAATGTTGATCATGGACTCAGTTGGGAGATTAGGGCTTGGTTTATTTCTCTCTGCATCCTGACGCAGGTAGGGGTGTTATAGAGAGCCCTCTTAGTGGAGATTTCTCATTTTGAACAGTCACCAGCAGTGAGACCCACCACTAGGCGTCATGTGTCGTAGTCTTCTACAGCTAGTAACAGATAGAAGTCAAGATGGTCCAAGAGGACCAAACCTACCAGTGGATTACCGCAAGATTCAAGGTCGGGTGTATTGGGCACCAGATACAGAGCTAGTCTTGTGAGGAACAAGTAGTGTTACACATGCGGCTAGCAGTGTCACAAGGCTCATGACTGTCCT
Organism: Viscum album; assembly: GCA_963277665.1. Lineage (NCBI taxonomy): Eukaryota > Viridiplantae > Streptophyta > Magnoliopsida > Santalales > Viscaceae > Viscum > Viscum album. The sequence continues at coordinate 1,699,546,439 of OY728163.1, read as the reverse complement.
ACCAACCATATAGATGATAAAAAAATAGTAGAAGGACCACCCCAGTAGAGATAGAGGTTTGAACAAGGAGGTCCTCAAGGATCTGACAGGCGTGGCAGAGGAGCTGGTCGTGTAGCTGGATGTGGGCGACGATTCAAGAAGTTACCGCCACCTCCACTAGGTTTTCCACCCCGACGAAAAGTAGAAGGTGGATAGGGGAGTGATCAGCTCATTGCAGCTTAGGCCAATGACCATGGAACTCTATATATGATACAAAATTTTATCTTTGTCTTCTCCACCATATTCTCATTACTTATAGACACATGTTTTAGTAATTCTTTTATTTCCACTTCCCCCGTTCAGACCTCAGAGATTCGAGTGGAGCCATTGGCTCGACCATTATGGATACAAACACCAACATGAGAGGATTAGATGATTACACACTGATTCTGGCAGTGTGAGCCTAATCTAAAAGGTAAGAGCTTCAGTTGGGATCTCATAGAAGCAGTGTCGAGGGCTTATGATTCCATCTTGGGTATGGACTACTTATCTCCAGTTCTTTATCAGATTGATTTTATTAGGTGAAAAGGGTAGTGTATCCACAAGTATGGGACTAGTTTTACCTTCACTGGTAATAAGGGATCCTTTGAAACCCAGGATGGACTAACACGAAGGAGAGGGCAGCCGATCACTCATCAGTTGGCTAGCCTAACCTTGAGAGTGGTTGATGTGCAGAGTCTGAGCTATCATGTATTGGTGGAAAAGTACACTGATGTCTTTCATGATTATATTTCAGGTCTAACTCATCATATAGAGGTGTACTTTTAGATTGACTTTTACGTTAGGATGACATCAATATATACACCAGCGTATCGGATGGCTCCTGTGAAGCTTCGTGAACTGTTGGTACGGGTTGAGGACTTACATGTGAAGGGACTCTAATGGCCCAGTGATTCTCCTTGGGTAGCCCCAATTTTTTTCACCAAGAAGGTGGCTGGGATATTGAGTCTTTATGTTGACTATTGAAACATGAACTAGGTGACCGTGAAGCACAAGGACCCTCTCCTTAGGATTTCCATTCACCTTGATCAATTGAAGGGAGCACAATGGTTCTCAATGATAGGCCTTAGATCCAGCTATCACTAGCTTAGTGTATGAGATGAGGATGTGCATAAGACATCTTTTAGATATAGGTATGGCCGCTATGAGTTCTTTGTTATTCCATTCAGCATGAAAAATGCTCCAGAAGCCTTCATGGGACTCATGAAATGGATATTCCGGACATACCTTGATCTCATTGTAGTAGTCTTCATCAACGACATTCTGATCTTATCGGCTTTTGAGGAGGAGCATGCCTATCATTTGAAGATAGTTCTGGACACACTTCGAGAGCACCATCATAATGGTAAGCAATCGACATGCCAATTTTGGATCTGATAGGTTCAATTATTGGGAGACGTTATCTTTGAGGTTGGATTTGCGGTAGATCTAGCAAACATTTACATGGTATTTGAAAGGGAGCCAACTAGGAGTGTGACAGAGTTACAAAGAATCCTAAGATTGGATGGATAGTACCAGAGGTTTGTCCTAGATTTCTCCAGAGTTATAGAACCTTTAGAAGTGTTTAATAATAATGGGAAACCATTTGTGTGGTTGGAGAGATATCAGTGGAGTTTTCAAGAGCTGAGGTAGAGGCTGACTACTACCCACATCTAGAGGCATCCACTGGAGGGCGTTAGGTACGTAGTCTACTAAAACACATCAGGGAACGGGCTCAGATATGTCTTGATGATGGTGTGGGAATTTATCACATATCGTTCTAAATAGTAGAGACAACATGAGAAGAACTACGATACCCATGACATAGAGTTAGCATCAGTGAGATTTTCCTTGAATATATGGAAATATTTCTCGATGGGAGAGCGTTTTATAGTCTAATATGATCATAGGAGTCTCAGGTATATATACTCTCTAAATGACCCGAACATGAGAAAGTGATGTTGTCTTGAATACTTTAGGGACTATGACTTCAATATAGTCTATATTTCTAGGAAGGGAAATGTTTTAGCAGATGCACTCAGTAGGAGATCTGGTATACAACAACTAACTGAGGTGACAAAGCAATTGGCCACTTTGCTGATATCCATTGTGGACTGAGATGGATCAGCCTTTTCTCAGTCTCTTACCGTCACTCCCCCATTTTTTTAGTGAGTATAGGAGGCACAATGTGGGGACACTGACTACGAGGCTCGATGTGCTCCGATATCCACTGGACAGGCACCTGATGGACATTACGAAGGTGTGGAGTACATCATCCATTTCAGAGGAAATTCCATGGTACCATTGTTTCATTAGAAGGAAGTGTTTCAGGAGATCCACACATCCCCTATAGGGGTACATCATGATGTGGTGAAGATTCACTAGGATCTCCGGAGACAGTACATGTGGCTGGGAATGATGAAAGCAGTAGTAGAGTTTGTCCATTAGTGCCTCACTTGTTAGTATGTTAAGGTAGAGCATCTGGTACGAGTAGGATTAGTTCAGTCTTTATAGGTCACAGAGTGGATGTTTGATGGAATATCCATGTACTTGTTGATAGGACTCCCACGGACATCGAGGGGCCATGTTTCTATCTGGGTGATCATCGTACGAATCTCCAAGTCGGCTCACGTCCTTCTGATCCGAGATTAGGGTTCAGTAGTGATCTTGGGATGCCTATATGTTCATGAGATTGTGTGGCTACAAGGAGTACCGTCAATGATTGTCTCCGATCTTGATTCATGTTTCACTTCCTGGCTATGGAAAGGGTTGCATGAGGCTTTCGTGATGCAAATTCGTTTGAGCATTGCCTTCCATCCTCAAACAGATTTCCAGACTGGGCAAACCATTCATACCCTCAAGTATATTTTGCATGCTTGTGTCCTCTACTAAGGTCACAGCTGGGAGGATCACTTACCCTTGGTGGAGTTTTCATTCGATAAAATATATCATTCCACCATTGGGATGACAACTTTCACGTATCCATATGGATGACCTTGCAAATCACCTTTGTGTTCGACTGGACGAGGGGAGTTAGCACTAATGGGACCATATATTGTATGGGCTTGCACAGAGAAGGTGAAGATCATCCAGAAGGGGATGAAAACTGCACAGAGTAGATATAAGTCTTATGTCGACAGGAGACGGTGACCACTGGAGTGTGCGGATGGTTACCAAGTCTTTCTATGTGTCTCACCCCGAGGAGGATTTCAGAGATTTGGTTGGGGCAACTTGTTATCTCCATGGTTCATTGGACCTTTTCAGGTCCTCAGCTGTGTTGGTGTTGTGGCTTATAGCTTAGCTCTTCCACCTCAGCTGCACCAGGTGCATGATGCCTTCCACGTATCCCAGCTAACGACATACGTGCACGAACAATCACACATCATTGACTAGGGTGAGTAGAAAATTGATGATAGAGTGATGTTTACAGAGGTTCTAGTGGAGATTGAGGATCTCAAAGAACAAGTCCCTCAAGGGATTTCAATACCATTAGTGCATGTACATTGGCAACACGGTAACTACTAGGAGATAAAATGGGAGTGGGAGGCTCAAATACATGCTAAGTACCCCCACATGTTCCCTTAGTTTGAGTTGTGGATTATGGGGATGCAAAGCACAAATGTGGATAGAATGTAATGACATAGAAATTCTATGTAATTTTTTTAATTATATTTTAAGTTTACGAGTCATCGAAAATTGATGGCTCGTGATTCCGAGGCTCGGTGAACCTAGAATGAATATTTGTACTTTTTTAAGTACGTTCAGTAAATGATTGAGAATGTTTTTGTACCTTTTGATAGGGTTCTCGGAATTAAAATACGAGGACACCGTAGATCTCACAGCGCCAAAATTAACTTCAGGACACATTCACCTCATCCACAGTAGGTTTTGGGTGGATGTTAGTTTTGCACTTTATCATGGTGGAAGAAAAAATAATTATTTAACATTTTTTTTTCTTAAAACCTCTCTATTTGAGTTATGTAGGTGGGAACCACCCGATCCAAAAAACCCCCAACTTGAATTCAATGGTGGGGACCACCCGACCCTTGAACTCACCCTTTAATCAAAGATAACTCTTGGAATTAATCCCCTTTTATTGTGCCACCATCCATTAATTAATTATGCCAACATCAACTTAATTAATGGACACATATAATTAAATTAGTAAATCATAATTTACTAAGATTGTTATTCAATTTTGGTTGAATTTTGGAAGTGTTGGGCAAAGGTTAGAGTGGGGAGAACCTTGGAGAAACTCTTCTTCCAAAGAAGAATGCTCTCACCACCGAAGAATATAATTCAGAATCAAGAACAAAGATGACGAACAAACCTGACATTGGAAGTGTGTTATGGAAGCAGTGATCATTATCATCATCATCACAATAACTATTGTCATCACGCGACACATCCAATGAGAAATCAAGGTAGGGTTTATTTTTTTTTACTCCCTTACCATGTTCATGTCATTCTTCATGATTCCGGAGCATTTAAGCTGCTTGCTACCATTTTAACACGGAGGGTGTGGGCCAAGCAAACACGGACTGACCTCTCCACAACCTATATAGTTTTTTTGTGGTCTTGAATCGCTACTGACATCCTAAGGAGAGTGTATAAATTTTTTGAATGATGATCGGACCACAGGGGAACACCCTCTGCCCTGAAGAATGTCACCGACAACTGCCACCATGCCAGTCGCGACGAAGACAGAGGCGCGACCGCGCCGCTCGAGAAGGGCCACGGACCGTCAGCCACTGTGGAGAAAGGGTGGTGGCCGGCTGCATTAAGGGGACCCACTGGCGTGCATCCACACCACTGGGGATGTAGGAGACACAACATTGTGTCGTAGCGATGAGTTGAGGGCGGCCAGCTCACTACAGGATGCTAGTGATGGTCCAACCCATGACCACGCCGCGTGGAGAAGGCAAGACGACCAGCTATCCATGAGCCCAATGAGCCCTTACACAGAGGGCCGCCAAATGTGGGCCACATAGTGGGCCTCCTCGGCAGGATGGATTGGCCCATGCCGTTTCAGGTCGTGTGTGTCTGACCGGGTTGGATTGGACCCGGGCCCACTTTGACCCTTTTTGGTCTTTCAGACATAATTTGAGATATGAGCGTCCGTTTGACGAACCATCGGCAGACGGAAACCTTAGATCGAGTTGGTAAATTAGGTATACCCCAATTGTTTTTTGGATAATGTAGGGTTATGGCTAGGATGGGTCAGACATGAATCCAACCAGGCCCTCGGTACTAAAAGGCCAATAACGTACAAAGTGGGTGTCATATTGATGCACCGTCTGTTGCATTGAGACCCCTATCACATGGTAGTACATTGGGATACTTCTTCATGAGAAATTTTTGTATTTTGAGTATCGAACTGTGGCTTGAGGAGTAGACCCTCCCCGAATCATGGGAGCTTAATGCTAGAATCTAGTAGCTGGCTGTAACATTAGAAAAGGAACCTTTGTTGGTTTGTGCTTCTGGATCCTATGTGGAACTATGCTTTGGGATCCTACGTAGGACTATGTTCGATAGTCTCATTTGGATCCTCTCTATGAATCCACATGATACTACTCTAGGTTCCTCTGTGGGTCTTCTATATTATGATCCTACGTGGGTAGGATGATTTAGGATTATACGTGGGTAGGATGATTTAGGATCCTACGTGGGTCTTCCTCTTAACAGAGTAAGATGATTTAGTAGTGAAATTATCAGCTTTACTACCGTACCAAAGTTATACTGGGACTAAGCTGAGTCCAAGCATTTGTGGTCACACCATTATGGTAATCCTTTTTATGGTGTGAATTTTTGGTACTTACCTTCTTGGTGATACCATTGTGCTATACATCTATGTGGCATTACATTTTTGGTACATACCTTTGGGGTGTTACCTTCGTGGTATTCATTCCATTGAGGAAACTTTGAGCTTTGGGATTTTGAGTCGGACCTTGTGATTCCTCATTATTGGTATGGTTTTACTTGACAACATAGGTATATGTATGGGAATATACCTATGTAGGGTGGTCAGTTGTCTTCATGCATTGTGGTTTATCCATTGTGGATTTTATAAGACCTTTGATGTCTTTGGGTCCCTACTGAGTATCGTTATACTCACCCCTGCACGTAGTACTCCCGCACATTATTGTGTTTGGTGCAGACGATGGACAACATTGACTGAGGAAGAGGGTACCTGGACTAGAGGTAGCTCAGAGGTGGGAATTTATGAGTCATACCATAGTGAAGATATTTTGTGATTTGTACCTACCCTTTAGGTAGGATCCTTGGTGGGTGTTCATGGGAGTTGTTCTAGTTTACATGTACTTCACATTTTTCATGTACTTTATAGTTGGGCTTGTATTCTGGCCTCTTTTTCTTTCTGTACACACCATGTTTACTATATAGTTTTACATTGTGCTTATATCCTAATATGTAAATAGATATGTGAGTTTACAGGTTATGAAGGCAATGTCTTCCATGTTTTATGGAATACGCCTTTTGGTGCTAGTTTCCAGCGCGTGGCATATAGAAGGTAGGCTTGGGGTAGTCAAGTCATGGGTCCTAGGGGATGAGTCGTGAATTTTTTTTTCCATGCTTAGCCCATGGACACATTCCTTAGTTTTAATGGCATTGATGCACTACCCTATTATAATATAATCATCCTTATAAGATATTATAAATCATATAACATGATGTTTAGTTGAAAACATTGGATGTAGATTATTACTTATTTATAAAATCCATCATGGGTGGAGTATTTATTTGATATAAATTAATTGAATCTGGTTAATAAATATTTGGACTATCCAAATTTACTATAATGAGAATCTAATGATTCATAAATCACAAAAGGAATAAGTAATGATAGAAATGAAAATATATTTTATATGACAAAATTATTGATATATAACAACAAATCATTGTTATTATATATATTATATTATCCAAAAGTTTCCATTCAAATGATTTGATCTGTACTTGAAATTGTTTGTCCAAATTTTGTATCTACTATTGGTTATTCTATAGAGGTGATGTAAGGAATAATAAGTCGAAAAAAATCATTGGAATATCCATTACAATTTTTTTTCATATATACACTAAGAAAAAATATGAAATGTATTTAGTCATAATTAAGAGAGTATTTCAGATTTTAGAAAATAAAATCATGAAAACATACTTCATGTATACATTAAAAACTGATCCACCTCACCAGTATTAGTTGAGTATGTAACATTCAATCTCAACACCAATGAACTATTGATCATTCGGTCCATTCATATTTTCTTCATAATAAAATTTTTGATTATGGCCATAATTTACATTTATATCCACATGAGTCTCTAGTGATAGTAAATGCAGATATAGTATGGGTAGGGTAATGGTTCTTTCAGTAGATATTTTTTTATTTTTCGGTCGATACATTAGATGGTTTTTGGATAGTCATTTGTTTAATCCCCTTCTCTTTGTCCATCTAAAATAACATTCATCAGTCCATAATTTTTTCATTAATTGTTAAATTTTTATCATGAAATATAAATTTGAAATGAATACCTCAATATCGACACGTTTTTTACAAGATGTGATGGCCATGGGATGAATGTTTCAATATCATTAAATACAATAGGAATTTCATTCTCATCAATTGGAATAGATATCTTTTCACTAGGCTCAGGGGTTACATTAATCAATAGTCACACATGACCTATTTGAAGTGATCTTCATTGTAGCATTTCATTTTTGATATTGAACATTGTAGCCCTTGCTACAAAGCAATGGGTGGGGGTTGATTGATACAAAACACTGTCATTAACATCTTATATAATATTATTATTGGAATGGCATTAATTCCTATATGATTTAAATTTCAATGAAACATTTATAAAATTTTTTTGATTACATTGTATAAGAAATCTCTTTTAGTGGAATAATTCGCCTCATAGGTGGTGGGGGTGGGGAGGGATCTCCACACAGTGGTAGATCTTGATTTTCTCTTTCCCTATAATACCTCCATAAAAATAAACATCATTTACCTCTAACATTGGAATTTTTCTAAAACAATAGCTATTAATTCAGTCATATATTTGATTAATTCACTTTGATCTTCTTCTTGTTTGTCTTCTCAAAATATGTATATTATGTCACCCCAAAACTGACACCTCTAACATGGCCATGTTGTTCTAGACACATCATGGGAACCAATAGTATGTGTTCATCTAGTATAGGTTTTTTAATTCCTATGACTATGTGGGAAATAAAATATAGGAAAATTAGTGACGATTGTTATATAATATAAATTTAAAGAAAACATAATTTATATTATGTAATACTAACACATTTTTACACTTTTTTTATATTTTCATCTGTTAGTATCTCATTTTACTTACATGTCCCTCCTTCCATATCAGAAGGTGTGGGGTGGTAGTGGGTTTCGATATGTAGACACAAATCTACATGTAAATAGAAGAATGTAATTATGGAATTGATTCATGTCACATAAAATTTTTACGGTATATTTAAAATATGTATCATTTTTCAGGTTAAGAGTACCACATCCTTACTGGTTCTGCTAGCCACTCCTTTTTCCATCACATTGTTACTATTTCATAAATAAAAAAATTCAATCAAATTGATGAATACACATATCATTATACAATATATTACTAGACACAGTGTACTTGAAATGACACATCTGCATGACAGAATGTAGTTGCATCCCATAATTATTATGTTATCAGGTGGGCATATATAATTAGTGTGTAACACCCCAAACATCTATGGTACTTTACCCTTTGAATAATGAAATATCTTGTTTTGTACACAACTTTGATATTCTAACACATTGCGACCAATCAAACTAGCTGTTATGAATAGTAATACACACTTTTTGAAATTTTATAAAATTTATCATTCAAAATGGACTACATTTTTGGATTCATAATATTGAAATTATCTTTGTGTGAATTTTTTGTATTTTTCTGAAAACATTCAATTTTTATTAAATAGTGAAAAACACTGACTTATAGATTAAAAAAAATTAATATTTATTTATTTTATTTAAATTTATTTTAGTTCAAAATATATAAATAATACCTATATAAGTTCAATATAATTCATTTGAGTCAGTTTATTATAATTTTAGATATATAAAAATTTTATTGAACATTTTACAGTCTTTTACCCACCTCCAAGGAGCATTTGCAAATTTACAAAAATCATAATTTTACCACTTCTGTGAGTTGAATATCAAAAATCTAAGAAACACAGTTGATATCAGTAAGTAAAATGTGGTTTAATAAGATGAAAATAATTTTTGGTGAATAGTAACTTTTTACATTTATTTACCATGGTATAAAGTAAATAGTGTAATTAAGGATAAAAATGATGTTATTATTATCCTAACTCATTTCTTAATTCTATTGGAAGAGTGTAATTAGACCAAAATCAACCATATTAATAACACATGATCCTTTAGGTCCACATGGATTAGATTAAAACCTTTCTTATTATTTTATTTAAAGAAGAGTTAAAAGAGTTAAAATAAATGTTTAATAACTAAAACTTTTTTAATATATTGTTATACATAAGCTAAATTCGATTATAAATATTCATTATAAAGACAAAAATATTTCCTACATAATGGTATTTTATTTATATTATTTAGACTTTATAAAATTTAATTTATTTATTACACAACAATGATGTGGTAATTACTGTATTAATGAATGAATAAAATAATTGATATTATAAATATCCAAATAAATGTAATTTTAGACTTTTATTGATTTACGCTAATTTTTTAAGTTAATATGACATGTTAGGGTTGGATATATTAATTTTTTTTTGAATTAATAATGGTATTATAAATTTTAGCAAAAAAATACCAAATAGTGTCAGAAATTAACATAAAAGAGTTTGTAAAACAAATATTATATTATTAATTGATATTATATTCATAAAAATATAAGTTTGGTAAAAAGACTTATATAATGATATTTATATCAATATTTATCCCTTTGGGGTTCTCATATATGTATATATTATGATTATTAACCATATAATATAAAAATACAAAGAGACATGCTAAATGTCAAACTATTTAACTGAGTAAAATATAGAAGATAATGTTCATATAGTAACCCAAACGTATATAAAACCTATTGGATCAGTGGTTTTAGACCCATCCCCACCTTATCCTTTAAATAAATCATTTTTGGAGCAATTGGAAATAGAAATTTATTTTATTATTAAATAATATTTCTAGCTTTCACTAAGGTTCCCCTCACCCCTCTTATAAAAGGGCACTCCCCACTTCTCTATATATCACACCTTCAAAACCATTTGGATTTGCAAAACTCTGCCCAAATACCATTTCAACTGTCCTGACTTTATATTAGAGGCCTTCCTTTAGTTATAAATTCAATTTAGGAGCCCTTTTGATCCAAACGAAACGATGAACCCGATGAATAGGTAAATATTCCATCACCTATTTCAAGTTACTATCTTCATCCACTTCCTATTTCTTTGTTATTTCTATTATAAAATAATAACTGCAGTATCTTATATATATTTTTATGTTATTAAAAATATGGTACAACCATATTCATTATTCTATCCATCCATTTATTTACATGTCACCATACATACGTACGTCTGGCTTACCGTCTCCACATCATGGTGTAATTGTTATTCAATACATTATTATTTGGATGGGTATAATAATGATGTCTAATTGATGTAAATAATAAATATGACATGATAATAAATATTTATATATGATATACCATCCAATTGAAAATTATTTTAATATCAAAATAATTTTATTGTCGCTCGTGCGTACGTACGAATTTCTGTCTCCACAAACGTGATGAGATTCATTCCCCATCGTATCCATTGAAGACTAATTTTCATTAGATGATTAAAAAAGTGAAAAACTTATTATCATACTGAATATGAATAAGATAATACTATCCAAAACAAACATTACTTAATTAATAAATCATATATTGAAAAATGGATCAGTTAACACCTAAAACGACAATAATACTAAAATATTATTAACAAAGAAATATTAAAAGATCATATATGATATCATATTAATGTATATGGTTTTTGTGTAGTTTAAATACAATTATTTCACCATTATACAGGAGTTTAACCTACCCTTGACCAAGGAAAAAAACATGTTAAGGATTAATTTCACAATCTTTTTATTATCCGAGTTGTTTTTACGTAAGTATATACTAGGACTTCTCTATCTTCCACATCCATGTTTTTTAAAAATGTACGTCAAATTTTTTTAATTATTTATTAGAAAATGGGGTAAAGTCATTTATACCATTATTTTTCATTATATGTTTTTAAAGGAATCTTTTCGTCATTTTTCAAATAATGTACTTTATGTCCTTTTGACAAAATTAAGGTAAGAATGGTTTTTTAACTTATACGGTAGGTGCAACTATTTTCTGCCGTTATAACATTGACGATGCTTCTCATAAAATCTTATAAGAATATTTTAAAAATAAATTCATTTTTTATAATTATATTACATTTAAATGATTTTAAAATGTTAAGAGTTATTTCTCTAAAGAAATGTTTTGATTTCATCTATGTCAACATCCGTTGATTGATATTATGCTTATTTGAATTTGATTTTTTATTGTAAAAAACTTCAATATTAAATCACAAGTTTTGTGATATTTTTGAATGTGGATTTGTTATTTTTACACCATTAATGGTTTATGGACAACATTTTGACATCTCGTATGCTAGTTTCAATTCGAATCTTTATGTTATGTTTAGGAATTTTCATATGAGGAATCCATTGGACTTAGTAAGTGATAGGTGGAGCCTGCTATAGCTACTCGATGCATCAGTAGGAATCATGAGACAAACTAGTGTCTTGTCATAAGGCTTGGACAAAATTTAATTTGTAGTCTCGGCACAGGGCCTTGACTATGTGGTTATGAAAATCTAGCATTTTACATTCCATCATTATAAAAGTGTATATTGATATTTCATTTGATTATTAGAATAGTAGAATATCCATGTGAATAAGTAAATCAAATTATTTGATTTAATATTTTCCATATCATGTTTATGTTAAATTTTAAAAGGATGTTGTTTAAGTATTATAAATTTCCTTCAATTTTTTTTCTCATTTATGAAAGATTCCACTATATTGTTTTCCTTACTAAGCATCTGATCTCACCCTATTCTATGTTTTATTTCTCCCAAGATGTGAAGAAGAATATTATGAAGGACCTATCGGGATAGAATATGGGATCTCTGTGTTTATTATGGAAAAAATGTTGTTGTATTTTCCCATTTTATGATGCAATGTAAACCTTATGAATCTATCTAGTAATTTCAAGGCTACTAAACTAATCTATCTTTTGAGACATGATCTTTTGTGATCTAGACAATGATACGTATTAATGCACTAACTTTGTTCTTCTATGGATGGGGAATTATAGTTGATATCAGAGGATGTTTAGTACAAAACTTGGAAACTATATTTAGATAAACTCTGATTAGAGCGCATAACCCTAAGATAGACATCGACGATTAGTATAGAAGAACATCCTTGAATTTTGGTCTTGTAGATATTTTTTGATTTTTCCAAGAAATACATCCATGTCAAGTTACGAGCAATTAGAGGTGGCTCTAGCACAGATGTACCAAGGTGTAGAACCCAAAAACACTATTGTGAGCTAGACTCGAATAGGAACTGGTGCACGACAATGGGCGTAGATACATTCTTGGTTACAACACTCCCAAGGGATATCCTCAGGATAATTCTCATTTTCATTAAAAACCCTGATAAATTTTTTATGAGTTTATACTTCTCAAAGAAAACATTTTTATGATTATTGATTATATCCAATAACTATTCAGTTTATGTTATGTGTTTTATAAGTTTGGGAATATGTATTTCGATTCATAAACTAATGTATTTTATGCCATTGTTAAGAAATGGTGCCTAGTTGAAGGAATGTAAATTGTATCAATGCATGCACTGCATGTAGGGATTTCCCTCCTACTCATGAAAATTATTGTGGAGATGTTGATACAACTGGTGATGATTACCTTATCACTATATTTGGATAACTCACTTAGGTTATGAATAATAACTTTACCCGTATGGAGAACCTTGATCCGCTGCATAGAGGATCAATGTTATATCGCCTCATGAGGATAAAACCAACAACATTCAATGGGGGTAAAATCCATTAGTATCTGAGCAATGGATAAATTCTTTAGAGAAAAGATTCCATGCCTTGGGGAGTAGCAAAAGAGGAAAATTTGTCATGGCAGTTTGGGGCCTCACTGGAGATTCTGATCAATGGATTTCATTGATTCAAAACACAAAAGAAGATGATGAAGTATCAAATATAGAATGGAGGATGTTTAAAGTAATTTTCTTAGATAAATACATTCCTCATGACCATCAAGAGGATATGGAAAGAAAATTTTTGAGTCTGAGGATTATGTTGGATGACAATGTTGCAAATTATAAAGCTAACATTACAACATTAGCGAGGCATTCTTGAGATTATATATGTAACCCAATAAGTAATATTGATTGTTTCTTTGATGGGTTAACACCATTTCTCCATCAAGCATTAGTGTCACAATCCTTCTCGTCATATGAATATATTTTCTCATGTGCTATCATGATAGATAAATAATTCTATATGTCCTTCGAATTAAAATCAAAGCATTAGAAGAAGAGATCGGCTGCACAGTCTGGAAATGGAAATAAGGGGAATAAGGGAAAAGTTGAATATCCATCATTCAGTATATGTGTGAAGAAACATGCTGGTATCTTCCTGAAGGGAATGAGTGTCTGCTACAAGTGTGGTGAAAAATGCCACCAAGCTCGTGATTATAAGGGTTATAAGGGGGTTATCGATGTTGAATGATACAATTTTTGGGAAAGGGGAATTATGTTAATGAATGTCATAAGCATCAGGGGACCATATATTAAAAAAATGTCAATGGATCATGGCTAAGCTTATACTATCACTATTATAGGGGATGAAGCTCTGAAAGACACAGTGGCATGTAATTTAATGTTATCCCCATTTTTATCCAATGCTTTTTTTTACTCTAGATCATGATATTGTTTCATATAATCCCCATTTGCTAAGAAAATTAGATATTTACAATATTATTTAACGAGGGAGTTATCAATCAAAAATCTTAAGAGAAGAATCATCCCAACAATGTTTTGTGAATCAGTCCTCATTAGGGAATATAAATGTTATTTATCTAAAGATCTCATCATCATACCCTTGAATAAATTTGATATAATCCTTGGTATTGATTGAATTTCAATCCATGATGTGAAATTATTTTGTAAGAAGAATGTGGTTATGATTTTTTATGATGATGATAAATAACAGCTTATCTTTGGAGCAGAATCATCACCACCTAATTCTTATCTAGATCCACCCCCAGTAGCTCTACTAAATTAATGTATTGGGGCGGAAGAGAAGAAAATAAATTTGGGGGTGGAATGTAATTTTCAAATAGATGATGTACCTGTTATGAATGAATATGTTGATGTATTTCCATAAGATTTACTTGGACATCCTACAGAATGAAAAATTGAGTTTTACATTGATTTAATTCCTAGATCAAGGCCCATATCGAAGACCCCTTTTAGAATGGTCACTGTGTAATTAGTGGAACTAATGAAAAATCCTGAGGAATTGAGTAATAAGAGATTTATTCTCCATAGTGTTTCTACATGGGGATCCCTTGTTATTTCTGTTAAGAACAAAGATGGATCTATAAAGTAGTGCAATGATTACATGGAGATCAATGTTACAATAGTAAATAACAAGTATCCCCTACCTCACATTGATGATTTATTCCACCAACTTCATGGAGCTCAATAATTTTCAAAGATTTACCTTCAATCTAGATATCATCATTTGTGCGTGATGAAGGAATACATTCCGATGATTTCATTTTGATCCAGGTATGGGCATTATGAGTTTACAGAAATTCCTTTTTGGCTGACTAATTCACCCTATGTCTTCATTGATCAATTGAATAGTTTTTTCAAGAAATATCATGATGAAAGTGTATGTTTATTTATTGGTGATATATTGGTATACTCTAAAAGCTACAACGATCAGGAAAATCACTTGTGCATTATCATGAAACCTCATAGAAGACATGAATTATATGGTATGTTTAGCAAGTGTGAATTATGTCATTAATATATTTCTTTTCTTGGCTATATCATATCAACAGATGTAATCTCCTTTGATCCTTCTATGTCAAGATCAATCCAAGAATGTCTAGAAACCGTGAGTATTACTGAGGTACACAGTTTTATTTGTTTAGCAGGTTATTATCGGTGTTTCGTCCGTAATTTTCCCCGATTGGCTAACCCATTAAACAAGCTCACACATAAAGGGGATAAATTGGTTTGGAAAAAAGAGTTTGAATATTTTTTTGAATAACTGAATATAATATTAGTCAATGGTACTATATTGACTCTACCATTGGGGAATGATGGCTTTGATATTTATAGTGATGCATCGATGAATGGACTAGGTTGTGTCCTTATGTAAAATGATAGGTTTATTTCTTATGCATCACGACAGCTAAAAATTCAGGATCAAAACTATCCTACTAATGATAATACGTTAGCCTCTATATTATATTATTTAATTATTTGGAGAAACTATCTCTTTGTTGAAAAATCTGAGATATATTCTGATCATAGGAGTTTGAAGTATATATTCTCACAAAAAGAACTCAACATGAGGAAAAGGAGATGGCATGAACTACTCAATGATTATGATTGCACTATACGCTACCACATGGGGAAGGGAAATAAAGTGGCAGATGCTTTGATCAGAAAGGATCATGGAGTTTTGAACAAGTTGATATTTGAAAAAGATCCTATATACATGGATCTAGCAATGATTAGTATGGGAATCCCCATGGAAGGTGAAACATCAATACCTTTTCAAATGGTTTACAAAACAACTTTACTATAAAGGATAATGAGTTCTCAAACCGGTGATGAAGAGTCTCAAAAGAAGATTAATCCTGTTAATGATGGGAGATTGACTGAATTTGTGTGTGAAGATGGAATTTTAAAATATGGGAAGAGACATTCTGTTTATGATATACCTGATGTAAAATGGGAATTGTTAGATGATGTTCATTGTTCCAATTTCTCTATACACCTTAGGGGCACCAAAATGTATAGAGATTTGAAAGAACATTTTTGGTGGGACAACATGAAGAGGGATATTCTTGATTTTTTGTGAAGATTTATGTTTTCATCACAAGTGAATGATGGAAGGCAACAACCTGGAGGAGTCATGCAACCACTTCCAATACCTTAGTGGAAATGGGATAATATTACGATAGACTTTGTCGTTGGACTACCAAATACTCCCAGAAAGAATGATGCAATATGGGTCATTGTTGATCGTCTTACCAAGTCAACACATTTTCTTTCTATTGGAGAGGATTTACCACTTGAACGGTTGGAAAGACCATATATTAATGAAGTAGTAAGACTTCATGGAGTACCCCTATCGATTGATTCTCATCTTGATCCACATTTTATATCACGATTCTAGATATGTCTTCAAAAATCCCTTGATACTGAATTTCGTTTGTGCACTGCCTACCACCCTCAATCTGATGTACAATCAGAAAAAACTATTCAATCCTTAGAAGACATGTTTATATCATACTAACATGACTTTCAAGGTATGTGGGATCAATATTTATCTATGGTAGAATTTTCCTTTAACAATAGCTTACATTAAAGTATTTAGATGGATCCATAGGAAGTGTTATACCGAAAGGGATATCACGCACAAACTTTTTGAGATGATATTGGTGAAAGAAAACTCTTAGGCCCAGAACGGGTGTAGGAAACGATGGAAAAGATGAAGGTAATCCAAAAACCACATCAATGCAGCTCAATGTAGGCAGAAGACATATGCATATAACCGAAGGAAGGATTTGGAATTTCAGGTAGGAGATCTTGTTTTCATGAAGGTATCTCTGTGGAAGGGTGATATATATATCTGTAATAAGGGTATATTGAGTACCAGATACCTTTGACCATTCAACATTATAGAACGAATTGGGGTTTTAGCATACTATTTGGCAATGCTGCCAAGTCTCTCCAATGTTCATGATGTGTTTAAAGTATCACTATTGAGAAAATACCTGCTTGTACCAACGCATGTAATCACCTATGAGGAATTAGAACTAGAACCTGATCTGTCATATTGTGAAGAGCCTATCAAGGTTCTTGATAGAATAGAATAAGTGCTGAGAAACTTTACGACTTGTCTGGTACAATTTCTATGGAGAAACCATTAAATGGAACATGCAACATGGGATCTTTAGGAACATATGATGAAAAACCATCTGAGTCTTTTTATGTAGTAATATTCTATAATTTTTTGGGATGATATTATTTGATGGAGGGGATAATGTAACACCCCCAGCATCCACAATACGTTTACCTTGGAATAATGCAATAGTTTGCATTGTACGCAATTTTGAGATTCAAATACATCGCAACCAATCAAACCATCAATTAGAAATAGTAATAACAACCTTTTGAAATTATATAAATGTTATCATTTAAAAGGACATAATTTTTGGATTTGAAATATTGAAATTATCGCAGGGTGATGTTTTGTTATTTTTCAGAAAACATTCATTTTTTGATGAATAGTGAAAAACACTTGTGTATTTACAACCAATTATTTTTTTAAAATATTTATTATTTATATTTACATTTATATTAAGTAAAAACAGATACATAATTCCTATATAAGTTCAATATAATTCATGGGATTCAGTTTATAATAATTTTAGATATATAAAAGTTTTATTGAACTTTTTACTATCTTAAACCCACCTCCTAGAAGAATTTTCAAAATTATATAAAATATAATTTTAACTCTTCTGTGATTTTAATTTCAAAAATCCATGAGACACGGTTGATATCATTATTTAAAATGTGGTTCAATAATACGAAAATAATTTATTTTAAATAGTAGATTTTTTCTATTATTAACGACAGTTAAAAGTATATAGGGTAGTTAAGAGTAAAAATGATATTATTATTACACTAAAGCATGTCTTAATTCTATTTGATAATTTAAACTCGACTAAAAACTATCTTAAGAATAAAATATTATCCTTTAGGTCCACTTTGATTAGATTAGTATATTTATTATTATTTTATTAAAAGATGTTTTAATAGAGTTAAAATAAATGTTTAATAACTAAATCTTTTAAAATATAGGGTTATAAACAAGTTAAATTAGACTTTAAATATTCATTATAAAAAAATCAATATTTCTTACATGATGGTATTTATTTATATTTTTTATAAATTAAATTATTTAATTTATTTATGACACGATGATGATGTAGTAATTACAGTATTAATGAGTGATTAAAATAATTTATATTATAAATATCTAAATAATTTTAATTTGAGACACTTTATGAATTACACTAGTTTTATAGGTTAATATGATATTTTAGGTTTGTTTAGATGAATTTTATGGAAGTAATAATTCTGTTATCAATTTTAGCAGAAACAAAATACCAAATAGTGTCAAAATAGACATAAAAGAGTTATAAAATAATTATATTATTAATTCATATTCTATTATGAAAGATATAAGGTTCGGTAAAAAGACTTATATAATGATAGGTGTATCATTAATGAACCACTTGGGGTTATCTTGGAACTATACTGTATGTTTATTAACCATATAATTTAAAAATACAAAGAGATGTGGTAAATGTCAAACTATTTAACTAATAGTTAAATATAAGAGATAAAGTTAATATAGTAACCCAAACCTATCTAAAAGCTATTGGTTTAGTGGTGTTCTACTCATACCAACCTTATCATTTAAAAAAGTTATTTTTGAGCCATTACAAAAATAAAATTATTTTATTATAAAATATTATTTCTTGTTTTTCCTAAGGTGTCCCTCACCCATCTTATAAAAGGTCACTAACCCTTCTATCTAATTCCGACCATCAAAGCCATTTGGCCCAACCAAACTCTACCCAAATACCCTATAATCTGTCCTACTTTATTCTTAGAGGCCATAATTTTGTCCTAACTCTAACATAAAGATCCCTTGTGATCAAATCAAAAGGAAGAACCTGAAGATGAGGTAAATATTTTGTCACCTCTTTCATATTGTTTTCTTCTTCCACTAACACTTTCATTATTGTTTCCATTATAAAATAATAACTCCAGTATCTATATAGTGTGATGTTATTATAAATATGGTTCATCCATATTCATTATTCTATCCAACCTTTGAATGACATGTCACTATACGTGTGTACGTACGACTAACTGTCTCCATGTCATTGTGTAATTGTTATTCAATACATTATTATTTTTATGTGTATAATAATGATGTGTAATTGATGAAAATAATATATATAACATGATAAATATTCTGTATATATGATATACCATCCAATTTAATATTATTTTAATATCAAAAGAATGATATTGTCACTCATGTGTACGTACAGATTACCGTCTCCACAAACACGATGAGATTAATTCTCTATCGTATGCATTCAACAATAATTTTCATTATATGATTAAAAATATTTATTAAAGACTTAATATTATTTTGAATATGAATTAGATACATAATATCCATAAAAAACATTACATACGTAATAAATCATATAAATGGAAATGAATCAATTAACACCCGAAACGATGATAATTCTAAAATATTATTAACAATGCAATATTAAAAGAACATATATGATATAATATTACTGTATATGATTCTTGTATAATTTAATAACAATTATTACACCATTATATAGGATTTTACCCTACCCTCGACCGTGGAAAAGTACAAGGTAAGGGTTAATTTTAAAATCTCTTTATTATCTGAGGTTGTTTTTACCTAAGTATCTACTGGGACCTCGTTATCATCCACATCCATATTTATCAAAAATTTATTTATAAACAATTTTATTATTTAATAGAAAATTCTTTAATGTCATTTATATGCTTATTTGACCTTATATGTTTTGAATGTAATCTTTCTGTCATTTTCCATATAAGGTACTTTATGACATTTTCGAAAAAATTAAGGTAAGAATTTTTTTTAACATATATGGAAGGTGCAGTTATTTTCTGGTGTTATATCGTTGTCGAAGCTTCCCTTACAAGATTATATGAGTATTTTCAAAATAAAGTGTTTTTTATAATTATATGACTTGTAAATGATTTCAAAATATTATGAGATAATTATCTCTAAATGGTTTTGATTTCATCTATGTCAACACCCTTTGATAGATTTAATGTTTATTTGACGTTGACTTATTGTGGTACAAAACATCTAAATTTTATTGACCATTTTGTGATATTATTGAATGTGGTTGTGCTATTTTTACACTATTCATGGTTTATAGATAATGTATTTACATTTTGTATTCTAGTTTTAATACATATGATTATGTTATGATTAATTCTTTTCATATGAGGAATGAATTGGACTTAATAAGTGAAGGGTGGAGCCTACAATTGCTCCTCGAGGCATCGGTAGGTCTCATGAGTCAAACTAGTGTCATGGCACATGTCCTTGAAAAAATATTTTTGGTAGGTTTGGCACATGGTCAGGACTATGTGGTTATGAAATTCTGGCATTATACATTACATCATTATGAAAGGGTCTATTGATATTGAATTTGATTTTTCTAATAGTAGAATATCCATGTGTATAATTAAATGGAATTATTTGATTTTATTTTTTACATATTATTTTGTAGTTCATGTTTAATTGGATTTTGTTTTAGTCTTATACATTTCCTAAAATGTTTTTGCTTACATACGAATGTTTCCGCTATATTTTTATCCTTACTCACCATATAAGCTCTCCCATTTCCATGTTTTATTTTTTCCAGGATGCAAAAAAATATATTATGACATACCTGCAGGGATAGTCTATGGGATCACTATGTTGTTTATGGAAACAATGTTGTTGTAGTTTTATTTTTATGGTGTAATGTACACCTGATGAATATATCTAAAACATCCAACATTACTAAACTAATAGATCTTTTGAGAATTGATCTTTTGTGATCATGCCAATGATTCGTAATAATGCACTGACTCTGGGCTTCTGGGGTCGGGGGATTACAAAGTGTGTGTATAATTATTTTCCCTTTATCATCTTCAAGATTATGTCTTGTTTGAATACTATAAATTCCTCCATGAATCCTTCTAACAAAAATTAATACACATTTTTTGTGGGGACATCTTAAATAAATTCACTCTCTAATAGATGATGAAGATTAATTCAATGTTTCAATAATTTATTTTTTAGTAAAATAAATAAATGATATCATAAGGTTTCTATAATCTCTTCCCCCATATGTTTATTAAGCTCAGACACAGCGTGGTGCCATAAATCTACATGAAAGGACATGTTTTTCCAACTGACTATTCCCATGTTACTACTGAACATGGCGTTGTTGGGTTTAACATGATGGCCGCACAGATTACATATGACCTTTTATTTGATGTCTTTGACATTATCCTTAATGTTTTTAAAACACAATAAAACTAAAATTCTATGGTTCGTTTTTCTTCGTCGGTCCTTTTTCGCTGACCATTTCAACATATTCGACATCTTCAATATGTTCCTCTGGAGTAATATCATCAGCATGTCCAGATGGACACTGTACCTCTACACTGTGATCAACTGTAGGTTGAAAAGCATATTTTTCCTCATTAATGGGAATACAATCATAGGCATAAGGTCATTCCTCTACAATGTTAATAACAATAGTTGGAGAGACATATTGTTCCTCAGGATTGGGAGCACCGACACTTACGGAATTACTTATCTACATATGTTGTTTGACATTTAATTTAAATTACTTAATGAATCATCGAAAAGATAGTAACACGAGGTAACATGATTTATATTAAAAAAAATTATAACATGATTATTGAAAACTATTGATCTTTATTAAAGGCTAAAGGAATTTCCCCCAATATTCACAATAAAAATCCATCCATCGTGGACTCCTCTAACATAAAAAAACTCTATATTTATTGGGGACCCTAAGAAATGTTGGCGGCATCCCAATGAAATGGTAATCGTAATTTGAATTTTCTTTCCACCCTCCTATGGATTTAGTTTATAATGGAACAATTTGACCAGATTAAGTTTGTAGGATCTGGAAAAAAATACATGTACATCCTATGTATCCAATATAAAGGGATCATCTATGAACCATTCCTTACTAAATTCTACATTCTCCAATCCCAATTCATCAATTTTAATAGCACTCCTTTTATCAACTCAATTTCATTGAAAGAATATCACGTGGAATGTTAACTAATCCAAATCCCATATTTGATTGATGATTCTAAAGATTGACAAATTCACACAAATTGTATTTCTATCCTTTTTACCAGAATCATGAATTACTTCAGACACAAGTGTTACATCACTATTTTTCATGGTACTATCATCATCATTCTAAGTTTTATAGAACGTGTGACCATTAATTACATAACCATAGTAAGATAATACATTTAGACAAAATCCTTTTTACCAGAAGCATCAATATTTTCTTCTCACTCCTTAATCATATGATCTCGAAACCATCATATTAATGGTTGAATATGTTTATTTAATATCCATATTTAAGAGATTGATGGATTCAAATACATAAGAATATCATTGTGTGCTTCAACATATGGGAAAACTGCTAAACTATTATGAAAACCATAAAGGTGGGCCTACTCCCAATTTATACTAGATTGTGACATGATATCTTCCATAAATTCATTCACCTCTAGGCATCCTAGTGTGATGAGATTATTGTATACATATGCATTCGAAAGAGGACAATTATTTTGTACATAATTTAGTATCTTCCTCAACATTCCATTTCTCTGTATTTAAAGATTTCCGCCAACATTAAATTTTGACATACTCTTTCAAAATATTCATATACTGTTAAATGGGGTACATACATCTATAGTTTATTGGTCATCAATTTTGAATCTCATTCACCATGTGAACCATAAAATGGTAAATCATATAAAATAATTTTGGCAGGAATAACATTTCTAATTCACATAATATGTCTACAATTTCTCTTTCCGTAGTTGTGAATTTTATTTGGGTATTTAACTTTTCTGCATGTAGAATTAATGATGAAACTGATATTGGTTAATGTATAATGATAACTCATGGAAAAATGCAACCTTAATCTAAAATAATTAAATCATGCATCACAATAGGGATGTTGTATGATTTTACACCCTTTAACATTAAATCATTCATTGTCACAATCTTCATGGTATTCGATGAGTACCGTTATAGAACAATTACATCATTCAAGAAGTTTCATAACTGATATCTCTCCTACCTATAAGCAGTGTATGTACATGGAGGAAGAAACATTCATTTTTCACCAATCACTAGTACCAACTCTTATCATATCCCCATTTAATCCATGCCCATTATAGCCTTAATTAAATCCTTTGTTTTTTAGGCGCATTTAGAAATGTTTCTATGACACTATCACATAAATATTTTTCAACACGAATAACATAATGAAAATTCAGTATTTACAGACAATTCCAGAATAAAAATTCAAAAAAACTCTAATCCCTTTTTCCTTTTAGATATTATAACGTTATTTGAAAATGGTTTACCAAAATCATTATCTATATGATTACATTGTTAAAAAAAATTGATCAATTCTTAGTGTATATAGTGTAAAACATTCTTATAAACTTTCATCAAATGATGTCAACCAACATTAGTACTTATTTCATTATGGTAGGAATCAATGGTGTTCTAGAAACATAGTTTTTGATGACTTTTTAAAACTAATTGATTGTGTAGATTATTCACAAATTGGACACAATTGAGTTCCATAAATTATATAACCTTATAATTTTCCATAAGAATGAAACTCATTTATCATCTCATACGACAAGGAAATCAATGTGATATCTTCATTTTTGTAATTATTATATAACGTGACACCAGAATCCAACAATATTTTCCAATCATCAGTTAATAGTTATAAATAATCATCAATATCTTTTCCTGGTCAATTTGGCCAGGATATAAGAATAGATAACATGAATTATTTTCATTTAATGCACAACCATGGTGAAAATTTATAATTTACCTACTTAATCATCCATGTTAAATGAGAGATTCTTTCAAAACCAATAGAGTCACTCCATCTGTATATAATGCAATAAGAATATTTCTCGTCTCATTTCCAAATTTTGGATACTCACTGTCAATTCTCTTCCATAGATGAGAGTATATCTGGTAACATAGTTTCCCATATTTAATTCGTATATCTGCATTCCAAATAAGTTTCCTTATAGTTTAATCATATATATATATATATATATATATATTCCTAAACATTGGAATGATTTTAATGTAACATATAACTTTCGTTATACTAAATTATTATTTATTGTATCGAGATGCACCTCACAATGTTCAATCTATATGTGATTTTTTATTCTTGCGACACAATATACAATAATTTGGGAATGTGTATTTTCATTCAGAGATCATACGGGTTAAGTGTAGCATTTATTTGGCATCTTATATTTGGATCGAGTGCTCATTATCTTTTTAAATAATGTCATTCAATATAGAAAGTAGTTTCATTAAATTAGATTCACTCCACCCATATCCAACTTTGAAATTATTTAAATTCAGTATGGGTCATACTATTGAATATTAAGTACCACGGTGATATAATGATGTCTTTTCCCACATCATTAACTTCTCAGACAATTGTTTGCAATCACAAATTTCTTTATGAACTATATTTTTCATTTACTCGATAAAATCATCAGCATCATTCACATCTGTAATCACATCCAAGATACAGGCTTCTTCATTCTCCACACTTATAACTATATCAAATGATCCCTAAAAGTCATTTTCATCCCAGCCACAAGGTACATTTTCCTTTCCTTGTGTTTATTCCATAATTTATAACCTCAATCTATTTTCTGAAAGATCAAGTGTTCCTTCCAACTCCCCTGGAAAAACAATTCATGAATAACAAGTGTTAACAAAGACAAACTATTTAGGAAGTGTTATGTGGGGGATCTTTTGAAAACATGATGAACTATTTCACTACATCTTTATACTACACTTCCAACTGATTGGTATTCATCCATTGATTATCTTTATCCATCATTTTTTTTGTAATATTGTTATTGAACAACATAAATACAGAAGAAATTGATATAAAAATTATCCAATTTAAAAAAATATATTTACATTATGTTTATTTCAATACATATCCCCAATATCCACTTTCCAGAACTAAGGTTATTCATTTGGGATCTTCTAGATAAATCAATCATTTACTCTTCTAGCATTTCCTACATTAGTCCATCTAAGATAAATTAATCCACATAATGATGTAAAATGTAAAAACACTCATCATAATACCATTTCCTATAGTATCAATTATTTTCATTAAACTGCAAGAAGATTAATTCTTCTATGGATGAATATAAATTCCAGTTACACTATCTTTGTTCCTACATAAGCCCGCAATATCTATATTCGATACTAAAACTAATCTAGTTATTATATTTATCATGAAATCTTACAATTGATATATATATATCTCATCCTCTAAATCTTGATGAGGGAATATAATCAGAACATCCATTTTCAATAAAATAAATCTTTCACTATTTCCAACCATTCACTTTATCCTTTAGATGATAAATTTATTTTTGTAATAGAACCATCCTTCCTGATTCAATTATATTATCTGAATGGTGTCAGAATAAAAGAGGGAATTCAATTAATCCATTATTTTTTAATCCCACTACAATTATTCAAACAGTCAGCCTATATTGAATACTAAAAAAATTGGAAATCCCCCAGATATACCCAGACATTATTGATCCTCTACGGATGATGATAACCTTTAACAATGACATTAATTAAAATTGGGGATGATTTCACACTAATGAACACCATCATAAACATTAAAAAAGGATAATAAATAAGATACATAATTAAATAATTCCAATTAGAATTTATAATAAATTACCATTTAATATATCATTATAAAAAAATAAGTAAACTAAAAAATTTATAGAGTACGAAGAGGGAGAAACATAACATGAGAATAATGGTTCCTAGAAATTGATGGAACAACAACCATCTCCTTGTGACACTCTAGAAACAACCATAATGAAGATAACTATTTTATTCCAAAGGAAAATAGAACTTAGTCAAACCATATGACCAAGAACAGATGAATTTAGAATAATACATGAAGACTATATAACATCCAATTTGACTATATTGTAAGTGAAACAAAGGATTGTTGGATACCACCATGAGACAAATTAATTTCATTAATAAATGAATAATGAACTTGTAGTTTGATATTAATATAGAAATTGAATTCCATTCATTTATATGATTGAGGAATGAGAATAATATAAAACCATCAATTTCTCAAGGAACCACATTTAGAAAATAGTTTTAATGGAATTTTTAAAATTTCAATTTCAATTCAATACAAATTCATCTATCTTTAAAAACTAATTCATTTGAAAACAATACGACACAATTTTGGAATCTTTTTAATGATATTTATAATAATGAAATCCCTTTGAAAAAAACATTCCTCTCTCTATTGAAGTCATTGTAACACTAATCATAAAGGTAATAATGGAACAAGGATGAATACTATTAAAAAACCAATGGTATTAATATAAATTGTGACTAAATAGATGGAATAAAATGATTCAATATCAACACTAAATCACAAGAAAATTAATACATCATATCATATCAATCCAAGTCATAAACATCGTAGATTCCTATACATAGTTAATAGAGTAACATTTGATATACCTCACATGACAACAACATATGGGGCAATAGTTTGTGAAAAATACATGAAATGATGGACATACTATCAATGGTTGAATGGTCACACATCTTATCAATTGTATCACTTAAATGGTATATAATTCGTGACTATCTCACTATCCAGGTATTACATATTTCTGTGTAGACTATCCAGTGCATAATCACTGTTGTCCTAGAAATTTCTAATGAATTCCTACCATATAGCCTCTGGTTCATTGTAAAATAACCAAAGAATTTCTATAATAATAAAATCCCCATTGTCTAACATCATAATAACATCATTTTCACCACCCTAATTTCCCTTAGAATGTTCTCTAACCCATAAGAACAAAATTAATCAAATAAAAAATATATATCATAGGGATACTCAAAAACATCATTAGTAGACACAACTGTGCTCAACAGACCAAAAACAAGACACAATTTATCAATATATTAGTAATTCATCATAAAGTGGAAAAAATATAATACCCCTCTTCCGTCACTAGTAAGGTCGGACTGTGGTGGACATGGTGTAGGAAGCCGAAATAGCGGTAGCGACAGTAGACACCACATAGGGGTTTGTCTTCAACCAGGGGTAGGTCCCAGCCATTCAAATATTGTTTCACCATAGGTAGCATCTCTTTGGACTATACTAAGGGATCAGACACTTGTTTTTCTTATGGTGTTCATGTTTCTCTACAGTGGGAGTGTCTTACCTTTCAGAGCGGTCATCATGCTTAAGGTTCTACGCTCCATGTTCCTCCGTTGAGGTAGTTCCAGTCGAGCCAGAAGCAGCAGGTCGGACAACATTTAGATCAGTAGAGGGTAGATGGGGTAGTCAGAGGACAACCCAGTGATGATCCTCGTCCATTGAGAAAATATTGTGGCCATGGAAGTGGTTTTCAACAGAGTATGAGAGGTTATGGAAGAGGTTGTGGTCAGCTTCATGATCTAGCGCTACCCGCTCCTAGCGATCCAGATATCATTCGAGGTACCCATTTCTTGTTTTCTACATTTTTGTATTCCATGTTTGATTAAGGAGTGAAAGAATCTTTCATATCACCTACCCTTGTCCCTACATTGGGATGTGAGGTAGATAGGCTTCCAGTGACCTTGGCGTTTACTACGCCAGTTGGAGATAGAGCTGACTTGTTTAATGTATGTAGAGACTGTGAGCTATTGTTTGGGAAACACCACTCTAGGGGAGATTTCCTATGTCTACAAATACAACGATATGATTCCATCCATAGCATGGATTGGTTGTATTCGGTGCAGGCTATCATGGATTGATTCAGGAAGTAGGTTGTTTTCATTGGGGTGGATGGAGAGCCAATGGTGTTTCTTGGTGAGTGAGATCCTTATATGGGTCATAGGAATGTTCCATCCATATCATCCATGATGGATGAGATGGTTTTGAGTTATTCAGTGGGTCTGAATTTGGCGTTTCCTAGAGACGTAGAAGAGTACCCTGATGTCTTTCCAGAAGAGGCTGTAGCATTACCCCCTCGACGAGAGATCGAGTTTGGGATCAATATATAATCAATAGAATATCCTATCTCTATGTATTAATATAGGATGGTCCCTCTTCAGATATGAGAGAAATTTATATATCTTGATGGTTTATTATAGTGTTGTTTTGTTCATCCAAGTGCGTCACCATGGGGTGCACCAGTTTTGTTCGTGAAGAAGGCTGACATAAGTTTGCAGTTGTATGTTTATTATCATCGCATAAACAAATTGAAAATGAAGAATCACTATCATCTTCTATTGATTGATGATTTATTCGATCAACTAAATGGTTCATGTTGTTTCTCAAAGATCGACTTACAGTCGAGATATCATCATATGCGTGTGAAGGATGAGGATATAATGAAGACTACTTTCCATTGTTGTCATGGGAATTATGAGTTCATTGTAATGATGTTTGGCATGGAGAATACTCCAGTTTTATTAATGAGATTAATGAATTCTATGTTCCATGAGTTCCTAGACAAATTCATGGTATTTTTAATCAATGTCATCCTTGTGTACTCCACATATGAGGAGGAGCACGCAGTGCATCTACAAGTTGTTTTGGGAGTTCTTCGTCAACATCAGCTATTTGGGAAGTTTTCAAAGTTTGAGTTTTGGGCTCAAGAAGTCCGTTTCTTGGTGCATGTAATGTCCCAACAGGGAGTAGCTATGGATCCATCAATGATAAAAGCAATTATGTCTTGGACAGCCCCCAAGACAGTGTGAGTGGTGTGATGTTTCCATGGTCTCATAAGCTACAATCAGAGGTTTTTAGACAATTTCTCAAAATTTTCAAATCCTTTGATATCTTTGACCAGGAAGGATCAGGAATTCATATGGATTGATCAATGTCATGCATCATTCGAGTATCTAATGGAGAAGTTAGTAATTGCTCATGTTCTTTGTCTTCCAGCTGAGGGAGTTCAGTTTGATGTTTTCTGCAATGCTTCACATTTGGGGTTAGGCTGTGTTCCAATGCAGCAGAGGTCAGTTGTTTCGTATGAGTCTCAGTATTTATGTCCCAATTAACATAACTATTCCACAGCTATATTGAGTTGGAAGACATGGTGTTTTCACAGAAGGTGTGCTAACATTACCTCATTGGTGAGTGCTTGGTGGTTTTCACTGATCATAAGAGTTTGAGGTATGTTTTCTCCCAACAGGACAAGAACATACAATAGTTTCGGTGGATGGAGTTCTTATAAGAATATGACGTTGATATATCATATACACCTAGAAAGGGGTATGTTGTAGCTGATGCGCTGATTCGAAATTCACATAGTGATGCTGTTCGTGAATCCAATGATTCCAAGATAGTAATGGAAGAGCTATCAACATTATATCTTTTTATGGGGGGTGTTAGGGTAGAGGTTGCCTATTTCAGATGACAGTAATGTCATCCTTGGTTTACATCAAGCTCAGAGAGGACATGATGCTATTTAGATGGTACTGGATTCTTTAACAAAATTATACCAATTCATAGAGATCAAAATGTCGAGCTTAGTGGATGTTTTGTCGAGGTAGTATCTAGAGGTGGTGGTGAGATTTCATGGAGTTCTGAGTATGATAATTTCTGATAGATAACCTTTTTTTACCTCCAGGTTGTGGAGAGGTCTCCAACATGCTTTTGGTTCTCAACTATGCCTTAGCACTGATTTTCATCCTCAAACGGACAGTCTGACATAACAAACCATCCAGACTCTTGAAGACATGTTACACTCTTTTGTTCATGATTTGTGGGTTCATGGATGAAGCACTTACCCTTTGTGGAGTTTTTCTTATAATAATAGTTTTCACTCCATATTCGGTATGGAACCATTTGAAGCCTTGTATGGATGACCTTTGCATTCTCTGCTGGGCTGGACTGGTGTTGGAGAGTTAACAATTTTTGTATCAGAACTAGTGAAAAACACAATAGAGATGGTTTAGGTGACTCGTGAGAGGATAAAGACAGTTCAAAAACCTCTGCAATCATATGTCGTTCAAAGGAGGAGGCCCATAGAGTTTGAAGTTGGGGATCATGTGTTTCTGAAGGTTACTCCCTGTCATGGGAAACGAAGGTTTGTTCGTGGGAGTAATATTTCCCCCCGCTTTTTTGGGACTTTCAAGGTGTTATCTCATGTTGGTGTTGTATAGTATCGAGTAGAACACCCCCCATATATGACTGAGATACATGATGTTTTCCATGAATAACAGCACCAATGTTATCTTCCTGATGAATCTCACATCGTCGATTGGGGAGAGATCAATGTTGATGATGATGAAACCTTTGTAGAGAGACCTATGAAGATCCAATTCCGAATAAAGAAGGTGTTGCGCGAGTGTTCTATCCCCTTGGTTCGTGTCTTATGGTGACACAGTTCTATGGAGGCGAGTACCTAGGAACATGAGTCACATATACATGTTCAATACCTAGAGTTATTTGATGATTAACTATTTTGATGTGTCTATGTATCCCTTGTGATTATAAACCATTAATATTAATGAGATGTCTTCTTTTTGATGCTTTTTTGGCATACTCTATTTAGAGAGGTGTCTTGATGGGTGGTTGTTTAGACCCCGTTTTATTCTCACTTATGGTGGGATTTGAATTCTCAGGGACGATACTGTTTTAAGATCTATCTGATGTAATGTCCCAAACATCTCATGTACATTCCTTTGGGAAAATATTTTGTTTGAGGTGTTCTGCGAGTTCAAGGTGACTTATCCCCAACACATTTCCATTTTTCTAGTTCGGTGAACAGTTCCAACGATAAACAGTTCTAAACAGTGCAACGGTATACTACTGTGAATTGTGTCATCGGTAACTTTCTATGAATAGTTCCATCAGTGAACTATTCTAACGGTAACCTCTAATGGTAACCTCTCTTTCGTTTTCCAAATTTCCAATTAGTTGAAGAAATCTATCAGTGAAAAGTTCTATTGGTAACCTCTAATGGTAACATATCTTTCCATTTCCAAATTTCCAATTCTGTGAACAGTTCCATTAGTGAACAAATCTATCAGTATCCTTTAATAGTAACCTGTCTTTCATTTTCCAAATTCCCAATTCTGTGAAATGTTCCATTGATAAATAGTTCTATTGGTAACCTCTAATTTTAACCGATATTTCCTTGGAAAAATTTTCAATTTTGTGAATATTTCCTTCAGTGAAAAGTTCTATCGGTAACCTCTAATGGTAATCTATCTTTCCTTTTCCAAATTTCCATTTCTTTGAATAGATCCATCAGTGAATAGTTCTATTGGAGAGGTCTAACAGTAACCTCTGATAGTAACCTCTATCAGTAACCTCTATCAGTAACCTCTAACGGTATCCTCTATTTCCTTTTCCAAATTTTGAGTTATGTGAATAGTGTTTCCAGAATGGTGACCTCTTATTTCCTTTTCCAAATATTGAGTTCTGTGAACAGTATTTCCAGAATGGTGACCATCAAACAATGACCATTTCTTTCCATTGCCAAATTTTGAGTTTGTGAACAGTGTTTCTAGAATGGTGAAATCCAAATGGTGATGTTCATGAACAATGTATAACGGTGAGAATCATGAACAGTGTCAAAAAATGAGGTTCATGAATAGTGTATAAGGGTGTGGTTCATGAACAGTGTCTAATAGTGGGGTTCATTAATAATGTCTAATGGTGATGTTCATGGATAGTGTCTAACGGTGAGGTTCATGAAAAGTTTCTAATGGGGAGGTTAATGAACAATGTCTAATGGTGATGTTCATGAATAGTGTTTTTCACATGAGAAATTTTGAGTTCATGAACAGTTTCTCTAGCTTCCTACTGTTTATCCCCTTTAGAGATTTATTATGACATAAAATGTATTCAAGGCCTATTTTAAGGACTCTAAGGTCGATTCAAAAGCCTTAACTCATATATTAATTATTCCTAAGGCTAGAAAAGTTTTTACTTGGTCAACCCGCGAGGTTTAATGATATACACTTTTAATGGAAAATTAAGTGTATCGAAAATTGTCTCTCCGTTAAATCATCAAAAGGGATGGGATATATTCCTCCATAATTCTTACTCTTTCTTAATGTCTATGAGATGCTAAAACCTTTCATTATATTCCATAAGTTTTTCATAACAAAACATTCATCATTGGATTGGTTCTGCTCTGTTTTGATGCATCCAAACTATATCCATCATTCTTCTTGTATAATGTATGTTTTATATTCATTATTTTTGTGTTCATATTCTCATGTTTCTCCGTTCAATATTTTATCATGTAATAACCATGAGTCTAATGGGGTTTTGTTGGGTTTCAGTTGGTGTGGTCGTACCATGAAATTCTCAGGTGGAGGCAGTTGACGCGATAAGATGAATCGTGACCCATTGGGTGGATAAAGAACATCAAGAACTATTTTAGGTAGGGGATTCATTGCTTATATTATCTATTAAATTCAACTATACTGTTAGCATGTTTTATAAAATTAGACAACAATGGAATTGACATAAAAAATATTTGAACCAGATAAATAAATTGATATCATTCGTATGTTTTTTCCCATTTCATCTAGATAGTTTCATATCCATGCTTGCTTCATTTAACTGTTCGTTATTTATGAAAATTGATAAAGAATTTAAATCAAAATTAATTGATAACTATTTTCTACGGATAAAGTGGCATGTAAATGAATCTGGTTTTTTTTATTTTAATTTTTTGTTAATCAAATTAGTGTAGTAAGCATTTTTAATTATATTTGATAGCTTACTGATTAGGATTTCCGAATTATGGAACCTATGAATAATAAATATTTTAATTCAAGGTGGATTGAATTACTGATTGTTTGAATATTCCTTTAAAGGTTATGAGTTACCATATTCATTTTAAAAGGGACAATAGCCCAATTGATGGGATGCTTGTTTTCCTTCTGCCTGTGATGCGATATGAGACTGGATTGTTATTGTGATATGTGGGGGAATGGGTAGTTTTGGTTGTGGTAGAAGAATAATCCTAGAGTGGGGAGATGCATCAGTTTATGCATGTGGTTGTCGGGGGAGACACTAGGGATGATATAATGGGATGGAAGTGATTTTTGGATGCTTTCTGATCCTTATTGGTTGATTATCTACTTTACTTTTCCCCACTACTTATGGCGGTTGGTCTTGCTTACCCTTCATCCAAAATAGGCGAAGACGTGTGGTGTATGACACGTGATTTCTGTGTTTAGATTCTCAAGGGAAGATGGGTCTATGATATTTTGATAGTTGATAAAACTCGCCAGGTAGTACATCTACTCACCATGTTGAACCCCCTTCTATTTAGAAGCATAGAATGTTGTTCTATAATTCCTAGGAATGTGGGAACATAATGCAATAATGAATAAATGAATAAATGGTTTTAACGATGGGGTTGGAGTGTGATGGAACATAATGATGATAGTGTAATTTTAAATGGACAATGAACTTTGAGTGTGATGCTAATTAAATTTAATGTGGAATTTTTCAATGTTAAATAATGTTAAAATAATTAATTAATATAAAGTGAAACTGTTAAAAAGGTAGTGAAATAATTTTTTTAATTCACTCTAAATGGTTGTGTGTTTATTGGATAACTAGTCTTAAAAGTGGTAGCTCAGAGTCCAAGAGACATTAGCTACAGTTGAGTCTAAGACTAGGTTATTCCCCTAGTGTGGTTTTGAGATTTAATATATTATGTACTTTTTGTGTTTCTATAAGCTACTCCACCCTATCATTAAGAGAAACTGACACCTCAAGGATTCGGAGCCCTGGTGGGGGGGGGGGGGGGTGGTTCCCCAACATTCCAGTGGGAGGATGAATTGCTGACTACTCCATTTGGACCCTCTCTCTTCTATTGGTAGATTCTTGTACTAGTAGGAACAATGGTTTGTTTTCCCTATATATGTGTGTAGAGGGATGTAATATCTTGTGGTTATTCACACAAATAAATTAAGGATATAGTATCCTTGGGAAAACTATAAGTGTAACGTGTATAGGGTGTGAGGTCTTGAGGATCCTTACTCGGTGTATGGGCTTTAATGGCTTGAGGTATAATACCTGAAATATGATACACATTATGCGAGCTATAGTGGCTCTCAGAAACTACCTGGTTTCATTATTGAATGGACATGGTGGTTTTGTTTCATGAGGTGCATATTGTGGTGCTTTGACCAGGTGTTTGTGGGCAAGCCATTTTGGAGAGAGATTCTCAGGGCGTGCACCGTTGGGGAAAAGCGTCAAACCAGTGGGGGATTAGTAGCGGGGTACCTTGGATCTTCATTATTATATGATATATTCGTATAAGCATTACTTGGTGAGAGTATCCATGGTGTGGTTGGGAACTAAGTATACATGTTTTTGTTATGAGTTAGTTTCACTTTTTGTTCACTGTGCTTTAGCATGATTTGTTAACCTTTGCATGAGAGGCCCCGGGGAGAATCCCATTGAGTATAATGTTATATTCACCCTATGTATAGATAATCTATTTTTCAGGTCATGTTGAGAAGGAAGGAGATCAAGCTGGTTTCTATGAGCTTGTGATGTAGGAGCTATTTGGGGTTGTGGTTGCTATTTTTTTACCTTATTTTGGGTACTTGCGGTTTTCCCCTTCAAGTTGTAGTAATTTTTCATGACATTACATATGTAAACTTGGGCATTACATTATATTTCAGTTCTGAGTTGGATTTGGTTGGTGTTTATCTTATCTATCTATTCTGCATCTGTTCACATAGAGGGTAATTCCTCCCATTTGTGAGATTAATATACCCACGGTGCTAGTCGCCAACCCGAAGCCTAATGGAGGTAAGTCTCGGGGGTCATTATCTCCCTTCCCACAATGCTGGCCTAGGGGGGTACATTTTGTGGGGATGGAGTCATGAAAGAGTGGTATCAGAGGTATGGTTGAGAGATAGGATGGGGTTTGGAGTTAGGCAATGGCGATGATGCATGGGTTGGTAGGGAAACAATGTCATTCATGTTTAGAAAGTGAGGGAATCACTGGAGACTGGCTAAGACATAGGCATTTATATCCCCCTATGATCTGATGTACATACCTTTTATGTTAATAATGGCTACAAAACAAGGTGACAAAAGTTACATGGTAGAGACCTAGGAAAGTATAATTCAACATTCTTCTTTGTTACTATGTTTGAATGGGTAGACCTTGGGATAGGATAAACTAAAATGAATAAATGAAAACAATTAATTTTATTAATGTTGAGTCTTCCATATTATAGGTTTAGAAGCACTAATAGTTTGTTATTTTATTGGTATGGCTCCAGTTCGACGTCCTCGTCAGGTTTGTGTAGAAAATGTCAAGTAGGATGTTCCAATAGATCATCACATGGGAGAGGTTGACAACGACGACACTTGTAGGAAGACACTCTGAGAGTTTTAGTGCCAAATTCTACAGAAGTGTGAGGGATCTGTTTCAGATTCAGTCATAAGCGACTAGTTGGAGGAGGTGAAGATATGGTTTAGTTCGATCCGTGCTCAGAAGGAGCACTAGGTGACCTTGGTTGTGACGATGCTACATGGAAAAATACGGAAGTGGTGATTCATGTTGATCAGGGATCCTGAGGAGTCAGAAATATCATGGCAGGAGTTCTGAGACATTTATAGAGTCAGGTTTCTTTCATCGACTATGACGGTGTCCAGTCACCAAGAGGTTCTTACCCTACTATAGGGGAGCTCCATTGTTCGAGAGTTTAGAATCTATTTCAAGAACCTTTTACAATATGCTTCAGACCTTTTACCAGATGAGGAAGCTTGGGCGAGGATTTTTGAGGAGGCTTTGCATTTGGAGATCCAGTGCCAGGTCACCCCAGTTATGCTAAAACATATCTTGAGGTGCTGGTGAGGGTAGAGGTTGTCGAGAGTACTTTGTCCAGGACCAGACCATCACGAGAGGGGAATTGTCATAATTCCTCAAAAAGCAGAGTTGTGGTTTGGGGTTCTCGGTTTACAGGGCAGAAGAGTTTCCTTTCAACCAGAGGTAGGTCCCAGCCCTTCACATCTCATTTCTCCAGAGGTAATGACTCTCCGGACTATACCAAGGGATCAGGTGCTTGTTTTTCTTTTGGTGGTTGTGGTCATCTAGAGCAGGAGTGCCCAACTGTTGAGAGTGGTCACTGTGCCCCAGGTTCTATGATCCAGGTTCCTCTATTGAGGTTGTTACTGCCGAGGCAGTAGTAGCAGTTTTCACTAGATTTAGAATAGTAGAGGTTAGATGGGGAAGGTAGAGGAACCCCCCATGACGCTCCCCATCCCTAGAGAGTATAGCACGACCGTGGTGGTGGTTTTCATCAGAGCCAGAGGGGATATGGAGGAGGTCGTGGTCAGCTTCATGCTCTAGAGTTTCCAGCTCTAGGTGAGCCATACGTCGTTCTAGGTACCCTTTGCTTGTTTTATACATTGGTGTATTCCTTGTATGATTATGGAGTGACAAACTCTTTCATATCACCTACCCTTGCCCATGCTTTGGGACGTTTGGTAGAGAGGCTTTTAGTGACCTTGGCATTGACTATGCCAGTATGAGGTCGAGCTGACTTGTTTGAAGTATATAGAGACTATGAGCTAGTGTTGGGGTAACACCGCTCTAGGGGATATTTCATATGTTTACGAATACAACAATATGATGTTATCCTTAGCATGGATTGGTTGTATTTGGTGCATGTCGTCATTGATTTCTTCAAGAAGAAGGTCGTTTTCATTGGTGTGGATGGAGAGCTAGTGGTTTTTTTTGGTGATCAAGATCCTCAGATGTCTCATAGGTGTGTTCCGTCCATATCATCCATGATGGAAGAGATGATGCTAAGTTATTCAGTGGTTCAGAATTAGACATTTCCTAGGGTCATGGAAGAGTACCCTGCTGTCATTCCTGAAGAGGTTGTAGCATTACCCCCTCGACAAGAGATCAAGTTAGGAATCAAGTTACATCAAGGAGAAACTCTTCTCTCTATGTATCCATATCAGATGGACCCTCTGGAGTAATGAGTAATACGTATACATCTTGATGGTATGTTACAGTGCGGTTTTGTTCATCCAATTGTGTCTCTAGGGGGTGCACCGGTTTTTTTTCATGAAGAACGGTGACGAAAGTTGGCGGTTGTGTGTTGATTATCGTCGCTTAAACAAATTGGCAATAAACTAACACTATCCTCTTCTATGTATTGATTATTTTTTCTATCAATTGAACTATTAAAGTTGGTTCTCAAAGATCAACTTTTGGCTAGTATATCATCAGCTGAGTGTGAAGGATGAGGATATCCTGAAGATTGCTTTCTTTTTTCACCATGGGCATTAAGAATTTGTTTTAATTCCGTCTGGCATGACTAATACTATATTTGTTTTCATGAGATTTATTAATGTTGTGTTTTGTTTGTTCCTGGACATGTTCATGGTATTTTCCATCAATGAAATCCTTGTGTACTCCATATCTTAGGAGGAACATGCAGAGCATATACAAGCTGTTTTGGGTGTTCTTCATCAACATCAGCTATTTGGGAAGTTGTCTAAGTGTGAGCTATAGGATCGATATGTCTTTTTCATGGTGCATGTTTTGTCCCAATAGGGTATAGCTATGTATCCATAAAATATAGAAGTAGTTGTTTCTTTGAGATCCCCCATGACATTGTCAGATGTGCGAAGATTCCTTGGTATCACAGGCTACTACATGAAGTTCATAGCCAATTTATGATGAGTTGCGACTACTCTGAAATCTTTGAATTGGAAGGATCATGAATTCATATGGATTGATCAGGGTCAGGTAGCTTTTGATTATCTAAAGGTGAAGTAAGTAAGTGCTCCAGTTCATTGTCTTCCAGCTGAGGGAGTTCAGTTTGATTTGTTCTACAGCGCATTGCATCTGGGGTTAGGTTTCATTCTCATGCAGTCGAGGTAAGTAGTTTATTATGGGTATCGGTAGTTATGTCCCCATGAATGTGACAATTTCACTCACAAACTTGATTTTTAATTCATGGTTTTTTCTCTGAAGTTGTTGACACATTACCCTCATTGGTGAGCGCTTTGTGGTTTTCAATGAACATAAGAGTTTGAGGTATAATTTCATTAAGAGGGTCTTGAAATTATGACAATGTTGGTTGATGGAGTTCTTAGAGGAATATGACTTCGATATATCATATACACCTAGAATGGGGAATGTTGTAGCTGATGCGCTGAGTCTAAATTCATGATGTGATGTTGTGAGTGAATCTGGTGATTCCTTGAGTGTAATGGAAGAGCTATCAACATTAAATATTGATATGGGAGATTTTGGGGGTAGAGGTTGTCTTTATCAGATAATGATAAAGTCATCCCTAATACATAAGGTAGATGAACCCCAACAGGGGGATCTTGAGGTGGAGGTCTGGAGAGACCGAGTGGTTTATGGTGATGCCCCTCATCGGTGGACTGAGAATGAATAGCACTGAGACTTGTATCATGGAAGGATTTTTGTTCCATTGACGATGCATGATATGGTTCTCAGGGAGTTCCATAGTTTTCCTTCAGCGGTGCATTTTGGTGTGACAATGATGTACCGGGCCTTGAAAATCCAGTTTTGGTGGTTGGGGCTGAAGTGTGCAATTTCTGAGTTTGTGTCTCGATGTTTGGTATACCAGAAGGGGAATTCCAAACACTGGGTTGTTGGTGGTATTCTCCAGCCATTAGAGATTCCTCAGTGGAAGTGGGAGTACCTCTTAATAGACTTTGTTACTGGTTTACCTCGAGCTCTGGGAGGACATGGTGCAATTTGGGAGGTAGTGGATCATTTAAAAAAATCATCCCATTTCATAGTGAAAAAAATTCGACCTCAGTGGATGTTTTGTCAAGGTAGTATCTAGAGGAGTTGGTGAGACTTCATGGAGTCTCGAGGATGATAATTTATGATTGAGAACCTCTTTTTACCTCCTGTGTGTGGAGAGGTATCCAACATGTTTTCAGTTCTCAACTATGCCTTAACACTAATTTTCATCCTCAAATGGTCGGTCAGACATAATGAACCCATCTAGACTCTTGATGACTTGTTACGTTCCTGTGTTATTGATTTTGGAGGTTCGTGGATGAATCACGTAACCTTAGTGGTGTTTGCTTACAATAATAGTTTTCACTCCACTACAGGTATGGCAATGTTTGAATCCTTGTATGGTTAACCTTTCCATTCTCCATTGTGTTGGACTGGGGTCTTAGAGTCAGCTATATTCTGACCAAAATTAGAGAATAATACAATGGATATGGTTCAGGTGATTCAGGTGAGGTTGAAGATAGCACAAGATCATCAGAAATCATATGTATATCAAAAGAGTAGGCCCTTAGAGTTTTATCTTGTGGATCATGTGTTATTGAAGGTGACTCCCTGTCGTGGGAAGCTATGGTTTGGTCATGGGAGTATGTTTTCTCCCCACATTTTAGGGCCTTTGAGGTGTTAGCTCATGTAGGTGTTGTGGGGTATCGAGTAGAACTTCCCCTGTAGATGAGTTGGATACATGATGTTTTCCATGTATCACAACTCTGTCGTTATCTTCATGATGACTCTCACATTGTTAGTTAGGGAGAGATCAATGTGTATGATGATGCAACCATTGAAGAGAGACCTGTGAAGATCCAAGACAGTAAGGATAATATCTTGCATGGGCGTTCTATCCCCTTGTTTTGTGTCTTCTGGTGACACGGTGGCATGAAGGAGAGTACCTGGGAAAGAGTGTCACATATATGTGATTAGTACCCAAAGTTGTTTGATGATTAAAACTTTTTATGTGTCTATGTATCCCTTGTGGTTATAAAACATTCATGTTTATGAGATGGCTTCCTTTTGATGCTTTTGTGGCTTGCTCTATTTTGAGAGGTATCTCAATGGGTGGTTTTTCGGACCACGTTTCGTTTTCACTTTAGGTGGGTTTTGAATTCTTGAGGATGTGAATGTTTTAAGAGGTATCTGATGTATGGGCCCGAACCTCTCCGGTCCATTATTTTGTGAATATATGGTGTTTGAGGTGTTTCAGGTGTTCAAGGTGAGTTATCCCCATCACATTGTTAATTTTCCAATTCAGTGAACAGTTCCAACGATATACAGTTGTCAATAGTGCAACGATAACCTTCTATGAATAGTGTCATCGGTAACCTTCTATGAATAGTTCCCTCAATGAACAGTTATATCGATAACCTCTAATGGTAACATATCTTTATTTTTTCAAATATCCAATTCTGTGAATAGTTCTATCGGTGAATAGTTCTATCTCTAGCCTCTAATGGTATCCTTTCTTTCATTTTCCAATTTTCCAATTCTGTGAATAGTTCCATTGGAGAACAGTTCTATCAGTTACCTCTAAAGGTAACCTATCTTTCTTTTTCCAAATTTCCAATTCAGTGAATAGTTACATCGGTAAACAGTTCTATCGGTAACCTCTAACAGTAACCTATATTTCCTTTGCAAAATTTCCAATTTTTTGAACAATTCAATAGGTGAAGAGTTCTATCGAGAACCTCTAATGGTAACCTGTCTTTCCTAGGCCAAATTTCCATTTCAATGAACCATTCCATCGGTGAATAGTTCTATCAGTGAGGTCTAATAGTAACCTCTAATGGTAACCTCTATCGGTAACCTCTAATGGTATCCTCTATTTCCTTTGCCAAATTTGGAGTTATGTGAACAGTGTTTCCATAATAGTGACATTTTCTTTCCTTTTCCAAATTTTGAGTTCTGCGAACAATGTTTCTAAAACCATGACCTTATAATGGTGACCTTTTCTTTCCTTTGGCAAATTATGAGTTTTTGAACAGTATTTTTAGAATGGTGAACTCATATAGGTGAGGTTAATGAACAGTGTCCAACGATGAGGTTCATGAACTGTGTCAAATGATGAGGTTCATGAACAATGTCTAATGGTGAGTTTTATACAAAATTTATAATGGTCAGTTTCATGAACAATTTCTAATTGTGAGGTTCATGAACATTGTCTAAGGGTGAGGATCATGAACATTTTCTAATGGTGAGTTTCATGAATAGTGTCTAATGGTGAGGTTTATGATCATTGTTTTTCATTTTCCAAATTTTGAGTTCATGAACAGTGTTTCTAGCTTCCAAAAATTTCTCCCATTAGTGATTTCCTTTGAGATAAAATGAATTTAAGGCCTCATTTTAAAGACACTAATGTCAATTCAAAGGCCATAACTCCTATATTAATTATTACCAAAGCTTGGGATTTTTTAACTTGGTCAAACCTTGTGGTTTAATGCGATACACTTTTAATGGGAAATTAAGCATATCTTAAACTGTCGCTCTATTAAATCTTCTAAAGGGACGAGATATATTCCTCCCCAATTCTTCCTCTTTCTTCTTGGCTACGAGACACTAAAGCATTTCATTCTATTCCATAAGTGTTTCATAATCAAACATTCTTTTTTTGATTGGTTCTTATATGTTTTGAATAAACCAAGAAGTATCGATCAATATTTTGTATAATGTAGGTTTTATCATCGTTATTTAGGGAATCATCTTCTCATCTTTCTAATTTCAATATTATATCATGTAATCATTATGATTCTAATGGGGTTTTGTTGCATTTTGGTTGGTACAGTCATACCATGGAATCCTCGGGTGGATGAAGTTGACGTGAGAGAATAATCATGACCCATTGGGTGGATAAAAAACGTCAAGAACTGTTTGAGGTAGGGGATTCATTGATTCTCTTTTCAATTACATGCAACTATATTGTTAGCATGTTTTATCAAAATTGACAATAATGGAATTGACATAATAAATATTTTAACCGGATAAATAAATTGATATCGGTCGTATGTTTTTTCCCCTTGTTTTCTAGATAGTGTCATATTCATTCTTGCTTTGATTAGTTGTTCAATCTTGATAAAAATTGGTAAAGTAAGTAAACCGGAATTAATTGATAACTATTAGCTATGAATAATGAGTCATGAAAATGAATCCGGTTTTCTTGTTTTAATTTGATGTTAATAAAAATGGTGTAGTAAGTTTGTTTAATTATTTGCGATTTCTTACTGACTAGGTTTCCTAAATTTTGGAGCATGAGAGTAATAAATTTGTTAATTCATGATGGATTAAAGAACTGATTGTATGGTAATTCCTTGAAGGGTTCTGAGTTATCGTATTTATTGTAAAAGATCCAATTCCTCAATTTATGTGATGCTTGTTTTATTGCTGTGTGTGCTGTGATATGAGCTTGGATTGCTGTTTTGAGATGTGGGGGAATAGAAATTTTTTGATGTGGTATAAGATGATTCCTAGAGAAGAGAGATGAATCAGTTTATGCATGTGTGTGTCGGGGAGGACACTAAAGATGATAGAAAGGGTTGGATGCGATTAGTGGATTCTTGTTGATCGTTATTGGTTGATTGTATATTTTACTTTTCTCCACTACTCAAGGTAGCTGGTCTTGCTTACCCTTCTTTCGAAATAGGAGAATATGCATGGGGTTTTCCACATACTTTCCTTTTTAGCTTCTCAAGAGAGGATAGGTCTACACTCATATAATAGGCGGGAAAGACCTGGAGGGTATTACATATACTCACTGTGTTGAACCCCCTTGTATTTAGTATCATAGAATGTTTTTATAGAATTCTTTTGAATGTGGGAAAGTAATTATATAATTAATAATTGAATAAACGGTGATAACCAGGAGGTGGGATTTTGCTGGAAAATAATGATGAGGTTGTAATTTTAAAGGGACAATGGACTTTGGGTGTGATGATAATGAAATTTAATGTGGACTTGTTCCTGGTTAATTAATGTTTAAAAAATTAATTAACATAAATTTCAACTGAAAAAAAGAAAATGAAATAATTTTTTAATGCTCTCTAAATGGTTGTGTGTTTATAGGAAACCTAGTTTTAGAAGTGGCATCGTGGAGTCCATGTGATGTTAGCTGCAGTTGAGTCTAAGACTAGGTTATGCTTCTAGTGTGGTTGTGAGATTTAATATATTCTGTAGTTTCT
Organism: Viscum album; assembly: GCA_963277665.1. Lineage (NCBI taxonomy): Eukaryota > Viridiplantae > Streptophyta > Magnoliopsida > Santalales > Viscaceae > Viscum > Viscum album. Next base: position 1,699,503,026 of record OY728163.1, on the reverse strand, counting down.
GTGTTTCTATATGATACTCCACCCTGTCAGTAAGGGAAAATGACACCTCAGGGATTTTGAGCCCTGAGGGGGTGGGGATGTTTTCTCCAAAATTCTGGTGGGAGGATTAATGGCTGACTACCCCCTTTGGGCCTGCTCTATTCTCTTGGTAGATACTTTTGATGGTAGGAACAACTGTTAGTTATCCCCATATCTGTGTGTAGAGGGATGTAATGGCTTGTGGTTATTCACACACATATATTTAGGATATAGTATTCTATGGACTACTGTTGGTGTAACGTGTATAAGGTGTTATAGCTTGAGGATCCTTACTCGATGTATGAGCTTTAATGGCATGATGTATAATACCTAACATATGATACACGTTATGCGAGATGTGGTGACTACCAAAAACTACCTCTTTACAATCTTACGTGGACGTGGGGGTTTTTTTGCATGAGGTGCATATTGTGGTGCTTCGCACAGGTGTCTGTGGGCAAGCCTTTTTGGACAGAGATGCTCAGGACGTGCGATGTTGGGGCAAAGCGGCAAACTAGTGGGAAAGTAGTAGTGGGTTACCATTGATATTATTTGTTATATGATATATTTTTGAATTCTTTACATGGTTACAGTATCCACGGTGAAGTTGGGAACTTATTATACTTGTTTAGGTGACGAGTTAGTTTCACTTGTTTTTCTCATTGCATAGCATGATTTTGTTACCTTTGCATGAGTGGCTTCGGTGAGGATCCTACTGAGTATATTTTTATACTCAACCTATGTATATATAAACTGTTTTTAGGTCACTTGGTGTAGGTCGGAGATCATGCTAGTTTCTACTAGCTTGGGGTTGTATGAGCAGTTCGGGCTTGTGGTTGCTGCTGTTTTGCTTTCTTTTGGGTACTTACGATTTCCATCGTCCGGTTGTAGTACTTTTTCATGGAATTACATATGTGAACATGGAAATTAAATTCTATTTTCGTTCTGAGTTGGATTTGGTTGATGTCTATCTTATCACTCTCTTCCACATGTGTTCTCTTAGAAGATAATCCTTCCCATTTGAGTGATTATTATACCCTTAGTGCTAGTCGCCTACATAGGGCTTAATAGATGCGGGACTCGAGGGACATTATCACCCTTCTCACATTGCCAGACCAAGAGGGGTACACATTGTGGGGAGGGGGTCATGACATTATTGGTCCAATTGATGATGATGATTAATTATATGAGTATGGGATCATGAGAAATTATATAGGTGTTGGAATCATAGGATATTGTAATATAGTGTTTCATGATGTATGTTTAAAAATGTCCCCATCAGGCTCAATGAATGTGATCCAAAATTGATTCAATTTGGGATTAATTTTATTTTCTACCTATTTACCTCATTCAATTATAAATCCTTTATAGGATATTATAGGTTCATATATATCCCATGATGATTGATTATTCATAGGTTACTGATTCATTACCTTCAGTGGATAGTTTCTTATTTTCACAAGATAGTGAAGTGGAAATAATAAAAAAATAACACGAATGATATGAATTTTTTTTTTTCAAGTTGTTTCATATAACAATTTCTTGAATATCTTTTTCATGGTTTAGTATTATTTTCACTTGGACTCATTATGTGGGTGATTAGATAGGTTGTGTAAAATAATGGGTATTGAGAAGTATAGATGACAAGTTGATCATGTTTGACTTGATGGTGGTATTAAAAATGTCCATGTTTTAATTTTTTTTATAGCCATATAATTATGTATTAGATCCTAAGAATATTAATGAGAAGAACCTAGCTGTGTCTTGGTGGAGAACACCTTGGCTAATAGTATTGATGTTTCATTTGATAAAATTCTACATGATAATATGAACCCTTGTTTAGTTATTGGATTGTGTATTTCTTCAGTAAAAGGTATCATCAATTTATTGGGGATCATTCTAGGTAGTGTTTTGGTTTAAAACAATGATTCAATACATGATTTAGCTAAGTTCATATTTCATTATTTTTACAAAATGAGGATAAGATGTAACAATATTCATGATGAAGAAACCAATGGTGTGTTATTGGTATACATGTGATATACCTCTAGATATAGGGATTCCTAGAAGGATAATAACATTCATAAACTTGTACTGGTCTATAGGAAACAAAATATTGTAATATGTGATGGGGATTTAGTGGATGATAGATACATGGTGCATGAAAAATGAATTTTAGAAGATGTTGGGGATGAAATTATAGAAATGGATTATCATCATTTCATTGAAGGATTGGAACACTTAATAAAAATTTATATTCATTAAAGGATGGGTATCTTATTGAAGGTCATTTTATTAATCTGCCATTAGAAGAAGATGATCCATGAATAAAATTAATCTGGGTTGTATTTCACCCTAATTACTAAGTCTAATATTGAGAAAAAATAAGGAACTATCTAGAATAAAATAGAATTTTAAATCTTTCTAATTGATTTTACTCATTCCAATGGCTGATTCAATATTTTCCCATCTCATCTCGTCTCTATTTTTATAGAAGAATAATTGAAATTTAAAGGAACTTTATATTTTCATGGAATCATAGATGAGAGGTCTTCCACTCTGATTTCGTAGAGGATCTGCAAAAAATATGTCAATAGAAACATGTATTAGATTTATAAATAGATAAGTCTCTTCAAAATGTTTTCAATATAGATTGGATCTGCATAGAACAAGGTCTGTGTGGGAGGGAGAAATTTTTAGAATGTTTTAATGACCCACATAAATAAAATTTGAATTTTAAAATTGAAAATAATTTTAAAGAATTTCATTTGACACCAAAATAAATTAAACTTTTATATTAGGGTAAGATCAAGGAGGCTAATGACATTTATTCTATTTCTAAAGCTGGTTTTCGATGACAATAATTTGACCCCCCCATAACTAAATTTTCAACGTATATTTTTACAGAAACAAATTCTTTTCATTATATATATATTTACATATATTTATTTTATGAATGTAAAAATGAAAATTTATTTTTATTATTAATAATTGTATGTATTTATATATACAATTTTTAATTAATTTTTAATTATATATATCCCTAGATATTTAAATATATTTCACTGTATTTTCATACATATACATACATATATATGTATGTATTTATATATTTACATACAAATAGAAAGATATATATATATGATTGTTTATTTCTATGTTTTTATATAACAATAATTATAATTATTAATCTGTATATAGTAATATTTGAAATTTTTTATATTTATATATATTTATAAATTTTAATTTAGAATTTTTAGATATTTATATGTATTTATATGCATTGTGTGTGTATATATCTATATTCTTATAACTATATAAATATAAATATATATATATGATAGTTTATATAAAAATATATATTATATATATGTATATATGTATATATTATTTGGTATAAATATATATATAAATTTGCGTGTGTGTGTTTACATATATATATATATATATTCATTTATTTTTTTCTAAAATTTTATTTATCAATATAAATATATATGTATGTGTATTAATATTTTTTATATGAATTTATTTTTTTAGTTATTTATTAATATTAAAATTTATTTATGTATTTTTATATGTATTTTTATTTATTAATATTATGACAATATATGTATATATATATATAATTCGGTATATATATAGATATTATATAGTTTTATTTAATTATATTTATAGTTATTTATGTATAGATATGTAAATATAAATATATTTAGATATATTTAGTTGATATTTATAAATATGTATTTATATTTAAGAAAATCAAAATTTTATAAAATAAAATATTTATATATGTTTATATATAATTTTTTTATTTGTATTTATTTATCAGTTTTGGAATAATATATATATATATATAAGGATGGTCTTGTACTTATTTTCGTGTGTGTGTGTGTTATAGTTTTCTCAGTCACTACATTGAGGGATTAATGGAGTGACAAATGCATTGTTGACATTCGAAATGGTCATTATTTCAAATCAAACAATAAATATATATATTTCTTATTCTTTTGTAATGTTTAAGAAGTATAAGTGAATTGTTAATTAATAATTAATAATACTATAAATTATACATATTAAGTAATTAGTTAAGTAAATATTAAATTATGTCTAATTATTTAGATGTGGTTCAAAAAACCTAAATTAAATAATTTTTTAGCATTAATTAAAAAAAATCCATAAATGTAACACCCCATGATTCCCCTATATGTTTTCCTTTGAAAAATGTGATAGCTTGCATTGTACGCAACTTCAAGATGCTAACACACCATGACCAATCAAACTAGCAGTTATGAATAATAATGCACACTTTTTATAATTTTATACATTTTATCATTAAAAATGGACTTATTTTTTGGATTCATACTATCAAAATTAGCTTAGGGTGAGTTATTGGAATTTTTCTGAAAACATTCAATTTTTTATGAATAGCAAAAACACACTACGTTATTGGTTAAAACCGACTTTTTATTTAAATAAATAGTTATTTTATTTTAATTTATTTTAGGTAAAAATATATTTATAATACATATATATGTTCAATGTAATTAATTGCAGTAATTTTATAATAATATTAGATATATAAGATTTTATCAAACTATTTTCCGTCTTTTACCCACCTCCTATGAGAATTTGAAAATTTGTATAAAACATAAATATAGTAATTAAGGGTAAAAAATGATTTTATAATCACATTAACACACATATAAATTCATTTGGATAAGTGTAATTTGACCAAAAAGCCTTATGAATAAAATATGATCCTTTAGTGCCACATGGATTATATTTGGACATTTATTGTTATTTTATTTAAAGAAGAGTTAAATGATTTAAAATAAATGTTTGATAACTCAACTAATTTTAATACAGGGTTATTCATAAGACAAATTCGACTATAAATATTCATTAGAAACATATAAATATTTCCTACATAATAGTATTTTATCTAAAAATTTTATACATGAAATAATAATATTTCGCAATGACACAATGGTGTGTAATAATTAAATTATTACTGAATGATTAAAATAATTGATATTATAAATTTCCAAATAAATATAATTTGAGTCCTTTAATGAATTAAATAAATTTTATATGTTAATATGACATTTTAGGGTTGATTAAATGTTTTTTTTTCGAATTAATATTGTCTTTATGAATAGAACAAATACAAAATACCAAATAGTGAAAAAATTGACATAAAAGACTTTTTAAAAGAATTATTATATTAATATTTGATATTCTATTCCTAAAAATCTATTTTATGGAAACAGATCAGAAATAATACTATATATTTCATCAATGAACCACTTGAGGTTCTCGTGTATGTTTATTGTATGTTTATTAACAATATAATATACAAAAACCAGGATATATGGTAAATGTCAATCTATTAAACTAAGAGTTAAATATTAAACTTAAGGTTAATATGATGTCATAAACCAATATAAAACCTATTGGTTGAGATTTTTTCAATCCATCCCCACCTTATACATAAAAAAATACATTTTTGATCCTTTATAACCCAAAAATGAATTTATTATAAAATAATATTTCTTGGTTTTCCTAAAGTGACCCTCACCTCTCTTATAAAAGTGCATATCCCCTTATATCAAATTCACACCTTCAAAGCAATTTTAATCAGCCATCCCCTACCCAAATATCCTCTCAACTATCCTACCTTCATCATAGAGGCATTAATTTAGTCATATAGCCATCCTACGTAGTGCTTTTTATCAAATCAAAAGGAATAAACTGAAGAATATGTAAATATTTAATCACATATTTCAAGTTCTTTTATTCTTACACCTCTCTATTTTTGTTATTTCCATTCTAAAATAATAACTCCATTATATTTTATTTAATTATATTTTATTATAAAAATGTTATAACCATATTCATTATTCAACTTATCCAATAAATGACAAAGTCACCATACGTGCGTACGTACGGATTACCGTCTCCAGGTCATGGTGTAGTTTGTTATTCAAACACTTCATCATTTGGGTGGGTATAATAATGTGTATAAATAATGTAAATAATAAATATAACATGATAATGATTCTGTATATATGATATACCATCCAATTATATATGATTTTAATATAAAAATAATAATAATGTCGCTCGTGCGTACGTCCGGATTATTGTCTCCACGAACGCGATGAGATTCATTCCCCATCATAATAATTAAAGAATAATATTCATTTTATGATTAAAAATAATATTTATCAACATAATATCATTCTATATATGAATCATATACATCCTATCCATTAAAAATATGGCTTATGTAACCAAGCATATAATGTAAAATGGATCAGTTAACATCCTTAACGATGATACTACTGAAATATCATTAACAAAGAAATATTAGAAGAACATATACGATATCATATTAATGTATATGGTTCTTATATATTTTAATAACAATTATTTCACCATTATATAGGAGGTTAACCTACCCTCAACCTAGGAAAATTACAAGGGAAGGGTTAATTTCACCATATCATTATTATATGAGGTTTTTTTACGTAAGTATTTACCATGACCTTTTTATCATCCAATCCATGTTTCTTAAGAATGTATTCCAAATTTTTTTTACTATTTAATATACTATGGGTTATATCCATTTTTACCCTTTTTTCACTTTTTATAAAATGGTTTTAATGGAATCTTTTAGTCAATTTCCGAACATTGCACTCTATGACCTTTTTGACAAAATTAACTTAAGAATGTTTTTTTAACTTATAAGATGTGTGTGGATATTTTTCTATATTATAACATCGTCTAAGTTTCCCATACTAGAATATAAAAATACATTTAAAATAAAATTTTTCTTTATAATTATATGTATTTTAAATGATTCAAAAATAGAATGAGATATTTCTCTTAAAAATGTTTTGATTTCATCTGTGTCAACATCCTTTGATGGATTGTGATCTAATTTGAAGTTTATTTATTATGATACAAAACATTGATATTGTATTGAAGGTTTTTTGATATGTTTTCTTATGGATGTGTTATTTTTATACCATTCATGGTTTATGGATAATGTATTGACATTTAACATTCTAGTTTTAATACAAATGATTATGTTATGCTTAAACCTTTTCGAATGAATAATGAATTGGACAAAGTATGGGATGTGTGGAGCCCGATATAGCTCCTCAATGCATTACTACATCTCATGAGATACAATATTTTCTTCTAACAAGGCCTTGAAAAAATCTTATTTGTAGTATTGGTAGAATGCATTGACTATGTGTTTATGATGTTTGGATTTATGCATTCAGTCATTATGAAAGTGGCTATTGATATTGTATGTGTTTATTTGAATTGTAAAATTTCCATGTCAATTTGTAAATGGAATTTTTTTATTTTACCTTCTCTATATTAGGATGATTCTCAGTATTAAAATGTTATTTTTTTGTCTTACATTGCCTTAAATGTTTATGCTTATTTATGAACGTTTCCGCTATATTGTTATCCTTACAGAAAATCTGAGATCACCCCTTTCTATGTTTTATTTTTCACAGGATCTAAAATTATATTATGACTGGCCTACATAGATATTATAATGGATATGAGTGTGGTCTATGGAGACTATGGTGTTGTAGTTATTCATTTTATAATGTTATGTAAAACATAAAAATGTATATAGTATTTCCAATGCTACTAAACTAATCGGTCCTTCGAGACTTGATCTATTATGATACTGAAAATGTTATTTAATAATGCAACGACTCTAGGTAACATGAGTCGGGGTGTTGCAATTAGCATCAGATGATGTTTAGTACATTCCTTGGAAGAAAGAATTAGAAAAACTATGATTAAAGAACATTACCCTAAGATTGACATTGAAAATTAGTATAGAAGAACTTCCTAGAATTTATATATTGTAAAGATATTGTGAGTTTTCCATGAAATACATCCCTGTCTGGATATGAGTAGGTAGAGATGGCTCTGTCCAAGATGTACAAAGGGGTAAAACCCGAAAACATCACTCTTATATAGAATCGAATGGGAACTGGTGCAAGACAATGAGCCTTTATGCACTCATTGTTACAACACTCCCAGGGGATATGCTTAGGATAATTATCATTTTATATACAAAGTATTATGGTGGGATTATGTTTATATAAATCCTCAAAGAGATATCTTTTATGATTATTGAGTATATCCATAAATTGTTCAATTTATGTTATGTTTTTTACAAGTTTGTAGTTATGTATTGTGATTCATAAACTAATCTAGTGTATTCCATTATTTTGAAATGGATCCCTGTTGAAGGAATGGAAACTATATCAATGCATTTAATCAATGTAGGGATATCACTCCCACTCAATATAATTATAGTGGAGCTAGTGCAGCAACTAATGATGTTCATCTTATCACCATTCTGTGACAACTCACTCGGGGTATGAATAATAACCTCACCCATATGAAGAACCCTGATCCACAACGTGGAGGCTCAATGTCAGACTGCTTCATGAGAAAACAAAGACCAACATTCAATGGATGTACAAAACATTTAGTAGCTATGTAATGTATAAATTCCTTAGAGAAAATATTTCATTCTTTGGGGAGTAGCGAAAGGAAAACGTTTTCATGGCAGTTTGTCTCTTAATGAGAGATTCAGATCAACGGTGGTCATTAATTCATAACAAAAAAAAGATGATGATGTATCAAATATGGAATGTGGGGAGTTTAAAGGGATTTTCAAAGAAAAATACTTTCCACGTGACCATAAAGTGGATTTGGTGTGACAATTTCAGACTTTGAGGAAAAAAGAGGATGAGAATATCGCAAAATATGAGGCTAACATTTCAAGGGTAGCATGTCATGCATCAGATTATATATGTAACCCAAGGAGTAAGACTGATCGATTCATTTATGGGTTCAAACCATTTCTTCAATGACCATTACACTCAAAATCCATCTCATCTTACGAAGATATTATCTCAGGTGCTTTCATGATAGAAAAAAATTTCTCCATGTCTTATTAATTAAAAGTATAGAAAAAGAAGAAGAGATCTTCTAAAAACACTGGAAATGAAAATATGGGGATGAAATTAAAAGTGGAATATCCATCCTATAGTAAATGTGGAAAGAAACCCCACTCTTCTTTCCTAAAGGGAATGTGAGTCTATTAAAAGTGTGGTGAAAAAGGCCACCAAGCTGTTGATTGCAAGTAGAAGAAAGAGGCTGTCAATGTTTAATGCTACAATTATAGAGAAATAGGAAATTATGCAAATGAATTTCCAATTCTCCAAGGGAACAAATTTTTGAAAAGACAAATGGATAAAGGCCAAGAATATGTGATCACTACTGCTGAGGTTGAAGCTCCGAAAGACGTCGTGGAAGGAAATTTAATGGTTTCCTCAAGTATAGACAATGCATTATTTGATTCTAGATCATCACATATTTTCATATCTTCCTAGTTTTCTATGAAAATTCAATATTTTCAATTTTACCTAACAATGGAGTTTTCAATAAAAACACCTAAGGGAAATATCATCGCAACAATATTTTGTGAATCAGTTCCCATTAGAGAATATAAATTTTCTTTATCTAATTATTTCATCATAATACCCAAGATTTACTTTGATATAATCCTCATTATGGATCATATTTTAGACTATGATGAGAAAATTTATTATAAGAAGATGAAGTTTAAAATTTTCAATGATGATAAGGACTACCTTATCTTTAGAGCAGAAACGTCACCACCTGATTCTTTTCTAGATCCAACCCAGTATCTCTAATAAATTCAAATATTGGGGAGGATTAGAATGAAATTATTATGGTAGAGGAAAATAATGTTCAAATAGAGTACATACTTATTGTGCAAGAATATGTCGATGTGTTTCCAGAGGATTTATCTTGACAACCTTCAAAATGATAAATTGACTTTTTTAGTGATTTAATTCCGGATTCAAGGACCATATCGATGACCCCTAAAAGAATGGCCACTATTGAAATAGTGGATCTAAAGAAACAACAAGGAAGAATTTAGTAATAAGGGATTTATTCACCATTGTGTATCACCATGGGGAGCCCTATCCTTCTTAGGAAGAAAAATGGATCTATGAGGTTTTTCATTGACTATATAAAGATCAATGATATAACAATAAATTACAAATTTCCCCTACCTCACATTGATTATTTATTTGAACAACTTCATAGAGATCGAAATTTTTCAATGATTGACCTTCGAACTGGATATCACCAGTTTTTTGTGAAGAAGGAAGCCGTTTTGAAAACTGAATTTTGAACTAGGTATGAGCATTAAGATTTTACAGTAGTGTCTTTTGGGATGACTAATGCAACCTATGTTTTCATGGATCTAATGAACATAGTTTTCAATGAATATCATGATGAATTTTTAGTGGTATTTATTGATGAAATATGGGTATACATCAAAAGCTATGCAGATCATGGAAATCACATTCGCACCATTCAAAAAACCCTTAGAAGAAATGAATTATACGGGAAGAATAAAAAGTGTGAATTCTGTATTCAACAGATTTCTTTTCTTGGTCATTTTGTATCTAATGATGGAATATTTTTTGATCCTTCAACGACTTATCCAATCCACGAATGGCCTTTATCGATGAGTATAACTGAAGTATAATGTTTTATTAGTTTAGTAGATTTTTATCAGAATTTGGCTCAGAATGTTTCTAGATTGGCTAACCCATTAACCAATCTCACACATTAATGAGTTAAATTATTTAGGAAAAAAGTGTGTGAATAATTACTTTAAGAACTGAATAGATGATTATTCAATGCTCCTTTCATAACTCTACAATCATGGAACGATGGGCTTGTTATTTATTATGATTCTTCAAAGAAATTACTTGGTTGCGTCATTATTCAGAATGATAGATTTATTTCCTATGCCTCACGACATCTAAAAATTCATGAGAGAAACAATCCTACTCATGATCTTGAGTTATCAGCTGTAATAATTGCTCTGAAAATATGGAGACAATATCTATATGGTGAAAAATGTGAGGTTTATACTGATCAAAATAGTTAGAAGTATATTTTCTTATAAAATGATGTCAACATGTGGCAAAGGAAATGGCTTGAACTACTCATTGATTATTATTTCACAATACACTACCACCCGAGGAAGTAAAATAACGTGGAAGATTCTTTGAGCAGAAAGGATCAATGAGTTTTGGACTAGATGAGAGTTGAATGAGATCATATTTTCATGGATCTAGTAAAAATGGATATGAGAACAATAATTGAAGGTGAGACATCAATACTTTTTTAATGGTTTCTAAACCATCTTTACTAGAAAGGATAAAATGTTCTCAGGCTGATGATGAGGAGTTTCAAAAGAATATTGAAGCTGTGAATGATGAGATATTGATTGACTTCATATATGATGATGGGATTTTGAAATTTGAGAAAAGTCATTGTTTTCCAGATATACCGGATCTTAAATGGGAATTGTTTGATAATGCAAATAGCTCCAATTTCGATATACACCATGGTAGCACCAAGATGTATAGTGATTTGAAGGAACATTTTTTGTTGGACAACCATAAGAGGGAGATTGATGATTTTTTGTCACGATGTATGATTTGTCTACAAGTGAATACTGGAAGGCAACAACCAGGAGGAGTCTCACAACCTCTTCCCATACCTATGTGATAATGGGATAATATTACGTTGTAATTTTTGAGGGGGCTAATAAATACATCTAGAAGGAATAATGCAGCAAGGGTCATTGTTGATCATCTTACCAAGTCAGAACATTTTCTTACTATAAGAGAAGATTTACCACTTGTACGTAAAAAAGGACTATATATTAAAGAAGTTGTAAGACTTCATGAGGAACCCATATCGATTGTTTCTGATCATTATACCTGTTTTCCATCAATATTATTGAATAGTCTTCAGAAAGCACTGGGTACCATAATTCGTTTGAGAACTGCCTACCAACTTCAAAATGATGGAAAATTAGAACAGACTATTCTAACATAGAAGACATGTTGAGATCTTGCTCACATGACTTTCAAGGTATGTGGGATCATTATTTAACTCTGGTATAATTTTTCTATAACAATAGCTTCCATTCAAGTATTCATATGGAATCATATGAAGCTTTATATATAAAGAGATGTCGCACACCAACTTGTTGGGATGATGTAAGTGAAAGAAAACTTATAGGCCCAGAACATGTTGAGGAAACAATGGAATAGTTGAAGGTTATCCACACCCATATCAAATAAGCACAAATTTGTCCATAGAGCTATGCCGAAAACCAAATAAATGTTTTGGAATTTTGAGTAGGAGACCATGTTTTCATGATGGTGTCTCCATGGAAGGGTGTCATATGTTTCAGCAAGAAGGGTAAATTGAGTCCCAAGGACATTAGACCTTTCGAAAATCTAGATCGAAATGGAGTTGTAGATTATGGTTTGGAAATGCTTCCAAGTCTCTCTGAAGTTCATGATGAGTTCCATGTATCACGGTTGAGAAAATACATGCATGACCTAGTGCATGTACTCACCTAGGAGGAAATTGAACTGGAACTATATCTGTCTTATTTTGAAGAGCCTGTCAAAATTCTGGATACAAGAGAACAATTACTGAGATAATGGATGACTCTTTTGGTAAAATTTCTATGGAAAAAACCATATGATGGAAGAGGTAACATGGAAACTAGAGTAACATATGATGAAGAACCACATGAATTTTTTTGCAGTAATATAATAGATATTTCAAGGAAAAAATTATTTGAATTTGAGAAGAATGTAACACCCCATGATTCCGCAATACATTTCCATTTGAATAATGCAATAGATTGCATTGTATGAAACTTTGTGATTCTAACACACTACGACCGATCAAACTAGCCGTTACGAATAGTAATACCCACTTTTTGAAATTTTATAAATTTTATCTTTTAAATTGTACTTATTTTTTGATTCAAAATATCAAAATTTTCTTAGGGAGAAGTTTTGGTATTTTTCTGAAAAAGTTCAATTTTATATGAATAATGAAAAAACACTACGTTATTGGTTAAAACTGACTATTTATTTAAATAGCTAGTTATTTTATTTTAATTTATTTTAGTTCAAAAGAAATATATAAAACATATATATTTTAAACGCAATTCATTGGAGTCATTTTATAATATGAATAGATATATAAAATATTATCGAACTCTTTACAGTCTTTTACCCACCTCCAAGGAGCATTTAAAAATTTGAATGAAATTTAATTTTACCGCTTCTGTGAGTTAAATTTCAAAACTCCTAAGGACCCATTTAATAACAGTAAGTAAAATTTTGTTCAATAAGATGAATTTTTTTGGTGAATAGTAACTTTTTACTTTTATTTAGCTCGTTAAAAAGTAAATAGGGTAATTATGGGTCAAAATGATAATATAATTAACATAACACATGAACTAATTCTACTGGATTAGATTAATTCGACCAAATACAACCTTATAAATAAAATATGACCACTTATGTCCATTTTTATTAGATTAGGACAATTTTTATTATTTTATTTAAAGAATAGTTAAAAAAGATAAAATCAATGGTTAATAACTAAACCATTTTTAATACAAGGTTATATATAAGTTAAATTAGACTATAAATATTCATTATTAAGAATAAATTATTTATTACATTATCGAATTTTATTTATAATATTTTAACTTTTAATTATTAAATTTATTTTTGATACAATGATGATGCAGTACTTACCTTATTAATGAATGATTTTAATAATTGATATTACAAATATCCAAAAAATCTAATTTGAGAATTTTAATGAATTAAATTAATTTTATATGTTAATATGAAAATTTAGGGTTTCTTAAATGAATTTATTTCTATGTAATAACGATGTTATGAATTTAACAAAAACAAAATACCAAATAGTTTAAAAATTGACATAAAAGAGTTTTTAAAACAAATATTATATTATTAATTGATATTCTATTCCAATATATATAGGTTTTGGCCAAAGGGATTAAATAATATTATATATGTCATTAATGAACCACATGAGGTTCTCTTGGATGTTTATAGTTAGTTTATTAACAATATAATATTAAAATAGAAAGAGACATGGTAAATGGAATACTATTTAACTAAGAGTTAAATCTAAAAGATAAATTTAATATGGTGACCTAAATATTTCTAAAACCTACTAGTTGAGAGGATTTTGACCCATCCACACCTTAAAAATTAAATAATTCATTTAGGATCCTTTTTAAATCTAAAATTATTTTATTATTAAATAATATTTAAAGCTTTTCTGAAAGTGACCCTCACCTCTCTTATAAAAGGGCATCGCCCCTTCTCTCAAATTTAGACCTTCAATGCCATTTTTCTCAGCCAACCCCTGCCCAAATAACCTCTCAACTGTCCTCCCTTCATTCTAGAGGACTCCATTTAGTCATAAAACCAACTAATGGATCCATTTTGATCAAAAAATGAAGATCCCAAAGAAGAGATAAATATTTCATCCCACTTTCAAGTTCTTTTCTTCTTCCACTTCCTCTTTCTCTGTTGTTTCCATTCTAAAATAACAACTCCATTATCTTCTATATAATGTGATATTATTATAAAAATGGTTCAGCCATATTAATTATTCTATCCATCCTATAAATGAAGAAGTCATCATATGTGCCTACGTACGGATTGCCGTATCTACATCGGGGTGCAGTATGTTATTCAAACACATCATCATTTGGATGGGTATAATAATGAGTATAAGTGATGAGATTCATTCCCCTTCATAATAATTCAAGAATTATTTTCATTTTACGAATAAAAATAATGTTTATTAATATAATATCCTTCTGTATATAAATCAAACAGATCCTATACATAACAAAAATGGCTTAGGTAACCAAGCATATAAAGGAAAAAAGAATCAGTTAACACATGAAACACTGATACTAATGAAATATCATTGACTAAGAACTATTAGAAGATCATATAAGATATCATTTTAATATATACGATTGTTGTAAAATTTTATAAGAATTATTACACCATTATACAAGATGTTAACCTACCCTCGACCAAGGAAAAGTACAAGGTAATGGTTAATTTCACAATCTCTTTAATATCTGAGAAAGTTTTAGTATCTAATGGGACATCTTTATCATCTACATACATGTTTATTTAAAATGCATTTCAAATCATTTTTACTATTTACTAGACTATGGGTTAATGTCATTTAAACCCGTGTTTGAAATTTTTTTAAAAATTGTTTGAAAGGAATATTTACATCGTTTTCCAAACAAGGTACCTTATGACCTTATTGTCAAAATTAAGGTAAGAATGATTTTATCAAATTATATGATAGGTGCTGCTATTTTATGCCATTATAACATCATCGAAGATCCCTTTACAAGATTATAATAAAATTTTAAAAATAAATGTTTTATTTTATAATTATATTACTTTTTAATGATTTTAAAATATTAAGTTATATTTATCTACAAAATGTATTGTTTTCATATATGATAGCATTATTTGATGTATTGTGAGCTTATATGATGTTTATTTATTATGAAACAAAACATACATATTTTATTGAATTTTTTGTGATATGTTTGACTGTGGATGTTTTATTTTTATACCAATCATGGTTTAGGGATAATGTATTGACATTTTTTATACTATTTTTAATACGAATGTTTATGTTATATTTTAATATTTTTATATGAGGAATGAATTGGACTTACTATGTGAGTGGTGGAGCCCACTATAGCTCTTCAATTAATCTATATGTCTCATGAGAAAAACTATTGTCTTGGCACAAGGCCTTGAAAAAATCTTAGTTGTTGTCTTCACATAAGGCTTTGACTAAGTGGATATAAAGTTTGGAATTATGCATTCAATCATTATGAAAGTTTCTATTGATATTTCTTCTGATTAATCGACTAGTAGTGTATCCATGTGAATATATAAATGGTTTTATTTGATTTTTACTAGGCCATATTATGCTGAATGTCACGCTTGAAAGGCTTTTTTTTTAGTCTTACATTACAGTAAATATTTGTGCTTATTTATAAAAGTTTTTTCTATATTGTTATCCTTACTGAGCATTTATGCTCACCCCTTTCTATGTTTTATTTTTCTTAGGATTTGAAGAATTAAATTATGACTGACCAGCAGGGATAGTATAAGGGATTAGAGTGTGGTCTATGGAGACAATGTTGTTGTGGATTTTCATTTTATTATGTAATGTAAAACATATGAATGTATCTAGTATTTGCAAGGATTATAAACCAATCGGTCTTTCGAGACTTGATCTTTTATGAACATGCCAATGTTATGTAATAATGCACCGACTCTGGTTAACTAGGGTCGGTGCGTTACATTATGAAATATTAGAAATATCCACTAAAACAACTACTAAACATTATAAGCCACTCCTAAAAAACTAGTGAAATAATTTTTCAAGTCCTTTTAAAAGAATTTTTATATTATTTAATACACCATAATAGAAAATATGATAAAAACTATCTACAATCATTAACAATGGATTATATTATCATTAACTACTTAAAATCCATCAAAAAATGGTGTTTTGGCATTGTTATTATCATTCCACAAACATAAGTCCTGAAACATTTTCAATAATATATTATAAACTTCTATTCATTCATGTTAACTAATTCTAATGAATTTTTTTCCAATATATTTTTGGATCATTAACACATTATGAATATAATTGAGTATTTACAATGAATTTTCAATCGTTTTGGAACACATGCACTCATTTAAAGTATCTCCATATATAGTTTAGGAAATTTTAAAATAAATGAAAAATTTCTCCACACACTCTCATTCATAAAATTATTCTCTTATATTGATTAATATCATTTGGAATGTCTTTCTGAATTTATCTAATGATGATCATATCCACAAATATCTAAACAATAATAGTTTCATTAATACACCTTTTGATAAATTGTAATATATTTATCATTCCCTTTGAAATATAATTCTATAATTTTAAATTTCAATACATATTATTCCACGACCATGGAAATATATTTATATATAGAAGTGAGTTTATAAATATGAATGTATAGTATATAAGATAGTGATTTTAAAGGTCGAAAGGTCAAACAATATATAAATTATCATAACTGATTCATTTATGAGAAAAATAGTAACTTACATTTCTAATAAAAAATCATAGAATTGTGACAGTTTATTATAAATTTAAAGTGGATGGACAAATTATGATTTTAGTGGTATTTTATTTGTGTATATGGTGAATCATTGATATTTCCTTTTTGTGATTTATTTCTTTTAAAACAACTTTTAATTACAGTTAAAGAGAATTCAAATTTTTTAAAAGAAGAATCAAATATCATTTGTAAGATCATATATATTTTGAATGTTCACATGAAATGACCCATATCATTATGTCCCTAAGTCACTGGTTACTTTAATACATCGTAATGAGATATATGGAATCACATATTGAGTCTCGGAATAGTTTAGAACTCTTTGTAAACAATATAAATTCTTTAATCACATATATATCAGAAAAAAAAACAAAATAAAATCATTCTTAACACCATTATTGACTTTACTATATCCCATCATATCAGCCACTAAAAAAATCCAAGTATATTGGTGAAAATAATTCATATGAATAGGGTGTGACCAAATTATTAGTAATAGTTATAAATAATGGAATCTATCATGAATCAATATGACATAATCAATATGAATGGATAAATAATTTATCACACATTAATAATATTTAATAAATTGAATATTATAATGGGATAAGGCATAACCAATATAACATGTAAAATATCTGAAAACAAATTACACTTAGTCAATAAAAAAAATTCAACTAGAGAAATCATTAATAAAAGAATCTCATTGGTAATAATTGAAAATTAATTCTCAATGAAGGAAATGATTATTTATTATACACCATGATATCAGAAATCATAATACCACAATTTTCAAGTCATTTCACAGGAAAATTTAAAACTACATGTAGAAAGCAATCTGATTTGGCCAACTGATTGATCTCATGATACCTTTCAATGCATCGATGGGATATCTATAATCTGGCGCCACCTATTACTCCATGTCCAAACTATTCTCCATATATCAAATAGTCTATTTTTAATAATTAATTAATATGCCTTATTATCAAATATATTTATTAAATAAAGGGTAAAATTTATCAATATTTCCATAGTAAACCAAATAACATTTATAGTAAATTTCATATGTAAAAATTGCATATAGAATTAAAAATAATTTTATAAATCATACAAGAATTTAGTTACCTAATTAAAATGTAATTTTTTATGAAAAATGACCATATAAAGTAATTGTTTTAAGATAATATAAACAATCACCCAATAAAGTGATATTATATAATAATCATTACCTATATTGTAACATATAAATTTTGAACCCTTAATGAATAAAACTAAAAATAACCATTATGCATACTAATTAAATAATATTCATGAAAAATACATAATTGATATAGAATATAAACCAAATAAATGTGAATAGGTGCATATTAATATATATGTCTCAATGAAATGGAAATTAAGATGAAATCTCATGCCATATGGAATCATTTTATTAAAATATTCATAGATGGAGTAATTAAATTTGAAATAATAACTACCATGAAGTATGTATTATTAAATATATTTAAAAGGAGATGTATGTATATTAAATAATATAAATTTTGTGCATAATAATAGAATACACCTAAATGAAGAGGAAATGAGATGAAGGCCCCTAACTCATGAATTTATTTTGTTGAACATTCATTATCCTCACATATAACAATTTTAATAATTTTTTGAAATTATAACCAACCCAAATTAATATTTACAATATTATATTGGATCCTCCTATGACAATTTACAACACATTTTTTAATAATATTATATTAGTTTCATGTACAAATTAAATAAAATACAAAAAATAATATCATTAATTAATATCATTACATTAGTCAATTTTGAGACCATTAAAATGTCATATATTAGAACTAGATAGAGAAACTAAAAAATAATAACTAAGGTGGGAAAATAATGGACCCCCAATATGGTAGAATCAACACCCACACTAAAAATACTATATAAAATTTAAAAAATATTATTATTCAAATCAAATTCTAATAAAAAAATACCATTAGTTAGAGATTGTAATGAATTTTGAGTGAAATAATGAATTGGTATTTATAAAGAATAATGGGAAATGTGTCTTTTTGGATTTTACCATTGTTTGACTGTTGGCCAATATGACCATTTTCTATTATGATAGTTGTCAATATGACCATTTGAAACTATACTCTTTGATGATAATTTAACAACAATATTTTCTTTCTATAAGTAGTAATGAAAAAAGATAATTTATAGTTACTCTAATATTTTTGAACAAAATTCCCATTCTTTCATTTAATTTATTATGGATATTGAAAACATGGTCACATATTTTATTATACACAATTGGATTTTAAATTACCATTAAGTTTCTTTAACTTTGATAATATAGTTGTTTAACATTGATCACATGGCTTCTATAACTATTTGGTGTTAATAAATAAATTTGGTACATACAAAGGATGTGATGACCTCATCCAGTCGGATTGTACCCTATGAAGCCCATTTAATAGATATTCAACAGGAGATATCATTTCTAGAGTTTTCTTGAGACCAATCCAAGGTTATATCCAAAAAACATGATAGAAACTATTTATGGAAGAAATTCAATCTAAGAGATATCACATCCCAAATGATGCTCGCTAAACGACCCCCTGAAATCCTTACCACCATGCACCTAACTTGTATGGAATTTGCATGTGTAATAAAGTTATTTGTATAATGAACCTAAATTTTTTTATATATATTGTTATTTATATAATAATTAATATATTTTTTCACTTATTATTGCAACTCATTAATGATTTGAAAAGAACAAATAGTATTTTTGGAGATTATTCAAATTAAATTAGGAAATAAATTTTGATGAATTAATAGATTAATAAAAATAACTAATATCTTAAAAAATATTATAATTAAAATTCTTTTTTTAAAATTTAAATGATTATATAAATTTATGAAGTGAAATGTAATTTTTATTTGTGTTTGAAAGATAGTATTGTAAAAAAACCCAATCAATTTTAAATAAGTTCCCTTTTTTATTTTTAAAGTGAAATTTCACATATTTTGAAAATTATTTTGATAAATTATTTGTTTTTTTCGAATCATAATATCAAAATTATCAATGGTGAATTTTTCATAATTTTCTGAGAGATTTGATTTTTTGTGTAAAAATTAAATACTGTATAAATATTCAGTGTGTTTAATGACAACATAATAACCCAATTATAATGTAATAAATATAATAATATGTATATTTGAGAAAATATATTATTTATATTTAAAAAACATGGATTTATGTTAAATTAATTATTTTTCAAATCCATTTTCAATTTCTGAAGACATATAATATATTTTATGATTTTAAAATCATTTATTTGAAGATGTGATTCACCTCTACATAATCTAGGGTAATATTTTTATAATATTATACCCTTGGAAATATAAAATTATATATTCCAATCCCATTTGGAAGAAATAATTGTCAAAAACATTATATGGTTTGTGATTTTGAATATTTTATTATAAAGTGTTGAAAACCAAAATAATTAAGAAATCCCCCTCCATTCATATATAAATACACCCTAGCTCTCATTTTTCTACACTCAAACTCCCTGAATCTCACCCAAATACATCTCTATACTCGCTAGAGTATTCCAAAGTCACCCAAGGCCACATGATTCCTCTCTCAAGCCTTTGGAATCACAAATCCCAATAAGGGATTTATCTCATCACATTAGAATTCCAACACCTTCTTTGACATTTGTTCTTTTAATTTCAATTTCTTGTTTTTACACTAATTTATAATAACTAAAATATTATTAGATTGATTTTATCTTTCTGTGGGAGAAATTATTACCCCTCATTTTGACCCATAGCTACACCACAACTATGCCGAAATTATGTAAGTGATTCCTCCCCCAACAATGAATTCTTTCACCTTAATTGAGATTTGTTCATTTATTTTCAATTGATTAAATTTAAATTAGTTTTTAGCCATTACATAAAAATAAAATTTATGTTATTTCTATGATATATCATTTATCCCCCCTCATTTGTACCCTTACCTATGCAGTTACAATGTTGAAAATCCATAAGGGATTCTCTCTCCTCTTTTAATCAAGTAGTTCATTTATGATATACTTTTTTAATTTTAAATTACTTATGTTGGTTTATATTATTAACTATCCCAATTACTATAAAATTCATTTAAAATTTTTTAGATCCACTTTAACTATAATTTATCCTTCAAATGAACATTTACGTACACCCATTATCTTGTTAAAATTCTAGAAGGGTTACTTTGCTTTCCCCTCCTACGTCAAAACTCATTATTATGTTACACCTTCTATTTGTAGTTAATTATTTTCTTTAATGTCCTTAAATTCCACAATTATTGTTCATTTAGTGTCTATATTTTCATATAAAAATTTCTCTCCCATCAACATTGTTTTTCAATTTATATATAATGATGTTACACTGCTAAAATGGCACCACAATTTTCCATTCCAAAAATTATTGTCTACTGAATACTATACTGATTACTCTATTAAGGGTATTATACAATATTAACATACAATTATTGATTGGGGATTTATAATTATGTATTTAAAATTTCCCTTATCTTATAATAAAAATGATGTTTAGTGAACCCATGTTACATAATCAATCTGTCACACTTAAGGATGAGATTGAGTTGTTTATGATGGGTGTACTCTAATAGCTCTCTAATGAATTGGATAAAGATTAGTATCATGCTATATCATGTTTGGATAGGGTAATACATGACTCCTATATGGGTATTTTTTCACCATTATTTTCTAGATGTTTATCTTTAAAATTTGTTTTTTATTTAGTGTTTTAGGTTGTTGACACGTTTCTGATGTTATGATTATCATGCTATATAATGCCTTATTATTCATGTCAATTTATACCTCATTGATATTCATTATACAACAAGTATTATTATCCTCATGTTATTACATTCTTATTCCATTACTAGTATTTCTAGCTCACCCATTTCGTATGTATGTCCACATGTTATCCCATGTTGTGATAAGTATGAAGGAATTTTTTGGTCATGTCCAAAATGTTTTCAATAATGTTGTTATATTTTATGTTTTTAGTTGTTATGCAATTTTCCTAAAACAAAAATACACTAGACATCTCAATATTATGATTTTTTTAATTGAAATGTTTTATAAATAGTCATTTCTAAATTTTAAATAAAGAGAAACGTTGTTATTGTTGGTATCAGGAGATAGGTTTATTTATTTATTATTTTGATTAGTATTACAAAAATCATACTAAAAACCATTAATGATAAGTCTAAGTGTATGAATGTTTCCCCAAATATTGGTGATAATAGATCATGTGGATTATAAACAAAATACATCCCTATTTAGGCAATACAAGTTTATTTGGTTTTGGCAGACATGTACCTTGGAGTAAAAACTCTTACAAGGTATTCCATTCATGACTCTAGGTAACCTAGTACATGACAATGAGCCTTACTGTGCCCCACGTTTTACAATCCCAAGGGATATTCATTGGAAAATTCAAAATATAATTACAAACCAATATTGCGGGGACAATGAAAAAAATCCCCATAAGAATATATGGTAGGAAATAGATCATGGATGGCGTATATTGAAGACGATAAACTCATAAGTCATGGATATAAATGTTATTTACAAGTTATCAATTATTGAAATTAGATTCCACTTTATGTGTTTAATAGTATTAAAATACTCATCCATAAGTCAATATTTAATAAAGTAAAACCAGAATCCAATAGTGAAGGGTAGTTTTATCTTTCGTAGTTCTACACCTTCTTTTATATGATGAATTATTAGTAGAAATATTCCAACACCACCAAAATTCATGGAAGTAGAGATGTCAGTAAAAATGGAAAATGGGGATATTTTTTCATCTCGAGTTTATAAATCGTCCCCTAACATAATTTTTGGACTGACCATCCTGGGGAAATTATACTTACCTTAGTCTATTTTTTTTGTTATTATTGGAATGGATTAGATTTCTCTATATCGACCCATCATAAACTATCATGAGAGAGAAATCACTCTCTATATGGTGAATCAATCCCATATTTTATACATGTTCCAAATTGAAGATGAATCTTATTTATCACCATCAACTCATGAATGGATATTATTTCCCAATAAGAAAGTATATATTTCTAATATTATTGAGTTTAGTTAATGAACGATTCTCTAAGACATTCCTATTATATGGGAATTTACTTATGTGTTTTTAAGGAATTTTTTACTATTACACAATGAAGAGAGTTTCAGTTTTTGATAAATATTATACTTAATGATTTTCAATATCTAAGACTCCATATAAAATGGATGTTTTAGAACTTAAATAACTAAATAATTAGTTATAGGATAATCTGGAAAATGGGTTTATATGCTGAAGTGCTTCATTATGGAGTGCACCTATCCTCATCATCACGAAAATGGAGGGTTCAACACAAATTTTCATTTATTATCATGTGCTCATCAAAAACATGATATTGAATAATTATCCATTTCTACTAATTTATGACATCATCGATTAGCTTCATAAGAAAAAATATTTCTCCAATGTGGATCTGCAGTTATGATATAACCATGTATGGATGAAGAAAGAGTATATCTACTAGACTTCTTTTCATAAATGTTATGAGTATTATGAGTTCATAGTGATGTAATCCAGACTCACTAATGCTCCATCAATCTTTATGGACTTTATGAATAGAGTCTTCATATATTACTTTTTCATATTTTTGGTATTCTTTATAGATGGTATATTAACATACTCCCACAACATGATGGAGCATGAGGAACATCTAAGAACTATGGTAAAGTACATGTGAATGAATAAGATCTATTTGATGTACAACAACTGTGAGTTTTGGTTAAAAGAAGAATAATTCTTCGGGAAAATCATCACAAGAAATGGGATATATGTGGATCCATATAAGATAAAATCAATATAAGGATGGATGAGACAATCATCAATGAAAGATATTCCCAAATTTTTTTTAGATATCTAGATTTTATCAACGATTTGTGATAGTTTTATCATGATTGACAGACCCTATTACTAATATAACATGGATGTTAGTCAAATTAGATTCTAATGGTAAATGTGAAGAATTATTTATGGAGTTGAAATTGAGGCTAATCACTGCCCCTATGTTCACACTACACAAAGTGGGGAGTTTTTTTATATTTTTTAGCAAAACTTCAATGAAGGTATTGTGATGTGTGTTGATGAAAAATGAAAAATTAATTGCATAGGCCTAAATGAAGTTAAAAATTAAAGAGAAAAACTATCCATTCCATGTTCTAGAGTTAGCAGCTATGATATTTACATTAAAAATATGGAGACATTTTTTATTTGGGGAGATGTATGAATTATATACGTATCACAGAAGTCTCAAAACTATATTAACACAAAAAAGTGTTGAATATGCCCTAATTATGATGGGCATATCTTATCACGGTCAAAAACTACTCAAATCACCATCATCATGGGAAAGAGAAAAACGTATAAAATGATCGAAGTAGGAAGTACAAATCAATTATATCATTGATGAGAATTGAGAATGATACAATAACAATTGATTATACGAGGATGGAGATTAAAATCAAAAATAAAGAAACATCATCCTTCTTTTCACAAGGTCTTCCCATCAATCTCTATTGGAAAAGTTCAAGGATGCTAAAAATGAAAATTTGTTAATTTATAAGAATGTGGAAAATTAAAAATTTGGAATCCATGAAGTTAAATGTTAATGAAGAAAGGATTTCTTAGATATGGATAAATACTACATGTTTCATAAAATCCTTTGTTAAAAAACATCTTTATGATGATTCACATAGTGTGACATTCCCCATTCACCCGGGTAACAAAAAAATGTACAGAGATCTACATGATCACTATTGGTGGGTTAATGTGAAGAAGGAGATCACCGAATATACATCACTTTTATTAGTATGTTCGAAAGTGGTGTATAAAGAACAAAATTCTAAAGGGATGATGAAACCATTACCAATATTAATATGGAAATGTGAAAAAATAACCACATACATTGTCACCAATCATACAAAGACATATGAAAGTCAAAATTCACTCTGAGTTATTGGTGATCATCCTATAAGTAATGTACACTTAATTGAGATTCAATATGATTTCCCACTAGATAAATAAGAAAAGATATTAATCAGTGAAGTGGTAAGGCAATAAAGAGTACCACTATCGATTTTTTCTGATCGAGATCCAATATTATCCTCTAATATTTGGAAAAGTCTTCATCTTGTTATAAACACTGAGCTAAACTTTTATATTACTTATCACCCGAAAAAATGATTTCCAATTGTATAAAACAATCCATACACTTTAGAAATTGTTTGTAGCATTCTCAATGGTGTTCAATGGTGGATGAGACCAATATATTCTGTAGGTGAAATTCTCTTAAAACAATAATTTCTATTCGAGAATTAAAATTGACCCATATGAATCCCTTTATGGGACACAGGTTTAGTACACTGTAATAATGGGATGATGTTAGGGAACAAAAACATCTAGGTCCTAAAATGGTTGAAGGAATGGTGGATAATGTTAAGACCATACAACAATACATAAAGGCTTATCAGAGTTGATAGAAGATAAATACTAA
The DNA here is from genome assembly GCA_963277665.1 of Viscum album. Lineage (NCBI taxonomy): Eukaryota > Viridiplantae > Streptophyta > Magnoliopsida > Santalales > Viscaceae > Viscum > Viscum album. The sequence goes on along the minus strand of OY728163.1, from coordinate 1,699,477,167 downwards.
CAATCATATATATGTTGTAGAGTTCAAATTTGGAGATATGGTATTCCTATACATATCGCCATGGAAGAGAGTGATGGGATTTGAGGAGAAGGAAAATCTTTGCCTAAGGTATATCATCCCTTTCGAGATACTTGATCACATCAGAGTAGTGTCTGATCCACTAAAACACCTTCTGAACCTGTCCCATGTAAATAATGTGTTACATCATTCACTATTATGAAATGTCTTACTTTACCTACCTCATTTACTCAATCCTTATGTTGTACCTTTATAGAATGACATTTCGTATTAGGAGAAACCGATGAAGATCTTAGATCACATAGAACGAGTTCTATGAAATAAGATAACGCCCTAATCAATGTGTTTTGGTGAAACCAGATGTTTAAAGAAAAATGTGGGGCCAGAGGAGGTGATGTAAAAGAGTCTCCCTAATCAATTTTAGTGTAAGAAACATATTTTTTGAGGGTGAAATTTTTTATGGGGAAATGTTGTAACTACCTAGACAATTATGAATAAAAGTCACATAATTTTGATTAATGTCGTATAAATATGGAAGAAATGTGACATTATTTTGTTATATCCTATTGGATCTTAAATAACCATTATGTATCTTTACCATTGATAATATAGTCATTGAAGAATAATCAAATGACTCGAATATATATATGATTTTAACAAAAAAAAATTCACAAACATTGATGACCTCATCCAGTATGATTATACCATATGAATCTCATTTATCAGAGCTTCCAATGGAGATAGAATTTCTGGGATTTTCCCATGAACAATCCCAATCCATGATCCATCAACTTATGAAGGATCCAAACCATTTACTGAAGATGTTCAAGCTCATTGAGATCACATCCCATTCCATGTTCACCGAACAACCCTACGATAACCCCAACATCATACATCTAACTCATATGTAATATTATTGTGTAAAAAATGGATATGTATTAATACCCATGAAATAATAATATGTGAATTATCTTGTATATAATAATTAAAATAATTTTCTTCTTATTATTGTTACAATATAAATGATTTGAAAGTAGAAAGAGTATTTTTTTCAATATTAAAATTAAATTATGAAATATATTTTGATATATTGATGGGTTTTTATGCAAATAATATATTTATAAAATATTGTTATTAATTTTTTTTTATAAATTTAAATTATCATATATGTTTTATTAAGTAAAATAGAATTTTTATTAGTGTTTGAGAATTCATTTCATGATAAAACACTTCTATTTTAAATAAATGTATGTTTTTATTTTGAAAATAAAAATTATCTTATTTATAATATTATACAGAGAAAATACATATTATTTTTCGAATCAAGCCTTCGAAATTATCCTATGGGGGATTTTTTATATTTTTATGAAATAGAAATATTTTTGGGTAAAAATAAAATACCTTATATATATGGTGTTTTTTATGTGATCATAATTGCACAATAATTATGTAATAAATACAATAGAATGTATATTAGGACAAATAAATATTTTTTCCTAAAAAAAATTTTTTTAGTTCTTTTTATTTATTTTTTAAATAAATTTTGATTATTAAGAGATCTATAATATATTTTAATATTGTAAAAACATTTCGTTGAATGTATGAATCACCAATACAAAATAAATGATAATATTTTACTATCATAGGCCCTTGGATATATAAAATAATGTATGACACTCCATTTTTATAGAAACCAAGGTATAAACCGTGGTATGGTTTATGGTTTTGAATATATTATTGTGAGGTTCAAAAAACCAAAATAATAAAGAAACCCCCTTCTTTTTTTATATAAACCCACAAAATCTCCCATTTACATTACCTAAAACTGCATTAATATTATCTAATCACTTTTATATACTATGTAGAGTCCTTCCAAGGTTCCCCATGCTCCCATGAATCTTATTTCGAAGCCTTTGGAGTCACATATCGATATAAGGGATTTTTCTCACCACCATGGAATTTAATAACATTCTTTGAGTTCTATTAATTTAATATCAATTTCTTAGATTGAACATCCTTTATATTATTAACATTCTATAAAATTTATGTTATTTTTAGCAGTTATCATTTATTACACCTCATTTTTACTCTTAACTATGCTGTTAATATATGAAAATCTGTATGAGATTCCTCTCCTCTCATATGAATTAAAGAACCTTCATTGAGATTTATTCTTGTAATTTCATTTTATTATATTTCAATTCATTTGAACAAGTTACCTTATAGTCCAATTTATGTTATTTATATGAGGTATTATTTATCCCCCCTCATTTGTAACCTAACCTTTCCCCTTAGTATGCCAAAATATCGTAAGGGATTATCTCTCTCCTCTTTTATTTAACAACTACATTTATAATATGGACTTTTAGTTTATGTTTTTATATAATTTGATACATTATTAAATATTTAACAGACTTTATAATTATTTTATAAATTATGAGAGACCATTTCACTCTCATTTAACTCGCCTAATAATCTTCACATACACTTGTTAGCATGTCTAAATTCTGTAAGGGATCTTTATATTTTTTCACATACATCAAGACTCTTTATTAATTTACACCATCTATTTCCCATTTATTATGTTGAGTAATGTTCTTAAAATTCCTTATTTATATACATTTTATGTATAAATAATTAAATACCCCTTTATGTTTCATCAACCCATTTTATGAATTTATAAATGATGTTGTTATGGTACCAAAATTCCACCATGTTTTTCCTTTACAAAATCCTTATGTAGTTAATAACATTCATATTTCCCTAAAAAGTGTATTCACCTTTATAAACTTATAAATATTTATTTTTGATAAATATGTTTTTATCCCACATTTCCTAGATCATGTAATAAATTGTGATAGTGATAGAATCCATGTTATATGATCTATATGGCACACATAAGCATGATATTGATATGTTTATGAAGGGTGCACGCTAATAGAACAAAAATTCATTGGTTATTGTTTAGTATCATGATACATCATGTTGCTATAGGGGTTAATTTATTACTTTATGGTAATTTTGTCTACCATGAAGACTTGGCGGTTTAGTTTTGACTAATGTTTATTTTTTACTATTTTAAGTTGTTGCCACATTTCCCATGTTTTGATTATCATGACATATCATACCTTATAATTCATGTTTCATTATGAAACATTGATATGCATCATCTAACATATATTATTATCCTCATTTTATTCGTGGTTTATTACCTTACTAGGCTATATAGCTCAACCATTTCCTATGTATGTCCTCAGGTTATCCCTTGCGGTGTTATGTATGATGGAATGATTTGGTCATGCCAAAGAAGATTTCAACAAAGATTTTATATTTCATGTTTTAGTTTGTTATGTAATGTTTATAAACCCAAAATAAACTATTAATATTGAAATTATGAGTTGTATTATGTAAAATATTATGTAATAAATCATATTGAAATGGAAAATAAAGAGCATGGTTTTTATATAATAGTTACATAAAGGACAAGAAGTTTCCTCAACTAGTAGAGTGGTCGTGCCTGAATCATATTCATTTGAACTTGTGAGGGAGATATAATCACAAGGGTTCCCCCTTGACCAATCCCAATACAAGACTCCAAAATAGAATATTGAGTGAAATCTCTTATGGGATAAATTAATGTGATTGGATATTAACACTCAGTCGATGTTAGCTGAGCCACCCCACAAAACTATGAACATCACACACCTCTCCATTTCGATATATAAGGGTGTAATGAGGGGTTACATGTCTAGGAAATATTTATTTAATGATTATTTTATATTTTATTGATATTATTTTTATACCATCAATTCCTTTTATGAATACTTTTTCTTAATAAAATATATGATTAATTAAGATGAAATTGATAAATTGTATTTTCAGCACAAATAATACATTATTGTATATTTATCGAAAATATACATTATTATATAATATAACCAGGAAATATAAATAATATATTTTTAATAAAACAGTAAATTAAAAATATATCATGGAAATATAAATGATATAATTATTTATGATGGTCTAAGAATGTTTTTATAAATGTTTGAAAATTTTAAGTGCCTTAAAAACTATAATTTCTAAATAAAATAATATTTTTATATTTTAAAATTAAAATTAAAATTATTATTTACCTTTTCAATAAAAATAAACAGTATATTTAAAATTAGAACATTTAACTAGTTTAGTTTTAATTTATTATAATTTTCTTATCTACATTATTTATTTTAAAATTGTGAAAAATAATGTTTTGGGTTTTTTGTATATTTTGTGAATTCATATTTATTTCATAATTAATAAATAATTAATTTAAATTCATGACTACAAATATTATATTTTATTAATATTATGTATTATATGATTTTTAGTCAATTTCTAAAATGATATGTGACTTTAAAATGTCTAAAAGTAAAAATTAATTTTTAGAATCATTACATTGCAGAATCTCTAGTTTTCCATGGCCAAATACGTATTAAAAATGGTTTTCAGTTATGGTGGATTTAAATATCATAAAAGTTTCAAAAATGTCCAAAATCCTGATAAAACACCATGTGTATGCCTTTGGTTTTTTATTTTCCAAAACCAATGATTTATAAGACCTATATTTGAAAATTAGTAAACAATTCTTCCAATTCTCTTTTTAATACCCACCCATTTCAATATTCTACTACTCTCTCAATCTATCCTCCAATATTTTCTAGTGATATTACCTCCAATGGAGTCCCCCACAAGGTTTTCTCAGGCCCTAAGGTCTCATCCTCATGTTTAGGAACAAATCTTCAAGGTAAGATAAAATATCCACATCTCGTTTCCATTCATATACCCTTTTTTCTGGGGTGTCTTTTAGATACCAAACCATGTTCCTTTTACAATTTTATATTATCCCATTATAATAAGAACAATTTATTATTAATTGTTAGCCCTTTTCCCCACTCATTTTACCATTTTATAAAACCATGTCTTATACCCATCATTTGCTGAATTTACTTCTCAAATTTCCCTCTTTTACATGTTAAATTCTATTTTTGGCTTTATTTTAATAACCAAATCCCTTATCATTTCAATGGGTATTTAAATTGATTTAAAAATGAAAATTTTGATTTAGTTATTAAAATATGAAATCAATATTTTCTTTTAGTGGGTTAAAAATGATGTAATGATCATGTCTTTAAGAAATTTTGTATTCCTAGATTTTGATAAGCAAACTATTACTTTTTTCCTATGGATTATTAACTAAATGATTTATAATGATCTATTTGTATCACTTTTTATTTATAAATATTAACGGTTTTTAAAGATATCTCTCCAATTAATTGGTTAATGAAATTAATATCTTCAGATTACTTGTTTTGTGATACCATGGTGAATAACCTTGAATTTTTTTCATTTAGGACACCTTGATGATAAAACACAGTGATATGCTTGTGACCGTATCATTTTATTATTGTAGACACATTTACATTTTATGATTCATGTTATTATTATGTTTCATATTAATTCTTTATTATTATGCCTCATGTTAATATTTATAGGTCTTATGATCACATGTCTTTTCTACCATGCTTATTTCTATTAGTAGATTCATGGTAACCCCTTTCCTATGATGAATATCACAAGGATATATGATTTAGAAAATTTAACATATATTTAACCCATGAATATTTATTCCATGAGGTGTTTATAATATTTTTATGTAATCCTATTTTATATACCTTATTTATAAGAAACTAAACATGAAAAGATCCTCTATTTGTAACTTGTAAATAAATATTATGTAATAATGAAGGCTAGATTCATTGATAAATACTCATAAGACTCTAACTCAATTTGAAGAACTACATCATTCATTTTTCAGTTTTATTAATCATTACTAACATTTAAAAAAAAATTTCTAAAGAAACAGAAATCTAGTAAAATTCTACAAAAAAAATTTATATATGATGATTTGTATGATTTATTCCAATCATCGTTTTACAACATCACATCATATCATCATACATGCCTATAACTCCCAGGGATATTAAAAGACGCACATCATGTTATATAGATTATATGAGACATAATATTATGAATATAAGTTAGTGTATCATTCTTAGACAATATGATATTTTTTATTTAAAATAAAATCAATATATTTTATTGCATGCAATTCACACAAAAGAGGGTTGAAACAAGACAAGAAAACTATATTAAAAAACTAATATTTAATATTGACTATTAAAATCTAGATGTTATGTTTTTTGGGTTATAATAGGAATAAATAAATTTGTAAGAATTCATGTTTTACAAAACTATAAAAAATTCAATGGTATAATATTATTTATAAAAAATATTAGAATCATTAGAATAAAATTAAATATTTCTTTTGAAAACATTATTTTTCTAAAATGATATTTAGTCATCCATTGAATACGTAATTTAATGTTAAATGATTTTAGAATCTTTATTTGAAAAAATAAAATATATTTTTTAACTATACTTGTGTAAATAATATTTGGATAAATGATTGTGTTTCTTCAAAAAATAATTATCTTTATTTAATAGTGAACAATTATAATTTTTATTAAAATCTACATTTTTTTATATTATTTAAAATGTAAAATTATATTATGAAATGGTTTCAAAGTAAATATAGATAAAATATATTAATATTTAACCAATTTATATCATTTATCAAAATGAAATTTTCATTTTGAAAAACATGACATTATTATGATAATGTTTCTTTGGAAAACTATATTTTTCTCATCTGTGGGTTTAATTTTAAATTGAATTATAAAAAATGCATTAATTAAATTTATAAAAATTGTCAATATTTTTATTAATCTTATTTAATATTATATAATTGTCCAGAATTAATTATTAAACATATTGAATAATATAAATAGAAAAAAATTAATAACCATTAATTAGGTAAACAGCAGTTTACTGGGGGTTAAACTTAGAAGAAAAGTTATTAAATAACCATGTAACATGTAAAAACACATTTCATTGAAATATTAAGAACATTAAACCTTTAATTTTATCACATTATTCATTTCTTGGGTAATTTTTCTTGAGTTAAACATGATTATCTCTTTATATTTTAAAAAATACACTTTGAACCCTCTCCCCCAGTTATAAATTTCCTCCACATCCCCACCCCACTTCACAATTCCAGATATAATTTTATCAAACATGAAATGAAAGATTACCTTAATATATCCCCTAAACATATCCAATATAACTAATTTTTAGGAATCCCCATATGAATTATTTTGGTTAATCATAAAGAGGCTCTCCAAATAATAGGTAAAATTCATAAAGATTTGTATTTTTTATTTCTTCTTCCACCTCCTAAAAATCATCACTAAATTTGATAATAAAACAAAAATATATATATCCCCTAAATAATAATACTTTAGTTTATTAATCTTATAACCTGGATCCATCTCCACATCCATCAAATGGGAAATGAGAATGCTAGTCATGTGTATAAAATACTACCACCACATGAATCAATGTAAATAGTTTTCCATCACTATCATTCAAAGATTGATATAATGACAGAATTAAAATATTTATATGATATTTATGGAATTATTTTACTAATATAATTTTTATATTACATAAAACTGATTTCTTTTGATTCTCTAGGGTAATACAATGTTGTCACTCGTGTTTTTAGTAGTCTATCACCTCGCGAAGAAATTTTATTTTTTTCTCACGTTATATTTAAATTTAATGTATTATGAATAATATTATTCATTATATGTGATATTAAATACAGAAAAAAATGTAACATAATAATAATATAAAATCTTACTTATTTCCATCCAATCCATTGAAAAACAATCATGTTTTTTGCCCGTATATGTTGACTACCCTCTCAACATAAGGAAGTGAAATGTTTTTCATTATAGTTTTACATGGAGAGTAATAATGATGGATTTAGAGAATATAAATACCAACCATAAAACTATATTAAATATATAACTATGAAAGAAATTTATTTTCATTTCATTGAATACATAGAGAAAATAGAATCATTGTTCATGCATACATTTGACCTACCATCTCTTTAGGCAGTGTAATGTATTTTCAACCTATTACGTTTACTGATTAAAAGAAATAAATTTTTAATTAATATATAAGATATTTATAAATATTTTTTAAATTTTATTTAATTGAATCATGAAAAATTTAAATGGACTAAAAATATCATATCAAAAGAAACCTGAAAAACAATGTCTTCATAAAATGAAACAGGTTTTTTAATAAATAATTGATATTAAATGGTTGATAAATTACCACATGTAAACCATATATTGATTTTTATATATAATATTTATCCTTAAATAAATTTATATTAAACCAATAATTATTATGTAGGAGGTTTATACAGATATTAATGAAGTGAAAAATGATGTAAGTGTCTGTCATCACACATTAAATTCCATGAAATATATTCCATATTCACCGTTTATTTATTTTGAGTGGCGTATAAACATGAAATTGTAATTTTTATATCATGAATATATATATATTTAGTATATTTAACGGTTAATTTTATGATATTTTTTAATAAGTATTACGATTCAAAAGATACTAAAGTCGAATGGGTTATTTCACAATGACTATTTTCAAAATTATTTACATTTATGTATACCCTGGGAGAATTATGTGATACTTATTTTTAAAATAAGTATTTTTTATCTACTATAGTTATTAATGAATAGTTTAATTTAATCGTAATGTTTCATCTATTTATGGTTAATAATATTATGGTAAATGTTTCTAAGATAAATTTATTTTATATGTCTGATCGGTTGGAAATAATTTTTAATAAAAATCCATATTTTCTAAATATCATATCAAAAATGTATTTAAGATTATAAAAATGATTCAGTAAAGAAATTTCTACACATGTTATAATATTTGTTTAAAAAAAATGTGAAGGGACTCTACATGAAATCTTTTAACAAGGCCCATTTAGCTGTAACTAAAAATGTGAAAAGAATTTTTTTACATATATTGAATGTATAAAATTTCATAAAATAATGAAGAATAATTTTTCAAATAATATTTCAAATTTTAATTTTTTTATATTTTCAAAAATTAATTTAAAAATATTTTTAGGAATTTCAGTTATAAAATATCTTCAATGTAAAGAAGTTAATTTCCTTAAGAATGTTTTTAATGATATTTTTATGAAATTTATATTCTTCAGGGACATCAATACATTATTTCACTTATGATACACAATATATATGATGTGATGATGACATCCATAATATTTATCATCTAGTTTGTTGATATACATGACTTGGGATGCACCAATTTGACACCATTAATATTTTATAGTACTTTTTAAGAAAATGATTATTTATTAGGGTACTTAGTACAATTTACCATGATACATTTACAATAAAGATGTTAATGTCTATTTGTTTCACCCCATATATATGTAGAATGAATTTTACTTAATTTTTTATGGACGATTTTTTATATATCCCCTTAATGCATCAGTTGGTGTCATGAGAAAAACTAGCATGGGATTTTGGTAGTGGCCTTAACCATTTATGTGTTATTCATTATGAGATTAGTTATTGGTGTTCCATGTGATTTTTTATTAGTTAGAATTTCTATTTTAATTTTTCTAGATCATTTGATTATTTATATGTCCTTATATGATCCTAATTTTTTTCCATTCGTAAAATTATACATATTTATGTTTTTTTAATGGCATAGGTTCCAATTACTCACCTTTTAATTATTACTATTCTTTTTTATTCATGATAAATAAAAATGTAAACATACCCATACTAAGAATCAAATATCAACCTTTTCATATGTTTCATCTTATTTATAATTTTCGGAATTTTCTTATATTTCATTGATGGGGATATACTATATGAAATATGGTGTTTCCAAAAAAAATATGTTTTCAATTTTAATTTTAATTTCATGTATTTTACTAGTTTACCGAGAATAACAAGAAATTCTATCATCTAGGATTTGAATTCTTAAATATTAGGAAGATTTAATAATGCGAGAAAAACTCTAGGAAAAGGGATGGGGCCATTACAATTAGTATTAGGGGAAGTTCCCTAAAAATGAGGAGAACTAGATTAAGGAAAACATAATGTCAGGAACATAACCCTACGATCTAAATTAAGGATATCTAAAAAATTAAAGACCATTATTTTTATGGAATATATTATATTGTATCTTTAATAAATGCATCCTTTTATAGATTATATATGCTAATATGGTTCTGGAACAAATGTACAGAGTTGTAATAACATTGAAAAATGTGTGTTGGGACTAACATAAGAATTACCTAGTACCTGAATATGGGCACTACAAGACATATAGTATGGCACTATCAAGAAATATACTTATAATAATTCACATTTTCATTCGAAAAAATTTCAATGGATTTTAAATATATTTTTGTGATATTAAAACACTCTAAAAAACCATGTTTATCATTATAAAGATAACCATACATATATTTTCATTATATTTTATGAATTTTTGTATTTTTTTTATACATTATATTTACTAATATTATGATCTAATATAGTGTATACCATTATTTAGAAGGGGAACATAGTTGATAGAATGAAAACAATATAAATTCATAGACCCAATGATAATAATTCCCTTCTTGTAATGATTCTAAATCCATATAAACATATACAAATAAAACTGATCAAAATTTAATCAAAATTTTGAAACAAAATTAGGATATGAGTAATGAACTAGCCCGTATAGAAAATCCAACTGATCCACCTCATGATTTAACAATCAAATACCACATTATGTTCTATAAACAACTATTATTTAATGGGGTTAAAAGTTATTTTTTATCCAAATAGTGGAAAAGTTCATTTGATGTGATATTTAAAAATTAATGAAGAGATGTAAGGGATAATTTTTTAATTCAATATTATAATCTCTCAGGAGATACAGATCAATAGGGGACATTGATTCAAAAATATAACACCTCGAGTTTTTATTTCTTATTTTTTTTCAAATAAATTAATTTTCACTGATGGATTTTATTACAAACCACACCATGTTAATATTGTGTCACATGAATACTTTTTTTATATTCTACTATATTCAACCTGGAGTTAGCTTTCATGGAACAGAAGACTATGTCATTACAATACCAAAAAATATTATTTATGTTATTCAGACATGACAGTTATAACCTAGTTGTCAGACATAATAAAATGAATATTAGAAAATGATTTTTTTAATAATTATTATAATTGTTTTACATAAATGAGATATTTTGATAATAAAAAATATTAATTTCAATACTGTATTTATATTCTTGAAAAATATTAATTTTTCAAAAATTATTTTTATTTCATTTTATGAAAAATAATAAAATAGATTTTTCACCCTTTTAGAAAATAAGCATTATAATGTAAAAAAATATCATAATTCATAATGTAAAAAATAATATTAGAGTAATTTTTTTATTTCTCAAAATGGTTTCATTTTTTAATGAATAGTGAAAATGCTGATTTTTAATTGAATACTGCCTTTTATATTTGTTAATTTATAAAATTAAATTATTTTTATTAATTCTTGTAATGTAAATTTACAAAAATTTTATTTAAATTTATCTAATTTATTTAATTTTAAAAAATGTTATATTAAATTTAGATATAAATTTATATCAAACTTTTGATAATTTTCTCTTTAAAACATGTATTTTCGTCATGTCTACAAGATTGATTTAAAAATATTTTTTAAAAATTCTTTAATATTAATTTAAAATAATTTATTTCTACATTGATTCAATATAATTTATTATTTATAATGATTCCAAATATAATTTTTTGAAAAATCGATAATGAATACAATTAATATTGTTTACCATGGTTAAGGTAAAAATGCATTTACATTAGGTTAAACTAAATGGTTATGAGAAAAAATATCACATAACCTATTCTAAAAACTATTTTATGGAAATATATAGACAAATAAAAATATTTCATTCCAAAATGGTCTATTATTTAACCATATTCCATTTGAAAAATGTGGTTGGAAATCACTCTTTCAATAATTTGAACATTTACCACTCACTACACTTACAAAAGGCCATCCCCTATCCTCTATTCTTCACACTATCAAATTTAATTAATTGGAAATGAAATAATGAATATAATTACAAATTTTTTTTCTACTTATGAATCAATACATATCTTCGATATAAATCCAACCGTGGAAGGATTCAAGTGCAATCTAAAGTAGGATACCTGAAGAAGAGTTAGTGTTCATCAACAAACGTTTTTTATATCTTTCTCTAACCCATAATCTTTTTTATATCATTCTAATATAATAACATATGTATCTCTTGTATACTAAGTTTTTGTTATGTTATGGGTACTAAATAAATCCAATTGCACGTCAATCATGTGGGTTATGAAATCATTGTTCTTTTCATTGGAGGACTACCACCTCGCAAACAGATGTAACTTATTTATCAAATAAATCCTATCAAGGTCAGTAATAATGATGTGAAGAGTATTTATAAATAATATATATTATATTAATGATATTATTACACTTGTATAATTTTCATATCACACATAACTTCTTGCTTTCCATTTTATGAGAATATGATAATGTTGTTCCTATGTACGGTAGTCTACTGCCTCCCCAAGTGATGTAATTCATTCATGGACAATATATAATTTAATAATGATGGGATTTATAAATTAATTTTATATTTATGAAAAATACTTAAATATAAATAATATTTTTATTTATGTATATTATTTACCTTTCACTCTTTCAAGAAACATGAAAATGATAAAAAAGAATATTGTATGTGTAAGTGTGGCTGACCATCAACAAGTATGATGTATTTAATATTCCATCAATAAATTCTATGGCCTATATAAATAAATATATACTGAATATATATTATATTAACTTATTTTTTTTACATTACAGAAATTAGGAAATCATGATTTATGTAAGGGGACGAAAAATAAAATGTCAAAAACATGTATGAAGAACAAAGCGATTATTACCCAAAACATAACTATTAAATGGAATTTTTATTAAATAGTCAATAAAATTTCATAAGAAAATTATATATGGAATGATATGTATTAATATTTTAATGTAATAGTTTTATAATAAACTCATATTTATTTTACAAGAGGCTGAACATGTACAATAGAAAGCAATACATAAGGTAAGGGGACTTCTGGTCTCATTTTTGTTTTTGAGTGACTGCTTCCATAATAAACACTCATTTAAATTTTTAAGTTTTTATAATTACTTAGGACATTATATATCATTAATATACTTTATTTAATTATAATAAATGGTTCCATTTATATTATTATTTCATGGGGATTACGATTTAAAAGTAACTCATGCAGTAAAGAAATGTTTTCCCAATTTCTATTTCACTGAGATATACATTACATTTTTCACCTACATTACATTAAGTGGTATATATAAATCCAAATTTACTTGTAATATCAAAAAATAATTTAAACTCATAATATTTTGAGCTCTATTTTAAGTTATCATATCATGGGGTTTGTGATTCTAATGTTACCAAATAGATAATGATTTTATATTACAATATCATTGTTTATAAGAATAACATGTTTTCTAAAAATGTTCTAAAAAATGTTGTTTTACTCTCCAATGAATTTTAATTTTTTAAGCCATATATTAGGTTTTACCTCTTTGTGAAAGGAAACATCTTATCATTTTCTAATGCAATTCATGTATATCGTTTACCTAAAATATTAATGAAATATTGATTTTAACCTGTTCGAAGTGAATTTATTATTATTATTCCATGACCAATCCTTGATTTGAAGTGTTCATTATACATTCTGAAGGTTATTTTATAAAAAATTAAAATTTATATGCTTTAAAATCTGTTTCTCAAATATGAATGGTTATTTTCCAACTGAAATGTTTTAAATAAGTGATCACAATCATCCTCCCTTTATATTGACACAAATTGATTTTTTACTGGGGATATGATACATGAATTAAATAATTATTCATTCCCATAAGGATTTATAGTTTCGTGGAAATGTATTTTATAAAGCTAGTACGTTTTATAGGTTATCCGATGATGAAAGGATTATGGAAATTTTATATTTTCCAGTGGTTATTACATGATGAAATTTTTATGATACCCATATCATTTCAAGTATTTTTATAACATAAAATTATTTTTAAAGAAAAAAATATGTGAATAAATGAACTAATAAATACTATGTGACTATTATAAACTAATCATTAAACATATTTTTTCGACTTCTCTGATTTGAATTTCAAAAAACAGACATACACGGTTTGGGTCAGTGATTTTTCTAAAGTCTGATAGAACAAACATAATTTCTCTTGAATAATAACCTTCCTTTGTTTTTATTAACATAACTATATGAATTTTAATAATACCCTTCTGATTATTAACATAACCCTTATGAATAGTAATGTACCTTATGAATAGTATCATAACCTTATTGAATAGTAATGTTCTCTTACGAATAGTGACTTGGACAATATGAATATCAATGAACCATTATAAATAGTAAATTAACCAATGAAATTATTAAAAAAAATTATCTATCAAATAAGTGTCAATATGATATAATTATATAATAATGTAAGTAAATAAGTATTTTAAAACTTATTTAAAAATTATTTTTGTTTTTGGAAGTCATATAAATTTAATAAAAATTTTATGAGTAATTTAATAATATAAATGAAAATTTATTTTCATAAAATGTATTATTAAATATGTATTTTTAATATTAATGATTACCATATAATTTTAAGAGACCTTGACTAAATTTTCAATGTGCTAGAAAATCAGTTTTAATTTTAAACATGTATTTTTCAAGTAAATTATGATTTCAATTAAAAGTAAATTTTTTAATATATAAAAAATTATCCAGATAAAATGTATTTTATTTTGGGATTCAACATGTCGAAAAATATTTTGGGTGCATTTTTGGTATTTTACTAAAATACCCGAATTTTTATGAGTAGTGAAATATGATAAAATGAAAATTAAGCTATATACATGATTTATGGATAAATGGATGATTTTTGGCAAGTGTAAGTGTACTTTTTTTAAAATAAAATGGAATTATTACTATTTTTGATCTTTTAATCATAAATATTTTCTGTCTTGTGCTAAAATAATAAAATAATGATTAAAATCATGGAAAACTCCCCCTCTCCTCCACTATAAATTCCCGCCACATTCCCCTCTTCCTCTAACACCAATATATTTATGGAATTTTCATGAGTTCTACCAAATTAGATGATAAAGGTTCTTCAACACTTTTAATATCTCATGGTCTCCCTAAAATGTCAAATCCAAGGGCTTTAAGAAGGATATCAAGGGGAGTTGAACAAGAGGTAAACATCCTCTGTTGTTTCCTTTCTTTTCTTTTATTTTGTTCTATTCTTCTTCATCATTACTAACCTCCACTGATCCAAGAGTCATGAATTAAACAATATCATATATATTATGGATTTCATCATTTTTATGGAAGATTCACCATTATAATTCTTCTTCTCTTCGAGTTATTTTAGATATTAAAACACTATCCTTGATGTGTCGATTTACCAACATCATGGGAGATGTGATTTCAACTTCTTTTACATCCATCAATATTGTTCAAGGAAAAAAATATATGGTTGAACTAGATTATAATTTTTTTTATTATATCTTATGTATAGTTATGTAATAAATTTTTACAAATGATATTAATTTACAAATCAAAATGAGTTCTTTTTATTAAAGAACCACCAAAATGATCTAAACGAACATCATTAATGTTATAACTAATTAATCATACTAATATCAGAAATAAAAATGATAAATCATATAATTTAATGTTATTGAATCATAAAAATACCATTTCATTCAACTTCTATAGTTTCTCTAACAACCGACATGAAAATTCATTATATACTACTCATTAAAACTATGTAATGCACACACATAAAATAATAGAATTAAGAAAATATTATTAATGGATTTGGGAAATGATGTTATAAAATAATCATGAGAGGTGTATAAACATGAATATTTTTGTGTAAAATATTAACAACACTATTTTATCCTTCATACATATGTTTTAAACACATTTAATGGAAGCCAAACATGAGGTAATGGATCATCTCATTCTCACTTTTTTTATAGAATTGCACCTATGTTATTCTATTTAATGTTTAATTAATAATGACAGTGTGCATTTTCTAACATCCCAAAAACATTCCTTATGATATATTAATGATGAAATACCTCGTTTCTATGTCACTAATTCCTCCCATGTAAATCCTTACCATTTTAATAATTTTTAAATGGATTCTAAACCCAATTTCCATTCTTTTGGTTAATCTTCAACATCAATGGGATTTATCTTACTAAAATTAATTAAAAAATTTATTTTGTGTATATAATTATTTATTATGTGAACTTATAGTATATATACACATTCCATTATTTAAATCATTTCTCACTTTAATGATAAGGTATTTGTAAAGAACAATCCTCTTAAATCATTTTAAATGTCTCCTTTTTGAAATACAAAGAGGTTGTTCATTTTTATAATATCATCAATGATATCTTATGAGTTTCTGATGTTTTGTTTCTATAATGTCACCATTATATGTTTTCATGGATATTTTTGAATTATATTATTTCATTATTGTTTTTTTATGTTTATATTTTAAAACCATTTACATAAGAAACTAGGATATTTGAAAGAGTGAATGTGTTTTTCTCAAGGGTGTAAATGAGTTGTGAAGTGTTTCATTAATGATATATTCCTTGGACATTATTTATTTTTGATTTATCCCATTATAGCTCATCAAATTTTGGGTTGATCACATTTTAGCTAAAGATATGTTGGTTTGATACCATTATAGAACAAGATTTTTCGGTTATATACCATTATATCTCAAGATATGACTGGTGAGATGAATTATAGCTCTCCAATTCACTGGGTACATCAGAGATGGATGTTGGCTAAATGGTTATTCAATGTGTAATGGTGATTGTAATTATGATATGGTAAATATGTCCCCGGCCAACTATATAATGTTTCAATGCTTTTGGTGTTTTTATGTTATGGGTTTTATTGGATTTTATGTTAGCATTTGTATAATGATTTCTTTCTTTTTATATCCCTTATTGATTTTTATAAACATACAATGTTTTTAAATTTTTTTTCATAGGAATCCTTAGACATTCATAGGACTGTTAAGGTGCTAATGAAGATGAATCCAATTAGTTATATAGTTATTTTTTAATCATTGATTAAATATATGTATGTTTTTGTCTAAATTTACAAAAACTAGACAGAAAAATGTCCTCATTTGTATGCCATACTGTCTATTTTTTAGTTATTTATTATACAAGAAAATACATAGCATGTATTATAGATGAATCCCAATGTGTGGGTTTTGTGATTTATAGTTGGTATCAAAGTAATGGTCTGGACATAATTGGAGATTAGATAATGTCATTTCTTTAGAAAAATTTTAGAGATATTATTTACTTTTCAACATCTATTTAATTATGTACACATATTAAAATTGTATCCCTTTATTATCAATATGTGAATTCGGAATTATTAGTACAATTAACGAATTTTCATTTTACAATTCATTTAATATGGGGATAATGTAACATCATTGGATCTTAAATTGAAAAATTATTTGAAAACAAGAACTATTATATAATATGTGACCTTTATAAATTAACAATTATAAATAATTTAGTCGCTTCTATGTTTTGAATTTACAAAAAAAAAGATATACACTATTTCGATGAGTTTGTTTTATATATTCTGATAGAGTAATGTAAATGTTTTTGGTGAATAGTAACCTACCTATTTGAGTATTAACATACCCCTATGAATTGTAATGTACACCTAAGAATAGTAACTTGACCCCTATGAATTGTAATGTACACTTAAGAATAGTAAGTTTCCCCTAATGAATAGTAATGTTGCCTTATGAATATTAAATTGGACCTTATCAATAACAATGTACCCTTATGAATATAAAATTCACCAATGAATATATAAATAAAATTTAACCATATTATAAGTTTCAATATGATATAATTATGTCATAATATAAGTAAATAAAAAATTTAAAAACCATTGAATATGTTTTGGTCTTTTTGTAATTCAAATATATTTAATAAAAACATATATTATTAATCAAATATATTACCTGAAAATTTATATTCATAAACTATATTAATTAAAAATATATTTTATGAAATATTATTATATGATAATTTTAAGTGACCTTATGTAATTTTCCCAAGTGTTAGAAAAGCAATTTTAATTTTAACTTTGTAATTCTCATGTAAATTTGATTTTATTATATAAAAAAATATTTTCCATTTTTCAAAATTTTTTTTTTAAATTTGATTATATTTTTGTAAACTACATATTGAAAAATGGTTTCGGTTAATTTTTTTCATTTTTCTTAAATATTTTAATTTTGGATAATTAATGAAATAGAATATTTTAAAAATTAAACTAAATACCTTATTTACTGAGTCATAGATGATTTTTTACTAATGTAAGAAGACATATATTAGATCACATGCAATTATTAATATGTTCTATATTATAATTATAACTACTTCTTCTCTTGTTGTGAAATAATAAAATAGCGATTACAATAAGGGAATACTCCTCTACTCCTCCACTATAAAAACCACTATAATTCCCCTCTACCTCTCACACCTCTCAAGCCTAGTGCATTGTATAATATTTGAAAATTCCCTCCCCACAGAACGTACCCACGTCCATGACCTACTAGTCTCATCAGAAAAATATCAAAGGGGTTTAAGAAGGATTTCAAGGTGATGATATTAAGAGGTAAACATCCTCTTCTGTTTTATTTCTCTTCATTTCATTTTCTTTTATAATATTATTATTTATGCACCCCCTTATCAAAGAATAATTAATGATCCATTATCATACATATTCTTCATTTAATCATTTTTATGGACGATTCACCATTATACAAATTATCCTCTCTATATTATTTTAGAAATTAAAGCACTGTTTGTGATGTGTCTATTTACTGATATCGTGGATGATGTGATTTCTATTACTTTAACATTCTTCAAGACTAGTCCTGAAACCATTTTTGTGGATAAAAGATATTATATTTTATGTATAATATGTTATTTATTATTCTATAATCATTTTTTACTTGTGATACTAATTTACAAAACAAAACGAGTTCATTATTATAAAAGAACCGTCAAAATTATTTTAACGAATGTCATTAATGTTATAACTAATGAATCATCCTCATATCAGAATTTAAAATGATAAATTAAAAAATATAAGGCTACAAAAATAATGAAAATACCATTTCATTCCACTTATGTAGTTTCTCTTACAACCAACAATAAAATAAATTATGAACCGCTCAATGAAACTATGTAATGCACGTACCCGAAACAATGGAATTAAAATAATATTATTAACGAACGGGTGAAAAGTTGTTATAAAATGATCATGAATGGTTTTATAAACATGAATATGTTTCTTTAAAATACAAATATAAAAATTTTAACCTTTATACATGAGTTTTTCTCACATTTTAGGGAAGCCGTAACTGAGGAAATTGATCCTCTCAGTGTCACTATTATTCAAGATTAACCCATATGTTATGCTCTTTAATGTTTATTTACTAATGATAGTGTCTGTTCTCAAACATCCACCATAATTAATATATGATATATTAATTTTGAAATTCCCCATTTCAATCTCATTAAGCCCTCCAATATACATCCATTACCATGCTGAAATTTTGTACGTGGATTCTAAACCCAATTTCTATTCTTTGGGTTAAACATCTACTTCAATGATTTTTTTAGTTCTATAAAGAAATGAAAATTTTAATTTAATTACATTATTTTTTAATGTGTACTTATAGTATATATACACAATCCAATATTTTATTCATTTTTCACATCAATGTTAAGGTGTTTGTTATGATCATTCCTCATAAATCCTTTAAAATGAGTCCATTAAAAAATACATAGATAATATTATTTTTCATAATATCAGGAGTTTTATATTATTATTTTATGAATTTTTATTGCTATAATAGCTCCATTATTTGTTTTTATAGTTATTTTTGAATAATATTTTTTAATTATTGTGTGTGTGATGTTTATATTATATAATGGTTTTTATACGAAAAAGGGAATTTGAAATTGTGAATGTGTTTTTCTAAACATTGTAAGAGAGTTATAAAGTTTTTTATTAAAGTTAAATTCCTTGTTAATTATTTATGTTGTGTTGAACTTATTATATCTCTTGATATATTGTGTAGATCCCATTATATCTCAATATATGATGGGTTGAGCCTATTATAGCTCAAGATATGGGGGGTGATCCGCATTATAGATCTCCAATTTAGTGGGTACTCCAATGAGGGAAGTTCACCGAATAGTTATTCCAAGTGTATGGGTGATTATAAGAGTGATATGTTACATATGTCCCATTGAAAATAAATGATGTTTCAATGAATTTGTATTTTTTGTGTTTTGTGTTTTACTGGTTTGTATATTAACACTTGACTAACTATTTCTTTCTTTTTTATATCCCATAATGAATATTATGCTCATCCCCAATTTTTAAAATGTTTTTCATAGTAATCCTTAGATGTTCAAAGGACAGATAAGGTGATAATGCATATGAATCCCATTAGTAATATTTTAATTATTTGGGTAATCTCTGATTCAATATATGCACGTTGTTGTCTAATTCTCCAAAACCACGATATGAAAAGATACTGTATTGTATAATGTACTATGTATTTTTTAGTTATATATTATACAAAAAAAATAGACAGCATGTTTTAGTACTGAATCTGAATGTGAAGGTTCTGGGATTTATAGTTGGTACCAGAGAAATAGTCTAGAAAACATAGGAGATCAAATAATTTTATTTTTTAGAAAAAAAAATCAATATTGACTACTTTTTACCATCTAGTTAATTAAGTACACATAATAAAATAGTTTTTCATAATTACCAATATGTGAATTTATAATTATAAGTGAAGGGAACGGATATTAATAGCAAAATTAATTGAAGTTTCATGTAATGAAACCTCATGTTTTTAAAAGGATAGACTATGTACTTAAATATTCTACTTAATACTGTGTGACCTTTAGAAACTAACCATAAAACATAAAATTTTCAGTTATGTGTTTTGGATTTCAAAAAATATATATATACAAATTTAAGATAAGTAATTTTTTGGAGTCTGATAGAACAAACATAAATTTTTGTGAATAGTAATCAACCCTTAACAATAGTAACAAATCCTTATGAATAGTAATTTACACTTATGAATAGTAACATGACCCTTATGAGTAGTAAAGTACCTATATTAATATTAACATAACCCTAATGAATAGTTTTGTACCCTTATGAAATGTAACTTGTACATTATGAATAGTAATGTAACCTTATGAATAGTAAATTCGCTTATGAAATTAAAAATAAATTTTTTATATATTATAAGTGTCAATATGATATGATTATGTCATAACATAAGTAAATAAATGGTTTAATAATTGTTGCATATGTTCGGGATTTTTGTATGTCATATAAATTTAATTACAAATTTATGATTATTTTAATAATTAAAATGAAAATTTATTTAAATAGAATGTTTTCAGAAATAAGTATTATTTAGACTTATGGTTATAAGAGAATTATAAGAGACCTTAATATATTTTTAATGTGTTAAAAAAGATGATTTAATTTTAATATTATATTTTTCAAGTAAATTATGAATTTATTTCAATATTTAATTTCTTATATTTAAAAGTATAGTTTGATAAAATGGATTTTACTTCTTATAGTAGACGGTGAAAAATTATTGGGGTGAATTTTTTGTATTTTTCTAAAATTCATAAGTTTTTCTGAATAGTGAAATACGATAATTAAAAAGGTAACCCAAATACATGATTTATCGATTCATAGATGATGTTTCTCTGATGTATGAATAACTTTCATGAAATAAAATACACTTATTACATTTTATGGTCTTGTAATCATATATATTTATTGTATTATGGTAATATAATAAATGAATTATTAAAATAAGGGAAAACTTCTTCTCTCCAAAACTATAAATTGCACCATCATTACCCTCATCCTCTAACACCTCTCAAGCCTTGATAAATTTTCATGTTATGACAAATTATGTCCCCAAGGCTCTTACCCAAATCTAAGACCATATAGTCCATCCAAAAATCCAAAACCAAGGGCCTTAAGAAGGATCTCAATGACAAGAGACCAGGAGGTAAACGTCCTCTTTAGTTTTATTTCTATTCTTTTAATTTTCTTTTCAATTATTCTACTTTTCAAACCACCCATTATACTAGAGGCCCGAATGATCAAATATCATACATATTCCTGATTTCATCATGTTTATGGAATATTCAACATTATAAATCTTCTCCACCCCCATATATTTTAGAAATTAAAACAATATATTTGATATGTCGATCTACCAACATCATAAAAGTTGTGATTTAAATTTATTTTACATCGATCATGACTGGTCATGAAACTATTAATATAACCAAAATAGATTATAATTTATGTATTATATCTTATATAAGGTTATATAATCATTTTCTCCTAATTATACATATTTACAAAAAAATTAGTTTATTATAATTAAAGAACCACAAAATTGATCTAAAAGAACATCATTGATGTTATAAGTAATGGATCATCCTCATATATAAATTATTAATGATAAAAAGTATTTTTTAAAGAAAAAATCATTAAAATACTATTTTATTTCAATTATGGAGTTTCTATTAAAACTGACCTGAATTCAATTACGAACAGATCAGGAAAACTATGTAGTGCACACACCCATGTCAGTGGAATTAACAAAATATTATTAACTAATCGGTGCAAGGATGTTATAAAATGATAAAAAAAAGTTGTTATTAAAATGAATAGTTTTATCTAAATTAATTATAAAACTATTTTAACCTTCATTGATGAGTTTTAAACACATTTGAGGGATGTCTAACCTGAGTTTAGGGATCCTCTCTTTCTCACTTTTATTCAATAATCACTCTTATGTTATGCTCTTTAATGGTTATTTCCTAATGATGGCGTTTGTTTAATCACCTCCCCCATACATACTGTTTGATATATTAATGATTAGATTCCCCAATTCTATCTCATTAATCACACCCATGTATATGCATTACCATGCCGAAATTTCAAATATGGATTCTAAACACAAGTTTCATTTTTTTCGGTTAACCATCAAATTCAATTATTTTTATCATGCGATAATGACTTGAAAATTGTAATTTTATTATATTATGATTTATTATCTATATATTTGTATATATACATTATCCCTTCTTGTAATCATTTATCTCTTCAATGTTAAGGTATTTGTGTTGAAATTGCCTTTTAAACCCTTTTAAAAGTATCTTTCATGAAATAAAAATATAGTATTCTTTATTGTAATATCTTTAGTTTTTTCATATGATTTTATGATGTTTTATTTCTATAATATCTACATTTTATGTTTTCATAGTTATTTTTGAATAATATGTTTTCATTATTGTGTGGGTGATGTTTATATTCAAATACATCAATTTTGTGAAAAAATAGTATGTGAAATCGTGAATGTGTTTTTATCAATGATGTAAATGAGTTATGATGTGTTTTATTCAAGATATATTCCTTGAATATTATTTATGTTAGTTTGGTAGCATTATATCTCAGTATATGTTTGGATGATCCAATTATTTATCATGATAGGATGGGTAGAGCCCATTTTAGCTCAAGATATGTTGGGTTGAGACCATTGTAGCTCAAGATATGACAGGGAAGGCCTAATATAGCTCTTCAATGCATTGGGTAATATAGAAATGGGAGGTGAACGAATGGTAATTCCATATTTAAGGGTGATTATAAGAGTGATATGGTAAATATTTTCTAAAAAAACTACATGATGTTTCTATGCATTTGGAGTTTTTTATGTCATGGTTTTTATTGGATTTTATGTTAACACACGGCTAACAATTTATTTATTTTTATATCCCTTACCGAGTTTTGTACTAATCCCATGTTTCTATAATGTTTTACATTAGAATCCTTAGATGTTCAGAGATCAATTAAGGAGCTAATGTAGTTGAATCCAATTAGTTATATTGTAATTATTTTTCTAAACTCTGATTTAATATATCATAGTTGTTGCCTAATTATCAAAAAACAAGACCAAAAAAGGTCAACATTTGTATAATGTACTATGAATTTTTTAGTTATCACATAAAAAACCTCAAATCATGTCTTAGAAATGAATCTAGATGTTAAGGTTAATGGGTATAAAATTATGATATGATAACTATTTTTGGTCTATTAGCACCCAAATATATAGTTTTTATTATGTTATGGATTGTACTAATATCTCCATAAAATGTATTGGAAAATTATTTAATTATCATTATGAATGAATGGTTGGAAAGAGGAATAAAATCATATTTATAAGGGACATTGTCCTTTATTATAATATCGGCAGTGATCCTTGACTTCTATGATGGTTTGGGGAGCGAAACCATTCCAATATGATATCCTCAGAAATGATCCAATACCAATATGGAAGTAATTTTCAATCCTAATGTTTATGATTTTTTTTCATTTGCAATGTTATTCTTTAATAGGTTACTTTTTTGATTTCCTTACCATTCAAGTCTTATTAAATTCTAATCAGTATGCCATTATTCAATATTATCATATTTTATATGAGGTGTATGATTTTTGAATGTTATTATAACGATTCCAAAAACTTATTGGAATGTTATTTTTATGTATCTCCCCTATATAACAATAATGATAGTTTCAGATTCTACTATTAAAGGTTTTCTTTACCATGTTTACGAAGAAAATAATTCTGAATGATATGTGTTAGAAGGGTGATATTTTTGAAGAACATAACGGTGGATGACGCTTCTCATGAATAGATCAGTATTTATTTTTCAAATATTTCCAAATAAATTACTCTTTTAAGGTACTCAGGTGCATATTTGTGTAATGTAATAAATATTCTTTGATTATGATTTAATATTAATTTATATTAAGTATGGATCTCAATTGTTTGTATTGATGGACATGTTTAGTTAATATTTGGAAACTAGGATGAGATAACCTTCATGATTCCCATAAGGATAAGTCAATAGATTCGTCTATGTGAAATTTCTAAATAAATTAAAATTTAATAGAATTTTCTAAAGGATATGAAGAATTATTTCCTAGTAATGAATCCTGATCTAGGGCGTACAAGTCAATGTGGCTCTTTAATAGATGTACATTGGGATAAAAACCCAAAATTCCTATATTGATATTTACTTGATGAGTAAATAGTTCAAAAATGTGCACCTTGCTGCACACTGAGATTGTCAGTCATAGGAAATATGATTTGGAAATTCTCAAACACTTTATGAATTATCATGAATAATTTAAATAGAAGACGATTATGAATTAAATTCGGAAAAAAAGGTGTCATATATTAAATAATACCGTGTCATTATTTATAAATATTCTATAAGTAATGTTTTAATGGGATCAATGACCACTGGACCTTCAGGCTACGTAATAGGTCTCCCTCAACCTAGTTAAAGATGTATTTGCTTTTCTTTAATAATAAATGAGGCTTCAGGTCCCATCATTTTAAAAAAAGTTACTAAAAATGGATCTTTACCATATAAAAGATACTCTACATTATCTGGTTAATGTATCATGAATGAATAATTTTGGGTTTCTACCTTTTGGAAGGTGAAGTAGATCAATGGTGGACTTATATCAAGAATACAAAGAAACAAGAAGAAATTGAATCCATTGATTGGGATTATTTATGGAACTTATCATTAAATAATTACACTCCTTGTTTTATTCACATGAAAACTCAAAATGAGTTCCTTGACTTAAAAAACTGTGATAAATATATAGGAAACTATGAAGAAATATTTAGAAGAATAGTGTGGTTTTCTTATTATATTAGCATCCAATATGAATGTATGGTTGATCATTTAATGGGTAGATTAATATTAACTATCGAAATATAGTTATCAGTACGTGAACTCTGTAGATATGAAGAGATTTATATTCTATAAGGGAGTAAATTGTGGAAGGAGTTAAATATACAAATAATTGTATGTAAAAGAAAATGAAGATGGAGATGAAATGAAAATCAATGAACCATGGAAATAAGTTGTTTAGATTTCATTTATACCAAAACTATTGAAATAAAAATGTATGAAATTATATGAAATGGACTAATAAATGTTTCAAGTATAGAAAGGAATGTTATAAAAAAATATGTTTTAAAGTATTTGTAAGAGGATAACTAACAATGATATAGAGTGAAAGATACAAAAATTAAACCTTTAATACTTTATTGCTACATATATAAGCAGAACATGCATTATGCTAACCAGTCCCCAAACTCGAGGATTAATGATGATGATTGATGTCAGAAAACTCTTATGATGATGGATAGTGAGAAATATCATGTGAAAACTATTTATGATGAGGGTGCAATAACTAAGTGGTTAAAGGGTACACATTCTATCCACACAAGATCTACTGATGTCTTATTTGAATCCGGATCTACCCATTCCAGTACATCATGTGAGTTGATTAATTTCATAATTCTTCGAACCCAAATATTAGAAATTGAATTATCTGTGAAAACCCTGAATTATATAATGAATGCATCTTATGTGTATGATTCCTCTCCATTTAACATTTGTGGGAATTATCTTACTATAAATATTTTTATTCATCCTCGGGTATAATATGTTGTCATCGTAGGCATGGATTGTATTTATCTACATAAATCCGACATAAATTATTGAGGAAGGGACATTAAGTTTTATTTTCCAAAAAAAAATGATTTTCTTTCATTGTGATAATATAATTAAAATTCTGATTGAGATTACATCTAATGTATTTTTATTAGTTCTCATTTAGAATGGGTTTTTATTTCAAATGGTTGGGGAGAAACTTGATATTGAAGATATTCCCATTGTTTGGTAGTTTTATGATGTATTTTTATAATAGTTTCCTATAAATCCACAAAAATGATTATGTCATGTTTTAAATTTAACTAATACATGGTTCCACACTATCTTTTTTAATCCCTTTAGAATGGACCAGATTGAGTTATAGTAATTGAAGAAGAAACTCTTTCAAAATAGTGAAAATGGATTCATTTGGACATGTGGATCACCTTAGGGTTTATATATTTTCATTATTAAAAATATATAGGGATCAATGTGGATTTTAATTGATTATTATTATATAAATGAGATCATGATCACGAACCAAAATCATCATACCTATATTGATGACTTGATTGATCTACTGCACTGCACACAATACCTTTAAAAGATTTACCTTCATTCCTGAAATTATCCTTCAAGGTATTACAAGGATCATATTACCAATATGTAATTCCATATAGGTAATAGACACTATGAATAAAGAGAAATATTATATGGTCAAACTAATTACCCATATGTTATCATGGATTTAATAAATAGATTCCTTAGCTACTACCAAGATCAGTTTGCGGTAGAATTTGTATATGAAATTATTATCTACTCAATGAAAAAGGAAGAGAATTAAGATCTCATTAAAATTTATTAAAGACAATGTAGAATGAACCAAAATATAGAAAATATACCATGTGTGAATTTTGGAAACAAATGGATTATTCTATGGGTCATTAAACCCAATTGGTGGTATATTAGTAGATAAATCAATGATAGAGGATATTGAATGTTCTCCCAAACAAACTAAAGGGACATACATTCAATGTTTTAATGGTTTATTTATATATTACCAACATGATTTTGATAATTTTACAAAACTACCTAATCCTTCACACATGTTATATTTCATGGGAGAAAACGTCCTATATATAGATGAATAGGAATAAAATTTAAGGGAACTGAAGGGAATATTAGTCAGTGCGCCTTTCCACAATTTACCTTATCAGAGAGAAGGTATTATAAAATATATTGATACATCCAAGAAGGAATTGGTATGTGTTATTATAAAAAAAATTAAATGGTTCATCTTATACAACATAAAAACTGTAGTTTCATGAGAAAAATTACCCAAATATTTCATTGGAGTTAGCTATAGTAATTCTTTCTTTAAAAATAAAGAGCCTGAATCTTTATGGATGAATGATTGATATATATACCCATCCCAAAAAAAGTATATATTCACAAATAAATAGTCAAACATGAACTAGTGAATATTTTTAGAGTTGTTGAATGACTATGATTAATCAATACATTACCACTCTAGGATAGAGAACAAGATTAGATATTCTTTGAGTCTAAAGGATCATGCTAGCTTATACATGATTTCTATCACACAGATCCAACATTTCTAGATTTTCAAAGGCTGGATCTTGAAATACTAAAGGAATATAAATAATATTAACCTACTTAATTGATAGTTCAAGGATCTATTCAAGAGATGTTTAAAAATCCTTATAATGAGTATTTACATTATCGAAAAAGGTAAGAACTATTTCTGAGTATATCCATGATTACGATGGAATAATAAGGTTCTGGAACAATGTATGCATTTTATCCGTAAAATTTTTTAAGAAGGAGGTTGTAAGAGAAATAATATAGTTAATAATGATATATTCATCCATGAAATATGATTTTTATTGCTATTTTATATAGTACATTAGGTGGGATGACAAGATGATCAGTATTGTAGAGTTTCTATGTTGATACATGGTTTTCAATAATGTTAATGCTAAAAGAGTATAAGTGGATGTTAAAACCATTACCCATATAGTACTAGAGATGAAAAAATATCACTATGTAAATTGTCATTAGACTCTCCAAAATTTCTAAAGGGAGAAATGATATTTTTTGTGTAAACCCATCACTTACTAATTTTGGAAACTTCATTACTATTAGAGAATATTTATATATGGATCAACTTTCTAGGATATGCATTAAGAATGTGGTAGGGGTGTATGGAGTACCATATTCAGTTATACCTAATCGGGATCTGATTTTTACATTAATTTTCTTGATAAGTATTCATAAATAGTTAGATATAGAGATGAGTTTCAGCACTTTGTATCATCCTTTATTAGATGGAATGTCTGATTGAAATATTTAAAACATAAAGGATATGCTATGATATTTTTATTTGTATTTTTATGTTGGTTGGGATCAACACCATCCCATAGTTTATTTCAATTTAAAAAAATACTTTTCACACAACCATTAAGATTGAACCTAGTGAATTCATATATTTAACGAAATGTATAGATAAAATGATCATGATTCATGTTGGGGAACTGAGACATGTGGTGGAAAAAGAAATAATAGAATTAGTTAAATCCATTGATAACATCATCTAGGCATCACTGATTCAGTACAATATTTATGCTGACAATCATCGACATGACTTAGATCTAGAGGATATTGACATGGTTTTTTAAAGAATTTCTCCATGGATTAAGGTTCTGAGATTCTGGAAGAATAGGAATCTAAGACATAGGTATTTATCTCATTTTGAAATTATTGATCAAATTGGTATGGAATCCCAACACTAGGTGCTTCCTTAAAATCTCTCTAAATTTTAATACATTTTCCATGAATCTCTCATAAGTAAGTACATAGCTGAACCTTCACATATAGTAAACATGATTCTTATAATATTTGGGAATGATCATTCTTACAAATAATAGTCGGTGAAGATCATGGATTGTACATGATAAGCTATAATAAATAATACCACTCACATGGTTAATTTTGTTTTTGGGAAATAACCATTTTCAAGAATCTATATTAGATATTTATGATATTATGATGATTAATTATCCTCATTTTTTATATTAGAGTGGATAATTTTGAGGTAGAAATTCAATTTAAGGGTTGTAGAATGTTACACCAATAATTTATTTGAATATTGTTTCAAAATAATTAAATTAAATTGTTGGCATGAATTACACAAAACAAAAATTAATTATTTCATCACATAAATTCCAAGGTTATCTATAAATATTCACAATACTATGTTATCTTTCCTGACAAACAACACTATGTTTTAACAAAACCATTCTATATTATTGATATTATCCAAACAAGACCATTATAACCTAGCCATTATACATAGAGGAATTAATATTAATAAATAATTTTTTATTATTATTTATAATTTTATTTATATAAATGTTATATATTCATAATAAAATATATAATTTTTGGTAATGACATTATATGTTTCAAAAATACTATTTTCTCAATAAAATATTTTTTATTTCATTTTTTTTGAATAAAAATAAATTTTTTTAAAAAAATTGATATATATTTTGATAAATAAACATTATTTTTATTTAGTATGCCAAAATTATCTTCATCTTTTTTTTCTAAAAAGATTCATTCTATGTTAAATTGTGAAAAATACTGAAAACAAATTTAAAACTACACTTTTATTAAATAAATGACAGTGCTAAATTATAATTTGAAATTTTCTTAAAGATAAATTCGTTAAATATTTTATATATCAATCCAAAATAGGAAATTTTAAACAATTTCATATTGAATTTATGTATCACAATATTTCAAATTGAAGACTCTCTTTTAAATCAAGGTTTTTCAGTATGTTTCCAAGATATTTTTAAAATTAATTTTTCCTCTAAAGACATTATAATTTGGGAAGTTGTATTACATATTTGGAGTTTGAATAATTTATATTGCATAATATGGCCGATGTATCATTTGTCCAAAATTAATTGTAAATGTAGTTAAAATTAAATATAGTAGTTTAGGCAAAAATGTGTTCAGTAGGGTTTAAAAAAATATAAGAATATATATCTCCCACAAAATATAAAAAACTAACTTTTATTGAAATATTTCTTCCACTCAACAAATTCGGTTCAATAATTGTCAATTTCAAAACCTTTTATCATATTATAAAAAATGGAGTAATTCTCTCTTTAAAACATTTTCCTGTTTGACACTCACACCATTTATAATAGGCCACCCATCATCAGTCTTAGTCACAAGTTCCCATCTCATTGGATGGTCCAATAACAATCCAAATCAATTACCAAAATCCTTATTCTTATCCTATAATCATAATTTTGTATATAAATCCATCAAAGGTTGTATTATATCAAAAACCTAGGGAGTATACCCAAATAAGATGTCACATTCATCAAACCACATTTTTTGTTAATTTCTTCATCAAAGCTCTTAAAATAAATTTGTATCATGATTATATAATTACATTAGTATATAACATATACACAGTTGTTGTTATGTTATTGGTAATACCAAAAACCATAGAAACATTCTTGAAATGGTTTATGAAATCTACATTTATGTGTATGGAGGACTATCACCTTGCGAATTGATGTCATTTTTTCCATGACCACATTAACAGGAATTGAATTATGATGAAAATAATATTTATATATGATATTTAGGATATTAATGAAATTTTTATTATTTATTTTTTATAACTCACATACCTTCATTTTTTACATTTTGTGGGATTCTGATAATTGAATTCATGTGTAATGAAGACTACTGCCTCACAAACCGGTGTGTTTCCTTACCGATTTACCAAAAATGTATTTAGAATGGGATAAATAAAAATATGTGATATATATTTAAAAAAATTATACATTAATATATATATATATATAATTTGCCTTATTTCTTTAATCCTAACAACAAAATGAAAAAACAGTGAGCATTCGTACGTATGGCCTACTACATCCAAGAACTGGGTATTTCATTTTATATAAATATATTTTATGGGTAACAGTAAATATTTCTGTACTATATATATATGATATTTATATCATGTTTTACATTCTATAAATGATTAAAGAAATATTTAATTATGAATTCCAAAAATATCATGTCAAAACATGATTGATTAACGAAGAATTCATTACAAGAAACATAATAATAACATAGAATTATTAATAGAAATGTAATAAATGTCTATAATAAAATTATAAATGGTTTGATATATATTAACATAGTTCTATAATATATTTATAATAAACATATCTATATTATATAAGAGGTTTACCATGTGTGATAAAAGTAAAGACTTGAAGTAAGAGGATTCGTGGTATTACATTTATTTCTAAGAGACTTATTCAACATTAACCACTTTTTTATTTTGTTTTGTGTATATAATTACCCATAAAATAAAATATCATAAAGCTAACTCCTTTGATAAAAATTAATATTTCAATTGATGTTATTTTTTCATATGAATTAAAATTTAAATTTTAAATAATCGTTAAGGGAATTATTTCTCAATTATTTGAGATATATGTTAACTTATGAAACTATATTCTATTTTCAGATATATATACAGATAAATTTTCATGAAATAAATTTAATTTACATATCATTATGATATTTTATATTACATTTTATATTATTATTTCTTGGGACATTGATTCAATTTTATGAATGTGGTAAATTATTTTAGTTGCAATCTCAATGTTCATCGGGATAGATAATGATTAAGTCTATAAATATTTAAATATCATGATATACCTCGCAATATTGCAGAAAAAATTTCATCTCAACAAAATATTAATTAAATAATATGATAATTGTACCATTTTTAACATTTTTTAGATAATATAATTAATAAAATGTTGTTAATAGTCTTATATTATTTCTTTAATTAGTCAGAATGTTGTTTTCATGTAAAAAAACATTCTCTAAAAAAATTCCAATTTGTTTATTACTCTAATATATTTTTATTAGGAATTTTAAGAGAATGTTTAATTTTTAGAGAAAACATCTGAAAGGGGTATTTGTTTAATTCTCTAAAATAATGTTTTATTCAATTTTAACAAAAAATGGGATGCGAATTAGCATTTTAACATGTACGATATGAAATAAATTTTACAATTCCATGAAGAATCTCTACATTGAATAATACATTATATTTTTTATTTTCTATATTTAAATAAAAAATATTCTATTTATTTTGATTTAAAATGTTATTTTAAAATAGTAAATA
Organism: Viscum album; assembly: GCA_963277665.1. Classification (NCBI taxonomy): domain Eukaryota; kingdom Viridiplantae; phylum Streptophyta; class Magnoliopsida; order Santalales; family Viscaceae; genus Viscum; species Viscum album. The sequence goes on along the minus strand of OY728163.1, from coordinate 1,699,444,006 downwards.
ATATTTTCCATAATAAATACATTTAATGATTGATCAAAATAATTATCCATATAAGATAAAACCCATTGATATGCCATATTGGGAATATTGACCATGTCGAGAATTATTATTATTTCTATACCAATTTTATATTAATAATGTAAACATTTTTATGAAACACATTTATTTTCATGGTTTATTTTGTGATAAAATGAATATAGAACCTGTCTCTTTTCATCATGTTATGATACGATGAAATGTTTATGAAACCGATTTCATATCACTGATTATTATAAGATTAATTTTTATGGTATTATGTCAAATATAAATATGTTATTCATTATGTTGTAGGTTGGACATATTGTAATGCTTCGACTATAGTTTCCCATAGTAGGTGCATTATTACATAAAATTGGCATGATCACAAGAGATCATCTACCGAAAGACTGATCAGTTCAATAGCCTTGGAAGTAATAGATACATAATGAAGTTTTATATTACCTAAGGAAATGAAAAAGACAACATTATGTCTTATTTGAACACAATAAAATCCATTAGCTTATCCTTGTAGGTCAATCATAATAGAATTTTCACATACTAGGAAAAATAAATTATAAGAAATGGGTAAGCTCAGATGATCAGTAAGGATAACAATATAGTAGAAACTAAAATAAATAAAAATAAACATTTAAGGAAATGTATATGTGTAAAACAGAAGACTTTTAAACATAAAATTTAGCACAATATTAAAATGATAAATCAAATAATTCCAATTTTTATTTATATGGATATTCTACATGTCAAATAGTCACATGTAATATCAATAGCTAAATTCATTATGATGGAATTTACAAAGCTATACATTATAACCACATAGTCAAGGCCTCATGAAAAGACTACAAATACTAATATTGCAAAGGCCTTGTTACAAGACACTAGTTTGTATCATGAGATCTACCAATTTATCAAGGGGTTATAGAGGGACCCACCCATCACTTACTACATCCAATGCATTCCTCACATGAAAGGGCAAAAATGTAACAAAAATATTCCTATTAAAACAAGCATGTAAAATGTTAATACATTAACCATAAACCATGAATGGTATAAAAGTAGCACATCCACAATAAAAAACATCACAAAACCATTAATACAATATGGAGTATTGTATCATAATATATCAACTTCCAACAAATGTTAAATCCAACAAAGGATGTCTACATAGATGAAATTAATCGATAAAATATTCGAGTGAAATACCTATTTTTACATTGAAATAATTAAAAAGTAAAGAAATTATTTATTTTTAAAATATTCTTATAAGTCTATAAGCTATCTTTAAGGTGTTATAATGGATAAAAATAGCTTCACTCGCTTTATAATTTAAAAAAACATTCTTTCCATATTTTTTTGAAAAGGTCTTAAAGTACCTTGTTTGAAAAATGAAAGAAAGATTCCTTGGATTTATTTATAAATAGAAAAACAAGGATATAAATTACTTTAATCTATAGTACTAGAAATAGTAAAAATGTTTGGAAATTCAATTATAAGAAACATGGATGTGGATTATAAAGAAGTCGATGTAGATACTCACATATAAGCAACCACGAATAATAAAGAGATTGTAAAATAAATCCTTACCTTATAATTTTCCTTATTCAAGGGTATGCTAACCAATTTCATAATGGTTGAATAATTTTTATTAAATTACAAAATAACCACTTACATAAATATGATATCATATATTATCCTATAATATTTCATTGTCATTAATATTTTTGTAGTATCATTGTTTCGGGTGTTAACAGATTAATGTTTCTTCATATGTTTTGATACGTAAGTCGTGTTCTTTATGAATAAGATGAATTTGATACATATCCAGAATGAAATTATGTTCTTAAATATATTATTTAATCAACAAATGAAAATTTTTATTGAATGGTTGTGATGGATATTGGAATCCCATCGCATTATAGAGACGGTTATTCGTATGTACGCACGAGCTAAAATATCATTCTATTGACGATGAAATAATATTTAATTGGATGGTTTATTATATATAATTAAAAAATTAAATTTTATATTTATTATTTACAACAACTATATTCATTATTATACCAATACAAATAATGATGTGTTGAATAACAAATTTCCCCACAACGAGGAGATGGTAAGTTCTACATATACTCGTATGGCGTCTTTTTCATTCATAAGAACGATAGAATAATAAATGTGGTTTTACGATATTTTTAATAACATCTCAGTATGTATAATTTAATGAATTTATTATTTTAGTATGGAATCAAAATAGAAATATGACAAGGAATAAGAAAACAACTTTGAAATATGTGATGAAATAATTACCTCTTCTCCGGGTGCTTCCTTTAGATTTCAACTAAAGGACTCCTCAGATTGGATTTATGATCAATGTAAGACCTATAGATTTATGTGAGTGTAGTTTTGAGGATATTTGAGTAGGTTTTGGACAAGATAAATCGATTTGGTATTGTGAAGTTGAGAGAAGGTGAAATACCCTTTTATAAGATACGTGAAGGGAACTTTATGAATTGATTGAAATATTAATTTTTTATGAAAACATTTTCAGTTTCTAATAACTCCAAATAATGTTGTATCTAGGAAAATATAGGGATTTTTTTAATTCCTCTAATCCAATATGTTTTAGAAATGATTTTGTCACCATATTTTCCCTATCCTTTAAATTTAAGTCTTAGTTAAATAGTTTAACATTTAACATGTATTTTTGTATTTTTATATTACATATATAATATAGATACTATATGTTGAAAATATAACCTCAAGTCGTTCATTAATGACCTATGTAACATAATATAAGTTATATTTCCTAATATTATATTTTTAGGATTATATAATTATTTTAAAAAATAGTATTTGTTTTTTTAAAACTCATTTATATCAATTTCGACTATATTTAGTATTTGGTTTTTGTGAATGTCATAAAAACATTATTACTTCCTTAAAAAGACATTTAATCAACCCTACTATGTATTATTCCACTAGAAAATTTCTGGATGGAGTCCAAAGATTTAATATACATTTACTTTAATATTTAAAACTTCAATTATTTTAATCTTTCGTTAATAGGGTAATTACTTCATCGTCATTGCATCATAAATAAATTTAATTACATGCCGTCTAAAATTTATAAATAAAATACCATTATTTCATAATTTTTTTAATTTTTCTAATCAATATTTATAGTTGAATTTATCATATGTGTAACCTTATATTATAAATGGTTTAGTTATTAATATTTTAATTTAAGACTTTTAACTCTTCTTTATATAAAATCTAACAAATGTTATACTCTAAAACATGTGGATCAAAAGGATAATATTTTTCTCCTAAGGTTGATTTTGGTCAAAAAAACACTTACAAAACATATTTAAGACATATTTGGTGATATTATAATATTATTTTTACCTTTAATTGCCCAATTTACATTTAACCATGGAAAACAAAATTCGAAATATTCTATTCAGTAAAAATTATTTTCATCCTATGGAACCATAATTTACATACAAATGAAAACTGTGTCGGTTGTTTGTTTGAAATTAAATTAAGAAAACTAAGTAAAATTATGTTTTATGAAAATTTATAAATGTTTTGAGAAGGCGAGCAAAAGGAGTTAAAAAGATTAATAAAATTTTATATATCTAATCATATTATAAAATGACTCTGATAAATTTAATTGGATTAATATAGGTATTATGTATATATTTCTAGATTAAAATAAATTTTATTTTAAAAATAATTATTTAATTAAAAATTTGGTTGTTAAACAATAACCCAATGTTTTTCCACAATTCATAAAAAAATTGAATGTTTTCAGAAAAATATAAAAAAATCACCCGAAGAAAATTTTGATATTAAAAATAAAAAATTGAAGTCAAATTTCAAAAATATAATTTATAAAATACAAAAAGTGTGTATTGTTATTCATAACTTCTTATTAAAATGACTTGTTTGATTGGGCAGGTTGTCCTAGAACTCGAAGTTCCATAAAATGCAAGATATTGTTTTCTTAAAATAGAAATGTACCATGGAATCATGGGGTGTTACATTCTTCCCTCCTTCAAATAATTTTTCCTCAAAATTTCTAGAATACTTTTGCATAAAAATATGTTGGTTTTTCTTCATCATAAATTCCTCTGGTTCCCTCATTGCCTCTTCCAATTTAATGTTTCTCCAGAGAACATTTAGCATATAATTCATTTGGTTTCTAAACACTCGTTCACTTGTATCAATAATATTGATAGGCTCTTCACAATAAGAAAACTTTGTTTCTAGTTCTATTTATTCATAGGTGAGTATATGTGTTGGGTCAGGCACGTATTTTCTCAACAGTGATATGTGGAAAATATCATGAACATTAGAGTAACTTGGCAGCATTTCCCAATAGTAAGCTACAACTCTAATTTTATCATGAATTTATAATGGTATGATGTACTTGGGACATAATTTACCCTTCTTACTGAATAATATAACACCATTCCAAAGAGATACCTTTAATAAAACATAATCACCTACTCGAAATTCCATATACTTCTTTCAGTTGTCGACAAATCTATTATTCATACATTGAGATCAATGTTGTGGTTTAGGATAATATTTACGATATCCCTTGTTTACTCAACATTTTTTGGTCCAAAAAATTTTCTTTCACCAACATCATCACAAATAGTTGTTGTGTGACATCTCTTTCCAGATAACGCTTCATATGGTGTCATCTGAATACATGAATGGAATCTATTGTTATAGAAAATTTATACTAGATGTAAATATTGACCCCACATACCTTGAATGTCATGTGAAAAAGATCACAACATGTATTCTATGGTTTGAATAATTATCTTTGATTGTCAATCAGTATGAGGGTGGTAGGCATTGCTCAAATGAATTTCAGTATAATGAGATTTTTTAAAACCTTTATAGAATCTTGATGTAAAATGGTTATCACGGTCAAAAAAAATATATTGAGGTACCCCATGAAGTCTTAAAACTAAATTAATATGTATTATTTCTAACCGTTCTAGTGTAAAATATTCTATTATATCCATAAAATATGCTGACTTGGTAAGACAATCAACAATGACCCATTTTGCATCTTTACTTATATGAGTCATTGGTATCCCTATGACAATGTGCATCGTAATATCAACACGTTTCCACTATGGCATGGGAAGAGGTTTCATGACTCTTCAAGGATGTTGTCTTCGAGGCTTCACTTTTTGATAAACCATACATCTAGACACATAATCCACAATCTCCCTCTTCATGTTTTCCCAAAAAAATGTTCCTTCGAATTTCTATACTTCTTATTGCTACCAGGGTGTATAGAGAAATTAATTCTATTAGCATCCTCCAAAAATTCCCTTTTTAGATCACGTATGTTGGGAACACAAATCCTCTTCCTAAATTTCAAAACTCCATCTACATAAACGAATTTAACCAATATCCCCTCATTCAAAATATATATTTTCTTTTGAACATCCTCGTCATCTATCTGATAAATTATTATCCTTTCTTGTATGGATGGTTTGGAAACCAATTGGAAAAGTATCAATGTTTAAAATTTTATATTTATTCCCATATCCATATTTAATAGATTTATAAAAATAGGATCACATTTAACAGTCATCTTATTCATAACTCCATGACACATTCTTCCCAGAGCATCTACCAGCTTAATTTCTTTCCCTGAATGGTTGTGAATAGTGAAATCATAATCCTAGAGTAGTTCAAGCCATCATATTGGACTCATTTTGATTTCATTATATGAGAAAATATACTTCAATCTATTGTGATCAGTATATAGGTCACATGTTTTACAATAGATATATTGTCCCCATATCTTCATAGAAAATATTACAGTTTCAAAATCAAGATAATGAGTGGGATAATTCTGTTCATAAATTTTTGTCTATCATGACACATATAAAAAACAAACTATCATTCTACATATGGACATAAACAATTAATTTATTTTATATATAAATATAAATAACAAACCCATCATTCACTAATGGTATATTCATGATAGTAGAATTGATTAATCATCTCCCCAATTTTTCAAAACATTCTTCACTCTCTTTAGTCCAATCAAATTTAACCCCATTACATTTGATCTTTGTTAATGGGTTAGATAATCTGGAAAAATTCTATACAAAACACCCATAGTAACCTACTAAACAAATAAAACTTCATACCTTAGTAATACTATTCATTGATGGACAGTCACGAATTAACATAGTCATAAAAAAATCCACTAAGATTTTATCAGTACAGACAGTATGGGAAAGAAAAAATAATATTGAAACCATATATCACACTTGTTAAACATACCATATAATTCATTTATTCTAAGAGCCTTCAGAATACTGTGAAATGGATTTTCATGATCATTATAGAATTTGATGTATACAAAGATATCATTTATAAAAAACACTACAATGTCATATTGATATTCTAGGAAAACACTACTCTTTAAATCCATGAAAATAGTGGGTGCATTAGATAGTCCAAAATACATTATAGTAATATCATAATTCCCATTCCTGGTTCAAAAGTTGGTCATTAGAATGTCATACTTTGTCATGACCAATTGATGATATTCAGATCGAAGTCAATATTTGAAAAATATAATGCTCTATGACGTTGATCAAATAAATGATCAATTCAAAGTAGGAGATATTTATTATTTATTGTCATACCATTGATCTCTCTAGAGACAATGCACAACCTCATAGATCCATATTTATTCTTAAGAATGAATAAGGGAACCACCAATAAATACATAAGGGCAGATAAATCCTTTGTTACTCAATTCTTCTAGTTGTTTCTTTATATCCACTAATTCTGTTGTGTTCATTTTAAAAGTGGTCTTTGATACGGGCCTTGAACTTGTAATTATGAAAATATAAAAATCATTTTTTTTCTTGAATGATGTCCAGGTAAAACCTATAGAAACACATCAACATATTATTTCATAATAGGTACATAATTTATTTGAACACTTTTTCCCTCACCCGTAGTTATTTCACTCTCTTCCTCCCCAATAACTGAATTCAGTGGAGGTACTTGGGGGTGATCTTGATGAGAATCAGATATTGATGTTTCTGCTTTGCTGATTATCTATTCCTTCTCATCATCAAAAATTATATCACCCTTATTATTACAGTAAATTTTCGCATCATGGTCTAAAATCCAATCCTTATCGAGGAGTATATCAAATACAATTATAGGTATTACAATAAAAACAGTAGATAAAGAACAATTATAACCTATAATGGAAATTGATTGAATAAATGTTGTTGCAATGACTCTTCCCATAGGAGTTATGACTAAAATTTCCCTTAATAATCCAAATTGGAAATATCTACTTTTCATGTATAAAAAAGATATGAAATAATTTGATGATCTAGAATCAAATAATGCATTGGATAATTTTGATGAAATGATTAATGTACCATCCACCACGTCATTAAGAAATTCAACCTCTACAGTAGTGATCAAATATTCTTGTCCCTTATCCCTTGTCCTTTAATGAGGTATGATCCCTTGATGCTTAGAACATTCTTTTTCATAATTTCCTATTTCATTACAATTGTATCATTCAACATTGATATCAAATTTCATCCCATTTTAATCACGAGATATAAGGCCTTTTTCTCAAAACGTGTAAAAAAACTGACCACCATTAGGCATATACCACGATGTTTTATCCCAAAATTAGTGTAGGATTGAGATTAAACCTTTCCATTAATCCCCATATTTTCGTTTTTAGAGTGTTTAGCAGATCTCTTATTCTCTTGATTCACATTAATGGAATAAGAATTAGAGAATTCATTTTCTTTCTGGATAGCACATGAGACTATATCATCATACAATGAGAAGTATTGTGATACTAATGCTCGATATGGAAATGGTTTTATCCAATAAAAATCAATCAATATTACTTCATGGGTTATGTACATAATCTGAAGCATGCATTTCTATCCGTGTAATGTTAGCCTCATGCTTTGCGACATTCTCATCCTCCTTTTTCCTTAGACTGAAAAATTACCTTCCTATATCCTCTCAATGTTCATGGGGAAAGTATTTTTCTAATAATATATCATTAAAATCCCTCTATTCCAGAAAATATAATTACTCCTCCTTCTCTGTGTTTTGAATTTATGGCCAGAATTTATTTGTATCTCATGTGAGGTGATAAACTGACATGACAACATTTTCCCTTTCACTACTCCCCAATGCATGAAATATTTTCACTAAGGATCTAATCCATTGATCATCTATAAATGTATTTGATGTCCCATTGAATCTTTGTGGTTTTTTCTTCATGATGTGGTTTAATATTTATCATCTGCGTTGTTGATCTGGGTGCTCCATATGGGTAAGGTTATTATTCAAAACCCGAATGAGTTATCCTAGTATGGTTAAAAGCTATTTAGAACCACTTGCATCACTAGCTCTACTATAATATTCTAGAGTTGGAGGGAAATCCCTATATGGAATATGTTAGTAGATATGATTTACATTCCATCCACCAGGCACCATTTTTTAACAATGTCATACACTTGGATAGTTTATGATGTGCAATGAGTAATTCCAAATATTAAAAATAATTAATATAAATTAAACAATTCAAGAATATAATACATTATCATAAAAATATTTTCATTAGGGATGTGTTTACTCATAAATCCTTCAGAATGGTTTTTATAGAAAATGTGACCTATCCTATGCATATCCCAGAAGAGTTTCAAACTAGGCGTGCATTAAGGCATGTTGTGGTCTACCAAGATACCCCAGGTCAAGCCCAAAACTCCATGTCAGGGTTTTAACAATTAGGTACATCAATTCCCAAACCACATCCACATGTAGTATTTAGACTAGGATTCATTTATTGGATAAATCACAAAATCCCTAAATTACCAAAATTATAGGAAGTTCTTCTATAATAATCCTCAATGTCAATATTAGGGTAATGTTATTTAATTTGATTTTAACAAAATATATTTTCCATGATTTGTACTAAACATTCTCTGATTCCAACTACAATGCCCTGAACTTAGTTACCTAGTGTCAGTGAATTAATACATAACATTAGCATGATCACAAGAGATCATGCCCCAAAAACCGATCAGTTTTGTAGCCGTATATGTACTAGATACATAAATAAGTTTTACATTACATTATGAAATGAAAAAAACCCTATCTCTTTATAACACACTCATATCCAATAGTCAAAACCTACAAGTCAATAATAATATACATATTCACATCCCACTAAATATAAAACCAAAGAAAGGGGTGAGCTCAGATTCTCAGTATGGATAACAATATAGCAGAAACAATCATAAATAATCATTAACATTAAAGAAATATATTAGAAAAAAAGCCTTTAAACATTAAGTTCACCAAAATATGGACAAGTTAAATCAAATAATTCCATTTACATATTAACATGGATATTCTACACGTCTAATAATCCCATGTAATATCAATACCTTATTTCATAATGATGGAATGCATAATTTCAGACATCATAACCACATAGTCATGTCCTCGTTACATGAATAAAAATAAAAATATTGTCATTTCCTTATTCCAAGACACTAGTTTCTCTCATCAGACCTACCTATGCATCGAGGGGATATAGCGGGACACACCCATCACTTACTTCGTCCAATGCATTCTTCATATGAAAATTTTGAATCATAAAATGAACATTCGTATTAAAACTATAATACAAAATGTTAATACATTAACCATAAACCATGATTGTTATAAAAATTTCCCATTCACATTAAACAATATTAAAAAACCTTCAATACAATATAAAATATTTTATCATAATAAATCAACTTCAAACAAGTGTAAAATCCAAAAATGATGTTGACATAGATTAAATCAATCCACAAACTATTTTAGTGAAATATATCCTTCCCCATTGAAATTATTTAAAAATAAAGAAAAAATTTATTTGGGAAATATTATTATAATCTATTAATGAAATATTTTAAGGTTTTATAAAAGTGTAAAATAGTTGTACCATCCATATATGTTAAAAAACACTTGTTCCTTATTTTTTTTTTGAAAAGGTCAAAATGTACCTTTTCAGAAAAACGAGGGAAAAAATTTTGAAATTATTTTATAAAATGTCAAAAAATAGTATGAATAATTTTAAACCATATTTCAAGAAATAGTAAAAAAAATTTGAAATACATTTTTATGAAACCCAAATGCAGATAATAATGTGGTCCCCATTGACTCTCATATATAAACAACTTCAGATAATAAAGAGATTGTAAAATTAACACTTACCGTGTACGTTTCTTTAGATTATGGTAGTTTAACATAATTTATAAAGGTCAAATAATTGTTATTAAAAAATACTATAACCAAAAACATATATATGATTTCATATATGATCCTCTATTTTTACATTTTCAGTAATATTTCAGTAGTATCAATTTTTTGGATGTTAACTAATTCATTATCTATCATATGTTTTGTTATGTAAGTCATGATAGTTATGAATAGGATGTATTTGATTCATATTTAGAATTATATTAAGTAATTAAATATTATTTTCAATCATCAAAAGAAAATTATTTTTTAATGGCTGTGATGGGGAACAAAATCCCATCGCGTCCTGGAGATGGTAAGCCATACATACAGACAATTTAAAATATCATTCTATTGATGGAGAAATCGTATGTAATTGGATGGTATATTATATATTAAAAATAATAAATCTGATATATTTATTATTCACATCAATTATAGGTATTATCATACCCATACAAATAAATATATGTTGAATAACAAACTACACCACGATGTGGAGACAGTAATCCATATATATGAACGTATGGTGACTTTGTCATTCATAGGATAGATATAATAAAAAATTTGGATATACCATATTTATAAAAACATCTAAGGATTTATAATTTACTGGATTTTTTTATGGATGTAATAAGGAAAGAGGAAGTGGAATAAGAAAGGATGTTTTGAATGAGGTGATGAAATAATTTTCTCTTCTTTGGGTGCATCCTTTTGATTTGAAAAAACATGCTACATAGGATAGAATTCTCTTCAATGTAAGGCCTATAGGATGAATTTGTGGTAGTTAGGAAGATATTGTATCATGGGTTGGTAGAGTCCAATGGATTATGTGGTGTTAATTTGAGAGAAGTTGAAGTCCTCATTAATTAGAGAGGTGATAGACACATTAGGAAAATCATGAAATATTAATTTATTATAAAATCATATTCAGCTTCTAATAGCTTCAACAGAATTTATTTCAAAAATAAGGTGGGGATGGGTCTAAATCTTCTCTACAAATATTTTTTAGACATGTTTAGGTCTCTATATTAACGTTATCTTTTAGATTTAAATCATAGTTAAATAGTTTAACTTCTACCATGTTTTCATATATTTTTATATTACATGGTTAATATTGTTACTATGAAATGACAAGATATCATAAATAGGAAGATTAATGAAATATATAACATTATATAAGTTCTTTATCCGAATCATATTTATTTATAAATAATATATCATTTAATAAAATAATATTTCTTTTCAAAAAGCTCTTTTATGTCAAATTGGATAATATTTAGTATTTGGTTTTTGTGAATGTCATGGAAACTTTATAACATATAAAAAAAATCAAACCTATCATGTTATATGAAACTATAAAATTAATTTATGACATAAAATGTTTCAATATACATTTATTTTAGTACATATAACATCAATTATTTTAATCTTTCATTAACAAGGAAATTACTACATCCCCATTGTGACATAAATAAATCTAATTATTTATTTCCAATTTCTTTTTTAAAATCATGATGTAGGATTTATTTTTATAAATATAATGAATACTTATAGTTGAATTTATCTTATTTGTAACCCTATGTTCATAATGTTTTACCTATTCAACTTTGAATTTAAGACATTTAAATGATTTATAAATAAAATATAATAAATGACCCAATCTGATCCAATTTGATCAGAAGCATCATATATTTGACATAGAGTTGACTTTGTTCGAAAGAAACTTATTTATTTGAATTTATACATGTTTTGGGGTAACAATAATATTAATTTTATCTTTAATAGCCCTGTTTACTTTTAAGAGTGGTAAAAACAATTCAAAACATACCATTCACAAAAATAATCATCCTATTGAAACACATTTTACATACTAATGAAAGCAGTGACTGTAAGATTTTTTAAATTCATTTCACCGAAGTTGTACAATTAGATTTTATGAAAATTTTAAAATGTTCCTAGAAGGTGGGTAAAAGACATTAAAAAGTTCAATAATATTTTATATATCTAATCTTATAATAAAATGACTCCAATATACAACATTAAATTAATATATTTATTATGTATCTACTTTTAATTTAAAATAAATTGAATTATAAAAATATTTTTTTAAATAAAACACCAGTTTTTAAATAATACCGTGTTGTTTTTCACTATTCATTAGAAATTGAATGTTTTCAGAAAAAAATTCACACTAAGATAATTTTGATATTCTAAATCCATAAATAAAGTCCAATTTGAAAATTAAAATTTATAAAATTTAAAAATGTTGGTATTACAATTAATAACTACATTTTAAATAGCTAAAATGATTGGTCATGGTGTGCTAGAACTTTATGTTTCATTCAATGCACGGTATTGTTTTATTCAAAGTGAAATGAATCGTTGAAGATTAGTGTGTCACACCTGTATCCCACTAAAATGAATTGGGTAACGATTTATGTCTCTTGAGATAGACAAGACTGGGGAAAAGATTGAATTAATTTAAATAAGGGACTTTGCCAACTAAGATGGTATTGTGAGTGGTCCCTGACCACTATAATGTTTTGTGGGGTGAACCGATTACAATATAGTAGACTTGGAAATGATACATGGGTAATAAGAATATAATTTTTTATTCTTATGTGTTTTCCAAAAATTCCATTTCATGGTGAATTGTTATTCTTTAATCGCTCATATTCATTGATTTACTTTTGATTCATTTTTTAGGAATAACATATATTTATTAAATGATTCATAGTTATACTCATTGATATATATGTATGATTTTGAAATTTTATCCTCATGTTCTCTTAACCATATTCTCTTGTTATGCTTTTTTATTTTTTTTATACCTATACTTATCATCTAAACCCACCATTTATTATGTTTTACTACCCCATGTAATGAATGTATATATATTATGTATGATATGTATTAGAAGAGTGCTAGTCATGAATAATGTAGTGGGAGATCATATAACGTGCATATGGACCAGTGTTTATTTTTCCAAGTTTCTTTAGACACTAAAATATTACAGTCATGAGGCCTGTGTTTGTGTAATTTAATAAATATTCATAAAAATTGATGTAATATCATTGCATGATGATCATGTGACTTTATAAAGACAAAAATATTTATTGTGAAATATAAATGATTTAAGGAAATTATTTTAAGTAACCCTTCATGGAAAAGTAATTTTACTCATTAGTAAAGTGTTGATATGTGCAAAAAATTTCAAAATCTAAGGAAAAATCATGATGAAGATGTTTATATGTGTGAAATCAAATTTACATTGTTAGATATGCATTCCATGGAATACATACTTAATTCAAACTACAAGATTGAATATTTCAATAATGGGGTTAACCATATTATTCAAAGGGATATAATTTATAAATATATCTCATCATATGTAGATAGAGTATAATATGGTATGATGACATAGAAATATTTCGTCATGTCTTATGGATTCAAAGGGATGTAAGAGAAGAAGAGTATAGTGGAGAAAAATAATAATTTTTGGGGAAAAGAAAAGAATGACATACCCATTTGATAATTCTGTAAGGAAGTACCATGTTTTTTACTTGATGAAAATGGGAGTGTAGAACAATTTTATAGTGATTGGACACCATTAACATGTTGTAAATTTAATGAAATATTAGTTTAATGTGAAATGCTTCAACAATAAGGATAAGGATCCCATTGAAAATGATTTCCCCAAGGGTCAAAGAAAATTACTTCAAAAGAAAATAAGGGATCCAATTGAGTATTATGTTATTACAATATGAATGTTTGTATAATTAAACTACTTTTGGTTAGTTTTAGAAATTATTTATAGGAGTATATTCATGTTATATGTGTTATGAAATATATATGGATTGTATTGAAGTACTTTTTCATTATGTATTTGAGAGAATCTGTTCAATGATAATGATGATAATGAAAATTCATTTAGTAAAACATTTAAATTCTTTGAAAACAAATGATTAAATGAGGACTAATCATAATATGCGACCACTGTTGTGAATAACAAAAAGTATGGTTTCTCTTAAAACACAATCATAAGAATAATGTAGTTGGGGTTGGGCTTAGCTGTAAGAACACTCTAATCCCACATGTAAAATGGTGGTTCAAAACCCATTAAGCATAGGTGTTATAGCATTACAGCAGCAGTATTGTTGCAGTAGAGAGACTGTAGCAACAACTAAGCTATAGTTGTGGCATGCCTTTGTAGCAGCGGCGGGTGCTATACGTAGTGTAGCAGACGGGCACTATAGCATTACTATTCATAGAATGGGACTTGGGCAAAACAATTGGGCCTATGATCCATGTAATGGGCTACATTCCCACTAGGCCTTCAGTCTATGTAATGGGTCTCCCTCTACCCAGTTAAAAGAGGGCTTTTCTTTACTTTATTAATAAAATTGAGGCTTTGGAACAAACCTTAAAAAACAATAATGAGAATAAAATGGATGTAATTTAAGGTTGATCAAATAATGGAATAATAAAACAACTCCCAAAAATTCTACTAGTTGAATAATCACATGGAAAATCAATTACTGGTTTCATAATGAGGGAATGAATAATTAAGAACACCATAATCTTAGTGTATAGGCCATGAAGAAGACACCATGCATAATGTGTAAAAACCCAGGATATTTTGTCTCATGTGACCTTCTGATGCATTGAAGGGATATAGTAAGACCCAACCATCACATACATAGTCCAATTCATTCTTCATTTACCAGGAGAAAAACATAATAAACATATACATTCATATTGATTCTAACATATGAAATGAAAATAACTTTTTCCAATCAGTAAACAAAAACATTAACTATTTTAAGTAATTTGATAAATGATGTCATTATAGGACATCCACATTAAATATAATCATAAAAAATCAATATAATATGTTAATTTATATCATAAAATATTAATCCCAATTAAATACATGAATAAACAAGAGTGTTTAAATCTTTTTAAATACTCATATAAAATCTTCGAATAATACTTGATAGAAATTATCTTTTACATTGCAATGAACACTTCTTATAGAAAAATCTTGGTGTAAAAGAAGAAGATAAATAACATAGTTTTATTAAAAAAATGATTTATTTAAAAAAATAGTGGTGTATTAAAACATATTATAGAGTGAAATAAAAAATTTGTATGAACGTGAGAAGTTGTCTTAAAATGAGCTTGTTTATTAGGTAGAATTGGTGACTGATCCTTTTAAAACATGTAGCTCCCTCTAAAGTAAATAAAGATTATAATTAGTACATATATATAGAAAATTTAGTCTTAAATTATGAGGAGTACATAAGATTAATTAAAAATTTCATTGCGGTAAATAGAGAAAAAGAGTAACCCGAATGAAATTGGAGGTTCTAGTATAAAACCCTTACCTTATGTTCGAATGTGTTTCACACCTGGCATTAATGTTTTATATAATCAAATTATATCCATTAACTAGTAAATTTCCCAATTAATATAATTTTAATTTATTTATTATAATTTTATTAATTTCATTTATGGTCTTTTTGTGAGTTATAATATACAATATTATTGCTCAAGAGCATTTTTTTCCCTTGGTTTTCATGGTTGGAATACTTGTATATGAGTAGTGAAGTTCACCTATAATGTGTATAACACTCTAGAATTTAAAATTCATATTATTAATGAAAACAATTCGTTTAATTGGTATTATGTATTATTTTGTTTCCATATATGATAATGAACAATTAGATTAATTGATTACTATAATATTTTAGCTAAATTTTTCCAGTGTTTGGATCACAATGAACTAGTTTTGTTCTATTATTTAATATTATTAATAGAAAACTAGTACAGAACATTATATAAGATACAATACATATTTCTTAATCTGTTTCAGCAATAAAAATTTTTTAATGACAAATTTTGAAGGATAAATTAATGAACAAAAGTTCGTCGTCCATAAAGGATGTAAATCAACATCTCCTAGACAATGATTTCGTTTTTAGAAATAGATAGAGAGAGATAAAGAGTAAGGATATTATTAGTAGATATTCAATTAATATGATATAGTTATAGTATATACATGATATTTGTGTTATCATGATAATTTGGATAAAGGTAGTGAGGAAATGATAAGAAATTAAAATAAATTGAAATGAAATTAAAAGTACAGGGAAGATGATTTACCTCTTGAATTGTCCTCCTTGAGAACTTCCTTAAGGGATGGGTTTTTAGTATTTTGGAAAGACAAAGAGCTCATGGGCGTGGATTGAAACTTTGGAAGAAAATTTTGGAATAATTTTGACAGGAATAAAGGCATATAAGTGTGAGGATAAGTGGTGGTGAGGGGTGGTATTTATAATGGAGGATATGGGTGATTGTTCATTATTTTATTAATTATTTTATTATTTTTTCTCAACAATAGAAATAAGATTGAATAATGCGACTAAATACATTAATAAGTTCATGTGATTTTGATCCAATTTTTCTTACATTATCCATGACACAATGAATAGTGAATTAACATATAATGTATTTATATAATAAATGACCATATTTTACAAATCACTAAATATTCCAATATTTCAAAAAAATCCAAAAAATTAGCCCTGCCAAATTTTCAAAAGATTGAATATAAAAATTAACTCCATTTTTGAAAATAATTTTCTCAAAATTAGATATGTATTTCTTATTTAAAATCATTATTTCCATAAAAAATAATGTATTAAAAATATTACTAATTTTATAACACATTCGAAAAAAATTATGGTCTCATAAAATTATCCAAAAATCTAATGGAAAAAAATAATTATTTATGAATAATTTTTAGAAATAGTTTTTTCTTTTAAATCATTTTATTAATTATAAAATTGAAATTTAATATTTATGACTTAAAAGAATACCATCAATTAAATATTAATTTTTAAAATATTTATTCACTCACAATGTTATATAATTATAACATAATTTTATCTATAAGATGGAATGTTTTTTTAATGATTTTATTGGTGATGTTAATATTCACTTTTCCAATTTTTTATTCATAAAGGTCAATTCTTATTCTTAAGGGAATTTTACTATTTATTTTGTTTATGTTCCTTAACTATTAGAAATATCTCTTATTTCATTCGTTATTCATTTTTGAGGTTTTAATGGTGTTCTATAAGTGATTTTATATGATCTATACTATATCAAATAAACATATTAAGGGAAATATCATTTATATTGTTTTTTTTAGCTACATTATCCCCTCCATCAATGATTTTTTCCTCGAAATTTTCGAGATTGTCACCCCATCATTAATCTGGGTAGTTCTCTATTATATGCTCTGTATCATCCTACATCGGCACATTAAGTTTATTATTTTTCCAATGTACCATTACCAGCCATGTATTTTGATTCCTCTACACCTGTTTATTATTGTCTAAAATATAGATAGGTTGTTCACAATAATATAAGTTTGGTTCTAATTTAATTCCTTCATAATTGAGAACATGTGTTTCGTCTTGAATTTACATCCTTAACTAGAAGAACTAGAACACATTGTTTACCATAGAATGGCTAGTTTACATTACTAAATGAGAAGCCACAACTCCAATTCTCTCCAGTATTTAAAAAGGACCAATGTACATTGGGATCAATTTCACATTCTTCTAAAATCTTAATACACCATTCCGTAGAGGCGCATTCTGGAAAACATGATCTCCCACATAAAATTCCAAATCATTCCTTTAATTATGTCTCGACCTATCCCTCAGGGCCTGTGTTGTGACTACCCGAAGCCCACCATCCAATGGCCAGTGGCTGGTGACTAGCATCAAAGGCGTAAATCCCTAAACTGGGAAGGCATTTCATTTATAACTAAAAAACATACACAATTGTGTACATAACTAAATAATAAACACTAAGGAGAAATTTATTACAATAGGGTGATGAAAAGTAATGGTGTTGGAAATACAAACCCAACTATAAAGTACAAGTACAACTAAAAATTGGACAAACAGCTGGAAGATGAAAAGAAGATCTTGGATCGTCCACCACAGATCCTACCTGAAGGATAGGTACTGATTCCCTCCTCAGCACTCCACGTCTGCCAGTGTCCTCTGGGAACTGTCCCATCTTGAGGTTCACCTCCGGGTTCCATCCAGTCCTCATACACTCTTCCTCGGTCAGTGAAGTCCATCGTCTACTCCAACACAAAGATGTGCGGGCATAGCCCATGCTGGGGTAAGTATAACGATACTGAGTAGGGACCCCGAGACAACAATGGTCTCTCAAAATCCACCAAGGATAAACCACTGAGTATGAAATCAACATATATCCAATACTTAGGTATATGCTATTACATATATCTAAGTTATTAAGTAACACATACAAATCATGAGGAAAACACATAAGCCACTTACTTATCTCACACAAGTATACAACTTATTTAGAGAGTGAGGTGATCAGATATAGACACTAAATCATCTAAGCATTTATACCCACATAGGATCAAGGACCAACTGTAAGAACTGTTGATCCCACAAAGGATCTAGAAATAGTAGTTAGAGCTGTCAGACCACCACAGGAACCAAGACCGGCTATTCTGTCAAATCCTCACAGGATCCAGGAATAGAAGATAGAACTGTCGGACTCACACAAGATCCAGGAAGAATAGATAGAGCTGTTAGACACACACAGGATCCAAGAACAGTCATTAGGACTGTCAAACCCACACAGGATCCAGGAAAAGTCATTAGAGCTATCAGACCCACACAGGATACAAGAATAGTTGATTGTCCATAGCCAGCCACTGTGTTCCTCATGAAGCTTGCTTTATTCTAGGAGGGTCCACTCCTCAAGACAGGTGTTAATACATATACTACTAGGAAGTACCAAATTGATGTATCCAAAATATATTTCATTAAAAATTAATCCCAATGAAACAGACTGCATGTCAATCGGACGCCCGGTCTCATAGTTATTGGCATTTCTGTTCTGAGCGCTTGGTTAGATTTAGGATCAATCCAACCCGACTGTACCCCAGCTATGCCCAAACTTCATTGGGGTATGTCAAAATAACAGTTTCACTCCAAGCTCTTCTTCACTGTATACAGGTCATCAATTTGACACTCGTAGCCCATGTTATGGGTGATAAGTTAGAATCAGACCAAATGGGACAGGGTCCGGTCCGAACAAGTCGGACCGACCTGGCCCGACCTAGTCCATGGCTTTGACCCGGTCTGCAGGTCAGACCCAAACCGCAGGTCTGACATGGTCCGCGGGTCTGACCCGGTCCGTGGGTCTGACATGATCTGTGGGTCCGACCCGATCCGCATCATGGGGACCCGCTGGGTCCCGATCCTTCCAGCTAGTCGGGTGGCCAGCCGCCTCCCACGTGGCACCGTTGCGCTACACCGCCTCCAGTGACCAGGTGGCTCGGGCTTCAAGTAATCATTGCAGCTGGCCTATCACCAGTCGCCACTGCATCACTGCGGCGAGGGGGCCGCGACCCTCCTTCTGTCTACTACACAACACGGTTGTCCCGCCCCATATCTGGCGACCCCACGACTTGGTCTGCCGACTTCCTTTGCGGCTAGCCTTGCGCTGGTTGCCACTACACCGTCACGGTCCATTGTCCGCGGGTTAATCCTTCGGTGGCACGGTTGTGCCACCTCCATCCATGTGGTGATTATTGTTATACCATTTTCCTTGAACTTTCTGTAGGTCACCAGACGTGTTCCGGTGTCCCAGTTCTCGTTTTGGAAGAATCCACACACTCATCAGGGCGTCACCATCAATCCACAAAAAAATTTGACAAGAGACGTTCATCCCTAACACATGCTGCATTCGGCTCCAAAATCTATAAGAAAGGTGGAGGGGTCGGTCCGGGATTGTTGGGACCGTGCCCTCCGCGTTAGGGTGATTTCAAGCGGCTTAGAATTTTAAACCATGATGGGAAACAAAGAACACACAACAATTAACAAGCGTGAACCCCTACGTTGGGTTTTTTGTTCATTGAAGATGTTGTGGAAAGAAAAATTTCAATTCATTGACGTCAGGATAGATGATGAAGTATTAGTGGATGATGTTGTCAGTGTTCTTCAAGGACGTCACTTCCTCCCTTTTTCCGGTTGAAGATCATTCTTCGTTGGCAGAATAAGTGTTCTTTGTTTGAGAATTATTTTTTCTCCCCAGCCTCTCATTTTCCCAAGGTCCACCCAAATGTAAATGAGAACCCCTAAAAAATAATGGATTATGTTAATCCATTATTTAATTTTTTCCTGCAATATTCAAAATGAATGAAAATTATTAATCGGGTGGATTTGACAGCATAAAGTGGTGAGGTCAAGGGTTCTCCCCACTTAATTGAGAGTTTCTAGGGGTTAAAATCTTGGGTGGTCCCCACCTAGTTTATCCTCCCATGGAAGGCTTAGTTCGGGTGGGCACCTCCACCATAACTATCTTCAATTCATGGATCACTTTCATTGAAGTGAAAGCCTCTTTATGCGAAAAAAGGCACTGTGAGTTCAATGGTTCCCTCAGATATGAATTCTATGCTTCGGTTCCAATGTTATAAAAACCATCTTGTATGTTTACTAAACGTACCCAAACTAAAATTTCAGAAATTGATTCCGGGCACACTGGGTCTAAGAATTATTTGTGGTCTATTTTCCCAGGCTCATAAAATTCCCATGTATTTAAGAAGAAACTTTTCACGGAAATTCCGGGGCTTTATAGAATATCAGCGTAACTTTTTTTCCAGCTTTACGCTACTTTGATATGGGATTGAATAATATTTAACTTCACTGTTGTTTCCTCTACAAGATTTGGTACTATTAGCTTCATATCACTAACTGAATTCCAACATTTTGTACTACGACATATCTTTCCATACAACACTTAATATAGTGCCATTTGAATACGTGAATTAAAACTATTATCATAGGAAAACACGACCAATGGAAAATAATGATTCCATATACCTTTAAATTTTATGGATAATTATATCTAGATGTGGTGTAATGTTTTAATGGAACATTATGTCTACACGGCATTTTTATGGTGCCAAACAATACTAAAATGAGGCTCGGTTTCCAAATCAATATGAAGATATTTCAGAAATTTTGACATAAATTGTGGATCAAAATAAAATACAATAGAATGTGGTCCTCCATGAAGTTTTATAACATCATTAATATAGAGTCTTTCAAGGAAATATAGTGAAAAATCCTCCCTTTTGAGAGGATATGTAAAGATTTGGTAAGTCATTCAACAACCACCCAAATTCTATAATTATTTTTAAGAGATTTTGGTTATGTATTGAAAAAATACATAGTGATGTAATCCCATTTCCATGTAGGAATTGGAAAAGTTTTCATGCCACCTCTCGGATGTTTCCTTTCAGCCATCAGATGTTGAAAGACTAAATATCTTAATACATAGTAACCAATATCCCAAATTTAATTATCCCACCAATAATATTCTTTCAGATTATTATTCATCTTAGTGATACAAGGATGTATAGAGGAATTTGAGCAATGGGCATCATCCAATAACTCCCTTTTTATATTGGGTATATATAGAAAAATAGCCTCCTCTCAAACTTGATAATTACATCATTACACATAATGTTTGGAAAATTCCCATCACTCACAACATCAATTTTCTTATGAAAATTCCCATCATCAAATTGAGATATTTTTACTCTTTCTAATAAATATGGTTGGGGAATTAGTTAAAAATGTAATAATGTTTAAATTTCTATGTTAATTCCCATATTCATCCCTTCTATATCCATATACACATGTTAATTTTAATTCCTCATTTTGTTCAGAACATCATGATCATTCATAATTAATGCATCTGCTAACTTATTTTTCATCCATGGGGGCAGTGTTTTGAAAAATCATAATACATGAGTATCTTGAGCCGTCTCCATTTCCTCATGTTGAGTTATTTTTGTGAGAATAAACAATTCATGCTCTTATGATCTATATATATCTCACATTTTTCCAATAGATATAGTTTCTACATATATTTAGAGAAACAATTACAGCTTCTAATATAAGATCCTGAGTTGGATAGTTTTATTCATGAACATTATCTACATTGATGTATATGAAGTAACTATGTCATTTTGTGTAATAAAAAACACTATTCCTTTTTTATGTTTCCCCACTACAAATAAAAAATCCACAATTTCTTCATAGTATATTCATGATATCTCCTCTTCAATTATTCAATATATTCTTAACATTATTTTTCCCTTACAAAGAAAACCACATAATGAGCATGATTTGATACATGTTTTATAAATTTGGAAAAAGTTCTTGACAAAAAGATTATAATTATCTAATAAACGTATAAAAATACGTACCTTAGTTATGTTTATTTGAATAGGACATTCTTGAACATCCTTTTTCATCGAAGGATTAACTAATATTTCATCCGTTGAGATACTATGGACAAGAATAGAAACTGATTGAATCTAAACTTCACACATGATTAACATCACATATAATTCATTTATTCTAAAAGTCTTCGGAACCATCTGCATGTGATTTTCATGGTCTTCATATAATTTTGAGTATACAACACTTTCATCCATAATTACCAAAAAGGCCATCAATATATGCCCTGAAAACTCTATTCATTGGATCCATGAAAATAAAGGGTGCATTAGTCAGTTCAAAAGTCCTTACTATAAACTCATAACGCCCATACCTGGACTGTAATACTATATTTGGAATATCTACCTTCTTCGCATGCTATAGATGAAATCTAAAATGAAGATCAATATTTGAATAATGTTGGTCTCCATGAATTTGATCGAATAAATAATAAATATAAGGAAATTGATACTTTTTATTGATTGTAATTGCATTGATTTATTTATAGTCAATGTATAGACTCATGTCTACATCATTATTATTTCTAAAGAGAACATGTTCCCCTAATAGAGAAACACTAGGGTGGATTGATCAATCAACACTCAATTCATATTAATTTTATTATCAGTTCTATTTTTTCAACTATGTCCATTCTATAGGGAGTATTTGATGTAGGTATTGAACTATGAATTAAATAAATAAATAACTCAACTTACTTAATTTGTGGACATCGAGTTAAGTCCTTTGGAAATACATAAATGTATTCATTTACAGTTGGATCATTCTCTATTTGATGATTATATGTAGTTTCTAGAGATGATATTTTCTCTTCCTCCCTTAGAATTTCATTTATTAAGGCTATTTCGGGTGGATCTAGATGATAATCAAGAGGATATGTTTCTAATATAATGATAAGGGATTCTACACCTTCCCCACAAATCATAATTTCCTTCATGAAATATATTTTGGAATGGTATTGTGAAAGCCATTACATGCCATGGATAATGTCAATGTCAAATATCGGTATGAAGATAAAAGAAGCAGATAAAACATGATTATATTCTATAATGTGAACTTCTTAAAAAATCTTTTTTGCAATGAGACTTCCCTTAGGGGTTTTGGCTGACAAATCCCTTGTAAATGATAATAGGAACGTTTAAATTTTCACATATAGTTGGGAAGATAAAAAATAATATGTTGAACTAAAACCAAATTAAGTATTGTTTAATTATGAGGAGACAAATAATGTACCTACAACCACATCATTAGGAACATGAACCTCAAAAGTTTTGATATATATGTTAATCCTTTCTCCCTTGTGCTTCTTTGAGTAATGTTTCCTTGAATCCTAGGAAAATCGTTTTCATAATGTCCATTCTATTTTAAATTGTTTAATTAAACATTAGTATCTTCTTTCATTCCCTTAAAATCTATGGCCTTGTGGCCTTTAACACCAAACATTTAACAACCACACTTACCATTTATGAATGTACCATGATATTTCTTCCCCAAATTATAACATAATAGAAAATCAACTCATCGTTGTTCTCATTTTCCTCATTTTCTTTTCCACTTTTTTCAATATAAATATTATTCTCTTGAATTTTATTGAGATAATATAACATAGATACTTATTTGTCTAACTTTATATCTAATGAGACTATATCATTGTTCAATGAGAAATTTTGTGACACTAGTTCATTTTGGGGGAATATTTCAAACCATAAATGAATCAATCAATCTAGCTACTTGGATTATGCATGTAGTATGTAGAAAGCCTTGATAACCTTGAAATGTGTGATTCATACCTGGAAACATTCTCATCCTCTTTTTCCTTATATTCTAGAATTCCCTTTACATATCTTGTCATTGTTCACAAGGAAATTATTTTTCTAGGATTTTTTTTCATAAAATCCCTCAAATAAACACGTGTAATTCCTTCAATTTCTATTTTGTTTTTGATTAGTGATGAACATTGATGCACATATCTCAATAGATGATAAAATACCATTTCAACCTTATCTATTGTGTTACATCCCAAACTAATAAATATCTTCCCTAATAAACTTATACACTACTCAGTTACAAATGCGTTTTTAGTCCAATTGAATTATGGAGTCTGTTGTCATATAAATCCATCTATCCTTACTCCTCTATGTTGTGGATTATGATGATTAATATGGTTAAGGTTATTGTTTTTAATCTGTTTCATCTATCCCACAATATTTAAATGTTGATCAGTATCAGTCACACCTACAATACTGAAATCATTATCCATCCTAGGAGGGAAATCCCTACATGTGATACATGCGTTTATAAAATTTAGATTCCTTTCACTAGGAACCATTTCTAAATAATGACTTACACTAGATAATGTTATGAATCGAAATATATAAAATAACAATAGACCGGAAATTAACACAAATTAATGTTTTATTAAAATCTAATCTCATAATCACAAACATGGTTTCCTTGAGGATATATATAATTTTAAATCCTTCACAACGGATTGAATTTTTTTTTTACTTATCCAAAGCATATCTTTGGAGAGTTTAAAATTAGGTGCGTAGTAAGGCCTATTTTGTTGTACAAGGTTACCCAATGTCAGGCCATGAAAACCTTATTGTAGTTGTTAGACATAGGTACATATGTTCGAGAACCATATCCTCTTATAGTATCTTGCAATGGATTTATTTCTGGGAAGACTCAGATAATCTCTACTTTACAAATATTTAAATATGTTCTTCAATGCTTATCTTTAAATTCAATCGTAGGGATATGTTCTATAATCTATGTTTTCTAAATCTGGTATCCAATGTTTCTATTGAAATTCCTATGATACCAACTGTAAAGACCCTGACCCCATTTGCTAGAATTTTGTTGCAGATTTTATTACATTAGCATATAAACTAAGAAGTCATATCATCAAGGGACAAATAGTTAAGTGGAATTGGAAAACATGATACATACAAATTAGTTTCATTACAACATGAAATGATGTACAATATAACGAATATGATGGAATCCAAAATAATCATCAAGATATTCCTCGCATTTCATTCATAATACATGTATTCATATTCTGGGTAAAAATTAAAAATAATAAAGAGGTGCGCTTAGATGCTTAGTTTGTGTATGTAATATAGTGGTATTAAAATTATAATTAATGATGGATAAATAAAACTATATAAGCCCATTCAACATAATAATGAGCATAAAATGGAATGAATTTAAAGAATATTAAATACTCATATAATAAAACATAACTATAGGCATTATAATAGATGAATAATTTCATGGAAGATCAATTACTAAATTCATAATGAGGCAATTCATAATTTCAAACATCATAATCATATTTTTAAGGCCTCAGCCAAGAGTCCATACATAATGGGTGAAAACCAAATCTAATTTGTGTCATGAGACCTATCAATGCATCGAGGGGCTATCAAAGGCCCCAACAGTTACATACTAATCCAATGAATTCCTCGTATGAAGGGGAGAAAGATGATCCGTATATATATTTATTTTGAAACTATCAAAATAAATGTAAATAGATTTCATCAATTAGTAAACAGAAACATTAACCATTCAAAGTAATATGGTGAATTTTATCATGATAGCACATCCACAGTAAAACTATTTATATATAATTCAATAATTTATGGTAGATTATACTGTGAAAGAGTTATCCCCATTAATCAAAATTATATAAAATAGTGTTGAAATATATGTAAATAATATTATAAAATCAACTTGTAATACTTGAGAAAAATACACTTCTAATTTACAAAAGAGATTTATTTTTGAAAAAAAACATTGCATAACCCCAAAAGATAACCAATATTGTATCATTATAATAAAATGATCTATTTTAAAAAAAATCATGGTGCCTTAAAACTAATTACAGATTGCATTGGAAAATAGGTAATAATTGAAGGAGTTCCCTTTTATTGGATTTTTTATTAGGAATAAATTGAGATATATCCTTTTGGAACATGTAAATCCCCATAAAAAAGGATGATTATGATTTGTACATAAATACTAACAATTCAAAAATACTATATGAGTATTAAATAATAATAATTAAGAATTTCATTTTTGTAAACAGGGAAAACTATAACAGAAATGAAATTGGAGTTTCTTGTAGAAAACCCATACTGTGTGTCTGAATGTTTTATGAAATTGACCATAACATCCAAGAAAATAAAATTAAATCCATTATCTAATTAATTCAGAATCTACTATAAATGTATAATTATTTTTATAATTTTATTAAGTTCATTTGATTCCATTTTTTTGTGTTATAAATTTCAATTTTATTTCTCGAGAGAATACGTTTTAATGGTTTTCATGATTGGTATACTTGTATATGTGTAACGATGTTAACATAAAATTGGTATAATTTACCATTCATATATTTAAATGTAATTAATGAACAACCAGAAGTGAAATTGGTATTATTCGTTTTTCTATATACTATGATGAATTAATAGAAAACATGTTAATGATAATCATTTAGCTTAATTTTTGCGGTTTTTGATCCCAATGCACAATACTTGATATATTATTAAATAATAGGTATATAAAATTAATATAAGAATTAAAATAAGATTTAATACATATTTCATAATATTTTTCACGAATAGAAAATTTTTCATGACCATCCATTAAAGATTATTTGAAGAAAAAATGTTTTTTATCGTTGGATTTTGTAAATTGGCATCTCTCGGATGATGATTTTGTTTTTTAAATAATGAGAGAGAGAGAAAGGTATAATGTAAGGTCGATAATCGATGTTCCATTAACATTATATCATTATATTATATATATGATACTATAGTTCTCCTGGATATTTAGAAATATGAGGTGAGGATATGATAACAAATGGAAATAAATTGAAATGAAATTGAATGGAAATGGAAGAGAATTTACCTCTTGAATTATCCTCCTTGAGAACCTCATTAAGGAAATGTGTTTGGTATTTTGGAATGACTAGAGCAACTTCATGTAGGGAGATACAAGGGAAGTTTATTTGGGACTAATTTTTACAATATTAAAGGCTTATATGTGTGGAGATAGGTAGTGCTGAGGGGTGGTATTTATAGTGTAGGAGAGTGGTGATTACTCAGTATTTTATTCCTGATTTTATTATTTTTTTCATGATAAGAAATAGTGATGATTATTATGGATCTATAAAAAAATAAGTTCATGTGAGTTCTAATTAAGGATTCATAAATAATCCATGAAAATAATAATAGTGTACTTATCATATAATGTATTTATAATGATGATTACTGTATTTTACTATTAAAAAAATTATTGTATTTTTGAAAAATCCCAAAAACTAACTATAACCATTTTTTTTGATCTGAAAAAATAAAAATAGAATTTATTTTTTATAAAATAATATTATAAATATGTGGAATTTAATTTTTATTTAAATTCATAATTTACCAGAATATATAGTATTAGATTTATAACTAATTTTATAACACTTTCTTAAAATAACTGAGGTCTGATTACATTATCCTAAAATAATAGAATGAAAAATATTGATATATGAATAATTTTTATGAAAATAAATTTTATTTTTAATAATTTTTTAATTATAATACTATAATTAAATATTTCTGAATTAAAAAAATATAAACACTTATATATTAATTTTTAAAATATTCCTCTACATACAGTATTATATAATTATTTAATAATTTTATTTATAAGATGACCATATTTTATTTATACTTTTATTGGGGGTTACTATTCTTTTGGTTGGTTCACTATTCGTAAGGGTCATATTACTATACCTATGGGAATGTTACTGCTTCATCGGTATAGGTTTTTTAACATCTAGAAATGCCTCTGATTTCATAAATTTTTCACTTATGATGTTTTAATTGTGTTGTATATGTGATATTAAATGATATATATGATATCAAATAAAAATTAGAAGTCGAATTTGTTTAATAGAGTTTTTTGATATAGAAATTACGAGTTTTTAAATGTTGGTATTATTATTGGAATTATATTAATTATGTTTTAGGAAAAAGAAATCCCCATGTCAGGTGACAATCAGTCATATGTGGGAAGGTAATGAGCCATGGACCCATAAATAAAGGTTGAATGGGGTGGTGTGTCTATCACTTTTATATTTGTTTCTTTAGTTAATATGTCATTGTTTTTACGTAAAATTATCGAAGGATAAATATTTTTGTTGATCCTTTGGTGTTATTGTATACAATTCTATATTATGGTATTATATGGGATAACGTTTTCCCTCATATTGGTTTTGTAAAATTATTACTGATATGAAGAAATAATTTTCACTATTTTTTTGATAATAGGATCCATTAAAACTTAATTTCAGTTCATTGGGATGAAAAAAATTTTATTTACTTAACAGAGTAAGAGATGATGTGGAAATTTATAAATGTGTGACCAAATCAGGATATTTTGATTATAAAAAATAATGTATAATAACTTTTAATCTTCGGCAGTAAAATAATTCAGAAACATATTTAAATTGATTATGAGACAAAAAGAATTTAATATTTAATTTATATATAGAAAATAAAATATTATTTTAAATCATCACATATTTATGGAATTTTTATTATTGATATTATAATGATCATTTAATTTTTAATTATCAATTATCTATATCAATCTATATTATTATTTAAGCTATTCTTTCATGCCCATATATTAACTTCACAAGAATGGTCACCTAACTAGAAACCTAATTAATGGGTTAATCAAGACGTTTTGTTTCATTTCCATTATATATTATAAACTATATTATTTTTATATGTTTTCATAAAGTGGGTTTCAAAATTTTCTATTTTCAAATATCAAAACAACTAATTTTTGAGATAAAGATTAATTTTTTAGGATAAAAGTTATTTAAGAGTGTAAAATTTATCAAACTAATAATTTTATAGTAGACCATCATGATCGATAAATTTTATGAAATGAAAAAATATTATGAAAGGATGTAACATCCAAATAATTAATTTTATAATTCAATAAACATAATTTAATCTCTTAGATAACTTATTATAAACCTAACACTGGTTTAAAATAAAACAAAAAAAACTATTAAAATATTTCATTCATTCATGTCCATTATAGAAAATCCATAATGATATACTGTGTAGATTAGACAGACTAAATAAGAAAAAAACTTTTAATTATTGTTTAAAAAAATTCAATGGTTATCTACATATTATAAATGATATAAAAATATTTTTTATGAAATAGAAATTTTTTTAGATCAACATTATTTTTCTAAAATGTGGTTTAGTCATTCATTTGACACATAATTTGATTTTATTTTTTACCAATCATATAAAATTTATTTTTAAAAAATAGTCCTTTTTCTAATCTACATGCTAAAAATATCATTCTGGGATTATTTGTTTTTTCTAAATAGATTTATTTTCTAATGAATATAGAAAAATATTAAATTTAATTCAGAACTACACTTTTATTTAATGTACTTATAATATTATATTGTTCAAAAAAAATTATTTAAAAATTTATTAGTTAATATATATTAAAATTTATCTAATATTTTCCATTAGAATCCATTTTATCTTCAATTTCAATATAAAACGTTTTCATACATTTGAAAACCTTTATTTGGAAAACCACTTTTTTATCACATCTGTTGGCCTAATATTATATTGAATTTTTCATATTCAATGAAATTAATTTTGAAAAATAGATTCCATATTTATAATAATAATATTTAAAAATATATATGAATTTGAACTTATTTTTTCACCAAAATAAATATTAAAAATGGAAATAATTATTTACCATAGTTATGGAAAAAACGAGTTTATCATGGGTTAAATGAATATATAATGTTAAAAATTACATAAAAATTTCAAATTAATTTTTTTGAAATATACTGACCAAAACCATTATTTCATGAAAATTAATCATATTGGTGGCTTTTGGGATGATAATAAAACGTTTATAACTTTATATATTGAAATATTCAATGTGTGTTATCTCTCAAGTTATAAAAATCCTCCTCTTATCCTCACAACATCAAACATAAAAATACTTTTTTCATGAAATAAATGAAAAAATAACTTCTATAATTCATTATCCACGTTCTAATTTCCTTTTTTATTATTAATACATCCTATGAATGATTTTTTTATAATCATAAGGAGGATCTATGAATAATATGTCAAATTCATAATTGTGCATATTTTATTATTTATAGTTTTTCCTCCATATAATATTATTTAACTAGTATAATATAATAAATCCACTATACCATGTATTCTAATATATTATTAATTTCATTTCATAACCTATACCCTTCTATGCTTTTATCAAATGGGAATTTAAACTGTTGATCATGTGTACAGTTGATTACCTCCTTAGAATCTGATGCAAATAATATTCCACCAACACCTATCTTGTATGGACACAATAATGGATTTAATATATATATATACATGATATTTATTATTAGTTTTATAATTATAAATGTATTATATTTAATATAAATTCATAAATTTCATTTCATGGGGGAATATGGTGACGTCGCTTGTGTAAATGGAAAACTACCTCCTCTTAAAGTGATGTGATTCATTTTTTTCTCCATAAACAATAACAGAATGATTGAAAGAAAAAATTAATGAATATATGAGATATTCATGAACTAAACATAGATATATTATTATAATATCATTTATAAATCCATATATTCTAATCCCTTGGAAGACAATAATGTTGCAAGTAGGTACATGTCGACTACCACATCCTCATAGGGATTCGGATTAATTTTAAATTTATTTTTACATGAATTATAATAATTATAAATATTAATATTCCTTTAATATTAGGAAATACTTATTCTAAAATGATAAATTAATATTTATAGTCTATTAATTCAATCTATCATCAAAATGGACACACGGTTCATTTGTGTGTATGACATATCATTACCACGAATGATGTAATTAAATTTCCTCATATTAGAATTATGTATTATAATAAATAAATATATAACATACATAATATATTAAATTTTTTAGATTATGGATCCATGATCGATTTAAAAATACCCGAAATACCAAATCAGAACATAAATGAATTACAAAGATGTCATTACCTGAAACTATAATTATAATGAAAAATTATTAATTAATATGAGTTAAAAGAACAAAAGAAAAACATATATTATATTATATTTTTTTATGGTTTTTTAATTGATATATAATTGAATTATATTCATTATAAAATTGTATTGGAAACATATCAAGGAAGTCAAAGATGAGTTAAGGGTTTATAATCTCTCATTAACATCCATTAGACACACTGCATATTCATCATACATTTTTTGGTGTGATGCATATAATACCACATTTATAGGTTATATAATGAATAAAGTTATCATACATTGTATATAAAGTTTTATTTGATGATATTTTTTTCATGGTCCATTATATTAAAAATATATAAATGTGGTAACAGTTT
The DNA here is from genome assembly GCA_963277665.1 of Viscum album. Taxonomy (NCBI): domain Eukaryota; kingdom Viridiplantae; phylum Streptophyta; class Magnoliopsida; order Santalales; family Viscaceae; genus Viscum; species Viscum album. The sequence goes on along the minus strand of OY728163.1, from coordinate 1,699,411,775 downwards.
ATTTAACAATATCATAAATTTTCGATATTTTTTATATTTATGTCATTGATGGGGAAATATTATATATATATATATATAATATGAATATATATTATTCTTATATGGTAATTATTTTTAATTTAATAATTCCATTTTTCATCTACTGGTTTTATAAAATTATTGAGAGAATGTTTTTTAGAAAATATTACATTATTTCTTTATTTGGCTAGAAATGTTTTGCAATCCAAATCCTTGATTTCAATTTTTTTTCTAAAATATGATATCAAAATTTTTATAACAATATCATAATGATTCATTTATGAAATTTCTACTGATTCGAGAATTTTTAAAATTAAATATAGATGAAACAACGTGTATTTTTCCAAACAAGGATCATTTTTCTTTTATAAAAATGTGAATGAAGTATTTTCATAAAATATATTCCATATATAAAATTTCTCACCCTCATGAGAATAGTTGTCTTAAATATTATATTACATGATTCCAATATTATTTTCAATGAAAATATTTTTCCAAATAATTTTGACCTTTTATTTTTGAAAGTATTTTTAAACTAAAAAATGTTATCTTACTAAATATTATGTTAAATGAAAATGTACAAGATTTATATTTTTCAATGAAATCAACACATTATTTTATATATGATACCTCAGGGATATGGTTTAAATATAAATTAATGTTTTATTTGATATTTTCTAACTAATTTAACTAGTTATTTACCATTTTGAAACCATTCATATTACTATGGATATTTTATGAATATGTTTGTTGATTAGGGTAATTGGTAACATTTTTAGGATACTTTTTAATAATAATTTTTATGTAGATTATGTTTTTACCGTATCAAATTTGGAATGTGTAAGAAATAATAAAAGAACAGTGGGGCCTACTATATAAATCAATATATCATTAGGTATCATGAGAAAAACATGATTGGGTTTTTAGCTGAGGCCTTGCCCATTTCAATATGATGTATTGGAATGAGGCCGTAATAGTGAGGTTATGATATAAAAAGTTATTCATTTTCACATTATGATATTATTTATATATAAACCATGTGATTATTAAATTATTTTGACTATCCATGGTTATGTTTCAAGATCACATTATTATTTATTTTTTATTATATGATCATTCTTTAATCCTTCTTTATTATTCTTGTTGTTGATGTAATTTATTAAATAGAATTAGTTTAATATATTAACCATTCTACTTTGATTATGATAATTTATTTATGATATATTTTAGTGTAAACATACCCTTACTAAGTATATATTATCATACAATTAATTATGATTTATTTTCATCAACAAACAATGAAGTATTTTCTGACTGATATATCAAGAAATACTACTTTGAATAATGATTTTCTCAATGAAATCACTTTTTGTAATTTTGTTTTCAATATAAATCACAATTTCAATAATTTATATTATTTTCCATGAATAATTATCTATTAATCCCTTCATAATTTGATTCCTTCTATCGATTTATAATGTAATAATGAAATCATCAACAACAATATACCATGCTCAGAGTATTTACAACGTGTTTATGGAATACATTGTCAATGGTAAAAACTCTTCATCAACATAGATAGATTTTCTCATAGACCATTACCAAATACATTATATAGGATTATATAATATAGTTTTCTTGATAGAAATTAATCCTAATAATTTCCTTAAAAACAACATATTGTACTTCAAAATCATCCCTCTATTTAAAATTCTTAATAAATTATAATTAAATAACTATTTTTATCATTAGATATACCCTTAAATAGAATATGGGAACTGGTGTCAACCTTTCACAATACGGAAAAAATATGTCTGCAATGTATGATGTTTGTCATGATAAACAAACACAACACTTTTAAACACTTTTTTAAACATTAAATACTATCTCTGCTATGAAAAGATTATATCGTATTGCATATGTATGTTAAAGTACAAAAAACATCACAATGTAAAATTTACATGTACTAATTAATTTATTTCTATTTTAACATATTCTTTGATAATGTGGTATTTTAAAACTAATTTTCTTCTAAATAATTTTAACATTAAAGCATCATCCAAATTTCTTCCTCGAACCAATTTCCTGATGAATCATATAAATATTATTAGCTAAATATTATATCCAATGCCTCATCCTATATTCTAATTATCATAACCATTAACTGATAGAATCACTCCGGTAAACTAAAGTAAATCTCCATATCAGATCACATTTATTGGATAATATATAAATTTAATGTGTTTTATATATGTACATTAAACAAAAATTCATTCACAATATCTTCCAATACAAATGATTTTTCAAAACACCGTTATCAATAATAATTAATAAACCTAAACATATGAATTTAGTTTTCATCCAAGGAATATAAATATCTATAAATTTGTAACTCAATAAATTTATTACTTATCAAACTATTATATGACTAGATGAGAAAAAATCTATGTTTAAAATAATAACAAGTGAACAATATTAATAATTTTTATATAATATGAGAATTGACAATCCTTTTCAAAAAAACATAACAATTACCATCCTCTATACATAAATTTCATTAGAAATACCAATCCATCCAACAAGAAAAATAATTTAAGCAGCCAATCAATAAAACTATTTAAACCGTTCACACACACTAAAATCACTACACCGTTTTACAAAATCCCTTAAATATATTTTATTCCTTAGATGGTTATTCATGTAATAATGGTTATATTTATGTTATAAAATTTCTCTCCCTTCTGACAACACTAGAAAATAAAAATAGGTGAGAGGGGAAAATTGATATGCATTAGCCTTGATGAGAGGGAGGTTGGACAACCATTATCAACCTAATGTTATAAATTTATGCCTTCATAAATGGTTTTCTGAATATATCATCCAGTAGACATGTTATAAGAATATACTCTTGGTTTAATTAATTTATTTGAACCAGTTCTATGATGAAATGATAATTTTTAAGAATGTTTTTTGAATGGGAATATTAAACTATAATCTTTATAATCTTTATAAAACATTGATTTTCACAATACAAATAAAGGGGAAACATTATATCAAAATAAATGCTTCTAATTGTGTCTTTATCTACATAAGTTGTGTTATAGATTTAATAGTAGGAATTCATTCAGAATATACAATACATTGATTCAATGAAACATGTTTCTGTATATGACTAATTACATTTAATTTTCCTAGGAAAAGCAGTATACCATATTTGGAAACTCTAATTTATATACTTCTATCAAAATATATTTATGTATATCCAACATATCGATATTTCCATAGACTTCATATTTCATCCCAAAAATAGTTCTTTCATCAATTAACTACAAATAAGTATTCTATGAAAAACATGAGATTTATTATAATAACAGTAAATCCTAGAACATTTATTAACATCATACTACTTATCTATCCTCACAGCCATAAAGTAAAATAAATTTTCATCCATCATTATAAACACTTTAGGACCATCCTCCATTCCTTCCCGGTCTTTTGAAATATTTATCCCTTGAAGAACGGGCATGGAAACTGACATTGAATATCTAATGAGAAACTTATTCTGAAATATTTATATCATACATATCCTAATATAATATAAAATTTTATTTATTTTGAAATAATTATTAGCCATAAATGTATTTCAATTCTCTAAGAATGGAAATTTAAAATAATTTATTTTTCTCTTCAGAAATATTTTCAAATTTATCTCCAACATTCCATGAAAATATTTTCTCTTCAACCTAAACAATAAAATTGACGGAAACATATTTATTTTATTTGATAAATTTGATATTAATATATCTTCCATTAATGAAATTAAACTAGATTATAATGTATATAACTTGGAAATCCATGATCATGAATATTTCATCAACCATAAAATGACTTATTTAACTATCATACATAAATTTATTATTTTAAAATAATTAATCCACACAATTGATAAATACACACTTCTTAATATTTCTCTCAATTAAGAAAAGATAACATTTCATCCCTTCTAAAAAATTTATCTCCATTATTCATTTATAGAAACAATGATTATACTTTTAAATAACGTTTTCAATTGTGTAAAGGTTTCATAAAAGTAAATACTTCTAATTGGAGAGTATCATTCAAAAGTTATAATTGTCTTATTTATTATCAACATACCATTTTAATTTAACTTACTCCATGATACCCAATTTTTCCTAATAACATATCTATTTTTTTCTTATGAAACATGTTCCCATGTTTAAATCTTTTTCATCTAACCTAGGTAATTATTTATTGAAATAATAATCTATTGATTCCCCCAAGAATATTCAATTTCATTTTTTTCAAACATTGAATATTTATAATTATATATAACATATTTTTATATTCTTCTAATATTTACAACATGTAGTTGACGGACAAAGATGTAATGCACTTACACTTTTTTTATTGACATTGGATTATATGAATATAATTTATACACTTCAGTTGTGATATCTAAGTTGGAATATTAATCTCTATTAGCTTCATCATATTGACTATTATAATTAACTTTTACACATTTTTCAATTGAAACCACATATATTTACATTTCATCTATATCATTAACTATTTTAAAAAAATTATTCTAATAATATTAATGAAGATACATACCACTCATGTCAAAAATATTTAAGGTTTATTTATTATGAAACCTATATCATATTACATGGAAACATATTCAAGGTAGATTCAATCAACATAACTATGATCAAACATCCCAAGATTCTCACCCCTAACAAGTTTAACTAAAAGACTATTTAACATGATTAGTTGTCTCAAAATTTGGGCTTATTTATAATAAATTTGGGATGGAGTCATATAAGAGTGTGTCCTACAGAAGCATTGATTCTGAAATGAAATTGGTGCTCTGATATCTTGGATAAAAAATATTATTTAGGAATATGTTTGATAAACATTGTTAATTCTATATCCACAAAAATTATATTTCATAATTTCTGGAAATCATCTTTTTATCAAATATACATATCATTAAAATCATGATGGATTCCATTATTTTATATATTCTCTAAACCTTGAAATTTTATATTCACCTCCTTTATGATTTCAAAATTTCCTCCCAGAATATCAACAATTATTTTCTCTAATAAATTGTAAATTAATATTCATTTTTAAAGAATCATATTTTTTTTTAAAAAATCACATGTAATGCATGTAAATAAAAAGATAAAATTAATAAAGTATATATATTTGTACTTCGAAAACAGAGTCCCAATCTCATTAAATTATCAATGTACTATATCTAGAAAAGAGTTTATTGTATCTCAAAATTTTTATGAAATGAGATAATAATGAAATAGTTTTAGAATATGGAACATTACAAAAAAATTAAAAATTCCATATCAATAATATCACAAATAATTTCTCTCTTCATCATTTTTTATATATTCCTATAACATATATATCCCCTCCTTTTATTACAAAACTAATTTTATTTATTCATGCTCAAAAAACATGAACTATGTGAATAACCAACTTGAAACATCTTTCATTAGTCTATTTTCACTTGTTACAACATTCCATTATTATATCATCATAAAAACAATAACATTTTTTTAAAAAAACTTACTTTGACCAACATTATAATATTTTGATACATTTCAAAAAAAAAATCTTTCAATGATGACCAATACTCTTTTGATTAATAAATGTTCTTCCCTAATGATTACTAGTCTAAATCCATTAATTTTTGGTGATTTATTGTTACCAAATTTATCTATAAATTCATTATATTTTTTAAATTCATTAATAATTTAAAATGTTATAACGTATGTGAAGAATTAATACTATCAGATATATATGTTCAGTCTTCTTTTGTACCCTTGGAAGTTTTTTCGACATCAACTATTTTCCACTAATTTTCTTTATTATTATATTTATTTTGATATTTTATTTAGAAACTATTTTTGTTTAGAAACATGAAAATTCATTGTTTTTCAAGAAGTATTGGATGAAAACATTTCTCACGGCCACTTTTAATGGGTTTAAATTCATTTGGTGTCTCTACAATGTCATTATTTTTATGTATTCATTGTTTTGGTGGACACACCAAAAAACACAGCATATAAAGTCTCCAGAATTCATTATATCATTAATGATTGAACCCACACATGTCCACCATATAGAAAAAACCTCAAATATAAAAGTAATAACCAAATAATGAATATTTCCTTATATAACTATCAAACTAAATGGTGTTTTTGTTATTCTTTTCATCAAATTTATTATATTTGTAACAACATGAGATTTTATGAGAATTATTCTTTTTAATTTCAATGAATTCTTGTGTTGTATGCTACACCAAGATTATCTTTCACAATATGCAACACTGTTTTATCTTGTAGTATAAACAACACTATTCTTGGTTTGTGTTACACACAATTTCAAGTCCGTTTGATAGTAGTAATTCTACGCAACATTGAGTGTATATATATATATATTAAATGTATAAATGAAATATGGTTGGATTCTATTATAAAAACATTAAGTGAGTCTTGCACAACATGAAACCCTGGCTTGGCTTGCATTACACGCTTTCACGACCTTTCTCGATAGCATGTGTAGTACACAATACTAGGTTTCACTAAAGAATGATATATTGTTATAATATTATTATAGAATAGCAGTTAGGAATATTATTAACTAAATTTTTAATTTTATAAAATTTTTATTCATCTTACACATTTTCTAAAATATTGTGTGATAACACAATAATTTTTCAAGTAAAATAATTATTTTTCAAAAAATTGATGTTTTTCCACCTTTTGATGGCGCACCAACATTAAATCTAGTTTTTGACATTTTTATAAGATCAATATGACAAAATAAAATTATCCTTTGGAATAAGGATATAAAAACATACTTTGGATAACAATTTCATATTTTTCTGATTACTGTCATATTTTAATGAATAGTAAAAACAGGCTATATTTTAATTAAAAACAAATTTTTTCATCGCAATAATTTATATGGATATATTATATTTTTAATTGGTTTTAATGTTTAATTATAATATATTTTTAACATTTAATCCAATGTTTTTCATTGGAATTATTTTCACTTTGAAATTGAAAATAAACAAGTGTCGATCTTTTGATAGATATTGTATCTTAAAAACAAGCTATTTGTTTTGATTAAGGGAACTATTTTTAAAATTAATTAATTCCACTTCTATGTTTTTAATTTAGAAAAATAGACATCATTATTGAATTCGGAATATCAAATATAGCTTAGGCTTAATTTTTGGTATTTTTATGAAAAAAATCAATTTTTGATGAATAGTGAAACTACTTAGTGGTAGTTAAAAAACTGACTCTTTCATTTTAATGTAATTTTACCACTTATGTTAATTGATTTTCAAAAATCCTACATACATAATTGTTATCAATAATTATTAAGTGGTTCAATAAGATGAAAATAATTTTAGCTGAATAGTAACTTTTGACTTTTATTTTCTACGGTTAAAGGTAAATAGGGTAATTCAAGGTTAAAAGAATATTATAATAATTCCAAATTACCTTATCACAAGTACTAACCTTATTTGATGAGTATTTTTCGACCATAGGCATCCCTGTGTTGATTTTGGGACCTCATTGACCCACTTGGTAGTGATAATGACAATTTAGATTAATTAATTTAATATAATGACAAAATGTACATTAACAAACATATTTTAGTAATTAATTTTTATAAAGGGTTATATAAATTTTAATTTAGACTATAAATATTAAATTTAAAGATAAAAAGATTTCCTACATGGTGTTATTTTGTTTATAATTTTTTGACATAATATAATTTAAATTATTTATGACACAATAATGATGCAGTATTTACCTCATTAAGAAATGATTTAAATAAATAAGATTATAATGATTAAAATATTATTAAAAAAATGTCCAATTATTATTGGTTGATTTTATTTCAACCATGAGTCATCTTATCTTCATCATTAATGATTTTTGGAAATTTGTAAACCTAATATAAGTTTATTATAAAATAATATTTTCACACATTCCAAAGGTGCCTCTCTCCTCCCTTATAAAGGGGCACCTCCTCCCTCTCCTCATTACACTACATTGTTCCTTAATTCTCTACCATCCCCTAATTATTACTCTTCTATACTCCCATATTAATATTCTAGAGGTCATGGTTTCCTTCAAAGACCTACACTAGTGCCCTAAGAGGAGGTTTCAAAGAGGTGTGTTGAGGAAGAGGTAATATCTGTTACCGATTCTTTCAAATTTATTTCTTCTTCTAATTCCACTTCATTAGTTGTTTCATTATGGCGTAATAACATCAATATAACTTAAATATTGATATGTTATTATAAATATGAAATAAACCTATTTCACCTTCTATCCATCATACGGAATATGAAATCACCGCGTGTGTGTACATACGGAATATCGTCTCCACGCCATGTTGTAATATTTTTTTCCACCACCACCTTACTTGGATGGGTATAGTGGTGCAAAGAATAACTATATATGGTTATTACAACATCATATGGATTCTGAGATATTATATCATCCAATCCAATTCCATTCAATAAATATGGGAATGATATCATCGCTCATTCGTACGTACAAATTACCGTCTCCACGACGCGATGAGATTCATTTTCCATGTTAACAATTCAAGAATGATTATAGAGTATATATAATAAGTAATAATGGAATATAAGACATAATAATGCTACTATATTTATGTATATATATGTGTATTTCATCTACTTAATTCTATTCAATTCAATAAGGAAATGAAAACAACGTTCATGCGTACGTACGGCCTACCGTCTCCATGAATGGTGTATTTCATTCCATTTGTTGATCTATAATATATATGTATATTATGAATATATATTATATATAAATCATGGTTTATATTATGTAATTATGTAATTATGATCTATGTAATCATATTAATAATTTCGTGTCAAAACACGGACAACAAATGAAAAGATTTTACCCAAAACGCTGCAATAACATGGAATTTATAAAAGAACGGGTAATATAAAGTCATAAGGGAATCATATATGATATCATAAATATTATGATGGTTATGTTACATGTTAATAATATTTTTAAACCCACTATACAAGAGTCTCAGACACATACTAAAGATATTTTACATAATTAAAGGGATAATTTTTCCATTTCATTTTTATCAGAGATTACATATACGTAAGTATTTACTAGGGTTATATTTTTCTTCCATGTCAATAAAAAATATTTTTCATAAAGTTTTTAATACTGTTCCATGTACTTTTAAATTCATTTTTACACTTTCGTTGACTTTTAAATTGTGTTATTGATGGAATATTTCTTTTGATTACCATACGTGGTACTTTTTTACTTTTCTGTTAAAAGTACGTGGAGAATGTTTTCTTTAACAAATATGGCATGAACTGATTTTTACAGTTTTATAATGCCTTATTTTTATGAAACTTAATCAACAAGATTTCATGACTATTTAAAAAAAATATCAATTTATTTTAAAATTTCATGGAATTTTTGTGAAAAGAAATTGATTTTGAAAAAAAGGATATTTTCCTCAAGAATTCATTCCATGTGTTTTATCAAAACCATTCTCCATCTAAGATGACATTATTTCATATGTGTATATTTCAAGTATAATGTCTCTATGATTTATATGGTTTCACTTTTGTTGTGATGAAAGGATATCCAAATTTTTTATATGGATTATGTTATGATGGGAAGATGTTTATGAAACCCATTTTATTCTTTGGGTTATGATAAAGGATTTATGATTATGTTGTGGCACACATAAGAATGATTTCATTATGAGATGGGTGGGACCTATATCTCCCTATATGGAATTTGGTAAAGATTTATATCTCATGTGATAAACATGGCTGGAATGGTATGTTAATCTGGTTTAGTGTTACAGGACTTGAACGAGGAGTGTACTCTAATCAGAAAGGGACTTTGTCCACTAAGATTGTCTTGGCAGAAATGCCTTACTACTATGAAAATCATATCATGTTCTTAATGGTTTTCCACAATTAAATGTTTTCTTCCCATTCTATTTTATCATGATTGATGTTTTATTATGATATATGCCTTATGTACTTCCAAGATTTATGTATTTTCTCACGATTTTGATGTTTAGATTTTATGTTCATGTTTTTTCATTCAAGGATTGTTTTATATTCTTTATGATTATCGTTACTTAGAATTTGATCTCAACCATTTTAAGTATTCTTTTCCCCAGGATATCCAGAAAGGTTTCAGGTCAAAAAACAATAGGGGATGATCATTATGGGAGATGTTGAAGATCTTTCACCATGATTAGAAGATTATATTCAGAGTTTCTGAATACAGTAAACTATTATGGTCCTTAAGTGTTGGATTTTGTATATATTAAGTATTTCGCAAAAGTAATGTAATGCCCATGTATGTTAAGATTTAGGCCTCTACAGTTGGTATTAGAGTAAAGGTTTAGTTAACCTTTGGAAACTAGGATCCGAAAACTTTAGTGAGATCCCTAGAGATATTTCTACGGTATGTATAGGGATGTCTCTATGCTTAAGTATAAGTATAGGCTATAGTTCTATAATTAAGGTAACGATATAGAATTAAACTGAATATGTTATATATTGAAGGTACTCCCCCTTTATTATGTTGTTTTCCTAGAATGATTTTTGCCTCTTACACTATTATTTTTGGGTTTTAGATGATGGTTGGAACCTGAAGGTACCGTGTTGTTCAATGTAATGGGAAATGAAATGATTGTACTCCTGAACAAACTCATGTTATGGGAGATGGAGTGCACAATCTTATTGCTATACTTACAAAATATATGAATCATTCTGGACATCCAGATGAGAAGAGAAGGGAACAATATTCTGTTGAGTGCTTCATGAGGCAATGTCCACCTTCTTTCAGAGGGTTTTCAGATCCATTTTTTGCTGAACAATGGATCAATACCATTGAAAAGAGATTTTCCATACTTCGATGTTCTAAACATGATAAATTCATTTTGTCTATTTACCATTTAGATGGTGAAGCAGACCAGTGGTGGACTCTATTAAAGAATACAAGGCCCCCAAGTTGAAATTGACTCTATGGAATGGGATGAGTTAAAGAATGTATTTTTCAATAAGCACTTCCCATGTATTCTTCAATCAAAGAATGAAAAGGATTTTTTCCCTTAAGCAAAAGGATGATGAAGCTGTTTGTATATATAAAGAAAATTTTACAAGGCTTTCAAGGTATGCATCTGGCTTTATCTTCCAACCTGAAAGTAAAGTTGTTCGATTCTTCAGTAGCTTAAAATCAAGTCTTTGAAGGGCATTAACTATAAGAGACTTCTGTAGATATGAAGATATTGTGCATTGTGCTATGATGGTAGAAATGGAAGTTGGTGTTACATATCCATCTCAGGGTTTTGACAAGAAACTAAAGATGGAGCTCAAGGTGAAATCACATAATAATGGTGAAAAGAAGATGAATGTTTCTTTATGCCCAAAGTGTTGAAGGAAGCATGGTGGATATTTCCTAAAAGGTACTAGAAAATGTTTTAAGTGTGGAAAAGAAGGTTATCGAGAAGTTGAGTGTTGAAGTAATGGGAAAAAGGGATCTAATGATGTGAATAGAGAAAAGACTACATAGAACGCTCCACCAAATCATCAATGCTTCATGTGCAAGGAAATGGTGCATTATGCTAATCAATGCCCTAATCTAAGGGTTAATTATGATCTATATGAGAAACCACATAAGGCAAAGGACAAAGGGAAGTCACATGTGATCCCAATTGGCAATGTTGAATATGACAACAATGTGGTGGCATGATTAAGTGTTTATGTAATGGGATTCCAAAAAAAAGTTCTATATAGTATCATGGAATATTTGAATATTTATGTATTGGTATATTGTGGTTTTTAATAATATTATGGCACCCATAACCATGGAAAGTGATTGAGATATTTTTGGAATGAAAATTATATGAGCATAATGAAGGGATAAGGTGAAAATGAAATGTTTGACAATATTCATGAACTCATGACTGATTTAAGGACAATGTTATATCAGGGTTTGAGTATATAGAATTTTTGGATTTTGGTTTGTGTAAGGAGTTTACTTTTGATAGCATTAAGGTTTTCACTATGGTTCAATGGGTATTCATTTTTCAAGAGAATACAAGATTATGGAATTCAAATGTTTGAAATGCGATCAACAAGATAAATCTTGTGATATATGAGGGATAAATGATGCTATTCACGTGCTTGTTTTATGACCTTTTTAGTAATTGTTTTCTTTATACTATGAGTTTTGAAAGAAGTATTTTGGAAAATCCTAAAGATTGGAATGGATTATGTTGAAAATAAGTTAGTATTGTTTAAGAATATAATTTTTTTATATTATTTATAGAATGTTATAATTGTGTTGTTTAAGAAAATGGAAAACCTATAGAATGGGCGACAACCCGTCGTGTCGGACGAGGATGTGGGAATAGATTCCACAACCAGAGTGTGACGGGCCCTTATCACCAACCACTGGCCTACAAGAAGTCCCTTTTGAGTAATAAATAGTTTTATTTTATTATGAAATATGATAAATGATGAATAAGTCTATTTAAGGAACCATATATGATTTATATCACCATATATGGACTTATGTATATAACTTTTGCTAACCTTATGTTTCAGACAGATGGAATGACCTATAATTCTGTCGCATGACCTGCTAAAACGTCACGGAAGACAAATTAAACTTCATTTCTTTGAGAGATGATGTGGAAATTGTTCAAGGAAAAAACCACAGTGAGATTATACGAAAATCAAGTAAGTACTTCTTATAATTCAAAATTTTCAACTTTATTTAAATGATCTTGAAGACCAAAGTTTTTTTCCTAGTGCTCTATTATCTAATGAATCATATGGTACCTTATATCATAAAAAATTTATGGCTTTCTGATTGATGTATTTTTCATAGTCATGTTCTCTACCACTCTCCATAAAAACATCATGATTATATTTCTCTTCCATATCCATATTTTCACCTATTTTGTCCGATGTGGAAACCCAGTCTTGAGTTACATTGGGTGACCATTATGATTCTATCATCCCTTTTTAAAATGAAGTTTTATTATTCCTTTTTATGTTGTGGGTTTTTATGAAAGAATATTTCAAGCAGTAAACCATTTATAACCCCATCGAATTTCGAGGGTGAAATTTAATTTAAGGCGTGTAGAATGTAACAATCCTAGATTTTATGGGAATTATTCTTTTTAATTTCATTAATGTCATGTGTTCTACACTACACCAAGATTATATTGCTCTATACGCAACACCGTATTAGCTTGCAGTATACGCAACACTCTTCATGGATTGTGTTACACACAATTTCAAGTCTATTTGATAGTAGTCATTCTACACAACATTGAGTATATATATATATATATATTCAATGTATTAGTCAAATATGGTTGGATTTTGTTATACGAAAAAAATGGAGTCTTGCACAACATGCAACCCAGACTTGTCCTGCATTACACGCAACTGCAACCTTTCTCGATAGCGTGTGTAGTACGCAATATCGGGTTTTACTAAACAAAGATATATTGTTATAATATTATTATGGAATAGCTGTTATTAATAGTATTAACAACATTTTTAATTTTATAAAGTTATTATTCATCTTACACATGTTTTAGAACATCATGTTGGAACAAAATAATTTTTTCGAGTAAAATAAGTATTTTTAAAAAAATGCAGTTTTGCCGCCTTTTAATGGCGCACCAACATTAATTCCAGTTTTTGACATTGTTTATAAGTTCAATTTGACAAAATAATATTATTATTTGGAATCAGGATATAAAAATGTAATTTGGATAAAAATTTTCATATTATTCTGATAACATTCATATTTTAATGAATAGTAAAAACACGGTATATTTTAATTTAAAAAAAAATTTCATCGCAATAATATATATTGTTAGATTATACTTTTAATTGTTTTTAAAGTGTAATTAGAATATATTTTTACCATTTAATCCAATGTTGGTCATTAGAATTAATTTCACTTTGAAATTGGACACAAACAAATGTCGAACTTTTGATAGTTATTGTTTCTTAAAACGTGCTATTTGTTTTGATAATGGGAATTACATTTAAAATTAATTAATTCCACATATATGTTTTGAATTTGAAAAAATATACATCATTATTAAATTCATAATATCAAATATAGCTTAGGCTGAATTTTTGGTATTTTTCTAAAAAACATCAATTTTTGATGAATATTGTAACCACTTATTGGAAGTTAAAAAACCAGCTCTTTCATTTAAATGAAATTTTACCACTTATGTGAATTTAATTTTAAAAATCTGACATACATGGTTATTATCAAGAAGTAAGATGTGGTTGAATAAGATGAAAATAATTTTTGGTGAATAGTATCTTTTGACTTTTATTTACAGTCGTTAATGGTAAATAGGGTAATTCAAGGATAAAAGAATATTATAATAATTCAAAATTACCATAAGAATTGTCCTAACCTTATTGGATGAGTAGTGGAAGACCATGGGCATATGTGGGTTGATTTTGTTACCCCATTGAGCTACATGGTAGTGATAATGACAATTTGTATTAATTAATTTAATGTAAAGGCAAAATTGACATTAACAAAAATCTTTTAGTAATTAACATTTATAATGGGTTATATAAATTATATTTTTGACAATAAATATTAAATGTAAATCTAAAAATATTTCCTACATGGTGTAATTTTTTTTATAATTTTTAGAAAAAAAATAAATTAAATTATTTATGACATAATAATGATGTGGTATTTAACTCATTAATAAATTATTTAAATAAATAATATTATAATGATTAAATTATTATCCAAAACTTGTCCAATTCTTATTGGATGATTTTATTTCGATCATGAGTAATCTTATCTTCATCTTTAATAATTTATTGGCCTTTTTAATCTGATGATAGGTTTATAATAAAATAATATTTTCACACAATCCAAAGGTGCCCATCTCCCCCCTTATAAAAGGGAACCTTCTCCCTCTCATATTTACACAACTTTGTTCCTTAATGCTCGACCAAACCCTTACTGTTACTCTTCTCAACTCCCCTAGTAATATTATAGAGGTCCTGGTCTTTTTTAAAGTCCAACACTAATGCCCTAAGAGGATGTTTCAAAGAGGCGTGTCGAAGAATAGGTAATATCCGTTACCGATTTTTTCAAATTTACTTCTTCTTCTACATCCTCTTATTTAGTTGTTTCATTATGAAGTAATAACATTAGTATAACTCATATAATGATATGTAATTATAAATATAAAACAACCCTATTTCACATTATATCCATCCTTCAGAATACGAAATCACCACGTGTGCGTACGTATGGAATACCATCTCCATGTCGTGGTGTAATCTATTTTTCCACCACCACCCTACTTAGATGTGAATAATGGTGTAAAAAATAACAATATATGGTTAGTATAACATCATAATTATTCTAATATATTATATAATCCACTCCCATTCCATTTAATAAATATAATAATGATATCATCGCTCGTGCGTACGTACAGATTGCCGTCTCCACAATGCGATGAGATTCATTTTCCATGTTAACAATTAAACAATGATTATAAAGTATATATAATAAGTAATCATGAAATATATGACATAAAAATGATAATGTATTTATTTTTATATATATTTATGTCATCTACTTAATTCCATTCAACTAAATAAGGAAACGAATGCAGCGTTCATGTGTACGTACGGCCTACCGTCTCCATGAATGATATATTTTTCCCATTTATCGATCTATTATATATATGTATATTATGAATATATATTATATATAAATAATGTTTTCTATTCTGGAATTATGTAATCATGATCTATGTAATCATATAAATAATTACAAGTCAAAAGACGTACAATAAATGAAACAATTTTACCCAAAACGTTTCTTTAACATGGAATTTACAAAAGAACGGGTAATATAAAGTCTTAAGTGAATAATATATGATATCATAAATATTATTATGGTTCTGCTACAAGTTAATAATAAGTTTAAACCCACTATACAGGAGTCTCGGACACATATTAAAGAAATTGGACATAATGTAAAGAATAGTTTTTCAATCTCATTTTTATTTGAGATTGCTTATACATAAGTATTTACTAGGGTTATATTTTTCATCTATGTCCATAATTTTTTTTCATAAAGTGTTTAATATAATTCCATGTATTTATAAAGTCATGTTTACCATTTCATTGACTTTTACATTGTTTTATGGATGGAATCTATCTTTTTTTACCATACGTGATACTTTTTTTCTTTTTTGTTAAAAGTACGCGGAGAATGTTTTCGTTAATGTATATAGAATGAATGGATTTTTACGGTTTTATAACCAATTACTTTAATGAAGAATAATCTACATGATTTCATGAAGATTTTAAAAAAATTATTTTCTTTTAAAATATAATGGCATTTTGTAAAAAGAAAATGATTTTGAATAAGAAATGATATTTTCCTCAAGAATTCATTTCATGTGTTTTTTCAAAACCATTTTCCATCTATGAAGTCATTTTTTAATCTGTGTATGTTTCAAGTAAAATGTCTCTATGATTTTCATGGTTTCACTTTTCTCGTGATGAAATGATATCCATTAGTTTTATATGGATTATGTTATGATGGGATGATGTTTATGAATCCCTTTTTATTCTTTGGGTTATGATGAATGATTTATGTTTATATTGTGGCACACATAAGAATGATTTCATTATGAGATGGGTGGGACCTATTTATCCCTCTAATGCATTGGGTAAAAAAAATTTCTCATGAGATAGACATAGCTGGAACAGTAAGTTAATCCGGTTTAGTGTTATAGGATTTGAACGAGGAGTGAACTCGATATAGAAAGGGACTTTGTCCACTAAGATGGACTTGGCAGCAATTCCTTGGCTACTATGGAAATCATATCATGTGATTAATGGTTTGACACAATTACATGATTTCTTCCCATTCTATTTTATCATGATTGATGTTCCATTATGATATATTCCTTACGAACTTCCACGATTAATGTGTTTGCTCAAGATTTTGATGTTTAGATTTTATGTTCAAGTTTCTGCATTCAAATGTTTATGGATTGTTTTATGTTATTTATGTTTATCCTTACTGAGAATTTGATCTCACCCTTTTTATATTTTATTTACCCCAGGATATAATTAATGGTTTTAGGTAATAAAACACAAGTGTAAGGTCTTTATGAGAGATGTTGAAGATCTTTCACAATGATTAGAAGATTATGTACCGAGTTTCCAAAGACCATAAACTATTACAGTCATTTTGTGTTGGTTTTTGTTATGTATTATGTACTATAAAAAAAGTAATTTAATTTCCATGTACATCAATATTTTTCCCTCTATAATATTCCACTATATTATTTTATGGTCAACATAGGTTTTTTTATCTATTGTAGTTTTAATCTTAAGATAAAATAATTTCCATTTCTATCTACATTCTAATAAGAAATTTTAAAATTATAGTATATAGTATTTCCATCTATATTGGTTTTAGATATATATATTCTCATCAAAGATATATTTTTCATCGTAATGTTTTTGAACTACTTACAAATAAATAATGAATATTTTTTTCATCATCCTAAGCTTTAGAGTTTCCAGAATGTTAAACAGCATCTGCAACTAATTTTTTAAAATTTATAAATTATTTCCCAACTCTAATAGTTTTTTATTTAATATATTCTAACTCCTCCTCTCTTTAATTAATGTTAACATAAATATTTGTGTTAAGGTATTTCATTTCAATGATAAAATTTTTCAGATCATAAATTTCTCTTTTTTATATATTTTTATTCAAGAAAAGATTGATTATTATTTTCAAATAAATTTTCTTTCTTATACATCTTAATCTCCCATTAAAATGATTCTTTATTTTTAGGGCATTCATGTAATTCTCTAATTAGAATATACTCAATATAAACCTATAATTCATTTTCATCTGGGATGATTCTTTAATTAATGATGCTAATTTAGTCAATTACTTTAAAAAAAATATTTTTATTACTAACCATGTAAATGGAGTTGTGAGCTTTTAATTATATTTCATCATTATATTTATCCATAGAATTTTTTTCTCTCTTTCTATAATTATATAACATCTTATCTTTTACCATATCTTAGGTATTTATTTTTTCTTTATTTTTCTTATGATTTCATCTAATCTCTCTATCATTTGTAACAATACATTCATTTTCATTACAACATTGAGAATTTGAAGATAACTTCCCAATGAATTCACAATGATAATATCCGTAGAAGTTTCCTTTTTATTTCTTATACCTCTTTTAATATTATTAGATACAAAATAACAAAAAATCACTAATATATTTAATAACCTCATATTCAGTCTCATTTTCATTGACTGATTCATAAACAAAAATTTCATAAATTTTATATAAATAGAATCATTTAATAAGTTTTCTATATCATATTAATTTTATGTTGTAGTTAAATTTACTATTATTATTTTATATGAAATGAATGTATAATTAAGATAATCTATAAAAGGAATTATTGGATCTCTATATTCTATAGAATAAAAATAGGAATCAATTTTATCATTAAAAATTCATATGATCCTTTAAAAAATACATGAATCATCCATCTTCAGACTATGAGAAATTATAGTTCCTCAAATATCATTTACCGTAGAAAAAATATCATCAACCAATTCATTATCACTCATCTTAATAACTTCATACTTAAACCTGCATATTTTTCATTTAACATTTTAACATTAATATTTTTTTTATAGAAATAATTCATATTATCCTACATTCATTTTGACAAAAAATTAATTTTAACTTCAATTAAAAAACATCTAGATAGTGGATAACCCCTCATTATCCGGAATTTTCTTGTCAATATATATAAATGGACTCCCATCAACACAAGGATGGAAACCAATAATAATATATTCATTAACTACATAACTAATGGACATAATATAAGATAATATTATGTCTTCCTTAATAATATAGCTCTTAACTTCAAATAAAAAATCTCCTTATTAATAAATGTTATATGAACATCCATTAAAATTTTTTATTTCTAAAAATTTCATTAAAGTATCAATAAAAAAATCATATACTCTGATAAAAAAATGATGGAAAAATTGGATTATGATAGATTAGTAAGAGGGTTAGAGAATGAATAGGCGAAATTAAATTTTTATTTTTTATTATACTTTTTCTTTCACATGTTTTTAAAGAGATAAAATTTTAGGGAAAACAAATATACAAGAACAATGATAGGGGAAAAAGAACTTACATGATTTACTATATAGTCAGAGCATATATTCATTAGAATGGAATCTAAATATTTGAATACCACACAATCTACAGAGAATAAATCCTATAATATTTTTATAAAAAAGTTATTAACCTTTCACATGAATTACATTATTATAAAAGGATAGTATATTTTTTTCACATATAGTCTAATGATATAACCAATATTTTTGTAGTAACATTAAGAAACATTCACTAATAAGAGTTAGTTTGTTCTCACTATGATAAATTTAAATTTATTGTACAAATTTTTCTTGAATGAACCTATTCTTAATGTTAATTTCAAGTTGACGAAAAATATATTATTCAGTCCATTGGTTGTCTGATTGATGGATTCATTGATTTTAATTCCCCTAGTATTTTCTGTATAATCATTATATTTTCACTTATATGACATAAAACTATTGGACCATTATACATACACTCAACACAATTTTTTTATCATCTAATACCACCTTATATGAAAACATTTCAAGTATCCTTAGATTGATGCCACATCAATAATTTAGCATCTAAATCATTATCCTATTTTACAGCTTGTTTCTACACATAGTCTATCTGATTCCAATTGATTATAAATATTTATCTGGAATTCTTATATTCGAGGAATCTTAAAAAATTATCTCTAATAAACATCCCAATTATATTATTGTTTATCAAAATTCTTCATGTATGGATAGTACACATTGCGTTTTGTATAGAAATCCATTTATATAGGTTCACTCAACTGATTAAAGGTGAGAATACAAATTATATTTTCATACTCAAGGAAAAATTACAAATCCCATCGAAATGATTTTCTAAATTTATAGGACTCTTCCAAAAACTTCTAAAATAATAAAAAATTATATAGGAAGACCTATAGAATCATAATTCATCTATAAGCATTCATATAATCTTCATTATATAACTATAACCATCTAATTTTCATAGCATGTAACAAATATTCACCCTTAAATTCTTCATAAAATTGTTTGATAACATTATGATAAATTTTAACATTCATTTGAATGAGTTACAATCATAACACTAATCTGTTTGGTAAAATATCATAAAATACATTCATTAAATGAAATGTTTTACCTTCAATTCCATTCAAAGGGACTCCAGATGATTCACCAACATTAACATTATAGGAATATCATAGATTACACCATCTATAATATAACTATATATGATGACATGCATGAGATCTATTTTACCATTGTCATAACATGTAAATCATTCATATATGAACATTATATTAAAACAACAATTTGATAAACTTTTACCAAGAAAAATGTATTTTCTAATTACTTAGAGAGTTAAGTATGACCATCCATCAAAAGTATCATGTAGTATGATTATATATAATGATATAATACATACTATTAGAAAAGAAAAAAACCTCCAACAATTTTTTACTATGATGTACTTCTATTGATTTCATTATGTAAGTGTAATGGCCCGGGTTTTTGGGGTCCATTACTTTGTAAAAATCTCGTTTTGGGTTTTTGGGTTTGGGAATCATGGTGGTGTAGGCCAACCAGTAGCCTTAGACTACCGGTAGAAGGCCTACTGTTAGCTTGGTCTACCAGTGGGAACAACCTACCGGTAGCTCGGCCTACCAGTAGGTGCCGCCTACCGGTAGCTCGGCCTACCGGTAGCTGCGGCCTACTGGTAGCTCGGCCTACCGGTAGCTGCGGTCTACCAGTAGCTCGGCCTACCAGTAGCTGCGGCCTACC
Source organism: Viscum album (assembly GCA_963277665.1). Taxonomy (NCBI): domain Eukaryota; kingdom Viridiplantae; phylum Streptophyta; class Magnoliopsida; order Santalales; family Viscaceae; genus Viscum; species Viscum album. The sequence goes on along the minus strand of OY728163.1, from coordinate 1,699,390,620 downwards.
GGTAGTTGCAGCCTACCGGTCTCTGCATCCTACCGGTAGCTGCAGCCTACCGGTAGCGCAGCCACAGGTGGCTGTCACCCACCGGTAGCTCTCAGCTACCGGTGGCTCTGGCCTACCCAGCGAGTTATTTCCAGTGGCGCTCCTTTTTTTCTCAAATAGGGTTTTAAACCCTATTTTGACCTGTTTGAGCGTTTTTTGAAGACATGTAATGCGCATAAGAGTTTTAATTAAATACTTAGTTAATTAATGAGTCGGTTTAAACCACTCGAACCCCTTTAATGACGAGTGGAGCCACGTGATCAACCCACGACCCCCGCGCCTTACGCGGTTTCACGTTCTCACCTTAACCGTTCACGGCTCTTATAAACTAAGGGTAAGATGTGTTTTCTCCTTTCCTTGAACGCGGATTTTCACAAACTGCTTCTGGTGCATCGGGCACACCACATCATTATCCATAAATTTCAGCGCCCGGCCTAAACTCGATCATCTATCAACAGGTAGGTAATTTCTCCTTCAGCTATCTCTTTTGTGTATCATGCGGGGGTGGGAGTTCTTCTATTATGTAGAATTAGACAAACCAGACATAAATGAAGATAATGAAATGTATTCTATAAAGAAAGAAGTGGGGGCTGTGATCGTTGAAGTTGTCTTATATTTTTGATGATGTTGCTTCTATGATCACCTATCTGAGTTGTGTCGCCTTGTGCCTTCTGAAAATTGAGGTCATGGGTGGTCGTTGTCTGTGCATTAACAAAACCTGGTGAAGTTTTAAGTGGCTACTTTGTGGTTGTGAACTCCTAAATTGGTTAATCACGTATACCAGGCTGAATAAATTGAAAGCACCAGGATCAATCCCTTCTGTGCTAACCCCAGTCAAAATGGAATTGAAATCATGGAACATGTAAAATCATTAAATTTGAAAACATAGTCTTGGCCTTGCTTAGTGTTGGTGGCAGTGTTTTGGTGGTTTTATCTTACGAGTCGATTGCTGGATATGTGGAAGGGAATGGGATCCCCTTTTCTTTTATGCTTTCAGGGGTTATGAAATTGGGGATGGGATCCCCTGTTGATGTGGGTTCGGTGATTGTGAGTTTTAAACCCGGTGTGGGCGTTGCGGTTGATGCATGAATGTTTACTTTCCTAGACTTGTTCCTATGCCTACTAGTTTTCTAGTAGTGATTAAACTCAATTAAACATTATTACTGAACATGAAAAAATAATGGGACAAATGGGTTTTGGTGGTGAGAGTTGTGATTTGTGACAGGGATGCTGTGGTGTTGTGTTCTGTAGGCTGGTAAGGAAAACCTTTGATTTGGGTGAGTGTTTGTTACATATATCTATACTTGTAGCTTTGTGTTTCTTATTCGCTCCCCACCCAAGTTGAGCACTTAATGTCAAACACCCCCATTTCATGGGGGAGGGGTTTTTTCCCAACACTATTCTTAGTGGCTGGTTATTACCTCCTTTTCTGCTCCCTTTCCCGGATAGCCCAAGTATATTCGGGCAGGCTTTGATGGCCTGAGGTCCATTATTAGAACAAGAACCATCGGGCGGGGTAGTGTGGTGGTTGTCCAGGTGTGTGCGGTAGGTGGTTTCCCAAGTGTCTTCAGGATAAGGCCCAGGTGTCTTCGAGCGTGGCAGTGGATCCTTTATCCAAGGTGTCTTCGGGCGTGGTGGTGGTTGATCTGTGCTAGGTGTTTGTAGGTGTGCTTACATGTGACAGTTGTGGCCTAGGTGTGTGCTGGTGGGATTCTACAGTGGGACTGCATGCGGTTGAGGCCTAGGTGTGTGCCGGTGGGTGTGGTAGTGGGACTGCGGTGTGAATGGCAGGATTGGTCCGATGCGTAGGATGTCTCAATAACCAGTGGGAAAGTGGCTCGGGGTACCCAAACATCGATGTGCTCTGATTATATATATATTACATTACTTGCGTTATTTGGGTAGTGTGCCTTGGTGAGTCCTGGGGTGGATAGTTTACCTTGATAGGTGTTTGGTTTACTCACTTTTCTCACGTTACTTTACCATGTTCCCCCACTTGTGCATTAGAGTCTTTGGTTTTCCCTACTGAGTGTACTTGTATGCTCACCCTATTTATATAAAACTACATTTACATTTCCAGGAGGACTTCCTGGATCATGCAGGTCCATACTAGCTCGGACCATTGGGGTAGTTGCAGTTGTTGCTTTTTCTTTTTGGTACTTACCATTATAGTCACCTTTTGTACCTTGTGGCTTTACTTTTGGAACATACATGTGGGAATGGTATATTTTCTTTTCTTTTTGGTTTTACCTTTTGGTAACCTTGGTGTTGTTGAGTTTCATCATCTCGTCTCTTGATCTTATAAAACAAAAAGGGGTCATGCCTTCCATTTGTGAGAAATTTCTATACCCTTAGTGCTAGTCGCCACTCCGGGACCTATCGAAGGCGGGTCTCGGGGTTCATTATCTCTCCTTAAACTTAAAGAATGAAGGGCCTGACAATCTGTTGACCATTCCCTCATTTTGGTGAAGTCGGGTCGTGATAGAATGGTATCAGAGGGATGGTTGAGAGATAGGATGGAGTATGGAGTTAGGAATAGTGAGGATTTCATGGGAAGGTAATGCAACATTGTTGGGTGACATTGGTGCCTGAAGTAGGCCAGGGAGGACCATCTAGGACAAGGGATTTTAGGGCCCACCGTGATCCAATGCAAGGACTCTGGACCTACCGAACGACCAAGTGAGGCCACACTGAATGCAGGGTAGAGACCCTAGGAAAGGTAAATGCATCATAATGACTTCTGTTCTTCTGTTTCTGGGATGTCTTGGGAATTAAGAATAAATTAAAATTTTAAGAAGTTTTAAGAAAAATATTCTGCACTACTTGGGATTAGGCATTCCTTGTTTACCTTGCAGCTATGGTACCTGGAAGGCGGCCACATGTGGTACGGGCGATCAAGGCCCTGGATTCTAAATTGGCCGATTGGCAGAGAGTTGATCGAGAGGAAGAGGACGACCTGTGGCAGAAGACTCTTCGGGCCTTCCAGTGACAGGCCCTCGAGAAATATGAGGGCAGCACCTCCGACATGAAGACAGAAGGATGGCTAAAGGAGCTAGTTATAGCTTTCCGCCTGATTTGGTCCCCGACTGAGTACTGGGTTCCTGTGGACGTCAGCCAGATGCGGGGAGCGGCGCGTTAGTGGTGGACGCTGTACCTGGGGGATATGAGAGAGTCTGAGGTGGCTTGGGTGGATTTTGAGAGGGAGTTACAGGCGGAATTCCTCACCTCGACGATGAAGGAAGAAAAGAGACAGGAGTTACTCTCCCTCCAGCAGGGGAGTATGTCCATGAGGGAGCTAGGTATCAAGTTCAAGGACCTCCTACATTTTGCTCGGGAACTCTTTCCCGACGAGGAGTCTCGGGCAAGACGTTTAGAGGAGGCACTCCGACCCTCCCTCTAGTATGGTGTTACCCCCTTTACCCAGCTGACATACTTGGAGGTCCAGAAGAAGGCCGAAGTGGTGGAGAGGATGCATGCTCTAGGAGGAGTGTCACTAGAGGGGATCCATCTAGGACCATCGAAGGGAAAGACCTTCGGCACCAGGCCTCCAGCTTCAGGACCCTCCAGGTTCCGACCAGCAGGGTGCAGACCGCAGCAGTTTCAGTTTCGATCCCCTGGCCCTCTCCCTTTCCCTTCGGCTCGGGACCGCGGTGCTTCGTCTGTGGGAGCCCTGGACATCTCTAGAGTCAGTGCCCGGACCGGGTGTAGTACGGCGGTAGCGGACAGCCCCAGCACCCACCCCAGCAGCAGCTTCCAGCCAGGCCTTTCCAGCAACAGCAACAGGGACAGCGATCTACCGCTCCACTGAGGGCAGACGTAGGAGGAGGAGGCCGACCTCATGGCACACCTCAGGGACCTCGACTGGGGCATGGTCGGGGAGGTGGCCGACAGCCGAGGGGCAGGGGAGCTGGGCGTGGACAATTACACACCGGAGAGGTAGCATTTCTAGGAGGGCCAGAGGTTGTTTGATGTACGATCAGTCTGTTTAGCACTATTGCTTATGCCTTGTTTGACACTGCAGCTCCTCACTCCTTTGTTTCACCAAGTCTAGCCTGTGCCTTGGGTATAGATGCGGAGAGACTTCCAGAGCCCCTGGTGTTGAGCACACCAGTCAGAGGTCAGACCAACTTGTTGTTTGTTTTTCCGGGATGTAGACTAATGATAGGGCCACATCAATCAGTTAGGGATCTTCTCCTACTACATATACAGCCATACGATGTCATCCTAGGCATCGACTGGCTATTCTATGTGTGTGCCGTCATCGACTAATTCTAAGTAAGGGTCGTGTTCTCAGACTTGGGCGGTCGACGTTTTGTTTTCACCGGCGAGCGGGGCAGTCAGAATGGCAACAGGTGAAGGGAACCCCTCCTCTACTTGATAGCCGAGCTATCAGCAGAGTCTGTAGATACTGAGATGGTGGAAGTGCTAGAGATTTTCCGTGAGTTTATGGACAGATTTCCTGAGGAGGTGATGACTCTACCCCCTCGGTGTGATATCGAGTTCGGGATAGACCTACAGCTCGGTGCTCGCCCGATCTCGATGGCTCCATACCGAATGGAACCCAAAGAGCTACGGGAGTTACGGATCCATATTGATGATCTAATGAGGAGAGTTTATGTTCGACTGAGTGCATCACCGTGGGGTGCTCCGGTATTGTTCAAAAAGAAGGTAGATGGTGGTCTCAGGTTGTGCATAGAGTACAGGAGGCTGAATCAGGTGACGATTAAGAAGCGCTACCCTCTTCCGAGGATAGACGTTCTATTGGACCAGCTGAAAGGGGCATGATGGTTCTCAAAGATCGACCTGTGGTCTGGGTATCACCAGCTAAGAGTGAAGTAGGGTGACTTTCCGAAGACGGCGTTCAGATGCAGGTATGGAAACATAGAGTTCGTAGTCATGCCCTTCGGCGTTACGAACGCCCCAGCTGTGTTCATGGGGCTTATGAACTCCATCTTCCGGGAGTACCTGGATCAGTTCGTGGCTGTGTTCATCGAAGAAATCTTGGTCAACTCAAGATCAGAGGAGGACCATGCACAGCACCAGAGGATAGTTTTGGAGGTCCTCCAACATCATCATCTCTATGGGAAGTTTTCGAAATGCATGTTCTGGACATGGGAAGTGCACCTCATCGGGCACGTGTGGACCGAGCAGGGGGTGGCTGTGAACGCATCAAAAGATGAGGCGGTTGTTTTATGGGAAACACCCAAGAATGTGGAAGAGGTTTGTAGTTTCCTTGGGCTGGAAAGTTACCATCGGAGGTTCGTACCCAACTTCTCCCAAGTTGCAGCCCCTTTGACAGCCCTGACCAAGAAAGACCAGGTTTTCGTGTGGAGCGAGCAATGCGAGTCAGCCTTCAGCTATCTAAAGGATAAGTTGGTTAGTGCCCCAGTGCTGAGATTACCAGAAGAAGGGGTGGCTTATGAGCTGTTCTGTGATGCTTCAGGACCGGGCATGGGATGCGTGTTGATGCAGCGACAAGGGGTGATCTTTTATGGGTCCAGGAAGTTATGTCCCCATGAGCGTAATTATGCCACCCACGACCCGGAGCGTGCATCAGTCATTTTTTCACTAAAGTTATGGAGGAACTACCTCATCAGGGAACTCTTTGTATTCTTCACGGATCACAAAAGCTTGAGGTATATCTCCTCCCAACAGGACTTAAACTTGCGACAGCAGATATGGGTGGAGTTCCTCCAGGATTATGACTTTGAGATCACTTATACTGAGGGAAATGGCAATGTGTTGGCCAATGCCTTGAGCAGGAGGACGCAGAAGGATGCGTTCTGAGAGTCGGCAGACACCTGGAAGGAAATGAAGGAGTTGGTTGCCTTACACCTGGATGCGAAGATGGATAGCGGCAGAGGCTGCCTATATCAGATGATAGTACAATCATCTCTGTTTTGACAAGTGGAGGAGTCTCAGTGGGGAGACCTGGAGTGCGGAGTGATGCGTGACCGAGTTGACTAGGGCAATGCTCCGGAAGGACGGACAGAGGATGGTCAGAACCAGATGCTTTTCCAGAAAAGGTTGTTTGTTTCAGGAGTGATGCGCAGAAAGGTTCTCAGTGAGTTCCACAAATCACACCTGGCGGTACACCCAGGAGCTTCCAAGATGTACCAAGGACTGAAGAGGCATTTCGGGTGGCCCAGAGTTAAGCGAGCGATGGCAGAGTTTGTGGCGAAGTGCTTAGTGTGTCAGCAAGTGAAGCTTGAACACCGAGTTCCAGGAGGCCTACTGCAGCCCCTAGATGTCCCCGAGTGGAAGTGGGGTGACATCTCGATGGATTTTTTCACAGGACTACCCAAGGTCCAAGGGGGATATGATGCCATCTGGGTGGTAGTGGACAGGTTGATGAAATCAGCTCACTTTCTGGCAATCAGGGAGTCGAGTACTGTGGATGATTTGGCACAAAAGTACGTGGATGAGGTGATGCGGTTTCATGGAGTTTCGAGGTCTATAGTCTCAGATAGGGATGCACGGTTTACCTTGCGAGTCTGGAGAGGATTGCAGCATGCGTTTGGCACCCAGTTACGCCTTACCACTGCTTTCCATCCCCAGACAGATGGAAAAATAGAGTGCACCATCCAGACCGTGGAGGATATGCTACGGGTATGTGTTCTGGACTCAGAAGGATCATGGGTGCGACACATTACCCTGGTAGAGTTCACCTACAATAATAGCTATCACTCTACCATCGGTATGGCCCCGTTAGAATCCTTGTACGGGAGGCCATGCAGTTCGCCTGTGTGTTGGGCCGAAGTAGGAGAGGTAGGCAACCTTGGCCTGGTGGTGGTACATAACATAACAGAGAAGGTTCAGCTCATACGGGAAAAGATGAAGGCGGACCAGGACCGACAGAAGTCGTATGTTGATACCAGGAGGAGGCCCTTGGAGTTTGAGGTTGGGGACCACGTGTTCTTGAAGGTCTCCCCTCGGCGTGGGCAGCGGAGGTTCGGCAAGGGGAGTATGCTTTCCCCTAGGTTAATCGGACCCTTTGAAGTGTTGTGGCGGGTCGGAGAGGTGGCTTATCAGCTAGAATTACCACCGCCGATACTGAGGAAACATGGTTTCTTCCATGTGTACCAGCTCCATCAGTATCTGCACGACGATTCACACGTCCTTTATTGGGGTGAGCTGGACATCGAGGACGACGTGACCTTTGTGGAGAGACCCTTGATGATCGAGGATCACAAGGAGAAGGTGCTTCATGGGCGAACCATCCCCTTGGTTTGTGTGTTGTGGAGACATGGTGGTCTTGAGGAGAGTACGTGGGAGAGGGAAGCACAGATGCGTACCCAGTAGCCAGAGTTGTTTTGAGTTTGTTCCTTGTTGTACCTGTTGTGGTAGAATGTTTTGTCTTTTGGCTATGAAATTTATAGTTTTCTTTCCTCTGTTTTTGTGTGAAAATCCCTGGCTATGGGGAGGAGAGAACCCGACCCCTAATCAAGATGCATTAAGGTGGATGCGATCAAACCCGTGCGGGCGAGTCAGTGCCTCCCAAAGCGGATTATATCTTGACATGGGGGGAGGAGACTCCCCAACCCACATGCCTAGGCAGTTTGGCATGGTATGTTGCTTGGTTCTTGGCGGGGAAATGTTTTTATTAAACATGGGTTCTCTCCTAAGAGGTATCTTTTGAGGTGGCTGTTCGGACTCTCTCATCCCTTCTGGTTAAGTTTTGATTCTCGAGGACGAGAATCGTTTAAGAGGTATCTAATGTAATGGCCCGAGTTTTTGGGGTCCATTAATTTGTAAAAATCTCGTTTTGGGGTTTTGGGTCTAGGAATCATGGTGGTGTAGGCCTACCTATAGACGTAGACTACCGGTAGTAGGCCTACCGATAGCTCGGTCTACCGGTGGCCGCAGCCTACCGGTAGCTCGGCCTACCAGTCATTGCAGCCTACCGGTAGCTCCGCCTACCGGTCGCTGCAGCCTACCGGTAGCTGCAGCCTACCGGTAGCTACAGCCTACCGGTAGATCATCTACTGGTAGCTGTCACCCACTAGTAGCTCTCAGCTACTGGTGGCTCTGGCCTACCCCACGAGTTATTTCCAGTAGCGCTCCTTTTTTTGAAAATAGGGTTTTAAACCATATTTTGATCTGTTTGAGCATGTTTTAAAGACTCATAACGCACATAAGAGTTTTAATTAAATACTTAATTAATTAATGAGTCAGTTTAAACCACTCGAACCCCTTTAATGACGAGTGGATCCGCGTGATCAACCCACGACCCCCGCTCCATACGCGGTTTCACGTTCTCACCATAATAGTCCACAGCTCTTATAAACTAAGGGTTAGTCAGGGTTTCTCCTTTCCTCGATCTCGGAATTTCACAAATATCTTCTCATGCATCGGGCGCGCCACATCGTTATCCATAAAGTTCCGCGCCCGGCCTCAACTCGATCATCTATCAACAGGTAGGGAATTTCCCTTTCACCTCTTTCTTTTGTGTATCATGCGGGGTGGGCATGCTTCTATTCTGTAGAATTGGACAAACCAGACCTAAATGATTATAATGAACTGGATTCTATAATTAAAGAAGGTGGGATGTTATCATTGATGTTGTTTTATATTTTTGATGTTTTTGCTTCTATGATCACATCTCTGAGTTGTGTTGGCTTGAACCTTCTGAAAATTGAGGTTTTTGGGGGTCGTTGTCTGTGAATTAACGAACCCTGGTGAAGTTTTAAGTGGCTTCTTTGTGGTTGTGAACTCATAAATTGGTTAATCATGTATACCCGGCTGAATATACTGAAAGCACCATGATCAATCCCTACTGTGTTAACCCCGGTCAAAATGGAATTGATATCATGGAACGTGTAAAATATTTAAATCTGAAAATACAGGCTTCTCCCTGCTTAGTGTTGGTGGAAGTGTCTTGGTTGATTTCTCTTACAAGTCGATTGCTTGAGATGTTGAAGGGGATGGGATACCCTTTTCTTTTATGCTTTCAGTGGTTATGAAATTTAGGATGGGATCCCCAATTGATGTGGCTTCGGTGATTGTGAGTTTTAAACCCGGTGTGGGCGTTGCGGTTGATGCCTGACTGTTTACTTTCCTGGACATGTGCCTATGCCTACAATTTGCCCAGTAGTTCTTAAACTCAATTAAACATTATTACTAAACATGAAACAATAATGGGACAAATGTGTTTTGTTGGCGAGAGTCGTGATTTGTGACTTGGACACTGTGGTTTTGTGTTCTGTAGGCTGGTTAGGAAAACCTAAGCTTTGAGTGAGTGTTTTTTACCTATATCTATACTTGTAGCCTTGTGTTTTCTTATTCAGGCCCCACCCAAGTTGATCCCTTAGTGCCGAACACCCCCATTTCATGTGGGAGGGTTTTATCCCAACACTATTCTTAGTGGCAGGTTATTAGCTCCTTTTCTGCTCCCCTTCCCGGATAGCCCAAATATCTTCAGGCAGGCTATGATGGCTTGAGGTCCATTATTATCCTAAGAACCTTCGGGCGGGGTAGTGTGGTGGTTGTTCAGGTGTGTGCGGCAGGTGTTTTCCCAAGTGTCTTCGGGATGAGGCCCAAGTGTCTTCGGGCGTGGTAGTGGATCCTTTAGCCCAGGTGTCTTCGAGCGTGGTGGTGGATGTTCTGGCCTAGGTGTTTGGAGACGTGGTTACATGTGACAGTTGTGGCCCAAGTGTGTGCGGGCGGGATTCTGCAGTGGGACTGCGTGCGGTTGAGGCCCAGGTGTGTGCGGGTGATTGTGGCAGTGGGACTGCGGTGAGAATGGCGGGATTTGTCTAATGCGTAGGTTGTCTCAATAACCAGTGGCAAAGTGGCGCGGGGTACCCAAACAAAGATGTGCCCTAATTATATATATATTACTTGACTTGCGTTATTTGGGGAGTGTGCTTTTTTAGGCCTCGGGTGGATAGTTTACCTTGATAGGTGTTTGGTTTACTATATTTTCTCACGGGACTTTAGCACGTTCCCCCACTTGTGCACGAGAGTCGTTGGGTTTCCCTACTGACTGTACTTGTATGCTCACCCTACGTATATAAAACTTCTTTCAGGTTTCCAGGAGGACTTCGAGGATCACGCAGGAGCATACTAGCTCGGACCTTTGGGGCAGTTGCAGTGGTTTCTTTTTCTTTTTGTTACTTACCTTTGTAGTCACCTTTTGTACCTTGTGGCTATACTTTTGTAACATGAATGTGGGAATGGTTTATTTTCTTTTCTTTTTGGTTTTACCTTCAGTTACCTTGGTGTTATTATGTTTAATCATCTCGTCTCTCGATCTTATAAAACAAAAATGGGTAATTCCTTCCATTTGTGAGAAATTTCTATACACTTAGTGCTAGTCACCACTCCGGGAACAATAGAAGGCGGGTCTCGGGGGTCATTATCTCTCCTTCAACTTAAAGAAGGAAGGGCCTGACAATCTGCTGACCCTTCCCTACTTTTGGTGAAGGTGGGTCATGACATAAGATAGTCAAATAATCTTTTTATGATTCAAATTAATTCAATAATATTTCTCAAGAACATAATTTTTATAAATTTGATTATTTTTAACTGATTGGGAACCATTAGAAAATATTGTCCAATAACACAGTGAAAATTTAAATGTACCCTTACATAGTAGACATGAAATGTTCATTACAGTCACCCAAATTACCCACAATATTTTCTACCTTTACTCGACATTCCATGCTACTCTTATGTGTTGTTACTAAAATTAGTTAACAACATAAAAAAATCTAAAGATCCCATCCACTGTATAATAGAAATTCTATACATATCAATTAATAAATTCATTGTAGGAACATTGTAAAAAAATTATATTCCCTCCCATTCAATATATTCTTATTTCATAATGCCATTCGATACAATCGATTTAAGAACCATTATGAACTATAAAGAATCCCTATAATTTCCATAGTGAAAACCATACTCAAATGAAACTTCTATGTGGAATAGGATAAACCTTAGAAAAAACATTATCTGATAACCTTTATATATTGGATTCTGCCAGATAAAAGGAATATAATCCTCTGCATTAATTCATATTTATTAGAGAACATACCAATATTATATGATTTGTGTCTATAAATAAATAAATATTCCATAAACATTTCTTGATATTTTAAAATACTTTCAACCAATATGGTACCAATATGAAGACATCATATCCTTCCTCAATAGTAAATCATTAACCAAATTTTATTCCTTATTTACTGTAACCATAACAAATTAAATGAAACAATCTATAAAAAATCATTACAATATCATCATATTTGATATATAATAACCAATTTATCAACAAAAAAACAATAAATTTAGCATTTAACCAATGGAAATCATTTATTAATAATTATATAGATTATAATTAATAATTGGTATCCACATTTTGTAACATAATGATTCAATTTTCAATGTAGGTTTGAATTGTGAAAATGAATGTTAACTCATATTATTAATTGAACATTTATTAGTTATTGATTAGCTACATTACAAATAAATATGTATATATGATAAATATTCAAAAATATTAAATGTATCTGTAAAATAGAATATCATTATAATTGATAAATTAAGAAACATTATAGTTCATCAATGTTATATTATCATAAATAAATGGTCGAGAATTTAAAGATATAGAGTCTTTAAAAAATAATCAATGTGGTAATAAAAAAATGATTATTACAATAATATATATTAGTTTAATACCCATTAATAAAGAAGTAATATTTTATCAGTATATTTTCATTTTATTGATGATCATAATTAACTTATTTGTGGTATAATATCCCTAAATGATTTCATTATCATATATTTTATCAAATTTTATAAAATTAAACATTATATATATGTTCAATACATTACATTTGATTTTATGGAATTTATTAAACATTGTATTTCAATAATACCATCTATTATAATACAGACCTCATAATAAATCTTGAATAAAAACATTAATTTCTCTATTTCATGCGGTGTCATAGACACAACGAAAAAATATTACCTAATATTATATTAAGAAACATGATATTTGTAAAAAAAGAAAGTGATGTACTTATCCCTTCAACTATATTCTTGTATTCTTGAGTTCATGGTATCATAATGTGGTTTTTTATTTTCTGTTAATTAAAATAGTTTTAAAACTGATAGTTTAATCTCAAATTGATGCTAATTTTAAATAATATATCAAAGATATTTTTTTTTTCATTTTAACATGAGAAAAAACATTTTGAGAAAATTTATTACCTTTTTCCAAACCAAAACATAATAACTTTAGTCATCCATAATGATGAAACACATAGTTTTTACCTCTGGTAATTATAATTTTTCCATTTTAGATATAATTCACATGAACAAAATATATTTTTTACCTAAGAATTTTTTATTAGTTGTTATCAATCATTGTTCTTCTATTATCAATTTTTATGATTAAATATTTATTATAAATCCAACATCCAATATTGTAATACCATCATTATATCCTTTTTAGATATTTATGATTATTTTTCGTAGTATCAAAATCATAAATTCTATATCTATTTATTTTTTATATTGAATATAAAAAAATATTATAAAATTATGTGTAATCTATTTAAATTGTATTAAAATTATATTGTTGAATGGAATAGAATATTGAAAATCATAATAAACAACTTATTTGACAACTTATCCTCCAAATATTCATGAAGGATGACATATGTAATATTAGAACTTGTGTAACAATATTATAGATTATTTCTTATGTATAATATATATTATATCTTAATATTTTAACTAATATAATTACATTATCATATATTAATAAATTTATGTGATGTCTTGGACCCGGGTGATAGTTCGAGGTTCCCTAGCCCCTTTGGCCACATGGCATGAAGTGCATATCCATAAATATGAGATGATTCAGAATATTAGGGGGCCTAGGTTTTGTCTATGGGGAGACAATTCCTACATTACCAGAGTGGAGTATAGTAGATTCATAACAATAGATAAATAGCTATAAATAATATATAATGATGGCATAGTAGATTGTAAACAACATAAAGACTAGACCAATAGCACACCTTAGCAGAAGAAGATATGACTAACATGAAACTTATAATAATCAAAATATGTAACATAATCATATATAATGGATTAAAATGTCTTGTGAATAAAAAGTAAGAAAATATGTATAAAATCATTATGAAATATTTGATGTAAAAATTAAGCTAAAGGTAAAAAGGCCAAAAGTCTATCCATTCATCCCATTCTCCTTCTAATTAATATTCTACCAAATTCTATCCTAAATCATAAACTATGTAAATAATATAGAAGAAGATTCTTATTATTATATTAACCTTAAACCAAATAGTATGACTAGGTACAGTAGGCATCTTAGATAGGTTGTGAGACAAGTCTCAATATGACATCACAATTAACTACTATAAAATTTTCATCTTTGTAAACAATATGGTTGTGTACATATATAATATTATAAAGAAGTATTAATAATGTAAATGTATAGGCTCTATATCCTAAAAAGACATCCGACCATACATTACCTTCTTTGGACCAAGCTAAAATATCTATGGACATGTATCAAGGGATTCATTTCCTGGTATCACATTTATATAAGAGAATCCATGCCGAGTATCATAGTATTATCATTAGGGATGCCTATCCAAAATAGAATCACAAGGAATTTCATTCCTTTATAGTATAACAAGGGACTCTAAGAACGTATAGTAATACAAGGGATACGTTTCTTATATAATATCATAAGGGAATTTATGATCATATTGTATCACAACTAATGACTTGCAAGTATAGTATCACAAGAGACTCCATGAAAGTATAATATGAAATTTCTGTAATAGTTTTGATGCCCTTATTGATATAACTTAGACATGGTTAGACTTTTACTTTCTGATATAAGTAGGGTCTTCATTACCATTGAGTATATTTATAAATATTAATCAAGACAATTCAATATAATACATTCATGAGGCTCGCCATTCGCATTAATTTTAATTAACAATATTCTTCATGACCCTTAATTGCAATTATTCAGGGTCATCTTGCCATTATGTCCCGTCATTGATAATTAACTATTGTATTTAATAATATACAAGGTACAATTCATTATTCATTTATAGTTACCATTTACAAGGGTGTGACCATTGTTCAATTCAATAAAGTGATGTGGGATTACCATTAACATTAAATTCATTTCATTAAAATACAAATTTGTTATCTATGCTACAACACAACATTTATCCGTTAACATCACATAATATCATCAATTAAAATTAAAACCTGACACATAAATTGTTTATATGGATACATAATTCTAAAATAAAATTAGGAAAATGGATTTAACACCCATGTGAAATATCTATTTATAAGGTGGACAATTATTTAATTAAAATGGGTTATAAAAAGTCTGTATGTTTCAATAATTGAAAGCTATTTTTGAAAGATTCAATTTAGTAGCAACAGACTGTGAAACTGGCATGCAACAAAATGGAAAATATTATATAAAAATAATACATAATGTGAAATTTAATAGACCACCTACCACATATTCTTATAACTCTCATCATACATAATATACTCTATATTTTGTCTAAATTGAGAGAGAATGGAATAAAAGACCAACACTATATGATTATGGAATATTTTTCGTCACCTCAATTACTTTATTGAGATAAATATAAAATGAGAATGAATAAAGAGGATTATTTCTCTTACCTATAGCAATAAAATAGATGAATAGAAGTTGAATCAGATTTCAAATGACTATGTTATTTACAAACCTAGAATGAGGGAGGATGAATCTCAAAATGTAGAAAAACCTACTACCTTCTGAATAATGGAAGAAAAGATAAATATGACTAAAATTTATAATCAATTAAGTGTAGTTTTTTATTTTTACCCAAACATAGGGGTCCATTGTTTGGATACACCATTTTACAAATTGTGCAACAATCATTCATGGATAACTACTTGAAATGGGGCATTCATGGTTAGGCTTCATGGTTAGTGAAACTATAATCCAACCCTTCGATTCATCTTTGCTTAAAAAATGAATAAATCCTACACTTTAGTATGGACCACAGTGCATAGTTTCCTCAAACCATTTGGCCCCTCCAGATTACTATCACCCCCCAATGTTACGATTAAACATACTTCCTCCCCCACCTGCTTTCTTATATCCATAAAACATGTTTTTTCCACCGGAATGTATGGTTTTGGTTATTGAATAAGCTCCAAAAACCCCCATGAAAATCGGTGACCCCACTAAGAATCCCCGTTAGTTGAAAAATAAATAATTTGATTAAATTTGAAAAGAATTCATATCTCAAATAATGATAGGGTTCTTTAAATATTCATCATTAAAGGAGATATTCTCCATGGTCACTATCCAAGGGTGGAATTATATCATATGAGAAAAACTCCATCCACAGAAAAGTAAATCAGTAACCCACTCCCAAGAATTATTATATAAAAAATAGTTCTTCCATAGTATCCATACTGAAGAAAAAATGATCCTCATAGATCATTCATGCATAGGTCAATGCTACATATATTATACTCCTCAAAAAGAATAATTAGTATCATGTTCAACATCCATATGATCAAAAGAATTTTATGGGTCAGGATGATAATAGTGAAGATGTGGACTGTGGAATAATTCATGTATGGAATGGTATATATAATGTAACAAAAACAGACAGTATAACATCATGACTCTCTCTAGTAACTGAAACAATCCTAAAAAGCATGGTGACAACTTCCCTTACCAATGTATCTATCTATTCCATTGTGTGGGTGATACCCATATAATTAAACTATCCACTACATTTAAATCTATATATCATCGATGTTGTTAGACATATTTGTTATATCTTGAATGAGTAGTAAAAATCATCTGCTGAATCTGTGGAACCTTCTCCAATGTATCCTAAATGATTTGAGTACCCAATAACACCACCTCCCCTTCCTCTAACCAATATAGTGGTTATCTACCTAAGCTAGTGCATAGGAACTCATTAGGATCCATTTCAATTTTCTCATAATAAATATTATTATATTACTACACAATAGGATTTATATTCTTCTCCCAATAACCATCAATGCTAAGGATGCATGCCCGCAACATGTCCTCTAGAACATGTACAGTCTGTTATGAATGACCATTAGTCTAAGGTTGAATGGTTATGTTAAAGGTACCCATGTACCCATATCCTTATGTAACCCTTACCAAAACCTCATTGTGAAATTGTCATTCTTATCTATAAAGATATTATGAGGGACCCCATGCAGCTTTTTTATTTCATGTACATACAATTTTACTAGCTATTCTATTGAGAATGTCACATGGATAGAATGGGAATGAGACACTTTTATCAATCAATCAACATACACCCAAACTACATTTCAATGTTGAGTTGAACTTGGTTAGCTAACTACAAAATTCATAGCTACATCATCCCATTTATGTTAAGGTAATGGCAACGACTCTATAAATCCTACAAATTTCAAGGGATCCAACTTCATCTAATGATAGGTGAAACACCTAGTTACAAGATCATCTATGTAATTCTTTATCCCTATCCCCAAATAATTTCGGAATAAATCATGATACATCTTGGAGATACCACGATTATCATCCTCATAAGAAGTGTTTGACTCATACATCAACTCATATATCATATATGTGGGATCCCAGATACCCCACCTGTGTGCATAGGATGTCTTCATCATTGTAATTCTGTAACATCCCAGGTAAATAAATAATATTACATTCTGATTTTTATCAATATTTGTTAATATTACTTTAACAGGAAAGATATGCTCGATGGCGTACCCGATACACAACAACACGTTTCTTTGAAATCTTACGTTACACACTAACAATATAATAATATTATTTTAAATAGTTAATGACAAGCCATTGTAATGGCAGGAATGAATAAAACTATATAAAAATGATTTCATATGTTTGTTAAATATTTTTACATTTATCAAATAAATGTTAGAGGCATAGAATTCAAATGAATCCAATTTGATGAATACATACTCTAATATGTTTTTACCCCCTTTTGATGGAGAACCATTTTATATCTAAATTTTTAAAAATTAATAAGCTCTATTTGTCAAAATAAACTTATTATTTATAATTGGGACATTTAAATTTACTATGGATAAATTTTTTGTTTTTTTTCTGACAATTTTCATTTTTTAATGGATAGTGAAAAATACTGCAATTTACATTAAAACTACATTTTCATATAATTTAATTATATGGTTAGATTATCTTTATTAGTTGTTTTAAAGTGTAATTAGAATATATTTTATCATTTTAATTCAATTTTTTTCATTATAATTAATTTCACTTTGAAATGGACATAAACAAGTGTCAATCTTTTGATAGATATTGTTTCTTAAAAACAAGCTATTTGTTTTGACTGCGGGAATTAACTATATAATGTATTAATGAAACATATATTTTTTGAAACTGGGAAAATGGAAATAATTTTTGAATTTGGAATATCATATATAACATACGGTTAATTTCTGGTATTTTTCTGTTAATGTTCTTTTTTTAATGAATACTCAAAAATACAGCTTTTTATTTCAAAATTGCCTTTTCAACCAATTTATTTATATAGTATTATTGTCATATTAATTGTTTTTAAAGTAAAATTTTAATATGTTTTTATCACTGAATAGAATTTTGTTCATTCGAAGTAATTTCACTTTTCAATTGGATGGAAAAACAAGTCAATCTTTTAACAAATTTTACTTCTTAAAATCACGTCTTTGGTTTTGACAATGGGATTTAATTTTAAATTAATTACTACTGTTTATATGTTTGGAAGTGGATAAAATGGATTCTATATTTGGAATCAGAAGGTCCAAATTATTTAATTAATATGCTTTTGTTTTTTTACATTATGAATAGTAACAACTGTAATTATCTTTAATTATCGTGATTAATTAGTTATCAGGTAGTTAAGGGTAATAAAATAATTTTATAATAATATAAAATGACCCCAAAAGGTGTCCTAATCCTAATTTTAGTGTAATGTAAGACCATGTAATGCCTTGTGTCAAAAATTGGGAGCCCATGGATTAACTTTTGAGTGATAGTGACACTACCATTTTTTGTTTTTTAAAAGTAAAGTATAACCAAAGTATGTATCACCCAAGTAAAACAATTTTAGTTTTGTCTGTGTAAATGATAACTTAGACTATAAATATTCATTGGAAAGATAAATAGATGTCTTACATCATGGTATTTGTTTATAATTTTTAGACATTAAATAAATTAATTTATTTATGACACAATGATGATGCAACGATTACATCAATAATGAACGATTAAAATAAAATGAAAATATAATGTAAAATCTAAGACATAATCTTGTCATAAACCTATTGGATGGGAGCATTTCGAACCCTTATCACCTTATCCTAGAAATATAAAATTTTTGGACCCTTGATATCTGAAAATCATTTTATAATAAAGTTACTTTTCAAGACATTCCAAGAGTTCTGCTCCTCCCTCTTATCAAAGGCATCCACCTCTACCCGCTTACCGACACTTCTCAAGCCTTTGGGTAGACCAAAATCTGATCATTTTGTCTCTTCAAATCCCTATCTTCATATTAGAATCCTTACCTTAGTTATAATGCTCTTCAAGAAACCCTTTTGGTTCCAACCAAAGGGAGTTACCCGGTTTAAAGGTAATGTCCTATCTTATGTTCTTTTGTTTTATTTTGCATCTCCAACCCCCTAAAATCTTTTTATTCCTTTATTTTTTAACAAAACAAATATCTAAAATATACTAGGATGTTTTTAGGAGAAGTATTAGAGCTACCTTTACACACACCTCCATCTAATGGTTAATGAACATACTGTTTCCGTGGATGGAGAATTACTGCCACACGAAACAATGATTGTTCTATCTTCTCCTATCACCTCTCATGGTGGAAATTGTGATGGAACTATATTTATTTATGGTATATATTATATTTATTTACACTATATGATTCTGTATTTAATATTTAAAATATACCTTTATGCTTTTCATGTTGTGAAAATGTGATAATTTCATTTGAGGAAATGTGGACTACCGCCCCCTCAAGTGATGTTACTCGTTCATGCAATACATGGAATTTATAAATAATAAAATTAATGAACTTATGTGACCTATATAACATATATATTATACTGTAATTATATATATATATATATATATCATTTAGTTTTAATTCCATTATAAATGAAAGAGAAATGAATGTAGCGTTCATGCGTATGTACGTCTTACCGTCTCCATGAACGGTACATTTCATTTCTTACCTCTAAATGTTATGTAATATTATAAATGTAAGTATATAATATATATATATGATATATATGATATCTAAATAATGAATATAATTCTGGATATAATGTATATTTTACCACATGAACAACTTGTAATTATAAGAAGTTTATTTTTGACTCAAGTACCAATGATCGACAAAATGAACGTTATTTACTTAAATAATTACATAATGTAAATAACATGGTAATAAGTGATATAAAAGGAATAATAAACTTGAAAACGGTTCTTATGAAATTATAAATTAACTGTATTTTATTATTAATGAATATAAAGAAACGAGCAAGACAAGTCGGACTTGTGGTAAGGGATCCTACGTCTATCATTCTTTTTAAGTACTCTCTTTTATGTCATTCCTTTTAAGCTCATAATTCTTATGTTAGCGGATGTTATTTTATATCCCTATTACTGTAATTTTTATTTTCATATTATTATAGAACCTATTTGATCTCATCAAACCAATTTTCGAAGTTTTATGTCGAGCCGTTAGGCTGCCGAGTTTTCGTAAGTGATTTGTCATCTCACTTTTATTCCGGTGAGATTTAGGCTACATTTGCCACCATTTCATTTGAGTGGTGTATATAGTTTCCATTATTCTTCTCTTTGTCTAAAATATAGTCACTTATGGGTATTTACATCAATGTTGTATAGTCCATCTTTCAATGGGTTTATGTTTCGAATGCTAACCAAGTCGGAAGGGAACCATTCACCCTCCTCTTTATAAAAGACTTCTTTTTTATGACTTTTACATCTTATTATGTTGGGATACGTTCTTATATATCCATATTGATGTAAATTTTATGTCCCAGTGATGAGATACCATTTTCTCTCTCATCAACTTATTTTCTGAATTTTAAATTGACGTCGTTAGGCTCTCGAATTTTTTTAAGGGAACTTCCAAACCCAATTTCAATTCACTGGGTTAAACCTATACAGCATGATTATGTTGTGAAATGAATATGGTTGGATGAAATATGATTGTTTTACACTATGTATCAAATTATATTTTGTGTATTTATTTTTTTCACACATAATTATGTCATTTCATTATCCTTTCACTAATGGCATGATCCTTGATTGGGATTACATCTCATTTTCTTTCATTGAGTCATTTATTAATTATATGCACTTTTATTCTTTTATAAAGTGTATATACAACCCCCTTGACATTCCATATCTTTATTATATTTATACTAAAGTAATTTAAATGTTTTGAAAATGGTCTACATTCTTGTGGCTTATAATTTAATTTTCAAAATGGAAAAGGACTCATTTATTTAAACATTGTTTTAAATGGTTTTATAGATTTATTCTTTTAAACATTTATAATCCATATCCATAATTTAAAAATGGTTTTAAGGATTCATTAATAGGTACATGAATGTTTTAAAACCCTCTCAAAAGTTTCTAAGTGGTATGTGACACTTTTATTCTAAAATATCTTTTAAATGCCTTCTTTTAATATTTTCAAAGTACAAATGGATTTCTCTCTCATAGAGTTTTAATTATTTTATTAGATTATTTTATTTATGACAATATGATGATGTGATCTCTTGTGAATGAAATGTGGAAATTTTATGTTAATGTTATGCATGTTTTATGTGTTATGATTATGTTATGGTTCTTAGGAAAAGTTTATGAAATAGGGTGGTTCCGTGATAAACTAAGGGCAGGTGAGCCCGATAAATCTCTTCAATGAATTGGGTAACATGAAGGAGTTAAACGCTAAGGTTTCTCTGAAGATATTTAGGTAATAAACTGTGATAGGAATTCCAAACATAACCATGAGGGTTACTCCCTATGTAAGAATGTTATAAATGCCTCACGTTTCCTTTATGTCGTATGATTTGTTTGAGTTGTTCCTAAACCTTATGATTTAATGAGGTATGTTATAGTTATTATGTTTTTTTGAGTAAAGTATGATTTCAATGATTTGTATGCATACATGTACTAATGTATTATTTATGTATTTTTATAACCCTAACTGAGCTTTTTATGCTCATCCCTTGTTTTTGAAATGTTTTCCACATGACATAAAGTGGTATACGGTCAAGGATGGGATCAAGGAAATGACATGATGTCTAAAACATGGAACTACACTTGACTCATTTGTTCAAGAGTTTATATTTTTTGAAAAAAATGGGAACTGAATAGGTGTCTCTACCTTGTAATATTTGAAATGTAATAGTTATGTCGTAATTATCTAAAACTATAAACCTGAAAAGATACTCAATGTGAATCATTCTTTTAATTCATGAATATGTAATGTACTATGGTCGGGTCCTTATAGTGGGTATCAAAGGGAGGTTTAAATAACATTAGAGGTTAGAGTTATGTTTAAGAATAAGTGACATGTTTTTTATTACTGCAATGGTTATTATATTAGATAGAGTCATTGTTATTTTTTGAATGCTGTAATGAGTTTGTGATAAATTGGATAAGTATATCTTAGTGTTTATCTTCCTCTTTAGTACATGATTATTTTTCTGATATACTCACACTGAACTTTTTGGTTTTAGTAAATGGATGGATCTACTAGGCACCAATGTGACAATGGGTTTGAAGGAAACTATGGTGGTTCTATGATTAAGATAATGGATGAAATGGAGGATTCAGTGAGAAATATTGTGGTTATTATAAACCAACTATCAGGAGTCATGATCAACCACTTGAACCTTGATAAGTTCTATAATGCATCATGTACGAGATAACCAACTCAATGTTGAAGTTCAGGTAATAATTATAATGTTAACCATTATGGTTTATATGATCTTTACCTTTTAGGTAATTATTGGTTACTCTATTATATGATGGAATACGAAAGTCATGAGATAAACTTGAGGTTAAAATATGTAATGGTTATTTTTGAAGATTTTATCTCATTTTGGGGAATGTTTTAAGAATTATATTGTTTTGGGAAAAGGACAACACACATACCATGTGACAACCCGTCGCGTCGGACAAAGCTGTGGGAATCGAACCCACAACCAATGTGTGGCTGGTATTTATCACCTTCCACTGGACTATGTGATTTCCCTGGTTAGTTTGACTAATTCTTTTTAGTTATATTATTTTATGAGTCAAGATTATGTTGATTTTGGTTTATCTATGGAAATTATTAACCTATCATGGAAGATATGTGATTAGGTTAATTACTTTTCAGTATGATACTTTAGGATTAAATGATGTTATTTGGAGATAAATGATAAGATTTACCTTGGAAGATTATGTGATTAAATCATTTGGAGATTTGAGTTTCAATTTTATTTTGGTTTACATTGAAGAATTTGTTTTGGACAATTGTTTATCGAATGGTCTTTGTCTAAACATTGGGTTTTGTTGGACAAATTTTGGAGAATAAAAATTGATTTTCTTGTTATAATGGATTATCCTTTTTGGGTATTATCTGATGTTGTACTAGATTTATTTTTGGTTTTGGTCTAAAGACATGGGAAGTATATAGTTCTCTTTTGTTTATTAGGTGATTCTCAAGAAGTTGATTAATGCACTCTTAATTTGAACAAGTAATCCTGAATACTTGTATTCTGAAGAAAATATGAGTGTGTGTAAGAAATCTAGAATGAGATGAAAGTATACATGACAAGTAAGTTGGTTTAATTAAGATTTAGTTAATATCGTAAATAAATTCTTCAATGAAAAGTGACATAAAACAAAAAATTTGTCATTTAATGTTTCCTGCAAGGGAATCAAATAGTGTTTAACCCATCACTAGTTTGTGATTTTCTGGTGGTTATCTTTTTCCTAAACATGTTTTCTATCACTCTCCCTCAGAACATAACCGTTTGTTTTTTGTTCCAAATAAATGTTTTCCCATATGGAATCCAGTTTGGGTTAACTCAGGTGACCTCTATACTTCTCTTTCTTTCTTTTACAGTGATAGATTTGGTGACTCTTTTTCTGATGTGGGGATTTCAATAATGTTTACAAACCCAATTTTAAAATTGTGAGGATGTAATTCCCAAATGGGGGGAAGGATGTAACATCCCAGGTAAATAATTAATATTACATTCTCATTTTTATCAATAATTGTTAATATTACTTTAAAGGGAAGTCTATGCTCGATGGCATACCCAATACGAAACAATGAGTTTTTTTGAAATCTTATGTTGCACACTAACAATATAATAATATTATTTTAAATAGTTAAACCCTAGACGTTGTAATTGCAAGAATGAACAGAACTAACATAAAAATTATTACATATGGTTGTTAAATATTTTTACATTTATTCAACAAATGTTAGAGGCTTAAAATGAAAATGAATCCAATTTTAAGAAATAATACTTTAATATGGTTTTACCGCCTGTTGATGGTGAACCTTTTTAAATCTAACTTTTGAAAAAAATAATTAAGCTCTATTTTTCAAAATCAAATTATTCATTATAATTGGGACATTGAAATTTACTTTGGATAAATTTTTAATATTTTTCTGACAGTGTTCATTTTTTAATGGATAGTGAAAAATACTGCATTTTACTTCAAAACTGATATTTCATCTAATTTAATTATATGGATAGATTGTATTTTTTAATTTTTTTAAAGTTTAATTAGAATATATTTTTACCATTTAATTAAATGGTTTTCATTATAATTAATTTCATGTTGAAAATGGACTTAAACCAGTGTCAATCTTTTGATAGATATTATTTCTTAAAAACACGCAATTTTTTTGACAGTGAAAATTAACCATATAATTTATTAATTAAACATATATGTTTTGAACATGGTAAAATGGAAATAATTTTTTAATTTTGAATATCAAATATATATTAGGGTGAATTTCTGGTATTTTTCGGTTAATGTTGTTTTTTTAATGAATAGTGAAAAATACAGCTTTTTAATTCCAAACTGCATTTTCATCCAATTTATTTATATAGTTATATTGTCATTTTAATTGTTTTAATGTAAAATTTTATTATATTTTTATCACTTAATACAATGTTTTCCATTGTATGTAATTTCACTTTTCAATTAGATTTAAAAACAAGTCATTCATTTGGCAAATTTTACTTTTTAAAAACCCATATTTTATTATGACAACGAGATTTACTTTTAAATTAATTACTTAAATTTAAATGTTTCGAATTTGATAAAATGGATTCTATATTTGGAATCATAAGGTCCAAATTATTTAATTAATATGGTTTTGTTTTTAGACATTGTGAATAGTAATGACAGTAATTATCTATAATTATCGTGATTAATTAGTAATCAGGTAGTTAAGGGTAATAAATTAATTTCATAATAGTGACACTTTATCATTTAATATTTTTGAAAAAGAAAGTATAAACAATGTATGTATCAACCAGGTAAAATAATTTTAGTTTTTTCTGTGTAAATGATCTCTTAAACTATAAATATTCAATTGAATGCTAAAAATATTTCCTACATCATGGTATTTTTTTTATAATTATTAGACATTAAATAAATTAATTTATTTATGACACCATGATGATGCATCAATTACCTCATTAATGACCGATTGAAATAAAATGAAAAGATAATATAAAATCATAGAAATACACTTGTCAAAAACCTATTGTATGGATGGTTTTCAAACCCTTATAACCTTTTCCTAGAAATATATAATTGTTTGACCTTTGATAACCGAAAATCCTTTTATAATAAAGTAACTTTTCAAGACATTCCAAGAGTGCCCCTCCACCCTCTTATAAAAGGCCCCCACCTCTACCCACTTACCCACACCTCTCAAGCCTTTGGCTTAACCAAAATATGCTCATTTTATCTCTCCGCATCCCACTCTTCATCCTAGAAGCCTTACCTTAGGCAGATAGTTCTTTAAGAAACCCTTTTGGTTCAAACCAAAGGGGGATAGCCGATTTAAAGGTAATGTCCTCTCTTATGTTCTTTTGTTTTATTTTGCTTCTCTATCCCCTTAAACTATTTTTATTCAATTATTTTTTAACAGAAAAAGTATATTAAATATACTAGGATGTTGTTATGAGAAGGATTCAAGCTACACTTACACACACCTCCATCTAATGGTTAATGAAAATATTGTTTCTGTGGATGGCGAAATACTGCCTCACGAAATGATGATTGTTCTATCATCTCCTACCACCTCACATGGTGGCCATTATGATGGCACTATATTTATTTATGATATATATTACATTTATTTCCTCTCTATGCTTCTGTATTTTACATTTAAAACGTACCTTTATGTTTTTCATGTTGTTCAAATGTGATAAATTCATTTGAGGATGTGTGGACTACCGCCCCCTCAAGTGATGTGACTCGGTCATGAAACACATGGAATGTATAAAGAATAAAATTAATCAACTTATTTGACCTATATAACATATTTAATATACTGGAATGATAATATATATATATATATCTCATTTAGTTTTAATTCCATTAAATATGAAAAATAAATGAAAGTAGCGTTCATGCGTATATACGACTTACCGTCTCCATGAATAGTGCATTTCATTTATTAACTCTAAATGTTATGTAATATTATAAATGAAACTATATAATAGATATAATATATATATATTATATATATATCTTGAATATAATTATGTATATAATGGATATTTTACCACATGAACAACTTGTAATTATAAGAAGTTTATTTTTGACTCAAGTACCAATGATTGGCAAAACAAACGTTATTAACTTAAATAATTACATAATATTCATAACATG
This sequence comes from Viscum album, assembly GCA_963277665.1. NCBI lineage: Eukaryota > Viridiplantae > Streptophyta > Magnoliopsida > Santalales > Viscaceae > Viscum > Viscum album. Next base: position 1,699,364,540 of record OY728163.1, on the reverse strand, counting down.
TTAATAAATGATATAAAAGTAATAATTAACTTGAAAAATGTTCTTAATCAAGTATAAATTAACTCTAGTTTATTATACATGAATATAAATAATCGAACAAGACAAGTTGGACTTCAGGTAAGGGATCCTATCTCTCTCTTTCTTTTGAAGTACTATATTTTATGTAATTACTTTTAACGAAATATTTCTTATTTTAGGGGTTGTTATTTTTTATCCCTATTACTATTTTTTTTGTTCATATGATGATAGACACTATTTTGTCTCATCAAACCATTTTTGGATGTTTTATGTGGTGTCGTTAGGCTGTCGAGTTTTCATAAGTTATTTTTCATCTCACTTTTATTCCTGGGAGATTTATGCTACATTTTCGACCATTTACTTGGAGTGGTGTATTTACTGCACAATATTCTACTCTTTATGTGATATAATTTCTTTTATGGGTATTTACATTAATTTTGTATAGTCCTTCTTTCATGGGGTGTACGTTTCGAATGATACCCAAGTCGGTAAGGGAACCTTTCACCCTCCTCTTTTTAAAAGAATTATTTGTTATTCCTTTTACATCTTATTATGTTGGGATATGTTCTTATATATATCCTTATTGATGTAAATTTTATGTCCAAGTGATGATATACCATTTTCGTTCCCATCAACTCATTTTTTGAATTTTAATGTGACGTCGTAAGGCTGTCCAATTTTTGTAAGGGAACTTCTTAACCCAAATTCAATTATTTGGGTTAAACCTATACTTCTTGATAATGTTGTGCTATGAATATGTGTGGATGACATCTGATTGTTTTATACTAAGTATCCCCTTATATTTGGTGTATTTATTTTTTTCACACATAATTATGTCTTTTCTTTATCCTTGCTCTAATGGCATGATCCTTGATTGGGATTACATCTCTATTTCTTCTCATTAAGGAATTTATTAATGATATGCACATTTATTCTTTTATAAAGTGTATATAAAACCCCTTTGAAATTACATATCCATATTATGTTTATACTAAAGTCAATTATTTGTTATGGAAATGGTCTACTTTCTTGTGGCTTATAATTTAAATGTTCAAAATGGAAACGGACTCATTTATTAAAACAATGGTTCAAATGTTTTTAAATATTTATTCTATTAAAAATTTATCATCCATGTCCATGTTTTAAAAATGGTTTTATGGATTTATTAATAGGAACATGAATGCTTTAAAACCCTCTCAAAAGTATTCAAGTGGTATGTGACAATTTGATTCTAAAATCTCTTTTAATTGTCTTCTATTAATATATTCAAAGTATAAAGGGGTTTTACTGTCATAGAGTTTTAATGATTTTATTAGATGATTTTATTTATGATAATATCATGATGGGATCTCTTGTGATTGAAATGTGGAAATTTTTGGTTTCTGTTATGCATGTTTTATCTGTTATGTTTATGTTATGGTTCTTGGGTAATGTTTATGAAATCGGGTGGTTCCGTAATAAACTAAGGGCGGGTGAGCCTGATATATCTCCCCAATGCATTGGGTAATGTGAAAGAGTTAAACGCTAAGGTTTATCTGAAGAGATTTAGGGAATATACTTTATGGGTATTCCAAACATAACCATGAGGGTTACTCCCTACGTAAGAATGTTATGAATGCCTCAAGTTACCTTTATGTCTTATCATTTCATTGAGATATTCTTAAACCTTATGATTTAATCAGGTATTTTAAAGTTCTTATGTTTTATGATTAATGAATGATTTCATTGATTTGTATGCATACACGGACTAATGTTTTCTTTTCGTAGTGTTATAACCCTTATTGAGCTTTTTATGCTCATCCCATGTTTTTGAAATGTATTGCACCAGATTTAAAGTGGAATACGATCAAGGATGGGTCCAAGGAAATGTCATGATGTCTAAAACATGGAACCAGACTTGACTCCATTGATCATGAGTTTATATTTTATGAAAAAAATGGAAACTGAGTAGATGTGTCTACCTTGTAATCTTTGAGATGTAATAGTTATTTCCTAATTCTTTAAAACTCTAAACCTAAAAATATACTCAATGTGGATTATTCATTTAATTCAAGAATATGTTATGTACTAAGGTCAGTACATTATATATTCAAATTTGGAGGGGGTCCCCACAATAAATACAAGCTCATAGGACCAATCCATCTGGATTTGAAATCCAAATTATCCACTCCTTCTTCAGAGGTGAATAATTCACTATTAGAGATTCATGAAAAAACTACCAATGAAATTCATGAACCTCTATGTGTATCTCATAAAACAAATATACATGATTACATTCCATACTATCCTTATTAACTACCAATTTCATGAGTCCTCCACCTTGGACTATCCACAACATTATTTACTATCACAAACGTGTAGGCAAGATCAATGTCAAAGGATTGTAAATGTTATACACATCATCACTACCTGAGATTCAAGTCTCATTGAGTAAATAAATAAATGAGGTTTTTTGTATTTTGAACACCCAAAAATTCTCCCAATAGGTAATTCCTCAAATAATTCAATTAATTTATAAAAGTAACAAAATTTGAATCATATCTTTGGTAATTTTGCTGATGAGGCATCAAATTCCATGAAACGAAAATAGTGAATTGATCCTACTATATTAACACTACATCCATTCTATTCTCTGATGCATCCCAATATACAGTATAACCACATACAAGATTTAGTGGAATCAGAATTGTTGTTGATGAAAGATATCCTTTCCACTCTTGGAAGGCCTTCTAACATGCTCCCCACCATGGAAACAAAACTCCCTTCATTGAATTACCAGTTAGGGGTGAAGAAAAGAATGAGAAATCTTGTATTCATTTCTCAAAGTAACTAGCTTGCCCTAAGAAACTCAGTATGTTAATGACTTTATTAGGATGATCCCAAGTAACCACAACTCTCACCATCTCTCGGTCAAAATAAAATCCTTCCTATGAGATAATATGATACAAGATTATAAATATATCAATCTGAAAATGAAATTTATTGAATATTATATATCCAATTCTATATTATTTCATTCTAAATGATCTTAATATGATTGGAATGGTCCCTCATTATAATGCAACGAACCTAGTTACCCAGATTTGGTGCATTTATTTGATCACAAAAGAAGTTTCTAATGACTGATTAGTTTAGTATCCTTTGAAATATTAGATACATTCATATATTTTACATTACATTATAAAACTAAAAAATACTAAAAAATAGTCTCCACAGTCCACACTCATATCCCGTATACTATCCCTACAGTTTAGTCATTATATATTTTTCGCATCTTGGAAAAAATAAAACATAGAAAGGGGCGAGCTTAGATGCTTAGTAAGGATAACAATATAACGTGAACATTCATAAATAATCATAAACATTTATGGAAATGTAAGACTAAAACAAAATCCTTTTAAACATGAACATCAACATAATTTGGAAATTATAAAATAAAATAATTAAATTTACTTATTCACATGGATATTCTACTAGTCGAATAATCACATGTAATATCAATAGCCACTTTCATAATGATGGAATGCATAATGCCAGACATTATAACCACATAGTCAAGGCCTTGTGCGAAGACTACAAATAATTTTTTGTCATGGCCTTGTGACAAGACACTAGTTTGTCTCAGGAGACCTACCGATGCACCGAGGTTCTATAGAGAACTCCACCCGTCAGTTACTAAGCACAATTCATTCCTAACACGAAAAAGTATAAACTTAACATATATATTTTTATTAATACTAGAATATGAAATGTCAATAATTTATTCATAAACCATGAATGGTGTAAATAACACATCTAGAATCAAACATATCACAAAACCTCCTATACAATATGTAATTTATGTATCATAATAAATCAACATAATATAAGCTTAAAATCCATCAAAGGATGTAGACAAAGATGAAATCAAAACTTTTTTTAGATTAATATCTATTTCTATTATGAAATAATATAAACGTCATAGAAATATAAAAGAAAAAATTTATTTTGAACATAATCAAATAATATTGTATGGGATGCCTCGACGATGTTATAATGGCATAAAATAATCACACCCGCCGTATAAGTTAAAAAAATAATTCTTACCATAATTTTCTCTAAAAGGTCCAAAGGTACCTTGTCTTGAAAACAATGGAATGATTCCTTTCAAAACATTTTATAAATAGTAAAACAAGGGTCTAAATTAATTTTACCCATAGTCTAAAAAAATGTAGAAATGTTTTGGAATAAATTTTAAAGAAACATGGATGTGGATAATAAGGAGGTCCCAGTAGATACTTACGTAAAAACATCCTCAGATAATAAGAAGATTGTGAAATTAACCCTTACCGTGTAAATATCCTTGGACTAGGGTAGGTTAACCTACTGTATAATGGTGAAATAATTGTAATTAAATAATAAAAGAACCATATGCATTAATATTATATCATATATGATCTTCTAATATTTCTTTGTTAATGATATTCTAACAGTATCATCATTTCAGGTGTTAACTGATTCATTTTCCTTTATATGGATGGTTACATAAGCCATGATTATTATGTATATGATGTATTTAATTCATAGAACAAATTTTATTAGGTTCATAAACATTATTTTTAATAATTAAATGAATTTTATTATTGTATAATTACGTTGTGGAATGAATTGCATCATGTTCATGGAGACGGTAATCCAGACATACGCACGAGCGACAATATCATTATTTTAAAATTAAAATCGTATATAATTGGATTTTATATCATATATAAAGAATCATTATCATTTTATATTTATTATTTACATCATCTATATTCATTTTTTTACCCATCCAAATGATGAAGTGTTTGAATAACAAACTACACCATGACGTGGAAACGGTAATCCGTACATACGCACATATGGCGACATTTTCATTTATAGGATGGATAGAATAATGAATATGGTTGTACCATTTTTATAAAAAATTATATTATATAGAATATATTTTAGTTATTATATTTGAATGGAAACAAAAATGAAAGAGGGAGTGGAAAAAGAAAAGAACTTGAAAGTGGTGATGAAATATTTAACACTTCTCTAGGTTCTACCATTTGATATGATTAAAAGGGCTCCATAGGATGTCATTATGACTAAAGGAATACCTCTTGGATTAATGGAGGAACATTGAGAGGATATTGTTTTAGGGTTTGGCCGATCCAAATGGCTTTGATGGTGTGAATTTTAGAGAAGGGGAGGTGCCCTTTTATAAGGGAGGTGAGGGCCACTTTAGGAAAATATTGAAATATTATTATATAATAAAATAATTCTAGGTTTATAATGGATCCAAATGATGTATTTAAAGTCTATTGTCGGTATCGGTTGAAAAAATCTCAACCAGTAGGTTTTAGACTGGTATAGGCCATCATATTAACCTTATCTTTCAGATAAAACTCAAAGATAAATAGTTTTACATTTACCATGTCTCCTTGTATTTTTATATTATATGGTTAATAAAATTATATAATATTCAATGAGGTCCCCATGCGGTTTATTATTGACATATGTAATATTATTTAATCCATTTTCCGAACCATCAATTTTTAGAAATATAATACCAATTAATAATATATTTTTTTAAAACCCTTTCAGGCCAATTTTGGCACTATTTTCTATTTTGTTTTTGTTAAATTTATAACTAAATTATTCCATCGAAAAAAATTCATTTCATCAACCATAGCATGTCATATTAACCTGTAAATTAATTTAATTCATTAAAATTATCAAATTAGATTTATTTGGATATTTATAATATCAATTATTTTAATGATTCATTAACAAGGTAAGTATTGCATCATCATTGTGTAATAAATATATTTAATTATATAATGTATAAATATGATAAATAAAAAATCATTATGTAGGAAATCTTTTTAGATTTATAATGAATATTTATTGTCAAATTTATCTTATGTATAACCCTATATTAAAAATCACATAGTTATTAAAGATTGATTTTGAATATTTTAACTCTTCTTTAAATAAAATAAAAATTAATGTCCTAATCTAATCAAAGTGGAACAAATGGGATAATATTTTATTCTTATGTTTTTTTGACGAATTACACTTATCCAATAGAATTAGTACAAGTGTTAGGGTATTTATTATATTATTTTACCCTTAATTTTCCTATTTAATTTTTATCATTGTAAATAAAAGAAAAAAATTACAATTCATAAAAAAATATTTTCATCCTAATGAACCATATATTACTTACTAATATTAACTATGTCTCTCCTAATTTTGAAATTCAACTCACAGGAGAGGTAAAATTATGTTTTAATCATATTTAAAATTGCTCTTTGGAGGTGGGTAAAAGATGGTAAATAGTTCAATAAAATTTTATATATCTAAACCTATTATAAAATAACTCCAATGAATTACCTTGAACATATATATATGTATTATATATCTATTTTGACCTAAAATAATTTAAAATAAAATAACTAATAAATTAAAAAAAATTGGTTTAAAATAATAACAGAGTGTTTTTTATTATTCATAAAAAATTGGATGTTTTTAGAAAAAACAAAAAAAATTACCCTAAGCTTATTTCGATATTCTGAATCTAAAAATGAAGTCCATCATGAATGATAAAATTTATAAAATTTTAAAAAGTAGGAATTACATTTCATAATGGCTAGTTTGATTAGTCACAGTGTGTTAGAATCTCGAAGATGCATGCAATGCATGTCATTGCATTATTCAAAGGGAAACATACCATAGAAGCATGGGGTGTTACACTCTCCCCTAATTCACATAACATTGTACTAAAAATTTCTATAATACTACCACACAAGAGGATTCAGGTGGCTCATCAAAATATGTTCTTCTAGTTCCCATGTTGCCTCTTCTATCTTATGGTTTCTCAATAGAACTTTTACCAGATGAGTCATCTGGTTTTTTAGAAATTGTTCTCTCGAATCATGAATTTTGACATGCTCTTCAAAATAAGACAGATCAAGTTGCATTTCAATTTCCTCATAGGTGAGTACATGCATTGGGTCCAGAATGTATTTTTTCAACAGTGATATGTGGATCACATCATGATCTTTGGATGGACTTAGAGGTATTTCAAAACAATAAGCTACAAATCCAATTCGTTCTAGAATTTAAAAAGGTCTGAGGAACCTGCGACTCAATGTACCCTTTTTACCAAAATGTATAACACCTTCAATGGAGATTCCTTCAAGATTACATGGTATCCTACATTATTTTACAAATCCTTCCTCTTGTTATCGACATAGATCTTTTGCATACTTTGGGCTGATTTGATGTGGGTTAGGATAACCTTCACATATTCCGTTGTTTCTTCAACCTATTCTAGCCCTATGCATTTTCATTCACCAACATCATCCCAACATGTTGTTCTATGACATCTATTTCCATATAATGCTTCATACGGTGCCATCTTAATACTATCAAGGAAGCTATTGTTATAAGAAAATTCTACCAGTAGTAAATATTTATCCCACATACCTTGAAAGTAATGTCAACATGATCTTTACATGTCTCCTATGATTTGAATAGTCTGTTCTGATTTTCTATTAGTTTGAGGGTGGTAGGCAGTGCTCAAACAATGTTCAGTATCTAGGGAATTCTAAAGACATTCTGAGAATCTTGAGGTAAAATGGGGATGATGACAAAAATAAATAGATAAGGGTACTCCATGAATTCTCACAACTTCATTAATATATATTACTGTTAGATGTTTAAGTGCTAAACCTTATATTATATAATGAAAATGTGCTGACTTGGTAAAATGATCAACAATGAACCATATTGCATCAATCCTTCTAGGAGTCTTTAGTATCCCCATGACAAATTCCATCGTAATATTATCAAATTTCTACTCAGGCATGGGAAGTGGTTGCAAGATTCCTTCAGGTTGTTGCCTTCCATCTTTCACTTGTTGAAAAACCACACATCTTGACACAAAATCAGAAATCTATCACTTCATGTTGTCTAACCAAATATGTTCCTTCAAATCTCTCTACATCTAGGTTACACCTGGGTTTATACGAAAGTTGGATCTATAAGAATCATCTAACTATTCCATTTTTAGATCTGATATATCTGGGACACAAAGCCTCTTCCCAAATTCAAAAATACTATCTTCATATATGATGTCACTCAATCTCTCATCATTCACATCATTAATCTTATTTTGAAACTCCTCATCGTTATCCGGAGAACATTATATTATTTTCTAATAATGATTGTTTTGCATCCATTTGGATATGTATATATGTTTCAACATCCCTAACTATTCCCATATCAATTCTCACCAGATCCAGAAAAATAAGATCCCTTTCATCTATCATCTTGTCTAAAACTCCCTGATCCTTTCGGCTCAATGCATATGCCACCTTCTTTCCCTTCCCTGGGTGATAGTGTATTGTGCCATCATAATCATTGAGTAGTTCAAGAAATCACCATTGTCTCTTATTGAGATCTTTTTCTGAGAAAATATACTTCAAAATATTTTGATCAGTATAAATCTCCCATTTTTCCCCATAGAGATAATGTCTCCATATTTTTAGAGAAAATATTACAACTACTAACTCAAGATTGTGAGTAGGATAGTTTTCCTCATGAATTATTATCTATCGTGATTCATAGGAAATAACTCTATCATTCTGTATAAGGTCACAACCATGTCCATTCATTGAATCATTATTATAAATAACAAGCTCATCATTCCCTGATGGTAGAGTTAAGATAATAGCATTGACTAATCATCTATTTAGTTCTTAAAAACATTTTTCCCAAAATTTCTTCCAAAGAAATTTAACCCCTTTACGTGTTAGCTTGTATAATGGGTTTTCCAATTAGGAAAAATTCTCCAAAAAACACCGATAATAACCTGAAACATCAATAAAACTACGTACCTCAATTATACTCGTCGTTACTGGCCATCCATGGATTGCCTTTGTCTTTGAAGGGTCAATAGATATTCCATACATAGAGACAATATGGGGAAAACAAGAAATCCCAAGAATCCAGAACCCACACATTCTAAATTTCTATATAATAGATTTCTTCTGAGGGTTTTCAGAATAGTGCTCAAGTGATTTAAGAGATCTTCATTGTAACGACCAGAAATTTTGAATAAATCTTATTTCCTAATTTTATGTGTTATTTTATTTTATTTTTATACTCAACAAAAATGTTTCATTTGATAACATGAGTATAATTAAAATTAGACTGTTGGGATTTGACTATTATTTGACCATTGGTAAATATGACCGCTGGAAACTAAATGTTTTGATTACTACCTATAAATACAAGCAATCTTGGTTAATTAATATAGAAAGAAGATTTGATTGCCTCACCCAGTAGTCCTGGACCGATCGAAGCCCATCTAACAGAACTTGGGAAGGAGGTAGCACCACTGGGCTTTGCTCTAGACCAAACCCAAGATGAACTTCATCGTGTGAAGCTAGAACCGGATCGCCTTCGCGAGAATTTCAAACTAATAGAAATTACGACTCGTGCGATGTTGGCAGAGCCTCCCTCGAATTCTCTCACTTTAGCACACCTTACACTTAGGTCCTATGCTGTTGTGATAAGGGGCTATGTAAGGAGACCGTAATTGCCTTGTGTAATCCTTTGTTTTAAATGCAAATTTGGATTTCTTCTTATGATGAAGTTTATGAATTTTCAATTGTCCAGATAAATATAGTATGCATATTTTTGATAAATTTTAGAGAAAGGATATTTTAAAAATGTTTATGTAAACCTTAAATAAATAAAAATGTGTAATGATTTTAAAAAAATTGTCTTCTACAATTATGTTCACTACGAAAATTCGAGTCTAATAAGATCAACTTGATTTTTTGATGAATAGTAAATTATGAATAGTGATTTTACTCTTAGGATTAGTAATTTGACCAAATGGATTAGTAATCTCACTTAAAGAAAGTATTAATATAATCTAGGCCCCTTGATTAAGTAATGTGATTAAATAAAATGGTTAAATAACGGTTTCATAAATTATTATTCAAGTATTAGTTTTTTCGAGTGAATAGTGTTTTTTAATTAAAAATTTAATTAAAAATATTTAGAAAATTATTTCTATAAAACAGATTTAATTTTTGAACTCAGAGCACCGATATTATTCTATGGAAATTTTTGGGGTTTTTTTCTGAAAAAAATGAATTTTCGGTGAATAGTGTTTTTATTTAAAATTTAAATTAAAAATATTTAGAAAATTATTTTTATAAAATGGAGTTCATATTTGTAATCAGAGAATTGATATTTGGTTAAGGTGAAATTTTGGGTTTATTCTGAGAAAGTTGAATTTTCGATGAATAGTGAAAATACAGTTTTTAAGTTACGGGTGTCTAATGACATCATTAAATGATGTATTAAGAATATATATTCAATATGGTCGAATTGTGAATAGTAAGATAAGGTATGACGTGTCCCAAGTGGCCAATATCATGGGCAAATACCATGGGAAAGCCCATGGTTTTTCCAAAACCACTAATGAGGTGTCCCTTGGCCATTAATGCATTGTCCCCTCACTTTCCCTATAAATACCCACCCATTCCTCCTTTGCTTTTCACTCCCAACTCTCCCCCTACGATGTTCTGGTCTCCTTACCTCCCCAGGAGTCCTTCCAAGGTGCCCCCAAGCCCTCAACGTCCAAAACTTTGAGTTTCAAGAGTCATGTTTTAAGGTAAGGGATCCGACCTCTCTCTTTCATTTCAAGTAATCTCTTTTATGTCATTTCTTTTATGATCCATGTTCTTATGTGGGAGGATGTTCTTTTATACTTATATTACTGAACTTTCCATGTTCATATAAGGATACATACCCTCTTGCTCTCATTATTTCGTTTTATGATGTTTTATGTGGTGCCGTTAGGCTGCCGAATTTTTTGTAACAGATTCTTTCTCCCTTCTCATTTTTTTAAGATATATTTTCATGTAAAGTATTTCAAGTTCCTTTTTATTATGTTGGGGTATGATCTCTATATCTATCATACTGGAATCTTATGTTCATATGATGAGAGACCCCATTTGATCTCTTTAATTCAGTATTTTGATGTTTTAAGTGGTGTCGTTAGGCTGCCGAATTTTTAAGTGGTTCTTTACCCTTCTCGTTTTGAAGTTCTACTTTCATGTCAATTCTTTCAAGTTCCTTATTATTATGTTGGGGTTTGATCTCTATATCTATCATACTGGACTCTTATGTTCATATGATTAGAGACCCCATTTGATCTCTTCAATTCAGTATTTTGATGTTTTAAGTTGCGTCGTTAGGCTGCCGAATTTTTAAGTGGTTCTTCACCTTTCTCGTTTTGAAGTTCTACTTTCATGTCAATTCTTTCAAGTTCCTTTTTTTTATGTTGGGGTATGATCTCTATATCTATCATACTGGACTCTTATGTTCATATGATGAGAGACCCCATTTGATCTCTTCAATTCAGTATTTTGAAGTTTTAAGTGGCGTCGTTAGGCTACCAAATTTTTTTTAGGGATTCTTTCACCTTTCTCATTCTTTTCAAAGTTCTACTTTCATGTCAAGTCTTTCAAGTTCCTTTTTAATTATGTTGGGGAATTATCTCTATATCTATCATACTGAAATCTTATTTTCACATGATTAGAGACCCTATTTGATCTTTTCAAATCATTTTTGTTGAAGTTTATGTAACGTCGTTAGGCTGCCGAACTTTCATAAGAGAAATCTAATTTTTGTCTTCCTTCCATGTTTTTCATTTCAAATGGTATATCCTTGAAATTTCATTACCATGATCATGTATCCTTCTTATTCTGTCCATATACTGTTTTATGGGTAATTTGTGAATGTTTGACCCATTTTCCCTCTCTTTTTAATGTCTTCTAAAACCTCGTAACATAGCCGTTATGCTGCAGAATTTCCGTCTCAAAATGTCTCTCTCTTTTCTAAAGTTCTTTTATATTATTAAGTGAATACTAAAAGACCTTTCTTCTAAATTGGTATTCACATATATACCAAAATGTCTATTTTAAATTCTGGGATTTACATACATGAGACCCACCTTCCTTTTCTGTGGGTTTTAAAGTGACGTAAAGATCATGTCTTTAAAGAAGTTTTTAAAACGCTATGATTATGAAATGAAACCCATTTATTTTATGCTATATGGGTTATTTATGAAATGTTTGATGATGATATATGTGGCTCACATGATAATAAAGGCGAATTTAAGGGTGCGCCCTAATAGCGCTCCAATGCATTGGGTAAAGACTTAATCTCTAGAGATGACCATTTTAACGACGCCTTGGTGAATAACCTTGGTAATTTTTAACGACACCTTGGGGATGGACCTTGGTGAAACGAAACGATTGTCAATATTAAATGTTGTAGCCACATTTTCAAGTTATGAAAAATGTTATTTTTATTATGATATGCCTCCTTATTTCATTCTCATGACTTAAAGTTCTTTTTCATGACCTTATTGAAGTATCTCAAGTTCACATGTAAAATGTTCATCTTGTTTCCCTTACTGGGTCTTTTGCTCACCCTTTCTTTTGATGTATGTCCCCAGGTTATGAGATGCAGTAATGAACCTAGGATGAACATAAGGAGAAGCCTTTCAAGTGTTTATGAATAATGTTTTATGTTGTTTTCATGTATTATGTTCCTAGTTTCCAAGACACTAACCCTTAAAGATCCTCAGTTTTGTGTCATGTAATGAATTTTATGTTATAAAAAGGCGGGATGCTATATTCATAGAATTTTAAGTATACCAATATATCATCAATAAATACCACAATATAGTCATCAAGATATTCCTCGATAACACTATTCATTAGATCTATGAAAACAGAGGGTGCATTAGTAATCCAAGAAGGCATTACTGTAAACTCATAATGCCCGTACCTAGTTTGAAATACTTTTTTCAGAATGTCTTTCTTCTTCACACAGAACTGATGATATTCAGATAAATAGACAATCATGGAAAAACATTGAGCTCCAAGAAGTTGTTGAATAAATCATCAATGCGAGGTATGATATACATATTATTAATGTAATAGAATTTATCTCCATGTAGTCAATGCACAACCTCATAGATCCATATTTCTTCTTAACAAAAAGGACATGTTCTCCCCTTGGAGAAACACTAGGTCAAATAAATTGCTTATAACACAATTCATATAGTTTTCTCTTTAGTTCCACTAATTCCACAGTGACCATTCTATAATGGGTCTTAAATTTGGGCCATGAACAAGGAATGAAATCAATGGAAAACTGAATTTCTTGTTCTGGAGGATGACCAGGTAAATCCTCTAGAAACACATCAACATATTATTTCACAATAGGTATGATCCCTATTTGAACATTATTTTCCTTGCCCATAGTTATTTCATTCTCTTCCTCAACAATAATTAAAATTAGTTGAGTGATAAGGGGTAGACCTAGATAATAAGCAGGTGGTGACATTTCAGCTCTAAAGATAACGTACTAATTATCATCATTGAAAATTGTAACCTCCTTATTAAAATTAATATTCACACCATGATCTAAAAGACAATCCATATTGAGGGTTATATCAAATTCAATCATGGTTATGGCGATGAGATTAGTAGATAATAACATTTATATGCCATAATGTGAACTGATTCACAAAACATTGTTTTGATGATACTTCCCTTAGTTATTTTGACTGAAAACTCCCTTGTCCTGTCAAATTGATAATATCTAATTTTCCTAGAAAACTGGGAAGATATGAAACAATTCGATGATCTAGAATCAAATAAAAGCATTTTTAAACACATGGAAACCATTAAATTACATGCCACCGCGTCTTTTAGAGCTTCTACCTCAGTAGTAGGGATCACATAAGATTTCCATTTCTCCCTTGTAATTTTCTAAGTTATGTTCCCTTGGAACATATGAAATTTATTTTCATAATTCCCCATTTCTCTACAATTATAGCATCTAGAATTGACAGCCTCTTTCATCCCCTTACAATCACGAGATTGGTGGCCTTTTTCACCATTGTTTTAACAGACTCCAATTCACTTTAGGAAAGTAATGAGGTGTCTCTTCACACATTTATTACAGGATGGATATTCAACTTTTCCCTTCTTTCCCTTATTTCAATTTCTATAGTGTTCAATAGATCTCATATTCTCCTTCTTTGCATTAATGTCATTAGACCTAGAGAATTATTTTACTTTCTTGATAGCACATGAGATAATATCTTCCTATGATGAGAAGTTTTGTGAGACTAATACTTGATGAAAAAATTGTTTTAACACATCATCGAATCAATAAATCTTACTCCTTGGGTTACATATATTATCTAATGTAGGCCTTGCAATCCTTGTAATGTTAGTCCAACATTTTATGATATCCTCATCCACTTTTTCCCTCAGACTCATAATTTTACTTTCCATATCCTCTCAATGGTCATAAGGAAAGTATTTTTCTATGAAAATTTATTTAAAACCCCTCCATTCCATATTTCATTCTTCGTCTCTCCTTTTTTTCTTTGAATCAATGACCACCGTTGATCTGCATCTCCCCTAAGGCGACAAACTTCCATGACAACATTTTCCCTTTCGCTAAACCCCAAAGTTTGGAATAATTTCCCTATGGAATTTATCCATTAATTAACACTAATGTATTTGTACTCCCATTGAATGTTGGTGGATGTTTCCTCATGAAGCGGTATAACATTAATCCTCCGCGTTGTGGATCAGGGTGCTCCATATGGGTAAGGTTATTATTCAAAACTTGAGTGTGATTTCCCAGTGTTGTGACAACCTGATTAGCACTAGTTGCTTCACCAGCTCTACTATAATTATCATGAGTAGGATGGAAATCCCAACATGGATTATGTGTGTTGATATAGTTTACATTCCTTCTACACGGAGTCTTTTATAAATAATGGCATACACTATATTAGTTTATAAATCACAATAGAGAACTCCAAACTTGTAAAACACTTAATAAAAATTGAAAAATTTATGTATATAATCCATAATCATTAAAATGTTTTCATTGATGAAGTATATACTCATAAACACATCATAATTTGTTGTATAGAAAATGATATTTATCCTAAGCATATCCCCAGGGATTGTCGTTACCAAGAGTGAAACAAGTCCTGTTGTCTTGCACCAGTTCCCGTTCGAGTCTAGATTAAAGTGGTGTTTTCGGGTTTTATCCCAAGGTACACTTGTGTCAAAGCCGCCTCTACCTGCTCGTATCTAGACAAGGATGCATTGCATGTAAAACTCACAAATACCTTAAAGTACCAAAATTCAAGGAAGTTATTGTATATTAAACCTCATAGTCTATATTTGTGTAATGTTCTATAATTCTAAATTTTCTAAATCTAGCTTCCATTGTTTATACTAAATGTACTCTGATACCAACTATAATACGCTGACCCTAGGAACCCAGATTCAGTCCGTTATTATATAACATTTTCACGATCACAAAATATCAGGTCTCGAATGACTGATTAGTTTAGTAGCCTAGCAAATACTAGATACATTCATAAGTTTTATGTTACATTATATAATGAAAAAATACAACAACATTGTCTCAATAGGCCACACTCATATCCCTTATACTATCCTTGCAGGTCACTCATAATATACTTCTTCACATCATGGGAAAAATTAATCATAGAAAGGGGTGAGCTCAAATTCTCAATAAGGATAACAATATAGCATAATCTTTCATAAATAAAAAATATACATTTTAGACATTGTAGGACTAAAACAAAAGCCTTTGAAAAATAAAATTCAGCATAATATGTCAATGATAATATCAAATAATTCAATTTACATATTCACATGGATGTTATACTAGTCGAATAATCCCATGCAATATAAATATCCATTTTCATAATGATTGAATTCATAATTCCAGACATATAACCACATAGTCAAGGACTTGTGTGAAGACTACAAATATGATTTTGTTAAGGCCTTGTTCCAGGACACTAGTTTTCCCCATGAGACATATCGATGCATCGATGAGCTATATCAGGCTTTACCCATCACATACGATGTCCAATGCATTCCTCATATGAAAATATTTAAAAATAACATAAACATTTGTATTAATACTAGCATAAAAAATGTCAATAATTTTTCTACAATCCATAAATGATGTAAAAATAACTTATCCACAGTAAACCATATAACAAAACATTCAATATAATATGGACGTTTTGAATCCTAATAAATAAACTTCAATAAGCCTGAAATCCATTAAATGATGTTGACATAGATGAAATCCAAACTCTTTTTCGAGAAATATCACTTTCAATTTTGAAATCTTTTATAAGAAATATAATTATAATAGATCTCATTTTTTTTTAAAAATATGTTTATATTATTTTACGGTATTATTTGACGATGTTATAATGGCAGATAATAGGCACACCTTCCATATAAGTAGGAAAAACATTCTTACCATAAATTTGTGAAAAAGACATAAGGTACCTTGTTGGGAAAATAACAGAAATATTACTTTTAAACAATTATTAAAAAGTCAAAAAAGGGTATAAATATCATTAACAAATAGTTTACTATATAGTATAAATGTTTTGGAATACATTTTTCAGAAACATGGATGTGGTTGGTAAAGAGGTCCTTGTAGATACTTACGTAAAAACAACCACTGATAATAAAGAGATTGTAAAAATAACTCTTTCCTTGAACTTTTCCTTTTTCAAGGGTAGTTTAACCTCCTGTATTATGGTTATATAATTGTTATTAAATTGTAAAATAACCATATACATTAATATGATATCGTATTTGATATTCTAATATTGCTTTTTAATGATATTTCAGTAGTATCATCGTTTCCGGTGTTAACTGATTTGTCTTCCTTCATATTATTGGTTATGTAAGTCATGTTTGTTATGTATAGGATGTATTTGATTCATATAAGTAATGATATTATTTTCATAAAAGTTATTTTTAATACTAACATGAAAATTGTTCTTGAATGTTTACGATGGAGAATGAATCTCATCGCGTTCGTGGAGACCGTAATCCGGACTTATGCACGAGTGAAAATATGATTTTTTTATATTAAATTCATATATAATTGGATTATATATCATATATAATGAATTATTATCCTGTTATATTTATTATTTATATCATATATTCTCATTATTATACCCATCCATATTATTAAGTGTTTGAATAACAAACTACACCATGACGTGGAGACGATAATCTGTACGTATGCACGTATGGTGACTTTTTCATTTATAGGATGTATAGAATAATGAATATGGATATAAAATTTTTCTAATAAAATCAAAATATATAGAATATAGTGTAGTTTTTATTTGACAATTGAAACAACAAAAAAATAGGAAGTGGAAAATGAAAATAACTTGAAAGAGGTGATGAAATATTTACGTCGTATTTGGGTTCTTCAATTTTATTTGATCAAAAGGGAACCTTAAGATGGATTTATGACTAATGTAAGTCCTATAGGATTAAGGGAGGAAATTGTAGATGATATTTGGGCAGGTTTTGGCCGATCTAAATGACTTTGATGGTGTTAATTTGCGAGAAGCGGAGGTACCCTTTTGTAAGAGAGGGGAGGGTCTCTTTATGAAAAACTAGATATATTATTTTATAATAAAATCAGTATTAGTTTATAATAGATCCCAAATGAATTATATAAATGATAAGGTGTGTATGGGTAGAAAAAATATCAACCAATCGGTTTTAGAATGCTTTAGGTTATCATATTAACCATATCATTAAGATTTAACACTTAGTTAAATAGTTTTTCCTTTTCTACATATCTTTGTATTTTTATATTATATGGGTAATAAAAATACTCTAAACATACACATGAACCTAAATTTGTAAATTAATGAAATATAAAATATTATTTTTTCCATTTGGATGAGCCTTATATTTTTAAGAGTATAATACCTATTAATAATATAAAATTTGTTCTAAAAATAATTTTTTTCCAATTTTGACACTATTTGTTATTTTGTTTTTGTTAAATTCATCAGAACATTATTACTTAGAAAAAATTCATTTAATCAAACCTAACATGTCATATTAACCAATGAAATTAATTTAATTCATTAGATGTCTCAAAGTAGATTTATTGGATATTTATAATATCAATTATTATAATCATTCATTACTAAGGAAATTACTCCATCATTGTGTCATAAATAAATTTAATTATATAATGTCTAAAAATTGTAAATAAAATACCATTATTTAGGAAATCATGTTATCTTTCTAATTAATATTAATAGTCTAATTTATCTTATGTATAGCCTTAAATTAAAAATGGTTTCGTTATTAAATGTTTATTTTAACTCTTCTAGCTCTTCGTTAAATAAAACAATTATAAATGTCCTAACTTAATCCAAGTTGAGGAAAGGGGATCATAAATTTTTAATAAAGTTATTTTTCATAGAATTAAACTTATCCAATTGAATTATGAAATGTGTTAGGGTAATTATAATACCATTTTTACCCTTAATTACCCTATTAACTTTTTACCATGGTAAATTAAAGTAAAAAAGTTAGTATTCATCAAAATTTATTTTCACCTTATTTAACCACATTTTATTTATTTATATTAACAACAACTCTCACATTTTTTTAATTCAACTCATATAAGCAGTAAAATTTAGTTTAATACAAATTTGCAAAGGCTTCTAAGAGGTGGGTAAAAGACGGTAAATAGTTCGATAAAATTTTATATATCTAAACTTATTATAATATGACTCCAATAAATTCCGTTGAACATATATAGGAATTATGTATCTATTTAAACCTAAAATAAAGTAATATAAATTAACTAATTATTTAAATAAATTTTTTTTAAACCAATAACGCAATGTTTTTTTATTATTCTTCCTAAATTGAATGTTTTTAGAAAAATACAAAAAATTCACCACCATTGAATATCAATATTCTGAATCCCTAAATAAAGTCCATTTTGAATGATAAAATTTATAAAATTTCAAAATGTGGGTATTACTAATCATAACAGCTAGTTTGATTAGTCTCGGTGTGTTAGAATCTCAAATTTGAGTACAATGCAAGCTATTGCATTATTCAAAGGGAAACATTTCATGAAAGCTTGGGGTGTAACAATCACAGTATGAGAAGATAAAAATATTTCAAATATGAATAACACAATAAATGAAATATTAATTGGAATGGAAAATATTATAAATGAAATCCATCTAGATGTAACGTGGGTTCTCAAGACTGAATATCTTCAATAAATAATCATATATGTCCGAATAGTTATTGAACTACAAATGTAGAATATATTAATGGATGACTCGAACATGAGGATATCCTGATCTCATGAGGATCATCAAGAATAAAATCTATTCTTTGATCTAGTCAAAAAGTTCATCTATGAATGGCAAGGGATAACTTTTTTCACACTATGATTATTTAACATCTATTAATACTTGAAAATATTATTTGTTCCATTTTTATTATTAACAAAAAAACAAATGAATCAAAGGGATAAGGACTAGGAAGTATAATACATTTTTCATCTAAATATTCTTATTGCATCTTTAGCACCTAAAACATAATAGTGATTGTCCTATAAGGATGAATGGATAATGGTGCCACTACATGCAGTAGATCAATAGTAATCCTTACATCTATATGAGGTGGTATCACTGAAAATTCATTGGGGGAAAACATAACTAAATTAATTGATCATAATAGAAAACTCAACATCAGGTAATCCCAGATTCTACATGTAATGGATTGAAATATATGTGGTCACTCCACCTGCACAAAGATGCTCTTTCCCAGTTCTACCATCATGGAAGTCCAAATCACCCGTGTTGTTATAAATACCACCATATAGTTATGTAAATGTTACCCCTCAGAAATAAAAATTTCAAGGTGTGATAGGGGAGAAAATAGTCCTTCAGGAGAATTGCATTAAAACATGTCATCTAGAAGAAGAAGAGGTACCACAAGAAGAGAGGGACTGCGACCTCAACTAGAAAGTTCAAGCACTGTGTCATGATCCCTGATCATATACCTACCGGTATATCAAGCATCATTGAAGCACAATATTACTCAACACTGTGCTTGATAATCTCCAGAATAGGCACAAATTTTAATGAATGTGATGCAATTGTACCAAATAAGAATGAAATGATAGTAGATTATACTAGAATTGTATCTCAAACTATATATAGACCGACATCATTCTCCTATTGTATAGTCTATACTGAATAAATATAGAAATGATTCCCAACCCTATGATACATCTTGACTACCTAGAGAGGGTCAAATCTGTTCTAGCTTTGTATCTGATGCTTGGATACCACATCCTCAAACTCCACCTCTTATTGTATAAATAGAAATACTCTATCTACATTCTTGGTGAGGTTCTAATGATCCTTCTCTAGAAGATGAATCCTGATAATATCTCCTCTGACCCATTACATTTGGGATGGTCTTGTAGGAATGTTTTAGATTCCAAAATCTTATATATCATCGACATTCAATGGGGTCTCTAGGACACTGGGAATTCTTATGACCACATATCCAACACTGATGACATACCACATGACTTACTATGGGTTTCCACTAGCTACTATAGCTTACCTGTGAAAAATCAATGCATTTTTTGTATATGTAGTAGAACCACTATTATGTCTAGTTTTTGAAGTGCATGTTCTCACACTATTTACTTCCATCATTATCCACATAGGGATAATGTATTAGATCACTATATCAGATTTGAAATAAAACAAAAACACATTTACTTAATAATGAACAGTATACCTTAGACCATCCTCAAATCATCTCACCTTTTGTGGATCATTAGCAGTATAGATGGGGGAAAAAGTGATCAAGCTCTGTAAAATGAGATGAATAGTCCAAAACTATCATCAAACCCTGCTAGAAGTTCACAAATTCCCACGAATAATTATCTCTCCAGGTATAAGGGAAGAAATAGTCCATGAATCTTCATTGGAAACCCATCCATGTTTCTTCCCAATACTAACCATCATGATTTAGAATATCCCACATATGAGTTGGTGGATCCGTGAAGAATATAAAAATAATTTTTCACTCTCTTATCTAGTGGTGTCTCCAGATGAAAGAATATATACATAACTGTATTGACCCATAACATTGAATCCTATGGTCTGCCATCCCCAAACAACATGGGTGGATACTGCTATTAGGACTCCATTTTCCGCTCTCCAATAGAAGGGTAGCGGATAGTTCTCCATATAATGTCTGTATAAGGGGCATAAAATCTCCTCAAAAATATGAATCATCACCCACATCAAGAATATGATCTGGTTCTATATAATGAACCATAAGTGGGGCCACTTGTTTCTTAAGTCCAACAAATTTTAGAGCATGGTTTTCACCTCCCTCTTAGCATACGACTGGAGGATGTCATGGTGGAATTCATCTATAACTAACAAACACATGCCTTATATTCGGTTTGAATATGAAATAATACAGAATATAGGATTGAAAATGTGAAAACTCCTTTCTATTTAAGAGTATCACCCCTCTTTCAGCACAAATATTTAGATATTTATGATAGAAACCATTACATATAATAGCAGAAACACTACGTTCTTCCTACAACTAAGGTCGAGACTCAATCTATATTTTTTTTTTCAATTCAATTTAATTTTAAATTATATTTATCTTTTAATTTTATTTAATTGAATTAGAAATACTTTTCACCACTTATTATCCATAACAAACTATATAACATATGGAATAAAATTTTTAGTCCATTTAATCCATACCAAAGAATGTTCTTGTCTATGTAGCCAATTTTCCATTACTCAACATTCCATAGTTGACTTTAATTGTTGTCATCTATATCATACTAAAGAAGAAATTGTTTAGGATATGATAAGAAATATAATTACATAATAATATTTTCAAAATTCAGTAAAATAATTAATATCTATTTAAAAATTCTATTTAAATAAATCAATACACTCATTGAAATAATAGGGAATGAAAACAACACAATGATTCTATATGGAATGGAATATGAATGGATTATTAATATCCTACATGGTTCCCAAAATGATTAGTGGTCAATTAATTATTTCCCTCTTATCATATATAACTGGAAAAAATATAAACCTCAATTTTATCAATAGTAATATTAATATTCTTGTGAATCCCAAAATGGTGGAATCAAATCAAATGTAATACTGAAAAAAAAGAATATAAAAATATACATTCACGTCAATTTATATTTTATATATACATGTGTTATCTACTCTCAAGAATAAGTCATTACAAAATCCCAATTCATCTATAGTATTCAATTCATTTTCTATAAATTTTATGGAATGAATAAAAAACCCTCTAATTCCACATTGTGACATCCTAGGCCTGGGATCCACTCAGAGGTTTCATGATCCTGGTTGGCCAGATGGCATCAAGTGCATCTCCATATCTGCCATAGGATACCAACTATCTGTTTGGTAATTAGATGTGTCTGTGGAAATACTATGTTCCCATTACCACATTGCAAAAATTTGGAAAGGTATTAATAGTTAAATATTAGAATAATATACAACAGATGGGTCATCAAATAAAAGACTCTATAAAGACAATACCGTAAATCCAATTTAGGTGAGGAAGATATAAAAAACAGGGAAATAATAACGTTTAAAAGTAATAATAGAAAAATATAAAATGAATGATAATGTAATGTGTTTAAATTATTTGAATTCATGGATAAAATATGCATGAAATACATATTATACAAGATAAAAAATAGTATGAATAGGAAAAAAATCATTCCAAGTGTAATGGAATGGACCTCTCCATTCTATTAAATTTTGAGAATGTCATCTTGGAGATGTTATGGGAGGTCAAGGTGACTTATCCCCAACACTTTTCCAAATTTTCAGTTCTGTGAATAGTGTCCCTAGTTTTTTGAACTGCAACGGTAGGTGTACAGTATTTCACAGATCGGTTTCACAGATTGATTTCACAGATAGGTAGGTGTACAGTAACAGTAGCTGTACAGTAACGATAGGTGTACAATGTTTCACAGATTGGTTTCACATATCGATAGGTGTACAGTAACGGTAGGTGTACAGTAACGGTAGGTGTACAATGTTTCACAGAACGGTTTCACAGATCAATTTCATAGATTAGTTTCACAGATCTCATTCATAGATCGGTAGGTGTACAGTAACAGTAGGTGTACAGTAACGATAGGTATATAGTGTTTCACAGATCAGTTTCACATATCGGTTTCACTGATTAGTTTCACAGATCGGTAGGTCTACAGTAACAGTATGTGAACAGTGTTTCTAACTTTCTACTGTTTTGTTACTTTTGACGTTTCCTTTGACGTAAAATAATTTTAATGCCTTATTTAAATGACTCTTAAGTCCATTTCAACGAAAATAAATCCTATATTTATTATTCCTATAGCTCGGGATGTTTTTACTTGGTCAAACCACGTGGGCTAAGGTGATTCGCTTTTAATGGAGAATTAAGAGGATCTTAAATTGTCACCTGAGTAAATATTCAAAAGGGACAAGTTATCATCCTCCCTTGCTCTTCCTTTTTGTTCTTGGCTATGAGATGCTAGATCCTTTCAATCCATCCCGTATGAATTTCACAATCAAACTTTACTCCATAGATCAGTTCCACTTTGTTTTGGATGCAACCAAGTTGTGTCGATCATTCTTCGATATAAGGTATGGTTTATCATCGTTCCTTCGGGGATCCTCTTCTCTTGTTTCATCATTCCATATTAACATGTTATATTCATGATTCTAATGGGTTTTTCTTGGGGTTTGGTTGGTGCGGTCGTACTGTGGAATCCTCTGGTTTATGCAGTTGTCGCGAGAGGAGGATCATGACCCATTGTGTGGATAAAGAGCTTTAGGAACTGTTTATGGTAGGGGATTCCTTGCTTCTCTTTTCATTTTCATGAAACTATATTGTTAGCATATTTAATCCCCATGGATGACAATTTAATTGACTTAATAAATATTTTAATAGGATAAATAAATTGATATTGATCGTATGTTATTGCCTAATTTTTTGTTAGATAGAGTGATATCTATGCATGAATTGATTTTCTATTCGTTCCTAATGGAAATAATTAAAGAACATAAATTGGGATTAATTGATAATTGTTGGCTAATGATAAAGAGGAATGTAAAAAAATTTGGTTCTTGTAATTTGATGTTAATAAAATTAGTGTAGTAAGCATGATTATTTATTTGTGATAGCTTACTGATTAGGTTTCCTGAATTTGGAACCTACATTTAATAAATCTGTTAAATCGTTATTGATTAAAAAACTTCTTGTTTGATAATACCTAAAAGGGTTCTATGTTACCCTCCTGATTGTTAAAGGAACAAGTGCCCTATTAATGTGATGTTTTTTCCCGCTACTTGATCTTTGATGTGACCCTGGAGTGGTGTTGTGATATGTGGAGGCATATAGATCTTTGGTTTTGGCAGCGGATGATGACTATAGTGTAAACTCCCCGACCCCAACTACCCAGAGTCGGTGTATTACTTCGTAACATTGGCATGATCACAAAAGTTCAAGTCTCGAAAGACCGATTAGTTTAGTAGCCTTGGAAACACTAGATACATTCATAAATGTTAAATTACATCATAAGGAGAAAAACTACAATAACAAAGTCTCCATAGTCCAGACTCATATCCTCTTCTGACTATCCATGCAGGTCATTCATAAAATACTTCTTCATATCCTGGAAAATATTAAAACATTGAAAGGGGTGAGCTCAGATGCCCAGTAAGGATAACAATATTGTGGAAGCTTTCATAAATAATCATTAACATTTAAGGCAACGTATAACTAAAACAAAAGCCTTTTTAAACTTGACCTTTAGCATAATATGGCAAAAATAAAATTAAATAATGCCATTTACTTACTCACTTGAATATTCTACTAATCGAATAATACCATGCAATATCAATAACCACTTTCATAATGATGGAATGCATAATTCCAAACTATCATAACCACGTAGCCAAGGCCTCGTGCCAAGACCACAAATAAGATTTTGTCAAGGCCTTGTGACAAGACACTAGTATGTCTAATGACACATACCGATGCATCGAGGAGATATAGCGGGACCACCCGTCACTTATTATGTCCAATGCATTCGTCATATGAATAGGTTTAAACATATCATAAACCATAACATAATCGTATCACATAAAACATGCATATAGGAAACATAACATTTCCACATTTCAATCACAAGATGTCAATACAACACATTGATATAATAAAAACGCTTTCAAAACCATTTTCAATACCAAAATAAATGAAAGTTAAAACATTGTATTTATTTTTCATTAAAAAAAGTGATGGATTGTAGAGGAAGCTGAAACTCAAATAATGGTCACGGCGGCAGAGAAGTCGTTGTCGCCGCATAAGTACGGAAAGTAAAACATTGCCTTTTTTTTATTTAGTAAAAAGCTTCGTATAAAAAAGATTCCTTTTGAATATACATAAAAGTCAAAGGGGTTTATACACCGTATAAAAGAAAGTTGACTATAAAACAACATATGCCTCAATGAAAGAAGATTGAGAAAAAGTCCTTAAAAGATAATTTTTAAAATAAAATAGATCTATTATGTGTATTCACTATAAGTACACATAAAGAAAGTACAAATACAAGATAGTACATAATTATATCATGAAATAATTTGAAATTAGGTTATTAACCCAAAGAATGGATATTGGGTTAAGAAGTTCCTTTACATTGCGTCTTGTCCTGACTCGACCGTTCTTTAACCTCCTGAATAATAAACTAGAATTAATTCCTATTTACTTAAGAACCTTTTTCATGTTCATTGTATCTAGAATTATATTCATGATATAGATATCATATATCTCATATATATCCAGTATATACATGCATTTATAATATTTCATAACGTTTAGAGGTAAGAAATGAAATGCACCGTTCATGGAGACGGTAAGTCGTACGTACGCATGAACACTAATTTCATTTCTATTTCATATTTTACGAAATCATAATGATATAAAGGTATATTATAATTCCAGTATAACATCATATATAATATCATTTACTCCATCCTATATACATTCCACATATGGCATCAACGATTCAAATCACTTTGAGGGGGCGGTAGTCCGCACTTCCTAAAATGAAAATATCGCGTTTACCCATAATGGAAACAATAAAGGTATGCCATAAATGAAAAATACAGAATCTTAAGTAAAACATAAACATATTATATATCATTTATAAATATAGTGACATCTTAATGGCCACCTTTGAAGGTGTTTTATGAGTGTTGAGCGGTCATCATTTCGTGAGGTAGAAATTCTCCATCCACGGAAACCGTATGTTCTTTAACCATTAGATGTAGGTGTGTGTAAGTGTATCTTGAATACTCATTATAACAACATCCTAGTATATTTATGATACTGGTGTTATTACAAAAGAAAGTAATAAAAAGAGTTTAGGGGTTTGGATAAGCAAAATAAAAAAAATACCATAAGAGAAGACATTACCTTAAAATTGGGTAACTCTTTTGATTTGAGCCAAAGGATTCCTTGGGGAGACTTCTGCCCAAATAGAGGCTTCTAGGAGTAAGGGAGGGAAGTTGGGAGAGTATTTGGGAAGAGTTTGGCCGAGCCAAAAAGCTTGTAATGTGTGAGTAAGGTGGTAGTGGTGGGGGCCTTTTTATAAGTGGAGAGGAGGGGCACTCTTGGAAAGTAAAGAAAAGTCACTTTATTATAAAATGAGTTTCGCTGCATCATCATGATGTCATAAATAATTTAATTTATTTAATGTATAAAAATTATAGAACAAATACTATGATGTAGAAAATTTTTTTAGCTTTCCAATGACTATTTACAGTCAAAAATATGACTTGTATAACCCCATGTAAAAATTGTTTTAGTAAAACATTTCATGTTTGTGTCATTTTTTACTTTAACATTAAATAAAAGGTATATATGTCATTTTACAAATAAGAGGCTCCATGGGGTCCCCAAGTTGACCCATGGATTGTCTTGGTCGGCCATGGCACATCCAATGAGGGTAGGACATGTGTCAAGCTCATCTCATATTATTAAAACATTATTTTTACTTAAACTACAATAATTACCTCTAATCGCGATTAAGAACTTAAAAGTTACTATTCACCAAAAAATTATATTAATCTCATTTAACCACATTTTACTTCTTAATGACAACCATGTATGTCGGATTTTTGAAATTCAAAACACAGAAGTGGTAATGTTTCATTTTAACGAAAAATCAGTTTTTTAACAACCACTTAGTGGTTTCACTATTCATAAAAAATTGAAGTTTTTCAGAATAAGGCCAAAATTTCACTCTAAGCTATAATTGATATTCCGAATTCAAAAATGATGTCTATTTTACAAAATTCCAAACATATAAGTTGCATTAATTAATTTTATAATTATTTCCTGTTGTTACAACAAATAGCGTATTTTTAAGAAACAATTTATATCAAAAGATTGGCAATTGTTTATGTCCAATTTCAATGTTAAATTAATTCTAATGACCACCATTGGATAAAATGGTAAAAATATATTCTAATTATACTTTAAAACCACTATATATTATAATTTATCACAATAAATTATTTTGATAAAAATGATGTTTTAAGTATTTTTCACTATTCATAAAAAATTCGAAGTTCTCAGAAAGTTACAAAAAATTCAACATAGGATAATTTTGATATTACGAATACAAAAACGAAGTCCATTTTGAAATATAAAATTTCTATAAATTTAAAAAGTTGTTATTACTATTCATAACAGCTACTTTGATTAGTTGTGGTGTGTTAGAACTCGATGTTGCGTACAATGCAAGCTATTGCATTATTGAATGAGAAGCGTATCATGGACGGCTGGGGTGTTACATTCTCCCCTCCTTCAATAAATTGCATCATCGCAATTTTAAATTTTTCGTTGAAAACAAAAGGTTGAAAATAGAAAATACCATTGTGGAAAACCCACATCGGAAATAAGGTTAATAAATATATAACATTAAAAGAAAGCAAGATAAGTACAAAGGTCACCCGAGATAGCCCATTTTAGGATTCTATGAAAATATGGATATGGAGGAGAAACAAACCATCAAGGTCTGATGGAGAGTTATAGAAAACAGGATTAGGATAAA
Source organism: Viscum album (assembly GCA_963277665.1). Lineage (NCBI taxonomy): Eukaryota > Viridiplantae > Streptophyta > Magnoliopsida > Santalales > Viscaceae > Viscum > Viscum album. The sequence goes on along the minus strand of OY728163.1, from coordinate 1,699,336,328 downwards.
GTTTATGTACAATAAAATCACAAACTTGTGATTGGTTAAACGATCATTGATTCCCCAGTAGGAAAAGTTAACCGACAACATTTTTGTTTTTAATTAACTATTATAAAGTTGAGGAATTTATTTAGGAGATTTACAAAGAACGTAAGGGAATATACATACTTGTCATGTAGACTTTCATTTTTTAATAAATTTTTACCACAAACCCATCTTTCTCTCTAAGAGGTAATACAACTCAAAAATATTTTATTTATCCTAATTGTATAAGGTTCCAAATATTAACACATACCATTTAGATTAGTAAAACTATTTTGTAATAACCAGGGACTTCCTATAGGCTAGTGGTAGGTAATAAAGGCTTGTCACACTATGGTTGTGGGTTCGATTCCTGCAGCTTTTTCCGACGCGACGGGTTATGCCCCACCCGGCAGGTTGTCCTTTTCCAAAACCTATAATATTCCAAAAATAATCTTCATAAATGTTTTAACCTTAAACAATACTATCCAAAGTTATCCAAAATACCTATGTCCAGACTTTTTTCTAAATGGTCTTTAAATTCCAAAATCAATTATAACATCATATTCCCCAAACAAAGTAAAGTTTATCTTATTGTCACATACTAAAAATATGATTACCTTCATCATATTAAATCCTTAATGAAAACAACATGTACTGATGTACAATCACATTATCCTTATAACCAGAATATAATCCTTGAGTCCAAAAGCACCAATACGTTAATTATTACGCTTCAACTGTAGTAACAACATAAGATTGTCCTTGATCCCTTGTCCTTTTCTGAGGTAATTTTCCCTGACGCTTAGGACATTCATTTGCATAATGCCCCATTTCCCTACAATTGTAGCATTCAACATTGATAGCCTCTTTCTTTCCCTTGAAATCACGCGCCTGGTGACCTTTTTCCCCACATTTATAACAAACTCCCATTCCTTTTAGGCAAGTACATGGGTGATTCTTCCCACAATTATCGAATAATGGAAAATCCTTCATTCCCTTTTTTCCTTTATCTGTCTCTTGTTCCACCGTTCTCTTCTTCTCTTGCTTTAAGTTGTTGTCATAAGACATAGAGAATTCCTTTTCTGTCATGATAGAACACGAAACAATATCGTCGTATGACGAGAAGGTTTGTGATACTAATGCTCGATGGAGAAATGGTTTTAACCCACCAAAGAAACGATCAATCTTACATCTTGGGTTACGTATATAATATGCAACATTCCTCACTATCCTTGTAAATTTAGCCTCATACTTTGCGAAATTCGCATCCTTCTTCTGCCTCAGACTTAGAAATTGGCTTTCCATATCTGCTCGATGGTCATGAGGAAAGTATTTTTCTAAGAAAAGCTCTTTGAACTACCTCCATTCCATATTTGATACGTCATCATCTTCATTTGTGTTTTGAATCAGTGACCAGCACTGATCGGCATCTCCAGTGAGGTGGTAAACTTCCATGAAACCTTCTCCCTTTCGCTACTCCACAAGGCATGGAATATTTTCTCTAAGGAGTTTATCCATTGCTCATCTACTAATGGATTTGTACCACCATTGAAAGTTGGCGGTTGTTGCCTCATGAAGCGATCTAACATTGATCCTCCACGTTGTGGATCAGGGTGCTCCATACGAGTAAGGTTATTATTCATAACCTGAGTGAGTTGTCCCAGTATGGTAATAAGTTGATCAGCACCAGTTGTATCTCCAACTCCACAATAATTATCTTGAGCAGGAGGGAAATCCCTACACGGAGTGCGTGCATTGATACGGTTTCCATTCCTTCCACTAGGCGTCATTTCTAAACAATTGCATACACTAGATTAGTTTATGAATCAAAATACATAATTTCGTACTTGTAAAACACTTAACACTAATTGAACTATTTTATGGATATAATCCATAATCATAAAAAAATGTTTTCTTTGAGGAAGTATATACTCATAACCCTTCATATTGGTATGTAAAGAAATGGGAATTATCCTAAGCATATCCCCCGGGAGTGTCGTAACCAAGAGTGCAGCATGGACCGTTGTCGTGCACCAGTTCCCGTTCGTGTCTAGCTCAAAGCGGTGTTTTCGAGTTTTACCCCTAGGTACATCTGTGCCAGAGCCGCCTCTACCTGCTGGTATCCAGACAGGTATGTATTGCTCGGAAAACTCACAAAATCTCTATAATACCAAAATTCTAGGAAGTTCTTCTATACTAATCCTCAAAGTCTATCATCGGGTTATGTGCTCTAATCAGAGTTTATCTTAATCTAGCTTCCAAGGTTAGTACTAAACTTTCTCTGATACCAACTGTAAACGTCCCGACCACAGCTACCCAGAGTCGGTGCATTAGTTTGTAACATTGGCATGATCACAAATGATCAAGTCTCGAAAGACAGAACAGTTTAGTAGCCTTGGAAACACTAGATACATTCATAAATTTTACATTACATCATAACGTTAAAAACTACAATAACAAAGTCTCCATAGTCCACACTCATATCCTCTTCTGACTATCCCTGCAGGTCATTCATAAAATTCTTCTTCATATCCTAGAAAATATTAAAACTTTGAAAGGGGTGAGCTCAGATTCTCAGTAAGGATAACAATATTGCGGAAGCTTTCATAAATAATCATTAACATTTAAGGCAACGTATAACTAAAAAAAATCCTTTTTAAACTTGAACTTTAGCATAATATGGCAAAAATAAAATTAAATATTTCCATTTACTTACTCACTTGGATATTCTACTAATCGAATAATCCCATGGAATATCAATAACCACTTTCATAATGATGGAATGCATAATGCCAGACAATCATAACCACGTAGCCAAGGCCTCGTGCCAAGACCACAAATAAGATTTTGTCAAGGCCTCGGGCCAAGACACTAGTTTGTCTCATGAGACATACCGATGCATCGAGGAGCTATAGCGGGCTCCACCCGTCACTTATTAAGTCCAATGCATTCCTCATATGAATAGGTTTAAACATAACATAAACCATAACATAATCGTATCACATAAAACATACATAAAGGAAACATAACATTTCCACATTTCATACACAATATTTCAATACAACACATTGATATAATAAAAACTCTTTCAAAACCATTTTCAATACCAAAATAAAAGCAAGTTAAAACTTTGTATTTATTTTTCATTAAAAAAAATTGATGGCTTGTAGAGGAAGCCGAAACTCAAATAATGGTCACGGCGGCGGAGAAGTCGTTGTCGCCACATAAGTACGGAAAGGAAAACATTCCCTTTTTGTCGTTTAGTAAAATGCTTTGTATAAAAAAGATTCCTTTTGAATAAACGTAAAAGTCAAAGGGGTTTATACACCATATAAAAGAAAGTTGTGTATAAAACCACATATGCCTCAATGAAAGGAGATTGAGACAAAGTCCTTAAAAAGATAATTTTTAATAAAAAATAGATCTACTATGTGTATTCACTATAAGTACACATAATGAAAGTAAAAATACATGATAGGAAATAATAATATCATGACATAATTTGAAGGTAGGATATTAACCCAAAGAATGGAAATTGGGTTAAGAAGTTCCCTTACCTTGCGTCTTGTCCTGACTCGACCGTTCTTTAACCTCCTGAATAATAAACTAGAGTTAAATCCTATTTACTTAAGAAACTTTTTCATGTTCATTATTCCTTTTATATCCCTTATTACCATGTTATGAACATTATGTAATTATTTACATTTATAACGGTCATTTTGTCGATCTTAGGTACTTGAGTCAAAAATAACATTCTTATAATTACAAGTTGTTCATGTGGTGATATATCCATTGTATCCAGAATTATATTCATGATATAGATATCATATATCTCATATATATCCAGTATATACATGCATTTATAATATTCCATAAAGTTTAGAGGTACGGAATGAAATGCACCGTTCATGGAGACGGTAAGCCGTACGTACGCATGAACGCTACTTTCATTTCTATTTCATATTTAATTAAATAATAATGATATAAAGGTATATTATAATTCCAGTATAACATCATATATAATATCATTTAATCCATCATTTATACATCCCACATATGACATTAACGATTCAAATCACTTTGAGGGGGCGGTAGTCCGCACTTCCTAAAATGAAAATATCGCGTTTACACATAATGGAAACAATAAAGGTATGCCATAAATGAAAAATACATAACCTTAAGTAAAACATAAACATATTATATATCATTTATGAATATAGTTACATCTTAATGACCACCTTTTAAGGTGTTTTATGAGTGTTGAACATTCATCGTTTCGTGAGGCAGAAATTCGCCATCCACAGAAACCGTATGTTCTTTAACCATTAGATGTAGGTGTGTATTAGTGTATCTTGAATACTCATTATAACAACATCCTAGTATATTTAGGATACTGGTTTTGTTACAAAATAAAGGAATAAAAATAGTTTAGGGGTTTGGATAAGAAAAATAAAACAAAATTACATAAGATAAGAAATTACCTTAAAACTGGGTAACTCTTTTGATTTGAGCCAAAGGATTCCTTGGGAAGACTTTTGCCCAAAGTGAGGCTTCTAGGAGTAAGGGAGGGAAGTTGGGAGAGTATTTGGGTAGAGTTTGGCCAAGCCAAAAGGCTGTTAAAGAGTGAGTAAGGTGGTAGAGGTGGGGGCCTTTTTATAAGTGGAGAGGAGGGGCACTCTTGGAAAGTAAAGAAAAGTCACTTTATTATAAAATGAGTTTCGGATTTTAGAGGTCCCACACATATATAATTCGAGTCTACGGTGACAAGGGTTATAAATCTACTCATTCAATAGGTTTTTTACAAGTTTAAGCCTTGGATTTTACATTATCTTTTTATTTTATTTAAATCGTTAAGTAATGAGGTCATCACTGCATCATCATGATGTCATAAATAATTTAATTTATTTAATGTCTAAAAATTATAAAAAAACATATTATGTTGGAAATCTTTTTATCTTTTCAATGACTATTTATAGTCAAAAATATGACTTGTATAACCCCATGAAAAAATTGTTTTAGTAAAACATTTCATGTTTGTGTTATTTTTTACTTTAACATTAAATAAAAGGTATTTATGTCATTTTCCAAATAAAGTGGCTCCATGGGGTCCCCAAGTTGACCCATTGATTGTCTTGGTTGGACATGGAACATCCAATGAGTGTAGGACATGTGTCAAGCTCATCTCATATTATTAAAACATTATTTTTACCTTAAACTACACTAATTACTTCTAATCGCGATTAGGAACTTAAAAGTTACTATTCACCAAAAAAATATTTTAATCTCATTAAACCACATTTTACTTCTTAATGACAACCATGTATGTCGTATTTTTGAAATTCATAACACAGAAGTGGTAATGTTTCATTTTAACGAAAAATCTGTTTTTTAACAACCACTTAGTGGTTTCACTATTCATCAAAAATTGAAGTTTTTCAGAATAAGGCCAAAATTTCACCCTAAGATATAATTGATATTCCGAATTCAAAAATGATGTCTATATTAAAAAATTCCAAACATATAAGTTTCATTAATTAATTTTATAATTAATTCCCGCTGTTACAACAAATAGCGTGTTTTAAGAAACAATTTATATCAAAAGATTGGCAATTGTTTATGTCCAATTTCAATGTTAAATTAATTCTAATGACCACAATTGGATAAAATGGTAAAAATATAATCTAATTATACTTTAAAACCACTATATAGTATAATTTATCACAATAAATTATTTTGATTAAAAAATTTATTTTAAGTATTTTTCACTATTCATAAAAAAATGGAAGTTCTCAGAAAGTTACAAAAAATTCAACATAGGATAATTTTGATATTACGAATACAAAACCGAATTCCATTTTGAAATATAAAAATTCTATAAATTTAAAAAGTGGTTATTACTATTCGTATTAGCTACTTTGATTAGTTGTGGTGTGTTAGAACTCGAAGTTGTGTACAATGCAAGCTATTGCATTATTGAATGAGAAGCGTATCATGGAAGCTCGGGGTGTTACATATAGTGGAGAGATGCATTGGTTTATGCATGTGGGTGGCGGGGAGGACACAAGGGATGATGAAATGGGATGGATGTGATTGTTGTATGCTTGTTGATTCTTTGGTTGTTTATCTAGTTTACTTTTCCCACTGCTCAAGGAAGCTGGACCTACTTACCCTTCTTCCAAAAGTGATGAAGACACGCAGGGTATACCACATGCTTTCCGTGTTTATCCTCTCATGGTATAATGGTTCTACGCTCTTAATATAGGCGGCAATGACTCGACGGGTAGTACATATACTCACCATGTTGACCTCCCTTGTGTTTAGTAGCATAAGATGCATTTCTAGAGTTCCTGGGAATATGGGAATGTAATTCTGTAATGAATGTTTGAATAAATGATGTTAACCCATGGGGTGGAAGTTTGTTGAAACTTAATAATGAGGATGAGAACTTTTGAAGGGATATTGGATTTTTTTTGGATGTGGTGTTAATGGAATTTAATGTGGAATTGTTTGTGGTTAATTAATGTTTGAATATTAAATTAATGTAACATGGAATTGATAAAAACGGAACAAGTAATCTAATAAATACCTTATATGGTTGGGTTCTTATAGGATACCTAGTCTTAGAAGTGGCAGCCCAGAGTCCGAGGGACATTATCTGCAGTTGTGTCTAAGACTAGGTAATGCCCATAGTGTGGTTGTGAGTTATAGTATATTCTATACTTTTTTTGTTTCAATACTCCACTCTACCATATCAGTAAGCGCAACTAGCACCCCGAGGATTCTAATCCCTAGGGGTGTTTTCCTTAACATTCCGGTGGGAGGATGAATGGATGACTACCCCCATTGTCCCCTACTATCTTCTATTGGTAGATACTAGTGTCATTAGGCACAACAGTTAGTTTTCCCCAAATATGTGTGTTGAGGTCTGCAATGGCATGGGGTAATTCACACACATATATTCTAGATATAGTATCCAATGGACTACTATAGGTGTAAATTTTATAGGATGTGATGTCTTGAGGATCCTTACTCAATTTATGGGTTGTAATAGCTTGAGATATAGTACTCGATGTATGATACACGTTATGTGAGCTGTGGTGGTTCCCAAAAACTACATGGTTAATTTTGTTTTGAGGATGGTGTGGTGCTTCGCCGAGGCGTCTTCCGGCAAGACATTGTGGTGCACATGGTGAAGATTGTGGAGCTTAGCCCAGGTGTCTGCGGGCAAGCCATTGGAGAGAGATGCACAAGACGTATGTCATTAGGGAAAATCGGAAAACCAGGGGGGAAGTAGTAGTGGGGTACCATTGATATTCTTTACTATATGCTATATTATTTTGTGAGGTACTTGGTGAGAGTTCCCATGGTGAGGTTGGGAACTTAGTATACCTTTTTAAGTGACGAGTTAGTTTCACAAGTTGTTCACTGTGCTTTAGCAAGCATTCTTTACTTTTTCACGAGAGGCTTCTAGAAGGATCCTACTGAGTATACTGTTATACTCACCCTATGTATATATATAGTGTTTTCAGGTAACTTGGAGAAGGTTGGAGACCATGATGGTTACTACCAGCCAAGGGTTACAGGAGCTGTTCGGGCTTGTGGTTGTTGCTGTTTTTACATTCTTTTGGGTACTAGTAATTTTTCCCTTCTAGTTATAGTACTTTTTGATGACATTTCATATGTTTACTTGGGTTTTCGTTAGATTACAGTGTGAGTTGGAGTATATTTGTGCCTATCTTATCTCTCTCTTCCACATGTGTTCTCTTTGAGGGTTATGCCTCCCATTTCCGTGTATAATATACCCTCGGTGCTAGTCGCCAACCCAGGGCCTACTGGAGGCGAGACTCAGGGGTCATTATCTCCCTTCTCACATTATAGTATCACAAGGTTCACTATGCTTGTATAGTAATCCAATGGATTCCGTGGCCATATAATATAAATATTATATAAATATTTCTATCCTAATTTTCATATAACATGACCATCGGTCATCAACCCCATTTAAATATAACTATAGTTTTCATTACAATTTACAATAATTATAATGGGTCACCATACTCATTTAACATAATATAGGAATATGGATTTTCATTCCGATTCATTCTAATTCACATGTTTTTTAAAAACCAATCATTATAAATTTTAAGGGTAATAATTCCATTATTTCATATCATATTTGAATAACCATTGGATTTATAATCATTCACTGCATAATTCAGAATTCATTTATATTTACCATTGATAAAGGACTGAATATTTATGAATTAAACTATGTTATATTCAATTACCATTCACATTAAATTGATTTCATTATATGACATGATTGTTAGACAATATACAAAAAAACATTGATGCACAAAAAATTTGTGATAACATAATTTTGAATTAAAACCACAGACTTTAATACGTTATATTCCTATATTCTAATGAGGGGAAATTATGAATAAGTTAGTCACTCCCAAACAGAAAGGATCAATCCATGATTTAATGCTCTTAATATAAATACTATCCTAACATGTCATTTAGTTCTATGAAAGGAAAACAATTTTGAAAATATTCAATTTATGATAAAATCGAAGTGAAACAGGCCTGTGCCACAATGGAACATAATATAAAAAAATAAAAAAAAAATTATAATGAGTTGATCAACATCCTCATACTTATATATATCTCATTAACATGTTTCAACCCAAGATGTGTTATAGATCATGATAAAATGGATGAATATAAAAATTTCAGAAATATAGTTATATGATCCTATACATTAATATATTTATTAAAAGAATGATAAATAGATAATAGTTCTATTTCATTATAGTTCTTACCTAGAGAAATTAAATGAGATGAACAAAAGTTGAATCATAAGTCTTAAGACTAGGATATTGAAGAACCTAATTTGAATGATGAAGAATATAAAAATTAGAAAAACTAACTATATGAAAACAAAAATTGAATAAAATATAATGATAGGTAAAATTTATAATCCATTTTGGGTAGTTTTTTAATTTTATCCAAAAAATAGGGGAACTTGGTTGGGTCGTACATTTGGCCAAAGCGTGTGTCAACCATGCTTGGATCAATACCATGTATGCGGACCAAACCGATTATGCTACATGGTTATAGAAACTATAAGCTGATAGAATGAATCATAAATTCTAAAAGATATAGGTATTTTTCATGGGTTCGTGACCCCCTCTGTATAGTTCCCTCAAATCATGATACCCCCTACTAGTCACTGTCAAGCCCCGCATGGTTAGGGGTAATCGTGCAACCTGCCTTGCATGGTATCTCCTTAGAATCTGGAATGTATGATTCTACCAAATAGATGGCTTCCAAGATCTAGAAAATAAAAATACACCATAAAAAATCTTTTACCTCATTAAGTGTCCCCATTAGGTCCAAAACAATGATTTATTCCATATATAAAATTTTTTTTCCTCCAATAATTTCTAGGATCTTATAATTTCAATTTCAATTTTTTGTAAAAATGATATACCCTCAATCTAATTTCATAATATTTGAAATATGTGATCTAAAAAATAAGAAGTCATCATGTATTATTGATATATTTTGAAATAAATAGTTCTTGTATAAAATTTCAGTTATTAGCAATGTCTAAGTTTTCTTATTTTCGAATTTATTTTAAATAGTGTTTTTAGCATCTCAGAATGGTTTTTTATATATAATTTTTTTGACTGTGTATTAATAAAACATTAATTTATGAAATTAATTTTAAAAAAATATATACCAATATTATAATGTCATTATTTAGTAAATATAAAAAACATTCACCTATATGTGAAATACTATATAATTTTTTAGATATTTTATATACGTTATATATAATTTGATTATTATTAGTCCTTCTTAATTCATTTATTTATATCATTAAAATTTCTTTTCAAATTTACATTATTTCTCTGACACTATTCCTATATATTTAACGATTTCATTCACCCATTACCTAAAAGTTCACATTTTTCTATATTTAATTATATCAACATAATTAATATTATTCCTCTTAATCATTTATGATATATCATGAACCAAAATACATTATCTACCATAATGTGTGTCCTATAATATATAATTTTTTTCGCATACATCTATGTTATTTTCATCGATATAAAGCAGAGTAATATTGGATGTTATGTATTACATTATTTTTGTACATTTAATTATCATTATCATGATTCAATAATTTCTCCTATTTAACTAATATGCATATAAAAACATCATTATTATCCAAATGATAGGATTTTCATCACCTTGTTGTAAATTTATTATTTTTTCAAAATCATATATACCATGAAATTAATTTTTGAATGATTAAGAAATAAATTTGTATTTTAGTATGTTTTTAGTTCTTGTTGTAGACTAACTACCTTAATATAATGTTAGAGAACATATTTTCCAATCAAAAGATATACTATTTTGTCTATATAATGATTTCAATTCCAAAGATAGTTGTTTCAAGTGTTTTTTATATAGAATTACAATATTTTACAACTATTTCATATTAATATTGGTTTTTTAATACACACTATAGATGATATTTTTTACTTTAGTGGTTTATAAAAATTGAAAATATAATTTAATTTTAAATAATTATAAAGTGATCATTATAATATTATAATAATTTAAAAAAAATTTGTAAATATTTTATACAAATATTTTGATTAATATATCCATATAATATATTCATTGTTCTATGTTAAAGGTATTTTATATCAATTAATAATGGTTATTTAAATTTATTTTTATATGGTATTAAAATATAAATTTTTTATTATAAAATAATCCATGAATAATTAAATTTTATTAATGGGTAAAATTAAGTAGAAAATATTTGACACATATAATTATTATAATATTTTAAATTTATAAGATTTTGAAAGAAAAATGTAATCATATAAAACCCTTAAAAAGTTATGTATTTAATTTTTTAATTTAAATTTCTTTAGATTGTTCATAACATTAGTTTCAAACATATAAACATTTGATCATAAGTATATATAATATTAAATCAAATGGATAAAAATTATTTAAATACTTTTATTAATAAAATAGTTTAAATAAGGAATGTAGAGAATCATTATATATATATTAATTACAAAAAAATTTATATTATAATATATTTAGGGTTAAATAGATAAATAAAACATTATGTTATATCGGGGTGTATAATAAGAAATTCTTAGTCCATAATAAGGTACATTATGATGTGCATTTCAAATATCATTTCTTTAAATCTTCATTCATCTTAATTCAATGTTATAAGAATTATTTTTACTAATGTATAATAAGATACAACACATAATACAAGGAATGATCACATTGTATAAACTGTCTATCATCTATACTTTTAAAAAATTAATATTGAGAACTAATGGATTATTATAATAGAAAAACCCATTATAGTCATTGATGTTGTTATGATTAAAACTGATAATGTAACAAGGAATAAGAAAATGTGAGACACAATAAAAATAGACATGTTTCGTGTGTGAATAGAAGAATTTTTTTTTTAAAATTGATATAATAATATTTCATAGTGACCCTATGATACATATCCTCTCTATATTCTATATTATTGAAATAATATTACCGTTAAATCTATTTTATTAGAAAAATTATATTCAATTTCAATAAAAGAGGGGATAATTGGTCACAAATTATTATTCAAGGGCCTCATAAGTTGTCATTGTTGATTAAAATTAAATTAAATAAATAAAATACACAGTGTATAAAATTGTTTCATAATTATTTTAGTGAATTATTTAATGTATTATGTAATAATATAATATTTATTGAGGATTTATTTTTTTATTATAAATTGTAGATTTTTTCTTTCGTTTTCAATGTGATGCAATTTTTTTTCCAATGAATATTTTCAAAAACCTCTCAGTTTAATGATTTTAAATTTTATTAATTTATTTTTTAGGATTTAATAATCATCAAGACCACATTTAGTGTTTGTCACATCAATTTTGAAATTCATAATTTTGTAACTTTAATATATAAAATTATAAACATTATATATATTCATCCTTAATGATTTTATATTTTTAAACTATATCTGAAATTTTATCTTAAATGAAACCATTAGAAAAATAAATTTGTGTACAATGATTACAAAAATTATTCAATGATATTAATTCAAATATTGAAAAAATTAAATCCAATGTAATGATGCATTCTATATCAATATCTTGTATATAAGAAATATGGTTAGTGAATTTTTTTTCATTCAATAGTCAATACATTTATATGATGGCTGAATGTTGGGTTAAAATTGAATTTATTCATATAATCATTAAATTTGAATATATATTAATACTTTGGAAATGAATTCCTCATTTATTACAAAAAAACCTTATTTGTTGCATCAAATTCCCCACAAAACCTAATATTTATATATAAAATATAGATAATCACATCTATAGAATGACATAATGTCAAGAATGATAATGAAACAATAGTAGTACCCCCAACCTGAACACTACATCACATAAAGGATACTTCTTGATTATAAGGGGAATAATAATAATTATATATTATATAATAGAATCAACACTAAAATATACCTATCTCATCAAAATATATTTTCTAATTAACTAAACTAATACCCTATATAGATAATCCATCATGAAATGTACTCCACATTCATACATTAAAAAATACACCCTAAAATTTAATAATGAATAATCAATCATATAAAACATAATAGGAAAATGTTTAGGTTTTTTATATAACCATGTTTATGTGATTAATGAAGATAAATTTTCATTCACAACCTTCAATATATTCAAGACCACAAATAATAGTTAAAATAAAATAGAGTAATGGAATGAAAATTATTTCAAAAAAATACCATAGACAATTAGGGTGTTATTTGTTCTCATTTAATCCAATAAAGAATTATAATAAAGACACTATTATTTCAATTGATGTAATTAATATCATATAAATGAAAAATATATTCAAAAACAAACATTATAAAAAGATGAGTTAGAGTGATATTTTAATCTATGAAATAAAATCCTATTAGACTGCTACTATTATACAATAAAAAATGGGAGATACTATACATCCACCATAATATACCATTGTAATTATCATCAAATAATTAATGTATATAAAAATATATAATTTTATGTTTAATATTCTACCAATAAAAATATATTGAAAAAAAATATTCCTTACAATTTTACACATTAAAATCAATGAATTGATGATTGTGGTTCACTTGTCACCTATCCTTTTGATTCTTTTATAATGACAATAGAAATAAACTGAGTAATGGAATAATTAAATACATCCTTAATATAATATTTGGTAATATAAATCTCAAATAAATAATAAAATTAATCTATATATTTTATCTTCGGAGACATAGTATTCAGTGATCCATGTTTTTAATACATAAACAATTGCAAAAATTTGAGTCACAAATCCACATGATCTCCTGGAGGGTAAAAATAAGTTCATCCTTTAAAAAACTATAAAAAAATATCTTGATGGGTCTTTTGATTGTAGGGAGTGTGGGATAAACACAGGCTATGTCAGCCCAATGTTGTGAATTCAACATAGCGTCAATTGTAATATTTTATGTATAATAAATTATCTATAGTATATAAAATTTATTTTGTAGAAATATATATTATCCATAAAAATGAAGAATCATATATGAAATTTGATACTAAAAATGTTTCATAAATATGGTATTTCATTTTGTGGATATGAAATCATAAATTGAATTTTGGTCCCTTAATATATCCCATCAGAGTTGCGTCATTTGAAAATTTTATATTATATTAAATTAAATTATCACTTATTAATAATTATAAGATGTCCCTCTAATTTTTTTTCTATTTCCTATCTAAATTCAATGAAATATCATATAAATTAACCATATAGAGATTAATGGTAGGTATAATAGAGTTTAATCTAGAATAATTAAAAATTTATGGGTGATACCATATTTCATCATCATGATGAAAAATGCCAAGGTTATTAAAAGAGATTAAAGGAATTTACATTACATCATGATGTATGGATTTTTTATTTTGGTTAATCCATTCTTCATAAATTATTTATTTGAATAGATAGGTAAGAATCATGACTCATATAGGATATTGTGGACGAATTATTAATTCTAATTAGCCTTTATAAATTTTCCTTTATTTATATTAAAAACTTTCAGTTTTGATTCAAGAATTATTAATAATTGTTTATTTATAATATTTTGTGCTAGAATATATTTTCCAAAAACATGTTTATGATTTGTTTTTTATTATATTTAAAATTTTAAAGGTTGTTCGATGACGAATATGAAGACTTAATATATACCTATCTTCTATATCAATCATCAATATCTATTTCCACCCTCTCCTTCTCTCCAATGTTCATGGACATATAGGTGGAACATAAAAGAACTAGTTATTGACGGATTTTAGTTGTGCGAGGTATAATAGATAGAAGCTATAATGGATGTTGTGTAGTGATTCTTAGTTAGATATGTGGTGATGATGAAGTGGTTGTTTAGGAAGAGAGGTGGAATCTCAAGTACACCTTTATTTTGGGGGTGAGTTAGGATAGTGCAGGTGTGGAATCACAATCCAACTAGTATTGGAAAATCATAACGAACTCCACCTACCATTTTGTGTGGGACTTGTGGACAAACTATATTGCCAAGTGGCCGACCACATACGACTGGTTGGAGATAAGATAAGGATAAGTCATACCATACCCAACCCAGGGTGGGATTGCACAATCACATTGACTCATAGCATATATGGGAATCATTAAACCACATGGTTTACTGTACTTGGGATAAAACATGTAATAAATGTTCAACCACACACCCATACTTCACCTCGAGGATTACTTAAGGCCCACTATATTACCCAATTCTACCATTGTTGAGTTTTAACAATGTATTATTTGAGATCCCAAATATAAAAAAATTAATAGTTTATCATTATTATTTTTTAATTTATATCAAAATTATTATTTTTCCCATTTATCAGAAGTTATATTTGATTAATGAATGTAATTATCTATATTTCTCTACATATGGTTGATATTATGGTTTAGATCTGATTATAAGTGTGTTTTGGGGTCAATTAAATCTCTCTCATTTTATATGTGCTATCACATTCTATTTACATTAACACATTTATGTGTTCTATACACATCATTTTATTTTTATTTCATGATGTTAATGACATCATTTTTGACTCTACAATGCTAATAAAAATTCATGCTAGGGTTTTGTAATTTGGATGACCTGGTGTAGGATCGACATTGGATGGATTATTAATAGAATGATATTTTACATTATAATGTCCTATATACCATTTATATCATTAATATAAATTTATGATAGTATGGTTTATAATTCTATTCCTAATATCAATTCAATAGAAAGGAACATGTTTCGATATGGGTCTCTATAATTGTGGAATGGCATGGTGAATAGTAAAGTGAATAACCTCATGGAACCTTCTGCATACCACAATGAGGAGTATGTTTCCTTTTTGGATATAATGGTAATTAAAATTAATGTATAGAAAGTATATGATAATTTGAGACATGAAACTACTCAGGATCACATAGGTTGGATTTAATATACAATTCCTATAAGGGATGTAAAATTTATACATCATAATAAATTTGATTAATCTAATAAAATAAAGTCCCTATTGATATAAAAGACATCAGGGGTAGGATGGGGACATCTAATATATCTCCATGTTCTGCGAAATTCTCAATTTAAATTAAATCTATATATTTTTCTTAGTTATCTACTATATTACTTTTCGATAATTAGGTATTAAAAGTCTTTTTTCATTGACATTCCTTTTCCCTTTCACGGTTTTCCTTTGAGTATGTTTATAATCATCATTTTATAATCCTTGTCCATATACGAGTACTTTCTTGGTAGTACATGTACAGAGGGTTTATAAATTTTAATGGTGAAGCTCTTTTTAGTGTGTCTTATTTGATGTGGATTTTTTGTGATGGACATTATGGACACAATGCTAGAGGATCAAAGTGGTATAAAGAGTAGATTATAGAAAGAAGAATTTGATTTTGGATCAACATCTCTTTGAGAAATGATTCATCATATGTTCTTTCAATATATTCTGGTTTTAATTTTTTGGAATGTATCTTTACCCTTTTTTAATGCAGATTATTTACTTTATTATCAATATTGTTCGTATTAATTTTCTTTTGAATATTATTCTTTTCTGCTTGTTCTCATATCTTTTAAAAATCATTATATCATATGTGTATGAATGAATCTTGTATAATGTAATTAGGATAAGGCCTCATATAATTTTTATTACTCCCATTTAGTTATATTGAAAGAGACCATCCAAATTAGAGGTATAAATGTGGTGGAAGTCTTGGTTGATCCCTAATATAGATAAAATATTGATCATTTTTCATATGTATCTCAATAACATAATCCATTCTAGTTTATTAATTTAAACATAATTTCATCCTATTTTTTTATTTTCTCGGTGTTTCCTGATAAAAATTGAATATATATATATTATATAATTTTAATAGTTTTTTATCACTTTATTGTTTCATGAATAACATTTACAACATTATTCAAATTTGAGTAATTGGTTTTTTAATTCATGTGTTAATGGGATTAAATTTATTCTTGTATTGGTAGATATAGTTCAGTAATTCATTGGCCCAAAAAAATAAATCATATTAAATAATCTATTTGGATGATTAAAATGACCGCTCCATATGAAATTAGTCGTAACTCAGGATAAATTAATATAAATGTAGGAAATCTAGATTGATTTTAAATTAGACCCAAATCCTCATTTTAAAATTTAATATCCTAGAGATATTTTATCATTAATGAATCCATTTAATGTGAAAAATTGGACATATATTTTGTATATTTTCATCCAAAATTTTTTTGACTCATTAAATATGTCATAACATATTGTATACATGTCCAATGACATTGAATTTTATTGGAACAGGATAAAACTATAATTATAAAAATATATAAGTAATCTTGGTGATTTTCATCCATAGGGGGTGGAATGTGTGTAAATTTATAAAATACAGGCAGTATAAGGGAAATTTTCTCTATTACTTTTTATCTCTTATATTCTTCTTGGTTTTTTAATCCCTTTTTTGTTCCCATTCTTCTTAGTTACCATTCACATGGTGAGTTAAAATTCTCAGAGGTTCCTAAATTTGTGGTTTTCTATTTTGTAATTCATGATTTGTTGTTCTTTATTGAATGATTTTATTTTTCCCTTCTTCGATGTTTATTTCATTTTTCAATTTTTTTTTATTAAAAAGATTGATCATATTTGATTTTATATTATATTGTTGTTGTTTAATTACTCTATAATCATTATATCCATCCAATTACATCTGTTATATATATAATGGAATAGTCTAGGCATTAGTGGTTATGTACTTGGTTATCATCAATATGTGTGAGATGGGTGGTGGAAATTTGCTATTTTCAAGGATAATAAATTCATAATTGAAATTTATTATATTATTTAGTGATATTTTGTAAAAATAACTCCCATGTAGTAATTATTGTAGTCCAATATAAATTTTTTGAATGTATTATTCACACCATGACTATTAGAGGAAGGTAGAGATTGAAATTGCTAGTGTATTGATAGTTTAATCAATTTAGAGAAAGAGGATTTGCTAAATTCAAACTAGGATGGAATTGCAATTGGGAAAATTAACATGTACTGATCACCCAACTCATATAATTATTTATGATCACTTTATTTTTTTCTGTATTTTTAATATATTTATTAATTTCATTTAATTGTTTCATTTCCTTTGCTGGACTTCAAAATCAAAAAATAAAAATAAGAAACTATTGTCTTTTCCTATTATTTAACAGTACCACCTTAATTGTGTGTCCTCATATCTAGATAAAACCTAGTTTTACAAATTTACAATAGTTTACCTTAGTAAATAATGTTTTCTCAATACCATGACATGAAAATAATAATTAAAATTGAATTTTCAGGAAAGGATGCAAAAAACCTAAATTTTTTATTTTGTGATTCTTTAATTTTCTATCAATAATAAAATTTAAAAAAATTATCATGATTCATGAAGTATTTAAATTTCCATTATTATCCATGTATTTATTTTTCATGGGTATGAAACCAATATGAATATGTTCACAATGTTCATGAAGCCTGTTTAGAATGGATAATTGATACAATGTAATACAGAGGGATATAAAAAAGTGGATATATAAATATTTACCCAATTTTCATGAGAACCACTTGAATAATGAAAAAGAACCAAAAAAAAGAATGAAGGGTGAAAGAATTACCAAAAGTCATCTTTCTAGTTAAAGGACCTATAGGGGACTTGATGAAAATCAATATAGATTCATTACTTTAATCCCTATAAATGTGGGAGGATATTGTTGAAGAATATTTTCCTACTGATGTTCACATGGATGATAAAAAAATTCGATGACATATTTAATAAATATGATAGTAAATATTATCACCCCATCATTTATAAGGTATTATATCCCAAACCATTATATGTATATTAGACATTCTAAAAGGAAAAAACACCCAGGTTAATGAATTTGAAGAGAAGATAGAATAGTGTGATTACATTCCTCTATATAGTAAAATTTAAATCTAAGAGGTACTTCCCATTGAATAATAAATTGATGTGGAAAATATCCAGGGTTTATAAAAACATTGTATTAACATTTGGATGAGTAAGAATAAAATGATACACCTATATAGGAACACCAAGTGTTACCTTTTCATGATTAACATTTACTTGACGGAGTTCACGAAGAGACTAATGTATATATTCTAGAGGGAATAGAGAAACATGAAGATTAATAATAAGGGGACTTATTTGATATTAATTGTTTATTATGTATTTTTTTCAAATTCAATAGCTTTCTAAATCTTCATTAGATTATTCTGTTGATTTAGAATACATTGACAAGTCATTGTAGATTGAATTGGAGGTTGTGTAAGTGGGAACCATGAATGTTGATACCTCATTATGTTTTATTCCACACCATGAACGATGTATCCCATTATCATGTGGTGTATTTTTTAAACCATATCCTCGGAATCTTTAATAAAACGGTAGAAGTCCATTCTAGAAGGAATGATTAAGGGATGTTCATTTCAGGGAAACTACACCCACCATCTCATTGGGATAAACCACTAGAATTACCCATCTAGATGCAGTGAAGTCCTAAAAACCACATGGTTGGTTAAACCAAGGTCAAAAATTCATTTTTTTCCTTTCCCAATTTTTTTCACTATTAATTCATTTAGTTTTTTTATGATTTATTCACTACTCATCATGTAGGTTTTCAATAAGCCACATTTAGGATATTAACTCAATATATCTCTACTAATATGTTTGGCTGTATATCTCGTTAACACATCCAATATTGATGTGATTCAATTAAAAATATTATTAAATTTTAAAATATATTTTATCTCATTGGGGAAAAATCATTATTTACGTATAGTTGAGGGAACCTTTGTAGCATATGATTTTTTGTGTTTTATTTTTATATATTTATAAAATATATAAATGTTTTTAAAACTATTATATTTCCATTTCAATTATTTTGTTTTTTTTAATCTTGTGTTTTTTAATGATTATCATAGCAATTTTTCAGACCTGTTTCATGGAGTGAACCAATTAATCCCATGATACTAGGCTTAAATAATTATTAAAATGGAATTTTTTTTATATAAAAACATTTTGAATTTTATATGATGAACTCCAAATTTTGAGTCACATAAACATATAATTTCTTTTATATTTGAAATATCAATCCCATAATGCATTTTAACCCTTTTTGTAATATTATGTACATTTACTTCACTACATTATAGTACTAAACTAATCTTACATTATCTTGAATTTGAATTATCACTATCAAAACATGACGGTTTTATATACATGTGTTTAAAATTTTTGTGGAACTTATTTTGAAATAAATCCAAATTTTTTATATAATCATATTTATTCTAGACTTTCTAGTACATTTAATCCTTTCATCCATTACAATCCTTGACATCTTGTTAGGTTTCCACATCACATGATGACTTAACCTATCCAACATTCCTGTGAATTGAAAGTATATTGTATTGTTGAACTTATGTTGGGGGGGAGTTGTATTATGCTCTGATACCTCGCTTGAAGATACATTTTTAGGAAAATAATTCTCAATAGATGATTCTTTTTAGGAAGAATTCATTTGAGGATTTTGGGGAATTTTTGGTGTTTTAATTTTAAACATTCATTGTGTTTCCACAGTTTCTAATGTAAAAAAATATTTTTACTTTCTAGAACTTTTATGAAAAAAGAGGATAAGTAAAATGTATTATGTTATGAGGAAATGTTAACGGTTTAAGGTATCCATGATATTTTGAAATATTCTCATATCAGATTTTCTACTATTTGGAGTGATGTGGATATTAGACATGAGTAAAAATAATACTAATTCAATTTTAATTCAATATAATTAAATCCATACGCATTCTCAATCAGATATTTTTGACATATAAATCATATAAACTAAATACCACATGTCAATACTACTATTTTAATATGATAAAAATATTTTCTTAGCACACATTAGGTGGATATGTATTAATTTATCAATTCTGTGGTGACCCTTGCAGGTGTTTGCATGAGAGAAGCCTTAGTGAAAATTAAATTATGAGATATGTGAAAAAATAAATTTAGATAGGTGTTTTATTAGAATGGGTTAAGAAATTAACAGTAAATGGATTAAATTATCAAAATTTATAACATTAAATAATGGTTTTGAGGAGGAATTATTTATTATATTTCTTTTTCAAATTTTCTTCAGATATAAATTTTCATACATAATGTCATCCCAAACATTATCAAGACTTCCCTCCATCATTTCAAATTCAAAACATATTGGAAGGATAGTATGTGAAATTATCCTTATAAAATATTATCAAGCATTGTTAATTCATGATTTTACAATTTTATTATTTGATGGATATCTCTTGAACAGCATGGGTTTGTTAAATGACAGTCTATTTACGGAATAGTGTCTTTGGCTCAAGAGATGATCTGTGATATTAACTTCCAAACACATGGTTCTAATATGGCCATTAAATTGGATATGAGTAAGGTGTATGATCATATGGAATGGGGATTCATTAATATGGTGATGAACTATATGGGATTCCCTTCATGGGCTACAAATATTATTTTCAGATGATTTAGATCTTCCTGGATGGTAGTGTCTTTCAAGGGAAAAACTCAATGTTTTTTAAAACCTTCATGTAGTCTATGTCAAGAAGATCCTATCTCCTTGACTCTTTTCATTCTTATGCATGATTCTCTTAGTCGCCTTTTTAATAAAATAATCTCAATGGGACAACTTTTACTTATCATAGACCCATGAATCACCATGAAATTTCTCATATAATGTTTGTAGATGATACCCTTATTCTCACTAAGGGATGTGGATGGTATGTTAAGGTTCAAATGGATATTTTAGTGGAATATTGTCTTTGGAGTGGCCATGCAATTAATTGATCTAAAATTAGTATTTTTTTATCATAGATCTTTGGTGTTGGTAATGATAGATTCTTGTGTAGCAGGATGGACATGGATGGGGTGTCTTTCCCGATGATGTATCATGGATCAACTATATCCCCTGGTCGTATTTGGATTTGTGACTTTGATGGAATTATGAATAAAATTGTCAGCAGTATGTTTAATTGGAAGAATCAATTTTTATCTTTTGGTGGTCGCATAATTCTTATTAATAGTGTTTTTGGGGCTATCCCTATTCATGCTCTTTTGGGTTGTAATTTTCTGAAGGTAGTTGTTTCAGCAATTGATAAAGCGCTGGATGGTTTTGTTTGGGATGCTCAGGATGAGGGTAAAAGACATTGGGCTTTATGGAGTATGTTGGAAAGTCCGTTAAATGAGGGTGGTATAAATGTGAGAAGTCTAGCTGTGGTTATTCATGGAATGCATAAAAGGTTTTCTTGGGAAGGGGGGAAAATGAAGACCCTTTGGTGGAAGATTATGTCTGAATTTTCTGCTTCTCATGGTTCTGCCTTGTGGCTAATAATTCAGGATCTAATTCAATGCATTAAGAACCATTACAGATGCATTGTTTCTATGGTGGATGTTTTTTTGGAACACCAATTGAATGGGAGTTACCCTAGTCTTTCCTGGTTTTCCTGTTCCCATTATAACTTTTAAAGAGGCCAGTAATCATCCATGCTTTATTGAAAAAATTCTTGACAAAGATCTGAAGGAAATCATTTATCTTATTGATCTGAATTAATATCTGGATATATGTATTTTTTTAGCTTCAAATTCAGGTAACTCTAGGATGAAGGATTAATTTCGAATATCAGCTACTGAAAGTTATCAGGATCCATGGAATATAATGGTTTGGTGTGAAAAAATACCAATCAAATTCAATTTCCTTTTTGGAGAATAATGAATCAATCATTGTCCATGGACGAGAATGTAAAAAGGCTGGGTATCAATATGGTTTCTAAATGTCACTACTTCAGGGTTCATAAAGATGAGTGCTCACATCACCTATTTTTTTAGAGTGATTAGTCCAGGGATGTGTGGTGATTCATTGGTGATTTTATTATTTTTATGAAACCTAAAATCATGGATGATCCATTCCTCAAATAATTGTTCCATTGAGCTACTGAAGATAGTTTAGAAAAATGGTCAGATCTATGATTCTTAATATAGGTTGCTCTTGTATATGGTTGGCCACAAATAGAACCATATTTGAGGGCATGAGATATTCATGGGAATATATTGTTGTGAGGGTTAAATGTTTTCTGGTTGATCTGGTTGTTGGCAATAAAAATTAAAATATGGATCCTACTTTTCGAATTCTAAAGGTATGAGAGGATGTTGTTCAACATTCTAATTTCGTGTTAAGAGGTAAATGGATATGTTGATCTCCACCTGGTAGGGGTTTGAAGATAAAAATTGATGGTTCTTGCTTGTTTGGATTTATGAGGGGTGGTAGAGTGGTGCAGGACCCCAAAGGGGGGTGGTGTCGGCTTTTGCGGCCTTCTATGGAAAAGGTAGCTCTCTAACGATGGAGGCTAAGGAATTATGGTCTGGAATCAGTATCTGTGAGCATAGGGGACTGAATATCCAGATAATAGAGACTAATTCCAAGGAAATTCTTGATTTCTCGTAGGGTAAAATTTCTTCTCCTTGGGTTATCTCTTATATTACCAGGAGGGTGCGTTCAATGCTGGAAAACAAGGGTATTCATGTGAATCATACGTTGCAAGAGGGTAATATGGTGGCAGATTACTTTGCATCGATGGAGGAGGAAAATCAAGGGACTACTATATCTGTTTTTTTGAATTTTCATCATTTTAAAGCTAAGGGGATTAACCTTATTAGGGGAGACCAGCTTGTAATCCCCTACTTTTGGCCCCCTAACTTGTTCATTTTGTTTGTCCTTTCCCATGTCTTCTTTATTGGGATTCTAAATAAATATGATTTGTTGGCGGTGGGATATAATTTGAAATTTTCATAATTCTATAATTCAAATTGATTTTTAGAACATTGGTGTTTTAAGAATAACTTTTACAATTCTATACCATTTAGAGTAATATTTTTGTGTTGGATTATGATGAAATTTAACTTCTCCTCCAACAAGAAAAAAATTTAAAATTATATAAGACAAATAGATTAAATATTTTTGATAAATATTTATCGCTGATAAAATGTAAGTAATCACAATAAATGAGTTGTAACATGGGCTAAATAATAAGAAATATAGTGTCTCTAGCTAGATTTCAAATAGGACTCATGGTCTCATTTTCACACAGAATTTTATGGTGATATCAGAACAATTATTTTTACATTTAATCAATCTATGTGGATGATGATTTTGGTTATCCTTGCCGACAAGAAATGTGATCAAATAATGAGTTGATAACTACTTGTATACATGTCCATATACATTGATATTTTGATGCTCAAGATAAAACACAATTTATATCAACTAATTAGTTTGAATATTGTCCATTTTCATCCTACTAGGTTGGATAAAAGGAGAAAATAATATATTGGTATGGTTTTGGAAGCGAAATTATATTCATTAACCTTTCCATATTTTATTATTATTATTTTTTCATTACATATAATCCCCCTTCCTCTTGATTACCCTACACTTGGAGGGGTAAAATTATGAGTTATTAGAAAAGGGAAGCATTACTATTTTTTAATGATTTATATATTTATATTTATTGAATAAATTTCATTCAATATTCTACATTTTTTATTTAATCATATAATATTGGTATTTATTATCTAGTATGATCATAATTTATTTTTGATTATGTTGATGTAATTTCATTAGTCAATGGCCATTATCTCCCTCAACTATTTTCATGATTATTTACAATGGAATAGGCCATAGAGAATTGGTGTAGTACATTGAGATTTTTTGTATGTGTAGTTGGGGTAGTGTATATTCTTCAATGTATAAAATAAGAAATAATTGATTTGGGAATTACATACATCAATTAGGGGTTTTTTCTAAAACTCTCTCATTCATTGGAATGAGTGTAGTAGAATCTGATATTTCATCAAGGTTTATTCTCACCATCACTATTTGATAATTGGAGTAAGAGGAAACCATTTTAGAATATTATATTAGTCAACTTTGTAGAATAGGAATGAATAAATTGGAACCATGATTAAATTGAAATTGGACAAATAAACTTGGACTTATTAAATAACTCATATCAATATTTTCAAACACCTTATTTGTCAATTTATTTCCAATATTTTTGTTAATTTGTTTATTTTAATTCTCTTATTTTGATTTTTTCAAAATAAATCATTTTCTAAAAAAAATATTTTTAAACTAATATAAGGGTTACATCTTGAATTTTGTGCACATCTCTTTGGAAATATCCTACGTTCACAATATTACTAAATTTTTTCTTAGGAAATATTAATTATTTCCACACCCTAATTCGTGGATATTTCAATCACTAACATATATTAGATTTAGTTGATCATGTCATGTCTGTTATGTTTGTGTGGTTTTTTTCCTTGGAATGATGTTTTGTGTAAGAATTCATTTGGAAAAAGCATTGGAAATTTATGTGAAAGTGGTTAATCGGTTCATGAATTTAGTTGTCAAATTTTTTGAAACATTATATGTATTATGGATATTATATCATTTCTCTAGTACATTTAAAACATGATACTACACTAAGAACTCTATAAAATTGAATAAGGGGAATATGAATGTTTGTTTATGAATCATATAAATTATAGTTATGAAAGTGCTTGTTTGACATGAAAAATAATTGAAGGGGAGAATAATTATTAGGGAAATTTAATCAAGTTTATAAAATAATAATTTTATCTAATTTTTTATGATTTGTCACATGATAACAAGAGGGGATAAATTGTTATATAAGTTGACCCTTTCTTATTTACAACAACATGACCAAAAATAATACATAAGAATAATAAAAACAATCAATGTCCACCATAATGTATGATGAGTTATTTATATATTATGATTTTCAAAAACCACATGTTACAAAAATCTATGGTAAAACTCATTAATCCCTCCACTATATTCTCCTAATATTTTGACTGTAGATCATTCACAATATTTTAGTGAATCCATCAATCAGATATGTTTTATACACATCCAATGAATATAGTTGTAACAACATGATATTTTTCACACTAAACTAGAACACTAAAATCTATTATATTTGAGGATTAATTATTCTCTATCTTTCCCTAAACAATAACAATTCACTTATTCTATTTGTGGTTAGTGAACTACATGAATCCTATGCATTTTCATTATTGTGAAAATTTTTTATTATAACAATTCATCTTCATAGTCATCCAATGTAAACAATAATTCAATGAACTCTTCATCTCTTATATTATTCAGTGAAAACTATTGTGTATATATATATATATATTCTACTAATGAAGACATGTGACAATAAACCACATTTTTATTCAATGAATTTCATGACCCACTAAAAGTAATCTTCTTCCACTACCTTCATCGTCTACCTTACCATATGTACAAATAAATTAATTATATCATAATTTAATTTATTTATTTTAAATATATAAATTCATCAAATTAATATTAGTTTTATGTATCATATTCCACTTTTATTATAAAAAAATTCTACAAAATTTCCATAAAAATTCTTTTTCATGTCATATGTTGTGCCCAAGTGATTGCATTTGTTTTCAATAACATGTCACTATGTGTCGACTGATGAAGTAGAGCTTGAAGACTAATGGTTGGAGATGCATCATTACATCAGACGATTGATGAGCTGATCATTAAGTTCAAAGAACATGTATCAACTGAATACAATGTCATCACAATATTAGAAGACCATGCATTGTATTGACAATGAATGTGGAGATGAAGAAGATCCATCCACAAGTTCTAAGTTGATGATGTGGATTAATGAAGTCCATGCACTATCACTTAGTTCATGTGAATCTGAAGAAGATCCAACTTGATCTCTGATTAGATCAATGAAGTTTGTTGAATATTTATCTGATTAAGGTGATCGGATGAAGAATAATTCCTTTCCTAAGATTTGAATTCATGTTGAAGAATAATTGGAGGAATTCTTAATGGAGAAGAAATAGAGAAGAGAAGAGAAGAAATGAAGAATGGAGGAGTTCTCAAGGAAATGAAGAAGAGGGGCTTGAAGTGGCATTTGACATGTTCATCTTGTTACTTTGTTTTTAAACAAAGTGTTTGTTCTATACTTAAGAAAAAAGAGAGCCACCAAGGAGGCCAGCCGAGGGCCATCACCCAGGACTCTTGTGGGACTCAAGGTCACCATGCCCATGGGGAACCCTCAGGCAAAGGCACACCTTGAGGCAGGAGCGCGCGCACCCGAAGGAGCATAGTGGGCACCAGTGGCGAGCCCGAGTGGCAGGGGTGTGCGCAAGAGCGCGCCTGCTAAGAGAACTCGGTGCGGGGCGTCACGAAGAGGGGAGAAGTGCAACTGAGCGTTGGCAGGGAGGCGGTGTTTGTTAACCCGCGAGAAACCCGCACGCCAAATCGATGTGGGACAGCCAAATTTATTTGGGATCTAATCTGGGCCGTCCAAGAGATCGCGCGGCTGATCTCGACCGCTCATCTCATCCGCGGCGAGATGTTCTATTCTCCGTCGTCTGCCTTCATTAAACACCTAATCCGACGGATGCTGCATCGTCCCCTTCCTAGAGCTTGGCCGAGGCACCTCCCGTGACGCCGCCTGAACCAGTGGCCCTCCGAGCAATCCAAATCAAGTTTCTGGCCACCTTTGTTGAAACTGAAGGCTCCCTCAAGCTCGTCTGGACAAACCGAACCCATTCATGCATAAAAATACACATGCATGCAACGGGAGAAGAAATTTGCACGAGGACAAAGAAAACCGAAGGTGCGAGGCTTCATGTGTGCATGTTTTGCATGAGTTGGGCTTAAACAAAGCCATGCATGCGTTCGAAAATGCATGCACGTGGAGGAATGCAAAGAAGAGATAACCCGTGTTGGACAGAGAATAAAAAACGAGATACGCAGATGATTTTTAACGCATTTGAAGTTTTCAAAACGCCGATGATTTTGGGCATTCGAGTGTTGTATCCCACAGAATCCATTTGCACTACTCGCCTATAAAAGGAGCACCCAAGGCGCTTGAAAGGTTGTTGTTGATCCTTTTTGAAGAAGTCCCACAAAGCTATAAAGCTACGCGAAGTACCTCTGCGCAACCTCTTGCGTGACTGAGTATCCTGGAGCCACCCGAGGCCCTGAGGAAGTCCCCTGCGTGCACCACTTGCGTGACAGGAAGAGGTCAGGCCGCAAGCACTTGCGCGCCCGTGGTTGGTGCACCCTTGCGTGATGCCTTGTCCATAGTGACTTGCGCGGTTGTTGGAGAAGAAGTTGGCCGCACCCCTTGCACTCCTTCATTTGAGACAGGTAGTTCGGGTTGTGAAGTGTATAACGCACCACTTGTGTGTGTGTGAAGTGGAGAACCAGAGACTTTCACTTTGTGTGTGCAATTGAAGAGGAGACCGAGGATTGGTTGAGTATGTGAAATGAAGAAACATGAACTAGTGTGTGCATAAGTGATCAAATATTGTTATGAAGAAGAGGAGTACACACATAAATGTATAAATGCAGAAGAACTGATCATTCTAAGTGATTGGTTTTGGTGATCAAGACCAACGAGATATTTTGAAGTCTGTTGAAGCTACTTGAAGTTTTGAACAACACCTTTGAAGAAGTGAATTGGAGCCATGATGAAGATGATGCTGTGGAGTTGGGGGGTTTAACCAACTTGTAATTGGGGGGTATAACCAATTATTGTGTAAACATCTACTAGAATAGTGAAGAATCTGTGTTGGGGAGTGCAACCAACACGGCAAGGAGTAGGTCTTTGTACCGAACCTTGTAAATCCATGTGTTCTGAGATTTCATTATCACTGCACCATCAAAAGAGTAGATCTGGGCCTTAACCAGCCATAGGGGTTGAATTGATCATTCAAAGAGAACAATTCTTAAAACAAAAGTTATCACTGATTCACCCCTCCCATCTCAGTGATCATAGCTGATCCAGGCATTTCATCATACAATAATACATATACCAATGATAACACATACAATATCATCAGTTACACAATTTCTACATTTTCTCAAATCCTATATTTACAAGAGTTTATAATTTCATTAAATTCAACTATACCTGAATTATTTGGTAAAGGAATTTATATTTTCATAATAACATCAATGAGAATCAACCGTCCATTACTAAATGTATCCGTATATATACATGTAGAATTATCATTGAATTTTATCTCCTATAAACCGTATATATTCTTCCCTGAACCACATATGCATTTAAAATTCCTTATAAACATGACTGTAAAAAATAACTAAATTTTGACATCATCATTTAAATCATACTAGTTTGTATTAGTTCTTTCATCATTAAACTTCATTATATAGTGTAAATCTTGATACAACATGGATTGAATATATATTTTTCTTGAATAACATGTTTATTAGGATAAACGTAGTCAAATGAACCATATATTAATGAAAATCATGAATTACATCATTCTTATTCTTTGTTTCTTATTGAATCAAATTTAAAATTACCATGATATTTGACATAAATATCATACAATACCTAGAATCCATTGAATTATCATAAAATTAATTATTAATTATCAATTATCTTTATATTGATTGATGTTCAATAATTACTATTATGAGGTCATGTTGTTCCCAAACAGTATTGAGACCACTGATAGGCTGGGTAAATCAGTGTTTCCTTTTCTTTAATAAGAATTATTCTTAATTTTTTTTGTCAAATATTTATTACATAAGAAACATTTTATGGTTATGAACTATTAAATATAACTTATCAACCTTATATTGCATATGAAACTTATTTAATGGGATGTCAAGACCTGATGTTTATATGGTTAGGGGAAATTTTTGTTGAGTCAATAATGTTTTCCTTATGACTTTTCCATTCCTCTTTCTTTGAAAATCACAAACACCTTCTACTTTAGAAAATCTATATTTTAACTCACTAAGGAAAATTTCATTCCTTAAAGAAATTTACCCTAACCTAGATATCAATATTTTTGTTATGTATAAACTCCAGATTCATATCAAAATCCTCAGAATCATATAATACTTAGATATGAACCATTGTGTTTCAAGATCTGAATTCTGGATATGAACTTTAATGAAGTCCCACACCGAATTCTGGATATGAACTATAATGATGTTCTACTCCCAATTCTGGATATGAACTCTAACAATGTTCAACTCTGAATTCCAGACTCTGAACTTCTATAAGTTGGACTAAGAAATTCTATATGCTCGACTCTAGACATTTATAAGTTTGACTCCGAACTTTTATATGTTCGAATCCGAACATTTATAAGTTTAAATCCAAACTTCAATGATTTCGGCTCCAAACTTCTATGAGTTCGACTAAGATGTTATATAAGTTCGACTCAGAATTTCTACAAGTTCGACTCAAAACTTTTATGAGTTTGACTCTGAACTTTTACTAGTTCGACTCCGAACATGTACAAGTTCAACTCCGAAATCATTAAGTTCAGATTCTAAACTCTGGTGAAACCAGACTCCGAATTTTCATAGCAATTCACACTCCAAAATTCTACAGAATTCAGGTTCTGATTCCTATAAATAAGAATCTGAATATCTCTTTATTATAGACTAAGAATTTCATTTTGGTTATAATCCGAACATTTATTTGCTTACATTCCGAACAATAGTTTTTCTTATACTTATACTTGTTTCATTACAAAACAGTGTCATCCTTTCCATTACACATGTTTTGTTATAAAATGATGTCGTCAATTCTATTTCTAACTAACCGTTGGTTAAGTGACACATGTACAGGTCCCTCTAAAAGTCAAGGAGAAATATGACCATTGGAGGAGGGAGCCAACCGTTAGTGCTTCGCCTATAAATAGGAGATCATTTAAAAATAAGCTAGACTTTTGATACAACTTGTGCTTACATGCTGTTGAAGTGATTTCTAGAGTGAGAGGATCTTATTAACTATCAAGCTTCATGTAGAAATTATGAACAACATGTTCAACATTGCCTTGGGTAGACTTGCTTCGTGCAACTCCGATTATTGCTGATTACAATCTAGGGCTTCCGAGGATTTGAAGACAGAGATGTCGAATAACTTGATGTTCGAGGGCTTTCTTGCTGAAGAAGGTAGAGGTTCGAACTACCTTGAAGTTGATGTCTTGCAGGGATATCAAGATAGAGGTTCTGATCTTCATACCTAGGGATTACCTGGGTGTCGGTAAGTCATAAATTCTTGAAATTATAAATCAAGGGACCTTTATCCAAGGTTGTTAGATACCATTCTCTTTTGGTTAAAAGATTTATATCATTTTACTTTTAGTTTTATTAATATTTTTCTGCTATATTTTGTATTGTATGGGAAGTATAAACTTATTATATTTCTTTACACTGGTACTCTGATTAATTTAGATTCTATATGATTTAAGGTAGAATCTCATTTTGTAATCATTGGTTATGTTTCAATTTCCAGATCCATATTTCCGGAACCAATATTTTGGAATCACTTTCCGGATTTAAGCAAGTGTATAGAGATAGAAGTTTGTAACTTTATACGTTGTCCCAATAATTCAATTGGTGTTAGAGGTGTAGTGAATTTTCTTAGTTTAACATTGTTAAACTTAGATATTTCCTTATTTATGGAAATTTTTAAAGTGTACAATTCACCCCCCCCACCTCTTGTATATTGAGAATCTACATCGTTATTTCGATCCTACAGTTGGTATCAGAGCGGGCCTCTTAAATACTTATACTCACATATAAGTTTTTCCTTGCACAGTTTTCCTTTGTTCTATATTTTCCTTAGAAATATTTTCCTTGAATCCAAACTATTGTGTTAACAAGTTTTTTCCTAGAAAGATTTTTATAAGATGGCAGGAATCAATGTTGCTTCCCTCGACAATTTAAATCCTACAAGACCACTAATTTTTTAGGTCAATGATTATGAGTATTGGAGAGATCAAATGAAGACTATAGTTATCACTACTGGGGTAGATAATTTTGTTATTATTATTGGAAGTTATCAAATTCCTGATAAGGAAGTAAGTGCATTCACAAACCAAGAGAATCATGATTATCAATTAAACTATAAGGTACGCAATACTCTACTATGTTAAATGACTAGGAACATATATATCCAAATTTCTTCTTGTGTAGAAGCTTACTATATATGGAAAAACATGAAGTTACTAATTTTGTAACATCCAAAGTCATAGAGACTAGAAGATCTATATTGAGAGCTGAGTATCATAGTTTTCATTTTCCTTATGGAAAACCTATAAGAAAAGTACAAGAATGATTTTTGACTATCATGAATGGCTTACAATCTATGGGTGTGAAAGGTCTGGATGATGAAGCTCTTTTGGTTAAGATCATTGATATTATGCCTAATGAGTGGGAATCAAAGAGAATAGGTATTGATGAGAACTTGAAGGTTATTAATATTTTCTTAGATGAGCTGTTTGGAACTCTTCTCCAACCTGAAACAAGGATGAAGAGAGATGTTGACAACATCAAAAATAAGAATGAGAATGGTATTGTTGATTTTATTAAAACATCAAATCACTTGAAAGATAAGAATCCTTAGAGAGTAACCAGATCCAAGTCTAAGAAGGTTACTATCCAATCTAAATCTACTGAGGGTGAAGTCTCAGAAAATGAGATTGCTAATCTTGCTCGAAGAATGAACAAGATAACTGGTCAAAGAAAATTCCAATCTATGTATAAGAATAAATAAAGGAAAGATAAGAAAGATCCAGAGGCCACATGATATGAATGCAAGAGAAGTGGAAACATTAGACTAGATTGCCCCTTTCTTAAAAATAAATAAGTAAAAGAGAGGCATTCTGAAAGGAACAAGAAGATGTTTTACAATGCTAAAGCTAAGAAAAGACTGAAGGATAATACTACATGGAGTTCTAGCTATAGGGACTCTACAGAAAGATAATCTTATGAATATGATTCATCAATTAAGAAGAATATGGGATTCATTGCTAATACTTCTTTTCCACATACATATTTTATGGCTAAGGTACGCTCTTCCGAGGCTTTAACAAATTTATCTCTTAATTAGGATTACTATTCTGAAAATAAAACTTTAAATGAAGATACTGCATCCTCAGAAAATGAAGAAAATTCATATAAAGAAGTATCAATATTTTCCAAGTTACATGGAGAAAAAAAATTAAATTTCTAAGAAATTTTACAAGAAAAATACTAGGGAAGAAATTCTTACAAAAGAAATTTCAGATCATTCTTCCGATCATAATGATAAAGAGGTTCATTTAGGAAAACATTCTAAAGACCATGAGAATGAAAATTATGATAAATAAGAACATTCTAAATATCTGAAAAATTCTATTTTAAAGATGCATGTTTTTGAGAAAAAATATAACTCTAAGGAAATGTTCCCTGAGGATATGAATTTTGTCGTTAGACTAAAATCTGAAATATTTCTTCTTAAGAAGCTTCTTGCAAATTTTACCTCTGGGAAGAAAATTTGTTCTTTGAATAATGATCAATTTCTTGTGATTAATAAAAATATTTCTCTAAACAAATGTGGATAGCCAAAATTTTGTTATATAGAAATCTCAGATCCAAAAAAGTTTGGATTCCGAAAGTATAATTCGTTTCTTATTTTCAGGAAGATAAACGATTTACTAACAATAATACTTGGTACATTGATAGTGGATGTTCCCAGCATATGACTGGTAAAAAAATCTATTTCAAAAAGATTATCAAGACGAAAAGAGGAAAAGTAATATTCATAGATAATGCTCAAGAAGAAATTGTTGGTAATGTTAATATTGTTGTTCTTGGTAAAACATTGATTTCAAATGTATTGTTTGTTAAGGGTATTAATAAAAACTATATTAGAATAAGTAAGTTATGTGACAAAGGATACCTTGTCAATTTTCGGAATGATATGTGTAAAGGAGATATCATTCTTCAGTTTATCGGAAGACAAGATCAACTTGCTAACATTTTCACAAAAGCATTACCTTCTGATTGATTTGAATACATTAAACAGAATTAAGTAATGATAACTGTGAGGTAATCCTTCTTAATTAACATCTTGTTGAACAATTATCCTTAATTTAATAAACTAATTTTCATAGGGGGAGTACATTTTCTTGTTATCATAATCAAAATTTTCGTAGTCAGTTCTTTTTAAAAAAAAATTTGTAATCAAAATTTTCATAGTTAGTTTTTTTTAAAGGATTTGGTAATAAAAAATTTTATAGTCGGTTTTTTAAGGCTTTTGTAATCCAAATTTTTGTAGTCAATTTTTTTGGCTTTTGTAATAAAAATTTTCGTAGTCATTTTTTTAAGAAAATATTTTTTAATAAAAATTTTCATAGTCAGTTTTTCAAACTTTTGTAACTAAAATTTTCATAATGAAGTTTTCAGAATTGAATTTTTTGTAATGGAAATTTTTGGAACTGGAACATTCGTAATGAGAATTTTTGTACTTGGAATTTTCAAAATGAAAACTTTTCGTACCCAAACATTTCGTACTGAATTTTTTTCATACTCATATTTTTCGTACTGAATTTTTTCATGCTCAAACATTTCGTACTGGAATTTTTAATACTCATATTTTTCATACTGATATTTTTTATACTCAGATTTGTCATAGTCATATTTTTCGTACTGATATTTTTCATACTCATATTTTAAATATTGAAATTTTTCTTACACAAACATTTCGTATTGGTATTTTTTTATACATAATTTTCCTACATGACTTTTGGTAGTCAAAGACTTTTCATCATTATGTTTTCCATAGTTAGTTTTTCAGAGTCAAATTTTTCTTTAAGAAGCATATTAAATATTACAAATAAACTACCTGGCCAATCTGAAAGGAATAATTTCCTTACTCAAGTTTTCTTATACATATTTTTCTTACTGGTATTTTCTTGTGTGTTTTAAAATTTCTTAGAATCTAGTTTTCTTAAATCCAATTGTTTTTCATAAAACCTCAAATGATCAGATTCAAGATTTCCTTATGGGTATGTTTTCCACCGTCATATCAGATCAGAGAGTCTTTCAACCATTAGATTGATTTTGGAACCTCAAAAGACCCATCCATCGTCTATATAAAGGGGACCCCCCGATGGTTGTCCAACATCGATCTTCAAGCTCTTTCATGTTGACGTTCTTCCTCCCTTATTAAATCCCATTCCTAATCTTCCAGAGATCTTCATTCCAAATTTCTGCTGAAGAAACTGCTTAGGATATGTCAACTACAAAACCAATCTCAAAATGGTTAGTTTACAGGGAGAGGTTTGTGCATCCGAGTTTCTACAAGAATGATTCTATTATATATAAGAATATTAAATTGAATGGATGGGAGGATGCTTTCTTATCAATACCAGAGAAACAGGATCCAGTTTATACAGATTTGCTTATTGAGTTTTATGAGTCTGTTTTCTTCCTTAAAAAAGATGGCATAGAGAATTTTTCATTCAAATCTTATGGGAAGACCTATATGCTTTCTTACACAAAGGTTACAAGTTTGGTGGGTCTATCTTATGAAGGTGAAGCTATGTTTTGTTCACATAAGCTTCCGTATGAGCAAGAAAGTTTTAACAAAGTGATGGCACTGAAATTCCTTAGACTTAAAGATGCCATGATTGTTAAGATTGCTAATCTATCTTCAAATAATCGGATTCTACAGCTGTGGGTACAAGGATTTTTAGTACCAAGAAGGGGTGATAAGGATAATCTCAAGAAGAGTGACATATACATCTTATATTTTTTGGTAAATCTATGGAAGTTTAATTTGATGAGCCATGTTTTGATTACAGTTAAGAATATTAATGAAGGGAATCTAAAAGATCCGATCATAATGTATCCGTCCTTTCTTTCTAAGCTTATTAACAGATGTCTTGATTCGTTTAATGTTTCTTGAAATTAGAAGCAATAAAATTTCAAGGTATGGTGGTTAGGGATGATACATTAAAGAAGATGAAGATGGATTTTTCTGTTGAATTCGGAGAATTCTACGCTTTAACAGAGGAAAAGGCTGAGGCAGCTCAGAATGATCAAAAAACATTAAGACCAACTAAATTGGTAGGAATGAAGAGAATTTTAAAGGAAGTGCTGGCTGAAGCCAAGACCTAGAAAGCTAAGGAAACTCAATCTGCACCACCCAATCCAATGAAACAAAAAGCCTACCTAGAATAAGTGGTTGTTAAGTAGAGGGAAGACAAGGAGAAGAGAAATGAAGGGGACCCTCAATTCAGATTAGATCCAACTGAGGCTAATACCTTAAAAGATAATGCTTCTGATGAGTTGGAAAGGCAAGAAAAAAAAACAGAAATTGAAGAAAAAGATGTCAGAAGAAGAAATTGTTCAATCTATTTTGAAAGTAACAGATATGGCTTCTGAGAAGATTCCCATTCGGAATAATTTGATGTCCAACCATTACCTAAGACACATGGGAAAAATTACATCACTCAAAAAACATCCAAAGGGAAAGAGGCTATTGAAGAAGTAGAGAAAATAGCTGGTGAAGAAGTAAAAGAAGTTGTAGTGGATGAAGAAGAAGAAAAAGGATGTGCTGATCATGATAACCAAATAAAACAAGTAGATGATTATCAAGAAAAGGATGAATCCGAAAAACTTTTCACCTCAGGAAAGGTAGTCTAGAAAGAAAGAAGGAAGGAAGATGATAAGTAAGAGTAAGAGAAGGAAAACGTTTTATCTGAAGAAGAATCCTATGGGAATAATTTTCTTGATGAAAGTCCATAAAAGGAGAAAATAGATGAAGAAACAAATTTTCAACTATCAGAGAGTGAGGAAGAATCTCTAGATGATCAACCCATTCCAAAAACTGACAAAGGAAAGAAAGTGCTCATGGATACACTTACAAAAGATATCATCAGGAAGAAAGAAGATTGTGGCTCTTCTAAAAGGAAACTGGTGCAAATTTAAGAAGAAAAATCCCAATGAAAAGTGTCTGATTTGGAATCATCATAACAAGGTCATGACATTGTCTTCGAGTCTTTGAAAAATTTGGTCGACACCATTCCGATATTTCCCACTATAGACTCCAGATGCCAGATGCTGCAACATATCTCTAATCAGAAGTCAGAATCCTTATCTATGGTGATGGATAAGTGTTTTAATATTGAGTCCAACCATATAAATTTCCTTATCAATTATGATGTTCACAAAAAATCATGTAGCAAAATCACTTTGTGGGCAAAGTGAGTTGAAGAAGGCATGGATGAGTTTGATCATTTTCAGAATGATGTTAAATATGCCTTTGACAATGAAGACTCCAAGATTAAGAATCTTCATGATGAGAGAATCATTGAGAAAAGTTCTCGGAATCAACAAGTAAAGGACTTGAATGGAAAGGTAAATTCAATTGCTCAAAATTTTAAAAGGGATGGATATCTATAGATTGAGCTCGAATAAAATCTTATAATGTAAAATGAGTTACTGAAGATGCAAGAAGAGGCCATGAAGGCTCAAGAAGAAGCCTTGAAAGCTCAAGATGATAGGATAAAAGCCTTGGAGAGGCAATCTGAGGAGGATTAATAATAATTGAAGTAGCTGAAAACCTTGTTGAAGAAGCTAATCCCAAAAGAAAAGGAAGTCAAATAGACTCAATATAATCTTTTCTTGCATTTGACTTTCCTTGTAAAAATTATTTCAACTCTAATAAAAAATTTGGTTGGTTGTATCTTCTGTTATTATTTACTAATGTTTCAGGTACTTTATTTCTTTTCCATTCCTTTAAATTCTTTTTGATAATCTAAAAGGGAGAGAAGTAAATAAAACAACTGAAAAGGGGAGAAGGAAAAATTTAAAATGGAGAAGGAAAAATTTCTAAGTGAATATATCCTTAAAGTAAGGGGGAGTTTATCATTACGAAGGTTTTTCATTCCCATGATAATGAAAACTCCATTCTAGAAATCCAGAATACAGTCCTTTGAGTTTCAATGCCTAAGGGGGAGTTAGTTGTATTCATCATTATCATCCATGAACAAAGGGATATAAGTTTTAATTTCTAAGTCTAATGAAATTTTTCAATATACTAATATTATTTTTCGAACGTTTTTTTGTGATTTTGAAAAAGGGGGAGATTGTTGAGTCAATAAGGTTTTCCTTATGTGTTTTCCAATCCTTTTTGTTTTGAAAATCACAAACACCTTATACATTAGAAATTCTACATTTTACATCACTATGGAAAAATTTCCTTCCTTAAAATAATTTACCCTAACCTAGATATCAATATTTTTCTTATGTATAAAAATTAGATTCATATAAAAAATATCTATATCATATAATACATAGATATGAAGCATTCTTTTTCATGATGCAAATTATGGATATGAACTGTAATGAAGTTCCACTCCGAATTCTTGATATGAACTGTAATGAAGTTCCACTCCGAATTCTATATATGAACTCTAATGAAGTTCCACTTCGAATTATAGATATGAACTATAATGAAGTTCCACTCCAAATTCTGGATATGAACTGTAATGATGTTCCACTCCAAATTAGGGATATGAATTGTAATGAAGTTCCACTCCAAATTTTGGATATGAACTATAATGAAGATCCACTATGAATTCTGGATAAGAACTCTAACAAAGCTCAACTCCAAATTCTAGACATCGAACATCTATAATTTTAAATCTGATCTTCTATAAGTCCAACTCCGAACATCTATAAGTTTGACTTGAAACATCTATGAGTTCGACTATGAACTTCTATGAGTTCGACTCTGAACTTCTATGACTTCGACTTTGAACATCTATGAGTTCGACTCCAAACTTCTATAAGATTGACTATGAATTTCTACCAGTTATACTCATAAATTTTATGAGTTTGACTCTATACTTTTACTAGTTCGACTACGAACATATACAAGTTTGAATCCGAACTCTGTAAGTTCAGATTATGGACTCTGGTGAAATCAGACTCCGAATTTCCATAGAAATTTAGACTCCATATTTCTATAGAATTCAGTTTCCGAATTCCTATAAAACAAAATCTAAATATCTCTTTCTTATAGACTCCGAATTTCATTTTGGTTAGACTCTGAAATTTTATTTGCTTACATTATAAACATCAGTTTTGCTTATACATATACATGTTTCATTACAAAATGATGTCGTGCTTTCAGTTACACATGTTTTTTTATAAAACGATGTCGTCCATTCTATTTCTATATAACTGTTGGTTAAGTGACATGTAATGACCCATAAATTTCAATGATTTTTTTTCATAATTTCTTGGGGATTTTATGAGTACGCAGTTTCTGGAGGCACCTGATTCTGAGGATCGTTGTGCCCAGAATCGATTTCTGAAGATTAGCTCGGGTACTTTCAGTGAACGAACGAGTGGGTTTTTCTATCTTTTGAACCAATTCTCGGAATTGAAATATGAGGGAACCGATTGAACCGCGACACCGGTAATTACATAATAGGATCTTGACGAAGGTGTGTTTGCTTGGGAGGAGTTGTAAATTTTTTTGGATGAAATGAAATGTAATATAAAATTGTGTTAGAATTTTATATCATTATTCTATGTGGTTATATCCAATGTGTGGGGGTCGGGGTGGGACCCAGTAGTTACTAACTACCCTTTATAGGAAAAAGGTGAGGTGGGGCCGACACGAGCACCAACTCTTCACTTTACCTAACTCCCAAACCCCCCCCCCTAATTTGAGTAACGCCCTACTCTCCCTCTTTAAGTCTTGCCAACTTAACACATAATTAATTAGACAACTAATGTTTAATTAATTAACTGAATTGGTTCTGAATTTTGTAATTTGAAAAGAATTCCATGTTTTAATAAAATAAGTGGAGTCTTAATTTATTTGGGGTTTGGCTCGTTGTGTTGAGGATTAGAAAAGAGAGCTCTAGTTCCTTTGGAAGAACATCATCCTTCCGCGAAGAACGTCACTCTTTGAAGAAGAATGACGTCACCACAAGGAGAGATGATGTGCCATTCGTTCGTCTCATCTTAGCTAGTGTGAGACGTCATCCTCTCCATGGATACACGCCAACGTCGTCTTCGAAACCTTGCCCCGCGGTGCCATCTTCTGTGTTGCCAGCGAACAACATCGTTAATTCGAGGTAGGAGTTATGTTCAATTTTAATCAATTAATATTGTGATTGTTTTATCGTTGAACATATCAATTTTTTTGCCACTTTTTATCAACATAACGGGGGAAGAACAGACCACACAAACATGGATGATACTCCTCCCCTTAACATGTTAATCTTTGTTGATCGATGTGGAAAAGGCGGCTCTGTGTCGTTGCACCATGCGAGAATGAAATGGACCATGACCTATGCGGGCCGCGGTGATGGGGCGTGGCGCCGTCACACAACGCCAGTAAGGCTGAAGGAGGCCGCGGGCAGGACTGGGTCATGGCAGAGGGGTGCGGCACCATCGCGTCATGTCTGAGATTCAAGGGGCAGCGGCATAGAGGGGCGCGGTGGAGGGGGAAACACCATCGCACCACGACAGTCTTCAATGGGGTGGCCGGCCGAGCCTGCCACCAGCACCACCTGAAGGCGTGACCCATGGGGGTCCCGTGGTTACACCCATGGCTGGCCATTACGACCAACCGTTTCAGAAAACCGTGTGGGGGGGGGGAGAAACCCCCCAAAAAAAACCCTAGGGCGGACCCCACTGGGTCCCCCATTTTGGAAATAGGGGGTGCCCCCCCCCCCCTCGCACCATGCACGGCCGTGAGCTGAGTTGCGATCGGCTTCTTAGTCGGGCCGCAGGCCGTGCGGGCCGGGCCGCCCGTGCTGGGCTGGGCCGACCGTGCCGGGCTGGGACTCTAGTGTCCGGCCGGGCCGCGCCAACAGGGCCGAGACGCGCCCAATCAGGCCAGACCTAGACCCGGGTCCAGTCGTCCCAGTTCAGGCCGACCGAGGGGGTATTGGGGTGGGTCAGACCTGGCCCAAACCCCCTAGTTTCGGACCAGTTTCGTTCGAATGCCAATATCATGGGATACATACCTCCGATCGACGCACCGTCAGTTGCATTAGAATCCATGGATCGAGGCAGTCATTTTGTTATGTTACACTCAAGTTTTCGGTGATTTTTGAGTATGGTCATGATGATACAAACCCGAAACCAACTGGGCCCTTGGATCGGAAACGCTTATAACATAACGACCGGACGTCCGAATGACATGACGTCAATTACCTTTAATAACTCATAGTGAGAAGGTTCTTTTGGATTAATCCAGTCACGGTTTGGAAGCAGTAGGAGTTCGATTGGTTTGGTTTTAGCTTCAAAATCAACCGGGACCCTGGGACGAAAAATCCAATATCTCTTAGACCGAACATCCTATTGACACGCCGTCTGTCGTGTAGAGTTCTTATTGACGAGATAGAACTTTGTGATACATCAAATCTATAATTCATGACCGTTGATGTATTCACCCCCCATGGCTCATGGAGCAGACCCTCCCGAAATCGAGCATTCTGTGTGTGGGAACCATAGAGCTGGCTGCGACTA
Organism: Viscum album; assembly: GCA_963277665.1. NCBI lineage: Eukaryota > Viridiplantae > Streptophyta > Magnoliopsida > Santalales > Viscaceae > Viscum > Viscum album. The sequence continues at coordinate 1,699,295,095 of OY728163.1, read as the reverse complement.
CGATGATGATGGAGACTGTACATGGATACTACGTGGGTTCGCCAGTGAGGATGACTGTAATTGGATCCTCTGTGGGTTTTGCAACGATGATGTATGTACTTGGATCCTACGTGGGTTCGGCCATGATGGTTACTGTACTAGGATCCTACGTGGCTTTGGCAGCGACGACTTCTGTACTTGGATCCTATGTGGGTTCAGCTGGGGAGATGATTTAGAGGCTACATCTATCATCTCTACCCCTCTTCCTGAGTATTATACCTGTGTGAACTGAGTCTTGGCATCCAATCATTATTCTCGATGTGTTTGACATTCTTTCCTATGTGAATTGGGTTTTACATTCCTGTGTGGATTGAGTTATGTTATCCTGTGTGGACTGGGATATACATGAGCTCGTGAGTTGGAGAAAAACTGGAATTGATGACTTATGTATATGGATATAAATATACCTAAGTAGAGTTTTTTGATACTTCTTGTTTTTATATCTCCTGTGTGGTCTATCCGTTGTGGATTTTGGGAGACCTTTGGGGGTCTTAGGGTCCCTACTGAGTATCGTTTACTCACCCCTGTACAGGCTATGCCCGCACTATGTTGTGTTGGTTGCAGACGACGGACAGCACTGATCGTGGTTGAGGCTTGTGGAGCGGGATGGTACCCGGAGGTGCACTATTAGGCGGGACGTACATGGAGCAGACAGACGAACCTGAGGAGACGACAAGACTATCAGTACCCACCCTTCAGGTGGGAATTCCGGAGGATGACTTGGTGGTTTCTGCTTTACTTTTCTAATGTTGTACTTTCTTTTCTCAGTTGTTCTGTACTTTCAGTTGGGTTTTTAAACTATCCCATTTACATTCCGACACATACTTTTGTACACAGTTTACATAGTGTTTACTTCCGCTTCCATACTCTGTGGTGTTTGTTTTCTTATATAAAGGCAATGCCTTTCATTTTATTGGGATTTACGCCTTCTGTGGTAGTCGCCAGCCCCTGTCCTATTGAAGGCGGGTTTGGGGTAGTCACGACACGGGCCCCGAGGATGGATCGTGACAAATTGGTATTAGAGGAGTCAGTTCTACCACCAAACTCAGGACTATGATAACTTATTCTATGTGAAACAATAGTGTTTAGGGTATTGAGTGTGGTTATCAGTCTAGGGATTCTAGTGTTGGTGTGGCGACCGACATATCTATACACCAGGACCATGACTTCTGATCTCCGACTCAGTGCTCGAAAACACTGATTGCCCAAGTGTTTAATAAGATTTATTATTGTTTACATTGTGTCAGCTCACCAGGTATAGTATATTAACTGAGGAACACATGTATCTTTTCAGGAAGGCCACACGATGGCAGCCAGCTAGGGTTCTTAGATTTGTGCGATATGGAATCCCATCGAGTGATGAGGCCTCGGTGCAGGGCCCCATTACAGCGGGGGCACCAATGGTACCTCTACTCAATGGGCCACCGATACCACCAGCCCCAACAGCGGAGAGTGAACGTCGCATGAGTGCACTCCATGAGTTTTAGCAACAGAGGCTGCCTAGGTTCCATGGAGAGACGGACCCTTATGCAGCTGAGGACTAGATGGAGGCTGTTTTCCGAGTCTTCAGATTGGTAGGGACAGTAGCATGCCTCATGGTGATCCTTGAGGCATGTCTCCTGCACACAGTTTTAGGTAGATGGTTGAGCCTGATGCTCCAGGTGCACGACGAGGAATCTCTACTTTGAAGGGACTTCTAGAGCCTCTTCCACTCAGATTTCATTCCAGCCACCCTCCATGCGGTGCAAATCCAAGAGTTACTACAGGTGCGGCATGGCAGCATGAGATTAGCCCCGTACATAGCTGGATTTACTGATCTCTTGCGCTTCTCCACGAACACGGTACAAGACCCATTCTTCCGGGCCCAGACCTTCAAGCAGGAACTGAGGCATGAGATTAGGGAATTGATGATCTCCCTCAGTATTCTGATGCAGGCAGGAGGACTGAAGCGAGCCCTTCCTGTGGAGATATTTCTTGCTGAGACTTCACCAGCAGCGAGACCTACTGCAGGTCGACATGTAGCAGAGTGTTCTGCTGCCGGTAATGGACAGTTATCGTGGAGGTCCAAGTGGACCAGACCATCAGGTGGGCGACCTCAGGATACTGGTTCGGAGGTGTGGGGAACACGCATCAGAGCCAGTCATATAAGAGGAAGACAGTGCTATGCATACAGCGGGAAGGGCCACATGGCTTGTGACTGTCGACCCTCCATGCAGAGGAGTAGTAGACGGTCGAGGGACCATCCAGGCAGAGGCAGAGGCTCGACCGTGTCAGTCTGTTGGGTGTAGGTGGATGAGGTAGAGGATCTGGACGAGCAGTAAGTGGTGGATGAAGCTTCGGGGCTCTACCACCACCACCACTAGAAGTTCCACCATGACCACTGGGAGCTTGTGGATAGAGGCAGGCTCAGCTTCAGGCAGTGGAGGCCTATAACCACGGTGAACCTGAGATGATTCTAGGTACTATCTGTGTCTACTCCACCCTTGCTGCAGTTCTTATAGAGACATGAGTGAGTCATTATTTCATTACTGATGCCCTTTTTCGGATCTTGGAGATTATGATGGAGTCGTTGGATTAATCCTAATGGCTGGAGACTCTTACGGGAGCTGACTCGATGATTACGTAATGGTGCCAGTAGTGTGAGCATACTCTAGGAGACAAGAGCTTCAGCTGGGATCTTCTTGTAGCGGCGTCGAGGCCTTGCGACGTCATCTTGGGCATGGATTGGTTATCTACGGTCCATGCTCAGATCGACTGTATTAGGTGGAAGGTGCGGTGTGTCCGCATTGATGGGAGCATGTTCACCTTCACCGACGAGAAGGGATCCTTTGCAGCGCAGGATGGACTCACGCCGAGGAGAGGATAGCCAATCACTCATCAGTTGGAAAGTCTCATCCAAGGTGCAGTTGATGTGTGGAGTTCGAGTTTGCCTATTGTGGTGGATCAGTATGCGGGCGTTTTTCCTGAAGTCATTCCAGGACTACCTCCTTGCAGAGAGGTAGACCTCTATATTGAATTGTACCCTGGGATAACCCTGATATCTACCCAAGCATTTTGGATGGCTCCCGCGGAGCTTCATGATCTACAGGTACAACTGGAGGACTTGTAGGGAAAGGGATTCATTCGACCCAGTGTTTCATCCTGGGATTCCCTGATTTTGTTCGCCAAGAAGGTAGATGTGAGCTTGCGACTGTGTGTCGACTACCATCACCTAAATCAAGTGAATATGAAGAACAATTATCCATTTTTGAGGATTAACGACCACTTAGATCAGCTCAAGGGAGCGCAATGACTCTCAAAGATAGACCTCAGGTCAGGGCTATCATCAGCTCAGAGTTCGAGATGAGGATGTGCAGATGATGACCTTCAGGTGTCAGTATGGCAACTATGAGTTTATGGTTATGAATTTTAGCATAAACAATGCTCCAGCAGTGTTCATGAGTCTCATGAAAAGGATATTCCAGCCTTACCTCGACTGATTGGTCATTGTATTCATCGATGACATATTGATTTTCTCGATTACAGAGGAGGAGCACGCATACCACTTGCAGGCTGTACTGGACACACTCCGAGAGCAGCAGCTTTATGGTATGCTCTTGAAGTGTCAGTTCAGGATTTGAGAGGTCCACTTCTTGGGACACGTCATCTCTAAGGTAGGAGTTGTGGTGGATCATGTGATGATCGAGGAAGTGGTAGCTTGGGACCCACCCAGGAGCGTGAAAGAGGTGCAATGTTTCCTAGGTCTGGCTGGGTACTATCAGAAAATTGTGACAGACTTCTCCAGAGTTCCAGCACCACATTTCGCTTTGAAGAAGAAGGGGAAACCCTTGGTGTGGTCAGATAGATGTCAGTGTAACTTCAAAGAGCTGTGATAGAGATTGAACAGTGCACCCATCTTGAGGCTACTAGAGGAGGGCGTAGATTACGTAGTTTACTGCGATGCTTCAGGGAATAGAATCGGGTGTGTCTTAATGCCGGAGTGGGAAATGATTGCTTACGGATCACGATAGTTGAGGCAGAACGACTAGAACTCCTCTACTCATAACCTTGAGTTAGCAGCAGTGGTCTTCGCCTTGAAGATGTAGAGGCACTATCTGATGGGTGACTGCTTTACAGTCTACTCTGACCACTAGCGTCTCAGGTACATATTCTCGTAGAAGGACCTGAAACTGAGTCAGTGGTGATGGCTCATGTTCTTCCAGGACTATGACTTTGAGATAGTCTATACTCCTAGGAAGGGGAACATAGTATCTGAAGCTCTCAGTAGGAGGACGAGCATTTAGTTACATGGAGAGGCGACATAGCAGTTAGCCGCTTTGAAGATATCCTTCTCTGATAGAGATGGGGCAGCCTTTCTACAGTTTCTTACTGTCATTCCTCAACTACTTCAGTGAGTTAGGGAGGCACAGTGTGGTGATGATGACTGCGAGGCGCTACATGCTCAGATATCCTCAGGGATGGAACTTGATGGATTTTCTATAAGAGGAGAGGACATCATCGTTTTCAAAGGACATACCATGGTACCAGTTGCATAACATAAGGAGGTGCTGAGGGAGTTTCACACTTCCCCATTGGAAATCTATCTAGGAGTAGAGAAGATGTACTGGGACCTCAGATGAGAGCACTGGTGGCTGGGTATGAAGTAGGATGTGGAAAAGTTCGTTTCACGATGCCTCACCTATCAGTAGGTGAAGGCGGATCACCAGGTACCATCAAGTTTGGTATGGCCCTTAGAGGTCCCGTAGTGGAAGTGGGATGAGATATCTATGGATTTTGTGACATTAATTCCACGTACTTCCAGAGGAAACGACTCCATCCGGGTGATTGTCGACCAACTCACCATGTCGGCCCAATTCTTACCTATCAGATAGCATGGATCAGTGGAGAGCATGGGACGCCTCTACGTTCATAAGATTGTACGGCTGGATGGTGTACCATCATCTATCATCTTAGATCGAGACACTCATTTTACTTCCCGGCTTTCGAAGGGGTTTCATGAGGCATTTGGGAAGCAGGTATGCCCGAGTACCGCCTTTCACCCTCAGGCGGATGACCGGACGGAGAGGACCATTAAGACACACGAGGAAATGCCTCGTGCATGTGTCCTTGTTTTTGTTCGCAGTTGGGAGGATCACCTACCATTGGTATATTTTTCTTACAACAATAGTTTCCACTCCACCATCGGGATGTCATCATACGTGGCATTGTACAACAGACCTGGAAGATCACCTCTATGATGGACAGACCCAGCGGAGTCAGCACTCGTAGGACCAAAGATGGTACAGGCCATGACGGAGAAGGTGACGATCATCCAAGAGTGGATGAGGACTGCCCAGAGCCGACAAAAGTCCTATGCTGACAGGAGGCATAGACCACTAGAGTTCGAGGATGGCGGCCACGTTTTCGTACGGGTCTCACCTCGATGTGGATTATAGAGATTTGGCCGAGGCGGCAAGTTATCTCAGCGCCTCATCAGACCATTCCCGGTTCTTAGATGGATAGACAAGTTATATTATCGCCTGGCACATCCACCTCAGTTGCACCGGGTGCACGATGTCATCCACATATCTCACCTGAGGAGATACGTGCACGACCCAACACATATCATTGATTACGGGGAGATGGACGTTGATGATGGGGATACATTTGCAGAGGTCCCATTGGAGATCGAGGATCGACAGGAGCGGGACCTACATGGATGGTCGATTCCACTACTGCGGATTAGGTGGCAGCACAGAAACCTCCAGGAAAGCACATGGGAGCAGGAGTCTTAGATGCGTGCACAATACCCTCATTTTTCCCTAGTTTATGATATATCTTTATGGGGATGTAAAACTCTGAGGTGGGAGTACTATAAAGTCATTTAAATTTCAAGGAAATTTTTTTCTTAAATTCTTTGGGATTTTACGAGTACGTAGTTTTTGACGGCACTCGATTCCGAGGCCCAGTGTGCCTAGAATCGATTTTCGAAGAATAGCTCGGGAAAGTTCAGTTAACGAACGAGCATGTTTTTCTATATTTTGAACTGGTGCTCGAAATAGAAATCTGAGGGAACCTATGGAACCGCAGCATCGGTAGTTGCTTACGAGGACCTTTAGCGAAGGTGCATTTTCTTGGGAGGAGTTGTCAAAAATGTGGATTAAAAGAAAAGTAAAATAAAATTTTATTACAATTTTATTTCTTTATTCTAAGTGGTTATATCCTAGGTGTGAAATTTGGAGTGGGAACCACTAGTTACAAATACCCTTGAGAGAATAAAGGTGATGTGGGAACCACAAGATCCCAAACTCTTCACATCCCTTAACTCCCTAACGCCCCCCTTTATTTGAGTAACTCCCCTCTCTCCCTCTTTACGGATTCCCAACATAACACACACATAATTAGACAACTCATGATTAATTAATTAAGTGAATTGGTTTTGAATTTAGTAATTTGAAATGAATGACAAGTTTTAATAAAATAAGAGGAGTCTTATTTTATTTAGGGTTTGTCTCGTTGTGTTGAGGATTGGAGGGGAGAGCTCTAGCTCCTTTGGAAGAACTTCATCTTTCAGCCAAGGACATCACCCTTTGACGAATAACGCCATCAGCACAAGGAGAAATGACATGCCATTCCTTTGTCTCATGGAATCTAGTGTGATATGTCATCCTCTCCTTGGATGCACGCCAACACCGCCTTCAAAACCATACCCCGCGGTTCCATCTTCCACATTTCCAGCAAAAGACATCATTAAATCGAGGTAGGCGTTAAGTTCAATTTTAATGAATTTAAATTGTGGTTGTTTTATCATTGAGCTTCTCGTTTGTTTTGTCCGCATGTTATCAACACAACTGGGGAAGAACAGACCACACAAACACGATTGATCCTCCTCCCCTTAACTTGTTAATCTTCATTGATCGTTGTGGCGAAGGCGGCGTGGTGTCGTCGCACCGCATGGGAACGAAAAGGACCGCGATCGAAGCGTGCCGCAGCGATGGAGCGTGGTGTCGTCGCACCGAGCTGGTGAGGCCGAAGGAGGCCGCGACTTGGAGCAGGTTGTGGTAGAGGTGCACAGCGCCATCGCGCCAACCAAAGACTCAAGGGACCTCAGGTTGGGCGGGCCACAACGGAGGGGCACGGCGCCGGCACGCCACGCTGGTCGGACAGGAGCCGCGACCAATGGAATAGATGGTCTTCAAAGGTGTGGTTGGTCGAGCCGGCCGCTGGTGCCACCTGAAGGCGTGACCCGCAGGGGTCCCGCTGTCACACCCAAGGCCGACCATTATGGTCGACCGTTTCAGAAAACCGGGGGGGAGAAACCCACTGAGAAAACCCTAGGTTGGACCCCATTGGGTCCGCAGTTTCGTAAACAGGGGGCGCCCCCCCCCCCTCACACCCCACTCGGCAGTGAGCTGAGCCGCGGCCGACATCCGAGCGGGGCCGCAGGCCGTGCTTTCCGGGCCGCGCCACGCCGAATCCGGCAGGACCTGGACCCGGGTCGGGTCGACCCAGTTCGGGCCGACCCATGGGTTATTGGGCTGGGTCGGACATGGCCCAAACCCCTCATTTCAGACCAGGTTCGTTCAAAAGCCTATATCATGGGATACAAACCTCTGATCGACACACTGTCAGTTGTGTTAGGATCCTTGGATTGAGAAATTCATTTCTCTATATTACACTCGAGGTTTCGGTGAAATTTGAGTATGGTCGGGTATGTAAGAACACGAAACCAATCGGGCCCTTGGAGCGAAAATGCTTATAACATAACGAACAGACATCCGAATGACGTGCCATCAATTACATAGAATTCCTATTAGTGATATGGTTCATTTGGCTTAATCCATTATAGGTTTGGACACAACTGGAGTACGGTCGGGTTGGTTTTATTTTAAAAACCAACTGGGCCCCCGGGACGGAAAAACCAATATCTCTCAAACCGGGCGTCCGATTGGCGCGTCATCAGGCGCGTTGAGTTCCTATTTATGAGACAAAACATTGTGATACATCAACTCTGGACTTCATGATAGTTGATGTATTGACCCCCCATTACTCGTGGAGTGGACCCTCTCTGAATCGAGTGTGCTGTGTGCGGGAACCCTAGAGCTGGCTGCGACTGTGACGACGATGGATACTGTACTTAGATCCTACATGGGTTCGGCAGTGAGGATGACTATACTTGGATCCCCTGTGGGTTCGACATCGATGATGACTGTACTTGGATTCTACATGGGTTCAGCAACAATGGTTACTGTACTATGATCCTACATGGGTTCGACAGTGACGACTTCTGTACTTGGATCCTACATGGGTTCGGCATGGGAGGTGATTCAGAGGCTACATATATCATCTCCACCTCTCTTCTTGAGTAGTGTACATGTGTGAGCTGTGTCATGACATCCAATCATTATCATCGATTTTTTTGACATGGTTTCCTTTGTGGATTGGGTTGAACATTCCTGTGTGGATTGACTTATGATATCCTGTGTGGACTGGGTTGTACTTGAGCTCATTAGTTGGAGAAGAACTTGAATTGATGACTTAGGTATATGTATTGGAATATACTAAAGTATAGTAGTTTGATATATTTAATTTTTATATTCCTTTATAGTCTTTCCTATGTGGATTTTTGGGAGAACATTGGGGGTCTCAGGGTCCCTACTGAGTATCTTTTACTCTCCCCTGCATGGGCTATGCTCGCAATACGTTGTGTTGGTTGCAGATGACAGACATCGGTGATCATAGTTGACGCATGTGGAGTAGGATGATCCCTAGAGGTGGATTATCTGGTGTGATGTACACGGAGTAGACGGATGGACCCGTGGATCCGACAAGACTATCTGTACCCACCCTACAAGTGGAAATTCCGGAGGACGACTTGGTGGTTGCTGCATTACTTTTCAACTATTGTACATTCTTTTCTCAGTTGTACTGTACATTTAGTTGGGTTTGTATACTGGCCCATTTACTTTCCAGCACTTACATTTGTACTCAGTTTACTTATTGTTTCTTTCAGCTTCCATACTCTGTGGTGTTTGTTTTCTTAAATAATGAAAATGACTTACCTTTTTTCAGGATTTACCACTTTGGTGCTAGTCGCCGGCCCCTGGCTTATAGAAGGCGGGCATGGGGTTGTCACGACATGGGATATGAGGATGGGATGTGACATGACATGTGTACATGTCCCACTGAAAATCTTGGAGAAATATGACCATTGGAGGAGGGAACCAACCATTAGAGCTTCGCCTATAAATAAGAGATCATTTGAAAAGAAGCAACCTCTTTGACCCAACTTGTGCTTACATACTGTGGAAGTGATTTAGAGAGAGATAGAGAGACTCTTATTAACTCTCAATATTCATTTAGAAAGATTGAATGGCTTGTTCATACTTTTACTTGTGTAGAAATTCTTCATGCAACTCCAATTATTTGTGATTACAATCTAGGGATTCCAGGGATAGGAAGACAGAGGTGCCGCTACCTTGATGTTCAATGTCTTCCATGCGGAGGAAGAGAGAGGTTCCAACTACTTTTAAGTTGAGGGCTTGTCGGGATAGCAAGATAGAGGTTCTGATCTTCGTATCGAGGGCATACCGTTTCTGGGTAAGACAAACATGCTTGAATGTATAAATCAAGGGACCGTTATCCAAGGTTGTTGGATAACCATCTCTTTAGGTTAAAAGATTTATATTTTGTTTCTTGTTATTTGACTACTTGTTTTCCACTGTATTGTGTATTGTAAATATTGTGTTATCTTTTTATATGTCCTTACACTGGTACTCTGATTAATTTAGATTCTATACGCTTTAAGGTAGTTTCTCATTTTGTAAACGTTGGTTATGTTTCAATTTTCAAATTCATATTTCCATAACCAGTTTTTCAGAATCACCTTCCAGATTTAAGCAGGGTTATAGAGATAAAAGTTTTTAACATCATACTTTGTCACAATATTTCAATTAGTGTTTGAGGTGTTGTGAATTTTCATAGTTTTACATTGTAAAACTTATATCCTTACTTGTTTAAGGAAAATTTTAATGTGTACAATTCTCCCCCACTCTTTTATATTGAGCATCTACATCGTTATTTCGATCCTACAATGTTTACTCATTTCTCTGATAATCCCAACAGCACAGATTCTTACACTATATTATTTCTAGAATACAAAGTAACATGTAGTGATCAATTCGACAATCTCATTAGAAACATTTCTGATATAGTTGGTTATACCTCCAATAATCATCTTTAGTATCCACCTTCCAATATCTAGTTATACACACCATCAAGGAAAACATTTTCAATAATTGTTATATATCAATAGTTATATGATTAACATTCCTTATTCTCTGATCCACTTCAAAAGAAATTCACATACTCCACAAATAAACTGAATCAAAAAGTACATGTTTAGATTCTTCAGGAAAATAAACAATTATCTATGAAATATGTTTGTTTTTTAATCATTATCTCGATACACTATCCAAAAAACATCTTGTATAATGTCCATCTAGTCAACATTAATTCAATAACCTTTTTTTGATGGTATTCGTCTGATTTTCATCGGTTTGATTGTCAATATGATCTTCTGACTTCAACCGTTTAGAATATATATAGGAATCATAGGATGTTTCTCCATTGGGATCACTCTGATTGGCTTTCTCTGATAAATTATCATCTGTTAGAACATTATTTTATGATAATATTGAAACTCACCCAAATAATCACCCATAAATACAACTAGAAAAAAATCATGTTGGGACCCCAATATATATTCCCCATTTTTTGGATTTTTAGCATACATAAATAGTTCATTTTTTCTATGTACATATATATTTATCTGTCCTTTTATTGGAACCCTAGAATGGGAAATGCGGGAAAAATTGTTTTACATCTCGCTCATAGAAATTAACAATTCATGATTTCTCATTTATTTAAATCACTATCATTTACATCCTAAACTCTCATAAATACTTATGGGTTCTTTGAGAATATTCTAAAAACATTATACTTCATTATTTTTACAAAAAATTCATCATTATAATTTATCATTAGGATTCTTCATTATGATAAAGTCTTATGAAATACTAATGATGTAACAATATAATGTCCTCTTATAAACAGTTAAATTCATATCATAAGGGTTTTCCATATAATCTCATGTTCAACACATATCAAATGTCTTCAAAGTGTTTCTCCTTATCCAAAATTCATTAGGAGGGTGATTTTTAGTATGATGAACATATCTGTGTCTGCATGTGTGTTATGAATCAGTCTCTAATTCACTCCAATGGTCATTATCAGCTTCAATCAGATGCTTTGAATCCAATTCTTGATAATCAATCAATACATTTTTCTTTTTCCTCTTGACCAATTGAAAATAAAGACAACCTTATAACACAATTTGACTACGATATTGATCGTCATTTTATTGATTGGGAAAAAAATACATATGATGGTTTATCTTTTCTAATAGGTGAAAAATATTTAATCATTATACATATGATTAAACTATAAATATGATATATAAACGACATTGGCAATATAAAATGAAATGGGTACATAATCCATTATAATGGATTGATGTGCAATGAGATCTCTTTTTGTCAGGACAGGAAACATTCTTACCTTCTGATATTATCAAAGTGTTGATTCTCATACCAATGATGATTATTTTCAGAGTCTAGTGTTCCTCATATTTATGTGAAGCAACTAAAATAATTTTAATCATATTCTCCTCACTTACACAATATCCATCTTATATAATGAATTCCTCATGATGTTTAGAAAGTTAAAAATCAATATTCTATAATATAAATATCATTATAATGTACCATAACAATCCATTCTACCTAGTATCTTCATCATTTCATTCTCCACCATTATTTCATAATTATTTGATCAATATTTTCATAGACAACTTATAAATTATCTAATATTCAAAACAATACAGAATCTTCATGTTTAATATGAAATGAAGACTATGGTAATACATATTATTATTAGAACATTCCCTCAAGACTCAATAATATTGCAATAAGCATATAATTTTCGATACAAATACAAATACAATATATTTTATTCAATTAATATTTCGTGATATCCAAGTCTGATAGTTTGGATCTAGTTTTCATTCTGAAAGGTGATGGATCTGATTATAAACATTACACACACAAACACTTTTTCAATCTATATTTACATTAACTTATCATTATAATTTATTTCTTTATCATAATAAATATGTTGATCTATTGAAAAAAATACACCCAAAACACATCATGTGAATATGAATCTATTATTTTTTGGAAATACCAACTTCATACAATTCAAAATAATACATCATCTTGTTAACTTTTATCAAATCTTAATCTCTTTCCCCCCATATTTCATATATCACTCTGATTCTTTTTTTCAACACTTTTCATTAAAAATCCCAATTATTATCATCCAAAATCAAAGGATTCATGTTGAATAGTTTCCCCCTTACTGAAAAATGATTTCATTTCTATGGTTTTGAACTCTTCTTCTCAAAATCATGACCCTAATTTTGAAGATAACATATGTATCACATGAGTTATTTTAACCAAGATCTTGTAATTTAACAACTCTATGTCTACATGGGAAAACATGATGTATAAAACAAGAGTGTATAATTAGGGTTATCAAAGTTTTCTATAAAACTTCATTCGTGTAATACATTTTGATTTTTCGTTTAACATTATCATTTATAGGGATATTATTGAGATGATTTATTATGATAATAATATCCTTCATGCATACAAATAATTATATCAAAATGTTTAAGGTTATAAACAAAACACTCAAAAAATCATTTTTTGTAACCTTTTTACATTAATTTTCTTGAAATGTTAGAGACTCATCAACATAAAATTCCTTATTTAAACTACATAAATTTCATTCAACCCCATTATTTCCTTATAATCATATTTAGGACAATAATTTCTTTCACAAACTAGTATTTTTCTTCTTTTTCATGTATATTTCATTTGATTCATTTTCTTCATTTCATTCAACCCTCTTAGATTTAAAATAAAATTATCATCTGGAAATTCTTCTGATAGGGATGTCAACATCTTTATTTATTTAGTATACTTTTCATAGTGAGTTTGTGAAAAAAATTTATTCCTACCTCTTATATTGTTAGTATAGTGAATCATTTTTTGGTTTCATCCCCTTCATTATATAACCATTTTCCATGTTTTTGAATTTTTATATCACCATCTAGGGACAATTTTTTATCCAATTTTTTATCATCATCATAAACCATTTTCTTCCACTTTTATTAAGGTTATTTTTTTGATTCATCCAAAATTTTATCCATTTTAATTTGATATGTTCAAATAAATAATAACACATTCTCTTCAGACTAATAATGTTTTTTCTACAATTTAACGTATGCATTTTTTTATCTTATTTGTTTCTTTAAAGAGTTCTATATAATTTTATGGAACATTTGATATTATTTTCCTTTTCTATCCCCCTTTATTCATACATATTTTTTGGTAGACATATGTTTTACTAGCAATAATATGATATGGAATTAAAAAAACCCACAAAATTAAAAGCGTCATATGAATCCTAATTTTTGAGACTGATAAAGAATGTATTGTAAAAATTGTATTTTTTGCGTCTTCAATAATATTGGACAACTTTTCACATGTGGATAATCACTTGAATAATATATATAATTATTGGTGAAAGGTGTTTTTATCTCAAATTGTGTTTCTAGAAGCATTGACTATGTTTCAAATAAATCATCTTCTTTTATAAGCAGACTGATAGAGAGATCATCAATTAGTTTTTGGGGTTTATCTATCCTCAAATTATTCATCATATTTTATTCATCAATTATTGATTCATTCATTTTTTGGTTCTCATTTCCATATGATATTTCCAAATATATTTTTTGTTTTATTTTAGTTACTCATATATTCATATTATATGAACTGATAAAATTTATATTTTTATGTTTCTTATTCATCTAACAATCATTATCAAAAGATATATCATTAAATTTTTCTCCAACATTTTTAGTTCGTTCATGAATCAAGCAATCTGTTAAATTTATTTATTTTACTATACATTAAAAATCCTTTACATTTTTTTAACTCATCATTATTTTTATATCTATATAAACAATTTAATTAATATCTATGTTGAGAAATATTTTTTATTGTATGATCTGATTCATCATATGATGAGTTGTAATTATTCTTTCATCTGTTGAAATAACTATTCTTCTTCATTTCACAAGTAACATTTTCTTTATGGTTCATCCACTTTTCTTCCCATGGATTCTAATAATCATCATCATAATCATTCTCTTCATATTTCTTCTATGAAATATTTTGTGAATTTTTTTCCCGTCACAATTCCAACATTTGGAAGTTTTACAATTCAATTTTCTTTTATTGTATTTTCATAGATACGATGTAAATGACTATATTGAAATATTCATATTCATCCCATACTTTTGAATAACATGATTATTCTTCAACATCGTTATCATTATTTTCCTTTTAAAAAATCATTGAAATCCATTTTTATAACATACATTATCATAAAAGATTTATATTTTTCTATGTAATAACGCACAAGAATAATATTATTTTCATCCAAGAAAAAATCTTCATTATATTCTGATGATAAACTATAGAATCAAAACTATCCGGAATATTTTTTATATATTTATTAATATTTTTAGAATCATTTAGCTTTCTTCCAAATATAATGATCTTGAAAAAAATCTCCATTACATATTTAAGGTAAAAATCAAATTTTTTAACATATTAAATTTTCAAATCCTTAAATCTACTTCTACATATTTATAGCTCTGTCCTACATAAAATTTTCAATCCATTCATAGTTGATTCTCAACTTATCCTAAATTTTCATAGCTGGTGGGAACCCCATAATAATTTCAGAAACTTCATAAATGATAGACATCAACAAATAATTAGGGTCATTTCCATTAGATTCTATAGTTATTTTATCATAAGGTATCAAAACAAATTTATTTATGGGTGGAAATCCCACTGTTGTTTCAACTATAACATAATGTAAAAGTGAAATGAGATATGATAAAAATGTGTTATTTTATATATGAATGTTCATCCCATTGAAAAAATGAACACATATATTATTCACTGAATTGAAATTATCCACTCTCAAAGATAAAACATTCATAGGGTACCCAATCTCTGATACAAAATATTTTTTCCAAATAAGATTGATACCAATGATTGGGGGGTTAATTAGTGGATACTTTTATTTTATAAGAATGTTTCATAACATCATTATAAAAAATCTCATAACCTCTGATGGTTTTAACATTATAATTGACCAAAATATATCATCAAAACATCATAGTTCATATGTAATGAATACTAAAATAAGGAATCACATAATCTGTACATGTTTAGGTACAAAGACGTACATCTTTTTATGTTATATAGTCCCAGAAACAATGGATTATATCACTATCTTATTTCCATAATTTAAATGAATAAGTATTGAATAATTATACAATCCAAGTAGTGGATTTTCTTAAATAGTGTCTTATACCCACAAATAACCTTTTTCTTATCCACATTCCCAAAATTATTTATACACTATAGAAATAAAATCCTTTGAAGAAACATTTAAGTATCCATAGTTAATTGATTCACATTACATCTTCTCTGATCCACATTATAAAGTCATCTAATCCTTTACTTGAAAGTTTAATCAAACATTACCTATATACAATCTCCAATAAATTCAACAATTATTTTTGTAAATCATTAGTCTTGAAACATTTTATAGAACCTATTCTAAGAAAACATCATTTTTTTGTTTGAACCTCCTTAGTCCACTATCCAATATTTGAAGGTCTCCACCCAATTGGACATAGTTTGATTTATCTTCTTCCCTACCTTCTTCAATTGAGTGGAAACTCAATTGGAAAATCATGTTTCCTTAAACTGGTGGAAATTAGTGTGATAAAACATTCTTTGATAGATGTCTCTTTGATGGGCTTGTTGTAATAGGATTGCTATAATGAATCCAAGTTCATTACAACTTTTTATGATGACCATATTGAACCTCACAAAGTTAATCTTCCTCACCTTCAACATTAAAAAATTATATTTGGGAACTTAATACTTTTTCCATAATTTTGGAAGTTGTAGCTCACATGTGCAATAAAATTTTTCTAAGTAAAAATGTATTGAGTTCTCCATTTATAGGTACATCAAAATTCAAAATGAAGGGAAATTTAATTCACTTTCAAATTATTAAAATTAACTAATTGTGGTTTTATCATTATATTATGTATTCATCAATTACATACTTAACTATTTAAAATACTTCTAATAGATTCTCAAATATTATCGAGCATCATACATATTTTTGTTAATAAAAATTTATTCATTATGTTTCTCATTATGATTCATCATTTTGGTGAGTACATATGTAAGATTGATGATGGGATATTATGATGACCACTTGTAAACATTGAACGTATTCTCATACAGATTCTATGTATCAACTCTTTGTCCCCACATCTAAAATTTATCAAAATAATATCTAATTTTCTCCCCTTCCTCAGACTGATTATTTTTAGTCTGATGTACTTTTTAACGTCATCACATTACTCATGAATCTCTCTATACTTCACTCGGATGATCAATGTTATTTCTAGTATAATGAGTTGTCACAAATTCTTACGAAACGAGCTATATGTTTTTTATTTTTCTCTTGAACCACTCGAAATAACATTGAACTTGATAATAATAGTTTACGTCATTGTTGATCATCATATTATTTACTAATATATAAATCATCCACGTGGATTATTTTTTCCCACAATTCAACCAATATTAATCAATATTACACTAGTAATACATGTATTTGGTATACAAGCGATACTGACAACATAAAATGAATCATTTTCAGAATCCTTGTCAACGGAAATGTGTCATCATTGAATTATTTTCTACTATATCAACCTTATATACATCTAATATTTTCATAGTGATGATTTTTATTCTGATGATATATATCCATATGTGTTTGGTGTTACAAAAACCAACATGAAACTTCTAGATTACATCTAATCCTATTCCCTTCCCTTCCACAATCATCAGCTATTATAAAGACATCTTTATGATATTGATAATGTTCAAGTTTGGCATATCATTATCTGATTTTCATTGGGATGTATCGTAACATCCCATCCTTTCCTTATTATTCTTTCTTATTATCTCCCCTTTTATTCATAAAGATTTAATCACATGTTTCTCAAAAACCTTATGACTTTTTTCAAATAAAAAATCATCAGATTTAGTATCGAATAGAGGCTCTGATGCCACATCTAAATATGATGAGAACGTTCATTCCAAAATAAATATAATTTCCACTAGATTCTGGATTTATTTCAAAATACAAATATAAATTATGATATTCAATAACTCATGCATATGGTCTATGTCGGAAATCCTTTATCCTATGTTCATGTTGAATGTTGTTTTATACGATTAAAAACCTGGCACACACACCCTACTTCAATCCAAATGTCCATTACCTTATCAAAAAAAATTATTTATTCATCTTAATCCAAATAATGATATATTTACAAAAAATAAAATGAAAACACTTCTTGGACCTAATAGGTCCTCACAAATACATTATGTTGGTAGTGACACTACAATAACAATCTTACACCCACTTCAAATGACCCATTTATAAGAGTAATTTTACCATCATTCTATGTTATTGGATTCTCAATAATCCTTACATATAATTAGATGACCATTACATTGAATAGATTTGACTTACACATTTTTTTAATTTCATACATAACATAATATAATGAATATTGAAACAATTATGCACCAATGTAATTAAAATCTGTAAACATTACAAAAACACATAATCACCTTAATATGAGCTTCAATATACAATTTTTCTTAATCATTATTGTCCAAAAATATCATTAAAAACTCCTTAAAATCCTTCATAAAACATATTCATCAAAAATGATTGTGGAAATTTCATTCCACTATATTCCCACTATTATTTTGGACTCCATAGTAAATTATCATTATTCTCTGATTGATCTTTCATGAGGTTGATTAGTGTATTTGGTAAAATTGTAGAAAATACCAATATTGACTGTCATACATTTGAGGCCCATTGTAACTCGAACAACCATGCATTCCCATAGTCAATAATTTGACACATTTCATTTTCTATATTTAGTAGTCTATTAAAATTCTTGTTATTTATTATTTTACTATCTATTCAGTCAATATACCATGCATTAATCTAATAATATAAATTATAATGTGAAATCCATAGTCATTTATTTTTTATTCTTTAGTATATTTTTGTCCTTTGAATGAGATTATATTTCATATTTTAATCTTTATATTGATACTCAAGTTCTCAATATCATATATGGGTAATTAGGACATCATAATTTCAATCATTTTGTAATAGATTTTTTCCAATATATGAGATGAAGGAAACCTAATCACCTAACACAATTGTGTGAAAAATAGAAGGACACCAATTTTTAATAGAGGAACTGTATCCCATATTTTCTCTACCGCATGGAAACTCCACATTTCCCAGCACATATTAATATTATAGTCTAAACATTAATTCGACCAAAAAAAATCCGAATGGTTAAATTTTCTAACCTTACAACCTCTTGCTCCATTTCAAACATGATAGGTTAAACCCATCCATATTCCAAGAACATTTCATTTATCTTACATTCCATGCAAGTATTACCATATTTATTCTCCACCATCTATTTAAATATAATCTAACATAACTGGAAAATTTTTATCATGAATGGGCTTCCCCTTTAAAGGCTTTGCTTGTCAGATATTGATTTGTTTAGGTGTCAGAATAAATATGATAACACCAAAATTTCATACATTTAAATTGTCATTGATAAACGCTATATATAATTCTAGTAATCAGTATAATTTTTTTAAATTTATACATGTTTTTTATTCCACTCATAAATTTTATATAGGGATAATAAATTATTCAAAAATAATTTTTACAAAAATTAATTTCCAAAATTACATGTAAAAATCCAAAAAAATCAACAAATAACCATCATAAATTATAATTAATAATACTTTGAATCTAGTTTCAATATCTATAAAATTATAATAATGAGTTATTTTAAAAAAACACATAATAATTTTTTTTAACAAATTAGAATTCCATTACAAAAAAATTCAACCCACACAATGTGGGCTCATCAGACACCCCCTTTGTGCTACTTGGAAATATCATTTAAATGATATGTCAATTATTTATTTTACATTTATTAAATGTATCCCATTTTTTATAAAACAATAATTAAACATTAACTGAAAGCAATATGGATTGTATATATAATATTATTTTGGAATTTTGAATTATTTTATGATTATGAAATATGTCATTAATCATTCATCTATAGGTATATTTGATCCACAGTATGCATAGAAAACTAGATTGTTTGTCTATATATCTATATCTTCGATTACAAATAATACAATACAAACAGAAATAATATAACATGGATAAAATATTCAAGAACCAATAACAATCTACATGTTGTCATATGTCTTATTACCTATGATAAAATTTTAATTTTCTTCCTGAATTTATTTTAATTAATTAATTCAAGTATTGGATGTTTTCCCCAAATTTATTTGTACAATAACCATTATGCATCCCCGAATTCAAACTCTTATATTAATGATAAAACCACATTATTCCCCATGTATATTTATTTAATTCACAATTTCATGAATGAGAGTCTATGAAATCAGTCATCATCCAATAAATCAAATTATAGAATAATAATACATTAATGAAATAATAAATCTAGTATTAATTGAAATAGTGTTCACATCCCAAAACCACTCAAGGAGAAACAAAACACATATTCATGCGGTTTTATACATATTACTATAACCATATATTCATCATGAGTAATTCATTTATTATATTTACTTTTAATATAAAATATGAAAAATAATTTCAAGATGGTATCCTCTTTATCGATGTTATCCTACATATGTGAGTAATTATTATTCCATATGTATTCCCCCTATGAAAATTATTCACTATCTATTCAATTTATTCAAAATTAAAAATAGAACCTAAAAATTATTAAATAAATATGGCCGAACATTCTTGCATCTAAATGTCAATAAAAATATTTGGATGTATTTATCTTCCATAATTCTACATACATAATGGTTCAATATTTTTTTTCATACAAATAAATTTTTACAGGATCATGGATATTATTTCATTTGTATTATCATTTTATGATATTATCATCTTTTCAATTGTATCACATATACCACAAAGGACATCATAGAATGGATTTTATTCTATAATTTTTATATGTAATTTATATTTTTCATCCACTATTATCTTAGCAATATTCAAATTAGTTATCCAAAAGACTAAAAAATAATTATAAATATATAAAACATATTTTTATGTTCCACATGAATTATGATGATTAATTTTCCAAAAATAAACCATTAAAGTGTGTCACCACTCATGATTCTTATGTACATGTTTTTAATCATATTTATCTAATATTTATAGTGAATCATGTCCAACCAATCTTAATATAAGTATTTATAAGAGAATTCTCATTTTTATATTCATATTTATTTTCTTCATTCATAATAAATTTAATTATTAATCCAATGATTTTGTGTTATTATGACCCATATTCATTAGAAACAAACTGAGATAAACCTCTATTAATTTAGTGACCATGATTTTTTATAGAATGAATAATATTTTTATGTTTTTTAAATTTTAATCTCCTTATAATATTTTACAATATATAATAATTTTTATTTATCTTCTTTGGATTTATCCCCCACAAAATGGGAATCTATTGTTCATCCGTAATCTTTATATTATAGCAGTAGTAAAATTAATTATTCTCAGTTATATTTCACCACCAAATGTGTTACTCATACCTTTATCACTCCTTCAAAATTTCATGTCTTGATTTCTCTAATTTGATTAAAATATATATTTAGGTACACATTACCACAAAATAAAAATTTTTGACTAAAAATACCTATCTTAAGCATTATTGAACACACCATATACACAGTGGTATTTTTCTATTAAATTTTCATTATCCATTTTAGTTTTTGTTTACATTGTAATCCCACCCAAACTATGACAAAACGTTTTCTAAAATTAATTTTTTTATATAAGGATGGAATAAATTTCCTTAATATTAATTCAGGATGATAATTATTTTACAATTTTATCTTCTTTAAATATAAATGAGTTTTTTATTTGAATATGTCATTTGAAAATATATCTAATACTAATCATCCTTAATCATTTAGGAATTATGAAGATATTTCATTTCAATATCAATTTATTTAACATGCATTTATAGACACCTTATAATGATGGTGTTGTAATGATGTTTAATCATAATTACCTTTTATTCATAAAACTTTATGTTTATAATATATTCTACTATTTAAATTTTAATATTTCAGGAAAAAATTTGTCACGTTTTTTATCTTATTAGATTTCACATATATTTTTCCATCTAGGACAATGAGGAAAATTGTATATTTTGTTTTAATTGTATAAATTGTTTCCTTAATAATTATTATCAATTCTCATTTCCCTTGAACATTAATGTCCCATTTATTATTAAATATTGAACATCACAATTCATTGTATCAATATCATTATTTTAAGGTACCAATTTTGTGAATAGATTTATAAAATACATTAACTTTTCATTAAATCCATACATTATTTTATTTCCCTGTCAATTATATTGAAACATCACGGCCCCAGTTCCACATGTCAGTTCCTTGAGATAGTTAAATACATGACCTCAGGAATGACTGCCCATACAAGAGAGGCTAATGACTAAAAGAGTTGGTATAATATGTATCATTGGGATACAATATACTTTTTATCAATGATTCATAACAAAATAAGTGAATAAACAATATTTAAATGAAAATAAATAGTATCCAAGATAATAGAATAACTAATAATAATTTAATATCAATGTATGAATCCAAAATCAAAAAATATGACAATAAACCAAAATAGAAGATATGTCATGAAACATAAGTATCACTTTACTAAAGAAACTCAAAAATAATTGAATATTAATGACATCAAGGAAGGTCCCAACATCATGTCTAGTTCCTGTATCAATGATCTATCTAGAATCACAACTCATATGTATCACATAGGGATCAATCCATTGTCCTGTACTGAAAACAAAATGACTATTCTAGTACTGATCAAGAATCCCAATTAGGGAGTGAGTAAAATTCTATAGGCCGCATCTAAAAGAATTTAACGTAAAATATATTCTATAATTGTCTATGAAATGGTATAAAGAATAAAAATTAATGACATAGTAAAAAGGTTTGACATATAATTATTATTTAATTTAAACACATAGGCCTCTAGTTCGATATGAAACCCAAACTAATCAAACCTACTTTGGAACATTATATATTCTGAAACACATAATATTGTAATTTCAAAAATCCTTTATATGGGAATAATTATTCATTTAATTTTAATTTCACATTCATATTTTATTTCCTAGAAAAATACTCTTGAATCACGTGGATGTTTTTGGGAATCCATCCCTGACCCAAAACATAATTAATAATTAAATAAATATAAATATATATTTCTTGGGATACTAGGGTTGTAGACTGCACAACATTTGAATTTGGAGGAACATACCCAGACCTACAATTCAGTGTTCACGTCATTAAAAAATATCACATATCATGGTTCCATATTCATAACTCATTTAACCATCATCTCCATAACTCGTTATTCAACCTATTTCATATCCCAATTTATCAACCATATACAAGGATTCCAATCAATTTAATGCCCAAATTATTCCTCATTTAATAATTCATAAATCATAGTCAAAATTATTTTGGAAAACCCCATGGGTTGCAATCATATCTAGTGTCCAAAATCCAATGGTTTTAATGGGATATTTGAGAGGCATCATAATGACATATGAAAAAAAATTCATTAATTTAATATAAATTAAGAATTACCAACCTAGTAAATAAATGATACAAATACTAAACATGAATCATAATCCATACAATGTAACACACAAATTAGATAACCTACCATGATATTTTTAAAATTCTCTCTCCAAACTGTATACTGAAATTTTATGTATAATGGTAAAAATAAAAAAATAAAGGATGATCTATGGATAAAACCATGGATCTAAATACAATAAAAAAATATCCCTAAAAACATACACCTATTCCATCGACAATATATGAAAAATAATTCATATTTAATTGGAGAGATATATTGTAGTGATAGGACACACAATAATGAATAAATCACTTACCATAGTGGTGTATTTCCTTATAACGACCCATACTTTACATACATTGTTAATACTTCAAAATTTAATCACACTTATTACAACATATAACAAAACCATGGAAGGACCGTATAGGTATAGTGTCCTTAGAAACTTGGAATCATAGACAACTAGTTCATATAGAATCTACATTTTCTCCTATTTATTTCATCATATCTAGAGTCCCTTTTGAAATATCCTACATTATAACCTTCTTCCTTACCTGCGGGAAAGAAAACATACAAAAGGGTGAGCTCAAATTCTCAGTAAGGGTAAGAAAAAGAAAAAACAGTCACATCATATTTATAAAAACATAACAATTTGGAAATCTTACCCTGCAAAAGAGATCATAATTTCATAACATGGGATAAATCATGGTAGTGAAATGTCATCACAATAATCATCACTTAAAACATGAATCTTTGTGGAAGACAAAAATAATCATAGAAAATCATTTCTTATTAGTCAAGACTCATTTCCAAGACTATCTTAGTGGACAAAGTACATTTCTGAACCGAGTTCATTCCTCGTTTCAGTCCTATTTCACTAAACCGGTTTAACCTTCCATTGGAGCCATGTCTATATCAGGAGATATAAAATCATTACCCAATTCATTGGAGGGAGATATAGGTCCCACCCATCTCATAATTATACCATTATTATGTGTGGCACAAAATCATAATCCATTCATTATAGCATAACCCATGTAATAAAAATGGGATTCTTAAACATCGTGACATCATAAAACAATTCATATAAGATAAATGAATTCATAAAAATAATTCCATCACAACATAATCAAATAAATGTAATAATAGGGTTAGAAACAGAACCCTTTATTATCTTAGATGGAAAAATAATTTTGATAAAACACTTGAACTCCATTCTTGAGGAAAATATCCTTTCTACTTCAAAAACACTTTTCCTTTCTTAACATATCATACAATTCAAAACAAAAATAAGTTGATTAAAAATAAACCTGAAAACATATAAAGGAAGATTCTTGGAAATAATGTTTTAAAAATCCATTAATTCCGTATAAGTTAAAAAAACATTCTTCTCGTACTTTTGTTGGAAGATTCAAAACGTACCTCGTACGAAAAACGGAAAAATATTCCTTTCATATCTATTACTAAAAACTCACAGAAGGGTAAAATTGGATATAAAATATTGTAGAAGGATATATAAATTACATATTGAGGAATCATGGATGTGGATGATAAATATTCCCCAGTAAATTCTGAATTATAAACAATCTCGGATAAAAATTGAGATTACGAGATTTTCCCTTACCTTGGGTCCGATTTCCTTCGTAAGTGTCTGAACCTCCTATATAATGATTTAAATAATGTCATTGACTGATTTAGGAATCATAATCATTGTTATGATATCATATATGGTCATAATATTATCTTTTTATTAGTAATATTTCTTTACTACTTGTTATTCGGGTGTGTATTACTTTTTGTTCTTATGTGTGTTTTGTCGAATAAATTCTTATTCTTCTCTTCAGTTTATAGATACCTCATTTCCAGAATGTTATTAGTGTACTATATATCATATTTATTCATTAAATTCATTTATTTAATCATTATTCAATGATGATCGTGTAGAACGAGTCGCATCATATCGTGGAGACGGTATTACGTACGTACGCACGAGCAATGATATCGTCCCCATGATCATGGAATTGAATTGAAGTGTATGTATACTATTTAAGAATCAATATCAGTTTAAAATAATCATATATAGTCATTAATTACAACATTAAACCCATCTAATTAAGGTGGTGGTGGAAAATAGATTACACCACGGCGTGGAGGCGGTATTCCGTACATACGCACACGCGGTGATTTCATATTCTGTAGGATGGATAGATGGTGAAATAGGGTTGTTTCATACTTATAATAACATATCAGTATATGATTTATACAGATGTTATTACTTCATAATGAAACATCTAAAGAAGAAGAAGTGGAAGAAGTAATAAAGTTGAAAGAATCAGTAACAGACATTACCTCTTCTTTGAAGCGCCTCTTTGAGACCTCCTCTTAGGGAACTAAAATTGGTCATTGAAGAGAACCAGGACCTCTAGGATGTTTCTAGGGAATTGGAGAAGAAAATTTGGCAGGGTTTCTCTGAGCATGAAGGCTCAATGTGGTGTGAGGAAAAGAGAGAGGAGGTTCCCTTTTATAAGGGAGGAGAGGGGCACCTTTGGAATAACTAAAACTATTATTTTATTATAAAGTCAAATTCGGTTTTTAAATAGCTCCAAATTGATTTATTTATAATATAAGGTGGGGATGGGTCGAAATACCCTCATCCAATAGAATTTAGAAATGTTTAGGTATCAATTTTAATCTTATCATTTAGATTTAACTTTAAGTTAGATAGTTTATCTTTTACAGTGTCTTCTTGTTTTCTTACACTATAATGTTAATAAACGTACTATAACAAGACAAACGAACCCCAAGATGTTTATTATTAATATATATAACCTTATCTAAGTCATTTGGCCGAACATTAGATTTATAGGAATTAATAATATAATATTTGTTTTCAAAACTATTTTATGTCAATTTTGATACTATTTGGTAATTTATTTTTATGAAAATCATAACAGAAAAAATAGTTCTAAAACATTGAATTAAATCAATACTAAAATGTCATATTAACATATAAAATTATTTTAATTCATAAAAAGTCTTAAATTACATTTATTTGGGTATTTATAACTTCAATTATGTCAATATTTCATTAATAAGATAATTACTGCATTATCATTGTGTCATAAATAAATTAACCTATATAATGTCTAAAAATTACAAATAAAATGTCATTAAGTAGGAAATATTTTTAGCTTTATAATGATTATTTATAGTCTAATTTATCTTATGTATAACCATATATTAAAAATTATTTACTTATAAAACATTGATTTTAACTATTTTAACCCATCTTTAAATAAATTAATAATTAATGTCCTAATCTAAACCAAGTGGGCCTAAATGGTCATATTTTATTCCTAAGGTTTTTTTGGTCGAATTACATTTATCCAATAGAATTAGGACATGTGTTAGGGTAATAATAATATCATTTTTACTATTAATTACCCTATTTACTTTTAATAGTGGTAAATTAAAGTAAAAAGTTACTATTCACCAAAAATTATTTTCATCTCATTGAGCCACATTTTACTTACTGACATCAACCATGTCCTTTGGATTTTTGAAATTCCACACACAAATGTGGTAAAATTAAGTTTTATGTAAATTTTCAATTTCTCCTAGGAGGTGGTTAAAAGACGGTGAAAAGTTCAATAAAATTTTTATATATCTAAAATTATTATAAAATTACTCCAATGAATTACATTGAACTTATATAGGTATTATTTATCAATTTGGACCTAAAATAAATTTAAATAAAATAAATAATTATTTAAATAAAAATTCGGTTTTTAAATAGTAACCTAGTGTTTTCACTATTCATCAAAAATTGAAAGTTTTCAGAAAAATACCAAAATTTCACCCTAGGCTAATTTCGATATTCCGAAACCAAAAATGAAGTCAATTTTGAAAAATAAAATTTATAAAATTTCAAAAAGTGGTTATTACTTTTCATAACAGATAGTTTTAATAATATTCTAATAACATATCGTTGTTTAGTGAAACTCGGTATTGCGTACGACGCAAGCTATCGAGGAAGGCCGCGTTTGCGTGTAAATAAATCCAAGCCAGTGTTGTGTATAGTGAAAGATTATTTGATGATTTATATAACATAAAAACAAAATATTTCTTATAAAAATTTCGGGTGTTACATTATACCCCCCTTAAAATGAATTTCTCCCTCAAAATTCATCACTTTGTAACAAAAAAATGAGTATACCTCTCAATCATCATATCCTCAAGCTCCCATGTAGCTTCTTCTAATTGGTGGTTCCTCCATAAAACTTTCACCAAGAGAGTGGTCTTATCCGTAGGACTTTTTCGCAACGATCCAGAATCTCTATCGACTATTCTTCATAAGAAAGATCTTGTTCCAGCGGTACAACATCTGAGCTATGTACATGTGCGGGATCAGGTATGTACTTTCTCAGGAGAGATACATGGAAGATATTGTGATCTTGAGAGAGATTCGGTGGAAGCGCCAATTGGTAAGCTACCTTCCCAACACGATCTAGTATTTCGAAAGGACCGATATATATAGGGATCAACTTTCACTTCTTTCCAAATCTCATTACTCTCTTCCAAGGAGATATTCGTAAGAACACTTTATCACCCACTTCAAACTCTATGTCCTTTCTTCGGTTGTCGGCATAACTCTTTTGTCAACTGTGAGCTGCTCTTAGGTATTTTTGAATAGATCAGTCCTTTTCTTCCATCTCATCAACATGATCTGCTCCTAATAGATTTATTTCCCCAACATCATCCCAGCAAGTTGGAATCCTGCATTTCTTTCCATAGAGAGCTTCATAAGGAGCCATCTGAATGCTGGAGTGAAAGCTATTATAATAAGAAAATTCCACCAAAGGTAGGTGTTGATCCCAACCACCTTTGAAATCTATAGTGCAAGGTCTCAACCTATATTCTAGAGTTTGAATTGTCCTCTCAGACTGACCGTCTGTCTGAGGATGATAAGCAGTGCTGAAACTCAACTCTGTATCCAGAGTATGCTGATGACTTCTCCAGAACATTGAGGTAAACCTCGGATCCCGATCAGATATAATAGAAAGTGTAACTCCATGCAATCTTACCACTTCCTTACATATATCCTGGAATGGTGATCCAGAGAGAAATCCTCTCTAATAGCAATGAAGTGTGCCGACTTTGTAAGACGATCAACTATGACCCAGATAAAATTATTGCCTTTGGATTTTTTAGGAAGTCCTGTGACAATGTCCATAGTGATGTTTTCCCACTTCCATTCGGGTATGGGTAATGGTTGTAACATTCCCTTAGACTTCTATCTCTTAGCATTAACTTGCTGACAAACCATGCATCGAGAGACATATTCAGCAACATCTCTTTTCATGCCATCCCACCAGAAGTACTCTTTTAGGTCACTATACATCTTCGTGCTTCCAGGATAAATAGTGAATGAAGAACTTTTAGCCTTATCCAGTAGCTCCATCTTTAATTCGGGGATGGGAGGAACACAAACCCGATTCCTGAACATTATTATCCCATCACAATCAAGGTTGAATTCAGAAACATTTCTCACATTCTTTTGTAACTCTACATCTTCTTTCTGTGCCTCTTTAATCTTCACATGTATAGATGGTTGAAAATTCATTTGAGAATGATACGATGTTCCCCCTTCCATTATAATTCCAAGATCCATCCTCTGTAAATCCATAAATATTGGATCTTTTGTGATCCTCATCATGGTTAACTGGCATGGTCTTGTCGACATGAAGCATCTGCCACCTTGTTTTCATTCCCAGGGTGGTAATGGATTGAGCTGTCGTAATCCTAAATCAGCTCCAACCATCTTCTTTGGCTCATATTCAGCTCCTTTTTTGTGAAAATAAACTATAAACTTTTATGATCAGTATGAATATCTAACTTTTCTCCATAAAGATAATGCCTCCAAATCTTTAATGCAATGATTACCTCAGCTAACTCCAAATCATGAGTTGGGTAATTTTTCTCATGGATTTTCAACTATCGTGAGGCATAAGCTTTCACCACATCATTTTTCATAAGAACACAACCCAGCCCCGTCTTGGATGCATCACTATAGATCACAAACCTTTCTCCACTACAAGGAAGTGTGAGTACTGGTGAACTAGATAACCTTCTGTTCAACTCCTTGAAATTCTCATCACATTCCTCCATCCAAACAAACATAACTCCTTTCCGAGTCAACCTGGTGAGTGGATTAGATAATCGTGAAAAATCATTCACGAAACATCGATAATATCCAGCCAAACGAGGAAAACTTCGGATCTCAGGTCCTATTGTTGGTCTCGACCATATTTCGATAACCTCTATTTTTGCTGGATCCACATATATCCCCTCTTTTGATATTATGTGACCCAAAATGCAACTTTTTCAACCCAAAATTCACACTTGGTAAATTTGGCATATAACTTCTCCTTTCTCAGGGTCTTCAATATAATTCTCAAGTGATCTTCATGTTCTTCCATGCTCTTTGAATAGTCAAGAATATCGTCTATAAAGACTACCAAAAACTGATCAATATAGTCTCTAAAGACTCTATTCATTAGATCCATAAAGATATCAGGGGCATTAGTAAGATCAAATGGAATCACTATAAATTCATAGTGTCCATACGTTGTACAGAAAGCCGCCTTTGGTATATCCTCCCTTTTAACCCTTAATCGATGATACCTTGAATGAAGATCAATCTTGGAAAAGTATTGAGCTCCGCGTAGTTGGTCAAATAAGTAATCAATGGGCGGGAGAGGATATTTGTTCTTGATAGTGATCTTGTTAAGTTCTCGATAATCAATGCAGAGTCTCATTGATCCATCTTTCTTCTTAACAAACATAACAGGTGCTCCCCAAGGTGACACAATAGGGCGTATGAACCCCTTATCAAGATTCTATTAGATTTGCTTCTTCAATTCCTACAACTCAATTGGGGCCATTCTATATGGTGTCTTTGAAATAGGTAATGCACCCGGTACAAGTTCTATTGAAAATTCAACTTCATGATTTGGTGGAAGACCTGGTAATTCTTCCAGAAAGACATCATCAAACTCTCGTACAATGGGTATATTCTTAATCGTGAGTTTCTCTCCAACCATTTGAGATAAATAACCTTCATTTAGTGGAATCAAGACCCATAAGATGGAAGAAATTTCCACTGTAAGGTTATGTTCATCCTTGCATCGATAGACGATCATAGATTGATCTGGAAGATGAAATGTGACTTCCCTTCTTTGGCAATTGATATGAGATCCATATAGAGAATGCCAATCCATGCCAAGAATCACATCAAATTCCACAATAGGGAGGATCACAAGATTTGCAGGAAGCACTTCCCCACAATATTCAATTGGAGAATAATTATAAACATTTGATGCGACTGTTGTTCCATTAGGGTTTGTCATAGCTAACTCAACACCTTATTGTTGAGGTAATACGATGATACCTTTAGAAAATTCTTCTAAAATAAAGGAGTGGGTGGATCTAGAATCAAATAAAACATTTTCTACTTTAGAGTGGATGGTAAGTGTACCTTTCACCACATTGTTATCATACTCCACATCGTTGATAGAAATTTCATGTGACTTTCCTTTGTCTTTATCCTTAATAGTTTTTTGAAGTCGATCATCATCATCAACCCTTGGAATAGGGCATTGATTGGCATAATGCTCCATTTCCATGCACTTGTAACATTGAAGTGTAGGAGGTGCACTATGTGTAGCCTTTTCTTTGTTCGCATCACTAGACATCTTCTTCCCATCATTGCGGCATTGAAATGTCTGATGACCTTCCTTTCCACATTTGAAACATTTACTTGTCCCTTTAAGAAAACTCCCTCCATGTTTCTTTCCACACTTTGATCATAAGGGAAAATTCATCTTCTTTTCAGTGTGATATTTAGATTTTCCTTTGAATTCCATTTTCCCCTTCTTATCTAACCCATATGACAGATGGGTTACTCCAATATCCATCTCAACATTGAGAGCACATCGAACCATTTTCTTCGTAGCTATTGAAGTCCTTTATGGCTAATGCCATTCGAATACTTGGTTTTAATCCACTAAAGAATCAATCGATCTTACTCATAGGTTGGATAATAATACCAGAAGAATACCTTGCAAGTCTTGTAAAATTTGCTTCCTAGGTACCAACAGATTCATCATCCTTTTGCTTTAGTTCAAGAAACTCCTTCACCATCTTTGTTCTAATAATACGAGGGAAGTACTTATTGAAAAATAAGTTCTTGAACTCGTCTCATTCCATGGACTCAAATTCATCTCTTTTCCTTGTATTCTTGATAAGATTCTTCCATTGATCAGCATCACCTTCCAAACGATACACTGCTAAGATGACTTTATCATGTTCAAGAACATTGATGAACTGAAAATATCATTTCAGTAGCACTGATCCATTGTTCAGAAACTAATGGATCAGTAGACTCGCTGAATGAAGGTGGACGATGTCTCATGAAGGATTCAAAAGAATGTGGCTCCTTTATTTGCTCGTTTGGAAGTCCTGCATGATTCATAGCTTGAGAAAGTTGTGTGAACATGGTTACAAGATTTTTCATTCTAGCTCCAATAACGTTTGTTTGCTCAGGGGGACAATCATTGCATTGCCCATCGCATTCCGCATTAACATGGTTCCTTCGGCTTCCATCCATTGACTAAAACGAAGAAGAATAGTGTGAGCAACACTAATTATAATAGGAAAACCACATAATCAAGAATAAAATTTCGCACATAAGGTCTTATCCTAGGTTATTCATGGCCATTTATAAAACACTAATATTGTGTTCTATGCTTAGACTTATCCTTAGGATTCTTAATAAGGCTTTCGCATCCTAGTTTCCAATGGTTGATTATACATTTCCTCTAATACCAACTACAATGACACATACATTACATACATTGTTAATACTTGAAAATTGAATCACACTTATTACAACATATAAGAAAACCATCGAATGACTGTATAGGTATTGTGTCATTAGAAACTGGGAAACATAAACAACTCGTTCATAATGCGTCTACACTATCTCCCATTTATTTCATCATATATAGAGTCCCTTTTGGCATATCTTACTTAATAACATTCTTCCTGACCTGGGGGAAAGAAAACATACAAAAGGGTGAGCTCAAATTCTTAGTAAGGGTAAAAAAAGAAAAATCAATCACATCATATTCATAAGAACATAACAATTTGGAAATCATAACCTGCAAAAGTGATCATAACTTCATAACATGGGATAAATCATGGTAGTGAAATGTAATCACAATAATCATCACTTAAAACATGAATCTTTGTGGAAAACACACATAATCATATAGAATCATTTCTTATTAGTCAATACTCATTGCCAAGAATATCTTTGTGGACAAAGTACATTTCTGAACCAAGTTCATTCCTTGTTTCAGTCCTGTTTCACTGAACCGGTTTAACGTGCCATTCCAACCATATCTATCTCATGAGATATAAAATCTTTACCCAATGCATTGTAGGGAGATATAGGTCTCACCCATCTCATAATAATATCATTCTTATGTGTGCCACAAAATCATAAACCATACATCATAGCATAACCCATGTAATAAAAATGGGATTCTTAAACATCTCGACATCATAAAACAATTCATATAAGACAAATGAATTCATAAAAATAATTCCATCAAAACATAATCAAATCAAATGTAATAATAGGGTTAGAAACAGAACCCTTTATTATCTTAGATGGAAAAATAATTTTGATAAAACACTTGAACTCTATTCATAAGGAAAATATCTTTTCTACTTCAAAAAAACTTTTCCTTTCTTAACAAGTAATACAATTCAAAACTAAAAGAAGTTGACGAAAAATAAACATTAAAAATTTTAAAGGAATCTTCTTGGAAATAATTTTTTTTAAAAACCATTCATTCTATATAATTTAAAAAAACATTTTCTCGTACTTTTGTCGGAAGAGTCAAAATGAACCTTGTATGAAAAACGACAAATGATTCCTTTCATATATTTTACTAAAAACTCACTGAAGGGTATAATTGGATATAAACTATTGTAGATGGATATAAAAATTACATATTGAGGAAACATGGATGTGGATGTTAAATATTTCATAGTAAATGCTGAAGTATAAACAATCTCGGATAAAAATTGAGATTACGAGATTTTCCCTTACCTTAGGTCCGATTTGCTTCGTAAGTGTACGAACCTACTGTATAATGATTTAAATAATGTCATTGACTAATTCCAGAATCATACTCATTGTTATTATGTCATATATGGTCATATTATTAGCTTGATATTAGTAATATATCATTACTACTTGTTATTCGGGTGTTTTTTACTTTTTGTTCTTATGCGTGTTTTGTCAAATAAATTCTTATTATTCTCTTTTTTTATAGATACCTCAATTCCAGAATGGTATTAGTGTACTATATATCATGTTTATTCATTAAATTCATTTATATAATCATTATTCAATGAAGATCATGTAGAATGAGTCGCCTCACATCGTGGAGACGATATTTCCATACGTATGCAAGAGCGATGATATCTTTCCCATGATCGTGGAATTATATTAGAGTGTATGTATACTGTTTTAGAATCAATATCACCTTAAAATAATCATATATAGTAATTATATACACCATTAAACCCATCCAAGTATGGTGGTGGTGGAAAATAGATTACACCATGGCGTGGAGACGGTATTCCGTACGTACGCACGCGCGGTGATTTTATTTTCCATAGGATGGGTAGATGGTGAAATAGGGTTGTTTCATACTTATAATAACTTATCATTATATTAGTGTTTCTTATGTTATTACTTCATAACGAAACAACTAAATAAGAATAAGTGGATGAAGAAATAAAGTTTAATGAATCGGTAACAGACATTACCTCTTCTTTGAAGCTCCTCTTTGAGACCTCCTCTTAGAGAAATAAAATTGGTCATTGAAGAAGACCAGAACCTCTAGGACGTTTCTAGGGAAGTGGAGAATAGAATTTGGCAGGGGTTGGCCGAGCTTGAATTCTCAAAGTGGTGTGAGGAAAAGAGGGAGGAGGTGCCCTTTTTTAAGGGAGGAGAGGGGCACCTTTGGAATAACTAAAACTATTATTTTATTATAAAGTCAAATTCGGTTTTTAAATAGCTCCAAATTGATTTATTTCGAATATAAGGTGGGTATGGGTCGAAATCCCCTAATAAAATATAATTTAGGCAAGTTTAGTAATCAATTTTAAACTTATCATTTAGATTTAACTTTAAGTTAGATAATTTAACTTTTACTGTGTCTTCTTGTTTTCTTACACTATATGGTTATTAAACTAACTATAACAAGAAAAACGAATCCCAAGTTGTTTATTATTAATATATTTAACCTTATCTAAGTCATTTGGTCGATCCTTAGATTTTTAGGAATTAATAATATAATATTTGTTTTAAAAACTATTTTATGTCAATTTTAATACTATTTGGTAATTGATTTTTGTGAAAATCATAATAGAATTATTAGTTCGAAGAAAGTGAATTAAATCAATACTAACATGTCATATTAACATATAAAATTATTTTAATTCATAAAAAGTCTCAAATTACATTTATTTGGGTATTTATAACATCAATTATGTCAATATTTCATTAATAAGATAATTACTACATCATCATTGTGTCATAAATAAATTAAGTTATTTAATGTATAAAAATTACAAATAAATTACCATTATGTCGGAAATATATTTATCTTTATAATGAATATTTATAGTCTAATTTATCTTATGTATATCCATATATTAAATATGATTTACCTATTAAACATTGATTTTAACTATTTTAACCCTTCTTTAAATAAATTAATAATAAATGTCCCAATCTGATCCAAGTGGGACTAAATGGTTATATTTTATTCCTAAGGTTGTTTTTCGTCGAATTACACTAATACAATAGAATTAAGACATGTGTTAGGGTAATAATAATCTCATTTTTAATCTTAATTACCCTATTTACTTTTAATCATGGTAAATAAAAGTAAAAAGTAACTATTCACCAAAAATTATCTTCATCTCATTGAACCACATTTTACTTAATAACATCAACCGTGTCTCTCGGATTTTTGAAATTCCACTCATAGAAGCAGTAAAATTAAGATTTATGTAAATTTGCAAATTCTCCTAGGAGGTGGGTAAAAGACGGTGAAAAGTTCAATAAAATTTTTATATGTCTCAAATTATTATAAAATTACTCCAATGAATTAAATTGAACGTATATAGGTATTATGTATCAATTTTTACCTAAAATAAATTTGAATAAAATAAATAATTATTTAAATAATAATTCGGTTTTTAAATAGTAACTTGGTGTTTTCACTATTCATCAAAAATTGAAAGTTTTCACAAAAATACCAAAATTTCACCCTAGGAAAATTTCGATATTACGAAACCAAAAATGAAGTACATTTTGAAAAATAAAATTTATAAAATCTCAAAAAGTGTTTATTACAATTCATAATAGCTAGTTTTAATAATATTTTAATAGCATATCGTTGTTTAGTGGAACTCGGTATTCTGTACGACGCAAGCTATCGAGGAAGGCCGCGTTTGCGTGTAAAGAAATCCAAACTAGTGTTGTGTGTAGTGAAAGATTCTTTTGATGATTTATATAACATAAAAAAAATATTTATTATAAAAGTCTCTGGTGTTACATTCCTTTCACTGGATGTTTGATTCAGAAAAGGAATCACTAAAGGAGCCTTAAATCTCTATCTAAAACCCCCAAAATTGATTTAAATGGTAATAGGTTGATCTAGAGTTATTATTGGTAATAATTGAGAGGTTTAAGAGTTTCGTTATAAATTCATTTGGGTATTCAATTTATAAAAACATGGTTTCTAGAGTGGGGCCACACATTTTTCAAAATAGTGCACCATAACCACGAAACCATGCTATATGGGTTGAATGGTTTATAATAATAGAGAAAGGAGATTGAAAATAATTACACCAACAATGGAATCTACCTCTACATGTGGCTTTACGACTTACTAGGGGTATGTGAATTGTTTGTAAAAATCATGCATTAACCACGAAGTATACAAAAACCCACCAAAATCATCGAAACACTAAATAATTCACCAAAAAAATTTACAAATAAAATATGATCAAAATACAGATAAAACATTACTTAAATAGAATTATAATGAATATATATAATGGTCCGGATCTAAAATCACACCAATTTATTAAATATCATCCAAGAGATTCACTCTGAATCAACACTATGATTCTAAGCTAAAACAATTCAGGGAACTGAGCTTGAATTTATTCTTCCCTCTCCCAACTATCCTACAAAACCAGACTATTATACTACATCCCTCTGCCTATCATTATGGTCTCTCCCCAAAACATTATTTCAATTTTAACTAAAACTAAAATTAGATTCTCCACAAATGATGTGTCACGACCCGCCTTCACCAAAAGGAGGGAAGGGTTAGTAGATTTCCAGGCCCTTCCTTATTTAAGTTGAAGGAGATATAATGACCCCCAAGACCTGCCTTAGATAGGTCCCAGAGTGGCGACTAACACTAAGGGTACAAAAATTTCTCACAAATGGAAGTCATTACACCTTTTTTTATAAGATCGAGAGACGAGATGATGAAACTCAACAAAACAAAGGTAACTAAAAGGTAAAACCAAAATGAAAAGAAAATTAACCATTCCCACATGCATGTTCCAAAAGTAAGGCCACAAGGTACAAAAGGTGACTAGAAAGGTAAGTACCAAAAAAAAGAAACAATTGCAACTTCCCTAAAGGTCTGAGATAGTATAGTCCTTCGTGATCCCCGAAGTCCTCCTAGAAACCTGAAAGCAGTTTTATATATGTAGGGTGAGCATACAAATACACTCAGAAGGGAAAACTAAAGACTCTCGTGCACAAGTTGGGGAACGTGCTATAGTCCTGTGACAAATGGGAGTAAACCAAACACCTATCAAGGTAAACTATCCACCCCAGGCCTCACCAAGACACACTCCCCAAATAACTCAAGTCAAGTAATATATATATAATCAGAGCACATTGATGTTTGGGTACCTCACGCCACGTTCCCACTGGTTATTGAGACATCCTACGCATCAGACCAATCCCGCCATTCTCACCGCAGTCCCACTGCCACACCCGCCTGCACACACCTGGGCCTCAACTGCACGTAGTCCCATTACTGAATCCCGCCCGCACACACCTGGGTCACAACTGGCACACGTAACCACGCCTTCAAATACATAGGCCAGAACAACCACTACCACGCCCGAAGACACCAGGGCTAAAGGATCCACTGCCACGCCCGAAGACACATGGGCCTCATCCCAAAGACACATGGGAAACCACCTGCCGCACACACCAAGCCAACCACCACACTACCCCGTCCGAAGGTTCTTTAGCTAATAATGGACCTCAGGGCATCACAGCCTGCCCGAAGATACTTGGGCTATCCGGGAAAGGGAGTAGAATAGGAGCTAATAACCAGCCACTAAGAATAGTGTTGGGAAAACACCCTCCCCCATGAAATGGGGGTGTTTGGCACTAAGTTCTCAAGTTGGGTGGGGCGCGAAAAAGAAACACAAAGCTACAAGTATAGATATAGGTAACAAACACTCACCCAATGCTTAGGTTTTCCTAACTAGCATACAGAACATAACACCACAGCGTCCAAGTCAAAAGTCACGACTCTCGCCACTAAAACCCATTTGTCCCATTCTTGTTTCATGTTCAGTAATAATTTTTAATTGGGTTTAAGCACTACTGGGCAACTAGTAGGCATAGGCACATGTCCAGGAAAGTAAACAGTCAAGCATCAACCGCAACGCCCACACCGGGTTTAAAACTCACAATCACCGAAGCCACATCAACAGGGAATCCCATCCCCAATTTCATAACCACCGGAAGCATAAAATAACAGGGGATCCCATCCACTTCCACATCTCCAGCAATTGACTCGTAAGAGAAAACCACCAAAACACTGCCACCAACACTAAGTAGGGCCAAGCCTGTATTTTCATATTTAAAAGATTTTACACGTTCCATGATTTCAATTCCATTTTGACTGGGGTTAACATAAAAGGGATTGATCTTGGTGCTTTCAACTTATTCATCCTGGAATACGTGATTAACCAAATTACGATTGGCAGTAGGAGTTCACAACCACAATGAAACCACTTAAAACTTCACCAGGGTTTGTTAATGCATAGACAACGACCACCAACGACCTCAATTATCAGAACACATAAGCTAGTACAATTCAACCAGATGGTCATAATATAAACAACATCAACGATCACAACCCCCTTCGTTCTTTATAGAATCTAGTTCATTATCTTCATTTAGGTATGGTTTGTTCAATTCTACAGAACATAAACATGCCCACCCCGCATGATACACAAAAGAGAGAGAGGTGAAGGAGAAATTCCCTACTTGTTGATAGATGATCTATGTTTAGGCCGAGCGCGGAACTTTACGGATAACGATGCGACGCACCCGATGCACCAGAAGCTGTTTGTGAAAAGCCGCGATCGAGGAAAGGAGAAACCATGGCTAACACTTAGTTTATAAGAGCCGCAGATGGTTGAGGTGAGAACGCGAAACCGCGTAACGCACGGGGGTCGTGGGTTGACCACGCGGCTCCACTAATCATTAAAGGGGTTCGGGTGGTTTCAACCGACTCATTAATTAATTAAGTATTTAATTAAAACTCTTATGCACATTATGGGTCTTTAAAACACGCTCAAACAGGTCAAAATAGGGTTTAAAACCCTATTTGCGCAAAAAGGGAGCGCTACTGTAAATAACCCGCGGGGTAGGCCAGAGCCACCGGTAGCTGAGATCTACCGGTGGGTGACCGCTACAAGTAGGATGCCGCTACCGGTAGGCCACATCTACCGGTTGGTCGCCGCTACCGGTAGGCGACAACTACAGGTAGGCCGCGGCTATCGGTAGGCTGTTGCTACCGGTAGGGCGCTGCTACCGGTAGGCCGAGCTATCGGTAGGCTGCAGCTACCGGTAGGACGAGCTACCAGTAGTCTGCAGCTACTGGTAGGCTGAGCTACCAGTAGGCCTGCTACTCGTAGGCTAAGGCTACTGGTAGGCCTACACCATCGTTATTCCCAGACTCGAAAACCCAAAACGATATTTTCACAAAGTAATAGACCCCAAAAACCCAGGCCATTAAATGATGTTCCAATCTCAAGGAGGACATCGTGAACATAAATTACGTGAGAAGGGTTGGGGTGATTAGAAAAAACATATGAAACATGGAAATCCTCATTAATAGAATTTTTCCCTTTTGAAAAATACAATAAATAAACATCTTATTTGATTATTTCTATGATCTCAAATGTTCTAAAAACCTAGATTCTAGTATGCAATTACTCTAAATACTACCGTGACACAATATTTGTGAGATCTAAATGAATACACAATCACCCATTACATAATGAAGGGGTCAACAATGTTGATCACCATATGAATTATACTAATTCATTCTTCTTGCCATATATTTCAAAATCTACTATACCTACTCTGATATCTCATTCTTGAGTCCTGGTTCCAACAATTATGACTCACCAACCACCATCTAGCATAACAATGTCTTGGAAGGCCAACCACAAAGCACCTTATATTATTCTATTTGAATAGTATCTCGATAACTATTTCCAAATAAAAATTCAAATATATATAAGTAATTATTTTCCATGCTACAAAAATCAAATAAACATTCCCTTATAATTTCTTATAACAAATTAATATTACACTATTTTTTATGTCTGTTTGTGTGTGGAATTTCTTAGTCAAAAAAATCAAGCTACCCAATGCGTTCTATAATCCATTCAAAAAGTACGATTTTATTCATTAATACTCGTATGAATTTATGAATCATGTAACCCTATGAAAATAGAGTATCTCTTAACCATATAACTCATTAAATGGACACATTGTAAATGTCTCCCAAATATGCAAGTAATTGGAAAACTTTTACTATCGATCCAAAAATCACCCAAATCGCATTATTCTTTTGAGGGATCCTCGAAATTATCACAATAAATACTATGGTACTATTGCAAATCTTCTATTCCAGAATGGTAAATGGCTATATAAACCATTAGGTAGTTAAATCATGGACATCACATACTTGTAGGTGTAGCATCATGGTATGAAAATAAAAATCCTCCTCTTCTTATCTGACCAGCAATAATATCACTATAGGTCATATTAATTTTTGTTCAAACCATGATGCAGAAACCACTTACAGTCATGAATATCATTCATCAGATCCATACGAATACAAATAGAACCAGAAAATATTTCCGAACAATGATGTTATCATCCTCATCTATAACCCAGTCAGAAGGTGACTCCCCACCTTTATGGATTCACCTAAATGAAAAACCCTCTTGATGTTTATATAATCTCTACCTAATCTAGATCAAATGTGTGAAATCAGCTGATAAGGTTACAAGGGTCATCTACACCCGGCCCACATACTCCTCAATATTCACTTTAGCAAATATGGTCATTATGTTCCACTCAAAACTAGAATGGTGAATAGTTTGAGTCATTATATTCCTTATCAAAGCATTAGAAACATTATTTTACTTATATGGTTTTTAAGCTATATCAAAATCAAATGAATTAAAATTATCAACCCATCTATATTTTCAATGTTTCAAATATCGCTGTGAGAATATTCACTTTACGCACTTGTGAATGGTATTCACATAAAATCATTTTCCTAATAGGTAATTCCACCAACGCCTTAAAGAATAATCTACAACATCCAATAATATAATATGTATAGTGTAGTGACATTCATGTTGAATCAACATCCATGACCCAAATTCTACAGCATGATATCCCCACATAATTAATTATCAAAGTTTGATCCCATATACATGACAATATTCACTATACTCGTCCAATAGATCAAGTAAGATTATTATTATTTCAGTAGTAAAATACCATTCAAATTCCTAGAATGCATTATAAAACTCTCTAGACCGTTAAAACATGGCACCCATTTAGTTCAATCCCTAAATTAGTTAGTCCAAATAGAAACAAATCTTGTATAAATATACATTAATTTCTAGAAACCCAACAAATCTTCTAATTTTTTAAGAAATACTGGGATGATTCCATGCAACTGCTGCCTATAACTTCAACATTTTCTTTGAAACATATTCCTCATAGATTATGTGACCTAAAAAATTTAAACCATCATTCCATAATTGAAACATATATTTTGTAGTGTATAGACAATTTTATCTCATTGAACATAGGATGATGTGAAGATGTTGGGAATGATCATCGTGATTAGTAGAGTTCACCCTGATGCAATCCAAAAAATCAACCAAAAAATTACCCATTTATGAGTGAAATACTTATTTCATGAAGGCCATAAAATAATATGGAGTGTTATTTATCTGAAAAAAACATCACAATGAACTCATATTGGTCATACATACTTCTAAAATTATTCTATGGTATATTATAAGGTATAATTCTCAATTGATGAATACCAGATCACAAGTCAAACTTTGGATATTACACATGTCATTATCATCGAGTAATGGAAATCATAGATACATGGAAGATAATATTATTTCTTAAACATAATCTAGTTAAACTTCCAATAATAAAGATTAAAACACAATTTATCATATTAATTCTACTAAAAAAACAAGGAACCCTAATGAAACCTAGTAATATGAATGAATCCACCATCCATCAATTTTTTGATGCTATGTCATAAATTTTAAATCTATATTGTCACATTCATTCATGGTGGAATAGAAAATGGTTCATCTCCAAGAATGATCTTAACTGTAATCTCAAAATCCCACTCCGGAACAATCCTCAAGATGTACACATGAAATATATTCTAAAACCCATCCACTATAGTATGAAAGAAATCATGATGCACACCTCTATCATATTGAAAAATACTTCCATCGTGGGGCTTGAGATTCCTATATTGATGATGAACATTACATTATTCACAACACTAAAAATCCCACTCTCCATGATTTACATAATTTTCACACCCAGGAGATATAAAAGTCTCTCTCCAATAGTAGAAATCTATTTGGGCTCATAATGATACTAGTCTGTCCATACCCAATATCATGTCAAGATCTAGATTGATAATTATTTAATGATCCCAATTCAAATGATAGTCCATAATCTTAAGGGAACAATCCTTACATAAACAGATGTCCTTCTACAATACTCTCAATGATATGCAGATCATCACGAGCCTACTTATACAATCCAATGTAAGATTCAAACCACCCATAAGTTGATTGGATAGAAAATAATTCAAGGCTCCTCTATCAAATAAATCACTATAATCTATAAAAGATATAATAATAGTTTCTTTGACTATAAATATTCCAACACTGTTATCCTCCAGTCTAGGATGAACTTCATGAAATTATAAACACCATATTCTATGTGCTATAGTCTGAGTCCATCAAGTGATACAACTCTTCTAATATGGGATCTATTTTCCATATGTACTACATCCACCACTACAACCTCCACGACCAAAACAATTCTAACAATCAGGGTGATATTGTGTAGACGATAGTCTTTATATACTCGAATTTAACCTAGCATTTCTATCACAAGCCATCAGTCGAGGCTTTATATAATACCTATTTATGGGACCCATAATGTTGTAGGATTAGTAATCCACTGGTGTTCATGAAAATTTTCTACGAATGTGTCTGGACCTACAACACTGGTTGTAGTATACTCAGTTTCTTCTCGAACTAAATAATCCTTCTTCTTATTCACTCTTGTTTCCCTGTCCTGGGTTGAATATTCCAAAGGCATTCTTCATATTCATATAATATGTACCAATTGGTCATATGGGAGAATCGACATATATTCCACTATAATCCTCCTTTATATTTACCTCAGAGATTAGGGCATGATACTCCACATTGAAAAACCTTTTAAGTGGAAATATATTAACATGGGACTTAATCACACATATATTCCCATATGGAAAATGTCTCAACATTTTTTCCTCATAGCATGCCAACCCTGATATAATACACTACCACTCAGTGAAGCTACTGTCATTTTCAACCATTGAAATAGTCCTGTCGATCAGTGCCATAAACATTACTTCTCTCTAAATTATAAGTATCCTTAGGTAAAAGCATTCAAATAATCTCTTTTAAATGTATTTTTTACGTAATGTTGTAAAAATTATGATCCCCTGTCTAAATACCCCACCATTTCTTTTATAATCATTGAAACATAAAATATTGATATTTAACAATATTCTTTATTGGAGTTTCAAAATTTTCATGGATCATATAGATATACTAAATATTAAACACATATACATTAATTCCACACATTCCAATAATGGTCGGATGGTCCTGGAACTGAATATACCATGTATGATTAGACATATTTCATACATACCTCCCTATTTGTATTTACACAAACATTTTGAATACAATAAATTCCTCAAATAACGTTCTCCCTACTCCTAACCCAAAACTATCAAATACCTCTGTAACACTAATGGAGGAACAGGTCAAAAAAAATCCATCTTGTTTTGATATAATAAATCTTCATCAAAGAGGATCATCTTTGAAATTTCAAAAAATATAAAT
Source organism: Viscum album (assembly GCA_963277665.1). Lineage (NCBI taxonomy): Eukaryota > Viridiplantae > Streptophyta > Magnoliopsida > Santalales > Viscaceae > Viscum > Viscum album. The sequence goes on along the minus strand of OY728163.1, from coordinate 1,699,251,292 downwards.
AACACAATAATATCACATGTTTATAAGAAGGATTCACATAAGGATATAACAATCCATCCCTTATACTCTTCCACATGGTTAAAACCAATATAATATCAATGACCTCTACCATCCCTCACATAGGTCATGGCTATCATTAGGTAAAAGTTTTTCATTTTTCATGTTTTTCATTATACATTTATTTTATCCATTTCAAATTTCCTCATTTAGCATCATTTGAAATTATAAATTTTCTTATCAAGGTCCATTTTATAAAAAAATCTGAAATAAATAAATTCACTTTCATTTCATAAACTCATAAATATATTTTTTTCTATGTAATGACTTAATTGATGAATTTCTCATATAATCGTGAGTTCCTAGAATGATACATGTATACAGAACTATCATTCCATGATGTGTCTTGGGAAAAATATATGAAAAAATGTTTCCCAACAATTGAATCACCCAAGGTCATATAACACTCATCTATAATATCAATCATCAATAATACTAATCCCACCAGTGGTAATATGGTTTCCCACACCAATGGGTGATTATTTCAATTTCATGAGCTTCAGAAATATGATCAAATCATCCTAATATCTTTTATACCTAATGTAGTAATATGATAAATTAAAATAAATGAAAATAACTATTAATAAAACATTTCAATATCAATACATGGGTGGCACATATTAGTTCCCCAAGCCTGTTTGTTACATTGCCTAAGGTGCACCTCCTAATGCACTAGAGGATAGAGACAAGAAGTGAGGGTCTAATATCTATTGAACCGAGGAAAAAGACTACTTAACAAAGACTCAAAACCTTTGAATTTATTTAAAAATATCTAAATAATTATAAAAAACACGATAATACCATAATCAATAATCATCCATCATCACATGACATATCCAAAATTGGATAATATGACCATAACACCATTATGTATATACTTAATTCCAAATAAGTTTAAAATTTCTAATAAAAACCCAAAATAATGACACACTGAAACCTCAATCATGTATCCTAACATCATGTATATTTACCTTATACATGGTTCATCCCAAATTCCATCCCATAAATTTAGTATATGGCTCTTTCCCTTATCATGTCATGAACACAAAATTGTATTCAATTATCGATGAGGCTTCCCCGGTGGGGTGTGAGTAAAACTCATTAGGCTAGTAACGATAATGTCTAAATAAAAATAATTTCAATAATATTGCATGAGGTTTTTTGAAGTGTATATAAAAATGAAAATAAATGTAGGCTTCATATTTAGTTATTTTAAAATTTTCCAAACTTGTCTACTAGGTTCACAGTGATTCTGCAACCTGTCATACCTACTTCTGCAAATTCTAGTGTATGGACGATAAATCATTGGAATATCAAAAAATTATTATCTAATTACAATTAATTATCCATTTAATTTATATTTATCATTATTAAATGTTTGTCCTAGAGAATTATTCTAGCACCCTATGGTTATTTGAAGCAGTAGTCCTTGACAGATAACTTATGGATCACATGAAAATAAATAAATTAATAATAATCATGGGGGCCTAGTGTAGTTGTATGGAACATGATGGGTATTTGGAGCATCAATCTATGACCCAAAACCCATTATTCAAATTATTCAAAATTATGATATTCCATTCTTGCATATTTAAGTCCCATTATCAATCATTTCATAAACTCATTATTCCTCGAATTTCTTAATCCCATTTATCATCAATTTTTATATTCCTATGTATCAACCATATATAATGATTTAATTCAATTACATACTCCCTATATCACTATTTCAAAATTTATAAATCATTTTCAAAAAATAATAGGAAACCCCCATTGGTTTTTATCTTGTCCGGTCTCAAAACACCAATATATCCAATGGGATCCGTGATGGATCTCATATTCAAAAAGGAACTTATAATTGATAATTTAATTTAAATTGAAAATTACCAACATCGAAAATATATGGTAAATATAAAACATGTAGATCACAATAATAACTATTTGTAATAGTAATTAAACCACATACCATGAGATAAATAACTGATGATTTCCATACTTTAATCATCAATTTGATGTTGAATGAATGACATCATGACCACAATGATGATCTTGTTGAAAACATCGGATCCTGATTCAAAGACTAAAAATCCACTATGATCTATTTCATCACCCGTTATAATGTAAGAAAAATCATTCCTCAACAAAGGGAGTGAAATATTAGTGGAAGAGGAAACCAAATGAGGAATATATCACTAATAAAATGAGCTTCAATCCTTCCATGTGAACATAGATTTACAAATGATAAAATTAAAGAAACCCAATTACCATTACGTGAAAATTTAAAATAAATTAAAATAATACAAGGTTGACATGGGGAGAATAATGTTAAAAAACATGGGGTTTTGAATTTTTTAAAAATTCATTGGGTTTTAATTTCTATGTGCATGGGATCATGGGCAAGGTTGATCAGTTTACCAAATTCTGTGACATGACCATGTGCAAATACTATTTGAAGTGAATGGTTTTTAATAAATGATCAAAGAGTTTATGAAGTCACATTACAATCATTAAGACCCCCTATGTCTAAGGCTTCATGGTTTTTGGGGGGTTTGTGGATGGTTTGGGAAAATGGAACAAAAATCATGCAATGCCCATCAACCATAATTTTTTTTAAATTAACCAAAAATCACTTGAGAAAACCTTCAAAAAATATATAATCAAGACATGGATAAAAATGTAATCAATAATATATATGAAGCATCTACATAATGGTTGACATCTTACTTATAATATGTGATCTATCCCTACTCGGTTTCATAAATCCAAAAAATAAAAAAACTAACAAATCATTGTTAATTGAATTAATTATTAATTTTAACAAATCAATAGATATATATACATAATTTAGATGAAACCCCATAGGTTTTATAGATTATTCAAGATATTTGATTCTGAATTTACAATTAAAACATGATAATTATAGTGTTTTGTGTTATTGAGGCTTATAATGTTCTTGGTGGATGTCTGAACCACTAGTTATTATCTATCTAGTCAACAAAAATCATTTTGGGTATCATATCCAACTGAAACTATTCATTCTAATTATATTTAAAATGAGGAAACTTATTCAATTTCTTCATCCTTCTATTTTAGTTCATCATGGGTTTAATAGATAAATATTTTTTGTGGAATATATTTTCATTCAATAAAACTAAAATTCATTTTAAAATTTGAAAATAAATTTATGAATTTCTAATAGAACAACATAAAAAAGAGTATTAAATAATAGGTGAATTATGAAGTAATAATAATTTAATTTCCCATATGGGACAAATAAAATAATGATAAGATAATGAATAGTCAATGATATTGGATTTTAATATAAATAATATATATCATTTTTGTTTTAACCCTCTCTCTCTCTCTCTTTAAGCTGAATCGATGTATCTTTTTTAGTCATATATTTTTTTTTACATTATAAAATACCAATAAAACTCTTATGAGATGTTGTGGAAGAAAATATTTTCATGGTTCTGTATTTCTCACAGGGTTTTGTTGTTTCTCTATAAGTCCAAAAAATATTTTTGGACCAAAAAAATTGAAAATAATTAAATAAAATATGTAATGAGGAATGTTTAGGTGAATCCCAAGAAATGATGAAATTAGTTTACTAGGTTTTGAAAAATGATTTCTATTTTTTTGATTGGGTGAAAACATGCATTGTTTTTCAATAAAATTATAATGTGAGAAAATTAAGAGCACATATTCATGTTTTAAAAATATTTTAATTAAAGAATGATATGTTTTTAGGGATTTAGGGTTCATGTGAAATTGGATTGATAAATAAATTTTATAGTTTAGTATTGGTGTCAGAGTAGTGACGAGTATGATCTGATGGTTAGGGTATCCACTCTATATTTTAAAAATTCGACATCTTCATTGGTAATATATTTTAGAGTTTTAATGTAATATGATTATCTAAATTCCATGATTAAAACTAATTAACAAAAATGATACAATGGTCATGCCTAACATAAGTTAATTATATTTTCAAATGAAAATACATTTGTAGATTGGCCAATCAATGGTATCAATTTAATAAAAAATTATTTTAATATTTTAATTCAAATATTCAAAATCCAAAAACATCAATGAACTAATGAATAAAATCCAACACACATTCCCTATTTTTATATACCAGCATAGAACATGGTTGGTATTACCCAATAATAAAAGTGATTATATTGAAAAATAAATGTGAATAAAATAAGAAATCATGAATCAGAAAAATAATAACAGAATGGTGGAGGTCCTTGGATTTTACAAATTCTCAACCTATTATTTTTTCTCAATATGAATTCTTGAGAGTAGTTTGACCACCCTCTAAATATTTTACTCTAAAGTTCTCAGGTGGAGTTTAATTGTAAAAAAATATTGCCTGGATCATATATCTCATCAACCCCAAATGTCATCACTACATAACACTAAAGTAATCCACACATTTTGAAAGAGTGTATAATTAATTTTGGTTTTGAACTGAAGATTATGATGTGAATAGTCAATTCCCATCAAAGGTGGAATGAGTCTATATTTTTGTAATATAATCCTTTAGTATTATTATATCAAATGTAAATCTGTTATGATTTTAATTTACATGGTTATTTATCTTATATTACAATTTTACAGAATAAATGAGGCATATTCCAAAAATCTCAAGTTATTGCAGCCATGACTGGATTATAAATCACATTTATTTTCCTCTATCACAATGAAATTTTGATATGAATTATATTTTACAGTATAACCCATATTATTTTGATATATTATATTTTCTCTCATTTCTATTATTGTTTACAAATATTTCTAGCATTCTTAAATTTTGTGTCTCACAATGAAACATTGCCCTACTTTTATGAATCCTTCTCATATTAATCATTATTGTTTTCACATCATTTTTAATTTCACAAAAATTACTGAATACTAAAAAATATGAAAATTAAAATAAATTTATATAAACCAATTGATCATTTATTAAATAAATTTTATTATTTTCAATATTAAATTTATTGAATTAAATGAACATATCATATCCTAGAGACATCAATTTATAATTTTTCAAATTAATCAAATTTCAACATATGATAATCAATGCTCAAAATAACATTTATTTAATTATATATAATTAAAACTAATTTATGAAATTGTAAAAATAAATTTCCATGAATTATAAAATAGAATTAATAAATGGCTCACATTTGAAGGAAATAATTCAATGTAGTGTTTTAATATTATTTAATAGAAAAAATATTTTTGTACCATTCATCTATATTATTTTTCAATTAATTATTAACACACATTGTATTTTCAATTTACAAAAATTAATTTTTATTATAATAATAATGGTAAAAAGATGAATATATTTCATCACATAAATAAAAAATAGGTCACTTAACATAAGCATGAAATACATCTATCGTATCCTCTACATAATGAAAAAAATTCATAGTTAATCACGAGGCCTTCGTATAAAGGATCAAATGCCTCTATGGTTTGTCGGTATGTAGGTATTGGTGTTAACAAAGATATTTATCAAAAGAAGGCTTCAATCTAAATCATTATGCATGTTTTATAATGATAAAAATTAGTCACAAATTTCCACTATATATTTCATCTCTCTATTCCCCCTAAAAATTAAAATTGGCAACATGAAAAAGGAATGAAATAAATTAATATCCCTCTCATTTTTTTTAATTTTTTAAATGAGAGGTTTATGAATTATAACACATAAATTATCTATCCGCATATGATTATGAGATCATCATTCAACCTATTAGAATATTTGATCCTTTTATAAAATAATATAAATTTTATTTCATTCACTTTTTTTCTTTATTTTTATCAAAATATTTAAATAGTAAAGTTAATATAATATAATATGACCTCTACAAAAATAATAGTAATACTATGTAATATTTCCTAAATGGAATGTAAATCATTACCTGATGAATTACCACTCCCACACACTTATTCATTTGAATTATTTGGAAACATTATTTGAAGAGAGTAGAAATGAATCTAATGGGCTTGTAATGTGGCTCATTTCATAAAAAGGTAGTTTAATATCTATAGGGATAAAATGAATTAATTTATAGTACATAAAAAGATGAATGGTTAAAAAATAGATGTCTTTGTCTTATTAAAAGTGATTATATTTGGTCATGGAATTCAAATGATTCCATTAATATAATTATAGATAACATTACCATGTTAAAAAAGAAAAAAATTATATAAATAATAATAAATGTTGGTTTAGAAAATAATTTTGGAATGTGAAAAATTAATGTGATAATAAATTATGGAATTTTATATGAATAATGAAATATATTACAACAAGAATCTCAAATTAAATTAATTCACAAATAATATAAAATATTCATTTACAATATTAAATATTTTCTAATCTATCATGATTTTTCAAATAAAAACAACATTCAAATATGTACTAATTATATTACCCATTTCCCTAATTAAAATTTATTGAAATCAAAATATAAAATAATGGAATTGTAGTTATCCTGAGAAATATGTTTTTACTAGATCAATTTGATAGAATAAATAATCAAGGTATGCATGAAATTTCATTTTTCAAACAATAAAAGAATTACATGTTGGGAATAAATTATAGATTTATATAATAGAAACTCTAACTCATATTTCTAATGAATCCTAAAACACAATATGTGTGGGGTTTTCCTATAACTGTTTCGTGATTTTTACCATCACTATAGATCATTATCATGATATATTTGAGTATCTTAAATAGTCATAAAAAATTATAACATTGAACTAAGACAACATACAATGTCTAATAAAACATTACATATTTGGGGTTGTACATACCTATAACAATATTGGAAAAAAGAACTTGTGTTTCCTCTAAGAATCACAATATTTTATCCTGGTTTTCATAACCATACCATTTTCCCTTTTTCTAATGTGATGGAAAATTAAAAAGAATTTTATTGTTGGGATCTATAAATAGACATTGTTGTGACATGTCCACACATAATAGTCTATTTTAATTCTCTATAAATATATTATGACTTCATTATGACCACATTTCATAAATTTCCATTTGGAAGATCCTCCATTATTTATTTAATCCTGAATAATATAATATAATATCATGTACCACATATACCTTCTACGCTCTTTAAAAATTGTCAAGATCAACATCTTCTTCATTATTTGAGGTCTAACACCTTATAATTCATATATAATTTTCAGGGATCTTATGTTCAGTATCCTATTGTATAAAAACAATAATATAATATATTTTACCATGTTTAGAAATATCATCAACAATTGATATTTTTTATTCACCTAGACATTCATCTTCTCTTATATATCATTTCATCATTTCATAGTGGATATTTAATAATAAATTTACACTAGATCATACAAGTAATGTTTTATAATTTGTATTTACATCATTTTATTCCCTGTATCCATAAAATTAATTCATAAAAAGAGTAGAAATTACTATTATTCCACATAAAGTAATTTATAATCCATTGTGAAGTAATTGTGTCAATCATATATATTGAGTATTTTGTACATTCCTTATAGAAATTTCATAGTTTAATATCTTCGTTTATTTAAATTTAGTTTGGGATCAAGCCTTTCTAGAATTATGTCTATAAAGGTGGGGGTTGAAATTTGGTCAACACATGTACATAAATAACAAAATAATTTCTAAAATTTATTATTTTGAATAATGATATGAATTTAATCTACATGGGTATATTTGATTCTTTTGCAGTTCAGTGTAATGAAACACTATTAAATAACATTTTTTTGGAATGAAGCTAATATCCTATAACATCCAATTATATTCCACAAATTCAATCATCACTTTTTTCATTGAATAGAATTCATGTGATATCCTATTAAAAAAATTAATTTTTATTTTTAAAAATATATAATAAATTTCCCCTTTTTTCAATATCCATTTTATCTAACCATTTTTTAATGGATAACATAGATTACACTATGGTAGTTCTCCATCATATTATATCTCTTCAGATATGAGTTCCACACTCCTTTCCATCATTTCCAATTCCTTTTCATTTTTTTGTTCTGGAAATGTTTTCCTACTTATCATTATATTGAATTATAATTCATCCCATGTGTAATCAATGGTAAATCTTATAAGTACTCCTATATTCCTTTTTTTAATTGAGTTGTTATTTTTCGTAAATGGAATTTGATGTCCCAGGGTGTGACCTTCTGATCTCAGGAGTCTTTAATCTACTCTTTTATTGATGTAGATTGATAGTTTAATTTAGTTATTAGTTCATTTCTATCACCCTGGTGGAAATAATGGATGTAGCCAATTTATCCAACATTATGTGGGCATTAATTTGGAAAGATAGTCCTAGGTATGCTTGAAATCCCGATATTATCTTCTAATACCATTAATTTTATTGTGGTTACAGACAAAAACCCTGAAAATTGTAGTTAGGTTGGAGTATGATTAATTATCTTTATAAAACACATATGTATGTGTTTTTGTTTCACTCCCATAATCATATCCATTTTCTATGTCTGTGATTCTATCCAATCCATTATTCAAATTTTTTTGGACCGTGAGGATTCCATATCATTTTTTACCTTCTTTATTCCTTTATAATCTATTTCTTGACATCTCATCCTGAAAAATGTAGATATCATATGGTCAATTTTTCATCAATGATCCTGAAGATTATGTATCTTAAATAAGAATAAATACATCAAAAATAACTATATATAATTTTTAGATTTTTATATAGTTCTCTATTCAATAATATTTTCATTTTAAAATTTGGGCATAATAAATCTATCATGCACTATACATAAATTCAAACTCCAGTTAATGAATGTTTATAATATTTACACAGATTTCTATAGATTCTGTTGGAGTAAATAAATGGGTAAGATACTATTTTTACAATTCATCTCATGTAGTTGTGGAATGTGTAAAAAATCATAGGATCCATTTTTTGAGATCAAAATCACTATAAAAATTAAAATTGTCAATGTCATACTTTATCACTAGGGAAAATTTTGAATATTAATATGTTTTTGAACTCCATCTAATCAACTATATGAATGATGGAATATTTATTAGGATTTATATAAAATTGTACCATATTGAAAACCATAAAGATGGCTTTGAGTATGATCAGTAAGTGTATTTTTACAAGGGGAAGAACAACAATGCTCAGTCGAAAACCTATTCTTGATTACTATGAAAAATATGAAATTTTTCGTATCCCTAGATCAATATAAAAAAATCATCCAGTATCAATATATTATTACTTTTCCTCCATGAAAACATTTAATTTCATCATTATTATTAGTTTGAAATTTGGATTGAAACTAATGATATATCTAAATTTATCAAAATAGTTATAGTAATGTATTTAATAATGTTAAATTTGAAATTTCATCACAAAATACCATAGTGTAAATAGGGAAATAAAATAAATTAATGGAATGATCCAAATCAAAAAAATTATATTACAACCATTCATAAAAATGGGTTGGGTATTGATAGCATTTGGGGAGTCCTATTTTCCTTCTTCGGCTATGAAAAAAATTAATTTAGACTCAAATGTCTACCATTAATTAATTAAAACGTAGTTTTTGATTAGTTTTTATTTGACACATGAGATAATGAAATTAGTTTCGTATATCATATAAACATATTTATTTAATTTACTGTAAGAATTGGGAGAGAGAAATAAATTTTTATGTTTTTAATAAATCATGAAAGAGTGAAAATAATCCGTGAACATTTTTATTTTGAAAAAAATTTGTTTAAGGCATAATAGATTTTTCAATCATTTATGGATTTGGTTTCATTATTCCATATTTGTTTCAAATTATATATGATGATGATTCAAAGGTAAGGGTAACCCGTCTATAGTATAAAATACTTTATTTCCCTTGTTCAACTAATTTAGTGTTTTATTGAACTACGAATATCCTAAAAACATTATTAAACCAAATTAACGTAAATAATAATATGTTCACCTCCCATTCATGATAAATATTTTTACAATTTATTTTTTTTATAGATTCATCTATCAGTGGTCAAATTTTATGAACATGAATGTTATTATAATTTATTTATTTATATGGAAAAACCCTAATATATGAACTAAATAAAGAATAAAATCTAACACACATTCTACATTTTTTAAATCACCCATCACATAGTGAGAGGATCCCCCCTTAATATTATGATAATAAGGAAAACGTAATGAATAATACAAGAAAAAAATCTAGAAATAAAACTATATCATAATAATGGTGGATTCCTCTGTAAATCTACGATTCTCACCCCAATATTTGGTCTCAAGACTGATTCATCATATTAGTGAAGAAGACATATGTTTATAGAACTATAATGTGATATATATTAGTTTATTTTTAATAAATATATCCTTGAATTTAATCATTATCCAAACAAATATTTCAACATTCCAAAATAAAAATATTTCATATGAATGTTAAAAAAACCATATATTTAATCATAGTATTAGCCATGGGATTATAACATAAATAATAAATTCACAATATATGTCTAATGGGTATATATTTTTAAATCAAATACCATTGAATTATTCTATAGTCTTCAATTCTTTTATAATGTGAGTAACATTGTTTATTGATTCATTCATTATAATATTATGACATAAATGATTTTCATTTCATAAATCTCACCCTCTTGTGGCCTTGAAATGTGTTTTGAATTACTCAAATTTGTTCATTTATACTGATGTAGACACAACATTAATTGGATATTAAGATGTAAATTATCTTCTATCAAGACATTATAGTTATAATCTTCTGCATTACATCTTCCATATCATTCCTAGATTTGAATTTCTGATGTAATATTGTAATGAATATTTTTTAATTTTTCAATCCTTTCGATGGAAATCATTAATGTTTCATCTCATTTTTATTGGATTCCAAAAATAGTTTTTTCTTACCAAATATAAATAGTTACATTATATATGAAAGAAACATTTCATAAATATTTATATAAAATTAAATAATTTTAATAATAAAATGTATGAATGAAATGTATATATCAAATCATCCACACATCCATTCATACTTTTCAACAATGATGAAATATAAACATACTACAATAGAGACATACTCTACCATGATTTAAGCTAAATTTCGATGTAAAATTGCTAAAATGGGAAATTAAATAATTATTAATCAAACCAGAGAATTCATCAATGCCACTCTTTAAAACCATACAAGTAAATGATGTATATTATTTTTATTATTTCAAAACATCCATTCCTTTTCATTTATCCAATTTTATTTTCCCAATCATTAATAATATAGAGGATTTTTTAAATTTACCACACTTGATAATTTTTAATCATCATCATCATACAAATGAGAATACTTTTTTGAATATTCTTAATGAATATGTTATATAATATAATCTTTCAAATAGAATAACATATTGATCATGTAAATATAAAATTCACAGGTAATCATGAGGTCTTCATATAGTTTTTTAATTGTCTCTATTATTCTAGAGTATGTGTGTAATGTAGTGAGAAAATAAATCCCAAAAATAGATTTTATATAAACTGTAATTCTTTAATTTAAAAGATAATATAAATGAGAATATCCCTATAAATATTTTATTCTATATCCCCCCCCCCAAAGCGTAATGTGGTCACACGATATTTCCAATCAAATTAAATGAATCTCCCTATCTTCCTATTTTGATTTTCTTAAAGATGATCTTGTTAAAAATCACCCACATAACACGTAACTACACATGATAAAAATTTCTTTAGTCCACAAATGGTAAATTTTTAACCATCCATTACATAACCCAACATATTATTTTTCATTTTACTATGTTTAATAATTTTATAAAGAGTGATAAATTTTAATGTAAAATGAATAACACACATCCACTACCAAAATCACAAGAAAATCACATCTATGTATCCTCAATATGTTATATATTATTCCACAATGTTTTTCCTCTTCCCCACACATATTATTTAAAATAACATTAAAAACATCATAAGTTGAGTTGGAATGGAAATAATATGCCCAATATGATTCTAGTTTCATAACATGTATGTCCTAGGATTCTATATTATTTTAAAATAGATAATGAAAGGTGGTTCAAAGGATAGATGGTTAATTAAAATATTCCTCAATTATATTGAAATTTATATTCTATTATAATTTCATTAAAAATATTACAGAAATGTTATAGAAGAGAACAAGCATGAGTATCATAGGAAATATACTACAAAATGAATGAAATATTTTTGTTTAAAAAATGTATCCAGAATTAGACTATTTATTTAGATATTCACTTATGGAAATGGAAATGTATAATAATGAAAATTGAAGCATATATATGAAATTAAATTAACTTTAAAATCTAAAAAATATACAATTACAAATATCAATATGCTGTACTAAAATATTAATTTTAATATTGATAAATATATTCATATCAATACTAATTTTTATCCCTATCTTATAATTAAAATATATAATATATCATGGAATAAAAAAAATTAGTTCGAAAAATAAAATTACTCAATTTGGAGAATATATAATAAATGTATTCAATTTAAATTCATACTCCCCTTTATAAGGATTCTTCAAACACAATCATTATAAGATCTTCCAACATCTGGTTCACGATGTGTATTTTAATAAATATTGGGTTTTTTAGCTAATATTTTCTTTATATTCCAGAAATATGATAACCATCAAGTGAAATTATAGACCATGTTCAGTGAAATTTGAAGTATATTGCGTATTTCATGTGTATAAAATAAGAATAAATATTCATCGGTAGCATCATGGAAGTACTTTTCTATAATTTAATTTTCCCAAGCATTAATTATCCATTATTATCCAATTTTATGAATGGTTGAAATTTTTACGTTTGAAAGGGTATATAAATTCTCTCAGTTGTCACAATTCCACATTAGTCAATATTTTATCCTTACAATTAAAAAATGTAACAAATACTATTAATAAAAGATTTATAATTTCCATTGGGATAATTATAAATTTATTCCTTAATCTTAAATAACTAAATAGGTGATTATGTAACAACTATATCATATCCACTATTGAAAACATGGTCGGACCAACCACTTCCCCATTGTTGGTAGTCTAATATCACCTTTGTTATTTATTGATTTTAATTCTTATCTATTAAATACTTTCCCATATGATAACAAAAAAAATCATATAATTCTAAAATATCAAATGTACCTTCAACAATGAGAATTTTTATGTCCCTATCTTATAAACATCTATCACATAACAATTATTCATTTCAAAGTGGATATCGAAACATTCATTACCACTACCAACTCACTGAAATAGTTCGAAACATTGTTTTTCAATCAATGCATGCTACATAGTAAAAAATATATCTCATATAAATATTGGTTTATTCTTGTATTCTATATCTAAGATGAGTAAATCACTTGGGATGTATGGTTTTTCATTTTTTATTAGTATGCTTCAATCAAACCTCAACCAATTTTACTATTGAATATGGTAATGGAAGTTAAACCTTTTTGAGATGAATTATCTCCTTTAATAGTTATTTATTGTGGTGTGTGGGATGATGTTAAATATCTTAACAATATTATATAACATGTGAATACATTTATTATCCTCAATAAATATATGTATTGAAGAACTACACATGTCATGTATCTTCATTGTTATGTCCTTTGTGATATCTTATGACACATTCATGTGAGGATTAGTGTTTTAGTATTCTCTATCACTATCTTAATGGACACCACTAATTTAATTAAATTTTAATATAAGGTATTTTTTATGAGATTCTCTATAAAATTAATATTATATGTACATTATTATCATTTCCCATAAATTTATATTCTCTATACAATCTTTTTGTTGGCTAGCTATACTAAAAAAACATATACATATACCATATGAATTCTTCTTTATATTATTTCCCTTTAGCTGTTTTTTACATACTATCTATTATCTTGTAATAATCTTTTCCAGTGTTTTGATCAATTATAATTTTCAGGCTTCTCATAGTAATGATTTTTTTCTACTCATGGGTAATCATTATGGAATCCTACAAGAAATATTTCTTGTCTTTCTTTATATTGCATGGTGACTTGTCCTACATGTCATTATAGGTTCTAGAGTGATACATTATAATCAAAAGAAATTTCATTAAGCTCATTAATTTTGGAATGTTGATATTTTGAAAAGTGCATCTGCTCCATGATAGAAATTGTGATATATATCTTGAATATTTCCATTGAATCCTAATGTGTATGGATATGGATACATTGAAATAGTACAATTTATGATATAAACCCATATAATATAAACATATATATATCTAATTTATACTTTTGTTTCCATAATGCATTAATATTGTTTTAAAAATTAATGTTAATGTAGTTTACATAATTTAAAAATAAACATGGGTGTTTTGGTTACTATCCCATTGGCGTGTCCATTTTATCTTAATTGATTTCATCTTGTTCACTATCAAATTAATATGATTATTTACCATGTGAATTCCTATTAATTTCCTTAACCATGTTTCCCATTGTTATATTTTTGATGACATCCCAACTGATTGCCTGTATCTCTCCTCTTATGATTTCATCATCAATTATCCTCTAGATATAAAATCTAAAATAAAACTAATACACTGCATATAGATTTTATTAAATGTTTGTAATAGTATAAAGGTACCTAAACTATGATGTATATATCTTCTAATTACATCATTAAACAATATAAAGTATCTTATATAGATGAATCCAAAAAATTATTTAAGTTTAAAATATTTACTGGTATTATCATAGAATATAATGGTGTGATGTAATAGGTTAGAATTTGTCTTTCCTGTAATCAAATATACTGATTGAATAAACTATCATTTTTATATATTAATTCATTATATTATTATGAAAGTGTTAATTTAAAGAGTCAAATACATATCCAGTTTGATGGGACATTATTGAATTGGAATATGATGAAAATCTTGAGGAAACAACCAAGATGCATGTTTATATCATTATGGGGTTGTCTAGAATTGTTTACCATATTCAAGATCATATAAATGACTGTGGATTTAATCCTGAAGTGTTTTCATTAAATTTTTTTAATGAATATACTAGATTATAAACCCATTAATGATGGACACCTATAATCTATGAGATTAAATATTCATAGTTATATCATTAAAATGACTCAAACAACTAATTTTTATTTCATCCTTCCCATTACATCAAGAAATTATCTATTTAGGTTTAGTTCCAAATCATGATTGAGATGGATGTTGTCTTCTACATTTTCTTATGTCTTATATTTCTGCATTTAGTGATGAAACATATGATATTTCCCTATGAAAACACCATAGTGTGAATATGGAAACAAAATAATACAATTAAAATTTAAAAAACCCAAAAATAAAATTTCAACCAACCCTAGAAAAGATGCATATTTTAATGGAATAAAGACTTATTTATTTCCATCTAGTGAAATTATAAATACATATATTGAATAAATATATTGAAACTAATTATTTAAAATATAGTTATGTCGTTTTCAGGTAAAAACATGAGATTCCTACAATAATTTTTTTAAACTACTTTAATAAATTATTTGGAAGAATAGGGGGAATAATTAGGTTTTTTTATTTTTAAAATATAGAAAAAGTTAAAGGACGATGTTCATATTTGGGATTTGAAAATAGTTTCATCAATTAATTACTATGTATTTTAGTTTAATTGTTTTTGAAAAATTGGATTAAGAAAAAACAGAGATTTTTTATAAATTTTGTTGGATTTTTAGTGAGGATGATCATTTTTTCTGGGCATCCCATCCTATATAAAAAAATTCCATCTTTCCCCCATTTTGATAATTTAGGGTTTTTATTCTTTATATTTTTTTAATACCATATTTAAACTTAATTACTCGAAATGAGACAATGGACTTGAATAATTAGGTTAATTAGTTATGATATTGAAAATTAATTTTAATATTCATCTATAAATGGTCATTATTTTAGAATAAGATAGAGATTTTAATTTATTTATTGAAATTAGTTAAACCCAAATATATGAAATGTATAGAAATTAAAATATAACCAAACATACCCCTTCATCTACATCACAATAGTACATGGTGGTCGATACCACCATCTAATATTATGGAGGGAGAAATGGGAATGAATAAGAAAAATATGAAAGAATGAATGAAAACCAAATAAGATGAATAGTAGATGATTTTGCACATTGTATCATATATAACCATGACTTAGTCTCTAAATCGATCCATTAATGTAGTGAAACAAAACAATATTTATTGTCTTTTTTAGGGCCTATCATGAATTTAAATATCTTTAAATAAAAACTCAACAGTTAGTTTTTTCCACGTCATAATTTTTTAGGTACAAAACACTATTACTATCCACAAAAGTTGAAAATTTGTTTTTTTATTTCTCGTGAGGATTGTAGATTATTACGAGTCACACAATATATTTATGAAAATAAATTTCTTCAAAAAACAATTTCACAAAATACTTTGGTATTAAATTTACCACCCATTATATTGAATTTTACCTGATATTTTATCACTCAGATTCAAGAATTTGTGTATACCTCTACCTTATGATATTATTTGGTTCACAAAAAATTCCTCAAAATAGTTGTTTTGTAAAAAAAATTGACTGGTTTGTGGTGTCTTTTCTTATAGCATTCTCTATTCGATTCATAATCCAGATTTGTTCTTCCTCATAAGAATTATTATTCTCCATCAGTATAACTTCTATGTTTTGTACATGTGAATGGTTAGGTATGCACATACTAAAGAGAGATAAAGGGGAAAATCATTAACTTGAGAGAGGATTAATGTATGCACAAACTGATTGGCTACCATCCTTATACAATAAATAATTTCAAATGTACCAACATACCCAGGGAATAGTATTCCATTATTTAAAAATGTAATTAACTTATTAAAAATATAATTTATTTGAAATACCTTTTCAAAAAAATAAAATTTCTGATCACAAGGGTCATTACAAGGTTAACTTTTATGCAAACTTTTTTCAACCATTTTGTTTAATTGAATTACTCTTACATTCTCTTCCATTTCATTATCTATCATATGTACCTTTAAATTTCTTCCACAATCATCATTCTAGAACATTAGTGTTCTAAACATATTTACATATGGGAATTCATAAGTATCCATCTGTATAATCTAGATAAAGATATTTTTTATATGAATACTGAACCATAAGAATGTATTGATCCAAAACATCATTGAAATATAAAAAAATTCAACATATCCTTTAGGATTTGAATTATTCCCTATATTGGATTATCAATCCTTGAATTATACTAAATGGTAAAACAATAATACATATTTGGATGTAATAGAATACTTCCCTAGAAAATCAAGGTAAACCTCAGATCCTAATCAGATAAAATATAATGTGGTAATCATAAAAATAATTCCAATTCGTTATTGTTTATATATGAATATTGGTCTCTAGAGGAATCAAATCTAATAAATATGTTATATGAAGACTATTTCGTGTGATAAAGTACAAACCACATAACACAATTTCATTTAGAAACATCAGGGAGTAAAAAAACAAAATTTATGGGGATGTTTTACTATATCCATTCTTTTATAGATATTAATTGCAACATACCCTTAGAATTATGTCTCTCAGAATTAACTTGATGTCATATCAAGAATAGATTTAAAAAACTATGATTTTTTTCGTGGTTATATCCCACTAGAATTGCTATTTCAATTATGTATACATATTCATACATCAATGATCAATTATGAATGATTATTTATGAGATTTCTCTAACAAATCCTTCTTAAATTCTGGTATGGATAAAACAAATAAATTTTTCCTATACCATATTATTCCATATTTATCATTGTTAATTTTAGGAACATTTCTAAGGTACTTTTATAGCAATACAACTTTCTTATATTCCTCTCTAGTCTTCACCTGGATATATTATTGATCATCCAAAAAAGAAATATAAAATTTATCTCATTCCCTTAGGATTTATATATTTATCAATTGAAAATATAGAAATATGGGATCTTTTATCATCCTTATAGAGGATAAGGTATCATAATTCTTTTTAATTAAAGAATATTTCATTTGTTCTTTTTCCAAGGGTGGTTTTGAGTTGAGAAATAATGATCTTAAATAAAATCTTACCATATTATCTAGTGTATATAGCACCCATTTTATGTTTATATATACATGAAACATTGGTTATCGGTAAATATACTATACATTTTACCATATTGAAAATCATTTTTTGAGTAATTATTCTCATTTATAATAAATTACTACGAGGAATAACCTATAAACATGTCATTCTACAAATGAACACATCCCAAAACCTTCGTGGATGAATAAATATATATTAAAAACCAATATACACTATTGGGTAATATTTGAATATGTATATTGAAAAATACTCAATTAGGTACCATCAAATTTTATTCACATTCATATATCTAGATTAATTTTTCTCCCTTTCATGTTAACACTATTTGTAGACCAAACAGTCATTGAAAGTTCGTTTAGACCACCAATATTATCCCTATAATATTGTAAAATTATGGATCTTAGTCAATATTTCTGTTCATGGAAGAAATTAAAAATTCCCATTCTTTTATTGATATTTCAATATACACTATATTGAGTTTAACTATCCCAAAAAATATACCATTTATAGTTGAAAGAAACAATTTTTTGAATTATCAAATAATTTCTTGTTTTATTGAGTATTAATTATAAGTATCTAGTGAACATCATTATCTTACATGATCATTGAATAAATGATAATTTCATTTATTAATACTATAAAAACATATAAAGGATTTCTATGATTAATATATTAAATAAATAAATCATGATAGAGGAGGAATTATTAAGAATGAATGGCATTTCTATATACTCATTGTTCATATACCATGGAAAGAATGTTTTATTGGGAATATCTGGATTATTGAACCTAAATTGATTGTATCAAGAATGAACATCATTATTAAAAAATTATTGAGCTTTGTGAAATTGATTAAATAAGTCATCAATACAGGATAGAGTAAACATGTTATTGATTGTGATTTTTTCAATCCCAAGATAATCAATGTAGAGTCACATTGATCAATATGTCTTCTTATAAAAAATAACATGTGAATCCCATAAGGAAACCCTATGAAGAAATCACATTTCAATGTTATATTAGAGTCATTATTCTGTTCTTACAACTCAATCTGAGAAATTATCTAAAGAGAATTTTAAATAGACATGATTTTTGTTATGAGTTCTAATGAGATATAAATATCACATTTTGGTGTAAATCATGGAATATATTATGATAATACATCTGTAAAATCCCAAAAAATAGGAAAATAATAGATTTTGTGTTTATTTCCCACCATATGTTAATTTTTTTTATTAAGAATCATATCCTATACATTGTATATTATTTCAATAGGATGATATTAATTTTCCTCAAAATTATATATAATCATAGTTTTATTAGGAATATCAAGCATGAATTCTGTTCCTAGGAAATTATAGTGGTATTTATTTAGATAAATACAATCTACTCATATCTTAACATCAAATTCTAATAGTTTATGATTGAAAATTGTTTCATGAGGAAAACTCAAATAAAATTTAATA
This sequence comes from Viscum album, assembly GCA_963277665.1. Taxonomy (NCBI): domain Eukaryota; kingdom Viridiplantae; phylum Streptophyta; class Magnoliopsida; order Santalales; family Viscaceae; genus Viscum; species Viscum album. The sequence goes on along the minus strand of OY728163.1, from coordinate 1,699,231,485 downwards.
AGTAACTAATCATATACTTCGTATGGAATCATCACGCCATTAGAGGTATTCACAGATTATTATGCATCTATTCGTTTGGGTGGAATATTTATGAAATTAATATTTTTACGAATATAAATGAATGTGTATATCTATATTCAAAATAGATATAAAAACTCTAAATATGATGGTTTGTGTAACATTCATGATGTCATTATCACCCTCATCAAAAATAGTTATTTCAAGATGCTTACATTTCCCAATATACATAAGATGTTACAAAAATAATAATTGTCAGTATCCTATGGATTTGGTAACTAGCTATCATAATTAACAAAATAATTTATTTTTAAAAAATGATTTGTGGCTGAATATTTATTTATGTCTCTGTCTCTATTTTCATTATTTTATTCCTTCTTCCCAATATTTTAGAAATCAATTTATTAATTACCTTCCTTCCCACACTTTAAAAATGTAAGATCCCCATTGTAGAAATTTACACTATCATTCTTACCAAAAATAGAGTATAAAAAATTATCATATACTTTTCTTCAATGTTTTTAGTGTTTAGATTGGATCCCCTCATTAATTTTTTATCAAAACCTCTTAATTGATGGGTATCCAAAACATATATGTCTACCTTGGAAGAATAATAAAATATTTCATCATATATACTTAATTTATATATCTACCACTAATTAAATACATGTCTTCAATAAAATAAATAATTGATCAACCATACATACAGTTTGGATGATGATACCACAATAATACCTTGAAATTCTATTAAAAATCCCCGAAAATGTTCCAATTGATTCATAATTATTCTTCTTAAACTCTAGGAATACCATATCCATTTTCATTGAAACAATACGAGGATGGTACTGATTGAGAAATATATTATCATCCACATCCCATTATATGGATTCAATACGATCTCATTGACATGTATTTTTTATAAGAGTACACTTTTTATATGGCTGTCCATCAAAGTGATAAACAAAATAATTTACATTCTCATTCCCCAAACATTGGTGAATGGAAGATATCTACTAAATGTCACTAATACACTACTAAACAACTAGTTGATCAATAGAACCACTTTAATATGATGGTTATTACCTCTTAATGGACTCAATTGAATATTTTTCCATCTATAGTTTATTTTGATGTTATTCATGAATCATCACATGATAATGCTTTGTGAGTATAACATTGAAATTTTTCATTGCACCCCCATAAAAAATATATATCCAAGAGGAAAATACTTACATTATATCTTACCCATATCATTAACATGTTAATTTGGTGTTATGCATTTTGACTAAAATAAAATATAATATTGTATGAAACAATAATCATTGTGGGGGACAACATAATCCTAAAAAATCACACATATGATTTATAAATCATGAAATCATATTTTTAATCTATGACATATTAAGATTATCCTAGGAAATTAATTTCCATCATTTGAATACATCATTCTAGTTAGAAAGGTTTTTTTGTGAATCTACAATGAAAATCCCATGGTATTGTCAAACCAGGTGGGGAACATGTCATGTTTGTTTTGACCATCTGAATATTGGTTCCATATTATTATTTAATTTTAATATTTTTTACCCATAGGTTCAACAATAATAGATCAAAATACATATATAGTATCTATACATGGACTTCATTTCATGGAATATACAAGTATTATACTTAAAAAAATTCCCAGAACTTTTTCTATATATTTGATTATATTTAGACATATCATTTGGGACATCACTATGATTTTCTCATATTAGTTTCTAATTGTTAACTGCACATTTCTTTGATATCGACTATAATTTTCCAAACATCTCATATATAAATATTAGATACTAATAGACAAATATTAATTAAATAACATAACTATCCATTCCATGAAAATTAGTTATTATTCCATTTGATGCATAAAACATTAAATAACCAGTCCCTTAGTGAGCTACATCATCTCCCACTGTGATCAAATTTACCTGAAATCTTTTTAGAAATATCATACATATTAAATTTCATCATATCGTAGGTAAATATAAAATAATTATGGTTGATATTAGAATCTATTTATGTATAAAAATATAATGATATAAATATATCATGATAATAAGGATGATAGAACTGACAAATAACAACCCAAAACCTTAATATGAATATCATATATCATAAACATGAGTCATGGAATAAATCATTCATGATTATAAGTCATGAATCATAATGGAATCAAATGACTATATCGTTGAGAACATAAAAATATCCTAATTAATAGATTTTTTAATGCACTTAAGTATATAATATAATTTACATTGTAGATAGAGCTCATTATCAAGGCTATCATAGAGTAATGGGTTTACTCCCCAATCATTTTTATTATTGATGGTTTTACCCCAAGAATCTCATATTATAAAATTTATCTTACAATATTAGGATCACTCCACATTATATTCCTATTTTTCGCCTGATATTTCAATCTTTACCAAATGCATTTGAGGGATATATAAGACCCACCCACCACATAATGAAAATAATTAAACTATGATCCACAGGATCATATCTAACCATAATATCCTAAGACAGTAAATGATATGGGAATCATAATAGATTCACCATATCAATATCATTAAAAGAAATATATTTCATAATCATTTCATAATTTATTCATAGCATAACCTATGGAAATGAAAATGTATTTGGTATGTTTTTATCACTATATAAACGGTAGAAAAGAATGGGATTTATTGAATACATTATCTTTAAAAATATAACCCATTATGAGAAAAACATTTACTTGTATAATTGGATAATATCCCCAATTTATCATAATCGACCTCAAATCATTTCATTTTATATTTAAAATGATATGTGAATATCACTTGTAAATATTCTTATGGAAAATATGATTTTCAATTTGAAAATCACTTTTCACATGAAAAATAAAAATCTATCTACAAATTATTTTTCGTTTTAAAAAAACATTTATACCTAAAATGGAATAATTATTTCATTGATCATACATGGGGGTGTAAATACAATGCATTCCATATATGTTATTGAAATAGACATTCCTTTCATATTTTCATTAAATTCTAGAAGATACATCAATGGAAGGCGATGTGGTAGATAATTTTAAATCATTTTAAAAAAATAATCATTAAAAAATTTCCATAATAAATAATTTGGTGAAAGTTAATGCCCCTGTAATTTTTTTATAAAACATCTACAAGGAAGAAAAAATAATTTTTTAGTGAAGATATAAATAAAGTCATATTTCTTAAAAACATTCTTTTGAACTCTTAGTATATAAAGAGAGAATAATTAAGGGAAATATTTTATTTTGATGAAATAAGTAAAAGATTATAATTTCCATGAGTTTTTTTAGATTGGGATCATAATATTTTATTATAGTACGTATAAACATAGAAAATTCTGATAAATGTTATTAATGAAACATAAAACCCAATCAGATTTGGTAACAATGAATCAAATTACACAAGAAGGCATAAATCGATATAAAACATTAAATTTAATGAATATAATGGGGTTAATGAAATTAAATTTTAGTGTTTCAGTTTATTAACCTCATAAAAGGATATATTTACATAACAATACATATATATCAAATATTGAAAATTTAGAATAAAAAATTACCATAAGTCTTGACTATCTTTGAACAAGATTTAACCTCCAATATTATAAATATATGATAATTAAAAAATCAACTATATTACAGTTATCATATATAAAAATTATATAAGATACAATTATAATAATTTATTACCTTTTTGTTAACAATTCTTTATTTCAGTCACATTTTGGGTAATAACTGTTTTGCTTTTTATTATATTTTATTATTTTTCATTTTTGGTCCTATTAATTTTATCAGTGTTCCATAATCTCTATAATTTTGACCATGATATTAATATAATATAATTTTAGTATATATGAATTTAGAGTAATCAATAAATGTTATATCTTCAAAATAAAACACATCATTTATGGGGAGGGTTGGTTGGAAATATACATGAATGTTGATTACATTTTCATGATTGATTAAATTAAAAAAGGAAAAAATATATTACCATTCCATAATAATAATTATTTCATATATATATAACATATTTTTATTTAAATCTATAAATATTATCATTGATACCATATATTTCAACATATGAAACTAATACATAAATTGTACATTGAATTCATTTTTCAAATAATGCATTCAGAAAAGAGTTCTACATAAAAAAGACATCAAGGAATAGGGTATTAGATACTTGTAAAATTCATATCATAATTTAAAATACTTAAAAAACTTTCTCTATGTCCATTATCCTCTACATCCACTTCTTGACAACTCACTTGACAAATTAATCATTATATCATGGGAAGTGGAAACATGTCCATTTTTGAACTCAAAATATGTGTATGGGAATTATACAAATTATTAATAATAGTAATTTATAATTTTCATGAGAAAACAACTCTTAAAAGATAACATGTGATAAAAATATCAGGAGATTACACGTGAAAATAAATCTTTGTTGGACATTAAGTTGAACAGAAAAAAAATATATGACTACAGAATATTTATTAAAACCTATTTTTATAAATAAGAAATTAACATGAAATTGATATATTTAAATGAGGAATTTATTTAATATAATGTATATCAATAAAATTTGACATGTTTTTAAAATAAGGATAATTTTTGAGATGATGTTCTATAAACATAATAATAGGATAACATTGAGAACAAAACAATTTATGTCTATCATTTACTTTGGTAAAAATATCCAAGTATGTTTACACGATAGTTTTGTGAATATATCCATGTATAAAGAGGGATCACTATAATATAATAGTGAAAACTATATAAAACAAAATATAATGTTATTTAAGACCCTTCCAATTATCATCCATAAATATGAGTTAACCTTAAAATGATATAATTCATCTAATCATAAATAACTGATGAAAACAAACAAAGGTGTCTATAAAACTCTATATCTTAACACACAATGAAAAAAATTTCATTTGATTCCAAAAATATGATTTTTAAAACCAAAATATATAAGGTGATTTATAAAACATTGTCTTTTTGGAGAAGAATCCAATTAAAATGACTGAAAAATCACAAAAATTATTATCCAAATTTTATTAAATATCATCATAACGAGATGTGAATACCATGTATCATTTTAAGAAAATAAATTATATGCAAACATCATAAAAATTTTAATTGAAAATATATTTAAATAAAGTATATTTAAAATTCTATATATGATATTTATATATATGATGTAGATGTTAAGGTAGTATTAACCATGAATTGAAAATGTTTTGAAATATTTGAAAAATTCTATTACTGAAAAAACCAAATAGTTAAAATAATAAAGAAAACATTGTTTTAATATAATGTGTTACATAATGTTAGTATGAGTTAAAAAATTTAAAGTAGGGAAAAAATCATGCATATGGTGTAAATTTTATTAATGGAGATAGGAAATTTTCATAAGAAAGTGAATTTCAAAAATAATATAGATTCGTCGAGGGAAAAAATAGTTGTGATGCATTATTTTTAAAACATATAACGTCTACATTATAATTATATTATTGGATATAAATTTTGATACATTAAAAGGATTTAGAATAATATATGTGGTTATAGCCCAATGGAAGAATTTGTTCCACAAAAATCACAAAATGTTACTCCCGCTATGAGAAATACACTATTAAAAATATTATTACAAAATTAAAAATATTTATCTTGTATTTAATAGAAAAATTAATTTTTGTAAAATTTTATTAAATTACTTTATAAATATTCAATGAATTTTTTTAGTCAGTTACCATATATTTTGAAAACTTGGTGTCATAAATTATCATCATTTTGAACAAGTTTTCTAATGGATATGTTGTTTGAAACTTTTTCCTCAAATTTAATCATACCTAGTTCATACTAGGTAGTCTAAAAGTATTTTATAAAAAATTATATACATAATATTCAATTTAATAACACTTTTTTTCATGTTATGTGATGATGAAATATAAGACGCGCCCATTTTTGGAGTTTAATGAATAATAAGTGATAAATTATTATCAAAAATATATAATTATATTCTAACATAAGAAGATTTTTTCTATAATGAATATGTTATTATTAATTTTTTACGATAATATAACATTCCTTAAAAATACATGAAATAAACATTAAGATATCACTCATGTAAATGGTAATGTCAACATAAATAATAGTGAGTTATTTTTATTGGATGAGTTATAGGACATTTTTGTACAATGTTAACAAAATTTATGAAACGCTAAACATGTCTTAAGTATAAGATATATTCATTAAAACTATTCATATGACCACTCAATGTGGGATGTTATTACACATGATATTCTATGTTCATGGAAGTTGTAGTCTGCATATACAAACAATAAATGGTCATATTTCCTAATGAATGGATGGAATCAAGTTGTATAAAAAATATCATTTTTTCAATATAAAACCTATTTACTCATCATATAATCCCATTATATTATCATTAAGATGATGCGATGAAACAAACTACATCGTACCATGGATGTAGTTGTCCCCAAAAATGCTTCATCACTATTATTTTATTTTATAATTGGATGGAAAAGATTGATTATAGGTTCTATAATTTATATAATTAGATTTAATTATATTAAGGACCCTTATATTAATGTTTTAAAAAATCATCCTTTGATAATAATATGGATTACAATAAAATAAAATATATAGATATTTTAATAATCACATAGGATGCTTTGGTTTTTCATTTCTTGATTCATAATAAGTGATTCAAATAAGTAAAAATTGTTTTGAAATACTATAATATAGGTGGGAGGGGTTAGATGAGTATATAAATCATATAATATCACTTATTAATTTAAAGCAAATGTGTAACATAACTGGGTGGATGTGGTTTCCTTTTAACAAACATAGAAATATAACTTTTGGAATAAAAAATCAATTTTAAAAAATCCATGAAAATATTCATGGTCAAATGGATTAAAAGTAGAAAATGTGAGTGATTGGGAATAGATAACATCAAAACACGTCACATCCATTTAACATGACGGAGACAATAGTATTGATGGATTTACCTTATTACTATTAATATTTTAATAAAACTAACAATTATACTACTTAATTAATATTTATCCTAGGTAATTAAAATTAATGAAAGAAATGAAGACTATATTATTTTAAATCACTTTAAACTTATGATATTCAATTTGAAAATAATATTAACACATAAAATTTATAATGCTTTATTTTTTGTTATTTTTATTTTTTTACAAAACATACTTATTTTCATAAAAAGTGGTTAATAACAATTTTATGATATCTTATTTATTCAACAGATAAAATTATAATGAATATATATTTTAATGACATAATTTTATTTGTTTAAAAAATAAAAAAATAATAGGTTTTAAGGATTAAAAAAAATAACTTTTGAAAATAACTAGTAATTTTGAGATATTAACAAAAATAATTTTTTTAATTAATTTAAATTATTAATTTAGTTCTAAAATTATTATTCATATGATTATATGTTCCAAAAACATAATAAAATGGGTATCATTAATCCATAAATAATTATTTTGTTACATACTTTTTTTATAATATTATTGTATAAACGTACATAATAAAGAAAGAAATTTATTAATATTTCAAGAAAAAACAAAATATTTTACTAAAAGGAAACTGTTAAAGAAAAAAATGAATGTTCATAGTATGTAAATTTTAATGGGAGTAATTATTATAATAATTTTTATATAAAATTGATATTGTAAAAGTTTTGTAATTTTTATTTAAATATAAAATTAATAACGGAAATATTTTTTTTATAATAGAATTTTCATTATTAACTCATATTAATGACTTTACATTTTAATATTCAGTAGTTTAGATTCTAATTATTTTATATAAATGTATTAATTATTTCCTACCAAAATATTTTTTTTCATTGGTTATATCATGGAACTCATGCTACTGAACAAAAAACTCACTTTAAAAAAGTCTATAATTTCAAGTCATTAATATAGGTGTACAAATTATAACTTTTAAAAACTCATATTTAACACTTTTAAATCTTTGACTATAAGGATATAATTCAATTATTCTATTATTCTCCCTCTTTTTGTTTGCTTATTTATCAAACAATGTCTGGCACACACACGAACATTTTATATGATGATTTAAAACATTCACCATTCAAAATTAATGGCTAATCCATTGAATCATTTGAATTTGTATGTGTTGATAAGATCAACTATTCTTAACATATGAATAAAAAATATTAGGGTTTACCCTATTAACCATGAATCAGGGATTCCACTGTCTAAAAAAACACACTAATTCTTCTTAGTGTCCTCCTAACAATTTAATAGTATATATAATAAAAAAGTGTCTACAAATTCAATTCAGGTTCATGTATTCTTTTTAATGTGTTTCTTAGGAACTCATTTTATTTTATTAAAAATTCAAAGTATCAATATGGGAATTTTTCACATATTATATATAAAAAAGTAAATAAACAATACAATTACTAACATTGCACCATGTAATGTCACTAACTTTCATACATAGATTAGAACACATCTTATCCTCCTTCACTAAAGAGTCATATTTTTTTATATAACCTCATATTTTATTTCATTCTTGTTTAACATTAGTTCATAGGATAATTGTATTAGATTTATTCAATGGCATAAAAATAAATTTATATAACTAGAAAATTTCATGACCCTCCTATATTCAATTGCTTGGATTTGAAGGTGTATTTATATGATTTGAAATCTCATTATTCCGCCTCTTCCAAAAATAATTATACTATATATATTATACTATACATATTACAATACATTAGGTTTTAAATAAAATTTAAACTAACAAATTAAATCAACCAATTTTAAGAAAAATGCATGCATGAAATTATTTTATACAAGTAATCCATAATAGATCCAAAATATTAGTTTTTATTATCATAAAAATAGACCACCATAACTAATTCATGGTCAATAAAATTTCACACCCATTTTCGCCTTGAATTAATAATCAGGTAATCCATTTTAGAATTTTTTTCACGCTCATTGTTTGATTTTCAGTTTTTTGTTTAATTTTTCTTTTTTTTCTCATCATGGTTTATTCTAAAAAAAATTTCTTTGAGGGATTTGTGGAATAAAATTTCCAATTCCTGGATAAAATAAACACTAAGCTACCCCCACTAAAACCTTGAACACTAAATAGTTGATCATTGTTCCTACATAGTTGTGAAATTTTCCGTTCTTCATTCATTAGAAAACAATAGAACCTCAATCTCCCTTGGTAATGTAACACCTACATTGATAGTGCACTGTCTAACAGACTGCGTAGTAAAACACTTTAACCAGCCCCATATTTAATATATTTTAATTTCCAAAACTACCTCTACTAGTTTATTAACCCTTTTCAATCTTATTTTACCCAATATGGCCCCTCCATCCATAGTCATTAATCATACCTTATATACATCCTATTGGATTCAAATCTATAGTGATTTTTTTCTTGGTTCTTAAGGATTTCTCTATGTATCTTCTTTCTACTCTACTACCATTTTCATGTGTTCTTTTTTTATCATGGAATATATTCTATCCTATTTTTTAGAGATATATAGTGGGATTAATATAGTTTATGTGGATATAGAATATATATTTTTAATCTTTCATTTATTTTATAGGAACACTGATTTGGTAGGATTACAATTTGATACTAATTGGTGTTGAATTTGAGAAGAATTATAGGTTGTGCTTTTTTTGAGATTACATGATGATTCAAATATTCATTTCAAAAAAAGTAAAAATATTATAAAATTTATTGTGTATTCAAAATGGTGATTCATATGGTTTTGGTGTCTATAAAGATATATAAGTAGTTTACCCCTTTGAAAAGCAGAAAAATATCATGACTGTCACATGATTAGTTAGTTTATGGTAAAATAATATTTGTATGTCTTGAAAAAGGAATGAAAAATGTAGGAAACTTGTGTATCATGATGTGTAACCTATATTAATATACATGTGTTCCAGCAGGGCCTCAACCCATTCTCATTGGATGTAATGTGTTTCATCACTAACTAAAAAATGTGTTATGTGTATTACCATTGAACCGTTATTGTGTCCTCTATAATGGATAATGCAATTTATATTACTCTTATGTGGTTTATCATTAATATAAGATATACGTAGAACCACAGTGTCCTAGATAGATATGTATTTCCCATGGTGAATATGCATTTTTTAATATTTTTTCAGTTTTATATAATTTTCTCATTTTTATTATTGAAAAAGAATGTTTTAAAATAGAACTATTTATTTTCAATGAATCTGTGATTTTTATTTATCCTATAACATATATTCGTGGGGCATGTAGTTGAATCCTACTAGGAAATTATCTCACACATGACATATATCCAATGAGTATATGTAGGCCTTGTTTGGTATATCTAAGGTAATGGAATGTCCACATTTGGCTGTAGTGGAAACTTGATTTATTTTTTATTCTATTGGGGAAAAGTGAAAGAAGTTTAGTAGTGGAGGATATTATTCATTTCCATGGAGATAATATTAATTTTGATATTCATTTTCCCAATTTATGGATTTTTGGTTTATTTTAGAAAATTTAAAATCTTTTCATTGATGCAATTACATTTATCTATTGTAATGAATATCTATAAGCATTGGTGATGATGATTATGTACATGTTTTATCGTTGATTAATATATGAGCGTTTTATGATATGTTTTATTGTTCATATGCATTAATGATGGGGAAATTGTTCACATTACATTATTTTATTCAATGGAACTAGTTTCTAGAACTTGGGGATTAGGAATTCCCTTGGTTCAATGACACTGGTTTGGTATAATGTCAGGTTGGAAGGAATACTTTAGTGTTTTCTGAAAAAAATGGTATTAGAAGAAGTTTTTTTCATTTCATTTTGAATATTTATTTAATAATTTCACGAAAAAATAAACATAGCCTAGTCTTGGATTAGTTATTTACTTACAAGTCAGGTGTCCATATAACATACCTTATGAAAGGTCATGGTTTGCAATAGAATGTTGGGATTCTAATTTGACACCCCTTTTAGAGGTAATGTCTATGTTTTATTCTACAAAAATATACCAAGGTAGGATGGATTGGTTTGATTTATTGTTCTAGTTGAAATGGTTTTAACTTGTTAATGTGGTTATTTTTTCATGTTTATTATTACTTGTTTATGGATTAATGTATTGACTGTTTAATCATTTATTTGATATTTGTAGTACTATGCCTACTAGAATACATACTGTAGAACCTTGAGATGAATCCAAATCGAGTTATACATGAGTTTATTTTAATATTTGTCTAGGTATTGGTTTAGACTATCTAGGAAAAGGATTGGAGAGTTGTTTCAGGACAAGATTAGTCAATGGATTTTGAACTGGGATTAGAAAAATGTTGAGAATATTATTTTCTTAAAAATACCCTCTTCCTTATATGGAATCATGGAACCCATGGAGGAATAAGAATTGGTGGTCAATGTTGAGAGGATATTTGGATACCTTTTGACTCTTGGTGATCTAATTGTTGAGTGTGTAGTGTTTATGTTTGAATGGTCCAATATTAGGAATTGGGTGTTAGTGGTTCAAGTATGGAATTAAAAAAATCATGGTTATAAGAAAATTAGTGATATATTTTTTGATTAGTTATTCCCTGAGCCATTTTACAGCTACATTCCCAAAGAATTCGAAGTCCTCCATTAGGGAGAGAAATGGTGATGCAGTATGCCAACCCCTTCATGGTGAAAGCCAGTTTTTCTCAATAGATATAGCTAATGAAAAGTTGAAATCCTATTTGATTTAAATAAGTTTCTTGAAAGACATTCAATCTAATGTAATCCTATTCTATTAAAGTAAATGCAATGAGGTGGTTGACCGATCAATAATTGTAGTGATTGATTAGGATGGTATTTCTATATTTTTTCCAAGCTTCTCTTGAGGATTTGAAGTGGAGTTAACTCATATTTAATGATTTTTAAGTTGGATAAATAGTGGAATAAGGGTAGTTTTATCTCTATAAATCCTTCATGTACTCCATAATTGGTAGCTCTTGTATGTGGAATAGTTGTTTTCCCTCAATTTGGGGGATCTGGACATGCATGGTCTTCATTCCAATCCCAAAACCAGACTATACAAGAACTAAATAAGATTTGGTCTTCTATAAATGGTTTTTATGGTTTCCCATACCTCTCATTGAATTATAGGATCTATAAAACCAAATTTAATGATAATAAATTAATATGTATCCAGTTCCATGGGTCCTAAATATTTTATATTTGGTGGAAATGATGGATGTTAATATGTATAAAGAAATCTTATGGTTGAATTGTGTGTCAATATTCAACAATAAAAATAGATAGAGATAAGTAATCTTGACTCTATGTACCTAGCACTGATAGAATCATTTGCATATCCTATAATTGTCTGAGGTACTATACTTGTTACATCATAAATGGAATTTTAAATATATAATAACTATTATTTTAATATTTTTCCTGGTATCTAGTAGAACTGTGGAATATCTGAAATGATATTATACAATTATGCCTGAGAATTATTATTCCACGTGGAAGAAGTAAAGGGAACGATTATATATTCCCATCATACAGAGTCTACATGGAAATTATTTATAAAAAATGAGTTATCCATATCCAAGTGATGAACTCATTATATGTGATCATGGGTTTGGAGTGCATTATGTTATTCATGGCCCAAATTTATTTTCATCACTACTGGGTGGCTTTAACATAATATTATAGAAACTCTCTAGTTTTTCATGGAGAATGTGATCCATTGATAGGTCAATACAGATATAAAAATTCAATTTTATATAGTTTGTCTCTTATTTGTTTCTTATATATTATTATAAGACGGTAAGGATTTCTTGGAGAGTGGAATTCCTTCCATGGTGGATGAATTTCTTAGTGTACTACTAGATGATTATTCATGTTGTTATCCAAAAAGGGATTTAGATTTCATCCAATATTTGGTGCCAAGAACATAACTAATATCTATTGCAATATATAATATATCCCCCACTATGTTGAGGGATATAATTATTTAGATATTGTATTTTGAATAAAAATAGTTCATTCACCAATGTTTCTCTCATTGGGCCGCTCCAATGAGTTTTGAAATAAATAGAGGTGGATCTTTCTGGATGTGTATCGATTATCAAAATATGAATAGGTTGACTATCATGAATAAATACCCATATAATATTATCTATTATCTATTTGAAAAACTAATTAGGTAAGGGTGTCTTACAATGAATAACATTTATTCACAATGTCACCAGGTTAGGGTGAATGAAGTTGATTTTACAATGATTGTCAAATGAATATGTTACAACCATTTATAATATATAGTAATATTGATGGGATTGAGTAATTATTTAATAAATTAAATGTAATTGATGATCCAATTATTAAATATATCTATATATTCATTTTTCCTATCTTTTTGTGTGACATTTTGGTTAACCCATTATTGCAATAGTATCATGAGAGACTTAAGAGAGTTGTCTAAGGAAATCATTAAGTCCACTATAATTATTATATTCTCTTAAAATGTTGTTTATGGAACTAATATTTCATGCTTATAGGGAATTTTATCTCAAAAAATAGGTTATTAATTGACCATGTTAATTTCAACATTGTTATATCATTATAGGAATCCTGGAATATCTTTTTGATTATGTTTTTTCAAGTCATGGAATGGTACTTAAGGTGTTTGTTTGAGTTGTTGTCTTGTGTATCCTCACTAATGAAATACAACAACAAGAAAGGGGTGATTTTTTTGTTGATTCCAAAGTTAGATTTATTAGGTGACGAGATTATGATGTGATAGAACACTACCCTTTTCATGATTTTACCGAAGAATGTCTAGTGTCACATTGTCTATTACATTGAATCAATAATTTGTTTGGGTTTTTCTTATATATGGTTACCAAATGGTGGTGTATGACCCTAACTAACATAGACCAAATTATAGGAATCAACAAACCCATGACCTTGACTCAAATAAGTGATCTATTCCCTTAAATTATGTCTCTTCTACCTTATCAAGGAGAAATATATCACCATTTAGGTCAAAAAATAATAATAAATATATTCAACCCAAAAAGTATGATCCCAATGTAATGATGATTTATAAAGTAACAAAATGGATTTCAATTATATATTTAATACTCTCTATGTAATGAAAATCTGGTTACAATAGATTCGAGCAGGAAATCGCATACTCAGGCTCTGGATGAATACAATGATGAAGGAGTGCTACTTGGGATTTTATCTCAAATGAATATGGAATCTATGAAATAGAGTGGTTGTATGTTTTTTGGATAATATGTACCTAATTCCCTATATATTTCAGTTGATTCAATATTATATGAAATATTATGTGTTAGTCCTGCATTATTTTTAGTTTTTAAATATTTTGGAGATACCTAGTGAGTTTTTATTATCTTCACTGGGTGTTCTTTTTAAAAATGGTCATCATATTATTATATCATATTTGATGAAGGACTATAATTAATTGCATTAGACTATATATCCTAGTTGAGACAATATTATTAGTGATGTGTGCCACTTGTTTTTGTAGCCATGTATGATATGTGATATATATAAAATTATATATTGATTTTATGCATACTAAAAGGATAACATTGAGCACCTGAGACCTTCATAATTTCTTTATCCACTCTGAATTATTACCTATAAGAATAATTATGTTGAATGGAAGGTAATAATTTATAATCCCCATACACACCATGTAATTAACATGATTTGGTAAGTTATCGATCATCTATCAAAGTCTAACCATATCATATTGATCAATTACACAACCATAGTGGAAAAATTAGGAAGGCTATTTGTATTGATAATCTTGTCCAATCATGACGTTCCATCATACAAATTTTATCATTGATTTTCCCATGTTAGCTATAATTTCTATAGAGGACTTCATAAGGAAATATGATAACGAGTCAATTAGAACTTGAGATATCATACTCAAACTAATGGTCATACAGAGTGGAAAAACAAAAATCATGAGTACATTCTTTTTTCCAATATCATGGATAGTATTGTCTCATGGGATAACCAAATTTGGTTGGTGTTATTTTCATAAAATAATATTTACTAATACTCAATCTTTATTTAACCTTTCAATGCATTCTATGGAAAACCAATTTAGTGTCTTCTATGTTCAAATTAATGATTGTTAGACATATAATTTTATCACCTAGAATATCATAGGAGATAACTTGTAATATGTATATGGTTAGAATTTTTTTTTGATATCATTGATTAATTAGAAAATCATATTTCGATCAATAGTGCCAATACATGGATCTCTCAATGGTTAATTTGGTGTTTTAAAATGTTTCACCTTAAGTGGGTCCTAAATATTATTTTATTTATGGGAAGATAATGATGAGGTTTGTTGGACAAATTGAGATCAATGAGTTTATTTTAAATTTGGAGTATATCAATTATTTTCAATTTTATTTGAAATAAATTCACTATATTTTCCATGTAACCCAATTGAAGAGGAATAATCATAACCCTTCACATGTTGTCAGATAAGAATATCTTGAATTGGAACATGATTTTTCCAGGAATATGAAACATATGAGAATTATGGATTCCTTAGAGATTGTGCATTGGGGGAATCTGTTCTATTTGATTGAATATGATTAAAACATTAAAATTATTATATGGATATTTTGGATTGAATGTCCTTCTTTGAGGAGGTTTACCCTCACATATTATCTAATTAGACTACTCTGTATCTTTTTATCATAGATTGTGATATGGTGGGGAGAATTTTCACACAAACATTTTTTTATTTATTTTCCTTAATTTCTAGAATTTCATTAATTCTATGGATCATCTAAGTTATTCTTATGAATTTTTTTTTTTGAGTTGTATAGGGTGGCTCACCGTTGGCTCATGATTCATAAAAATTGTCGGCAATCTCCTATAAACCCTATATACTAGAAAATGTAGATGGAAAAAATATGGTATGTCACATAGCCATGTTCCATGAACCCCCATCTTCTGTAACCTCGACCCACATAGTATAGTGGAGCCAGCACAATTTTTGAATAGTTTGATATTCCATGTAGAAAAAATGTATAACCTTCCTATAGTATTATGTTTTTTATATTATAAAATCTCCCATCCATGGTTTTTCATGAAATTATAACATATTCTCCCCATTAGTGCCCTATTTCCCTAGTTATACCACTCATCTTCTATTTCCTCAAAATTGTTTCAAATCGTGAGCGATTTTGTCTTGGATCGTCGTGATTTTATTTGTATTATTCTCTTATAATTTCTAATTTGACTCTTATTTATTTTTACTGTGATTTATTTTATTATATGGTTATATTGATATATATTGATATTAAGAATGATTCTTTTTTAAGGATTTTATTATTTTGGGTTAAATTTATTCTGTTGGATAGATTATTAAGCAGTCTTGTAGTTTATAATTGATCAGTGTTGATTACAATATGAAAGGTTTGTGATTCTATTTTAGGATATAATTTGATTATTTATATATATTCTCCAATATTTATAGTATTTATTTAAATTTTGGTGTATTAAAATGGGATATTCCAATGGTTTTGGTCTATGAATTATTCTCGAAATATATTATCCTCATTTGAAATGTATTTTAATCTCTAGATTGGTATGTGAGTAGTTGGTTTATTATAAATGGGGATTGGTATGGATTGAAAATTTATCATGTAACTTTGGGACTATGTGTGCCTAGGAGGGAAGTCGTGTACTAGTATCTTGGAAGGTTGGATATGCCTCATAATGGTATCACTATGAGAAAAATGTTGCAAAACTACAAATATCATTATGATATGGCTATTACCATTTGAACATGTCTGCATCTTCCCTAATGGCCCCTGATTGAGAATAAATTCTTTTATTATTGGACACTAATATATGAAATAAATATATTCATAGTTAACAAGAACATAGTAGTATTAAAATTTATATATGAAATGGTTTATATCATTAATATTATATATCCTTTTAATTTTTCATTAAATGAATAAAAATGTGTTCAAATTTAAATTTTTGTTTTATTTCAAACTTGAATTTTTATTTAACAAATAATTTATCTTCATGAAAACCAGGTTTGATCATGCATGGAAATTGATCTCTCAACATAAATATACCCAATGTGTTTATGTAGTCCATATTTGACCAAACTCATGTATTTCAATAGCCTTACATGGGGGTACAAGATATTCATTAATTTTATCTTTATCATAGGATGTATTGATGGATAAGTAATTTTAGACGGTAGTCCTCATTACATGTGGAGGTTCTGTATATTTATATGTAACCCCTTTCACTCTCTTTGTTAGTTATGTTTTATTCTAAAAATTTAGAATGTTGGACATGACACATGCACGTGTCTCTTTTTGTATATCCTAGTTATAGTCCTTGGTAGTGATGTTTATGAAAATGTCTTATTGGTGATGGTTTTATGAATGTGTTATGTTATGAGATATTGATTTTAAGTATCCATCAATGAAATAACCCAAATTTATATCTATGATTCCCATGAAATAGTTTCTAGATCATAGGGGACAAATGCACCATTAGGGTCATGCAATAGGCTCAGTCATCCTTCAACTTATGTGGTATCCTAGACTAGTACATGATATGTTGTACCCTCATTACATGTTTTTCAATTATTTGGGAATAAATAAAAGACACATGATGTATGATTTCATTAAATTCCATTTTATACAATCCTTATTTAAATTCTACTAAAATATGCATATCACACATTATCATGCCTTTCATTATGTCATGGTGTAAAACACCAGGCCATTTTTTATTCAAAATGGTGAGTACCACTTGTTTTGTCTATATATTATGACGATTTTCAATAATACTCCAATTTACAACCATGGTTAATTCTACGACATGTGTAGCCTCTTACCTCTAGAAATTTTGGATTTCAATTCCACCAATTAATCACAACATCATTCGACACCACCATAGGTGTAGTGTATTTCATATTTCACAAAGGGATATAGGATTTCCTCAAAAATGGACTATAGAGACCAAATCTTATCATACAATGATTTTACATAGTTTTAGATGAATATCTTGAAAAATATAAATTTACATGCCTACGGGAAAAAATTGGTTAGTGTCATTGGGAACATTGTAACAAAATATTATAACTTGCTGAATGATCTTAATAATTTAAAATAACAATCCTCCAACTTAGTACCCCTACAAAAAATGTTATACATAAATTAGTGGAAAATTCAATAATGAATGAGCTCTCTTGATGAGTAATGATAAATAATTTTCATACTTAATCCTAGCATGAACATATGAGTATGTGAACGTGATATTAACATATGATGATCATACCATGTATTTCAATGATAAAAATAATGTGTCATGGCATAAATATTAGGAGTTCATAAGAATGGAATCATAAAATAATAAATGAACATCGGCCATGAGAGAATAAAAATCGCATATTACATATATTTTCTGTATGCACATCATATTGCAATATTTTTGAAATGTATAAATAGAACCATGTAGTGTCTTTATGTTAATCCCATGAAATATGACCCTCACATAAACTTTTGGACACATAACCAAGAACATGCATATCATTGTGTAAATTAAAAATAAGTCTACGTATCAAATTGTGAACATGTAATCAAGTTCATGTATATCATTATGGATGTTAAACATAGGACCATTAATAACATTGTGAACATGTAATCTGGTTCACACATAACTTATACAATTATTTGTAATCCATAGTTCCCCAATACATTTGAGGGATACATAGGTCCCAGAATTCATATAAGGTGAATACCACATGGAGCATTCCATACGGTGAATAAAAATTCATAGATAATAAATTTTTAATGCATAAAATCATTTTCAAATCTATTTCCATGAAAAACAATTTGAAAAAGTTTTAGTTAAATTTAAAATATTACTTTAAAATTTTAATAAAT
This sequence comes from Viscum album, assembly GCA_963277665.1. Lineage (NCBI taxonomy): Eukaryota > Viridiplantae > Streptophyta > Magnoliopsida > Santalales > Viscaceae > Viscum > Viscum album. The sequence continues at coordinate 1,699,212,339 of OY728163.1, read as the reverse complement.
ATAATATTAAATATTCTTTTAAAAACACATTTTAATATATAAAATATTTTTAAATCCTTTATCAATTAAAATAACCTTGAAAACATATAATGGTTCATTTGGAAAACATTATAAAATTTTATTAAATAATAATTAATTTTCAAAATAATATTTTCATGAAAATGAGATTAGAATATTATTTAAAAACATTTTGAAAAATATTTATTGGTAGTATTTATTTTGATGGATATTTATTTTCGACTGAAGTGAGAAATAAAGACATATTTAAAAATATTAATTAATTATATTCAGTAACATCATGTGTAAAATGACTCCATTGAATTAAGATATCAGTAATAAAAATATTATAATAATACTAATGATAAATTTTTTTTTGGATCACAAAAGTTCGTCGATGTATGAATAATCATAATAAATCCCAATATACAATGAGATTTTATCAATAAACTCTTATACTTTCCGAAAATTGAATTTTAATTTACATGATAAAATTTCATTAAGTAATGTTAAAATATCATTAAAATAATTTTAATCAAGTTGTTTAATTCCAAAGTGTTAGTATATAAACCTATGAATGGAGTATAGATTCAAAATATAATGTGTGTCTCAATGAATGAAAATTAAGACGAATATACCTTACCACACTGGAAACTCTGAAACCCTTTCCCCACAAATGATAGATCCTCAAATGGATATTTAAATACCACTATTATATGAATAAAAATCATAAAATAAATACATTTTATGTATTAACATCATTTATAAGAAATATTTATTGAACCAGGTTTCTGTCAAACTAAAAATAAATCGTGACAAAAATCCCTTACTTCTTGACTAATAATATAATCACACCCCATTGAAGAATAAAATAAATTTAAACCTATAATACACTTAAGTATCATTATATTCATGATATAAAATGTCATAAGGATTTATATACACCCCAATGAATTAAAAAGATGTTAATATTGAATACATCTCATAGAAATAAATGTGAGAATATAAATCCCATTATTATGTTAGAAACATTTTAATATCGTGATATTAAATTCGATATTTAATGAAAAATAATTATATGTATATGAATTTTAATAATAATACATTTTTATTATTCTCACCACATACTTGAAATAGGCTGTGAAGATGGCATGATTCTAATAGAAAATAAAAGATACTTAGAAATGCCTTGACTTTTTGAGTAATATTAGAATCGTGAGCCCCATGAAATAATAACATAAAATTAAAAAATTAATATCCTAATATACATTATATATATGATATCAGATGTGATATTGATGTATTTACACCACAAAAATTTAAGGAGTGGTGAATATGAAATTACTCTAACAGAACAAAAATTGATAATAAAAATCTATTTTCCCTAAGTATATCCTTCCTTTATACAAATTAAAAACTCATTTTAATAAATTTAACTTTTTTATAAATATAAAATAGATAATTATTCATATGTATCTTTTATATGATTTCAATTGTAATTTTTTTATAAATTAATAACCAATTCCTTGTTAAAGTTATGTTTCAGGTAATAATAAAATAGTTTTTCATAAAGGGTTTGATTAGGCATTCTATGTCCTACTAATATGATCAAGGTTTACTAATTTTTTAAATTTTCAACATGATATAATTATCATATATATTCAGTGTATATTTATTTATTGTAATTTATAAAATATATTTATTGGAAATGAAATACGCATCACATGGTGATGATATGTCGTACGTATGCAAGAACATCATTTCAAAATTAATTTCACAATGATTGATAAAACGTAAATTTTATAAAGATATATATTATGATTAGAATATAATTTTAAGTAATATATATCAAATAAATTTATATTAAAACAATTTTAATAAATTCCATGTATTTCATGAATGAATCACAACACTTCATGTGGAGATAGTATGTTTTACACACAAACGACGCTTTTGTATTGCAAAAAAATGGTTTGAATGAATGTATGTGATATATAATAAGTACATAAGAATTAATATATCATATATAAAAAATATATCAAATATAAAATGAATTTAGATTTTTATTCCCAACATTAATATATTGTAATGGTAGAATGAACGACACCGATTCATGAGGTTGCAGTACACTCTACACACGAATGAGGATTGTACAACCCATTTGACGGATGTGTTTCTGGTTTTAGGTCATAAACATAACCTAAAAAAATAAATCTATTTCTAATATAATATGTTTATTATTAAAATATTATATGAAATTAATTTAAGATATTTGAGGTTGAAATAAAAAAACATTCATTGATGAATGTTACCTATTATTCAAGTATTTATTTTGTTTTAATTACAACGTAAATACTTGGTTGGCATTATTCAAAAATTAAAAATTCTAGTATGAATTGAAAAATGTTTGGAGTTGATATAATAAGGTTTTTTGAGATCCAGTTTTTTGATATGTTTTATTATGTGATGGACTGAGTTCCATTTTATTATGGGGGGAGTGAGATTCTTGAAAATACCAAAAGTTAATTGCCATTGGGACGCCTCCCTTACATTAGAGCCCTCAAATAAGGAACCATTTTATATAATAATATACATTTTATGGTTGAAATACTTCCATCCAATGGGTTTTGTGTAAGATACAAGAAAATATTTTTCCTTATGTTTAATGTTACGTCACATAGTAATCTCATAGTCCAGTTTAATAAAGTTGTTAATTTTATCTATTTTATATAAAAATTTTGTAAAAAGTTTGTTATACTTATTATAAATTATAAGATATTTTTATTTCATTTTTGGAATAAAATATTCTAAATTCCAAACAACGATGTTGTATAATTTAGTATAAATTATATCCCACTGACAAAACCAGACAATATGTTTTGATATGGAACTGTTCAAAAGATTGAAATGTTCTAACATCAATTATCAATGAGAAATTGATTCAAATGACCTAATGTTGATTAATACATTTATAAATTTATACTTTATAATTTAAAACAAATTATATCTCTAATTTATCATTATAAATAACATATATTAGAAGATAGTTTTCAATAAAAATTATGTATTTTTCATTATTCAGAAAAATATGATATAAGAACCTGGACTTAAATCATTACTTAATCTTGAATTAAATTTAATAATTCACATTAAGGAACTTTTCAGGTTTAGAGTTTTAGAGAATTAGGACCTAACAAACATCTCAAAGATTACAATATAGACACATCAACTCAGTTTTCATTTTTTTACAAAAAATAAAATATCTTGAACAAAAGAGTCATGTCTAGTTATTGTTATAGACATCATGACATTTCCTTGATCCCATCCTTGACCATATTCCACATTATGTCCTGTGAAAAACATTTCAAAAAACTTGGGATGAGCATAAAAAGCTCAGTGAGGGTTATAAAAATATGGAATGAAAACATTAGTCCATGTATACAAAAGAATCAAGGAAATCATACTTTACTCATAAAACATAATCAATTCAACATACCTCATGAAATCAAAAGATTTATGCATAACTCAATAGAAATCATAAGACATAAAGGTAACTTGATGTTATTCATACGTAGGGAGTAAGCCTCATGGATACGTTTGGAATACCCATCACAATATATTCCCTAAATCTCTTCAAAGAAACCATAATGTTTAACCCCTTTGCGTTACCCAATGCATTGGAGAGCTATATCAGGCTCACTTGCCCTTAGTTTATCACAGAACCACCCGTCTTCATAAACAATGCCCATGTTTTATAAAATAATAATATCACATAAAACATGCATAAAGGAACATAAAATTTCCACATTTCAATCAAAAGATATCAATAACATATTGATATAATAAAAACATTATCAATACCATTTTCATTACCTAAATAAAAGAAAATTAAAACATGGTATTTATTTTTCATTTTAAAAGAGTTATGGCTTGTAGAGGAAGTTGAAACTCAAATAATGGTCATGGTGGCAGAGAAGTTGTTGTCTCCGCATACGTACGACCAAAATATTCCCTTTTTGAGATTAGTAAAAAGCTTCATATAAATTGATTCCATTTGAATAAATGTAAAATTAAAAGGGTTTTATACACCATATAAAAGAAAGTTGTGTATAAAACAGAATTTGCCTCAATGAAAGGATATTGAGACGAAGTCCCATACCACTTAGACACTTTTAGCATTTTAAAGCATTAATATCTATATAAATAAATCCTTAAAACCAATTTGAAAACATTGATATTGATGAGAATTATTTATAATAATAAATCATTAAAACATTTAAAATGATATTTCAGTTATAGGGTTTTTAACAAAATGAGAGACACTTGAATACAATAATTGAGGAATAACATTTAATTATAACATTATAATATCATGAGAATAAAATTATTCATGATATAATATTTCAAGGGACAGTATATACACCATATAAGAGTTAAGTTGTGCATAACAATAAATAATTTTCAATTGAAATGTAAAATGAGATGAAATCCCTTATAAAATAGGAATCCTTAAATTAAGGATAAATAAATCTCATAATTATGTGTGAAAAAAATAAATATACCCAATATAAGTGGATATTAAGTGTAAAACAATCAATGGTCATTAACACATATTCAAAGGTTGTAATATTCAATAACTACATGTTGAACCCAAAGAAATCGAAATTGGGTTAAGATGTCCCCATTGTAAAATTCGACAGCCTAACGGTGACACTTTAAAATTCATAAAATTTGTTGATGAGAGAGAAAATGGTATCTCATCACTTGGACATAAAATTTACATCAATAAGGATATAGAGTAATATATCCCAACATTAAAAGACATAACAAAATAAGTCTTTTAAAAAGAGTAGTGTGAAAGGTTCCCTTATCGATTTGGGAATCTTTCAAAACGTACACCCCATGAAAGAAGGGTCATAAAATGAAGATGTAAATACCCATAAATGAGAGTATATTATACAAATATTAAAATAATGGGTAGTAAATACACCACACAAAAGGAAATAGTGGCCAATGTAGCATGAATCTCATGGGAATAAAAAGTGAGATGAAGAACCCTTCATGAAAATTCGGCAGCATAACGGCGCCACATAAAACATCCAAAAATCGATTGATGAGATCAAATAAGGTCTCTAATAATAATAACATAAGATTTATTGTAATAGGAATATAAACGAACATCCCCCATCAAAACAAATAGATGCTTAAAGTAACTTACAAAAAAAGGAGTACTTAAAAAGAAAGAGAGAGGTATGATCTCTTATCTCATGTTCAACTTGACTTTTTCGTTTCATTATATAACAAAATAATAAACTTTGGTCAATTTATTATTGCTAAATTACCTCCTTTAAATATTATTATTCAGTTTATATCACATATTATAATGTTATAATAATTGGTTAATAATGTGAGTTCATATCAGACATTTTTGTCAATATTCGGTACATGAGTCAAATATGAACTTGTTTGAAAATGATTGTCCATGTAGTTATAAGTAAATCGTCTCCAGAATAGTATTAATTATTTAAATATCATATATATCAAGTAAATATTCATTTTATACTATTACATAACATTTGGAGATAAAAAAAATGAAATGCACTGTTAATGGATACAGTAGGTTGTACGTACGAATAAACGCTACTGTCATTTCATTATCATATTAATGGAATTAAAAATAAATAAGAGATATATATATATATATATTAATTCCAGTATTATATATATGTTATATAGGTCACATATTTTCATTAATCTCATTCTTTATACATTCCATGTATTTCATGAACGATTCACATCACTTGAGGAGGCGGTAGTCCACACTTCCTCGTATGAAATTATCGCATTCGAACAACATGAAAAGCATAAAGGTATTTTTTAAATATAAAATACAGAAGAATAAAGTGGAAAAAATATAATACATATCATATAAAAATATTTCCATCATAATGGACACCATGAGAGGTGGTAGGATAAGATAAAACAATCTTCGTTTCGTGAGATAGTAATTCGCCATCCACAGAAACAGTATGTTCATTAACCATTAGACGGTGGTGTGTGTAAGTGTAGCTCTAATATTTCACATAACAACATCCTATTATATTGAATATACTGGTTTTGTTACAAAATAAAGGAATAAAAATAGTTTAGGGGGTTGGAGAAGCAAAATAAAACAAATGAACATAAGAGATGACATTACCTTTAAATCGGGTAACTCCCTTTGGATTGAACCAAAAGGGTTTCTTTAAGAGATTAATGCATAAGGTGAGGCTTCAATGAAAAATATAGGGATGTGTAGAGATGAAATGGGAAGGGTTTTTCAGAGACAAAGGCTTGACATGTATTATTACGGTGGTAGAGGAGGGTTCCTTTTATAAGAGAAGAGGAGGGGCACTCTTGGAATGTTATAAAATATTTCTTTATTATAAAATGATTTTCGGAATTTAAATGTCCCAAAAGGAAATATTTCGTGTCTAAGGTGATAATAATGCTAAATCCATCCATAAAATAGGTTTGTGACATGTGTATGACTTATATTTTACCCTATCTTCTCATTTTATTTAAACCGTTCATTTATGATGTAATAACTGCATCATCACGGGGTCATAAATAAATTAATTTATTTAATGTCTAAAAATTTTAAAAAAATATAATGATTTAGGAAAAAAATTTAGCTTTGTAATGAATATTTATAGTAAAAAATATGACTTTTATAACCCCATGTAGAAACTGTTTTAGTAAAATAACACATGTTTGTGACATTTTAATTTTACTTTAATAAAATGTTATTAATGTCATTTTCCTACCAAAGTGGCTCCATGGGGTCCCCAATTGGACCCATGGATAGTCTTGGTCGGCCATGACTAATTCAGTATGGGTAGTACATGTTTCAAGATCATTTCATATTATTATAACATTATCTTTACCTTAAATTACACTAATTACCTTTAATCACGATTAATAAAACATAAAAGTTACTATTCAACAAAAAAAATTATTTTAATCCCATTGAAAAAAAAATTACATCCTAATGACATTCATTTATGTTGTATTTTTGAAATTCAAATCCCAGAAGTTGTAATGTTTCATTTAAACGAAAAATCAGTTTTTTTAACTACCAATTAGTTGTTTCACTATTAATTAAAAATTGATGTTTATTCAGAAAAATACCAAAAATTCACCCTAAGCTATTTTTGATAATCCAAATTAAAAAATTATGTATTTTTTAAAAAATTAAAAACATATAAGTTTCATTAATTAATTTAATAATTAATTTCCAATGTCAAAAAAAATAGCGTGTTTTTAAGAAACAATATCTATAAAAAGATTGACCCTAGATTAAGTCCAATTTCAAAATGAAATTAATTTCAATGACCAAAATTGGATTAAATGGTAAAAATATATTCTATTTTCACTTTAAAAATAATTTAAATGATGATCTAATCATATAAATATATTATATTAAAAAGTGGTTTTGAATTAAAATACAACATTTTCACTAAAACTGATCTTTATGAGAAAAAATAAAAAAGAAATTACAAAAAGTAAATTTTTAGGTACAGATTCTAAATAAGTATTTTATTTAGTCATATATAACATATAAAATCTTCAAAAGTATATTTAAAAAGGGTTCTGCATCAAAATGTGGTTATTCTACCTTTTAATGAATATTAGAAAATTTATGCTTAAAATTGGAATAATTTGTATTTTAATCCTCTAACATTTATTGGAAAAAGTAAAAATATTTGAAAAACATATATAATAAACTTTTAGTTATTTCTGTATATTCCCACCATTATAATGGATAGGGGTTAATTCCCATTTTAATTAATATTATTTTATTATTGGAGTGAAATCTATGATTTCAAAGAAACTCTTTGTTGTGTATTGGGTACGCCATCCATCATAGCATTCCCTTTAAATTACTGTTAACATTTTATTCACAAATATTGATAAATATTAAAAGTAATATTCTTTATTTACCTAGGATGTTACATCCTTCCCCCCTTTTGGAATTTCAACCCCGCAAATTTTAAAATTGGGCTTGGAAAATTCGTTGAATGTCCCACATCGAAACATGAGTCAGTAAAAATATCACTTTAAAAGAAAGAAAGGGAAGTACAAAGGTCACCTGAGTTAACCCATAAAAGGATTCCATGTAGGATAACATGGATATGGATGAAACAAAGGGTCATGTTCTGAGGGAGAGTGATAGAAAACATTTGTAGGATAAAGTTAACCATCATAAAATCACAAACTGGTGATGGGTTAAACGATATTTGATTACCAAGTAGGAAAAGTTAATAGACAAATTTTTTGTTTTTTAGTTAATTTTCATTGAGAAATTTATTTATGATCCAAACTAAAAAATAATGAAACATTCTTATGTGTCATGTAGACTCTCATCTCCTACTAGATTTCTTACACAAACCCACATTTTCTCCAAAAGATGAGTATTTAGGATGACTTTCTCATATTAAGAGAGCTATAATCAACTTCTAGAGAATCATCTAATCCAAAAAATAGAGCAATATATATCCCATATCTTTAGACCTTAACCAAAGCCAAATTTGTTAGAACAAGGTGAGATAATTTACAAATGGATAATCCTTTATAAAAAAAGAAAATCTATTCTTAATCTCCAAAATTTGTCCAAAAAAACCCAAAATTCAACAAAGACCATTCAATAAAAAAAATTTCCATAAAATTCTTCAATGTAAACCAAACTATGATTGAAACCCAAATATTTGAAGGATTTAATCACATAGTCTTCCAAGGTACAAATTAACATTTATCACCAAATAACATCAGTTCCTCTTAAAGTCTCATATTTAAAAGTAATTAACCTAATCACATATCCTCCATGATAGGTTAATAATTTACATAGATAACCCAAAATCAACTTAGTATTGATTAATAATATCATCTAATTAAAAATAATTAGTCAAACTAACCAGGGAATTCACGTAGTCCAGTGGTAGGCGATAAATACCAGTCACACTTTTGTTTTGGGTTCGATTCCTGCAACTCTCTTCGACGAGACCGGTTGTCACACGGTCTGAGTGTTGTCCTTTTTACGAAACTATATAATTCTTAAAACATCCCCCAAAATGAGATAAAATCTTCAAAAATAATCATAACATATTTTAACCTCATGTTTATCTCATGACTTTCATTTTACATCATAACATATAGTAACCCATAATTACCTCAAAAGTAATGATCATATAAACCCTAATGGTTAATTTTATAATGATCACCTGAACATTCACATCCAGTTGGTTCTCTCGTACAAGATGCATTATAAAACTCACCAAGGTTCAAGTGGCTGATCATGAGTCATGATTTTTGGTTTAGAATAACCACGATATTTCTCATTGAATCCCTTATTTCATCTAGTCTCTATATCAGAGAACCACCACAGTTTCCTTCAAACACATTTTCACTATGGTGCCTGCTAGATCCATCCATTTACTAAAACCAAAAATGTAAGTGTGAGAATATCAGAAAAATCATCCTATACTAAAGAGGAAGATAAAGACTAAGATATACTTACTAATTCACTTTATCCAAAAACTATGACTCTTTCTGAAATCCTATCCATTATGGTAATGAAACTTATGCTTAAAGAATACCCTATCCTCTAAAGTTATCTAAACCTACCATTGATACCAGCTATAAGGACCCACCCTTAAATCATTAATTAATCTTTGGAGAAACCTTAATTTTTATCCCCTTTGGGTTACCCAATGCATTGGAGAGATATATTGGGCTCATCCACCCTTAGTTTTTCACAGAACCACCCGTCTTCATAAATAATTCCCAAGTACCATAACATAATTATATCATATGAAACATGCTTAAAGGAACATAAAATTTCCACATTTAAATCACAAGATATCAATAACTTATTGATATAAAAAAAATTATCAAAACTATTTTCAATACCAAAATAAAAGAAAAGTAAAACATGGTATTTATTTTTCATTTAAAAAATGTTATGGCATGTAGAGGAAGTTGAAACTCAAATAAATGTCATGGAGGCTGAGAAGTCGTTGTCACCGCATACAAATGAAATAAACATTTCCTTTTGTCATTTAGCAAAATTCATTGTAAAAAAAAAGAGTCCTTTTGAATAATTGTAAAACTCAATGGGGTTTATACACCATATAAAATAAAGTTGTGTATAAAACATAATATACCTCAATGAAAGGAGATTGAGATGAAGTCCCATACCATTTTGAAGATTTTATCATTTTAAACAATTAATATCCATATAAATAAATACTTTAAACCAATTTTAAAACATGGATATTAATGAGAAATATTTATAAGAATAAATCATTAAAACATTTAAAACAATATTTTAGTTAATGGGTTTTAACAAAATGAGAGACACTTGAATAAAATAATTGAGGAATAACATTTAATCATACCTTTATAATATGATGAGAATAAAGGGAATCATGATATAATATTCCAAGGGACAGTATATACACAATATAGGAGTGAATTTGGTGCATAACAATAATGAAGTCTTAATAGAAATGTAAAATGAGATGAAATCCCTTATAAAGAAGGTATCCTTAAATTAAGGATAAATAAATCTCATAATTATGTGTGACAAATATATATAAAACCAATATACGTGGATATTAAGTGTAAAAAAATCAAAGGTCACTCACATATATTCAAAGGATGTAATATTCAATAACTACATGTTGAACCCAAAGAAATCGAAATTGGGTTAAGAAGTTCCCTTGGTATAATTCGACAGCCTAACAACGTCACTTTAAAATTCATAAAATTAGTTTATGAGAGATAAAATGGTATCTCATCACTTGGACATAGAATTTACATCAACATGTATATATAGGAACAAATCCCAACATTAAAAGACATAACAAAATAAGTCTTTTAAAAAAGAGGAGAGTGAAATTTCCCTTACTGATATGGGAAACATTCTAAATGTACACCCCTTGAAAGAAGGGTCATCAAGTGAAGATGTAAATACACATAAATGAGAGTATATTATACAAATATAAAAATAATGGTCAGTAAATACACCACACAAAAGGAAATTGTGGCCAATGTAGCTTGAAACTCACGGGAATAAAAAGTGAGATGAAAAACCCCTTATGAAAATCTAGCAGCCTAACGGCGCCACATAAAACTTTCAAAAATGGATTGATGAGATCACATAGGGTCTCTCATAATAATAAAACAATATTTACATCAAGAGTAATATAAAATAACTTCCCCCAACATATGAAATAGAACCTTAAAGTAAGTTACATATAAAGGAGTACTTAAAAAGACAGAGGGATGCAAGATCCCATACCTCAAGTCCAACTTGTCTTCCTTGTTTCTTTATATTATAGAATAATAAACCTTTGTCAATTTAAAATTTCTTAAGGACCTACTTTAAATATTATTATTCAGTTAATATCACATGTTATAATGTTATAATAATTGGTTAATAATGTGAGTTCATATCAGACGTTTTTGTCGATGTTTTGGTACATGAGTCAAAAATGACCTTCTTTGAAAATGATTGTACATGTAGTAATAAGTAAATCATCTCCAGAATAGTATTAATGATTTACATATCATATATATCAATAAAATATTAATTTTATACTATTCCATAACATTTCGAGATAAAAATATGTGAAATGCACCGTTCATTGAGAGGGTAGTTCATACGTAAGCACGAACAATACATTCATGTCTTTGATATATTAATGGAATTAAAAATAAATGAGAGAGATATATATTATATTTACAGTATAATATATATGCTATATAGGTCACATATGGTCATTAATATCATTCTTTATACATTCCATGTATTGCATAAACGATTCACATCACTTGAGGGGGCAGTAGTCCACACTTCCTCGTATGAGATTATCGCATTTGCACAAAATAAAAAGCATAAAGGTATGTTTTAAATATAAAATAAAGAATCATATTGAGGACATAAATATAATATATATCATATAAAAATAGTTCCATAAAAATTGCCACCATGATAGGTGGTAAGATAAGATAGAACAATCATCATTTCGTGAGGAAGTAATTCGAAACCCACAGAAACAGTATGTTCATTAACAATTAGACGGTGGTGTGTGTAAGTGTAGCTAGAATATTTCACATAAAAACATCCTAGTATATTTATGATACTGGTGTTTTTACAAACTAAAGGAATAAAATTAGTTTAGGGGGTTTGAGAATCCAAAAAAACATAAGAACATAAGAGATGTCATTACCTTTAAATCGGGTAACTCCCTTTGGATTGAATCAAAAGGGATTCATGAAGAGATTTGTACCTAAGGTGAGGCCTCAATGATGAAGATAGGGATGTGTAGAGATGAAATGGGCAGGGGTGGGACGAGCCAAATGCTTGAGCGGTGTGGTTAAGGTGGTAGAGGTGGGGGCCTTTTATAAGAGAAGAGGAGGGGCACTCTTGGAAAGTAATAAAATATTTCTTTATTATAAAATGATTTTCATATTTTAAAGGACCCAAAAAGAAATATTTCTAGGATAAGGTGATAAGGATTCTAAATAAACCCATCCAATAGGGTTTTTACATGTTTAATAAATATATTTTACCGTATCTTCTCATTTTATTTAAATCGTTCATTTATGAGGTAATCACTACATCATCACGATGTCATAAATAAATTAATTTATTAAATTTCCAAAAATTATAAAAAAAAATATAATTATTTAGAAATTTTTTTATCTTTCTAATTAATATTTATAGTCCAAAATATTACTTTTATAACCCCTTGTATAAATTGTTTTAGTAAAAAAATACATGTTTGTGCCATTTTAATTTTACTTTAAACAAAAAGTAATTAATGTCATTTTCCTACCAAAGTGGATCCATGGGGACCCCATGTTGACCCATGGATTTTCTTGGTCATCCATGACTCATCCATTAAGGGTAGGAAATGTTTCAAGGTCATTTCATGTTATTATATCATTACCATTACCTTAAATTACACTAATTACCTTTAATTGCGATTAATAAAACTTAAAAGTTACTGGTCACCAAAAAATTATTTTAATCCAATTGAACCACATTTTACATACTAATGAAAACCATTTATGTCTTATTTTTTCAACTAAAATCACAAAAGTGGTAATGATTCATTTAAACGAAAAATGATTTTTTTAACTACCACATAGTGGTTTCGCGATAAATCAAAAATTGACGTTTTTCAGAAAAATACCAAAAATTTACCCTAATCTATATTTGATATCCCAAATTAAAAAATGATGTATTTTTTAAAAAATTAACAACATATAAGTTTCATTAATTTATTTAATAATTAATTCCCGCTGTCAAAACAAATAGCGTGTGTTTACGAAATAATATCTATTAAAATATTGACACTAGATTAAGTCCAATTTCAAAGTGAAATTAATTCCAATAACCACCATTGAATTAAATGGTAAAAATATATTCTAACATCACTTTAAAACCAATCCAAATGATTTTTTAATCATATATATAAATTAGAATAAAAATAGATTTTGAATTAAAATACAACATTTTCACTAAAACTGATCTTTATCGGAAAAAAACAAAAAATTACACAAAGTAAATTTTGATGTACAGATTCTAAAGAATGATTTTTTTGTCAAATATAACATATATAATATTCACAAGTATATTTAAAAAGGGTTCTCCATCATAAGGTGGTTAATCATCCTTTTAAAAAATATAAGACGATTTATGCTTAAAATTGGATTCATTCATATTGTAAGACTCTAACATATATTGGAAATAAGTAAAAATATTTGACAAATATATATAATCATTTTGTAGTTAGTTCTTTTCATTTCTACCATTACAATGGCTAATCGTTAACTACCATTTAAAATAATATTATTTTATGATTCTAGTACAATGTATGATTTCAAAGAAACTCGTTGTTGTGTATTGGGTACGCCATCGAGTATAGAGTTCCCTTTAAAATAATATCAACATTTTATTCACAAATATGTATAAATATTAAGAAGTAAAATTCGTTATTTACGTGGGATATTACAAATGAAATTTTATAGGAAAATACTAGAAAATACTCTTAATATAATTATTATGAATCAATTTAAATTTTCAAGTACATTAATAAAAATAAAAATTGTAAAATTTTATAAAATTATATTTAATATAAGTTCTATATTAAAAGTGTGGCGAACTTCATTTTGGAAAAAATGAATTTTTATTCATAAAATTGGATTTATTCTTACATCTTTTCAAGAACATGTATAAAGAGAACGATAAATGTTTTATTTATTATATTATCTATATATATCATACAAATAATTAATAAAAATTGGTTAGTTTAACTTAATATGATAAAACATGTTTGTGTAAATAAAAACAATTTTTCAAAAAATAAATTTACATATTTCTCTATAGTTCTAAATCTCATTTATAATTTATTGGTGACCAAGAAATTAATTTTATATACATTTATGGAAATTATTTTTATTATTTAGTTATTATTATTCATAAATACCATTCTATTGGATCAATTTTGAATATTATATTATATTAATAGTAATATGAATAATAATATATTGATGTTTGATAAAACTCAATCTTACGTATAACAAAATCCATAGAAGGGTATTAGTATTGCGTGTACCGTAATCTAATATTAGTATTTAATGTTCTGTAAGATTAAAATTATTTAAAAATTTGTAAAATATTTCAATTAGTTTTAATTTATTCTTTAAAAATTTATTAAAACCTATTTTCTTACATCCATCCCCCATTAAAATAAATTTCCCCCTTGAAATTCGTTTGGGTAATTAAAGGATCAAAACATGAATGTTCCACTAATATATATACTCATCGTAAAACTGGAATCTAAAAAATCCATTATAGATTAATTTTGGGAACATAACATTTAACCAAAGTAACTCACAAGTCGGTTTAAACGTTGAACAACATATATGGAATGTGAAAACAAGAACATGGAAGCGAAAACTATCACCCAAAAACTAATGGAAAATATATAGAAAATGGTCATGATGAAGTTAATGATCACACATCCACAGACTAAAGTGGCCAGAAACAGGTCATTGATATCATAAAAAATTATGGTAACATGAAAACATTTTATTTCAAGACCATTTCCTAAATGATGGTTAATTATCACAAGAAGATATACATACTTGATTACATTCAATTTCATGTTCAAAATATCATCATTTGGTTATACCTTGATCAATTTCAACATCTTCTATTTTACTAGGAAATAAATTTGATTTTTTCATTTCTCAAGAAGTAAAAAATCATGACATCCATAAATATAATGATAATTAATTACATATTTATATAGCTAACATCACCATTAAATTATTACAAAAGTTTATCTAGTATGTATAGATCCTCATATAAAATTGAAATAATTTAGTCCTAAAAATCTCGTATAGTGTTTAACATAAATCATTCAAAGAAGTAAATAATTACATTATTTAGAAAAATATAGAAATTAAAAAAATTATAACTAATTCCACTATGTTTCAAAAAATCATCTTAGAATTTCCCCCCCATATATCACTAAGTAGCGTATGGTTATCACATACCAAACATTGTAATACCTTCAACATGTATTATTTTGAAACATAGTAATGAACTAAATTACCAAAAAACTTATTGAAATCATAGATGAATGTTCATTGAATACATATAACATAGATTATTTAATGTATTCCTTAAATAAAAAATTTTCATAACCATCAGCAATGAAAACATAAAAACTATTTAAAAAAAATAAATTATAATATCTAAAGTCATCAATACTATCTAATTTTCATCATTTGTATCAACAATAAGTTTTCACATGTTAAAATTTCTTTATCAACATCAAGAACACATTTATGGTTACCTTAACATGATCATAATATCACCATTCCATTAAATTTATTATCTAGGCCATCACTACCATGTAATATATTTTTTAAAAATCCCTAATGAAAAACATTAAAATGATGATTCATATAACTTTTTTATGAATTTCAATACATATAAACATTAGTAATCCCACATCATTACCAAACCATTAATAAAGATTCATCATTGTATTCATTAATGACCCATTTCAAATATATGAATTAAAAATCAAGACATAACATTCATCATAATCAATTTAATCTTTCTTATAACCAATAGTATTAAAAAAATAACACACCTTTCATTTTTCACTTGTGGTATCCTTGTCATCATCAGCCAGCCCATTACTCTTACAACCATTCTAATTTTCTTCATGAAATATCCCCCTAAGACATTGAGTTTAAAAATGACTCTAATTTTCTACACATATAACAACAATCTATTTATAATAACTTACATAGACCAATACTCACATCCATTGCATTAACTAAACTCTTCAATTTTCCATGATAATTACATACACTAAGGCATTTTTCACCAAACATAAGACATATTTGAATTCCATTAATGAAATTACTTGACTGTTTATTCCCAAATATCTATCATATAGGAAACCAAATCACTATTCCTCTACTGTAACTATAACCTAATTTACAAGAAGAAACCTTTATTCTATTCATTTGTGATTCTGACAGTTAGTTTAGGTACATATTGTTAACAATGTACCATTACAATTAATTTCTGATCATCAAAAAATGGAATTCTAGTAATCATCTATTTTGTCTTATAATAAAGAATTTTTCAGTTAGATTCAACATTAACCCAATTCCATGGTATTCAGTTCATTTATCAAACATAGAATGTAATTTTGGAGAAACATTTATTAAATAATAATGCAACATAATTATAAAAAATCACATATAAGATGTCTAAAAAATGAAAAATACTTCTTTAAATGATCAAAACATATGTTTATAATAGGTTATTAGTAGTTATATTTTATTTTAATCCATATTGATGGTTTTTTAAAACAAATTTAATTCCAATGCATATACCCCCAGAGTGTCAAACATAGTATGTAGAAAATACCGTTATTGTGTACTAATTAATGATTGAGTATAACTCAATATAATTTTTACATGGATTATATCCCTATGTATATATATATTTATAGCCACATCCACATTTAATATCTAGAAAAGGATGTTATTCTAGGAAACCACATTCTCTATCATTTATTAAAACAGTAGGATATTTTCATAAACATTTTCCTCATTTAAATATTTTCCATAGAGGTATGCCTAAATATATCCTTATAAATATCCATATGGATATCACTAGATTTTTCCCTTTCTAGTTTCAAAATTATTACTAATCCATCTATTTGATACAAACTATAATTACCCAAGCTTTACTTATGTGGATATTACATCATTTTTTGATGAATATTCTGGTCATTACAAAACAATATGTTATTGGGAATAATAGTTTATTTTCTTTAGAATCATGGAATGAAAATTCTAACATGGTTAAATATCATCATATTTTTCAATGATGATCTTCCCATTTACTACCCATACTAAAAATATTTCTCGATTACATGGGGAAGGAAAACATAACAATGGGCGAGATCAAATTTATTGCAACAGTAAATAAAGTACATATATAAGAATAATATGAATATAAAGGTATGATAACATGTTGAAAATATTTTAATATCATTCTGGTTACATAAATTATCATAATTATTAGTTGTGGAATAATTATTGGTTGTTCTAAATACACTAATCATTAGATAACAAAAGAACATGTGCCATGAGATAATAACATAGGAATAATATCATGATTTTTAGAATAAATATCATCTCATTACATTGAAAATATGTACCAGTAGAAACTCTCCCACCCATTATGTTATTGAAATGACATCCCACCCTCAAAAAAAAATTGGACCTAAAACCAAGTCCACACATTACATTATAGACATTAAATCCATGTCCATGAGTAACATTGTGAACATGTAATCAGGTTTCCACATATCATTATTTTTATTAATGACATTTCCACATAAAACATCATGAACATGCAATGAGGATCATAAAAAATGAATATATTCATGAGTTATAAATCGTCACCTAATGCATTATCGAGAGAAATAGATCTCAACCATTATATAATGAACACCATATTTTCTGTGTTCCACAAGACCATAAATATAAACCATATAATAATCCATGAAATTAAGTTAATATCATAATCATTTAATCTTATCATAACAATGGTAAAGTAGATAGGTTTTATATTCATCTCATAATTACCTAGCTTATAGAAATAAGCGGGTTTTATAAGTATTTTATCATGGTACAACCCGTGGAAAATAAAAGGGCTCATAATAAATGTCATCATAAACACAGACCACCAAAAATAATAATAATAATGGGTTCTTTGGATCATATCCCTCGTAAAGAAAAAAATATACCAAAGGATTTCATCGTATAAGGAGAAGAATTTTTAAAGATTAATTTGACAATTTATTAAAGGGAAAAACCATTCCTTGAAAATTTGTTTTTTATACATAAATGATTTTAAAAAATTCACAAAAAATGACATTGAAAAGAATAAAATAAAATTAATTTAAAACATTTCTTGAGGAAATTAAAATTCATTTCCGGAAAACACTTTTCAATCATAAAATATTTTGAAAACCATTTTCATTAAAAATAATATGACAAATTATAAAGGAATCTTTAATGAAAATATTAAAAATATTAAAAATTGTAAACAAATTTAAAAACATTCCTTGAAAATTGTATAAAAATATCATTTAAAAACATTTTTAAAACATTTTTTTAAATAAAATAGATTAATGACTTTGTTGAGAAATAGTGGTATATTTACCAAAAAACCATTTTCATAAGTACCATATTTAACAATGAGTGAAAAAATGAAATGATTAAAATAATATATAATGAAAAATGATCGATGAAGAAAATTCTAGAGAATTTATTAGTTATGCATCAAAATTATTAATTAATGAAATCTTAATCATAAGCAATTTTGATAGACTGTGCGATTATAGCAATAAACTCTTACAACATTGGTAATAATGAATCATACTACCCAAAAAATTATAAAGTAAAATTTAATGTAAAAAATCATGAAAATAAAACTATTCATGATATAACAACTTGAAAAATAAGACTATACACCTAAAAAAGAATATAAGATCATAACATAATTTGTGTCTCAACGATGCAAAGGGGAGACAAAATTCCGTTACCGCATTAGTAAAATTGAAATTGTTAAAATTATTATAAATAACAAAAAATAGATATTTAAATCTCAATAATTATATTTAAAATAATCACCAAATACATCCATTTTTAGTATACATGATGCATACATGATATTGATGGTGAATGTGTCGTGGCCCTCATAGTAAATAGAAGTGGGATAAGAATCCCTAACTGCTTATGTATTATTCGAATCATGAAACCTTTGAAAGAATAATTTCAATTTAAAAATATCATATAATGAATTAAATTATATCCATGCTATAATATGTACATCGTTAGTATAAATACCACACAAAACAACTGGATGGTGAATGTGGAATAAGTCTTGTAGAAATAAAAGTGAGAATAGAAATCTACTTACCCCTTTGGAAATGTGTTAACTATAATACCCATGAAATAGAGACAATAAAATGGGAATGTAAATCCAAAAAATTATCATTATATGAATCATAAAATACATCCATTTCCAATATGAACACCATATATAAGAAATAAGTAGTGAACATGGCTTATATCTCGCATAAAATAAAAGTGAGAATGAAGTTCCATTATCTCTTAAGTATTATTAAAATTGTAATCTTTGTGAAAGAAAAAAATAAATGAAAATTTTAATAAAATTAAATATATTAAAATTACTATATAATTACTCTTATTCATGGATATAATCCACACTAAAAAATTAGTGATGAATATGTTATAAATCTCATATAAATAAAAATGAGACTTGTAATCCACATAACTTATACATCAACTTCCTTCGTACAAGTTAAAACTCATCTATAAAAATTAAAATTATTATAAATATAACATATAATAATATTCATATATATCATACCATTTATTATTTTATTATGAGTTATTATTACACATTTATTTCCAATTCCATGTTAATGTTATACTTTTGCTAATAACTACATTGTGTTTTTCATGTTTTAACAAGTTGTTTTTTGTCCTACATAATGGATGATGATTTTATCATTTATATTTTTTAAATTATATCATTATCATATATATACAGTATATATATATTTATACTAACCCATAAAATATTTTTATAGTAAATGAATTAACTATTTATAGAGACAGTAGTCTGTAAGTACGCCTGAAAACTGTTTACATTTTCATGTCACATTCAAAGGAAAAAGTAAATATATATATATATATATAATATCATTATGTTTTTTTATTTCATATATTTCAAATATTTACATTAAACACATCTATATTAAATTCCATGTACAGTTTGACTGAATCACATTACTTCCTGATGTAGTATTCCTCCAAACACTCTAACAATGTTTTTACATTCATGAATATTTAAAATAAATGATTTTATTTTTTATAAAATAATTGTAAAATTTTTAATTAATCATAAATATTACATATTTCATATTTAAATATCATTTTTATCATTATTCCAAACATTAAGAGTTTGTAGTGGAAAAATGAATGACATTAGTACGAGAGGTGGTAGTCCATCGTACAAAAAACCAATGTTTGTGAATCCCATTTTATAGAGGTGTGTGTATGTGGATATAATACCCTTAAAATGTCATTAAATTTAATATAAATAGACTTTTATATGAATTTCTTTTTAAAAAATTAATGAGGTTTTAGTAATAAATAAAAAAATATTCATTAAGGAATATTGTCGGTTATTGTGGTATCTTCTTTCGGTAAGCACCAAAGGACTTACGTGCTATGATTTATTAAAAAATTATGAATTATATGATTATATGAGGGAATTTATGAGATTAATTTTTTGGTGTATTGTCCATCCAAAATTTATTTAGAGGAGTGAATAATTGAGGGGTTGGGTAAGTTCCCCATTATAATAGAGGAGTGTCATTCTGATAAACAAAATAGATAAACACTATTGGGAGCTCTAACAAACATAAAAATCCTAAAATAATGAAACATTGAAGAATAAATATGGTAGATGGTGTATATATTTATATATATTTTTTTAAAATGTTTTTATATCATTTTTCACATTATGTTCAATGTTTAGTCCATAGTAAACTCATTTTTCTCTTAATCATAATGACTAATTTTAACTTTATTCACTAATAATTTTATTCGTAAATTATGTAGTACTTATTAGAAATTATTAATTACTATGATTCGAAATATTCAATCAATTATCTATATTCAATACACATAATTGGAAACAAATAATTTTAAATTAAACCCATAGACCAGAAAACATAGTACTTTTATAAGTGAAATGTTAAAAAGATTGAAATGTTTTTCTATCCAATTTGAACATGAATTTTTTTACAATATTATAAATTCAATTAATATTTTTATATCGTTACTAATAAATTCATAAAAAATATTCAAAATATTATTTTACGGTACCAAATATTTATATGAAAAATTAGTTTTCAATTAAAAATCTGTATATTTTACTCTTAATTAAAGAACGAAACTTCTTGAAAATGTAACCAAAATCACACTAAGAATATTTTTGATTTCCAATTTCAGGAATTAATATTATTTTCTAAAATATAAATTATCAATATTTCAATGATTATTTTTAAAATAATATTACGATTAATTGGTTGTGAAATTACCTTTTTGAAAAACACATCTTTTTATAAATAAAATTGGATTCATTCTTATCATTGTTATGGAAGACTTATATGTTTAAGGTTAAATATATTATTTAATAACATATAAACATATATATATATATATATATTTTAAAATAATTCACCAGAAGTTGTTTTTGATTTAATGAAATGAAAATACATTGTTAAGAGAAGAATAGTTTTGTCAGATTAGAAATTTCATTATTTTCAAGATGTTCATACTCCCATTTCTAATTAATTGGTATGAACATAATTATTTTTATAATCACGTCAAGACCATTTTTTTTAATTGTGTTATTATTATTATGCATTATTTTTATTCCATATATGAGGTGGCAACTATAATATTATTTTACTAATATTAATAATAGTACATTATAGTTTATTAAAACTCAGTATTTAAGGTAGTTAAAGATAGTTTAGGGAATCAGCATTATCTGTAATACACATTATGATAGGGGTTGTGTGTAGAAAAAGGTTAATTTGTTTCATGAAATTCTTGCAATAATTATTTTAATTTAATTGGTTAAGAATACCAAAATACTCAGGGTGTTAAAGGGACCCACATATGTAGTCCATTCCAGTTCATTTTTAGAATACTCCTATTCAACAGATCCTATTTAATGGGTTTGGATTCACTTGTAGCTTTTCATTATATTCAGAATATATTCCTCTTGGTTGTTCACTTACACATGTTTTTAAATCATTACATCGACATGATTTCCACATTTGATGTGGTCCTCTTTAATTGTCACATCTTTATCACAAGATACTTTATCAAATTAGGATCATTTTATGAAACATATAAGAAAATTTCAGCTTCATAAAAGGCATATATAATGAACAAAAAATCAGGATATATATATATATATCAATTAAGATGAAATTTCATTCTATCAACTCATTAAACTTCACTCAAATATCAATGGATGAAATGTGAGAAAAACCCATTCATTGTATATGTATTGAAATCATATTTCAATATAATTTTCTATATCTTGTTTTATTTAATAATTAAGAAACAAAAACATACGAAATACTTAGTATATCTGGGTAATCCATGATTATGATCTTCACCATTAATAATAATTTCTATATATTAATCTAGATTCTTCTTAAATTTAAACCCCCACCATGATTCCTTGACTTTTTAAAATTAATAAATTGTCATTAATCATTGAAAATATAATTCAAAATTTATACAATAAAAAAATAGATGGACTAACACTAAGAATTAACTATAGTCAATGAATAATATTATAATTTTTATGAATCATGGAATTATTATTCAAATACAATTTTCAACCAAAAAGGGCAACTAGATCACTGAATAAAGTCTTAGGTTGTATGGATGTTGAGATTTCCAAGAAACCATATAAATACAATATTACATTAATTAATTTCAATTATTTTGGGGATGATATTTTACTCTCCCTATATGGTTTCATCATGGTGTTTCATCCTTTTTGGTGGAGAGAATATATTTCATGTGATCATAATCTATATTCATAGAATGAGACCAATTACTAGAAATGTAATATTTATCTGGACACCAATTTTGATATTGAAGATATTAAATTTCATTAATAAATAAGGAGTTTAAATTTAGTGATTATAATGTTAATAAATAATTACATTATAGTAACATTGGATGTTAAAGGAGAGAGTCTTGGGAATACATGCAAGTTAATAATTCATTTTCTTAGTAACATAGATTATTTTTTATTTTCTCGAAGGCTTCAATAGAATCACAATGTAATTATAGTTATCTAAAAGAACAAAATATAAAACTAATCATTATATTCAATTATGATACCTTGTTGAAGAGGTATCTTTATGGGGCCTTCTTCATCTGAATCCCTATAGGGGCCTTATCTAGGAGGATCATTTTTTAAGTTACATAAAGAAACTACCCTCAAAACATCCATTTATTTGAGTTACTTTCAAAAAAACCTTTTTACAAAGAGGATAAATCACAAAGGGACTTTATTAGTAGATTCTAATCCAAGACTTATGTGAGTTTTCATCCTTTACTATTGAAAAAAATAATTTCAAAAATGTTGAACCTTCCATGTATTATTGGAACTTATCCTAAATTACTTCATCAATAGAGAATTTATACCATTTATAGTCATATAATGATGTATCCTATATATGGGTAACCTGGATTTAATATCTATCTTTCCTCCTCCTAATTGATCTACAACTGTTGAAATCAACCGAATGAACATACATGACCCATTTAACCTTTTTAATATAAAAAAACCATTAAATTATGGATTCTTAAAAAACACATTCATGATGAGGATTCCATGAATGTAATCATTAAATTAATTGATCTTGTATTTTATTTATTGGAGTCATCAATAAATTATTCCACCTTTATGGATAAGAAGATCTCAAAAATAAGAATATATTTTTACCTTGATAAAAAGGGACCAGACATATTTTTTATTCGGGAAAAATATCAAAGAAAATGATGCTCATCCAAATATCTAATATTTTAAGTTAGCATAAATAGACATCAGAGTGATTTATAAAACTCAATGCACAACTTTACCTATAATTATCTATTATATTACCATTGATTCATTCATCACTATGATTCATAAATTATTAAGGGATATCCACAATTGAAAAACAAATGTATAATACCATATCTCAATAGCGTGTAGGTATTCCCCTATAGATCAAATCACCCCCTTCTTATCTACACATCAAACAATGTAATGTTGAAACTAATGAATTCCTCGTTAAATCAATATTGATATCATACATAGGTTTTATTAGTGACTCAGACCCATATTATGTATTCCATTTGTATTCCACACTCACCCACTTATCACTATCCCATTTTGACACAAAGTTCACTCTTTTCGGATGGAAAAATGAAAATAAAACATACTCACCACATGAAATAAAACCACATGTTATATTTTTACAAGGGGACCAAAAACAATTAATCTAAAACAATGATGGATTTGATTCATATTATTCATCATATAAAAGATTCATATTTTATGTTCAATCCCTCCATTCAACCCATACATACAATAAGTCATATTTCCCAAAAACTCATTCCCAGTAGCTCATATTCCATACATGATAATAAATATGGAATATATATATTTTTTATGATAAATTCATAAATTACCTAGTTAAGATATTTTGGTAAAAAGGGTGACTTGAAATGTTCACTCATGTGTAAGTCTGGAACTTTCCATTGCAGGGAATCTTTCATTGATTAGAAAACACTGTATTATGTTTATTGACCCAAAAAATCACAAAAATTTATTTTATCCCATGTATCAAAAATTTATGTCTTATTCAACTATGTGGCATTAAAATGTGTATATTGTTATTACCTTCATAATGATACATTGGATAACGCTGTTATTGGATTGATGGTAATACCATAAGCACCTACCTCAACCATAGATGACAATGATGTGTCTATTTCCAAAATATGTGGATTTATAGAATGGAATCACTAACATATAAAATAAAAACATTTCACCTATTAAATATAAAAATGTTAACATTGATAGGGAACATCATATACATACTGATATTAATATTCATATAGAATCTATGAAATATAATTATTTCACATTAACACATAGTTTTTATATTTTGAAATGTATGATGAATAAAAATCATGCAATAGTATTTGGGATGGATTCTTGAAAATTTCAAAAATATATAGGAGCATCATGTAGTATGAATCAATACCCCCTTAATTGGTGTGACAATCATGAACTCCCATTATATTGACCCATATGCCAAATGATGGATCCCTATTAATGTTTCAGGGAGGATATAATAA
The DNA here is from genome assembly GCA_963277665.1 of Viscum album. Taxonomy (NCBI): domain Eukaryota; kingdom Viridiplantae; phylum Streptophyta; class Magnoliopsida; order Santalales; family Viscaceae; genus Viscum; species Viscum album. The sequence continues at coordinate 1,699,186,707 of OY728163.1, read as the reverse complement.
AAATAATGTGGATTTCACATACTATAAACATTGAAATACTACATGACAATGATATAATGGATGAAATGAAAATATTTAACGAGAAATTCCATCTTGATAATTGATGTTTGGATTTATTTTTATCTTGACATAGGCCAATAATGATTTCATTTTTAGATAACCATGTTAAAATATTTTCAAAAAGTCCCTAATAAATTTTGGACCTAGACAAATAATATTGATTTCATATGATGCATTAGATAAAATTGAATATAATAACATAAAGGTCCAAAACAACCCTCATAAAATCACAACCTAGTGATATTCTGAAAGAACCACTTTCTACATCCAAAATTCAATGATTATAATATATAAATACCATCTATATAATTAATAAAAAACCTATACATAAAAATAACAATTATATGTGTGCGAAATTAATACTTAGTTGGCTTCCTACTAAAATATTATTCATAATCAATACAATTAAATACATTTTATTTATTTTCTTATAGAAATGAATAAATTACGTATTTACTTTTCGGTAATATAAGTAACCTAAGACCTTCACATGCATTCCATTTTTCCAAAAAATACAGTTTTTCCATTTTAACAAAAAGAATATCTTTAAATATCAGGAAGTCATTCATTTTATTAATGGATAATAATTTTTGTGATTAAATTTTTAATACCAGTATTATATAAAACAAGAAAAATAGGTTATTAATTTATAATAAAAATAAATTTACATATGAAAATTAAAATATTATGTATTCATATATTTCAAAATAAATTTCAATGCATATATTTTATTATTAAATTTCATGTTATGCTTTATTTTGAAAAATAATCATTCCCATTTTATGTTAATTCACATTATCACCATTAATTCATGTTTACAATTATTTTATATTGATTCTTGTAATTTTTAATATCATATAAACATTCGTGGAGAGTAAAAGATAATAAGAAATAAAATAATAAATCTAGAAATATTATTCATGAACCAACAAGAAATAATTATAAATGACATACTGATGGAATAAAAAGACATGAAAATCTTGGAAATTACAACGATCAATAATCATACAAACAAATATCGATCATAACACTAATAAAAAATCACAATCAACATGAAAAATCATAGGTTCCTTAGAATTTTTTTAAGTAATATAAAAAATTGAAATCCATAATATTAGTAACTGATGGGATTTATTTTCCAAAGCACGTGGAATAATGTCCCAATCTTAAAAAAATACCTAATATTGAATTAAAAAATTAATTCACATTGAAGAGATTTTTAAGTTTAGTTTTTTGGAGTGTTGGGCCATAACTATTACATTACATCTATAAAATTACATTGTAGACAAATCTACTCAGTTTCCATTTTATTCTTATAATTAAAACTGTTGAAAAAAAGAGTCATGTCTAGTTCTATGTTTATGTGAACATGACTTTTTCGTGATCCCATCCTTGTCCCTATTCGTCTTTATGTCATATGAAAAACATTTTAAAACATGTTATGAGAATAAAAAGCTCATTAAGGGTATTAAAACAATGAAAAAAACATTATTTCATCAATACATACATAACATAAACTCTTTAACATAAATCATGAAATCATAATATTTATGAATAACAAATAGAAATAATAAATCATAAAGGTAACTTGTGGTATGTATATCATACATACATTGTAGATATCACAGATACATAGGGAGTTGCATCGAAATACCTATCACTTTATATTCCCTAAATCTCTAAATAGAAACATTCACATTTACCTCAGTAACGTTACACAGTGCATTGGAGAGCTATCTTGGGATCAACCACCCTAGGTTTATCACGAAACCACCCGTATACGTAAACAATTCCCATTAACAATAAAATATTCATAGTACATAAAACAAGAATAAAAGAAAATATAATATTTCCACAATACAATCACAAAATATCATTTAATTATATAGACATAATCAATGAATTATCAAACAATCTTCAAAAACATTTAAAACATTTAATAATGAGATTTTTGAACCGATATGTCCCATACCACTTTTATGATTTTAATGGAATTAAAATTTTAATACATTAATTTCAAAAAAAATTATTCCTTAAAAGCATTTTTATAACATAGACACTACGAAGAATGATTTATAAGAATAAATCATTAAAACGATATATTAGTTAAAGCGTTCTTAACCAAATGATAAATGCTTGAATACAAACAATTAAAGAATAAAATTTAAACAAAACATTATAATATCATTAGAATAAATTTATTAATTTTATTATATTCCAATTTATATTATATACAAAATATAAAATTTAATTGGTGCATATCAATAATGAATTCTGAATGGAATGTAAATCGAGACGAAATCCCTTTAAAAATTGGTATCCATAGATTAAGAATAAATCAATGAAAAAATTATGTGGGAAAAATATAAATACAACCAATATAACTGGTTATTAAGTGTAAAAAAAATCATAGGTTATTCAAACATATTCATACCATGACATAATCATGAAGTAGATGTTTAACATGAAGAATAGAAATTTGGTGAAGAAGTTCCCATATAGAAATTTGACTACCTAATGCCGACACATTAAAATTAAGAAAATGAGTGATGAGAGATAAAATGGTATCTCATCACCTGTATATAAAATTTACCACAATAAGGATATATAAGAACATATCCCACCATAATAATATGAAAATTAAAAGACATAACCAAAATAAGTATTTTAAAAAGAGGAGGGTGAATATTTCCCTTATAAATTTTGTAACATACAAAAGATACTCCCCACGAAAGACTGATCATGCAATAAAGATGTAAATACCCATAAAGTTATGTGTATTACACAATGAATACAATCATAGTAAGTACATACACAACACAAAAATAAAATAGTGGAAAATATTGCATGAATCTTACGGTAATGAAAAATGAGATTAAAATTCCCTTTACATGTTTTAATCAATCAAGTCGTATGACCAAAAGTTAATGACCACCAAATGATTCATGGAATAACATGAATATAATTATAATAAAGATAATATATATCAAATTTCAGTAAAAGATACACCACATTTAATAAATAAGTGGCGAATAATGGAAATCTCATGGAATTGAATGTGAGATAAGAAACCCATTACCTCATGTCCGACCTGACTAGTTTGTTCCATGTTCATCCTGAATAATAAACATAAGTTAATTTTAAAATTATTAAGAACCCATTTTCAGGTTTATTATTACTTTTATTTCACTTATTACCATGTTATAAACTTTACATAATCATTATTGTTAATAATGGTCGTTTTGTCGATATTTAGTACATGCGTCAAAATTCAACACCTTATAATTACAAGTCAACCCTTTGGTCAATATTCAATTATCTCCATAATGGTATTAATGACATAAATGTCATATATTTTATTTATATCTAGTATTTATAAGTATTTATTATAGTACATTACTTTTGGAGATAAGATATGAAATACACCTTTCATAGAGATGACAAGTCGTACGTATGCATGAACGCTACTATCATTTCTATTGCATATTTTAATTTAATGAAAACATAGTGATACATAGATATATTATAATTACAGTATAATATCATATATAATTTCAATAACTCTATCTTTTATGAATCCCACATGTTGTATGAACGATTCAAATCACTTTGAGGGGGCAGTAGTCTACACTTCTTCAAATGAAATTATCACATTTAACCATAATAGAAACCATAATGGTATTATATAAATGTAAAATACAAAAACATAAGTAAAACATAAACATAATAAATATCATATATAAATATTTTTCCATCATAATGATCACTATGAGGGGTGGTAGTAGATAATTGAACAATCATCATTTCGTGAGGCTTTAGTTTTCCATCCACAGAAACAATTTGGTTTTACCCATTAGATAGAGGTGAGTGTAAGAGTAGTTCTAATAATTTTTATAAAACAATAATAGAATATTGGGAATAAATTTTTTATAAAATAATGGAAAAAAGTAGTTTAGGGTGTTGGAGAATTAAAATAATGCAAAAGAACATAAGAAAGATGTTAGCTTTAAATCGGGTAACTCCCTTAGGATTGAACCAAAAGGGTTTGTTGAATTTACATATTAATAGGTTAAGGATTATATTAGAAGGATAGGGTTATAGAGAGATTAATTAGTTAGAGCATGGATAATCCAATAGTCTTGAGAGGTTTGAGGATAATTTTATAGGAGATGGCATTTTATAAAGGGGAGGAGGGGATTTTTAAGAAAGTATGAAACTATTATTTTATTACATAATAATTTTGAGTTTATAAATGTCCAAAACCTATTAATGTCGAATATATGATGACTAATGGAAGAAAAAAATCATCCAATTATATTTGGACTAGTGTTTTATATTTTTATAACATTTATAATCTTATTTATTTTAATCATATCCTAATAAGGTAAATACTGCATCAAATTTATGTCATAAATAATTTTATTTACATGATGTATAAAAATTTAAAAAATATTCCATTATATTTGAACTATTTTTATATCTCCAATAAATATTTATCATCGAAAATATAACTTATACAACCTTATGTGAAAATTAGTTTACTAAAAGATATTTGTTTTGGTCATTTTGGATTTACATTAATTTAATTAATCTAAAGTGACATTATCAATATTATGTCGCTCCATGGTGTCCCAAAATCTACCCAACGATTTCCATTGTCGACCATAGATCATATAATATGGTTAAGAAAAATTTTAAGGAAATTTAGTATTATTATAATATTCGTTTTACCTTTAATTACCCTATTTTAACTTTAACTGCGGTAAATAAATGTCAACAGTTACAATTCCCCAAAAATAATTTTCATCTTATTAAAACACATTTTACTTACTATTAACAACCATTTATTTTGTATTTTCAAAATTAAATTCACAGATGTGGTAAAATATCTTTTAGATGAAAAAGATTGGTTTTAGCTACTACATAGTTAATTCACTATTCATAAAAAATCAATGTTTTTCTGAAAAATAACAAATATTCAGCCTAAGAAATATTTGATATTCTGGACTACTTCATGTTTATCGTGAGGTGAATCATGTTGCTGACTCTAATTTCTAAATGAGCGATTCTAGAGGTATGCTCAGTTTGGTCTTTTGTTCCTCCTGAATTTTGTGGTCGATTTTTTCCAGCTGATTTGCATGGTGATGTTTATACATGCCTTTCTAAAACACATTTCTGAACTTTCTTGTATCTTTGTCCTCTTATTTTTAATAAATTTCAAAGGATAAGGCTCACCTGCCTCCTGATTTTCTTGGTATATTTGATATTCTGAATTCAAAAATTATTTCTATTTTACGAAAGTATAAACATCGATGTTTCATTAATTAAATTGTAATTTATTTTCCTTGTCAAATCAAATAGTGTGTTTTTATAAAATAATATCTATCAAAAGATTGACACTTGTTTATGTCCACTTTAAAAGTAAAATTAATTACAATGACCACCATTCTATTAAATGGTAAAAATATAATCTAATTACATTTTAATACCTACTAAAAAGATAATATAGCAATATATAAAAAATATACTAAAATGTATATTTTAATTAAAATACATTATTTGTCACTATTCATTAAAAAATTAATTTTTTCAAAAAAATACAATAAATTTAACTAATGTAAATTTTAGTGTTCGGGTTCAAAATAAATGTTTTATTTAGTCATATAGAATGTATAAAAGTGACTGAAAATTGATTATCTTTGGGACCACCATCAAAAGGAAGTAAATTGAATTTTTATTGAATATTAGATTACTATGTATAAAATCAATATTTTTTATTATTTAAAGAAAATAAATTATATTAGATAAATGTTAAAAAATTTAAGAAACATTTATAATCATATTTTCGTTAGTTATGTTCATTTCTGTCAATACAATTACTAGGCGTTAACTACCATTTAAATTAATAATATAATATTATTAGTGTGCAATGTAATATTTCAAAGATACCCATTGTTTCATATTGGGTATGCCATCCAATATAGTATCCCTTTTAATGTTAAATTTATATTTAATTCACAAATATTAATAATTATGAAAAATCCCAGGTTCATTATTAACCTGGGATGTTACATCCTTCCCCCCTTTTGGGAATTGCGTCCTCATTATTTTAAAACAGGGCATGGAAACTTCATTGAATGTCCCTCCTTGGAAAAGAGTATGTTAAACTGCCACATTAAAAGAAAGAAACTAATGTAAAAAGGTCATCCCATATATCTAATTCTATAATTCCATGTAGGAAAACATGTATATGGATGTGAAAAAAACCATCAGGTACTGATGGGGAGTGACAAAAAACATGATTAGGAGAATTTTGACCACTAGAAAATCACATACATGTGATGGGTTAAACAGTCTTTGATTCCCCAGTTGGAAAAGTTAACAGACAATGTTTTTCTTGTAGGTAAATTTTCATAAAGTTAAGGAATTTATTTATGAGTTTAACTAAAAAATAAGGAAATATACATTCTTTTCATGCAGACATTCTTATTTTACTAAATCTTAACCACAAACTCAGTTTTCTCTAAATGTTTAGTATTAAAACTAACCTGGTCACATTAATGGTGCATTAATCACCTTCAAGAGTATCAAAAAATCTACAAAATATTATCTATATATTTCTCTTATCATTAGTAATCAAATAAAACACAAATGTTTAGTATAATATCGAATAATCACGTAAAAGGATAATCCTTTATAAAAAGAAATACTACCATTAATCACCAAAATTCAACAAAATGTAACCAATTTTCATGAAATACCATTCAATACACAACTATCCTTAATATTATTCAAAATAATCCAAAATAATATTGAAACCCAAAACATAGAGGGATTTAATCATGTAGTCCTCCATAATAAATCTTTATATTTAACTAAAAAAAACATGAAATAATCTTAGAGTCTCATACTGTAGCATAAATAACCAAATCACATATTCCCTATGATATATTAATCATTTCCATAAATAACCCAAATCTCTATATATCCACAATAAAAATAAATATTCTTCCAAAATAAAATTTCAACCATTACACCCTAAATGTAATAACATAGTATTCTATTTTTCTTAAGCATATACTATTCCCAAAAGTGTGAACATCTTCCAAAATAACCTTTATTAATTAATAACCAAAACATTTTTATAAACTAAGGTTGTCCATTTGAAAAAACATAAGATCCCAAATAATAAAATTCGTGATCAATAATATCATTTAACTAAAAAGAATAAGTCTTACTAACCATGGACTTCACAAAGTCTAGTGGTAAGAAATAATTCTCAATTGCACTTTGGTTGTGGGTTCGAGTCTTGCAGCTTTGTCTAATGTAATGGGTTGTCACATGTTTAGTGTGTTGTTCTTTTTATAAAACTCAAAAATAGCCCTAACTTGTTTTAACTTAAATATTTTCTTTATACCTATCATTTTCATCCAAATTCATTATGATATAAACATATTAATTCTTCATGTCTTGTATATATTGTCATTTTTTTTATTTCACCACCATATGTAAAAATAAAATGATCCCCATAATAAAGAACATCATACCATCATATGGTGTCCATATGGTTTCATCATCATCTTGTTCACATTCTTAGAAGTTCCATACATTGAATGAATAATTTATAGATACTTAAAAATCATATTCATCCTTCATCCAAATACACTTTGTACAACATCAGTCATATGGGTGTTCACAAAAAATATATTAGTAAAATAATCATGTGTGACATATAATTTATATCCATCTGATAAAACATGATTTCTTTGAAATAGTCGGACCGAATTTGAGATGAAACTTTAAGTTAATAGTCCTTTTAAAAAACTATCGGTATGTGCTGAAAGACTATACTGTAAAACCAAATATAAATAGTTTGACAAATGGTCTCCTTCTTCAGCAACTATTTTGAAATCATAATATGCTGCAAAATCATGTGATATGGTAAAATATTTGAAATTTCCTTTTTAATATTTATTTTTATTAAATATATTAGAATATTGTGAAAATAATATTTGACTAAATACCACCCATGATCCAGGATGATAACGAGGTATAGGTAGAGGTGTTTGATATCTCTGACAACTGCATCCTAGTGAGTTGTATACAAGAAAATGTTTCATAATCATCCGAACATGAATTTTCAGTAATTATTGTAATCAAATAATCAGGAAGAGATTGGAATGACGTTTTAGATCCTTCTCTATCCATTTGTAACTTACATTCCTTGATCTGAAAAAGTTATAAAACAAGTATTTAACTAAAATAATAGACATAGGAACTAAAAATGTGTCAAACAAAAACTCCTAATACCTAAAGTTCTCTAAACCGACCTATGATAGAAAATATAAGGATACAACCATAAAACATTACATAATATTGAATTAAATGAATAATTCACCTGGAGGATATTTTATGGTTTAGATTTTTGCAGAGTTAGGCCATAAAGAAAACATTACATCTCAAAAAATACAATGTAGACACTTGTACTCAGTTTCCTTTTTTTATTGAAATAAAAACTTTTGGAAAAAGGAGTCATGTCCATTTCCATATTCTAGACAACATGAATTTTATGTGATCCCATCTTTGACACTATACATCATTATGTCATTTGAAAATCATTTCGAAACTTGGGATGAGCATAAAAAGCACAGTAAGGGTTATAAAACAATGAAAAAAATAGTTCATCAATACATACAAAAAATAATCTCTTTAACATACTTCAAGAAATCATAAGATTTATGAATAACACATTGAAATCATAAATCATTGAGGAAACTTGTGGAATCCAATATCGTACTTACATTGTAGCTATCACATCTATATAGATTGTTATGCTGGAATACTGATCAAAGTATATTGAATAAATCTCTTAAGTGAAACATTCACATTTACCTCTATCATGATACACAATGCATTGGAAAGCTATCTCGGGCTCACACGCCCTAGGTTTATCAAGGAACCACCCATATACAAAAACAATTCCCAAGAAACATAATATATTAATATCACTTAAAACAAGAATAAAGGAAATATAACACTTCCACACTGCAATCACAACATATCATTTCAAGATATAGACATAATCAATAATTTATCAAACCATTTTAAACATTTAATAAAGTGGTTTTTGAATCAATGTGTCACATACCAAGTTGAAGATTTTAATGTAATTGATATTTTAAAACATTGATTTCCAAATATATAAATACATAAATATATCTTTCAAACAAGGACAGTAATGAGAATGATTTATATGAATAAATCATTAAAACAATATTTTAGATAAAAAGTTCTTAAACAAATTAGAGATGCTTGAATACCAACAATTTAGGAATAACATTTAATCAAAACTTTATAATATCATGAGAATAAAGGTATTCATGATATAATATTCTAAAGGATAGTATATACAACATATAAAAGTGAATTGGTAAATTACAACAACGAAGTCTCAATGGAATGTAAATTGAGACGAAATCCCTTATAAAGACGGTATCTATAAATTATGGATAAATAAATGACATAATTATATGTGAAAAATATACATACAACCAATATATTTGGATATTATGTGTTAAAAGAAGTGTTTTTATTCACACATTTTCATAGCATGACATATTCATGAAGTATAAGTTTATCCTAAAGAATTGAATTTGGGTGATGAAGTTCCTTTAAAGAAATTCAATAGCCAAATTGTGTCACATTAAAATTCCAAAAATGAGTTGACGAGAGATATATAAGTATCTCATCTATTGGATATAAAATTTACTGCCAATATGTACATATAAGAACATATACCAACACAATAAGATAAAAATTTAATGACATAACAAAAATAAGTCTTTTAAAAAGAGGTGGGTGATAGGTTCCCTTACTGAATTGGTAACATATGAAACATACACCCCATGAATGGAATATCATAAATTGAAGATGTAAATACACATAAATTTATGTATATTACAAAATGAATTAAATCAGTGGTAGTATATACACCACACTAATGGAAATAGTGGCAAATATAGCATGAATCTCATGGGAATAAAAAGTGAGATGAAAATCTCATCCCACGTTGTAATCAATCAAGTCATATGAAAAAAAGTTAATCAACACCAAATGATTCATAGAATAACATGAATATAAAGAGAATCAGGATAATATATTTCAAATGTTTGTACACAATACACCACATGCATTAAATAATTGGCGAACAATAGAAATATCATGGAATTGAAAGTGAGATAAGAATCCCCTTACCGTGTGTTAGACATGACTTATTTCTTCTTTGTTTATCCCGAACAATAAACTGAAGTTAATTTACACATTATTTAGAACCCTTTTTAATGTTTATTATTCCTTTTATATCATTTATGACCATGTTATAAACATTATGTAACAATTTAAGTCAAAATTGATTATTTTTTCGATATTTGGAACTTGAGTCAAAAATGAACTCCTTACAAGTTGTCCACGTGGTCAAGATTCCATTATCTACGAATAATATTAATAATATACATATCATATATATCATATATATCTAGTATATATATTTATTTATAATAGTACAAAACATTTGGTGATAATAAATTAAATTCATCGTTCATAGAGACGGTAAGCCGTAGGTATGCATGAATGCTACTTTAATTTCTATTTCATATTTTAATTGAATGAAAGCATAATGATGCATAGATATATTATAATTAAAGTATAATATTATATATATTTTTGACATCTCCATCATTTATACGTCCCACGTATGGTATGAAGTAGTCATAAAACATTGAGGGGTGGTAGTCCGCACTTCCATAAATGAAATTGTCGTGTTTAGCAATAATGGTAACCATAAAGGTATTCTATAAATGGAAAATAAATAAGCATAAAGAAAACATTAACATAATATATATCATATATAAATATATTTCCATCACAAAGGCCTCCATGAGGGGCGGTAGGAGATAATTGAAAAATCATTGTATCCTGAGGTGTTAGTTTTCTATCAAGAGAAACAATATGTTGTTTACCCATTAGATGATAGTGTGTGTTAGTGTAGTTAAATTAAATCTCAAAAAAACATACTAGTATATTGAGGATAATGTAGGTATTATCAATGAAAGGAATAAAAAGTTTTTAGGGGGTTGGATAAGTAAAATAAAATAGAAGAACTTATGAGAAGATGTTACCTTTAAATCGGGTAACTCCATTTTGTTTGAACAAAAATATTTTGTTGAAGTGCCTTCTACCTATGTTAAGGATTATATGAGGACAATATGGGTATAGTAAGATTAATTGGGAAGAGTTTTGATTTTAAATGGGGCTTGAGAGTTGTGAGGAATGGGTTAGAGTTGAGGGCTTTTTATAAGGGGGAGGAGGGGCTCTTTAGGAATGTGTGAAAATATTATTTTATTATATAATGAGATTATGTTTCAATATGTCCAAAACATATTTTAGTCAAATATAATGTAACTCATGGTCGATATAAAATAATCAAATAATAATTGGAATAGGTGTGGAATTTTTTTAATAGTTATAATATTATTTACTAAAATCATTTATTAAAGAGGTAAATGCTGCATGATTTTTGTGTCATAAATAATTTTATAAATTATAGGTCTAAAAATATTAATAATAAAAAATTATTTCAGAAATATTTTTATCATTCCAACAATTATTTATAGTCTAATATATAACTTATAAAACATTATATAAAATATAATTTATTAAAAGTTATTATTTCTTGTCATTTTGGTCTTTACTTTAAATTAATTAATCTGGAGTGCCATTATCAATATTAAGTGGCTTCATGGGGTCCCAAAATCGACCCAAGGATACCCATGGTTAGAAATGACTCATCCAATAAAGTTAAGGAATGTGCTAAAGTGATTTTTTTTATTATAATACTCTTTTCACCCTGAATTTCCCTATATTCTTTTAACCGCGTTAAATATAAGTCAAGGGATACTATTCCTCAAAAATTATTTCCCACTCATTGAACCAAATATTAAGTACTAATAACAACCATGTATGTTAGATTTTTGAAATTCAATTCACAGAAGCGGTATAATTTTATTTAAATGAAAAAGTCACTTTTATTACTATTTAGTGGATTCACTATTCATCAAAAATTGATGTTTTCAGAAAGATACCAAAAATTATTCCTAAGATATATTTTATATTCAGAATTCCAAAATAATACCTATTTTACAATATTTGAAACATGAAAGTTGAATTAATTAATTAAAATTAACTCTCGTTTTCCAAACAAATAACGTGTTTTGATGAAATAATATCTATCAAAAGATAGACATTTGATTATGTCTAATTTCAAAGAGAAATTTATTCTAATGACCAAAATTGGATTAAATGTTAAAAATATAATCTAAATACATTTTAATCCTAATTAAAAAGATAATCAATCCATATAAATGAATTTGTTTTAAAACGAGATTTTAATTAAAATAAAATATTTTTCACTATTCATTAAAAATTGAATTTTATCAGAAAAATACAACAAAATTACCCAAAGTAAATTTTCGTGTTCTGATTTGAATGATTAATTTTATTTGGTTAAATAGAACATATAAATGTTATGAAAAATAGATTTAATGAGGGTTCTCCATCATAAGGTGGTAAATCGGCCTTTTACATAATATTAGAGTATTTATACCTAAAATAGAATTCTTTTCTTGTTCTAAGCCTCTAAAATTTGATGAATAAATGTAAAAAAAATTAACAAACATGTATAATCATATTTTTGTTAATCATGTTCATTCCCATAAATACAGCTGTTAGGCGTTAAATACTATTTAAAATAATAAAATTATATTATTGGTGTGCAACGTAAGATTTCAATGAAACCCATTGTTGGGTATCAGGTATGCCATCGAACATAGCATCCCCTTTAAAGTGAAATTAATAATTAATTCACAAATGTTAATAAATATGAAAAATTTCAGGTTCATTATTTACATGGGATGTTACACGTGGTTTTACCATACCTATTCTTGCCTAGCGGAAAATTCCCTATTAAGGGATTATTCCTATCATGAGTCCAGCAGACTGTGATAAATTATATACTACACGAGAAATCATTCATAGATTTCACACATTGCTCAAAAATGTAACATATGACACAAGAAGTTTTTGATTAATTATTATATAATAAAATATTTAAAAAATTATGATATCAACAATAACACACTCTCACCACTGACACTCCATTCAAAAAACGATCCAATTCCTTTTCATGAATATTAATATGATAATCTAGTCCCAAAAGTCAAAAAATTACATCATTTTCACATCAAAAATATATAATTTTTCACATTTATAAAATAAACAATATATTTATTTCATCAATAGAGTAGATATATGAAGTGAATAGTTTTCATAAGGTTCTAATAAATCCTTTACAACATCTCTTGATAAAAAGTCACAAAACAATATTTTCATAATGTCATCGTTAGTAAAAAATGTTATGTTTTTTTAAATAACACTATATATATTAATATTAAATTGATATTAAATAAATGATAAAAACATTTAGAACAATAAAAACATATGTTTCCATATTACAAACCATTAATATGTACGGTTTTATTAAATTCTATTTTTGAATAATCAAACAAGAATTATCTACATCATAATAAATATTAACTAAAACGGAAACCAATTCCTATTTATATAGAACAAATATATATAATTAATATAATCACTAAAACATTTCTAATATGGAATTTTATAATCAATAGATTAATATATTTACATTTATTGATTTTTTTTGGATTAAACAACATAATAACATTGAATCGATTTGTGATGTTTTTATTTACCATAATACACAACATAATCCATTAAATTGTAATTATTAAACATAAATAATAGAAACCCCTCTTTAATTTCATTACAATTCTAATTTTTCCAATTTTGATTATTATAATTGACTCAAATTTGATGTTGGAGAAATATTTTAGAATAATAAGGATGTGTTTAGAACCACATTAAATCAAAGAAACATCACCAAAGGGTTAGTAAAATCAAGAATAATATATAAAATAATAGGGGAATGAAATTGAGATATTTATGGTGTTTCATGAATTGAAATATCAGGATATAGGGGCAATGTATGGCTTTAAAACAAGCTCTGACAATTATGCAGTTTTCCATAAATTTATACTGGGATGTATAAATGGTTTGTAAAAACATTTTGAAGACTATTTTGATTCCATAAATGAACCAATAGATTTGACTACATCACCACCACATGGATGAGAAATGAAATTCCTAATAATCAGTTTAAGAACATAATTTAATCATGTAAGACTAACCTTGTGAATGATTAATCATCATGGTTACTCAAAATAATGAACTAACTTATACCCTCCCCTTTTATTCAAATTCCACACATAAGGATATATCAAACTATTTCAGAATAACTAGGTAGATTTAAATTGTATAGTTACCCATAACATTGCACTATCCATGAATTACTATAGAATGAAAAGCTACACATATTTTATTAAAAACTATCCTTACTACTAATAATTCAATAACCATGAATCACAAAAAAAATTGAAATAATATTTGAAATCTCAATCCATGTTTTTTATATTTAAAATAACTAAAAAATTGAAAGAAATAACATTAAAAAGTTCCATCATGTTGTCAATAATTTAAATACCATATAAGGTCTGTCTCCCTTAATATATTAGTACACATATATATCAATGAAATGTATTTTTTTGTCATCCCCAATAGAGACACAATTAAAATATAAATTGAAAACCTCAACAATAAAAATAATCTGTGATTAGAAAATAACAATAGAACAATTCATAATATATTTCAACTATAATATTTACTAAAACCACATGATTTATAAAAAACAATCAAATAAATTATCATCAATATTTATATGGATCATTCAATCTACAAGAGATAGACATATATTGGAAGACTCCAAATTCATATAAATAGATTAAAAAAATAAAATTAATAATAAGGAATATATGATCTTTCAGTAGGTAGGGTAGGGTTTGAGAAATTTAATACTTCAACAAGTAGATTGAAATTGTTTCCCTATCACTGAGAAATGAAATGTAATAAAATTAGTCTATTAATTTTCATAAAAATTTATTGTTTTTGTTTGTCTACCTTCTATATTTTTATTTCATTTACATGAGAGATTCTATAAAAAAATTAATTTCTCTAATTAATTTATAGGAATGTAAATGACTGAAATGTTATTATAAAATCGAGGACCCTATATACCCTTGTATAAAAAGTAGTCCAAAATTATAAATATGATAGAAATAATGTAAATAACACTTAGCTATTTTCTTTTAATGATTTCAAATTAATAAAATTTGGAACTATCAAACACCATATTAATGTTATTACCAATGATTACCTTAAAATTATTATATTTCTAATTAAATTTATAATTTTATATAATGAAATAATTGAAATATTTTATACTATAAATATTTAATAGTATAAGATATGGTTTTAAAATTCATACATAGAAATCTTATTTGACCCTTCATAGATGACCAAATCATCCAAAACTATAGAATGATTTTAAATATTCCTGACATTAAAATATCCCAAGACTTGACTTACCACATTGATGACATACTGAAAACATACATATATAAAAATATAATGTGTATAAATGAGTTAACCTCTATAATCCACCACTAACTGAAAGAAAAAAAAATATTTCATTCTTATTATCATTATTTGAATTTTTTCAAAATGCTTGTATATAAATGAAAGATAAATAACATAAAGTATTATATTATAAAAATCCTCATCACTAATAAGCTACTCCTACGCGTCTATTTTGGTTGTTAAGTGAAAAAAATCATTCAACTATTGATGATAATGATGATGTCTTATAAAAATAATTGATTTTATTTAATAATCCAAAACAACTTGAGGAAGATAACGTAATTATTTAATGATGTACATATCATAATACATAATTTATTGTTCATTGTTTATATGGAATTAAAATTAAATTTAAATAGACACATTCATATTTATAGGATAATATTATTATACCAAAATATCTTATAAATGAACACATGGATTATCATTAGATGGTTTTTTCAAATTTTTAAATTCATCAATCTCAAAACAAGAATCATAAATATGGAAAACATGAGATTTAGAAACATTGTTAATTCTTGGATGATAATGATATTCTCTAGATTCTATATGCATTTTTCAGTTCATGGGATCCTTATTACAGATAGAAGAGGGGATGATTCAAATTATAAAACATAGTAATATTGTCATGAGTGTACTTATTTTTTAGGATTACTAATTGAAAATTCAAAATACAAAAGCCACTAAAATATTCAGGAGACATGGGACTCACGGAAGAAGAATCATGGTTAGTAGAATGAATTTTTCTTCCAAATAACATGGAACACCAGATATAACCACATTGATCATAAAATGTACATGTTTGATGATCTATAATGGAAATGGAACGATTAAGCTATTATATATAAGGTTTTTATAGGTCTAACATCAGATGTGTTTGAGGTATATTTAAAAACATAATCCATTCCACATATTATTTCCAAAATCAAGAATATGATATTCTTTTAAAATGATTTATGGACTCCTCAACATGTTAGAATATGTGGATAACTTTTATTTAGTCTCTTTATATTCCATATACCTATCTAGGATCGAATCATGTAAAGTATGAATGTTCTTGTATGGTCTATTAATGACATTCATTGGAGAGTGGTGATTTTTTTCATTAACAATTACCCTAATTTGGTTAAAATGGATTTGGTTATATGTAAATGTATTCATAAAAGTCATAATTGAGGGATCGTATGTTTCCAACCAAACATATGTGGATACACTAATACTGTAAAAAATCATAGATGTAATATCCACTACTAGGGTAATAAAGGAAAAACGAAATAAATAAGTTGATTAGTTTCATTTTCCTCTTATCATTTTCACATGGTAGGATATAAATGGTGTGGTTCATTTATGCACGTAAAGTTTGAATGTGTGATAACTCTACAATATTTTTATAACTACGGATGAATGGAACATATCTTACATTTCAATATGAATCCCATAAATAAAATGATAGAAATTAGTGTAATCTGAATCAATCCACTCATCATGAACCATGATGATCTCCTGAGAGAAATTATAAGTCACTAAATCAAAATAGTCCTTTTGTATTATAAAAAACCCCAAATCTCACTATGATCCATCTTAGTACAAGGTTTGTAATAATTATGGATTGATGGATTGAAATAAAAAATTTGATTTGAGGATGTCATGCAAAATGATAAACTGGGTCCCACCAATATGGAAGGAACTATTATTATTGACATGACAATAACTCATATTTTTTCAACATTCTTCAATTTTGATTATTTTAATGCTTAATGCATAGTATATAAAATTGGATCGCATATAAAAATGTGGAAACATTTTATTATCTATATATCACCACTTAGGAAACTAGAGTTCACAGTATTACTGTATTTATTGAATACCTTTTACATTTTTTTATACTCATTTTAAAAGGGTGTTAATGTATTATAAATGGATATAACTTGTTTAATCTTGTATATGACCTAATATGTAGAATTAATAGATCATATACTATATTACTATAATCATGTTACATTCCCATATCATATTGGAGATATTTATAATTGTTGTGATGTGTGTGATGTGAATAATGGAATATAAAGACCATTAGTTATAGTGCTTGAAATCATATCTTGAAAAATTGTAGTGGTGACCCAATAAAAAATTGACCCAACCAAGAATTTTGATATTCCATGTATAATATATTAATCCCCTAAAAACTTCTATAATAAATTATCTGCACTTTAATATAAAATATACAAGTTAATTTATATTAACCTACTCATATGACCATGTATAATTTATCTTCCATCAAAGAGGATTTAAATAATAGAACCATGAAAACTGAAGGTATAGATTGATGAATTTCAATGAATGGGCCATTCATGTTTTATTTTTAAATAATGTGTATATAAATCATCATCTATGTATTTATTATTATAAAATAAATCTATAGATGATTTCTTTAACATCAATTTAATGGGGTTTTCATCCATTTAATTGATACATGGTCATTTTCAAAGTTCATATATGATTATGAAAACAAAATCATAGATTTAATAATAGGTATCTTCTTGATACAACATTAAGATACTTATAAGCCCACCATGAATATTTCAAAGATACATTTGGTTTCTCTAATTTGAAAAATGTTTTTAAGTAATTTGTGCACTATATCATTCATATAAACCTTTATTATATTTTAACATAATTGTTTCATAACATATTATGGTACTCAAACTAAATACAAAAACTAAAATATTATGGGATATAAAATTGAGGAGATTTTGAAAAACCCATCTATATGAATTATATATGGTTGATTTTAGGATTAAACGTGTTCTCTTACATGGGAATTACATACATAAAATATAAATTTTACATGACACTGATAAAATTTAACACATAATATATTGGAAACCACAGAGAAACTTAGTTTAGCAATAGGAAAAACATAATTATCTGGTTATTACATTCTCTTTTTCCATGACATCCCAGATCATGATTCAATTATACAAATGTTGATAATGAATGATATTTAATTAATCTAGTATAATTATTTTATGTAAACCTTATAGAATAGTAATATCAAAATATCTTTAATCATACCATTTTCATTATAAAATATAGAGAAGGATTCATTATATATTTCGTTTCATTTTGATCTGGATTGGTTAGTTTACTCATGTAGGAATATCATTCGATAATATATAATTCATGATGATTATGTTTACGTCAGAATTATTATCCAATTAATGATAATGAATTATCACCTGTGGTCCACTCATTATAGAAATAGTATCATAGTATATTCAATGGAAGGTTTAGTGTAATCAGGGATAATTAAATGTGGAATATCATCTTCTTAAAAATGTATTTACACCCTAGGTAATGATGTCAGAAGAAATACCCAAATATTTTCAACATTTACATGGTTTTTATTAATGATAATTGAAATTGAGTAATTGATTAATTCTATCAAACCTCTTATAACTAATTATTAATATAAGCCAAAGAAAAATTGTAGAAAGTATAAGTAATTTCAAAGAAGTAGTTGTATTTCACTAAGCAGAATGACGCCTCATTTTTCTATTCTATCAAGATTATTACATATTAGGTGGAATGGTTCATAGAGGCCCAACGGTCGAATAAAAAATACTATAATAATAGGTAAACCTACAATGTTGGGGATACTACCAATGGAAGGATATGAGTTGATAATTCTATCTTATTATTTGAATGAGATATTATTTCCTATTTGTTGGAAAAAATGCATTATTAATCCTAACAACTATTTTATCAAAATTATAAACTATATTATTAAAAAATAAAGAATATAATTATATAGCATTTATGTGGTTACTTTTGTTGAAAAAAGTGGATGAGTATGTTATAAAAAGACCCACATATTAATAGTGGAATGCAAATTATTTCTAGCCAAATAGAATGTTTAAAATCATTTCCCCTTCCCAAATGAAAATAATTAGAAATTATTAAAAAATTGTAAAATGTTATTCTATTAACACTTTATAAGAATGATTTTATTTTTTTGATATTGGACCAACTCACCTTGTGGGAACACTCCATTCTAATTTGAGAAACTAATACTATATATGAATATTATGACAATACAAAATTTTACGGAATAGTCATCCTTCAAATGATTATTTTTTAATCCACTATATCTCAAGAAAAAAACCAAAAGAAAATTGAATCATTTTATTATGATTAATATAACTATTTTAAAGTAGTTATTAAATTTTTTGGATAAATAGTATTTACCGATTTATAAAGAATTTGATGAAACATAAATATTTTCAACTTTTAATACTAATAAAATGATTAAATTCAATTTATATGGTTGAAAAATTAAAAAGATCATATCATACAGAAAAATATTTCTTTTTTCAAAATGATTATTAATAAGTGATATGATTTTTTCTGCAGGTTCATATATATGTATTTATTTATGTTAAATGAGGACAAAATATATTATAGATATGAATACAATATTACTAGTATTTTAATTTGAAATTAATAGGAGATTACAATAAATAAAATTAATATTTCCAAAAGTAATTTTTGTATAAAAAAAATTATAATTTATGTTTATATTCTATATTGTAGTATAAAACATTGATATTTTATTATTGAAAAAAAATTGGATTCAACATAAATATATTATCTTAGAGTATTTTTTTTTTATTTCTAAATTTTTTTTAATTAAATGTGAGAAATGAATTGAATACTATTTCAATATTAATATAAAATAAAATATTATATTTTAGGAAAAAAATTAAGGACTAATACATTATTACATAGAATAGTTTTTTTAAAGTAATATAATTTATAATTGATAAACCTATATATTAAATTATTTTTCATATGTTATCTGTTAATCTATTTTTTAATGGGTTATGAATTTACCTTAATATAATTAATTTTTAAATTATTTATAAATATTATATAATAAAATGGATTTATTATTTTTAATCAAAATTTTTATAATATGTATTATGATCTGATTTTTTTAGTTGTAAAAATAATTTACTTAGGTAAAACAATATTTACCATGGTTATAATTATAAAAGTAAAAGTGTGATATGAATGTGGAAAAAGTCTTAAAGAGGTTAAAAATGTGTTTCAAAATGAGTAGTTGAGGGATTTTTTGACCTTAAATCTTCCACAGTCCTTTATGTTTAATTCTTTCGACCACATTCCATGAATATTTCACCCCTTATTTCAAATAGTTTTCTTCACCATATTATAAAAGGAACCTTCACCACCATATATATATTCACAATATTATCCATATTGTTTGATCATAATCATCCCAAATACAATGAAGACCATTCTATATATGTCATAATGGTTATATTATTTTTAAAATTCCATCCCTCAATGGATAAATTAAATTTGATAAAGATTTATTCAATTGAGTAATGTATAAATTCTAAAAATATTTAATTTTGATTTATTTTATTAATTCATATTTCCTTATACAAAAAGAGTAATAAAAATGATTAAGATAAGAAATTCAGTATCATTATTATATTGATGTTATATTATATTGATGGAATAATAATTATCTACCATCCACTATTCACAATTGATAAATAAATAAGTTATATATTCAAACATGAAAACTGTCACCTTCATGAAGGATATGATTTACTATTCATTTTCACGTTACATTGGTGGTAAAAGTTGGGTATAAATTAATAATTATGTATTTAAAATCTTATTTTGATTCTAAATTTATAAAAAAATTCAAAAATCGTTTGGTTAATTGTAAATTGAAAACCACATAGGTGTATATGTGGAGGCTACCACATCTATTGGATACCATGTTTTAGTTTTCATAACCAACCCCACATATATGATTTAAAGTCTACATTTTGTGGATTTAAATGATATTTGTTATATAAGTAATGTTATGTAATGGTTTAATTTATGATTACCTCATTATTAAATAAAAAAATTGACAAAAAATAATGATACAAGTCTTTCAATGATTCTCGAATCATATGTTGTGACTAGAATTATCATTTATGGAAGTTAATACATTATATGTGTTTTCAATGCAACAATTATAGAACCCCAGATAGTTTATGAATTATTTTTATGATATTAATGAAGTAGGATCTATCTCAAAATTTTATTTCATGTATGATCCAATTGAACAACCCAATATCTTATGATGAAAAAAATGATTAACGAGAAATAGAATATATAATTAATGTTTATAATTAAATGGTAAAAAAGTAAGTATATATGAATATAAATATTAAATTGGTTATTATGGAATTACAGGTTATTATAAATGATGTTAAATTACATTCATGGATTTCATGAATAAAATATAAGGTCTTTCAAGTCTCAAATTAAGTTATTTACTCATAATTGTTCCTCTTTGACTATGGTTTTAAAAGAATGATTTACTCTATATTATAATGATACTATATTTACCAACTTATTATTTCTATATGAAATTAATTTTAAAATAAATTATTCATTAATTAATGTATTAAATTATTTAAAATATTTGTGTATGTTAAGAAAAAATTAAATTCCCTTTAATGTTTATTTTTATTCAATGTCAATATTAACAATTCTCACTAATTTTATCTTTTTTTTATTTTGAACCACAAATATTTATCATTTTTCGTTTACATAAATATACTATTTTAAAAAAATTAATATTTATAAATACTATTATATTATGGAAATCATTAAATTTATATTATAAAAATTTGTAAATGTATTACCTTTTCTGATCAATCATTTTATGTTCTATACTATATTTTCGTTTAGATTAACATTATGAATTTTCAAGAATCCATTATATAAAATTATATCCAAATATTTATTTTCAAAATAATTTATATGATATTCTAAGTAATGTTATATTCTATAGTGACACATAATGTAACAACACAAAGAAATTAATGGAATAAAATTTTATTTGATAGTGAGTGTGACACACTACTGAAAGCGTAGAATAGAATATAACATATCAAGTAATTATGATATATGTACTAATAAAATTAAATAAATAAATTATATATTTGTTAATATATGAAATACAATGTTTTCTTTCATATCACAAAACACTGAGTTAGAAGTATTTACATGAAATAACTACTTTCATTGAAAACTTCTTTTGCACACAAGACTGAGTTTAACTAAAAAACAATATATTATAGAGATATTATTATTTAAAATAATAAAAATAACCTAACTTTTAAAATTTTGGTTACAATTATTATTGAAAACTTATAAAAATATATGGTGGAATTATTTGTTACTTATTAATTATAATTGAATATAAAAACCAATTATATTGAAAGGGAATGTTTTTATAAAAAAAATATTTAATGTGGAAAAAAGTGTTTCATATTAATAAATTAAATTAATTACTCTAATTGAATATGGTTAATAAAATATTTTATTTTTAAATAATTTTTTTCATGTTATTCAAATATATATTTAAACAGATTAGATAGGAACAAATCCAATTTTATGCATAAAATTTGTATTTTACTAAAGGTAGTTTTGCCGCCATTTTATAGTGCACTTGTATTAAAACTAAATTGTCATTATAAAAAATAATATTTAAAAAAATAAATTTCATAGTGAAATCATAATCTAAAAAATAATCATAGTGTGATTTTTTTAATTTTTCTGAGAAGATTCATTTTTTGTTGAATGTCAAAAAATACTAAATTGTAATGTTAAACTGCATTTTCATAGAAATAATTCATAATATTAATTTTTTATTTTAATTAGTTTAAATTCTTAATAGGTTCGGTAATACATATATTAATTAAAGTTTGGTCATTGTAATATTTTTTATATTGAATTTTGAAATTAAAACATAACAATATTTCAAACAATGTAACTTTATAACACCATTTTTACATCCCATCTTCGAGATTAGGAAAAACGACTTCCATATTTTGAATCAAATTAATTTATCATATTTCATAAAAGAAATTTATATATATATATATATGAAATAATAAATACTAATACTGCTCCTGTATAAAATAAGAACAAGTTTAAAAAACTATAGAAGTGTCTTTGGAAATTAAAAGCGAATGGAAATCCCGAGGTAAGGTAGTATGTCCTTATTTAATTTCAATGAGGCATATTTTAATATTTTGAAACTAGTTTATTCAATATGGTGTACATATGTCTCCATGATATGTAATATAATGAATAATTCATTCCATATGGGTTTTTATGCCTCAATTGGAATTATTTTATAATTTGTAATTAGGTTAAATTTTTCCATGTGGTAAAGAATTGCATAACTAAATTTCTTATTATTAGGATATATTAACTCAAAATTATCATTAATAATATAATATTATATGAATAATGCCTATTTATTATTTAATATTATATTTAAATATATTTAATTTTAATTTATTTCTAGTACACATAATTTATTCATTAGTTGAATCTCAATTCAATGATATGATCATATGAATATTGTATTTTAAAATATAATTCAAATGGAGATTTTTTATTATAGATTTTTTATAAGGGATAATCATTTGATAAATTTATATTATGTAATTCATTTTATTTTCCAATGCATATTCATTATCAATTTCAAGTGATATTACCCTTTTCCAACTCCCAGGTGCAAAAAATTATTGAGGAAATGTTTAAAAAAAATATAAGTCCATTTCACTCTTTAGTCGTAAATATGTTTTCATTAAAAACAATTCCTTAAAAAATATTTTAAAATTTGTTATTTATAAATTTTTAAAATATTAATTATTCTAAATAGTTATCATTTTTTATTTTTACAAAATGTTTCCAAAGGAATCAACTTAATTCATTCTTATCTAAGATCATTCAAAACTATTTTAAAACATAGAAGGAATGTTGATTTAAATTTAATGGAATTACTTACCATATTTTTTTAATGCTTAATTTTCATTATTTAAGAATATATTTTGAATAAAAAGGATTTTTTAATTGATTTCCAAGTAGGAACATTTTATAAAATGTTTTTAAAAATGAAATATATAATTTCCTCTATATTATATTAAATATATTTTTATTTTATTTATATTCATCGATGATACAAATCTGTGTTCTTAATCCAATGGGTATATATTTCATTCAATAATCCTTGTTATGTTTTTGTAGGGTTTAATATTTTATTTATCAAATATTTTTTATCAGTAACTTCATCAATTTATTTTACTAATTCCAATGAAATATTCAGTAGAAATCCAATTTACCCTAATTATCCACATCCTTTATTGTCTTTATAAAAAAAATTTATATTGAATGTCTTTTATATATACAATGTTATACATTTACATTTATTTTATTCATGGGGTTAATGTTCGTAAATTTTTCTCTTTACATCAATAAAAATATATATTGTTAAGGAATAATCATTCATGAATTCAGTTGATTATTTGATATATGAGGAATGTATGGATTGGAAGTTACAGTTGGAGCCAGATATAATATATCCCCAAGAATCATAACTAGGCCTCATGATAAAAATAAGTTAATATATCCTTAAATGGGCCATCACCTATAGATTAAACCATGTTATGAATGTTCTATATAGAAGTGGATTCATATTTCTTATACATGATATTCTATATTAGATTATTTCCTTCATTCTAAATTTATTATTTATAATCTAGATGATTTCCACTCTGAAATAATCTGTAGATTCATTTCATTCTCATTTTATTGATTAAATTGACATCTGTTTTAAAATATTTACCTTTCTTTATTGAATATTCATTATCAATTTATTTAAAATGAACATCGGTTTATTTATTTACATTTCCATATTGACTATGGCTTATCTAGTAATTTAAATGGAATGTGTGTTTGGATATTTACATTTCTCTAATGATTATTTATGAGTGATTCCTGATATTTTTCATTGTAATTAAATATTACTGAGCATTAAATCTCATACTTATTTTTTTAATCCCTAATATTCAATCAGGATTACTATGAAATATAATTTTCGATATACAATATGGAAGAATTTTAATCTCAAAAATGAAATGAAAAAACTATGTTATAACATTATTTTCCAAATGTAACATTGAAATCATATTTTTATATAGTTTAACAATAACACTAAACTAATATGTTGTTTTGCATAATTTTGGTTGTATCTTATTCTAATTTAATTGTAGGAACCATTGGCTATGTGCTTAATAGGGTCTGGTTTATATAGTTGGTTTAAAAGAAATTCTAGTAGAATCTTATTAAACTAAATTTAAGAAATAATTAATTTGTGAATATAACACTATGATTGTATTTAAGGATATTTATTGAAGAAAACCATTATTGTTCTTATAACATATAGATTATACGGTTTAACCACTATGATTTTTCATGAATAAAATATGATTTATTTGGTATATTATCTATTATATAGGATAAAACATTAAACAAGGTGTATATATGATAAAATAATATTATTGATGTGTTTATTTAGTATCCTGATTTAAATTGAAAGAGTATTTTAGTAGGGTTTTTTATAAAAATTTGAAACATATAAGGATTATATTACATTATATTATCACATGTGTCATTATTCACATAAATGTTATGTATAACATCACAAAATTATGACCTTAAGGTTGATCATAAGTTTGAATTCATAAAAACCTCCACTATGTTTTATTTGATAGATCTCTACAAAGATTATCGATACTTTTGGAGCATTTTTTTTAACAAAACCCATTTGTGTAGAAAATATATTTTAGAAATTTTATTAGAATAATGTCAACTTTATATTATTTAAAAATAGTTTAAAATGAATTGATAACTAATAGGGTTGAAATGGTCAATAATGAAATTCTAGTCAAATAATATTATAAAACTATTTTTACTAAAAATGTTGTATTCAATACCATAGACAAAAGGTGATTTAATTATTAATTTTCAAGGATTTAAATCATATTTTTTAGAAACATTATTGGAATTATTTTAATTTAGTTTCTCAAATGAAAACCCACTTTCATGGTGACTACCTGTATTATCTGGTGAGATGGTGGGACTCAAAATCATTCTTGATGGATGATAAGGGTTTTGTGCCTCTAAATACCCTACATGATGTCCTATTTTATATGAAATTGTATTTAGTTAAAAAGTAGATAAATAAATATTAACAATGAATTATAATTATTAATTTTATTTGTTTATTGATTAATATACATTGCATTTTAGTTTTGAAAAACGTTAGACATAGATAAAATACATTTCACTCTATTATGGTTCTTACGATCTATTAACTGTAAATTTTATCACGTTAGACATTAAGAAACATTTTTACATCATTATTCATAACATAATGAATGATTTGAAAATTTATCCAAGCACAACCATGTGATGAAGTTGTGTTTATAGAAATATATGAGGTATATATTTTTAATTATATTCATATAAAGTAAAATAATGAATATAAATTAGGAAAATTATACTTAAATAAATATGTATCATAATATTTAATTTTTTTAACTAATGGTTTTTTAAATCAGAAAAGATTTATTGTTTTGATCCCATCAAAAGTCTAGTGATCATTTTTTTTACATAGAACTAAATAAATCTTTGTAAACATTTATGCTATTAATCTATGTTTGTATCTTCACATTACATTGATTTTTTCTTATAAGGATACCTCGTTATGTGTTGTTTCATATGAAATGTGTACATATTATTCCCTTTTTCCAAGATGGTATTTATAAAAACCTGTCAAGAAATACGTGATTCAAATAAAGGAATTTTTAAAAGTCTATTTATTAATTTCTCGACTAATTATTAAATAACAATTTATATAATTTATTAAAGTTGGGGAGAATTAACTATATCCAAAATACCAAAACAATAATATTTTATTTGATAACGTTTATGGAATGAAAAAACAATTGTTGAATGCAATATAAAACCTCGAGAACTATTGATCTATTTAACATTATAAATAAATTTAATATATTTAATATATTGAGATGAAAATAATAATAAGATATAATTTAGCACACATAACCCTGAGTTATATTATGTTACCAGAAAGAATGGTTTTCTATTATAGCTATTATTACACGCAAAACTGAGTTTTACCATACAATTATATTTTATTAAAATAATATTATTTTAGATTATAATATATAACCTAGATATATAATTGGATTCTGTAAATATGATTAAATAACTTATATAAATATATGTTTGAATTCATTGGTGAAAAAATAAATTTTAAAACTTATTGAATATAAAGGAAATGTATTTGTAAAAAACTATTTTTATTTGCCTACATGAGTTTTTTCATCATAAATTGAATTAATTACTGTTTGTTAATGATATTAATGAAATTTATATAGTAAATTTTCACTAAAATGTTTTTAAAATTAGTAAAATATATTTTATATTCATAAGATAAGAAAAAAAGGCAATTTTATCCATAAAACATATGACTTTTCTAAATATAGTTCTTTTTACTTTTAATGGAGCCATAATCATAATCCTATATTATATAATTTTTAATAGTTTTATTTAAAAAAACAGAATTAATTTTTTTAATATAAAATTCAAAACTATATTAGTTTGAAATATTATCATTTTCTGAGATGATTCATTTCTTATGAAAAATGAAAATTATTGAATTTCAATCGGATGTTTTCATTTCATCTAAATAACTGACTGTGATAAATTATAATTTTAAATTTATTTAAAGACTAATTTGATCAGGTATACATCTTTTAGTAACTTTTTGTTAATTTTATTCCTTTTTATATTGAAATATTATATATAGACATTTCAAACATTTTATCATTTTGACTTTAAAATATTGTTTTCTTATCGTATATGTGGGATTAATAATAAATTAAACTCTTCTACTAATTTCAAATGGATTTAGAAAAATGTAATCTATATTTTGTAATATAAAAATTAAAAATTTCTAATTTTTTCATCATAAATTTTTTAGATAATTATTACCGATAATAGTTAAAATTAATCAAAATGATTTAGATAAAAATGAGTATTTTAGGAGAATAACATTAAATATAAGAGGAAAATGATGTCGAGAAATGACCAAAATGAATTGAATTGACAAATATTGACCAAAACCTTTATTTTCATAAAAATGATTTATTATTTATGGAATATTATTTATAGGAGACAACTGGAATTTTATTACATTTTGGTATTTTATAGAATACCACAATTCTTACGATATAAAATGTCACTTAGACCCACTCTTATTAAAAACTATAAATCCATTAATATCATCAAACCCCATTACAAATAAAAAAAAATTATTTATCCTAATACTATGGATTATTTTTTGTAATTAATTCAGTCCATGGAATGATTTTGGTATAAACAAAAAGGAGTTACCCCAAAAAATAGGTAACATTTATCAATGATCATTTTTGTTTTATTTATTTTCCCTTGCTTTAGGAATTATTATATAGTGATTATATAATAACCTCAGTATCATTGAAATAATGATAATGTAATCTGATAATATTATTAAATTCAATATCCCAAACATTTATCAAATGATATTCATAATCATTATTTTTTATGTATGGTGTACAACCGCCTCACGAGCCGATTTTGATCGTTCTTCCATTACTATCATCCAAGGATGGGATTAGCAATGAGATAATGGATATATATTATATATATTATATTAAAAATTTATTATTATTCATTAATTATTATATCACTCACATTTTCATACTTTCCATTTTTGGGAATGTGATAGTGGCGTTCCGGTGTACGAAGGACTACCACCTCACAAAGAGATATGATTTGTTCATGCTTTATATATAATATAATAATGATTGTTTACATAAAAATATGTGACATATATTAAAAATATGATAATATAATAATATACATTTATATAATTTTATTTTATTTCATTTAATACGACAATAAAAATCGATGAAACATTCTTGCATACTTATGGAATATCGACACTATAAATGGGTAATTCCACATCCCATTACTTAATTTTTTGGAATAATATAATTATATATATATATAATATATATGATATTTTTATTATATTATACATTTTATATTATATTAAATTTTGATTGATGTAATATGAACAGAAAATAAGAAGTCAAAATATACTAAAAATGAAATTAACACCCAAAACAACAAAAAAATATTTAATTATTATTAATAAACGGTTAGAATATGTTATAAAAGAATTATACATAATATCATAAATAATAATATTTTTTTCTATATGTTATTAAATTTTTATAACCACTATACACGTGGCTAAATTAGTTATGAGAAAAAAGGAAAGCACAAGGATGTGGATTATATCTCATATTCATTTCATTGAGGCATATTGTAATTTTATTCATGAAATTACTTTTATATGTTTTATATAACTACCAATTAAATTTAATATTAGAATTAAATAAATATTCATTATATTTTATGAAACAATTTATATTATTTCATCTATGGGTATTTTAATTAAAAGATACCATGTGGTAATGAATTACAGAACTCAATTTGTTTTCATTTGGTTATATTACAAATTTATTACTTTTAATATGAAATGCTTGAGTGTATAATTTATTTATATAATATTATTTTTTATTTAATCTTATTTTATGTGTATTTATATCTGATACATAGAATTTATTCATTGTTTGATTCTCAGATAAATTTATGATCATTTGAAGGTTTTATTTCACAATTTCATTCTAACCATGATTTCTTATTATGGAATTTAAGTTGAAAGAAATAATTTGATAACAGAATTATAACCCATTAATTTCATTCACCTTAAGATATTCATGTTATTTATCAAGTGACAGTAAAAATTTTACACTCTTTAGTACATAAAATTATTTAAAAAATGTTTTACCAAAATTTGACATCACTTACCACTTTAGTTGGAAATCTATTTTCATAAAAAAAATGTTTTCGAAATATATCATCAACATTTTTAATTTAACCTTTTCAAAAATTTCTGTCAAAATAAATTTTTACCCATTTTTTATTTTGAAAAAAAAAATTCAAATGAATCTTTTTATCACTTTCTAAGCAAGGAACATTCTTAACCATTATACAATTAAAAATGAATAATATATTTAACTCATATAGAATAGAATATGATTTAAATCTAACGATTAATTTTCACGATTTTGAATATATTTTCAAAGATAATGATTATTTAAAAATAATTTCAATGATATTTTTTAATATATATTACATTGATGGTTATTTGATAGAAGGGGAAAATGTTGACAAACATTTTCCTATAAGTCAACATGGATCTTTGATGATAATGAACAATGATAATTAAATTAAATCAATTATGTGATATATGAGGAATTCATGAACATGAATATATATGTGGGGACTGGTATAATATAACCCCACGATAAATATGAATGTTTTATTAAAAAAATAAGATACACTATAATTTAAAAGGTTATTTCCTATATTCTGAACCATCTTGTTAATGGTATTGATGATATCGGACTCTTGTGCTAGATATATGACTTCAAATAATTAATCATTCCCATATTTTATAAATCAATAATTATTATGAAGAGGTTTTGACTAAGAAAAATATATGTATTCATTTCATTATTAGTTTTTTGATAAAATAGAATATGAATTTATTTATTTTCTATTCTAAATTGATTATGCCTGATCTCATTATTTAAATTGCTTACATGTTCAGTTATTAACATCATTCATTGAATAGTCCTTATACAGATACTTAAATGGAATTTTTGTTCAATGATTTACCTTCCCATATTTATTATTCCTTATTGATTTAAAATAACATCTATTATAATTAACCATTAATGGGTGTCTAAGTTCATCATTCCTTTTTCCTTTCCCTGGGATTTTATAATGTTTACTATGATAGATGTTTTATGATACACTATATGTAATAATGTTATTATTTATATAAAAATGAAAAAATTATATAATAATTCATTTTATTCAAATGTAATATGGGAAACATGAATGTTTCTAGTTTACTGAGGCTACATAACTGAATGATTCTTTAAGATTAATATTCATGAATCTTAATCAAATGTAATGGTACTAGGAACCAACAATAGCAATATAATAGTCATGTCAAAAAAATTACTTCTTATTTATATGAAGATAATATATATTTTTAAATGCAATTTTATATTATGATTCCATTTATTTCATTAACTATAATAGATATTATGAATATTGATTTATCTTTTATGAAACTCCTTTTAAATATTAATTGATATCATGTTATTTGATTACGATTGGAATGGATAAGAAACTATTTTATTCCCATGGGATTTAATATATAATTAATGATTGATATCATACAGAAGACATTATTATGGATATTGATTAGAGGGGGTCTATAATACCATAAAATTAATTAGTTGAAGATTTATATTTCATAATTAAATATAGATTGGACATGATAGATTTCTTTACTCCATAAATAATTAGTATCATGTGTTCAATGACAACATAATTGTAAAGACTCAACCCTAGTTTCCTAGAGCTTGTGCCTTATTAAATTACATTGGAATTATTATAATAAAGTTGTATCCTGAAGGAATGAATAGTTTAGAATATTTTTTAAGCCATATAATAACATAAGCTCAAAATTACAACTTTAAATGATAAATATATATATGTTCCATTGGGAACATTAACCACATTATGATTATCCCTACAAGTCATTCATAATATCCCTCTTCAGGTCTTAGGAAAATGAAACACAAGAAAGGGGTGAGATCAAATTCTCATTATGGGTATGAAACATAGAATAAGATATAATAATCCTAAACATTATTCATGGTGAATAAATTAAAACACATCCCTTTAAAAATAATGAACATGAACACATTACAGCGGGTATAAGAGATGAATAAATAATAACATAATAAGGAATAATCATGGGTATTATACTACATGAATAAAATCATTAAAATTTAATTTATATTATCATAATAAGGAAAATGTATATGCCATAAATTCTGAAAGATTCATTCAAGGCCTTTTCCTAGTCATCTAAAAATGATTAATGTCTCGGAAAAAAAATATCCAAAAATGGGCAGGGCCTCTGCAATGTCCATATCTATTTGTCTCATGAGAATAACTGATGAATCTGGGGGCTATAATAGGCCCCAACCATCACACAATATGTCCAACTCATTCCTCATATGAATAGACATAGTCATAAACAACATATATATTCATATTGAAACTTAAATATGAAATGTAAATTACTTTCCTTGAACATAATGTATAAACACTATCCATTCAGAGTGAATTAGTGAATGGTTTCAAGATGGAACATCTACAATCAAAATTATCATAAACCATTCAATTAAATATGGTAGATTATCACATAAATTATCAACCTGAATAATATATATGAATGAACAAGAGCATTGACACATATGAAGATACTTTTATATAATCATCAAGAAATTATGGAGAAAATACAATTTTATATTGAAAAGAGGAGTTATTTTGGAAAAGTATTTGTTTAAAAACTGAAATAAAGTAAGAAAATATTTTCATAATAAAATCAGTTATTTTAAAATGATAATTGTTTCTAAATTAATATTAATAGAAAACTCATGTAAATTTTATGAGGAGAATATAATAATACATTATAATTTCATTAATGTAATTATATTATTAAAGTAACTCGAATGAAAATGGAAGTTAAAATGGAAAACCCTTACCGTAAGTCTGAATGTTCATATCTTGAACTTATGGTCCTAAAATATAAAATTAAACACATTAATGACGTAATTATGAACTTATTATATATTTTTTTAGTTTATAATAATTTTTAGTTCATTTTTATCCTTATTGATGAGTTATAATATTGAATTTTGTCATTCTTGAGTGTTTGTTTTCTTAATTTTCATAATCAGTTCAGTTTTTTTCTATAATGGAGTTCATGTGGAATATATTTAAATATCAATATTTGAATTTAAAAATTATTTATGAACAAAAAGAGTTTTTAATGGTCATTTATATAAATTTTTTACACTGAATGAGGATGAATAATTTGTTGAAATATAAATGACATTCACTTAAATTATTTTACAGGAATTTTGATTATTATGAACTAGTATGGTCATATAATATAATTTTATGTACATATAATGGTTTATGAATATTAAATAGGTTATATAATATGTATTGTAGCATGTTTTAACCATAAAAATGGTTTTATGGCCTGTAATGAAGGTAAAATTGAAGAAAGAAACATCTTTATCCACTAAGGATATACATCGGCACATCATGGATGATGATTTTGTTTATAAAATAAGAGAGGGAGATAGAGAGAGTAAAGATATTGATAATGATTCGATGACTAAAATTATATAACTATAGTATATAGATGATATTGGAGATATCATGGTCATTTGAAAATATGCCTAGAGCATATGATAACAAAAGAATAGAAACATGAAATAAAATCGAAAGAAATAGCATTTGAGTTTACCTCTAGAATCCACCTCCTTCAGAAACTCATTAACATAAGGGTTTTTAGAGTTTTGGCAATGCCTAGAGCTCTTGGATGTGGGGAGTGTCCAGAGAAGGGTATTTTGATAGAACATTGAGGAGCTTCATGGCATAGAAGAGTGGACATAACAATGTGGGGGGGGGATATAATAGATGAGAGGCGGGTTTTCCCAATATTTTACTCATTATTTTATTTTTTTTCCAAAGCCAACCAAAAGTATTGATTCATTTATCCAAGAATAGTAATATGTACTAGTGAGTTTGAAGAAGGTGTATTTACATCATCGCTGAAGATATGAATAGTGAATTTAAAAAATAATTTATATATAAGGTATGTTACCATATTTTTCTATTCATAAAAAATTTGAGTATTTCAGAAAAATCTCAAAAATACACCCAACCCATTTTTTGATGTGTAGAATTCAAAAATACATTCTATTTTTTTTAAATAATTTATTGAATATTTTTAATTTAATTTTTTTTAAATAATATTTTATTCAATAAATAATAAATTTAAATCACTATTTTGTTTTGTATCACATTTATAATTAATCAATATCTCAATATCCTACAAACATAAGACAATAATATAATAATATGATTTACTATTCATAAGGGTCATATTACTATTCATAATACAATTCATCAGGGTATGTTACTATTCACTAAAAATTATTTTATTCATATCATACTCTAAATAACTTATTGAACGCATCCTTGTAAGTCAGATTTTCAAAATTCAAATCACAAAGGTTGAAAATTTATGTTTAATGTCTAGGTAATAACAATGTGCGGTTTTTTAGAGACCTAGTGTCTCATGAATTCAATATTAAATTTATGTGATGAATCGTGGGGATTTATATTATCCCCTGCTTACAAAAAATTCATCCATAAAATAACCAGAATGTTACGTCACAAATCATTTTGGGTAGTTCTTCATCATAAGCACCTCAGGATCACAAGTTGCCTCTACGATTTTATGATTTTTCCAATGTATCCTTACCAGTCGAGTTTCCTAATTACTCATCACTTTTAATTTAGTTTCGAAGATCTCGATAGGCTCTTCAATGTAATATAGTTCATGTTCCAATTGTATACCTTCAGAAGTGAGGACATGTGTTTGGTTCGGCATGTACTTTCTCATCAATGAGACATGGAACACATTTTTTTACTATAGATAGGATAGTTGGCATAGCCAAATGAAATTAAATATCTCTAATTCACTCTATAATTTTGAAAGTTCCTATGTTCCAAGGGATCAGTTTTTCTTTCTTCCCCAATCTTATAACACCCTTGCTTATAGATACCTTTAATAAAACGTGATCTCACACTTGAAACACCAAATCCTTCCAGCTATTATAAGAAAAAAAAATTTCCTACTTTGAGATGATTTGATGTTTCCTTGAATATTATTAACCTTCTCTGTTGATTCCTCTATAAGTTTTGGTCCCACAAGATTCCTTTCTCCAACTAACTCCCACCTAGACATTGTACGACCCCTCATTCCCAACAATTCATCAAATGTTGTCATTTATATTAATTAATGGAAACTATTATTGTAGTAAAACACTAATAAATGGAAATATTTGACCCATATACCTAGAAAGGAATGTGAACATGATCTCATCCTGTCCTCAAAGGATTGAATCATCATCTCTGATTGACTGTCAGTTTGTGGTTGGTAAAAAGTACTCAATAGATGCCTAGGATCCTTTGATTTAGGTAGTTTTTCCCATAATTTCGATATAAATTGTGGATCATGATCAAAATCAATTGAGAGTGGTTCAAAATTAAGTCTCACATATTTGTTGATATAGATTCATTTTAGGCGCTCAAGTAGAAAATCCTCACATATAGTGAGGAAATTTGAAAATTTTGTAAGTTGATAAAAAATTTCCCTTATTACATAATTCTTCATTGGAGTTTTGTGTCATCCAGTGAAAAAATCCAAGGTTATGTCATCCCATTTCCATGTAGGGATAAGTATAGGTTGCATGATTCCTCTAGGATTTTTTCATTAGACCTTGCCTTGTTTACCGAATAGACATCCTGATACTTAATCGGCATGTTCCCATTTCATGTTGTCCCACCAGAAATGTTACATCAAATCATGATACATTTTAGTGATCCAATGATGTATATAGAAATTTGAGATCTAAGAACCATCCAATAACTCTGTTTTCATCTCAATAATAGAGGGAACACATACTCTCATCCCCAATTTCAGAATTCCAACTTTATTATTAAATGTCAGTCAACATCCCATCAATCATAGAATTAGTTTTCATTTGAATATTCTAATCAAAATATTGTAAAAAAATAACTCCTTCCAATAATGATGGATAGAAAACCATTTGAAAAATTTGTGATTTTTCACCTTATTTCATAATCCTTATATCCATCATCACTAGATCACAACCATTTTTTTCTAGAGGCCAGTTTAAGGGTTCCCTGTACCCAAACAACACACATGAAACAACCACATTACACATTCAATATTCCAAAAACCATCAAAATTAAAAATTCACACACATCATTAGCCACGCCTCGAACTGTGAACCTCGCATCACACCTCGAGAAATGAACCCATCATGTCTGACCAACGATGCCTCGATCCACGGCCTGCCTCGACAGACACAACACAGAAAATCAACCAGGCCATCAGAGAGTTTCATCGGCGTCCTTCACCACCATCACCATCGACGTCCGTTAAGAAACCATTCATTTCCGTCACTAAAGCACTGTCGACCACACCCTTCATCCAGTCCACCGGAGAATCATCCACAACCTTCCATAAAACAATAGGTAAAACCGCATCCACTAGAACACAGATGTGCCTCACCAACATCCGTCTTCACCACATTCAATGGTTCAGAAACAAAACAACCATCCCTTCATGTCCAAGAACAACTAGGACGAAGAGAAATACACAGAAACCACCACTAAATCAAATCAAACTTCAATACAACATTCCCCAAACAAATGAAATCAACTCATCATTAACAGTATCTCTGAAAATCATAATAAACCCTACTCAAAATGAAAAGGTGAAAATAAAGTAGCAGAAATCTCCCCTAGCCACCATCTGTAAAGCCTGAAGAGGACACGCTAAACCCCCTATAGAACGCAACCACCAACGAATGGCTCCCTCATGCTGTATAAACTGGGACTCGGCCTCTAGACATCAACACTGCTGAAAAACCCTATCAAGATAGAGGAGTCAAGAAAATGACCGGCCATATCAAGTGTACCACCAAAGGACCAAGACAAATAGGCCGCCTTAGTGAACAAAGAACCAAGGAGGAAGGTCGGAGCCTGAGCGGGATGAGGAAAGGCGACGGTAATGGGTTAAGTCCTAGCTCTTCTCTGCCTCACCCCTTACAGGCCCATCCATCCATCATCAATACATAAACATACAAATGATCCATTTTAATCCTCATTTATTGTGATCTCAAGGATCCTTCCTCATCAATGCATCATATACCTTGTTTTTCATTTATGGGTGGTAGTGTTAGTAAAATTCATAGTCCTTGAGTAGTATTAGCCATCGCATTTTCCTCATGTTGATGTATTTCTATGAGAATATATACTTCAGACTCTTTTTATATGAATATATCTAAAATATTGCACCATAGATATAATGTCTCCATATTTGTATAGAATATTTCATAGCATCTAACTCAAGATCATGAGTTGTATAGTTTTTTTGATAATTTTTTAACTACATTGATGCAAAGTCAATAACCATATCATTCTATATATGGAAAAAATAGCTTTCATTAATTAATTCATCACTATAAATCACAACCCCATCATTCCTTAATGGTAGGGTTAGAATCAGAGCATTCACTAGTATCCTCTACAATTCATCAAAAAAGTCCTCTTATTATTCTTACCATACAAACATAACCCCTTTATGTGTAAGCTTGGTCATTTAGTTGTCATAATGGGAAATGTTCTAAATGAAATGAAAATAAAAAACAATTAAACCAATAAAAATACATACCTAAAATGAGCTCATTGGAGTATGAAATTATTGAGGAGCCAATGTCTCCCCGGAATCAACAGATATTCCTACTACATTATGTGTTCCTAGGATTCAATGACATGATGTGAAACTAGGTTTGACATAATGTGAAGTCCCAAGAGTTTTTCTAAAAATGTGTTTCGGATGAAATTTATATTTCCTTCTATCTATATATACATTATCTTAAACTAAGAGCCATATGTATAAGATTTAGGAGCCCCCAACCCTTATGAGTCGTTTCATTCAACGATTTATCATTGTTGTGGTTATAGTGTAACTGCATATGTATGTGGTCTTCCTATATCTCTGTCTATTTCTCTTCCATCATTGGATTTTAATAGAAAAACATGGGATTGATGAATCTTAATTTCGCGTCATTGAGTCATATTTCATGATTTCATTCCTATATCATTTTCACCTTTTCTCAAATAGGGAGGTTCAATTGTGGGTTTTGTGTTTCCATGAAAATTTTGGTGGTTTCATTTCGATTGGACAATTTTATTAACACAAAATTTCAAGATTAAAATTCAATTTTTTTATTGGAAATAAATTTCCTTATTTTTTAAAATAAAAATATCAAAAATTACAATTCCATTTAAAAAGGTTATTGGATTTGAAAATAGATATGGCGTGAAATTCTTGAAAACCAACTATTCTATTGAATGGGGGAGAGATTTGAAATTTGATATAAATTATTAAATTTAATATATTGATTTTTACTATGGGATTTGAACATAAATATTTATTTTATGATATTTATTTCAAATTGGTATATGATAAAATCGATTAAAAATGTTTTTAAAGAAACCTAGTTGATTTATTTAGGAGAAATGTGATCCTTTGTGAGGCACTACTCAAATTTTACCTCACACACTACATATTACATCAAGTGTTTGTAAAATATCATCATCCAGTTTTGAGAAAGGGAAAGGTGAAAAATGGATGTGGTAGAATCTATTGATATGTGGCCTTTAAATTATGTCATAGAATGGATGTGGATTTTAATCCTATTATCTGGTTAATTTTTAGTAATTTTTCTTGTTTATATTATTCAATTTTGCTATAGTTCCTCCCATAGTGTATCCCTTGTATGCATACCAAAATGTTTATCATGATTCCATATTTTTTTTGAAAACATTGTTCAGAATTTCATTTTTTATGATGTTAGGTTCTATTAAATTATCCATGGGGATCGAGAATTCCCATTGGTCGATGGAAGTGTTAGTTAAATTATCAGGTCACTATAGTACATGACCAGGTTCTTGAAAAAGTTGTATTAAATGTCGTAGTTTTCCATCTTACCTTGATGTTAGTATTAAGTGGTGTAATATTATTAAGAAATTCGAGGTATTTGTGATTGAGTTACAAGATAACTCCAATCTAATGGATCGTTATGTCACTGGGGGTGGATTGAGGAGGGTTATATTAATTATTAGTTAAAATCATTTTCCCACATTGGATATGGATAAATTTCAATCCAAATATTTTTTCATTTATTCAGGGAATTATTTTCCATATCTCTTAGTTTGAGTGTTAATATGACCTGTTCAGTGTTGTATGCTAATGGTTTGAAACAAGATACCTCTAAAAATATTTTAGAATTAGATCTAGGTGGGATATTATGATGAACCAAAATGAGAAAATTCTCTAATGGACTTGAGTTTGGATAAGGTTATTGTGCATATTTTCCA
Source organism: Viscum album (assembly GCA_963277665.1). Lineage (NCBI taxonomy): Eukaryota > Viridiplantae > Streptophyta > Magnoliopsida > Santalales > Viscaceae > Viscum > Viscum album. Next base: position 1,699,146,756 of record OY728163.1, on the reverse strand, counting down.
TGTTCTAGGATATACTCAATCCCTCATTCCCATTAAGGATCCAGTTGGGAACCCTTATAGGGTTGTTTTCTATAATTGTGATCCGGAGTTCCTTCACCAAAATCCACCAGAGACTAATGGTAAAAATAAAACAACATTGGGTCGGGAACGGATGAGCAGAATTGAGTGTCTATTTAAATTCTTGGAGACACCTAATGAAATCAAGGTGAAGTGTGAACCTTCATATTGGAGAGACCAAGTAGAATATAGTGGGACAAGATGGAGATGAAAAAAACATGATAGATTATAGTGAAAATACATCAATCCTTTTTTCAAAAACTAGTTCTATCTAGATTATATGTTGTTGTCCAATGCTATTGATTTACTAAAACAGTATCTGGATAACAATTCCATGTCCGAGTAGGAAATATATTTTATTGAAATTTGGTATTATTTAGCTGATATTTTATCAAATGAGAAGATGAAGACAATATGGTTTGTGGTGGAAAATGTGTGATTTACAAGTCATGGCAACATTTCGACTGGACGGTGGTTCTTGGTGGTAAAGGTGGCGATGGCTTGGGAGGTAGCTCTGGTTGGTCTAGGCGAACGACAGTTCAGGTCTAGGATTTTGTTCCAAGCCGACGGGAGTCCAGCTGGTAGATTCATAAAGTGACATAGTAGGAGGATACATGGGAACCCACGATGGCCATTAAGTCACTAGATAGAGAAGGTAATGGGAGAACATGTGGAGGTAGTGGGCTAACTGCATGGGATGTAGTGTGGTGCCGCGGGGACCAGAGGGTTAGATGGTTGGGGAAGGCCGCATGTGGTGAACGAGCCAGTCTGCGTGAATGCGGGCCAGACCAGGGGATTCGGGCCATTCTTCGCTACCCAATGGGATGGGTTAGGCCCCAACAGGCTGGTCCGGACTGAGTCTAGTAGGCCGGGTCGGTTCAGGTCAGATCGGGTTGATCAGACATGGTTTACTCGACGGTCAGGTTGGGTCAAATCTGAATTTTTACAAAAATGGTCATAACATTCAAATAATTATTCTATGTGATGCTTCATTAGTGGTGTTGGGACCCTTGTGATGAGATAGTATTTATGATACCAATGGTGTGTCTTATGTTGGAAATATTTCCAGTTACATGGGCTATATACATGGGCAATACCAAGGTTTATGGGGAACGACCTGTGTGACTACTACTCATAGGTCACCCTCTATTTTTTACATGAATTGATTCCCTCAGCCAACTTTTCATGTATGTGAATCATTAGGGGTCATTCCCTTTATTTCTCAAAATGTTTTTTGTTATCATTTCCTACTCACATGAGTATGATTCCTTTAGCAGGACATCCATTATAGAGTGGTTGGAATCCAATGAGAGGCCCCGTGGTGATCTAATATTCCTTCTTCATTCCCCTAGTGGATCCTTCTGATTTGAAATAACTAACATCACCATGGGACAATCCTATACATAGCGGGTTATTCCATATTTCATTTTTTTATCACCTCATGCCCATATCTATGATCCACATCTAATGTATTATATATCTCTTTAGATTTATTAGAGTATCTCTCTCTGGGTAAATTTTGACAAATAGTACTTTTTGGATGGACACCATATGTGCTATCAGACCTAGGAGTGCGTTCTCATGGATGTGGGTTTAAAAGAATCTTATGATTGAATCCCAATAAATGTTATGAATTTTTTATGACTTACAATAATTTTTGTGGTATTGTTTTGAATATCTATATATTCATGTTATATGTTATAGACATATACTTTTGTAGAGATAACTATATCATTTAGTTTCATATTTCATTGTGTTTTTGGGGGGTACAAATGAGTATTGTTGTACTCAAACCTGCATGGGATTTTCCTAAATGTTTCATGTATAATGTAGACAAGCGACCTTTTTACAGAGTCTAAGGTGGACTAGGACATGATGAGGCCTTGTGAGATTAGACATTCCATGGTGTTCCTACAACATAAGACCATATACCTAGTATATTGCCTTCAAGATGGATCAGGTTGGGTTTTCTGTTGACGAGTTATGAAAAATGTTTACAGAAAAAAAAATTGGTGGATTTTATTATGGACCAATAAATTCCATCACGTTCAATGTTGTCATCTGGTTGTTGGACATAGTGGATTCCAAGAATTGATTATTTTGTGTTTTTTAATTTCAATATTTGTGGATTGGAAATGAGTGCATGTGTATAGGTACATTATGCTAATGCTTTTCATTTGTGTGATATTCCTCCTCAGATCTAGTCATCATCCCTATGACTATTAGAGGATGGATTAGGGTATTAATGACATGAGACCCTATGGGTTGGGTTATTAAAAAGTGATGCAAAAGGTGGTCTGTCATAAATTTTATAATGACCAAGACTTATTACATACATAATATAAAATTTAGTCAGGAAAACACTTCCTTCTACATTTACGATATTTTCATGTTTAGAGCATTAGAAAATTAGGAAAATTAATTCCTGACATTACACATTATTAATGAGTGGCTACCATAAAAACAGGTTCCCTTTTTTCAAAATATAAATCATTAAAACAAAAAACAAGACTCCTTGACAATTCTTCAATATTTAACATGGATTCCTTGTATTACACATCCATTAACCTATGAAAAATCATTTAAACAAACTTGGGATGAGCACAGAAGCGAAGTAATGGATGAAAAATAAGTAAAGAGCTCATTATTCTATGAATAATCGTAATTTATGAAATCATTTTTAAACGACATGCTAGTCACCCATATATACTTACTACATGTAACATGAGATTACAAAGGATCCACACAAAAAACATGAGAACATCAAAATAATAAAAAAGGTATCTTGGGTCATTACTTACATAATCTTGTTACCATTCTTGGCTACCTTATAATTTGTAACCCTCACAGCTACCTTATTTTGTGTAACCATCGCACTTACACATGGAGTAACCATATTTTTGACCTACAACTTACTAATACCCAATGCGTTAGAGGGAGATATAGGTCCCACCCTTCATCATAAATAATTCCCAAGAACCAAAACATAATCATACATCATAAATAATTTTATAAAAACATTACTTTAGAATTTCGTAAAAACGAATTTAAAAAGAGGATTTTTTATGAAATGCCCCTTATAAATATCATACAATTGAAGAGAGACTTAATAGAGTAGATGGAGTGTTTATATGTACTGTAAATACACATAATAAAACTTAATATAAATATAACCCATCACAAACACAATTTAAATAGCACATCAGTAATGAAGTAGAAGGTTAAACCAAAGATTAGAAATCAGGTTAAGAATTCCCTTACCAAGGGTTTGTCTTTGTTTCAACTTGTTTAGAATTACTGTATAATTGATAAAATTATTTTATTAGTATTTTAAATAAATATTTTCATGTTTATAAAATCATATATTATAATTTTATAACTTTATTTCAACCTTTAATTGTTAGTATTTTACTCCATGCACTGTTTGTGGGTGAGTTCTTAACATGATTTCCAAGATTGGTTCATGGTGGATTTTCTTGTTGATTGGAAGTGAAATTCCAGAACTTTAATGCTATGGTATTTACATATTTCCAATACCATAATTTATACCATTTATCATTTTGATTTTTAAAATGAGGATGATTCATAAGATAAAACATTAATGATGTTCGTTTAGAACATTTTAGTGGTTCTTTGATAATAACAACCTCGTGTTGTCTTATATATTATAACATTGAGAAGAAAAGTATTCCAGAACCATTGATGAAATATAATACATATATTATAACCTGGTTCAACCATAAATTTTTTTTCATGACCAAACAAGATAGAATTAATGGAAATTGAAATCACATTGTCCACGATGTCGGTAATTCGACACATCACAGACAATGTTTTAATTCCTTAAATAAGTGGTAGAGGAGAAACAAAATGATGATAAATTTTACATGAACATGAGAAAATCCAAAATATACATCATTCTGGAGATTTCATGCTACATGGGTAAGAATATAAGAAGAAATAATGAGAAATGAACTCAAAATAAAAGAACAATTGAAATATCCTTTACAAAAATTTGGCAGCCTAACAGCTACACAACATGGTTTTAGAAAATATTAAAAATAAAGGGGACAAGGGTAACCCATCAAGAAATGAATCATAATATAGAGTAGATCATGAATAATAAGTAAATAATAACATGTTATGGAAACTTGAATGTTAAACCACATAAAAGAGAACTTGAATGGGAAATGAAAGAAATTGAGAATTTTCTTACCTTGTAGAGTAACACATAGTACATGAATTTTGGGACATTGGGGGATTACTGAAACCGTGGGGGGGACTAGTATGAAGGTATGGAGGCCAGAGATATGTTTAGGGGGAATTTGGAATGAATTTAATGAAGGGATGAATTGGTATTTATAAGAAAGTGGGGGGTTATATTAATAATTTCCAAGGGATACCTCATGAGTGGTATTTGCAAAACCATGGGCTTGCCCATGGTATTTGACCATGTTATAAGACTCATGGGACACCTAAAATATTATTTAACTATACACAAGTCTACAAAATTTAAAACATCATTATTATATCATTAATGATGTCATTAACACGCTAAAACTTAACATGTATTTTCTACTATTCACCAAAAAAATAAATTGTTTTTGAAAAATTCCCAAAATTCACCCTAACCATTTACCAACGTGTAGAATTAAAAAATGAATTCCATTTTCTGAAGGTAATTTTTTAAATATTATTAATTTTATTTTTCAATAAAATCATACTTATTTCAAAAATCAACAATTCTAATTCTATAACAACTTCTATATCACGATGAAAAATTAACCAAGTTGTTATTATGTTAAAGCCTTAATAAAATAAAAAAATATTAATATTTACTATTCAGTATGGTCATATTACTATTCATATTACTATTCATTAGGGTATGTTACTATTCACTAAAATAACACAATGGTTTCAATAGACACTAAATAACATACTTAACACAATTGTACATGCCCATTTTTCAAAATTCAAAACATATAAAAATAACATTATGTTTAAAGGCTATTTATAATTATATAAATTAAAACAAAGTTCCATGAATTTATATAAATATTTTTTTTAAAAATGTTGTTTTACATTATCCACACCTTCTAAAAATTGAATCCTCGTAGTGATATTTAATTAATATAAAACTCAGAGTTTATTTCCCTCATATAATTTTCTAACTCCCATGTTGATTCTTCAACCATGTGGTTTCTCTGTAAAACCATTACCTTGTGGATTATCTTATTCCGCAATACCTATTCCCTTCGATCAGGAATCTGAACTATTTTCTCTTCATAAGAAAGGTTCTCTTCCATCTGAACTTCATCTAGGCTCAAGACATGTGATGAATCTGGCACATACTTCCTCAACATTGAAAAATGAAAAACATTGTGTAGCTGTAACAAGCTCGAAGGAAAAGATATGTGGTATGCAATTTTTCCAACTTTCTCCATGATTTCAAAAGGTTTGATGAACCATAGACTTAGCTTCCCTTTCTTACCAAAACGCATCACACTTTTCCAGGTAGAGATTTTAAGGAAAACGTGGTCACCTACCTCGAAAGAGAAGTATTTCATTCTATTATCCACATAACTTTTCTACATACTATAAGCTATCCTCATGTGTTGCTGGATCATCCTCACTCTCTCAACCAATTCATTAACTAATTATGGCCCCATCAAATTTTTTTCACCGACTTCATCCCAAAATGATGGAGTCCGACAATGCTTCCCCAAAAAGTCCTCAAAATGTGCCATCTGAATACTGGAATGAAAAATGTTATTATAAGAAAACTCAACTAAAGAATGATTCTGATCCCAAATTCACTAATAGTCCATTTAAAAATATTGAAGCATATCTTTCAATGTTTGAATCATTCATTCTGACTTCCCATCTTATTGAGGGTGAAAAGTTTTAATTAAATTTAACATTGTGCCCAACGACTTCTGATGTCCCTTCTAGAAGGTAGATGTGACCCTGAGATCTTGGTCAGATAAAATTGAAAGAGGAACTCCATGTAACCTGAAAAACATTTTGAGGTACAATCGAGAAATCTAATCTAAATTCATTGTATCTCAAATAGAAAGAAAATATACAGACATTGTTAGCTGATCAACAATAACCCAAATAACATTGTTACCTCGAGAAGTCTTTGGTAGTCCCACCACAATGTCCATGGATACATTATCTCATTTCCACTATGGAACTGGAAAAGGCTGAAGCATCCCCTTCTGTTAGTTCTGCTCTAATTTAACCTATTAACACTGTAACGCCCCGACCCCAGCTACCCAGAGTCGGTGCATTACTTCGTAACATTGGCATGATCACGAAAGATCAAGTCTCGAAAGACCGATTAGTTTAGTAGCCTTGGAAACACTAGATACATTCGTAAACGTTACATTACATCATAAAGTGAAAAACTACAATAACAAAGTCTCCATAGTCCACACTCATATCTTCTTCTGACAATCCCTGCAGGTCATTCATAAAATACTTCTTCACATCCTGGAAAATATTAAAACATTGAAAGGGGTGAGCTCAGATGCTCAGTAAGGATAACAATGATGCGGAAGCTTTCATAAATAATCATTAACAATTAAGGCAATGTATAAATAAAACAAAAGCCTTTTAAACATGAACTTCAACATAATATGGCAAAAGTAAAATGAGATAATGCCATTCACTTCTTCACATGGATATTCTACTGGTCGAATAATCACATGCAATAACAATAACCACTTTCATAATGATGGAATGCATAATGCCAGACTATCTTAACCACGTAGTCAAGGCCTCGTGCCAAGACCACAAATAATATTTTGTCAAGGCCTTGTGCCAAGACACTAGTTTGTCCCATGAGACCTGCCGATGCATCGAGGATCTATAGCGGGCTCCACCCGTCACTTATTAAGTCCAATGCATTCCTCATATGAATAGGTTTAAACATATCATAAACCATAACATAATTGTATCACATAAAACATGCATAAAGGAAACATAACATTTCCACATTTCAATCACAAGATATCAATACAGCACATTGATATAATAAAAACGCTTTCAAAACCATTTTCAATACCAAAATAAAAGAAAGTTAAAACTTTGTATTTATTTTTCATTAAAAAAAAGATGGCTTATAGAGGAAGCCGAAACTCAAATAATGGTCACGGCGGCGGAGAAGTCGTTTTCGCCGCATAAGTACGGAAAGAAAAACATTCCCTTTTGTCGTTTAGCAAAACTCTTTGTATAAAAATATTCTTTTTGAATAACCGTAGAAGTCAAAGGGGTTTATACACCGTATAAAAGAAAGTTGTGTATAAAGCCAAATATGCCTCAATGAAAGGAGATTGAGACAAAGTCCTTAAAAAGATCATTTTTAAAATAAAATAGATCTATTATGTGTATTCACTATAGGTACACATAAATAAAGTAAAAATACAAAATAGGACATAATAATATCATGACATAATTTGAAAGTAGGAGATTAACCCAAAGAATGGAAGTTGGGTTAAGAAATTCCCTTACCTCGTGTCTGACTTGACTCAACCGTTCTTTAACCTCCTGAATAATAAACTAGAGTTAATATATACCTTATTAAGAACCATTTTCAATTTCATTATCCTTATTATATCACTTATTACAATGATATGAACATTATGTAATTATTTAAGTTAATAACGGTCGTTTTGTCGATCTTTGGTACTTGAGTCAATAATAAGCTTCTTATAATTACAAGTTGTTTATGTGGTGAAATATTCATGATTTAGATGTCATATATATCTTATATATCCAGTATATACATTCATTTATAATATTACGTAACATTTAGAGGTAAGAAATGAAATGCACCGTTCATGGAGACGGTAAGCCGTACGTACGCATGAACGCTACTTTCATTTCTATTTCGTATTTAATGGAAATAAATCATAATGATATAAATTTATAATATAATTACAGTATAATATAGTGTATAATACCATTTAATCCATCCTTTATACATCCCACATATGGCATTAACGATTCAAATCACTTTGAGGGGGCGGTAGTCCGCACTTCCTAAAATGAAGATATCGCGTATACCCATAATGGAAGCCATAAAGGTAAGACACAAATGAAAAATAAATAAGCATAAGTAAAACATAAACATATTATATATCATATATAAAAATAGTGACATCATAATGGCCACCTTTGAAGGTGTTAAATGAGTGTTGAACAATCATCGTTTCGTGAGGCAGAAATTCGCCATCCACAGAAACCGTATGTTCTTTAACCATTAGATGTAGGTGTGTGTAAGTGTAGCTCGAATACTTCTTATAACAACATCCTAGTATATTGAGGATACTGGTGTTGTTACAAAAGAAATGAATAAAAAGAGTTTATGGGGTTGGAGAAGAAAAATAAACCAAAACAACATTAGAGAAGACATTACCACAAAATCGGGTAACTCTTTTTGATTTGAGCTAAAGGCTTCCTTGGGAAGAGTTCTGACCAAAGGGAGGTTTCTAGGAGTAAGGGAGGAATGTTGGGAGAGTATTTGGGCAGAGTTTGGCCGAGCCAAATGGCTTGAAAGTGTAATTGAAGTGGGAGAGGTGGGGGCCTTTTATAAGTGGAGAGGAGGGGCACTTTTGGAAAGATTGAAATGTTACATTATTTCAAAATGCTTTTCGGATTCTAAAGGTCCCACACTTATATAATTCGAGGCTAAGGTGATAAGGTTTCGAAATCTCCTCATCCAATAGGATTTGGAAAAGTGTAAGCCTTGGAGTTTGCATTATCTTCTCATTTTATTTAAATCGTTAAATAATGAGGTCATCGCCACATCATAATGATGTCATAAATAATTTAATTTATTTAATGTCTAAAAATTATAAAAAAAATACTATGATGTAGGAAATATTTTTAGATTTCTAATGAATATTTATAGTCAAAATTAGGACTTGTGTAACCCTACTTAAAAATTGTTTTAGTAAAACAATTTATGTTAGTGTCATTTTCACTTTAACTTTAAATAAAAAGTAATTTATGTTATTTCCCAACAAAAGTGGATTCATGGGGTCCCCAAGTTAGGCCATGGCTTGTCTTGGTCGGCCATGACACAACCAATGAGGTTGGGACATGTTTCTAGGTCATTTAATATTATTAAAGTATTATTTATACCTTAAACTACCCTAATTACCACTAATCGCGATTAAGAACATAATAAGTTACTATTCACCAAAAAAATTATTTTTATCCCATTGAACCACATTTTACATACTAATAACAACCATGTATGTCGGATTTTCAAAATTCAATACACATTAGTGGTAAACTTTCATTTAACTGAAAAATCAGTTTGCTTGATTACCACTTAATGGTTTCACTATTCATCAAAAATTGAAGTTTTTCAGAACAAGGCCAAAATTTCACCCTAAGCTATAATTGATATTACGAATTCAAAAATGATGTCTATTTTAAAAAATTCCAAACATATTAGTTGCATTAATTAATTTTATAATTAATTCCCGCTGTTACGACAAATAGCGTGTTTTTAAGAAACAATTTATATCAAAAGATTGGCAATTGTTTATGTCCAATTTCAATGTTAAATTAATTCTAATGACCACCATTGGATAAAATGGTAAAAATATATTCTAATTATACTCTAAAACCACTCAATAGTATAATTTATCACTATGAATTATTTTGATTAAAAAAGTTGTTTTAAGTATTTTTCACTATTCATAAAAATTTTGAAGTTCTCAGAAAATTACAAAAAATTCAACATAGGCTAATTTCAATATTAGGAATACAAAAATGAAGTCCATTTTGAAATATAAAATTTCTATAATTTTAAAAAGTGGTTATTACTATTCATAACGGCTACTTTGATTTGTCGCGATGTTTTAGAACTCGAAGTTGCGTACAATGCAAGCTATTGTATTATTGAATGAGAAGCGTATCGTGGAAGCTCGGGGTGTTACATTCTCCCCTCCTTCAATAAATTGCGTCCTCGCAATTTGAAATTTTTCTTTGATAATAAAAGTTTGAAAAGAGAAAATACCTTTGTGGAAAACCCACATCGGAAATAAGGTTAATAAAATTTAGCCTTAATAAGAGGGAAATGGAAATAAGAAAGTCACCACCAAATTATGATCTCAATAAGGAGAACATTGGTGGAAATTAAAGACATATAATTGGAGGAAAAACGTAAATATTTGTAGGGAGTGATTGAGGTCATCAATCACAATCAACTGTCAAATTGAGGGCCTCAAAGCCTTCAATCTATGTTGATTTAAAATATCATCAGTTCAACCAGACATAAGGTATTAGGATAACACATTTTTTGTTTTAATATCCCTTTACTAAAGTTTAAGAATTAATTTATTCATTGAATAAGAGATAGGTATATATATATTTATGCTTGACAATTAATGTTTCATCCTTCAAATCATCTTTCACTCAAAAAGATAATAGAACTCAAAAATATTATACTTATCCTAATTGTATAAGGTTCAAAATGTTAACACATACCATTTAGATTAGTAAAACTATTTTGTAATAACCAGGGACTTCCTGTAGGCTAGTGGTAGGAAATAAAGGCCTGTCGCACTATGATTGTGGGTTCGATTCCTGCAACTTTGTCCGACGCGACGGGTTATGCCCCACCCTGCAGGTTGTCCTTTTCCTAAAACTATAGTATTATAATATTCCAAAAATAATCTTCAGAAATGATTTAACCTTAAACAATACTATCCAAAGTTCAACTTAATCCATTCCAACCATTATAGTTATCCAAAATACTTCTGTCCAACTCACAGTCCAAATTTTATAAGGAATGTAAACATAATGAAGATCCCTTTTTCCATGTGAACACCTTCATCATGTATTCTTTTTAAACATACTGAATTACCATGATCCCTTATTCCTTATAGAATACTAGATATACTCCTTCTTTCCAAAAATGTATACAAAACATCAATCAGTTTCAAGGAAGTTAAGTATATCCAATATAATTTATCCAAATCAATCACGTCTTATTCCAAAATCACAATCTAAGTATCAGAACCATATTATGGTCTATCTTTCCCTCAACCATATATTTTCCAAAAATTTTATCCTACTGTGGAGTCACTTTTCTTGGTTCCACACAATCTCAAGTCCTTGATGAAATAGTACTGCAGTACAGTCCTTATATACTCCATAATTATTATAAGCAGTACATCATTGATACAACACTCAAATTACAAAATTATTTAATAACAACATAATAACTCTAATCATTACTCCTCATCTGTGGTAGTATCATAACTTGATTATTATCCAATAACATCATTTGGGGCATACTCTGATGATTTGGACATTGGTTTGCGTAGTGTCCCCAATCCTTGCAGAAGAAGCATTGTACATTTGAAACCATTTTCTTACCCTTGCATTCACGCACTTTGTGTCCTTTTTCTCTACACTTATAACAAACTCCCATTCCCTTTAGGCAAGTTCCATGATGTTTCTACCCACAATTGCCACATATTGGAAAATTCTTCTTTTCCATCATCCCTTTATCCATCATTCTCTCTTCCATCCCTTTCGTCTCTTGCTTCGCTTCAAAGCCATAGGACTCATAGAATTCTTTACTTATCTTATTAACACATGATACTATTTCTTCATATGTTGAGAACACATGGGAGACTATTTCCCTTCTAAATGTTGGCTTAATACCGTGAAAGATATGATCCTTCTTACTCTTTAGATCATACGTATTGCTGGAGTTCACATTCCTTCTACTGGGCGCCATTTCTATACAATGACATAAACTAGATTAGTTTATGAATCAAAATACATAATTCCATACTTATAAAATACTTAACATAAATTGAACTATTTATGGATATAATCCATAATCATAAAAAGAAATGTTTTCTTTGAGGAAGTATATACTCATAAACCCTTCATAGTGGTTTGTAAAGAAAATGAGAATTATCCTAAGCATATCCCCCGGGAGTGTCATAACCAAGAGTGCAGCAAGGCCCGTTGTCGTGCACCAGTTCCCGTTCGAGTCTAGCTCAAAGCGGTGTTTTCGGGTTTTACCCCTAGGTACATCTGTGCCAGAGCCGCCTCTACCTGCTCGTATCCAGACAGGGATGTATTGCTCGGAAAACTCATAACATCTCTATAATACCAAAATTCTAGGAAGTTCTTCTATACTAATCCTCAAAGTCTATCTTCGGGCTATGTGCTCTAATCAGAGTTTATCTAAATCTAGCTTCCAAGGTTAGTACTAAACTGCCTCTGATACCAACTGTAACGCCCCGACCCCAGCTACCCAGAGTCGGTGCATTACTTCGTAACATTGGCATGATCACGAAAGATCAAGTCTCGAAAGACCGATTAGTTTAGTAGCCTTGGAAACACTAGATACATTCGTAAACGTTACATTACATCATAAAGTGAAAAACTACAATAACAAAGTCTCCATAGTCCACACTCATATCTTCTTCTGACAATCCCTGCAGGTCATTCATAAAATACTTCTTCACATCCTGGAAAATATTAAAACATTGAAAGGGGTGAGCTCAGATGCTCAGTAAGGATAACAATGATGCAGAAGCTTTCATAAATAATCATTAACAATTAAGGCAATGTATAAATAAAACAAAATCCTTTTAAACATGAACTTCAACATAATATGGCAAAAGTAAAATGAGATAATGCCATTCACTTCTTCACATGGATATTCTACTGGTCGAATAATCACATGCAATAACAATAACCACTTTCATAATGATGGAATGCATAATGCCAGACTATCTTAACCACGTAGTCAAGGCCTCGTGCCAAGACCACAAATAATATTTTGTCAAGGCCTTGTGCCAAGACACTAGTTTGTCCCATGAGACCTGCCGATGCATCGAGGAGCTATAGCGGGCTCCACCCGTCACTTATTAAGTCCAATGCATTCCTCATATGAATAGGTTTAAACATATCATAAACCATAACATAATTGTATCACATAAAACATGCATAAAGGAAACATAACATTTCCACATTTCAATCACAAGATATCAATACAGCACATTGATATAATAAAAACGCTTTCAAAACCATTTTCAATACCAAAATAAAAGAAAGTTAAAACTTTGTATTTATTTTTCATTAAAAAAAAGATGGCTTATAGAGGAAGCCGAAACTCAAATAATGGTCACGGCGGCGGAGAATTCGTTTTCGCCGCATAAGTACGGAAAGAAAAACATTCCCTTTTGTCGTTTAGCAAAACGCTTTGTATAAAAAGATTCCTTTTGAATAACCGTAGAAGTCAAAGGGGTTTATACACCGTATAAAAGAAAGTTGTGTATAAAGCCAAATATGCCTCAATGAAAGGAGATTGAGACAAAGTCCTTAAAAAGATCATTTTTAAAATAAAATAGATCTATTATGTGTATTCACTATAGGTACACATAATGAAAGTAAAAATACAAAATAGGACATAATAATATCATGACATAATTTGAAAGTAGGAGATTAACCCAAAGAATGGAAGTTGGGTTAAGAAATTCCCATACCTCGTGTCTGACTTGACTCAACCGTTCTTTAACCTCCTGAATAATAAACTAGAGTTAATATATACCTTATTAAGAACCATTTTCAATTTCATTATCCTTATTATATCACTTATTACAATGATATGAACATTATGTAATTATTTAAGTTAATAACGGTCGTTTTGTCGATCTTTGGTACTTGAGTCAACAATAAGCTTCTTATAATTACAAGTTGTTTATGTGGTGAAATATTCATGATTTAGATGTCATATATATCTTATATATCCAGTATATACATTCATTTATAATATTACGTAACATTTAGAGGTAAGAAATGAAATGCACCGTTCATGGAGACGGTAAGCCGTACGTACGCATGAACGCTACTTTCATTTCTATTTCGTATTTAATGGAAAGAAATCATAATGATATAAATTTATAATATAATTACAGTATAATATAGTGTATAATACCATTTAATCCATCCTTTATACATCCCACATATGGCATTAACGATTCAAATCACTTTGAGGGGGCGGTAGTCCGCACTTCCTAAAATGAAGATATCGCGTATACCCATAATGGAAGCCATAAAGGTAAGACACAAATGAAAAATAAAGAAGCATAAGTAAAACATAAACATATTATATATCATATATAAAAATAGTGACATCATAATGGCCACCTTTGAAGGTGTTAAATGAGTGTTGAACAATCATCGTTTCGTGAGGCAGAAATTCGCCATCCACAGAAACCGTATGTTCTTTAACCATTAGATGTAGGTGTGTGTAAGTGTAGCTCGAATCCTTCTTATAACAACATCCTAGTATATTTAGGATACTGGTGTTGTTACAAAAGAAATTAATAAAAAGAGTTTATGGGGTTGGAGAAGAAAAATAAACCAAAACAACATTAGAGAAGACATTACCTCAAAATCGGGTAACTCTTTTTGATTTGAGCTAAAGGCTTCCTTGAGAAGAGTTCTGCCCAAATTGAGGTTTCTAGGAGTAAGGTAGGAATGTTGGGAGAGTATTGGGGCAGAGGTTGGCCGAGCCAAATGGCTTGAAAGTGTAATTGAAGTGGTAGAGGTGGGGGCCTTTTATAAGTGGAGAGGAGGGGCACTTTTGGAAAGATTGAAATGTTACATTATTTCAAAATGCTTTTCGGATTCTAAAGGTCCCACACTTATATAATTCGAGGCTAAGGTGATAAGGTTTCTAAATCTCCTCATCCAATAGGCTTTGGAAAAGTGTAAGACTTGGATTTTGCATTATCTTCTCATTTTATTTAAATCGTTAAATAATGAGGTCATCGCCACATCATAATGATGTCATAAATAATTTAATTTATTTAATGTCTAAAAATTATAAAACAAATACTATGATGTAGGAAATCGTTTTAGCTTTCAAATGAATATTTATAGTCAAAATTTGGACTTGTGTAACCCTACTTAAAAATTGTTTTAGTAAAACAATTTATGTTAGTGTCATTTTCACTTTAACTTTAAATAAAAAGTAATTTATGTTATTTCCCAACAAAAGTGGATTCATGGGGTCCCCAAGTTAGGCCATGGATTGTCTTGGTCGGCCATGACACAACCAATGAGGTTGGGACATGTGTCTAGGTCATTTAATATTATTAAAGTATTATTTATACCTTAAACTACCCTAATTACCACTAATCGCGATTAAGAACTTAATAAGTTACTATTCACCAAAAAAATTATTTTTATCCCATTGAACCACATTTTACATACTAATGACAACCATGTATGTCGGATTTTCAAAATTCAATACACATTAGTGGTAAACTTTCATTTAACTGAAAAATCAGTTTGCTTGATTACCACTTAGTGGTTTCACTATTCATCAAAAATTGAAGTTTTTCAGAACAAGGCCAAAATTTCACCCTAAGCTATAATTGATATTACGAATTCAAAAATGATGTCTATTTTACAAAATTCCAAACATATTAGTTGCATTAATTAATTTTATAATTAATTCCCGCTGTTACGACAAATAGCGTGTTTTTAAGAAACAATTTATATCAAAAGATTGGCAATTGTTTATGTCCAATTTCAATGTTAAATTAATTCTAATGACCACCATTAGATAAAATGGTAAAAATATATTCTAATTATACTCTAAAACCACTCAATAGTATAATTTATCACTATGAATTATTTTGATTAAAAAAGTTGTTTTAAGTATTTTTCACTATTCATAAAAATTTTGAAGTTCTCAGAAAATTACAAAAAATTCAACATAGGCTAATTTCAATATTAGGAATACAAAAATGAAGTCCATTTTGAAATATAAAATTTCTATAATTTTAAAAAGTGGTTATTACTATTCATAACGGCTACTTTGATTTGTCGCGATGTTTTAGAACTCCAAGTTGCGTACAATGCAAGCTATTGTATTATTGAATGAGAAGCGTATCGTGGAAGCTCGGGGTGTTACAAACACGTCAAACATTTCATGGTAAAATAAGTAATATCTCTTTTCATTCTATCCCACCAATAATACTCCTATAGGTCTCTGTTCATCATAGTACATCCAGGATGAACAGAAAATGTTGAACTATGTGCTTCACACAACAAATCATTCTTCAACTAAAAATCACTTGGCACACAGAACCTTTTTCCAAATCATGAAAAACAATATTTATCAAGATTAAATTCAGGAAACTTACCCATTTTAAACAAATATACCTTTTCTCTAGCTCACGATCTTCCTTCTGGGTTTGCTTAATTCTGTCTAACAACAATGATTGCACTGAAACCTGAAACAAAATAGAGGTATTTCCTACACCAACATCTTCTAAACCAAAATTCATCAAATTATTAATCATGGGATCATGTTCCAAACGTATCATGGTTAATGATGCATGATGTTTCTAACTTAAGGAATCCACCACTTTTTTAGCTTTCGTAGGATGGTAATTGATCATGCAATCATAATATTTTATCAGTTTTAGCCATTTTATCATCCTCATTATTAATTCCTTCTGATTGAATATATACTTTAGAAAATTATGGTCAGTATATATTTTACATTTTGTTCCATATAGATGATGCATACGAATTTTTAAATAAAAAACCACATCATCCATTTCCAAATCATGTGTGAGATTATTTAGCTCAGGATGATTATGTTGTCTTGAATCATTGGTGATTACCTGATCATTCTGCATCAAAACACAACCAGTACCTTCAAAGAAGCATCAATATAGATGACAAACTCAACATTTTACTAAGGTAAGTCCAAAACTGGAGAATTGACCAATCTCTTTTACAATTCCTGAAAACAAATATCGCATTCCTCTTTCCAAACAAATTTAACACCTTTCCATTTCAACTTAGTTGTCGGGCTAAATAACTGTGCAATGTTCTTAATAAACCATCTGTAATAACCTGCTAACCCATGAAAGCTACAAATCTCAGAAACAATGGTGGGTCTTGGCCATTCATCAACTACATTTTTTTGGATGGATGAATGGTTATTCTATCCTCATTTACAATGTTCCCATGAAAAGAAACCTTCTACAATCAAAACTCCCACTTTCTGAATTTTCCATACAGTTTCTTTTCTTTTAATGTATGAAAATCAACCCTTAGATGTTTTTCATGCTCCTATTTATTTTTAAGAAATACCAGAATATCATAAATAAATACAACCACATTCTTATCCAAGAACTCATGAAATACTCTATTAATAAGATTCACGAATACAGCATCTTCATTAGTTATTTCAAACGACATAACAACAAATTCATAATCCCCATATCTAGTACGAAAGGCTATTTTTAGGATGTCATCCTCATTCACCTTCAGCTGATGGTATCCGTATCTCAATTCAATCTTAGAAAAGTATTGAGCTCCCTAGAGCTAATTAAAGTAGTCATCATTATGAGAAAAATATACTTTTTTTTAATAGGGATGTTAATCAATGGCCTATAATCAATTAAAAGTCTCATGGAACCATATTTCTCTTTATCAAACAAAACATGGACTCCCCATGGTGATGTTTTGGGACGAATGAAGCCTTTTTCAAACAAATCATGCTCCTAATTTTTCAGTTCACGATGTTCTATTAGAGCCATACAATATGGGGGTTTTGAAATTGGATTAGCATTAGTAACTAAGACAATTGTTAATTCGACTTCTCAATTAGGTATGACACTAGGTAACTCATCAAGAAAAACATCAATGAATTCATTTACCACTAGCACATCAACAATTTGAATAGTTCCTTTGTTTTCAACAATATGAGAATGATTACATTCATTCCCCATTTTAATAGTTTCTTAGCTTCATGATATTTTATCAATTGTATAGGTTCATTCTTGTATACAAATTGAAAATCGTTCTAAAAAACAATGTCATTATCTCTTCAATCAATCTTATAATGATAATATGAATTCCAAACCATTCCTAGAAAAACATCAAACTTGACTAAGGGTAAAACAACATGGTTTGCAGGTAATGTATTTCCACAGGCCACAATATAAATAATCATATAATTCCACTTTTCTGTATCATATATCCTTGGTGTTTTAACAATAATTTATGGTCTCATTTATTGAGGTGATATTTCCAAATTACCGGAAAATTTCTCAGAGATGAAGGATTGTGTAGACCTCATATCAAAAAAAACATTAGAAAATTCTGAGTGAACAAACAAAGTCCCTAAGTCAACTTCATTGGATGGCCTGGAAACTACTGAAATAATCGCAAAGGATCTCACTACACCTTTCTTCTTGTAGTGTGGATTCTTTGCATCATTCAGATCTCTCTTTGGGTAGCCATTCGCATAGTGACCCATCTCACCACATTTAAAAAAATTATAGCTTGCTTATCATGATTATTCTTAGGATCATATTCATTGAAATCTCTGTCTATATGCCCAAACATACCACATTTAAAATACTTTTGATTTTAGCTAATACATTCCCCAGGGTGTTTCTTGCCACACTTTTCACAAACTGGAAATTGTATTTTCTTACCAACAGATTTCTTTGGTTGATTCTTACCGATTTATTGAAAACTAGTCCTCTTCTTCTCTTTTATTCCAAAATGCACATGACCATAATCAAACTCCATCTCCACCCTCTCAGCATGTCTTTCAAGTTTCTCATAACTTTTGAATTCACGGGAGGCCAGCACCCTTCGACAACTTGGTTTCAATCCTAAGTAAAAGCGGTTTATCTTGCTATGAAGATCCAAGAAAATGATTTGGAGCATACCTCGCCAGTCGGGTGAAGTCCGCTTCATACACAGCCACTGAGTCTTCCTCCTTCTATTTTAGTTCAAGGAATTTATTCTCCATCCTATGTCGCACCACTAGAGGAAAATATTTTTCATGGAAAGATATTTTAAATTCATCCCACTCTATGGCATCAAAATACTCTCTACCCGTGATATTCCTTACCATTGACCAATAGTAATCAGTTTACCCTGAAAAATGATAAATGTAAAGACTTTCCTTTTGATGGTTTGAAAATGCCATAACATCGAGTATCATTTAAAGGGATTTGATCCATCCTTCAGCTTCTACTAGGTCAGAATATCCATTGAATATTGGAGGATGTTGTATCATAAAATGTTCCACTACTGTTATGTTATGTATTGGTGCCTCTATTGGCTCTCTTGCATGGATGCCACCACCATTTATTGTCTCTGTTAGCTTCACCATTACAGTGGCAAACTACTTAGTTCCAATCCCTACCATTATGGGCTCCAGTTCCGAAAGGATGTCATTCTGTCTGTGCCTCTCCTCTTCAGCATCCCTGTTCCTTCTACAGGCAACCATTGTAAACAAACATGTCATAGATGAAGAAAAATCGTTATATTTAAATTCTAAAACATTTCAAATTAAACATAGAGTGAAAATTAGTTATTGTATTCTATTAACATCACACTAACCCCTAAAGTTATCTAAACCATCCTCTAATACCAACTATAAGGACCCGACCTTATTATATATATAATCTTGAATTTAGTCAAGAAAACACGTCCTTGTACATTGAAGATCATTTCAAGTTTATAGATTTATAGAATTAGGAAAATACATTCATGACATTACACCTTATTACAGAGTTGATACCATAAAAAGTGAATCCATTTTTATCAAAATAAAAAACATTAAAACATAAAAAAAACACCTTGAAAATTCTCCAACATTTTACATGGCTTCCATCCTTGTATTACACATCCATTAACCTATGAAAAATCATTTAAAAAATTGGCATGAGCACAAAAACTCAGTAAGGTATGAAAAAGAGGGAAAGAACTCATTAGTCCATGAATACTGATAATGTATGAATTTTTTTTTAAAAGACATGCTTGTCACCCATATATACTTACCCCATGTAATATGAGATTACACAAGATCCTAAAAAAATCATAATAACATCAATATAATCATAAAGGTATCTTGGGGAATTACATACATAGTCCTGTAATCATTCTTGGCTACCTTATAATTTTTAACCCACACGGCTACCTTACATTGAGTAACCATCGCAGTTACACTTGGAGTAACAATATGACCGACCTCCAACATAATCATACACAATTCATTTAAGGGAGATATAGGTCCAACCCTTTGTCATAAATAATTCCCATGAACCAAAACGTAATCATAATACATGAATAATTCCATAAAAACATTACTTTGGACTTTCGTAATACCGAATTCAATAATGGTATTTTTAATGAAAAGCCCCAATTAAGTATCATACAATTAAATAAGGACTTAATATAGTGGATTAAGTATGTATATATACTATAAATACAAATAATAAAACATAATATAAACATAAAAAATCACAAAAACAATTTTAATAGCACATAAATAATGAAGTAGAAGGATAACCCAAAGAATGGAAATCGGGTTAAGAATTCCCATACCTGAGGTTTGTCTTACATAAAACTTGTTTAAACATCCTATATAATGTATAAAATAGTGTTGTTATTATATTAAATAAATATTTTCATGTTTATAAAATATAATATTATCATTTCATAACATCATTTCAACCTTAAATTGTATGAATTTTGCTCCTTGCATTGTTTTTGGGTCAGTTTTGAACATGATTTCAATGATTGGTTCATGGTAGATGTTCTTGTCGATTGGAAGTGAAATTAGTGAATTGGAATTGAAAGGTATTTACATATTTCCAGTACCATACATTATACCATTTATCATTTTGATTTTTAATATGATGATGATTCACAAGTCAAAACATTAATGATGTTCGTTTAGATTATTTCAGTGGTTCTTGGATAAAAACAACCTCGTTTAGTCTTATAAATTAGAACCATGAGTAATAAAAAATTACAAATCCATTAATGAGACATAAAACATATATAATAACCTAGTTCAACTATAAAAATGGTTTCATGACCATACATGAATGAATTAATGGAAATTGAAATCACATCGTCCACGATGTCGGTAATTCGACACATCACGGACAATGTTTTTACTCCTTATATAAGTGAGAGAGGAGAAGAATAATGATGAATTTTTTTTGTAAACAAGAAAAAATCCAGAATATATATGATTCTAGAGATTTCATGCCACATCGGTAAGAATATATGAAGAACGAATGAGAATGAAACTCAAAATAAATGAATGATTGAGAAATCCTTTAAAAACATTTGGCAGCTTAATGGCTACACAACATGGTTTTAGAAAATATTAAAAATACAAGGGACATGGGAGACCCATACATAAATGAAATATAATATACAGTAGATCATGATGATGAAGTAAATAAAAACATGGTATGGAAACATGAATGTTATACCACATAAAAGTGAACATGAATAGGAAAAGAAAGAAATTGAGAATTTTCATACCTTGTAGAGTAACCCATATAACATTAGGTTGGGACCTTGGGGGCTTGGGGAAACATTGGGAGGACTATTGTAAAGGTATGGAGGCTAGAGCATTGTTGAAAGAGAATTGGGAATGAATTCAATTAAGGGAAGAGTTGGTATTTATTGTAAAAGTGAGGGATTCTTTTTATAATTTTCAAGGGACACCTCATGAGTGGTATTTTCAAAACCATTTCCTTGCCCATGGTTTTTCCCATTCTATATGCCATTTGGGAAACCTCAAATATTATTTAACTATAAAAAAGTCTACCAGATATATGAAATCATTATTATATCATTAATGATGTCATTAACACGCCGAAACAAAAACCAACATTTATTATTATTCAGCAAAAATTAAATTGTTTTAGAAAAAATCAAAAAAATTAACCATACTCAATTATCGACGTGTAGAATTCGAAAATGAGGTCTATTTTCTGAAAATAATTTTCTAACTATTATTAATATAATTTTTAAATAAATTCATACTTAATTCAAGAATTAACAATTCCAATTCTATAACAACTTCTATATCACGATGATAAATTAACCAGGACTATATTATGTTAAATACTTAATAAAATAAAATAATAATAAAATTTACTATTCAATAGGGTCATATTACTTTTCATTCGGGTATGTTACTATTCACCAAAAAAACATATGGTTTCAATAGGCTTTAAATAACATACTGATCACAATTTTAGATGACCATTTTTCGAAAATCAAAACATATAAGAAATAAAATTATGTATAAAGAATATTTATAAATATCAACATTATAAAATGTTCCATGAATTTCTATTTATTTTTTAAAACAACTTAAGTTGTTACACATTTGGAACGTGTGTCTATGAGATTGGATTTGGGAGATAGTATTAAGAGTTTTGAGTTCTGCTTTTGGGCTAGGGACTATAGTGTTGGGGTGACATCTGATATATCCATACACCAGGTCAATGATAACCTTCTTTTCTACTTGGTACATGAGAAAACATGTATTATAGAAAATAATTCTACATTCATCATATAGGAATGGGTTGTGATTTCCATTTCCTTATTGAGTCAGCTATCATTTTATACTCATTGATCGTGGTACATCTTATATCCCTATAGGATTACACTGTGATGAATACCAGATATGATTCTATAGCTTGATATATGTATGACAACCTCATTGATGTGGCATTAGAATAGGGAAAAGATTCCCCATTGTTACCCCAGGTGGTTCACCAGTTATACCACCACCTATGGGGCATCACATGGTTCTTGTAGTACCAGTAGATGAGGAGTGTAGGTTGAGTATGTTCACAGAGTTTCAGAGTCCTAGACCCCTCAGGTTCTGATGGAAGTTCTACCCTCTGGCAGCTAATGACTAGCTTTAGGTGGTGACCCAGGTTCCCTATCTAGTTAGGAAACAAGCAGATCACTTCATGGTTAGGGGACAAAACCTGTTGTAGGGATCAGTGGGGTGATGGTGATGTCTGGATACTCAGACTCATGATGAGGTGACTCTGTCATGGAATGATTTCATGCATCTATTAAGTGATGATTTCTATCCAGTTGCGCTATGATATGTGCATATAATGGAGCTTATCCATCCTCAACAGGGAAGTATGAAAACATATGATTATTCAGTGAGGTTCACCAACCATTCTAGGTACTCAATGGATATGTTAATGGATCAGTACTTCAAGAATCTGACCTTTATGAAAGGCCAATGTAGATACATCTGAACCTTAATTATAATTTTGAGAATACCAACTTATGTTGGGGTTCTTGAGATGGATTTGGTGGTTTACAGCTTCCTGACTGTGCAGAGATAGCCAGTGAGAGTTAGTAGTGGATGAGGAGGTTCAGAGACAACTATTGTATGTAGTTGATGTCAGTATTAGGCACCCAAACCGGGGAGACATTTCAGGAGGTCCCAATATAGAATATTTGCAGTTCATGGTTTATAAGGTGGATCCAGCCACCCTAGGGAGTGAGGTTCTACTCATGTGACGATATGTGACATATCACTCAAGAATGTCCAACCTACCATGCTGCTACTAGGGAGATAGTCAATGGACCACCGAGGCAAATGATGCGGCAATAGAAAGAAGATATGTTGGTTGATGGACTAGGAAAAAATCTAAGAGAGTAGTGGGAGGTGATCGACATATCTAACATCTACCACTACCTCCCCCATGGGGTCCACTTGAGGCTCATGAAGATGGAGGACATGTGCAGGGGAAACTGCAAACGGTCGGGGAATATGACTAAGGGACTATACGGATGATCAGAGGTATTATCTATGTCTTTTATACATTAGATATATAATAATAGACTCTAGTTCTATTCATTCCATTCTCACCACATATAATTTGAGAGACCATCAGATTCTGATAGAAATGTTGACTCAACCCTTACACTTGGAGACACCTACAGGAGCGGTCTCGATGATCACATACCTATGCAAACAATGTTACCCTACCCTTGGATGAGAAAGTTTTGGTTAGAATATATTGGTGTTAGTGTCGAGACCTTACCAGGTTATTCATGGTATGGATTGGTTATCATCATTCCATGGAAAGATTGATTATTTTAGGAGAATGGTATGGTGTTTCCATTGTAATGGAATAGAGTTTTAATTTTTGTGTGAAAATGAAACCCAGGAAGCACATGATGGGCTCATGAATATAATGGTGCAACTGATACATCATCAATTGTCTATCCTGGACCTCAGTGAAAAACATGTTACATGAATCTATTTCTCGAAACTAGTTCAAGAGTTTGAGTATGTCTTCCCAGAAGATGTTCCAAGATTACCACCCTTCTGTGTTTTGATTTTCAAAAATCCGAAAAACATGGTTGTCATTAATAAGTAAAATGTGGTTCAATAAGAATAAAATAATTTTTTTTGTGAATAGTAATTTTTAAGTTTTATTAATTGCGATTAAAGGTAATTAGTGAAATTTATGGTAAAAATAATACTTTAATAATAATAAATGACCTAGACACATGTCCTACCCTCATTTGTATGTGTCATGTCTAACCAAGACAATTTATGGGACAATTTGGGGACCCCATGGATCCACTTTGGTAGGAAAATGACATAAATAACTTTTTATTTAAAGTTAAAATTAAAATGTCACAAACATGTGTTGTTTTACTAAAACAATTTTTACATGGGGTTATACAAGTCATATTTTTTACTATAAATATTAATTAGAAATATAAAAAGATTTCCTACATCATGATATTTTTTTTATAATTTTACGACACTAAATAAATTAAATTATTTAAGACACAATGATGATACAGCGATTACCTCATTATTTAACGATTTAAATAAAATGAAATGATATTGTAAAATCTAAGACCTAAACTTGTCAAAAACATGTTGGATGGGTGGATTTCGAACACTTACCACCTTATCCCTTAAATACATCAATTCGGGACCTTTAAATCCTAAAATCATTTGAAAATAAAGTAACATTTTGTAACTTTCCAAGAGTGCATCTCCTCTCCTCTTATAAAAGGCCCCCACCTCTACCACCTAACACACACCTCTCAAGCATTTGGATCGGCCAAAACCTGCCCATTTCATCTCTCCAAAGCCCCCTCTTCATCATTGAAGCCTCACATTGGGTAGAATCCTTTCAATGGAAGCCTTTGAGCTCATATCAAAGAGAGATACTTGAATTAAAGGTAGTTTCTTCTCTTGTGTTCTTATGTTTTAATTTGCTTCTCTAACCCCCCAAAACTATTTTATTAATTTATTTTGTAACAAAACCAGTATAATCCATATACTAGGATGTTTTTATAAGAAGTATTCGAGCTTCACTTACACACACCTACATCTAATGGTTAATAAACATACTGTTTCTGTGGATGGTGAATATCTGCCTCACAAAACGATGATTGTTCAACACTCATATAACACCTTAAAAAGTGGCCATTAAGATGTCACTATATTTATATATTATATATAAAATGTTTATGGTTTACTTATGCTTCTGTATTTTTCATTTATGTCATACCCTTATGGAATCCATTATGGGTTTCTTCGATATCTTCATTTTTGGAAGTGCGGACTACTGCCCCTCAATGTGGTTTGATTCGTTAATACCATATGTGGTACGTATAAAGTATAGATTTAATGATATTATATATGATACCATACTGGAATTAAAATACTACTATGTATCATTATGTTTTAATTCCATTAAATATGAAATAGAAATGGAATTAGCGTTCATGTGTTTGTACGGCTTACCGTCTCCATGAACGGTGCATTTCATTTCTTACCTCTAAATGTTATGAAATATTATAAATGCATGAATATACTGAATATATATGATATATATGATATATACATAATGAATATAATTCTGGATATAATGGATATCTTACCCCATGAATAACTTGTAATTATAAAGAGTTTATTTTTTACTCAAGTACCAATGATCGTTAAAACAACCGTTATTAAGTTAAATAATTACACAGTGTTCATGACATGGTAATAAGTGACATAAAAGGAATAATGAAATTGAAAAGGGTTTTTTATGAAATTAGAAATTAACCAATGTTTAATATTCAGGAGATTAAAGAACGATCAAGTCATGTCGGACACGAGGTAAGGGATCCTACTCCTCTCTTTATTTTTAAGTACACTCTTTTATGTCATTCCTTTTAAGCTCATCATTCATGTGATTGGGATGTTCTTTTATATTACTCTTACTGTAATTTTTATGTTCATATGATGAGAGTCACTAATCTCTCTCATCAACCTATTTTGGATGTTTTGAGTGGAACCGTTAGGCTGCGGAATTTTCGTAAGGGATCCAACCCCTCTCTTTCTTTTTAAGTACTATCTTTTATGTAATTTATTTTAAGCTAATATTTCTTATGTTTGGGGATGTTATTTTATATTCCTCATACTGTACATTTTATGGTCATATTATGAGAGACCCTATTTTATCTCATAAATACATTTTTGGAAGTTTTAAGTGTCGTCGTTAGGCTACCGAGTTTTCGTAAGGGATTTTTCATCTCACTTTTATTCACGTGACATTTATGCTACGTTTTCCACTATTTACGTTGAGTGGTGTTTGTACTACCCATTATTATACACTTTGTGTAGTATAATTTCATTTATGGGTATTTACATCTTCATTGTATGATCATTCTTCCTTGGGTTGTACGTTTCAAAAGTTACCCAACTCGATAAGGGGACCTTTCACCCTCCCCTTTTTAAAAGACTTATTTTGTTATGTTTGTTAATTTACATCTTATTATGTTGGGATATGTTATTATATATCCTAATTGATATAAATTTTATGTCCAAGTGATGAGATACCCTTTTTATCTCTCATCAACTGTTTCTGAATTTTTAAGTGATGCCATTAGGCTGTCGAATTTTTGCAAGGGAACTTCTTAACCCAATTATGATTATTTGGGATAAACTTGTTCTCCTTGAATATTTCATTCTATGAATATGTGTGAATGTCCTCTGATTGTTTTACACTTAATATCCACTTATATTTGGCGTATTATTTTGTCACACATAATTATGTAATTGATTTATCCTTAATCCAAGGATACCGTCTTTGTATGGGACTTCGTCTCAATCTCCTTTCATTGAGGCATATTATGTTTTATACACAACTTTATTTTATACTGTGTATAAACCCCTTTGACATTTACATTTACTCGAAAGGAATCTTTTTTATACAAAGCATTTTACTAAATGACAAAAGGGAATGTTTTTGTCGTACGTATGCGGCGAGAACGTCTTCTCCGCCGTCATGACCATTATTTGAGTTTCGGCTTCCTCTTCAATCCATACCTTTTTTTAAATAAAAAATAATTTCCATGTTTTACTTTTCTGTTATTTTTTTATTGAAAATGGTTTTCATAATATTTTTATATCAAATTTTTTTATTTATATCGTGTGATTGAAAAGTGGAAATGTTATGTTTCCTTTATGCATGTTTTATGTGATACGATTATGTTATGGTTCTTGTGCATTATTATGAAGACGGGTGGTTCCATGATAAACTAAGTGCGGGTGAGCCCGATATAGCTCTCCAATTCATTGGGTAACGTGAAGGGGTTAAACGTTGAGGTTTCTCCGAATAGATTTAGGGAATATACTGTGATGGGTATTCCAAACGTAACCAAGAGGGTTACTCCCTACGTAAGAATGTTATGAAGGCATTAAGTTACCTTTATGTATGATGATTTCTATGATTTATTCTTGATTTGATGAGGTATGTTAAAATTCTGATATTTTATGAGTAAAGTATGTTTTCATACATGGACTAATGTTTTCTTTTCATACTTTTATATCCCTTAATAGATTTTTATGCTCATCCCAAGCTTTTGAAATGTTTTTCACTGGTCAAGGGAAAGGTGCTTGATATGATGATAGTGTCAAGGAAGTGTCAAGAAAGAATCCATGTTTTATTTTAATGATGTTTCTGTTGATGGGAAAAACGAATACTATCTTTTATGTGACCACTTTGTTTAATGTGGAATGCAATTCATGATTTATGATCTAATTCTCCAAAACTCTAAACCTGATAATATCCTCAATGTGAATTATTCATTTAATTCAATATTAAGAAAGGTTTAAGGTTAGGGCCTTATATATTGTGTTTGTTGACAATGTGAACATCTGTGTTGTGATCGTTGACAATGAAAAGAATGACATACAAATTTGTTGAAAAAGGGGATTTCATGGTGGAATGTCGAGTTCAAGAGCGATGGTCAACGATCCATGTTTGATTCAAGAACGTCGACAATGGAATGGATTATCTGGATGTGGTAAATTTTTCGCCATATGTTTTCAAAGATCAGATCATCAAAATATGGAAAAGGGATAAGGATCGCAAAAGTATTGGGTTGGTCGCGCAGATGAATTGCACGCCAAAAAAGGACTTGCGCGCCTGTGCCTAGGAGATATGGTAACTTGCACAACTTTTGTTTTCCAAGATTATAAGATCAAAATATAGAAAAGGTAAGGGTTCTCAAAGGTGTTTGGTTTGGTCACGCAAGTGTTTATGAGGACAACATACTTGCGTGTTGAAACTTGGGTGTCGTGGGGTGACTTGCGCGGCATCATGCAGGGTGTCCCAAATGCCTATAAATACTGGACCACCCCTCCCCATTTCTCAATAGTGTTGAACACATTGAGAAATCAGAGCTCATGTCGCGCAGGTGTGGAAGTTGCACAAGTGGTGGTGTGTCGCACAAGTGGGAATTGCACGCCAGTATTGGAAGTTGTCCGCCAAATGTGAGTTGTGCGCCTGAGGTGGTTTCGGAATGGAAGGATGTGAGTCGTGCATGTTTGGAGTTGAAGAAGCTTATGTCGCACAAGTAGTTGAGGTAGACTTGCACTCCAGTTGTGACTTGCGCACCGATATTTGCGCGTTGGATTTGACATGCACGCCATGTAAGGTTGATTCCCCAGTAGTGTTTTCGTGCTCCATGCAAGCTGGATGGTTTCCTGATACCTTCGGTGCAAAGTGATATTTGTAACGCCCCGATCCCTGTTTCCCTGAGTCGGTACATTATTACATAACATTGGAATGATCACATGAATGATCAAGTATCGAATGACCGATTAGTTTAGTAGCCTTGGAATAACTAGATACATTCATAAGGTTTACATTGCATCATAAAATGAAAACTTCAACAATATAGACTCCATAGTCCCGACTCTAATCCCCCCATATTATCCCTGCAGGTCATTCATAAAATACTTCTTCCCATCCTGGAAAAAATAAAACATAGAAAGGGGTGAGCTCAAATGCCCTGTATGGTTAACAATATAGAAGAAATATTCATAAATAAGCATAAACATTTAAGGCAATGTATAACTAAATCAGAAGCCTTTTAAACTTGAACATCAGTATAATATGTCAATCATAAAATGAAATAATTCCATTTACTCATTCACATGGATATTCTACTAGTTGAATAATCACACGCATGATCAATAACTACTATCATAATGATTTTATGCATAATGATAGA
Organism: Viscum album; assembly: GCA_963277665.1. Taxonomy (NCBI): domain Eukaryota; kingdom Viridiplantae; phylum Streptophyta; class Magnoliopsida; order Santalales; family Viscaceae; genus Viscum; species Viscum album. The sequence continues at coordinate 1,699,117,281 of OY728163.1, read as the reverse complement.
CTATCATAACCACATAGCAAAGGCCTCGTACAAAGACTACAAATTAGATTTTGTCAAGGCCTTGTGTCAAGACACTAGTTTGTCTCATTTGACCTACCGATGCATCAAGGAGATATAGTGGGCTCCACCCATAACTTATTAAGTCCAATGCATTCCTCATATTAATAGGTTTAAACATAACATAAACATTCGTATTAAAACGAGAATACGAAATGTCAATACTTTTTCATAAACCATGAATGGTAGAAAAATAACACATCCACATTCAAACATATCCCAAAACCATCAATACAATATGGATGTTTTGTATCATAATAAATAATCATCATATAAGCTTAAAATTCATCAAAGGATATTGACATAGATGAAATCAAAATTATTTGAGAGAAATATCTCTTTTTATGAAATCATTTAAAATCCCATAATTATTAAATAAAATATTTACATTAAAAATATTCATATAAGATTTTAAGGTAAGCTTTGATGATTTTATAATGGCGGAAAATAGCCGCACCCACTGAATAAGTTAAAAAAAGACATACGTACCTTAATTCTGTAAAAAAGGACAAAAAGGACCTTGTTTGGAAAACAACAGAATGAATCCTTTATAAAATTATTATAAAAGTCAACAAGGGAATACATAACATTATCCCAGAGTCTATAAAATATTATGAATGATTTGAAATACATTTTTATGAACGTGGATGTGGATGATAAAGAGGTCCATGTAGACAATTGCGTATAAACAACCTCAGATAATTAAAAGATAGTGAAATAAACCCTTAAAAATTTGGTAACTTACGAAACATACAGCCCATAAAAGATGTATCATACAAAAATTATGTAAATACACATAAATTAAATAATATTACATAAAGAATACAATTATGGTAAGTACATACTCCTCACAAAAGGTATTAGTGGAAATATGGATTGAATCTCACAGGAATAAGGATTGAGATGAAAACCCCTTACCTTGTACATATCCTTGGTTAAGGGTAGATTAACCTCCTGTGTAAAGACCCGTAAAATTCAAGGGAAATTTTTTCTTAATTTTCTTTGGAATTTTACAAGAACGCGGATTCTGACAGCACCTGATTCTGAGGCCCGGTGTGCCCGGAATTAATTTCCGAAGTTTGGCTCGGGTACGTTCAGTGAACGAACGAGCGGGATTTCCTAACTTTTGATCCGGTGCTCGGAATTGAAATCTGAGGGCACCGATGAACTCGCAGCGCCGATTTTCGCTTAAGGATACCTTTTCCGAGGTTACGTTTGTTGCGGGTTGAAAGTTAGTTTTTGTGTTTTTAGATTAAGTTAAATAAAATTTGTGAAATACAAATTTTTTTTTTAACTTGATGTTGTTTTTATAAATCCTTCCAAAGGGAGTTGGGAGTGGGACCCACATCCACTTAACCTCCCTTGGGAGGATTAAGTGTGGTGGGGCCCACACGAAACCCAACCTTCCATCTCCCTTTAACTCTCCTTTTATTTAATGTTTGAAAACTTTAAGTATTAATTGAGGTGTGTTGTTCAGATTCAAACCATTGAAATTCATGTGGTAAAGTTGTGTAATATTATAAGCTTAAAGCTTATTTTATTCTAGGATAATTCATTTACCACCTTGAGAGGAATTTTGGAGCGTCTCCTTATTCTTCTTCTTTTTCAACTCTAACGAAGAACACGAAGAACCTTCGAACTTCGTCCAAGAACTCCACGTTCTCGGGAACCGTCTTCCGTGACGACGTAACAGCGGCATCGACGTTCTTCTTCCGTGACGCCGACCACCGCGACGCTCGACTTCCGCGAATCGTTATCGATCATCGAACTTCATTCCAGAACCAAGGTAGGGGATTGTCCTTTTCAAATTACGTGTTTCATTCCCTCGATCATGTAAGAATAATCCGTTGGGCGTAGTTCCAAATTTTATTAAAAATTTGTGAAACGTTCATGGTTGTGATTATACGATTGGCCAATTGTTATCGTTTTAACGGGAGGAGACCGGACCGCACGAACACGGCCGATTATCCTCCCCCTTCTAATCTTTCATGTTGATTTAGCGGAGGCAGCGCGGTGTCGTCGCACCGCGCAGGAATAAAAGAATTTATGGCCGGGTTGGGTCTCGACGAAGAAACGCGGCGCATTAATGCCGCGCCTTTGAAATCGGATGAGACCGCGGCCGGAGTCGGGCCGCGGCGGAGGGGCGTGACGCCATTACACCGGGCCAATCGTTCAAGGGCCGAGCAAGAAGGGGCGGCCGGAAAACCGGCCGTCGGCGGAAGAGGAAGAACCGCGGACGGACGGCCGCGACGGAGCAGCTAGGGGCCCCGGCCTCGCCGACGCCGGAGATCAGGAAGGCCGCGGCCCTACGGCCGCGGCGGAGCAGCCAGGGGCGGCCGGCCTTGCCGGCCGCTGGAGATCGGAGAAAAGCCGCGGCTACGACCGCGGAAGAGAAGAGGAGCCGCGGCTACGGCCGCGGCGGAGAAGAGGAAGGCGGCCGACCGCGCCGGCCTCCGGTTTGGATAGGAGGCAGGACCCGCGGGTCCCGCGTGAGGAATGAAACGGCCGGCCTTAGGCCGGCCGAGATATGAAAAGGGGGGGGGGGGTTACACCCCCCGCGTGCGGCACATGCGCGGCTCCTTGGCCGCGCCGCCGCTGGCCGGACCGCGCCGCCGCTGGCCGGGCCGCGCCGTCGCGCCGCCACCGGCCGGGCCGGTTCCAGCGGACCGGATCGGTCCGACCCGGTTCGGTTCGGATCCGGGTCGGGTCGACCTGAAACGGTTCGACCCGGTTTGGGTCAGACCAGGGGGGGTTGGGCAGGGTCGGCCCGGACCCGGACCCCCCGTTTTCGAGACAACTTCGGTCTTTTGGCCATAACTTGAGCCACAGACCTTCGAATGACGAACCGTCTGCGGCAACGCGATCCTTGGATCGAGACGGTCGTTTCGGTATATTGAACTCAAAGTTTAGGAACACTTTGAGTTCGGCCGGGTTGGTTCGTTCACGAAACCAACCGGCCCTTCGGAGCGGAAACACTCATATCTTGAGCTACGGACGTCCGATTGACGTGCCGTCAGTTTTTTTGTGTTCCTCTTAGTGAGACGGTTCTTTTGGCATGCTCCGCCCGAGGTTTGGATGCAGGTGGAGTACGATTGGGTTGGTTTTTCCTTAAAAACCAACCGGGCCCCGGGGACGAAAATGCCAATAACTCTCAGACCGGGCGTCCGATCGACGCACCGTCTGATGCGTCGAGTTCCTGTTGACGATACGTAACTTTTGGATACATCAACTCTGGACTTTGTGACAGTTGATGTATCAGCCTCTCGGCTCGTGGAGCGGATCCTCCGAACGAGCTTGCTGTGTGCGGGAACCCTAGTGCTGGCTGCGACTGTTACTGTGACTGCTACTGCTACTGCTACTGTGACTGCGACGACAACAGTAGAGAGATCCCGTGCGGATTCGACGGCGACGACTACTGCACTCAGCGATCCTACGTGGATCAGTGCTACAGGTCCTGCGTGGGCCCGATCCTGTGTTGGTCCGATCCTGTGTAGATCACTGCGGGGGTTAGTACCTATCGATCCTTCGTGGGTCCGACGACTTAGATGGTTCAGTGATCATCTTTATCGTCATCCGAAGAAGTATACCTGTGTGAGCTAAATCTTCTGTTTTACTCGATAGAGGTGGTGCGCTTGGTTGTAGCGGCAGACTCGCGATACTGGAGACGAGCGTACGGAGTACGGAGACCGTGTAGCCGGCTGAGACCTGAAGACTGCTCGACCGACACGACTTGGAGTGAGACGACTAGCCCAGTGGACGGAGCGCCCGGTATTTGGCGGCAGACCCACGACGGACGGAGCGCCTGGTAGTTGGCAGCAGACCCGCGGTACTCGACTGGAGGAGTACCTCTGTAGGCTATTTGGGTGAGCGCCCGGTATTTGGCAGCAGACCCTCAGCGGATGGAGCGCCCGATAGTTGGCAGCAGACCCGCGGTACTCGACAGGAGAAGTACCTCAGCAGTCTTAGGTTAGTGAGCAGTATCTCAGAGTCGTGACAGGACACTGTACACTTCAGAGATGTGGCTCTTCAGTAGTTACGTTTTTGATAATTAAAATCATGTGTGAGTTGAATCCTGTTACTTTGCTGTGTGGATTGTGTTGTGCTATCCTGTGTGGATTACGTTTTGCTTTCCTGTGTGGAATACGTTTACTTTCATGTGTGGACTGAATTATACTTGGGCTCGGAGGTTGGAGCATATTTGAATTGATGACTTAGGTATATGTATGGGCATATACCTAAGCAGTGTCGGTTGTTACTTCGTGATTGTACCTTTCTTAGTGGTTTATCCTTTGTTGATTTTGAGAGACCTTCAGGGGTCTTGGGGTCCCTAATGAGTAGCTTATACTCACCCCTGCACGGGCTTTGCCTGCACTACGTTGTGTTGGTTGCAGACGACGGACAGCGTTGATCTTGGCTGAGGCTTGCAGAGCGGGACGGTACCCGGAGGTGGACCACTGGGCGGGACGTGCTCGGAGTGGACGGCGGGACCCGTGGAGCAGTGGAGCTATATGTACCCACCCTTCAGGTGGGATTTCCAGTGGAAAGCTCGGTGTAGCGGCTTTTACTTTTCAGTTGCTGTTTTTCCTTTCGGGTTGTACTTTACTTTCAGTTTGGGTTTTTATACTGGCCCATTTTCTTTTCTGCACTTTCAGTTGTACTCTGCTTTTGTTTAGTGTTTACATTCCTCTTGCTTACTCTGTGGTGTTTGTTTACTTTACAAAGGCAATGCCTTCCCTTTTTACCGGGATTTACGCCTTGGTGATAGTCGCCAGCCCCTGGCCTATGGAAGGCGGGCTTGGGGTAGTCACGACACGGACCCCAAGGGCGGGTCGTGACAAATTGGTATCAGAGCAGTTCGGTTCTACCGCGAACTCTGATCTTTCCTATGTGAAGCAATAATGTTTAGCGTATTGAGTGTGGTTATCAGTCCAGGGAGTCCAGTGTTGGTGCGGCGGCCGACGTATCCGTACACCAGGACCCTGACTTCTGATTTCCGACTTAATGCACGAAAACATTGATTGCGTGTGTGTTTCAAGTTTTCATTGTGATTACTTAAATCAGCTCACCAGGTATACTGTTCTGACCGTGGCGCACCTGTTTCCTTTTTAGGATGGCCCCACGACGGCAGCCAGCTAGGGTTCCGAGAGTTGAGCGTGACGATAGCCCACCGAGCGACGAGGCCTCGGTGTAGGGCCCTTTGTCAGTAGTGGCACCGACGGTAGCACTACCCGCCGAGCCCCCGATACTTCCAGCACCAGCCGCTGACGATGCACGTCGCCTCAGCGCATTGCATGAGTTTCAGCGCCAGCGACCACCCAGGTTTCGCGGGGAGACGGATCCCCAGGCAGCAGAGGACTGGCTGGAGGCATTGGTACGAGTGTTTAGGCTAGTGAGGACACCATCAGACCTCATGGTGATCCTCGCTGCGAGCCTACTACACGCAGCAGCATGACGATGGTGGAGCTTGATGCTCCAGGTGCACGATGAGGCATCTCTACTTTGGACGGACTTTGAGAGCCTTTTTCGCTCGGAGTTCGTCCCAGCCACCCATCGTGCGGTGCGTATCCAGGAGCTTCTTCAGCTGCGGCAGGGCAGCATGACGGTCGCTCAGTACTCGGCGAGATTTACCGATCTCTCGCGCTACTCGACCGACATGGTACGGGACCCATTCATCCGGGCCCGGACCTTCGAGCAGGGGTTGAGACACTAGATCAGGGCATCGCTGATCTCCCTCAGCATACCGACTCAGACAGGAGTACTGGAGCGAGCCCTCCTGATCGAGAGTTTCCTGGCTGAGTTCACAGCGAGACCTACCGCAGGGCGGCAGATAGCGGAGTCTTCGGCAATAGGTAGCCGACTGATGACTCAGGGTTCCAGGCAGACCAGACCTACCGGTGGCCGACTGCACGACTCAGGCTCAGTAGTACGGGGAAGCTGGGGTGGAGTCAGAGCCAGGCGTGCCGAGAGTGGGCAGTGTTACTCCTGTGGCGGGATTGGTCGCATGGCTCGTGACTGTCCGACCTGCCATGCTGATGATCAACAGTTAAGTGAAGAACCTCCCAGGCAGAGGCAGAGGTTCGACCGTGGCGGTCCGCAGGGAGGAGGCGGACGAGGAAGAGGAGCTGGATGAGCATCCGGTGGTGGGCGACGCTTTGAGGGTCTTGCTCCACCACCACCACCAGGAGGTCCACCCCGACCGCAGGGGGTAGGTGAACATGAGAGAGCTCAACTTCAGGCAGTCGAGGCCTTCGATCATGGAGCTCTGGGAGCCGATGGACAAGAGCAGAACTAGTGGATACATCCTATGTACTTCTGGTTCTTTATTGCATTTGTGCAGCGTCTTGTATTATGAGCTGCAATAATAAAAGACGCATACCATTGTGATATTTTCGTTCCTGTCCTCTTTCGGGATATTACTAAGAGGTTCCAGTTTTGGCTGTTGACTTGACCCTCACTTGTGAGACATCTACTGGAGGAGACCTAGTTACCACACACTGATGCCGACAGTGTGACTCAACCCTTGGAGGCGAGAGTAACGGTTGAATCTCTTAGTAGTAGCGTTGAGGCCTTACGACATCATCCTTGACCTGGATTAGTATCATCCATGTTAGGATTTACTGTTTTAGGCAAAGAATGTGGTTCATCCAGGGGATGGGACCAGATTTCTTTTATCGGCAAAGAAGAAATCTTGCAGCTCTGGTGGGACCGGAGATGGTCTAGGCCACGATAGAGAAGGTCCAGGTCATCCATAAGCGGATGAGTACAGCTCAGAGCCGGCAGAAGCCTTACGCTGACAGGAGGCGGAGGCCACTACAGTTCGAGGATGGCGACCACGTCTTCTTTCGGGTCTCACCTCGACGTGGTATACAGAGATTTGGCCGAGACAGCAAGTTATCTCCGCGCTTCATCAGACCCTTTCAGGTCCTCAGCAGGGTTGGCGAGGTGGATTATCGCCTGGATCTGCCACCTCAGTTGCACCAGGTGCACGACGTCTTCCACGTATCTCATTTGAGGAGATACGTGCACGACCCGACGCACATCATTGACCATGGGGAGCTTGACGTTGACGATGGGGAGACTTTTACGAAGGTCCCGGTGGAGATAGAGGATCGACAGGAGCAGGTCTTGCGTGGTTGATCGATTCCTCTTGTGCGCATCAGATGGCAGCACGGGAATCTCCAGGAGAGCACATGGGAGCGGGAGGCTCAGATGCGTGCTCAGTACTCTCATTTGTTTCCCTAGTTTTTGATGTATCTTTACGGGGACGTAAAGCCCTGAGGTGGAAGTAATGTAAAGACCCGTAAAATTCAAGGGAAATTTTTTCTTAATTTTCTTTGGAATTTTAGAAGACCGTGGTTTCTGACAGCACCTGATTCCGAGGCCCGGTGTGCCCGGAATTAATTTCCAAAGTTTGGCTCGGGTACGTTCAGTGAACGAACGAGCGGGTTTTCCTATCTTTTGATCTGGTGCTCGGAATTGAAATCCGAGGGCACCGATGAAATCGCAGCGCTGATTTTCGCTTAAGGAGACCTTTTCCGAGGTTGCGTTTGTTGCGGGTTGAAATTTAGTTTTTGGGTTTTTAGATTAAGTTAAATAAAATTTGTGAAATACAAAATTTTATTTTAACTTGATGTTGTTTTTATAAATCCTTCCAAATGGAGTTGGGAGTGGGACCCACATACACTTAACCTCCCTTGGGAGGATTATGTGTGGGGGGGGCCACACGAAACCCAACCTTCCATCTCCCTTTAACTCTCCTTTTATTTAATGTTTGACAACCTTAACTATTAATTGAGGTGTGTTGTTCAGATTCAAACATTTGAAATTCATGTGGTAAAGTTGTGTAATATTATAAGCTTAAAGCATATTTTATTCTGGGATAATTCTTTTACCACCTTGAGAGGAATTTTGGAGCGTCTCCTTATTCTTCTTCTTCTTCAACTCTGACGAAGAACACGAAGAACCTTCGAACTTCGTCGAAGAACTCCACGTTCTCGGGAACCGTCTTCCGTGATGACGTAACCGCGGCATCGACTTTCTTCTTCTGTGACGCCGACCACCGCGACGCTCGACTTCCGCGAATCGTTATCGATCATCGAACTTCGTTCCAGAACCAAGGTAGGGGATTGTCCTTTCCAAATTACGTGTTTCATTCCCTCGATCATGTAAGAATAATCCGTTGGGAGTAGTTCCAAATTTTATTAAAAATTTGTGAAACGTTCATGGTTGTGATTATACGATTGGCCAATTGTTATCGTTTTAACGGGAGGAGACCGGACCGCACGAACACGGCCGATTCTCCTCCCCCTTCTAATCTTTCGTGTTGATTTAGAGGAGACAGCACGGTGTCGTCGCACCGCGCAGGAACAAAAGAATTTAAGACCGGTTTGGGTCTCGACGAAGAAACGCGGCGCTTTAATGCCGCGCCTTTGAAATCGGATGAGACCGCGGCCGGAGTCGGGCCGCGGTGGAGGGGCGTGACGCAATTACGTTGGGCCAATCGTTCAAGGGCCGAGCAAGAAGGGGCGGCCGGAAAACCGGCCGTTGGTGGAAGAGGAAGAACCGCGGCCGGACGGCCGCGGCGGAGCAGCTAGGGGCGCCGGCCTCGCCGACGCCGGAGATCAGGAAGGCCGCGGCCCTACGGCCGCGGCGGAGCAGCCAGGGGCGGCCGGCCTTGCCGGCCGCCGGAGATCGGAGAAGAGCCGCGGCTATGGCCACGGCAGAGAAGAGGAAAGCGGCCGGCCGTGCCGGCCGCCAGTTTGGATAGGAGGCAGGACCCGCGGGTCCCGCGTGAGGAAAGAAACGGCCGGCCTTAGGCCGGCTGAGATCCGAAAAGGGGGGGGGGGTTACACCCCCCGCGTGCGGCACATGCGCGGCTCCCTGGCCGCGCCGCCGCTGGCCGGGCCACGCCGCTGCACCGCCACCGGCCGGGCCAGTTCCAGCGGACCGGGTTCGGGTCGACCCGGAACGGGTCGACCCGGTTCGGGTCAGACCAGGGGGGTCGGGCCGGACCCGGACCCCCCGTTTTCGAGACAACTTCGGTCTTTTGGCCATAACATGAGCCACGAACCTCCGAATGACGAACCGTCTGTGGCAATGCGATCCTTGTATCGAGACGGTCGTTTCGGTATATCGCACTCAAAGTTTCAGAACACTTTGAGTTCGGCCGGGTTGGTTCGTTCACGAAACCATCCGGGCCTTCGGAGCGGAAATGCTCATATCTTGAGCTACGGACGTCCGATTGACGTGCCGTCAGTTTTGTTGTGTTCCTCTTAGTGAGACGGTTCTTTTGGCATTCTCCGCCCGAGGTTTGGACGTAGGTGGAGTACGGTCGGGTTGGTTTTGCCTTAAAAACCAACCGGGCCCCGGGGACGAAAATGCCAATAACTCTCAGACCGGGCATCCGATCGACGCGCCGTCTGATGCGTTGAGTTCCTGTTGACGATACGGAACTTTTGGATACATCAACTCTGGACTTTGTGACAGTTGATGTATCAGCCTCTCGGCTCGTGGAGCGGATCCTCCGAACGAGCTTGCTGTGTGCGGGAACCCTAGTGCTGGCTGCGACTGTTACTGTGACTGCTACTGCTACTGCTACTGTGACTGCGACGACAACAGTACAGAGATCCCGTGCAGATTCGACGGCGACGACTACTGCACTCAGCGATCCTACGTGGATCAGTGCTACAGGTCCTGCGTGGGCCCGATCCTGTGTGGGTCCGATCCTGTGTAGGTCACTGTGGGGGTTAGTACCTATCGATCCTTCGTGGGTCCGACGACTTAGATGGTTCGGTGATCATCTTTATCGTCATCCGAAGAAGTATACCTGTGTGAGCTAAATCTTCTGTTTTACTCGATAGAGGTGGTGCGCTTGGTTGTAGCGGCAGACCCGCGATACTGGAGACGAGCGTACGGAGTACGGAGACCGTGTAGCCGGCTGAGACCTGAAGACTGCTCGACCGACTCGACTTGGAGTCAGTCGACTAGCCCAGTGGACGGAGCACCCGGTATTTGGCGGCAGACCCACGGCGGACGGAGCGCCTGGTAGTTGGCAGCAGACCCGTGGTACTCGACTGGAGGAGTACCTCTGTAGGCTATTTGGGTGAGCGCCCGGTATTTGGCAGCATACCCTCAGTGGATGGAGCGCCCGGTAGTTGGCGGCAGACCCGCGGAACTCGACAGGAGGAGTACCTCAGCAGTCTTAGGTTAGTGAGCAGTATCTCAGAGTCGTGACAGGACACTGTACACTTTAGAGATGGGGCTCTTCAGTAGTTACGTTTTTGATAATGAAAATCCTGTGTGAGCTGAATCCTGTTACTTTCCTGTGTGGATTGTGTTGTGCTATCCTGTGTGGATTACGTTTTTCTTTCCTGTGTGGAATACGTTTACTTTCCTGTTTGGACTGAGTTATACTTGGGCTCGGAGGTTGGAGCGTATTTGAATTGATCACTTAGATATATGTCTGGGCATATACCTAAGCTGTGTCGGTTGTTACTTCGTGATTGTACCTTTCTTAGTGGTTTATCCTTTGTGGATTTTGAGAGACCTTCAGGGGTCTCGGGGTCCCTACTGAGTAGCTTATACTCACCCCTACACGGGCTTTGCCCGCACTATGTTGTGTTGGTTGGAGACGACGGACAGCGTTGATCTTGGCTGAGGCTTGCAGAGCGGGACGGTACCCGGAGGTAGACCACTGGGCGGGACGTGCTCGGAGTGGACGGCGGGACCCGTGGAGTAGTGGAGCTATCTGTACCCACCCTTCAGGTGGGATTTCCAGTGGAAAGCTCGGTGTAGCGGCTTTTACTTTTCAGTTGATGTTTTCCCTTTCGGGTTGTACTTTACTTTCAGTTTGGGTTTTTATATTGGCCCATTTTCTTTTCCGCACTTTCAGTTGTACTCTGCTTTTGTTTAGTGTTTACTTTCCGCTTACTTACTCTGTGGTGTTTGTTTACTTTACAAAGGCAATGCCTTCCCTTTTTACCGGGATTTACGCCTTGGTGCTAGTCGCCAGCCCCTGGCCTATGGAAGGCGGGCTTGGGGTAGTCACGGCACGGACCCCGAGGGCGGGTCGTGAAAAATTGGTATTAATGGTGAAATAATTTTTATTAAATTATACAAGAATTATATACATTAATATGATATCATATATGATCTTTTAAAAATTCTTTGTTAATAAAATCATAGTATTATCGTCGTTTCGGGTGTTAACTCACTCATTTTCATGTATATGTTTTTTTACACAAGTTGTGTTTGTTTTAGATAAGTTGTATCTTATTCATTTCCAGAATTATATAATGTTTCTAAACATTACTTTTAATAATCAAATGCGAATTATTCTTGAATGGATACGATGGGTAATGAATCTCATCGAGTTTGTGGAGACGGTAGTCCGTACGTACGCACAAGTTACAATATCATTCTTTTGATATTAGAGTAATATATAATTGGATGTTATTTCATATATACAGAATCATTATAATGGTATATTTATTATTTATAGGAATTACACCTAATTATTATACCTATCCAAATAAAAATATATTGAATAATAATTACACCACGACGTAGAGACAGTAAGCCGTACGTACACACGTATGGTGACATGCCATTCAAATGATGGATATAATACTAAAAATGGTTGTACCATATTAATAATGATAAAACTATATATAGGAGATACTGGAGTTACTATTTTATAATGGGAATAACAAATAAAGAAGAAGTTAATGATGAAATGAGCTTGAAAAATGGTGGTGAAAACATTACCTCTTCTTCGGCTTCTTCATTTTGATTTGATCAAAAGGGCTCATTAGGATGGCTTTCTGATAAAACTACGGCATATAGGATTAATTTAGATAATTTTAGTTAGTATTTGGGTAGGTTTTTGTCGAACCAAAAGGCTTTGAAAGTGTGAATAATTGGATAGAAGTGGTGTCCTTTTATAAAGGGGAGGTGGGGCACCTTACGAAAATCTAGAAATATTATTTTATAATAAATTCATATTCAGTTTATAATGGTTCCAAAGTAGATTATTTAAAGGTTAAGGTGGGTATTTGTTGAAATCCACTCATCCAACATAATTTAGATAGGTTTGGGTCATTATATTAACCATATCTTTTAGTTGTAACTCTTAGTTAATTAGTTTGACACTTACCCTGTAACTTTGTATTTTTATATTATATAGTTAATAAACATACTATATAGCTCCAAGCGACCCCCAAGTGGTCCATTAATGATACAACTATCATTATATTAGTCTCTTGTTCGATCGTTAGATTTTTATGAATTGAATATAAATTAATAATTAAATATTTGTTTTAAAAACTCTTTTATGTCAATTTTGACACTATTCAATAATTGATTTTAGTTAAAATCATAAAAAAAATATACATTCGAACCAAATTCTTTTAAGCAATCCTATAATGTCATATTAAGCAATAAAATACATGGATGTCATCAAAACATCCAAATTATATTAATTTTAACATTTATAATACCAATTATTTTATTATTTATTTAATAGGGAAAATATAACATCATTATTGTGTCATAAATAATATTAATTATTAAATGTCTCAAAATTATAAATAAAATAAAATTATGTATGAAATCTATTTATCTTTCTAATGTATATTTATAGTCTAAAATCCAACATATATAACCCTATGTAATAATTGATTTTCTATAAGATATATGCTTAGGCCATTTTTGTATTTATTTTAACATAATTAATATAAAGTGTAATTATCACTTACAAGTGGATCCATGGGGTCCCAAAATCGACCCATAGATTTCCATGTTCGGACATGTATCAACCAATATGGTTATGACATGTTTTACGGTAATTTTTTATTATTATATTATTATATTTTTACCCTTATTTACCGGATTTACCCTTTAACCATGGTAAATAAAATATTTACCGAAGTAATTATTCAAAATTTCTAAAAATAAAAGTTACCTATTTACACAATTTTGACATCCTGATTCCAAATTTGGAATCCATTTTTTCAAATTAAAAACACAAACGTGGTGGAAAATAATTTAAAATTAATACCCGCTGTTAAAACAAAAAGCATGTTTTTAAGAAATAATAACTATCAAATGATTGACACTTGTTTATGTCTGGTTTAATTGTGAAATTATATCCAATAACCCAAATTGTATTAAATGTTAAAAATATATTCTAAATATACTTCAAAACCACTCAAATCCATAATTTATCACTATTAATTTTTTTGATTAAAATAATTGAATTTAATTAAAATTTAGTAATTTTCACTATTCATAAAAATATAAAATTTATCTGAAAAGTACCAAAATTTCACCGTAGGAAAAATTCAATATTTCGAATCGAAAATTGAATTCAATTTTGAGAGATAAAATTTATAAAAAAATTTAAAAGTGGGTATTACTATTCATAACAGTTATTTTGATTGGTTGCGGTGTGTGTTAGAACTCGAAGTTGCATACAACAGATGCTACTGTATTATTCAAAGAGAAGCGTACTATGGAAGCAAGCAGTTTTACATTCTCCCCTCTTTCAATAAATTTTTTCTGTGCAATTTTAAAAATTTTCTTCTAAAATATAAGGTCGAAAGTAGAAAATACATTTTTGGAAAACCCACATCGGAATAATGGTTAATAAAAGTTAGTCTTAATAAGAGGGAATGAGAAATTAAAAAGTCACCCCCAAATTATGATCTAGATTAGGAGAACATTGGTGGAAATTAGAGACACATAATTGGAAGAAAAACGTAAATATTTGTATGGAGTGATTGAGGTCATCAATCACAATCAAGTGTAAAATTAAGGGCCTCAAAACCTTCAATCTATGGTGATTTAAAATATAATCAGTTCAACAAAACATAATATATTCGGATAACACATTTTTTTAATATCCTTTTCCTAATTTTTAATATTTAATTTAGTCATATAATAAGAGAGCGGTATATATATATATATACAGTTGACATGTATAGTTTCGACCATCAACTAATTTCTACCACAAACTCATCTTTCACTCAAAAAAAGAATAGAACTCAAAAATATTATATTTATCATAATAGTACAAGGTTGAAAATATTAACACATAGCATTTAGATTAGGAAAACTATTTTTTAATAACAAGGGACATCATGTAGGCTAGTGGTAGGTAATAAAGGCCAGTCACACTATGGTTGTGGGTTTGATTCCTACAGCTTTGTCCGACGCAAAGGGTTATCCACCGACCTGTAGGTTGTCATTTTCCTAAAAATATAGTATTATAATATTACAAAAATAATCATCAGAAATGTTTTATCCTTATTCAATACTATCCAAAGTTCAACTTAATCCATTCCAACCTTTATAGTAATCCAAAATACCTCTGTACAGACTTTCACTAAAAGTTCTCTAAATTCAAAAATCAATTGTAACATCAGATTCCCCCAACAATGTAAAGTTTTTCTTATTGTCACACTCTAAAAATATGATTACCTCCATCATATTAAAACCTTAATGAAAACAAAAAGCACTTCAGTACAATCCTTATATATATCACATTATTCGTATAACCAAAATATAGTTCTTGAGTCCAAAAACACAAATACAATAATTATTCCACATCAACTTTTGTAATAGCATAATATATGACTTGCTCCCTTGGCCTTTTCTGAGGTAAGTTTACTTGGCGCTTAGGGAATTCCTTTGTATAATGCCCCATTTCTCTAAAATTTTAGCATTCAACATTTACAGCCTCTTTCTTTCAATTTCAATCACGATCATGGTGACCTTTTTCTCCACATTTATAACAAACTCACATTCCTTTTAGGCATGTACCGGGGTGATTCTTCCTACAATTATCACATAATGAAAAATCCTTCTTTCCCTTTTACCCTTTATCTGTCTCTTGTTCCACCGTTCTCTTCTTCTCTTGCTTTAGTTTGTTGTCATAAGATTTAGATAATTCCTTTTCTCTCTTGATAGAACACGATACTATATCTTCGTATGTTGAGAAAGACTATCATACTAAAGCTCGATAGAGAAATGGTTTTAACCCATCAAAGAAATGATCAATCTTACTTCTTGGGTTATGTATTTAATCTCCAGCATACCTTGATATCCTTGAAAAGTTAGCCTCCAATGTTGCGACATTCTCATCCTCCTTTTACCTCACACTCAGAAATTGCCTTTCCATATCTGCTCGATGGTCACGAGGAAATTATTTTTCTGAAAAAATCCCTTTGAACTCCCACCATTCCATATTTGACACTTCTTCATCTTTCTTCATGTTTTGAATCAATGGACACCATTGATCAGCATCTCTAGTGAGATGGTAAACTATCAGGATAACATTTTACCTTTAATTACTCCCCATGGCATGGAATATTTTCCCTTTGGAATTTATCCATGGCCCAACTACTAGTGGATTTGTACTCCCATTTAATGTTGGTGTTTATTGGAGAATGAAGCGGTCAAACATTGATCCTCCACGTTGCAGATTCGGATTCTAAATACGAGTAATGTTATTATTCATAACATGAGATAGTTGTCCATGTATGGTGATAAGCTGATCAACACCAGTGGTATCACCAGCTCCATTATAATTATATTTAGCAGGAGGGAAATCCCTACATGCAGTTCATTCATTGATATGGTTTCCATTCCTTCCACTAGGTGCCTTTTCTAAACAATGGCATAAACTAGATCAGTTTATGAATCAAAATACATAATTCCATACTTGTAAAACAATTAACATAAATTGTACTATTTATGGATAAAATCCATAATCATAAAAAAAATTCATTGAGGTTGTAAATACTCTTAAACCCTTTATATTGATTTGTAAAGAACGTGAGAGTTATCTTAAGCATATCCCCCAGGAGTGTCGTAACCAAGAGTCCAGCAAGGCCCGTTGTCGTGCACCCGTTCCCATTCGAGTCTAGCTTAAAGTTGTGTTTTTGGGTATTACCCCTAGGTAAATTTGTCCCAGAGCCGCCTCTACCTGCTCATATCCAGACAGGGATGTATATCATGGAAAACTCACAAAATCTATATAATACAAAAATTCTCGGAAGTTCTTCTATAATAATCCTCACAGTCTATCATAGGTCTACGTGCTCTAATAGGAGTTTATGTTAATATAGCTTCTAAGGTTTGTACAAAATTTCTTCTGATACCAACTATAACGTCCTGACCCCAGTTACCCGTAGTCGGTGCATTATTACATAACATTGGCATGATCACAAGAATGATAAATTCTAGGAAGACCAATTATTTTTGTAGCCTTGGAATAACAGGATACATTCATAAAGTTTACATTACATCATAAAATGAAAACTACAACAGTATAGTCTCCATAGTCCACACTCTTATCCCCCCATACTATCCCTGCAGGTCATTCATAAAATAATTCTTCACATCCTGGGAAAAATAAAACATAGAAAGGGGTGAGCTCAAATTCCCAGTAAGGATAACAATATACCAGAAACATTCTTAATTAAGCATAAACATTTAAGGCAATGTATAACTAAAACAAAAGCCTTTTAAACTTGAATATCAGCATAATATGGCAAAGATAAAATGAAATAATTCCATTTACTCATTCACATGGATATTCTACTTATCGAATAATCACATGCAATATCAATATCCTCTTTTATAATGATGGAATACATAATGCCAGACTATCATAACCACGTAGCCAAGGCATCGTGCCAAGAATAAAAATAAGATTTTTTCAAGGCCTCATGCCAAGACACTAGTTTGTCTCATTAGTCCTACTGATGCATCAAGGAGCTATATCGAGCTCCACCCATCACTTATTATGTCCAATGCATTCCTCATTTGAACAGGTTTAAAAATAAGATAAACATTCCTATTACAACTAGCATAAGAAATGTCAATACTTTCTTCTTAAACCATGACTGGTATAAAAATAACACATCCCTAGCCAAATATATCACAAAACCGTCAAGAAAATATGGAATTTTTGTATCATAATAAATAAACATCAAATAAGCTTAATATTCATCAAAGGATGTTGACATAGATGAAATCAAAACTATTTGAGAGAAATATATCTTTTTTTGAAATCATTTAAAAGACCCAGTATTATTATATAAAACATTTACTTTGAAAATATTTTTATAAGCTTGTAAGGGAAGCATTGGTGATTTTATAATGGTGGAAAATAGCCGCACCCATCGTTTATGTTTAAAAAAAGACATTCTTACCTTAATTCTGTCGAGAAGGTTAAAAAGGACCGTGTTTGGAAACCGACAGAATGATTCCATTATAAACTTCTTATAAAATACAACAAGGGAATAAATGACATTATCCCATAGTCTTTAAAATATTAAGAATTATCCCAAATAAATTTTTACGAGACATGGATGTGGATGATAAAGAGGTCCTAGTAGATAATTACGTATTAACAACCTCGGATAATGATGAGATTCTGAAATAAACCCTTACCAATTTGGTAACATACGAAACATACACCCCATAAAAAAGGTATCATAAAATTAATATGTAAATACACATAAATTATATTTTATTACATAAAGAATACAATTATGGGAAATACATACACAACACAAAAAGTAATAGTGGCAATATGGCATGAATCTCACGGGAATTGGGAGTGAGATGAAAACCCCTTACCTTGTACATTTACTTGTTTGAGGGTAGATTAACCTCTTGTATAATGGTGAAATTATTGTTAATAAATTATAAAAGAATCATATACCTTAATATTATATCATATATGATCTTTTAACATTGATTTGTTAATAATATCTTAGTATTATTGTCGTTTCGTGTGTTAACTCACTCAAATTCTTTTATATGTTTTGTTACATAAGTTGTGTTTGTTATGGATATGTTGTATCTTATTCATATCCAGAATGATATAATGTTCGTAAAAATTACTTTTATTCATCAAATTAGAATTATTCATGAATGTATATAATGGGGAATGATTCTCATCGCGTTTGTGAAGACGGTAATCCGTACGTACGCACGAGCGACAATATCATTTTTTTATATTAAAATAATATAAAATTGGATTTTATATCATATATACATAATCATAATCATTATATAAGTATTATTTAAATGAATTACAAAACATTATTATACCCATCCAAATAAAAATGTATTGAATAACAATCACACCACGACGTGGAGACGGTAAGCCGTACGTACGCATGTATGGTGATATATCATTCAAAGGATTGACATAATACTGAATATGGTAGTACCATATTTATTATGATATCATTTTATATAGGATATACTAGAGTTATTATTTTTGAATGGGAATAATAAATAAATAAGACGTTGAAAAAGAAATGAGCTTGAAAAAGGGTGGTGAAAACATTACCTCTTCTTCGGGTTCTTCCTTTTGATTTGATCAAAAGGGATCCATAGTTTCGCTTTCTGATCAAAATATGGCCTGTAGGTTGAAGTGGTGAAAGTTTAGAGAGTATTTGGGCAGGTTTTGGCAGAACCAAAAGGCTTTGAAAGTGTGATGAATTGGTTAGAAGTGGTGTCCTTTTATAAGAGGGAGGAGGGTCACCTTAGGAAAATCTAGAAATATTATTTTATAATAAATTCATATTCGGTTTGTAATGTCTCCAAATTAGATTATTTAATGTTTCAGGTGGGGATGGTTCGAAAACCACTCATCCAATAAAATATAGACTGGTTTGGGTAATTATAATAAACTTTTCTTTTTTGTTTTAACTCTTAGTTAATTAGTTTGTCACTTACCATGTAACATTGTATTTTTATATTATATAATTAATAAACATACTGTATACCTCCAAGAGACCACAAAGTGGTCCATTAAGGATACACCTATCATGATATAAGTATCTTTTCCGAACAATATATTTTTAGGAATTGAATATAAATTAATAATATAATATTTGTTTTAAAAACTCTTTTATGTCAATTTTGACACTATTCAATAATTGATTTTTTTTGAATTCTTATCATCATTATTAATTTAAACCAAATTCATTTAATAAATCCTAAAATGTCATATTAATCAAAAAAAATCATTGATGTCATCAAAACTTTCGATTTATATTAATTTTAACATTTATAATACCAATTATTTGATTCTTTAATTAATAAGGAAAATACTACATCATTATTCTGTCATAAATAATATTAATTATTAAATGTATAAAAACTATAAATAAAATATCATTATGTAGGAAATATTATTATATTTCTAATAAATATTTATAGTCAGAAATCCAACATATATAACCTTATTTAAAAATTACTTTTCTAAAAGATATATGCTTATGTCATTTTTGTATTTATTTAAAATTAATTAATATAAAGTGTCATTATCACTTACAAATGGATCCATGGGGTCCCAAAATCGACCCATAGATGGCCATGGTCGGACATGTATCATAAAATAAGGTTTTGACACGTTTTAGGGTAATTTATTATTATAATATTATTATTTTTTACCCTTATTTACCGGATTTAGCCTTTAACCATGGTACGTAAAATATTTACCGAAGTAATTATTCAAAATGTATAAAAATAAAAGTTACCTATTTACACTATTTGGACATCTGAATTCCAAATATTGAATCCATTTTTCCAAAATCAAAACACAGAAGTGGAAGAAATTAATTTAAAATTAATTCCCACTGCCAAAACAAAAAGTGTGTTTTTAAAAATAATAACTATCAAAAGATTGGCATTTGCTCATTTCCGGTTTAAATGTCAAATTATATCCAATGATCAATATTTTATTAAATGGTAAAAATGCATTCTAAATATACTTTAAAACCACTCAAATTCATAATTTATCACTATTAATTATTTGGATTAAAAATTTGTTTTTAATTAAAATTTATTAATTTTCACTATTCATATAAATATAAAAGTTATCTGAAAAATACAAAAATTTCACCATAGGCTAAATCATATATTCCAAATCCAAAAAGGAAGTCAATTTTGAGAAATAAAATTTATAAAATTTAAAAAAGTGGGTATTACTATTCATAACGGCTAGTTTGATTGGTTTTGATGAGTGTTAGAACTCGAAGTTCCGTACAACACACGCTACTGTATTATTCAAAGTGAATCATACCATGGAATAATGGGGTGTTACAATAATCATATATGGGAGAAATTTGGACTTCAACAGTGCATGTAAATATAGAAGAGGTTTCATTCATTCAAGCAAATGAAGAGACCTACAGGTCTATAATCTGTGAGTGGATTCCTTCCAGAGTAGGGAGCAAAGAAAGAGAAAGAAGGTGATCCTCTCAACAGGCAGCGATCCAGTGAGAGAGAAACATGGAGTTACCCTTGGGAAAGTAGTGAGATAACCCTAAACATTGTATAGGTAGTGAGCCTGGGCATAGAAGTGATCTAGCTCGAACCTTGTAATCCACAACTAGTGAAGTTTAGTGGAATTTGGTACGACCAACATCCTATCGGCGTATACTCCTTGGACGTAGCCCTTAGCGGTGAATGAAGTAGAATTGTTGTGTCCTATGATTTCTTTACATTCTGCTTATATTATTCAATAGGAAAGATAAAGAAAAGTGATTTTCTTAATAGCGAAACAAGATCAGAACGAGCTTTAATTTAGAATTAGTCTTATCCTGATTCACCCCCCTCTCAGGGTATTCAGCCTTATGGACCTAACAAACTCCTTATGAGTGATGGAATGGAAGAAAACATAGACTTTCCATCTTCACGTTTTTGGATAAAGTTATTCAATCTTAATAGTATATACAATCTATACAAATTCACACAAAAATCTGACGAAGAAATTTTATTAGGATACTCCACAGCTTCTAAAGCATATAGAGTTTTTAATAAAAATACATATAATGTTGAAGAAACAGTACATGAAACATTTAATGAGACTGATCCTTCTTTTAAACAACTTCAACTTACATCTTCAGATGTGTTTTCAAAAACTGATTATCTTCCATTCTTAGAAGATCCTTCTGATAAGGAAAATGTTCAAGAAGGTATTTATGAAACCTTTACCCAAGAAGATTTCCTACCAAACATTGATGTGCAGGTTTTAAAAAACCCTAATCATTTATTTGTTAAGAATTACCCCAGTGATAGTATCATTGGTGATTTAAATCAACCTATAAGGACTAGATGTTCCTTGAGAAATGAAGTAGAACATCCATTATTCCTATACCAATTAGAATAAAAAAGCACTGTTTATGCTTTAGGTGATGATGAGTGGATAAATGTTATGCAAGATGAGATAAATAAATTCGAAAGAAACAAAGTTTTTACATTGGTTGAAAGTGATAAGGAAACATCTATTACTAGAGATAAATGGGTCTTTAGAAATAAATTTGATGAAAATGGAATCATAGTAAGAAATAATGCAAGATTGGTTGTTAAAGGCTATAATCAAAAATAAGGAATAGAAAATGAAGAAACCAAATCTCCAGTATCTAGACTTGAATATATTTGTACTCTACTTACCTTACACAATTCTTCAATTTCATACTTTTTTCAAATGTAATTTAAATGTGCTTTCCATAATGGTTTTGTTCAAGATGATATTTTTTTGAACAACCTCTTTGTTTTGATGATACAAAATATCTCGAACATGTTTACAAATATACAAAAGATTTGAATGGTCTTAAAAATTCCCCTCGAGCATGGTATGATTGAAGTACATTAGTTTTTCTTCAAAATAATTATCTTAAAGGAAATACTTATCCAACCATTTTTATAAAGAATGATTAGAAAACTGTTTTGATTGTTTAAATTCATGTCGATGACATCATATTTGGTTCAACTCTTCAATCTATAACTAATTACTTTTTTAATCTAATAAAATATAATTTTGAAATGAGTATTATGCGTGAGTTATCCTTTGCCATTGGTTTTCAAATTTTATCAAAAACTACATGGAATCTATATATCCCAACATATGTATATTAGATATATTCTTAAAAAGTATGTATATGACAACACTATGTGTATATTTAATTTCATTGGTAGCTCAAATTCACTTGATCTTGATGAAGCTGGGAAACTAGTAAATGATACAACTTTTAGATGTATGATAGGAAGTCTACTTTACATGACTGCTAGTCATCCAGACATAATGTTTTCTGTATACTTATATGCAAGATATCAATCCAATCCAAAGGAATCTCATTAAAGGTGGTGAAAAGGATTTTTCTCTATATAAGGGGAACCATGGATCTATGACTCTTTTGCACCTCTGGAAGTGAATGTGTTTTAAAAATTTTGCCTGATGCTGACATTGGTGGATATAGAAAAAATAAGAAAAGTACATCTGAAACATATCATTTCTTACGAGATTCATTAGTTTCTTTGTCCTAACAAAAGCAACACTCAGTAGCACTTTCCATTTCTGAAGGTGAATATGTAGCAGCTGGAAGTTATTGTGCTCAAGTGTTGTGGATGCAAAACACACTCACAGATTATGGCATTAGTATTACCAAAACACATATATTGTGTGATAATACTAGTTCCATTACCCTATGATAAAACCCTGCACATCACCCTCATGAAAAATAGATAGATATTAGGCATTTTTTTAATATGTATCACACATAAAAAGGTGATATCATTCATTAATTTATCAGAAGACAAGATCTAATTGCTGATATTTCCAAAAAATATTTACCATCATATATATTTGAATAAAATAAACTAAATTTATGAATGATAACCATAAGGTAATCAACCTTAATAACATCTTGTTGAAATATATCTCCATATAGTAACAATATACGATCATTGGGGGAGTACATTTGCTTGTTTTTTTGTTCAAAGGTATTCATAATAAATATTTTTGTAGTTCAAATTTTTTCTTAATGAAGATTTTTTAAATTAAAAATTTTTCGTAAAGAAGATTTTTGCAATTCATATTTTTTCTTAATGATGTTTTGTTATCGTTCATATTTTCTCGTAATGATGATTTTTTTATTTCAAAAGTTTTCTTAATGAATATTTTTTTAATTCAAAATTTATCATAATTAATATTTTTTTAAATAATATTTTTTCATAATGAAGATTTTATGTAGTTCAAAATCTTTCATAATGAATATTTTTGTAGTTAAAAATATTTCATAGTGAAGATTTCTGTAGTTTAAAATTTTTGCAATGGAAATTCATGTATGTTTTTTTGTAATGAAATTTTTTTATAGTCTCTAAAATTATTCTTAGTTTAAATTTTTTCGTACATTATAATTTTTGTAGTCTAAATTTTTTTTACAAATTTTTAAAATTATTCATATTCAATGTTTTCATTATCATATTTTCGGAATCAAAAGATACTCAAGAAGAATTTTCCTCATTATGAATAATCTTCCTAACAATCCGAAAGGTATGTTTCCTTTCTAAAATTTTTGTAATCATCTATCAGTAAAAATTTAATTCATCTCTTATTAAAATTTTCATATTATCTTTTCATGAATCCTAATGTCTTTATTAAAAACCTCAAAAGATCAGAATCCATCAAATGTCTTCTTCGGTCATTTTTTAAACTGTCGGA
Source organism: Viscum album (assembly GCA_963277665.1). Taxonomy (NCBI): domain Eukaryota; kingdom Viridiplantae; phylum Streptophyta; class Magnoliopsida; order Santalales; family Viscaceae; genus Viscum; species Viscum album. The sequence goes on along the minus strand of OY728163.1, from coordinate 1,699,093,694 downwards.
TCTAAACAAAAGGTTTTTCAACTATTGGAATGGGTATGGAAGCTGAATCGTCGCCTGAAACGCCTATATAATGGACCCTTGATGGTTTTCCCACATCGAAACTGAAGCCTTCACTTACTGAAGCTCTAACCTTCCTACCTGAGCTTGTTCTAGATCATCAAGGTTTCCTTAGCTCCGAATGTCTGTTGAAACATCATCTAAAAAAGAAAATTTGTCCATGAAGTAAATCTCAGAATAGCAAGTTTATAGAGAAATGTTGGTTCATTCTAATTTATTCACTAACTATGATTCCATTATCTATAAGAATATAAATATTAATGGGTGGGAGAGTGTTTTCATTTCGAAACCGAATGAACAAGATTCGGTGTATCTAGAGATGCTAATTGAATTCTACGAGACAATTACTTTCTTTAATGAAGAAGGTATGAGAATGTTTTCCTTCAAGTGTTATGTGATGTCCAATTATCATTCATATACCTATGTTTCTAGTTTGATAAGAATTCCTTATGAAGGATAAGGAATGTTTTGCTCACATAAACTGCCTGATGATCAAGGATATTTTATTAAAGTAAAATCTCTGGCTTTTATTGGTCATTCAGAATTAAAGATTCCGAAAATTCATCACCTATCTAAAAATATTCATATTCTTGAATTTTGGTTCCATAGATTCATCATAATGAGAAAAGGTGATAAGGATACATTAAGGAATATTGAAATCTATATTCTGGATTTCATGGTAAACATATGAAAGATACACTTGGTTAAGAATATCTTTGTTACACTTGACAACATAAAGAATGGAAATATGAATCCTCTTATTATTATGTATCCAGCCATTCTATCAAAGAAGATTGTTTAGAGTTTAGAATCCATCAAAATTCCTTGAAAATGTATGTCAAGAAGATTAAATTTCATGTTCCTAAGTAATGACACCTAGATAAGGATAAATGTTGGTTTTCCAATGAATCCAAAAAATTATATGATTTGCCTGTTGAGGAAGATAATGCTCTTTCCATGAAATTTGATGGGGATGAATCCTCTAAAAATGGTGGAAGGAAAAGAAAGGTAAAGGATGTAGAAGGGAAGGAAAAAACCCCAATAGAAAAGGAAACTCATTCCGCAACACCAATGCCAAAGAAACAAAATGCCTATCCGGATGAGGATGTGGCTATGTGGAGGGATGAAAAGAAAATCAGAATGAAGGGGAGCCTATGTTTGGTTTGGACCCTGCTGAGGAAAAATCTTTGAAGTAAATTTCATTTGAAGAGAATGAGAAGTAGGAGAATGATAAGAAGCTAAATAAAATGTTATTTGTGGGAGATATTATCCAATCACCTCTAAAGGATGGTGATAATTCACCCGATAGTATTATGATACCTGAATCCATACTAATAGAACTTTTACTATAGACTCCAATACAAAAGGTTTTTACTATTGAAAAAGTACATGAGAAATATGTTAATGAATAATAAGTATAAGGAGAAGAAAATACGACAGTGGTGATACCGAAGACATGATAAATCAAGTATAGGATTTTCATGAGAAGGAATGCCTTTCTGAAAAATAATCATTCCGAACCTTTGAAGTTGAGTCTTCAAAACATGTTACAGCAAGAATATATGAGAATGGTGAGTTAAAGTGAACAAGTTGTCTGATGAGAATAGTACAAACCATTGTTTCATTCAGCCAGAGAATGCTGAGGTAGGATGTAAGAAGGAAGAGGTAGATGAAGATAAAATTGTACAACTATCTGTTAGTGAACATGAATCACCCAATAAAGAAGAAGTAATTCTGAAATCTCATAGGAGAAATCATGTAGTTGTTGGTACACATAGCAGAGAAGTTGTGATAATGAAAGAAGTGGGTGCTTTATCATAGTGGAAAGTTGCTGATATTGATAATGATTCCTCACCAAGTGATATCTCTGATTTAGAATCGTCCTATCTTGGATATGATTTTGTAGTCCAGTCTTTGAAGAATCTTGTGGGGACTATTCGAATATTTTCCAGTATAGACTCAAGATTTCAGATGCTTCAGCACAACTTAAATCTAAAATCAGATTCAGTATCCTTGTTGAGGGATAAGTGCATCAAACTTGAGGTTGATTTCAAAACCTTTTTCATAAAATATGAAGCCCCCAAAATATCTTCCAAAAAGATTACCAGCCGGTCAAGGAAGACAATAGATGAGATGAGAATTTACGATGAATTTCAAGAAAGTTTAAATGATGAATTTGACATAAAATATGTGAAGATCAAGGATCTCACAAATAGTATTGAGGAAAATCAATCTCTTGAAGAGAATACTCGGAAGCATGAAGTGAAAGATATGAATGGGAAATTGTATTCAGTTTCTCAAATTTGGAAGATGGAAAGAGATCATAGAATTGAACTTGAGTAAAAGTTTTCTAAGAAAGAAGAAGTAATAAAGGGTCATGTATAATCTTTAAAAGATCGGGATGAAAAAATAAAATCCTTAGAGAAGAAAATAGAAGATCAGGATAAGCATCTCAAACATGCTGAGGAAGATCACAAGGAGCTCAAGAAGGTAAAAAACATTGTAAAGATGTTGATGTCTAAGGATAAGGAAGGATTATCTTACTCAATTCCTATCTTTTGTTGTATTTCATCATTGTATATATTTTTTCCAATCATATTGAAAAAAAAAATCTCGTCTTTTGGTAGTTTAATACTTATATTTCTGTACAATATTTTCTATTCCATTCCATGTATTCCTTTTTGAAAATCACAAAGGGGGAGATAGGAATGTTGAAAAATAATACAAGGTAAAAGAAGAAATTTTCTTAAGTAAAGGGGAGTTCATCTATGAGCAAGTTCTTATACATGAATATTTTCCAATGCAATAAAATGCAAATTCTCAATCTAGAAATAAAGAATACAATCCTTAGTGTTTCCTAATACTATGGGGAGTTAGTAATATTCCTCTTTTCCCATGTGTAATGGTAGATAATTTCTTTCAATGTCTAGAAAAATATTTTCTATGTCCTTATATTGCTTTTCATATGAAAGATTGTGCTTTCCAAAAAAGGGAAGATTGTGTATTAATTAAGGTTTCCTTGTCAATTTTCCATTCCTTCTTGTTTTTAAAATCACAAACACTCTATCTTAAGGAAAATTTCTTTCCCCATATATTTTTTATTCATAAGGAAAATCTTCCTTACCTAATTAAATTAATCCTTAACATGTTTTCATTGTACATATTATTATCTAACTCAATTTCATTCTAAGTATAAAATTTGGTTTCGTATCTAAATCCTCATAATCTTATATATATGTAGATATAGAGAATTATGTTTTTAGAATAAGAATTCAGGATATAAATTTTCTAAATTCTGAAACCAAACTTTTTGAGTTCAGAATCTAAATTCGTTGAATTCAGTCTCAGAAAATTCTAGTTCAGACTCTAAATTCTCTGAATTCGGACTACAAGCATTCGGAAATTAGAATTCGAATTCTTATGAATTCAGACTCCGAATTTCCATGAAATTCAGAATCAAAATTCTTATGAATTCATGTTTCGAATTCGTTTGAAGATAAAATCTGAATATTCTTTTATTATAGACAATAAAGGGTTTTTTGGTAAGACTTCAAACATTTATTTTTTCTTTACACTCTGAAAAAATTAATTTGGAAAAGCAACCATATTTTTCTTTCTAATGTTATAATTGTAAAATAATGTTGTGCTTTATTTTTCGAACCAACTGTTGTATAAGGAACACATGCACATGTCTCTATGAAATTATAGGAAAAATATTTTAGTTGAAGGTGTTAGCCAACCGTTGGAAATACACCTATAAATAAGAGCTCATTTAAACGATCTCTATACTGTTCAACGACTCTAGAATTTCATGCTGCTGATGTGATTTATAGAGTGATACTCTCATGATTTCTGCATACTGAACATCTTGTTCATAATTTCTTTATGTATCTCTGAATGTTGTTGAGCATATTTGAGGGCTTCCATGGATAGGAAGATAGAGGTGTTGACTACATTGGTGTTTGAGGGATTGTGGGGATGACCAGATAGATTTTGATATTTGTATCAAGGATTACCCTGGTGTGGGTAAGACATACATTCTTGAAAGTATAAATAAAAGGACCTTTATCCATGGTTGTTGGATTCCCTTCTCATTTAGTTAACATATATACTATTTGTTACTTGTATATTTTCATGTTTTCTGCTGCATTTTGGATCTTAAGGAATGAATAACTATCTTATAATTTCATATACTTGTACTCAGACTAGTATGATTCTATATTCCCTAACGTAGAATGCTTATCTTTGTAATCATTTGTTATGTTTCATTTCTAGAACTGCATTTCCGGAATCAAGCAAGATTATATAACTAAGAGGTTTGTAAATTTACCTTGTTTAACCTTGTTAAACATTACAATATTTAAAAGTTCCAATTTTTTTTAAAGTATAAAATTCACCCCCTCTTTTTTATTAAGCATCTACATTCATTATTTTGATCATACATAATGATGTAAGACAACATCCTATAAGTGTCAGGCAACCCCTTCCCCAACATCATTGTTAATTGGTTGATATTACAATGGACATTTTCATCAGGCTTCCAACAACTCCTATTAAGAATGATGCAATATGGGTTATTGTTGATCGTTTTACCATGTTATCACATTTTCTATATATAATAGAATATTTATCCCTTGAACATTTAGAAAGTCTATATATTAATGATTTTTTAAAACTTCATAGAGTAGACCTATCAACTGATTATTATCATGGTCCCATTTTACATCAATATTTTGGAAAAGTCTTCAAAAGGCCTTGGATACTGAAATTTTTTTGAGAACATACCACCACTTTCAAACTCATGTACAATCCTAATGGACGATTAAAACATTACAATACCTATTGAGATATTGTTTACTTGAATTTCAAGGTACGTGGGATCATCATTGAGCTCTGGTACAATTTTCCTATAACAATATCTTCCATTATAGTATTTATATGGAACCATATGAAGTATTATATAGAATGAGAAGTCGCACACCAACTTGTAGGTATGATGTTGGTGAAAGAAAACACGTTGGCCCAGAACATGTAGAGGAGACAGTGAAAAATGTGATTATTATTCAAACACAATCAAATAATCTATGAGATGGAAAAATATACATACCGATAAAGAAGGGATGGATTTGGAATTTCATGTAGGAGATCATGTTTTCTTGAGGGTATCTCAATGGAAAGATGTTATACAATTTTGTAAGATGGGTAAATTAAGTGCCAAGTACATCAGACATTTCCAATTTCTAGAATGAATTGGAGTTGTAGATTACCTTTTCGCAATGCGTTCATGTCTCTCCAAAGATCATGACGTGTTGTATGTATCAGTTTTGATAAAATAAATGTGTGACCCAACACATGTACACACCTATGAAAAAATATAACTATAACCTTTTTGGTCTTTTTCTGATTATCCCATCAAGACTATTGATACCAGAGAACAAGTGCTGAGAAACCAGAAGACTCGGGTCTGCATGGAATTTAATAGTATGTCTATTAACAATATAATCAAAAATACAATATGTCATTGTAAAGGTTAATCGATTTAATAAAGAGTTAGAGAGGTGGTTTACCACTTATCTCTACCCCAATAGTTGCATCAATTACATGATGTCTTCTATGTGTCACAACCACATAGGTATGTGCCTAACCCATCGCACATCATCGACTGGGGATATCTAGGCATTGGGGATGTGAGGATTTTGTTGGATTAACCAATGTAGATCAAGGATTGGTAGGAGATGTTAATTTGTGGGTAATCAATTCAATAATTTCATGCCCAGTGGAATCACGAAAATCACAAGGAGAGTATGTGGGAGTGGGAGGGTTAGATTCAAGTGTTGTACCATCATCATTTTGAGTTTAATTGTTTTTGGATTTTCATGATCATATATCCCTATGGTGTGGAGATATTAATGTTTGGATTTTTTTTGTTTATTATTTTAAATATTATATAAAATAATATCATAACCATGCACAAATAAGGCATGAGATTAATAGAACTGATGTGCCAAAAATAAATTATTGAAAAATATAAAAACAATAAGTTTTATTCCCAATAGGCTTTCCTGAATTTTTTAATGAAATCCAAATGGGGGATTAGATAAAAAATCTGAGGGCACCATCCTGTTCAGAGCAGGGAGTTTACCCTAGGAGATTCTTAACAATGGCTACCATGGCTTCACTATGAAATATAATTTTCAGGAATTTTAATGAATAAAATATATGGAAGAATTTATTTTATTTTGACAAAACTACATTTTCTATTAAATTAACTATGTTAGGAAATTCAGGTTCATCGCTAAAACCAAATTGTGACTCTGAGATGTGGGGAGGAACCCTGTCAACATATGTTGACACCAGATCTAGGAGATCATGGATCATCCTTCCAAAAATGTTTTAAGATCTCATTAATGAAGGAATCTCACATGTTATTCATCAAAAATCGATCAAAATTCTAGATAGGGCCTTGTGATTTATGTTTTTATTTCCTGTTAAAAAGAATCAAAGAAGAATGTAGATGAACCCACTAATAGGTTAACCCAAGTTTCAATCATTATTACCGGATGAGATTGATTTCAGGTTTATTGTTAGGGTTTGTATATGGATATTTCCTTTGTTTTCGTGATCATTCTTATGGAATGGATCAAGGTGAGAATGAACAATGGTTGAGGTTCATTCCTTTGGGTCTTCACAATGCTTTTATCCCCTCCAATTCTTTGAATTATCTGCCTTCTTCATTATTTTTGAATTGAAAAATTTGATTCCATTGATTCATCATGAAATGATATGAAATTGATGATCCAACCTCATAACAGCACAACATAGGAGTGACAAAAAAGGTGCAGCACAATTTTTTTATGATGGTTCTATATAGCGGTGAAGGAGGTTGAGCATGGTGGCAGTTGGGGTGGAGGCTCCAATCAGTCTAAGAGGGGTGCAATGTGGGTCTAGGGGAATTGTCATGACTGATGAAAAGGAGGAATACAAGTCACCGTTATGGAGTCCGATGGAGGAAAACATTGCATGACAGAAGGTTGTGTGGAAGACCATGGTAGTGGTGAGTCCGTCGGTAGTCGGATGGTGTGGGGCGCAAGAGAAAGTGGTTGGACGACCATGTGTGATGTAGTATGTCAACATAGGGACAATATGGACACACGTTTGGGGCATGCCATGTGCGGTAAATGAGATCGTTTATGTGCGTGCATGCCAAATTAGGCTCATCAGGTCAGCTCTTGTTAGGCTAATCCGTCTAGGTCATGTCTTCTGGCATGTCCGGTAATATCTGGACCAGACCCATGTTGGACTTATTAACTAAAATGATCATAACATTCAAAAGGAGCATCCATTTGACATTATTCCCTTGCCATTGGGGCCCTTCTGAGAGGTTGGTCCTAATGAGAGTAATGAGGGGCCATATCTCAGAAATATTTATTTTGACATGAGAAATTTACATGGGAAATACCTTGGGTTAAGGGGTACGGTTGGTGTGACTTCTACTCACTATACACCCTCTCTTTTCTATGTAAATCGATTCCCCTACCACCATATATTGGATGGATTTCATTAGGGTTATTTATCAATATTATTTCCCTGATGGTTTGTTGGTACCGTTTCTTACTCACATGAATACGATCCATTTATAATGTCTTGTAGGATAGAGTTGTTTGAATCCCTCAAGAGGCCAAGAGTGAATTCTATATTCCTTCTTAATGCCCTGGGAGGATTATAAATTATTTATGATACCAACATCACCATGATTTTATCTTTATCTTAATAGGCATATCTAAATTGTGTAGTTGGTATCACCCCTAGAGCCATCATGATCCTCGTATGATGTATCATTTCACCCTTCATATCTATCAATGTATCTCTCTCATAGATGTTTCCGATGAATAATTCTTCTTGTGGTTGATTTCATCAGTGATATCCAACTCAAGAGTGGGTTCTCATTGATTTTTGCTTCTTGTAATCTTCAGACTAAATAATTAATGTTGGTATGTAGTTGTAATGAAATTCCCTAGGATATATTGTATGGTTTTAGTATATCTAGATATTCATGTAATCATTTATAGAAATATACTTATATATAGGTTACTATATCATTCCATTTTGTTTCACTTTTTGGTGTCAGGATTTCCTACAGTGTATTTTTGAACTCAACCATGAATAGTCATTACTCGTATGTGTCATGTCTTGTGCAGATTAGTGAAATAAAAAAGACTTCAGGGGTTCCAGGACTGGACGGATCCTTATGATATCAGATAGACTAAGGTGTTCTTATTTATTTAGAAATTATCCCTAATACCGTTCCATCATGATATACATGGTAAGGTTATCTAAAGAAGAGTTTCTGGAACTTGTTTATAGAAATTCATTTTGGTGGGATTGTATTCATAACCCATATCCTTTCTAGATCTTTAATTGTTGGAATCTAGTTTTGGGACATAGTGGCTTCCATGAATTGTTAACTTAGTGTTATTTTACATTTTAGAATTTCTGAATTGGACATGTGTGTGTGTGTGTGTATATATATAGGAACTTTTTGATAATGCCTCCCATTTGTGTGATATTCCTACTCAATGACAGTCCCTCGCCACTGTCTTTTTAGAGGAGGGCATCAGATAGTAATGTCATAGACCCTCTGGGACTGGTCGTGATGAGAAGTTTCTGACAATTTAGTTCCTGGTACTTAATCCATGTGTATTCCTTCTTGTCATATGGAAGTAGTTGTTATGATAGAGCTACAGACTCAGTAAAATGATTTTGTTGAAAAGGATTTATATGCCTTAGTGTTTTACCTTGGGTGGTTCTAATAACCTTTTCAATGAAATATTATGGTTCACATTTCATTTCTGTTGATTTCTAGAAACTCAATAGAGTCAGGTTAACAAAGAAATAATGTGTTTACATTGATTGAATACATTATTTATCAGTTGAAAGGGGAAAGGATTTTTAATGTTTGACCATAGATCAGGTTACCATCTGTTGTGAATAAATGAATATGGCATTCAAAAAACCTCCTTTTGATAATTTTTGAACATTTTGGTTACCTTGTCATGCCATTATCTCTAACTGATGCTCCTCTAGTCTATATTGATTAAAAGAACGAACCATTTCATGAGTACCTCTATTCATGTAGGGTGGTCTTTCTGGTCGAAATAATCATTTAATATATAACTAAAGTGGATCACATGCATCATTGTAGAGAAGATCTAGAATTTTTTAGAACCCACCAACATTATGTCTATCTTTCGAAATGTTATTTCATGATTTAGGATGTAAAATTCTTGGGACACATGGTGTTTGAAAATGGTATCTTTTTTAATCCAAAGAAGGTGTAATATTATATGAAATGGGAGAATCAACGAAATGTATTTTAGATTCTATGATTCTTGGGTCTAGTAGGTTAATATAATGTGTTTTTGAGGGAAATATCAAGGATGTATTCTCAAATTACAACAATCACTCAAACGAGAGTAATGTTTATTGGGGATGAGAAGTATCAGAATTAATTTATAGATAGAAAAAATATTTTGACAATGACAATGTTGTTGAGTTTTCAAAATGATATACATGGCAATGTGGTAATCTATGAAGTATCATGTTTTGGTTTGGGTTGCATTATTATGTAGAGTTATCATGTAATTCCATATAGATCTCTATAACATAGGACACATGATAATAATTAAATGAACCATGACCATGAACATGAAGATGTGGTGAGGAATATTAAGAGTTAGTGGCATTACCTTTAGAGGTAATGGTTTACCCTATTTTTGGCAACAAGTGATTGAGTTACAAATTATAACAAAAAGATATGAATATTTAATTGTGGCATTGAGTGGAATACATTAAATATTTTCATTTAGACAACACTTATAGCCCAAGGAAGGGTAATGTCATCACAGTTTCCTTGAGTGGGAAACATCAAACCCTGACCATGAAATAATCATCATAAGAGTAGAACATTATAGATCTCTTTGCATAGTTTCATATTAGAGTCCATGAATCATGGGCTAAGGATTTCATGGATATTATTTAGTTGAAATATTATATTCAAGATATTATTCATTACAAACAACAAGTTGATGAAGAATTACATATAATTAGAGACTCTATTTATCATGGGGAGACCATGGATGAATATTGGTTCTCTATATTAGAGATTCTATGTTATCAGAATCATTCTTTTGGTACATTCAGTTTAACCATGGAACAATGAATATGTAATATGACATGTGGCATATATTATAGTGGCCATGTATGAAATAGGGTAATGAATAATGTTTCTCTCATTTCTATACATTCCAACATGTCAAAGAATAGAACCAGAAAATGTCCGGTTTTTTTTTTCAGCGACTTCTAGTTCCGACATAGAAGTGGAATTCAATTCCAATGGAATTTTTTGTTTTTTTGATTGATATGGTTCCATGATTCTGATTCTCATGAGATATTGGACTGTGAGGTGATGCTGGTAGATAATGTACTCATCAATATGATATAGAACCTTCTTGAAATGATGTATTGGGTTAAAAAGTTTTTATAGAAGGTAGGATGTAAAATCCCATTACCTTTCCATGATATATATTTTAATTATTTTCCTGATTTTCCTTTTTTCTAGGATGGGAAGATAAGGAGTTGGGAGGATACCTATAATAGTGAAATCATAGATATTTGGGATTGTTCAGCATGAAAACATGTAGTTTCTTTAGCATGCTGCATAATTATATAGAATGTAATATGGTCAAAAAATATGTAAAATATAAAATAATAATAAATCAATTTTTTAATAAAAGGATATCTATATTTTATTTTTTGGGATGTTTTAGTTATAAGGCATGTAATTGAGATATATATCGTACAAAGGAGAGAGATTTGTATTTAAATAGGAGTCCTCACTAAATTTTATTTATAGTATTCTCTAAAGTTCACATTCTCTCTACATATGATCCAACCCTAGGAGAATTTAGAGCCCTATAATCCTTCTCGGTTATTTATCTCCTTCATTGATCATTTTTGGTTACTGTTCGACTCTTTGGGTAAGTGGTCTCTATGTATCTCCTTCTATTTCTATTTCCTTCCTTTGAATTTGATAGACCATCTTCATATTTATGGATCTAAAATCCATTTTGTTTAATATTATTTCAATGTTATGTTAGTCGATATTTTTATCCATTGTTCTTATTGGCAGGATATGTTTCAAGTGTTGAGTTTCCAACAAAAAGATAACTAATTATTTTTTGATAGGAAAATTTTATTAAACATAAATTTCTTGATTTAAATAAAAAAATTATTTAAATTATATTTCTTAAAAAAAATTCAATATATTAAATAAAAAACCCAATTCCATTAAATGGGTGGCATTGGATATGAAAATAGATTTGGCGTGAAATTGGAAAAATCCCATTTCTAATCAATTGGGGAATTTTGTAAAATTTTATGGAAATTTATTAAATTAAATTGTGGAATTTGAATTTTGAAATTGATTTGAATAAATTTATTTGAAAATGGAATTTAATAAAATGGATTAAATTGGTTTTGTTAGAAACACAATGGATTAATATTGTAAAAAGTAATGTTTTGATTCAAAATTCGTGTGTTGGTTTTTAAATGAACATTGGAAACATTAAAATTGAAAAATGTGCTGAATTGTATTTTAAAAGTTTTTCAAATAAATATCCAAAAATAATTTTTTATTGGGGAATATGAAATCCTATGTAGTTAGTTATTTATTGGGATAACACTATTTTGGAAACTATATAATATAAAAATATACAAGTACGGTGGGCCACATCACTGAGGGATTCCAATGTTACTTATTTATCCAATGATAGAGGCACATACAAAATCACATATTATCATAGTCGACTTCGAGTGTGGTAGATCTTTTATCTTGTAATTATCATATATTTTGGCACATGTCTATGTTTCTCATTGCATATAAATGAAATATATTCCACTGTTTGTAAAAAAATTCTCATGACTTATGAATTTATATAATTTTCTTATATATAATGTTTATTATGCCATTTTTATAGTATTGTGATAATTTTAAATGTAAATAATGTTTCCATAAAGTATTATTTTGATATTCAATTCTTCTTTATTAAAATGTTTAAGCTTCATTTTGTGATTTAAATCATTAAATCTTATTTTCGAATCTATGTTGATACACTACCTGAATTTTAGCTCAAACCATACATATGACTTTAGGAGTCTATAGATTATATTTATCTAGGTTTATGAAAGGTTCATGAAACACATGGAGGTGGGAGTGGCTACATATCATGGGGTTTGGAGTGTTGTGTCTGTTGGGACATGGGTTGGTATCATATTTTTTGGTAATTCTCTATTGTACTTTGGGTAGTTTACCTATTTTACATATGGTATAGTTTTCCATATATAGTTTTTTCATTTATACGTACTAACATTGTTATCATTGTTAAAAAATGTTTCTAGGAAATAAAATCCCTTTTTTATTTTTTATGACTCGATGTTCTAGTCATTAACCTGTGGTGATCATGAACTCCTTTCCAGCCATGCCAATTCCAGCTTAGTTATGGTGTTACTTGGGATCCCAGGAAAGAATATGACTTTGACATCATGAATCCATTTTAGGATTCTTATATAAAATTGATTGATCAAAAAAATTTGTTTGGTAATATGCCTAGAAACCCATTTATAGAAATCACCAAATGAGATTGGGATGACACCTTAAATTCAATCCCACTTATTATATGAACATTATATAAAATGATTTGTTATTAATTAGAATTAAATTACTTGGGAAATATAACCTAAATATAATACAAATCTACAGTGTCATGAAAAGAAGTATAAAACTATTATTCCTAGCCTGATTTATTCCATGTGAATTCCTATGTTACTAAAATGATACATTAATATGACAACATCTTCCATCAAAATAGGTAATTGATCTAGAAATGTGATAGATCATAAAATCATAATTTATTTATCTAACCCACTAATTAAATTGAATACAATAGTAATAAAATTATTCATCAAAACAAACCCATCACTAGAAACATTTTTCCCCATGTGTGTGTTGATCATTGCCTAGAACCTAGCCATTTCCATCTATCAGCTCAATAATAGAATTATTTCATTCATCCCGCAATAATCAATCACATGAAAAATTATCTATTTCCATTTCAGAATTCCCTACCCATGGATCAATTGAACAAGTTACCTATTTTTTATTCTACATGACCATAGGTTCACATCCTTATATGGTAGAGGTCGACAAACAACACTCTATTTATAAGGTGGATTTTTGGGGATTATATATCCAAATATGATGGTTATTATATAAGACAAAAAAATATTAAATATCTAAACTGGATCAAATAATGATTACAATTAACCTACTCCATGTTAAAATAAATAAACATAACAAAAAATATTATTAATAATGATAAATAAATTCTTATAATGAAAAATACATGATAGAAGGTTCAAAAAAAAGATACAATGAATAAAATATTTTTTTTTATTAAAACTAGTAATCGGTTTTATCATGTTCTCTATTTGAGGTTGACTTAAAAAATTTAGTGAAATCCATGTTGTACCAATGAGATCCACACATCAAGAACATTCCTAAATATATCACTATAAGGAAAATATTCATCCATTCAGGTAAAGAAGTTCTATAAAGGAACATGGTTACTATGATTATTAGTTTGAGTTGGCCAACATGGGTGGAATTTGATTATATCTCACCTATACATCACCGATTAGTATCTTTATATTGTATACAATATTTCCCAAAAAATTAGCAGTAATACAACCAAGGATGTTTGAAACATGAAATAATCATGATAATCCATAGGGTATCTATAACATCCAAAGCTTCCACAATACACTTCTCATTAACTAATAAAAATTCTTGTCTTGTCTGCACCATCAAGTTCTAACACACCATGACCAACAAAAATAGACATAATGAGTAGTGAAACAAATTTTTTGAATTTTTATAAATTTTGTTTATCAAAATGGGATTCATTTTCAGATTTTGGATACCAAAATTAGGTTTGGGTGAATTTTTGGAATTTTTATGAAAATAGTCAATTTTTTATGAATACTGAAAAACACTACATTATAGTTTAAAACCTAATCTATATTTAAATAATTATATATTTTATTTAAATTTGTTTTATGTCAAAATATATAAATCATACCTATATTAGTTCAATGTAATTCATTGATGTCATTTTATAAGTAAACTAGATGTATAAAATTTTATTCCATCTTTTAATGTCTTTTACCAACATCTTAGGTACGTTTGAAAATTTTTATGAAACACAATTTTACCACTAATATCAATTGAATTTCGTATATCTGAGAGACACAGTTGACCACAATATGTATTAATTGGTTTAATAGGATGAAAATATCTTTGGGTGAATGGTAACTTTTAAATTATATCTACCACTATTAAAAGTAAAGAAGTTCATTACAGGTAAAAATGATATTATAATAACACTAACACATGTCCTTTTTCTATAGGATAAGTTTTCTAGACCAAAAATAATCCATAGTATTAAAATATGATCCTTTTGGTCCACTTTGATTAGATTATGACATTTATTATTATTTTATCAAAAGAGGAGTTAAAATGGTTAAATTCATATTTTAATAAATAAAACATATATAATATAGATCTATACATAAGATAAAATCAACAATAAATATTCATTAGAAAGATAAAAAATATTTCCTACATAGTGCTATTGTATTTATAATTTTTTGTCATTAAATAATTAAATTTATTTATGACACAAATATGACGTAGTAATTACCTTATTATTGAATGCTTAAAATAAATCATATTATAAATTTTAATATATTTGTAAATGGAGACTTTTGATTTATTCCAGTAATTTTATAGGTTAATATGACAAGATAGGGTTGATTAAATAAATTATTTTTAATGAAAAAGTTTTTATAACTGTCACCAGAACTAAATAATAAATAGTGTCAAAATTGACATAAATGAGTTTTTAAAACAAATACTATATTATTAATTGAAATAATATTCCAAAAAATCAATAGAAAGTCAAAAGGACATATATTATAATATATATGTCATTAGTGAACCACATGTGGTTCTCTTGGCATATTATAACATGTTTATTTAATACGAAATATAAAAATACAAGAAGTCATTGTAGAAGTAAACTATTTACCTAAGAGTAAAATCATAATGATAATGTTTTCATGGTTACCAAAACTAATCTAAACCTATCAGTTGAGAGGTTTTGTGTCCCGAAACCACCTTAACCTTGAAATAAATTATTATGGATCCATTATATTCTGAATATGAATGTATAATAAAATAATATATCAATCTTTTTTAAGGTTCCCCTCGCATATCTTATAAAAAGTAAATTACCCTTCTCTCAAAATCACACATCCAAATCCATTTTGCATGCCCAACCCCTAATCAAATATCCTCCCATCTACCCTAACATAAACCTATAGACCTCAATTTGATCAGAAACCTAGCCTATGAAACCTTTTTGATCAAATCAAAATGTAGTAGTAGAAGAAGAGGTAATAATTTCATCAACTCTTTCAATGTTCATTTCTTCTTCCACTTCTTTTTTCTATTATGTTTACATACCAAAATAATAACTCCAGTACTTTCTATATTAATTGATGTTAATCAAAATATTGTACAACAATATTCATTATTCTAACCATCGTATGAATAGTAATGTCACTATACTTGTGTATGTATGGATTACCGTCTCCACGTCGTGCTGTAGTCTGTTATTCAAAACATAAATTTTTGGATGGGTATAATAATGAGTATAACTGATTTTACAAATAAATTAAACATGATAATGATTCTGTATATATTATATAACATCCAATTACATATGATTTATACAAACTATGGAGTGACATTTTCGCTCTAGAATACGTATGGATTACCATCTCCCCAAATGCGATAACATTCATTTCACTAAGGTAACCATTCAAGATTAATTTTTATTTTATGAATGAAAATATTTTTAAAAGAACATAAAATAATTCTTTATAATAATCAAATACACCTTATCCATTACAAACACGACTTATGTAACAAAACATTTAATGTAAAATGAATCCGTTAGCACCAAAAACAATGATACTACTAAAAATTTATTAAATATGTAGAATTATAAGATCATATATGATATCATATTTATGTATGTGGTTCTTTTATAATTTAATAACAATGATTTTACTATTATAAAGGAGGTTAACATACCATTGACCATAGAAAAGTACATGTTAAGGGTTAATTTTACAATCTGTTTATTTAGCTGAGTTTTTTCAGAAGTTAGTATCAACTAGGACTTCTTTATCATTATCATCTGTGTTTCATAAAAATGTATTTCAAAACATATTAACTATTTACTATAATATGGTTTAAAGTCATTTATACCTTTGATTATCATTTTATAAAATTATTTGAAAGTAATCTTCTGGTCATTTTCTAAACAAACAACTTTATGACCTTTTCGATGAATTAAGGTAAGATTGTTTTTTAACATAAAAGTATGGTAAGTCTATATTCCACTGTTATAACACCTTCAAAGATTCCCTTACAAGATTATAATAATATTTTCAAAATAAATGTTTCCTTTTATAATTATGGGAGTTTTAATTTAATTTAACATAGAAAGAGAAATTTCACTGAAATAGGTTTACATTCATCTATGTCAACATCCTTTGATAGATTTTACAATTTTTTGAAGTTTAATTATTATGATACAATCTTCAACACTATATTGAAGTTTTAATGGTATGTTTTATGGTTGATGTGTTTTGTATACCATTTAAGGTTTATAGTAAAATTATTAAAATTTTGTATTCTGGTTTTACTACTAATGTTTATGTTATGTTTCATCCTTTTCATAAGAAGAATGCATTGGACATAGTATGTGATTGGCGGAGCCCAGTATAGCTCCTCAATTCATAGGTAGGTCTCATGAGACAAAATATTTTCTTGTCATAGATCCTTGAAAAAATCTTATTTTTAGTCATGGAATGAGGGCTTGACTATGTGTTTATGATATTCGGTAATATGCAGTCCATTATTATGGAAGGGGTTGTTGATATTACAAGTAATTATTCGACTAGTAGAATATCCAAGTAAATAATTAAATTGCATTATCTGATTATCTTTTCTATATCATGCAGAAGTTTATGTTCAAAGGCTAGTGTTTTAGTATTATACATTTTCTTAACTGTTTATTCATATTTATGAAGGATTCTACTATATTATTATCTTTACTCGGCATCTGATCTCACCCCTTTCATTTGTATTATTTTTTCCAGGATGTGAAAAATATATCATGAATGACCTGCTTGAATAGACTATGGGATATGAGTGTATTCTACAAATACCCAGTGTTGATTTCCCTTTTCATCGTTTATTTTAAAACTTATTTATGTATCCATCACATCCAAAGTTATTAATCTTATTGGTCTTTCAGGACATAATCATTGGTGATTATGCCAATGTTATGTAATATTGGACTGACTCAGGGTAACTAGGTTTGGGGATTTATATTTGGTATTATAGGATTTTTATTATAAACATTGGAAGCTATATTTATAAAAACTCTGATTAGAGAACATTCCTCTAAAATATAAATTGAGGATTAGTATATAAGAACATCCTAGAATTTTTGTAATGTATTGTTTTTGTATATTTTCCAAGAAATATATCAATGTATGGATACATGCAGGTAAATGATACTCCATAAGAGATGTACATAGGACTGAAAACACCAAAAATTTGTTTTAGGGATGACCTAGGTTATCCTGGGACACAACAATTGGCCATACTGCACTCTTAATTATGACACTCTTTAGGTATATGCTTAAGATAATTAAAATTTTTATAAAAAACCAATATGAATGATTTATGAGAAAATAATTCCTCAATGAATACAATTTTTTATTATTATGGATTATATTCATAAACTGCTCAATTTTTTTTATTTTACAAGTGTAAAATTTTTTATTCTGTTTCATAAACTAATCTAATGTATTCTATTGTAATGAAATGGTGCATAGTGGAATGAATGGAAACTATATAAACACACATAATCTATACAGGGGTTTTCCATATATTCTAGATAATTAATGTGGAGATTGTGATGCTACCGGTGCTGAAAAAATTATAACCATAATGGAACAACTCCCACGGGTTATGAATAATAACCTTACGTGTATGGAGCTCCCCGATCCACAATGTGAAGGATAAATGTTAGTCTGCTTCATGAGGCCACATTCAACAACATTAAAAGGGACTCCAAATCCATTTGTAGTTGTGAAATTGTTATGTTCCTCAGAGAATATATTTCGTGTTTCATGGAGAAGCGAATGGGAAAAAGTTGTCATTGATATTTATCGCCTCATTGGAGATACATAACAATAGTGGTCACTGATTTAAAACACAATGGAAGTTGATGAAGTATAAAATTTATAATAGAGGGGTTTTAATGATCTTTTCATTGAAAAATACATTCCTCGTGACCATGGACTGGATATGGAATGCAATTTTTGAGTGTGAGGGAAATATAAGATGTTAATGTCACAAAGTAGGAGGCTAACATTTGAAGTTCTACAGGGAATGTATAAGTTTATATACATTATTGAAGGAGTGTGATTGATTGATACATTGATGGGATCAATCCATTTCTCCATCAATCATTAGCCTCAGAATCCTTCTCAACACACGAAGATATTTTCTCGTGAGGAATCATGATAGAAAAAGAATTTTCAAATTCTCATGACTTTAAATCAAGGAAAGAGAAGAATAGATCTATTGAACACTATATAAATGGATATAATGGGAAGAAGGATAATGTTGAATATCCATCTGGTAGTAAATATGGGAAGTAACACCCCGGTACATGACTAAATGGAATGAGAGTCTTTTACAATTGTATTGAAAAGGCCACCTTGCTAGTGATTGTAAGGGAAAGAAAGAGGAAAAAAATATTTAATGCTAAAATTTTAGGGAAATGGGGAATTATTCAAATTAATGCTATATTATACAAGGAAACATACACTAGGAAAGGACAAGGGAGAAAGGCCAAGCTTTTGGGATCACTACTACTAATATTGAAGCTTCGAATGACATAGAGGTGGGTAATTTAATGTTTTCCTCAAATTTATCCATTGCTTAATTGGATTCTGGATCATCACATTGTTTCATATCGTCCCAATTTTCTATGAAAATTATATCTATCTAATTTGCTTTAAAAATGGAGTGGTAAGTCAAAATACCTAACGGAAGTGTCATTGCAACAATGTTTTGTGAATTAGTTCCCATTTGGGCCTATAATCGTACTTTATCTGCTAATCTCATCGTCATACCCATCATCCAATTTGATATAATACTAGGTATGGATTGGATTTCGAACAACGATGTGAAAATTTATTTTTAGAAGAATAATATTACAATTTTTTATGGTGATAAGAAATACCTTATTATTAGAGTAGAAACATCACCATTTTATTCTTATCTAGATCTACCCCCATTAGCTCTACTAGATTCAATTATTGGGGAAAAGAGAATGAAATAACTGTAGGTGAGGAATTTAATGGTCAAATAGAGGATTTACATATTATGCATGAATATGATGATATGTTTCTAGAGGATTTACATAGACATTCATGAGAATGAGAAATTGAGTTTTCTGTTGATTCATTTCCTGGTTTAAGGCCCATATCAAATCCCCTTATAAAATTGCCATTGTGGAATTAGTAGAACTTAAAAACAACTAGAGTAGTTGAGTAATAATGTATTTACTCTCCCAAGTGTTTCTCAATGGTGATCCGTTGTTTTTTTGTTAAGAAAAAAGATGGATCTATGAGGTTGTGCGTTGACTATTTGGTGATAAATTCTATAACAATAATGAACATGTATCATGTACCTCACATTGAATATTTATAAGATCAATTTCATAGAGGTCAATATTTTTAAAAGATTTTCCATCGATATCGACATCATCAGTTGCGTTTGAAGAAGAATACATTCTAAAACCTTCATTTTCAACCATGTACGGGCATTATGAGTTTACAATAATGGATTTTGGAATGACTAATGAACCTTCTGTTTTCATGGATATGATGAATATATTTTTCAAGGAATATATTAATGAATTTTTTGTGAAATTTATTGATGATATCTTGTTTTATAACATGAGATTTGAAGATAATGATAATCTCTCTCACACTATACTAAAAACCCTCCGAAGATATGAAATATATGGGAAGTTTATCAAGTGTGAATTGTGGCTTTATGAAATTTATTTTGTTATCCATATTTTCTCAAAAGATGGAATCTATGTCGATCGTTCAAGGACTATGGTAGTCTTAGAATGTATAGTATCGACTAGAATAAATAAATAACACAATTTTATTGGTTTTGCAGGTTATTATTGGTGTTTCATCCAGAATTTTGCACGATTGGATAACCAATTATCCAAGATCCAATGTAATGGGGTTAAATTTATTTGGACAAATGAGTGTTAATTTTTTGAATAAATGAAGAAATAAATAGTGGATGGTATTTCTTGATTTTACGATCGGGGCATGATGTGTTTGTTATTTATAGTGATGCTTCAAATAAAGGTCTTGGTTGTATCCTTTTTTAGAATGATAGAGTTATTGACTATGCCTCATGAGAGATAAATATACAAGAAAAACCTATCCCAGTCATGTTATTGACTTTGTAGCTATAATATTTGCTATGATGATAAGGATACACTATCTATATGGTGAAAAAATGTGAGTTATATATTGATGAAAAGATTTGAATGTTTATTTTCTCACAAAAATAACTCAATAATAAGAAAAGACAATGGATTGAACTACTCTAGGATTAAGATTGCACTATACAATACATCTCAAAGAAGGAAAATATGGTAGCATATGCTTTGTGGAGAAAATATCATGATGTTTTATATAAGATCAGAGTTTAAAGGGATCCTATGTTCATGGATCTTGTAGTGAGGGATATAGAAATACTCATGGAAGGTTAAAACGTCAATAATGTTTAAAATGGCTACGAAATCATCTTTACTAGAAAGGATAAAATGTTCCTAGAGATATGACGAGGAGTTTCAATAGAAAATTAAGGATTTAAATGAAGGGAGATTGATTGACTTGGTATATGAAGATGAAATTATGAAATATGGGTAGAGACTTTGTGTCCCTGACATACTTGATATAAAAAGGGAATTGTTGGATGATTCTCATAGCTCCAATTTATCTATACACTCTGGTAGAAGTAAGATGTATATAGATTTCGTGGAACATTTTTTGTGGGACCACATGAAGAGGGAGATTTATAATTATGTATCAAGATGTGTGGCTTATCAAAAGTTTAAGGATTGAAGACAACATCCTAGAGGTGTCAAGAAACCTCTTCCCATAACATAGTGGATATTGGATGATATTACTATGGACTTTTTCATGGGTCAACCAAAGACTCCAATATGGAATGATGCAATATGTGTCATTTTATATCTTTTTACCAAATTAACACATTTTCTTTTTATAAGAGATGATTTACCACTCTAATGATGAGAAAGAGTCTATATTAATGAATTTTTAAGACTTCATGGAGTAACCCTATCAATTGTTTTTTATTATGGTCCCTATTTTACATCATACTTCTTGAAATTTATTCTGGAGACCATGTATACTGAACTTTATTTGAGCACTTACTACCACTTTCAAACTCATGGACAATTAGAACGAACTATTCAAACCGTAGAAGAAATGTTGAGATCTTGTTCACATGAATTTCAAGTTATGTGGAATCAATATTTGTCTCTATTAGAATTGTCCTATAATAATAACTTACATTAATGTATTAATATGGAACCATATGGAGCATTATATGGAATGAGATGTTGCACACTAACTTGTTGGGATGATGTTAGAGAATGAAAACTCATAGGCCCAGAACATTTTGAGGAAACAATGGAAAATGTGAATATTATCCAAACCCCCATCAAAGTAGCTCAAAAATAAAAAAATAGCTATACCGATAACCGAAGGATGGATTTGTAATTTCATGTAGGAGATCATGTTTTCATGAAGATATCTCTATGTAAAGATGTCATACAATTTTTTAAGATGGGTAAATTAAGTCCCAGGTACATCAGACCTTTCAATATTCTAGAATGAATTGGAGTTTTATCTTACAATTTTGCATTGCCTCCAAGTCATTCCAATGTTCATGATGTATTCCATGTACCACTATTGAGAAAATAAATGAATGACCCAATGCTTGTACAAACCTTTGAAAAAATAGAAATGGAACCAGATTTGTCTTATTATGAAGATCTTTTCAAGACTCTTGATACCAGAGAATAAGTGCTATGAAACCATATGAATCATTTGGAAAAAGTAATATGTATAACCCATATTATGGATGTGGCATCAAGGGATCTAGAGGAACTTATGATGAAGAACCCCACAAATCTTTTTCTGTAGTAATATTCTTGAAATTTCAATGTTGACATTATTATAAATAATAATATAATTTTAAATTGTGAATTTTGATGTATTACACAAATTTTCTAGCTTAATTTGACATGATAGGGTTGATTAAATATTTTTTTCAAAGTGATAATGTTTTTTTGACTCTCACAAAAATAAAATACTATATAGTGACAAAATTGACATAATGGAGTCTTTAAAACAAATACTATATAATTTATTTATATATTATTTAAAAAAATATGGCTTTGAAAAAGGGATTATATATTAATATATATTCCATTATTGAACCACTTTTGGTTCTCTTGGCATTCTATTGTGTGTTTATTAACTATTTAATAAAGAAAATCAAAAAGAAATTGTAAAAGTAAAACTATTTAATAATGAGTTAAATCTAAAATATACATTTAATATATTGACCTATACCTATCTAAAACCTATTTGATGATATGGTTTTGACCCAACCCCAACTTATCCTCGAAGAAAATCCATTTGGATCCATTATAAACTGAATACGATTTTATAATAAAATAGTTTTTTAATATTTTCCTAAGGTTCTTCTGACCTCTCTTATAAATGGGCACATACCCTTCTCTCAAATTCACACATCCAAAGCCATTTGACTCGGCCAACCCCTGCTCAAATATCCTCCAAACTATCCTTACTTCAACCTAGTGGCCTCAATTTTATCATAAAGACAACCTTAGGAGCTATTTTTATGCAATCAAAAGGTAGCACCTGATGAAGAGGTAATAATTTCCTCACCTCTTTCAAAGTTTTTTTCTTCTACCACTTCCTTTTTCATTGTGGATTCCATACCAACAAAATATATCCATTCACATAAATATACTATGATGTCATAATAAATATGTTACAATGGTATTCATTATTCTATCCATCATATCAATGACAATGTCACCATACATGTGTATGTACGGCTTACCGTCTCCACATCCTGGTGGAATTTGTTATTCAACACATTATTTTTTGGATAGGTATAATAATGAGTATAATTGATGTTAATAATAAATATAACATTTTAATGATTATTTATAAATGATATAAAATCCAATTACATATGATTTTTACCATCAACATAATGATATAGTAGCTCATGCATACGTACGAATTACCATCTCCACGAACGCGATAAGATTAATTTCCCAATCGTAACCATTCAAGAATTATATTCATTTTATTATTAAAATTAATGTTTAAAGAACATAATATCACTCTATATATGAATCAAATATTACATATCCATAACAAACAAGTCTTACATAATGAATCATATAAATTAAAACGAACCATTTAATGCCCTAACAATGGTACTAATAAATTATTATTATCAATGCAATATTAGAATTTCATATATGATATCATATTTATGTATGTGGTTATTGTATAATTCAATAAAAATTATTTAACTATTATACAGGAAGTTAACGTACCCACTACCATGGAAAAGTATAAGGTAAGGGTAAATTTTACAATAACATTATTTATCTGAGGATGTTTATACGTAAGTATCCACCGGGAATTCAGTGTCATCCACATTTGTGTTTCATAAAAATGAATTTTAAAACATTTTTACTAATTCATATAATATGTGTTAAATTTATTTATACCCTTGATTGAATTTTTATAAAATGTGTTTAAATATGTCATTATGTCGTTTTCCAAACAAGGTACTTTATGACCTTTCCGACGAATTATGGTAAGAATGTTTTTTAACTTTTATGGAGGGTGTGGCTATTTTATGCAATTATAACAACATAGAATCCTCTATTACTAGCTTATAAGATTATTTTTGAAATAAATTTTTTCATTTAAAATTATTTGACTTTTAAATGATTTCAAAATAGAAGATATATTTCTCTCAAATAGTTTTGATTTCATCATTGTCAACATCCTTTGATGGATTTTACACTTGTTTAATGTTGATTTATTATGATAGAATCTTCCCTATTATGCTGAAGGTTGTGTGATATGTTATACTGGGGATGTGTTATTTTGATACCAGTCACGGTTTATTGATAAAGTATTAACATTTCTTATTCTGTTTTTAATTAGAATATTTATGTTATGTTTCACCATTTTCATATGAGAAATGCATTGGACAAAGTATGTGACGGGTGGATCCTGCTATAGCTCCTCGAAGCATCAGTAGGTCTCATGAGACAAATAATGTCTTGGAAAAACTCCTTGACAAAATCTTATTTTTAGTCTTATCACAAGTCCGTGACTCTGTGGTTATGATATCTGACATTATGCATTCCATCATTATGAAAGTGTTTATTGATATTACATGGGATTATTAGACTAGTAGAATATTCATGTGTATATAAAAATAGAATTATTGGAATTATCATTTCCATATTATGGTGATATTTATGTTTAAAGGGCTTGTGTTTTAGTCTTATACATTTCCTTAAATCTTTATTCCTATTTATGAATGTTTCGTTTATATTTTTATTCTTACTGAGCATCTGAGCTCACACATTTCTTATGTTTTATTTTTCCCATGATGTGAAGAAGTATATTATGACTTACCTGAAGATAATGGATAAAGGATATGATTATATTCTCAGGAGACACAATTTTTCCTTTTCATTTCATCATGTATTGTAAAACTTATATATGTATCTAGCACATATAAGGCTACTAAACTAATTGGCCATTCATGATATGATCTCATGTGATCATGCCAATGCTATGTAATAATGCTGCAACTATGGGTCACTAGGGTTGAGGCGTTACAGTATCCATGAATAATTCCCATAAAAAAGAATCATAAAAAATCTATAAAATTCATACATGAAATAATTCTAAAATCTATATATGAAAATACAATTGGAAATATCCTTAGAATTCATTAAAATGATTCTACAAAATCATCAGTTCATGAAATTCAAGATATCTAGGTTGTAAATAATATAATTTTTCTCATGATTCTATTCTTTATCATATAATAAATCAATTTCAGGGGTTCTGAACGTTTAACACTCGCAATATTACAAAATGAAATATTGTATATTATAATATGTTATTCAAAACATAAGACAACCCAAAAATACAGCGGCGAGGAACCATAAAGAAATTACTATATTGAATCGATGATGCTTCCGTGGAATGTAGTGGTATTGCTCATATTTTTATATCCTTGAAAATAATGAGGCAATTTCCCATTAATATAACAAATATCCTTTTTGAATACACTCTCTTTAAAATTTTTACAACCATTGCATATCCACAACGGAATTTAAGGGGTCACACAAAAATAATTACACCGGAAAATTTATTAACATAAGAAAAATCATTCAAAGATATCCCTTGCCACTATTAGAGACCATGACATTGATATATGTCATAAGATCCTAATCATTACCGAATGTAATTATTTAATTTGGATCATACAAAATCTGTAAAGGGAATTGCATTTCAGGTTACATGTTAGCTCTCTGTATAACTTTTACCATTATTTAATAACTCAAAACTATTTACAAGTTAAAAATTGTCAAAAGGGAATTCATAAAACATTATATTATGACCATTTACTATTTTACCCCTAATAATGCCATCCCATAATTTATATACCCATTACAATTGTAAATTAATGAAAAAAATTATTTTTTTGTAAATAAACCATATAATTCCTCCACACTCAATTCAAGGTAAAAATCATTTACACAAAACACACATAACCAAAATGTTGCTATTTAATGGTTCAATACTATATCTATAAATTGATTCTTATGGAATTACATTTGATAAACATTCATTTACATGTTAATATATCATTTATCATACAAAATTATGTAGAAATTCACATCACAAGCTCTTTCATGCATCGAACCTAAGTAAGATCATCTCACATATAAATAACATTTTTATATGATAAAATGCATTTAAAAAAATTAAATTTGCTTGGAAAACTCAAATTTCAAAAATAATTTAGGCAAATAAAAGGTACAATATTTATACCTTCATCTAAAAAGTACAAAACTCTTGAAAATGTTATTATTATAGGTTATTATTTGGGACCATGTATCTCATTCATTAGGAATCCATATCATTTAATAATTATAATTTATTTTGATAGGATGAAATGAAAATGAAAAAATAAAAATCATGAAAATATGGAATATAATATAATTTAGTGGAACACACCTTGCTATTGATAGAAAACAAAAATAGGGGATATAAAGATTTTATATGTTCGTCTTTTTCTCTAACATGAGAGATAAAAATCAATATGATCTCTAGATGTGGGATATATAACCATGATGAGAGTATGGTATGAGAGATTCTTAAGGGGATGGACCTAGACATAATGGGGACAAAAAATGACCAATAATAAAGGGGGTGGAATGAGTGAAATTGATGTGATTCTATAGAATAAAAAAACTATGTGGTCCATCGGCTTGATGATGTCTTCTATTGGAGAGATAATGTGGATCAATTATTTAGTATTATGACACCATCTCACCAGGGTTTTGACTTTGTCCACAATATACATGGTGGTGATGCAATATTTTGTTTTATCCCTCTCTCAGTGTCCCAAAAGTATGGTCCACTACTGTGACTCTTCCAGTGATCATTTGATCATTAAACAATGTTTAATTATACACTAACATTGTATTCAAACCCTTCATAATATTATTTCATAAAATATAACTTTCACAAAATTTAAATTTAAATTCCTTCATATAATAATTATTTATAAATAAACAACAAGAATCACATTAATAATTTGTAATAAGAGTTGTAATGAAGGTATGAAATCCCGTCTATTTATAAAATAAACATTCATTACATTACAAAAAATTAAGGATCTTTAAGGTTTAGTGTCTTGGAAACCAAGAATATAATACATGAAAACAACATAAAGCATTCTTCTTAAACACTTGAAAGGATTTTCATTATGTTCATCCTAGGTACATTACTGCATCTCATAACCTAGGGACATACATCAAAATAAAGGGTGAGCAGAAGGCCTAGTAAGGGAAACAAGAGAAACATTTTACATGTGAACTTGAGATACTTAAATAAGGTCATGAAAAGAACTTTAAGGCATGATAATGAAATCATGAGATATATCATAATAAAAATAACATTTTTCATAACTTGAAGATGTGGCTACAAAATTTAATACTGAAAATAATTTTGTTTCACCAAGGTCCATCCCCAAGTTGTCATTAAAAATTACCAAGGTTATTCACCAAGGTATCAGTCTAAAAAGTAATCTCTAGAGATTAAGTCTTTACCCAATGCATTGTAGCACTATCAGGGCGCACCCTATAATTTGCCTTTATTATCATGTAAGCCGCATATATCAACATCAAACATTTCATAAATAACCCATATAGAATAAAATAAATGGGTTTCATTTCATAATCATAACGTTTAAAAAAACTTCTTTATAGACATGATCTTTACGTCACTCTAAACCCACAGAAAGGGAGAGCAGGTCTCATGTATGTAAATCCTAGAATTTAAAATATAACAACATGCTATATATGTGAATACCCCTCTAGAATATAGAGCATTGAGTATTCAGTTAATAAAATAAAATAACTTTAGAAAAAGAGAGAGACATTTTGTGACGGAAATTCTACGGCATAACGACTATGTTTCGGGGTTTTAGAAAACATTCAGAAGAGAGGGGACATGGGTCAAAAATTAATAAATGACCCATAAAACAGTAGAGGTACATAATATAACGTATTTAATAACATGGTTGTGAAATTTAAAAGACATACCATATTAAATGAAGAACATGAAAGGAATACAAAAATAATATTTCTCTTATGAAAATTCGGCAGCCTAACGGCATCACTTAAACTTCAAAAAAAAAATGATTTGACGAGATCAAATAGGGTCTCTCATCATATGAACATAAAATTTCAGTAAGATAGATATATAGATCATACCCCAACATAAAAAAGGAACCTGAAAGACTTGACATGAAAGTAGAACATTGAAAAAAGAGAACGGTGAAAGAATCCTTTAAAAATTCTGCCGCCTAACGGCGCCACTTAAACTTCAACAAAAATGAATTGCCGAGATCAAATAGGGTCTCTCATAATATGAACATAAAATATCAGTATGATATATTTAGAGATCATACCCCAACATAATAAAAATAAACTTTAAATACTTGACATTAGAGTAGATCATTGAAAAATGAGAAAGAAGAAGGAATCCCTTCAAAATTCGGCAGCCTAAAGGCGCCACTTAAAACTACAAAATACTGAATTGAAGAGATAAAATGGGGTCTCTGATCATATTATCATAAAATATCAGTATTATATATTTATAGATCATACCACAAATAAAAAAAACTTGAAATACTTTTCATGAAAATAGAACTTGAAAATGAGAAGGGTGAAAGAATCCTTTACAAAAATCTTGCAGGCTAACTGCGCCACTTAAACATTCATAAAAAAAATGATGAGATTAATAGAGAATATATCACCATATGAACTGAAAAAGGGCAGTAGGATGAATATAAAATGACATCCCCAACATAAGAACATGGATATTAGAAGAAATGACATAAACGAGAGTACTTGAAAAGAAAGAGAGAGGTATGATCCCTTACCTTAAACGTGACTCTTAAAACTCAAAGGTTGGGATTGTGAGAGGCTTGAGGGAACCTTGTTAGGACTCCCTGGGAGGTAAGGAGACCAAAACTTCGTTGATAATGATTTTGGAGTGAAAATGATGAGGGAATGGCTTGGTATTATAGGGAAAATGAGGGGATAAGACATTAATGGCCAAGGGACACCTCATAAGTGGTTTTCTCAAAACCATGTGCTCTCCCATGATATTTCCCATGAAGTTAGGCCACATGGGGCCCCTAATACAGTAATTCATCACATTTGGTCATCCAACCCTTAAAATATTTCATGACATCACCATGACACAGCTATGATGTCATTAAACATACCGAAACCCTAAAAATGCTTTTTTACTATTCACTGAAAATTCATCTTTCTCAGAAAAACCCCAAAATTTTACCCTAACCAAATATCGATGCTCTTATGAAAAATATGAACTCCATTTTATAAAATTAATTTTCTAAATATTTTTAATTTAATTTTTAAATAAAAACACTATTCTCCAAAAATTCATTTTTTTCAGAAAAAATCATAAAAATTACTATAACATAATATCAGTGCTCTGAGTTCAAAAATAAAGTCCATTTTATAAAAATATTTTTCTAAATATTTTTAATTATATTATTAATTAAAAAACACTATTCATCCCCAAAAAATTATTACTTGACTAATAATTTATGAAACTATTATTTACCCATTTTATTGAATCTCAATACTTAATCTAGGTGTCTAAATTATAATAAAACATTATTTGAGTGAAATTACTAATCCATTTGGTCACATTACTAATCCTAAGCATAAAATCACTATTCATAATTTACTGTTCATCAAAAATTATGTTGATCTTATTAGACTCCAAATTCCTTACTGAACACTTTTGTATAAGACCATTTTTTGAAAATCATTACATATCATTAATTATTTAGGGTTTACATAAATATTTTAAAATATCCTTTTTTCAAAAATCATCATTAAAATACATCTTAAAATTTTCCGGACATTTGAAATTTCACAAACAACACTAAAGGAAGAAATCTCAATTCATTCATCCCAAAGGATTACACAAAGAAGCTAGGGTCTCGTCACATAGCCCCTTATAACACCAGCATATGACCTATGTGTAAGGTGTTTTATGGTGAGGGAATCTGAGGGAGGCTCAGATAACATTTCCCTAGAAGTAATCTCTACTAACTTTAACTTCTCCCGTAGACGTTTCCGTTCAATCTTGGCACGCTGAAGTTCTGCTTGGGCTTGGTCCAAAGCAAAGCCAAAAGATGCCACCTCCTTCCCAAGATCTGATAAGTGGGTCTCAGAAGGTTTGAGTCTACAGGATGAAAACATCGACTCCTCTTTCTGCATTAACAAGTAACATCTCTATTAAATCGTTAAGAGTAAGTTAATATACTATTTAAAAAGATTCGATCGTTACATTCTTCCCCCCTTAAGAAATTTTGTCCCCGAAATTTATACTTGAGGCCTAGTCGAAAAGGTAAGGGTACTTTTGCTTCATCATTTCCTCAGGCTCCCAAGTCGCTTCTTTATATTTATGATTCATCCACAGCACTTTCACAAGGTGGGTTGTCTTGTTTCGTAGAACCTTGTCTCTACGGTCTAAGATCTCTACTGGCTTCTCCTCATAAGAGAGGTCATGTTCCAGTTGTACCACATCTGGGTTCAGTACATGCAAAGGGTCGGGAATGTACTTCCTCAAGAGAGATACATGGAAGACATTGTGAACATGAGCTTGGTTTAGTGGAAGTGCTAGACGATAGTCCATTTCTCCTATGCGATCAAGGATTTCATAGGGGCCAATATACCTAGGGCTGAGCTTCCCTTTCTTTCCAAACCACATGACTCTCTTCCAGGGATAAATTTGAAGGAATACTTTGTCACCAACACCAAACTACAAGTCCCCTCGACGATTGTCACCATAGCTCTTCTGGAGACTCTGAGCAGCCTTTATGTGTTGTTGGATGGAAAGAACCTTATCTGTCATCTCATGCACAAGATCAGGCCTAAGAATCTTTCTCTCACCAGTTTCATCCCAACAAGTAGCATTTCTACATCGCTTTCCATACAGAGCTTCATAGGGTGCCATCAGAATACTCGAATGGAAGCTGTTGTTATAGGAGAACTCAACTGATGGGAGGTGTTGATCCCATCCTCCTTTAAATTCCATTGAGTGAAATATCAGCATGTCTTCAAGTGTCTGAATAGACCTTTCAGATTGGCCATCAGTTTGAGGATGATAGGCCGTACTAAAATTCAATTCAGTATTCAGATCATGTTGAAGACATCTCCAGAATTTTGATGTGAATCTTGGATCACGATCAGACACGGTGGATAGTGCTTCCCCGTGCAGCCACACCACATTCATTACGTATATCTTGGAAAGTTGATCCAGAGAAAAATCTTCCCGAATAGAGATAAAATGGGCGATCTTGGTGAGACGGTCCAAAATAACCCATATCGCATTGTTTCCTTTGGATGTTTTCGGGAGACCTGTTAGAATGTCCATAGTGATATTATCC
Organism: Viscum album; assembly: GCA_963277665.1. Classification (NCBI taxonomy): domain Eukaryota; kingdom Viridiplantae; phylum Streptophyta; class Magnoliopsida; order Santalales; family Viscaceae; genus Viscum; species Viscum album. The sequence continues at coordinate 1,699,061,947 of OY728163.1, read as the reverse complement.
CACTTCCATACTGGTATGGGTAGCGGTTGTAATACCCCCTTAGAAAGTTGTTGTTCTGCCTTTACATGCTAAGAAACCAGGCACCTTGTAGTGTAATCAGCAATCTCCCTCTTCATGTTATCCCACAAATAATTATCACGAAGGTCCCTATACATTTTAGTGCTTCCAGGATGTATAGAGAATGTAGAGCTATGTGCTTCATCAATCAGTCCATTCTTTATATCTGGAATAGATGGAACACATAGTCTTGTATGAAATTTCAACACACCTTCTTGATCAATATTGAAATCAGGGAACTTCCCATCTTTTACAGCCTCCAACTTCTCCTGCAACAAAGGATCTTCTTTTTAAGACTTATTGATTTTCTCTAGTAATGATGGTTCAGAAATCATTTGGGATAGGGTCGATGATGTACCTTTCCTTATAAAACCCATGTCCAGTTTTACTAGATATTTAATCAAGGGATCTCCAAGGATCCTCATTGTTTCCAGAACAACAGGGTATTTCCTACATAACGCATTCACGACTTTGTTTGCTTTTCTAGGGTGATAATGAATTGAACAATCATAGTCTTTAATAAGATCCATCCATCTCCTTTGTCTCATGTTCAATTCTTTATGTGTGAAGATATACTTTAGACTTTGGTGGTCAGTGTATATATCACATTTATCCCCATAAAGATAGTGACTACATATCTTTAGAGAAAAAACAACTGCCGCTAGCTCTAGTTCATGCGTAGGATAATTTTGCTCATGAATCTTCAACTGTCAAGATGCATAAGAAATCACCTTGTCATTTTTCATGAGGACGCACCCAATCCCTTTCACAGATGCATCGCTAAAAATAAAAAATCCCTCTCTGATAGAGGGTAGTGTTAACACAGGTGCAATAACCATTCTCTTCGTCAGCTCTTGGAAACATTCCTCACATTTCGTTGTCCAGTTGAACTTAACCCCTTTTCAAGTCATCTTGGTTAGTGGATTAGAAAGCCGTGAAAAGTTTTTCACAAACCTCCTATAATATCCCGCTAAACCAAGGAAACTATGAATCTCAGTGACTGTTGTGGATTGAGGCCACTCCTCCGCAACCATTGTCTTTGTAGGGTCAACCGAGATTCCTTCATTGGTTACGATGTGCCACAAGAAAGCCACTTCCTGTAACCAAAACTCATACTTGCTGAACTTTCAAAAGAGCCTCTCCTTCCACAGAGTTTTCAAAATAACCCTCAAATGATCTTCATGCTCCTCAAGACTTTTTGAATATATCAAAATAAAAACTACCACAAAATTATCAAGGTAGTCCTTAAAGACTCTATTCATCCAATCCATGAAAATAGCTGGAGCATTAGTCAAGATGAAGGGCATAACAGTAAACTCATAATGCCCATATCTTGATCAGAAGGCAGTCTTTGGAATAACTTCCTTCTTCACCCTCAGTTGATGATAACCATATCGAAGGTCAATCTTAGATAAGAATTGAGCCCCATGAAGTTGGTCAAATTAATCATCAATTCATGGAAGAGGGTATCTGTTCTTCACAGTGATCGCGTTCAGTTCTCTATAATCAATTCATAGCTTCATTGATCCATCCTTCTTATTCAAAAAGAGAACGGGTGCCCCCCAAGGAGACACACTCGGTCGGATAAACCCCTTCTCCAACAAGTCTTGGAGTTGTTTCTTTAACTCTTCTATCTCCACATTTTCCATTCTATATGGGGTCTTTGATATCGGTTCTGATCCAGGTACGAGTTCAATGGAGAACTCTACCTCTCTTTCTGGAGGAGGTCCAGGTAACTCCTCAGGAAATACATCCAGTTATTCGTGAACAATTGGAACATATTCTATCTATATGCTCCCATTTCCTTCTTCATCATCACCGATTAACTCCATAAAGAAAGCTATAGGGGGTGCTTCTAGATAGGGATCAAATTGGGATATCTCCCCTTGGATGATAAATGTAGGTCGTTTATTCAAGACTACTGAGATTTCCTTACTTCTGCATTTTATCTTTGAATTATACTTTGAGAGCCAGTCCATCCCTAATAGAATGTCGAATTCCAACATGGGAATGACTACTAGATTTTCGATAAGATTGTGCTCACTAAATTAAACACTAGAGTCTCTAAAAACTGTTGATTCATGGATAATCCCACTAAGAGTCTTGACTGAAAACTCTACCTCAATCAATTAGGGGATTGATTCTATATTCTTTTCAAACATGGAGGAAATAAAGGAATGTGTAGAACCAGAATCAAATAATGTAGTTTCTAGTTTTGAGAGGACAACAAGAGTACCTTCTACCACGTCATTCGGAGCTTCAACAACAGTTTTTGTGATAGAAAAAGCACGACCTTACTCCCCTGGCCGTTGATGAGGTTGATGGTGATTCCCCTCCACTACCCTTGGATTTGGACAGAGATTGGCATAGTGCCCAAGCTGTCCACACTAGATGCAATGGACTTCGGGTAAGTCCAGAACCATATTTCCTCTGTTGTTAGTGTTGGGGAGTTGAGGATTCACCTCACTAAGACAATTCCGAGCAACATGGCCTCCTCTTCCACACTTGTAGCACTTGCCACTTCTGACCATGCAGTTCCCGGGATGCTTCTTCCCACATTTATTGCATGTGGTAAGTTGCATTTCCTTTCCACCTCTTCCCTGATAAAAAGTCTTCCCTAAACTGGTCTCCAACGATATCTTCTTTTCATTTGATTTATGAGACCACTGTGACTCACCAAACTCTCGCTCGACTTTCATTGTACTCTGCACGATCTCCTCATGGCTATCGTAGTCCCTGTTGGCTAAATTATTCCGCAGATGAGGTCTCAGTCCACCGAAAAATCTACCAACCTTCCCACTTGGATCCATGAAACTGCTAGAGGTATATCGTGAAAGTCGGGTGAAGTTAATCTCATACCTTCCAACAGATTCGTTCTCCTTCTGCTTCATCTTGAGAAACTCTTTCTCCATTATCGTTCTCATGGAATGAGGGAAATACTTATTAAAGAATATTCCCTGGAACTCTTCCAACTCCATAACTTCCATCTCTTCTCTAGGCTTCATGTTTGTGACTAGTGACCACCACTGATCAGCTTCTCACTCTTGGTGGTAAACAACAAGGGTGACTTTTTTTTGTTCCGAACAATGGAGTACAGAAAAGATCTTTTCAATGGAGCTTATCCATTGTTCCACAACCAATGGGTAAGTAGATCCACTGAATGATGGTGGTCATTGATGCATGAAGTACTCAACAGAATGTTGTTCCCTTCATGGTGAGATCGGCCTCTCAGCTTGATTCAATTTATTACTCATAACTTGAGTCAGTTGGTTCATCATTCGCATAACTATTTCCATTCCGGCTTCCATCGGAGGGTCTTTAGCACATGGTTCATTGCGGTCACCATCGGCACAGTTCCTCATATTTCCCACCATTTTCTAAAAGAATAAAACTTTAGTGAGAAACTTATTTAATTTATGAATCTTTTAACTAAGTCTACATTCTTAGACAATTACATTTCTCTACAATTCCTTCATAATAATTCATAAAAAGCTTGTGATTAACCAAACATATCCCCCGGGAGTGTCGTAACCAAGAGTGCAGCAAGGCCCATTATCGTGAACCAGTTCCCGTTCGAGTCTAGCTCAAAGAGGTGTTTTTGGGTTTTACCCCTATGTACATATGTGCCAGAGCCACCTCTACCTGCTCCTATCCATACAGGGATGTATATGTTTTATAAACCACTTACTCAATACATACCAAAATACCAGGAAGCTTTCATATATTTATAATTTTCTATAGGGTTATTCCTGAAGTTTTTATATCATAATTTCCACAAATAACTAAAACATCCTCTGATACCAACTATAACATCTTGTCTTTTTATAACATAAACTCTCATTACATTACACAAAACTGAGTATCTTAAAGGTTTAGTGTCTTGGAAACCAGGAACATAATACATGAAAACAACATAAATCATTCTTCTTAAACACTTGAAAGGCTTATAATTAAGTTCATCCTAGGTTCATTACTCCATCTCATAACCTGGGGACGTACATCAAAAGAAAGGGTGATCAGAAGACCTATTAATGGAAAAAATAGAAACATTTTACATGTGAACTTGAGATACTTCAATAAGGTCATGAAAAGAACTTTAAGGCATGATAATGAAATCATGAGATATATCATAATAAAAAATAATAGTTTTCATAACTTGAAGATGTGGATACAACATTTAATATTGAAAATCATTTCATTTCACCAAGGTCCATCCCCAAGGTCTCATTAAAAATTACCAAGGTTATTCACCAAGTTATGAGTCTAAAAAAGTCATCTCTAGAGATTAAGTCTTTACCCAATGCATTAGAGCGCTATCAAGGCGCACCCTTAAATTTGCATTTATAATCATGTGAGCCACATATATCATCATGAAAAAATTCATAAATAACCAATATAGCATAAAATAAATGGGTTTCATTTCATAATCATAACGTTTAAAAATACTTCTTTAAAGACATGATCTTTACGTCACTTTAAACCCACAGAAAGGGAGAGAGGGTCTCATGTATGTAAATCCCAAAATTTAAAATTGAGAAAATTGGTATATATGTGATTACCCCTATAGAAGATAGAGTTTTGAGTATTCACAAAATAAAATAAAATAACTTTGTAAAAAGAGAGAGACTTTTTGAGACGGAAATTCTGTGGCATAACGACTATGTTTTGGGGTTTTAGAAAACATTGAAAAGAGAAGGGACATGGGTAAAAAATTCACAAATGACCCATAAAAAAGTAGAGGGATAGAATATAAAGGATTTAGGACTATGGTTGTGAAATTTTAAATACATACCATATGAAATGAAGAACATGAAAGGAATACAAAAATAATATTTCTTTTATGAAAATTCGGCAGCCTAACTGCGTCACTTAAACTTCAACAAAAATGATTTGATGAGATCAAATAGGGTCTATTATCATATGAACATAAAATTTCAGTATGATAGATATATATATCATACCACAACATAAAAAATTAACTTGAATGACTTGACATGAATGTAGAACTTTAAAAAAAGAGAAAGGTGAAAGAATCCTTTAAAAATTCGGCAGCCTAACGACGCCACTTAAACTTCAACAAAAATGAATTGACGAGATAAAATAGGGTCTCTCATCATATGAACATAAATGATCAGTATTATAGATTTAGAGATCATAACACAACATAATAAAAAGGAACTTTAAAGACTTTACATGAAAGTAGAACTTTGAAAAATGAGAAAGAAGAAAGAATCCCTTCAAAATTCAGCAGCCTAACAGTGCCACTTAATACTTCAAAATAATGAATTGATGAGATAAAATGGGTTCTCTCATCATATTATAAAAAAATATCAGTATTGTAGATTTAGATACCATACCCCAACAAAATTAAAAAAAAACTGGAAAGACTTGTCAAGAATATAGAACTTGAAAATGAGAAGGGTGAAAGAATCCTTTACAAAAATCCAGCAGCCTAACGGCGCCACTTAAACATTCATAAAACAAAATGATGAGAGTAAGAGATAATCTCTCATCATATGAACATAAAAAGGGCATTAGGATGAATATAAAATAACATCCCCAACACAAGAACATGGATCTTAAAAGAAATGACATAAACAAGAGTACTTGAAAAGAAAGAGAGAGGTATGATCCCTTACCTTAAACGTAACTCTTAAAACTCAAAGGATGAGACCTTGAGAGGCTTTAGGGAACCTTGGGAGGACTCCTTGGGAGGTAAGGAGACCATAACATTGTTTATAATGAGTTTTGAGTCCAAAGGAGGAGATAATGGATTGGTATTTATAGGTAAAGTGAGGGGACAAGGCATTAATGGCCAAGGGACAACTCACAAGTGGTTTTCTAAAAACTATGTGCTCTCCCATGATATTTCACATGAAGTTACACCACATGGGTCCCCCAATACAATAATTCATCACCTCTGGTCGGACAACACTTAAAATATCTCATGACATCACCATGACACCGCTATGATGTTGTTAAACATACCGAAACCCTAAAACTGCTTTTTACTATTCACTGAAAATTCATCTTTCTCAGAAAAATCCCAAAATTTCACCTTAACCAAATATCCATGCTCATATTAAAAATATGAAGTCCATTTTATAAAAATAATTTTCTAAATATTTTTAATTTAATTTTTAAATAAAAACACTATTCACTAAAAATTCATTTTTTTGAGAAAAAACCCCAAAAATTACCATAACATAATATCGGTGCTCTGAGTTCAAAAATAATGTCCATTTTATAAAAATATTTTTCTAAATATTTTTAATTTATTTTTTATTTAAAAAACACTATTCATCCCCAAAAAAACTAATACTTGACTAATAATATATGAAACTGTTATTTACGCATTTTAATGAATCTCATTACTTAATCTAGGTGTCTAAATTATATTAAAACTTTCTTTGAGTGAAATTACTAATCCATTTGGTCACATTACTAATCCTAAGCGTAAAATCACTATTCATAATTTACTATTCATCAAAAATTACATTGATCATATTAGACTCCAAATTCATTACTGAACACTTTTGTATAAGACCATTTTTTGAAAATCATTACACATCATTAATTATTTATGGTTTACATAAATATTTTAAAATTTCCTTTTTTTTAAAATTCATCAATAAAATACATCCTAAAATTATCCAGACATTTGAAATTTCAAAAACATCACTAAAGTAAGAAATCTCAATTCATTCATCCCAAATGATTACACAAAGAAGCTAGGGTCTCGTCACATAGCCCCTTATAACACCAACATATTACCTAAGTGTAAGGTGTTCTATGGTGAGGGAATCTGAGGGAGGCTCAGATAACATTTCCTTAGTAGTAATCTATACTAACTTGAACTTCTCCCGTAGACGTTTTCGTTCAAACTTGACACGCTGGAGCTCGGCTTTGGCTTTATCCAAAGCGAAGCCCAGTGATGCCACCTCCTTCCCAAGCTCTGATAAGTGGGCCTCGTAAGGTTCGAGTCTACTGGATGAAGCCATCGACTCCTCTTTCTGCATTAACCATTAACATCTCTATTAAATCATTAAGAGTATGTTAATATACTATTTTAAAAGTTTGGGTCTTTACAGAAGGCCTCTAATACCACAGTAAATAATGTAACACAATTATATTGATTATGATTTCGATGATAAAAGAAATGAATATCATAACAGTAAAACGTTTATTTAAAAACCTATTTTATTAATTTTATTATTATTTTGATTTTTATCAATAAATATATTCTCTAAATTGATATTAATATAAAGATAAATCTATTATTTAAATAAATAATCATGAATTATATTTATTATAAATACTAATTAATATTAAGTACACTTAATTGAAAAAAGAATTGATCAAGAAAATAGTTTTACTACATATAATTTTATTTGATATAAATGATACATTTTTATAGTTATAAATTTAATGAGAAAAAAAATTAAATATATGATGAAATATAAGGCCCCATCCTTAAACCTTACTTAATATTGAATTAAATGAATAATTCACATTGAGGATCTTTTCAGGTTTAGAGTTATAGAGAATTAGATCTTAACTAATACATCTCCAAAGAATGCAATGTAGATGCTTCTACTAAGTTTCCATAAAATAAAAACGCTTGAAAAGAAACATGTCTAGTTCCATGTTTTGGACAGCCTAACATTTCCGTGATCCAATCCTTGGCCCTATTCAACTTTATGTCCTGTGAAAAAACAATTCAAAAAAACTTGGGATGAGCATAAAAAGCTCATTAAGGGATACACAAAGAATGAAAACTGTTAGTTTTTCAAAACAATAAGTAAACCATGTATACTTTATCAAAGTAATACCTTTCACCTTTAGGAAGTAGTAAAACCACTTCACTGAAAAAAATATCATTACTAACCCTTATGTAACCAAAAGATTACCATAAAACCCATATAAAGAACACATAACATACAAAGGTAACTTGGGACATAAATATACTTAAATGGAATAACCATACGGTCGACTTCCACACATACTTAATGGAATAGCCATACGGCCGACTTCCATACACAATGCATTGGAGGTTATAACGTAACCACCTGTCCTGGTATTCATAGCACCACCCGTCATAATGTCCAAGTACCATTATGAAATCCTAAAACATTAAATAAATATAATGGAAAGAAAACATTTCCACATTTCGATCACAATATATCACTAAAATATATCGACATAACAAATCCTTTATAAAAACCATTTTCAATACCAACATAAATAAAAGAGTATATGGTATTTATTTCATTTTAAAAAACATTACGGCTTGATGAGGAAGCCAAAGACCAAATAATACTCACGGCGACGGAAAAGGTCGTTGTCACTGCGTATGTTAAAAGAAATATTCCTTTTTGTCGTTTAGTAAAAAGCTTCGTATAAAAATATTCCTTTTGAATAAAATTAAACTTTAAATGGTTTTATACACTGTATAAAAGAATGTTGTGTGTAAAACCAAATATGACTCAATGAAAGTAGATTGAGACGCAGTCCCTTACAAAGTCGGTATCCTTAGATTAAGGATAAATAAATTACATGATTATGTGTGAAAAATACGAATACACAAAATATAAGTGGATATTAAGTGTAAAAAAATCAGAGGTCATTCACATATAATCATGGAAAAACAAAACCAATGACATAGATATTTAACTCAATGAAATGATATTGAGTTATGATTTCTGATACAAGTCCGTCTAAATGACATAATAATTTATCAATGAGATGATTATGTGTAAAAATTGTATATCCACACAATGGTTTGTGGAAACTACAACATATAGATTCAACACATAATCATGGCATAATAAAATCAATAATTAGAGGATTAACCCAATGAATTTAAAGTGGGTTAAGAAGTCCCCTTACAGAAATTCGACAGCTTAACGACGTCACTTCAAAATTCATAAAAAGAGTTGATGAGATATAAAAAGGGTATCTCATCACTTGGACATAAAATTTACATCAATAAGGATATATAAGAACATATCCCAACATAATAGTATGTGAATTAAAAGACATAACAAAATACGTCTTTTAAAAAAAGGAGGGTGAAAGGTTCCCTTACCGAATTGGGTAACTTTCGAAACGTACACCCCATTGAAGAAGGGTCATACAATGAATATTTAAGTACCCATAAATGAAGTTATATTACACAAAGAGTATGATAATGAGAAGTACATACACAACTCAAAGGAAATGGTGGCAAATGTATCATAAATCTCACAGGACTAAAAGTGAGATGAACAATCCCTTACGAAAACTCGGCTGCCTAACGACACCACTTAAAATATCCAAAAAATGGATTGATGAGACCAAATAGAGTCTCTAATATTATTACAATAAAATTTAACGCAAGAGGAATATAAAATAACACCCCCCATCATAACAAATAAGAGATTAAAAGAAGTGACATAAAGGAGAGTACTTAAAATGAAAGAGAGAGGTTAGATCTCTTACGAAAATTCGGCAGCCTAACGGCACCACTCAAAACCTTTCAAAATGTATTGATGAGAGAAAATAGGTTCTCTTATCATATTAAAATAATATGTACAATAGGAGTAATATAAAAGAACTTACCAATCATAAGAAATATGACCTTAAATGGAATGACATAAAAGAGTGTACTTAAAAAGAAAGAGAGGAGTAGGGTCCCTTACCTCGGGTCTGAATTGACTCAATCGTTCATTAACATCCTGAATAATAAACTTGAGTTAATTTCCAATTTCTTAAGAGCCTTTTTCATGTTAATTATTCCTTTATATCACTTATTTCCATGTTATAAGCATTATGTAATCATTTAAGTTAGTAATGATTGTTTTGTTCATATTTGGTTCTTAAGTCGAACGTGGACTTCTTACAATTACATGTTGTTCGTGTGGTAAAAGGTTAATATATAATAACTTTAAATCCATCCTTTATACATCCCACATATGGAATTAACGAATCAAATCACGTTGAGGGGGCGGTAGTCCGCACATCCTAAAATGAAATTATCGTGTTTACCCACAATGGAAACCATAAAGGTATGCCACAAAAGAAAAATAAAGAAGCTGAAGTAAAACATAAACATATTATATATCATATATAAATATAGTGACATCTTAATGTCCACCTTTGAATGTGTTATATGAGTGTTGAACAATCATCGTTTCGTGAGGCAGAAATTCACCAACCACAGAAACAGTATGTTCCTTAACCATTAGATATAGGTGTGTGTAAGTGTAGCTCGAATTATTCTTATAAAAACATCCTATAATATTAATGATACTTGAGTTGTTAGAAAAGAAAAGAATATAATGAGTTTAGGGGGTTGGAGAAGCAAAATAAAACAAAAGAACACAAGAGAGGACACTGCCTTTAAATCAGGTAACTCACTTTGATTTGAGATCAAAGGCTTACTTGGAAAGGATTCTGCCCAAAGTGAGGCTTCAATGATGCAAAGAGTGTGTGGAGAGATTTAATGGCAGGGGTTGGCCGAGCCAAAGGATTGAGAGGTGTGGGAATGGTGGTAGAGGTGGGGGCCTTTTATAAGAGGAGAGGAGGGGAACTCTTGGAAAGTAAGGAAATGTTACATTATTTTGGAATGTGTATCAGATTTTAAGGGTCCCACATTGATGTGTTTCAAGGTTAAGGTGATAAGGGTTCGAAATACACTCATCCAAAAGGTTCTGGTCATGTGTAGGTTTTAGAGTTTACATTATCATTCCATTTTATTTAAATCATTAAATAATGAGGTAATCGATGCATCATCATGGTGTCATAAATAATTTAATATAGTTAATGAATAAAATTTATAAAAAAACTAATATGATGTAGTAAATATTTTTATCTTTCCAATGAAAATTTATAGTAAAAAATCTTACTTGCATAACCCCTTATAAAAACTGATTTAGTAAAACAACACATGTTTGTGAGATTTTAATTTTAACATTAAATAAAAAGGTATTAATGTCATTTTCCTACCAAAGTGGCTTCATGGGGTCCCCATGTTGACCCATGGATTTTCATGGTCAGCCATGACACATCCAATGAGGGTAGGACGTGTTTCTAGGTCATTTAATATTATTAAAACATTATTTTTACCTTAAATTACACTAATTACCTCTAATCGTGATTAATAATCTTAAAAGATACTATTTACCATAAAATTATTTTAATCCCATTGAACCACATTTCACTTATTAATGACAACCATGTATGTCGGATTTTTTAAATTCAAATCACAGATGTGGTAAAGTTTCATTTAAACGAATAATCAGTTTCTTTAACTACCACTTAGTGGTTTCACTATTCATCAAAAATTGAAGTTTTTCAGAAATTACCAAAAATTCACCCTAGGCTATATTTGATATTCCAAATTTAAAAATGATTTATAATTTACCAAATTCAAAACATATAAGTTACATTAATTAATTTAATAATTAATTGCCACTGTCAGAACAAATAGCGTGTTTTTATGAAACAAAAACTATTAGAAGATTGACACTAGTTTAAGTCCAATTTCAAGATGAAATTAATTCAAATGACCACTATTGAATTAAATGGGAAACATATATTCTAATTTCACTTTTAAACCAATTCAAAAGATAATCTAATCATATAAATAAATTAGATTAAAAATAGGGTTTGAATCAAAATACAACATTTTTCACTATTCATTAAAAAATGAACAATATCGGAAAAATACCAAAAATTTACACAAAGTAACTTTTCATGTCCCGATTCTAAAGAAGAATTTTATTTTGACAAATATATCACATAAAATTGTCAAAAAATGGATTTAAAAGAGGTTCGTCATCAAAATAAGGTTAATCGTCCATTTAAAGAATATTAGAATGTTTACACTTAGAATTGGATTCATTCGAATTTTTAATCCTCTAACATTTATCGTAAAAAGTATAAATATTTGACAAACATATATAATCATTTTGTAGTTAGTTTTGGTCATTCCTGCCATTATAACGACTAGGTGTTAACTACAATTTAAAATAATATTATTTTATTATTAGATTGCAACGTAAGATTTCCAAGAAACTCGTTCTTGCATATTGGGTACGCCATTGAGCATAGCGTCCCCTTTAATGTAATATTAATATTTTATTCACAAATACGGATAAATGTGAAAAGTTTATATTCTTTATTTACCTTGGTTGTTACATCCTTCCCCCCTTTTGGGAATTGTGTCCTCACAATTTTAAAATTGGGCTTGGAAACTTCATTGAAAATCCCACATCGGAATAAGAGTTAGAAAAACCATCACATTAAAAATAAAGAAAGATAAGTACAAAGGTCACTCGAGTTAACCCATACTAGGATTCCAAGTATGAAAATATGGACATGGAGGAAAAAAAACAAAGGGTCATGTTTTGATGGAGAGTGATAGTAAACATGTCTAGGAGAACGTTAATCATAAGAAAATCACAAACTTGTGATGGGTTAAACGACATTCGATTCCCTGGTAGGAAAAGTTAACAGACAAAATATTTGGTTTTAAGTTACTCTTCATTGAGGAATTTATTTTTTGAGCTTGACTAAATCATAATGAAACATACTTACTTGTCACGTAGACTTTCAACTTTTACTAGATTCCTAAATCAGATTCATATTTTCTCCAAACGATGAGTATTTATGAGGACTTGTTCGCATAAAGAGTACTATAATCAACTTCTAGGGAATCACCTAATCAACAAAAGAGAACTATATAATTCCCATGTCTTTAGACTTTAACCAAATCCAAAACAAAAAATGTTAGTACAAGATTAGATAATCCAGAAAAGGAGAACCCATTGTAAAAAGAAAATATATTCTTAATCTCCAAAATTTGATCAACAAAACCCAAAGTTCAACGAAGACCATAATTAATCCAAACTAAGATTGAAACCCAAATATTTGAAGGATTTAATCACATAGTCTTCCAAGTAAAATCGTATCATTTATCTCCAAACAACATCAATTGCTCTTAAATTATCGTATTGAAAAGTAATTAACCTAATCACATATCCTCCATGATAGGTTAATAAATTTCCATAGATAACCCAAAATCAACTTAATTTTAATTCATAAAATCATCTAACTAAAAATAATTAGTCACACTAACCAGGGACTTCACGTAGTCCAGTGGTAGGTGATAAATAACAGTCGCACTTTGGTTGTGGGTTCGATTCCCACAGCTTTGTCCGACGTGATGGGTTGTCACACGGTCTGCGTGTTCTACTTTTTCCAAACTATATAATTCTCAAATCATTTCCCAAAAAGAGATAAAATCATCAAAAATAACCATAAAATAATTTAACCTCAATTTTATCTCAGGCCTTTCACTATCCATCATAACATATAGTAACCCATAATTACCTCAAAAGTAAGGATCATATAAACAGAAATGGTTCTCTATAACTATGTACACACAAGAATAGATAATTATTCCTTGAATAAAATTTTCATATATCAAACATCAGGGTTACTCATACTATAAAAATTCTTCTAATGTAACCCCATCATCAAAAGAGACTTAATGCTCTTAAGAATTTCACCATAACTCTTGAATCCCTTATATGTTGACTTCTTACACATTCAACATTCTTCATGATCCATTAACCATTCTATTCCATCTTATTCTGAAATACTTCTTTCTTACAAACAAAATCACGAATCATATCATAAGATTCCAAAATTGAAAAACAAATGTTATGAAATAATCCATAACATTGATTGGTCATTGTCAGTTTCTTCATCCTCAATAGGAATGGAATTAGGTATTGGTAAACGAATATTTGTACAATCTTGGTCATCCAATTCACGAAAATTATTCATAGGACATGTGTTTTCATAGTGACCATGCACACCACATTAAAAACATTCAATTGATTCCTCAGAAAGAACTTCTTTCCCTTTCCTCAAGTCAATTGGATTATTCCTTTTTCCGTGGGAGGTTCTTGATTTATGACCTTCATTTCCACATCTATAGCATATTTCAGTCCATTTGAAACATTATACTAGGTGTTTCTTTCCACCTCTTTGACATATAGGTTTTTAAACAAACATACCTTTATGATTATTACCTGTAGTTCCGTAGGGATTTGTTTCTCGAATATTAGATGCCTTATAGAAATCACCAGGGATTAGGTGGTCAATCATGACTACAGATAGTTTTTTGAAGATAAACACAAGAGTTCTCATTGCAGCTCCCATATCATTCAATTGCTCGCTCAGAAAACTGTCACAGTTTCCTTCACATCCACTGTTACTTTGGTGCCTGTAAGATCCATCCATTTACTAAAACCAAAAAGGGAAGTGTGAGTATATCAACAAAACCATCATGTACTAATGAGGAAGATAAAAACTAAGATATACTTACTCATTAACTTTATCTAAAACTAGGACTATTTCTGAAATCCTTACCATTATGGTAATGTCACTTATGCTTAGAGAATACCCTAACCTCTAATGTTATCTAAACCTCCCTCTAATACCAACTATAAGGCCCCGGCCTTAAACCTTACTTAATATTGAATTTAATGAATAATTCACATTGAGGATCTTTTCAGGTTTAGTTTTTTAGAGAATTAGATCTAAACTATTACATCTCCAAAGATTACAATGTAGACACTTCTACTAAGTTTCCATAAAATAAAAACTATTAAAAAGAAACATGTCTAGTTCTATGTTTTGGACAGCATGACATTTCCGTGATCCCATCCTTGGCCCTATTCAACATTATGTCCTATAAAAAACATTTCAAAAAAACTTGGGATGAGCATAAAAATCTCATCAAGGGATACACAAAGAATTAAAACTGTTAGCTTTTCAAAGCAACAAGTAAACTTTGTATACTTTATGAAAGTAATACCTTTCACCTTTAGGAAGTAGTAAAAACTCTTCACTGAATAAAATATCATTACTTACCCTTTTTTAACCAATAGATTACCATAAAACCCATATAAAGAACACATAACATACAAAGGTAACTTGGGACATAACCATACTTAAATGGAATAACCATATAGTCGATATCCACACATACATAATGGAATAGCCATACAGCCAACTTCTATACCCAATGCATTGGAGGGTATAACGTAACCACCCGTCCTAGTATTCACGGCACCACCCGACATAATGTCCATGTACCATTATAAAATCATAAGACATTAAACAATTATAATGGAAAGAAAACATTTCCAAATTTCGATCACAATATATCACTTAAATATATCGACCTAACAAATCCTTTATAAAAAAATTTTCAATACCAACATACATAAAAGAGTATATGTTATTTATTTCATTTTAAAAAACATTACGGCTTGTTGAGGAATCCAAAGACCAAATAATACTCGCGGCGGGGGAAATGGTCGTTGTCATCGTGTACTTTAAAAGAAACATTCCTTTTTGTTGTTTAGTAAAATGCTTCATATAAAAATATTCCTTTTGAATATAATTAAAAGTAAAAGGGGTTTATACACCGTCTAAAATAATGTTTTGTGTAAAACAAAATAAGCCTCAATGAAAGGAGATTGAGACGAAGTCCCTTAAAAAGTCGGTATACTTAGATTGAGGATAAATCAATTACATGATTATGTGTGACAAATACGAATACACAAAAAATAAGTGGATATTAAGTGTAAAACAATAAGAGGTCATTCACACATAATCGTGGAAAAACAAAACCGATGACATAGATATTTAACTCAATGAAATGAGATTTAGTTATGATTTCTGATACAAGTCTGTCTAAATGACATAAGAATTTATCAATGAGAAGATTATGTGTAGAAATAGTATATCCACACAAAGGTTTGTGGAAACTACAACATAGAGATTCCACACATAATATTGGAATAATAAAATCATGAATTAGAGGTTTAACCGAAAGAATTGAAAGTGGGTTAATAAGTTCCCTTACAGAAACTCGATAGCCTAACGACGCCACTTCAAAATTCATAAAATGAGTTGATGAGATATACAAAGGGTATCTCATCACTTGGACATAAAATTTACATCAATAAGGATATATAAGAACATATACCAACATAATATTATATGAATTAAAAGACATAACAAAAGAAGTCTTTTAAAAATAGGATGGTGAAAGGTTCCGTTACCGACTTGGGTAACTTTTGAAATACACACCCCATTGAAGAAGCGTCATACAATGAATATTTAAGTACCCATAAATGAATTTATATTACAAAAAGAGTATAATAATGGGAATTACATACACCACTCCATGTAAATGGTGTCAAATGTAGCATAAATCTCACGGGACTAATAGTGAGATGAACAATCCCTTACGAAAACTTGGCAGCCTAACGAGGCCACTTAAAACATCCAAAAATGGATTGATGAGATCAAATAGAGTCTCTCATAATATTACAATAAAATGTCCAGAAATTGGAATATAAAATAACATCCCCCATCATAACAAAGAGGAGCCTAAAAGAAGTGACATAAAGGAGAGTACTTAAAAAGAAAGAGAGCGGTTAGATCTCTTACGAAAAATCGGCAGCCTAACGACGCCACTCAAAACGTCCAAAATGGATCGATGAGAGAAAATAGGGTCTCTAATAATATGAACATAAGAATTAAAGTAGGATTAATATAAAAGAACATCCCAATAATAAGAAATATGAGCTTAAAAGGAATGACATAAAAGAGTGTACTTAAAAAGAAAGAGAGGAGTAGGATCCCTTACCTCGGCTCCGACTTGACTCGATCGTTCTTTAACGTCCCGAATAATAAACTTGAGTTAATTTCCACTTGATTAAGAACCATTTTCAAGTACATTTTTCCTTTATATCACTTATTTACATGTTATAATCATTATGTAATCATTTAAGTTAATAATGTTTGTTTTGTCAATATTTGGTTCTTAAGTTGAAAGTGGACTTCTTACAATTTCATGTTATTCGTGTGGTCAAATGATCATTATCTCTATAATGATATTCGGGATTTGGATATAATATATATCATATATATCCAGAATATTCAAGTATTTATAATATTACAAAATAATTTATATGTATGAAATGAAATGCACCGTACATGGAGACGGTAAACCGTACGTACGCATGAACGCTACTTTCATTTCTATGTCATATTAATGGAATTAAAACCAAATGAGTGGTATGTATATTTTAATTCCAGAATTATATCCATCATATATATGTAACATATATAATATATAATAACTTTAAATCCATCCTTTATACATCCCACACATGGCATTAATGAATCAAATCACTTTGAGGGGGAGGTAGTCCGCACTTCCAAAAATGAAATTATCGTGTTTACCCACAATGGAAACCATAAAGGTATAACACAAAATAAAATTAAAGAATCTTAAGTAAAACATAAACATATTATATATCATATATAAATATAGTGACATCTTAATGGATACCTTTTAAGGTGTTATATGAGTGTTGAATAATCATCATTTCGTGAGGTAGAAATTCACCATCCACAGAAAGAGTATGTTCTTTAACCATTAGATGTATGTGTGTGCAAGTGTAGCTATAATTCTTATTATAAAAACATCCTAGTATATTGAAGATACTATATTTGTAAAAATAGAAAAGAATAAAATGTGTTTAGGGGGTTGGAGAAGCAAAATAAAACAAAAGAACACAAGAGAGGACACTACCTTTAAATGGGGTAACTCTCTTTGATTTGAGCACAAATGCTTCCTTGGAAAGGATTATGCCCAAGGTGAGGCTCTAATGATGAAGAGAGGTATGTGGAGAGATGAAATGGAAGGGGTTGGCTGAGCCAAAGGCTTGAGAGGTTTGGGAAAGGTGGTAGATGTGGGGGCCTTTTATAAGAGGAGAGGAGGGGCACTCTTGGAAAGTAGGGAAATGTTACTTTATTTTAGAATGAGTTTCGGATTTTAAAGGTCCCACATTTATTTTTTTCTAGGGTAAGGTAATAAGGCTTCGAAATACACTCATCCAATAGGTTTTGGGCTTGTGTGGGTATTAAAATTTACATTATCTTTCCATTTTATCTAAATCGTTAAATAATGAGGTAATCGCTGCATCAGCATGGTGTCATAAATAATTTAATTTATTTAATGTATAAAAATTATAAAACAAATTCTATGATATAGGAAATCTGTTTTTCTTTCCAATTAATTTTTATAGTAAAAAATCTGACTTGTATAACCCCATATAAAAGTTGTTTTAGTAAAACAACACATGTTTGTGACATTTTAATTTTAACGTTAAATAAAAAGGTATTAATGTCATTTTCCTACCAAAGTGGCTACATGGGTTTCCCAAGTTGACCCATGGATTTTATTGGTCGGACATGACACATCCAATGAGGGTATGACATGTGTCTATGTCTTTTCATATTATTAAGACTTTATTTTTACCTTAAATTACACAAATTACCTCTAATCGCGATTAATAAACGTAAAATTTACTATTCCCCAAAAAAAATATTTTAATCCCATTAAACCTCATTTTACTTCTTAATGACAACCATGTATGTTGGATTTTTGAAATTCAATTCATAGAATTGGTAAAGTTTCATTTAAATGAAAAATCAGTTTCATTAACTACCACTTAGTGGTTTCACTATTCATCAAAAATTGAATTTTTTCAGAAAATTACCAAAAATTCACCCTAGGCTATATTTGAAATTCCGAAATCAAAAATGATGTCTAATTTAGAAAATTAAAAACATATAAGTTACATTAATTAATTTAATAATTAATTCCTGCTGTCAGGGAAAATATCTTGTTTTTATGAAACAAAAAATATCAAAAGATTGACACTAGTCTAAGTCCACATTCAAGATGAAATTAATTTAAATGACCACTATTGGATTAAATGGTAAAAATATATTCTAATTTAACTTTGAAACCATTTTAAATGATAATCTAATAATATAAATTATATTAAAAATTGGTTTTCAATCAAAATACAACATTTTTCACTATTCATTAAAAAATGAACACTATCCGAAAAATACCAAATATTTACACAAAGTAAATTTTGATGCTCCGATTCTGAAGAAGAATTTTATTTTGTCAAATATAACAAATAAAATTGTCAAAAAGTGGATTTAAAAGAGGATCTTCATTAAAAGGCGGTTAATCGACCTTTTAAAGAATATTAGAGTGTTTATGCTTAAAATTGGATTCATTTGAATTTTTAATCCTCTAACATTTATTGTAAAATGTAAAAATATTTGACAAACATATATAATCATTTTTTTGTTATTTCTATTCATTCTCTCTATTATAACGACTAGGCGTTAAATACAATTTAAAATAGTATTATTTTATTATTAGAGTGCAACGTAAGTTCCCAAGAAACTCGTTGTTGCGTATTGGTTATGCCATCGAGAATAGCATCCCCTTTAAAGGTATATTAATATTTTATTCACAATTATGGATAAATGTGAAAATTTTATATTCTTTATTTACCTAGGGTGTTACATCCTTCCCCCTTTTTGGGAATTGCGTCCTCGCAATTTTAAAATTGGGCTTGGAAACTTCATTGAAAATCCCACATCGGAACAAGAGTCAGTAAAACAATCACATTAAAAATAAAGAAAGAGAAGTACAATGGTCACCCGAGTTAACCCATACTAGGATTCCAAGTATGAAAATATGGACATGCAGGAAAAAAATAAAGGGTCATTTTCTAATGGAGAGTGATAGTAAACATGTCTAGGAGAAAGTTAACCATAAGAAAATCAAAAACTTGTGATGGGTTAAACGGTATTCGATTTCCCATTAGGAAAAGTTAACAGACAACATTTTTTGTTTTATGTTACTCTTTTTTGAGGAATTTATTTTTTTAGCTTGACTAAATCATAATGAAACATACTTACTTGTCATGTAGACTTTCAACTTTTACATGATTCCTTAATCAAACTCATATTTTCTCCAAAAGACGAGTATTTAGGAGGACTTGTTCGCATCAAGAGTACTATAATAAAATTCTAGAGAATCACCAAATCCAAAAAAAAGAACTATATACATCCCATGTCTTTAGACTTTAACCAAAACCAAAACCAAAAAGGTTAGTACAAGTACAGATAATCCAGAAAAGGATAACCCTTTATAAAAAGAAAATCTATCCTTTATCTCCAAAATTTGTTCAACAAAACCCAAAGTTCAACGAAGACCATATGTAATCCAAACTAATATTGAAACCCAAATATTTGAAGGATTTAATCACATAGTCTTCCATGTTAAATCGTATCATTTATCTCCAAACAACATTAGTTGCTCTTAAAGTCTTGTATCGAAAAGTAATTAACCTAATCACATATCCTCCGTGATAGGTTAATAAATTTCCATAGGTAAACCAAAATCAACTTACTCTTAATTCATTAAATAATCCAACTAAAAAGAAGTAGTCAAACTAACCAGGGACTTCACGTAGTCCAGTGGTAGGCGATAAATACGAGTCTCACTTTGGATGTGGGTTCGATTCCTGCAGCTTTGTCTGACGCGATGGGTTGTTACACGGTCCGCGTGTTGTCCATTTTCCAAACTATATAATTCTCAAATCATTCCCCAAAAAGAGATAAAATCATCAAAAATAACCATAACATAAATTAACCTCAATTTTATGTCATGCCTTACACTTTCCATCATAACATATAGTAACCCATAAATACTTCAAAAGTAAGGATCTTATAAACCGAAATGGTTCTTTATAACTATGTCCACGAAAGAACAAATAACTATTCCTTGAATAAAATTTTCATATATCAAACATCAGGGTTACTCATACTATAAAAAGTCTTCTAATGTAACCCCATCATCAAAAGATACTTAATGCTCATAAGAATTTCACCATAACTCTTGAATCTCTTATATGTTGACTTCTTACTCATTCAACATTCTTCATGATCCATTAACCATTCCTTTCCAACATATTCTAAAATACATCTTTCCTAAAAACAAAATCACGATTCATATCATAAGATTCCAAAATAGGAAAAATATGTTATGAAATTATCCATACCTTTGATTGTTCGTTGTCAGTTTCTTCATCCTCAATCGGAATGGGATTAGTTATTGGTAAACGAATATTTGTACGATCTTGGTGATCCCATTCACGAAACATCTTCATAGGACATGTGTTTTCATAATGACCATGCACACCACATTTAAATCATTAAATTGATCCCTCAGAAATAAATTCATTCCCTTTCCTCGAGTCAACTGTATGCTTCCTTTTTCCATGGTAGGTTCTTGCTTTATGACCTTCATTTCCAGATCTATAGAATATCTCTGTCCCTTTGAAACATCTTCCTAGGTGTTTCTTTCCACATCTTTGACAGATAGATTTTTGAACAAACGTACCTTTATGAATATTACCTATAGTTCCGTAGGGATTTGTTTCTTTCATATATGATGCCTTATAAAAATCACCAAGGTTTAGGTGGTCAATCATGACTCTAAATAGTTGGTTGAGGATACACACAAGATTTCTCATTGCAGCTCCCATATCATTCAGTTGCTCACTCAGAAAACTGTCACAGTTTCCTTCACATCCACTGTTACTTTGGTGCCTGCTAGATCAAGCCATTTACTAAAACCAAAAAGGGCAGTGTGAGTATATCAACAAAACCATCATGTACTAATGAGGAAGATAAACATGAAGATATACTTACTCATTCACTTTATCTAAAACTAGGACTCTTTCTGAAATCCAAACCATTATGGTAATGTCACTTATGCTTAGAGAATACCATAACCTCTAAAGTTATCTAAACCTCTGTCTCATACCAACTATAAGGCCCTGACCTTAAACCTTACTTAATATTGAATTAAATGAATAATTCACATTGAGGATCTTTTCGGGGTTAAAATTTTAGAGAATTAGATCTTAACTATTACATCTCCAATGATTACATTGTAGACACTTCTACTATGTTTCCATAAAATAAAAACTCTTAAAAACAAACATGTCTAGTTCCATGTTTTGGACAGCCTGACATTTCCTTGATCCCATCCTTGGACCTATTCAACATTATGTCCTATTAAAAACTTTTCAAAAAAACATGGGATGAGCATAAATAGCTTAGCAAGGGATACACAAAGAATGAAAACTGTTAGTTTTTAATGAAACAAGTAAACCATGTATACTTTATCAATGTTATACCTTTCACCTTTATGAAGTAGTAAAATCTCTTCACAGAATAAAATATCATTACATACCCTTTTGTAACCAAACGATTACCATAAAACCCATATAATGAACACATAACATACAATGGTAACTTGGGACATAAACAAACTTAAATGGAATAACCATACAGTCGACTTCCACACATACTTAATGGAATAGCCATACGGCCGACTTCCATACCCAATTCATTGGAGGTTATAACGTAACCACCCGTCCTAGTATTCACGACACCACCCATTATAATGTCCATGTACCATTATAAAATCATAAGACATTAAACAAATATAATGGAAATAAAACATTTCCACATTTCGATCACAATATATCACTTAAATATATCGACATAAAAAATCCTTTATAAAAACCATTTTCAATAACAACATATATAAAAGAGTATATTGTATTTATTTCATTTTAAAAAACATTACAGATTGTTGAGGAAACCAAAAACCAAATAATACTCGCGGCGGTGGAAAAGGTCGTTGTCAACACGTACATTACAAGATACATTACTTTTTGTCGTTTAGTAAAATGCTTCATATAAAAATATTCCTTTTGAATAAAATTAAAAGTCAAAAGGGTTTATACACCGTATAAAAGAAAGTTGCGTGTAAAACCAAATATGCCTCAATGAAAGGATATTGAGACGAAGTCCCTTACAAAGTCAGTATCCTTAGATTAAGGATAAATCAATTACATGATTATGTGTGACAAATACGATTACAAAAAATATAAGTGGATATTATGTGTAAAACAATCAGAGGTCATTCACACATAATCATGGAAAAACAAAATAATGACATAGATATTTAACTCAATGAAATCAGATTGAGTTATGATTTCTGATACAAGTCCGTCTAAATGACATAAGAATTTATCAATGAGATGATTATGTGTATAAATACTATATCCACACAATGGTTTGTGGAAAATACAACATAGATATTCCACACATAAACATGGAATAATAAAATCCAGAATTAGAGGTTTAACCCAATGAATTGAATGTGGGTTAAGAATTTCCCTTACAGAAATTCGATAGCCTAAAGACGCCACTTTAAAATTCATAAAAAGAGTTGATGAGATAAAAAAGGGTATCTCATAACATGGACATAAAATTTACATCAATAAGGATACAGAAGAACATATCCTACCATAATAGTATGTGAATTAAAATACATAACAAATGAAGTCTATTAAAAAGAGGAGGGTGAAAGGTTCCCTTACCGACTTGGGAAACATTCGAAACGTACAAACCATTGAAGAAGGGTCATAAAATGAATATGTAAGTTCCCATAAATGATGTTATATTACAAAAAGATTATAATAATGGTAATTACAAACACCACTCAAAGGAAATGGTGGTAAATGTATCATAAATCTCATGGGACTAAAAGTGAGATGAATAATCCCTTACGAAAACTCAGCAGCCTAAAGACGCCACTTAAAACATCCAAAAAATGGGTTGATGAGATCAAATAGAGTATATCATCATATTACAATAAAATTTACAGCAAGAGGAATATAAAATAACACCCCCCATCATAACAAAGTGGAGCTTAATAGAAGTGACATAAAGGTGAGTACAAAAAAAAGAGAGGTCAGATCTCTTATGAAAATTTGGCAGCCTAACTGCGCCACTCAAAACATCCAAAATGGATTGATGAGAGAAAATAGGGTCTCTAATAATATGAACCTAAGAAGTACAGTAGAATTAATATAAAACAACATCCAAATAATAAGAAATATGAGCTTAAAATAATGACATAAAAGAGTGTACTTAAAAAGAAAGAGAGGAGTAGGATCACTTACCTCGGGTCCGACATGACTCGATCGTTCATTAACGTCCTGAATAATAAACATGAATTAATGTACACTTTCTTAAGAACCTTTTTCAAGTTAATTATTCTTTTATATCACTTATTTCCATGTTATAAGCATTATTTAATCATTTAAGTTAATAATGTTTGTTTTGTCGATATTTGGATCTTAAGTCGAAAGTGGACTTCTTACAATTACATGTTGTTCGTGTGGTCAAAGATTAATTATCTCCAGAATGATATTTCGGATTTGGATATCATATATATCATATATATCCAGAATATACAAGTATTTATAATAATACATAATCATTTAGAGGTATGAAATGAAATGCACTGTACATGGAGACGGTAAGCCGTACGTACGCATGAACGCTACTTTCATTTCTATGTCATTTTAATGGAATTAAAACCAAATGAGTATTATGTGTATTTTAATTCCAGAATTATATCCATAATTTATATGTAACATATATAATATATAATAACTTTAAATCCATCCTTTATACATCCCACATATGGCATTAATGAATCAAATCAATTTGAGGGGGCAGTAGTCTGCACTTCCTAAAATGAAATTATCATGTTTAACCACAATGGAAACCATAAAGCTATGCCACAAAAGAAAAATAAATAATCTTAAGTAAAACATAAACATATTATATATCATATATAAATATAGTTACATCTTAATGGCCACCTTTGAAGGTGTTATATGAGTGTTGAACAATCATCATTTCGTGAGGCAGAAATTCACCATCCATAGAAACATAATGTTCTTTAACCATTAGATGTAGGTGTCTGTAAGTGTAGTTCGAATGCTTCTTATAACAACATAATAGTATATTTATGATACTGGATTTGTTACAAAATAAATTAATAAAGTGAGTTTAGGGGGTTGGAGAAGCAAAATAAAACAAAAGAACACAAAAGAGGACACTACCTTTAAATCTGGTAACTCTCTTTGATTTGAGCTCAAAGGCTTCCTTGGAAAAGAATTCTGCCCAAAGTGAGTCTTCAATGATGAAGAGAAGGATTTGGATAGATGAAATGGAAGGGGTTGGCCGATCCAAAGTCTTGAGAGTATTGGGTAAGGTGGTATAGGTGGAGGCCTTTTATAAGTGGAGAGGAGGGGCACTCTTGGAAAGTAAGAAAATGTTACTTTATTTTAGAATGAGTTTACAGTTTTAAAGGTCCCACATTTATGTGTTTCGAGGATAAGGTGATAACGGTTCGAAATCCACTCATCTAATAGGTTTTTGTCATGTATGATCTTACATTTTATATTATCATTCCATTTTATTTAAATCATTAAATAATGAGGTAATCACTGCATCATCATGGTGTCATAAATAATTTAATTTAGTTAATGTCTAAAAATTATAAAAAATAGTATGATGTAGGAAATATATTTATATTTCCAATGAATATTTATAGTCAAAAATATGACTTGTATAACCCCATATAGAAATTGTTTTAGTAAAACAACACATGTTTGTGACATTTTAATTTTAACATTAAATAAAAAGGTATTAATGTCATTTTCCTACCCAAGTGGCTCCATGGGGACCCCAATTTGACCCATGGATTGTATTAGTCTTCCATGACGCATCCAATGAGGGTAGGAAATGTGTCTAGGTCATTTCAAATTATTAAAACATTATTTTTACCTTAAATTACAGTAATTACCTCTAATTGCGATTAATAAACTTAAAAGTTACTATTCACAAAAAAATTCTTTTAACCCCACTGAACCACATTCTACATCTTAATGATAACCATGTATGTCGTATTTCTGAAATTCAAATCACAGAAGTGGTAATGTTTGATTTAAATGAAAAATTAGTTTCTTTAACTACCACTTAGTGGTTTCACTATTCATCAAAAATTGATGTTTTTCAGAAAATTACCAAAATATCACCCTAGGATATATTTGATATTCCAAATTCAAAAATGATGTCTAATTTAAAAAATTCAAAACATATAAGTTACATTAATTAAATTAATAATTATTTTTCGCTGTCAGAGAAAATAGCGTGTTTTTATGAAACAAAAAGTATAAAAAGATTGACACTAGTTTAAGTCCAATTTCCAGATGAAATTAATTCAAACGACCACTATTGGATTAAATGTTAAAAATATATTCTAATTTCACTTTTAAACCAATTCAATAGACAATCTAATCATATATATAAATTAGTTTAAAAAGAGGTTTTGAATCAAAATACAACATTTATCACTATTCATAAAAAAATGAACATTATCGGAAAACTACCAAAAATGTACACAAAGTAAATTTTGATTTCCCGATTCTAAAGAAGAATTTTATTTTGTCAAATATATCACATAAAATTGTCAAAAAGTGGATATAAAAGAGGTTCGTCATCAAAAGGCGGTTAATCGACAATTTAAAGAATATTAGGATGTATACGCTTAAAATTGGACTCATTCAAATTTTTTATCCTCTAACATTTATTGTAAAAAATAAATATATTTGACAAACATATATAATCATTTTTTAGTTAGTTCTGTTCATTCCCGCCATTATAATGACTAGGCGTTAACTATGATTTAAAATAATAATATTTTATTATTAGAGTGCAACGTAAGATTCCCAAGAAACTCGTTGTTGCGTATTGGATACGCCATCGAGCATAGAGTCCCCTTTAAAGTTATATTAATATTTCATTCATGAATATGGATAAATTTGAAAATTTCATATTCCTTATTTACCTGGGGGTTAAATGAAAACAATAATCTTTTTTATGAATAGTTATCAACTCTTTTTAATGAAATATATGATAAATTGGTAAAAGAAAGTTACCATAATAAAAACCGTTAGAAGTGAATAAAAAAGAAATAATGAATTAAAAAATGTTTAAAACCATTTTGTAAATACATAGTTAAGGATTTATCAAACCATGACTAGCACACGGTCCATTATTTTAATTAATTGGGGACATTTAAATAAGAATATATTAATGACATATTTGAATAAAAATTAATTTTGTAAAGTTCCCTTTTCATCACTTATAAATCAGGACACATTTACCCCTTCATTCAAAAATCAATAATTTGAAAATATTTCTAATAATTTGGAAATATTATAATACTATAATTCATCCTTTTGTTTGGAAGTCTTTATCCTCGTTTATTTTTACAGTATGGTCATTTCAAAGTATACTCTAAATACAAAGGATTATGTATAAAAGTGATTATTAAGAATTAATTGCCAGTTCATTATAATATTTCTCTTGTGAACATTGAAAAATATTTTAATATTAAGGCCTAATTAATATTATTATAGTAAAGTGTTATTATATTAATGTATTAACACATATTATTTAATTAAAAACCACATACAATAAAATAAGGATATTAACTATGTGTTTCTTGTATTAGCCCATCCATCAAAAAGAATTTTCTTTCATCATAATTTTAAATAAATGTACAAAACAAATATTTAATGATCAACGTATATTAAAATATATAAATAGATCAATTATTATTCTATTATAATGACACTATATTCTTCCTTAACCATACTAAAAAATAAAGATATATCGTGTCCATGTTTGTTGTTTATTTAATAACTACATGAACAATTCCACAAAAATGTTTCATAGATGTATATGGGAACACAAATACTGATGTTATTATGTGTTTATAATCCTATCGTTTCGTTTTTAACTCATTAACATGGTTATATTAATTATTTAATCAGTTTTATTGTCTCACATGCCTATAAGGAGAACAATCGGGTGGCAGATTCTTTGTCCAAGAAGGACATCCTAGAGATGGATATGTCATGGTCGTTTACGGATCCTGTGTGTTGCACTTCACTGGTGGAGGAGGGTATGCATGATGCTATATACTCTTGGTTATTTATTAATCCCTCTGTTGTCTGACACTTTCTTGTCTTATGTTAAATAAATGTCTTTTGGGAACACTTTTGGCCAGCTCCTAGACATTCTATGTGAGAAAATAATATATCATAAAAAAATATAATAATTAATGGTATCTAGTAAATTAAATACTGATGAATTAGATTTATATATAGTTATTTAATAATTATAATATTCATGAGTCATCCATATTTAAAGAATAAAATTTCAACAATGTAAGGTTTTATTATATCAAATTTTCTCCCCATGAGAGATATTTATTATTATATTTTTTTTATTTTTATTGGTGAAAACCAATGACTATTAACATATTAAATCTATAATATATCAGTTTTAAATTTATTTCATATTAATTTAAATCATATCATTTTCAGGATTTTAATTCTAATATTTTAAATTTCATAATGGTTTTATCATTAAAATTTCTAATAAATTATGCAACAATATTTCTTACCATAGATTATATTGCATGATTTATATGATTTCACCATTCCAATATTATGAATTTTATTTCCACTTTTTATATATTCAAACTACTTATCAATATAAATTATCAAATTTTTGATATATTGTTTTGAAAAATAATAGTACAATGGTAAGAATAACTATCATTCGTACCGATGAATCTTTTATTTAATGTAAATATTTTCCTTCTCTACAAAATCTTCTTATCTTTTCAAAATTATAATATGGATTTTCAGGCGTGATGAAACTATTATCTTCATTCCATTTTTTATGGAGAACCAAATACTCGTTTTATGATGTGAGGTTTCAAACAACGTTATTTAAAATTGTTAAAAAGGTTTCATATCATTTAAAAATAATATTTATTATCAACTAGTACAGGTTTATTTTTATTACCTCTATGCCTATTCAGAAAATTGTTTTTTATGATTATTTTTTAAAATTATATGATTTAATTAAGTTTAATTCACCCAATTAAAAATAATTTTTTAATCTAGCCAATAACAATATATTTTTTTGATAATGATATTTTTTTTCTAAAATATCTTTCAATATTTTCATCTTTGTAACAGATTATTACACTATTTATTCCTTCTCTATAACATTTATTATTTATAATTACAATGTTTTTAAAAGAAATTATTATTCAAATTGTTTTCAAAAATAATGTTCCAAAATTATTTCCAAATAGAGATTATAATTATTATTTCAAATTTTACTTTTAAAAAACACATAAAAAGTGGTTCACATATAATGAATTTTTTGTTGTTATATAATATTACAATTCAATAAAATTATTCAAATCATATAATAAAATATCATTTCAGGATGGAATATATAATTTTCATTTAATGCGTGATTTTTTTATCAATACATTTGTATTGTAAATAATATTTTATCGAATGAATGATTTTTCTTCTTGGTTGTTCCATTATAAACACTATATATTTACATAATTTATTTTTATGGTGTTTACCTTAATATAAAACATTGATTGATTGAGTATATTATTTAATAAATCTTAGACCCCAAACTCTATTATCTATTTGTTTAATATACGTATACATTTAAAACTATTCTACTGAATGACTAAAAAACTATTAAATATATATATATATATTTATTCTCGAAACAAATATTATTTTTTACTTTGGAATGTTGAATAAGTATTGATTATCCAAGAACCCTCTTCCCCTATATGGATTATGATAATTTTATCCATTTTATTTATGTGATGTAAATTATTAGTGTACTATTTTTTTATTTCAATAAGGATGAATATTAGAAATTTTTATTTTATAGTTGTTACTCATCATCTGATTTGGGGAATGAATTTGACATAATAAACATATGCATTGGTCATGAAATTTTAGATCCACTATTTTTATAAGTAGGAATCATAATAAAAACATGTTTTTGTATTTTGTGTATTTATTACCAATTTGGAATGATGTACTAATTAAAGACAACATAATAAGAATATTTTCTAGGTATAGACCACTATTGTATGATCAAGTTGTTTAACAATATAGTTTCCATCACAATTATTTTTTTCACTATTATCCACATGATATTTTTTTAATCCATAGATATATTATTCTCTAAATATATATTAATTATTTTGTTATTATGATTTATTTTTCCTACCACACTATTTATTCTATTTTTATTTCACAATTTTATATGTTGTGTTTTTTCCCGATACTAAGTGTTAGATGTCACTAATTATTATGTACTTTTTGTCCAAGATATTTTGAAATGTATTACACATTATATATATAATAGAATATCTTCATTGGAAAAATATGGGACATGTTTAATACATACAATGGATTATATTGTTTATAATATAGTTGATAACATATGCATCAGTTGAGAAAGAAATTTAACCATTTAGTTTATGTTTTTCTATAATTCTCTAAATATCTAAACCTAAAAATTCATTATGGTATTTGAAATTTAATATTGTGTTTATTTCATTTAATTAATGGATTGTTATATTTGAGAATATATAATTTTTATTGATTCAACTATATAATGTATGTATTTTCTGCCCAAAATCTGGATTTGTGAGTCCAGAGTGATACTTTTGGTATCAAACCCAGTTTTAGATTAAATTACTGGTTGGTTTGATAATTGAGGATAATTAAAGCGTTCATATGTGGAGTCTAATAATTTTTTCAAACATACATATTACCTTTTATGTTTATTGAGGATGTTTTTAATATTTTTTGGAATTGGATAAGAGGTATTTATAATAGAAAAATTTATATGTATATATATTTGATATTTTTCCTATTTTTTGGTTAAGTATATATTTTTTTGCCCTCTTTGAAATAATATATTATTCTGGATACGACATGTTTATGCATAAATTTTAATAGATATACCATTTTTTAGTAAACCTAAAAAGGATGTATTTTTTATTAACTAAATATTCAAGTGTTCCACTTCAAAGTGGCATAACTCACTTAATGTTTTGACAGTAATGGGTAACATTATATTGTTAATTAAAATTATCTATAATGAAATTTTTTGAATGATTTGAAAATATATATAATAGAAAATATTGTATGGACATGTATAAAAAAATTAGAAAACAATTTATATATTCATGAGTAAATAATAATATTACCTGTAATGGGAATTTAAAGATAAATTTTAACTAAATCTTTTTTATATTTCCATACAGTATTTTTAGGATTAGAATGTATTTATATATTTCATGTTAATTTTAGGCTTATTATTTTTCATATTAGAATAAGAATAATATATGAATAGAAAAAAAAATTAATGTCAAATGTAATAAAACTATCAAGAGATGAAGTGATTTTGTCATTAGAGGAAACAACTATAATTTAGTTCTTTATTCATATAATAATTTTACCTATCATTATTTATAATAATTATTTGTTTTCTTATTTAGTAGAAATACAATCACATAAATGAATATGAAAAAGATATTTGACTAACAGAGATATGACTTAGAAACAAATTTTTTGCATATTATAATGGTTGATAATCATTATACATGAATGACATAATGATAAAGGTGGGTTTTATAGTCAATCCAGTGGTAGTGATCTTGATGATATAATAGAAATTAGTTTTTCCGAAATATATGATTATGTTATGTAATAATATTACTTATAATATTTGTTTTATGTATTTGAAACAATGAGTTCAATTTTTTGAAGCAATCTAGGTAGTATTAATTATGTTGCAATAGAATATTGATGTATTGAAAAATTTATCAATGTATTTTTAGTGAAATTTATCTCAATTTTTGGGATTATAATATATATTAAATATTTTTTGATTTGATGAAATACTGATTAATACACTTAATTGTTAATGATATGGTTAATTCATAGATAAAAATATAAAATTTTTATTGTATATTGTAGTAGTGAATATATTGGTTCTAGGAGAATCATTTCACTATTAATACATTATTTGGATATATACATAGATGGGTATATGGTTTTATTATTGATTAATGTTGTCTGAAAAATTATAAGTATCTTTATATACACTAATAATGTGATGTAGGATAATATTTGATTTTATATTCTAAAATATGAACATGTAAACATAACACTAACTTGATTTCAATATTTTGAAATAATTAAAAATGATTCGATGAAATTTTTTTATATGCATATAATATAAATTCTTGAAATTTGACTTTTTATTTTCATTATTTAAATATTACCATGACAACATATTCTTTACACAATTCTGATTTATAAAAAACTAAACATAATATAAAACATTTATAAATTAACAATAAAATTAGCATGTAAAAGTTGGTGAAATAAAATTATGAATTATTTCAACTAATAAAATACATTGTCATTATGAATAATAATTATTATTTTTAAATAAAATATGGTAACAAAATAATAAATAAGAGTTATTGATGCATTAAAATGCAACATGTCCGAAAATTGTTATTTTCTCGTTCTTTTAACGAATCTGAACAATTATGGACATAATATGCTATATTTATGAAAAACATGTCCGTCAATTTTTTTTAGTTTTTGAAATATTATATGAATAATAATATTCAATATTTTTAGAATGAAATATATTTTCCATTGTTAACATATTTTATAATATTTTCATGTTTTTATTTAAGAGATAAATTATCAAATTTTATCATTTCAATTTTAAAAAAATATTCATCATTTATATATTAAAAATTCAAATATTAATTGATGATGAGATTTATGGTTTTTTTTAAAAATTGTTTAGTTTTCTATGAATAGGGAAAAATACCAATGTTATAAGAAATATTAGATATATTAGAATATCAGAATAAAACAATTAATTAAATTTGATTGGAAATTTTTAATTAATATAATATATTAAGATTTTAAAACTATCATTTATGATTAATATGTGTTTTTTCAAAACCTATATTTATCATTTTATAATATAAAATTATACTTCACTCTAATAAAAAATTTCTACACTAATAGAAACAAGATAAAGAATTTATCACTTGTGGATACTAAATAAAAAAGTGTAATTAATATTATTGATAAAAATGATAATATAATTGAATAATTAAAATTTGATTTTTCATATTGAATTATAATTAGTTGAATTTAATGACCATGATAATGGAAAAAATACTATTTCTAAGGATTTTTTTGTTAATATTGAGTTGTTTTTAACTCTAAAAATAAATTAATATATACTAAAATTGAAATTTAATATATTATTTGTACCTATACTGAAATAAATTGAACCTCATTTAGATTTTATTCAATAATAAATAAATATAATAATACCAAATGTCCACATGAATATTTATTCTAAAAAGAAAAGGAAAAATAAAACATCTAGTTACCTACTTAAATATAATATAAGTAAAATCCAAAATAAAAAAATTGATTTCTAGAAATTTTTTTAAAAATATGGGTGAAAATAATATTTTGAGTTATTATAGACAGAAGAAGTCTAAAAACCTATTATTTTCTACTCTTGGTATAGTGATTGGCCAATGAAATGTATAACGATATTTGTAAAATGTAAATTGTATTTAAAAAATTTCCCCTTTTCTCCCCATAAACAGGGGAAACTTCCACCACTTCTTGTTATACTTATCTCATTTAATTTAATACTAAAAATATTCCATATTTATACTCATATAATCTTATATCATTTTTATAATCCCCAGATATCTATTATTTATACTAATCACTTTTTTTTTTCAAGGAGAATTTGAAGTGAATATACATGGAATCCAAGTGAGTATTACTTATTCCTGATCATTTTTTGTTATCTCACATTCAAAACTACTAAAACCGTTGTAATAAATTAAAACATTTTTTATTAATATGTAGAATTGATAATATATTAATTATAAACCTGTATTTATTCCTTAATATTAACTTATAAAAACAAAAGGATTCTAACCGTGTGATATACATATTACCATAGTAGGTTGGCTCACTCTAGAGGTATAGATATTATCATGGATCATCATACTAGTAACTATTGCATGTTGGATCAAAGTAATAATTATTGTAGTTTGTTGGTTCATGGTAAAAGTTATTTTAATTGGTGGGACCATGGTAGAATTAACCATAACTTATTGGTCTCATAGTATCTAGTTAAATTATATGAAAAGGGGGTGTTTGGGGTCTTTATTTCCCCATAGAAATCATGTTTTGTCTTTTTCTCATGAGAGTAAGTTTTATCAAAGTAGTAATATTGATTATTTGTATCTCAAGGTAGTAGTGACAGTAGTAGGTTAGCTGAAAGAATATTCACCATAGAAGGCTAGATCAAGATAGAAATATAGATAATATCTTGGATCATCCTACTAGTCAATGTAGCATGTTATCTAAAAGTAATTTTTATTATAGTATGTTGTATCATGGAAGAAGTCATGGTAGCTTGTAGGATCAATTTATAATTAAACATAAATGATTAGTCTCATAGCATCTAGTTGTATCACTTTAGTAGTCATATTAAAATTATGGTCTCATAGAAGAAATCAATGTACCATTCACTATAGTAGGTCAGTATCATAGTCAAATTGCTTCCAAAATATATTATTTTTCCCATATTTCATTAATATGACTTTTTTATAATAATAGTGGTTTTAAATCCTTAAATAAGTTAAATATTTGGGCATTTAAAAGAGGATTATTTTATAGATGGTTTCATAAAATACTGAATATTTTTATATAGATCATACCACAAGAATTAATTATGATTGACAACAATTCATAATTAATGTTTGAACCCTGGCCACAAATTCTATATATTACCAAATACATAACTATAAGATAAATATATTTCCATTAATAGATTTATTTATTTCTTTATTGGAGTCTAGATAAACTGGTTGTTTCTCCATTGACCCGTAAACCATCGTTTATTTCCACCAGTATCGACACTATTTATGTTGTTTGACAAGTCCATTAGCTTGTTTTGAAATATTTTTTCTATACTAATGAGCCTCATTTATAGTAATATCTCCATTATTCTTTTCCCTTATTACTTAAAAAAATAATATGATGTTAAATGTATTCTATTTCCGACATCTAATCATCAACATCATCATCTTCACTTTTAACTGTATTCGTGTAGTTATTTTGGGATCCACCTTTTGAGTATGGGTATTTTTATTCTCTTATTTAAGTGAAATAAAAATTTATCATTATTTATCACATTTGGTGAATTTTTAATTAACCATGATAAATATTTTTAGTAATTAATCATTGAATCATTTATTTATAATAATCAAATGTGTTTTCCATCATGACAACTACATTATTATCGTTTCTTACATATGAATTTATATAAATCATTATGAAATGATTTAATATGTTTTTTATTAATTGAATTTCATAATGAACGTATATATAGTAATTCGTGTTTAAAATTTAATAGTGAGGCATGTAGATTGATTTTTTTTCATTATATTTTTCTTAAATGGTATGTGATTTTGGATAAAATGTTTAAAAAATTATTTTAGATTTTGATTGGGGATGCATTAGGATACCATGGATGAAACCTCGGATAAATGAACCTTTTTATTCAAGATGATAATGAACTAATTGTTAATAAATAAAAATGTTTTTTTCTGATAAATTCAAATTTCATAGAAGGGAGGGTTACTATATTTTTCAACTGCCTAAATTCCATATTAACTGTTTCTAGTTTCTATTTTTATTTGCCTGATTGATATTGATAATGGAAATTTCTATATGGCATGATTTTATCATGGTATGAATGATATTTTGTGATGAATATATGATGCAGCATGTGTTTGTGGAAATAGTTAATGCATAATATGACAGAATTCATGGAGATATGGATGGTGGTGGTGGGGGTGAGTGTAATGACCTGTAAATTTCAAGGGATTTTTTTTATTAATTTTCTTTGAAATTTAATGAGTACACAGTTTCTGACGGCACCTAATTCTTGACGCCCGGTGTCCTTGGAATCAACTTCCAAAGTTTAGCTTGGGTACGTTCAGTGAATGAACGGCCAAGTTTTTATAACCTTTGAACAGGTGCTTGGAATCGAAATCCGAGGGCACCGATGAAACAACAGTGCTGGTAATTGCTTAGGAATACTTTTCTTGGAGTTGCGTTTGCTCGAGAGGAGATGTTAAAAATGTGAGGAATAAAAATAAAATTGGTTTAAATTTTATTTTTTATTTCTTTACCGATGGTTAAGAATTTTGGAAGGGGAAGATGCAATGAAGTTGGTGTGGGGCCCACACGGGCCCCCACCTCCTTCAATTTTTCCCAACACCCCATTTATTTCCCCTCTAGAAATTATTTCATAACTCGTCCACATTAATTTATAGTCCAATAAACCACCTATTTAATTGGACAACGCACATTAATTAATTCATGAATTCAATTTGATTTTCAAATTAATGTTGGCATGTGATTGTGTGAATAAAATAAGAAATGGCTTATTTTATTTTTGGTGGATTTGTTGTGTGGAACAAGGAAGAGAAATCTTCCGCTTTGTAGAACATCTTCCTCCTCATTGAAGAATGTGAAGAACTCAGAGTCTATGATGAAGAACTTTGTCACCGCAAGGGGAGATCGTCGTACCGTCTCCTCTCCTCTCCGCAGCCGCTGAGAGACGCCTTCTTCGAAGAATGATGACACGCTGCATCCTTCATCGGGAAAACCCCGATGATACTTACTGAGCCTCATTCCGTGACACCTTCTACCGCGACATCTTTTTCCTGTGATGATCCTCGTTCGACGACTTCTTCGATGTAGGGGTTTAAATTTTTTCATGAATAAATCTTTTCCTTCCTCGTTGGATATTTGGGTTGTCTGTTATCAATTTAACGGTAGGAGGTCGTACCGCCTTATCCTCCTCCCCCTTTTGGTTGTATTCGTTGCGGCTCGAACGAAGGCAGCGCGGTGCAACGACCCCGTGCGGAAACAACTAGGATTGCGGAGAAGAAGGGCGGCATCGTCTCGTCGTGTCGTTGAGTTCGAAAGAGGCCGCAGCCGGATCAGGGTCGTGGCGGATGGGCGCAGCGCCGTCATGCGGTGTCGGAAAACCATGGGGGGCTGCGGCCGGAGTAGGCCGTGGCGGAGCATGGAGTGATGGTCGGAACTGCCGGCCGCCGGAACCGCCGACCGCCGGCTCTGGGAGGGCGGGACTAACCAGTCCTGCGTGGTGCACTTGCCCGCCGTTACGGCTGGCCACATCCTAAAAACTGGGGGTTTTACCCCCGATCAATGCGACAGGGCGGACCCCCCTCCCATGTGGGTCCGTCGTTCGATCCGAATGTGTGGTGGTTGCCCCCTACCTCGCTCAAGCGGCGCATGGTGCCCTCATCGGGATGGACCGGGTCGCCCACGCTGGGCCGGCCGGGCTACGCAGGCGGGGCCGGGCCGTGCCCTGATGGGCCGGACCCGGACTCGGGTCGGGCCGACCCAAGTGGTCTTGGTCCAGGTCGGTCCGGGCCCAAATCCCCCTAAAACCGGACAAGACTGTTTAAATTCATGTAACTGGGGCTACAGACCTCTGATTGATGTACTTTTAGTTGAAATGCGATCCTTGGATCGAGCCGGTCTTTTCGGTATATTACACTCAGGGTTTCGGAGAACTTGGGTACGTCCAGGTTGGTCCGAACACGAAACTAACCGGGCCCTCAGAGCGGAAACGTTTTTAACATGAGCTCTAGACGTTAGATTGATGTTCCGTCGACTTTGTTGGATTTCAAATAGTGAGACATTACTTTTCGCTTATTCCACATGGGTTTTGGACATAGTTGGAGTACGGTCGGGTTAGTTTTGACTTAAAAACCAACCTGGTCCCAAGAAAGAAAGAAAGCTAATAACTCTCAGACCGTGCGTCCGATTGACACGCCGTCTATCGTGTTGAGTTCCTATCGACGAGACAGAACTTTGGGATATATCTACTCTAGACTACATGTTAGTTTATGTATCGACCCCCTTGGCTCATGGAGCGGACCCTCCCTGAAACGAAGATGTTGTGTGCGGGAACCCTCGAGCTGGCTGCGATGACGACTGCACTGAAATCCTCCATGGGTTCGGCAGTGACGACGACTGCACTGAAATCCTCCATGGGTTTGGCAGTGATGACGACTGTACTAGGATCCACTATGGGTTCAGTAGTGACGGAGAACGTACTGAAATCCTTCGTGGGTTCGACAGCGATGACTATTTTTGTTTTATCCTATGTGGGTTCGGCAGTACGTGACTACTGTTCTAGTATCCTACGTGGGTTCAGTAGTATTTGACTCTATACTTGTATCCTACATGTGTCTAACAGAGTCGCTGGTCTAGTATCCTACGTGGGTCTGACTGCCTAGGTGGTCTAGTATCCTACGTGGGTCCCAACATAGATGAATTAGTGGATACATCTGATCATCTCTATCACCTGACGAATAAGTATACTTGTGTGAGCTGAGTCTTGAATATTCAATCATTATCTTCGATATTATTGACTTGCTTTCCTATTTTGATTGGGTAGTGTTATCCTATGTGGATTGGGTAGTGTTATCCTGTGTGGATTGGGTTTTGTTATCCTGTATGGACTGGGTTGTACTATCCTATGTTGATGTGATCGAACATGGGCTCGGATCATGGATCCAAACTAGAATTGATGACTTAGGTATATGTATGGGCATAAACCTAAGTAGAGTTGGTTGTTACTTCGTGATTGTATCTTTCCTTTGTGAATTTCCTTTATGGATTCGAGGAGACCTTCGAGGGTCTTGGGATCCCTACTGAGTAGCGTATACTCACCCCTGCACGGGCTATGCCTGCACTAAATTGTGTTAGATTCAGACGACAGGCAAAGCTAATCATGGTTTGGGCATGTGGAGCAAGTCGGTACCTGGAGGCGGACCACTGGGCGGGACGTACATGGAGCGGATGGCTAGACCTGAGGAGCTGAGGTGAAGGCTATCTGTACCAACCCTTCAGGTGGTATTTCCAGTGGACGGCTCGGCGTTGCTGCTTTACTTCTCAGTTTCCCTACTTTTCATTCAATTATACTTTAATTTCGGTTTGGGTTTGTATTTTTCCCCACATACCTTTCCGCACATACTGTTGTACTCAGTTTACATAGTGTTTACTTCTTCTTGCTTACTCTATGGTGTTTTTTACTTTATAAAGGCAATTCATTCATTTTTTTTTGATTTACGCCTTGGTGCTAGTCGCCAGCCCTTGACCTATGGAAGGCGGGATTGGGGTAGTCACAGAATGGGTCCCGAAGATGGGTCGTGACAAATTGTTATCAGAGGAGTTTGGTTCTATCGCAGAACTCAGGACTCTGATCTTTCTTCTATGTAATGATATAGTGCTAATCGTATTGAGTGTGGTTATCAGCCCATGGAGTCTAGTGTTGGTGTGACGGCCGACGTATCCACACACCAGGACCCTGACTTCTGATTTCGACTCAGTGCACGAAAACATTTAATGCATGTGTGATTCAAAAGTTTTATTTCTGATTACTTTGTGTTAGCTCACCAGGTATATTGTATTGTCGATGGCGCACCGGTTTCTTTTCAGGATGGCCCCACGATGGCAGCCGGCTAGGGTTACGAGCTTTGTGAGAGACAACAACCCACCGAGCGATGAGGCCTTGGTGCAGGGCCCTTTTTCCGCAGAGGCACCGGCGATACCTCTACCGGCCAAGCCACCGATGCCACCAGCCTCAACCGCTGAGAGAGCACGTCGCCTTAGTACACTGCACGAGTTCCAACATCAGAGACCGCCCAGGTTCCAGAGGGAGAGGGACCCTCGGGTAGCTGAGGATTGGATGGAGGCTGTAGTTTGATTTTTTAGGTTTGTGGGGACACCAGATGACCTCATGGTGATCCTTACAGCGAGCCTCCTGCAGGCGGAAGCAGGCAGATGGTGGATCCTGATGTTCCAGGTGCACGACGAGGAATCTCTCCTCTGGATGTACTTTGAGAGCCTCTTCCACACAGATTTTGTCCCAGCCACCCTACTTGCGGTGTGCATTCAGGAGCTACTACAGCTGTGGTAAGAAAACATGACGGTAGCCCAGTACTCGGTGAGATTTACTCATCTCTCGCGTTATTTGACGGAAATAGTATGAGACCCATTATTCCGGGCCCGGACGATCGATTAGGGGTTGAGGCATGAGATCAGGGCATCACTGCTCTCCCTCAGCATTCCGACATAGTCATGAGTACTAGAGAGATCCCTACTCATAGAGATCTTTCTTGCTAAGCCTACACCAGCAGTGAGACCGACCGCAGGGCAGCCTGTAGCAGAGTCTTTTGCAGCTGGCAGTCGATGGACGTCATAGGGGTTCAGGAGGACCAGAACAGCAGGAGGACGACCTTAGGTCACGGGCTCAGAGGTGCGGGGCACATGGCACAGAGCCAGCCTTTCAAGGATCGAACAGTGCTACGCATGCGGTGGGTAGGGCCACATGCCTCGTGATTGCCCGGCCCGCCGTGCAAAGGAGAAATAGATGGTTGAGGGGCCACCTAGGTAGAGGCAGAGGGTCGACCGTGGTGGTCCAAAAAGAGTAGGTGGACAACGCAGAGGAGCTGGCCAAGCAGTAGGTGGTGGGTGATGCATTGAGGCTTTACCACCACCACAACCAAGAGGCCCACCCCACCATAGAGAGCTGGCAGGCAGAGATAGGCTAAGATTTAGGTAGCGGAGGCCTATGACCACAGCGCTCCAGAGATGATTTGAGGTATTATCTATGTCAAATCCACCCTTTATGCAGTTCTTATAGACACAGGAGTGAGTCATTCTTTTAAATCTGCTTCCCTTGTTCGGAACTTGGAGATTCCGACAGAGCTGTTGGCTCGATCCTTACGTCTAGAGACTCTTACGGCAGTAGACTCGATGATTACGCACTGGTTCCGGTAGTGTGGTCTTACTCTAGGAGGGGATATCTTTGGCTGGTATCTTCTTGTAGCGGCGTAAGTCCTTGCGACGTCATCTTGGGCATTGATTGGTTATCTACAGTCTATGCTCAGATCGACTTTATTAAGCACAAGGTGCGGTGTGTCTGCACCAATGGGAGCAGGTTCACCTTCACTGGCGAGAAGGGATCCTTAGAATTACAGGATGGACACACGCAATGGAGAGGACAACCGATCACTCACCAATTTGCTAGACTCATCCTAGGAGTAGTTGATGTGAGGAGTCTGAGTTTTCCTGTAGTGGTGGATCAGTATGAGGACGTTTTAACGGACGGTGTTCCAGGACTACCTCCTCGCAGAGAGATAGACTTCTATATTTTCATGTACCTCGGGACAACCCCGATATCCACTCCAGCATATCGGATTGCTCCCTTTGAGCTTCGAGAGCTATGGGTACAGCTGGAGGACTTACAGTGCAAGGGATTCATCTGACCCAATGTTTCACCCTAGGAAACCCCGATTTTGTTCGGCAAGAAGATGGACGGGAGCTTGCGACTGTGTGTCGATTATCATCACCTAAACCAGGTGACCATGAGGAACAAGTATCCTCTATCGAGGATTGACGACTTCTTCAATCAGTTCAAGGGAGCACAGTGTTTCTCGAAGATAGACCTCAGGTCAGGCTGTCATGAGCTCAGTGTTTGTGACGAGGACGTGAAAAAGACGACCTTCAGATGTTGGTATGGCCAGTATGAGTTCATGGTTATGCCTTTTGGCATAACCAATGTGCCAGTAGTGTTCATAAGCCTCATGAACATGATATTTAATCTTTACCTCGATCGATTTGTCGTGGTCTTCAACGACGACATTTTGATATAATCTACTTCTGAGGAGGAGCATGCCTAGCACTTGCGGGTTATACTGGACACACTCCGAGAGAACCAGCTTTATGGTAATATTTCGAAGTTTCAGTTCTGGATACATGAGGTCCACTTCTTGGGACACATCATCTCTGAGGTGGGAGTTGCGGTAGATCCTGCGAAGATCGAGGCAATGCTAGCTTGGGAGCCACCCAGGAGCCTGACAGAGGTTCGGAGATTCTTGGGTCTAGGTGGATACTACCGGAGGTTGTGCCAAAAATATCCAGAGTTGCGGCACCACATTCAACATTGAAGAAATGGGGAAACCCTTAATTTGGTCAGAAAGATGTCAGCAGAGCTTCTAGGAGTTGAGACAAAGATTGACTAGCACACCCATCTTGAGGCTACCAGAGGATGGAGTAGGGTACGTAGTCTACTGTGATGCATCAGGGACCAGACTCGGGTGTGTCCTGATGCAGGAGTGGTATTGATCGCCTATGTATCACGACAATTGAGGAAACACGAGTAGAATTATGCTACCCATAACCTGGAGTTAGCATCATGGGTCTTCCCTCTAAAGATGTGGTGGCAATATCTAATGGGTGATTACTTTACAGTCTATTCTGATCACCAGAGTCTCAGGTACATCTTATCATAGAATGACCTGAACCTATGTTAGCGGAGATGGCTTGAGTTCCTCTAGGACTATGACTTTAAGATATTCTATAATCATCTAAAGGGGAACGTAGTAGGTGATGCACACAGTAGGAGGACGGGCATTCAGCTACTTGGGGAGGCGACAGAGCAGCTTACTGCATTGCAGATATTCTTCGTGGATAGAGATGGAGTAGCCTTTCATCAGTCACTCATAGTCACTCCTCCACTACTACAGCGGGTAAGAGAGGGACATCGTGGGGATGCTGACTTTGAGATGCGACGTGCACAGATTTCCATAGGACGAGCACCTGATGGTTTTTCTATGGGAGGAGAGCACGTTGTCCTTTTCAGAGGACGTACCATGATACCAGCTTCTTTACATGAGTATGTTCTGAGAGAGTTCCACACCTCCCCTTTAGCGGTATATCCAGGAGTGGCGAAGATGTACCAGGATCTCAGATGGATGCAATGGTGGATGGGTATGAATAAGGTTGTGGCAGAGTTCATTTCTTGGTACCTCATCTTCCAGCAGGTGAAGGCGGAGCACCAGGTACCAGCAGGCTTGGTACATCCCTTGGAGGTCCCAGAGTGGAAGTGGGACGGGATATTTATGGATTTCATGACTAGGATTCGACATACTTCCAGAGGTCATGACTCCATTTGGGTGATTGTTGACCGACTCACCAAGTCAGCCTGCTTTCTACACATCAGAGAGAAGGGCTTAGTGGAGAGCATGGAAAACCTCTACATTCAGAAGATCATTCAGCCTCATAGTGTGTCATCATCTATCGTCTCTGATCGGGATGCTCACTTTACTTCCTGGCTTTGGAAGGGGTTGTAGGATGCATTCGGGATGCATCTACGTCTGAGCACCACCTTTCACCCTAAGACGGATGGTCAGATGGAGATGACCATTCATACTCTCGAGGACATGCTTCATTCGTGTGTCCTAGACTTTGGTCACTGTTGGGAGGATCACCAACCTTTGGTGGAGTTTGCGTATAGAAACAGCTACAACTCCACCATCGGGATGGCACCATACGAGGAATTGTACGGCCGACCTTACAGATCACCTCTGTGCTGCAAAGTCCCTGGGGAGTCAGCACTTGTGGGACCAGAGATGGT
This sequence comes from Viscum album, assembly GCA_963277665.1. Classification (NCBI taxonomy): domain Eukaryota; kingdom Viridiplantae; phylum Streptophyta; class Magnoliopsida; order Santalales; family Viscaceae; genus Viscum; species Viscum album. Next base: position 1,699,018,498 of record OY728163.1, on the reverse strand, counting down.
CCAGGCCATGATGGTGAAGGTCCAGGTCATCCAGGAGTGGATGAGGATAGCTCAGAGCCGATAAAAGTCTTATGCTGACCAGAGGTAGATGCCACTAGAGTTCGAGGATGGCGACCACGTCTTCTTGCAGGTCTCACATCGACGTGGATTACAAAGATTTGTCTCGGGCTACAAGTTATCTCTGTGCTTCATCAGACCATTCCAGGTTCTCAACATGATAGGCAAGGTGGATTATTGCCTGGCTCTACCACCTCAGTTGCACCAGGTGTACGACGTCTTCCACGTATCTCAGTTGAGGAGGTACGTGCACGACCAGACGCATATCATCGACCATGGGGAGCTGGACATTGATGACATGGAGACTTTTTCATAGGTCCCGATGGAGATTGAGGATTGACAGGAGCGGGTCCTCCGTGGGCAGTCAATTCCTCTAGTGCGCATCAGATGGAAGCACGAGAACCTCCAGGAGAGAACTTGTGAGTGGGAGGCTTAGATGCGTGCTCAATACTCTCATTTTTCCCTAGTTTGTGATGTATCTTTACTGGGATGTAATTCCCTGAGGTGGGAGTCATGTAAAGTCCCATAAATTTCAAGGGAAATTTTTTTTCTTAATTTTCTTTTGAATTTTATGAGTACGCAGTTTCTGACGGGAACTGATTCCGAAGCCCAGTGTGCCCGGAATCAATTTCCAAAGATTATCTCGGGTACGTTCAGTGAAAGAATGAGCAGTTTTTTCTAACTTTTGAATCGGTGCTCGGAATCGAAATCCGAGGGCTCAGATGAAACCGCAATGCCGGTAATTTCTTAGCAAGACTTTTCTTGGAGTTGCGTTTTCTCGGGAGGAGATGTTAAAAATGCGAGGAATAAAAATATAATTGTTTTACAATTTATTTTTATTTCCTTACCGATGGTTATGCTTGGTGGAAAGGGAAGATGCAAGGAAGTTGGGGTGGGGCCCATATGATCCCCCACCTCCTTCAATTTTCCCCAACACTCCATTTATTTTCCCTCTAGCAATTATTTCGTAACTCTTCCACATTAAATTACATGCCAAAAAAACGCCTCTTTAATTGGACAATGCACATTAATTAATTCTTGAATTCAATTTGATTTTCAAATTAATGTTGGCATGTGTGTGTTTCAATAAAATAAGACAAGGTATTATTTTATTTTTGGTGGATTTGTTTTGTGGAACAATGAAGAGAACTCTTTTTCTCTAAAGAACATATTCCTCCTCGTCGAAGAACGCGAAGAATGTCGAGTCTATGATGAAGAACTTCGTCACCGCAAGGGGATATCACCGTACCATCTCCTCTACTCTCTACAGTCGCTGAGAGACACCTTCTTCTAAGAATGATGACGCGCCACATCCTTTATCGGGCGATCAACGGTGACGCTTAAAGAGCCTCGTTCCGCGACGCCGTCTTCCGTGACATATTTTTCCCGTGACTATCCTCATTCGGTGACTTCTTCGAGTTAGGGGTTTGAATTCTTTTGTGAATAAATCTTTACGTTCCTCATTGGTTATTTGGGCCACCTGATATCAATTTAATGGGAGGAGGTCGGACTGCCCGAACACAGCCGATCATGCTCCCCCTTTTGGTTGTATTCGTTGCAGCTTGAATAAAGGCGGCACAGTGCAATGGCATCATGCGGAAAAAAGGAGGATTTCGAAGAAGTAGTGCGGCACCGTCGCGCCGCGCCATTGAGGCCGAAAGAGGCCGCAACCGTAGCAAGGCAACGACGGAAGGGCGCTACGTCGTCGCGCCGCGCCGGTCGGACCATGGCAGTGGCCATTGGTCGTGGAGGAGTATGGAGTGTCAGCCGAAACAGCTGGATGCTGGCGCTTCCAGATAACTAGGGGTTTGTCCCCTGGTCAAAGTGGCAGGGCGCCCCCCCCCCCCCCTGGGGTGTCCGTCGTTCGGTCAGAAGGGGTGGCCGCTCCGCCCTTCTGTTCTCATGCGGCGAGCAGAGCCCTCCCCGTGCTGGTTCGGGCCGCGCTGGTTGGCCTGGGCCTTGCCACGCCCGGATGGGCTGGACCCGGACCTAGGTCAGGTGGGCCCGGTTCGGGCCGACGCAGGGGGGCTTGGTCCGGGTCGGTTCGGGCCCAAAACCCCCTAAAACAAGACATGTTTGTTTAAATGGACGTAACATCGGATATGTACCTCCGATCTACGCACCGGCAGTTTCGATGTAATCCATGGAATGAGTCGGTCATTTCGGTATATTACACTCAGGGTTTAGAAGAAATATGGGTAGGCCAGGTTGTTTCGAACACCAAACCAACCGGGCACTCGGAGCGGAAACACTTATAACTTGAGCTCCAGAAGTCTGATTGACGTGTCATCAACTTTGTTGGTTTCCTCTTAGTGATACAGATCTTTTGGCTTACTCAGCTCGAGTTTTGACGTAGCTGGAGTATGGTTGCGTTGGTTTTGACTTAAAAACCAATCGGGCCCCTGGGACAAAATAAAGTCAATAACTCTCAGACCGGGTGTCCGATTGACGTGTCGTCTATCGTTTTGAGTTCCTATCGATGATCCGGAACATTGGGATACATCAACTCCGGACTATGATTCATTTGATGTATCGACCCCCTTGGCTCATGGAGCAGACCCTCCCAGAAACGAGCATGCTGTGTGAGGGAACCCTAGAGCTAGCTGCGACGACGACTGCACTGAAATCCTCCGTGGGTTCAGTAGTGCTGACGACTACACTGAAATACTCCGTGGGTTTAGCAGTGGTGACAACTGTACTAGGATCCTCCATGGGTTCTGCAGCGATGAAGACCGTACTGTAATCTTCCGTGGGTTCAATGACGATGACTACTGTACTTTTTTCCTATATCGGTCCGGAAGTACGTGACTACTATTCTTGTATCCTACGTGGGTCTGACAGTATTTGACTCTATACTTTTATCTTACATGGGTCCGACAGAGTGGCTTGTCTAGTATCCTACGTGGGTCCGACAGCCTAGATGGTCTAGTATGCTACATGGGACCCTACTTCGATGAATCAATGTCTACATATGATCTTATCTATCACCTTACGAAGAAGTATACTTATGTGAGCTGAGTCTTGACTCTTCAATCATTATCTTTGATATGATTGACTTTCTTTCCTCTGTGGATTGGGTAGTGTTATCCTGTGTGGATTGGGTAGTTTTAACCTGTGTGAATTCGGTTTTGTTATCCTGTGTGGATTGGGTTGTACTATCCTGTGTGGACGTGATCGAACATGGGCTCAGATGTTGTAGCCGAACTGGAATTGATGACTTAGGTATATGTATGGTCATATACCTAAGTAGTGTTGGTTGTTACTTCGTTATAGAATCATTATTTTGTGGACTATCCTTTTTGGATTTTGGGAGACTTTCGGGGGTCTTGGGTTCCCAAATGAGTAGCGTATACCCACCCCTGAACGTGATATGCATGCACTGTGTAGTGTTAAATACAGATGATGGACAGCGCTGATCGTGGTTGGGGCTTGTGGAGAAATTCATTACCTAGTGGAAGACCACTGGGCGGGACGTACACGGAGCTGAAGGTTAGACCCGATGATCTGAGGTGGAGGCTATTTGTACCCACCATTCAAGTGGGATTTCCAAGGGATGGCTCGACATTGTTGCTTTACATTTCAGTTGATGTACTTTTTTTCAGTTGTACTTTACTATCAGTTTGCGTTTGTGTTCTGGCCCACTTACTTTTCCACACATGTTGTTGTACTCAGTTTACTTAGTGTACACTTATTATTTCTTACTATGTGGTGTTTATGTACTTTATAAAGGCAATGCCTTCCCCTTTTTTCGGGATTTACGCATTGGTGCTAGTCCCCAGCCCCTGGCCTATGGAAGGCGGGCTTGGGGTAGTCACGACAGGGGTCCCGAGGATGGGTCGTGACAATGAGCCTAAGACGAAGGGAATGGGAAAAATAATGTCTTTCCCATTTTATAATGTCAGGGATGATTTTTAAATAAATAATTTATTTAATAACTAGTTATTTGGGTTTTTTCTGCATTCTATTTGAAATAGACTAATTTTGACATTTTGATTTGGGGTTTACATCTTTTATGGTAGATTAGGATGGGTCAGAGTGTACATGGAAATATAGAATGATACTTATTTCCAATTTCATTAAAAAATTTGGGTTGGATCTTGAATAGAATGCAAATTGATGATAAATATTTAGAAACATACGAATTGGTTTAATTATTAATATAGTTCAGGAACTATGATATTAACTAATTTTAGAAAAAATGTATAAAAGAATAATTTAATTTAATTTTATATTTACAGAAATTATTTTCAGCTTATTGGATATCTAGTCCTTAGAAGTGAAATATGTGTATTCGATATATTATAATTGATGTAGATTTTATGGTTATGTAGTTTCCCATAGTGTAGTGGTTTACAATATCTATATTAACATATTTTGTGGTTTAAAATTATACACTACCCATGTCGGTAGGGTGATATAACCCAATGATTTGTGTGCTTTATTTTTCCATATAAATAATTTGGCAATTAATGAATTGTTTACTATACAATCTTCTTCCACACTTATATATAGTTTTCTTATATAAAATTATTCAATGTGGTTAATTTTTCCATTTATATATGTGTATAAGAAGATGTAATAAATTATGGTTATTTCACCAACAAGTATCTCAAGATCTAATATCTAAAGGGTTATTATAGTATCATTGTATCTGATTTCCCAAGGAGTGTGATGTAATAAATGATTTAATGTCTATAATGGATCCCCTAATGTCCTCAGTCACTATATAAAGATTTGGCCAATATAATACACAAGGTTTATGTTGTGTCCATATAATGAGATGTTGTAATATATTAGATTCATGGTTTGATATAATTTCCGATGTTTTTTTAGGGAAACATACTTTTTGAGATAGATTGATTTGGAAGTTAAACATTAATGAAGAGTATCAATCTCCTAGTGATGTTGTAGAGGGGTACCTTATTTTAAATTTTATTTGTTATTATATAATTTCATGATTATTTTATTTTTTGAGAGATCAATGGAAATTCTTGGGGATTGGTATACATGATTAGGGGAGGAGTTAGCTTTACTAATTATCCACTTATTGTTTTTATGTTTTCTTTATCTTTTTCCTGAACAGATCTATGAAGAGTCATACAATATATAAATGTTTTTATCTCCCAATTCAAAAATTAAAATTGGTTTAGGACATAGGGAGATTATTGGTGAACTTTCTAGACTATAGTATATGTAGTTGATGATTAAGCGATTTTTTGGCTATGAGGAAATATCCAAGGACTTAATTTTTGGAAGTTAATGTTTCTTTTATAGTTGTTATAATGTTTACATAATTACATGTACATACATGAGATATTATGTTTTATATTGGAATGGATTCTTATTGGGATTTTATATTCTATATCCATTCTAATGTTCATATTGGAGGATAACACCTCTCATTTGAGTATATATTATATTGTAAGTTATTTTGGAAAAAATATGGTCTATTTGAGATCATCTTTAGGAACCATTAAACCACTTTTCTTACTATTACCCTAAGAAGGGTTCTGTTTTGGATACCAGTTCATGATAGAGATGTATCAATCTTTCATGTTGAGGGGTATGATTGAATTTGGATGTAGGATTTTGTGGGGACTGCAAGGGTTGGTATGTGAATAGTGTCAACATAGTCTAAAATACAAGGTAAACAAGAGAAACCATCTTAGAAAATATAATTTGGCCCCATAGGATACAATGAATGGATGTTTATATTTATTAATACAATTAATAAAAATGATATAGGTATCAAGGATGATTCCAAGGAATGAATCATACATCAATTTTCATTTCATATTTATTTGAAATTGGTAGTCGTGATGATTAAGTGGAAATTTAATTAAATAATAAATAATAAATATTAAATAATATAATTTTATTTGTTCAAAACTTTATTTATTTTCAATGTATAGATCTTTGATAATATCATCATTAGGTGCGTGAAGAATATGTTCGATAGAATGTCATAACAGATCTCGATAGTGTAGAGGCAGATGGTGATGGTGTTTGGAGGAAGACACTTACAACGTATCATCATAAGAGTCTTTAGATCATGAAGGATCCATTTTGGTCTCTTTCATAGAGCTCTGGTTAGAAATTTTTGAGATACAATTAATTCAATTAATTTTCTTATAGAGTATTGGGTTACATTGGTGTTTATGATGTATATGTTATATCCATGAAATAGTGGTTCTTATTACATAGGGGAATGGGGGATATCATATGTTTCCTGGGATAATCGTTGATATTGGTTCATATAATTTATTTTCATTAACAATGAGGGAAAACAATCCCCAACAACATCTTATCCTTTGAATGGTTATTTATAAGGTGCACAATATTTAGATCAGTTTTAAAACCCTAATGTGTAATGAAAGGACCTATTAACAATGTAGGAGTATTGGTTAAGGATTCTTGATTATGTATTCTATCCTGATATGCAACACATGTATACCAAATATGTGCTACTGGCGTATCATGATGTAATATTGTGGTAATCTTTTATGGAGTGGATACGTGAATGGATTAGGTCATCATGAGTATAGGGTGAATTGTATTCACCAATATATAGATCTATGGTCTTGGTTTTCTTGAATTCTAGATATAAGAGTTAGAAGATGGAAAAGGGTGTGTTACATCCCTACTCATCTTGTTTCTACAGTGGAAGTAAATCTTAGACATTATATAAGGGATTAAATGATTGTATTTTATATGGAGTATATGGTCATCAGTGTTTAGTGTGCCCAACGTTTATGATTAGGCAGGGTGTAGTAGGAGTTCCATTCCACTTATCTATGATTTAGTACATTCAACCAAGGTATAAGAAATAAGGATCCTTTAGACAAGACCAACTGAGGTGAGATAGTGCATGTAGTGGAAGAAACAATGATGTACCTCACCCAAAAATATCATATCATGGAAATTTATGTGGTCAATATCTGTATCATAGAGTCGATGGTGTATATCATAGTCAATTGAATGATTTAAAATTTATAGTTCATGGTGATTGAGTGTTTTTGAGGTAACATTTTATTTTAAATCTTTTTGGATTCATGATTTTATTAATTACTGGCAACGAAAATCCATCATATAACCATCTTTATTCTATTATTTTAGACTTGAGTTGGAGAGGCTTACATTTCCACTATTGATAACTATTCCATTTGGAGGTTTATTGTATCTATATCTTGTGTGTAGATACTATGATATTGCACATGGGAAGCACTAGTTTTAGGGAGAAAACCAATAGTTTATGATACAACCATATGAAATTATCCCCAATATAGATTATTTTTATACAGTGTATGATATAATTGATTGAATCAAGATTCATATTTTGTTATAAGATGCCAATAGAGAGACTTATATGTTCATTATTGATTGTTACACAATGATAGGATAGTGGTATTTTTCGTGGATATCTTTACTGTTATCATGTATAATTTATTATCTGGTTGGGGTTCATATGATGGTGTTCATTGTTGTTGTGGAATAATAACCTCATTGTATTTCAGAAGAGTTTGTGGCATACCCACCCCACCCCATGCTTGAAGATTTAATTAGTAAAAGAGTTACATATAGGTGTTTCACAATAATTTGTGTCCTTATATAGTATCAAACACATCGAGTAGTGGGAGATACATGTATATATTTATGAAATAATATAGTGGGGTTTTGTTCATTAGAGTGGGTCACCATGGGGTTCATTATAATTATTTTTAAATAACGATAATGTATTGAAATATCTCTTTATCAATTACCATAACATTAATTTGGTGAAAATGAAGAACCAATATTTTATTATTTGGAATATTGATCTATTTGGTATGATGAATGGGTATTGTTGGTTGTCAAGTATTTATATGCTACCAGGATATCATTTGGTGATGTAAAATGAAAAGTTTTTTTCTAGAAACTATATTCTGTTGATGTTGTAGTCATTAAATGTTAATTTTGATGTTGTTTAATGATAATAATGATATAACTACATTCATGGGATTGATGATTGAAGTGTTCCAATAGTTATATAGATTGATTCTTGGTTGGTTTCATTGATGAAATCATGGTGTACTACATGTCCATGAAGGGTCTCACAGATCATTTTTATGAACATTCATGAGTTCCTAGTCATTATAATTAATGCATAAATATGTTGATGTTTGGGTTTTAGACTGAAGAAATTTTATTTTTTTTCACATGTAGTCTACAATGGAGGAGTGTTTATGGAAGCATTAATTATCATGCCATTTTATTTTTGGAAACCCCAATAAATGATGGAGAGTTATGGGGTATCATTTTTCATGAAAGATATTATAGAAGGTTAATAGATTCCATCCATAAAATTGAAATTCATATGGTATCCTTTATCAGAAAGGATTAGAAATTATTGTTGAATTAACAATGTCATGATGTTCTTATCTATTTTATGTATAAGTCAGGCAGTTCTCTTGTTCTTAATTTTCTATACGAGGGAGTTTATTTTAATCTTTTTCAATGATCATTCTTGTCTTGTATTTGGTAATATCTTGATGAATAAAAGGGAAGTCTGTTTTAATGGTTCTTGGATGTTTTATCCCCTTGAATGTAACTATTCCAGTCATGAAATTTTGTTATCTATAGTTTAGTATTATATAAGGTAGTAGTGACATTCACTATCCATTGAACACTTTTTGGCTTTCACCATCCATAAGATCATGATACATTTATTCTCCCATTATGACCTGAAAAAGCTGCAATGATGGTTGACAAAGTTGTTCTAGATTTATGAATCTATATTTCATATACACTGGAAAAGTAAAATTTTATATATAATACAATCATTGGGATGTCTTGTAGTGATGTTATGTGTATGTATGAAGTGTCCTATATAGAGATCAAAGATCACTAAAAACGAATCATGATATAGGAGAGTTTGGTGGTAGAGTATTCCGTATTTTTCAAAATGTGATTCTATATTTTTTCAATATGTGGGGGAATCATAGTTAGGGTATTTAGACATGGAGGTGATGCCCAAATGAGTTTTCTGTAGCGATGAACTTGATAGATGGTCTGAGGATGATTAGTACCATGTTTTTTTTAGTATAGTATTTTTCCCTTGATTATGAATGAAGAGGTTCTTCATCATATCTATATATATCATATATATGTATATACTTATGTGAAGAATATGTGAAATGATTTGAGTGTCCTGTTTTGTTATTCTTGGTTGAAGCATTCTATTGTGGCGTTCATAAGTAGATTTTTGTTTATATATATGGTGTAATACGAGCAATCTTTCTTGAATAGTTTTCCCAACCCGTAAGATGTTCGTAATTATATTTTTTGGACATTTCGACTATCATCATCAATGTTGGAAGTCATATAAGGGATTATATTATCCAATTTTGAAGACATTGGATCAATTAATGAAATAATACGACTTCATAGAAATCATGACGTCTATATTAGTAGAGTATTTATCAAGGAAATATATAGGTTAGATAGTGAGGTGGCATGAAGTCCCATGGATAATCATCTCTTTTCATGACCCTTCTTCCCAACTAGGGTGTGTAGATGCCAATAGTATTATTTATGAGCTAATTCTGTCCTTATAATATATTTTTCATAAAGAGATAGATAGTCAAACAAAGAATACTATCATGATCGTTGATGACATGCTACATGCTTTTTTCCTAGATTTTGGAAGATAGAGAATGTGAAACCTACCACTTGTGGAGATTGGATTTTTCTAGTTCTCTCATCTTATCTATCTTGTTAGTAGGTTATCTAATTATATTATTCATAATAGAAGGTTGTCTCATGAATGTAATCACATTAGCAGTGGTAGTTTCATGTTGGAAAAGGGTATAAGTCAAAGAAACAATTTTAACTATACTAGCTATCATAGAAGATACTTATTTCATGTTAAATTTAATGGTATATGTTTTTCTCATAGTAAAATAAAAAATAATAGGTCAGTCTTATGGTAATGGGTTTGTTAATGGTAGTATTCATAGTAGCGGTCACTGTAATTGTTCAATATTAGGGTATTCCGGTGTTCTCCACATACAATTCATGGGAGAAATCAAAGTATCATGTTGGTCTCACTGTCTTGTTTTTTCCAAAACCATCCCTTTTTCCCAAAATGTAAAAAAATTACTATCATAAATATGATTTCAAAGTCTAAAATAATTTTAATCATAGAAAATTTAAAAGTGGATATTTATATCATTTTTTCTAAAAATAAATTTTAAAATATGTCATTTTCTAGATGAATTAATTAAAAACCACATAAGCTCCAATTTAATGGTTGAATTGTGATATAATATTAATGATGTTCACATATCATTAACTCTAATAATATATAACTCAATTTTAAAATTTTTTCATACAATATTTTATTCAATATCAACCCATTTTGTTCATCTCCCTTATAGATTCATTTTCACCCATAGAGAATAACCCTAACCATGTTTATTGACTTGTACAATATTTTTTTTCACACTATGATTTTTAAATAAGTGATTAACACATGATAGAGGAGATTTACTTTCCCATTTAATTTTTTTATTCTATATATATGACACTTATCAGCAAATCCCTTACATTTGGGACATCTAATAAGAGACAAAATTTATATTTACCTTATTTTCCATGTTGTATGTTTGGGAGAATCGATTCAAGGAAGGGTTCTAATTTAACATTTTATCTAATGTAAACTATTAATTTTATCATGGTTTATAAATTTTTATGGTGTTGGAATTTATAATTATAAGGATTTTAAAGGATTCAACAATGGACCTTTTTAATAGTAATCACATGTTCTTTCAAACATGATAATTATTTTTTAGTTTTTTTTCTAGATAGTGATATATCCATGATTATTCCATGTTCACAATGTTTCTTATTAAAAATAGATGAGGATTGTTAAACTGATTATTCGTATTGAAAAATTAATAATGAGGTTGGTTAATTGATTTTTTTATTCATTATACCTTATTGAAATTGAATGTGATACTTGAATGGATATATTCATAATTAATATTGTTACTGATAGCTAATATAATTACCAATACATTCATTACATATAAATCACATTATATTATATGGGTAATAATTACATAACATAATTATCTATTCTTGAATAGTATAGGACTACTGCATCATGATACATATAAAAATAACCAATTGGTTCAAAAAAACATCTACACAACCTTCCATAGAATCATTCATAGGTATATTATACATCTACACATGTAGAAATGAAACATATTAAAGGATGATATCAGATTTCTAGTATAGTTAATCAATAGAGAGAACAATGATGACATAGGATTAAGAACAAAGAAAGTGTAATAGAAAATGACCTTAATATTTGTAAATAAAACTATTCATATCATAAAACATAATATTTACTCGCTGATTAAATCTTGGTAGTACATAATACATCCATCATAATGTAATTAAATAACACAGATAAAAAAATAAAAAAATTGAAGACGACATCATGTTTATTCTTATAAGTAATCACATTAAACCATTTTTTTATAAGAAAAATCACATTTCCTATAATATAATAATGGATTTTGTTCACTCCCCAAACCATCATAGTTGTCAGCGTTCACACCCAATACTATCATAGAGGAAAAATTTCATACTGAATTGGGTTCCATTCCTATTACCTTCCTATTTATATCATGATATTTTATTCATTACTGAGTTCATTGGTGTTAGAAATAGGCACCACATATCATATATTATAAATCGTACATATGTGTACCGTGAGATTATAAATCATTCAAATTATTTGAACCGATCAGAATATATGGGCTTCATTAAACATTTTTCATATTAGAACCCTTGTAAAATGAATTGGTTTTATAATGATTTAAGAATTCAATCATCATAGAGACCATGGAAATGATTGGGATTTATTAAAATAATTTTATCATAATCATAAAAAATACAATGACTGAATATGGATGGTAGCATTGGATCATATTCTTGGTATAGAATTTTTGAAACAAGGGTTTATAGTCTTTCATTAATATTAATAATTTTAATATATCATTAAGAATCTATTGAGGAATGTTTACGTTCCATTATGAACAATGTCCATTAAAATACAAAAATTTTAAAATAGTATGGACAAAAAATTCATTGAAAATAAACATGAAAATTAGGGTTGTTTTATTATATCAGTTGTCAATTAGGATTTTGAGAAATTCCATTCATGTTGTATAATCTAAAAAATATTCCTTTCATACATATGTAAAAATGTATAAAGAATAACTCCTTAACTTAATAATATTATTAACCATTTTATATTGATTCTATAAAAATTTAAAGCAAGGGTAAAATGATGTTAAAAAATATCAGTAAAATGTTGAACACATTCATTGAAATATTTTTAGAAATAATACATATGGAAGAACACGATTATTTACTGAAGAGAGAATTAATGTTACATTTCCTATAAAACATTTTTTTGAATTTTCTATACTTGAGGTGAAGAAAATTAAAGATACATGTATTCTATGGAAATAAATATCGGAGAAGAAAATTAATTATGTTCTATATACATATATATCATAGGATCTCATCATTGGAGACATAATCATAAACAATCTCAATAAATAATGTAATTATAAACTAAAACACTTAATACATTAGTAACTCATCAATTGTAATCCCAATTAAATAAAAAGAGTTACATAAATATTTAAATTCTAATAAAATTGAAATGATTAATATTATTAGAAATTCATGGAAGTATATATACCACATAAAATAAATAAGTGGTCAACATTGCATTTGTCTCCACAAAAAAGTGAGATAGAAATATATTAAAAAATATATAACATTCATCTTATTCATGGGAACCACAATTATAATAAATATAGATTTATAATAGATATTTTAATGAAGCATACACATATATATCATACCATATATGATATAAATAATAAAATTTTATAACCATTTTTAAAACTGCCCTTTATAAAATATTTTTTCTGGTGATATATACTATGTTTTACAGGTATGTTTTTTTGTTAGTTTTGTTCTTCATATATTGATATTTTTATGTCATATTATTAATTTTAAAAAATATAAAAATATTATATATATTCATTGTATGTTTTTAATAGTCATTCATAACATAGATATATAGAAAATGAATTAAACTATTCATATATATGGTAGGACATATGTATATATGATCAATTTTTTTATTTTTCAAATGATGAAATGAAAAAAATTTAAATAACTAATCACACACACATAACAATTATTATATCATTTATATATATATATTACGTAAATATATCCTCATTACCATCCAAATAATGTATAGAAGAAAAATAAATCACAATTCTTTATATACGTGGTAGTCTACACATATGAATCATCAACGTTGTTATTCCCCAACAGTATCGATGGTAAAAAGGTATACAAGATATTATCATTTTAGAAGTATAATTATCTAATAAGTATATTTTATAAAAATTTATTCAATCATAAATAATATAAAAAAATATGGTGGTGACAAATTATTTATTTTTAAATGTAAAGATGATAAGACCTACGTACACATTAATGATATTTTCATTTCCCACTTGATTTCATGTGGGTGAATAAATTTATTATAAAGACCATAATAAAATTTATGTATATTTTTTATAATGATGTTATTATTTTTTTTGGAATAAAATAAATTTGGATGGGGTTAAAAATAAAAAAATAAAAATTTATCGATTAAGGGTAATACCTATTCGTTGAAATAATTCATTTAGATATATTAATAAGTTTTCTAGAGCAGGTCATTTGGGAAGAAATAAACCTCTAGAATATGTATATGAGATATTATAAGAGAAATATATATATATATATATATTGGTTAATCGAGAGGGCTCAATTTGTTTTGAATGATATAAAGGATTGGTTCCCAATTATAATTGAGTGGATGAGCTACCATTGAATTTTATAATTGATTAATATATATATTAAAGTCATTTTAAAACCCAAATGTTCCAAAATGGACTTATAAATGGAAATATAATGTCAAAATAATCATTATCTTGCCCCCCTTATAAATTATTAATTTTATTATTATTTCTATGTAATTTATTTATATATATATTTTTCATTAAATATTATCTTTTTGTAATTGTAATTTATTCATTTAATTTTACATAAAATACCAAATTAAAAATGTATTAATTTAATATAATTATTTCACAAGGAACATAACTATCATATTAATATTAAAAATTCTTGATAATCATTAAATCCTCCAAATTATATTACCATTATTACATTAAAATTTATTTAATAAATTTTTTATTAATTGGAGAAAAAATTCTACGTTGTTACAAAATAATTTAAGGACATGATATACAAAAACAGGAACAAATATATAACATAATGATAATTTACTTATTAAAAAAATAAATATTCAATGGATCATAACATGATTTAATCCCTTTATTAACAGTAAATATATATTTTTAATTGAGAGACTGACATTATATAACATTAATTTATTAAATATTATATATATTATTTTAATGTAAAAGTGTACAGTATGAAACTAAATAAAACTAATAAGGTTATTATGTTATAATTAAATTAATTAATTCAAAATTATAATGAAAATTTAAGGTCTTATCACTAATTTTTGGCATATTATAAAATGAGTTACAGTTTATTGAGGTGTTAAATTTTACTATAGTTACTATTAATACAAACTAAAAAAGTGGATTATTTTCAAAATTTGAATATCTTGATTCAAAATATGTAATTAATTTTATCAAATTCAATTTATATATATGGAATATATTAATTTTAAATTTAGTTTGAAAGACACATTGAATACTTCTTTATAGAATAATACAGTTTAAGAAGTAGACATTACTTATTCTTAACCCATCCATAGAAAAATATAAAACGTTTGTTGAAATATTTTATTAGAAAACAAACACAATGTTATATATATATCATAAAAATCATTTTCTAGCAGTGAATAATTTAATTTAATAAGATAAAATGAAATTATTCCCATAATTTTTTTTAAAATAACGTTATATGTCAAATAATTATTATTTTTCATTCAAAATTAATTGATAATCAATCTTTCAATTTTAATCAAAATTAAACAATGGTTTTTTTAAATTTAGATACACATATTCGTATCAACTAGTCTAATTGATAAGATATTATTTTCTCATTAAATAATAATATTTAAATAGTATATGGCGGTTCTTTTATACTTATTTTTTTGTGTAATACAAGATATCATAGAAAAAACATTAGTTTTTTAATGAAATCTCAATAATAATTTGTTATTACATTATAAAAATAATAAAATAAATTATCCACACTAACTTCATCAGCCAGATACAAAATATGCTGAGATTTTTGATCTATTAAATCATTGGGATCCCATGTTTCCTGTTCAAATGTTTTATTTCTTTAATTAAATTTCACCATGTTAGTTATATTTTTTCATATCAATTTATCTATAAAATTGATTATTTATTATAATCATTCCTCATAATAAGTACCGTGTACTTTTGGAATGACCATTGGGTTCTTTATATGTCATGTATAAAGTATTTTCATTCATAGAATATATACATTGACATCATAGTGAAGCTGATAGTTGTTTGGTGAAATTTCTATGTGATAATCTCATATCCTAACTAAATAAAAAATATTAAAAGGGAAAATATACATATTATTCATATCTGTATTATTTATAAATCTCAAAACCTCCTTACAAAGTGATTTGTCTTGAAAACCCTACTCAGAAACATCATATTCTAGGTCATGTTAATGATTTTCTGTATAATATTTATTGTGACTGTGATATGTCATGTTGTTGTGGTAAAGGGTTATTCAATTCCTTATAATTTGATCAACTATATTATGTACTCATCTCTTTCATTTTCTAATCAACCCTCAAATTTTTGTAGTTCTATACATCATTTCATAAAGGTCATCATAAGGATATATATAATGTTCATGTTAAAATTATTATTGAAAGAAAATAAAACGAGAAGAAGGTGTCAATACCAAAAAATGTACATCCATAGAGAATTATCTAATCAAATTCTCTAGGATTTGTGTTTTTCATTTAGCAAAACCAACCATCTGAGATGATACACCATACTAAAACACAACTCTTTATCAATATTAGTCTAGTGAATTCACCAAAACATTTTGGAAAACCATGGATCTTGATAAGATACTGTATATTATGGTACTCTATCAAACCTGACAATTAATTTAATATAATTATGGAATGATGATCTGTAGAAATCTTATATAATGGTAATAAAATATGATTTCATTGTATGGTGATCGACTATAAACAATATAACATTTTTCATTTTCGGTATTAAGGGATTCTAGAGAATGAAGATATGGTGTTTTCCCATTTATATAATGGTATGGTAAATTGTTATAACATGCCCATATAAGATTATATCATTGAATAAACATTCTAACATACCATGAAATAAATCATTGTTTCATACTCACTTAATTACATTATATAATTACTAAACATAAGAAATACATTTATGTTATGAAAATTATTTCATTAATATATTAATTGTACTTTTATCCTCAAATAATATATATTTACATATGAGGAAATATAAGATATATTTAAAACAAAGAGAGTGAACTTTTGTATCATTCATTACATTAAATATTATATGAGAAATTTTCAAAAAAATATGTAAATTTATCCACATGTTATACAAATTATGATTATAATCATTAGAATAATTTCATCCAAAAATAATTTTGATGATTTATATGACCTTAGCACTATTTTTGAACCATGATTAACCATATTTATCATTTATTATGATGATAAATTTTTCAAATATTTTTATTCATATTCTCTAAAAAATGAATCCTCTTTACAATATGATACACTCATGATTCCAAATATGGAATTAATTTTATCAAATTCAATTTTTATGTGACTTGGATTAATTCTAAAATAGGCATACCACACATGATAAAAACCTATTTTATTGAAAAATACATTTTGAAGCACGAGATATGGTTTATTCATATCCAAATTAAAAAATATATTAAATGAATTTGTAAACATGTAATTAACGATAATATATATATTTTCAATGAAATAATTTATTAATATGGAATAATTTAATTAATTTTGAAAAAGGATGTTATCTTGATAAAGTATTTTTTAATAAAAAATATTTTTTTACTTTCAAACTTATATTATTTTAATTATTAAAAATTGATAAAAAATGAAATCATTTTAGTTATAATAAATACATATGATTTTAATAATTAATTCACTTCAATTCATAGCCACTATTCAAATGGATGGGGAATTAGGTTCCTTTTAAATAATAACATTTTAATTATATATCAGGATTCATTTAAACTCTGTGTTTCATGTAACAACAGCTATTAATGAAGTTAAATTTAGCTTAAAAATATATTTCATTAAATATTGGGATTTTATAGATGATTACTTAGGTTACATTTTTTTATCCTATTAAAATGTATTACTTATTTTAAGTTTGTATTGGCCTTATTATTGAATGCGATAACTATTTGGGGAAATTTTATTTCATGAAAATCCCCTAGGGCTCGTGGAGTGACAACCCCAACCCACCTCCAAAAGACTAGGGGCTGGAGACTATCACCGAGTAGGCATATCCCACAAATGGTTGTCATTTTCGTAAGTACATGCACACTTGCCCCAACATCCACACCCAAAATTGCTAAACTGAAAACATTAAGTAATCAAGAATGCATACAACTAGGACTCCAAAAATACAGTACAAAAGTATAAAAACTAAAAAATTAATGGGGATAGAATAAATGCCCAAGTAGAAAGAAAAATACATGCTCCTAAATATCGTCTGCTGAAAATCCTACCTAATTGTTAGGTAGTGAAACTGATGTTTGAAATCTTTGAAGCACTCCTCATTTGCTAGGCCTCTCTCTAAAAAACCACCTAGTCTTGGTCCACCATGGACACTGTTAATGAATTGATCATCTGTACAAGACAAGACATATTTCTGTATAGCTCGTTTGTTGCTGAGTAAATCAATAATCCAAAGGGAACTCAGAAACACAATGATATGACACTACGAATTCCATGATTCATACAACAAAGGAAACATACAGTGTACACAAAAAACGAAACAAAGTAAACCACAATGGAAACAGACGAAGTATAGTCAATATAGTCAGCTCCAACAGGTTTAGGTATAAATCACATGTGGAAGGATTTCATGTTGTCATACATAGATCTCTTAGCCTCTACGACAGTAAAATTGTTGGTGGTTCATGGAGGTTCGATAGAAAATAGAGCATCGATTGGGAAAAGAGATTTAATGGTGCATAGAGCGTCAGTGTTTCAAGGTGTTTCAGTTTCATGAGAAGTGGTGATGTTTTCTAGGTTGTTGATGGAACACATAGTGTCAATGGGTCAAGCAGTTCCCCTTGTCATATAGTCACAACCTTCCATAGTATTCCGCTCATTGTGTGTTTGTTCTAGGAGAACCAACACCTCATGCCAGTAGGTCATAAGACAACTTCACAAAAAAAACTCACTTGTAGTTTCTCAAAAAGACTTATTATAGCAAGGGTTGTAATGTCACAAACAGTTCAGAAAATGTACACATGGTTTGAAAGATATTAAAATTTTAGTAATGAGGGTCTATTATGGTCCGTGGTGGAACCGACCCGGTCCGTAGAACCCGAACTCGCCTGGTTCTCTATACCAGACCCAACCAGGTCGTTCTAGGCTGGTCCAAATATACCTAGCTAGATGAGTTACTGGATTTTGCGGTCTATCCCGTTGGGCCACTGGAGTGGAAAGTTTAACCCATCACAGCCCGCCACATGTGGATTGGCTCCCTCAGTGAATGGATCGGCCCTTCGCTTCTGCTCAATATGGTCACCATGTTCATCGCAGATGACACTATATCCCAACCCCCACCCTGGTCCGATGGCTTTGCTTCCATGAGGTCCTTCTATGATGCAGCCTCCACACAATGACCCACCATAGCTATTGTCGCACCCTCCTACCATAGAACTTGACTGTCTCCCTCGTCCTGCACCACCATAGGATCCTCCTCTAGTGTGGTCCAACTAGATCATGACAGTGCACCCCACCAGAACCAGACATATCACTAGGCTGTGCACTTCCTTCGCTATCAGAAATCTTGTTGTTATCCCTCCATTCATAACACCCACTGTTAGGGGTGTCCACCTAACTATTAGGCTCCCATCACACCTCCACAATGTTTGCATGGATCAAAAGCTTCACTCTAAAATAATTGGGTCACGAATCATTGGAGATACAACCAATCGTTCATGTTGGGATTCAAATGAAAAATAACTCACAAAGAACACGATAAAATTTGGTGGGAGGGATTAAGTACCTAAACATCAAATAAATGGATCAATGAAATGTTCATTAGTCCATAATATATTCATGATAATGGGTTCATGATGAAACAAATAGTATAATTATCACCAAGAACTATTCTATTTAATCCTATAAAAATTATCCACCCCACAATAACGTCTAAGTCTATGTTCTACCTATTTTTTTAGGTTGGTCCGCTTTTGACATTTGATTACAATAATGGGACATGTAAACACAATGATATTGACACCCTACCTAAATGAATGGATTTGTCATGGAAAAAGATCAATGGTCCACGTTGTCATCGATCATCATCCCGCAGACATTCCACATCCGGAGATAGCTTCCTTATCCATACATTAGTGGAATTATACGGTAATAGAAATAATCTGCAACTCAAATGAAATGTCTTTATAAAAACGGAAACCACCACTACGTCAACATGTAACATTCAATAAAATATTATTATTAGATATTTTAATTAATTTTACGTCCAAATTCAAACAATCACCCTCAACCTGTTCATGTCACTGCCATGCCATACCTAAGGAAAAAACCCCTTTATGAACTAAATGGTGGTATCAGATTTCCAATCTATGTGACCATTTATGAGTTTTTAGGATTTCAAAATAAAAAAAAATTTATTCAATTATTTTATTTATGGATACACCGCTGGTGAATTTTTCTATAGCCGAACTCTTCCAACAAATGTTAGGTCATTTCAAGGATAACGCCACTGCTCTGAACTCAACGGTGCCCCCTAATTTCTAATCTGGTAACATGATTAATTGTTATATCACTTTTTTAGGAAATTATCATGTGCATTCTACTAAAAACAATATTTTCCCTAACAATCATTCCAAAAACCTCAGGCCTCATAATCACACATCATTTTAGAACATTGCCTTGTAATTTTACCAATTAATTTCTAAATATAAAACCGGGACAATCCAAGTCATCGCATTATCCCCGCATTAGGGATTTATGTCCCCGGATGAAAAAATAAGGGATACTCAACAAAAAGGTAAAGGTACTAAGCATGAATGTATGCCTCCATCTACCATGTGTATTCCAGTATATTTTCATACTACCACCGAACATGAACCCTTTCAATTTATTATCCATGAAGGATTCACTCATGTCGATCATTGATCTCCATTGGGGACTCAACACAAAATCAACCCATCCTAAATGTCAAGCTCTCCCAAGTCAATGATGTACGATTAATCATGCACATAATTCATTAGAATCAAAAAATGGAAGATATCATGTACCCAGTGAAACTACGGGGGTAAAGATATGTGGTACGCCACCTCAACACCTATATTCATAACATGAAAAGGGAAAACACATCTCAGAGATAACATTCTGCCCCAGCTAAATATCTGCAATCCCTATTTATGTGAGACCTGAAATAACACATGGTATCTCTAATACAAATCTAGTGGTCTCTCCCTCTTGTTAGAATATGATGTATGCCAGATCTGTGAAGTCCACTTCCACTTTTGGATGATCTATACCTTCTCGGTGGTAGCACACACAAACTATGGACCCATTAGTTCTAACTCTCCTGGGTGTGTCCAATATAGTGTTATCGTACATGGTAGTCCATACAAGTCTTCTAATGGTTACATACCAATGGTGTTGGGGTAGACATTTTTATATAAAAACCACATAAGAAATAGGTGGTCCAACCAACTACGACCAAAGTAGAGGTTTAAAGAATGAATTGTGTCCTCTAGAAACAAGATGGTACTCTCTGTCTGGACATTCGTCTGGAGATGTACCACTGTGTTTTAGCACCATTGAGTCCCAAATTCCATCTATAATCACTTCTAAATACAGGATGTAAAACAATAATCATGAACTAATATGGTTGTTGAGGACACTCTGTGATGCTGAAATATCCCCTACACGTAGAGGCATCCCAAACTCCCTACTTATATCTTCTCATAGTCGGTATAAAGTGGGTCGACATGGTGAGTCAATTAACAATAACCCAGATGGTATTTTTTCCCTTGGATGTTTATGGTAATCCTTTCATTAAGTCCATCATTACCCCATCAAACGTCCACTCTATCTCCTTAAGGTGTTAAGTCAAACCTACTAGAACCTAGTTCTTAGCCTTCACTTGATGACAAGTAAGGCATCATGAAGTTATACTTTCCACCATCTTATTCATCCCCGACCCCAATAACAAATTTTAGAGGTCTTGATTCATTTGTGGAAGTCATGGATATACCTCCATTGGGGGTGTGTAGAATTCCCTCAAGACCTCATCCTACAACGTCACATGAACAAATGTGTACCCTCTGAACATAACAATGTAATGCCCACCTTTATAATATCCATCACGGGAAAGACCCAGGTTTATCTGGACACATTTAGTTTCACAATCATTATCTTCTTGTTAAGCCTCCTTGACTCAATGTAATATTTTAGTGGTAACCTATTACAATTGTAGATATGATGATTCATCTCTATCAATATAGGATATCTACAATGAGGATAACTGATCTCATTCCTCATTTATTATATGTGAACTCCATCGTAGTTAATAGATTCTACTATAATTTTCCTCTTCCCGAAAGTATAGACAATCATGAAGTTATAGTACTTGAAGAGCTCAAGAAAACACATCTATCCCATGTTCAAATCCTTCTGATAGAATATATTCTAGAGACAATTGTGGTAAAATTATAACGTAAACTACTCTCCCAACTGGTAGTGTCTACACATCTTCTATGCGAAGACTATCACAACCAGCTCCAGATCATTAAATGAACAATTCTACTCATACTTCCTCAACAGGTATGAATCATATGAAATATCTATATGGGAGCACTCCTCAACCACCACCTCATCTCATGAAAGCACTAATGGTGATCCTTTATCCCAATAAAAGGAAACACCTTCCATGAGAAGGTTATAAAGGGTGCTCATAAAGTATAATATTTTGGTAGATCCCCCCAATAGTATTCATATAATCCTAGGAAAATCATCACCTCTTTAACACTCTTGGGCGGCTACCTGGAAAGCACTACTAAAATCATTGCCAAATCAATTGCAGCTCCATCGTATGAAATGTTGTGTCCTAGAATGTGGAAATCATTTATCCATAATTGAAACTTATAGAGAATCTTGTAATGATGATGTTATTATATTGTTTCAGGGATCATTCTCAAGTGTATCACATGATCCTCTTCAGACACTGTAACACCCCGAGATTTTATGAAAAATATTATTTTAATTTCATTAATGTATTATGTTGTATTCTACACCAAGATTACCTTGCACTATACGCAGCACCGTATTAGCTTGCAGTATACGCAACACTATTCTTGGACCATGTTACACACAATTTTGATAATAGTTATTCTACGCAACATTGAGTATATATATATATATATATTAAATGTATAAATGAAATATGGTTGGATTCTGTTATACCAAACAATGAAGGATTCTTTCACAACACACAACCCTGACTTGGCTTGCATTACACACAATCGCGACCTTCCTCGATAGCGTGTGTTGTACACAATACCAGGTTTTAATAAACAATGTTATATTATTATAATATTGTCATGAACTAGCCGTTATGAATAGTATTAACTAAATTTTGAATTTTATAACATTATTATTCATCTTACACATTTCTAGAACATGGTATAAGAACAAAATAAATTTTTCGGGTAAAATAAGTATTTTTCAAAAAAATGCAGTTTTGCCGCCTTTTGATGGCGCACCCACTTTAAATCTATTTTTGACATGTTTATAAGTTCAATTTGACAAAATAAAATTCTTCTTTGGAATCAAGAAATAAAAATTTACTTTGGATAAATTTTTCATATTATTCTGGTAACTTTCACATTTTAATGAATAGTAAAAACACGCTATATTTTAATTAAAAACAACTTTTTTCATCGTAATATCTTATGTGGTTAAATTATAATATTGAATGGTTTTAAAGTATAAATAGAATATATTTTTACCATTTAATATAATTTATGACATTAGCATTGATTTTACCTTGAATTCGTAGGTTAAATCAATTCAATCTTTTGCAATGTTTTAAACAAAAACCCGTTTTTATTTGACAACGGGATTAATTTTAATTTAATTTCTGCAACTTCTGTATATGTAATTTTAAAAAATGGATTCCATATTTGGAATCAGTGGGTCCAAATTATGTTAATAAGCTACTTTTTATTTTTGGGAATTATGAATAGTAACTACGGTAAATTTTATTTACCATAGTTAATGGTAAATCGGGTAATTAAGGGTAAATATAATATTTTAATATTACACTAACAAATGTCAAAATCCTATTGGATGACTAAAAGTCGACCCATATCACCTCAGGGTCGGATTAGAATCATTTAATGAACATTTTTCCATGAAAATAACTTAATTATTATTAAAACCAAAGAAAGTGACAACATGTCACTCTCTTAAATTTTATAAGTATATTAATTTTAATTTAGTGATAAACTTCATGAAACTTCTAACATGAATAGTCTACATAAAGCTAATGAAATTATCTAAATCATATAAATTTATTTATAATTTTTAGGGATTAAATAATTATCATTAATTATGACACAATAGTGATGCAGAAATTGTTTATCTAGTGAAAAATCAAGAATAATGTTTTTTTTAAACTAATAGTGACCATAAAATGCACAAATACCTAACCAAAGCTTATTGGAAATGTAAATGTAAACCATAAGCATCCAATGGTCGAATATATGACCATTTGGAGCCTTATAAAAGCGATTATGACACTTATATTATTTTATTTTAAATGATGCCAAAGTTGTCACCTTCATAATTTAATAAATATAAAAATTTAAATATTGTGATTTTAAGATGATGTATTAGAGTAAAAGTATTATTGTGAAAGTTAATATATTTATCTTCATCATATAATTTTATTTTAAATTTTTATACAACAAATAAGTATATTAAATAATTATACAAAAATGATGTAGTAATTATTTTATTATGAGATAAACCAAATAAATGGTTTTAAAAATAATAAAATAAATATTATATGAACTATTTAATGTGATACACTAATTTTATAGATACATATGACCATTTATTAATATATTAAAGCTTTTAGTTCGAACATATCTTCTGTATATATTTTATTTAAATTCAAATAAATGAATAGTGTCAAAATTGACACTATTGTTATTTTACAAAAATAACATATTATAAAATTGTTTAAAAATCACAAAAATATTTAACAATTATAAATTTATATTTATATGGTCTATTATTTTATAAAATAAACAATTATGGAAAATTCACAACAAATAAGTAATTATTTGTTATAATTTAAAATTTAGAATTTTATTACCACAAAAAAACATAAATAGATTAAATAAGGATAAATCAAAATGATAAGGTTTAAAATAAGATCCAAACATGTCTAAATTTGATTGGTTGATGAGATTACAACCTTATCTTATCTAATATTCGAATATGAGTCATTTTTGGAGGTTGTTAAGTGGTGTTAGATTTATTATAAATTAATATTTTTAAGAATTCCTAAGGTGCCCCTCTCCTCCCTTATAAAAGGGCACCTCCTCCCCCTCCTCCTCACACCAATTTGAGCACTCAAGCTCGGCTAACCCCTGCCATTTTCTCCTCTACACATCCCTATAATAATCCTAGAGGTCCTGGTCTTCTTAAAAGACCAATCTTAGTTCCCTATGTGGAGGATTCAAAGAAGCGTTCCAAAGAAGAGGTAATATCCATTACCGATCTTTTCAATTTCTTTCTTCTTCAACTTCTTCTTCTTTAGTTGTTTCATGATAAAGTAATAACATCAGTATTAATTACATACTGATATGTTATTATAAATATGAAACAACCCTAATTCACCTTCTATCCATCCTACAGAAAAATGAAATCACCGCGCGTGCGTACGTACGGAATACCGTCTCCACGCCATGGTGTAATCTATTTTCCACCATCACCTTACAAGGATGGGTATAATGGTGTAATGAGTAACTATTTATAATTATTATAAAGTAATATTGATACTGAAATAATATACATATACTCCAATACAATTCCATGATCATAGGAACGATATCATCACTCGTGCGTACGTACGGAATACCGTCTCCACGATGTGATGCGACTCGTTCTACATGATCATCATTACATAGTAATTATATAAATGAATTGAATGAATAAATATGATATATGTTACACTAATACCATTCTGGATATAAGGTATCTATAAGCTTAAAAGAATAATAAGAATTTTTTCGGCAAAACACGCATAAGAACAAAAGGCAATAAAGACCCGAGTAACAAGTAACAATGAAATATTACTAACATGAAGCTAAGAATATGACCATATATGATATCATATCAATATGTATGATTCTGGAATAAGTCAATAACATTATTTAAACAATTATACAGGAGCATCGGACACGTACAAAGCAAATTGGACCTAAGGTAAGGGAAATATCACAATCTCATTTTTATCCGAGATTGTTTATTCATAAGTATTTACTGGGGTGTATTTTATCATCCACATCCATGTTTCATCAATATGTAATATTATTTCCATCCACCTAAAATTGTTTAAATCCATTTTTACCCTTCGGTGAGTTTTTAGTAATATCTATGAAAGAAATCTTTTGTCATACGAGGTACTTTTTGACTTTTCCGACAAAAGTACGAAGAATGTTTTTTTTAACTTATACGGCACGAACGAATTTCTACTGTTTTATAAAGCCTTATTTTCATGAAGCTTCCTCTAAAAGATTTCATGACTATTTTCAATAAAATCTCTTTCTTTTAAAATTGCATGATGTTTTGTGAAAAGAAATTGATTTTGAAGAAGAAAGGATATTTTCCTCCAGAATTCAATTCAAGTGTTTTATCAAAATTATTTTCCATCTAAGATAATAAAGGGTTCTGTTTCTATCCATATTTTTACATTGATTTGACTATGTTGTGATGGAATTATGTTTATGAATTCCATTATCTTATATGAATTGATTTATGATGTCATGATGTTTCAAGAATCCCATTTTTGTTACATGTGTTATGCGATGTTGTATGTTTTATGATTATGTGGCACAAATAAGAAATGATTCATTATAAGATGGGTGGAACCTATATCTCCCTCCAATGCATTGGGTAAAGATTTTATATCTCATGAGATAGACATGGCTGGAATGGTAGGTTATACCGGTTCTGTGAAACAGGACTGAAACGAGGGTTACTCGATTCAGAAAGGGACTTTGTCCACTAAGATAGTCTTGGAAATGAGTCTTAACTAAAAAGAAATGATTATCTATGATTATGTGTGAATGCCACAAAGTTTCATGTTTTAAGTTATGATTATTGTGATTACATTTCACTTCCATGATTTATCCCATGTTATGAAATTATGATCTCTTTTGCAGGATAAGATTTCCAAAATGTTATGTTCTTATGAATATGATGTGATTGATATTTCTTTTGTTTACCCTTACTGAGCATTTGAGCTCACCCGTTTATGTTTTCTTTTCCCCAGGATATAAAGAATGGTTTTAGGTATAAAAAAAGGAAGATCTTTATGGGAGATGTTGAAGATCTTTCACCAGGATTAGAAGATTATATTCCGAGTTTCCAAAGACACTAAACTATTACGATCCTTGTGTGTGTGTTTTTGTTATGTACTAAGTATTCCGCAAAAGTAATGTAATGTCCATGTACGTCAAGATAAGTGTCTCTACAGTTGGTATCAGAGGAAAGGTTTAGTCAACCTTTGGAAACTAGGATGCGAGAACTTTAGTGAGATCCCTAGAGATATTTCTAAGGTATGTCTAGGGATGTCTCTAAGGTTAAGTATGCGTATAGGTTATAGTACTATAATTACGCTAACTATCATAGAATTAAACCTAAGATGTTAGATATTGAAGTTACTCCCCCTTTATTATGATTTTTTCCTCTCACACTATTCTTTTGGGTTTTAGAAAATGGCTGGAAATAAGATGATTCACGATAATGGAGGATATGATGGACAATGGAATGATATTCTTCATAATGAAATGGGATTTGGAAGTCCAAACATCATTATTATGCCGAATCAGCAATCTCATAATATGATCAATAAAGTAAAATTTGGTAAGTTTCCTAACTCGGCTAATAAGAGAAAGATGGAGTTTCATGATGATCATAGAGGAAAGAAAGTTCAATTTCCCCTATGTAAATCATGTGGGAAGAGGCATCAAGGAGAATGTTTCAAAGGAACAGGAAGATGCTTTGGGTGTGGAAAAGAAGGACACAAAGAAAGTAAATGCAAAGGAAAAGGTTCAGTTAACAACATGGATGAGGATAATGGTATTGCTACGACATCAACAATGGTTAAATGTTTTAAATGTGGAATGTACGGGCATTATGCAAACCAATGCCCTAAGGGAAAGTCTCATGAAGATAATAAGTATGGTCGTATGGGAAGTATTTATGTGGATGATGATGAAGAGACTACAAATGATATGTGAGATGAAAGAATTGTTGAAGCACGGTCAATGGTTTAAGAATGTAGTGGAATGATTACATGTTTATCATGTGTAATGTTGTATAAGTAATCTCATGGCACTATGGAATAAAGAGACATGTAAGGATTGTTACATTGTTGTCTGATTAATGTTACCAGTATCCATGAAAGGTTATTCAGATATTTTTGGAATGTAGATGATATGCGCATAATGAAGGGATAAGGAGAAAATAAAATGTTTGATAGTATTCATGAGCTCATATAAGGAGAAGGATATATCATGGTTTGAGTATATAGAATTTTTGGATTTTGGTATGTGGAAAGAGTTAACTTTTGACAGCATTCATGTTTTCACTAAGGTTTAATGGGTATTCATATTTTTCAAGAGAATACATCATTAAAGTATTCACATGATTGGAATGTGACCAACAAGATATATGGGGGATAAATGATGGTATTCACATGCTTGGTTGGTGACATTTCAAGTAATCATTTTCTTTATACTATGAGCTTGGACCGAAGTATTTTAGATAAGCCTAAAGATTGTAATGGATTATGTTAACCATAAGTTAGTATTGTTTAAGTATAGAACTTTTTTTGATATTATTTATGTGATGTTATAGTAATGTAGTTTTAGAAAAAGGACATCCTGCAGGATGGGCGACAGCCCATCGCTTCGGACAAGGCTGTGGGAATCGAACCCACAACTGAAGTGCGACTGGCCTTTATCGCCTACCACTAACCTACAGGAAGTCCCTGTTTAGTAGAAAACTAGTTTTATTATATTAAGCAGTATGATATGTGAAGTATAAGATCATTTTAGGAACCATATATGATTAATCTCACTATAGATCGACTTGTGTATATAATTTTTTTGCTAACCTTTTGTTTGAGACAGATGGAATGACCCGTCATTCTATCACATGATCTGCTAACACTTCACGAATAACAAATTCAACTTCATTTATTTAAGAGATGAAGTGGAAATTGTTCAAGGCACGAACAACAGTGAGATTGTACCAAAATAAAGTATTTATTGTAATTCATATTTTCAAATTTAGGGAAATGATCTTGAAAACCAAAAATGTTGTCCTAGTGCTCTTATATCTGATTAATCAGATGGTACCTTAGATAGTCACAAATTTATGGATTTGTGATTGCTAGCTTTTCCATAGCCATGTTCTCTACCACTCTCCATCAGGACATGATGGTTAGATTTCTCTTCCATATCCATATTTTCGCCTATGTGGAAACCCAGTGATTAGTTTTTTTGGGTAACCGTTACGTTTCATACTTTTGTTTTTCCTTTTTACGATGTGGGTTTCTATCAAAGAAACTTTCAAATAGTAAACCATTTATAACCCCGACGAATTTCGAGGGCGAAATTCATTTTAAGGGGGGGTAGAATGTAACACCCCGAGATTTTATGAAAAATATTATTTTAATTTCACTAATGTCTTATGTTGTATTCTACACCAAGATTACCTTGCACTATACGCAACACCGTATTAGCTTGCAGTATACGCAACACTATTCTTGGACCATGTTACACACAATTTTGATAATAGTTATTCTACGCAACATTGAGTATATATATATATATATATTAAATGTATAAATGAAATATGGTTGGATTCTGTTATACGAAACAATGAAGGATTCTTTCACAACACGCAACCCTGACTTGGCTTGCATTACACGCAATCGCGACCTTCCTCGATAGCGTGTGTTGTACACAATACCGGGTTTTAATAAACAATGTTATATTATTATAATATTGTCATGAACTAGCCGTTATGAATAGTATTAACTAAATTTTGAATTTTATAACATTATTATTCATCTTACACATTTCTAGAACATGGTATAAGAACAAAATAAATTTTTCGGGTAAAATAAGTATTTTTCAAAAAAATGCAGTTTTGCCGCCTTTTGATGGCGCACCCACTTTAAATCTATTTTTTGACATGTTTATAAGTTCAATTTGACAAAATAAAATTCTTCTTTGGAATCAAGAAATAAAAATTTACTTTGGATAAATTTTTCATATTATTCTGGTAACTTTCACATTTTAATGAATAGTAAAAACACGATATATTTTAATTAAAAACAACTTTTTTCATCATAATATCTTATGTGGTTAAATTATAATATTGAATGGTTTTAAAGTATAAATAGAATATATTTTTACCATTTAATATAATTTATGTCATTAGCATTGATTTTACCTTGAATTCGTAGGTTAAATCAATTCAATCTTTTGCAATGTTTTAAACAAAAACCCATTTTTATTCGACAACGGGATTAATTTTAATTTAATTTCTGCAACTTCTGTGTATGGAATTTTAAAAAATGGATTCCATATTTGGAATCAGTGGGTCCAAATTATGTTAATAAGCTACTTTTTATTTTTGGGAATTATGAATAGTAACTACGGTAAATTTTATTTACCATAGTTAAAGATAAATCGGGTAATTAAGGGTAAATATAATATTTTAAAATTACCCTAACAAATGTCAAAATCCTATTGGATGACTAAAAGTCGACCCATATCACCTAAGGGTCGGATTAGAATCATTTAATGAACATTTTTCCATGAAAATAACTTAATTATTATTAAAACCAAAGAAAGTGACAACATGTCTCTCTCTTAAATTTTATAAGTATATTAATTTTAATTTAGTGATTAACTTCATGAAACTTCGAACATGAATAGTCTACAGAAATCTAATGAAATTATCTACATTATATAAATTTATTTATAATTTTTAGGGATTAAATAATTATCATTAATTATGACACAATAGTGATGCAGAAATTGTTTATCTAGTGAAAAATCAACAATAATGTTTTTTTTAAACTAATAGTGACCATAAAATGCACAAATACCTAACCAAAGCTTATTGGACATGTAAATGTAAACCATAAGAATACAATGGTCGAATATTTGACCATTTGGAGCCTTATAAAAGCGATTATGACACTTATATTATTTTATTTTAAATGATGCCAAAGTTGTCACCTTCATAATTTAATAAATATTACAATTTAAATATTGTGATTTTAAGATGATAAATTCGAGTAAAAGTATTATTGTGAAAGTTAATATATTTATCTTCATCATATAATTTTATTTTAAATTTTTATACAACAAATAAGTATATTAAATAATTATACAAAAATGATGTAGTAATTATTTTATTAAGAGATAAACCAAATAAATGGTTTTAAAAATAATAAAATAAATATTATATGAACTATTTAATGTGATACACTAATTTTATAGATACATATGACCTTTTATTAATATATTAAAGCTTTTAGTTCGAACATATATTCTGTATATATTTTATTTAAATTCAAATAAATGAATAGTGTCAAAATTGACACTATTGTTATATTACAAAAATAACATATTATAAAATTGTTTAAAAATCACAAAAATATTTAAAAATTATAAATTTATATTTATATGGTCTATAATGTTATAAAGTAAACAATTCTGGAATATTCACAACAAATAAGTAATTATTTGTTATAATTTAAAATTTAGAATTTTATTACCACAAATAAACATAAATAGATTAAATAAGGATAAATCAAAATGATAAGGTTTAAAATAAGATCCAAACATGTCTAAATTTGATTGGTTTATGAGATTACAACCTTATCTTATCTAATATTCGAATATGAGTCATTTTAGGAGGTTTTTAAGTGGGGTTAGATTTATTATAAATTAATATTTTTAAGAATTCCTAAGGTGCCCCTCTCCTCCCTTATAAAAGGGAACCTCCTCCCCCTCCTCCTCACACCAATTTGAGCACTCAAGCTCGGCTAACCCCTGCCATTTTCTCCTCTACACTTCCCTATAATAATCCTAGAGGTCCTGGTCTTCTTAAAAGACCAATCTTAGTTCCCTATGTGGAGGATTCAAAGAAGCGTTCCAAAGAAGAGGTAATATCCATTACCGATCTTTTCAATTTCTTTCTTCTTCAACTTCTTCTTCTTTAGTTGTTTCATGATAAAGTAATAACATCAGTATTAATTACATACTGATATGTTATTATAAATATGAAACAACCCTAATCCACCATCTATCCATCCTATGGAAAAATGAAATCACCGCGCGTGCGTACGTACGGAATACCGTCTCCACGCCGTGGTGTAATCTATTTTCCACCATCACCTTACAAGGATGGGTATAATGGTGTAATGAGTAACTATTTATGATTATTATAAAGTAATATTGATACTGAAATAATATACATATACTCCAATACAATTCCATGATCATAGGAACGATATCATCACTCGTGCGTACGTACGGAATACCGTCTCCACGATGTGATGCGACTCGTTCTACATGATCATCATTACATAGTAATTATATAAATGAATTGAATGAATAAATATGATATATGTTACACTAATACCATTCTGGATATAAGGTATCTATAACCTTAAAAGAATAATAAGAATTTTTTCGGCAAAACACGCATAAGAACAAAAGGCAATAAAGACCCGAGTAACAAGTAACAATGAAATATTACTAACAAGAAGCTAAGAATATGACCATATATGATATCATATAAAAATGTATGATTATGGAATAAGTCAATAACATTATTTAAACCATTATACAGGAGCATCGGACACGTACAAAGCAAATTGGACCTAAGGTAAGGGAAATATCACAATCTCATTTTTATCCGTGATTGTTTATTCATAAGTATTTACTGGGGTGTATTTTATCATCCACATCCATGTTTCATCAATATGTAATATTATTTCCATCCACCTACAATTGTTTAAATCCATTTTTACCCTTCGGTGAGTTTTTAGTAATATCTATGAAAGTAATCTTTTGTCATACGAGGTACTTTTTGACTTTTCCGACAAAAGTACGAAGAATGTTTTTTTTAACTTATACGGCACGAACGGATTTCTACAGTTTTATAAAGCCTTATTTTCATGAAGCTTCCTCTAAAATATTTCATGACAATTTTCAATAAAATCTCTTTCTTTTAAAATTGCATGATGTTTTGTGAAAAGAAATTGATTTTGAAGAAGAAAGGATATTTTCCTCAAGAATTCAATTCAAGTGTTTTATCAAAATTATTTTCCATCTAAGATAATAAAGGGTTCTGTTTCTATCCATATTTTTACATTTATTTGACTATGTTGTGATGGAATTATGTTTATGAATTCCTTTATCTTATATGAATTGATTTATGATGTCATGATGTTTCAAGAATCTCATTTTTGTTACATGTGTTATGCGATGATGTATGTTTTATGATTATGTGGCACACATAAGAAAGGATTCATTATAAGATGGGTGGGACCTATATCTCCCTCCAATGCATTGGGTAAAGATTTTATATCTCATGAGATAGACATGGCTGGAATGGTAGGTTATACCGGTTCAGTGAAACATGACTGAAACGAGGGTTACTCGATTCAGAAAGGGACTTTGTCCACTAAGATAGTCTTAGTAATGAGTCTTAACTAAAAAGAAATGATTATCTATGATTATGCGTGAATTCCACAAAGTTTCATGTTTTAAGTTATGATTATTGTGATTACATTTCACTTCCATGATTTATCCCATGTTATGAAATTATGATCTCTTTTGCAGGATAAGATTTCCAAAATGTTATGTTCTTATGAATATGATGTGATTGATATTTCTTTTGTTTACCCTTACTGAGCATTTGAGATCACCCTTTTATGTTTTCTTTTCCCTAGGATATAAAGAATGGTTTTAGGTATAAAAAAGGATGATCTTTTTGGGAGATTTTGAAGATCTTTCACCAGGATTAGAAGATTATATTCCGAGTTTCCAAAGACACTAAACTATTACGATCCTTGTGTGTGTGTTTTTGTTATGTACTAAGTATTCCGCAAAAGTAATGTAATTTCCATGTACATCAAGATACAGGTCTCTACAGACACCTATTACAACATGATGTCAACAATTAAGAACCCAAGGAAACAATCTATGTAAGGCTTTGTGATCCTGTTAATTAGTCTCGTGAACACTTCTTGGTCGTTAGTTTTGCTAAATGGAATCACCAAGTAATCATAGTAGTCATATCAACATTTGAAGGATGTCTTCTTTTTTTCCATATCACGTAGTCAATACTGGTGATAGCCAGACCAAAAGTCTATCTTCAAGAACCACCTCAAACCCATCAAATGATCAAAGAGGTTATTAATCCTCGATAGTGGATACCTATTATTCATAGTTACCTTGTTCAAGTGTTGGAATTCCACACATAATATTTATATTTCGTATTTCATCTTGGAAAATGAATCCGTCAAAACGTAGGGTGAAACATTGGGTGTCATGAAGACATTTCATTGAAAGTCATCCATTTGTAACCATAATTTTCAAAGATTCGTGGGATCCATTCAATATGCAGGTGTAGATATCAATGCCATCTTATGGAATAGATCAATATAGAAATCCACCTCTTTGTGAGGAGTTATTCCTATAACATCATTCAGAACAAAATCCTTGTACTCATCCACCTCTGTAAGAAACTGGGGACTCGTCTCATCCACTACACCCAGGGTTATGCTATCCAACTCGTGTGTGATCAGATAAAACCTCTTATTTTTTATTCCATCAAGTGCATCTTAGGATTCATTTTCTCTGAAAAAGGACAACCCGGTCTCATCTCTACAGACACACCATATTATTCTCCTAATATTGAAAATATGGCCATGGACTATAGATAACCAGTCCATACCAAGGATGGGGTCATAAGGCCATGTTGATTCCAAAAATAAATCCCAACCAAAAATATCTCCGAGCAGAGTAAGGGCACACTATCAACACTTGTGTAAGATCATCGAATCATTCCCTATTAGAGTCTCTAATTATAGAGATCAAGTCAATGTCTCCACTGGAATCGATGTTTGTCAAACATGGGTCATGGTGTGAAAAGGGTGACTGAAACATTTGTATATCAAAACGATATATATGGTGTAAAA
Organism: Viscum album; assembly: GCA_963277665.1. NCBI lineage: Eukaryota > Viridiplantae > Streptophyta > Magnoliopsida > Santalales > Viscaceae > Viscum > Viscum album. The sequence goes on along the minus strand of OY728163.1, from coordinate 1,698,983,513 downwards.
GACACAGATCATACCTTAAATTATATATGGATCACCACGGTTGTAAGCCTCCATCACCAGAAGTTGGACTCTTCCAAATCAACCAGCTCTCTAAGCCCGTAGTAGACCACTTGGTGGTGGTGGTTGTAGAACGATGAACCTCAACCGAACTCCAACATGTCATCCAACTCATCATCCATGTTCATCACTAGAAAGACTGGCATGTTCTTGCATTTGCCTCTACCTCGGCGGTCCCTCGACCAACTAATGATCATCTATTTGGAAATTTAACAAATTTTGAGTCATTTTCCCCTGATTTTCATTTGATTATCATGGCCTTTCTATTAGATGACTCGCTCTTCCCAGCATCCCCGTACCACTGACCGTGTGTCTAATGTTCATCCCCTAATACATTTGATCAACATTCATCCACGCGTCAGCTATCGACTACCGGGTTATGATGACTCACTTACCTGACGCCTAGGGGTAACACCCACTGTCGGTGTCTGCTCTGTTAGAAACCTCTCTACTTGAAGATCACACTCTACTACCCTAGACTTTTTCAGAATATGAAGGGATATGATGGATTAACTGATATCCCAACATATCCCCTTCCCGAATGACTAGGGCATGGAGAATGGACCCCACACCATATTTACGGAGTACTGAGAATTATCGGTAAATATAATTGATTACTCTACTACTATCTGGATACCATGCTACAACTACAGTAGTAGCTGTATACTCTTGGTGCATAACCTTGCTGGGAAGAACTCCCCTCTGAAGAGAATCTCTATGTCTTCCCAAGTCAGGTTTATCTCCTCAGGTGTTTAGATCACTCAGCTCTACTACCTACCTGATAATCCAAGTATTATACTTATGTCTAGGACTTCATATAGTCATGAGGCTTCCTCCCATTGTATAAGTCATTTGTAATATCCCCATGCCAATCCTCCGTTTCCTGGTGGACTGGATCACCATTGGACCTGGGAGGTCATGCAACACACTCATACTACGTGCAACCTATATTGGTAACACTGGTAGACACTACTACTCTCCAGGTGGTGGTATCACTGGTACACCACTTAGGGGTGTTATCTCCAGTACTGGTCCTTGTACAGATACCTCATCGTTATGTGAATATTCGAAGTGATCACACATAGGAGTCATAGATGGTTGTCTCTATGGAGGCATCCCAAAATAAATCTATATGTTCCATAGTCAATAGAATATACTTATTGAGTTAAAAATGTCTCAAGAAAGGAATTATAACACACTCAATCATATATAATCAATGTTCCATTATTTCCCTGCAAATAATTTTTTCATGTAATGTAATATCCCAGGTAAATAAAAAATATTACTTTTTCATATTTATCCAAATTTGTGAATAAAATGTTAATATTAATTTAAATGGATAATTATGCTCAATGGCATACCCAATACGCAACAACGAGTTATTTTGAAATCTTACATTGCACTCCAATAATAAAATAATATTATTTTAATTGGTAGTTAACACCTAGCCATTGTAATAGAGGGAATGAATAGAACTAACTAAAAAATGATTATATATGTTTGTCAAATATTTATACTTTTCTCAAATAAATGTTAGAGGATTAAAATACGAATGAATCCAATTTTAAGCATAAATCTTCTAATATTCTTTAAATTGTCGATTAACCACCTTTTGATGGAGAACCCTTTTTAAATATACTTTTGAAGATTTTATATGTTATATTTGACAAAATAAAATCCTTCTTTAGAATCTGAACATCAAAATTTACATTGTGTAATTTTTTTTTTATTTTTTCCGATAATGATCAAGTTTAGTGAAAATGGTGTATTTTAATTCAAAACCACTTTTTAATCTAATTTATTTTTATGATTAGATCATATATAGAATTTTTTTTAAAGTGAAATTAGAATATATTTTTACCATTCAATCCAATGGTGGTCATTGGAATTAATTTAACTTTGAAATTGGACTTAAACTAGTGTCAATATTTTAATAGATATTGTTTCTTAAAAACACGCTATTTGTTTTGACATAGGGAATTAATTATTAAATTAATTAATGAAAATTATATGTTTTGAATTTTTTAAAAAATACATCATTTTTGAATTTGGAATATCAAATATATTTTAGGGTGAATTTTTGGTATTTTTCTAAAAAACTTCAATTTTTGATGAATAGTGAAACAACTATGTGGTACTTAAAAAAACTGATTTTTCATTTAAATGAAACATTACCAATTTTGTATTTGATTTTCAAAAATCTGACATACATGGCTTTCATTAGGATGTAATATGTGGTTCAATGGGAATAAAATAATAATTTAGTGAAAAGTAACCTTTACGTTTTTTAATCGCGATTAAAGGTAATTAGTGTAATTTAAGGTAATGATAATGTTATAATAATATGAAATGACCTTGACACATGTCCTAACCTTATTGGATGTGTCATGGCCGACCAATAAAATCCATGGGTCAACTTGGGGACCCCATGGAGCCACATTCATAGGAAAATGACATTAATAAATTTTTATTTAATGTAAAATTAAAATGTCACAAACATGTAGTGTTTTACTAAAAAAAATTACATGAGGTTATAAAAGTCATATTTTTTACTATAAATATTCATTAGAAATATAAAACTATTTCCTACATCATGATATTTATTTATAATATTTATACATTAAATAAATTAATTTATTTATGACACCGTGATGATGGAGTGATTACCTCAAAAATGAACGATTTAAATAAATTGAGAATATAGAGTAAAATCTAAGTCTTAAACATGTGAAAAGCCTATTAGATTGGTGTATTTATAAACCTCATAAAATTAAACTCTAAATATATCCTTTTGGGATATTTAAAATCGGAAAATCATTTTATAAAAACGAAATATTATATAAGTTTCCAAGAGTGCCCCTCCTCTTCTCTTATAAAAGGCCACCACCTCTACCACCTTACACACACATCTCAAGCCATTGGCTTGGCCAACCCCTTACCATTTTATCTCACCACATCCCTCTATTCATCATTAAATCCTCACCATAGGCTTAATTCTCTTCAATAAACCCTTTTGGTTGAAACCAAAGGGAGTTACCCGATTTAAAGGTAATGTCATCTCTTATGTTCTTCTGTTTTATTTTGCTTCTACAACACCCTAAACTATTTTTATTCCTTTCTTTTGTAACATACAAAGTATCATAAATATACTATGATGTTTATATGAGAAATATTCGAGCTAAACTTACACACACAACTGTCTAATGGTTAAAGAATATACTATTTCTGTGGATGACGAATTACTACCTCACGAAACGATGATTGTTCTATCTTCTCATACTACCTCTCATGGTGGTAATTGTGATGGAACTATTTTTATATAATATATATTATATTTATGTCCTCTCTATGATTATGTATTTTATATTTAGAACTTACCTTTCTTTTTTTCATGTTGTGCAAATACGATAATTTCATACGAGGAAGTGTGGACTACCGCCCCCTCAAGTGATGTGATTCATTCATGCAATACATGGAATGTATAATGAATGAGATTAATGATATTGTGTGACCTATATAACACATATATTATACTGTAATTATAATATATATATCTCTAATTTATTTGTAATTCCATTAATATGAAAAATAAATGAAAGTAGCGTTCATGCGTACGTGCGGCCTACCGTCTCCATGAACGGTGCCTTTCATTTCTTTTTATCTCAAATTGTTATGAAATAGTATAAAATGAATATTTACTGGATATATATGATATTTAAATCATTAATACTATTGTGAAAGTTATTTACTTATAACTACATGGACAATCATTTTCAAACAAGTTTATTTTTGACTCATGTACCAAACATCGACAAAAATGTCGGATATGAACTCACATTATTAACCAATTATAATGAAAATATAATATGTGATTTGAACTGAATAATAATATTTAAAGGATTTCATTAAGAAATTATAAATTGAAAAAAGTTTATTATTACTGAATATAAAGAAATGAACAAGACAAGTTGCACTTGAGGTAAGGGATCCTACCTCTCTCTTTCTTTTTAAGTACTCCTTTTTATGTAACTTAATTTAAAATTCTCTTTCTTATGCTGGGGTATGTTCTTTTATATTCCAAGTGATATAAATATAATGATATTATGATGATAGAACCTATTTGATCTCATGAATCCATTTTTGGAAGTTTTATGTGGCTCCGTTAGGCTGCTAAATTTTCATAAAAGGTTTTTCATCTCACTTTTTATTCACATGAGATTCATGCTACATTGCGCACAATTTCCTTTTGTGCAGTGTATGTAATGACCATTATTTTACTATTTGATTAATATAATCTCATTTATGGGTATTTATATCTTCATTGTAGGACCCTTATTTCAGGGGGTGTACGTTTAGAATGTTGCCCAAATAGGTAAGGGAACCTTTCACACTCCTCTTTTTAAAAGACTTACTTTGTTATGTCTTTTAATATTGGGATATGTACCTCTATATCATAATTGATGTAAATTTTATGTCCAAGTGATGGGATAACATTTTCTCTCTCATTAACTAACTTTATGAATTTTAAAGTGACGTCGTTAGGCTATCGAATTTTACCAAGGGAACTTTTTACCCCAATTTTGATTTCTTTGGGTTCAACCTATAGTTATTGAATATGATATCCTTTTAATATGTGTGAATGACCTTTTATTGTTTTAAACATAATATCCACTTATATTGGGTGTATTTATATTTTTCACACATAATTATGAGATTGATTTATCCTTAATTTAAGGATACCTTCTTTATAATGGATTTCATCTCATTTTACATTTCTATTGAGACTTCATTATTGTTATGCACCAATTCACTCGTATATGGTGTATATACTATACATTGGAATATTATATCATGAATCCCTTTATTCACATGATATTATAAAATTCTAATTAAATGTTATTCCTCAATTATTGTATTCAACTGTCTCTCATTTTGTTAAAAACCCTTAACAAAAATATCGTTTTAAATGTTTTAATGATTTATTCTTATAAATATTTATCATTAATATCCTTGTTTTAAAATTGGTTTTAAGGATTTATTTATATGGATATTAATGGTTTAAAATGTTATAATATTCAAAGTGGTATGGAACTTTGTCTCAATATCCTTTCATTGAGGCATATTCTGTTTTATACACAACTTTATTTTATAAGGTGTATTAACCCCTTTGACATTTACAATTATTCAAAAGGAATATTTTTATATGAAAAATTTTACTAAATAACAGAAGGGAATGTATTTGTTGAATGTATGCGATGACAATGACTTCTCCACCATCATGACCATTATTTTATTTTCAACTTGATCTACAAGCCATAACTTTTTTTAAAATGAAAAATAAATACCATGTTATACTTTTCTCTTATTTTGGTATTGAAAATGTTTTTGATAATGTTTTTATTATATCAATATGTTATTGATATCTTTTTAATGAAATGTGAAAATGTTATCTTCCTTTACACATTTTTTCTGTGATATGATTATGTTATGGTACTTGGGCCTTTTTTATGAAAGCGGGTGGTTTTGTGATATACTAAGGGTGGGTGAGCCCGATATAGCTATCCAATGCATTGGGTAATGTGAAGGGGTTAAAAGATAAGGTTTCTTCTAAGATATTTAGGGAATATACTGTGATGGGTATTCCAAATGTAACCATTAGGGTTACGCCCTACATAAGAATGTTATGAATGCCTCAAGTTACCTTTATGTCTTATGATTTCTATTGAGTTACGCATAAATCTTATGATTTCATGAGGTATGTTAATTGCTTATGTTTTATGAGTAAAGTATGATTTCATTGATTCTTATGTATACATGGACTAATGTTTTCTCTGCATATTGTTATAACCCTTACTAAGTTTTTTATGCTTATCCCATGTTTTTTGAAATTTTTATCACAGGACATAAAGTGGAATAGGGTCAAGGATGGGATCAAGGAAATGTCATGTTATCTAAAACAAGAACTAGACAAGACACTTTGGTTCAAGAGTTTTTATTTTGTGAAAAAAATGGAAAAATTAGTAGATGTGTCTACTTTGTAATATTTGAGATGTAATAGTTATGTCCTAATTCTCTAAAACTCTAAACCTGAAAAGATCCTCAATGTGAATTATTCAATTTTATTCAAGATTATGTAATGATTTAAGGTCGGGTCCTTATAGTTGGTATCCAAGGGAGGTTTAGATAACTTTAGAGGATAGGGTATTCTTTAAGCATAAGTGACATTACAATAATGACTATGATTTCAGAAATAGTCATTGTTTTTGGATAAAGTGAATGAGTAAGTATATCTTAGTGTTTATCTTCCTCTTTAGTACATGATGATTTTGTTGATATACTCACACTGACATTTTTTGTTTTAGTGAATGGATGGATCTAGCAGGCACTAATGTGACAATGGGATTGAAGGAAACTGTGGTGGTTCTCTGATATAGAGACTAGATGAAATGGGGTAATCAATGAGAAATCTTGTGGTTATTCTAAACCAACTCTCAGGAGTCATGATCAACCACTTGATACTTGGTGAGTTCTCTAATGCATCTTGTATGAGAGAACCAACTAGATGTGGATGTTCTGGTGATAATTATAAAGGTAACCATTGGGGTATATATGATCCTTACTCTTTATGTAATTATGTGTTACTATATGTTATGATGGAAAATGAAATGCATGAGATAAACATGAGGTCAAAATATGTTAGGATTATTTTTGAAGATTTTATCTCTTTTTGGGGGATGTTTTAAGAATTATATAGTTTTGGAAAAAGGACAACATGCAGATCATGTGACAACCCGTCGCATCATACAATGCTGCGGGATTCGAACCCACAACCAAAGTGCGATTGGTATTTATCACCTACCACTGGACTATTTGAAGTCCCTAGTTAGTTTGACTAACTATTTTTAGTTAGATGATGTTATGAATCATGTGTATGTTGATCATGGGTTATCTATGTAAATTATTAACCTATCAATGAGGATATTTGATTAGGTTAATTACATTTCAATATGAGACTTTAAGAGAAACTGATGTTATTTGGAGATAAATGTTAATTTGTACCTTGGATGACTATGTGATTAAGTCATTCAAATATTTGGATTTCAGTCTTAGTTTAGTTTACTTTGAATAATTCTATGGACACATTTTTTATTGAATGGTCTTCGTTGAACGTTGGTTTTTTTTGACAAATTTAGGAGATTAAGAATACATTTTCTTTTTTTATAAAGGATTATCCATTTGTGGATTATCTGATCTTGTTATAAAAATTTTTGTTTTAGTTAAGGTCTAAAGTCATGTGAAATATATAGTTCTCTTTTGAGTATTAGGTGATTCTCTAGAAGTTGATTATACCTCTCTTAATGTGAGAAAGTCATCCTAAATACTCGTCTTTTGAAGAAAATATGAGTTTGTGTAAGAAATCTAGTAGGAGACGAGAGTCTACACGATATGTAAGTATGTTTATTTATGATTAAGTCAAGCTCATAAATAAATTCCTCAATGAAATGTATCTTAAAAACAAAAATGTTTTTGTTAACTTTTCCAACTTGGGAATCAAATACCATTTAACCCATCATCAGTTTGTGATTTTCTAATGGTCAACTTTTCTCCTAAACATGTTTTCTATCACTATCTCTCAGAACATGACCATTTTTTCATATCCATATTTTTCTACATGGAATCCTAGTATGGGTTATCTCAGGTGACCTTTTTACATCCCTATCATTCTTTTAAAGTGATAGTTTTACTGACTCTTGTTCCGATGTGGGACTTTCAAAGAATTTTCCATGCCTAATTTTAAAAATTGCGAGGACGCAATTCAAAAAAGGGGGGAGGATGTAATATCCCAGTTAAATAAAGAATATTACTTTTTCATATTTATCCATATTTGTGAAAAAAATGTTAATATTAATTTAATGGGAATGCTATGCTCGATGGCGTACCCAATACGCAACAACGAGTTTTTTGAAATATTACATTGCACTCCAATAATAAAATATTATTATTTTAAATGTTAGTTAACAAATAGCCATTTTAATGGTGGGAATGAACAGAACTAACTAAAAATTTATTATACATGTTTGTCAAATATTTTTACTTTTTTCCAATAAATTAGAGATTCTTAAAATACAAATGAATCCAATTTTAAGAATAAATATTCTAATATTCTTTAAAAGTTCGGTTAAGCTCCTTTTGTTGGAGAACCCTTTATAAATATACTTTTGATGATTTTATATGTTTTATTTGACAAAATAAAATCCTTCTTCAGAATCTATATATCAAAATTTACTTTGTGTAAAAAAATTTTCCGATAAAGATCAGTTTTAGTGAAATGTTGTATTTTAATTCATAACTTCCTTTTAATCTAATTTATTTATATGATTAGATCATCTTTTGAATTCATTTTATATTTAAATTAGGATATATTTTTTCAATTTAATCCAATGGTGGTCATTGGAATTAATTTCACTTTCAAATTGTACTTAAACTAGTGTCATTCTTTTAATAGATATTGTTTCTTAAAAACACGCTATTTGTTTTGACAACACGAATTAATTATTTATTTAATTAATTCAACATATATGTTTTAAATTTTGTAAAAAAGATATCATTTTTTAATTTGGAATATCAAATATAGCTTAGGGTTATTTTTTGGTATTTTTCTGAAAAAATTCAATTTTTGATTAATAGTGAAACCACTAAGTGGTAATTTAACAAACTGATTTTTCATTTAAATGAAACATTACCACTTATGTGATTTTAATTTCAAAACTCTGACATACATGGTTGTCATTAGGATGTAAAATCTAGTTCAATGGGATTAAAATAATTTTTTGGTGAATAGTAACTTTTATGTTTTATTAATCGCGATTAAAGGTAATTATTGTAATTTATGGTAACAATAATGTTATAATATTATGAAATGACCTTGAAACTTTTCCTACCCTTATTGGATGAGTCATGTCTGACCAAGAAAAGCCATGGGTAAACATGGGGACCCCATGGAGACAATTTTTTAGGAAAATGACATTAATAACTTTTTTTTAATGTAAAATTAAAATGTCACAAACATGTATTGTTTTACTAAAACAATTTTTACATGGGGTTATAAAAGTCCTATTTTTGACTATAAATATTCATTAGAAAGATAAAAATATTTCCTACATCGTGATATTTTTTTTATAATTTTTATACATTAATTAAATTAATTTGTTTATGACACTGTGATGATGCAGTGATTACCTCATAAATGATTGATTTAAATAAAATTAGAATATAGGGAAAAATCTAAGTCTTAAACTTGTAACAAACCTATTGTATGGGTTTCTTCCATAACCTTATCACCATAGAGTCTAAATAAATCCTTTTGGAACATTTAAAATCTGATAATATTTTTATAATTAAGAAATATTTTATAACATTCCAAGAGTGCCCATCCTCTTCTCTTATAAAAGGCCCCCACCTCTACTACCTTACCCATGACTCTCAAGGCTTTGGCTCGGCCAACCCCTACCCATTTTATCTCTCCAAATACCTATCTTCATCATTGGTGCCTCACCTTAGGCATGAATATCTTCAAGAAACCCTTTTGGTTCAATACAATGGGAGTTACCCGATTTAAAGGTAATGTCATCTCTTATGTTATTTTGTTTTATTTTGCTTCTCCAACCCCCTAAAATATTTTTAATCCTTTCATTTGTAACAACACCATCATATTAAATATAATTGTATTTTTTTATTATAAGGATTCTATCTACACTAACACACACCACCGTCTAATGGTAAAGAACATACTGTTTCTGTGGATGGTGAATTACTGCCTCACGAAACGATGATTGTTCTATATTTTCCTACCACCCCTCATGGTGGCCATTATGATGACAAAATTTTTATATGATATATATAATATTTATTTCCTCTCTATGCTTCTGTATTTTATATTTAAAACATACCTTTATGCATTTCATGTTGTGCAAATGCGAAAATTTCATACGAGAAAGTGTGGACTACCGCCCCCTCAAGTGATGTGAATCGTTCATGAAATACATAGAATATATAAAGAATGAGTTTAATGAACATATGTTACCTATATAAAATATATATTATTCTTCAATTATAATATATATATCTCTCATTTTTTAATAATTCCATTAATATGACAATGAAATGAAACTAGCATTCATGCGTACGTACGAGCTACCGTCTCCATGAACGATGCATTTCATTTCTTTTTAACTCCAAATGTTATGGAATATTATAAAATGAATATTTACTGGATATATATGATATTTAAATCATAATACCATTATGGATATGATTTACTTATAACTACATGGACAATCATTTTCAAACAAGTTCATTTTTGACTCATGTACCAAACATCGACAAAAACATCTGATATGAACTCACATTATTAACCAATTATTATAACATTTAATATGTGATATTAACTGAATAATAATATTTTATGGAGTTACTTAAGCAATTATAAAATGAAAAAATTTTATTATTCAAGAATATAAAGAAATGAATAAGACTAGTCAGACTTGAGGTAAAGGATCCTACTTTTCTCTTTCTTTTTAAGTACTCCTTTTAATGTAACTTTCCTTAATCTTATATTTCCTATGTTGAGGGATGTTATTTTATATTAATCTTGTATTAAATCTTATGTTATTATGATGAGAGACCCTATTTGATATCATCAGTCCATTTTTGGATGTTTTATGTGGCATCGTTAGGCTGCCGGATTTTCGAAAGGGGGTTTTCATCTCAATTTTTATTCCCATGAGATTCATGATACATTGGCCACTATTTCCTTTTGTGTGGTGTATGTACAGCCCATTATTTTAATATTTGTATAATATAATCTCATTTAGGGGTATTTACATCTTCATGGTATGACCCTTCATTCATGGGGTGTACGTTTTGAAAGTTACCCAAATCGGTAAGGAAATCATTCACACTCCTATTTTTAAAAGACTTATTTTGTTATGTTTTTTAATGTTGGAATATGTTCCTATATATCTTTATTGATGTAAATTTTATGTCCAAGTTATGAGATACCATTTTCTCTCTCATAAACTAATTTTATGAATTTTAATATGACGCTGTTAGGCTGTCGAATTTTACCAAGGGAACTTCTTAAACCAATTTCAATTTCCTGGGTTCAACATGTAGTTATTGAATATGAAATCCTTTAAAAATTTATGAATGAAATTTGATTGTATTTCACTTAATATCCACATATATTGGGTGTATTTATATTTGTCACACATAATTAAGAGATTGATTTATCCTTAATTTAAGGATACCTTCTTTATAAGGGATTGCATCTCATTTTACATTTCTATTGACACTTCATTATTGTTATGCACCAATTCACTCTTATATGGTGTATATACTGCCCCTTGGAATATTATATCATGAATCCCTTTATTCCAATGATATTTTATAGTTTTGATTAAATGTTATTCGTCAATTATTGTATTCAAGTGTCACTCATTTTGTTAAAAACACTTTAACTAAAATATCATTTTAAATGTTTTAATGATTTATTATGATAAATATTTTCATTAATATCCATGTTTTCAAATTGGTTTTATGAATTTATTTATATGGATATTAATGGATTAAAATGTTAAAATATTTAAAGTGTAATGGGACTTCGTCTCAATCTCCTTTCATTGAGGCATATTTTGTTTTATACACAACTTACATTTATACGGTGTATAAACCCCTTTGAATTTTAAATTTAATCAAAAGGAATATTTTTATACGAAGCATTTTACTAAATGACAAAAAGGAATGTTTTTGTCATATGTATGTGGTGACAACGACTTCTCTTCTACTATGACCATTATTTGAGTTCCATCTTCATCTACAAGCCATAACTTTTTTTAAATGAAAAATAAATATCATGTTTTACCTTTATTTTATTTTGGTATTGAAAATGGTTTTGATAATGTTTTTTTATATCAATATGTTATTAATATCTTGTTATTGAAACGTGGAAATGATATGTTCCTTTATGCATGTTTTATGTGATACGATTATGTTATAGTACTTGGGAATTTATTATGAAGACGGGTGGTTCTGTTGTAAACTAAGGGAGGGTGAGCCCGATATAGCTCTCCAATGCATTGGGTAACGCGAAGGGGTTAAACGTTAAGGTTCCTTCGAATAGATTTAGGGAATATACTATGATGGGTATTACAAACGTAACCATCAGGGTTAATCTCTACATAAGAATGTTATGAATGCCTAAAGTTACCTTTATGTCTTATAATTTCTATTGAGTTTTGCATAAATATTATAATTTCATGAGGTATGTTAAATTTCATATGTTTTATGAGAAAATTTTGATATCATTGATTCTTATGTATACATGGAGTAATGTTTTCTTTCCGTATTGTTATAACCCTTAATGAGCTTTTTATGCTCATCCCAGGTTTTTTGAAATTTTTTTCACAGGACATAAATTAGAATACGGTCAAGGATGGGATCAAGGAAATGTCATGTTGTCTAAAACATGAACAAGATGCGACTCTTTTATTCATGAATTTTTATTTTGTGAAAGAATGGAAACTGAGTAGATGTGTCTACTTTGTAATCTTTGAGATGTAATAGTTATGTCCTAATTCTCTAAATCTCTAAACCTGAAAAGATCCTCAATCTGAATTATTCAATTTAATTCAAGATTAAGTAATGATTTGAGGCCGGGTCCTTATATGTAATATGATTGAAAGCATAATATAGAATCCTAGTATATCAATATGTCGTTGTTGTGCCAACATTGGATTCCATAGCCTAAAAAAAACTCAAAACACATGATTTTGTTTCCCCAAACAATTCTCACATACTGTTATTTCATTAGGTAGAATAATCCTTCCTATCATAACACCCTTTCATGCCCATCCCTCGTGGTCTTTTCCATGACTACCCCAATCCCACCTCCAATAGGCCAGGGGCTGCCGACTAGCACCATGTAGGAATATCCCAAAAATGGGAGGTATTTTTTATGTACTAGTACACTTGCATCCATATCCATGAAAAAAATGTAAAATTGAAAACACTAAGTAAACAAGAATGAATACCACAAAGATACCAAAAATAGAGTATGACCGTACAAAAAAAGTTAAACGGGGCCAACTAAAAGCCCAACCAAAAATGGACTGTTCAAGCTCCCAAAAAATGTCTTCAAAAAATCCCACCTGATGGGTTATACATAAACCACTATTTAATGTCACTGAAGTAAACCTTGTCTATCATCCCACTCTCTATGAACCGCCTAATCATTTTCCACAAAGGACTCTGTTAAATAATTGATTGTCTACACCAAACATGACACATGCGGGAAAAGCTCATGTAGGGGTGAGTAAAACAATACTAAGTAGGGAAACCGAAACCAAAATGGTACACATCAAATAATAACATTAAGTATTTCACCAAGGAAACACAAGAATTACACCACAAAAGAAAGACACAAAATTCACCACAAAAGAAACACATAACATACAATCAATTCATTTATCTCACATAGGTATAACTCTAAAGCACGAAGAGAAAGATTTCTATTTGTAGCCCATGGATCTATTAGTATTTGTGACACTAGAATTGTCGGTGTTTCACAGAGTATCGATGGAACATGGATTTTTAATAGAAAATATAATTTCATTGGCGCACGTATCATCGATGGATCATAGAGCATCGATGGTTCATAGAGCATTGATGGTGTCCAGGAAGTTAATTGTTCATGTAGAATCTATTACACACAAATTTTTCGATAGCACATGGAGCATCGAAGGTGGACATAGCGTCGATGGATGATGCAGTCTCCCCAGTCACATAATCACATCCAGCCATAGGATTTCACTCGTAGAGTGCTTATTCAATGATAAAAAACTCATATATCCATTAGGTTGTAAACAAAAATCACCAATACAAAGTGAAAATATTTCAAAAGGAACTATACATTACAAAGGCTCCAACTCTGCATACATCTCACCAAATAAAAACACAGTTTGAAGGATATGACCAATTTAGAAAAAAGGGATAGGTCTATACAAGGTCCGACCCGAATCAGTATGGTTTTCCAAACAATACCCAACACAATAGGTTTGGTCCAACCCAAATAGCTAGACCATATGGGCATAAAACAATTGCCTTCTAGAATAAATCCTACTAGGATGTGTGGTCTACCCAAGTGGGCCACCAGAGCAGCTTGATTCACCCAGACCAAACCGCTACATGAGGGATGGCTCCCTCATTGCATGGCTTGGTCATGCGATCCAGATCAATGTGGTCGTTGTGTTCAATGTGGATGAAACTGCATCCCGACCCCCACCTTGGTGTTGTGGACCTCCTGTCATGGGGTCCCCCTTTGATGCGTCCTCTCAACCAAGTTCCCCCTGCATCTGTTGTGGAATCCTTCTTCTATGGAACTTGTCTGTTGCTTGTTGCCTTCCCTGCCATGGTATCCTCCTCCAGTGCAGACTCACTGGAGCGCAGTTTTGCGCCCTAATAGATTCCGACCTCTCCCTTGACTACACATTTTCCTTGCTGTTATCCCCCCTTCTAGAAGCTTGATTCTCACTGCTCCCTCCAATGTCATTCACCTCTAACCATTTGTGCTCTTGTCATACCTTTTTATTGTTGTCACAGATCATAGCTGTTGGTATCGGATCGTTGCACCATGGATCATGGGTTTGACATTCGATCATTCCTATAGTGTTTCTAAGGGGGAAGAACACATGAATAACATGAATGATTTATGGGGGAGGGATTAAGATCATGAACCCCAAAATAGTAGATCTTAGCCTTGTTCATTCGGCCTTGATCATTTTATGTTAGTGTGATCACAATGGAACTAGGAATATAATAATCAGTATGATTTATTCCCTTCAATCCCATAATAATTATCCAACTAGAAAGAATTATTGAACCTTTGATCAACCTATTTTTTTGATGTTCTAGATTTTTTATAAGACCCCGGCCTTAAACCTTACTTAATCTTGAATTAAATGAATAATTCACATTTAGGATCTTTTTAGGTTTAGAGTTTTAGAGAATTAGGACATAAATATTACATATCAAAAGATTAAAAAGTATACACATCTACTCAGTTCCCATTTTTTCACTAAATAAATACTCGTGAACAAAAGATTCATGTCTAGTTCCTTGTTTTAGATAGCCTGACATTTCCTTGATCCCATCCTTGACCGTATACATCTTTATGTCCTGTGAAAACGTTTCAAAAAATGGGATGATCATAAAAAGCTCATTAATGGTCATAACAGTATCGATAGAAAACATCAGTCCATGTATACATAAGAATCAATGGAATCATACTTTATCATAAAACATAATCAATTTAACATACCTCATGAAATCATATGATTTATGAATAACTCAATAGAAATCATAAGGCATAAAGGTAACTTGAGGCATTCATAACATTCTTACATAAGGAGTAACCCTCATGGTTACTTTTGGAATACCCATCATAGTATATTTCCTAAATCTCTTCGGAGAAACCTTAACGTTTTACTCCTTCGCGTTACACAATGCATTGGAGAGCTATATCGGGCTCACCCGCCCTTAGTTTATCACGGAACCACCCGTATTCATAAACAATGCCCATGAACCATAACATAATCATAGCACATAACATAAGCATAATGGAAAGATAACATTCCCACATTGCAATAACAATATAACATTTTAAGATATTGAAATCGTGAATCCATTCCAAAAACCATTTTCACAACCATTTAAAACATTTAATAAAGATATTTTTGAATCAAAGTGTCCCATACCACATTGAAGATTTTAACATTTAAAACCATTAATATCCACATAAGTAAATCCTTAAAACCATTTTGAAAACATGGATATTAATGAGAAATATTTATAAGAATAAATCATTATAACGTTTAAAACGATATTTTAGTTAAAGGGTTTTTTACAAAATAAGAGACACTTGAACACAATAACTAAAGAAAAACATTTAATCAGAACATTATAATATAATGAAAACAAGGCATTAATGATATAATATTCAAAATGACATTATATACACCATAAAATAATGAATTGGTGCATAAAAACAATGAAGTCTCAATAGAAATGTAAAATGAGATGAAATCCCCTGTAAAGAAGGTATCCTTAAATTAAGGATAAACCAATCTCATAATAATGTGTGACAAATATAAATACACCCAATATAAGTGGATATTAAGTGTAAAAAAATAAAAGGTTATTCACACATATTCAAAGGATGAAATATTCAATAACTACATGTTGAACCCAATGAAATCAAAATTAAGTTAAGAAGTTCCCTTGGTAAAATTCGACAGCCTAACGGCGTCACTTTAAAATTCAGAAAATGAGTTGATGAGAGATAAAAATATTATATCATCACATGGACATAAAATATACATCAATAAGGATATATAATAACATATCCCAACATTAAAATATGTAAATTAAAAGGCCCATCAAAAAAAGTCTTTTAAAAAGAGGAGGGTGAAAAGTTCCCTTACCGACTTGGGTATCTTTCGAAACATACACCCCCTGAAAGAAGGAAAATAAAACATTGATATAAATAATAATAAGAGAAATATTATTACACAAAGATTATAATAATGTAAATTACATATACCACTCAAAGGAAAAGGTGGAAAATGTAGCATAAATCTCACTAGAATAAAAGTGAGATGAAAAATCCCTTACGAAAACATGTCTGCCTAACGACGCCACTTAAAACATCCAAAAAATGGATTGATGAGATAAAATAGGGTATCTCATCATATTAACATAAAATGTACATCAATAGGAATGTAATAGAACATCCCCAAACATAACAAATATTAGCTTAATAGAAGTGACATAAAGGAGAGTATTAAAAAAGAACAAGAGAGGTTGGATCTCTTACAAAAATTCGGCAGCCTAACGACACCACTTAAAAATTCTAAAAAAAATTAATGAGAGTAATAGGGGGTATCTAATCATACAAGAATAAAAATTACAGTATGGTTAATATAAAATAACATACTCCAACATAAGAACATGGATCATAAAGGTAATGACATAAAAGATGGTACTTGGAAAGAAAGCGAGAGGTCGGATCCCTTACATCAAGTCTGACTTGTCTTGTTCATTTCTTTATATTCCGGAATAATAATCATTGGTCAATTTATAATTTCATAAGGTCCTCATTTAAAGATTATTATTCATTTCATATCACATATTAAAATTTTATAATAATTGGTTAATAATGTGAGTTCATATCAGACATTTTTGTCGATGTTTGGTACATGAGTCAAAAATGAACTTGTTTGAAAATGATTGTCCATGTAGTTATAAGTAAATCATATCCAGAATAGTATTATTGATTTAAATATTTTATATATCGATTAAATAATCATTTTATACTATTCCATAACATTTGGAGATCGAACTAAATGAAATGCACCGTTCACAGAGATGGTAGTCCGTACGTACGCATGAATGCTACTTTCATTTCTTTGACATATTAATGGAATTAAAAATAATTGAGATATATATATATATATATATTATAATTACAGTATAATATATATGTTATATAGGTAACATAAGTTCATTAATTTAATTCTTTATACATTCCATGTATTGCATGAACGAGTCACATCACTTGAGGGGGCGGTAGTCCACACTTCCACGTAGGAAATTATTGCATTTGCACAACATGAAAAGCCTAAATGGAATGTTTTAAATATATAATTCAGAAACATATAGAAAAAATAAATACCATATATATCATATATAAAATATAGTGACATCATAATGGCCACCATGAAAGGTGTTAAGAGAATATTGAACAATCATCTTTTCGTGAGGCAGAAATTCGCCATCCATTGAAACAGTATGTTCTTTAACCATTAGACGAAGGTGTGTGTAAGTTAAACTAGAATACATAAAATAACAAAATAATATTATATTTGAGATACTTGTGTTGTTAAAAAATAATGCAATAAAATGAGTTTAGAGGGTTGGAGAAGCAAAATAAAACAACAGAACATAAGGAATGACATTACCTTTAAATCGGGTAACTCTTTTTGATTTGAGCTCAAAGGATTCCTTGGAAAGGATTCTGCCCAATGTTGAGGCTTCAATGACGACGAGAGGGATGTGGAAAGATTATATGGGCAGGGGTTGTCTTAGCCAAAGGCTTGAGAGGTGTGGGTAAGGAGGTAGAGGTGGGGGCCTTTTATAAGAGGAGAGGAGGGGCACTCTTGGAAAGTCAAAAAAAGTTACATTATTTTAAAATGAGTTTCGGATTTTAAAGGTCCCACATTGATATATTTCGAGTATAAGTTGATAAGGTCTCGAAATAAAACAATCCAATAGGTTTTTGACATGTGTAGGTCTTAGATTTTACATTATCGTTTGATTTTATTTAAATCGTTAAATAATGAGGTAATCGCTGCATCATCATGATGTCATGAATAATTTAATTTATTTAATGTCTAAAAATTATAAACAAATTACTATGATGTAGTAAATCCATTTAGCTTTCCAATTACAATTTATAGTCAAAAATCTGACTTGTATAACCCCATTTAAAATTTATTTTGGTAAAATAATACATGTTTGTGTCAGTTTTACTTTTACTTTAAATAAAAGATATTAATGTCATTATCTTACCCAAGTGGCTCCATGGGGTTCCAAAAATCGACCCATTTGTTTTATGGGTCGTCCATAACTCATCCAATAGGTTTAGGATAAGTTTCGTGTTATTTTCATTTTATTATAATATCATTTTTACCTTAAATCACACAAATTACCTCTAATCGCGATTAAAAACTTAAAAGTTACTATTCACCAAATATTTATTTTTATCCCATTGAACTATATTTAACTTTCTAATGACAACCATTTATGTCGTATTATTGAAAATCAAATCACAGAAGTGAGAACGTTTCATTTAAACGAAAAAAATCAATTTTTAAGTACCACTTAGTGGTTTCACTATTCATCAAAAATTGATGTTTTTCAGAAAAATACCAAAACATCACCCTAAGCTATATATGATATTACAAGTTCAAAAATTATGTATATTTTACAAAATTCAAAACATATAGGTTACATTAATTAATTTAATAATTAATTCCCACTGTCAGAACAAATAGCGTGTTTTTATGAAACAATACATATCAAAAGATTGCCACTAGTTTTAGTCCAATTTCAAAGTGAAATTAATTCCAATGACCACTATTGGATTAAATGGTTAAATATATTCTAATTTCACATTAAAACAAATTCAAAAGATAATCTAATCATATAAATAAATTAGATTAAAATGAGGTTTTGAATTAAAATACAACATTTTTCACTATTCATTAAAAATGAACTTTATCGGAAAAATACCAAAAATTTACACAAAGTAAATTTTGATGTCCCGATTCTAAGGAAGAATTTTATTTGGTCCAATAAAAGGTATAAAAGTGACCAAAACTATATTTAATGAAGGTTCTCCATCAAAAGGCGATAAGTAGACCTTTAGTGAATATTAGAGTATATATGCCTAAAATTGAATTCTTTTCGTATTTTATGCCTTTATCCTTTATTAGATAAATATAAAGAAATTTAACAAACATATATAATCATATTTTAGTTATTTATAATCATTCCCTCCAATAAAATATCTATGTGCTAAATACCAATTAAAATAATATTATTTTATTTTTAGAGTGCAACATAAGATTTCAAAGAAACTCACTGTTGCGTAATGGGTACGCCATCGAGAATAGAGTTCCCTTTAATGTAATATTAACATTTTATTCACAAATTGGGATACATATAAAAATGTCATATTCTTTATTTACCTGGGGTGTTACATCCTTCCCCCATTTCGGGAATTGCGTCCTCACAATTTTAAAATTGGGCGTGGAAACTTCATTGAAAGTCCCACATCAGAACCAGAGTTGGTAAAACTATCACATTAAAAGAAAGAAAGAGAAGTATAAAGGTCACCAGAGTTAACCAATAATAGGATTCCATGTAGGAAAACATGGATATGGAATAATAAGCAAAGGGTCATGTTCTGAGGGAGGGTGATATAAAACATGTTTAGGAGAAAGATAACCACAAGAAAATCACAAACTTTTGATGGGTTAATCGGTATTTGATTCCCCAGTAGAAAAAGTTAATAGACAACATTTTTGTTTTAAGTTACTTTTCATTGAGGAATTCATATTTTGATCTTAAGTAAACATACTTACTTGTCATGTTTACATTCACCTTTTACTAGATTTCTTACACAAACTCATACTTTCTTCAAATGATGAGTATTTAGGATGACTTGTTCACATTAAGAGCGCTATAATCCAGTTCTATAGAATCACCTAATCCACAAAAGAGAACTCTATATATCTAATATCTTTAGACCTTAACCAAAAACAAAAATGTTAGAACAAAATCAGATAATCCACAAAAGGATAACCCATTATAAAAAGTAAATATATTCTTAATCTCCATAATTTGTCCAACAAAACCCAAAGTTCAACAAAGACCATTTAATAAAAAAAATTTCCATAAAATTCTCCAATGTAAACCAAACTAAGATTGAAACCCAAATATTTGAAGGACTTAATCACATAGTCTTCCAAAGTTAAAATTAACACTTATCTCCAAATAACAGCAGTTGATCTTAAAGTCTTGTATTGAAAAGAAATTATCTGAAACACATATCCTCCAAGATCGGTTAATAATTTCCATAGATAACATAAAATAAACTTACTCTTAATTCATAAAATCATCTAACTAAAAATAATACGTCATAATAACCAGGGACTTCACGTAGTCCAGTGGTAGGAGATAAATAACAGTCGCACTTTGGTTGTGGGTTCGATTCCCACAGCTTTCTCTGACGCGACGGGTTGTCACACGATATGTGTGTTGTCCTTTTTACAAAACTATATATTTATTATAAAATTCCCCAAAAAATGATAAAATATTCAAAAATAACCATAACATAATTTAACCTCATGCTTATCTCATTTCATTCATATTCCATCATAACATATAGTAACCAATAATTACCTCAAAAGTAAGGATCATATAAACCCTAATGGTTACCTTTATAATTATTACATGGACTTCCACATCAAGTTGATCATCTCATACATGATGCATTAGAGAACTCACCAAGGTTCAAGTGGTTGATAATGACTCCTTGATATCTGGTTTAGAACAACCACTAGATTTCTCATTGAATCCCCCATTTCATCCAGTCTCTTAATCAGAGAACCACCATAGTTTCCATCAAACCCATAGTCACATTGGTGCCTGCAAGATCCACCCATTTACTAAAAAAAGAAATGTCAATGTAAGTATATCAACAAAACCATCATTTACTAATGATTATTATAAACACTAAGATATACTTACTCATTCACTTTATCTAAAAATAGGACTATTTTTGAAATCCTAACCATTATGGTAATGTCAATTAAGCTTAGAGAATACTCTAACCTCTAAAGATATCTGAACTAACCTCTGATACCAACTATAAGACCCCGACCTTAAACCTTACTTAATCATGAATTAAATGAATAATTCACATTGAGGATCTTTTTAAGTTTAGAGTTTTAAAGAATTAGGACATAACTATTACATCTCAAAATATTACAAAGTAGACACATCTACTCAGTTCCCATTTTTTCGCAAAATAAAAACTCTTGAAAAAACGTGTCATGTCTAGTTCCTTGTTTTAGATAGCCTTACATTTCCTTGATCCCATCCTTGACCCTATTCAACTTTATGCCCTGTGAAAACGTTTCAAAAAAATGGGATGATCCTAAAAAGCTCAGTAAGGGTTATAATAGTATGGATAGATATCATTAGTCCATGTATACATAAGAATCAATGAAATCATACTTTACTCATAAAACATAAGCAATTTAACATACCTCATGAAATCATAAGATTTATGCATAACTCAATAGAAATAATAAGGCATAAAGGTAACTTGAGGCATTCATAACATGCTTACGTAGGGAGTAACCCTCATGGTTACGTTTGGAATACCCATCACAGTATATTCCCTAAATCTCTTCGGAGAAACCTTAACGTTTAACTCCTTCGCGTTACCCAATGCATTGGAAAGCTATATCTGGCTCACCCTCCCTTAGTTTATCACTGAACCACCCATCTTCATAAATCATGCCCAAGAACCATAACATATTCACAACACATAACATAAGCATAATGGAAAGATATCATTCCCACATTTTAATAACAATATAACATTTTAAGATATTGAAATAATGAATCCATTCCAAAAACCATTTTCACAACCATTTAAAACATTTAATAAAGTGATTTTTGAATCAAAGTGTCCCATACCACTTTGAAGCTTTTAACATTTCAAACCATTAATATCTACATAATTAAATCCTTAAAACCATTTTTAAAACATGTATATAAATGAGAAATATTTATAATAATAAATCATTATAACATTTAAAACGATATTTTATTTAAAGGGTTTTTAACAAAATTAGAGACACTTGAATACAATAATTGAGGAATAACATTTAATCAGAACATTATAATATAATGAAAATAAAGGAATTCATGATATAATATTCCAAATGACAGTATATACACCATATAAGAGTGAATTTTTTCATAACAACAATGAATTTTCAATAAAAATGTAAAATGAGATGAAATCCCCTATAATGAAGGTATCCTTATATTAAGGATAAATAAATCTCATAATTATGTGTGACAAATATATATACACCAAATATAAGTGTAAATTATGTGTAAAACAATAAAATTTCATTCACACATATTCAAAGGATGAAATATTCAATAACTAAATGTTGAACCCAAAGAAATCGAATCCGGGTTAAGAAGTTCCCTTGGTAAAATTCTACAGCATAACGAAGTCACTTTAAAATACAGAAAATGAGTTGATGAGAGATAAAAAGGGTATCTCATCACTTGGAAATAAAATTTACATAAATAAGGATATTGAATAACATATCCCCACATTATAATATGTTAATTAAAAGACCCAACAAAATAACTCTTTTAAAAAGAGGAGGGTGAAAAGTTCCCTTACCGACATGGGTATCTTTCGAAACATACACCCAATGAAAGAAGGACAATACAACATTGATATAAACATTCATAAAAGAAATTATATTACACAAAGAGTAGAATAATGGGATCTACATATACCACTCATAAGAAATGGTGAAAAATTTAGCATAAATCTCACACGAATAAAAGTGAGATGAAAAATCTCTTATGAAAACTCGGCAGCCTAATGAAGCCACTTAAAACATCCAAAAATGTATTTATGGGATCAAATAGGGTATCTCATCATATTAAAATAAAATTTACAGCAAGAGTAATATAAAATAACATCTCTCACCATAATAAAGAAGAGCGTAAAAGAAGTGATATAAAGGAGAGTACTTAAAAAGAAAGAGAGAGGTTGGATCTCTTACGAAAATTTAGCAGCCTAACGACGCCACTTTAATATTCTAAAAAATTTATTTATGAGAGTAATAGGGGGTATCTCATCATATAAAAATAAAAATTATAGTATGGTTAATATAAAATAAAATCCTCCAACATAAGAACATGGAGCATAAATGGAATGACATAAAAGAGGGTACTTGAAAAGAAAGCGAGAGGTCAGATCCCTTACCTCAAGTCTGACTTGTCTTGTTCGTTTCATTATATTCCTAAATAAAAAACTTTGGTCAATTTATAATGATTAAGGTCCTCCTTTAAAGATTATTATTCATTTCATATCACATATTATAATTTTATAATAATTGGTTAATAATGTGAGTTCATATCAGATGTTTTTGTCGATTTTTGGTACATGAGTCAAAAATGAACTTGTTTGAAAACTATTGTCCATGTGGTTATAAGTAAATCCTCTCTAGAATAGTAATAATGATTTAAATATTTTATATATCCAGTACATATTAATTTTATACTATTCAATAACATTTGGAGATAGAATGAAATGAAATGCACCGTTCAGGGAGACGGTAGTCCGTACGTACGCATGAACGCTACTTTCAGTTCTTTGACATATTAATGGAATTAAAAATAATTTAGATATATATATATATATATTATAATTCCAGTAAAATATATATGTTATATAGGTCACAAAATATCACTAATTTCATTCTTGATACATTCCATGTATTTCATGAACGTGTCACATCACTTGAGGGGGTGGTGGTCCATCCTTCCTAGTATGAAATTATCGCATTTGCACAACATGAAAAGCATATAGGCTTGTTTTAAATATAAAATTAAGAAGCATATAGAAAAAATAAATACCATATATATCATATATAAAATATAGTGACATCATAATGGCCACCATGAATGGTGTTAAGATAATATTTGACAATCATCGTTTCGTGAGGCAGAAATTCGCCATCCATAGAAACAGTATGTTCTTTAACCATTAGACGAAGGTGTGTGTAAGTGTAGCTCGAATCCTTTACAAAAAAGAATCCTATTATATTTACGATACTTTTGTTGTTACAAAATAATGTAATAAAAAGAGTTTAGAAGGTTGGTGAAGCAAAATAAAACAAAAGAATACAAGGGAAGACATTACCTTTAAATTAGGTAAGTCTTTTTGATTTGAGCTCAAAGGATTCTTTGGAAAAAATTCGGCCCAAATTTGAGGCTTAAATGATAAATAAAGGGATGTTTAGAGTTGAAATGGGTAGGGTTTGGCCGAGCCAAAGGCTTGAGAGGTGTGGGTAAAGAGGTATAGGTGGGGGCCTTTTATAAGAGGAGAGGAGGGGCACCCTTGGAAAGTCAAAAAAAGTTACAGTATTTTAAAATGAGTTTCGTATTTTAAAGGGCCCATATTGATATATTTCGAGGATAAGTTGATAAGGGTTCTAAATCCACAAATTCAATAAGTTTTTGACATGTTTAGGACTTAGATTTGACATTATCATTTCATTTTTTTAAATCATTAAATAATGAGGTAATTGATGCATCATCATGATGTCATATATAATTTAATTTATTTAATGTCTAAAAATTATAAAAAAAACTACTATGATGTAGTAAATCCTTTTAACTTTCCAATTAATATTTATAGTAAAAATTATGACTTGTATAACCCCATGTAAAAATTATTTTGGTAAAATAATACATGTTTGTGTCATTTTTACTTTTACTTTAAATAAAAGGCATTAATGTCATTATCTTACTCAAGTGGCTCCATGGGGTCCCAAAAATCGACCCATGGGTTGTCTTGGTCGTCCATGACTCATCCAATAAGGTTAGGACAAGATTCAAGTTATTTTCATTTTATTATAATATCATTTTACATTAAATCAGACTAATTACCTCTAATCGCGATTAAAAACATAAAAGTTACTATTCACCAAAAAATTATTTTTATCCCATTGAACCACATTTTATTTCCTAATGAAAACCATGTATGTCGGATTTTTGAAAATCAAATCATAGAAGTGATAATGTTTAATTTAAACGAAAAAATCAGTTTTTAAGTACCTCTTAGTGGTTTCACAATTCATCATTAATTGATGTTTTTTAGAAAAATACCAAAACATCACCCTAAGCTATATTTATTATTCCAAGTTAAAAAATGTTGTCTATTTTAAAAAATTCAAAACATATAAGTTACATTAATTAATTTAATAATTAATTTCCACTGTCAGAACAAATAGCGTGTTTTTTTGAAACAATATATATCAAATGATTGACACTAGTTTAAGTCCAATTTCAAAGTTAAATTAATTCCAATGACCACTATTGGATTAAAGTGTAAAAATATATTATAATTTCACTTTAAAACCAATTCAAAAGTGTATATAATAATATAAATAAATTAGATTAAAATAAGGTTTTGAATTAAAATACAACAGTTTTCACAATTCCTTAAAAAATGAACTATATCGGAAAAATATCAAAAATTTACACAAAGTAAATTATGATGTCCCAATTATAAGGAAGACTTTTATTTGGTCCAATAGAAGGTATAAGAGTGACCAAAACTATATTTAATGAAGGTTCTCCATCAAAAGGTGATAAGTGTACCTTTAGTGAATATTACAGTATATATGCCAAAAATTGAATTCATTTCTTATTTTAAGCCTTTATCCTTTATTGGAGAAATGTAAAGACATTTAAAAAACATATATAATCATATTTTATTTATTTATATTCATTCCTACCAACACAGTGGCTACGTGCTAACTACCATTTAAAATAATATTATTTTACTATTAAAGTGCAACATAAGATTTCCAAAAAACTCATTGTTGCGTATTGGGTATGCCATCGAGCATAGCGTTCCCTTTAAAGTAATATTAACATTTTATTCACAAATAGGGATAAATATAAAAATGTCATGTTCTTTATTTACCTGGGGTGTTACATTTTTGTAATTAACAGAAGGGAAATGGAATCACAAATAGATCGACACCTTTTTTCGATCATTGGATCAGACAATGACAATGAATAGAGGTCCATGTCATCTTTAATCCTTAATCTATCGACATTCATCATTGGGTGATAGCTTCCTTCTATTTGACTTAGGGGAATTCTAGGGTTATGGTGATAAACATGAATTCCTACAACATGGACGATTAAAAATGGAAACCACCACTAAGTAATCACATAAAGAACAATTAAATATTTTTATTTTATATTTTAATGACTTCTATGTCAAAAATCAATCATTGAATCTCGACACACGCCGGTCAAGGTTTGGTCATGCCTAATATAAACACCTACATATAAAATCAATATTGATCTTATATTTCCAATCAAATTTACTATTTCTACGTTCTTATGATTTAAAAATAAAATATTTGTTATTTAATTATTTTTTTAACGATTAATCCCGTGGTGAATTTTTCTACAATTAACCTGAGTTGACCAATATTAGGTCATGCCAAGGGTGAATCCATTGCTCTATGCTCAATGGTGCACTCAGATTTCAGATCTGGGCACCCATTTTAGAGTGTTTTAACATTTTCAATAAAGATACTCATGACTATTATTAAAATCCTAACATTTTTAAAAAACGTTCTTACCACCCCACGACTAGGAATCAAATGCCATCTTAGCACCAGGTATCAGAATTTTCCGAAATTAATTCAAATAAGAGTTGGAAAATTTGAGTATTTAAATGTCATCAAATATTGAATTGATGTACACATTCAATGGTTTTTAAGGACCTGTTATCATGTTAAATATTTTATCATTTCAAGATACCTTGTAGATTTTCAATGGATAATAATCCTTCTTATGTGATGAGAAGTAATTATATGATGGTTGATATATGGTGATATATTGGAATGGTGTCTTGTGATAGTGGAAGTAGTTGACAATTGAAATGGTGGGATGCACGATGAAATAAAAAGTGTTGTTAGGTATGACAATAAGAATGATATAACATGTTAATTCATGGATTTCACTTTTTTTATTTTATGATGCGATATATACTTCTAAAAAAATCTTTTTTTGGGCTGCATGGATGATATTTTGGTTTCTATATAAAATTTACCACAACATGATGTACCTGGTTTTTTTAATAATACTTCTTTTAATATAGATTATGATGAGTAATAGAGTACTAGAAATTTTTTATTGAAAATTAATTTTAAATTTTTTATTATTGGGGTTCGTTCATAAATTGAATGTGAAATAATAGAAATGATTAAGAAATCTTGGAATCAACTGGAACATGACATGTGATCATTGAATTGGAAAGGCATTGTCACGTGCCTGTCATAGGTTTTTCCAAAAACTATTATTATAAAAGATAAAATATAGTAATCTGGTTAACCTAGGATGTACCCAGAGAGGATTTCACAAAAATTATGTTTGTTGCGTAATATAAATAAATATGAAGAGTTTTTTTGATATTGTTCGAGTTGAAAAAAAAACAGGAAGCAAATAAAAATAAATATTGAACACTAATGTATGAATATAGCGATTTGGATAGGGTATGATAACCATTTTCATGGTCATAATAGTCATAAATATGATCTTCCGACTCTTCCTATTGAATTAAAAATACGAGACTCCTCAATTGAGATATCAATCACCCATGGATAATGATTGAAACAGAACTCACACTTATGTGCATTAATGATCCAAATCAATTCAATAAAAATAATTTATGTACAAATTAGGAATTTATATATCATTGGAACACTATAAATAGCTCACTAGATTCACACAAGTTGAAATGATCACTGATACACCCCAACGAATACAATCCGCTTGATCGAGACTAATTGCACAACCTAGTGAGAGATTAAAAGTCTTCAACCAACGCTATTTACAAGAAATACACCCAACTCAAAACATTATCACATTAATATAATTTTAAAACATTAAAAATAATAATAAAATAAAAATAAAAATATGGTTTTACATTTAATAACAAATCTATGACATTACAATAGTTGAATTCCCCCTTCCACGATCGCCCAAATGCTTTACCCCTCCATGGGAAGGGTAATATAGTTGAAAGGGGAAGAAGAAATCATGATGATAAAAAGAAAATAGAAATGTGAAAGTAAAAAGAATATTAGGAAATATATCCATTATCACAACACCTCATTTAAATTCTTCAACCACTTTGAATGGAAGTGAACACTCTTATTTATAGGCCAGTGGAGTGGAAAATTTACCTCCTAACTTACTCCATAGAATGATGGATTCTGGTTGGCATATTAAATGTCCAAATCTCAGGATGTTATATTCATAAATGTTCCTATATCTATTTTTCATGATTACAAATAATCTCAGTGTGTTGGGAAAAGTGTAATGAATGTTATACACAAATTTCTAATGGCAACATTTTCTTCCCGATTCGACTCTTTTACTTACTCTAATTCGATTCATTTAAAGGAAATCATAACGATCGAATTTATTCAGTAAATTTAATATAATGATGACCGTCAGAGTCCTATTTCTCCTCAAACTAGAATCACCTTATTTGGACATATGTAGGCCGAGATAAGCCTAATTAATTAATGTGGGGTCTATTTTGTCAGCCAGCAATCTGTTTCCAGTTGATTACTTTTTCTGGGCCATTATGTGTCGAATTGGACCATGGTCCAAAAGCCTAAGTTATATCCCACAAAAAAATTCCTATAAAATGAATAACACAATTTGGATAATAAATGTAATAGTTATACCCAAAAAACAATAGATCCATAAAAATAATAAATACCCAAAATTATCTAATTTTAACAATTAAGCCCATAATTCAAAAAACAAAAAAATGATACAAATCAGCTCAAATTGATTAATTGGAAGGGAATAAAGCATTGAAAAAAAATGAAAAAAATGAAAATATTATCTTTATCAGTAAATACCATAATGATAAATGATTACAAGAATAATTAAATAAATTGAAGGTTTATTTATATAATTATGTTAATAAATGTTATATGTCCTTTATCTGTGGCAGTTGAGTTTCAAAGAGATGATAAAATAAGTTGAGGTTTTGGGTAGCTAGTTTACCATAGTATAGTTGTGAGAAATATGTATATTATTATGTTTTGTGATTTAATATTCTAACCCACCAATTTTGTCAATTTAATGACATCGTGTGTTTTATGAGTGTGTTTTTTCCAAAACATATTGGTTGTTGAGAAATGGATATATGACTACTAACACTATCCCTTCCCTCTTCTCATAGTAGTTGAATGTGCTAGTATTTATTTTTTTCTTTCAAATATATATATATATATAGGTATATGTAATGGAATGTGTTTATTTCAAAAACATAAATATCTATATATTATATCGTCATGGTGATCATTGGTTTTTTGTGTATTGAATGTGATTGATTTATGTATAATACATGATGTACATGGAATAGTGGATCCTAAAAACCACCTTGTTACCATAATGAGAATAGGATGATGTGAAGTATTTTCTACATGATATGTAGTGACTATGATATTTTTTTATTTCCGTGAATCATTGAAAATGCAATTTTTCTAGTCTTATTTAGAAATTATTTCATTTAGGGAAATATAGCTCCAGTCATGCGACATTGGGGTATAGCGGAAAATCCATGGAGAAGAAGTAGCATGGTACCTTTTTTGATATTAGGTTTTTTATTATATGATTACATGTTTATGATACATGGTGAGTGAGACATGGTAAGGCTAGGAGCTTCACATAGCCAATTTGGATAGTTTTTAGCTTCAATTGTTATTCAGTAGTCTTTAATATGTTATCCTAATCATTAGTTTTAGAGTATCCATAGAGGACCAGCCGATTATTACATGTAATTATATCCCAAAATAAATGTAAAATTATATCAATACATAGAGTTTTTTTATATATGGTTTGAGTTTTCTTTCTCTTGTGATTTTTTAGGATTTATTTAGGATTCATGGCCACTACTAAGGAGTTTCATTAGGAACATATAGTTTTGTTATCATATTCTCATGTTTGTATGATATTACATAAATGTATTTGAGTGATTTTATTTTATGATGATTAAGATATTTATAGTGGTTTTATGTTACCTACTTTTTCATTATATTATAATTTGAGGGTAATTTGTTAATTATTTTTGTATTATATACCCACAATGCATGTACCTAACTAGTGGTTTGTTGGAGGTGGGATTGATAAGTCATTATCTTTCTACTCTAACCGCTTCCCTAAAAGGTTTACTATTGTAGGGAAGGATTCAGGAATGATCTACCCTAAAATATTATAAATAATAGAATTAATCATCTATCATAATTATATTATAAATTTTTCTTATTGATACTCAACCATCAGGTTAAACACATTTAGTTTTGAGGTTTCTATAGTCAGCAACAAGAACAATGCTTTAAAAATATATCATATACGACATGGAAACATAAATACTTATGGTTTTATTTTATATATGTTTATAAAGATTATTTTGTGTACTTGGATATGTAAACATAATTATTAAACAAATTATTATAATTTATTCTTTGATTACTGAAGCCTCTAAAATAAAATGTCACTGACTAAATATTCACATCATTATAAGTGAATATAATATAATAAATAAATAAAATAAAATTTTATATGTTCTATATTAAGGAAAAAATATATATGAATGTATTTTATATGAAGGTATATAATAAATTTATTTTCATTATTTCAAACATTAAACATATGAATAGAATTTATCTGAAATGTGTTAAGGGATTGTTGTCTCAAATTTGCACCCCTAAAAAATATCTCTTGTTATTCGATATTTTATTCATTTTAATGGTGGATCCAATTACCCATTATAAATTTTTATATTTATTATCTCATTATTCATGATATTTATTATTTTATTTGAAATCATATCCTTCATGGGGTTTTTATTAATATCTTTCTATTGACATACGAGTTTATCAACTCAATTTATGATAAATTAAATCATAATATTTTCTATTATAGTATAATGTTCATGTTATCTATGCTAAATCCATCACATATTTCAATATTTTATTTTCTGTTGTATTATATTTAAATATTTTCTCATCACCCAGATATAAATCTTTTAAAAAATGATTTTATAGTGAAATGAAAACATTTATATGACTATATCTATTTCTAACCAACGAATCATTTCATTCTTGTCCATATTTTACATAATTCTAATTTCCCGAAATATTTTTTTAATTTTAATCTGTATTTTATTATTTTATTTTAATAATTATATTTAACTCTTTCCAAATGTAAAATATAATACCATTTTTGTAATCATAGTTTCAACAGTTGTAATTTAAATTATTTAAATGGGTTTTCATCCATTAAAAATAATATATATATATATATATTCTACAAATCGTTTCTTTTTATTACCACTATCTCTTTCCATTTATCTATTAATGAATTTTATTTTTCAACGGTAAATGTTTTCAATGATTTCAATTGACCTTTTTCAAAATAAATTTTTAATGGTCGGTATATTCATCTTTTTCTCTGAATTTTGTTTTTCTAAAAACATATTTTACGTTTTCTTCTAATTGACGAAATAATTATACAATATTTGACTTTTTTATGAAACAAACCCACTAATTTTTCATAGTTTTATAATGAAATACTTTTTTTCCTATTATAATAATATATTTCATTAGAAATTATTTCAAAAGAGAAAAACTATTTCTTATTTAAATGTGATTACTCTAAAATTAATAAAAATGTGTTTCTCAACTATGAAATTATCCATTGAACTATTTAGGATAGATCATGGATATTCTTAAAATAGTAAAATAAAATTTAATTATATATATGACTTATATATTATTATCGTCTACCAAAAAACCCAATAATTCCAATTTTTCCTAAATCATCCACTATTATTGGAATTGTTTTTCATTTAATAGATTTTCATTTTAAACAATTTATAATTCATTTCGTTTATTGAAGTGTTATCAATTATATTCCATATCGAAATTGGTTATGGAAATTATTATCAAAACCATAGAACCAATAAATTATATGGTGTTAGTTTTCTAGACTCATTAATTGAAAGCTATTGAATTTATTTAATAGTTACTATTGATAATCAGTATAATTTTTATTCTAATAGTAATGAATTTTTATTTTATTGGTATGATTTCCTATAATTGTTTCACAATCGACCATATTTTTTCAGATGGGTTACGAAAATTTTATCATTTCTATTAATATAACGACAAATATTAAAATTCTATATATTGTTATTTTTTAAATAATACATCATTAGATTAAACACCTAGACATAAAAACAATGACGTAAGTGAACTAACATTATAAAGCCCATCGATGCATTGGTAGTTCAAATGGCATAAACATGTAGTTTTATTTTGTGTGTGCATTCCTAATTAACCAAGATGTATTCGATATAATGAACACTAAATGAATAATTTCATGGATAATGTTGATATAATTACATCAATATATGAAACATTATTTTTGCAATCAACACTAATTCATTTTCTATTATACGAGTGACTTATTTATTTTAATTCTTGTTTATTGATGTTTTATACTCTCTATTTCATTTGATATTGTAATTATTATGGTCAATCATTTCATCCATAATATTATTACCATGATTTATTCATATGAATGGTTTACCTTACATATAATTTTATCACCCCTTCTCATGTTTCCATTTCCTTTTGTTGTGATGAAATGTGTTATCGATGTTATTTATAACATATAATATTTAGTGGATAAATAATGATATGTGGTAATGACATATTTTTAATTAATTTGTTCAGTATATTGTGGAACCTTTTCCACTATTTCAGAGTCCCATGTGCCTTATTAATTTATGGTTTTCGAAAAAACAACAAATATATATAACTAAAATATCATGTTAGGTTATGTATTAAAATATAGGATTTAATCCCTGAAATTTTTTGACAGATATGTATTGGATTTTATAAATTTTATAAAAACCAATATTAAAAAAATTCTCCATAAGATATAGATTTAGGTGTTTAGGTAACATTATATAACATATAAAATTCCTACAAATAATTATAGAGATCATATATTTGGAGTCATGTAAGAGTGATTTAGCATAACATATGTCTTGTTCTATAGGAATGTGTAAGATTGAGTAATTATTCAATAATCATGGGCCATGAAATATTATTCTTGAAAAAATATTATATAAAAATTGTTTGTAACATACTTTATAATAAAAAATTACATCTTTTTTTATGACTCATAAAATTCCATCATCACATAGTAGACATAGTAACATATGTAATTGGGTTCACTCTCCAATAAATTTTATCCTTGCATGACAATGTCACTAGGTGGATTTTTCCCAATATCCAATCACATCATTTTAATCTCCTAATAAATATTGATTTATAAAATGAATTATATTTATATATAATTTTGGTCCCAACTATCACATAATTAAAACAACATATATGTGTAAACGAAAAACATCATAAGGTTAGTATTTCCATCATTGTTTATATAAACCAAGGAATAAAATGTGTATCATTAAAATATCTATAAACAATATATATATTTATTACATGGAATGACGGTTGAGTATTTTACTAGATAATTTCAATAGTAAATAATATAAATTATTGGGTGATAATGAAATAGATTAATGTCACACTTATTAAATCCATTGAAAGAATTATTGATAACTTAAATGAAATATCCCATTAATTAGTAGCATTTAATGATAGAAACATCAAAGGGAAATAAAAATAGAATATTCAATGAAATAATATGTAAAAACTAAATGAAATATTAATATATAAAAATTGTAAATTTTGGTTTCAAAATAATCTCTTGTTGGAAATGATAAAAAACCTAATGTTCACAACATTCTAAAAATTAAAAATAATCATCACTGAAAAAGTTAAAAATATACCATTTTAAACCATTATAAAACATATAATATATTTTAATTAATATTAAATTAATGTCTATATTATTGAAAATATAATTCTTTAAGGAATATAAATAATTTGGAATTGATAGAAACGTATTTCCCTAAACTGATTGAAAACTATTAAAGTGTTTTATTTAATTAAAATATCATATTGATTTTTAAATAATAATCATCCTGAAAGAATGGTCAATAGAATGAAATGAAATTTTATAATAATAATGGTATTTATTATATAATATGTCAATGTTGTAGAATATCCAAAATATAAATGTAAATTTGGGAATATTATGATGATTAATAAATAAAGTAAAAATGAAAAAAAAACAATAATGAAAAATATAAAAAACAAATGAAAATGTATTGTAAATATGAACTAAAAAAATGGATTTTTAAATTCCACTATTAAAGAGTAATTCATTATAGAATAATTAAAATAGGTATCATATTAAACAACTAAATATATAATTTACTAAAATTTAACAATTTTCTAAAAATAAAAAATTTGAAAATGAAAATCATACATTTTTTAAAAAATAAAATTTCAATGAATTGAATGGTATTATAATATATTGATCTATTAATCGTAGGATTACTTGAAAAATACATTTTAGTACATTTAGGGGTAAATTCAATAACATTATGAAAAATAATATTATACAAAATGAAATATTTAGCAAGAAACTGAAATTAGGACATAGAAACTATTACCTCATATTTCCTCTTAGTAAAAAATAATCAGATATCAAATTAAATATAATTTTAATTTATATAATTATGTTTTATAAAAATATTATTAATTATCATGCTATAAATCATTCACTTTTTATTTCGTATTATCCATTCAGTAATCAATAATTTTTTAAATAATATATATTTTTTAATTATTTTGTTTACCACACAAATACTAAATCGTAAAATCCTTTCCTTGTATGTTTTACATGGTTTAATCATTTTCAAAATGGTCATGAAAGTGTATTTTAATTGCTTAATATAATTCTGTACAACCATATTTATTTCCAATATTTTGGGGATATAGTTTTATTTTATATCATTAAAATATTATTCATGAAACAAGTTGACTTAATAATAATAATTTAATTTATTCATTAATATAAATATTTATATATAAATATAAAAACCCTAAACAAATTTAATTTATTTTTTGAATGATATTTTTCTTGTATTTAAAAATACCTAGTATTTTTTCCTGAAATATTACAACCTCATTCATGAAGGATATAAAGTTGGCCAAAACTAAGTCATCTTTTTTATTAGAATATAAGTAAGAAAATGATGTTTTAAAATTATAATATCAATTCTAATGATAACTAATGAATTACAAATTTGGTTCTTAAAGTGAAAAATAAAATATATTATAATGAAGATGAAGCAAACACAGATAAAAAATCAAGAAGATGATATCACTGACCTTGAGAGTTTGGGGTTTCTCATATGTCACTGTATAAAATTAAAAGTTTATTATTTATTCAAGGGACAAGACATTATAGAACATTGGAGTGAATTTTTACGAAGTAAATTTGGGAAAGAATTATTGATAAATGTATCATTAGTGTTGTTTTTTATAACACAATGTAAAATAATCAATCAATAATTACATTATTTATATCAATGGATTAACATTCTTAAATTTGAGGGGTCATTTTGGTATTGTGTTTTTAATAATTAGTAATCAAATATAAATACATATAAAATTTTAAAACATTGTATCTATTTTTTTACAAAACATGGTTCTTAATTTTATATACTTGCCTCAATAAAAATAATTTTTCATCTTCAAATTTGATTCACCATATTTGAAATATTGAAACTAATGTAGTTTCTACACATCCATAGATCAATTTAATATTATTAAAAACATGGGATGAGAAAAAAAAATCAATTAGGTATATCAGAATATATGAATCATGTTATCTTGGTGTAAATCATAAATACCAATGATAATTTTTTTCATTATCACAATAAAATATTGTGATTTTAAATAAAATAATTCAACATAAGAAGATAAATAATGTCTCAATGACTACACATGATATCGAAAATACAATATCTAAACCACGAATTAATCACCAAGACATATCATTAAAAAAATAATATTTCAACATTTAATCATTACAAACATTCATTAAGTCATGAAATAAAATGATTTACATAAAACCCCGTTTTTCATGTATAATTTTATTATTTTGTAGAATAATATTCATAACTTGTGTTGAATGATTTCATGACAATGTTTAAAGAACTAAAACCCATTTAATTCCCTTTCAATAAATATTATGGTTGTCCCCCACATTTTCCCCTTTAAATAAATTTCATTTCACTGTACATTGGAGAGCTATATCGGTCTATCCACTAATTATAATATTTATTAGGAACATCCATAATTATCTATAATTCTAAAGTACCATTTCATGAACATGATAATTTAATAGCCTTAATTTTACATCCTAAAACCCTTCAAAATACTCATTTTAACCGATTAGAAAGAATATTCTCTCACGACCCGTCCTAGTGGGGACATCACTTGGACTCCCCAAGACAGATTCTAATAGGCTTGGGTTTAGTGACTAGAATCGAGTATCCATATCAATAACATGAGAGTTGTTGTCTATGTATCTACACAAACACACACACAAAAAGATATCCAAGAACAGAAATTCTAAAAAGTAAAAACCACTAAGGATAAAAAATGCATGAATACAACTAAAACCAACCAACATAGTACAAAAGATTTAATGGGTGGAAAGTGAAATGGTCCCCAATACAATACCACCAAAAATAAGAGTCTTTAAACTAAAAATTTTATCCTGTAAGAAAAAGAGAGGTATTGGGAAAACTTCTCATAGCTATAGGAAACCATTAGCCTGTAGGGAACTCCGGAATCTCTTTTTGGTCCTGATCTATCATAGACTCCTTCATAGTGATACTCATTTTTATATGACACAACATGTGTGGGAAAAGATCGTGAAGGAGTGAGTATAATAGTTCTCAGTAGGGGACCCCAAAAACCACACAGCAAAACACAATGTAAAGGTATAGTCATCTCTAAATAGTATATTTATACTTAACATATAACAAGAGAAACACATCCAAATATACTCTAAACCATGACTAGTAGTCAACAATGATAGTGCACACATGCTAGGTATTGAACATGAAGATTCCATGAAGAAATTGTCTGAGATAACTAAATACATGACTCTGATAGCTCTGATGATGTCCGTTTGAGATTTAAAGTTCATTAGGTAAATCCATGAGAGATATATGCCTTTATATATTTGAGTGATAATAGATACACTAATTCAGGAAGAGCACACTCCAGGTAGAGAAAATTTCATGATACATATATTAGGATCACTACTAGGGCATTGGAGAATACTACAAATCATCTAGATTCACCTATTATGTAGAGGATCAGTGTCATTTAAAGTTGGTCATGTTGATATATGACTCTACTTAGTGTCAACAACAGATAGAGGATCTCACTCTGAGCCTCTTGATGTAATACATGACTCTATCTCAAAAATTATAGCTAAATGGATCATACTCTAGTAGATGAAAATGATGCACGAACTTCATTGAAAAGAGAAACGAGGCACTAAACCAAAAAGAACATGACTTTGGAACGGTGGGCAAGACGTTCCAGCCTTGTAAAGTCATGTACACAGAGTGTAGAAGAATCACATGCTATGTCCTCTGAACCCAGACATTTCCCATCTACAACAACCCTTTTCATAATGGTTGTCATGTAGAAGAAGGTATACACTTGGTGTAAGAGAGTGACACACCGGGTTCCTCTATTTGGGAAGGAATACATGTAAGATGGTCATGTTCATGTACATGACATCGAATCGTGTGTCCTAGATCGTGTACCAGTACAAGGGGTAGTCTATGTATATGTTCATTTCTAGATTTTTGGTGGTGTATATGTTGTGATCTCCAGTTTGGGTTCATGTATCTTCTGCTATACTTTTAGAGTTTGCGTAAGGACCCACACCCTATATGACAATGGTCACACTCTGTGTTAGAGAATCATGCTAACTGAAACACCTACTGATGTTGGGTGGGTTCTTCTATCCTTGTCTTCTCGAGGAATATCAGGTTCTACTTCATCTGAAGTGTGAAATCCCTAGACGCCACCATTCCAATCCCACATGACATTTTCTTTAGACAACAAGTCTTACTCTTCTGGATATTCTATAACCAATGTTCATTATCACCACTCTTTGGGTGATCCTTTGATCTTCAATCCGGTCATTTGATCACTACCATAAATGCGGTTCAAGGTCTCCCTGGCTCCTCAAGGACATTTCTGATGGTGGCATACATCTAATAATCCTAGAAAACAAGTCTTGTTTCACCTACATGAAGAATGGTCAAATAATGTTTGGAGGAGGAGTAAGAAACTCATAATATATGGGGGGAATTTACCTTTATTGTTTTTTGTCATGATTTCAATCCTCTCCACTTAATAGGATTAACCAGAGCATCAAATGATAATCAAACAAATCTCATATAATCAATACCCAAATCAAAACCCTAAAAGAAACGAGAAAAAAACACTCTGCTGTACGAACAAATGATCCACAGATCAACCTGTTTGTTGGTTGATCTCTATTCAACATTTAATCCAAGAATTGGGAATAGGTAAATCAAAAAAATCTCCCATACATCGATTCGATTCATGAACGATCATTGTGTCATGTTTGTCAGTGATGATTGTCGAATCTAATATGTGTCTATGATCCTACCGCCGTCGTCTGCCAACAAGTTCTCCTCTAAAACTCTAATGGAAAATCATCAATTCACAGGTTTATCTGGATAACCTATCATACCTTACACATGAATTTATTAGAATGAGAATGAATTAGTTCATTGCATTTAAGGAAACATTTAAAATAAACTAAATTATTAAATTAATTTATTTCCTTTAAAACGTCCAAAAATAACCTTTGTAGTCGACCTGTGCTAGTCGATGTTAGTCCATACCTAGGTTATAATTGTTGCTCTGAATTCAACAGTGCTCCCAGAATTTTAATCCGATCACCCATTTTTATGTTATATATCTTTTTAATTAAAATAACTTCACATGATATTTAGAGTTTAATTTTATTTCCAAAATTTATTCCAAGAACTCCAGGCCCTGGAATTTCTTTCCCTCGCAATCCTCGATCATGTTATAATTCAATAAGATAATTTAAAATAATATAGACAAAATTTGAGACATTAAACTATCCCCACCTTTGGGATTTACGTCCCTAAAAATAAAAAAACAAAATGGTACAAAAACCAATGTGGGTACTGCGCATGAATCTGAACCACCCGCTCCCTTGTGCTCTCTTGAAGATTCTGTTTCTGCCAATTGAAATGCACTAGGTGAACCACTCTCTCATAGAAGATTCTCTCATGTTGATCCTCGATCTGCACCAAGTACACTATGAATTTCACTCCAACCTCAATATCCTGATTTCCCCTGTCGATGATGTGTGATGGGTCATGAACGTACCTCCTCAGCTGCGAAACATAGAAGGCATCATGGACCTAATGCAACTACGAAAATAGAGTTATGTAGTACACCACATATCATACTTTACACGGTATCTAAAAAGGGCTAACGAACCTCGAAGACAACTTGCTGCCTTGGCCATATATCTTTAACCCTCAATGTGGGGATACCCCAAATAACACAAGGTCTCACACCTAAAACTCATATGATCTACGTCATATATCAGCATAAAACTACTTCGAACTCTGTGCAGTCCTTACCAACTACGGGATGACCTTCACCATCTCAGTTGTCGAATGCACCATATCTAGACTCATGATTTCTTACTGTCTAAGTTAGGACCTGAAAATTGGTGACCGAAAGTGTCTTCCATATGAATCCCCAAATGGTTCCATACTGATGGTGGACTGGTAGTTGTTGTTTTACGCCAACTCCACCAGTTGTTGGTGGTCATCCAAACTATGACCAATGTCCAATATACAGGCCCACAAAATATCCTCTAGAAACTGAATGTTCCTCTCCATATAACCATCATGATTGGGATGGAATGCTATGCTCACGAATAACTATGTCCTAAAACCCTCCAGTAATGTCTTCCACAATTGTGATGTGAAATGAGAATTGTGATATGATACCATCGTCAAAGGGATGCCATGAAGAAAAAATTTCTCTTCCACATAGAGGAGTCACATGCTCTCAATGGAATTCTACACTACGATAACTAGGAAGTGGGCCGACATGGTGAGTCGGTCAACAATCACCTAGATGAAATCTTTTCCCTTTGATGTTCATGGTAATAATGTCACGATGTCTATAGATATCACATCCCACTTCCACTTATTCACTTCTAGGGGAGAGAAAACCATAGTAGAACCTAGTTCTCAACATTCATGTTCTAGCATTTAAGGCATCAAGAAAAAAACATTGAAACTTCATTCTTTATACCTATCCATCAGAACTAACGCTGGAGGACCTGTTACATTTTCAACACTCGGTGATGAACCACTAAGGGATATGTTTGAAACTCTCTTAGATCATCCACTTACAATGAAATTGGAAAAATTGTGCATCCTTTAAAAAAGATTCTATGCTCACTACCTAGCGAATATGCATTAGGATCATGTAATGTGTATAACAGAGCACATAAATTCACACATTAGATATACCCTAGATGTACTTCCCAAACATGATGTAAGAGTTGATGGGAAACAACCATTAACTAAAGATAAGCTAAATCATCTCCATCCACAATGGATAATTATTGCGAGGACAATTTCTCAAATCAATCCCTCAACATCTGCGAACTCGACATCCTTCTGAAAGAATCCTTCACGAAATCCCCTTCCCATTAGTATAGATGATCTCAATGTCATAATCCTATTGAAACTCCATACATCATCTCTACCTCAGATTCATATCTTCTATGAGAATATATTCTTGTGGATCTTATAGTTAGTGTTGACAATGAACTATTCTCCCATCAGGTAGTGTTTCAAATTCTTCAATGTAAGGACTACATATACCAACTCGAGATAATGGGTTGCATAAATATTCTCATGTGTCCTATGCTAGCATGATTCATAAGAAATAACCACCTGTCTCTGCATCAGGACCCAACCATGCCCTTTCATTATGCTTCACAGAAAACTACGTACTTGAAACCCATTTCTAAAAATCACATGATCAGTGTGATCATTAAACTCATCCTCAACTACTAGAAATCCTACTTGGAGTTATATATCCAGACAAAAGGATTCCCTTTTCATGTCAAGGCTATCATCAGTACAGATATATAAGAAAAATCAAAGATAAATCTCTAGTAGTATGCTACCGACCTATAGACGCTCCACACCTCTGCTTGCTTGTGGGTGGTTCCCATACCAACTCAAGCTTGACATTGGATGGGTCTACTGCTACTCCATATACTAGTAAAACATGTCCATGAAATTGCATCTCCTATATCCAAAATTGGAACTTTGAGAGATTCCTATAAAGCTAGTGCTATAGAATCACGTCTAGATCCATATGTGGTGTCTTCTGTTCTCCTCCTCTGACCCTGAGTACACATGGATGTCATCTATGACGTACACTAAGAACTGGTATGTGTACGTCTGGAAAATCCATTTCCAAAAGTCCATGAACAGTGTGGGGGTGTTCTTCATGTTGAGTGGAATCACCCAGCACTCGTAGTGACCATATCAGTATCTGAAGGCCGCCTTCTGCACGTCCTTAAATCGTACATGAAGCTGGTGATAACTAGGCTTGAGTTCATCCGTAGAGATCTAATGGGCCACTCTCAACTGATCTAAGAGGTCATCGATCCGCAACAGTTGACACTTGTTATTAACTATTAATTGTTTCTAGTGCTGGTAGTCCACACACAACATCAAACACCCATCTGGATTCCTAGAAAAAAAACTGGGGCTACCCAGGTTGAAACAATAAGCCTTACGAATCCCTTACTCTGCAAATCGTCCAACTGCACCGTCATCTTGCGAACCTCTACCGGAGCCGTCTGATACACTGCAGAGGATATCGATTCTGTTCTAGGATAAACATTAATACATAAGTTGATCTCTCAGTTGGGAGACAATCTGAGAAAATATTCTAGAAATATGCCCTCATACAACACTAATACTATTGGGAACTGTCTGCTCAAAACATACTCTGCTCTGAAGATAATTCTAGCCAACTCATGAGTGATCATAGGAACTCTCTTCTACATGAGCCCATTCTATAATGCCTAGTTCTCCATTTAACTGGCAAAGGAAAACCACTTTTAAATGTTGGAGAAGCACCTCACTCTTCGCCTAAAGTATTCAATATGGGAATGGACCGAAGATTTCCAATCCATATCGATAATGACGGCATACGGCCTTGATGTTTCCACAAAGAGAATCCAACTGAAAATCCCACATCCTAGGGAATGGTCACATTGTACTCTATGATGCATGATCTTCATGTCTCATCCTGTAGTTGTCCCCAAGTGTAAGGGTCGAGCCAATGCATCTACCAGAATCTCAAGGATTCACACAAGACATGTGGGGATGAAGGAATGTCATGCACCTATGTCTATAGGTATATAAACTATGGTATAAAAGACACAGATCATACATACGATCATCCCTGGAGTCCCTAATGTGTACACCTAAACCACATGTAGTTTTCCCCACCAATGTCCCCCAGCTCCCTAATCCTGGTTCAGATCTCATGGGGGTGGTGGTGGAAGTAGATCAATGTTTCATCCACCACCTGCAGCCCTCTCTACTCCTCTTCCACGTCCACCACCTTGTGGGTCTATCTACTCCACTCCCTTCCTCCGCATCGGTGACCCATATGCCGCCACCCAATCAGTAGATTTATTGGATGGAAATTCTATAGAGAGATGTCATATACTGTGGAATGAGTTTCATTGGCACTCCCTCGGCTGAATGGATCCAACCTGAGATCCCAGGAATGTTGATTCCCTTTCTTGTTCCCTCCTATGACATCTCCCGAGTCCTAATCCCTATTTCTAACGTAGGCTTCCTAATGCCATGGTCTATGCACCTGTCTACCTAATATTGACCGCCACATTCTCTATTTTCGTCCAATAATCTCCCAATAACCATGTCCTTCTTGAGCACTCCATCAGAAGTCAAAATGCACCGAGGCACGACACTTGCTCAGATGTACTATCGTAGTCATCGTTGGAATGTCTAATCTCTAATGTACTGATCCCTGACTCTATCCATTGAGTACTTGGTGAGGCTGATTAACATTGATGAATAGTTAACCACCGTCAAGCTTCTGAACTGGATATGAAGAAGCTCTTCGATATGGAATACTCTCATGTTAACTGGAGATAACTCCTCCCTAAAGAGTCACCGGTACGCTAACCATGAAAGATTCTCCTCTTCATGTGTCTGCGCGGTCAAAATCGACCATCATCCTATTGAAACTTGAAGAATGA
This sequence comes from Viscum album, assembly GCA_963277665.1. Classification (NCBI taxonomy): domain Eukaryota; kingdom Viridiplantae; phylum Streptophyta; class Magnoliopsida; order Santalales; family Viscaceae; genus Viscum; species Viscum album. The sequence goes on along the minus strand of OY728163.1, from coordinate 1,698,939,539 downwards.
TCATTCCTTGGATCACCATCTGATATGCTGCTGTCCCTACTAGATGGAAAACTATGAACTGCATCTCAAGCTAATCTCTAGCCACCCGAGGGTCGGGATCACCTCAAAACCTAAGGGGTCTTTTTCTCTGAATCTCGTAGACCGCACGTAGACTACACCACTCATCTTTTGGAACTACATGTACCAAGGGATACTCCACTGGTGGTTGTATAGTAGGTGCACCACCTGAAGGTAATGCCTAGTCCATGTATTGAAGCCTCTTTGCTAATGGGGTTATCCTCGTGTTCAAGTTGATGAATCCCTACATGTATGAATCAAAGAAGCATCCTGTAAGGAAACATGATGTACCATGTTCAATGAGAATATATGGATAGGTGATACAAAAGGACATGTAAATAACAACCCCTTTATATGTGATTCATGTACCATTCTCTTATTTCTCCGCAACATGTTTTTCAGGTACTGAATCAAAAAATAGGTTACCAGTCATGTTGTATGGATACATCATCCACCCACACCAACATTAGTGTCCCTGCTCTAAAAGATGATCTAAAAACAAATAACATTATTTCCCCAAACCAATATTATTGAATCATCGTCAATAGGTAGAAGTATCCACCTCAATCAAAACTCTATAACAACCCATATTATTGGGTGTTGCACCGCGACTCCCTAATCCCACCTCCAATAGGCGAGGAGATATTGAATAGCGTTGATAAGTAATATCACTAACATTGGAGGCATATCCTTGGTACCTACACATAGAAACACACACACACATCTCAAATCCAAAATACTGAAATGTAAAAATCCACTAATGAATACAATGCATGCATACAACTAAACCCAACCAACCATGAATAACATATGTATGGGGTGAAAAGTAAAATGGGTTAGAATACAAGCCCACTAAAAACTATAGTTTGCAAACAAAAATGTCCAATCTGTAAGAAAAAAGTGGTACAAGGACTACTACTCATAGCTGTAGAAACACCATGAAATGTAGGGAACATTGAATGCTCGGTCTGGTCCTAGTTCGCCCTTGACATTGTCATAAGGCTTCTCATCTGCACATGACATGACACATGCATGAAAAGCCCATGATGGGGTGAGTATAATAATACTCATCAGAGGACCTCAAAAACTGTAATGAATTACACAAAGTAAACATATATCCAACTCTATAATACCAAATGTAAGATCGAATATGTAAAGATGAGATGCTCTAATACAAGACGGTGGTGGGTGAATGGTATACTTTTAAAAATTATTTTGTAACGTTTAAAGATGATTATGTTTAACAATGTTAAACAAGATAATTTACAAGACCTCTATGTTCTAAACACTTTCTTGATTCGGGAAATATGATTCCAAGAACGAAATTCTGGAGAATTTATTTCAGAAATGAAACGTAATTTAAGTTTAAAAAGATGAAGATTCTACCATAAAGCATATAGAATCTTACTAAATCAGAGTACAAGTATGGGGAAGAATAAGATTGTTATATTATCCTCAACAATACAAATGCATTGGAAAACTTGTAACAAACCAAGTATCAAGTTTTTAATATTTTAAACCAATGATAAGGGTATCCAACGACCTTGGATAAAAGTCCCTTGATTTATAATTTCAAGAAAGTATGTCTTACCCACCCCAGGGTAAGCCCTCGATATGAAGATCAGAGTCTGTCTTGATATCCTTGAATGCCCTCAACATCAAGGTAGTCGGCACCTTTGTCTTCCTCTTCATGGAAGCCCACAACTTCATGGTAATTGTCACCTATGTCATCCTATCCCTAGAAGCCCTCAAATGTACTTAACAACAATCAGAGTCACACAAAGAAAGTCTGAATAAGAAGTTCAATACACATAAGGCAATGTGAGTCTCTCTCTAGAAATCACTTCAAAACATGTAATCTCTAGTTTCATAGAATAGTGTTGAGCTCTTTCAAATGAGCTCCTCTTTATAGGCACGACTTCAACCGTCAGCTCCCTCATCCAATGGCCAAATTTTCGTTCAATTTCATAGGGACATGTACACATGTAACTCAAACAATGGTTAGTTGATAACTTTAAGCATGACATCATTTTATTTAAAAACAAGTGTAAGTATAAAAAAAATCCAATATTCTGAATGTATGTAAATATGAATGTTCAGAGTCTATTCATAAATTGAATTCAGAGTCTATAATACAAGGATATTCATATTCTATTTTATAGTAATTCAGAACCTGAATTCAATAGAATTCCAGAGTATGAATTTCAAGGAAATTCGGAATCTGGATTGATAAGAATTTAGAATCAGAACTCACAACGTTTGGAGTCAGAGTTCATGGGAATTTCGAGTCATAAATCATAAGACTATGGAGCCTGTATTCATAGAACTCATAATCAGAACTCAAAATGTTTTTAACTCAAATTCGTATTCAAAATTTGGAGTCAAAACTCAAAAAGGGTCATATCCAGAATTCTGATTCAGAATTCAGAATTAGATCTTATGAGAGTTCATATCCAGAATTCTGATTCAGAATTTGGAGTCAGAACTTATGACAGTTTGTATCCAATATTCATATTCAGAATTCAAAGTCAGAACTAGGAATGTTCATAGAATGAATTATGATTCATAATTCATAGTCAGGTCTTTGAATGTTCATAACCAGAAATCTGATTCAGAATTCGGAGTCTGAAGTCTGAAGATATTATATCGAGAATTGTTATTCAGAATTCGGAGTCAGAACACAGAAGATTTCATAACCAGATTTCTTAGAATTCGTATCCAAAAATAGAGTGCTTCATATCTAGGTAGTTATAGGATTTCATGGTTTTGGTTTCAAAATGAATTTTACACAATATAAAATATATTATGAGTAATAAAATCATGGTGATGATAAATGTCCATGGGGAAGGAAAATTTTCCTTAAAGAAGAAAAACATAGGTTAAAAAGTGTTTTCCTTGATATAAGGTTTTTGTGACTTTCAAAATAAGAATGAATTGTAATGTTATAAAGAAACCTAAATGAATCAACAATATCCCCCTTGAATTAAGGAAAGGAAAATTCATAAGGAAAACCTTATTGACTCAACAATCTCCCCCTTTTTGGAAAGCACAAGAATCCTTACAAAAAATAATAAAAGGAATAAAAAAACAAGGCTTTGAAATAAAGCTTATCTCCCTTTTCACATTGGTAAAGATGAATATGACACAATCCCCCTTAGTCTTTGGAGATCTAAGGATTGTATTCATGATTTCCGGAATGAGAGTTTTCATTTAGCTTGAGTATGGAAATCTTCATTATGAGAAATCTCCCTTGGATTAACTCCCACGTAATTATGGATATTTTTTCTTTTACTTTGAAATATTTTTCCTTCGCCCCCTTTGTGATTTTAAAAAATAGTTTGAGGGAATGGAAAAAAATATGGTACCTGAAATATTAGTAAAATCATCCAAAAAAATCATCCAAAATTGCATTGAAATTGGATGTATTTATACAAGGAAAAATATATATAACAAAAGATTAGATTTGGATCTATTTTTCTTCTTTTTACATGGGTATCAGATTCTTCACAATGGTTTTCATCTTCTTTAGATCTATGTGATCCTCCTCTACTTGCTTTTCTGAGGCTATGATCCTATCATCTTGAGCCTTTGGGGCCTCTTCCTGAGCCTTTAGAAAGTCATCTTGCTATATTATCTTTTCTTCTATCTCGATCCTGATATCCCTCTCTATTTTCCAACTTTGGACAACAAAATTCAACTTCCCATTCAAATATTTGATATCCTATATCTGATAATTTTTCTCAAGAGATAGATTTTTGTCAAAGATATTTATAAGATCCATGATTTTGATGTCTTCAGTATCAAAAGAATCCTTGACATCTTCTTGAAATTGATCAACCTCTCTCAAATCTACAATATTCTTTTTCGACCAGTTGGTCATTTTCTTGCATGATTTTCTCTGGGGTTCATAGTTGATAAGGAAATTCTTGTGTTTGACCTCAATAATTACACACCTATCCATCACCATGGATACAGAGTCTGATTTCTGATTCATCCTATGCTGGAGCATCTGGCATCTGGAGTCATTTGCTGGAAAGATCGGAATGGTGTCCACTAGATTTTTCAGTGACTGAATGACAAAATAATGTCCCAGAGCTAATGAATCCAAATATAACATCTTTCATGGAGAGGGTTCTTCCTCTATCTCTACCAGTGTCCTCATAGTGGATCATCCATCTTCCTTCTTACTCAAAATATCATTGGATAGGGTATCAACAACCACTGTTTTACATTTATTGGTTCTTGGAATAACTTCTTCATTGGGAGATTCATTCTCACTTGTAGACAACTGTACAATCTTATCTTCATCAATTTTCAATTTTCATCTCTTGACTCAATGTCTTCACAATGAATGAAGTAATTATTATGACTCTCTTCCTCAAATAACGTGTTTATTTCCTCTTCAACATTCTCATCTATTGTAGGAGTAGCAGGTGCTGAAGATCTGGCTTGCGAAGTCCAGATTGAAAACTTTTTAGAGGGACTTTCCTATTCATGAAAGTATTCTAATTTCTATATCAGATCATCTGTCTCTTCAGTTCTTTGAGATTCTTGAACTTCTTCCACAACTTCCCTTTCAACATCCTTCTCTTGGGCTTTTGGCGGAGTCATGAAATTTTTTCCCGATGTCTCATGTAATGGTTCAATTAGGATGGTTTTCGTTACGAGAATGTTATCATATGCAATTTCAATAGCCTTTAACAGAGATTGCACAAGCACTGCCTCAGAAATTTTCTTCTTAAGCCTCTTCTCTTAACCTTGCTTCTCAAGCTCTTCATCAGCTCTATCTTTCAGTGCTTTGACCTCTGTAGGGTCTAGTCTAAATTGTGGTTCCCCTTCCTTCTGAGTCTTTTTATCCTCCAACCATTTAGAAACCACTTCATCCGGATAGGTTTTTTTCTTTTTGGGAATTAGAGGGGTATATTGGGCTTCTTTAGACTTAGGGGATTCCTCTAATTCTTCTAATTCAGTTAGTTTCCTCATATTTTGATCCTTCTTTGACGGTTTTGCTCCTTCAACATTTTTCGGTACGGCTTCTTCCTCATCCTCAGGTAGATCATGAAACCGACCTAACTCCTTATAAAAAATTACTTTTATCCTATCAAGTGTACAATCACATATTAGAATTACTTTTCAGTTCCTCGTCCTGGAACTACACGATATCTTGAAAGATTCATGGCACTGAACTATCAGTTTAGAGAGTAGTGCAGGATACATGATTATCTGTGCTCTCAGATTTCCATTCTTAATATTCTCTATTGTAATGTGAATATACTTCATCAGATTGATTTTACTTATATTTACCAAAAAATATAAGATATATATATATCATTATTCTTAAGAGTGTCCTTATCACCATTTCACAGTACGATAAGGCCCTGAACCCCTAACAGTGTGATCTGATTGTTGGTAGACATATAGTAAATCTTTACGGTCTTAAAATTAGTATGTCCAAGGAATTTCATATCCTTCACCTTTAGAAAACAACCTTGATCATACGGAAGATTGTGTGAGAAAAAATCATCTTTCCCATCATATGATTGCCTCACCAAGCTAGAAACTATGGTTTAAGAGAGTGCATAAGTTTTTCCACAACTCTTGAAGGAAAATTTTTATCATCTATTTACTTTGAAAAAGGAAACTGATTCATAAAATTCTATAAGTATATCCTCATACACAACATCTTGAGCTCCTATCTTTGAAATTGATATACTCTCTGATCCATTAAGCCTAATATTATTTAAGGTAATATAATCATACTTATTGATGAAGTTCAGATTTACCAACCTCCCCCTTTAAATTTTCCACTCCGAAGTCGGATTGATAGAATACATTTCTTGAGAAGGAAATTTAGTAGACATTCGGACTTGTGAAAAACTCTAAAAATCCAGAATGAGCTTTTGAAGTTGGGTAGAGATTTGACACACAAATTATTTGAAAACTGATGTGGGACAACCATCAGGGTTCCCCTTTTTATAGGTGTTGAAGCAACAGTTGAACTTCCCATCTAAATCCAATAGCTTAGAATCCTTTTGATCTGATTTGGTAGTTGAAATAATAGCTATAAGGACAATTTGGTAGGATCCGTTCTTTTGAGGTTTTTAAAATAAAACATTCAAATTTATGGAAACTATAATCCAAGAAATTTTAAAAAGAAAAGAAACTACCAGCATGTAAAAGGTAATTATGAAAACTCAAGAAAGAATCATACCTTTCAGATTTTCAGTAGAATTATTTGTATTGAGGAAAATTTTTCTTGAAGGTCTTTAGATTCTGAAAAAAAAATGAGTATGAAAAATAATTGAGTACTCGGTTCTTTATTGTGAAAATTGTCATTATAAATATTTATTACGAAAATATCAAGTACGAAAATTAATTTCATTATGAAAAATATGAAAGACTTCATTACATATAATTTTAAAAAATTTATTAATTTTGTTTTGAAAACATCATTACGAAATATTTTGAGAACCTCATTAATTTTTTTTGGAAACTTCATTATGAATAATTTTGAGAACATCATTACAAAAAATTTTGAAGCCTTCATTAAAAAAAATTGAGGACTTCATTACGAAATTTTTTTAAAACATCATTATGAAAAAATTTTAAAACAACATTACAAATTTTTTTGAAAACTTCATTAAGAAAAATTGGGAAAACTTCAAACAAATGTACTCCCCCTATAAAAAGGAAATTTTTTACTGTAAAGATATTTGTTCAACAAGAGGATAATGAGGAGGATTATCTTATGGATATCATTCCTAACTTCTGTTTAATTTTTTCAAAACTATCAGAGGGTAATGTTTTTTGTGAAAATATTAGAAATTTGATCTTGTGTTCCGATAAATTGAAGTATGATATATCTTTTTTTTGTGATCCCTAAGAATGTGATGATTAATATCTATGTGCATTGCACAAGAGTGATGTGCATGGTTTTTAATATGGAAAATGAAACTTGTTTTATCACACATAGTTTGAGTCTTGGTAAAACTCAAGACATAGTCTGTGAGTGTGTGTTGCGTCCACAACACTTGAGCAAAACAACTTCCATCTGCTACATATTCAATTTCAGGGGAGGAGAGTGCTACATAGTGTTTCTTCATGAATGAACAAGAAAATAGTGAATCTCCTAAGAAATGAAATGTTACGGTAGATCCTTAATTAATCTTTTCATAGAATGTTTTCATAAGTTCCTAAGGTTATAGTTTCATAACCTTCTATGCCATAAGCAGGAATGATCTCCCACTGCACTAAGGTGAGGATAATCATGGCTCCTAATGTCTTCTATGTTTAGTGTGTAGAAATTCACTTGCCTATGGGTAGAAAGAGTATACTCTTCCTTGGAATTGTTTACTAGGCACTTGTCATTCCTAAAATTCACAAGGTATCCTTCATCACATAATTGTCATATGCTAATGAGGTTGTGCATAAGACCCTCAACAAATAAAAAAATTGAAATCAAGGTTTTTTCAAGAAGAACGGTGTTACCTATACCAATAATGTCTCCCTGAGAATTATATTTGAAAGATGTTATTCCTCCTTTCATCTTGACAATCTGTTCAAAATAGTTTTTGTTCCCAGTCATATTCCAAGAACATCAACTATCCATGTACCATGTATTGTTGTTGGTATTTTATCTATTTTCTTGAAAAAAGAGATAGAATATCAGAATCCAAAGGTTTTTAGATCTAGAATTTTCAGAATGAAAAATTTGAGGCACCAACATCTTCTTAGAAAAATAGGATTTATGGAATCCTAAAGACTTGGTTTTGTTTAGAGAACAATTCTTTTCCCAATGTCCACTACACCGACACATAGTACAAAATGGAACACTTTGAGGAACAAAGTAATTGTCACTAAAAATTGGTTTAGAACTACTATAACTAAAACTAGAACTATTGCTTAGATGTTGGATTTGAAAGCACATATTATCAAAAAAAAATTACCTATGGTAATGTTTGAAAAACACTTACTCAAAGAAAATATATTGTATTTGAGTTTGATAACCAAGTTCATGTCTTCATAAACATTTTATTTTGAACTAGTGCTAGGTTCATAAAACATTTTATTATAAATTATGTTCTCTAGATCATTATAAAGATTATTCTTCTCAGAAGTTACTTCCTCGTGATTTTTTAACATACTTTTGAAATCAACATTTTTAGTGTCAGGATCTTTAGAATGATATGATATTTCCTTTGTAAAAATATTATTCCTATAATTTGATTTATCAAGTTCTTTCAAGAGTATTGAATTCTCAATATCAAGAAGTTTGGAAAACCTAGAATCATATTCATAGGAATGTAACACATTGCCTTAATCAGAAGAAGATTCTTTATCTGAAGACTTACAATATTTACTATTCTTATTATTCAAAGAATCATTGGTCAATGATTCATCATTATGTACCTTAGTCATTATGAAATGATTTTCAATAGTTAGACTGGATATTAGACCAAGATTATTTTGTCTAGAAGATTAATTATCTGAAGATTCATCTGAGGCATCTCCATTATTGGCACTCCATGTGTCATTAGCTTTCAATACTTTATTATCTTTTTCCTCGGAATACTTCTTTCTATTTTTCTCTGAATGCTTTTACTTTATTTCTTTTCTCTTAAGCATAGGACAATTAGGTCTTATATGTCCAGTTCTCTTGCATTCATAACATGTGACTTCTAAATCTATCTTATCTTTTCTTTCCATATTCTTATATCTGGATTGAATGTTCCTCAGTCTAGATATCTTGTTAATCCTTCGAGAAATATTTTCTAATTATTTTTTTGAGGATTCACTTCCACTGGATTCGGATTGGATAAAAATTTTCTTAGATTTGGATATTCGAACTCTCTCATGAGTCTTAGCTTTCATATTATTTTTTGTAGTAGTAAAAGAAACATTTCCATTTCCATTCTTCTTATATACATTATCAGTATCTCTCTTCATTCTAGTGTCATGTTGAAGAATAGTTCCAAACAGCTCATCTACAGAAATTGGATTAACCTTTATATTCCCATCAATACAGTCATCTTAGATTCCAACTCATTAGGCGTGATTTCTATGATCTTATCAATAAGAGATTAATCATATAATCTTTTCTCACACATGGATTGTAAACTATTCACAATAGTCATGAATCTTTTTTTCACCTTAAATAGGGGTTCTCCATAAGGAAAGAAGAAACAATGATATTTATCTCTAAGCATGGATCTTGTTGATTCAATTACTTTGGAAGTTCGAAAGTGAGTAACTTCAAGTTTCATCCATATACAATTTGATGCTTTGCATGAATTAATTTGGCTATATATGATTCTAGTCATGGAACAATGCAATGTATTGCATACCTTATAATTCAGTTGATATTCCTGATTTTATCGATTCTTAAACGTACTAACTTCTTTGTCAGGGATTTTATATCCTCTAGTAAGCACAACAAAATTGTCAACCCCAGTGTTGATGATGAAAGTATTCATGCGATCTCTCCAATATTCATAATCATTTCCATCAAAGATAGGTGGTCTTGTTGGATTGAGATTGTCTATGGAACCAACATTGATTACTTCCATCTTAAAGAAAATTCATTCCACAAAAACATGTTCAACAAATTCATAAACAAGGAGAATATACCTAAGCAAGGAAAATGTAAAACAAGATTATCTCTAATACAAAGTGAATCCAAACTATATGAGTTCAAAAAATTGATTCCGAAATAGTATGAATCTGGAAATTCAATTCTAATAATTTTCATCTAATCCTAATTGTGATATTAATTCAGGGGTCACCTACTCTGATAACATTTGATGAGATGGTATGTGAGTATGATATACTCTATAATACCAATGGTAGGATCAAATATGTAAAGATGATATTATCAAATACAAGACTTTGGGGGGGGGGTTAATTGTATTCCATTAAATATTCCTTTGGAACTGTAAAATATGGTTCTGTATAAAAAGGATAAACAATATAATACACTAAACCTCTATGTTCTAAACACTTGCATGATTCAGGAAATATGATTCTGAGTAAGCAATTATAGAAAAGTGATTCTGGAAATGAAACATAATGATAGTTTACAAAGATGAAGACTCTACCTTAAAGAATATAGAATCTAACTAAATTACAGTACATGTATGAGTAATTATAAGATAGTTATACGTTCCTCGACAATAAAAATGAAGCGGAAAACATCTAACAATCCATGTAACAAGTAGTAAATCATTTAACCCAAAGAGAAGGGTATCTAACAACCTTGGATAACGGTCCTTTGATTTATATTATTATGAATGTCTATCTTATCCACACCAATATAAGCCCTCTATATGATGATCAGATTCTATCTTGCTATCCCCAAAATCCCTCAACTTCAATTTAGTCGGCACCTTTGTCTTCCTATTCCCCATAGCCCTCGAATATACTCAACAACATTCGGAGTCGCATAAATAAAATCTGAACAAGGTGTTCAGTATGCACAAGGCTATGAGAGTCTCTTTCTAGAAATCACTTCAACATCATGTAATCTCTGGAGTCATAGAACAATGTTGTGGTCTTTCAAATGATCTATTTTTTATAGGCATGGATTCAATGGTCGACTCCCTCCTCCAATGATCATTTTTCCATTGAATTTCAGAGGGACCCATATATGTGTCACTCAAACAATGGTTAGTTGAGAACTGAAACCACAAAAGAGTTTTATAAAAAAATAAGAGTAAGTATGACTAAAATAAAATATTTGGAATGTATGTAAATACGAATGTTTAGAGTCTATCAAAAAATTGAATTCGAAATCTATAATAAAAGGATTTTCGGATTCTATTTTTTAGGAATTCAGAACCTGAATTCTATAGAATTCCAGATTCTGAATTTCATGGATATTTGGAATCTGGATTCCTATGAATTTGGAACAAGAAATCACAATGTTCGAAGTCAGAGTTCATGTGAATTCTGAGTCAAAACTCTATGATTTTAGAGTCTGTATTGATAGAAAATGGATTCAGAACTCAGAAAGTTTGTAACAAGAATTCATTTTCAGAATTTATAGTCAAAACTCAGAGAGGTTCATATCTAGAATTTTGATTTAGAATTTGGAATTAGATATTTTGGGAGTTCATATCTAGATTTATGATTCCGAATTCTAAATCAAATCTTATGAGAGTTCGTATCCAGAATTATGATTCAGAATTCAGAGTCACAACTTATGGGAGTTTGTATCCAGAATTCGTATTCAAAATTCAGAGTTAGAACTCAGAAAGTTCATAACCATAATTCGGATTCAGAGTTCGTAGTCAGAAATATGAAATGTTTGTATCTAGAATTTGTATTCTGAATTCATAGTCAGAACTCATAAGAGTTCATAACCAAAATTCTGAGAATTCATATTCTAAAACAGAATGATTTATATCTAGGTAATTATAGGGTTCTGAGGTTTTGGTTTCAAACTGAATTTTACATATGAAAAATATGATATGAGTAATGGAATCATGGTAAGGATAAATTTCCTTTGGGAAGGAAACTTTTTCATATAGAAGAAAAACATAGGATGAAATGAATTTTTCCTTTAGATAAGGTGTTTGTGAATTTTAAAACAAGAATGAATTGTAAAGTCATAAGGAAAACATAATGACTCAACAATATCCACGTTGAATGAAGGAATGGAAATGTCATGAGGAAAACCATATTGACTCAACAGTTTAATCCCATAACCATAGATGACAATGACTGCATACCCATGCAAGAGATTTAGTTTGATGATTCCATGATGCACTTCTCTATGAGAACTCAATCCATGAGTCTGATAGCTTAGAAGACATCTGTCTAAGAAGTTTTGTTCATTGTGAAATTCCAAGAATGTGATTGACATACTGATGGATCTGAGAGAGAATAGATACATTAATTTTTGGAGAACACACTCCTGAGGTGGAAAAGATCACGATACACAGATTAGGATCACTACCATGGCCATGATTGATACCGAAACTCATCCACATTCACGCACTCAGTAGTGTATATATGTTCAGTATGTTTTTTCACATCGATAAATACCTCTACCTAGGATCATGAATGTATAAAAGATCTCAATTCGGGACTCTTAGATGGATACATGTTTCAAACATGTATAGTCCTGATTAAGGGATCATACTCATTTAAAAAAATGATACCTACCCTTATGAGAAAAGAGATAGGGGAACTAACCAAAATAGAACATATCCAAGAGATGGTGGACCAGAATATCATGCAATGTGTTATGATGTACAAGGATTTTAGAAGTTTCACATGCCATGTCCCTTGACCGCAGGTACTACCTGTGTACAACAGCCTGTTTTATAAGGTTTTTTGTTGAATAAGATAATAAATTATTGTAAGAGTGTGGAACAATGTGTTCCTTTATATGGGGAGGACTACATGTACATTGGCCATGTGCCGGTAACCAAAATCAAATAGTGTTTCCCAAACCATGCACCAGCACATGGGGCAGTCCACATATCTGACCATTTTTGGATGTGATGTGGAGTACATGTCGGTTTCTCAAACTTGTGTATGTGTATATTTTGAGATACATACTGAGTCCATGTAATGACCCACGTGGCATGTGACGATTTTCACATTTTGTGTTAGTGCTTCTTGTTTCCTAGAACTCTTTCCATTGTTGGCAGGGATCCACATGTTGTGTCTTCCTGAGGCACATCGTGTTCTCTATTTCATGCAGCATGAAAACCCTAGTCGCCATCATGCTGGTACCACACGACCTATTTTTCGGATAACACGCCATGTTCTTTGGAATTTTTCAGAACTGATTTTATTCATCTCCATGTTTCATATGATCCCTCGATCTTTGATCTAGTTATCTAATAAGTTCATAACTCAATGATCATAGTCCACCCAACACCTGAAGGATATTTTTGTTGGTTTTAGGCCTCCTATTATCCCCCAAAACAAGTCTTCATCCACTTTCACAAAGAACACATAATGTTGGATTTCTCCATAACCATGTTGATTTCTCTGCCACGACAGTCATAAGAGCTCTGTTAGGTCTTCATGTGGTCGGATCTATTATTTTGGATCGTTATATTGTGAAATAAATGTGCAACAATCCATTTTTCATCACCCCACAAATAATGTGAAATATATAGGGTGAGGGATGAAGAAAATCACTAAAAAGGGAGGAATGAACATCTTCTATCATTCTTCATGATGTTGATCTTTTCCAATTAATAGGTTTCATGGATTAATCAAATAATAATCCAACAATTATCATAGAATAATTTCTAGAATCAAATCACCAAAATAAATGGGAAAATAACACCATTCTAAAAGAACACACGATTTGTGGATCAACATATTTGTGGGTTGATCCATTTTTGCTGTTTAATCCGAGGATGAAGAAGAAATAAATATAAATCAACTCGCTACATCAATTTGATTGAATTATTATTGTCATGTTATGTTCGTCGACGATGTTCATCGAATCTAAGATGCATCGATCAATCATGCCATCATCATCCGCCAATGGGTTCTCATTTGAATCTTAAATGGAAAATCCTCATTTTGGAAGGTTATTTGGCTAACCCTATGATCATTCCATAAGAAGGTATTAATAGGGGGATTAATTAGGTCACATCATTTAAGAAAACCAACAAATTAAAATAAATTAGTAATTTATTTTATTTCCATTAAAACATCCAAAACAATCCTTTGCATTCAACCCACATAGGTCGATGTTAGGCTCCGCCTATATAAAAGTCACTACTCCAAACAAAATCATGCACTCATATTTTTGATCTGAAAAACCATATAAAAGTTATTGATCTTTTTCTGGAAAACAATCATGTGTGCTACATAGAGATTTATTTTATTTACATCATTTTTTTCGGGCATTCATTGCCTTAGAGTCGCTTTCTATCACAAATCATAGTCATGTAATAATTCTATATAATATTTAAAAATATTACATGAAATATCAAAGATATTAAAATTTCCAATATCACATATTTTATAGTGTGTTATATAGAATTCTTATGAAATTGATTTAAAATAAAAAATAATGAAAAAATGGGAATCGAAATAACATTGTAAATAAATGAACACATAAAGAGTATTATTTATAATATTTGATTTATATGATGGTTGAAATTACCCAAATTATGAATGTGATAAAAATGAACTTTTTTCACATTTATAAAAAGAGTCAAAAGTGACAAGTTGGGAAATTTATTATAATATAATGTTTTAGATATTTGTAAATAAAAAAATTAAAGTATAAAATTATATTAAATAACATATAAATTATTAATAGTAATATTCTTTAATCATTTTTATGAACATGGAGATGATGTTAAGTAATATTAGTGGAATACTTTGAAAATGGTTTTAATTTAAAATATTATTAGTATTTTATAAGGTTTGAAAACAATTACCATTATTGATGAAAATATAAATGGATTTTTAAACAATATTGTTTTCTATAAATTAATTATAAAATTTAATAAAAAATACTTTCACACATCTTGTAGAGAAACATTTTTTCAAAATTCTATAAGTTTCAATGAAGTTAAATTAATATGAAAAAATATCTCTCCTTGACTCCTAAATTTCAACACATGTTCATTAATTCATCGATAATGAAAATAAATTATTTATTTATGTTCATAAAAATAAATTCAATTTTTATTAAATTATCATTATATATTTTATTTAATTAATTACCATGTATTATATAGTTTCGAAATTATATAAATTCACATCAATTTTGTAATGATGTTCATTTCCTAATTTTAAAAAATACTATCGGTTGACAAAGGTATATGGGTTCATTATAATATAATCTCTATAAAATTAAAAGTTACATATGCATCATATTTTTTTAATTTAATTTTATAATCATCCCCGAATGTGATTCATGAAAAAATATTCATGTGTATTCATAGAGGTATTATTCAACACGTAGATAAGAGTGACACTTCCATTTTTTAGCTTATGGATGGGTAATATTGTACATGTTATATTATATCGAGGGAATACAAAATATTTCATAAATATAATATATTATTATTATCACAATCATAATAACCCATATTGTATCATGGCAAAAAAAACCAATCACAACGCTTTGTGGATGCAGTAGTCCATAGATAGACATAAGAGATGTATCAATTCCCCAAAATAATGAAAAGTATAAGATAAATAATTGTTTCATTATCTGAAAAAAAAAATTATGTACATATAATATACTTATTTAAATATATTATAATTAGTATGACTTACTTTGATTTGGTTAAATATTAAATAATTTTATTGAAATTAGTAATGATTTATAAATTTTTTTTGGAAACATTCCTTTAGATATACCTTAAGACTCATAGATATGTTGTTTTGGTGAGTATAAAAACACTATTACATGTCTATAGATATTGGGGAGAGATTTACATTAGTTTTATATGAGAAGAAGATATCAAAAGGTGAGTGTAATGAAAGATATGAGGTTTAGTTTTTATTTTTGAGGGGAGTGTCACATATATAATTATTTAAATTTTTTAATTTATAATAAGTTATATTAAAGGAAAATTGGCACCATGTCACCCCTAATTTTTATATAAGATGTTCTAGGGTCAATATAAACACAACCTATCATATATATTCAATTTCAACTATATTTTAGGTCTTATCTCTCAGTTAGATCCCTTTAAAAAAATTTAATCATATCCATAATTACCTATATTTTTTCAATATCGCTACTATATAAAAAAATAAAAAAGTTTCCTTATAATGTTTTATTTTATTTTTATTAAAATTGTTGAATACATTTTATAAAATTTAATTTATATAAGTAACATAAATTAAAATTAATATACATACGTACCAAACACATAAAACTATTTTTAGAAGAAAAAAACCTCATTTACTAGTAATATGATTCTTTAAAATCATGTGTAATGTTTACTCAGAAAAATTTATGTTTTTATATAATATAAGACGAAAGGTTTTTCTACATTTAAATCAATAGGTAAAAATATATATCCATCCACAACGTCTTTTAAATACAATTAATGAAAAATATTTTTTAATTTGAATAATAGAAAAATTTTGTTCATAAAATTAATGAATGAGTCTCAAAATTTAAAAAATGAAAATTCTAAATTTAACCCCATTAAAATACATTTTCACGAAAAAAAATTTCAAATTTTTTATTTCATACTAACATCACAATATTGTAAAAATAATTTGTAGTATTTTAAAATTTATTATTCTTTCAAATAACTGAAAACAACATTTTTTGAAAATCCCAAATTATCAACCTAAGTCTATTATTAAATATTGTTCTTTAAAGTGATTTTCAATTTGAAATTTTATTATATTTTAATAAATTAATTATAATATCTTCACAATAAATTACATTAAAATAACCATTTCATAAATAATATAATTAATTTATTCACATTACCATGCTAATAAATATGTCGTTATGAATATTAATTAATTAAATTGTATATATAATATAATTATTTCAATAGAATAATTTATAAATGTTTAAAATATTAATATATTAATAATAGGGCACATTTTTTCACATAATGAAATTATAAAATATATAGCGGTTAAAATAAAATGATAATATATTCATTTATGAAAATTCAATTAGTGAAATATTGATTATTAAATTTACTAATAAGAAACTATACACGTATATTTCATAATATGGTTATTTCTATTTATTACTTGAAAAATAATAATAAGGTCATAATCTTATAATTAAATGATAATATTTATAGAGTATATCATGGAATTTTAAGATATGACATTCATATACAACATGATATAAAATATATTATCATAATAAAATAAATTATAAAATATTGTGGTCTTAATTTTTAAGGGGATAGGACGGGTCTATCAATATGTTGGAGAGGTGACACATTAATATTAATACTATTAAAAATGGTTGTTATTTTCAATTAAAAGTGGCATCGATTTTTAAAACAGTCAATGATAAGATAATAGAGATAAAATACACTAAAATTATTAAATATAGGATTGTATTGTTGGGGATTCTAAGCCCAATCCCATTATATTATTCATTTTACATAATTTTAACATTCTCTATGTTACAACTAGTAACCTACAAAATAATTATGAAATAAATTTAATAAAAAAATTTCCAAATTGAATAATCAGATTGCAAATTGTAATAAATTTTATAAAATATAATTAAAAATAGGATATATTTTAATTTTTATATTTATTGACATAACATGTAAAAATAATTTTTCTAGAAACAATATATCTTTAGGGATAGATGTTTTAATGATCTTTCATACAATCATATATGAATTATACGATTGCAAATTTTTTTTGGTATATAAATTCAATAAATTTTTATATACTCACTAATAATCAGTGATTAATTATAATTATTAATATAAAAATAAAATTATACCAAAAAATATCATTTCCAATAATATTTCATTTCAAATTTAGTTGATTTTTTTATTTCTAATCAATAAATGTGTGATGATTTATTTATTTATATGCTTATAATAAAAATTTAAATAAATTTAACAATTTTTATATTATATAGTTACAATAATGTTTAGATCATTAAATTAATAATTATGTTCTGTAATATTATTTTAAATATCCAGTCCATATATTTTAATAATTATTATAGGGATGTTACTAATATATTTTTAACCAAACTTTTTTAGTGTGATAATTACCTTGGGTCGATTAGTTTTCATAAAAGCATTTAATTTAAAAGAAAAATACAATTAATAATAAGTAGTTTCTTTAAAATCATTAATATTTCCTATGGAATTATAACCATATAATTAAATAATTTAAATGTGTTTTATTAGTTCTATATTTATTATAATCATTTAATTTGTTTAATTTTGAATTGTATAAAACATTATTATCATTAGTTTAGTTTTTTTTGCATCCCAAGATATCAAACACATTCAGATTATTATGATGTAAAATATAAACTAAAATCTATAGGTGTTATATTATACCTCCCTAAAAAATATTCCTCACAATTCTAATACATTTATGAAAACAAATGATGATACGACAACATTATTACATCCTAATGTTCCAACATTTATTTCTTGATATTATAATTTTATAATAAATCCATTTCTAAAAAAATATACTTGGTTTAAATTAATTTGTCACATTAGTACAGAGTTCTATTTGTTGATTATTGTATGAAAATTCTAGATCCATCCATCCAATATTAGATATTTATTTCATTTTAAAAAGGTAAAGTACAGAAAAAACAAAGAAAACCCACAACGTGTCTTACAATCCCCCCCCCCAATAGACCTAACGAGGTCAAAAATAATGGAGGCCCAGAGCATCCCCACGAACCAAATTGACCACCTCTGGTTTCATAGAAACAGCTGTGTGGAAACAACAAGGATCTGGTCCAGGAAAAACAAGAGAGGCAAGATGGTCTGCGACCTTATTCCCCTCGCGCTAAGTATGGGTCACACTGGTATTATTAGATATCTTACCTCGGCATAACCTCATGCTATAATGAACCAACCAAGGAATGGAACCAAAACCCTGCAAAGCTTTAAGAAGAATATGTGAATCAGTTTCAATCTGAGCAAGGATAATGAGTTCCATACATGTGAAGCGTTAGGTATGTGTATCCTCCAATTAGATACCTAGAACCCATAATCAATATAAGGGAGGTTAATTTCATGTTGTTGATGATAAGCCACTTATACTACATTATCTAGGATTTAAAAATGTATAATGTACAATGGACTGAATATTCCATTATTTTTCAAATATCATACCCTTATTCAAAGGAGTTGTTTTTCTTTAATCTCAAAAACTAAATTTCAACCAATATTGAAAGTATATATTTTCTCTCAATTGTTGTTAGTTTTGTTGATACGTTGAATGGTTTGAATTAAAACTAACATATCATGAGAAAGGAAACTTCCAACAACATATTCTCTTTTACTTCATCCCAATATTTTATAGTTCTGCACCACTTTCCACATAAAAAATCAAATGGATTCTTATGAATAATGAATTAAATTTTGTTTATATGTTAAATATTCTAATGGAACGTCCTGATTCCATTCAAATTTGAAATACATTGACAAGGATCCCAATATAACTTCTAGGGTTTAAATTGACCAATCACACTATCTAAACTTCTTATGATAATTTTCACTTATAAGAAATTACTCTATATTCAATAGATGGTAATGAATTCATCAGAACAACAATTTAAACTGCAAATAAAATGTAAATAAAATTATATTTTGTAGTATACGTTGGATAAACAATTATATTATCTTAATCTTCTATATTTGTCAAAAAGGATAATTTTATATTATAAACAAAATGCACATACATCATATTGTGAAAAAATACAATCCAAATTGAATTCTGGCCTTTATAGGTCTTGGGGATTCCTAGGATTAAATCTGTGAGGTTGATTTAACATTACCATACATTCCTGGGTAATGGAAGAATCATCCCCTTATAATTATAACTTATTGTCTAAAAAATAATTATATCAATCATATAGATACAAAATATATAATTAGTTGTTTAATATTCTCCAAGTTGATTTGATTCTTTTGATTACTAAGAATCATTGAAATCACATGATTTATAAAAAATTATCAAAATAATAGCTCTATTTAATTAAATCTTATTCAATTAATATATTTATAGAACCCGAAGTTAGGTACATAACCATAAAATTTCATTACAATCATGGATGAACTTCAAGTCGTTCCATAAAATATATTCTAGATTTACATATCCTTTATGGTATATTTTGATTGAAACATGGAGGAATGGTTGATTTTATATTTTAGAATGATTTTATTTCTATCCTATACATTTGAAATCAATATCAATAATATAATAATTATTTTTATTAGTTTCATTCAATATTTATCAATGTTAAGATAGACTGATAAATTCTACTTGATGAATTTGCTAGATTTTTTCCTTCACATTGGAGAAATGTATTGAAAATTCATAATCCATGATCAACTATATCAACGACAATTTATTCATATTAAACATCATTTTTTTAATTTAATTTTTTTTATTTTTAAAATCTGTATATATATATATATATAAAATCATTCAGAATATACATAATTCATCGATATTTTTAAATACCAATTTAATGTTTTATGATCCAAATAAATTTTTATTAAATTTTTTTCCTGAACATTCAATTAGTGAGAGGCATCTGTTTCCAACAAGTAATTATTTATGAGGTAATATATAAATTCATTCATTTATGCATTACTATATGTTACATTTCTTTATAATCTATATGGAAATGTGAGTGTAGGAGTAGCAACAAAGACTTTAATAAGATTTATGAACCATTATTCAGAATTAGTTGTGTAAAGGAACATTGATCCTTTTTAATTAAACTATATCAATAGATTTGATATATATGAGAAATTTATCATCAAGAGTAGATAGTATATAAAACACATAATAAAAAAATGGATTTTAGATATTATTTGTTGATCTGTGTGATTGTTTGGGTGATTAAAATTTCTAGGAAAAATTTATACACTCTCCAATGTTTTTATATGTCCCATGAATGAGTTTTTAATAGAAACAATTCACACAGGAATAATTCAGTGTATATTTTCACATTTTTCCTAGTATTTAAAAAAATCTCAAATCATATTAAAGATTCTAAATTCTCTTGGAATATATAAGAATGAAATATACATATAATACCAATGATTGATTAGCATAACCATTGAACCCCATATTTTACATAACCATGATGATAATATATTTATTATTATATTTCAACATAATTACTATGAATTAATATCATCTATCACTCATAAAATAATTTCTCACAAAATGAATAATTTCTCAAGGAATTAATATTGATAACAAGTAACATATATCTCAGTAGGATTATTTTTTAGAAATAAAATGAAATATTATTTAATAATATTTATTTAAAAAAAATTTAAATGAAATATATTTATAATAAAATTCATATAAACCATTCACTTGTATTTTTTATTATTTTATTTTCAGTAATTATTTTTTATCATAAATATTTCTATGAAAATTATTCAATTTTCCACTCATGTTTAGAACTAGAGGTTATGGTCCTTGATCCTTACTCAATGTATAATCAATTTCAAAAATGATAAATAATGTGTATAGTTTGTGTTTTTTTGTTTTAGTATTGAGTCAAATAGTTAATTAATCTTACTTTTAATGATAAATTTCATTGAAATATTGGAAAATATTATTTTCTGTATCATTATTCTATACAAGGAATTTTTTTGTTAAAAAATTTAAATATTCAAAGAGATTTTTCCAAACAATTAAAATAGCCTGAATTTAGTTTTATTCCAATCTATTACTAGTATATATCATTTCAAAATCAATTAGGACATAAAAATTATATCATTGTTCAAACATATGGTAAAATAGGTCAAAATAACATGTCATAATTATTTAATGATTAATAACATTATATTTAATAATTATAATACAAATTTTATCGAATGTTGATGTTTCAAAATGTTATTATTTTAAAAAGATTTATTTAAGCAGTGGATCATAATTTATTTAAAGAATAATAATCTAAATTGATATTTTACAAAGGATGGGAGATTAAATTTCTTCTTTAAGTACATCCTTGAAATTGTAGGGTTTGCACTGCACCAGGGGAACAATGTTTCCCAAACAATAGAGTGTTTTAGGTGACAAATTATTTAGAGAGATATTAATGATAACATTGATATAATAGTGTGGTATTTTCTATTGAACATAGAAATACTTTTATTTTTGAGATGATTCTTACATTTATAAATAATTTTAAATTTGAATAAATTATAATACAAAAATTAAAATAGACCCAAATTAGTGATACATAATTGTTAAGATAGCTTAGTTGATTATTACCTCATAAAATATATTTTAGATATGATTTTAGGGATATTTATGGACATATAGTTATCTTTGTCCATTTTACATTATTTAAATTATTATCACAATGTATATTTTATTCCAATGTATTTTTTTACAAAAAGAAAAAATAAAGAAACTATAATATATGATTATAGTGATTAAAATTATAAAAACTATTTTAGCATTGAATTTTTTTCTGATCAAATTTAATTTAAATATCATAAAAAAATAATTCATAATTTGTTTAAAAATGTATCTTTAGGTATAAAAATGGACATATTAAAATATCAATCCATATAATAATCATTATAATAGTATTAACATATTTTATAGTATACAATATCAATAAATATCATTAATTTTACTCATAATGTGACTGATTTAATTTATTTAGATAAAAACTCATTAAATAAATAATAACTCTTTTCTCAAATATATTTTTTTAAAATAAAAATTTTTATTAAATTTTTTTAATGATAAATTTAGGATTATTCATTTTATTTTATATATATACAATACAAAATTCTAATAATAATGGATATTTTTATTGAAAATATTTTTTTAAAGATAAAACATATTTTATTTCAGATTAACTCTCTAATCAGTACCCCTTATGATACATAAAAATTTCATTGATGTAACAAATTTATTTTAAGAATTTATTTGGGAAGTTTATCGTTAATATTTTATATAATTTATATAAAAATAATTGAACTGAAAATTTTAATTCATTACATCATTTTCATTAAAAAATATTATCTTAGTGAAATAAAATAATTTGATTATAAATAATATCATACTCTTACAATTATTCTCCATATAAATATTTTCCAATTTTCATAAATTTATATAATAAAATAATTATTTTCATCAATTTACTGTTTCGTTCATCACATGATATCAAACACATATAGTTAATTCCTAAGATAAATACATGATAAAATTGTGATGTCTTTTAGTAGCTATCAGGATTGAAAATATAAATGATGGATTCTTAGAGTCTAATTTATTATTTAGTTTTAATTTTTTTTATATGAAAAATGAAACTAAATGATGGATTTTTTCGAAAATTCACCTTAGAAGCATATAAATCATGGAATATAAATTATCAAGTGTCGTCACATTTAGTTATGGGTCCAAATTGATCACCACATCTCCTAATATTATTTTTAGCTTCCTCAAATAAGGAAAATATATTATACACATTTAATATCTACCCGAAACAACCAACATATTCATTTTCTAATTCAAAATAATTGAATAATATTCATAAATTCTAAAAAATTTTAACTCTTAAAATTCATTCAACCATACAAGTCCAGAAAATATATATTTATGAATTGATCCTTTGGAGGTATGATAATATTTTATATTATGAATTAGATTTAATCATCAATTATAAAATATTAATATTCATATTTATTGATATATAATTCCTTATTCATGAATTTTACTCATAACATACCAACATCTATTTTTATAAACATCAATTACAGTATTCATGCCCTATATTGTTTTACATATTTATATCATTACACATTGATACCAAATAAAATTGATTGGAATTTTGTTTAACAATATCAGGCATTGGATTTGTTTTTTATAGCCATATATAATTTTCATGTCGATGTGTTTGAAATAGTTGTATTCTTATACCATGGTTATTGATAATAAACAACTAATTTTGAAAACTTATCAGTTTGATTAATTAATTAACACTAATTCAATATATGAAATTACCACTTTAGAAATCATGTGTTATGAAATAACATCCCAAAAATAACTTCATATTCTTCTAATTATCAAATATCATATTATATTTCATGTCCCTAAACACTCTGACTACATCCCTAAATTTTAAATTGAGACTATAAAATCAATGATAATAAAATTTGTTATATAAAATTTCTCAATTATATTCTTAGAAACATTACAAAAATTACATATTAACATAAACTAATAACATTTGAAATATTTTAATCTTTTCTACAAAATATTGGGTAATATATAATAACATATTTAATAAGGATGACTACATCAATGTTTATACTCTATAATAAAATTTAATATCATCACATATAAGATAGATATGTCCCATATTATACTATTCACAAAATATACTAATCATTTTAGCCTTCCATCATCCTAATTAACAATCAATTACATGAATATATATCAATAAATATAGATATAAGGTTATAGAGGTTCTCTAATATTAATTATTTAATTCCATAAACTATAATTTTTTTCCGAACTCCATAAGTCCTTCCATTTTTAAATTATATTTATATAAATCATCATTATTTATCACATTATTTTTATGAAACTGCTACCCTTGTTAACCAATGTTTAATTGGGGTTTTTTTCTTCTTGTGAAATTAAATTCATCCCTCATTATCCATTATATAAAATATATTCATAGGGGCTATATTTATCCATTTAATCAACTACTTTTATACCAAATGTGTGACCATATAGGCTCTGCAAACATGTTTGTCTTTCCTTTACATTACCAACTACATTTCATTAATTCATTGAATCATTTTTGTTTTGTAGACCCCTCATAAGGTTTTATATTAAATATATTCACAACATATTATTCCAATAATACTATAAATTTATTCATTATTTTATTTTATTATTTTGGCATTCATTGATTAATAATGAAAATTAGTAATTGTTTTCATTTATTTATGAATGTTTATATTATATGTAAGATAATAATGTTCATCTTTTTTTAACTCACCAGACATACTCTTCTTGTATATTTGTTTAAAACTATTTTTCATAAAATAATAGGAAAAATAATATTATCACTTCTCTTGATCTTTAAAAATATTTCTTGATCATCTCCCTTCAGTATAAGGGGAACCATGATTGGTAAATAACAATCATTCTTCATCAAAGTGATTACCATAATTGTAATATACTCATAAAATTACAAGAAATTAATTTAGTATGATAAAGATAAATTATTTACTATCAATATTTTTATAATTTCATTGATCATATTTTATCACATCGAAATATGCGTTAATATTCTACAATGAAACAATATATTATTATAAAAGCATAAAACCATTTTTTTAAAAGTATTCACAGCATCATGATTAGCCAATAAATATTATTTTACTTCAAATAAAATCACATTAGAGAAATTTTTTTCTCATTTATTTTTATTTTACATCAACCATAAAATAATATCTTTTTATCGGAATGTGTTTCATAAAATTGACTATATTCACCTCAAATATTATTTCAAAACAACATTAAAATACATGGATATGACAACATTTTAGGTGAACATTCATCCCATTACAAAAAAAAACATGACCAATGACTCTAATAGTTTAGAGTCTTTTTGAATCTTAGAACCAAATCTTCTATCATGGTGGAAGATCTTTAATATTTCCCCAAACGATCTTCCACTATATTAATTTTAATTAAAACATTTATTCATATAATGGGAAAAAATTCAAAATAAAGGGTGATCAAAGATGCCCGGTAAGGGTAAATAATGGAGATATGTAAGCATAACATGAGAATAAGGGTCTTTGAATAAAATAATAACATTTTAAGACCATACGAGACATGTCAAAGATCATAAAAATAATTCATGGAATAAATATTGTGATTTTATAATACATGATAAATAATGGAATCAATATCATAATACATGTGAGGATAAAGTAGTAATAATACATTCACATTGAGATATAAAAGTAATAATATAAAAACATTCCATGTAATTTATGGGTTATTTAAAAAACCTATAAGGGTACATAATAGGGAAAAACCTACTGGGTGGAACACACCAGCATCTCCTGTCATATCCATTTCCATAGAGTGTAATGGTTCTAATTTACAAACCATATTAGTTGTAAAGGATCTCTCCCAATTCTATATTAGTTCCCAGGTTCACTACCAATGCCATTTTAGTAGTCAAGGTTCACTCCTAATAATATCGAGGTAGAAAAATTCCTTTAATGAACATATTTTGATTCACATTCCTTCTATGTATATGTCATGAAATATAAATCATTTCTAAATTAATTAAAGGTATATATAGGTCCCAACATTTATATAAGAAAAACTACATATACATCCACATTTTAGAAAATATATTCTTCATATCATGGCACTTACATAAAGAATGGGTTTTGTATACAAAATATCATGACCAATTAATTGAAATGGTTATCATAAACATTTTATCGTATCATTACATGTACAGAAGAGTTAGGATTTATAATCATTACACTGTAGATAAATCCTTGAATTGAAGTGGGTTTCATAAATTTTTAATCATGGTACTACCCTTGGAAGAGAAATGAAATTCGTAAAAAACACCCCAATTGAAATATAAACCATTCAAGGAATATATAAGAATGGTGATCTAATATAATATCCCATGAAATTTATAAACTATATAAAAATATTACATCATACATAGAGATAAATGTTTAATGATGAAATGGAACATTTCTATAGGGAAATAATATTTCCTCGTAAATCAGTTTTTAAAAATGGAATATATTGATAATCCATTTCATTTTAAACCATATTTAACAAATTAAAATAAAAAATTTTAGAAACCACTTAATGATTTATTATGAAAAATATATGTTTCTCTTTGTAAAATTTTTATAAAAAATTTTAAATTTTGAAAACATTTTCTTTTGAAATTATCCATTTAAAAATATAATTAAAGTATGTAAACATTTTAAAAACATTTTACTTGAATTTTTATAAATGATATTCATAATGATATGAAAAATGTTTCGTTTAAAAAACAATGAGAAATTATAAGGAAATGTTTGAAAACATTTGGATATATATTTTACTGAAAAACAAATATATAAATATTGAAAACACTCTGAGATCCTTTTTCATTAAACAGTTATAAATGATGCAATAAAATGTTTTGAGAAGATTTTTCCTAGTAAAATTATAAATAAATCATGAAAAAATATAGATCCTATTTTATGAAAAATAAAAAAATAATTATTTTATATAATATTAGAAAAACATTTTATTTATAAACAAACACTTATTCATTTATAAATTTTTAAGGTAAGTATGATCATGAAGGCCTTTAAGACCGTTAATGTTGAATATCTTTTTTCACCAAAAACGATTACCAAATATCCATGATCATAAAATGACACACATATTCAAAAAAAGCATTTTTTAAAAAGAAAAACATTTATTAATATGTATTTTAACAAATTATATATTAATATATGAAAATTTATTAAAACATTTTTAAAAAACACTATATTGAAATAACATAGATTTCTAGAAAAAATGGAATTAAGATGTATTTTATGTAAAATATTTTCATAATTGACATAAGTAATATATATTCAAAAAATGGCACAATTACATGAATATATAATTAATAATAGAAGTGTAAAAATATTGTTAATTCCTAAGAGATGGATCGTAATATTTCACTAATGGAAGCTTAATCTTATACAATCCTAATAAATGATGACATTATAGAAATACAATTTAAATAGTTTGGTAAATTGGTATCATAATACCCATGAATGAACAAAATTACATGAAGATTAAATTATCATTAAAAAATGATATTCATGACAGAAAATTTCAAATATAAGTATGTTTAAGATCATCGCCTTTCCTAGATTCATCTTTGGTGTGTTTTCATGTACTTTTTGCTATTTTAAAGTACCTTTGCTTTGGAATTGTGGTTTGAGTGTGTTTTGGTGTGATTTTAAGGAAAATATATAGATAGAGGGTTGTTCATGATTTTTTTACAGTTAGAAAAATAGTGCTTATAAACCCATGTAACTATGAAAACATTATGCAACAAGACCATGAGTTTTGCGTGGTTTCCTTAACTATGTGAGCGTGTCAGGTGAAACTATGCATGCAAGATAGTTTTCTATGGATATTAGATTTACAACCATCTAAACACCCAAAACCCATTTATTTCAACATTAGATTAATCTTGTTGAATTTTATGTGATCTCAATGATTTTAGGAGGGTTTCCAATGTAATTAAAACACCATTATTCGAGTTTGAAAGCCCAGATTGAAGACGTTCTCTCTTTCCAGTATGTAGAATTCATTCTGATGATTCTCTAATTCATTCATTTATCATTCCTCGACCATTTCATGTATGATATCCACAATTTTCATGGATCTAAACCAATGTATTGATATCTAGATCGAGGATTGTGTATTGCGATCAATATTTATATGATCTTGATGTCACAGATCTTAATTTTGGGTTTAGGGATTTAGATCTAGATCTTGATAGTTGTTTTTTTTTCTCAGATTCTAGGGATTTCTGTTGGGCTATAATCCATCAACAAACTCAGGTAGGTGGACTAAATTTTATTCCCATAGTCATGGATTAGATATTTTTATGTGAGATTAATGAGTTTTTAGAATCCCTTAGTTATTGATTTTATAAATTTCATTAATTAGGAATACATAATTGGCACGATGATGTTTTGGAGATATCTATGATTGAATTATTACATAATCCTTAGACTAACGGGCTTCCAAAATATATATTTTATATGGGAAAATTTTTATGCTTTGAGATATTGTATTCAAGATATTGAATTGGTTATATCTGAGATAATTAATTAGAGGAATTAATTCTGAGTTAATGATTTGGATATGTTGAGATAGGTAATGCCAGATTAATTATGTCCCTCGATGTTTGACAACGAAAATTAATTCTGATATTAATTATGAAAATTTAATATTTTATTTGGATAATTAATTGTGGAGAATTAATTATGTAATGATAGTTGTGTTGTTTGAGTAATTTATTTATTTATTAGTTAATGTTTTATGTACTTAGTTGAGTGTAGAGATAACTATTGGATTTTGATGTATTTAAATAATTGTTGGATTAGTGAAGGAATGATGTCTTTAATTATATATGAATTAATAAATGACGAAAATTATTGTGAAAGTGGTTTCAAGACATGGAATTATAGACCAATTGAGATGTTGGGGTGTTAGACATGGCGTTCTACCACTATAATTGATACAAGATCTTGTGATTTGAGTGGGAGATATAATGATCTACACTAATTGAAAAAGCGGGGTGTGTGAAATGTTGATCTACAATAATTCAGATTTTGGTTGTATGAAAAGGTGTTCCACACCCTACTAATATAAGGCCATAGCCATAAACATTACTTAATATTGAATTAAATGAATAATTCACATTGAGGATCTTTTCAGGTTTACAGTTTTAGAGAATTAGGACATAATTGTTACATCTCAAAAGATTACAAAGTAGACACTTCTACTAAGTTTCCATAGAATAAAAAAACTCTTAAAAAGAAACATGTCTAGTTCCATGTTTTATATAGAATGACTTTCCCTTGATCCCATCCATGAGCCTATTCCACATCATGTCCTCTGAAACACATTTCAAAAAAACTTGGGGTGAGCATAAAAAGCTCAGTAAGGGATACATAAAGAATGTAAACTGTTAGTTTTTCAAACATCAAGTAAACCATATATACTTTATCAATGTAATACCTTCACCATCATGAAGTAGTAAAAACACTTGACTGAATAAAATATCATTACTTACCCTTTTTTAACCAAAGGATTACCATAAGACCCATATAAAGAACACATAACATATAAAGGTAACTTGGGACAGAAACATACTTAAGTGGAATAACCATACGATCGACTTCCACACATATCACTTAATGGAATAGCTATACGGCCAACTTCCATACATACTTAATGGAATAGTCATATGGCCGACTTCCATAAACAATTCATTGGAGGTTATAATGTAACCACCCATCCTGGTATTCACGGCACCACCCGTCATAAGGGTTATCACGTAACCACCCATCAAATGTCCAAGTACCAGTATAAAATCATAAGACATAAAAAAAATATAATGGAAAGAAAACATTTTCACACTTTGATCACAATATATCACATAAATATATTGACATAAAAAATCCATTAAAAAAACATTTTCAATACCAAAGTACATAAAAGAGTATATGGTATTTATTTTATTTTAAAAAAACATTAAGGCTTGTACAGGAAGCCAAAGTCCAAATAATAATCGCGGCAGCGGAAAAGGTCTTTGTCACCGCGTACGTTAAAAGGAACATTCCATTTTGTCATTTTGTAAAATGCTTCATAGAAAAAGATTCCTTTTGTATAAAAGTAAAAGTCAAAGGGTTTTATACACCGTATAAAAGAAAGTTGAGTTTAAAATAAAATATGCATCAATGAAAGGAGATTGAGACGAAGTCCCTTACCTCGGTTCCGACTTGACTCGATCGTTCTTTAACGTCCTGAATAATAAAGTTGAGTTAATTTCTATTTTCATAAGAATATTTTTCAAGTTTTTTATTCCTTTTATATCAATTATTTCCATGTTATAAACATTTTGTAATCATTTAAGTAAATAATTTTTGTTTTGTCGATATTTGGTTCTTAAGTCAAAAGTGGACTTCTTACAATTACATGTTGTTCGTGTGGTCAAAGGTTCATTATATCTTGAATTACATTCATGATTTGGATATCATATATATCATATATATCTAGCATATAAATGTATTTATAATATAACATAATCATTTAGAGGTATGAAATGAAATGCACCGTTCATGGAGACGGTAATCCGTACGTACCCATGAACGATACTTTCATTTTTAGGTCTTATTAATGGAATTAAAACTAAATGAGAGATATGTATATTTTAATTACAGAATTATATTAATAATTTAGATGTAACATACATCATATATATCCATTATATATATGTACTTATAATAGTACATTAAATTTGGGGATATTAATTGAAATGCACCGTTCATGGAGACGGTAAGCCGTACATATGCATGAACGCTACTTTCATTTCTATCTCATACATTAATGGAAATAAATAATAATGATATAGAGGTATATTATAATTCCAGTATAACATCATATATAATGACTTTAAATCAATCCTTTATACATCCCATATATGGCATTAACGAATAACATCACTTTGAGGGGGCGGTAGTCTGCACTTCCTAAAATGAAATTATCGTGTTGACCCACAATGGAAACCATAAAGGTATACCAAAAATGAAAAATAAAGAAGCATAAGGAAAACATAAATATAATATATATCATATATAAATAGAGTGACATCTTAATGGCCATCATTAAAGGTGTTTAAAAGAAGATTGACCAATCATCGTTTCGTGTGGTAGAAATTCGCCAACCACAGAAACAGTATGTTTATCAACCATTAGATGTAGATGTGTGTAAGTTTAGCTCGAAATATTTTTATAACAACATCCTAGTAAATTGAATATACTGTATATGTTACAAAAGAAATGAATAAAAAGAGTTTAGGGGTTTGGAGAAGCAAAATAAAACAAAAGGACTCAAGTGAAGACATTACCTTAAAATCGGGTAACTCTCTTAGATTTGATCTCAAAGGCTTCCTTGGGAATACTTATTCCCAAACTGAGGCTTCAAGGAGTAAGATAGGGATGTGGAGAGACAAAATGGGCAGGGGTTGTCCCAGCCAAATACTTTGGAAGTGTGGGTAAAGTGGTAGAGGTGGGGGCCTATTATAAGAGGAGAGGAGGGGCACTCTTGGAATGTAAGGAAATGTTACTTTATTTTAGAATGCGTTTAGGATTTTAATGCTCCCAAATTGATGTGTTTCGAGGATAAGGTGATAAGGGGTAGAAATACACCCATAAAATATGTTTTGGACATGTTTAGGTGATAGATTTTACATTATATTTCCATTTTATTTCAATCGTTAAATAATCAGATAATCGTTGCATCATCATGGTGTCATAAATAATTTAACTTATTGAATGTCTAAAAATTATAAAAAAAATACTATGATGTAGGAAATATTTTGACCTTTCCAATTAATATTTATAGTCAAAAATATTATTTGTATAACCCCATGTAAAAATTGTTTTAGTAAAACAACTCATGTTTGTGACATTTTTATTTTAACTTTAAATAAAAAGTTATTAATGTCATTTTACAACCAATGTGGCCTCATGGGGTCCCCAAGATGATCCATGGATTTTCTTGGTCGGCCATGACACATCAAATGAGGTTAGGACATGTTTCAAGTTCATTTCATATTATTACAACATTATTTTTACCTTAAATTACACATTTTACTTCTTAATGACAACCATGTATGTCGGATTTTGGAAATTCAAAACACAGAGGTGGTGAAATTTCATTTAAACGAAAAATCAGTTTTTTTAAGTACCACTTAGTGGTTTCACTATTCATCAAAAATTGACGTTTTTCAGAAAAATACCAAAACATCACTCTAAGCTATTTTTGATATTCCGAATTCAAAAATGAAGTACATTTTACAAAATTAAAAACATATAAGTTTCATTAATTAATTTAATAATTAATTCTCGTTGTTAGAGAAAATAGCATGTTTTTATGAAACAATAAGTATCAAAAGATTGACACTAGTTAAAGTCTGATTTCAAAGTGAAATTAATTTCAATGACCACTATTATATTTAATGGTAAAAATATATTCTAATTTCACATTAAAAACAGTTCAAAATATAATATAATCATATAAATAAATTATATTAAAAAGTGGTTTTGAATTAAAATACAACAGTTTACACTATTCATTAAAAAAATGAACTTTATTAGAAAAATACCAAAAATTTACACAAAGTGAATGTTGATGTCCAAATTCTAATGAAGAGTTTTATTTGGTCCAATAGAATGTATAAGAGTGAAAAAAACTATATTTAATGACGGTTTTCCATCAAAAGGCGATAAGTGAACCTTTAGTGAAAACTAGGGCATATACACCTAAAATTTAATTCTTTCCCTATTTTAAGCCGTTATCTTTTATTAGATAAAATTAAAAACATTTAAAAAGCATATGTAATCATATTTTAGTTATTTCTATCCATTCTCGCTAATACAACAGCTATGTGTCAACTACAATTTAAAATAATATTATTTTATTACTAGTGTGCAACGTAAGATTTCAAAGAAACTCTTTTGTTGCATATCAGGCATGATATCGAACATAGAAACCCCTTTAAAGTAAAATTAATATTTAATTCCTAAATATTAAGAAATATGAAAATGTTTTATTCATTATTTACCTAGGATGTTACATCCTTCCCCCCTTTTGGGAATTGCGTCCTCGCAATTTTATTCACTTATCAAAATAAGTGGGGGTAATTATGCCTCATAGAATTTTCAGATTCCTACGTTGCCTCTTCAACCATATGGTTCTTCCACAAAACCTTTACCTAGTGAATTACCTTATTTTTTAACACTTGCTCTCTTCGGTCAAGAATCTGGACTGGTTGTTCTTCATAAGATAGGTTCTTTTCCAGCTGAACTACCTCTGGACTCAAAACATGAGATGGATCTGGCATATACTTTTTCAACATCGAAACATGAAAAACATTGTCTACCTGAGATGAACTCGGAGGTAAATCCACTCGGTAAGAAAATGATCCAAATTTCTCAAAAATTTCATATGGTCCAATGAACCTTGGACTCAGCTTTCCTTTCTTACAAAATATCATCACACTTTTCCATGGAGAACCCTTCAGAAAAACATGATCACCTACCTCAAAAGATAGATCCTTCCTCCGGTTATCCGCATAAATCTTCTGCATGCTCTGAGCTGTTCTCATGTGTTTTTTAATCAACTGAAATTTTTCTTCCATCTCTTCTGCCAACTCTGGTCCCATCAGCTTCCTTTCACCCACTTCATCCCAAAATTCTAGGGTTCGACACCGCTTCCCATATATCGCCTCAAATGGTGCCATCTGTATACTAGAATGAAAACTGTTATTATAAGCAAACTCAACCAAAGAAAGATGTTGGTCCCAACTTCCCTGATAATTCATCGAACAAACTCGTAGCATATTCTCCAAGGTCTGAATTGTTCGTTCTGACTGCCCATCTGATTGCGGATGAAAAGCTATACTAAAATTTAATTCAGTACCCAATGACTTCTGAAGGCATTTTCAAAAGTTAGAAGTAAACCTGGGATCACGATCAGACACAATGGATAGAGGAACTCCATGTAACCTATCTATCTCTTTAAGACACAAACGGGAAATTTGATCTAGGGAAAAAGTATCTCGTATAGAAAGGAAATGAGCAGATTTAGTCATTCGATCAACAATAACCCAGATTGCATTACTACCTCGAGATGTCCCCAATAATCTCACAACAAAGTCCATGGATATATTTTCCCATTTCCACTCTGGCACTGGTAAAGGCTGAAGAAACCCTTTCGGTAACTGCAGCTCTTCTTTAACCTGCTGACAAGTCAAACACTTCACATTAAAATCAGCAATATCTCTTTTCATTCCATCCCACAAATAATACTCCTACAGATCCATGTACATCTTTGTACTGCCAGGATGAAATGAAAACGGGGAACTAAGAGCCTCACATAACAACTAATTCTTCAAATTTTAATCACAAGGCACAAATAATATCTTCCCAAACTTCAAAACACAATCATTATCAATGTTGAATTCAGGCAACATACCCTTCTAAATCAGCTCTACCTTTTTATGCAACTCACTGTCTTGCTTCTGTGCTTGCTTGATTCTGTCTGATAGGAAAGATGTCACTAATACCTGAAACAAAATAGAAGCACATCCAAGACAAACATCTTCAATGCCAAAGTTCATCAAATCAAAAACCAAAGGATCTCTTTCCAAACGCAACATTGTTAATGAAGCATTACTTTTTCGACTCAAAGCATCATCCACTTTATTTTCTTTTCCCAGATGGTAATGAATTGTAAAATCATAATCCTTGATTAATTCCATCCATCTCCTCTGTCTCATGTTCATTTCTTTCTAAGTGAATATATACTTTAAACATTTGTGATCAGTATATATTTCACATTTTACTCCATACAAATGATGCCTCCAAATTTTTAAAGCAAATACAACAGCACCTAATTCCAAGTCATGTGTAGGGTAATTTACCTCTTGAGTTTTCAACTAATGTGAAGCATAAGCAATTACCTGATCATTCTTCATAAGGACACAACCAAGTCCCTTCAACGAAGCATCCCAATATATAACAAACTCACCATTCCTGGATGGAGGTGCCAAAATTGGAGCATTCACCAATCATCTTTTCAAATCCTGAAAATAATCATCACATTCTTTTGTCCAGATGAACTTAACACCCTTACGAGTTAGCTTAGTCATTGGACTAGATAACCATGAAAATTTTTCCACAAACCTTCTGTAGTAACCTGCCAAACCAAGGAAACTATAGATCTCGGTTACATTTGTGCATCTTGGCCATTCTTCAACAACTTTTGTTTTAGCAGGATCAACACTTATTCTATTTTTTGAAACAATGTGACCAAGGAATGAAATTTGTTGTAACCAAAACTCACACTTGATGAATTTTCCATATAGTTTCATTTCTTTTATGGTTTTCAAGATAACCCTTAAATGAATTTAATGCTCCTCTTTACATTTAGAAAACACCAAAATATCATCGATGAAAACAACCACATAATTATCCAAGAACTCATGGAAAATTCTATTCATAAGGTCCATGAATATGGCAGGTGCATTGGTTAACCCAAAAGGCATAACTACAAATTCATAATGGCCATATCTAGTACGGAACGTAGTCTTTAGAACGTTTGCTTCTTTTACTTTCAACTGATGGTACCCCGACCTCAAGTCAATCTTCGAAAAATACTGACCTCCCTGGAGCTGATCAAACAAATCATCGATATGAGGCAAAGGATACTTGTTCTTAACAGTAATATTATTCAAGGCTCTATAATCAATGCAATGTCTCATTGAGCCATCTTTCTTTTTAATAAACAAGAGAAGAGCACCCCATGATGATGTGCTAGGTCGAATGAAACCTTTATCTAATAACTCCTGCAATTGTTTCTTTAACTCTAAAAGTTAAACATCAACCATTCGATAAGGGGGTTTTGAAATTGTCATAGAATCAGGAACTAAGTCAATAGTAAATTCAACTTCTCGATCATGAATAATACCATGCAACTCATCTGGAAAAACATCAAGACACTCATTTACCACTAGCACATCATTAATCTGAATAGTTCCTTTATTTTCAACAATATGTGCAAGGTAACATTCATTTCCATCTTTTATGAGTTTCTCAATTTCATGATATGTTATCAAAAGCAAGGGTTCATTCTTATACACAAACTGAAAATCCTTCTGAAGAGAAACCATTTTAGCTCATGCAGTCAATCTTAGCATGATAAATAGAAATCCAATCCATGCCCAAAATAACATCAATATCTACTAGAGGCAAAACAATAAGGGTTTTTGGTATATTCTTACCAAACACAAGGATAGGAAGGTTCTTATAAATCCTTTTTGTCTCAAAGTTCCCTCTGGGTGTTTTTACCATAAGTTCAGGGTTCATATATTGAGATGGAATTTCCAATTTACTAAAAAACTTCTCAGAAATGAAAGAATGTGTAGACCCTAAATCAATCAACACATTGGCATAATCTGAACCAACAAACAGTGTACCTGATACTACTTCATTCTATGGACCAACATCTGCTGAAGTTGTTGCAAAGGATTTCACCACCCATTTCTGCTTGTAGTCTGGCTGCTTTCCCCCAGTTGAGTTCTTCGTTGGACACTCATTTTTATAATGACCCATTTCATTACATTTAAAACATCTTTCAGCTGGCTTTTCATTGCCTGCTTGATCATCTTCCTTATAGTTACGAGAAATATGACCAGACTTACCACACTAAAAGCACTTACCAGACTTGGATAAACATTCTCTATGATTCATTTTACCACACTTCTCACAGGATGGATTTTTGGTTTTCTTACCTCATTGCTTCTTTGATGAATTCATCCCCATTGCCTGCCAACTGGCCTCTTATTCTATTGTTTGTCATAGAACACCTGATCGTCGAAAAACACCATTTCCACCTTCTCCGCACATCGAACAAGTTTTTCATAACTTTTGAACTCACGAGAAGCTAAATCCATTTGATACTTTGGCTTTAACCCTGAGTAAAAATGGTTGATTTTACTATCATGATCTCGTATGATGTTTGGAGGATACCTTGCCAGTCGAGTGAACATTGCTTCATAAGCAGCCACTGAGTCATCCTCCTGCCTCAATTCAAGAAATTGATTTTCCATCCTAAGATGAACCACGTTAGGAAAATATTTCTCATGAAACATACCTTTGAATTCATCCTAGTGATGATCCTCAATCTCATCACTGTCCTTGATATTTTTCACCATCGACCACAACTAATCAGCTTCACCATCAAAATGGTAAACATCAAGACTAACCTTTTGATGTTCTGAACACCCCATGACATCAAAAATCTTCTCCAGTGCTTTAATCCACCCTTCAGCTTGCACGGGGTCCGATGATCCTATGAATGATGGGGGATGTTGCCTCATTAAATGTTCCACCACTGACATGTTCCTCTGTAGTTGATCTGGATGATATCGTGCATGGATAACACCACCATTTATAGCCTGAGTCAACTGTGACATCACTGCAACAAACTGTTCAGTTCCGATTATTATGATCTCAGGTTGCTGATTTGGAAGGTTGTCTTCCTCCTGATGTCGTCCCAACATAGCTGCTTTGTTTCCCCTATGGAAAACCATTCTAAACACAGAAATATCTTAAGTGAAGAAACATGGTAATCTTTAAATGCTATATCATTTCAGTCATACAATAAATTAACTTATAATTTAACAATTTTTTATCTCCTAATGTTGTCTAAACCCAACACTGATACCAACTATAAGGCCCCGATCTTAAACATTACGTAATATTGAACTAAAGGAATAATTTACATTGAGGATCATTTCAGGTTTAGAGTTTTAGAGAATGAGTACATAACTGTTACATCTCAAAATATTACAAAGTAGACACTTCTACTAAGTTTCCATAGAATATAAAAACTCTTAAAAAGAAACATGTCTAATTCCATGTTTTATATAGCATAACTTTCCCTTGATCCCATCCTTGACCCTATTCCACATTAAGTTGTGAAAAACATTTCAAAAAATCATTGGGTGAGCATAAAAAGCTCAGTAAGGGATACACAAAGAATGAAAACTGTTAGTTTTTCAAACATCAAGTAAACCATATATACTTTATCAAAGTAATACCTTCACCTTCATGAAGTAGTAAAAACACTTCACTAAATAAAATATCATTACTTGCCCTTTTGTATCCAAAGGATTACCATAAGACCCATATAAAGAACACATAACATATAAAGGTAACTTGGGACATAAACATACTTAAGTAGAATAACCATACGGTCGACTTCCACACATATCACTTAATGGAATAGCCATATGGCCAACTTCCATACATACTTATTGGAATAGCCATACGACCAACTTCCATAACCAATCCATTGGAGGTTATAACGTAACCACCCATCCTGGTATTCACAGAACCACGCATCATATGGTTTATCACGTAACCACCCGTCAAATGTCTAAGTACCATTATAAAATCATAATACATAAGAAAAATATAATGGAAAGAAAACATTTTCAAACATTGATCACAATATATCACATAAATATATTGAAATAACAAATCCATTAAAAAAACATTTTCAATACCAAAGTACATAAAAGAGTATATGGTATTTATTTCATTTTAAAAAAAACATTATGGCTTGTTCAGGAAGCCAAAGACCATGTAATACTCACGGCGGCAGAAAAGGTAGTTGTCACTGCGTACGTTAAAAGAAACATTCCATTTTGTTGTTTTGTAAAACTCTTCGTAGAAAAAGATTTATTTTGTATAAAAATAAAAGTCAAAGGGGTTTATACACCATATAAAATAAAGTTGTGTATAAAACGAAATATGCCTCAATGAAAGGAGATTGAGACGAAGTCCCTTACCTCAGGTCCGACTTGACTCGATCGTTCTTTAACGTCCTGAATAATATACTTGAGTAAATTTATAATTGCATAAGAACTTTTTAAAGTTTATTATTCCTTTTTTATCACTTATTGCCATGTTATTAACATTATGTAATCATTTAAGAAAATATTGTTTGTTTTTTTCGATATTTAGTTCTTAAGACGAAAGTGGACTTCTTACAATTACATGTTGTTCGTGTGGTCAAAGGTTCTTTATATCCAGAATGAAATTACTGATTTGGATATCATATATATCATATATATCTATCATTAACATGTATTTATAATATCACATAATCATTTCGAGGTA
The DNA here is from genome assembly GCA_963277665.1 of Viscum album. Lineage (NCBI taxonomy): Eukaryota > Viridiplantae > Streptophyta > Magnoliopsida > Santalales > Viscaceae > Viscum > Viscum album. The sequence goes on along the minus strand of OY728163.1, from coordinate 1,698,900,276 downwards.
AGAAATGAAATGCACCGTTCATGGAGACGGTAAGCCGTACGTACGCATGAACGCTACATTCATTTTTATGTCATATTAATGGAATTAAAACTAAATGAGAGATATGTATATTTTAATTCCAGAATTCTATTAATCATTTATATGTAACATAAATCATATATTTCCATTATATATATGTACTTATAATAGTACATTACATTTGGGGATAAGAAATGAAATGCACCGTTCATAGAGATGGCAAGCCGTACGTATGCATGAACGCTACTTTCATTTCAATCTCACACATTAATGGAAATAAATAATTATGATAGAGAGTAATATTATAATTCCAGTTTAACATCATATATAAAAACTTTAAATCCATCCTTTATATGTCCCACATATGGCATTAACGAATCACATCACTTTGAGGGGGAGGTAGTCTGCACTTCCTAAAATGAAATTATCGTGTTTACCCACAATGGAAACCATAAAGGTATACCACAAATGAAAAATATATAAGATTAATGAAACCATAAAAATAATATATATCATATATAAATATAGTTACATCTTAATGGCCACAATTAAATGTGTTTAAAAGAAGATTGAACAATCCTCGTTTCGTGAGGCAGAAATTCAACAACCATAGAAACAGTATGTTCTTCAACCATTAGATGTAGATGTGTTGAAGTGTAGCTCGAAAGATTATTATAAAAACATTCTAGTATATTGAAGATACTGTATTTTTTACAAAAGAAATGAATAAAAAGAGTTTAGGGGTTTGGAGAAGCAAAATAAAACAAAAGGTCTCAAGTTAAAACATTACCTTAAAATCGGGTAACTCTCTTAAATTTGAGCTAAAAGGATTACTTGGGAAGACATCTGACCAATTTCAGGCTTCACGGAGTAATAGAGGGATGTGGAGAGATAAAATGGGCATGTTTTGGCCAATCCAAAGGCTTTGTAAGTGTGGGTAAGGTGGTAGAGGTGGGGGCCTTTTATGAGAGGAGAGGAGGGGAACTCTTGGAAAGTTAGGAAATGTTACTTTATTTTAGAATGAGTTTCGAATATTAATGGTCCCACATTTATATTGTTCTAGTATAAGGTGATAAGGGTTCAATTTCCATCCATCCAATAGGTTTTTGACATTTTTATGTCATATATTTTACATTATCATTCCATTTTATTTAAATCGTTAAATAATGAGGTAATCGCTGCATCATCATGGTGTCATAAATAATTTAATTTATATAATGTCTAAAAATTTATATAAAAATACTATGATGTAGGAAATATTTTTACCTTTCCAATGAAAATTTATAGACAAAATTCTGATTTGTATAACCCTATGTAAAAATTGTTTTAGTAAAAAAACACATGTTTGTGACACTTTTATTTTAACTTTAAATAAAAAGTTATTAATGTCATTTTCCAACAAAAGTGGCTTCATGGGGTCCCCAAGATGCCCCATGGATTTTCTTGGTCGGCCATGACACATCCAATGAGGTTAGGACACGTGTAAAGTTAATTTCATATTATTACAACATTATTTTTACCTTAAATTACACTAATTACCTCTAATCGCGATTAAAAACATAATAAGTTACTATTCACCAAAAATTTATTTTAATCCCACTGAACCACATTTTACATATTAATGACAACCATATATGTTGGATTTTTGAAATTAAAAACACAGAGGTGTAAAATTTCATTTAAACGAAAAATCAGTTTTTTTAAGTACCACTTAGTGGTTTCACTATTAATCAAAAATTGAAGTTTTTTAGAAAAATACCAAAACATCACCCTAAGATATATTTGATATTCCGAATTCAAAAATGAAGTCTATTTTGCAAAATTCAAAACATATAAGTTGAATTACCTACTTTAATAATTAATTCTCGCTGTCAGAGCAAGTAGCGTGTTTTTATGAAACAATATGTATCAAAAGATTGACACTAGTTTAATTCCGATTTCAAAGTGAAATTAATTCCAATGACAAATATTGGATTTAATGGTAAAAATATATTCTAATTTAACTTTAAAACCAATTCATAAGATAACATAATCATATAAATAAATTAGATTAAAAAGGGGGTTGGAATTAAAATACAACATGTTACCCTATCCATTAAAAAAATGAACTTTATCAGAAAAATACCAAAAATTTACAAAAAGTGAATTTTGATGTCCCGATTCTAATGAAGAGTTTTATTTGGTCCAATATAATGTATAAGTGTGAACAAAACTATATTTAATGATGTTTCGCCATCAAAAGGCGATAAGCGAACCTTTAGTGAAAACAAGGGCATATACGCCTAAAATTGAATTCTTTCCGTATTTTAAGCCTTTATCTTTTATTAGATAAAAGTAAAAACATTTAAAAACATATATAATCATATTTTAGTTATTTATATCCATTCCCTCCAAACAATGTCTATGTGTTAACTACCATTTAAAATAATATTATTTTATTACTAGTGTGCAAAGTAAGATTTCAATGAAACTCTTTGTTGCACATCGGTTACGCTATCGAACATAGAATCCCATTTAAAGTAAAATTAATATTTAATTCGTAAATATTAATAAATATGAAAATGTTTTATCCATTATTTACCTGGGATGTTACATCCTTCCCCCCTTTTGGGAATTGCGTCCTCGCAATTTTATTCACTTGTCAAAAGAAGTGGGGGTATTTATCCCTCATAGCATTTCCAGATTTCCAAATTGCCTCTTAAACCCTATTGTTTTTCCGCAAAACCTTTACCTGGTGAATTACCTTATTTCGGAGCACTTTCTCTCTTCGATCAAGAATCGAGACTGCTTGTTCTTCATAAGATAGGTTCTCTTCCAGCTGAACTACCTCTGGACTCAAAACATGAGATGGATCTGGCATATACTTTTTCAACATCGAAACATGAAAAACATTGTGTACCTGAGATAAACTCGGAGGTAAAGCCACTCGGTAAGCAACTGATCCAACTTTCTCCAAAATTTCATATGGTCCAATGAACCTTGGACTCAGCTTTCCTTTCTTACCAGATCTCGTCACACTTTTTTATGGAGAAACCTTGAGAAAAACATGATCACCTACCTCGAAAGATAGATCCTTCCTCTGGTTATCCGCATAACTCTTCTGCTTGCTCTGAGCTGTTCTCATGTGTTTCAGAATCAACTGAACTTTTTCTGCCATCTCTTCTGCCAATTCTAGTCCCATAAGCATCCTTTCACCCACTTCATCCCAAAATGCGGGAGTTCGACACCACTTCCCATATAATGCCTCAAATGGTTCCATCTGTATACTAGAATGAAAACTGTTATTATAAGAAAATTCAACCAAAGAAAGATGTTGGTCCCAACATCCTTGATAATCCATCGAACAAGCTCGTAGCATATCCTCCAAGGTCTGAATTGTTCGTTCTGACTACCCATCTGATTGCGGATGAAAAGATATACTAAAATTTAATTCAGTACCCAATGACTTCTGAAGGCCTTTCCAAAAGTTAGAAGTAAACCTGGGATCACGATCGGACACAATGGAGAGAGGAAATCCATTAACCTGACTATCTCTTTAAGATACAAACGGGAAAGTTGATCTAGGGAAAAAGTTTCTCGTATAGAAAGGAAATTTGCAGATTTAGTCAATCGATCAACAATAACCCAGATTGCATTATTACCTCGAGATGTCCTCGGTAATCCCACAACAAAGTCCATGGATATTTTTCCCATTCCCACTCTGGCACTGGTAAGGCTGAAGCATCCCTTTCGGTAACTGCCGCTCTGCATTAACCTACTGACAAGTCAAACACTTCACAGTAAAATCAGCAATATCTCTTTTCATTACATCCCACCAATAATACTATCGCAGATCCATGTACATCTTAGTACTGCCAGGATGATCTGAAAATGGGGAACTATGAACCTCACATAAAAACTCATTCTTCAACTGTGAATCACAAGGCACACATAATCTCTTCCAAAACCTCAAAACACAATCCTTATCAATTATGAATTCAGGCAAATTACCCTTCTAAACCAGCTCTACCTTTTTCTGCAACTCACTTTCTTTCATCTGTGCTTGCTTGATTCTGTCTGATAGGGAAGATGTCACTGATACTTGAAACAAAACAGAAAGACTTCCTACACAAACAAATTCCATGCCAAAGTTCATCAAATCAAACACCAAAGGATCTCGTTCCAAATGCAACATTGTTAATGAAGCATTAATTTTTCGACTCAAAGTATCAGCCACTTTATTTGCTTTTCCCAGATGGTAATGAATTATACAATCATAATCCATGATTAATTCCAGCCATATCCTCTATCTCATGTTCAATTTTTTCTGAGTGAATATATACTTCAAAATTTTGTGATTAGTTTATATTTCACACTTTACTCCATACAAATGATGCATCCAAATTTTTAAAGCAAATAGAACAACATCTAATTCCAAGTCATGTGTAGGGTAATTTACCTCATGAGTTTTCAACAGATGTGAAGCATAAGAAATTACATGATCATTCTGCATAAGGACACATCCATGTCCCTTCAACGAAGCATCATTGTATATAACAAACCCACCATTCCTGGAAGGAAGTGCCAAAACTGGAGCATTCACCGATCTTCTTTTCAACTCCTTAAAACAATCATCACATTCTTTTGTCCAGATGAACTTAACACCCTTACGAGTTAGCTTAGTCGTTGGACTAGATAAACGTGAAAAATTTTCAACAATCTTTCGGTAGTAACCTGCCAAACAAAGTAAACTACGGATCTCGGTTACATTTGTGGGTCTTGGCCATTCATCAACAACTTTTTTTTATCAGGATCAACACTTATGCAATTTTTTGAAACATTGTGACCAAGGAAAGAAATTTGTTGTAACAAAAACTTACACTTTCTGATTTTTCCATATAGTTTCTTTTCATTTATGGTTTGCAAGATAACCCTTAGATGACTTTCGTGCTCCTCTTTACTTTTATAAAACACCAAAATATCATCGATGAAAACAACCAAGAACTTATCCAATAACCCATGGAAAATTTTATTCATTAGGTCCATGAATTCAGCAGGTTCATTGGTTAACCCAAAAGGCATAACTACAAATTCATAATGGCCATATCTAGTACGGAACACAGTCTTCAGAACGTCTGCTTCTTTTACTATCAACTGATGGTACCCTGACCTCAAGTCAATCTTCGAAAAATACTAAGCTCCCTGGAGCTGATCAAACAAATCATTTATATGAGGCAAAGGATACTTGTTATTAAAAGTAATATTATTCAAGGCTCTATGATCAATGCAAAGTCTCATTGAGATATCATTTATTTACAAACAAGACAGGGGAACCCCATGATGATGTGCTAGGTCGAATGAAACCTTTATCTAATAACACCTACAATTGTTTCTTTAACTCTAAAAGTTCAACATGAGCCATTCGATAAGGGGGTTTTGAAATTGCCTTTGAATCAGGAACTTAGTCAACAGTAAATTCAACTTCCCGATCAGGAATAATACCTGGCAACTCATCAGGAAAAAAATCAAGATACTCATTTACCACTGGCACATCATTAATCTGAACAGTTCCTTTATTTTCAACAATATGTGCAAGGTAACATTCATTTCCATCTTTTACTAGTTTCTTAAATTCCTGATAAGTTATCAAAATCAAGGGTTCATTCTTGTACACAAACTGAAAATCCTTCTGAAAAGAAACCATTTTAGCTCTGCATTCAATCTTATCATGATAAACAGAAAGCCAATCCATGCCCAAAATAACATCAAACTCTACTAGAGGAAAAACAATAAGGTTTGCTGGTAGATTCATTACACACACAAGGATAGGAAGGTTCTTATAATTCCTTTTTGTCTCAACGTTCCATCCGGGTGTTTTTTCCATAAGTTCAGGGTTCATATCTTGAGATGGAATTTCCAATTTACTAGAATACTTCTCAGAAATGATAGAATGTGTAGACCCTGAATCAAACAACAAATTGGCATAATCTGAACAAACAAATAGTGTACCTGATACTACTTCATTCGATGGCCCAACATCTGCTGAAGTTGTTGCAAAGGATTTCACCACCCCTTTCTGCTTGTAGTCTGGCTACTTTCCCCGAGTTGAGTTCTTCTTTAGACATTATTTTTCATAATGACCCATTTCATTACACTTAAAACATCTTACGGCTGGCTTTTCATTGCCTGCTTGATCATCTTCCTTATAGTTACGAGCAATATGACCAATCATACCACAACGAAAGCACTTACCAGACTTGGATAAACATTCTCCAGGATGCATTTTACCACACTTCTCACAGGATGGATATTTGGTTTTCTTACCTCCTTGTTTCTTTGATGAATTCTTCCCCTGTGCCTACCAACTGGACATCTTATTATTTTGTTTTTTATAGAACACCTGATCATCCGCAAACACCATTTCAACCTTCTCCGCACATCGAACAAGTTTTCATAACTTTTGAACTCACGAGAAGCTAAATCCCTTCGATACTTTGGCTTTAACCCTGAGTAAAAATGGTTTATTTTTCTATCATGATCTCATATGATGTTTGGAGCATACCTTGCCGGTCGAGTGAACTTTGCTTCATAAGCAGCCACTGAGTCATCCACCTGCCTCAATTCTAGAAATTTCTTTTCCAGCCTAAGACGAACCACCTTAGGAAAATATTTCTCAAGAAACATACCTTTGAATTTGTCCCAGTGAAGATCCTGAATCTCATAACTATCCATGATATTTTTAAACATCGACCACCACTGATCAGCTTCACCTTCAAAATGGTAAATAGCAAGACCAACCCTTTGATGTTCTGAACACCCCATGACATCAAAAATCTTCTCCAGTGCTTTAATCAACCCTTCATCTTGCACATGGTCAGATGATCCTCTGAATGATGGTGGATGTTCCCTCATGAAACGTTTCACAACTAACATGTTCCTCTACAGTTGATCTGGCTGATATCGTGCATGGATACCACCACCATTTATAGCCCGAGTCAACTGTGCCATCACTGCAACAAACTATTCAGTTCCGATTCTGACCATCTCAGGTTGTTGATTTGGAAGGATGTATTCCTCCTGATGGTGTCCCAACATAGATGCTTTGTTTCTTATGTGGAAAACCATTCTGACAACAGAAATATCTTAGGCGAAGAAACATGGTAATCTTTAAATGCTATATCATTTCAGTCATACCATAAATTATCTTATAATTTAACAATTTTCTAACTCCTAAAGTGGTCTAAACTGACCTCTGATACCAACTATAAAATCCTGGCCTTAAACATTACTTAATATTGAATTAAATGAATAATTCACATTGAGGATATTTTCAGGTTTAGAGTTTTAGAGAATTAGGACATAACTGTTACATCTCAAAAGATTACAAAGTAGACACTTCTACTGCGTTTCCATAGAATAAAAAAAACACTTCAAAAGAAACATGTCTAGTTTCATGTTATATATAGCATGACTTTCCCTTGATCCCATCCTTGACCCTATTCCACTTTATGTCCTGTGATAAACATTTCAAAAAAACTTGGGGTGAGCATAAAAAGCTCAGTAAGGGATACACAAAGAATTAAAACTGTTAGTTTTTCAAACATCATGTAAACCGTGTATACTTTATCAAAGTAATACATTCACCTTCATGAAGTAGTAAAAACTCTTCATTGAATAAAATATCATTACATACCCTTTTGTAACCAAAGGATTACCATAAGACCCATATAAAGAACACATAACATATAAAGGTAACTTGGAACATAAACATACTTAAGTGGAATAACCATACGGTTGACTTCCACACATATCACTTAATGTAATAGCCATACGACCAACTACCATGCATTCTTAATGGAATAGCCATACGGTCGACTTCCATACCCAATGCATTGGAGGATATAACGTAACCACCTGTCCTGGTATTCACAGCACCACCCGTCATATGGTTTATCACGTAACCACCTGTCAAATGTCCAAGTACCATTATAAAATCATAATACATAAAACAAATATAATGGAAAGAAAACATTTTCACACTTTGATCACAATATATCACATAAATATATTAACATAAAAAATCCATTAAAAAACATTTTCAATACCAAAGTACATAAAAGAGTATATGGTATTTATTTCATTTAAAAAAAACATTACGGCTCGTTCAGGATGCCAAAGTCCAAATAATACTCGCGACGACGAAAAAGGTCATTGTCACCGCGTATGTTAAAAGAAACATTCCTTTTTGTCGTTTTGTAAAACGCTTCTTAGAAAAAGATTCATTTTGTATAAAAGTAAAATTCAAAGGGTTTTATACACCATATAAAAGAAATTTGTGTATAAAATGAAATATGCCTCAATGAATGGAGATTGGGACGAAGTCCCTTACCTCGGGTCCGACTTGACTCGATCGTTCTTTAACGTCCTGAATAATAAACTTGAGTTAATTTATATTTGATTAAGAAACTTTTTCATTTCATTATTCCATTTTTATCACTTATTTCCATGTTATAAACATTATGTAATCATTTAAGTTAATAATGTTTGTTTCGTCAATATTTGGTTCTTAAGTCGAAAGTGGACTTCTTACAATTACATGTTGTTCGTGTGGTCAAAGGTTCTTTATATCCATAATGACATTCCTGATTTGGATATCATATATATCATATATATCTAGAATATACATGTATTTATAATATCACATAATCATTTAGAGGTAAGAAATGAAATGCACCGTTCATGGGGACGGTAAGCCGTACGTACGCATGAACGCTACTTTCATTTCTATGTCATTTTAATGGAATTAAAACTAAATGAGAGGTATGTATATTTTAAATTCCAGAATTATATTAATCATTTAGATGTAACATACATCATATATATCCACTATATATATGTACTTATAATAGTACATTACATTTGGGGATAAGAAATTAAACGCACCGTTCATGGAGACGGTAAGCCGTACGTACGCATGAACGCTACTTTCATTTCTATATCATACATTAATGGAAATGAATAATAATGATATAGAGGTATGCTATAATTCCATTTTAACATCATATATAATAACTTTGAATCCATCCTTTATACTTCCCACATATGGCATTAACGAATCACATCACTTTGAGGGGGCGGTAGTCTGCACTTCCTAAAATGAAATTATCGTGTTTACCCACAATAGAAACAATAAAGGTATAACTAAAATGAAAAAAAAAGAAGCATAAGGAAACCATAAATATAATATATATCATATATAAATAGAGTTACATCTCAATGTCCACCTTAAAGGTGTTTAAAAGAAGATTGAACAATCACCGTTTCATGAGGCAGAAATTCGCCAACCACAGAAAAGTATATCTTCAACCATTAGATGTAGATGTGTGTAAATATAGCTCGAAATATTCATATAAAAACATCCTATTATATTGAATATATTGTATTTGTTACAAAAGAAATGAATAATAAGAGTTTAGGGGGTTGGAGAAGCAAAATAAAACAAAAGGACTCAAGTGAAGACATTACCTTATAATCGGGTAACTCTCTTATATTCGAGCTCAAAGGATTACTTGGAAAGACTTCTGCCCAATGTGATGCTTCAAGGAGTAAGATAGGGATGTGGAGAGACGAAATGGTCAGGGGTTGTCCGAGCCAATGGTTTTGGAAATGTGGGTAAGGTGGTAGAGTTGGGGTCTTTTATAAGAGGAGAGGAGGGGCACTCTTGGAAAGTAAGGAAATGTTTCTTTATTTTAGAATGAGTTTCGGATTTTAATGGTCCCACGTTGATGTGTTTCAAGGATAAGGAGATAAGGGTTCTATATACACCCATAAAATTGGTTTTTGACATGTTTAGGTCATAGAGTTTACATTATCTTTCCATTTTATTTAAATCGTTAAATAATGAGGTAATCGATGCATCATCATGGTGTCATAAATAATTTAATTTATTTAAGGTCTAAAAATTATAAAAAAAACTATGATGTATGAAATACTTTACCTTTCCAATGAATATTTATAGTCAAAAGTCTGATTTGTATAACCCCATGTAAAAATTGTATTAGTAAAACAACTCATGTTTGTGACATTTTTATTTTAACTGTAAATAAAAAGTTATTAATTTCATTTTCCAACCAAAGTGGCTTCATGGGGTCCCCAAGTTGACCCATGGATTGTCTTGGTCGTCCATGACACATACAATGAGGTTAGGACATGTTTCAGGTTCATATTATATTATTACAACATTATTTTTACCTTAAATTACACTAATTACCTCTAATCGCGATTAAAAACTTAATAAGTTACTATTCACCAAAAAATTATTTTAATCCCATTGAACAAAAGTTTACTTATAAATGACAAACATGTATGTTGGATTTTTTAAATTAAAAACACAGAGGTGGTAAAATTTCATTTAAAGGAAAAATCAGTTTTTTAAGTACCACTTAGTTGTTTCACTATTCATCAAAAATTGATGTTTTTTAGAAAAATACCAAAACGTCACCCTAAGCTATATTTGATATTCCAAATTCAAAAATTAAGTCCATTTTAAAAAATTCCGAACATATATGTTTCATTAATTAATTTAATAATTAATTCTCACTGTCAGAGCAAATAGCGTGATTTTTTGAAATAATAATTATCAAAAGATTGACACTAGTTTAAGTCTGATTTCAAAGTGAAATTAATTACAACGACCAATATTGGATTTAAGGGTAAAAATATATTATAATTTAACTTTAAAATTAATTCAATAGTTAATCTAGTAATATAAATAAATTAGATTAAAAATAGTTTTTGAATTAAAATACAACATTTTACACTATTCATTAAAAAAATGAACTTTGTCAGAAAAATAACAAAAATTTACCCGAAGTGAATTTTGATGTCCCAATTATAATGAAGAGTTTTATTTGGTCCAATAGTATTTATAAAAGAGAACAAAACTATATTTAATGACGGTTCACCATCAAAAGGCGATTAGTGAACCTTTAGTGAAAACTAGGGCATATATGCCTAAAATTGAATTCTTTCCATATTTTAAGCCTTTATCTTTTATTAAATAAAAGTAAAAACATTTAAAAACATATATAATCATATTTTAGTTATTTCTATCCATTCATGCTAATACAATGGCTATTTGTTAACTACCATTTAAAATAATATTATTTTATTACTAGTATGCAACGTAAGATTTCAATGAAACTCTTTGTTGCGTATCGGGTATGCTATCGAACATAGCAACCACATTAAAGTAAAATTAATATTTATTTCTTCAATATTAATAAATATGAAAATGTTTTATTCATTATTTACCCGGGATGTTACAACTAATGATAATGATGAATTGTGAGTTGAACAAGAAACATGAATAAAACCTAAGTCTAATTTGATTATCAATGAATAAGTGATAATATGATAAATTTTTAATTATGTGTTGTATCTATTGATTCATAGAATTTAAATAATTATATTTTGATTGGATATGTTTTAGACACTATTGGAGGTGGTCTACTAAGTTGAACTCACACCCTATTTGAGCCACCTGATTGGAACCTGAGAAGAAATTATTATTGAAGTATGGGATAAGGGAAAGGCCCTTGTATAGATTACTAGTTAGGGATGGATAATGATTGTGGGATCCAGGTATGGTTCGAGACCCACTTTCAAGTCGATGTGTCCTTAATTTCAGTTGTGTTGTAAACAATTGACACTTGTATTATCATAGCATGCTTCCCTTTCTATTGATTATTTTATTTCTTATATTTACTATCATGTGACATTGGTATTGTTCTCCAAACTTATTTGCTTCTGCAGTTGTTTATAGTTTTTTTTCCCATTGGTGTTTTAATTTGATAAAATTGGGTATAGTCTCTCCATGAATGATTTATTGGGCTCGGACTTATATTCTGCACCCTCTAGTGTGTGGGAAGGCTTTCTTCATGACATGTGAGTGACTGGCACAGGGAACCATTACATGGAACATGGGTTGGGACATTACAAAGTGGTATCTGAGGAGTTTTCTTTCTTTCACAATATTTTGGCATACTTATTTGTGAATGGTAAACAAATAACTAGGAAGAGTTGGGTCTTGGTAATAAGCTCCTGCATGGGAGACACAAACCCATGTACATGGGACAATATGGGTACTCAGGGAGGAATTTTTTTGATTGTTTTTTATAGTTATAGTTGGTTACTATTACACCTCAGGTGTCACACTTGTGGTGTGATGTGATAATTGTTTTTTAGTATTTTTGAGTATTGATTCGTGGACTAATGAGGATCATGATTTGAATATGATTGTATAATTCTGGAAAATGAGGTATGTTGTGACATGCATCATGTGGAACTCGCAAAAAAAGGTTGTGTTTGTTCTATTGAACATGAACTAATTTCCTTTTATGTTACTGAAATGAAATTTGTGCGAAAAATGAATTGAAAAATGTTGAAAAAAGATGCAGGTTGATAATAATTGGGTGTCCAAATGAGAAACCTGTTAATGAGAATATGATTACACATACTAAAAAATACCTACGGGTTTGATGGTTAAGGGTAGTGATTCTGCCTTGATGTTGACATTGTGGTGTGAAATAGGGAAAGGACATTGAAACATGTTGTGTTTATTTTTTCACTTACGTAAATGTTATAAGGATGTGTTTTGAGACCTATGATGTGTGTTTTTTGTAGTAGAGATTTTACCTCTATGACGATTGTTCAGAGGGAGACCGAGGGATGTGGCTAGGAATGAACTTCTAGACTGATTACATGTTTCACCGTTAGTTCCCACTTAGGGGGAATTGGAGAAGATTACAATGATATTTTCTTCTTTCATGCAATTTATGGATAGATACCTAGGGTGACTTATGAAAGGAATGACTGAGTTTACACTGGTGTTTTAGCTGGAACACCATCAATATTTTACTATAGTCGGTGGACATGAGGTGGTTGAATTATGGATTGAATCCATAGAGATGATATTTGACCATTTAGGGATTCTTACTGAGAGTAGGGTCAAGTTGGAAACTTATATTCTATGGGGATTAGTAATGCACTAGTGGGACATTCAGGTATGTCCTAGATAGACTGAGGATATGTTATTGAGAGACATTCTAGAGATGTTCTTGGAACATATCTATCCAGAAAATGAGTTAAGATAAGGATTCAAATTTTATACATCTGACTAAGGGACGCATGTCCACAATGGATGATGTTGTACATTCCATAGATTTATAGCATTTTTCATCGATGTTTGTGTTGCTGAAGAACTTCTCAGATGTGGAAAATCAGACTCTCATTTAGCAGGGGAACCAAAAGGGGACTTCTAGTACGGTATAGGTTGATATCACTAGACGTTCATGGATTGAACCATCTATGTGTAATATGTGTCATTATGAGAAACATTTTTGGGAAAACTGAAGGTAATGGGATAGTCAGGAGGAACAGTTTCCCTCAACCATACTGATGTGCTTTTCCATAAGTGTGGTAAGCCGGGACACTATCCTAAATATTGTCCTTGACCTCAAATGGAGTGCTGATCTTCTGGTAAGATGTGGAACCTACAGAGGTTATGTAGGATACAACAACAAGTTGGGGCTAAGGTATTAGATTCTTAGAGTCATAGCGTGAGATTGGGGTCTTCTACACCATATAGGTAAGGCGGTTGGAGTTCTACTGGACAAGGAGTTAGAGGAAGTGGACATTTTTCTTCAAGGAATGATCACCCGAATCATCATAGTGGTGCCACTAAAGATATGTTAGATAGAAAAAATAATAATAGGGGCTTGTGATGCATACACTTGTAGATATAGAGGTCAGACAATCATCCGTGGTTATTATTATTCTAGTAACTTCTTCATTATCAAGTTACTTTTTTGATATTAGTGCCTCTCATTCTTTTAAAACTACAAATATTATTAATGGTTTGAGTCTGGAAGTGGAGTCTATAGGAAAAGAAATAAAATTGAACACACCATTAGGAACACTGTCTATAGATATCTGTTTATGCAAACATTGTTCAATATAGATTGGAGAGTATCTTTTTCTATGGGATCTATATGTCCTTGATATAACCGGATTTGTCCTGATTATGGGTATGGAATGGTTAGACGCATACTGATCCGATATTTATTGTTATCGAAATATAGTTACCATTTTATATCATATGGGTTACTAGTTTTCCATCATGAAGAGTGGGATATCTAGGTGATCGAAGAATGTCCAATTACTCCACAACTTGCAGAATTCACAGCCCATGTTTCTAATATTTTTACAGTTGATGGGGGATGTAGGCGATATGTTCTTCCAGCAGCTGTAGAAATTTTCCATGATGTCTTTCCTAAAGACATTATAGGGTATCCACTCAAAAAATATGTGTAATTCACTATTGGGATCATGTCGGGGGCTGAGCCATTATCATTAAATCATATATAATGGAACAGACTAAGGTGAATGAGATCCAAACTCATTTGGAGGAATTGAAGGATAAGGGGTTTATCCGTCCAAGAATGTTGCCATTGGGAATCACCTATGTTGTTTCCAATTAAGTCTGATGGGAGATTATGTTTGTGTGTTAGTTACAAAAAGCTGAAAAAAACAGACTATGGAGAATTGATATCTGCTTCCACATATCAATGGCCTGTTTTTCCATCTAAAGGGTTCTTGTGTCATTTAAATATCAATTTATTGTCAGGGTGTCATCAAGAGAGTGTTTGGACATCTAATATACTGAGGAATACTTTAAGGAGTATTTATCTCTTTTAAAATTTTATAGTAATTCCATTTGGTTTGGCAAATGTCCCAATAGTGTTTATAGGTTTAATGAACAATATTTTTGATCTGTACCCAAATCAGTTTGTTTTGTTTTTCATGGAAAACATCATGGTGTACTCTACAACTCATGATGATTATTCCCAATATCATGACATCTTCTTGAGTACTCTTAGAGAGCATTAGTTATATGCAATACTATAAAATAATATTATACAAATAGTACCAAACCATTTGTAAAATCCCCAAAAACATTGGACTGTGAGGCATGGGACTAGCCATACACGAATGGTTCCACATGAACCATTGGGAATGATTTCCTATATTTTCAAAATACCAATTAATCAGTTTCAACCATTTGTAATTTTATATCCTAATGGTTAATAATCATGGGTTTATACAACGAGACTAATGGTTTTTAACAATTGTTATACACCTATAGAAATGGTTCACAGTGAACGGTTGCCATAGGGTGGGTGGCATGTGTATACAGCAAAGGTTTAACAACTATTGGTATACCGCCTATGGAATACTACTTTATTCTAACGGTTTCATTGAAATAGTAGGGATATTGGTATTCAAATGGTTCTCAAACTATTAATATAAATTACTCAATATGTATACCAGTGGTTCATAGAACGGTTGGTATTTCCTCTTCTCCATAAAAAACATCAGGACCCTCATCCATCCATCCAGAACTTATAAAATGGGAATAACCTATAAAAAATTCAATGAGATTTATTTAGACTAAGTGTTAAAAATTTCATGGTTATGGGAAAATTAAAGGGATGTTATATTGTTAACATGGAGGATATTTCTATTTAGAGGGATTTAAATTCAATGGGTATATATTTAGTTTCACATCTAGGTATGATGATCCATGATTCCCATTCAATAATGAAAACCTCAAACTGTTGGAATTAAAGGCCAGTTTGGTTAGTTAAATGTTATGAATTGGATCACATTGATGAATGTTTATCATATTGGATTTTTTCGTTCCCATGATGCTCTATATTTCTAAAAATAATCACTTCAAATATATCTTGAATGATAAAAAACAAGTCACATGAAAAAAAGAAAAATTACCCTCCCATAGAGGGATAGGAGAACACTCCAAATGGTGGAATGACATATAAGGTGTGGAACCATTAGAATTATTTCTCAAGGACTAGAAATGGTGTGAAAAATATGTTTTTCAATCAAAAGGTGGTATTGAGATGTCTTTTGATACTAATATAACATGGAACATGAGCTAGTGGGGTGGTGATGACTTGTAAGCATAGACTGTCTGGGATTCATGGAATGTTCCAAAAATAACACATGGTATTTGAGTTCATCATGAAGTAATTATTTATTTTTTGGTTATGGGATAGATTTGAGTATCAAGAAATCTAGTGGATTCTCTACTGTAAGATATATTTGTACCTTGAGGACAAACATTTTACACATTTATGGAGAGCCATTTTTTAGATGGGGGTATAGGTACCGAGTGACTAGAACCTTGTACGTATTTGGTGAGCTACGATATGGACCAAATGGCCTTGTTGTATTTTAAAAAACATTTTTTTACAAATTATAACAAGTATAATGATATATAATGAGGAATGAAAACAACTTGAGTGATAAGGTGTTTGAAGGACCCTTACTTGAGTTAAAAGGATGTTATCATATTATATCATGATATCTAACCCTAACAATATTGATACGGTAGTGCTCAATATAATGTCCTCACCCTGAGTGATAAGGTTCTAGTTGAACCCAACTATGGGTTGTAATGGATCCATTTGAACAAAATATTAGACCTACCAAGGTTAATATGGTATTATTTTTGAAAATGGATTTACAATGATCGTAATGTATAAACAAGGAGTTTTTTTGATTGAGAAGGACAGTATGTGATATATAATGATAGAGACCCTACCATTAGTGTTGTGGTATATCTTGGGAGTTGATTGATGACCTATATTGATTGATAAGAAATAGTTTAGGGCTTGCATACATGAATATATCCTACACATTTGGGTTGTGGCTGAGTAATAATTGATACATTCTATTTACAATATTTGGTAATTGGATGGGTTTCATGTATGATTGTAAAATGATGCATGTTTTCGGTTCAGAAAAATTTATCTATGCTTGGGGGCCAATGATATCTATTAATCACAAGATAACCTAATGCACTTGGAGTCTTTGTGTCCTAGTAGAAACATGACACCTGACACGATATGTGTTTCTATATATTTTTATAACATTTAATTCACTATGTTATACCTCAATATGTAAAAATATATTGGTGTCTCTTTGTGATATTATAATGTCAAATATTTATAAAACCTAGAATGATCAATTGTGTGTGTAATTAGATCATATTAATGTTTTATTAATCGATTAAAAGATAACGTACTCGATTCGGATAGAGTAGGTCATTAGGGATTGAAGGTAACAATATCCTGTGGTGATCGATGATGAAAATAGAGCCTATTGTGTATTTTTTATTTTTCCATTTTTCGCCACATTTGTAGAAAATTAGTTAATGTATGAAATTATTCTTCCACATGGTTTAGGATTATAAAATCATGTTTTTCTAAGGTGAGAATACATCTAAAATATATGTTTATGTGTGTGTGTGATGGTCATTTTCATGCACAACTATGAATAGTGTGGATCACAGGAGACTTTAATATCAATATATAATAACTAGATGTTTCAATGTTGTATAGTAATCTCCCTTTTTCATAAAATACTCTTTAAATATATATATATATATATTCTTGCGTGTGTGTGTGTGTGCAGGTAGTTCTCTTGCCCAACTATGAATGGTTTGGATCACACGAGGCTTCTTTAATATTCTATTTACTCTCGAAGTGTCTATTCTAAGAACATGTTCTTTAATTCAAATAAATATTCCAAATAAAACTCCATGAACATTCAATATTGTTTTCAATTAAATTATTTATTTTCTATTTCATCATCCATGGAGATATATTAACTATCCATCCACATAATCATTAGATATCATTTTAAAATCCACCACTTAAAATATCTAAAAATCTTGAGAGAATAACTCCATTAAATTCTACACATTTTCCGTAACTTTTGAAATAATTTAAACCTCAAACTGAATAACTGTGTTATAAAAAATCCATTCATACATTCCTTTTAGAATCTTGAGCCACATTACCCAGAAACACATTTTTGAATTGTCTTTCTAAAAAAACGCCTTTGACCTTAACATCAAGGCATAAAATAACACTTATTTATGAAATGTTCCATAAATAACTTCCAGCACCATGAAAACATGATTACATTTATCCACTATAAAATCTTGATACACCAAACACCCATCATTCAAGAAATTATACGGGAAATGTCATTTGAATATCTCCATGATCTTTCTATACTTCTCTCTACACAATTCCACCACAGTGAGAATAATGACTTGAGTTATTGTCCCCACTATATTTATTCTTATTAAAACATAGATTAAATGTTTCAATATTAATATTCAAAGGAGGAGGCACTAAATCACATGAATTGGTAGTTGTAAGATGAAGCTTATGGTTCAGTGCACCATAATCTAGATAGGTGTAAAACAATGACACCATCAGTGTTTTTTGATATATGTTCTTATGTAAATACACAAAGGGGTTCAGAGAGTCCATGAAAACACCCCAAATGGGTTTCTACCAATGATAAGTTCAAAACATACTTGACAGAACAAATCATCTATTCAATATTCTATAATAATGGATTACCGAAAGGTTTTAGTGAGAGGCGCAATGACACAATGTCTTAAGGGAAGTGAAACGATTGAAAAAAATCATACAACCAAGATGGACTATTTAAAAACTCATTCACTTCACCAAAACATGGAAATTTCATTTATAATATTTAAAGGGTGAAAATAATGTTTCATGGTCCAAGCATATGCCTACTCAGGAAATATCATTTGAGGAAATTTATTATGATAAGGAAATTTATATTATTCAATGAGAACAAAAAATAACTAGAGAAAAAATATAAAACCCCAAGCTCACTCTTCCGGACCAAGTTCATAAAATGTTGTGTAATTTTTTTTAAAAAATAAACTGAACTATTACAAAACACTTTATAAAAAATATTACATTTTACTAGTCTATGTTAAATTTGAATAGAAAAAACATCACAATTATCAATGTTGATTAAAAATAAAACAATTTTCCACTACACTTCTGTGTGTGCTAACTCCGAATGAGATGAAATCTATGATAATATCTTAAGATACATGTGAAAAATCATTTAAAAAAAGGTTGAGCATTAAATTTCCCATTAAGGTGTTTTGAAATCCTTTGATGAATCCTTTTTTTAATATCACATTGATAATACATTTGAAATGTTCAACAAGAAATAAATTTTTATAATAATTCATTGAAACATAATTATAAATTGAATAAACTTTTAACTTAATCCAGTGAATCGATTAAAAATATTAAGCATGCTCTTAAAAACCAAACAACTGAGGCCACTCAAAACATTAAAGGATATCTTGGGCCTACCCACTTGATGGATGAATTCACAATCCAATTCCCTATCGTATTTACAAAGAATGGGACCCTGTTTTTAAAAAAAAATTTATCGTAGATTTCATTATATATATACATTTATATAATTATTACAGGTGTTTTAGTTTTGAAAATATATTTAAAATCATTCTTAGAACAAGTAAATACTAATATTTTCTGAAAATTAAATATTCAACTTGGTATGATCAAATCTCAGGATACATGACTTTTCATAATACATTGAAATATAAATCACATCCACACACATGAAATTTCAAAGATATGTTTATTAAAATTAATTTATGCAGGAATGTAAACTAATAACAATAGTGATCAAATACTATTATATTATTAAAATCAATCAATAAAAATGAATAATTATGTGCCACACACAAAAGTATTCAAAGCACCATTTCTGAAATAAAATCATCCATTTATATGCATATAAGTTTTAAGAAACATGAATATATGAAGTACATAAAAAATACATTATCGTAGAACATGAATTAGAAACCAATAATCTTGAACATTATATGAATTATATATATATATGTGTGTGTGTTTCGTTATCATATTAACATTTATCTCATACCCATAATTAGATGATTGAGTAATTAAATTTGTGTGAAAAATGAAAATTCAATATATATATATACACATAAATATATATATCAGGCAAAAACATGAATATTTATCTACATTCATATATGTATATATCATTCATGAATAAAACACACATATTTAAATTATGAGTTCATAGTATAGATTCAAACTCCATAGAAGTATAAAACATTGAAATCAAATTACAGAAAAAAATTAGAGTACCATATAAATAGGGAAAAACATTTGAATGACAAAAACTCTCCTTACACAAAAAAAAAATTATATCTTCAAAATAAATAAAAACTGAATACATAAATATATAATATGGTTTCATATCATAAGACATAAATCCATTTAATAAAATTAACCCTTATTATAATTTATTGAGATTTTAAAAAGTGAAAAACAAGTTTATTTTGATTTAAAAAACTCACGACTTAAATAAGTTTATCTTTCACAATTATAATTAGAGAACAAAATAATTCACAATGTAAATATAATAAAAACCAATGAAAACAAAAAATTATAGTATATAAGATAAAAACACATAGATATAATGTCCCATACACAATTATAATTTTAGAAAAAAAATGAGTTGTTAAAATATCTTTATAAAATAACTTATCATCTTTATTTGTAGAGAAAATATTCTTCTTTGATAGAAATAAAGAAAAGGGGAGGGAATATTGATTTTTACAAAATGCATCCCAACTCAATTTATAATCATATCAAGGCAATATTTTAATTCAACATGCTATATATTTTAATGTGTGGTTTTGTTGTAATGAATTGTGGGTCTTTGGATATGAATAGATAAATATATTATATAAGATATCATCATTGATGAATAAAAAAGTGATAATGGTAATCCATTAAAAATATATATATAGTGGTTAGTCTTATAATCAGAATCATATCCATCCTTTATTGTCTACAATTTTTGTTTCTAAAATTGTAGTATGGAATTGAATGAGACCAAACAAAATTCATTGAAAAATGAGACCACAATCATTTTCAATTATTCTTAATAATTAAAAAGTGATGAAAATCGTCCTCAGATTGAATAAATTTATCTACCGGAATAGACAACAGATAATCTAATATAAAGAAATCCCTTAAAAATAGGTAATATTAATATGTCGACATCTGATGAAGAATAATCAAACAAGAGGAAAATAAGAGAATTAATTCACTGATATGAGATGAGATTCTATCGTAAAATAATGCTACTTTCTGAATTAAGAAATAATAAATAGGAGGACTTCTATCTCATAGAAGAAGAAAAACAGCCCACAAACAACAATAATGAATTTAATATAATGAAAACAAAATCCAATCAAAATATCCCAAAAAAAGTTATAAAAACCTATTTTTAGTTACGGAATGTGTGGGATTGGTCAACAAGAATCAAATCTCTATAAATCATTAAGAAATATATAGGGTGTAAATGATCCTAAATCGGGCTATGAACACTACTTTGAAACCTTCTCCTGAACTAGATTCCAGAACTAGACACATATTCGTATTCATCCCAATGTACAAGAAATTGATTCCTGATGAACACTACTATGTGACGACCCGAAGGATGACTCCCACACAGCGGCTCAATCTCCACGGTCTTGCCTTCTGCTCTACCTGACCTCCCATGGATTGCAGCCTGTATTTATATTTCCCGGTGAAACCATCAAACGTTGCTCGAGTACCTTTTCTTTGTGTCGACATCAATAATCGTGGCGCCTCTTGTTTCATGCGGTGATTCACCAACAAACCCGACTCCAGCTTCCCAAAAGATAAACATAGTTTATTCAATTCCTTTTTTATATGTCATTTCTTTCATTATGTTTTATTTTAAATTTTATCTTATAATTATATTTATATGTATTACTATATTTTAAAACAATGTAAAATTACATGTTGATTGAAAATCCTATTATTGATATCTTAAATTAACACACACACAAAAAGATATATATATATATATACAAAACAAATATCAAGAATATATAAATCAATAAAAAATAAATATCTTTTTAAAAATCAATATTTAATAAATATTGCTAATTTTCAATTTAAATCATATTCATTATATTAAGTTTCTATTATATTTTTTATTTTATAATTTTTCACATAAAATTAATATATATATATATATATTTATTTATTTATTTAAGATAAATTTTAAAACACCCAAAGTGTGTTTATTTTATACTAGTTAAAATTTAATTAGCATTATTAAAATAAACATTCTTTATTTATTTTGTTAACAATTTCCTTATGTCATTTCTAAGTATTACAATTTCTAATTGATATTTTTTTATAATGGTCAAATAAAATGCCATAATTATCAATGTCTAATGGCCGATTAAACACATAGAAAAATAATACCACGACATTCATGACACAACTATTGGAAATGGGTTTATATGTTCCTCTTATTCTTAGATTAGTTGTTGTTTTTCTTTCTATAACATTGGGGATTTTATTAGATGCAATATATGTAAACTACCAAATTGGCATCGTTTTCTTTCTCAAAGGAATTACAATAGTTTTATTATTGATTGCAAGGGTTTTAGTGGGGGGTTTTCTATGTGTTAAGGATGTATTATGGTATTTGTATAAATAATGTCCTTACTACATATATCTCAACATTTAGAATTTCATTTTTTTCATTTTGGAACATTGAAAAAACATATAACATACTTTTAAACTCGGGGTGTTACAATCTCCCCCACTTAATTGAATTTCTCCCTCGTATTTCATTTACACTTATCACACAAAATTTCAATCTATTATCAGTCTCACATGATGTCCCCAAGGTCTATACAGTTGTCTTCCATGGTTACCATATCTTCCTATGAGATTAATGTTCAAAGTGGCTTCAAAATACACCCCCTCCTTTTCTCATACACAACTTGTCCAAGAGTGGTTGTATGGATGAAGACACCAGAAGAAATTCCTCAAGAAATGATAATCAAAATAGTATCTTTGAATTTCTTCTTGAATTTGATTCCTATAAGAAAGTCTCATTGCACCATCATATTAATTTTCAAAGTCAGCGTAAATTCTTCATGAGACGCAAAAGCTTATTAGTTGACACATTTAGGATGTGTGAAGATTACCTTCTTCTATTTCTCTATAAAAGGATGAGATTGATTCTGGATGATCATACATGGTAATGAACCTAAAAAGTCTTCGTAATATGCGCCTTAGCATCTATAGAAGTGAATTTGAATCTGTCTAATGTCTTCAATGACAAAAACCAAACCATGATTAAAACGGAGTATATCAGGCATGCATGATACTTTATAAATTCATTTATAGGAATGTTGCATGGCTTCATAGGGCTCAGATTCTTAATTGCATGATTTTTCCATGATCATAGAAAGTAATTCATCCGAAAGGCCTAAGAGACTTGTTTGAGTTCCCCTTCATTCCATATGAAAAATATAATGAAGAATTTTTTTACTATGAATGGATACTAAATGTATCCATGGGTTTTAATTTTCTATAGTTTTCTAGACCATTCCTCAGATAATAATTATAATGCCCCAATCCCACTCATCCATACTTAGTACTTAAAATGTTGTGTAATTTTTTTTTAATAAATGAAAATGAAAAATTACACAACAATTTATACCAATAATGACCTTATATCTGTCTAGGTTCTAGAGATTAGATAAAACATCACATTTATCAGAGTTGAAACACAAATAAAACAACTATCCACTATGCATTCACGCACGCTATCTCCAAATGCGAGGAAATCAATGTTAATCTACTAAGATACCTAAGATAAAATCATTTAAAAAAATAGTGAGAATTTAATAGAATAGTAAGGTGTTTTTGAAAAACATTGAAAATCCCTTTATTTAATATCAGTGTGGTAATAAATTTGAAATGTTCAACTAGACATACATTAGTAAAATAATGCAATGAAAAATTTTTATACATTGAAAACACTTTTAAATTAATACATTTAGTCGATTGAGAATATTACTAATGATCTTAAAAACAAAACAACTAAGGCCCCTTGAAACATTAAAGGCTATCTTGGGCTTACCCACCCGAGGGACGAATTATCTTTCCAATTCCCTATCATATTTATAATGTTTCAGTAATAGTTTTTACAAATCATTTTTTGTATTAGCTTTCTTTATTTATATACATATATATATATATATATATACTTTTAACTAGTTTTTTAGATTAGAAAATATATTTAAAATCAATATTGGAACATGTAAATACTAATATTTTTTGAAAATTACATATTCGACTTTGTATGATCAACACTCATGATAACTGACATTGAATTATCCCTTGTATGATAAATCAACATCAACAAACATGAAATTTCAATGAAATATATATTAAAATTCAGTTCTTCATGAAGGTAAACTAATAAAAATAGAGATCATATAAATCTACCTTCTTAAAATAAATCAATTATAATGTATAATTATGTGTCACACAAAAAAATTATCCAAGAAGCATTTCTTAAATAAAATCATCCTTTTATATGTACTTTAGTTTTAAGGAACCATAATTTATAAACTACATAAAAACATACATAATCATAGATATATAATTATAATCCAATGATCTTGAGAATTAAATAAATTATATATGTGTGTGTGTGTGTGTGTTGGATTAGAATATACCGATGTATCTCATAACCATAATTAGATACTTGAATGAATAAATTTGTTTGAAAAATAAAAATTCAATATATATATATATATACATACATATAGATATAAATATATATACATATATATATATATATATATCATGCATAAACATGAAAATTTATATATGTTCATATATGTATATATCATGCATGAACAAAACACACATATATAGTTTATGAGTTCAATTTTTAGATTAGGATTCCATAGAATTATAAAACACGGATATAAAATTACATAAAAACAAATTAGAATACTACATAAATAAGGATTAAAATTTTAAAGGAACAAACTCACCTTACATAATCATAAAATTATATATTGAAAATAATTTAAAATTGAATACTGAAATATATATTCTGTTAAAATATCATAAGATGAAAATCCTTTTAATAAAATATACCCTTACTATAATTTATCAAGTTTTCAAAATGTGAAGAACCTGTTGATTTTGATTTGATGAACTCATCACATTAATAAATGTGTCTTTCTCCATTGTAATTTGAGAAATAATAATTTACCAAGTAAATATAATAAAACCCTTACGCAAAAAATAAATTAAAGAATATAAGTTAATCCCAATAGATAATATGTCCCAAAAAACATTATCAGTTTAGGAATGAAAAATTGGTTTTCAGAAAAACATTAAAAAATCCCTTACCATCATTATTTGCGGAGTACATCTTCTTCCATGATAGAAATAAAGTGAAGGGGAGTGGGTATTGATTTTTTCAAAACATCACCCCACACAATGTATACACACATCAAGGCAATATTTTTATTTCTCATGCTATATAAATTAAATTGTGATTTTGATATAAAGAAATTTGTTTCTTCTGATATGAATAGATAAATATATTTTATTATATAAAATCACTGAAGAATAAAAAGTGATAAATATAATCATTTAAAAATATATATCTAGTTGTCAGTCTTATAATCAGAATTATATCAATCATTTATAATATGCAACTTTTATGTATAAAATGATAGTTTATAATTGAATGATACCTATCTAAATTCATTGACAAATGGGACCACAATCATTTTCAATTATTTCATTGAATTAAATTGTGATGAAAATAACCCTCATATTGAATAATCAAATCAACCAGAATGGACAGCAGAAAAACATATATGATGAAATCCCTTAATAACAAGTAATAGTAATCTGTCGACACCCGAAGAATAAAAATCAAACAAGAGGAAAAAAAGAGAAAATTAATTCACTGATATGACCTAATGTTCGATCATAAAATAATGGTACTTGCAGAATAATTAAATCAGAAATAGGAGTACCTCCATCATAGATAAGATGAAAAATAGAACGCATATGATGATTATGAATATAATATACCGAAAACAAAATCGAGAAAGAAGATCTAAATTTATATGATTAATTAAAACTCTAATATTAATATCATAATTTAACATAAATAAATATATATATATATATATTTACAAAGAAAAACACAATAATATTAAATTCCATAAAAAAAATATATATATTTATTAAGCTATATATAGTGTTGTTCATAATTTTCAATTTAAATATTATTTTTAATATTACATTTTCATTATAATTTGTTAATTTTTAATCTCACAATTAAAATTAATATATATATATATATATATATATTAAATTTCATTAAATACCCAATGTTTTTTTATTATATACCAATTAGAATATAAATAGTAATATTCAAATCAAAATTGTCTATTAATTTTAATAACTGTTGTCATATGTCATTTTTAAATATTACAATTTCTAATGTATAGTTTATATGATGGTCAGATAAAATGATATTAATATCAATGTCTAAGGGCCAATCAAACTCATAGTAAAATAATACAATAATGCTCACACCACAATTTTCGGAAATGGTTTTATATGTTCCTCTTATTCATAGTTTCCTTTCAATTTTTCTTATTATAACTTATGTGATTTTATCAGATCCAAAAGATGAGAACTACCCAATTGGGATCGTTGGGTTTCTTGGAGGAATTCCAATTATTTTATTATTTATAGATGTGGGTTTAATGGGTTAGTTTTTTGTGCGTGTCAAGGATGTGTTATTGTCTATGTATAAATAATTTTCTTAATACATATATCTTTGCATTCTGAAGTTAATGTATTCTGATTCATTTTTGAACATCGACAAAACATATATCATACCTTTAAAACTTGGGAGATACATCAAACTACAACAAGAGGCACATGGAAAACATAAACCAAATCTAAACATGATACAAATAACTATCATTACGCTTTGGTTTATAAGACAATGCACCTCTGTTGGTAGGGTTTTATTATAATATCATAGAATTTCTTTATCAACCAACTAATTGAATTATATTTAACATTTATTCTAAAACTCATTGAAAATAAATCAAATGCAATATGTTAAGAAACTATATCAACATACCTATCAATATTTGGTTTCTTTGACAGCGCAACTCTGTTGGAGGGGTTTTATTATTAAAACATGATGTTATTTATGGCATAAAAAAATTTATTAAAGAACACATATTAATGATATTCATATAAATATAATTATGCAGAATTAATAAAGAAGATAACTTCAATTGAAATCATTATTTAATTAATGATGCTAGGAGAGGGACCCTACGTCAATGTGGAAGCATTCCATCCACTTCATCTATATGTTATTAATAACTAAATGTTTCTACCCCACAAGGTATATTCACCTTCAAAAACATGGGATGACAAATAGATCCTACAAACACACCAGCATAGCTAGGAGAATTTTTAAGGGGATCCTTGTAAATATTCTTATATGCATATACCACACTCCACTAACATGTGTATGAATTTATAGATTTATTCATGGGCACACCTAGACCCATACATACATAATAACTTGAATGGTTTCATATAAACATAACGAGGTAAACCACATACATATATTAACATGCCTATGCAAATGCATGTGAGTCACCCCTAACATTTCTACTCGAAACCAATGAGTAGGGATCAATGCACTACAAAAAGGATATTAATAACCATAGAAAAACATAATGGATGCTAAATTTGAAGTGAGATACTAGCTGATGACATTAATGCCTTACCTCGATTGAAATTAGATAACCGTATCCACCTAAATCGACATGAAATGATCCAATGTACCACCAAAAACAATATATGGAGTCAAAATCACTAAAATATCAAATTACATGAGTTCAAAGACAAGTAGTCACCATATAATCATACCTCTGATCAATGATGGTATACTGAAACAATATGAACCTCTTCTGGCCCCCTTCACATAATATAAGACCCTCTATCCATAGAAAGTAGAAAAATACCTAAGTGGAAAATGTAATAAATTAAATAAAATAAAATATAAAGTAATACATATCGGTCTCCTATGACTATACACGTCACTTCCAAATATATAATAACCCCAACAACTCATGGGACAAATCAGGTTCCAGCAAGCAACAGGGGAAAGATCCATGTTTCAATATGATTCAATCAAATAGTAAATTCATTTTAATTAGAATTTACTCTTCATATTAATGGTTTATAATCATTTCTTCCAGAGATTCAGCTTATTTTTGTTTTTTTTCAATACAGATTTAATTTGTACATTTCTATTGGATTTAGTGTGTCTTGTTTTTGTTTATATTATCATAGAAAATTTCATTCATTTGGGATCTAGTTGATCATGTAATAAATAAAAGTCTCTAAATCCACATTAATAATTATATCCATTGGTTCCATTTTTGGAGTAAAAAATACATAGAAGTGTATGATATCATCTAAAGAAATAACATAATATATGAATCTGAGAACTTTCTCTCTCCATTTACCTAAATAAATTAAATTTCAAATAAATAAAAAGATTGAAATAAATAAAATGATTTATCGTGTTCAAAACATCAGTCTGTATAATATATTTCATGGAAAATATTTTCAACTAAAACACTATATAATGATGAATCTATATTAATTGTACCTATAACTGTTGGAGGACCAATATCATCTATCATTGGATTATTATATACAATGTGATGAAATTAAATTCATAATTCATGTGGATAGAACATCAAAATCCATCCTCATGACTGTGTTAAAGGCATGGATTATGTTATTTAAAATCTAGAATTTGTCACCCATACATTGGAAATATAATGCCCCAGCCTTAAACCTTACTTAATCTTGATTTATTACAAGATTTAACATTGAGTATCTTTTCAGGTTTAGAGTTTTAGATAATTAGATCATGAAACTTGCATTACATTCCACATTTAAACAAAGTGGTTACATAAAAGACAGTATTCATTCTTCCCATCAATGGAAACATATTTAAAATAAAACATGGATTCATTCTTGAAACATCCTTGACACTATCATCACATCATGTACCTTTCCCTTGACATGTGAAAAACATTTCAAAAACTAGGGATGAGCATAAAAAGCTTAGTAAGGTATACACAAAGAATGAAAACTGTTATTTTTTCAAACATCGATTAAACCATGTATACTTTATCAAAGTAATACCTTCACCTTCATGAAGTAGTAAAAAAACTATTCACTGAATAAAATATTATTACATACCTTTTTGTAACCATAGGATTACCATAAAACCCATATAAAGAACACATAAAATATATAAAGGTAACTTGGGACATAAACATACTTAAGTGGAATAACCATACGGTCGACTTCCACACATATCACTTAATGTAATATCCATATGGCCAATTTCCATACATACTTAATGGAATAGCCATACGGCCGACTTCCATACCCAATGCATTGGAGGTTATAACGTAACCACCCGTCCTGGTATTCACGGCACCACCTATCATATGATTTATCACGTAACCACCCGTAAAATGTCCAAGTACCATTATAAAATTATAACACATAAAACCAACATAAAGGAATGATAAAATTTACACATTTCAATCACAATATATCATTTAAATATATTGACATAATATAATCCTTTATCAAAAAAAATCTCAATACCAAAATACATAAAAATTATATGGTATTTATTTTATTTTATAAGCATTTTGGCTTGTTGAGGAAGCCAAAGATCAAATAATACTCGCAGCGGCGGAAAAGGTCGTTGTCACCGCGTACGTAAAAGAAACATTCCTCTTTGTCATTTAGTAAAACAATTCATAGAAAAAATATTATTTTTGAATAAATGTTAAAGTCAAAGGGGTTTATACATCGTATAAAAGAAGGTTGTGTATAAAACAAAATACGCCTCAATGAATGGAGATTGAGATGAAGTCCTTTACAAAGACGGTATCCTTGGTTTAAGGATAAATCAATTACATAATTATGTGTGACAATCTAATACACCAAATATAAGTTGATATTAAGTGTAAAATAATCAAAGGTCATTCACAAATATTTAAAGGATGACATATTCAATAACTACATGTTGATCCCAAAGAAATCGAAATTGGGTTAAGAAGTTTCCTTGACAGCCTAACAGCGTCACATCAAAATGAGTTCATGAGAGATAAAAAAATGGTATCTCATCACTTGGACATAAAATTTACATCAATAAGGATATATGAGAACATATCCCAACATAACAATATGTAAATTGAAATACCCAACAAAAGAAGTCTTTTAAAAAGAGGAGGGTGAAAGGTTCCCTAACCGACATGGGTATCTTTCGAAACATACACCTCGTGAAAGAAGGACAATACAACATTGATGTAAATACCCATAAAAGAATGTATATTACACAATGATTAGAATAATGGGTAGTACATACACCACTCAAAGGAAATTTTGGCAAATGTAGAATAAATATCACGGCAATAAAAGTGAGATGAAAAATCTCTTCTGAAAACTCGGCAGCCTAACGGCGCCACATAAAACATACAAAAATGGGTTGATGAGATGAAATAGGGTATCTCATCATATTAACATAAATTTTATAGAAAAAGGAATATAAAATAACATCCCCAAACATAACAAATATGAGCTTAAAAGAAGTGACATATAAGGAGAGTACTTAAAAAGAAAGAGAGAGGTTAGATCTCATACAAAAATTCGGCAGCCTAACAGCGCCACTCAAAACATCCAAAATGGATTGATGAGAAAAAATAGGGTCTCTCATCATATTAACATAAGAATTGAAGTATGATTAATATAAAAGAACATAAAAATCATAAGAAATATTAGCTTAAAAGGAATGACATAAAAGAGTGTACTTAAAAAGAAAGAGAGGAGTAGGATCCCTTACCTCGGGTCCGACATGACTCGATCGTTCTTTAACGTCCTGGATAATAAACATGAGTTAATTTTTATTTTCTTAAGAACCTTTTTCAAGTTCATTATTCTTTTTATATCACTTATTTCCATGTTATAAACATTATGTAACCATTTAAGTTAATAATATTTGTTTTGTCGAT
Organism: Viscum album; assembly: GCA_963277665.1. Classification (NCBI taxonomy): domain Eukaryota; kingdom Viridiplantae; phylum Streptophyta; class Magnoliopsida; order Santalales; family Viscaceae; genus Viscum; species Viscum album. The sequence goes on along the minus strand of OY728163.1, from coordinate 1,698,869,273 downwards.
ATTTGGTTCTTAAGTCGAAAGTGGACTTCTTACAATTACATGTTGTTCGTGTGGTCAAAGGTTATTTATATCCAGAATGAAATTCCTGATTTGTATATCATATATATCATATATAGCTATAATATAAATGTATTTATAATATCACATAATCATTTAGAGGCATGAAATGAAATGCACCGTTCATGGAGACGGTAAGCCGTACGTACGCATGAACCCTACTTTCATTTCTTTGTCATATTAATGATATTAAAACAAAATGAGAGGTATGTATATTTTAATTCCAGAATTATATTCATCATTTAGATTTATCATTCATCATATATATCCATTATATTCATGTACTTTTAATAGTACATTACATTTGGGGATAAGAAATGAAATGCACCGTTCATGGAGATGGTAAGCCGTACGTACGCATGAACGCTACTTTCATTTCTATCTCATACTTTAATGGAAAGAAATAATAATGATATATAAGTATATTATAATTCCAGTATTACATCATATATAATAACTTTTAATCCATCCTTTATACGTCCCACGTATGGCACTAACGAATCACATCACTTTGAGGGGGCGGTAGTCCGCACTTCCTAAAATGAAGATATCGTGTTTACCCCTAATGGAAACCATAAAGATATTCCCAAAATGAAAAATACAGAAGCTTAAGGAAAACATAAACATATTATATATCATATATAAATATAGTGTCATCTTAATGGTCACCTTTGATGGTGTTAAAAGAATGTTGAACAATCATCGTTTCGGGAGGCAGAAATTCGCCATCCACGGAAACAGTATGTTCATTAACCATTAGATGTAGGTGTGTGTAAGTTTAGCTCTAATCCTTCTTATAAAAACATCCTAGTATATTTAGGATACTTTAGTTGTTACAAAATAAAAGAATAAAAAGAGTTTAGGGGGTTGGAGAAGCAAAATCAAACAAAAGGACTCAAAAGAAGACATTACCTCAAAATCGGGTAACTCATATTGGTTTGAGCTCAAATGCTTCCTTGGGAAGACTTAATCCCAAAGTGAGACTTCAAGGAGTAAGATAGGCATGTGTAGAGCCACAATGGGCAGGGTTTGGCCGAGTAAAAGGCTGTGGGAGTGTGGGTAAGGAGGTAGAGGTGGGGGCCTTTTATAAGAGGAGAGGAGGGGCACTCTTGGAAAGTAATGATATGTTACTTTATTTTGAAAGGATTTTCGGATTGAAAAGGTACCACATTGATATAATACTAGGATAATGTGATAAGGGTTCTAAATCCACTCATCCAATATGTTATGGACATCTGTAGGTCTTACATATTACATTATCATTCTATTTTGTTTAAATCGTTAAATAATGAGGTCATCAGTGCATCATCATGATGTCATAAATAATTTAATTTATTTAATGTCTAAAAATTATAAACAAAACTACTAAGATGTAGGAAATCTTTTTATCTTTCCAATGAATATTTATAGTCAAAAATATGACTTGTATAACCCCATGTAAAAATAGTTTTAGTAAAATAACTCATGTTAGTGTCATTTTTACTTTAACATTAAATAAAAGGTTATTTATGTCATTTCCCAACAAAAGTGGATTCATGGGGTCCCCAAGTTGACCCATGGATTGTCTTGGTCGGCCATGACACATCCAATGAGGGTATGACATGTTTCAAGCTCATCTCATACTATTAAAACATTATTTTTACCCTAAACTACACTAATTACCACTAATCGCAATTGAGAACTTAAAAGTTACTATTCACCAAAAAATTATTTTAATCTAATTGAACCACATTTTACTTCTTAATGACAACCATGTATGTCGGATTTTTGAAAATCAAATCACAGAAGTGGCAAAGTTTAATTTAAATGGAAAATCAGTCTCTTTAACTACCACTTAGTGGTTTCACTATTCATCAAAAATTGAAGCTTTTCAGAAAAATACCAATGCATCACCCTAAGCTATATTTGATATTATGAATTCAAAAATGAATTCTATTTTAAAAAATTCAAAACATATAAGTCAAATTAATTAATTTAATAATTAATTCCCGATGTCGGAGCAAATAGCATGTTTTATGAAACAATAAGTATCAAAAGATTGACACTAGTTTAAGTCCGATTTCAAAGTGAAATTAAGTCCAACGACCACTATTGGATTTAATGGTAAAAATATATTCAAATTTCACTTTAAAACCAATTCAAAAGATAATCTAGTCATATAAATAAATTAGATTAAAAAGATTTTTCGAATTAAAATACAACATTTTACTCTATTGATTAAAAAATGAACTTTATCCGAAAAATACCAAAAATTTACACTAAGTAAAATTTGATGTCCCGATTCTAAAGAAGAGTTTTATTTGGTCCAAAAGAATTTATAAGAGTGATCAAAACTATATTTAAGGATATTTCGCCATCAAAAGGTGATAAGTGAACCTTTAGTGATAATTAGGGTATAAAAGCCTAAAATTGAATTCTTTCCGTATTTTAACCCATTATCTTTTATTGGATAAATGTAAAAACATTTAAAAAACATATATTATCATATTTTAGTTATTTCTATCTATTACCACCAATACAACGGCTACATGTTAACTACCATTTAAAATAATATTATTTTATTATTATAGTTCAAAGTAAGATTCCAAAGAAACTCGTTGTTGCGTGTTGAGTACGCCATTGAGCATAGCGTCCCCTTTAAAGTCATATTAATATTTCATTCACAAATATGGATAAATATGAAAATGGTATATTAATTATTTACCTGGGGTGTTACATCCTTCCCCCATTTTGGGAATTGCGTCCTCACAATTTTTAAAATTGAGCTTGGAAACATCCTTGAAAGTCCCACATCAGAACAAGATTCGGTAAAACAATCACATTAAAATAAAGAAAGATAAGTACAAAGGACACCCGAGTTAACCCATACTAGGATTCCATGTATGAAAATATGGACATGGAGGAGAAAACATAGGGTCATATTCTGATGGAGAGTGATAGAAAACATGTTTAGGAGAAAGTTAACCACAAGAAAATCACAAACTTGTTATGGGTTAAACGATATTCGATTCCCCATTAGGAAAAGTTAATAAACAACATTTTTGTTTTAAGTTACTTTTTATTGAGGAATTTATTCATAAGGATGCATAATCACTTATCATGTTGACATTAAACTTTTACTAGATTCCTTAATCAACCTCAATTTTTTTTCCCAAAAGACGAGTATTTAGGGAGACTTGTTCGCTTAAAGAGTACTATACTCAACTTCTATAGAATCACCTAATCCACCAAAGAGAACTATATACATCCCATGTCTTTAGGCTTTAACCAAAACCAAAACCAAAAAGGTTATTACAAGGTCAGATAATCCAGAAATGGATAACCCATTAAAAGGTAAATCTATTCTTAATCTCCAAAATTTCTCCAAAAAAACCCAAAGTTCAACGAGGACCATCCGATAAACAATTTGTCCATAAAATTCATCAAAGTAAACCAATCTAAGATTGAAACCCCAACATTTGAAGGATTTAGTCACATAGTATTCCAAGTTATATCGTAAAATTTATCTCCAAACAACATCACTTGCTCCTAAAGTCTCGCATTGAAAAGTAATTAACCTAATCACATATCCTCCATGGTAGGTTAATCATTTTCATAAATAACCCAAAATCAACTTACTCTTAATTCATAAAATCATATAACTAAAAAGAATCAGTCAAACTAACGAGGGACTTCATGTAGTCCAGTGGTAGGCGATAAATACCAGTCGCACTTTGGTTGTGGGTCGATTCCCGCAGCTTTGTCCGACGCGACGGGTTGTCAGACGGTCTGTGTGTTTTCCTTTTTCCAAAACTATATAATTCTAAAACCATTCCCTAAAAAGGGATAAAATCAACAAAAATAACCATAACATAATTTAACATCAATTTTATCTCATGCCTTTCACTTCAATCATAACATATAGTTACCCATAATTACCTCAAAAGTAAGGATCATATAAACCCAAATGGTTCTTTATAGCTATGTCCACAAAAGAAAAGATAACTATTCCTTGAATAAAATTTGCCTATATTAAACATCAGGGTTACACATAATATAAAAAGTCTTCTAATGTAACCCCATCATCAAAAGAAACATAATATTCTTAATAATTTCACCATAACTCTTGAAGCCGTTATATGTTGACATCTTACTCATTCAACATTATTCATGATCCATTAACCATTCCTTTAAAACTTATTCCAAAATACATCTTTCCTACAAACAAAATCATGAATCATATCCTATGATTCCAAAATAGGAAAACAACAGTCATGAAATAATACATACCATTGATTGGTCATTGTCAGTTTCTTCATCCTCAATCGGAATGGCATTAGGTATTGGTAAACGAACATTTGTACACTCTTGGTGACCCCATTCAAGAAACTTCTTCATGGGAAATGTGTTAGAATAATGACCATGCACACCACATTTAAAACATTCAATTGATCCCTCAGAAAGAACTTCTTTCCCTTTCCTCGAGTCAACTGGATGCTTCCTTTTTCCACGACAGGTTCTTGCTTTATGACCATAATTTACACATCTATATCATATTTATGTCCCTTTGAAACATTTTCCTAGGTTTTTCACTCCACATCATTGACACATATGTTTTTGAACACACTTACCTTTATGATTATTACATGTACTTCCATAGGGATTTGTTTCTCGCATATATGATTCCTTAGAGAAATCACCAAGGTTTAGGTGGTCAATCATGACTCTAGATAGTTGGTTGTGGATAATCACAAGAGTTCTCATCGCAGCTCCCATATCATTCAGTTTTTTTCTCAAAAAACTGTCACAGTTTCCTTCACATCCACTGTTACTTTGGTTCCTGCTAGATTCAGCCATTTACTAAAACCAAAAAGGTCAATGTGAGTATATCAAAAAAAACCATCATGTACTAATGAGGAAGATAAACACTCAGCTATTCTTACTCATTCGCTTTTTCTAAAACTAGGACTCTTTCTGAAATCCTAACCATTATGGTAATGTCACTTATTCTTAAAGAATACCCTAACCTCTAAAGTTATCTAAACCGACCTTTGATACCAACTATAATGCCCCAGCCTTAAACCTTACTTAATCTTGAGTTATTACAAGATTACACATTGAGGATCTTTTCATGTTTAGAGTTTTGGAGAATTAGATCATGAAACTAACATTACATTCCACATTTACACAAAGTGGTTACATAAAAGACAGTATTCATTCTTCCCATCAACGGAAACATATTTAAAATAAAACTTGGATTATTTCTTGACACATCCTTTGCACTATCATCACATCATGTACCTTTCCCTTGACCTGTGGAAAACATTACAAAAACTAGGGACGAGCATAAAAATCTCAGTAAGGTATACACAAAGAATGAAAACTGTTAGTTTTTCAAACATCAAGTAAACCATGTATACATTATCAAAGTAATACCTTCACCTTCATGAAGTAGTAAAAAAACTATTCACTGGAGAAAATATCATTACTTACCTTTTTGTAACCAAAGGATTACCATAAAACCCATATAAGGAACACATAACATATATAAAGGTAACTTGGGACATAAACATACTTAAGTGGAATAACCATACGGTCGACTTCCACACATATCACTTAATGGAATATCCATACGGAGACTTTCAATACATACTTAATGGAATAGCCATACGGCCGACTTCCATACCCAATGCATTGGAGGTTATAACGTAACCACCCTTCCTGGAATTCACGGCACCCCCCGTCATATGGTTTATCGCGTAACCACCCGTAAAATGTCCAAGTACCATTATAATATTATAACACATAAAACCAACATAAAGGAATTATAAAAATTACACATTTCAATCAAAATATGTCATTTAAATATATTGACATAATTTAATCCTTTATCAAAAACATTTTCAATAACAAAATACAAAAAAAAGTATATGGTAATTATTTTATTTTAAAAACATTATGGCTTGTTGAGGAATCCAAAGATCAAATAATACTCGCGGCGGTGGAAAAGGTCGTTGTCACCGCGTAGGTAAAAGAAACATTCCTTTTTGTCGTTTAGTAAAATGCTACGTAGAAAAAAGATTCTTTTTGAATAAACTTAAAAGTCATTGGAGTTTATACACCGTATAAAATAAGGTTGTGTATAAAACAAAATATTCCTCAATGAATGGAGATTGAAACGAAGTCCCTTACAAAGACGGTATCCTTGGTTTAAGAATAAATCAATTACATAATTATTTATGACAAACGAATACACCAAATATAAGTGGGTATTAAGTGTAAAATAATCAATGGTCATTCACACATATTTAATGGATGACATATTCAATAACTACATGTTGAACCCAAAGAAATCGAAATTGTGTTAAGAAATTCCCTTGACAGCCTAACGGCGTCACATCAAAATGAGTTTATGAGAGATAAAAAAAGGGTATCTCATCACTTGGACATAAAATTTACATCAAGAAGGATATATGAGAACATATCCCAACATAACAATATTTAAATTAAAAGACCCAACAATATAAGTCTTTTAAAAAGAGGAGGGTGAAAGGTTCCGTTACTGACATGGGTATCTTTCGAAACATACACCTCGTGAAAGAAGGAAAATACAACATTGATGTAGATACCCATAAAAAAGTATATTACACAATGAGTAAAATAATGGGCAGTACATACACCACTCAAAGGAAATTTTGGAAAATGTAGAAAAAATCTCACAAGAATAAAATTGAGATGAAAAATCTCTTACGAAAACTCGGCAGCATAACAGTGCCACATAAAACATAAAAAAATGGGTTGATGAGATAAAATAGGGTATATCTTCATATTAAAATAAGGTTTATAGAAAGAGGAATATAAAAGAACATCCCCCAACATAACAAAGAGGTTCTTAAAAGAAGTGACATAAAGGAGAGTACTTAAAAAGAAAGAGAGAGGTTAGATCTCTTACGAAAATTCGGAAGCCTAACGGCGCCACTCAAAACTTCCAAAATGGATTGATGAGAGAAAATAGGGTCTCTAATCATATGAAAATAAGAAGTAAATTAGGATTAATATAAAAGAACATCCCAATCATAATAAATATGAGCATAAAAGGAATGACATAAAAGAGTGTGCTTAAAAAGACAGAGAGGAGTAGGATCCCTAACCTCAGGTCCGACTTGACTCGATCGTTCATTAACGTCCTGGATAATAAACTTGAGTTAATTTATATATTCATAAGAAGCTTTTTCAATGTAATTATTCATTTTATATCACTTATTTCAATGTTATAAACATTATGTAACCATTTACGTTGATAATGTTTGTTTTGTTGATATTTGGTTCTTAAGTCGAAAGTGGACTTCTTACAATTACATGTTGTTCGTGTGGTCAAAGGTTATTTTTATCCAGAATGATATTCCTTATTTTTATATCATATATATCATATATATCTATAATATACATGTATTTATAATATCACATAATCATTTAGAGGTAATAAATGAAATGCACCATTCTTGGAGACGGTAAGCCGTACGTACGCATGAACGCTACTTTCATTTCTTTGTCATATTAATGGAATTAAAACTAAATGAGAGGTATGTATATTTTAATTCCAGAATTATATTCATCATTTAGATGTATCATTCATCATATATATCCATTATATACATGTACTTTTAATTGTACATTACATTTGGGGATAAGAAATGAAATGCACCGTTCATGGAGACGGTAAGCCGTACGTACGCATGAACGCTACTTTCATTTCTATCTCATACTTTAATGGAAAGAAATAATAATGATATATAAGTATATTATAATTCCAGAATAACATCATATATAATAACTTTAAATCAATCCTTTATACGTCCCACATATGGCATTAACGAATCACATCACTTTGAGGGGGCTGTAGTCCGCACTTCCTAAAATGAAGATATCGCGTTTACCCATAATGGAAACCATAAAGGTATGAACAAAATGAAAAATACAGAAGATTAAAGAAAACATAAACATATTATATATCATATATAATTATAGTGTCATCTTAATGGCCACCTTTGAAGGTTTTAAAAGAATGTTGAACAATCATCGTTTCGGGAGGCAGAAATTCGCCATCCACGGAAACAGTATGTTCTTTAACCATTAGATGTAGGTGTGTGAAAGTGTAGCTCTAATAATTCTTATAAAAACAACCTAGTATATTGAGGATACTGGATTTGTTACAAAAGAAAAGAATAAAAACATTTTAGGGGGTTGGAAAAGCAAAATCAAACAAAAAGACTCAAAAGAAGACATTACCTTAAAATCGGGTAACTCCCCTTGGTTTGAGCTCAAAGGCTTCCTTGGGAAGACTTCTGCCCAAAGTGGGGCTTCAAGGAGTAAGAGAGGGATGTGGAGAGCCAAAATGGGCAGGGGTTGCCCGATCCAAATGCTTTGGGAGTGTTGGAATGGAGGTAGAGGTGGGGGCCTTTTATAAGAGGAGAGGAGGGGCACTCTTGGAATGTAAAGATAAGTCACTTTATTTTGATATTAGTTTCGGATTCAAAAGGACCCACATTGATATAATTTGAGGATAAGGTGATAAGGGTTCTAAATCCACTCATAAAATAGGTTTTGGACATGTGTAGGTCTTAGATATTACATTATCATTCTATTTTATTTAAACTGTTAAATAATGAGGTCATCGCTGCATCATCATGATGTCATAAATAATTTAATTTATCTAATGTATAAAAATTATAAAAAAATTACTATTATGTATGAAATATTCTTAGATTTTTAATTAATATTTATAGTCAAAAATTGGACTTGTATAACCCCATGTAACAATTGTTTTAGTAAAATAACTCATGTTTGTGTCATTTTTACTTTAACATTAAATAAAAAGTTATTTATGCCATTTCCCAACCAAAGTGGCTCCATGGGGTCCCCAAGTTGACCCATGGATTTTCATGGTCGTCCATGACACATAAAATTAGGGTAGGACATGTTTCAAGCTCTTCTCATATTATTAAAACATTATTTTTACCCTAAACTACACTAATTACCACTAATCGCGATTAAGAACATAAAAGTTATTATTCACCAAAAAAAAATTTAGTCTCATTGAACCGCATTTTACTTCTTAATGAAAATCATGTATGTCAGATTTTTGAAAATCAAATAATAGAAGTGGAAATGTTTCATTTAAACGGAAAATCAGTCTCTTTAACTACCACTTAGTGGTTTCACTATTCATCAAAAATTGAAGTTTTTTAGAAAAATACCAAAACATCACCCTAAGCTATATTTGATATTCTGAATTCAAAAATGAAGTCTATTTTAAAAAATTAAAAACATATAATTCACATTAATTAATTTAATAATTAATTCTTGCTGTCAGAGCAAATAGCGTGTTTTATGAAATAATAAGTATCAAAAGATTGACACTAGTTTAAGTCTGATTTCAATGTGTAATTAATTCCAACGACAACTATTTGATTTAATGGTAAAAATATATTCAAATTTCACTTTAAAAACAATTCAAAAGATAATCTAGTCATATAAATAAATTAGATTAAAAAGAGGTTTTGAATTAAAATACAACAATTTACACTATTCATTACAAAAATGAACTTTATCGGAAAAATACCAAAAATTTACACAAAGTAAAATGTGATGTCCCGATTCTAAAGAAGAGTTTTATTTTTTCCAAAAGAATGTATAAGAGTGATCAAAACTATATTTAATGACAGTTCGCCATCGAAAGGCGATAACTGAACCTTTAGTGAAAATTAGGGTATAAAAGCCTAAAATTGAATTCTTTCCGTATTTTAAGCCTTTATATTTTATTGGATAAATGTAAAAACATTTTAAAAACATATATAATCATATTTTAGTTATTTCTATCCATTCCTGCCAATACAACGGCTATATGTTAAATACCATTTAAAATAATATTATTTTATTATTAGAGTGCAACGTAAGATTCCCAAGAAACTGGTTGTTGCGTGTTGGGTACGCCATTGAGCATAGCGTCCCCTTTAAAGTCATATTAATATTTCATTAAAAAATTTGGATAAATATGAAAATGGCATATTCTTTATTTACCTAGGGTGTTACAGGAAATCAATGAAACAAAAAATAAACATATTCTAAAATATAAATAAACCAAATGAGATTAACATAATTAGCATCAATTCAAAATTTAAAAATGAATCATAAAAATAATATTCAATGAATAAAGAATGAAACATACACTAGGACTAGTTGAAACATATAATGAAACATTCCAAAAAATAATAAAAAACAAGTATTCCACATCTCTATTGTACAATATCATGTTTCTCACCATATCACAACTCACCCAAGGATAAAAAACATGAGATAATTATAAAAAAACATGAATTTTGAATATATACACATAATATGAGCTACAAACACACGGTAATAGATATCCAGGATGGAAAGTATTTGTATTCATGCAATTCCTACCTAATATAGATTTTTAATTGGCACATTAATCACCAAAATCAACAAATTAAATTGTGCCAAATAATGACAGAAAAATAAACCTACTGCAAATGGTGGAAAATGGTGACATATGAACCAAGATGATCTAATCTACTTTTACATTAGAAATAGATGCTAAAACACATATGAGGTGGACTTGAAAGAATGATGACACATCCTAGAAATCACGATCAATGATATAATTGGATAACCTCAATCCCCTTAGGGTTCTACTGAATGAAACCTAGCAATGAGAGAAAGTAAAACTCTAGGTAATTAAAGAATTAAATAAGATAAATTCTTACCATGAATTACCTATAATGAACCATTAAGATATTCTAGAGAAATTTTAGGAGTAGAGGGAGTTGAGAAAGGGGGATATCAGGAAGGGTGTTCACTCGTGGGGGTCTTACACACGACTAGAGATGATAAGGTTATATGGGATGACGCTAGTGGAGAGGGAGGTGAGAGGGTCTAGGGGGCATCATCGGAAGAGAGGGATCTGAGAGGGGAGGGGGTATCTTCAGATCTGAGGGAGCTGAGAGGGGAAGGGGGATGACACCAATAGAGATGGATCCAAGATGGGGAAAATGTTTGGAGGTCGAGGCTACGATGTTGAGGTAGATAAAGAGGATGGGAGGTTGAGGTCGGATAGGGGAGGAGAGGGCTGATAAGAGGATGTCCGAGACTGGAGGGGAGCCCAATAAATCATCCATTTGATCTGACAGTTAGTGCAAAAATATTGGTATATACAATATTTTCTCATCTTTACTAATGGTTTTTATAAACTTTTGTTATAGAAGTATTTATACAGACCCATTTTCTAGTAGTGATATACTATTTTATTTTAGTAATACATTTTTATTTGTTATTAAGAAGTTGCATTCATTGGTGGGACTCTAGAGTAGGAGCATTGTTGGTCTCTATTATTATATGATTGAGAGGTCATTATTGTATCCAGTTTAGTATATTATGGAGAATCCTCAATTTTGGTGGCTAAAAAATCATGCAAGGATTTGGGCATTTGAGTCCATCCCTTTTATAATCATTTGATGTGTTGGAAACGGTAGTGAGTAATTCGAGCATAAAAACTGACCAGGACTTTTCAAACATTAATGACCTCATATAGAATGAATAAATTCATTAAAAGGAGGCATCTAATGAAAATTCAATGAGTGTGGAAGAAATTACACAGTTCCACAACACATAAATGTTGGAGAAATAAGAAATAAGAATTTCTTGGGGTGGGATTCCCTAAGAGGACGATTGTCCAATGTGTTGTTATTATGGGAGGAAAGGACACCTGATAATGGATTTAAATGATTTGAGATTGAATTATAAAATATACTATTTTTAATGAGGATTTCATAATCTTATATTAGAACATAATAGTGGTATATTGTTGAGTATATATAATTTTCAAGAGTCTTAACTATTGAATCTTGTGCTTTAACTAAATTAACATGAACAAAGGGAACTCTTAATAACTATACATTCATTATATATGGAAAGTCTAATTTTATATAGAATTTTTCTCTAAAAATATAGAAACAATGTGACATGTCCTTGAAAATAGGACATATAAATATGTCTGAGTTAAGGGGTGTGTAGTGCCTACCACTATTAAAGAAGACTGTAAAGACCCGCAAATTTCAAGGAAATTTTTTTCTTAATTTTCTTTGGAATTTTACAAGAGCGCAGCTTCAGACGGCACCTGATTCCGAGGCCCGGTGTGCCCGGAATCAATTTCCGAAGTTTGGCTCGGGTACGTTCAGTGAACGGACGAGCGGGTTTTTCTATCTTTTGAACCGGTGCCCGGAATCGAATTCTGAGGGCACCGATGAAATCACAGCGCCGGTATTTGCTTAGAAACGCCTCTTCCGGAGTTGCGTTTGCTCAGACGTGGTTTTTAAATTTTACGGCTTTAAGTCGGAAATAAAATAAAGTTTGTGCGACAACTTTATTTTATTTCACTTAAGCTGCTTGGAAGCCACTTGAAGTCACTTAAAGACGGCTTGAACTGAGTTGAACTGGATAGGATGCTATCCAGAAATATCCTACCCCTTGGTAGGATATTTGTGCGGTGGGACCCGCACGAGCCCCGCCGTTTCTTTCGCTAAGTAACGCACCCGCGAAAACCCGTCAAAGTAACTGAAAAGTCAACCGACGCGTTTTCTTTAATTCTTAACAGACCATTTAATTGGGCGGTTTATTTCGTGAATTAAATGGACTGTTTCTTCGTGAATTAAATGGGTCGTTTCTTTCGTTGAATTAATTCAACGAATTGATGGATCGTTTCTTAACCGGTTTCGTGTTGGCATGTTTATAAAATAAGACCAACATAAAAATCCTTGGAAAGGATTTGAGAGAATCTTCGTTCCTCCACCCTCTCCGCGAAGAACGCGAAGAACGCGAAGAACACGAAGAACGCGAAGAACGCGAAGAACGCCGGCGACCGGAATTCGACGACGCACACCAAGATCTGCGACGTCGACGAGATCTACCCGCGACGTTCTTCGGCGACGCCTCTTCTTCCGCGGCCGACCCTCGTTCGGCAACAAAGGTGAGAATCAGATCTTTTCTTCTCCCTTTTTAATTTCAATATCAACGGATTTAAACTAATTAAATCCGTTGATCTTGATCCGGAGATTGGCGACGCGACGAGCGATTCCGCGACGACGCGGCGATCTCCATCTTCCGCGACGAGCAATCCCGCGACGATCCCCCGTTCGGCAACGACAAGGTAAGGGTTGATTGGAATATTTTCCTTCCCGTGATTTATTTTCTTTTAAAGTAAAGAAGCATGATCTTCGAACAATTTTAACATTTAAAATTGTCGTTGATTGATTTATTGTTCCTCCCGTGGATTATGACTAACGCGGAGGGTGCGGGTCTAACGAACAAGACCCGGCAACCCTCCGCCGATCTCCTCTTTTTGCGCGGATTTGGCGGACGACGACGAACCGTGCGGCAAGGGCAATTTGTTGGCTCCGCAGTGAAGATCATCCCCCGGGAGGAGCATCGGCGCAGATGGGAAAGAAATCGGGCCACCAGAGCATCTCCGGCGGCCCGCGGAAGGAGGCGGCGGCGCGGGTCGCCGGCGCGGCGGCGCCGGCGACCGGAGGCGGCGGCGCCAGGCGCGCCGCCGTGGAAATCTTCCGCCGCGGCTGAAGCCGCGGCGGCGGCGGCAGCCGGTTCCACGGCCGCGCGGAACCGGGACGGACGCGGCGGCCCGGCCGCGTCCGCGTGACAGGCGGCCCCCCCGCGGGGCCGCGGTTTCTCTCAAGCCGCGGGTTCAACCCCGCGGCGGCGGCAGTTCGGCCGCTCGACCGAGGCCGAGCCGGCCGGTCCGGTCGGCCGGGCCGCGCCCAGGCCGGACCGGACCCGGCCGAGCCGGTTCGGGCCGGGTCGGGCCGACCCGGTTCGGGCCGACCCCAGGGGGGGTTCGGGCCGGGTCGCCCCGGGCCCAGTACCCCCGTTTCGGGCCCTCTACGGTCTTTCGCCCATATCTTGGGCCTGGGACCTCCGATTGACGAACCGTCAGCGGCTACGCGATCCTTGGATCGAGACGGTCGTTTCGGTATATTATACTCAAGGTTTCGGAAGACTTTGGGTTCGGCCGGGTTGGTTCGTACACGAAGCCAACTGGGCCCTCGGAGCGGAAACGCTCATAACTTGAGCTACGGACGTCCGATCGACGTACCGTCAGCTGTGGTAGTCTCCTCTAAGTGAGACGGAACTTTTGGCATACTCCGCCCGAGGTTCGGATACATGCGGAGTACGGTCGGGTTGGTTTTGCCCTAAAAACCAACCGGGCCCCTGGGACGAAAATGCCAATAACTCTCAGACCGGGCGTCCGATTGACGCGCCGTCTGTCGCGTTGAGATCCTGTTGTCGATACGGAACTTTTGGATACATCAACTTCGGACTACGTGTCAGTTGATGTATCAGCCCCTCGGCTCGTGGAGCGGACCCTCCTAAACGAGCTCGCTACGTGCGGGAACCCTAGCGCTGGCTGTGACCTCGACGACAGAGCAGAGATCCTCCGTGGACTGCGACGACGGCAGAGCAGAGATCCTCCGTGAACTGCGACGACGGCAGAGCAGAGATCCTCCGTGGACTGCGACGACGGCAGAGCAGAGATCCTTCGTGGACTGCGGCGACGACTGTGCAGAGATCCTCAGTGGACTGCGTCGACTACTGCACTCAGCGATCCTACGCGGATCAGTGCTCGATCCTATGTGGGTCCTACTACCGGTTCTGTGTGAGCCACTGCCTACCGGTTCTGTGTGAGCCACTGCCTACAGGTTCTGTGTGAGCCCGATCCTGTGTGGGTCTACTGCGGGGGTTAGTACCTATCGATCCTTCGTGGGTCCGACGACTTAGATGGATCAGTGATCATCTTTGACGTCATCTGAAAAAGTATACCTGGTTGAGCTGAATCTTATGTTACTCTCCTTTGTGGATTGTGTTGAACCATCCTTTGTGGATTTACTGTTTACTCTCCTTTGTGGATTTGGGTCTTGCTTTCCTTTGTGGATTGAGTTGTTCTTGAGCTCGTGAGCAGAGCTAGAATTGGGGACTTAGGTATATGTATGGGCATATACCTAAGTCAAGTCAGATGTTACTTCGTGATTGCATCTTTCTTTTGTGCTATATCCTTTGTGGATTTCGGGAGACCTTCGGGGGTCTCGGGGTCCTTACTGAGTAGTTGTACTCACCCCTGCACGGGCTATGCCCGCACCTTGTTGTGTTGGTTGCAGACGACGGACAGCGCTGATCACGGTTGGGGCGTGGAGCAGGACGGTACCTGGAGGTGGACCACTGGACGGAACGTACTCGGAGCGGACGTGGGACCCGAGGAGCCTGGAGGCTATCTGTACCCACCCTTCAGGTGGGGTTGCCAGTGGACGACACGAGGCCGCCGTCTTTTCTTCAGTTGCTGTTTTTCTTTTCAGTTGTACTTTACAGTTGGGCTTGTATTTCCGGCCCCCTTTACTTTCTGCACTTTACTTTCCGCTTGCTGACTCTGTGTGGTTGTTACTTATAAAGGCAATGCCTTCCCTGTTTACTGGGATTTTACGCCTTGGTGCTAGTCGCCAGCCCCTGGCCTATGGAAGGCGGGCTTGGGGTAGTCACGGCACGGGCCCCGAGGACGGGTCGTGACAAATTGGTATCAAAGGCGGTCGGTTCTACCGCAGACTCTGATCGTCCTTTCTTTCTATGTGAAGCAATAGTGTTTAGTGTATTGAGTGTGGTTATCAGTTCAGGGAGCCCAGTGTTGGTGCGGCGGCCGACGTATCCGTACACCAGGACCCTGACTCCTGATTTCCGACTTAATGCATGAAAACATTGATTGCGTGTGTGTTTCAAGTTTTTCTTTGTGATTACTTGTGTCAGCTCACCGGGTATACTGATCTGCTTATGAAAGTCTCAAGTTTTCCTTGTGATTACTTGTGCCAGCTCACCAGGTATACTGTTCTGACTGTGGTGCTCTTGTTCTCCTTTTCAGGATGGCCCCGCGACGACTGCCAGCTAGGGTTCCGAGTGTAGGGCGCGACGGCAGCCCACCGAGCGACGAGGCCTCGGTGCAGGGCCCTTTGCCAGCTGTGGCACCGGCGGTAGTTTTACCCGCCGAGCCACCGATGCTTCCAGTACCAGACGCCGACGATGCACGTCGCCTCAGGGCACTGCACGAGTTTCAGAGCCAGCGACCGCCCAGGTTTCGCGGTGAGGCGGACCCCCAGGCCGCCGAGGACTGGCTAGAGGCGGTGGTACGGATCTTCAGGCTAGTGAGGACACCAGCGGATCTCATGGTGATCCCCGCAGCGAGCCTCCTGCAGGCGGCGGCAGGACGATGGTGGAGCCTGATGCTCCAGGTTCACGATGAGGCATCCCTGCTCTGGACGGACTTCGAGAGCCTCTTCCGCTCTGAGTTCGTCCCGGCCACCCTCCGAGCGGTGCGCATCCAGGAGCTTCTCCAGCTGCGCCAGGGCAGCATGACGGTCGCTCAGTATGCGGCGAGGTTCACGGACCTATCTCGCTACTCGACCGACATGGTACGGGACCCCTTCTTCCGGGCCCGGACCTTCGAGCAGGGCTTGCGACAGGAGATTCGTGCGTCGCTGATCTCCCTCAGCATTCCGACCCAGGCAGGAGTGCTGGAGCGAGCCCTCCTGATCGAGAGCTTCCTGGCAGAGCCTTCTTCAGCGGCGAGACCTAGCGCAGGGCGGCAGGTAGCTGAGTCATCGGCAGCAGGCAGCCGACGGATGACTCACGGGTCCAGGCAGACCAGACCCCCTCGCAGACGGCCTCAGGACACCGGCTCAGCGGTGCGGGGCACACAGCGGAGTGCCAGCCTTTCGAGAGGCAGGCTGTGCTACTCTTGCGGCGGGCAGGGTCACATGGCTCGTGACTGCCCGACTCACCGACCAGAGGAGCAGCAGACGGTGGAGGGGCCACCCAGGCAGAGGCAGAGGGTCGACCGTGGCGGTCCGCAGGGAGGAGGCGGACGAGGCAGAGGAGCTGGCCGAGCAGCGGGTGGTGGGCGACGCTTCCAGGCTCTACCCCCACCACCACCAGGAGGGCCACCTCGACCACAGGAAGCTGGCGGGCAGAGACAGGCCCAGCTCCAGGCAGTGGAGGCCTACGACCCCGACTTTCCAGAGATGATTCGAGGTACGATCTGTGTCTATTCCACCCTTGCTGCAGTACTTATAGACACAGGAGCGAGTCACTCTTTCATAGCCTCTGCCCTTGTTCGGAGCTCGGAGATTCCGACTGAGCCGTTGGCTCGATCCTTACGGCTAGAGACTCCTACGGGAGCAGACTCGACGATTACGCACTGGTGCCGGCAGTGTGAGCTTACTCTAGGAGGCGAGAGCTTCGGCTGGGATCTCCTTGTAGCGGCGTCGAGGCCTTACGACGTCATCTTGGGCATGGATTGGCTATCCACGGTTCATGCCCAGATCGACTGTTTTAGGCGCAAGGTGCGATGTGTTCGTACCGACGGGAGCAGGTTTACCTTCACCGGCGAGAAGGGAACCTTTGCAGCACAGGATGGACTTCCGCGGAGGAGAGTGCAGCCCATCTCACATCAGTTGGCTAGCCTCATCCTAGGAGCAGTGGACGTGCGGAGTCCGGCTTTTCCTGCAGTGGTGGACCAGTACGTGGATGTCTTTCCCGACGACGTTCCAGGGCTACCTCCTCGTAGAGAGGTAGACTTTTACATCGACTTGTACCCCGGGACAGCCCCGATATCTACTCCAGCATATCGGATGGCCCCCGCCGAGCTTCGAGAGCTGCGGGTACAGTTGGAGGACTTGCAGAGCAAGGGGTTTATCCGACCCAGTGTTTCACCCCGGGCTTCCCCGATTTTGTTCGCCAAGAAGGCGGACGGGAGCTTGCGACTTTGTGTCGACTATCGTCGCCTGAACCAGGTGACAGTGAGGAACAAGTATCCGCTGCCACGGATTGATGACCTCTTCGATCAGCTCAAGGGAGCGCGGTGGTTCTCGAAGATAGACCTCCGGTCAGGCTATCATCAGCTCAGAGTTCGAGACGAGGACGTGCAGAAGACGACCTTCAGGTGTCGGTATGGCCATTATGAGTTCTTGGTTATGCCGTTCGGCGTAACCAATGCTCCAGCAGTGTTCATGAGCCTCATGAACAGGATCTTCCAGCCATACCTCGACCGATTTGTCGTTGTCTTCATTGACGACATTTTGGTATACTCGACGACTGAGGAGGATCATGCCTACCACCTGCGAGTTGTGCTAGACACACTCCGAGAGCACCAGCTTTATGGAAAGCTCTCAAAATGCCAGTTCTGGTTACGTGAGGTCCATTTCTTGGGGCACGTCATCTCTGAGGCGGGAGTTGCAGTGGATCCCGCGAAGATCGAGGCAGTGCTAGCTTGGGAGCCACCCAGGAGCGTGACAGAGGTGCGGAGCTTCTTGGGCCTAGCCGGATACTATCGGAGATTCGTGCCAGACTTCTCCAGAGTTGCAGCACCACTCTCAGCCTTGACGAAGAATGGGAAACCCTTCGTGTGGTCAGACAGATGTCAGAAGAGCTTCCAGGAGCTGAGACAGAGATTGACCAGCGCACCTATCTTGAGGTTGCCTGAGGAGGGAGTTGGGTACGTAGTTTACTGCGACGCATCAGGGACTGGACTCGGGTGCATCCTGATGCAGGAGCGGGCCGTGATCGCCTACGGATCACGTCAGTTGAGGCCGCATGAGCAGAACTACGCCACTCATGACCTGGAGTTAGCAGCAGTGGTCTTCGCTCTGAAGACTTGGCGGCACTATCTGATGGGCGAGCGCTTCACAGTCTTTTCTGACCACCAGAGTCTCAGGTATATCTTTTCTCAGAAGGACCTGAACCTGAGACAGCGGAGATGGCTTGAGTTCCTCCAGGACTATGACTTTGAGATAGTCTATACTCCTGGGAAGGGGAACGTGGTAGCCGATGCCCTCCGCAGGAGGACGGGCATTCAGCTACTTGAGGAGGCGACGGAGCAGCTAGCCTCCTTGCAGATATCCTTCGTGGATAGAGACGGAGCAGCCTTTCTTCAGTCTCTCACAGTCTCTCCTCCACTTCTACAGCGAGTCAGAGAGGCTCAGCGTGAGGACGCCGACTGTGAGACCCGGCGTGCACTGATATCCTCAGGTCAGGCGCTTGATGGCTTCTCCCTTGGAGCAGAGCACGACATCCTTTTTAGAGGGCGTACCTTTGTACCAGTCGCTCTACGAGAGGAGGTGCTGAGAGAGTTTCACACTTCTCCCTTGGCGGTACATCCCGGAGTGGCGAAGATGTACCAGGATCTCAGACGACAGCACTGGTGGCCGGGCATGAAGAAAGCTGTGGCAGAGTTCGTTTCACGATGCCTCACCTGCCAGCAGGTGAAGGCAGAGCATCAGGTACCAGCAGGCTTGGTACAGCCCTTGGAGGTCCCGGAGTGGAAGTGGGACGGCATATCTATGGACTTCGTGACTGGACTTCCACGCACTTCCAGAGGTCACGACTCCTTTTGGGTGATTGTCGACCGACTCACCAAGTCGGCACACTTCTTACCCATCAGAGAGCAGGGCTCAGTAGAGAGCTTGGGACGTCTTTACGTCCAGGAGATCGTACGGCTTCACGGTGTGCCATCGTCTATCGTCTCCGATCGAGATGCTCGTTTCACTTCCAGGCTTTGGAAGGGGTTGCAGGAGGCGTTCGGGACGCGGCTCCATCTGAGCACAGCCTTCCACCCTCAGACGGATGGACAGACGGAGAGGACCATACAGACACTCGAGGACATGCTCCGTGCATGTGTTCTCGACTTTGGTCGCAGCTGGGAGGACCACCTACCCTTGGTGGAGTTCGCGTACAACAACAGCTACCACTCCACCATCGGGATGGCACCATACGAGGCGTTGTACGGCAGACCCTGCAGATCACCGTTGTGCTGGACAGACCCTGGGGAGTCAGCACTCGTGGGACCAGAGATGGTCCGAGCCACGACAGAGAAGGTCCAGATCATCCAGGAGAGGATGAGGACAGCTCAGAGCCGGCAGAAGTCATATGCTGACAGGAGGCGGAGGCCACTGGAGTTCAAGGATGGCGACCACGTCTTTTTGCGTGTCTCACCTCGACGTGGTTTACGGAGATTTGGCCGAGGCGGCAAGTTGTCTCCACGCTTCATCGGGCCCTTCCAGGTCCTCAGCAGGATAGGAGAGGTGGCTTATCGCCTGGCTCTACCACCTCAGTTGCACCGGGTGCACGACGTCTTCCACGTGTCTCAGCTGAGGAGATACGTGCACGACCCGACGCACATCATCGACTTTGGGGAGCTGGACATGGACGATGGGGCGACTTTTGCGGAGGTCCCAGTGGAGATCGAGGATCGACAGGAGCGGGTCCTACGTGGGCGGTCGATTCCTCTTGTGCGCGTCAGATGGCAGCACGGGAACCTCCAGGAGAGCACTTGGGAGGGGGAGGCTCAGATGCGTGCTCAGTACCCCCATTTGTTCCCCTAGTTTTTGATGTATCTTTACGGGGACGTAAAGCCCTGAGGTGGGAGTAATGTAAAGACCCGCAAATTTCAAGGAAATTTTTTTCTTAATTTTCTTTGGAATTTTACAAGAGCGCAGCTTCAGACGGCACCTGATTCCGAGGCCCGGTGTGCCCGGAATCAATTTCCGAAGTTTGGCTCGGGTACGTTCAGTGAACGGACGAGCGGGTTTTTCTATCTTTTGAACCGGTGCCCGGAATCGAATTCTGAGGGCACCGATGAAATCACAGCGCCGGTATTTGCTTAGAAACGCCTCTTCCGGAGTTGCGTTTGCTCAGACGTGGTTTTTAAATTTTACGGCTTTAAGTCAGAAATAAAATAAAGTTTGTGCGACAACTTTATTTTATTTCACTTAAGCTGCTTGGAAGCCACTTGAAGTCACTTAAAGACGGCTTGAACTGAGTTGAACTGGATAGGATGCTATCCAGAAATATCCTACCCCTTGGTAGGATATTTGTGCGGTGGGACCCGCACGAGCCCCGCCGTTTCTTTCGCTAAGTAACGCACCCGCGAAAACCCGTCAAAGTAACTGAAAAGTCAACCGACGCGTTTTCTTTAATTCTTAACAGACCATTTAATTGGGCGGTTTATTTCGTGAATTAAATGGACTGTTTCTTCGTGAATTAAATGGGTCGTTTCTTTCGTTGAATTAATTCAACGAATTGATGGATCGTTTCTTAACCGGTTTCGTGTTGGCATGTTTATAAAATAAGACCAACATAAAAATCCTTGGAAAGGATTTGAGAGAATCTTCGTTCCTCCACCCTCTCCGCGAAGAACGCGAAGAACGCGAAGAACGCGAAGAACGCGAAGAACGCGAAGAACGCGAAGAACGCCGGCGACCGGAATTCGACGACGCACACCAAGATCTGCGACGTCGACGAGATCTACCCGCGACGTTCTTCGGCGACGCCTCTTCTTCCGCGGCCGACCCTCGTTCGGCAACAAAGGTGAGAATCAGATCTTTTCTTCTCCCTTTTTAATTTCAATATCAACGGATTTAAACTAATTAAATCCGTTGATCTTGATCCGGAGATTGGCGACGCGACGAGCGATTCCGCGACGACGCGGCGATCTCCATCTTCCGCGACGAGCAATCCCGCGACGATCCCCCGTTCGGCAACGACAAGGTAAGGGTTGATTGGAATATTTTCCTTCCCGTGATTTATTTTCTTTTAAAGTAAAGAAGCATGATCTTAGAACAATTTTAACATTTAAAATTGTCGTTGATTGTTTTATTGTTCCTCCCGTGGATTATGACTAACGCGGAGGGTGCGGGTCTAACGAACAAGACCCGGCAACCCTCCGCCGATCTCCTCTTTTTGCGCGGATTTGGCGGACGACGACGAACCGTGCGGCAAGGGCAATTTGTTGGCTCCGCAGTGAAGATCATCCCCCGGGAGGAGCATCGGCGCAGACGGGAAAGAAATCGGGCCACCAGAGCATCTCCGGCGGCCCGCGGAAGGAGGCGGCGGCGCGGGTCGCCGGCGCGGCGGCGCCGGCGACCGGAGGCGGCGGCGCCAGGCGCGCCGCCGTGGAAATATTCCGCCGCGGCTGAAGCCGCGGCGGCGGCGGCAGCCGGTTCCGCGGCCGCGCGGAACCGGGACGGACGCGGCGGCCCGGCCGCGTCCGCGTGACAGGCGGCCCCCCCGCGGGGCCGCGGTTTCTCTCAAGCCGCGGGTTCAACCCCGCGGCGGCGGCAGTTCGGCCGCTCGGCCGAGGCCGAGCCGGCCGGTCCGGTCGGCCGGGCCGCGCCCAGGCCGGACCGGACCCGGCCGAGCCGGTTCGGGCCGGGTCGGGCCGACCCGGTTCGGGCCGACCCCAGGGGGGGTTCGGGCCGGGTCGCCCCGGGCCCAGTACCCCCGTTTCGGGCCCTCTACGGTCTTTCGCCCATATCTTGGGCCTGGGACCTCCGATTGACGAACCGTCAGCGGCTACGCGATCCTTGGATCGAGACGGTCGTTTCGGTATATTATACTCAAGGTTTCGGAAGACTTTGGGTTCGGCCGGGTTGGTTCGTACACGAAGCCAACTGGGCCCTCGGAGCGGAAACGCTCATAACTTGAGCTACGGACGTCCGATCGACGTACCGTCAGCTGTGGTAGTCTCCTCTAAGTGAGACGGAACTTTTGCCATACTCCGCCCGAGGTTCGGATACAGGCGGAGTACGGTCGGGTTGGTTTTGCCCTAAAAACCAACCGGGCCCCTGGGACGAAAATGCCAATAACTCTCAGACCGGGCGTCCGATTGACGCGCCGTCTGTCGCGTTGAGATCCTGTTGTCGATACGGAACTTTTGGATACATCAACTTCGGACTATGTGTCAGTTGATGTATCAGCCCCTCGGCTCGTGGAGCGGACCCTCCTAAACGAGCTCGCTACGTGCGGGAACCCTAGCGCTGGCTGTGACCTCGACGACAGAGCAGAGATCCTCCGTGGACTGCGACGACGGCAGAGCAGAGATCCTCCGTGAACTGCGACGACGGCAGAGCAGAGATCCTCCGTGGACTGCGACGACGGCAGAGCAGAGATCCTTCGTGGACTGCGGCGACGACTGTGCAGAGATCCTCAGTGGACTGCGTCGACTACTGCACTCAGCGATCCTACGCGGATCAGTGCCCGATCCTATGTGGGTCCTACTACCGGTTCTGTGTGAGCCACTGCCTACCGGTTCTGTGTGAGCCACTGCCTACAGGTTCTGTGTGAGCCCGATCCTGTGTGGGTCTACTGCGGGGGTTAGTACCTATCGATCCTTCGTGGGTCCGACGACTTAGATGGATCAGTGATCATCTTTGACGTCATCTGAAAAAGTATACCTGGTTGAGCTGAATCTTATGTTACTCTCCTTTGTGGATTGTGTTGAACCATCCTTTGTGGATTTACTGTTTACTCTCCTTTGTGGATTTGGGTCTTGCTTTCCTTTGTGGATTGAGTTGTTCTTGAGCTCGTGAGCAGAGCTAGAATTGGGGACTTAGGTATATGTATGGGCATATACCTAAGTCGAGTCAGATGTTACTTCGTGATTGCATCTTTCTTTTGTGCTATATCCTTTGTGGATTTCGGGAGACCTTCGGGGGTCTCGGGGTCCTTACTGAGTAGTTGTACTCACCCCTGCACGGGCTATGCCCGCACCTTGTTGTGTTGGTTGCAGGCGACGGACAACGCTGATCACGGTTGGGGCGTGGAGCAGGACGGTACCTGGAGGTGGACCACTGGACGGAACGTACTCGGAGCGGACGTGGGACCCGAGGAGCCTGGAGGCTATCTGTACCCACCCTTCAGGTGGGGTTGCCAGTGGACGACACGAGGCCGCCGTCTTTTCTTCAGTTGCTGTTTTTCTTTTCAGTTGTACTTTACAGTTGGGCTTGTATTTCCGGCCCCCTTTACTTTCTGCACTTTACTTTCCGCTTGCTGACTCTGTGTGGTTGTTACTTATAAAGGCAATGCCTTCCCTGTTTACTGGGATTTTACGCCTTGGTGCTAGTCGCCAGCCCCTGGCCTATGGAAGGCGGGCTTGGGGTAGTCACGGCACGGGCCCCGAGGACGGGTCGTGACAAAGACATAATTTTTATTGGACAGATGGTGTGTGTTTTTATACTGTATTCATAGACGGTGCAAGGAAAATTTTACACCATTCCAGGGTTGTGTTTTGTTTGAATCAATTTATTATTTTTTTATTTCAGACACTTTAATTCTATTCAAATTAGTAGGGTTATAATTTTAAATGTCTTATTATTGTTAAACAGAAATCATCATTGACTCTAGTAACTCTATACATAATCATCAATATTACTTGGGATATTTTTCTCAATCAATATTTTTTTAGACAAAAAATGAGTTCCTGTAGAGACATTGTAAAACACTTCAATCCCTGAACAGAATACAATAGGGTGATGTGAAATAATATGGAATATATAATCTATAACTAACATATAGTGTGGAATAAAAAACAACATGAATGCACCACATTCATATCTTTGGCATTCTCAATATCTAACCTTTGTGCTTTCAATGATCTGACATAATGTATCTGCAATTATTTAAAAGAGAGTATTGCAAGCAATATATATGTTAAAATGGATGTAATGTATGTATAAGTTTATGGAATGTACTATTGTTATTCTATAATACCTATAAAAACAACGAATAAGATAATTAATATATTCTACACGTGATGAGAAGTATCTATTTGTAGCACTGGATTCAAATCTGTAAGACTAAAAAATCACATTTAATAATTAAATGGACATATTTACTTGACGATATAATTGTTTGTTTCTTTAAATTTTTATTTTTAGACTCAACAATAACATCATTATTTTAATATCATCTTTCTCAATTAATTATTTCCAAAAAATAAAAATACACGTAAACTGTGTTGAGAATGTCATCTTTCTCAATTAACCAATCAACCATAACAAGGGTGACTTCATTGATGATGAAATAAAACTCAATTTTATCCCACCCGATATGTAAAGTTTATTATAGGGTACACTTTATAGTAAAATAGAATAAGTCATATATTAAGAAATTAAAAAATGTATATATACTAGAAAAATAAATCTATTAGAAAAAAACATAATAGTCAAATGTAATTCATATTTTCATTGAATGTAATATATTTTATATAACCAATTTCAACCCTTTCTGTATCAAAGATAAAATTCATAACTCTATCTTATAAAGGGATGATCATCAAGGTAAATCATAATTGGCCAAAGAAGGTTCCATGTCTATGAATGAGTTTTATATGTCAATATAGTTGAACTATACCATGATAATGTCATCATCCCATGTTTAGCTAGAATCAAACATAGAATCCCTTTTTTGATCCATTAAAACATAAAAGTATAAATATTCATAGTTGTTAATCTAATGCAGTTTTTTTTAATGATCAATAATTGGCTCACAAATTCCACTAACAATAAAATCCAAAACTAAATTTTGAGCCATTAGTCTTGTTATTAAGTGACCATATGTTTTACTGCATAAAAACAGAAAAAATAATTTATTTATAAGAAACAAAATCCATCTGCTAATCTCTAATAATTAGTAGGGAGAAAATATTATTTCATGATTTTGTCTCAAAACAACCGAAATCCTTACTATGACATTTGGAAATATGTGCTAATAATAGATTTTCGAATCTAATCCAAAATTGTTACTGAATACAATATTCTCTATAATAGAGAAGATTATAATTTTTTATAGTCCATGATGAATAGAGTAACATGTGATCCCCTAATGATGATTCCTGAAAAGAGATATTTTCATTAAATCTTTGTATTAATAAAATATCACTAGATTATATACCAGGGAATTACATAAACTTTCCAGTAGAAGAATTGCATTATAATGTCCCTATTAATATCAAGGTTTATTTACTACATGTGAAAAATATAATGGCGAAAGATCATTATATTTTACTACAAGAGATTAAAATGATTCATAAATAATAAAATCATAATATTAAGGGGAAGTAAAATTTTTTGATTTTGAGAAATACTCCCACATTATAAAGTGCATAGAGCTTGGTCCAAAACTCGAAGAATAAATAATCAACCAAAGATGAACATCCCTAAGGATCTTAGAAGAAACATGTTACCACTAAAAACCCAGGGATATAAAATATAATAAAACACACAAATACATTAAGGGTGTATGTGAGAATATGTATGAAGAGTAGTTCCTCAATCCAATTAAAAAATTATGGTGAATATATCCAAATATTTCAGTGAAATAAATATTGAAAAACTACCTCAATTGATAATAAAACAATATTTTTTGTAAAATATTGGTGTTGTTGGAAGTTTGGGCACATGGACATTGATTGTTGGTTTAAAATATATACACATACAAGTGGTATAAGAGAAAAAGAAAATGTGATAACTGTTAAAACAAAAAAACTATTGAGAGAAAATATATTTCACACATGAAATAAAATTTATCTCTTAGAATCAAATTAGAAATTAATGATAATTTTTTGAAATTTGTAACGTATATGGTCATAATTATGGGGAATTTTGGTGTGTATAAACTCAAAATGAGGCATAAGATAATGAAAAGCAGAGTCCATGATTGAATACATTTGAAAAAATGGAAAATATTTTACCTTGATGTTTAAACAAATGAGAAAACTATAAAAAGACACTCCCAAGTGGTCATTGAAAAGAGGTGATCATCATGTGGTTGATGTATGAATAAAACGAATCTATTACGATCGTAAAGGCTACATCATAGACTATTTAAAAACATTTTAGGGGTGTGAATTGATGGTGAAGTATGTTTCCATTGGTTCCCACATACCCTTAAAAGGTATTTTCAATGAAATAAAAACTGAACTTTGGATATACTTTTTAAAATTATAAATAAAGTTCTACATATTTTATGATATAAAATTTGAACATAAAATGGAAAACATCAATGAATGATATAGTAGAATTACTTTAATAGATGGCCTTTTTTAAGAATATCCAAAGATATTTCTATTATAAAATCAAAAGTACTTGGATATGTTTTTTTAATGTGGAATTACATTGGACATGGAGATATCATATATATGACATTGATTCCTAGTCAAAATAATTTGATTATTGGTAAGGTAAAATAGCCAATGTTTTCATGTTCTAAATTAGTTTCTATAACTAGATCCAAAACAATGAAGAAGTTTGAACATTATATGAAAGAATGTTTGATCACGTAGTCTAATGAGTTATAAAAAGGATAAAATAAAAAATTGAAACAAATTTGAGATTTATCTAATTTGCCTTGTGAATATCCAATTTTCAAACAATAATATACAAATTAAAAATGATAAAACCTTGTTTCCCCAACAAAAACATGATTATAATGTGATAAAAAATTGAAAATAAAATCAAACAATTTTGTGCTACATTAATATTGATCTGGGGTTGACAAAAAATCCCCAATCAGTGTTATAACATAGATGTTGATAAACAGGCCTTATTAACATACTTATTGATATTTGAAAAAATCATATGGAAATTTCAAATAACACACACTTCACATATATACTTTTTTTGAAAAGGAAACTAAATTTTCAAAATGAATCCTTCATACAATGATTTTATTCAACAATGTCACTCCCAATACATCCATGAATCTAGGCTACACAAATCCCCAATTAAAAATTATTATCCCAAAACTAATACAATTAATATGGGAAAATCCCCATGGAATAATATAAAACATTTAATACGTCAATGGATTGATGTGAAAGAAAAGAAGACATGATCTTGGGTTCCTATATTCCTAATTATTGAATGATATCTATACTAAATGATTATTTGGCCATACTTCAGTGAATTCGATGATTAAATCTAAAACAATTCTGAAATCAGAAATGTCATAAGCAAAACAATACAAGAGGGATGTGGAATACTTCTATGCATGTTTTGAAGATGTCATATAGAGTATGGAGATTTAGGGGGAGGTTTGAGTGATGACTACTAGGGCTCGGGATTAGAGGAGGTGATAGGTTGTCCATTTTGGGCGGGGAGTGGCAAGTGGCGAGTGTTGAGTGGAATGAATCGAGTAGGAAGTGAGAGTTGGAATTTCAGGAGGGGATCTTGAGGGGGATGAGAGCGGTGGAATGGGGTTGAGGATGGGAGTGGAAGTGGAGAGGGATGTGGGGGAGCAGTGCTGTAGGGATAGAGAATTGGGGCATCAGAGGAAGTATAGGTGGGAGAAGGGTCAAGATGGCAAGTGGTTTTAGGCAGAACTATCCCAAGAGTTCTTATAAACCAATGGTATTGTGGTGATTATTTCAAACAATTTACTAAAACCCTTGGGAAACCCCATATTATATTAGTATATACCAATGTTTTCATAGAACCATTGGTATAGATTCATTATCCAAATGGTTTTTTCAAACCACTGAGAATGAATTGTTGGTGTATCTTGTATTTCCACCAATGATGTCAATCTATCTATGTGTAAATTTTGGATTAACCAGGTATACATTTTGGGCCAGATAATATGGGATGGTGGTGTGGCAGTGGACCTAGATAACATTCATGAAATATTTTCTTTGGAGCAGTCCAAGAATGATTTTTATATGGAAATTGTTTTTGGATTATCTGAATATTACAGGAGGATAATCAGGGATATTCCCAATTGGAAGCCCCACTTTCCAGCATGAGCATGAAAGGGATAACAGGTGAGTGGATAAAATCATACAAGAATGAATTCATAGAGTGGATGAAGCACTAGAAATTTTCAAATATCTTGATCTTACAGGAGTCATGTTGGGTTTACACGGTGTATTGTGACTATTTTTGGATCAGACTCAGCGTTATGTTTATACAAGTGTGTTGTGTCATTTTTATCGGTATTGGATGTTGAGGGCTCATGAACCTAATTACCCTATGAATAACCTCGAATTAATTATTGTGGTTTATGCACTTAAGTGAGAGGGAAAATATCTTTTGGGTGAAAAGTTTAAATTTTTTAAATACCAAAAAATCATTATTTATATCTTTTTATAGTGTGACTTGAATCATCGGTATTAAAGAATGGTTGACTATAAGGAGTCCTTTGATTATGAACTAGCATATACTATAAAAATGTTGAA
Source organism: Viscum album (assembly GCA_963277665.1). Taxonomy (NCBI): domain Eukaryota; kingdom Viridiplantae; phylum Streptophyta; class Magnoliopsida; order Santalales; family Viscaceae; genus Viscum; species Viscum album. The sequence goes on along the minus strand of OY728163.1, from coordinate 1,698,840,103 downwards.
TAGTGTGGTTCTTTCATTGAGTATGAAAACTAGGACACCATTAGTACCTGAGTCAAGTGAATAGTGGAAGATTATGATTTTGTTGGCTGGAATGCATCTGGTGGTTCATGAGTGTCAGGATCAGATAACTCTAGTTTCTATTGTAGTGGAGTCTAGACTCATAAGATGGATCAAGGAAAGGTAGTATGAGTAACTGGTGTGTTTAGACTAGAGGGAAATCCAAAAAGGTTGGGGGATCCATCATAATATATAATATATGAGGATGAGTTCATCAATGTAATAGATTAGGTTTTTATGCCTACAATCATGTGAGGGGATATCATGTTAGAATTTAATCCCTCGATGTGGGAGATACACCTAGGTGTGACAAAAATACACCATGTCCAACAATGGATGTTTTTGTAGTCATTCATGATAATGAAAATAGAAGGATTCATGATGAGATGTTTTTCCTGTCAGTTGGGGAAGATAGAGTAGGAATGACATGGAGGTATATCGCAGTCATTGCCTATTCTAGAATGGAAGTGTGATAATGTGACTATGGATATTGTGTTAGGTCTTACATAGATTCATTGGAAGAATGATGTTATTTGGGATATTTTTTATTAACTAAATGAGTTATCATATTTATTCTTATATGGGGAATAGGAAAAGTAAAATAGTTGGGAGGACCGTATGTTTGGGATATTGATCATTTATAAGGGGTGTTAGAGAATATAATTTCTTATCATGATTAATCTTTTTATTCATGCCTCTAGAAGTTCATGACAGAAGCATTTGGCACATATTTTTTGTTGAGTATGGGCTTCCACCCATAGAAGGAATGAAATTTAGAGTGTACCATATAGGTGTTAGAGGATATATTGTGGGAATGTGTGATTGATTTCTATGGTTCATTAGAGAAACACTTATCATTAGTGGAGTTTTCCTATAATAATATTTATCAGAAAACTATACAGATGGATGTATATGAGGTAGTTTATGTAAGGCCATATAGATCATCACTATAATTGATGGATGTGCATGAGTCCGATTTTTTGGGACTGAGTCTCATGCATTAGTCATTGGATCAGGTACAACTGATTTCGAAACATATTACTACATATCATAGTATGCAGAAGTCATATGCTGATGGGGTGAGATAACCCATAGAGTTTACAGAGGGTGATCGTGTATTCATTCGTGTGACACCCATTTTGGGTCACCACAAGATACAAAGGTAGGGAATGTTGGTACTCATGTTTGTTTGACCATTTGATGTGGTAGAGAGAATCAGACCTGTGGAATATCGTTTGGAACTTCCACAAGAAATGCAATGCATTAAATTGTGTTTTTGATGTGTCAAAAATATTGAGGTATCACCCTTACCCTTATCATTTTATTGATGTAATATATACTGACCTAGAGGTAGATGTGTCCTTTGAGTATCATCTGATATGTGTGTTGGATCACACTGAGATAGTGTTGTGGGGGAAGACAGTGATGATCGATACTTTGTTATGGAAACATGGACATGTTCAAGAGGAAACATAGGAATAGGAAGCTAATATGAGAGATAAATGGTCAATTTTTTTTGCTCAGGATCTTAGTGTAAATCTCAAATGTTGCTGAAGGATTAGATATTATAATATTGGGAGATTTTATGATCCTGAAATTTTTTAAAGATATCTCATGCATTCTTTTGGAGGACATTTTATTGTTTTGATATACCTTTTCATCATAATTATGAATTCAGGTTCATTTGGGTGAGGTTTTGAGAAAAATATATCAAGATAGGGCTCTGCATGGTTTGCGATTGGTTTGCGATACCATGCATCCAACCCCGAGTTACTGTGTGAAACATGTAAACAAAGATAGCGAGGTCCACATGGTTTGTGCCTGGTTTTCTTAATCGTGCATTCCTACTAGGTGAAATTTTTTGTGTGGAATAGTTTTCTATGGAAATTAGTTTTATAACCACAACAACCCTTAAAACCCATCTATTACAACCTAGTCTAAAGATTGAATAATTATAGGTGACCCCAGATTATTTTGGAAGCATTTGAAGGATATTCGGACACCATTCTTCAAGATCGGAATCTTGGAATAATGATCTGCTCCTTTTCCAGTATGTGGATTTCACCTCGATGCTTCTCCCATTTTATCTTCAATCATTACATTATCTTTTCATGTAATATCTCCAACATTTACATTGATCTAAATAGATGGGTTGAAATCATGATATAGGATTGTGGATCTTGTTCAAGATTTGCATGATCTTGATGCCTTTGATCTAAATTTTGTGTTTAGGGATTTAGATATGAATATTGATCAATATCATTGTGGTACACATATATTGGGGGTTTCTATTGAGCTTTAATCTGTAAACAAACCGAGTAATGTTGTCTAAATCGAACTCCAATAGTTGTGGATTTGATATGTGTAAGCGAGATGACTGTTTTTTATGTATCTTTTACTAATTGTTTTCTTAATTTGGGTTAATTAGGAATGTGAAATTAACATGTTGAAGTTTTAGAGAAACATATGATTAATTGATGATTTAAAAATGAGACTAAGGGGATTCCAAAATAGATAATTTATTTTGGGAAATTTTTTATGATTTGAGAAATTATATTCAAGATATTGAATTGGTTGTTCTTGAGGTAATTTATTAGGGGAATTAATAATGAGATACTGATTTGGCAATGGTATGATAATTAATGGTTGATTAATTAGGATCCTTGATGTTTGAATAAAAATAATTATATGTGATATTAATTATGAAATGTTGAGATATTATTTTGATAATTAACTGTGGAGAAGTAATTATGGAATAAGATTTTTGTTCTTCGGTTATTTAATTGATGAATTAATTAAATATTTTTGTACTAAGATAATTGTTGGGTAAACTAATGGTTTTTATGTGTTTAAATAATTGTTGGAGTTGTAAGGGAATGATGTGGTTAATTATTTATGAATCAATAAATGATTTAAATGATTGAGAATGTGGGTTATATACATGGTGTTCTAGACCAAATAAGGAGTTGGGGAGTTAGACAAGGCACTATACCACAATATATGATACCATAACATCTGAGGTGTGGCAGTAGACTTGGTGGTATATATTGATCGGGAAATTGTGGTGTGAGACATTGAGATCTACATCTATAGAGATTTTGGTTGTTATACATGGTATTTTACACCCAACTACTGATAATAATGAATTATGAGTTATAATATAGACATTAATAAAACCCATGAGTATTATTAATATTAAAAATTAATTGAGAATATGATAAATATTTAAATATGCATTTTATTTATTGCTTCTTAAAACATCATGGACTAGATTTTGATTGGACTTGTTTTAGACATTGTTTGTGGGGGCCTACTGGGTTGTACTCACAACCAATTTGGGACTCATGATCATCACCAAAGAAGACTTTATTGTTTCCAGACTGGAGAACGTCATGTTTATGTTATAGATTTATAAATTGGTATAAATAATGTGTGAGGAAACCATATGTGGTTTGGTAATATTTATGGATTCATAGTGTCTTTATTTTCAGTTGCATTGAAGAAACATGACACTCACATTATCAAATCATGATTTCCAATTCTTTTGAGTATTTTATTTCCTATTTAGACTATCATGTGATTCTTTTAATGTTCCCATTTTTTATATACATCCCCACTTGTTTAATTTTTTCTCTTCCATGGGTGTTTTAGTCTCATAAAAGTAGGTATAGTCTCCCCATGACTGATTTACCCGACCCTAACTACAAGTTAGAAACCTTTAGTATGCGGGGAGGCGCACTTGAGGGAATGTGACTAACCATATCAAGGGATAATTTTCTGAAACCTTTATTGGAATGTTACATTATATAATCCTCATATAAAAATATATGTTCGTAACATGACATGTATATGAACGAAGGAAAATTGAGAAAATATTACACAACGAAGTTGGTATCTTTTGAACCATAAACCACATGAAATAAAGTTAACCAAATGGTAATTAAAATAACCCAATATTTATTTAATGTAAAAATTGAATATATTTATGACATATATATACACCACACAAAATAAATTAGTGATAAAAAAAGTATATGTCTTGCAAAAATAAAACTAAGACGTGAAAATCCCTAACTTAAGTCAAGATTTCAGTATACACCTTTAAAAATACTATATAATTAGTAAATGATTATTATAAATCTAACAAAAAACCATATCATCATATAAAATACCATATATAATTTTATATTGACATTACATTATCATTTTACAACCAATTTAATATTAACATTATATTCTGGGTAATATCAATTTTGCTTTTCTCAAATGTTTGAAATGATATTTATGATCCTATTAATCAAGAAATTATTTACATATTTGTAGTTTGGAAAAAATTTAATGAATATCATATATATTCAGTATATAAAAATTTATAATAATATATAAATTATGGAAATATGAAATGGAATACACTATTCATGGATACAGTATATTGTATATACTCCTGAACGATGTTTCTATTTCCTTATCCTAACGAATGAATGATACTAAATCTATTATATTTTTATATCATATCATTAATGTATAATAATAATTTCATCCATATAATTTGAATTTACCAAAACCATCCATAATACGTTATATTCAATGAGTGAATGAATCAGATCACTTTGACAAGGTGGTAGTCCAAACGTCCAGAAAAGATGTTATCATAGTCACTAAAAATTAAAAGAATGAAGGTTGATTTTTTGTAATAATTAATGAATCATATATAAATCATAAATATACAATATATAATATATAAACATAATTTACAATATATTTCCGAACCGTGATAGGTGGTAAATGAAAAAAAGACATCATTTTATGTTGCGGTAGCCCGCCATACAAAATGATAATATGTTTACTAGAAATTTGATCGAAGTGTGTGTAGGTATAGGTTAAAACCATAGAATAAATGAATTTTCATATATTTATAAAACTAATATTATTATATAATCAATTAATATTATGGATTTTGGAGTTTTTGTATTAAAATAAAACAAAATAGCTTGTGGAAGGATGTTACCTCTTCTTTGGATAACTCATTTTTTCATCAAATGGATTCTTTGGTTTGATTAATGAAAAAATTAAGTATTATAGTGTAATAGGAGGTACCTTTTTAGATTATTTTATATGGGTATTTATTATGTAAATTGGAATGAGATCTTGGAGTAAGTGAGGGTTGTGAGTAACCTTATATAGTGGGAAAGTAGAATTATTGTAAATATAAAGAGATAAACACTTTGGAAAGGTATCCATCATATCATATTCCTTTAGTAATAGTAAATATTTCCTAATACAGAGGTTAACATTGAAATATTTCCATAAAATGGTTTTTTACATGATTCTAGGGAAATTTTTCCTAGAAGTAAATATTTAACCACAATGTTAAATCATTTTTACATTAATCATTGTAATTATTTTTAATTATATTCACAACTATTGTTTATAAAACATTGTTGAACAAATTAAAAACTATAAGTTATTTGTATTTCAATCATTGAATAAATTTTTACAAATTATAAAAACATATGTGGATGAGATTAATTTGAAATTAATCCTTTAGATGGGATGAGACTACTAGTATTTAATGTGAGAATGTTTAGAATATTGAAATGTTTTTATATCCAATTTCAATGTGGTATTGATTGAAACTACATATATTGGATTAAATGATGTATTCTTTTAGTAATTATAATTTTTAAAATTTAAATATAATTTTACTTCATAAATAAATTAGACGAAAAATAATTTTTCATTTAAAATTTTGTTTTATAGTATACATCGAAATATGAAACACCTCTGAAAAACACTAAAAAACAACCTAATGTAAATACTGATATCCATATTTCAATAGATAATTTTATATTGTAAAATAATAATTTAAAGAATATTAAAAAGGTATATTTAAAATGAGTTCACCATTAAAATGATGTTAAATTACATTTTAAAACAATACATATGTTTATTTCTAAAATTGGATTTATTCTTATTTTATACCTATAAGATATAGTGGATGAGTATCTAGAATATTTATCGAATATATAATTTAAATATTTTATTATAAACATTAATAAAGTTGTTTTTTATTCCATGACATAATATAGTGTTTGTACATTGAAAAATAGTTTCTTTAGATAAATTATTTCATTGTTTTGAAATTGTTATTACATTCAGTTATAAAAATTGACAACCAAATGATTCAGTTTATATACATGTACAAATTTTTTTTTCTCAATTTAGTCTATATTTTAAATTAAATTAGTTCTAATGGAAATTTGGTGGAAATAATAAAAATTTTACGATATTATTAATAGTATATTGTAGTTCAGTAAAACATGTTATTGAATGTAACAAATTATATTGAAGTGACTTGGTATTTGGTGTAACAAAAGTAAAACATAGTTTTGTGTGTGCTAAATTATAATCTATTAGTTTTTTGTATTTATATATTCACTTATTTTTTCTACAATGCAAAAAACATAATGCATTAATATAAAAAAATCTACATTTAGTGTTGTGTAAAATGAAGAATATCAAAAATATGATATTATTTTGAAAAAAAAATTATGGTGTAACATTCTACCCCTTCAAATTAATTTATCCCTTGAAATTAATTTGGGTTTTCAATGGTTTAATATATAAATTTTGATTTCATAGAAATCCACATTATAAAAATTGATGAAATAAATTATTTAAAACAGGAAACATAGAAACATAACTATTACCCAATGTAGCTCACAACTAGGCTTCAACATAAAAGGGCATTGTTGGAATGTGAAAACATGTACAAATAATTAATTAATAAATAATCATTGTGATTTTTTATGATCACTGATAATAATAAAGTGGGTGATTCAGAAATATTTAACATTATCAAAACCATAAAATAAACAAGCTAGATAGAGGACATTGACATCATAAAAAATGATGATAATATGATAATATTTAATTTCACGACCCTTTGTCCTAAGGTTGATTAATTTTTAAGAGATGATAAACATACATTATTTTATGATAACATCACCCCATCATATTCCATGAAAAATTTCATCTTTATCTCTTATTCCAAGAAATTATGGTGATTTTTTCTTTCCTGAATCATTAGTAGATCATGAAAGACATAAATATAATGACATGTGATTCTATATGTCTTCAAATATCAAAAAATAATATAGAAACAATTATCATCTATGCATAAATCCTCATATAGAATGATAATAAATTTTTCTATAAAGCATCGTAAAATGTTTAACATAAACCATTGGATACATGATTAATCTTATAAAACATACAAAATATGGGAGTACAAAACTTTAGAAATAATGTCAGTATATTTATGAAAAATAGTGAATCATCGATCCCTTGTATTTTATAAATTATCCCTTTATTGTCTTATACAGAACATGTGAAACCAATTATCTGGTATTCTCTTGAAATATGGAATCAAACAAAATTACCCAACATAAATATTGAATACACACATGTTTTATTATTCAAAATATTATTTTATATATTATAAAAGTACAAAAAATATGAAAAATGTCATCAATTATAGAATAATGAACATATCAATAAAATCCATAAAAAGATCCAAGGTTATCAGTAGGGTCGAATTTAATTTTTGAAATCAAACATATCATTATAAAATTATAATTATATTAACATAATGTATATATTAATGGTTATAGTTAACTTAATAAGGTGTTCCCCATTAATATTAATTTTCCATTAAATAAATTTTATAGTCCATGAGAACCATGCCCATTATTTTTGTAAATCCTTATTCAAAAAAGCATAAACTGATCAATCCTTATTACATAATTTATGAATAAAATTATATAAAAACAAAAAATTTTCCAGTGGAAAATTAATCAATCAACAAGGCTTCCTCATCCTACATATTTCTTCCATATTTCACATATAGTTTGATCATGAATAGTAATATAACCATTACACGTACAAACTTGTTAATTCTCACCTTGATCATTCAACATGGGACATACATTTTCCTAAATCCCATTCATTCCACACATAATGAACATAAATATCAACTTTGTCTTAGGGAGTAAAATCTTCCTATAAATCATATTAATAAAACCTTTTGTTTTTCCTTTTTATTTTCTATATTTTTGTCCTTTTACATTGTAAAAAAATCATCTTTTTCTTCTAATACATTCACTTTGGTGATTCCTTCAACATTATTAACATTAAGAAAATTTTCACTTGTTTCGTCTTTGGTTTTTTTACCAAAACAGTAAGACAAATCCTCTTTATCAACAATGTACATTCAAAGAGATGGGAAAAGTAAATATTGTTAGTAGTGTTCTATTATATCTAATTATGAATGGTAAAAATATCCTTTAATTTAGTAAACATCCCATTTGAGTGATCATAAGAAAATTTTCTATCACATTCATAGTAATACCAATTTCTTATTGTTCATTGCATTGTTTTAAACAAAAGTGAATATCATGAGAAACAATTATCATAGAATAAAACATGTTAATAATGAAAAATAACTTAATAGATGACTAAATAATTATTCCAGATTTAAAATATATAAAACCATAGGTTTATCCTCAGAGGAATACTTATATATCACCTTAAAAATATATAGGTATCTCACTAATGATTTCTCATCCTAGATTCCAATTCTTTTATAATCATTTATTTTAATTTCAAATATTGAAACATCGACATAACATACATTGATATTGAATGATTTTATATTAATACTCATCACATAAAAAAACATGTCGGGGGACTATAATAATTTAGTTTCATTGTAAACATTTATCAATAGATTATAACATGGTTAAATAACATTATTTTACCTCAAATATATTCCCATTTATTACTTAAACATATAACATTTCATCATAAAATGGTAAAAAAACATGAGAAAGGATGAGATCAGATGCTCAGTAAGGGTTAATAAAGGAGACACACATGCCTGACTTAAGCATATGTTATGAGAAAGTGGGAAAACAAATTCTGGTTATACCCTAAATATCATTGATCAGATACATGAGATATGGAATAAATATTTGATGTTAATAAGAAATGAATCATAAAGGAATCAAGAGAATAATATATGATACCATTACATAGGAAAAAGAAATATAATATGGGGAATACACGTATGTATATACAATCCTTAATTATAAGTAAAGGTTTTTTTTCCAAAACCTATTATAAAAATTCATTGGGGATATTCCTACTCTATGGGACACAACAACATCCCTAGTTACACTCCATTCCATGTTGTGTAATGGATTCCGACCCAAAATCAAATTAGTAGTAAATATTCAGCCCCAATACAGTCTGAGTAGTCAATTTACACTGCTAAGACAATCTGTGAATAGAAATCCCTTTACTAAAACGAGTTTAAAACCATTATTACCACGTATCTCTCATAATATACAAATAACTACTCAATTAATTGGAGAGAGATACATGTCTTACTAATACAATAATTAAATCATACATATGTGTGTCATTAGAATTTAAAACATTCATTATGTCATGAAACAAAAGAATATATGGGTATTATCGATATAATTTCATAACCCATGAAATGAAATGGATATCACAATCATTTTATCATATCATAACAAGTGGAAAAGAGATATTGTTTCATAACCATTTTTTCATAAAATATCATATTAAATGAATTTGATCTCATAAGATTTGTATCATTGAATAACATGGGAAAGAAAAAAGGGTGTTACATAAAACCTGACATCTTAAATAAGAAGCATTCAAAGGAATTATATGAAATGTGACATCATATCATATACCCAACAAATAAAACAAAATATATAAGGATTTCAACATAGATAGAGAAGTATTTAGAAGGATTAATTAGAATAGTTCTAAAGAAAAATAAAATTTTTTTGAAGATGACTTTTCAAAACATGAAATAATTTCAAAATCCATTTCATTAAAAACCACTTTAATACATTTAAATTGTTATATTTGTAAAACCCCTTTAACTATTTATTTAGTAAATAACCTTTATTCTATAAGAATTTATTATAAAAACATAAGACCATTTTAGAAACCATTTTCATTGAAAATATCCTTAAAAACATATAATTTAATCTTGAAACTATTTGAAAATATTTTTTCCGAAAATAACATTCAAAACTTATAATGGTTCATGAAAATGTTTTGAAAACCACCTATTTAAAAGAAAACTAGAAAAAATATAAAGTAGTATTTGACAACATTTTGAAAAATTGATTCTTTTAAAACTAATATAGATATATTGAAAACTTTTTTAATTATTTTTACTTTAAAAACATATAAAATAAGCTTGAAAACACATTGAAACTAGTTTTTATTGAAATCAAATTTAAAAGTAAAACATTTATAAAATTATGGATTTTTTTTAGAATTAATATTTTATCCATCTAAATAAATAATAAATGAAATTTTTATCTTGATGGTGAATTACACTGTACATTCAAAACATTCATTTTGCACTATAAAATGATTATAAAATTGCCTTGATCCGAAAAGAATAAGAATATTCAATAATAATACTTTGTAAAAATGTAAAATATGGGTAATTTTTTTAAAAATATTATAATTTCTATTATATAAAAATTTATAAAAATATTTTTATAAAACAATATTTATTTACAAAACAGTCATTGGAAAAAATGAGGAATATGGTCAGATTTCTTAAAAATAATATAATGACTATTTTTATAAGGCCCCGACCTTAAACCTTACTTAATATTGAATTAAATGAATAATTCACATTGAGGATATTTTCAGGTTTAGAGTTTTAGAGAATTAGAACATAACTATTACATCTCAAAAGATTACAAAGTTGTCACTTCTACTAAGTTGCCATAGAATAATTAAAAAAACTCGTAAAAAAGAAACGTGTCTAGTTCCATGTTTTATAAAGCATGAATTTCCCTTGATCCCATCCTTGAACCTATTCCACATTAATTCCTGTGAAAAAAATTTCAAAAAAAAACTTGGGGTGAGCATAAAAAGCTCAGTAAGGGATACACAAAGGATGAAAATTGTTAGTTTATCAAAACAACAAGTAAACCATGTATACATTATCAAAGTAATACATTTCACCTTTATGAAGTAATAAAAACTCTTCAATGAAAAAAGTATCATTACTTACCTTTTTGTAACCAAAGAATTACCATAAAACCCATATAAAGAACACATAACATATATAAAGGAATCTTGGGACATAAACATACTTAAGTGGAATAACCACACGGTCGACTTCCTCACATATCACTTAATGGAATAGCCATACGGCCAATTTCCATACATACTTAATGGAATAGCCATACGGCTGACTTCCATATCCAATGCATTGGAGGTTATAACATAACCACCCGTCCTGGTATTCACGGCACCACCCGTTATATGTTTTATAACGTAACCACCCGTTAAAATGTCCAAGTACCAATATAAAATCATAAAACATAAAACCAATATAATGGAATGATAAAATTTACACATTTCAATCACAATATATCATAAATATATTGACATAATAGATTCCTTTTTCAAAAACATTTTCAAAATACATACAAGAGTATATGGTATTTATTTTATTTTAAAAACATTACGGCTTGTTGAGGAAGACAAAGACCAAATAATACTCGCGGCAGTGGAAAAGGTCGTTGTCACCGCATACGTAAAAAAACATTCCTTTTTGTCATTTAGTAAAGCGCTTCGTAGAAAAAGATTACTTTTGTATAAAAGTAAACGTCAAAGGGGTTTATACACCGTATAAAAGAAAGTTGTGTATAAAACGAAATATGCCTCAATGAAAGGAGATTGAGACGAAGTCCCTTACCTCAGGTCCGACTTGACTCGATCGTTCTTTAACGTCCTGAATAATAAACATGAGTTAATTTATACTTTATTAAGAACCTTTTTATAGTTCATTATTCCTTTTATATCACTTATTTCCATGTTATAAACTTTATGTAACCATCTAAGTTAATAATGTTGGTTTTGTCGATATTTGGTTCTTAAGTCGAAAGTGGACTTCTTACAATTACATGTTGTTCGTGTGGTAAAAGGTTATTTATATCCAGAATGACATTACTAATTTGGATATCATATATATCATATATATCCATCATATACAAGTATTTATAATATTACATAATCATTTAGAGGTAAGAAATGAAATGCACCGTTCATGGAGACGGTAAGCCGTACATACGCATGAACGCTACTTTCATTTCTTTGTCATATTAATGGAATTAAAACTAAATGAGAGGTATGTATATTTTAATTCCAGAATTATATTCATCATTTAGATATATCATTCATTACATATATCCATTATATACATGTACATTTAATAGTACATTACATTTTGGGATAAGATATGAAATGCACCGTTCATGGAGACGGTAAGCCGTACGTACGCATGAACGCTACTTTCATTTCTATCTCATACTTTAATGGAAAGAAATAATAATGATATAGAGGTATATTATAATTCCAGTATAACATCATATATAATAACTTTAAATCCATCCTTTACACGTCCCACATATGGCATTAACGAATAACATCACTTTGAGGGGGCGGTAGTCCGCACTTCCTTAAATGAAGATATCGCGTTTACCCATAATGGAAACCATAAAGGTATGCCCAAAATGAAAAATTAAGAATCTTAAAGAAAACATAAACATATTATATACCATATATAAAAATAGTGACATCATAATGTCCACCTTTGAAGGTGTTAAATGAGTATTGAACAATCATCGTTTCGGGAGGCAGAATTTCACCATCCACGGAAACCGTATGTTCATTAACAATTTGATGTAGTTGTGTGAGAGTGTAGCTCGAATAAATATTATAAAAACATTCTAGTATATTGATGATACTGGTGTTGTTACAAAATAAGTAAATAAAAATAGTTTAGGGGGTTGGAGAAGCAAAATATAACAAATGAACATGAGAGAATGAATTACCTTTAAAAGTGTAACTTCTTTTTATTTGAGCCTAAAGGCTTCCTTTGAAAGGCTTCTGCCCAAAGGGAATCCTCTAGTATTAGGAGAGGGATGTGCAGAGAGTAAATGGGCAGGGGTTGGCCGAGCCAAAGGCTTTAGGAGTGTGTGAAATGAGGTAGAGGTGGGGGCCTTTTATAAGAGAAGAGGAGGGGCACTTTTGGAAAGTAAAGAAATATTACTTTATTTGAAAATGTGTTTCGGTTTTAAAAGGTCCCACATTGATATAATTCGTGGATAAGATGATAAGGGTTCTAAATCCACTCATCCAATTGGTTTTGGACATGTGTAGGTTTTAGAGTTTTCATTATCTTTCCATTTTATTTAAATCGTCAAATAATGATGTCATCGCTGCATCATTATTATGTCATATATAAGTTACTTTATATAATGTCTAAAAATTATAAAAAAAATACTATGATGTAGGAAATCTTTTTATCTTTCCAATTACTATTTATAATAAAACTTTTGACTTGAATGACCCCACTAAAAAATTATTTTAGTAAAACAATTTATGTTAGTGTCATTGTCACTTTAACATTAAATAAAAATATATTAAGGTCATTTTCCAACTAGAGTGGCTCAATGTGGTCCCCAAGTTGTACCATGGCTTGTCTTGGTCGGCCATGACTCACCCAATATGTGTAGGACAAATGTCATGGTGTTTTCACATTCTTATAATACCATTTTTACCTTAAACTACACTAATTACCTCTAATCGCGATTAATGAAAAAAAGTTACTATTCACCAAAAAATTATTTTAATCTCATTGAACCCCATTTTTATTCTTAATGACAACCATGTATGTCGGATTTTCAAAATTCAATACACATTAGTGGTAAAATTTCATTTAACTGAAAAATCAGTTTGCTTGATTACCACTTAGTGGTTTCACTATTCATCAAAAATTGATGTTTTTCAGAAAATTACCAAAAATTCACCCTAAGCTATATTTGATATTCCGAATTCAAAAATGAAGTCCATTTTACAAAATTCAAAAAATATAAGTCAAATTAATTAATTTAATAATTAATTCCCGCTGTCATGACAAATATCGTGTTTTTGTGAAACAATAAGTATCAAAAGATTGACACCAGTTTAAGTCCAATTTCAAAGTGAAATTGATTCCAATGACCACCATTGGAATAACTGGTAAAAATATTTTCTAATTTAACTTTAAAAACAATTAAAATAATAATCTAATCATATAAATAAATTAGATTAAAAAGAGGTTTTTAATTAAAATACAACATTTTACACTATTCATAAAAAAAATGAACTTTATCAGAAAGGTACCAAAAATTTACACAAAGTAAATTTTGATGTCCCGATTCTAAAGAAGAGTTATATTTGGTCCAAAATAAAGTATAAGAGTGATCAAAACTATATTTAATGACGGTTCGCCATTAAAAGGTGATAAGTGAACCTTTAGTGAAAATTAGAGTATATATGCCTAAAATTGAACTCTTTCCATATTTTAAGCCTTTATCTTTTATTGGGTAAATGTATAAACATTTAAAAACATATCTAATCATATTTTAGTTATTTCTATCCATTCCTGCCAGTACAACGGCTACTTGTTAACTAAAATTTAAAATAATATTATTTTATTACTAGTGTTCTACGTAAGTTTCAAAGAAACTCATCGTTGCGTATCGGGTACGCTATCGAACATAGAAACCCCTTTAAAATAAAATTAATATTTAATTCGTAAATATTAATAATATGAAAATTCTTTATTCTTTATTTACCTGGGATGTTACATCCTTCCCCCCTTTTGGGAATTGCGTCCTCGCAATTTTATTCACTTATCAAAATAATTGGGGGTATTTATCCCTCATAGCATTTTCATATTCCCACGTTGCCTCTTCAATCACATGGTTTTTCCACAAAACCTTTACCTGATTAATCACCTTATTCTGTAACACTTTCTCCCTGTGGTCAAGAATCTGGACTGGTTTTTCTTCATAAGATAGGTTCTCTTCCAGCTGAACTACCTCTGGACTCAAAAAATGAGATGGATCTGGCATATACTTCCTCAACATTGAAACATGAAAAACATTGTGTACCTGAGATAAACTCGGAGGTAAAGCCACTCGGTATGCAACTGATCCAACTCTTTCCAGAATTTCGTATGGTCCAACGAACCTTGGACTCAACTTTCCTTTCTTACCAAATCTCATCACACTTTTCCAAGGAGTAACCTTGAGAAAAACATGATCACCTACCTAGAAAGATAGATCCTTCCTCCGGTTATCCGCATAACTCTTCTGCCTGCTCTGAGCTGTTCTCATGTGCTTCTGAATCAGCTGAACTTTTTCTTCCAACTCTTCTACCAATTCTTGTCCCATCAACTTCCTTTCACCAACTTCATCCCAGAAAGCTGGAGTTCGACACCGCTTCCCATATAATGCCTAAAATGGTGCCATCTGTATACTGGAATGAAAACTGTTATTATAAGAAAACTCATCCAAAGAAAGATGTTAGTCCCAACTTCCCTGATAATCCATAGAACAAGCTCGCAGCATATCCTCCAATGTCTGAATTGTTCGTTCTGTCTGCCCATCTGATTGAGGATGAAAAGATGTACTAAAATTTAATTCAGTACCCAATGACTTCTGAAGGCCTTTCCAAAAGTTAGATATGAATCTGGGATCACGATTAGATACAATGGAGAGAGGAACTCCATGTAACTTTACTATCTCTTTAATATACAAACGAGAAAGTTGATCAAGAGAGAAAGTATCTCGTATAGAAAGGAAATGAGCAGATTTGGTCAAGCGATCAACAATAACCCAGATTGCATTATTACCTAGAGATGTCCTCGATAATCCCACAACAAAGTCCATGGATATGTTTTCCCATTTCCACTCTAGTACTGGTAAAGGCGGAAGCATCCCTTTCGTTAACTGCCGCCCTGCTTTAACCTGTTGACATGTCAAACACTTCACAGTAAAATCAGCAATGTCTCTTTTCATTCCATCCCACCAGTAATACCCCCGCAGATCTCTGTACATCTTAGTATTGCCAGGATGAACTGAAAACAGGGAACTATGAGCCTCACATAACAACTCATTCTTCAACTGTGAATCACAAGGCACACATAACCTCTTCACAAACCACAAAACACAAACACAAACTTTTCCAAGAACTCATGGAAAATTTTATTCATAAGGTCCATGAATACAGCAGGTGCATTGGTTAACCGAAAAGGCATAACTACAAATTCATAATGGCCATATCTAGTACGGAACGCAGTCTTCGGAACGTCTGCTTCTTTTACTTTCAACTGATGGTACCCCGACCTCAAGTCAATCTTCGAAAAATACAGAGCTCCCTGGAGCTGATACCACTTCATTAGATGGCACAACATCTTTTGAAGTTGTTGCAAAGGATTTCACCACCCCTTTCTGCTTGTAGTCTGGCTGCATTCCCCCAGTTGAGTTCTTCGTTGGACACTCGTTTGCATAATGACCCAATTCATTACACTTAAAACATCTTACCGTTGGCTTTTCATTTCCTGCTTGATCATCTTCCTTACAGTTACGAGAAATATGACCAGACTTACCACACCAAAAGCACTTTCCAGACTTGGATAAACATTCTCCAGGATGCATTTTTACCACACTTCTCACAGGATGGATATTTGGTTTTCTTACCTCCTTGCTTCTTTGATGAATTCTTCCCCTTTTCCTGCCAACTAGATCTCTTATTCTGTTGTTTGTCAAAGAACACCTGATCATCGGCAAACTCCATTTCCACCTTCTCCTCACATCAAAGAAGTTTTTCATAACTTTTGAACTCACGAGAAGCTAATGCCCTTCGATACTTTGTCTTTAACCCTGAGTAAAAACGGTTTATTTTACTATCCAGATCTCGTATGAAGTTTGGATCATACCTTGCCAATCGAGTGAACTTTTCTTCATAAGCAGCCACTGAATCATCCTCCTGCCTCAATTCTAGGAACTGTTTTTCCATCCTAAGACGAACCACCTTAGGAAAATATTTCTCAAAAAACATACCTTTGAATTCGTCCCAGTGAAGATCCTCAATCTCATCACTATCCCTTATATTTTTCACCATCGACCACCACTGATCAGCTTCACCATCAAAACGGTAAATTGAAAGACTAACCTTTTGATGTTCTAAACACCCCATGACATCAAAAATCTTCTCCAGTGCTTTAATCCACCCTTCATCTTGCACAGGGTCAGATGATCCTCTGAATGATGGGGGATGTTGCCTCATGAAATGTTCCACCACTGACATGTTCCTCTGCGGTTGATCTGGCTGATCTCGTGCATGGATACCACCACTATTTATATCCTGATTCAACTGTGCCATCACGGCAACAAACTGTTCAGTTCTGATTCCGACCATCTCAGGTTGCTGATTTGGAAGGTTATGTTCCTCCTGATGTCGTCCCAACATAGCTGCTTTGTTTCCTCTGCGGAAAACCATTCTGAACACAGAAATATCTTAGGCGAAGCAACATGGTAATCCGTAAATGCTATATCATTTCAATCATATTATAATTTAACACTTTTCTAACTCCTAAAGTTATCTAAACCGACCTCTGATACCAACTATAAGGCCCCGACCTTAAACCTTACTTAATATTGAATTAAATGAATAATTCACATTGAGGATCTTTTCAGGTTTAGAGTTTTATAGCATTAGAACATAACTATTACATCTCAAAAGATTACAAAGTTTTCACTTCTACTAAGTTGCCATAGAATAATTAAAAAAAACTCTTAAAAAAGAAACGTGTTGAGTTCCATGTTTTATAAAGCATGACTTTCCCTTGATCCCATCCTTGACCCTATTCCACATTAAGTCCTGTGAAAAACATTTCAAAAAAAACATGGGGTGAGCACAAAAATCTCAGTAAGGGATACACAAAGGATGAAAATTGTGAGTTTATCAAAACAACAAGTAAACCATGTATACATTATCAAAGTAATACTTTTCACCTTTATGAAGTAATAAAAACTCTTCACTGAAAAAAGTATCATTACTTACATTTTTGTAACCAATGAATTACCATAAAACCCATATAAAGAACACATAACATATATAAAGGTAACTTGGGACATAAACATACTTAAGTGGAATAACCACACGGCCGACTTCCACACATATCACTTAATGGAATAGTCATACGACCAATTTCCATGCATACTTAATGGAATAGCCATACATCCGACTTCCCTACCCAATGCATTGGAGGTTATAACGTAACCACCCATCCTGGTATTCACGGCACCACCCGTCATTTGGTTTATAACGTAACCACCCGTTAAAATGTCCAAGTACCAATATAAAATCATAAAACATAAAACCAATATAAAGGAATGATAAAATTTCCACATTTCAATCACAATATATCATAAATATATTGACATAATAGAATCCTTTTTCACAACCATTTTCAAAATACATACAAGAGTATATGGTATTTATTTTATTTTAAAAACATTATGGCTTGTTGAGGAATCCAAAGACCAAATAATACTCGCGGTGGCGGAAAAGGATGTTGTCACCACATACGTAAAAAAAACATTTCTTTTATGTAATTTAGTAAATCGCTTCGTAGAAAAAGATTCCTTTTGTGTAAAACTAAAATTCAAATGGTTTTATACACCGTATAAAAGAAAGTTGTGTATAAAACGAAATATGCCTCAATGAAAGGAGATTGAGACGAAGTCCCTTACCTCGGGTCCGACTTGACTCGATCGTTCTTTAACATCCTGAATAATAAACTTGAGTTAATTTATACTTGATTAAGAACATTTTTAAAGTTCATTATTCCTTTTATATCCCTTATTTCCATGTTATAAACTTTATGTAACCATTTAAGTTAATAATGATTGTTTTGTCGATATTTGGTTCTTAAGTCGAAAGTGGACTTCTTACAATTACATGTTGTTTGTGTGGTCAAAGGTTATTTATATCCAGAATGACATTACTAATTTGGATATCATATATATCATATATCTCCAGCATATACATGTATTTATAATATTACATAATCATTTAGAGGTAAGAAATGAAATGCACTGTTCATGGAGACGGTAAGCCGTACGTACGCATGAACGCTACTTTCATTTCTTTGTCATATTAATGGAATTAAAACTAAATGAGAGGTATGTATATTTTAATTCCAGAATTATATTAATCATTTAGATATATCATTCATTACATATATCCATTATATACATGTACTTTTAATAGTACATTACATTTGGGGATAAGAAATGCAATGCACCGTTCATGGAGACGGGAAGTCGTACGTACGCATGAAGGCTACTTTCATTTCTATCTCATACTTTAATGGAATGAAATAATAATGATATAGAGGTATATTATAATTCCAGTATAACATCATATATAATAACTTTAAATCCATCCTTTACACGTCCCACATATGGCATTAACGAATCACATCACTTTGAGGGGGCGGTAGTCCGCACTTCCTTAAATGAAGATATCGCGTTTACCCATAATGGAAATCATAAAGGTATGCCCAAAATGAAAAATACATAAGCTTAAAAAAAACATAAACATATTATATATCATATATAAAAATAGTGACATCATAATGGCCACCTTTGAAGGTGTTAAATGAATATTGAACAATCATCGTTTCGGGAGGCAGAATTTCACCATCCACGGAAACCGTATGTTCATTAACCATTTGATGTAGTTATGTGAGGGTGTAGCTCGAATAAATATTATAACAACATCCTAGTATATTTAATATACTGGTGTTGTTACAAAAGAAGTAAATAAAAAGAGTTTAGGGGGTTGGAGAAGCAAAATAAAACAAATGAACATGAGAGAATGAATTACCTTTAAAAGTGTAACTCCTTTTTATTTGAGCCTAAAGGCTTCCTTTGAAAGGATTATACCCAAAGAGAATCCTCTAGGATTAGGAGAGGGATGTGGAGAGAGTAAATGGGCAGGGTTTGGCCGAGCCAAAGGCTTGAGGAGTGTGTGAAATGAGGTAGAGGTGGGGGCCTTTTATAAGAGAAGAGGAGGGGCACTTTTGGAATGTAAAGAAATATTACTTTATTTGAAAATGTGTTTCGGTTTTAAAAGGTCCCACATTGATATAATTCGTGGATACGGTGATAAGGGTTCTTAATCAACTCATCCAATTGGTTTTGGACATGTGTAGGTTTTAGATTTTTCACTATCTTTCCATTTTATTTAAATCGTCAAATAATGATGTCATCGCTGCATCATTATTATGTCATATATAATTTAATTTATTTAATGTCTAAAAATTATAAAAAAAATACAATTATGTAGGAAATATTTTTATCTTTCCAATGACTATTTATAATAAAAATTTGGACTTGTATAACCCCACTCAAAAATTATTTTAGTAAAACAATTTATGTTAGTGTCATTTTCACTTTAACATTAAATAAAAATATATTAATGTCATTTTCCAACTAAAGTGGCTCCCTGGGGTCCCCAAGTTGTCCCATGGATTGACTTGGTCGGCCATGACTCAACTAATAGGTGTAGGACAAATGTCATGGTGTTTTCACATTCTTATAATACCATTTTTACCTTAAACTACACTAATTACCTCTAATCGCGATTAATGAAAAAAAGTTACTATTCACCAAAAAATTATTTTAATCGCATTGAACCACATTTTACTTCTTAATGACAACCATGTATGTCGGATTTTCAAAATTCAATACACATTAGTGGTAAACTTTCATTTAACTGAAAAATCAGTTTGCTTGATTACCACTTAGTGGTTTCATTATTCATCAAAAATTGATGTTTTTCAGAAAAATACCAAAAATTCACCCTAAGCTATATTTGATATTCCAAATTAAAAAATGAAGTCCATTTTACAAAATTCAAAACATATAAGTCAAATTAATTAATTTAATAATTAATTCCCATTGTCATGACAAATAGCGCGTTTTTGTGAAACAATAAGTATCAAAAGATTGACACCAGTTTAAGTCCAATTTCAAAGTGAAATAGATTCCAATTACCACCATTGGATTAACTGGTAAAAATATTTTATAATTACAATTTAAAACCAATTAAAATTATAATCTAATCATATAAATAAATTAGATTAAAAAGAGGTTTTGAATTAAAATACAACATTTTACACTATTCATAAAAAAATGAACTTTATCAGAAAGGTACCAAAAATTTACACAAAGTAAATTTTGATGTCCCGATTCTAAAGAAGAGTTATATTTGGTCCAAAATAAAGTATAAGAGTTATAAAAACTATATTTAATGACGGTTCACCATTAAAATGTGATAAGTGAACCTTTAGTGAAAATTAGAGTATGTATGCCTAAAATTGAACTCTTTCCGTATTTTAATCCTTTATCTTTTATTGGGTAAATGTATAAACAATTAAAAACATATCTAATCATATTTTAGTTATTTATATCCATTACTTCCAGTACAACGGCTACTTGTAAACTAACATTTAAAATAATATTATTTTATTACTAGTGTGCTACGTAAGTTTCAAAGAAACTCATCGTTCCGTATCGGGTACGCTATCGAACATAGAAACCCCTTTAAAATAAAATTAATATTTAATTCGTAAATATTAATAATATGAAAATTCTTTATTCTTTATTTACCTGGGATGTTACATCCTTCCCCCCTTTTGGGAATTGCATCCTCGCAATTTTATTCACTTATCAGAATAAGTGGGGGTATTTATCCCTCATAGCATTTTCAGATTCCCACGTTGCCTCTTCAATCACATGGTTTTTTCACAAAACCTTTACCTGATTAATCACCTTATTCCGTAACAATTTCTCCCTATGGTCAAGAATCTGGACTGGTTTTTTTCATAAGATAGGTTCTCTTCCAGTTGAACTACCTCTGGACTCAAAACATGAGATGGATCTGGCATATACTTCCTCAACATTGAAACATGAAAAACATTGTGTACCTGAGATAAACTCGAAGGTAAAGCCACTCGGTATGCAACTGATCCAACACTTTCCAGAATTTCGTATGGTCCAACGAACCTTGGACTCAACTTTCCTTTCTTACCAAATCTCATCACACTTTTCCAAGGAGAAACCTTGAGAAAAACATGATCACCTAACTCGAAAGATAGATCCTTCCTCCGGTTATCCTCATAACTCTTCTGCCTGCTCTGAGCTCTTCTCATGTGCTTCTGAATCAACTAAACTTTTTCTGCCAACTCTTCTACCAATTCTCGTCCCATCACTTCCTTTCACCAACTTCATCCCAGAAAGCTGGAGTTCGACACCGCTTCCCATATAATGCCTAAAATGGTGCCATCTGTATACTGGAATGAAAACTGTTATTATAAGAAAACTCAACCAAAGAAACATGTTGGTCCCAACTTCCCTGATAATCCATAGAACAAGCTCGTAGCATATCCTCCAATGTCTGAATTGTTCGTTCTGTCTGCCCATCTGATTGAGGATGAAAAGCTGTACTAAAATTTAATTCAGTACCCAATGACTTCTGAAGGCCTTTCCAAAAGATAGATGTGAACATGGGATCACGATCAATACAATGGAGAGAGGAACTCCATGTAACATGACTATCTCTTTAATATACAAACGGGAAAGTTGATCAAGAGAGAAAGTATCTCGTATAGCAAGGAAATGAGTAGATTTGGTCAAGCGATCAACAATATCCCAGATTGCATTATTACCTCGAGATGTCCTCGGTAATCTCACAACAAAGTCCATGGATATGTTTTCCCATTTCCACTCTGGCACTGGTAAAGGCTGAAGCATCCCTTTCGGTAACTGCTGCTCTGCTTTAACCTGTTGACATGTCAAACACTTCACAGTAAAATCAGCAATGACTCTTTTCATTCCATCCCACTAGTAATACTCCCGCAGATCTCTGTACATCTTAGTACTGCTAGGATGAACTGAAAACAGGGAACTATGAGCCTCACATAACAACTCATTCTTCAACTGTGAATCAAAAGGCACACATAACCTCTTCACAAACCTCAAAACACAAACACAAACATATCCAAGAACTCATGGAAAATTTTATTCATAAGGTCCATGAATACAGCAGGTGAATTGGTTAACCCAAAAGGCATAACTACAAATTCATAATGGCCATATCTAGTACGGAACGCAGTCTTCGGAACGTCTGCTTCTTTTACTTTCAACTGATGGTACCCCGACCTCAAGTCAATCTTCGAAAAATATTGAGCTCCCTGGAGCTGATACCACTTCATTCGATGGCCCAACATCTGCTGAAGTTGTTGCAAAGGATTTCACAACCCCTTTCTGCTTGTAGTCTGGCTGCATTCCACCAGTTGAGTTCTTCGTTGGACACTCGTTTTCATAATGACCCATTTCATTACACTTAAAACATCTTACCGTTGGCTTTTCCTTTCCTACATGATCATCTTCCTTACAGTTACGAGAAATATGACCAGACATACCACACCGAAAGAACTTACCATATTTGTATAAACATTATCCAGGATGCATTTTACCACACTTCTCACAGGATGGATATTTGGTTTTCTTACCTCCTTGCTTCTTTGATGAATTCTTCCCCTTTTCCTGCCAACTAGATCTCTTATTCTGTTGTTTGTCATAGAACACCTGATCATCGGCAAACTCAATTTCCACCTTCTCCGCACATCGAACAAGTTTTTCATAACTTTTGAACTCACGAGAAGCTAAATCCCTTCGATACTTTTTCTTTAACCCTGAGTAAAATCGGTTTATTTTACTATCCAGATCTCGTATGAAGTTTGAAGCATACCTTGCCAATCGAGTGAACTTTTCTTCATAGGCAGCCACTGAATCATCCTCCTGCCTCAATTCTAGGAACTGTTTTTCCATCCTAAGACGAACCACCTTAGGAAAATATTTCTCAAGAAACATACCTTTGAATTCATCCTAGTGAAGATCCTCAATCTCATCACTATCCCTTATATTTTTCACCATCGACCACCACTGATCAGCTTCACCTTCAAAACGGTAAATAGCAAGACTAACCTTATGATGTTCTAAACACCCCATGACATCAAAAATCTTCTCCAGTGCTTTAATCCACCCTTCAGCTTGCACAGTGTCAGATGATCCTCTGAATGATGGGGGATGTTGCCTCATGAAATGTTCCACCACTGACATGTTCCTCTGCGGTTGATCTGGCTGATCTCGTGCATGGATACCACCACCATTTATAGCCTGATTCCATTGTGCCATCACTGCAACAAACTGTTCAGTTCCGATTCCGACCATCTCAGGTTGCTGATTTGGAAGGTTATCTTCCTCCTGATGTCGTCCCAACATAGATGCTTTGTTTCCTCTGCGGAAAACCATTCTGAACATAGAAATATCTTAGGCGAAGCAACATGGTAATCCATAAATGCTATATCATTTCAATCATATTATAATTTAACACTTTTCTAACTCCTAAAGTTATGTAAACCGACCTCTGATACCAACTATAAGGCCCCGACCTTAAACCTTACTTAATATTGAATTAAATGAATAATTCACGTTGAGGATCTTTTCAGGTTTAGAGTTTTAGAGAATTAGAACACAACTATTACATCTCAAAAGATTACAAAGTTGTCACTTCTAATAAGTTTCCATAGAATAATTAAAAAAAACTCTTAAAAAAGAAACGTGTCTAGTTCCATGTTTTATAATGCATGACTTTCCCTTGATCACATCCTTGACCCTATTCCACATTAAGTCCTGTGAAAAACATTTCAAAAAAAACTTGGGCTGAGCATAAAAAGCTCAGTAAGGGATGCACAAAGGATGAAAATTGTTAGTTTATCAAAACAACAAGTAAACCATGTATACATTATCAAAGTAATAATTTTCACCTTTATTAAGTAATAAAAACTCTTCACTGAAAAAAGTATCATTACTTACCTTTTTGTAACCAATGAATTACCATAAAACCCATAAAAAGAACACATAACATATATAATGGTAACTTGGGACATAAACATACTTAAGTGGAATAACCACACGGTCGACTTCCACACATATCACTTTATAGAATAGCCATACGGCCAATTTCCATGCATACTTAATCGAATATCCATACGGCCGACTTCCATACCCAATGCATTGGAGGTTATAAAGTAACCACCCGTCCTAGTATTCACGGCACCACCCGTCATATGGTTTATAACGTAACCACCCGTTAAAATGTCCAATTACCAATATAAAATCATAAAACATAAAACCAATATAAAGGAATGATAAAATTTCCACATTTCAATCACAATATATCATAAATATATTGACATAATAGAATCCTTTTTCAAAACCATTTTCAAAATACATACAAGAGTATATGGTATTTATTTTATTTTAAAAACATTACGGCTTGTTGAGGAAGCCAAAGACCAAATAATACTCGCGGCGGCGGAAAAGGTCGTAGTCACCACATACGTAAAAAAACATTCCTTTTTGTCATTTAGTAAAGCGCTTCGTAGAAAAAGATTCCTTTTGTACAAAACTAAAAGTAAAAGGGGTTTATACACCGTATAAAAGAAAGTTGTGTATAAAATGAAATATGCCTCAATGAAAGGAGATTGAGACGAAGTCCCTTACCTCGGGTCCGACTTGACTCGATCGTTCTTTAACGTCCTGAATAATAAACTTGAGTTAATTTATACTTGATTAAGAACCTTTTTAAAGTTCATTATTCCTTTTATATCACTTATTTCCATGTTATAACCATTATGTAACCATGTAAGTTAATAATGTTTGTTTTGTCGATATTTGGTTCTTAAGTCGAAAGTGGACTTCTTACAATTACATGTTGTTCGTGTGGTCAAAGGTTATTTATATCCAGAATGATGTTACTAATTTGGATATCATATATATCATATATATCCAGCATATACATGTATTTATAATATTACATAATCATTTAGAGGTAAGAAATGAAATGCACCATTCATGGAGACGGTAAGCCGTACGTACGCATGAATGCTACTTTCATTTCTTTGTCATATTAATGGAATTAAAACTAAATGAGAGGTATGTATATTTTAATTCCAAAATTATATTCATCATTTAGATATATCATTCATTACATATATCCATTATATACATGTACTTTTAATAGTACATTACATTTTGGGATAAGATATGAAATGCACCGTTCATGGAGACGGTAAGCCGTACGTACGCATGAACGCTACTTTCATTTCTATCTCATACTTTAATGGAAAGAAATAATAATGATATAGAGGTATATTATAATTAAAGTATAACATCATATATAATAACTTTAAATCCATCCTTTACACGTCCCACATATGGCATTAACGAATCACATCACTTTGAGGGGGCGGTAGTCCGCATTTCCTTAAATGAAGATATCGCGTTTACCCATAATGGAAACCATAAAGGTATGCCCAAAATGAAAAATACAGAATCTTAAAGAAAACATAAACATATTATATACCATATATAAAAATAGTGACATCATAATGTCCACCTTTGAAGGTGTTAAATGAGTATTGAACAATCATCGTTTCGGGAGGCAGAATTTCACCATCCACGGAAACCATATGTTCTTTAACCATTTGATGTAGTTGTGTGATAGTGTAGCTCGAATAAATCTTATAACAACATCCTAGTATATTTAATATACTGGTGTTGTTACAAAATAAGTAAATAAAAAGAGTTTAGGTGGTTGGAGAAGCAAAATAAAACAAATGAACATGAGAGAATGAATTACCTTCAAAAGTGTAACTCCTTTTTATTTGAGCCTAAAGGCTTCCTTTGAAAAGATTCTGCCCAAAGGGAATCCTCTAGGATTAGGAGTGGTATGTGGATAGAGTAAATGGGCAGGGTTTGGCCGAGCCAAAGGCTTGAGGAGTGTGTGAAATGAGGTAGAGGTGGGGGCCTTTTATAAGAGAAGAGGAGGGGCACTTTTGGAATGTAAAGAAATATTACTTTATTTGAAAATGTCTTTCGGTTTTAAAATGTCCCACATTGATATAATTCGTGGATAAGGTGATAAGGGTTCTAAATCCACTCATCCAATTGGTTTTGGACATGTGTAGGTTTTAGATGTTTCATTATCTTTCCATTTTATTTAAATCGTCAAATAATGATGTCATCGCTACATCATTATTATGTCATATATAATTTAATTTATATAATGTATACAAATTATAAAAAAAATACTATGATGTATGAAATCTTTTTAGATTTCCAATGACTATTTATAATAAAAATTTGGACTTTTATAACCACACTCAAAAATTATTTTAGTAAAACAATTTATGTTAGTGTCATTTTCACTTTAACATTAAATAAATATATATTAATGTCATTTTCCAACTAAAGTGGCTCTATGGGGTCCCCAAGTTGGCCCATGGCTTTTCTTGTTCGGCCATGACTCACCCAATAGGTGTAGGACAAGTGTCATGGTGTTTTCACATTCTTATAATACCATTTTTAGCTTAAACTACACTAATTACCTCTAACCGCGATTAATGAAAAAAAGTTACTATTCACCAAAAAATTATTTTAATCTCATTGAACCACATTTTACTTCTTAATGACAACCATGTATGTCGGATTTTCAAAATTCAATACACATTAGTGGTAAACTTTCATTTAACTGAAAAATCAGTTTGCTTGATTACCACTTAGTGGTTTCACTATTCATCAAAAATTGATGTTTTTCAGAAAATTACCAAAAATTCACCCTAAGCTGTATTTGATATTCCAAATTCAAAAATGAAGTCCATTTTAAAAAATTCAAAACATATAAGTCAAATTAATTAATTTAATAATTAATTCCCGCTGTCATGACAAAAAGCGTGTTTTTGTGAAACAATAAGTATCAAAAGATTAACACCAGTTTAAGTCCAATTTCAAAGTGAAATTGATTCCAATGACCACGATTGGATTAACTGGTAAAAATATTTTCTAATTTAACTTTAAAACCAATTAAAATAAAAATCTAATCATATAAATAAATTAGATTCAAAAGTGGGTTTGAATTAAAATACAACATTTTACACTATTCATAAAAAAAATGAACTTTATCAGAAAGGTACCAAAAATTTACACAAAGTAAATTTTGATGTACCGATTCTAAAGAAGAGTTATATTTGGTCCAAAATAAATTATAATAGTGATCAAAACTATATTTAATGACGGTTCACCATTATAAGGTGATAAGTGAACCTTTAGTGAAAATTAGAGTATATATGCCTAAAATTGAACTCTTTCCGTATTTTAAGCTTTTATCTTTTATTGGGTAAATGTGTAAACATTTAAAAGCATATCTAATCATATTTTAGTTATTTCTATCCATTCCTTCCAGTACAACGGCTACTTGTTAACTAACATTTAAAATAATATTATTTTATTACTAGTGTGCTATGTATGTTTCAAAGAAACACATCGTTGCGTATCAGTTACGCTATCGAACATAGCAACCCCTTTAAAATAAAATTAATATTTAATTAGTAAATATTAATAATATGAAAATTCTTTATTCTTTATTTACCTGGGATGTTACAATTTTAAGTTACAATTAGGGTAAAAATTGTACCACCACATGAATATATCATGAATTAAAATAGTATATGAAAATTAATAATAATTCATGGGATATAAATTCTAATATTGCATCAATGAAATGATAATAATAAACAATCTTGAAAAAAGATGAGATTTTACTAATTAATTGTTACCACATTCGTAACATTGAATCCCAATCCCCATGAAAGAATAAAATTAAAAAAAGACTAAAATATCCTAAAAATCAGGACACTAATGATATAAAATTTCAATGGAATTTATATATAACTCATATTAAAATATAGTTTCATAAAATGGCATGTATCTATGTGAAGGAAAATTGAGGTAAAATTACGTTACACCTTTGAAAACATTTGAAAAATTATCAACATGAAATAAATTTAATAAAATAGTTATGTAAATAACACTAAATTTATTTATAATAATAATATAATTAATTCATTGGATTTATATACCCCACACAAATAAAATTAGTGATGAATAAAGCATAAATCTCACCAACAAAGTGAGAAGAGAAATTCCATACATTAAGTATTGACATTCTTCGTACATGTTCAAACATATTGTACAATAAGTATATGATTGTTATAAATCTACCAATATAGAAAATTATTATATATAATACCATAAATGAAATTATTATGACTTATTATTACTCCATTACTAACAATTATATGTTAATTTTACGTTCTACGAAATATCCTCATTCTTTTTCATATATATTTTGACTTGTTATTCTTGATCCACTTACTTGGATCAAAATTATAATGTTTCCAAAATATAAAAATTGGTTTAAATATAATATATATTAATTATATAAATTTTTATAATAAAATATAAATAATATAAATATAAAATGGAATACACTTTTCATGAAGATGGTAGGTCGTACATATGCATAAAAGGTGTTTCGAATTTCTTGTCATATTATAATAATGTTTTTCTATAAAATAAATTTATATATAAATTTATTTGTTATAAATAAAAAATAATTATTATTCCTTTTATATAATATAATTTTTATAATACCATCCATAATACATTCCATGAAATGTGTGATGGAATCACATCTCTTTATGGAGGTTGTAGTTTACCTGTCCACAAAAGAATTTATAGTATTTACACAGATTGGAAAGCGTAGAGTTATGTTTTATGTAATAATTTAATAAGTATAAATAAACCAAAAATATCATGTATATAATATAAAATTATAATTTCAATCATAATTTCTACCCATTAGAGGGTCGAAGGAAAAACAAATGACATCGTTTTATGAGGCTGAAATATACCGTACACACAAACGGTATATTCATTACCCTTTTGGTGAAAGTGTTTATATGTGTAGGTTGAAAACATATATTAAAGTAATATATGAATATGTTTTATAATTATGTTGTTATATGAGAATTTAAAAAATAATAATTGATGGTTGGAGGATGAAAATATAATAGATGCACTTTTGGAAGGATATTGCCACTTCTTTGGGTAACTCCGTTTGGTTTACAAAAAAGGCTACGTTTGTTGGGTTTCTGCCCAAATATTATTATTATAGAAATAGATAAGGAAGTTTTTGATCTTATTTGGAATAATTTTTAAGGGGAAATTTGTCTTTATATATGTTATTATGTTATGGGTGTGTGAGTGTCATATTATAGTGCAAGAGGAGTGACATTCTTATAAATTTAAAAAAGTAAACACAATTGTTAGGTCTCTCTTATATCGTGTGCCTCAATTAATTTTTAATTGTAAATATGTTTTAGTATAAGTTATAAATATATCTATAAAATGGATTTTGGATATTTTTCTAGTGTATTCGGCCCTTTTAGATAATTTTTAACCACTAAGTATACTCAATTTTACCTTAATTATGATAATTAATTTTAATTAATCAATAATAATTTAGGTGAAAGATAAAATGAATATAATATAAAATAAATAATATTTTTATACAACATATGGAATCCATTTTTTCAAATTATAATCACATAAAATGTAAAAATAAATCTAAAATTAATGTAGTAGATGAGACGAGACGACATTTTTTGAATGAAAAAATGTTCAAAAGATTGAAATGTTTTTTTATCAAATTAAAAATTAATATTTATTCTAATAACATATATTCGATATATCTATTTATAGTTTAAATAGTTATATAATAAAAAACTAATTGAATTTAAAATTTATCAATATATTTATATATAATTTATGAAAAATGTTGTTTTAAAAAAATCAGTGTTTTTTCACTAATCGTAGAAATATTCAACTCCAATGAAAAAAATAACCTGAATTAAATTTTGATATCTATTATTAAAAATTGAATTTTATGTAGTAATATAAATATTATAAAAGTGGAAACAGTTATATTTAAAATAGGGTCTCCATTAAAATGAAATGATGTTTCCATTTAGAAAAATACATCTTTCTATCCATAATATTTTTTATTCTAATCTTATACAAATAAAATCTATTAGATGAGTATAAAAAATATTGATGGATTTGACGGTATATAAATTTTATTTGAAACATTATTAAAAGAGGTTTAATTAATTAATTGATACGAAAGTGTGTTTTTATATAGAAATATTGTCTTTTTAGAATGCATATTTCAATATTTTCAAATTGAACTTAAAATCCATTATACTAATTATTAACCAAATGAATAATTTTATATACATTTATAAATCATAATTTAAATATTTATTTAATTTTTTTCATTAAATACATTCCATATAATAGTTGAGAAGTAAATAATATTTTAAAAATAATAAAAATTATATATTATATTTTGAAAAAAAAACCATATTGTGTGCATCAAAACTTATCGAATGGACAAGTTATTGTGTGTTAAAGAAAGAAAAACATATTGTTATCTGTACCAAAAATATAATCTATGTAACATTTTAAGGAAATATTTACTTGGTATTAAATATAAAACAATTAAAACATTTGTATTTCATATAAAAAATGAATATTCAATGTTGTGTGAAATGAAACATATAGAAAAGATTAATGTAGTTCGAAAAAAATAACAAAATCACTCAGTGTTAGGGACGTAGTGGTGTATATTTATTAATTTTTCTCTATAAATATTTTTTAGGACTATCCATAAGGACCCTCAATTTGTATAAAAACAATATTATCACAATTAATATATTCTTGAAAATGTTGTTCCATTTTTATCGATTATATAGTATATTTATATTTATAAGATTTCAATATATTCTGACCATAAGGTAAAGTACTATTACTATAATAGTACACTATAAAATCATGTATGGAAAAAAATATTCCCATTTATTATTTTTAAGACACTTCTTTAATTTTTATGTATTTCTAAATTTCATATCATATTAAAAAATCCTATATAAGATATTATTAATTTTTTTAATGGAAATCAGCCAAACGTCACAATACATTTTCAACTCTTAAATATTATCATCAAGACCTTGATGGATTTTAATAATTTATTAGAATAATTGTGATTTGATTTCCTTTTCCATTAGCACTTCAGGTTAATAATATATATCACAAAGAAATTATTTTATTTTAATACCAAGATCATCTCTTCAAGACCATTTAGGGATTATTTATTATCTTATTTACAATTGAAAAACCTATTTTATTCTTTGGAGAAAAGTTTAATAGTTACAAAATTAATATATCATTTTTTATCAACATGAATGGTGAGCCATTTAAATTTCTACACATTTTGTTATAGTGATTCCTCAAATTATTAAATAACTTATTCACGGTTGGTTAGCTCTTCATGGATCACCTAAAATAGATAAAAATAAAATCCTAATTTCCAAATAAGTAATCAACATTTTTATTATCTAAAATGAATATGAATAACAATTTATAAAAAAATGTAATTATTTTATTATTTATATTCAATGTGAGAATTTTTTAATTTACAATAAAAAATTAATATTTAATTAATAATATTCTCTTTTCTACTAGAATATTATCATATGATGATTTTATAGAGATCTATTTAAAATATAATAATATATACACCATCAATATCACATATGTATATCATCAACAACAAATAATTTTCAAATATTCCATTTAATATTTTTCCCTTCCAATAAATTCATAAAATCACAACCTTGAATCATATTTTTTCTCGCTCTATTTGTTTTTGTATATCCTAAACTATATTATTATCAATTAAATCAATAAAATATAAATAATTCAATCAATGTGTTCATTTAGAAAGGATAAAATAGTTTTATTTTGAGATTTAATTCAAAATTAAATCTTCCGAAAAGACATTTTAAGATAATACCAATTTCATTCGTGAACAACAATAATAAAATTAATGTTACAAAATTTAATAACAAAAATTAATCATTTAATTAGGGATTTTTTATTTACCATGATACCTACAATTAAAATTATGTTATCAGAAATTCATTAGAGATAACAAAAAAATTAATTTCAATGTTTCATGGCATCGTAAATATTCCTAAAAAACATAAAATACACTTTTTACATTAAAATGTCTTTCAAAAAATAAAAAAAAATTGAAATTATTTCATTTACAATGATTTTTTTCATGTAACTTATTCAGAGATGTGTACAACATTTGGATATTCATATGTGGTTGAAAATATCTTATATATATACTTATATATCTCTAATTTACTCTTATTTTAAATTTTGTTTATCTAATGATGACTAATTGATCTCAAATGTAATATTTCATTGGGTTGATTAAATCTAATGTATTCTGAGACTGTTTAGATGTAATATTTTATATTATTGATTTAATGTGATATTTCATTAATTAATTAAAATTTAATCTTGCATAGACATATCTTTTTCAAACATTTCATATTATTTTAAATGATTATTATAATATAACACATATTTATCCTTCCATATCCAATTTTTCAATTTTTTTATTGTTTTAAATATCATAAATTGTTATTTTATTGCAATATTATTTTTTAAATTATGCTATGATCTTCTCTATTTCTCTTTAATCAACAAAAATTTATTTTACAATTCCTAAAAAACACATTTCCAAAATTAATAAACAAATTAAATGAATTTTTAAATTATGGACATTTGTGAAATTTAATTTTACAAAATAAATTAATCCTTTTCCCATGGGGATTTCAAAAAGTATTTTCAACCATATCATAATAATCCAAAATATCTCTATAAAAACAATTATTTTATTTAAAATTTTATAGGAACTAAAATCTAAAAAATTTAATTTATAATAATGAATCAAATTTCATTAGATCTTACTCACACACTAGTAAGGGTTAAATTATAAAGATTTAATAAAATACCAATATGTATATCACACATATCTAGTATAACATTATTTCTTAAGAAAAATCATACACCAAGGGTTAATTTCTTATAAAATTTTCCATTAATTAATTATAATAAAAATGGATTCTCATATATTTGATTTTTCATTAATATTAAAAACCAACATCTCAAAAATCAATAATTTAACAAATTTGGTCTAATAAATATCTTTAATTAACAAATAAAAGGGAATATATCTTATCTTCCATCATCTCAAATAAATGACAACCCACGTTGATAGCCATATATATTAATAATATCATTATCATAATCATATATATTAAATAGAACTTATACATTAAATTCCATATGTTAACAATATCAAAATTACGCCAACTTTTTCAATCCAAAAATAGATTACAAATATACTTGAGGGAGAACAATAGGTAACCACTTACATTCATCCACCTATTATAGTCACAAAGGGGACTCCTTACCAATGTATCTTTTAATATAATGAAAAAAATCCATCACTATGAATATTGATGTTTTTTAAAAAATTTACAATCTAAATATTCTAATTCATTTGTATAATATTATTCCTTATCTATCTTCACCCATCACATATCCACATCATTTTTTTTAGAAATTCACTCTTCAACATCTCATATTCATTTCATTACAACTATTAAAATAGTTTCATGTTAATAATGAGTACAACTCATAAAAAATGTGCTTATTAGAATTCTCTAACTCTATGTCTCCCATTTTTTCCATCAGGACAAGTATAATGGGGTAAGAAGTTTTGAATATTTTAGATACAAACCAGTTTAAAATTTTCCATAATGATTTATATTTTAAATTTTTACTAAAGATTGATATATTTGTAGTGGAACAAATAGTTTTTCCATTACTTAGACTATGATATGGGGATAGTAATTTTCAATATTATTAAAAAAATTAATCTATATGTTCCTCCACAACATTAGGCATTTAGTTTATTTCATGAAGAGTTTCTATGTAATATTTAAACTTCACAGTGATGGGAATAGTCATTATAGGGAATTAGGAATCAGGGGTTCTCTATTAAAAAACATATTTTACATCATCGATTATCAATTAGGATATTTTTTTCATTTATCATTGTGGTAACATCACAATGTGAAATTTATGGATGTGGAGATTGTTCTATGGAAAAAAGAAACATTACATTTGAAATACTTGTATAAGAGTATAACAACAGTAGATAGGGTAAAAGACAATTTCAGAAACCATTATTTTATATTTTGTATACATTTATGTAAGAAATTCACATCACATATAAGGGATGCAGGTATAACATTCTGTTTTGGGATCCTTTCTATGATTGTGACTCTTATATATTGATATGGTAACATTTATGCATTGAATTTTTTTGAATTTTCTTTAAGAAATATCATTGTGGGGAAGGCCAATCATATTTTGAAATTGGTTGGTGCCTTGTATATTGAGAATGTATACTACATTGTAATGGGTTTCCTTCAATAGGTCTAACATAGATTTTGATTTTCCCTATAAAGTGGGAATGATCTACTATAATAGACTAGATAATGGGATCGTTTGTTCATCTTTTGATGTGTTCCAAACATTGTGTCCTGTGTAGTCTAGTTGTGATGAGTGACCATTATATTTTTCAAATAAAGAAAATTAATAAATGTTTTATATAAATATATATGCATAATTAATTATGGTTTTCTATTTTGAAATATGAAAAATAACCCCCTCGGTCTCACTTTTGATCATTCTATTCCATGGGGTGGTGGTCTATTTGGATATTCACTGTATATAAGAATGATTTTATCTTGGTGATTCATAGAGGAAAATTTATCATTCCCCTACAATTAATTCCTAATACTTATAATTTTTAGTTATATTAATATAGTAAGAGTTATATTTTACACACTTTTTTATTCTTTTCTGATTCATTATTTTTAGATTCTGGGAGTATAACACCCATTGATATTTGATAGTGGGGATCCTAAGATAAAGTGGTAGGTTATCTCCATGACATACCAAAATTCTAATCATGATTCAATCTGAATGTGATTTGATATATTATCAACTTTATGGGATGTTGTAAAAAAATACTAATTAGCATATTTCTATTTTGTATCATAATAGAATTAACATATTCATTAAAATTAAAATATGTAGATAAAAATATAGCATAAACAATTCGATCACGTGTTAGGTGGGATATAAAATAATGAATTGGGTGATTATTTTTTATTGATAAAATCAATTTTCTTTTCCCTCACATGACCCATTGGTTTGGCATTCAAAGACTATTGAAAAAGTATACATCCATGATCCTCCTCTAAAAAAAGGTGCAGGGACTCTTGGTCGATCCTTATTTAACTCATATGATGGATTTTACTCCCTTCATAGTTATTGACTCCAATATGATAGTTTCTAGCATTTTTAAATTTCAAAGGTATGTTTTCGTAATAATAGAATCACATAGTTACAAATATCATCAATATAGTTCAAAGAATACTCGAACCTATTTTTTATGGCCTCCAAATATATATAACATAAGCATTTTTCTAATTTCATTTAAATTCAGATCAATGGAATATTGGGAATTAAAAAACACATTTCTATATGAATATCAAATTGTTTTCACTTTTTGATCTGGTTTGTAGATTAATGTAAAATCACCATCATGGATTCCAAATCATGTTATCTCATTAATGGTATTCAGTTGAACATAATTATATGGGGGTATTGTTTACTCCTGAAAACATATCACCCAAACTATAGTATTGGTATTTTAATACATTTTATCCTCTTCCATTTCATAATTCTAGAATTCTCAAAAATCGTATAAATTGTGTAGGGAGGTATCCATTTATATAGTACGTACTAGACCAATGGAAATTGGTTACGACATGAGGATGAAATGTTGAATCCTCTGGTGTGATTGATATTTATTAACATTGAACAGGAATAGCAATATGTTTAAAAATATTAGTGTGAGTCATATTTTCATTCAACAAATGATTTTTTGGTTATAATTATCAGTTCTTCCATCATAATCTTACTAGATTATTTTAATATACTACATAATGGGAGTTCATGATGTTTGATGTGGATATCAATAATACCTAGTATATTTTATCAACTAATGAACATTCATATCCTCTCATTTAGTTTATAGTGTGAATATCAATAGGGTGTTTCAGGATATTCCATATGTTATGGCATATGGATAGTGGTGTTGAGAAAATAATAGTAAAAAGGATTATGAAAAATGAATCATTGTAGGTGATCTAGGTTATATACCAACCTATGATGAATTTTAGGACTAGAAAATATTTTATAAATTATATATAAATATTAATTTTGGGTTGAGATCATACTATAAGTGATTAACGAATGTAATTTCTTATCATTATTCATAAACCAAATCATTTTTATTTAATAAAATTCATATCATGTAATTAATTAATTTATAATTAAGGGGATAATGTTCAATTGGTACTGTACTTTTGAAAAATCTTTTTAGGATATAGATGATTGGTTATCAACACTATTAATCTCAAGGTAAACAAATGTATATACGGATTAAACTATTAATTGTGATATGTCATGATGAAGTATTCGAGAAGTTATGATATATTATATTAATTAAGTATGTTATGGGTATAGAAATATAAGAATTTATTAGTAAAACTACTCAATAATTGATATTGATTTAGATATAGTGTAAATATCCATTATTTCCTTGATGAACTATATTTTGAGGAATAATTCTTGGTACATACTAATCATAAGATAATTAGTTATATTTTATCATAGAATGATAGAAAACTGTAGAAGTAAACGATGGCCTTGTACAAGTAGTCTGATGATCATATAAAGGAATATTCCAAAATTAAGGGGAAAATCCTTTCAGATATTTTAAATTAGAAGAATTAGTTATGGGAGGTTCCTTCGTCATGAATATAGTTGAAGATGACAAACATTTTTTCAATTTGTATATTAACATTCAAAAATATCATGTTTAATAAACCATATTTTCATTCTTCTCACATCCTTACATATCAAAATGTTGGATTGTGGATTTTTTTATTCATATTATATGTTGATGAGGGGTAGTACATACACTTAGGAGACTCTAAGAGATAATTTTCCTAATGTAATTGATATAATTTATTTCCACCATTGTGGTGTGTTCCCTATGATAATGTTTAATGATTAAATAAGAGACTTACATACATTAAAATAGGATACATGTTTTGGAGTTAACATAATGTACCATGATATTTAAAGAGGTTGTTAGTGCCCATATATAATGAATAAAAAACATGTGTCCTAGAATTTTGAACAACATGTCAACTTTTGAAGACCAATAATCCTTGTTTTATTAGTATTATTTTATCAGTAAACATTCATAGGTGGTTGATAGGTAAAAAGGCTTTGTATTTTAGAAATTTTCTATTCATGATATTCAGTGTAGAGATTAACTTTTTGTTATATTATATTGGTTGAATATGTATACCATTTTTATTAATATCAAAGAGAAATTATTTACAAATGAGATATGTAAGTAAAAGTATTTGTCGTATTATGAATTCATCAGGTATCAAAATTTTCCCATTCATATAGTGTTGAATTTTCCATACAACACTTTAATAGGGAGTTTCATGTGGATTGTGACAAACATGTTATTTTTAGAAAAACATATCCTCACTAGAAAAACATGTGATCATAGAATACTATATGGATAGTTGTGGAAATTTGATGATTATGTTTCATGGATTCATAGGTGTTATTGGAGTTACATTGGGTAATTAATGAGTTTCAATTTATAAAATTCTATTATAAATTTATTCATATGGTACTTTTTGCAAATTATATAGAATACCATGTCATTCAACTTTGTGTTTGTTGGAGGCTAGAGAGTTAGTAGTAATTAGGATACGTATTGTGATGAATTCATTGGAGCATGTAGCATGGAATTGGAAGTGGTTATAAATTTATTAAAAGTATGATGTGATTATATTATAATAAATAAGTATATCCAATGGTGTTTAATGTTAGTAATAAAGTATTTATACAACATCTGTCAATATTATGACATTAATATATTCAGATATAGTGGAAATTAGAACCCAAATTCCTGACACATTGAAGATTATTGATAGGATATATACAATAAATTTTTTTATTACTCATATTATTATCTATGATTAAATTTTTACATGAATTTAGTCTTCATCATCAACATCCCTACCATTCATAATAAGTATATCTAATTTGACATATAGGATTAATAGGATGACGTGTGAGCAATAATGAATGAGTTTTGATTTTCCATGTCTCTATGATACTTGTGGGGTTCATATTTAGGATAAAAAACTGGTGGTCCTACTTTGGTTACTATTGTATATTTTATTGTATAATATTATATTTATTTTTGATTAGATATTTTTTTGGATATTTGATGTGTTTTAATATTTTTAGAGATCAATAATTTTGAGTTGTAGAAGACCACACCTTATGTATAGAACATCCAATGTGAAAGTAGTAAATTTCATGTGTATTATTATTCATTTTTTTAATATATTGGAGTAACAAAACATATCACATGGTAGATTAATTTAAGGGTTTTATCATATGATATGTACAACTTCATTTTTTTTTCAAAATCTCTCAAAGGATCAATTTTCAAGTTACCGTAGGTTGACTTGCACTGTAGTTTGATTGTCATATGCCTCTATTCATCATAGAGATAGATTTAAACCCTATATTATCATAGGAAAACGTTATTTTGCATATCCTATAGTTTATAATACCATTTTATTGCCCTAATTCATATTTCATAGACATTAATTGTATTACGAACTACATTATGGTGGATCTAGCCATATAGTGGATCCAGTCTTCCTATTTTATTTTATTATTAAATTTAAACTATCTACCCTCTATTATATAAAATCATATGGAAATATTATTCTAATAAATCCTATATTTTTTTTAAGAATACCTCAAAGGGTTCTTATCATTCTATATCCCTATTTTTTATTCATTTTAATTATTTGAAGTATTTTTTTCACGTGAACTATCCTTTATTATTGAATAATACCCCAACATAAATTCCCCTTGGATTTATATTATCTATTTAACCCAAATAAAAATATGGGTCTATATTATTGATTTTTATGGAGCTAATAATGGGGATTTTTTTATTTAGAATGTTTATAAGGGAATTCTATTTGAGTTTGGGCAATCAACTCAGAGGGAATGTGATTTATTTTTAATAGATATCTGTTTCATTCCTTGCACTAAATTATAAATTTTACTGGATGTTTGAGTTTATTAAATTCATTTTCTAATGATATATATATATATATATATATATATATATATTTGGAACCCAAGAGGGGTTTGTAAAATATTTCAATGGATTCCTTACATTGAATTCATGATTAAAATTAATTTCAAGTGTTCATTAAAAAAAATTAGTGCATGCTTGTTATTTATGTTTAATTGAAATGAGTAATTCTTAATTGAATTTTATGTTAAAAATAAATCATCTGAAACTATTGTTGAAAAATAATGATGTATTTTCCATTTCATTATTCTTGGACATATTTATGCATTTTGAAATTTCAATATATTTTTCAATGAAAACTGATTATTTGTAAGTGTTTTATAAATAAATATTTATGTTTGGTGATAAAAATATATACATAATGATTGTTTGGTAGTTAATCTAATACTTATTTTTAGTGTTTTCAGGAATCATATGAATTAGTTTTATTGATTTTACATTAAATAACATCAAAGGGGCTCAATTAGAATTTAATAGAATTAGTTCGTGGTAATTATACAGCCATATTTTGATCCCCATGGTTGAATACTTTGATTGACATTTACCCCATTTTAGATGATGAGAATTTTATTATTTCAGTGATACTTATTCAATTATGATAAATGGAACAATTTTTTGATTTTATTTGATGTGATATAAGGATTATATTTTATTTCTTATTATCATATCTAATGATCATTTATGTTACTATTGAAATTTACTCACATCTATTTTTTTATTCCACAAGAGTGTTATGCCTCAATGTTATGAATTTATTTTTTTCCATACTGAATTTTACTAACCATATTATAATTAGATGAGTATTGAATTTTTTTTCTATTTAGGAAACAGTGGATGGCTGAATTTTGATTCCACTTGTGTCTTGGTTAATATCATATCATGTTTGAAATTAGAGATTATACCATGGAAAGTATTAATTTGATAATTGTATTACCATAGGGATTAAAAATAAGTTCTTCATGTGAACTCCCTTATATTGCTTCATATTACTAAAAAAAGAAAATTTTATTATGAATGTTTGATATTTACTCTTTATATAATGATACCCTCTATTTATATTTCCTCAATCATTATGAAGAGTTTTTTATCTCCAACATGAGCTAAAAATAGGTTTATGACTATAAATGTTTAGCTCAAAAAATTTATACCTACAATATTTAATGTATATAGAATTTATATTTGATTATTGTTCGTAGGTTGTGATCTTTTTATAGATATCACACAAGTAGTGTATTTATATTTTTTGGGAAATTATTATTTATCATAGGATTTATGGATACAATTCAAAATTTATTCGACATTATTTATTTTTGGAATATGTTTGTAGATAGAAAAATATCCTAAGATATATAATTTCATACATTTTCATTATGACATAATTTTTAATGCCTAAACTACTATATAATTGAGAATTGGATGCATAATTTTTATTGGTTATGTACCATCTAAATGTTTAATATTCTTTAGAACCATTCAGGTTTTGTATTTTTTTGATTGATTTAGTTGATTTGAATTGATTACCAATATATGGATATTTAATGTTTAATTTTTATTATTTTACACAACACAATTTTATTAATATTGTGGGAAAAATTCTATATGTAGTTTATTTAAATTCAATAACATTATTTTTTATCATCTATTTATCTAAAATATTCATCCATAATTATAAGAGATTTATTCACGTAAATGTTCAATGTAACCAAACAATGATTTGATTAAAAAGGATATTATAGAATGATATTGTTATTTAGTTATGTCATGGTATTATAGATACTTAGACTACCTAATATAAGTAGTTTTTTATTTATTTTTGTGTTTTTCAATATATTTTATTATGTGACATTTGTGTACATGTGTAGTTTGTATTTTAGTTTTTTTATTCAGATTCATTTTTTTGATTATTTCGGTATTTGTATAAACCCCATTGTGGTGAATTTAATAATTTCGGGGGTTTCTATTAGGATTTAAGAAATAGGTAAATGGGGTAAAATATTTATTATTATATCATTGGCGCTTGGAAACTAGATAGTGCCCATTTTCATTGTCCTGGAATATTTTAAAGGGCTAATGTCGATTGATCCTTGGTTAGTCAAATAACGCTTCCATGTAATGATTATATCTATATAATTCTTATATTTTATAGAGGGATTTTTTTTCAAATACCATAACATGATGTTCACTTAATATATATATATAGGTAAGTTATTGATAATTTAATGTTGATGTTGAAGGAAAACTCATTGATGTACTGTTTCATGATTCTAGTTACACATATAGTTTTAAAAAAAATTATGTTAAAATAGATTTTTTTTGGAATGATATAATTTCATAGTTGATTATTATCTACTTTATTTAAAATATTTGTTTACATATATTGTGTATTATTCAAGAGTTGATAGTTTTAATATCAAATTGGATAAAATATTCTGAGATTTTTGAACATTATGTTATGGTTTGTTTTAAATAATTTGTGAATATCATGGCTAGTTTTGAAATTTTATTTTTAATTAAATATTTTCATAATTTAGGGTGTCTTTTGAATGGTTATGGTATGTTAATTGAATTCCGGTTGTATTATCCGAATAATGAAAAAACTTACGAAATTTTTGTACAAATAATATTTAATTATGTTGATGTATATCAAATCCTATGTAAAATGTTTAAAAATTACTATATAGGGATGTAAAATGTCATTAATGTTGACATGATTATTTTATTATTAATATATTGGTATGTTTTTAATTTGATTCAAAAAAATATAAATTTTTTTTTTCCATTTCTATTATTTTAAAAATGAATTTTTACAGCTCTATAAGATTTTATAAATTTTTTGTTTGATATTAATAACATGATTTTATTAGGAATTTCATATGGTATATAAATCCTATATGATTGGAATTTATGGATATTTTTGTTTATATATTGGTGTAATAATGTTATTTAAGGAATATGAAATTCATATATCTAGGTCCTTTACACAAAATTCTAATATAACTATCTTGTTTTATGTCTCCTTTATGTTTCTGAATTGGGTGATAATGCCAAGTTCCCCTGTTATTCATTAATTCATGGAATCATTACTGATTTAACTTCTTTATTAATATAATCAGGTTGTGAGAATTTTCCTACGTATGAGTGTGTAAAAAGAAAACATCTATTATTTCTTTGTATGGTGATTTAAAGATGTGTTGATTGTGAAATTGGATCATAATTGTGTAGTGGCATCATAAGAATGTTAGATTGAAGATGTTAGATTTTATTATGAAATAATTTTTTATTGTTTGTTGTATTAAAAAAACTATTTTGCATTTTTATTTACATTTTATTATTCATATTAATGACTGCATATATTTAATATGTGATTTTAAATAAAATTCATTTATATTGTTGTGTGTGTTTCGGTGATCATCCAATTTGGGACTGAATGTTAATGTGTTCATATCAAAAAGTGGGTTTTAAACTATTTTCATGGTACAATATTGGATCATTCATTTTTAACCAGGACATCTGGAATATTTTCAATTATATTGAGAGGAGTACAAAAATAAAGCTTTTTATCATGATCATCGTGATCTAGTGCACTATA
This sequence comes from Viscum album, assembly GCA_963277665.1. Lineage (NCBI taxonomy): Eukaryota > Viridiplantae > Streptophyta > Magnoliopsida > Santalales > Viscaceae > Viscum > Viscum album. Next base: position 1,698,796,242 of record OY728163.1, on the reverse strand, counting down.
AGAAATTCCTCGAGTAACCATTATGAGGTTTAAATATATATAGTTTATATATGATTATTTTTAATATGATATTTTTTCCGGATTTTTAGATGTATTTTTAATGGATTACTTGACTGTGATTGTTGATTTGATCCACTATCATTGAATAATTGTGTGAATTTCATGTCGCTATTTTTATAGTACCTCTTTAGTTTTTCATTGACACTCGAACATAGATTGAATTTTATTAAGGATTTTATTGTCCATTTCCATTACACATGATATGGTATTCTTGGGGTATAATGTGGACTGATGGTGAAATTTTTTACACACCCAAGTCATTATAGAATTTTATATTTTATAATTTTGGAGAGTGAAATTTTTATAGATTTTGAAATTTTAGGGAAATTTTTATTTTTTGTGATGTACTATTCTGATCAGATGTTTTCCACATCACAATAAGTTTTCTTGAAAGGTTTAATCATATTGAATCCATTTGTAGGAATATAAAATGCTAATTGTTATCAATGTTAAGATGCACGACACTATAGTTTTTGGGAATCAAAATTGAGGAATCCAATTTTTTATCATGAAATCCATCATTTAATTTTGTAAAATGTTTCAATGTGATGATTTCCATAAACCATTGAGGTTCTTTAAAATTTGTTCAAAATATCAACTTCAGTATTATAATGTAGTAAAATTGGTCAATATCACAGTGATATCAAGGACCATATTTTTTCCTCTTCCATAGAGAGGTCGTACATGCCATAAATTGATAGTCCATTCCACAGAGGAACCCATATTTCTGTATTTTGTTCTTTTAGAATGGGAAATCCAATAGATGAAATCATCCATGTTTAATTTTTTTTTGGAATTACATAATTTATCCCATTTATATTTTTATGACTTCCATTCCATTCTTTACTCTCACTGGTTTGGTCAATATGACGGAAACGAAATGTAGACTGGTCCTCTTTTCCCTATATATATTAGACTATTAAAAAAGTTTTTCAATTTTTTCTATAGGATATTCTCAATTTTATAATTCAATTATTTATTTACCTCAATTCCTCTTGTGTTTCATTTCTCCCTCGAACAAAAATTTTAACACCATGTGATTTTAATATATATTTTCCAATAAATATGTAGTTTTATAAAAGGTTTTTTTCAGACGAGGAACTCATCTAAAATTTTCATGATGTATTAGATGAATATTATTATTAAATTATTAAAATAATAAATAATCTAGTGAAAAATTGACTTTTTACAACTAAAAAATCTATCATTTAAAGGAAATATATTTAATATTATTTGAAATTGATAAAGATTGTTCATTCAGAAATTGTTGTTTAGTGTTTTGATTATTTAAATTGACTACTTTTAAATTATAATTATGAATATATATAATATTTAAATATATTAAATAGTATATTAACATTATTCACATAATAAATTATTAGGAAATAATTTTGTGAATATATATTTTATAATTTTTATTGAATTTTAATAAAAGAAGTTTCTCATTATATTCATTGTTTTTATTTAAAATATAACTTTCTATTTAAATTTTGAATTTAAATTTTATAAACTCCAATTAATTTAGGAAATGAATATAATAAAATTATATTATGATGAAATATTTATATTTTTTAAAAATAATTTTTTATTGTTTAATAATAAAAAGGTAAAAATTATTTATATATCATCACATTTTAAACAAATGTAGAAATAAGTGTTATTTATAAAAATTATAGAAAATTATAATTTATAATGAGAAATTTAAAAATAATAAATGGATTTTATAAAACAGTTGTTTAATGTTTTAGAAATATGAGTAACATTTTATTCTAAAAACTATTATTACTCTACTATATTAATTGTATGTTTTAATAAATTGTAGAAACTAAATCTAATGAATCGAAATAATAATTTATATAAAAATGATGATGTTATATAACATCAGTAATTTCATTTTCATTTTAAATAATGAGGATAATGGTATTTGAGATTATTATTCTCTAAAGGTAATAATGTTATTTTCAATGAATTTTTTTTTCAAATTGTCTATTTTTATGTAATAAATAAATTTATATATTATAATTATTGTCACATATATAATTTTTAAAAATTATATAAATATATAACTACTGAATCAATTATGCTTCAATACTAAATGGAATTAATAGTAGTAACTGGTGAAAATGACATTCTCTAAAAAGAAATTTCATTATACAACAAATGTTCTCAAATAAATGTAATTTTTGACACATTAAAAGTGTTAATTATATTATGAGGTAATTAAAATTAGGTTTATAGAATATTTATTTCTTAATTGGTATTACTTTATATTTTAAATCACAAATAAATTACATGGGGAAATGTTTTACATTGGTAAAAAATTGGTGAATTGTAAACATCTAGTATAAAATTAACAATAAAATGATTATAGAATGTGATAAAATAATTAGTGGAGTGAATATAAAACATATCTCACTAAAATGATTATTATTCCCCTCTTTTTGAGCCAATTAACATTTAATGGTTTCATGTATTCTTTTAAAATAAATTACAATTTATAAAACTTCAATTTTCATCATTTATAATAGGAGATCACTTCCTCCAAGTTTTTCCTCTATTTGAAGAATAATATAAAAATCTATACATTAAAATAGTATCTCCTAAAATACAATGAAATGCTCAATAAGAACAACATTTTAAAATTTTGAAGTAAAGGGGACTTAATGTGTTACCTAATTGAGAACATCCAATGGTACAGGTAATTATCTTAACCCAGATCTCTATATAATGTTTTTCTAATACATCATAAAACCTATTATACAACAAAATGTATGATGAATTTTTTTTACTTATATATTAAAATAATATTATACCAATGTAATATTGTTTTCAAACCTCCTCCAAACCATCCAAAAATTTACAATGACATTTGAGTAATTTTTGGACTACCACATCCAAAAGTCGCATGATTAATTTTATTCGAAACTACATAAAATGGTTTTTAAAAATGAATAACTTCATTAATATTTATGATATTTAATTTTTTTTAAATGTAATCAAATTTCATCACTTGTAACAATTTCTGCAATGGAATGTGACACCCAAGTGTTTGTGTGGACCACAACCACCACAAAAGTGACATATTTTACTTCTGAAAAAAATCAATACATATTTAACTATATATATTATAACAATATTAACTACCTTGAAAAGTATATATAATATGATTATTCAATGTTTTTATTATATTATAATAATATTAATCTATTTATAAGTATATTGTTTCATAGATTATTGGATGTAATTACTTAATTATTTAACATCCTGTATGAACATGGAAATTAATTTATAGCATATAAGATATTGGAAACACTAATACTGGTATTGATAGTATTTTATGAAAAAATAATAATCATTGGTTTAAGGTTATTGAATGATTAAAATAATATTTAACTTATTATCATTATACCACTCCTTTTATTTCTTAATAGTTATTGAAAAATATCATTCCTAACACTAACCCCTCAAATAATAATAATGATACTTATAAAATGAAATTATAAAATTATTAAAATTGTATTTGAGTACTAATAATGATATTGTACTGATATATTTTATCCTATAATTAGAATAGACACCATAATTAAAAAAAATCATTACTATAAAAAAAATCTGAACCAGTAATATCTGATTATGGAATTATGAAATAGTTCTGTAATGTATTTTTAATAATTTATTACAAATTAAATTTTTTATGGTTTACTATTATATATTATTCTCATAAATTGTGATTAATAATGTAATTTTTGTTAAATAAGAGGTAAGAGAATATTTTTTCTATGTGGGATAAAAGATTTTAGTTTATTCTTCTAAATATATATTAATAGAGATATGATTCATATTCACAAAATTGAAATTTTTTCCTTCTATTAATATTCACGAAATTGATTTTATTTAATAATAAATACCATTTTTTACATTAAATAGATATATTATTCGAATAACAATGATGTCGTAAGGGAAAAAATGTACACATACCGTTACTGTACACCTACCGTTACTGTACACCTACCCATAGAGCTACTGATAGACCTCACCGTTCTGAAAACACTGTACACCTACCGTTACATTACACCTACCGTTTCTGTACAGCTACCGATAGAAATACCGATAGACCTCACTGTTATGGAAACACTATACACCTACCATTGTTGTACACCTACCGTTACTATACACCTACCAATAGAGCTGCTGATAGACCTCACTGTTCTGGAAACATTGTACACCTACCGTTACTATACACCTACCGACAGAGCTACTGATAGACCTCGCCGTTCTAGAAACGCTTTACACCATCCGTTATTGTACACCTACCATTACTGTACACCTACCGATAGAGGTACCGATAGACCTCACCATTCTGGAAACACTGTACACCTATCGTTAATGTACACCTACTAACAGAGCTACTGATAGACCACACCGTTCTGGAAATAATGTACACCTTCTATTACTGTACACCTACCATTACTGTACACCTACTGATAGAGCTATCGATAGACCTCACCGTTCTGGAAACACTATACAACTACCATTACTATACAGCTTCCATTACTGTACACCTACCGATAGAGCTACTGATAGACCTCACCGTTCTGGAAACACTATACACCTACCATTACTGTACACTGACCGATAGAGCTACCGATAGACATTACCGTTCAGGAAACTATGTACACCAACCATTACTGTACACCTACCATTACTGTACACCTACCATTATTGTACACCTACATATAGAATAGTTCATAGAACCTCTCAATTAGAACTATTAACAGAACCTCACGGATAGAAATATTCACAGAACCTAACAGATGGAACTTTTCACACAATTGGAAATGTGGTTATGTTTTGCGGATTAGTCACCTTGAACTCCTGAAACACCTCAATCCCAAATTTTCCCAATGTAATAGACCAGAGATTATCATGACTACCTCCCCTCAAAGTGTACCCCTCCTGGGATGGCAATGTGAGAAGGCAGATAATGACCCCCGAGTCCCCTCTCCAGTATGCCCCGGGTTGGCAACTGGCACCGGGGTTATAGTAAACACAGAAATGGGAAGAATTACCCTATAGGAGAACAAATAAAGAAGAAAGAGATAAGATATACACCAATAAACACTCTCTCAGAACTAGAATATAAAAGAATACCAAGTGCATATATGAAATATCATACAAAAGTAGTACAACAGGAAGAGAAAACAGTAATTACCCAAAAGAAAGTAAAAACAGCAGCAACCACAAGCCTGAATAGCTCTTGCAACCCCATGCTATTAGAAACCAGCTTGATCTATAACCTGCTCCATGTGACCTGAAAATCAATTTATATATACATAGAGTGTGTATAAAAATATTCTCAGTGGGATACTCCTCGATATGTCTTGTAAAAAAAGTAGACAAAGCATGCTAAAGCACAGTGAACAACAAGTAAAACTAACTAGTCACCTAAACAGGTATACTATGTTCCCAACCTCACTATGGATTCTTTCACCAAGTAAATCATATATGATTATATAATATAATAATGAATATCAAGGGTACCCCATTTCAACTTCCCCATTAGTTTTCCACTTTACCCCAATGTCACACGTCCTAAGCTTCTCTCTCCAAAAAGGTTTTCCAGAAAACACCTAGGCCATGCTCCACAACATACACCTCGTGAAACAAAAACACCACATCCACGTAAGAGAAGTAACAATGTAGTTTCTGGGAGCCACCACATCCCTCATAATATGTATCATACATTAGGTATTATACCTCAAGCCATTACAGCCCATACACCGAGTGTGAATCCTCAAGCCATTACATCCCATACATGTTACACCTATTCTAGTCTATAGGATACTATATCCAGAATATATGTGTTTGAATAACCAAAATCCATTACATCCCTCTACACACATATATGGGGAAAACTAACCCTTATTCCTACCAATACAATTAACTACCAATAGATGAGAGCAGGGAAAAAGGTGGTAGTCAGCCATCCTTCCTCCCACAGGAATGCTGGGGAAAACACCCCCCAGAGTTTAGAATCCATGGGGTGTCAGTTTCCCTTAATGACTGGGTAATGTAGCATATAGAAACACAAAAATAATAGGATATATTATACCTCACATCCACACTATGGGAGTTAACTTGTCTTAGACACAACTATAGCTAATTTCTCTCTCACTCTATGTTGCTACTTCTAAGACTGGGTATCCTATGAGAATACAACCATTTAGATAGATTTATTAGATTATATCATTAACTATTTATTAGTTTCACTTTATGTTAATTAATTCATTAAACATTAATTATCCATGAACAATTCCACATTAAATTTCATTATCGTCATACCCACGTCAACTATTCCTTCAAAATTAAAACCTCATCATTATGTTCCAACAACTCTATCCCCATGGGTTAATAGCATTTATTCAATTATTCATTATAGAATTACTTTCCCACATTCCTAGGCATTCTAGAAAAATATTCTATGCTACTAATTCCAAGGGGCTCGACATGGTGAGTAGATGTACTACCCGTCGGGTATTTTCCACTTATAGAATTAGTATATACCCAGTCTTCCTTGAGAAGCTAGACACGGATCGCACGTGGCATACCCCACATTTCTTTTCCTCTTAGATAAGAAAGATAAGTAATATTATCTACCTTGAGTAGTGGGGAAATGAAAAGCAGATAAACAACAAAAAAGAACAGCAAGCATCCAACAATCACATCTGTCCCATTCCATCATCCCTAGTGTCCTCCCCGACACCCACATGTATAAACTGATGCATCTCGCCACCCTAGGCGTCATCTGTTGCCACAGCCAAAAGCCTCAATTCCCCCACATATCATAATGGCAATCCGGGATCACATCACAACACAAGAAGTAGGAAAATAGCATCACATCAATAGGGATCTTGGCCATTTTAAAATCATGAGGGTAACATAGACCCCTTTAATGAATTATCAAACTATCATTTCTTTAATCCATCATCAATTAACAGATTTATTATTCGTAGGGTCCAAATTCAGTAAACCTAATCAGTAAGCTATCACAAATAATTAAACATACTTACTGCAACAATTTTGTTAACATCAAATTACAATAAAAACCTGATTCATTTACATGACTTTTTATCTTTAGCCAAAAAATTGTCAATTAATCCAATTTTATGTTCTATACTGATTTCCATCAGGAACAAATAGCTATGAAAAGAATGCATAGATATCACACTATCTAGAAAAACAATAGGGAATAACATGTGATCGATATCAATTTATTTGTCCAATTAACATATATATTATGTCAATTCAATTTCATCTAGTGGGATTAAACATGCTATCAATATTGTTGCACATAAAAGAAAAGATAAGAAATGAATCCCCTACCTCAAAAATATTCTCTCATTCTTTATCCACACAATGGGTCTTGATCCTCCTCTCGAGACAACTGCATCCACCTAAGGAAGCCATAGTTCAACCGCACCAAAAAAAACCCCACAAAAAACCCTCATTAGAAACCAAGAGATTACATGCTATAACATGGGAATGTGACAGAAGAGAATATTTTCTCCAATGGAATGACGATAAAACATACCTTATATCGATGATTAATAGATACATCTTTTTTGAATCAAAACAGAGCAGACCAAATTCGAGGAGTAAAGACTGATTTTTGCAACTCCTACGAGATGTATTGAAAGGTTCTAGTGTCTCATAGCCGAGTACAATGATGAAGAAAAAGGGAGGAAGATATCTCATCCCTTTTGAATATTTAACGGGGTGGCCGTGGAAGATACACTTAATTCACCATTAATAGAGGATCACATTAACCCATGTGTTTTGACCATGTAAAAACATCACGAGGCATAGTAATAGTGAATATAGGATTTATGGCCTTTGAATAGCCCTAAGAGTCCTTAAAATAAGGCTTTATATGTATTTTACGTCAAAGGAAATGTCCAAGTGGCGATAACACTGTACACCTACTGTTACTATACACCTACAATTACTGTACACCTACCGATAGAGATACTGATAGACCTCACCATTTTAGAAACATTGCACACCTACCGTTACTATACACCTACCCTTTCTATACACATACTGATAGAGCTACTAATATACCTCACCGTTCTGGAAACACTGTACTCCTACAGTTACTGTAAACCTACTGCTACTGTACACCTACCAATAGAGGTACCGATAAACCTCACTGTTCTAGATGCATTGTACCCCTACCATTACAGTTCACCTACTGTTACTGCACACCTACTGATTGAGATACCAATAGCCCTCACCGTTCTGGGAACACTACACACATACCATTACTGCACACCAACCGATAGAGCTATTTATAGAGCTCACCGTTTTGGAAACACTATACACCTTCTGTTACTGTACACCTACCGATAGGGCTACTGATAGACTTCACCATTCTGGATACACTGTACACATACAGTTACTTTACACCTACCATTAATGTACGCCTATCGGTAGAGATACTGATAGACCTCAATGTTCTTGAAACCCTATACACCTACCGTTACTATACACCTACCGATAGTGCTACAGATGGACCTCACCGTTCTGGAAACACAGTACACCTACCATTACTGTACACCTACCATTAATATACACCTACCTTTAGAACATTTCACGGAACATCTCCAATAGAACTATTCACATAACCTCTCCGATAGAACTGTTCACAGATCCTCACCGATAAAACTATTCACTGAATTTGAAATTTGGAAAATTGATGGGGATAAGTCACCTTGGCCTCCCAGAACACCTCAACACCACATTTTGAAAATGTAATGGAACATAGTCTATCATGACTCCCTCCCCACAATGTGTACCCCTCCTGGGTCGGCAATGTGAGAAGGGTGATAATATCCCCCAAATCCCGCCTACAGTAGGCCCCGGGTTGGCGACTAGCACCAAGGGTATAGTAAACACACAATTGGGAGGCATTTCTCTCTAAGAGAAAATATAATGAAGATAGAGATATAATATAGACACCAATATACTACCACCCATAAGTTGAATATAAAACAAACCCAAGTGCATATATAAAATGTCATGAAAATTTACAACAACTTGAAGGGAAAAATTACAAGTAACCAAAAAAAGAAAAAACAACAGCAACCACAATCCCAAATTGCTCATACAACCCCATGCTAGTAGTAACCAGCTTGATCTCCAACCTGATCAAAGTGACCTGAAAAATAGTTTATATATACATAGGGTGAGTATGACAGTATACTCATTAGGATCCTCCCTAAAGCCTCTCGTGAAAAAGTAAACAAAACATGCTAAAGCAAAATGAACATCAAGTGAAACTAACTCATCTCTTAACAGGTATACTAAGTTCCCCATATCATAATTTATAGTCTCACCAAGTAACGCATATAAGAATATATCAAATAATAATGATTATCAGGGGTACCCTGCTACAAATTCCCCACTGGTTTGCCTCTTTCCCCCAACGTCGCACGTCCTGAGCATCTCTCTCCAAAAAGGCTTTCCCAGAGACACCTGGGCGAAGCACCACAATGTGCACCTCGTGAAAAAAAACCAACACATCCACTTAAGAAAAGTAACCAGGTAGTTTCTTGGAGCCACAACATGCCAAATAATGTTTCTCATAATCAGTTATTATACCTCAAGCAATTTAAACCCATACACCGAGTAAGAATCCTCAAGCCATCACAACCTATACATGTTACACCTATAGTAGTCCATAGGATACTATATACAGAATATATGGGTTTGAATTACAACAATGAATTACAACCCTCTACACACATATATGGGGAAAACTGACTGGTGTGCCTACGAGCACAAGTAACTACCAATTGAAGAGAGTGGTGCCAAAGGTGGTAGTCAGCCATTCATCCTCCCACCAGAAAGTTGGGGAAAACACCTACATGGCACAAAATCCCCAGGGTGTCAGTTTCCCTTAATGACTAGGTGGATTAGCATATACATACACAAAAAGTACATGATATATTATAACTCACAACGACACTATGGGAATTACATAGTATTAGACACAACTGCATCTAACATCTCTCAGAATTCGGGTTGCTACTTCTAAGACTATGTATCCTATAATAATTAATCCATTTACAAAGCTTTATTAGATTACCACATTCCCTTTTTATCATTTTCACTTTACGTTAATTAATTCTTTAAATATTAATTAACCATGAACAATTCCACATAAAATTTCATTAGTATCATACAAAAGTCAATTGTTCCTTCAATATTACATCCTCATCATTATGTTCCAGCAACTTCATCCCCATGGGTTAACACCATTTATTCAATTATTCATAATAAAATTACATTCCCACATTATCAGGAATTTTAGAAAATCATTCTATGCTACTAAACACAAGGGGCTCAACATGTTGAGTGGATGAACTACCCGTTGGGTATTTTTCACTTCTAGAAAAAGAATACACCCATCCTTACTAGAGAAACTAGACACGGAAAGCACATGGATAAACCCATGTGTCATTGCCTCTTTCGGAAGAAGGATAATTAGTACCAGCTTCCTTGAGCAGTGGGGCAAAGTAAAGAAGATAAACAACCAAAAGAAAGAGCAAGCATCCAACAATCACATCTGTCCCATTCCATCATCCATAGTGTCCTCCTCGACAACCAAATTCATAAATCGATGCATCTCGCAACACTAGGTGTCATCTTCTACCACAACCAAAATCCTCCATGCCCCATATATCACAACCGCCATCGAGGATCACATCACAGCACATGAAACTGGAAAACAACATCACATCAGTAAGGATCTTACATTTAACAATCAAGAGGGTAACTCAGAACCCTTTAAAGAATCATAAAAAAATCAGTTCTTAAATCCATCTTGAATTCAAAAATTTATTATTCTTTGGTTCCAAATTTGGGTATCCTAATCAGTAATCTATCAAAAATAATTAAACAAGCTTACTGCAACAATTTGAATGACATCAAATTAAAACAAGTACCAGATTTTTTTACATGACACTTTATCTTTATCCAATGAATTATCAATTAATCCCAATTTACGTTCTTTAATGACTTCCATAAAGATTGAACTGCTAAGCAAAGCAAGCTGGAATATCACACTATCTAGTAAAACAAGAGGCAATAAAATATGATCTATATCAATTTATTTGTCCATTTAAAATATTTATTTTGTCAATTCGATTATCATAATGTCGGATTAAACATGATATCAATACAGTTGCACATAAAAGAAAAGAGTAGCAATAAATCCCATACCTCAAACAGTTCCTATCATTCTTTATCCACACAATGGGTCAAGACACTCCTCTTGTGACAATTGTATCAACCCGACGATGCCATGGTACGACCGTACCAACCAAAACCCATGAAAATTCCAATTAGAGACATAGATATTATATTCTATAACATGGGAAGGAGAAACAAGAGAAGATGATCCGCAAGGAAACGATGGTAATACATACCATATATTAATGATTGATCGATACTGATAGGTTGCATCAAAACAGAGCAGAACCAATCCGAGGAGTAAAGTTTGATTATGCAACTCCTATGGGATGTATTGAAAGGTTCTATCATCTCATAGTCGAGAACAAAGATGAAGAAAATGGTGGAAGATATCTCGTCCCTTTTGAAGATTTAATGGAGCGACGATTGAAGATTCTCTTAATTCCACATCAAAAGCAGATCCAATTAACCCATGTGTTTTCACCAAGTAAAATCATCCTGGGCCATAAGAATAATTAATATATGATTTTTGTCCTTTTAATCGGCCTTAAGAGACCTTAAAATAAGGATTTAAATGTATTTTACGTCAAAGGAAACGTCAATGTGGTGAAACTATAGGAAGCTGGAAACACGGTACACATACTGTTACAGTACACCTACCATTACTGTACACCTACCGATAGAGCTACCGATCGACCTCATTGTTTCAGAAACACTGTACACCTACCATTACTGTACACCTACCGTTTTTGTACACCTACCGTTACTATACACCTATCGCTATTGTACACCTAACGATAGAGCTACCGATAGACCTCACCATTCTAGAAACACTATACACCTACAGTTACTGTAAACCTTCTGATAGGTCTAACAATAGATGTCACCATTCTGGAAGAACTGTACACCTACTTTTACTGTACACCTACTAATAGAGATAAGGATTGACCTCAGCATTCTGGAAACACTGTACACTTACTTTTAATATACACCTACCGATAGAGCTACCGATAGACCTCACCATCCTGGATACATTGTACACCTACAGTTACTGTACACCTACCATTAATCTACCCCTACTGATGGTGCTACCGATATACCTTGTCGTTATGGAAACACTGTACACCTACAGTTACTATACACCTACTAAGAGAGATACCGATAGACCTCACAGTTCTTGAAACACTATACACCCACCATTACTGTACACCTACCTTTACTGTACACCTACTGTTACTGTATACCTACCGTTAGAATAATTCATAGAACCCCTCCAATAGAACTGTTCAAAGAACCTCACCGGTAGAATAGTTCACAGAACATCACCGATAAAACTATTCACTGAATTAGAAATTTTGAAAAGTGTTGGGGATACATCACCTTGACCTCCCTCAACACCTCAACACCACATTTTCACAAAAAAATGGACCAGATTCTGTCACGACCCTCTCCACATAATGTGTACCCCTCCTTGGTCGGAAATGTGAGAAGGAAGATAATTTCCCTCCTAGTCTCACCTACGTTAGTCCCTGGGATGGCGACTAGCACCGAGGGTATAGCAAACACAAAATTGGAGGCATTTCCCTCTATGAGAAAACATGATGAAGAGAGAGAAATAAGATAGACACCAATAAATTCCAACTCAGAACTGGAATATAAATGAAACCCAAGTGCATATATGAAATGTAATGCAAATGTACTACAACTTGAAAGAAAAAACTTCAAGTACCCAAAAGAAATTAAAAACAACAGCAACCAAAAGCGCAGACAACTCCTGCAACCCCATGCTCATAGTAACCAGGTTGATATCAAACCGACTCCAAGTGACCTGAAAAACATTTTATATATACATAGGTTGAGTATAACAATATACTATGTAGGATCCTCCCTCCAGCCTCTCGTGAAAAAGTAAAGAAAGCACGACAAAACACTGTGAACAACAAGTGAAACTAACCCATCCCCTAAACAGGAAAAATAAGTTCTCAACCTCAGCATGGCTATGATCACCAAGTAACTGACATAAGAATATATCATATAATAATGAGTATCTATGGTACCCTACTACTACTTCCCCACTGGTTTTCTACTTTGCCCCAACGTCGCACGTGCTGAGCATCTCTCTCCAAAAAGACTTGCCCAAAGACACTTGGGCGAAGAACCACAATGTGCACCACATGAGACAAAACCACCACTTCCACATATGAAAAGTAACCAGGTAGTTAATGGGAGCTTCAAAATCCCACATAATGTGTATCATAATCGGGTATTATACCTCAAGCCATTAATACACATACATCGATTAAGAATCATCAAACCATCACAACCCAGATCTGTTACACCTATAATAGTCCAAAAGATACTATATACAAAATATATGTGTGTGAATAACCACAAGCCATTACAACCCTCTACACACAAATATGGGGAAAACTAACAGTTGTGCCTACCAGAACATGTAACTACCAAGAGAAAAGAGTGGGGCAAAAGGGGGTAGTCATCCATCCATCCTCCCACCAAAATGTTGGGGAAAACAACCCCCTAGGGATCAGAATCCCTGGGGTGTATGGTTCCCATAGAAAATGGGTGGAGTAGCATATAGAAACACAAAAAGTACATGAAATATTATAACTGACAACCACACTATGGGAAATACCTATTCTTAGACCCAACTAAAGCTAACGCCTCTCAGACTCCAAGCTTCTACTTCTAAGACTAGGTATCCAATAAGCATAAAACCTTTAATATAGCTTTATTAGATTAATTCATTCCCTTTTTACCAGTTTAACTTTACATTAAATAATTCATTAAGCATTAATTAACCATGGAAAATTCCACATTAAATTTCATTAGTATCATACCCATGTCAATTGCTCCTTCAAAATTACATCATCATAATTATGTTCCATTAACGCCATCCCCATGGGTTAACACCATTTATTCAATTATTCATTATATAATTACTTTCCCACATTCGCAGGCATTCTAGATAAACATTCAAGTCTACTAAATAGAAGGGGATCAACACGGTGAGTAGATGAGCTACCCATAGGGACTTTTCCGTTTATAGAAAGAACATATACCCATCCTTCCTTGAGAAGCTGTACATAGAAAGCATGTGGAATACCCCGCCTTTCATAGCCTCTTCCAGAAGAAAGATAATTAAGACTAGTTGCCTTGAGCAGTATGGAAAACTGAAGAAGATAAACAACCAAAAGTAACAGAAAGCATCAAAAAATAACAACCATCCCATTCAATTATCCCTAGTGTCCTCCCTAACACCCACATTCATAAACAGATGCATCTCGCCGCTATAGGTATATTCCTCTTCCACAACCAAAACCCTCCATGCCCCCACATATCATAACGGCCATCCTGGATCACATCACAACCCAAGAAATAGGAAAACATCATCACATCAATTTGGATCTCAGCCCTTTAACAATCAAGAGGGTAACTCATAACCCTCTACGGAATTATAAAAAAATAAATTCTTTAATACATCATGAATTAATGGGTTTATTATTCATAGGTTCAAAATTCAGGAACCCTAATCAGTAAGATATCACAATTAAGTAATCATGCTTAATGCGCCAATTTTATTAACATAAAATTACAACAAGAACCATATTCAATTTCATGAAACATTATCTTTTTCCATTAAATTATAAACAAATCCCAATTTACATTCTTTACTGATTTACATCAAGAAGGAACAACAAAATAAAGCAATTATAGATATAACACTATCTAGCAAAACAATAGGTAATAACATATGATCAATATCAATTTATTTATCTGGTTAAAAAATTTATTATGTCAATTTCATTGTCATCTAGTGGGATTGAACATGTTATCAATACATTTTCACGTAAAAGAAATGAGAAGCAATGAATCTCCAACCTCAAACAGTTCCTCTCATTCTTTATCCACACAATTGGTCACGATCATCCCTTTGCGACAACTGCATCCACCCAATGATGCCACAGTACAACCACAAAAACCAAACCCCAATAAAATCCCCATTATAATCATATAGATTACATGTTATAACATGGGAAGGAGAAATAGGAGATGATGCTCCCCAAATGAATGATGATAAAACATACCTTATATCGAAGATTGATCGATACTACTTGGTTGCATCAAAACAGAGAAGAACCAATCTGAGGAGTAATGTTTGATTATGAAACTCCTATGGGAAGGATTGAATGGTACATTCATCTCATTACTGAGAACAAAGATGAAGAAGAATTGAGGAAGATACCTTGTCCCTTTTGATGATTTAATTTGGCGACGGTTGAAGATACACATAATTCCCCATTAAAAGAGGATCACATTAACCCACACATTTTCACCAAGTAAAAACATCACGATCCATAGGAATAATTAATATAGGATTTATGAACATTGAATCAGCCTTATGTGTCCTTAAAATATGGATTTAAATTTATTTTATATCAAAGGAAAAGTCAAAGTGGCGAAATTGTTGGAAGCTAGAAACACTGTACACCTACTGTTACTGTACACAGACCGTTACTATACACTTACCAATAGAGCTACCGATAGACCTCACCATTCTGGAAACACTATAAACATTCCATTACTATACACCTACAATTTCATTACACATACCAATAGAGCTACCGATAGATCTCACTGTTCTGGAAACACTGTACACCTACAGTAACCATACACATACTGCTACTGTACACCTACCGATAGAGCTACCGATAGACCTCACTATTCTAGAAACACTATACAACTAACGTTATTGTACACCTACTCTTACTATACACCTACCGATAGAGCTATTGGTAGACCTCACCATTCTGGAAACACTGTACACCTACCATTACTATACCACTACTGATAGAGCTAAGGATATACCTCACCGTTCTGGAAACACTGTACACCTACTGTTACTATACACCTACCGATAGACCTCACCGTTCTGGATACACTGTACACCTATCGGTACTATACACCTACCATTACTGTACACCTACCGATAGAGATACCGATAGACCTCACCGACCTGGAAACACTATACAACTACCATTACTGTACACCTACCAATAGAGCTACCGATAGACCTCACCATTCTAGAAACACGGTACACCTACAATAATTGTACACCTAATATTACTGTACACCTACTGTTACTATACAAAAACCATTAGAACAGTTCACAAAACCTCTCTGATAGAACTATTCATAGAACCTCACTGATTGAACTGTTCATAGAACCTCACCGATATAACTGTTCACTGAATTGGAAATTTGGAAAAGTGTTGGGGATAAGTCACCTTGACCTCCCAGAACACCTCAAGACCAAATTTTCACAAATTAATAGACCAGATTCTATCACGACCCCTCCCCACAATGTGTGCCCCTCTTGGTTCGGCAATATGAGAAGGGAGATAATGTCCCCCGAGTCCCTCCGATAGTAGGCCCTGGGTTGGCGACTAGCACCGAGGGTAATAGAAACTCACAAATGGGAGTCATTAACCTCTAACAGAAAACATCTAGATGAGAGAGAGATAAGATAGAAACCAATCAACTCCAACTCAAAACTGGAATATAAACGAATCCCAAGTGTATATATGAAATGTCATGAAAAAGTATAATAATTGGAAGGGAAAAATGAAAGTACCCAAAATAAAGTAAAAATAGCATCAACCTCAAGCCCGAACAGCTCCAGCAACCCCAAGCTAGTAGACACAATCGTGATCTCCAACCATATCCATATGACCTGAAAAACAGTTTATATATACACAACGTGAGTATAATAGTATACTCAGTTGGATCCTCCCTGAATCCTCTAGTGAAAAAGAAAAGAAATCATGCTAAAGCACAGTGAAGAACATGTGAAACTAACTCATTACCTAAAGAGAGATACAATGTTCTCAACCTCAGCATGGGTACTCTCACCAAGTAACACATATAAGAATATATCATATAATAAAGATTTTCAAGGTTACCCTGCTACTACTTCCACACTAGTTTGCCGCATTGACCCAACGTCGAACATCTTGAGAATCTATCTCCAATAAGGCTTGCCCGAAGATACCTGGGCGAAGCACCACAATGTGAACCTCGTGCAACAAAACCACCACGTCCACGTATGAAATGTAACCAGGTAGTTTCTAGGAGCCACCATAGCCCGCATAAGGTGTTTCATAATTGGGTATTATACCTAAATCCATTACAACCCATACATCAAGTAAGAATATTCACGCCATTACAACCAATACATGTAACACCTATAATAGTCCATAGGATACTATATACAGAATATATATGTGTGAATAACCACAAGAAATTACAGCCCTGTGCACACATACATGGGGAAAACTAACTTTTGTGCCTACCAGCACAAGTTACTACAAAGAGAAGAGATCGGGGCCAATGGGGGTAGTCAGCCATCCATCCTCCCACCAAAAAGTAGTGGAAAACACCCCCTAGGGCCCAGAATCCCTGAGGTTTCAGTTTCCCTTACTGACTGGGTGGAGTAGCATATAGAAACACAATAAGTACCGGATATATTATAACTCACAACCACACTATGGGAATTACCTAGTCTTAGAAACAACTACAGCTAACATCTCTCAGACTCCGGGATGCTACTTCTAAAACTTGGTATCATATAAGAATAAAACGAATTAGAGAGATTCATTAGATTACTGCATTCCCTTTTTATCAGTTTCACATTACATTTATTAATTCTTTAAACATTAATTATCCTTGAGCAATTCCACATTAAATTTCATTAGTATCATACCCAAGTCAATTTTTCCTTTGAAATTACAACCTCATCATAATGTTCCAGTAACTCCATCCCCATGGTTTAACACCATTTATTGAATTCTTCATTATAGAATTACTTTCCCACATTCTTAGGCATTCTATAAAAAACATTCATTGTTACGAAACAAAATGTTTTCAACATGATGAGTAGAGGTACTACCTGACGGGTCTTTGCTGCTTATTGAAAGATCATATACCCATCCTTCATTGAGAATCTAGACCCGGAAAGCACGTGGCATACCATACATGTATTTGCCTCTTTCAGAAGAAGGATAACCAAGACCAGTTTCCTGGAGCTGTGGGGAATATTGAAGAAGATAAACAACCAAAAGAAACAAAAAGCATCCAAAAATCACATCTATCCCATTCATTCATCCCTAATGTCCTCTCCGACACCCACATTCATAAACCAATGCATCTCGACACTCTAGGCGTCATCTGTTGCCACAACCAAAATCTTCCATGCCCCCACATATCACAATGACCATCCAAGATCACATCACAACACATGAAACAAGAAAACATCACCACATCAATATCTCTCTTGGACCTTTATCAATCAAGAGGGTAACTCATAACCCTTTATAGAATTATCAAAATATCAGTTCTTTATTCCATCTTGAATTCACATATTTATTATTCATAGGTTCGAAATTCTTGAAACCAAATCTATATGCTATCACAAATAATTAAACATTTTTGCTGTGCCAATTTGTTTAACATCAAATTACAACAAGAATCAAATTTGATTACAAGCCTCTTTATCATTAGCCAAACAATTATCAATTAATCCCAATTTATGTTCTTTTCCTATATCCATCACGAACAAACAACTAACCAAAGAAAACATAGATATCACACTATCTAGAAAAACAAGAGGTAGTAACATATGATCGATATCAATTTATTTATCCTGTTGGAATATGTATTAGCTCAATTACATTTCCATCCAGTGGGATTAAACATGCTATCAAAACATTCGCACGTTAAATAAAAGAGGAGCAATGAATCCCCTACATCAAAAAGTTCCTCTTGTTCTTTATCCACAGAACGGGTCACAATCCTCCTCTCGTGACAGCTACATCCACCTGAGGATGCCACAGTACGAGAAAACCAACCAAACCCCAAGAAAAAAACACATTTGAAGCATATAGATTACATGTGATAACATGGGAAGAAGAAACAAGAGAATATAATACCCAAAGGAACGATGATAAAACATACCTTATATTAAAGATTGATCAATACAACTTGGTTGATTCAAAACAGAGCGGAACCAATTCGAGTAGTAAATTTTCATTGTGCAACTACAATAGGAAGGATTGAAATGATCTAGCATCTCATAGTAGAGAACAAAGAAGAATAAAAAGGGAGGAAGATATCTCATCCATTTTTAAGATTTAATGGGGCGACGGTTTAAGGGTCGCCTAATTCCCCATTAAAAGCGGAAATTAACCCACGCCTTTTGACCATGTAAAAACATCCATATCCAAAGGAATAATTAATATAGCATTTATGGCCTTAGAATCGGCCTTAATAGTCTTTAAAATAAGTCTTTAAATGTATTTTATGTCAAAGGAAACATCAATGGGAAATAACAGTTGGAAGTTGGAAACATTGTACACCTAACGTTACTATACACCTACCGTTATTCTACACCTATCGATAGATCTACCGATAGACCTCACCATTCTAGAAACCCTGTACACCTACCGTTACTGTACACCTACTGATAAAGCTACAGATAAACCTCACCGTTCTGGATACACTGTACACCTACGGTTACTGTACACATAAAGATTGAGATACAGATAGACCTCACTGTTCTGGAAACAATGTACACCTACCGTTACAGTACACCTATAGATATAGCTACCAATAGAACTCACCAATCTGGAGACACTGTACACCTACCATTACTGCACACCTACGAATAGAGCTACTGATAGACCTCACAGTTCTGGAGACTCTATACAGCTACCATTACTATACACTAACTGTTACTATACACCTATCTTTACTGTACACCTACTGTTAGAACAGTTCGCATAACCTCACCGATATAACTATTCACAAAACCTCACTGATAGAACTGTTCATAGAACCTCACTGATAAAACTATTCACTGAATTGGAGATTTCTCAAATTATTGGGGATAAGTCACTTTGACCTCCTAGAACACCTCAACATCACATTTTCACAAATTAATGGACAGGAGAGGCCCTTGACATTACATATATTATTAAAATATTAATGATGTCGTAAGGTACCTACCATCAAAAATTATTTTTCCTTAATACATGTTTTGTAATGCCTTAATTTCAATTAGATTGCATATATACTACCCATTTGATATAATAAATCATGAATTATCAGTAAATATTTTTCTTTTATGTTTAATTTAAATGTAACCCTCTGTTCGGGGATAAATAAAATATTAAACATACAGTAATTGTTTTCTCTATGATATCTATATTAAATGAGAATTTACATCGAATAATAATACATTTGGGTATAAAAGTAAAACTTCATTATAAAACATTCACCATTTGAGTCTCATATTATTATATTAAATTATTTAAAACCCATCTTAATATTTTATTTCATTTATTAGCTTATTATTTATCCATTGTATGAAAACTAACATTATCTCTTCTTTTCCCTCTTGAGTCCTCCTCTTTCATGATCATATCCAATTGATTTGTTATATGAATTTCCTTATATTTGAACAAATTTTATGATATGGTAATTTTTTACTATTTATTACCTACTCTAAATTTTTTTATAAATTTTTTAACATTCTTATTGTTTTTATTCAAAGTGTGTTAATAATATAATTTTCCATTTTTTTGGGAACATATTTTTACACCATATTTTAATTTATATATTAAATTTAATATAAAAAAATTACTTTATTTAAAATAAATAATTAATATCTTATGTTTTTTAAATATTTTATTTTATAAAAATTTAAAACAAAATTCATGAAGTTTATTATTTTAATAAAATTATTAGTATTCAAATGAATATTTTTTCATATATGTAATTATTTATTAGCATATACTATTTCTAATCATGGGTAATCTCATCATGATACCATCAATCATATTTCTATGAATTGATTATGAAATAACATTTCTATTTCAGAAATTATTAAGTGCTACAATTTTCTATCATAGACAATTAATGTATATAAATATAATTTATTGAATCTTGTATTTTTGATTAGTACTTTCGATATTTCATAAAATATATTTGTGTTTTTTCCATAGTTTATGTGGAGTTATGAAATATATAGGACCCCAAAAAAATTTATTTAAAATAATATATATGTCATGTAATGATATCATATATCATTAGAAATAATTAATTTTCCAATAATCATAATATTGAGTGGCAATATGATACAGTATATGAATTAAAGATATTGATTTTACCCTATATGTGATATATGTTTTATGTGAATCATTGTTTTGTGGAATCTATTTTAATGATCAATTACAGTTAATTTAATAAAATTGATTTTATTTATTTGGATTTATTGACGAATGATTTTGTATATATAAGAATTTATTTTGAAGTAATCTAGCATGTTCCACATAACACATGTGAAATGTGTGTGTTGGTGGGAGATCTTTTAGTGGTGTTGTTTTGGGGATAATCATGGGATCAATGATTGATTCCTTGTGAACATAGTAAATTTTTTTAATAAAAGTACCATTTTTTTTGATTTTTCAATGAAATACCTTGAAAACATATTCATCCCAAATAATTGTTTCATTTTTGAATTATGTTCTTTAGTATATTAACCTATTTTTGTATTTCATTTTTATTACACATTATATCCTAATAAATTCATGGAAATAAGTTTTTTTACGACACTCTAATTCATTATTAATTTAACGATTTATATATTCATAATTATCATTCATTATCAATTAATTATTAATTTCTAATCATAACATATACATGAATCATTAATTAATTTATTATGTTGTTGATTTCATCCCTTTTCAATGAGGGTAGATCCTTGGTATTCATTTAAATTGTGATGCATATATTTTCATGAAAGAAATTAAATTTGAATTTGGTATTTGGTTCCATTTACAAGTATTACAGTCATAGAATCATGGATTGTTTCAAAATAAAGGTAGTATGTCGTTAATGTAAAAAAATAGGTATATCATGGAATTATGGAATATAGAGTCATGGATTGTGGGATGAGGAATATTAATAAAAAATTATTATAATCTAATTTTTCTAATGGTGGTTTTTTGAATCATACTTTTAATAGAGCACTATTGATGTTTCATAGGCATATCAATAAATTTAGGTATGATGTTAGGAGAAAATAGTTAAAATGGTTGACACATAACTGTCTGGGAGACTGTATATTCCATTAAATAAAAAACTAGACTATGTAATAGTGTTTCAGAAGAACATACATCATGTAGTCTTATTTATTCTATGGTTTGGTATAATTAATCTTAATTTAAAATAACATGATGTGACAATAATCCAATATTCCCAATTTTACTACCTGGGTTTCCCATCCATGTCTATAGAAGGATTCTCCAAGGACATATTTTAGTTCTAGAAACATTTGGGATCACATAACAAGTAGTTTTATACATAGTTATTCACACATTATGTTAGTTAATGAGAAACACTGATGGTTGGGATTAGTCATACACATTGTGGTCCCTAGTGAAAAAAGCTATGTTATTTTCTTATTATCATATAACATCAGTATCAACTCCATTATTTGTCAATATTGGTCACACTATTTTTCCTTGATATAAAGAATTATTCATTTCATATGTCGATGGATAATGTTTTATCATTAAAAAAATTTCACGAGGTGATGTAAGTGTGAATATTTTTTTTAATGCTCATCTGATTAAATGGTTCATGTTTTATTATCAGATTAATGTACATATCAATTCCCCCCTGATATGGGGATCTTGTATTAAGGTTTTGGTATGTAATATCTACATTTTTAGTATGGATGGTACCCCTTTTACACATATATAAACAGATCATCAATCTATGGTGTTGGAATTCTCTTACATTCGATCATCAGTGAGAAATTCTTCCTCCCCTAGAGTTGGAAATTACATGAATAATGAATAACTCAATGTGAGGACTCATACATTCTATTTTTTATGGTTTTGTTTGGTAATATGAATTTACAGAAAACTGGATGATATATTATAAGATAAAATCCTATATCTTATATAGTTATAATGATTTAGTTTCCACTCCCCCTTTGAAAAAGGAATATTCCTTATGGTCATATTGATTTGGATTTTTCTATGAAACTTAGTTTATGATTTTAAATTAGAATCATCTCTTCATTGTGCATTTATGTTGTTTAGGGAATTATAATTGGTATGTTTGTAGTCCCCACCACCTTTTATATGACCACAAATTCCATGCCAATTGATGTTGAAAAATAGCTTTGTGGATACTTTTTTTGTTTAAGGACTGGGGGAGAAAAGTAGTTATTAGTTGAATTAACCACATCCAGAGGTCCAAATCATGAAATGTAAGTTGGGATCGCCTCAATATTTCAATTTTAGTTATTTCAAGTTTGATAACAAATTATACCTTAGGGTTGGGTGTGTATTTATTTTTCTTTTATTATTTAGATATTTATCAATCACACCTTGAATGATATCATAGAGTTTATTTCATGAATTCTATGAAAACTATTTGTTAAAATTTATTATTATTTGGTTTTGATTCATGAATATTGGTGTGTTCATGTGTACATGTATGTCTGTAAAAAGACTCAATTTTCAGTTATATTCTTACCCAGTTCCAATTTCAATCATTATTCATATTAATGGAAGGAATGGGATGTCAGTCTCTGCTTTCTACCAGCCACAACAGGGGCTCGGTGGTCATGTTTGGATAGAGTGGTATCATAGGAGGTTTTTACTATTGATATTATTCATAGTTAACTATTTTATACTGATTGTTTATATAACTTATTGAAAAATCAGTATGATTTTTTGATTTTGGATCTCATACTAGAGAACCTATTAATAAAAAAATGACTAATATATCCATACACTACGACATTGACCAACTATTTTAAACTTGATTTCATGATTCACCAATCCAAGGGAATCCAATGGTACAAACATAATATATAAATGCAGTTTTTATTTATTGTCCTCTTTGAGCCATCTCCATAGATATAATCATTTAACCCTTTTATTCCATGTTAACATTCATGAAACCTCTGTGATGATATCTAGTATGTATAGGAAGATATGATAATTCTGATAACAAATAGAGTAATGATACACTAGTTCATATAAATAATAATGAGTTATTCCATCCATGAACGCATTTAGTTTCTATCAAACAATATGTTCCATGTGTGGACCCACTTCAATAAGGATTTCTCATATTTATATGTTGAGTGAACAATTTTTTCCATCAGGGCAAGCCAACAAGGAACAGATTCTAAGAGCACTAAGGGTGTTGAACTAATCTATAATATGGTGCATTCTATTCATAAATGGTCACTAATAAGTTTAATATTTTATAGAGTCATGATTTCTATTTATAGGAAGTTTGGGAAACTTGATTGACCATATGATTTCTCTTGTGACCGGTTGTCTTCCCAGAGCAACAGGACACTGGTGATGTTTTGTACCCATAACCCATTATTATGAGAATCCTTTTTGGGATGATTTTCATGAATTGTTCGATTAGGAATTCTACCCTTCAAACATTCACTGTGTGTTGATTCCCAATAATATTTGATTTTATGAATAGTGATTAGTCTGTTGTATAGTATGCATCATTGTTCACCAACCTCATAGACTACACACTCAACATGGTGTGATATGAATAATTTTTGGTGTTAAAGTATGATCGGGGAATATTTATGTACATTTAACATAGCATGGTCTCTGCATGAATTCCCATATATTCTAAATTTCAACATATGGACTTTCTGATAGAGTAATAACTATAAATGGAGCTCCATAAAGCTGAAGATGGAAATATATATCATAGATAAGATTCTTCAACATACCATATCATACTTTATACTTTATGATCTCGATGTAGGAGGAATACTAATTCCCAAACTCACACACACGAATCTATTTTATAAAGCATTCATGAAATATCAATTTATCCTAGTGATGGATCTAGATATTCATATAATTCATGTGATCATATTGATCATTCTTTACCAACCTCTAATATCACATATTATGCTCAAATAGTAGTTAAACATCGATGGAAAATCTATTGTCAAAATAATGGATCTCCATGGGGTGGCTAGGGTGGCCCCAACGAAGGAGGTGGTGAAAGAGGGTTTATAGGGGCCCATGGAAGTGGACCAAAAGGTTTGTTATAGTGTTGTGAATTTCCCAAAGAACAACCCTAAGATATTCCATGATAGCCCCAATGATCTGGATGCTGAGGGCATTTTGATTTGTAAGATTTAGAATGATATGTATAGGATTCCAATGAGATGATTAAATGTCTAATCTATGTATTATCTATATTGTATAAAACATTTAAAATAATAAAAGAATCAATATTTCATTTACATATTCCTTATGATAGGTATTCTTAATTTTATAGAGTTCCATAACTTTAGTTAAGGATAGATTATAATACAAGGAGTGATTCTAATTTTCCACACATGTACTTATAGTGTGAGTTATCACTCAGTAGAGAGGGAATATTTTGTGACCTCATAAATGTTTGGTGGTAACCACAGTACATCATCCCATGAATAGAATTGATATATATTATGTGTTTCATGATATAATCTCTATCCATATAGTTATATTCATGTAGACTAATTAAAAATGATTATACATCAATGGATAAAATTGAATTTTTGACTAATGTGTTGGGGTCATAATTAAAATGATTTAGCATATATCACATAACCTTGTCAATTTTTCCATTTGTATAATGAGCCCAAAAAATATATCTTCAAGAATTAGTGGTGGACTTTGTAAATTCAATACCAAAATAAATTCCGTTAATATATTTACAAGTGGTTATCCAATTCCACATTAATTATCACCCCAATACGACATTGATATCTTCTATAGTGTATCTGATGGACCGTTATACACTTAATGAGATGAGGGTGTAACTAGAAGACCATTATGAGTAGTGATTTTTTGGCCAAATATTCCCATAGGGGATAATCTAGTTTTTTCATCATAGATATGTATTGAAACATGATTCTACATGTTGATTGACAATGTAATATCTTGATAATTAATATACGTAAAAATACTTTTAATTTCAACCTAATTATTTTTTTCTCAAAAATGATGATTAAATTATTATGTAATGATATGAGGGAATTTATTATTCTTTAGGGCCCATAAATATTATATTTAGAGAACCATAGTGACGATCATAGTTAATGCATTGAATGTTTAACTATTTACATGAATTGGAATGCAGTGAGAATATAGTGTAATAGTTTCTGAAAACTGAACATTGGGCTGGAGAAATCATACAACCTTTTACAACATATTCCAGTTGCATCACATTATTTCATCTGACCAACCACCATACCATATAAGTGGATGAAGACATGGAATGTATCATGACATGGGATATACAAGGTTTTTCTAATTGTGTGCATATCTATTCAAGGTATTCTTCAAAATGGACATTAGGTGTGCATGGATTGGGAATGGTTTATTAAAATTAGTGTCTAGTCAATGAACTGTCTAAAAATTGGTGAAATAAATATTCTTCCCATTTTATCACTAATCTTATTTACTCTTATAATCTAATCCCATTGAAGATACTTGAACAATCTAATATCTCTTTTTCCCTCTTTTTAGGATTTTGATGTTTCTCCACCATTCGAGATTTGAATTTCTGTTCTTTCATTACATTGGAACACTCGTGGAATTTTATAGATTACCCAATATTCTTTTCTCCATTATTCTTTTCATCTTCAAAATTACCTCCATAAAACCAAATATGCCCCATCTTCCAGGTGTTTTTCATTTTTTGATCAATTGAAATTGTTCTTGCTCAATTTAATGGTTGATATCAGATGAGATCATCTTCCTGAGTAATAGATTTTAATTTTTGATGTTTTATTTCAAAAATTTATCATTTTTATAATATGTTTCCATTTTCCCAATTGCCTAAAATTTATATAGTTGATCCTAAATTGAATAAATATTTTAAATAATTATCCGTAATATCAATAAAACCCATCCTAGAACCATTGATGTTGTTAGAGGGTGGTGACCTCATATGGGATCACCCCGTTGGATTTTCCCAACTATGTATCATCATTATCCAATGATTTTAATTGTACATGATTCCACTTTTGAAATGTTTTTTCTCTAATTTATAGGATTACTTGATTGATAATAAATAAATTTATTTAATTAAAATAGATAATGTATACACATTTTTTCTTTCCTCATTTGTTTGTGAGATTAAATTGACATTAAATTATCATATAAATTTAATTTAATTCTTCAATCCCATTGAGGAATCATTTTTTACCAAATACATCACCTTACATGATCACTACATGGTATTTTTTATATATACATCTTTTATTGGGAATCCATAGTTAAATTAAATATATTAATAAAAATATATTAATGCCTATTTCCAAATATCGCATGTTAAGGAATTGATTAATCATATAAATACCCATTTTGAACCCTTGTCATTATTAAATGGAATGTGAATAATTTGAATTAAAATGAAATTACAATGAATTAAATGAATATATAATTATTATACCATGTAATTTTCTCCTACATTTTTTAGAGTTCTGCACATGACTAAATTTGATTAAAAAAATGACAATTATAAGACCATTTCACATTCCCATTCTTGGAACATATGAATGTAATGATATAATATATTGCATAAAATAAATAATTTAATATATATTTATTTTAATGTTTAATTATTTAATAAATTATTCATGTTTAGTATATTAAAACTTTTGATTCATATGTATTCTGTTAAAACATTCTGCGGATGAGATCAAAAGGAATGTAAAATATAATATGATTTTAAATGTATGTTAATTGATTGCCATGGAAATTTTCATTTTTTTAATTGAAATTGTAATAATTGATCTCATTATTATTTTTTTAAATTATTAAAAATTGTTCTCCTCACAATTAATTGAATGTTTTTGGAGATCATTCTCTATATCATTTTGAATTTTAATAATTGGGCATGATTTTAAATGTTCTTTTACTAAGATGTTTGGACTAATGCACTCATTTAGATATGAAACCCGATATGATTATCACAATACATAGATTATATAGTTATATAACATGGGTCACATTTATATTTATTTAAATGTTAAAATGAATGGATAAATTCTCAATTATCTAAATGGATGTATAGTTATGCAACAATACTATGTGGAAGATGAGACAAAAAACAATTATACTAAATTTAATACTTCAAATTTTTATACATAAACAACATAATATTTTATATTAATAACTAGATTTTAATTACACACAGTTGATGGTGGCATAATATGCTTTACTAGAATCTAATTCTCTCATCCATTTTGTAATAAGAACTATCTCATTAATACATTTTAGTTCATGGTCCATGCTTCGATGTTATGGTATATTCTTGGTTAGGATATGCCATTAGAGTAGTGGATGATCATCACTCGGTCTACCTTCTAGAGAATGAGTATTTTATTTAATTTTCATGTATGTCTAGACCTTATTTTTGACACACCTATTGTATATTATTTTCATTAATTATGAAACATTATGTCTATGGATGTATGGTTTTTGGTCACTATCATTGTTACATTTTTATCATTACATTCCACTTATTATTTTCTTCAACATTCATTCATTCATTTCTTCATGTAATATAATTGGTATTGACCCTGAAGGTATAATACCCCTACTATTGAATCATTAGCCCTCACATCAAGTATAATACCACTATATAAAGTGTTTTCATGATGGATTCTTTACCTTGAATGGTCAGGTTACTATTTTAAATGCAATATGGTAGAGACATAACCATGTAGAATCAATGATTTATATTGTCATTATCGTAATATTTGGAGATATAATATAGAACAACAATAATCTATTTGAACTTTATAGATAACATATATCTAGGAATGGAACGCACGATCATAGGATAGAGATCATTATTTGGGGATGAGACTACCTTTCATGATATTCATTATTACTATTTATTAGCAATATACCTTGAGTGATTTTATTATATTATTAATTTATTATATTTAGTTTATGGACTAATATGGAATGATAGGTGTTGTATTCAAGAATAATTTCATTATCTTAGTATTAAAATTTCATTTTCATGCTTATCTGTATATTAATATTGAGTGATTATTTATCATGAATATCAGTATACCATTATTGTGTGATTATTTAGAATTATTGTTTTTATACCAATATTGTTTGATTATTTTCTTGAATACCTTAATTATGAAAAAATGTTATAGAATTAAATTTTATATTACAGTATAATATATTTTAACTAGCATTTCATTGTCAAAAAAATTAGTCATCCTACTTAGCATAATGGTTGAATTATACAATACCAGTCTAAAATTCAATTTGAAATTGATTTAAATGAGATAATTTACTAAACTAAAAAAATTCATGAAAATTATAATGAATTTTATTTATTTGGTAAAATACATAATAATTCATATAGAATTTAGCTAAATGGGATTCCAATTGAAACATAATGAGAAATTACCTCTATAACCTATGAATGGATTCACATATAACAAAAACTATATACTCTTCATTTGATCCATTTGAATCATTAAAATATTATATTAATCGGGAAACAATAAATGGAAAAAATGATTATTATAGAGCATTGACAATATTTTATTTGGATCATTGCCCCCACAAAACTGATACAAGATAGGAATGACATAACCCTCATAGGTATAATGACCCTCTATTTTCTAAAAAAACATTACAGAACGTTTTCAGAATTCATAAATGTTATACAAATATATGCCCAATAACCATAATTGGAACAGTTTCTTTGGAGAAAAGTAAACATAAACACTAGTATATAAATGAGTTAAATCATCTCCCACAATGTTTTTTTACTAGCACTCTTCTTAGAAACCAATTAAATAATACAAATAATCATAACATGGGGTAAAGGAAACATAAAAAGTGGTGATCATAGATTCTCATTAAAGGTAAACAAGAGAGACATGGAAGCATAAACATGATCATAATGTGTAGGGTCTTGAAAAATCCACAAATGAGATTCTACCTAATTCCCCTCAATGTATAAGGGGAAACTATGGAATGTATGGAGAAAAATAAAAGGATTCATAAGTCGAACCAGTTAGCAGACTGATCCCATGAAAATGCTACATGGCCGGTTCCATGAAGCACCCCCTCCGCAGACCAGCATCGTTCGTGGAATGGAGGTGGAGATCCTCTGTGGGCGTGAAGTAGGACAGGTGCCAACCCAGTCCACCGTCATGAACCGCACAAGCCGCAGACCATTTTGATCGGCACAAGACGCATCCGTTGTCATTCGTAGAATGGAGGTGGGACCATGAGCAGCCGCGAAGCACTCCCCAAGCTCTTCGGTTTTGTGGGGGAGATGCGTTCAATGCCCCCGCGAGTTGCAGATTGACCAAGTCATCTGTAAACCGGGTTTTCGCTTATGAGGCTCCACAAAAATTTGCTGCAAGACCATAGATTCGTCTCTTTACCAACTCTATAAACGGAGACCAAGAGGAAGAGAAAATATGGGGAAGAGATCAGTCAGATTTGAGTGGAAGGATTTCAAAGGAAGGAGATTAGGATCTCGCAAACAGTGATGTTCCAGTTCACGAACCAGAGCAGGTATTCACTGGGGAAAGAATTAATAAGGAACTGTAAAAATGCATAATAACGTGGTGAACCGTGAATGTAAAATAACAAAGAAAAGATGACCACGAACCATGGCCCCTCCGCGGATACACATCTCACAGACCAGGGAGTATATTCCCCTTTTTTGATATGTCACACCGTGTAGCACCCTCCTACATGGGCGAAGCCCCGACCAACGAACCTCTGATCGACATCACCCTCGGCATCCGGTGCTCACGTGGACTCCTCCACGAACCACATTGGTACTCGGGCCGATCCCGAATCCATGAACCACATTGGTTTGTGGGATGCCAACCAGCCCGCGAACCACCCTGGTTCGCGGAGTGCTCATCAGTCCACAGACCACCCTGGTTCATGGATGGCCTCCCCAACCACGTAGCAACTCCCTACGTGAAGGGCACCACCATTCGGAAACGTGTGTGGCCCACCAGGTCCTTTAGAGTTCACGTTCCCCAAGATGGATAAAATCCTCCCAATGTGACCTAATCCTCTACAACTCCTTCATTGGCCCATTCAACGGCCCTATGCTGAGGCTTCCAGCAGAGCCGCCAGACCCATGTGATGTAACCCTCAAGCGCATCAACACACCATTTTTAATTCACATACCCATGGTATGTAGTGGCGAAGGGGTTGCTCCGACCATTGGGTGGATTCCCGAAGCATTCATGGATTCACATTCCCATGGTAATGTGGAATCCGAGCTTGTGATCCCCCTTTCTTCTCCACCATTGGATAGGACGGGTGCACTTCTCCCCTCCCCAAGGAGTGGAGGGATTCCCATCCAATGGAAGACCCCATGCAACTTTGTACTTCCGTACAACCATGGCCAGGGAAGGGCATGGTGGGAAAGGGTGTTGCTCTGTCCTTCTTTAGGGTCAAATCATTCTCCCTCTGTGCTTTCTCACCCTGCGCATCCACCTCAGAGTAATCCCTAACCTTGTGGGATTCCTTTAAGCGTAAGCCCCCACTCCACTCCCCATAGATGCACCTTTCATGATGTGATCGTCTGGTCCCTGCTGCCTCTTGTTTCTGACACCGATCATGGCTCATGATGGCTTAGATTAAGCATCAACCATGACATCCTATTATGGGACTCCTCAGATTGTAAGCCCTAGTTCATTACTATGGGCCTCTTGAGAGTGTAATCCCCAATCTGTTTCCTTGGGCCTCCTTAGAGTGTATTCCCCAATCCAATGTAATCATTGAGGATGTTGATTCCCTACCACAATGATACGTAGGAAGCCTCCATGAGGTTCAATACCGATCACCATCGGACCCCCAGGTCCACATTCACGTCACCTCTCTAACATTCCAATTCAAACTAAATTTACTTTAATCCCTATCTCCTAGATAGGGTATGTAGGAAGCCTCCCTGATGTTCAATCCCATCAATCGGTCGATCTGATTATCTTCACGCCAGTTCATCACACCACTCCTAGTGCCGCCTCAATGAGTTGAGACTCCACGAGGTCATTAATCCAACGAGGGATGGTAAGCCTCTAGCATAAATGATTCTTAACCATTGCATCCAACAGACCATTTCCCGCCAGGAGAAATCTGTGGATACTATGCTTGGGTATAAACCAAAGATTCGTGAACATATGAATACCACTTAAATCTATAAGAGAGTCTCAAAACATGGATTAATTCCTCCCAAAAGGGTGCGATGAGCCCGAATTCCCATCCTCTCTACCAATGTGTGTTCTTAAGCGTCAATGTTCAAACCACCCAGTGAAAGCCTGACTTTGGAAAGTTGGTCCACAAATCATTAGATATGGAACCATTGGGCATTTTGAAACCGATCTGACACAAAAAATGGTGAACCCGACGTGAATATTTAACCAAGCATTATTGATTCAACCTAATCCCACCATGTTCCCCTTTATACTCACAAGGAGGGCTAAGCATGTTCATTGATTACGCATGGGTTCATGAGATGATGCTTTGACAGGTTTTCTATATGTATTTGTCAAAATTTATTGCAGGTACCACACAGAACCCCCATCGATCCAATGGAATCAGGATGGAAATCACAGGAGCGTGCTTCCAACTACGCGTTGACTGGAATTCCTCACCAATGGAGGACCCGGTCACCTACCCAGCATCATCAATGCTGGGATTCAGATGCGCTAATCTGAGAGTACCATGTGAGTGGTACACTCCCAATGGTGGAGTCACTAATGCATTCACTCCAATCCACCAAGACTCTCTAGTCTCCTGCCCAGCAGCGGCTGCAAAGGACGATCCAGACGGCTCCTATTGCCATATCAAACCGTTTCGGGAGTCTATCCCCAGAACGGGACAATGCGTACCTCCCTTATCTTAGGGAGGAGGATAAGGTCAATGATGAGGACTTTATCCCTACCAAACGAGGGTTCCTCTCTATGGCCCCTTGTAGAAGACGTCATCACAGTCACGTCTTGACTCAACATCCTCAAGCTCCGGAGGTTGTAGCCCCGAGGATCCAGGCCCATGCTCCCCGAGCTCTGGCCCCTCGGACCGCCAGGTGAGGGCGGAAAACATACAACCAGGGACCAGTCATCACCCTTGTCCCCGAGGAGGATCTCCACTGCCCAGTCATGAAGACATATCACTAACAGGCACATACACCTATTCGCCCCTCCAAAGCCTATCATCCAATCATGGAAATATCATACGAGAAGGCGCACATCCCCGGTGAGCTCCATCAAGCTCGTCGCTCAAACAGGATGGAACATACCTGACATGCACCTCTCCATGCCCAGGGTCATGAATCCCACCAAACCAACATGGTGGAGGCACAACACATACAGGACCAGATCCTAGTAGATGTTATTGACACCTATGATCTTGATGTGGTAGAAATCAACAAAGCCCGCCACCCAGATGTGGCAGCAACTCATAGGCAGGCACCTCTGCCTAACAACAAAGGCCTCCGACACGAGACGGTGGAAAAAATATATGCAAGGCCAGATCCCTATGGATGCATGTAAATTCATCCATCTAGATGTGGCAGAAAACAGAGAAATAAACTGTCATATCCCGACCTAGGGGATGATTCGTTCACATGCCCTGACACACGAAAATTGTCAGATCCCACTGACCACCGGAGGACAAGAGAAGGATATTAATACTATGATAAAGAAATGGCCCTTCATACGCTTTCCACCCAAGTATTTCTCTCTGCATATACTGAAAATGACGGAGCACGTATTGATCACAAATCAAATCTTGCAGACTTGCCAAAATGAAATTACATCAGCGACAACAGCAATGACTCATGCCCGTGAGCTCGTTTCCCCAATTGAGGTGACTCATTTATGAGTCGAGATAGCCACCTCAGAGGAGATCTGCATCCCTAATTCTACCCAGGAGGGTCGCTAGCTATATTCCACGACGCAAGGGAAACCAGATCAAACAGCCTCACTCAATCCAACTGGGGGACACCTGTCCATAATGGTGGATGCTCCAGAGCATGCATATATCCCTGCTAAAAGTCAAGATGTTCGTTGGCATATCCCGACAACATCACGAGACATAATCAGACATGGATTCAAAGTTGAAGGCCATTGTTAACAGTAGACAGTCCCCGCTTTCTACAAGAAAGCACCCAATCATGCTGAAAGTAGTTGGAAAATAAAGAGCGGGTTGATGACTCTTCTCTACTAGAAGCTGGGGTTCCAAAGCCGCTAAGCGCATATTGAAGGCTCCAAAAACTTCCCACCCATTACCATATTATGGGAGCGGCAGTAGCATTTGATAAGGTCCTCCCCGCAATGTCGCTACCAGGAGCTCTGGAGGTCCTCCATAGAGCACCCGTGGGGGCCTCCCACTCGGGCATATAACGATCGATCATATGAGATCCTATTTTGATGTGAATCACGGAAACCCTCCATGCGTCTAGAAGTTCGAGCAGCAAGATGGTCCTCCACTTGTTGCAGTCAACCATGGTGGTCCTCCCCGGGGTATACACTGAAAACACTCTCCATCCAGTGGGACCACATATTATGATAGTAGTCCTCGCTATCATAGACACAACTGTTGATGTCCTCCCTATAGTGACGTCTCATTATGACAAGAAGGACCTCCCCCTATTTTAGCATTCCCTGAAGGTCCTCTCCATGTGTTATGTTGCAACGACACTCCACGCAGCCAGGCATCAGATCATGGTGGTACTCTTCGCCACCCTAATAACAGAGGTCCTCCCCATAGAGATGTCATGCAATGCGATGACCCTCCCCTCATTGCGGTACATTATGAAGGCCCTCCCCCAGGTGTACCCTGCAGATATTCTCCCTACGGAAGATGTAATGGTAGTCCTCGCCATTGTAGCATCTATGATGGTAGTCCTCACCACCATGGCCGCCAAGGAATAGGTCCTCCCCACAATGGCCCCACGCAACAAGAACGGCCTCCCCTTGTCGTAGTGTGTCTTGAAGGTCCTCCCCAGGATGCACATCAAACATTGAACGTTGATGGTCATCCTCACCATAATGGTAGTTGTGGCGAAGGCCCTCCTCGTAAAAATGCTACACAGCCAAAAGGTCCTTCCCATGATACAACACACCTTGGAAGTCCTCCCCTGGGTATGCACTACTAATGTTCTCTTTGTAGTGAGGCGTCAAGTTGTAATGGTAGTCCTCGCCAATTAAGCAGCCATTGTGAAGGTCCTCCGGACAATGAAATATCATATTGACAGGAAGGTCCTCCCCCAGCTGAATCAATCATAAAAAATCCCTCGTATTCTGAGGAACTCAGAAGGATTGGATCGTGCATGTCAGATCCACAACTAGTCTCAAACGAAACCCTTCTTCAATAGGGAGATGGTTTGGGACAACGTTAATCTTCAGAACCTCCCTAGAATTTCCCACGGGTTGATTCGACACTTACCAGTCCAACTACCATTGACCAAACTATCAGCGAGCATCTCAGTTGGGCCGACCAGGTGGAGGAGTCATTAGCAGAGGCATATGCCGACATGTTGCACCTGAGGAAATGACTCGCCAGGGATGATATACCAGTTATGATTTTTCCCACAGCCACATCTCAATTCGACATACCCAGATATTTATCGAAGGAATGCATGAACGATATCCACTACAATATATGGACAAACCTCCACTGGTTTAAATCAATCTTCCTACCCTACGACAGGTATGTAGACCACCTCAAAATAATAGGAGACCTCCTGCGTCACATAGACATCAAGTATCTTCCTTCGGTGCGACAACAACGACCCGAGAGGCATAAAAGAAAACATGGAGATATCCAACCTCTGTGTGCTGCACCAGTTGCTTCGCCTTTTTGATGACGCCCTGATGGGAGACCATATCACGTGATGGGGAGAACATGGAGCTCTACATTTCACTGTGCGCCCTTCCTAGAATAACCCGTTCGGCATGGTCTCTTACAACGTCATCACGTCAAGACGACAATCAAGTGGTCCCCCTATTCGGGAAAAGAGACACACCCAACAGAGTCAGCCCTTGAGTATGTCCCAAAAGCGTCAGGCCCCACAGGAACAAGCAATTTAAGAACACCTGAATTGGGCCACTAAGAGCAGACAACATGCCTCTCACCTAATAGGGGCCAATAAGAGATCATTTCCTACCTCCTCAAAGGGGATTGACTCATGGAAGGACACGACACCAAACCCAGTTCAACCCCGAATGGGGGCACGTGAGATCAGGCTTGTAGCAATAGCGGCAGCTACTACCACAATCCAGGGTCAACCCCATCCTATAGGGCTGGGGGCATTTATAACAACAAATTCCCCCATAAGACCAGTAAAAATAGGAAGAGACTCAACGTCTAAGAAACAAAGCCAACCTCATCCCTCAGTGATGGGGGCATTATTATCTCCTCAACAACAACCTCCCCCATGAAAATCAATATTCTCCCATCTAGGGAGGATAGTCAGAAGTGGAGGTTCCTACCCTTTCTCGTTATTTGAATTATTATCCCCTCCAAAAGTGAGGTATAGAATTAGGTTATTTCAAATAACATTATGCGTCACCCTTCATAAAGAGGTCCATGATCCATCCCAGTACATGAAAAGGAAGGCCAATAAGAGATGCGGGAGATCCTATTACTATTCGGAAGATGCCATCTTCTCCGCCCCACAATATGCATCCATCAACGCCATAGAGGCTAACATCATGGGTAATACCGAGGATGATGCAAATCCGGATGGATCGGGGGATGATGGTTCCGTTCAGGCTGCAACCTACAAATAACCACCAGGTGTGCACACCAAGAACCCGAGGGCTGCCCTAAATATGGATGCACCTTCATATAACCTTCCTCTACTCACACTACGATATTCTAATAAGGATAAGAACAAAGGACTAGTCACCCTTAACCCACCTCCTTCTATTGATAAAGACGAGCCTCTTACGATTGAAGAGAGGTTCGCTCAACAGGAAGAGGAGATGAAATAATTGAGGGGGATTAATGTCGAGCTACTCTAGAGGAACCGTCTTGTTGAAAGTGCTCACCAAGAGGAGCCACATCATGCAATCCCAGTAAGTGCATCTCGAAGACCAACGTTTTCCCCGACAAATGAAGCACGGTCTGGGATCCTACCCAACGAGGCACCCAGCCCGTCCAACAATCTAAATGTGGATCCGGATGAACACCAAGACTTCCCTCCACTCTGGAAGCAACCATAGCTAGTATGTCTAATCCCTCCGAAGGTGTCACAAACGGCACATGCACCCTTGGTGCCAACTGAGTTGGATCCTCAAGCAATGCCTCGGGCTACACCTACCCAGAATCGGGCCCAACTGGATGTAAACTAGGGTCTCACCAACACCATCAAGGCACTAACAGCTCCATTGGAAGAAATGGATGGTCAGCAGGCTCTGATACAGCCGGAGGGGAAGCCCTACCCAGATTGGGTAAGAAAAACACAACCACCACCCAATTTTAGGAGCCCTGCATTCCCAACCTTCAATGGATCGGGCCATCTGGAACAGCATTTGATGCACTATGCGTCTTATTGCGACCCTATGATGGGAAATACAGAACAACAAGAAGCGGTGAAACTAAGATGCTTCTTACGAACCATGAAAGGATCCACCTTCTTATGGTATACGAGTATGCCAGCCCAGTCAATAAAAATCTGGGAAGACCTTCGGTAGCATTTCCTATTCCACTTCAGCTCGACGTTGCCTAAAACAACCATCAATGACCTCATGAAATGAAAGAAGAGGGAGAATGAGAGGGTCTCATATTTAATATCCAGGTGAAAAGGTCTGACCTACTCTCTGAATAGGCCAATGCATCAAGATGAGTTTCTCGCCATATGCATTGACAATGTTTGAGATGAGATGCGAACTCCACTCATAACAGCGGAGTGCACCACTAGCTTCTGCCATCTCTTGGCCACTGCCCATATAATTGAGGACTCCCTATAGCAGACCAATTTGAAGTCCCAAATAGCCTCGCAAGCTCCTGTAAAGTGAACAGTTAGAGTTGAAGCATCCTCTTTCATGCTCAAGCCAGCCCCTATGCCTGCTCCACCGCTCAGGCCTCCACCAAATCGTCATGCCCCCCATGCATATCAATGGCTGTCACCGCCTAGGCGGGAATATCAGAGAGGATCGAAGTGGATATAGTTTTAGGAACGAAGACAAAAAAGTATACTCGTTCTGAGAGGACCAAGTCCACAGGTTCTTCATTGCCGCCTTGAATTGCAACATACTCCGCCTCCCAGAGCCAAAGAAACCCAATGATGTCGGCTGCGATGAGAGGCCAGACTACTGTTCCTACCATCGAATGTTGGGACACAATATCCAGGAATTATTCATCTTCATGGACATCCTTCAAAAGATAGTAGACTCCGGGAAGGTCGACCTGGGACCACCCCCAGAACAGGTGACATATATTTATAACATGGACTCTGATAATGGGGAGGGATGGAAGGAAGTCACCGATAAGAAGGGGAAGATGTTTGATAACTGGATGACTCGGAAGACTATTAATCGAGCCCAGGGAATACTCCGAGTTCAACTACAGCTGCATGTGTTGCCGCCAACATCCCCTGATGCCGCACAACTGACAATATCAGCCTCACAACCCTCCACAAGAAAGTCATCCAGGCATGATCGAGAAGGGAGGAGACAAGCACAAGAGGAGAAATCTGCAATGAGGCCAAATTTAGCCCTGACGCTGTAAAATTTCATGACCTCGAATTTGGCCCCATGAGCACTGATCCACCAAATGAAACCATCAAGAACAACTGACCAGGTTGACCAGTCAGAGGTTGAGGAGCCAATATTTGGTTCCATCAATGTCATCAAACTTATGGAATCATTCCTTGACAAAGGGTGTGGATATGAACTTGAGTTCCCAACACGAGGAGTCGGGACAAGGAATCGTAGAGGTAGGGGATACTAGGGGAGGTGCAGTCAAGGCCGAAACCAACCATACAGTTGTACCTCA
The DNA here is from genome assembly GCA_963277665.1 of Viscum album. NCBI lineage: Eukaryota > Viridiplantae > Streptophyta > Magnoliopsida > Santalales > Viscaceae > Viscum > Viscum album. The sequence continues at coordinate 1,698,756,784 of OY728163.1, read as the reverse complement.
GCCAAAACAGTCAATATTGAGGAAACTCGTGGGAGAGCCCTTCAACGGACTTAGCGGGAGAAAGAACATCCCTCCACCACCACAATTGGAAACTCTTACACCATCATTTTGTGGTACCCATCAGAGGAGGAACAAGTTTCTAGCCACAAGGTGCACACAAACAGACTAGCTGGGTCGAGTCCCCAGAATGTGGGGACATCATTGGTATCTTACCCTACAGTCAGTCCCTCCTCGACACATATTTCGACTCCCAAGCTGCCTGCAAAAACACTCTAGCCAACGGAGTAGCATCAGCGGATGGTGTAGAAATACAATATCCTTAAGAATATTGCATCTGTACCAGCCATAATATCGAATGTGGACACCTTGAGTTTGTCATCAAACAATAGGTAAGTGTTTATAGAACCCTTGCTCAGCCCCCAAGAGATTCAAGCCGAGGTAGCTGCAGCAGAAATTTACCAGAAAGAGACTGACTCGACTGAATGCAATGCAGTGATTTCCTTCACCGATCAGGATGAAGATGTCGTCATGCAAGGACACATCAAGCCACTATATGTGTCTGGCACGCTAAATGATGTTGAGATCCATAATTTCATTATTGACAATGGCTCTTGAGTTAACCTACTTCTCCTACAAACATTCCACAAGTTGGGCCATAGTGAGTATGATTTAATACCCTCAGCCACAAATCTGTTAGGTTACAACAAGAGAGAGAAGAAGCCAATCGGACAAATTAAGCTAAAGACCGATTTCAGCGACCTCGTGGCCTACTCGAAATTCTTGGTGGTATGGCAGAACACAACATTCAATGCCCTGCTGGGAAGGCAGTAGCTCCATAAGCACATAGTCATTCCTTCATCCTATCACCAGTGTATTACGTACTACGTTAATGGGAAAATTGGTACATTGTATGCTGACAAGGCCCATTTCGAGCCCTCCGAGTCACACTACATTGATGTCGTGTTTTATGAGAAAAAGAGGAAGAAACCATTGACTGTTGGTATCGACTGGATCCCCGCTCCAAATGGTCTAGAAAGGGTTCCTGATGACCCCCTCAGATAGCTTGACAGAGACTATGTATTGCCCATAAACCACGTTGAGAGCAGGGATTCAAGTTCGGACACATAGTTTGCTGTCTTCATGACATTAGTTATAACGACCGAGCATGACAATGTGGGAACATCCGCCAACCCACAATATGGGGACAAATACTCGAGCGGGGATTCCCACGATGCCTCGCCCTCAAACCCCCGAGAGCCCAGGCTAGAAAATATCACCCCCATAAGATCAAGATGATGAGTATTTGGGAGAAGAAGAGGAGAAAGATCTCAGGGATGTACCTCCCACATTTTATGAAGGTATCTCCACCATTGTGGACGTGCTCAGGGAAATAAACCAAGGTACTGAGGAAGACCTGAGGCCCTCTGTTGTTAGTGCATCCATATCCCCCATGGAGCACGAAGTATATGACTCTTTCCTAAAGCAACACCGGGATGTCTCTGCCTGGAATTACACAGAAATGTCCGGACTCGATCCCAAAGTGGCGAAGCACCGCCTAGGTCTGCCAGAAGGCAACCGAGGCTATAAATAGGGTACCAGAAGAACACACCCCTCACATGCTGCCAAAAGAGAGGTTGATGACAATAGGCTTATTAAAGTAGGCTTCATTAGGGAGGTCCAATACCCCATTTGGTTGGCTAACATCATACCTATCAAGAACAATAATGGGAAAATCCATGTCAAAATTGACTTCAGATATCTCAATCGGCACTACCCGAAAGATGATTTCCCGGTCCCGATCAATGAGTTATTGATCGATGCAATGGCCGGGTATGAGGCTCTGTCCTTCATGGAAAACTATTTTGGGTATAATCAAACTAGGATGGCCCGAAAAGATGAAGAATCCACTACCTTCAAGGCCCCCCAAAGAGTATTCTGTTACAGGGTGATTCCCTTTGGTCTCAAGAACACTGGCGCCACATATCAACGCACCTTGCATCGTATCTTTGAACCATTCCTAGGGAAATTCGTCGAATGATATGTAGATGACTTGGTGGTCAAATCATGACAGCGCTCATATCAGTTGTCAAACCTCGATACCGTCTTCATCAAACTCCGTTAGTATATCCTGAAGATGAACCCCTTGAAATGTGCCATTGGGGATTCCTCAGGGAAATTCATTGGCTTCATCGTACACCATCTCGACATCAAAGTCAACCCAAAATAGAAAAAGGCTATCCTTGGCCTGCCACCTCCCCACAACCTCAGTGATTTAAGACCATTCCAAGGATACTTGGCCTATATCAGGAGGTTCATAGCCAACCTGGTAGGAAAATGTTTACCCTTTACCAGGTTAATGATGAATGGTGTTACCTACCAATGGACAAATGATTCCGAGTATAAATGTCGCAGCCTAAAGAGGATCCTCTTAAGAAAATCGGTTCTCTTGCCTCCGGTTGAAGGAAGACCTCTCATCCTATAATGACGACCCTAGAGAGGTCACTGGGATCCTTCCTCGCGCAGAAGAATGACACCGGTAGTGAAAACATTCTCTATTACCTCAGCCGAATTATGATTGATGATGAGAATCGATACTAAAACATCGAGAAGAGTTATTTGGCCATGGTCTTCACCGTATAGAATTTACGACATTATCTACAACATCATGAAGTCTATTTGGTCTTGCACAATAACCTGCTCAAGTAAATCCTCAGCCGCCGATGCTGATAGGGCGCCTATCCCAATGGGAAGTCATCCTAGAACAGTTTGACATCCAGTTTGTGCCTCCGAAGGCCATCAATGTCCGAGTGTTAGTAGATTTTTTGGCAGAGAACCCTTCAGAAGGGACAGCTACACCGGACGTTGAGCTTCCTGATGAAGACATCATCACAGTTCAAGAGGAGCTCCCAACTTGGGAAATGTATCTCGATGGCGCATCCCGAAGCCCAACCAGGATGAGGATGGAAGACCGAAAATTTAACAAGGTGGGCTTGGGGATAATACTCATGTCCCCAGAAAAGGTACTCTTTCTATATTCCTTCCTCCTTTAGGAGGGATTACGAATAATGAAGTGGAATATGAAGCTCTCATTGCAGGATTAGAACATGCACTCCAGGCACAAGTACGACACCTTAAGGTAAAAGGTGACTCGAACTGGTCCTTAAGCAAGTCAATGAAGACTATGCTATTAAAAAGGAGGAGAAGATTCCCCTGTTTTACCATGTTCGAGGGTTAATGGTGGAATTCTACACCGAACCGACATTAACCTATATTCCCCAGTCTCAGAATGCCTAGGCCGATGCATTAGCTAATGCGGCCACAGCCCTAGCCGGCCCAGACTGGGATGAAACATTAATCAGCATTGCTCATTGTCGAATGGTCTTGCCATTTGTTCAGACCCAGAAGGTAGAAACAAACAAAGTCAGTCATGTCCCTGATCCATATGCTACTGCTACTGGTTGGATGACCCCCATTGAAAACTACCTTCAATGGGGAGAACATCCATCAGAAATTGCTGAATGAGAGAAAGTGCAGAGAAGGGAAATCAACTTTGTCCTATATGGTGGCACAATTCATCAAGAGGTCCTCTACAAACGAGGCCTCGACGAAATCATCCTCATATGAATTGATGTAGAAGAAACATCTTCCCTCATAAATGAAGTGCATGCTGGATTATGTGGAGCACATCAGTCAGGGACCATGTATTTCCATCAGGTCTGAAGGCATGGATACTATTGAACCACAATGGCACGATTTTGCGAGCACTTTACCACGAAATGCCACTTATGCCAAATTCATGCCAACTTCATACACCAACACCCGGAGTTACTCAATTAAGCCAAGTACTCCTGGACATTTTATATTTGGGGAATGGACGTCGTGGGACCATATCCTCCCACCACAGCCAAACAACTGAAGTATATCCTCACGACAACCGACTTCTTTTCCAAATAGGTAGAAGTTGTACCCCTTAAGGAAGTCGGGGAAAGAACCATTGTCAGCTTTGTGAAAACCAATATCATCAACAGATTTGGTGTCCCTTATACCATACTAATAGATAACGACAACATCTTCTTCTCTACTGAATTGGAGAAATTATATGAAGAGTACAGCATCAAGGCTAAGCACTCATCTCGATACCTCGCAGCGGCCAACGGAAAGATAGAGGCGTTCAATAAGACCCTATCCAACATTTTCCAGAAAATGGTGGACAAAGACAAGATTTCTTGGCCGGATAAACTCCTCCATGAATTGTGGGCTTATTGAACCACAATCTTGACCACTACTTAGGCTACACTATAATCATTAGTATACAGAATTGAAGCGGTCCTTCCCATTGAACGCCAATTAATCTTGCTCCGTCTCTCCATTTGTGATCAGCTCTCCAACAATGAGTGATCTGAAAAAGCTGCTAGGTGTATTGGAATATCTAGAAGAGAAGTGGTTGTACACATTGCACCATCTAAAAGTATACCAGAACCAGACTGCATGAGCCTTCAATAAAAAGGTCTGCCTTCGATCCTTCTTGAAAGGAGAATTGGTGTTGGTCTTCTGGAACCCAATGATACCTGGAAGGAGACCTCCAAAGATGGATCCTAAATGGGATGGACCATACATTATACATAAGGTCTACTCCAACGGAGCATATGCCCTGATTTCCATGGACGGGAAATTCACCACCGCTCCTACAAATGCGAGATTCCTAAAGAAGTATTTCGCATAGAAACAAAAAGTATTCCACATCCTTACCACAAGACAATAAACTGCATGGATAAGAAAAAAATGAATTTTCCTTACCGCATGACAATAAAATGCTTGGATAAGAAACAAAAGAATCGTCCTTACCGCATGATGATAAACTGCACGGATAAGAAAAAAAGAATCATCTGGGCTGCAGGAAATTAAACAGCCAAGCACTCAACGGTCAATACTCCATGACCCGAAACTATGAGTATCATGTCCTCACTGGCATAACTAAAAGAAGTTATTGTCTGACCTGCAGGATGTTAGACAGCCAAGCACTTAGTGGTCGAAACTCTATAACCTTAAACTATGAGTATTTTTTCCTCAATAAAAGACGTTAAACTGCACAGACAATAAGTTTTAAAAATTCCCTCTCAACCCGTGTATGGACCAGAACTGCATGGGGTGTATTGTCTTTAAGAGAACTATGTATGTCATCATTCCTGCCTGCGCAAGATACATAGCAACTTCGGGATCACCTACCTTGGCCCAGCCACTCTCGAATGGAATAAAATTAAAAAAAATGTCCCCTACCCATATGTATGGACCAGCCCTGCACAGGGTGTACTACTTTTAGATAACTATGTACGACTTGATTCCTACCCACACATGATATGTAATGACGCCAGGGTTCCCCACCCTGGCCCAGGAATGCACAATTAATATTTAAAAATGCCCCTTCCCCCATGTATGAACTAGACCTACATGGGGTGTTTTTAGTAGAGAACTACCTATATCTTGATTCCTGCCCTTGTAGGATATGTAGTGATGCCAGGGTTCCCCATCCTGGCCCAACCACCCCTCAAGTAGGAGTTTTCCAAAATGCCCCTTACACCTATGTATAGACCAGACATGCACGTGGTGTACTCGTTTTAAAAGAACTACATGAGGCTTGATTCCTGCCCTCACAGGATACATAGGGACGCTAGGACTCTGTATGATAGCCTAGCCATTAAAAACAATACTCCCCCCCCCACGTGTGGGAACCAGACCTGCACGGGGTGTATTCTTAATCCTTACCGCATGACGTTAAACATCACGGATAAGGAGATAAAAATGCCATTTTCCCCCGTGTACAGACCAGACCTGCACGACGTGTAGTCTTCATCCTCGACGCATGGCGTTAAACTGCACGGATCACATCCTCACCTCATGATGATAAACTAAATGGAGTTTGTTACAACTCACCCAAGGTTTATGGAGAAACGAGATGGAAATACTCCTTGCCCATTTGGATGCATCCCCTCCATATATCAGACTCCACAACCTAGATAATTATGGATCTTCATAACCATTCATGGATACTGGATGTAGAAAGTCATCGACCATTGGAAACATTTTCATGACTATGCATAACACGTCCTTAGCGTCTCTGTATACTGATATCCCCTGGCCCGTCTACCAAGGGCTTGATTTCCAAATGCGAAACTCTTCCTAGCTCCGTACGCTTATCGGCCTCAGATCCCCCAAATCATATCTCATGATCCATAAATTTATGGCGCATTGGTTTAAAGTTTGTCCCCCTTTTCAAATCCAAACATTGTCAGGGTATCCCTACCAAGATAGCCAATGTATCCACCGGTGGATCACACAATGAATTTCATCAACGAACATTAAGCCAGGGCTACAATAATTTGACTCAATAGACAATTATAGTGAAGATGTTTCTTGTATGCTCAGACAACATTATCCCCAGATGCTAAACTCTGTACTGTGAGAAATCATGGATTTTCATAGTCATTCATGGCCATCGAATGTGGAATGTTATCAACCCGAGAACACCTTTTCAATACTATGCATACCATACCCTCAGCGGCTCTGCATATTGATAGCCCCTGGTCCATCTCACAACGGGAATATTTCTTTGGGTGAAACTCTTCCTAGCTCCGTATTCTTGCCGGCCTCAGAGCCCCCATACCCCATCTACTGATCTGGGAAACCATAGAGTTTCAGTTTACAACATTCATACCACACCTAGATCAGACTATATCAGAGCATGTTGACTTAGTTATCCTTCGTGTGACTGCATCAATAGTCACCCAGTGGCTCGAGCTCTATGACCGCTAAACTAGAAGTATTTTGTACTTACCCTACGACGTTAAACTGCAAGGAGTAAAGGTACACCCCCGTTCACAAAATAAATCAGCACATGGATCTCTCTAAACATTAACAGCAACTAGGGCCATGTATGCCCAACATGTACGATCATTTTCATACATAATGACAGAAATTGTGGCCCAGAAAATAGCACACCCTCATCACCATTCACGGCCATAGAATGTGAAAAGGCATCGACCCATTTAATCCTTTTCATGACTATGCATACCATGCTCTCAGTGGCTCTGCATATTGATAGCCTTGGACCATCTACCAAAGGAAATATTTCCACAAGCGACACTCTTCCTATTTCTGTAAGCTCACTGTCCTCAGAGCACCCATATCATTTCTGATGTTCCATGAAGCTTCGAAAACACGAGTTATAACAATCAACCCCCTTTAAACATCTTGTGAATGACCGGATATTCACGCATAGTTACAATATGATGAAGAGTGGCTTTTGAAACTACGTCCTTACTGCATGATGTTAAACTGCATGGAACATCTTGTCCGCTTGGAATAAAACTACAAAGACCAAGAATTTACCATCCCAGGAAATGTCATAAAGTACAAAATTTTTTATTGGTTTGAAAAGCCCCTCATCCTCAATGCATGACATAAAACTGCACAACACCCTTTAAAAATGCATACTGTCTTTACCACATGATGTTAAACTACACGAATGTCGTATTTACCATATGATGTTAAACTGCAAGGAAGCCATACTTGTCACATGACATTAAACTACATGAAATTTAAAAGCGCCCCTATCCTCGCTGCATGATGGTAAAATACACAACATCCTTGAATAATGCTCCTTGTCTATATCGCATAACGCTAAAAATGAACGGTCAAACCCGTCATGGGTTCTGTAAGGAATGGAGGCTTTTCTATGTCCCTCAGTGCATGGGTCAAACCTAAATGAACCATTTTCTCACACCAGCATGAGTAGGAATGACTTCACCCATTCTTGAGATATTTATCCTAGGCGCTTTTCCCATATCCAGGCACCCTCTCTTCATAAACCATACTCCGTACTCAGAAAAGGCCGAACTCTCATAAGCCACCCCAGGTGGTCCCGAATCTCAACTTCCCTGAATTTTCTCGGTTATCAGGAGAATACAATCATTAACCCAAGTCCACCTTTTCATGACTATACATACCATGCCATCAGTGGCACTTTATATTGATATCCCTTATCCCATCTACCAGAGGCAAGATTTCCTAAGGCAATGCTTCTCTCCGTACGCCTCTCGGTACTGGATCCCCCTTGTTCATCCCGGGATTCGGAAACCCACTGAGATAGAGTTTACTAGCCTCTTTCCCAACCCTGCCTGAATATGGTGGAACATCTCTTATGAGATTACTGAGGACCAGTAGAAGACATTTCATTCTAGATAATGTCCCAGCTGCATGTCTTTAAACAACACAAATTCCCAACCATCCATTATGCTAGTTAAATGCGTAGGACATGAACCTTGATTCCTCACTCCAGATTGATAATGATGTTCTCAAAACATTTCAGATGTCACATACCCTTTCCAAAACACCCCCAGTGGATTTCATAAATCTCTAAGCCACCCATGGTGGTTTCCATAAGCCAAACATTCATGAAGTCCTATGGCCATAAGAAATGGAGAGTCATTGACTTAGGGACACCATTGCACGACTATGCATACCATGCCCTCAGCGGCTCTACATATTGATCGCCCATTGCTGGTCTATCAAAGACAAGATATCCTTAGGTGATGCTCTTCCTACCTCTGCACGCCGATATGGCTCCCATTCCACGAGACATTCCTTGCATGTCATTCAAATATAAACACACTCCCTCCACATGCGTCTGAAGGATATCGAGACATTTTTTAATCAAATAAATCTAATTGGGTCTTTTTACCCACCATATTTTGTCAAATCTGTTCGACCTAAAACAACAAAAATGATAGTCTTGATGACGTGACTTTAAACAACTCATAAAAAGAGGCACAAAGCCTGTTAGGCCGAAACCTTAAAAGGGCCACCTGAGCAAAAGTCGGGCCATACCCACTGGGACCACACTAAATGGGCCCATGAAAAATTAGGGTATTAATAAGAATAGAAAAAATGTTAGTGGGGTTATTCTACAAAACCTTAGAAATAGTCAAACTATGCTGACTGGATCCCATGGTCCACACAAAATTTAATGCATGTTTTTACCCTTTATTAGTTTCCTGAATTATGAGCAATTCTGATTCAATGAGTTGTTATATAAGAAATAATTGTTTTAGTAACAATCAAAATTTATGGCGTAGGAATATTGACATAGATTTCATTCCATTTAGTCAAATGGGAGGGTATCCCCAGGCTAGGGCCTCTCCCTCATAATGGCAAAAGAGGTAAAAAAGGAAAGCATAGGAATGGCTCTGAAAGTTACAAAGGATCCTGTCTCGCCATCTCCACCAGATCAATGACCGCTCATCGAAGGTTGTTGCAAGGCTGCTGCAGCACGAACATCTCCCTAGCCTCAACCTCAGCCACCGAACGAGTATTCTCCACTATTATTTTGGAGATTTTTGATCCCTTTCATGGTGGCTTCATGGCAACTAGTCATAGTTGATAATTGATCCCTCAGCATTGCATCCCATTCTTCACATTCATGAAACTCGGAATACAGGACGACTGCCTAATCTCAAGAGCTCGCCTCCTGTGCTATCAGCTGATGGACCCTTTTTAGGGATCCCTCTAGGGCTCGGGTCCTGCAATGAGAGGCAGAAACTTGAGCATGTTTTCACTCATTAGTAGAAACATCCTCATGGGCCATGACAACCTAGAATGTGAGATAATGGAACTGCCGAGAGTCAAATCCACCTGACCCAAAACCCATGAAGAGTTGTCGGAGAGCTTCGATTTCAATTTCCATCTCTACTAAATGAGTTTCTGCAAAAATCTCACAAATCTGAGGCCAGGCCCACATGTTCACTACTCGGTGGTCCTCCATGACATGAGGATCATTGGTATCCTCTCTAGACGACATGTTAACTAAGTCTGTCTTCGCGACCAACATAGGCACGTTCGCGCTTGATGATGGTTCCGAGGCTAGAAGGCCTGAAGCTTCTGACCCCGGTTCGGGCTTGGAAATCATGTTGGTAAATTTGGTATCGGTCGGAAAAACATCCGGAATTTTCTCTCTATGACCCAAATCCACAGGTTCATCCTCATCCACATCCATGAAGGTTGGGTATATCTGAACTTTGGATACAGAGGGGCTGGGAGAGGGAAATCCCTTAAGTCTCTTTGGCTGACAAGCCATAAGTCGGTCCTCCCTCAGAGCTGATGAAGAGGGTGTGGTAGGCACATTTTCCGTGATGAATCATGATTTGGGAACCTGCCGTATATCATTCCCCATGATTGAATCGGAATAATATTTTATCCACATTCTTGCATAATCCATGGAGAGGCCGGTACCCGCTTCTATGAAAGGCAAGGGAATGCTTGTGTCGGATCCCCCCCCCCTACATCATCATCAACCACCATTAACGGATAGTTTCTGGGTGCAACCCTCGATCCTAAGGAGGGGAAATGAAAACATGGAGTTTCACACATCCAAATTGGTGAGAAAAATGATATGTGAAATACAACATGAAAAAAGAAACCATGTAAATTCGTGTGAACAAAAACTCATCCCGTAGTGAAATCACGTAAGAGGGCTCCTCCAGGATCCCCCAGTAGTTATCAACCACGAAGACATAAAGGGTAGGGTAGGGGGTGATGGAAAACTGGTATAAGTCACTCAGAATCTCGATAACTTCATCAAAACTGAGGGACATAAAATGATCCACAGCTATATTAAGAAGGGTAGGCCGAAAGGTAGGAAGCGGGATGACTGTGTTATGACAATACTCATAACAGCATGAATAATTTGTTGTCCAGCCGTAGAAGAATTGAAATGGCCCACTCATACGGTAGGGTGACCCGCCCTACTGCTTGTGGCTTAGTAGTTCGTAAATACGAGCCAATGTGGGAACAACCAAATTCACCGGGCCACCCTCTGCCAACTCAACTGTCATCATTAAGGTGAAAGCTCTGACGTCCGGGGTGATATCCTGGGAAGGGAATAGACACCCATTCATAAACATAGAAAACAGACCTGCTAGCCTGAGCATAAGTTGAACACTGGGGCACACCTCATAACCCCATGAAAGGTAGTCACCCACATCCAGAACCGCCCAGTAGAAACCTGGGATGGTTTGTGACTGTTGACAAGGATGAGTCCTGGGGCGCTTGATCTTCGGCACATGACCAGTGTTTTTTAGAAATAGCCTTATCCAGGTGCTATAGGGAATAAGAGAGAGGGCACACAAGGCCTGGACAAGTGATTGATCCACCATAACCAGCAGATCCCTTTCTAATTAAGGCACTTGTCCGACGTCGTCCCATGCATCAGGAGGGGGAATAAACTTGTCACACATCTCATAGATGATCAGAATCCCTCCCAATTGGTGGATGTCCCACAAGCTAATGCCAAATTCACCCTGGGTGAGGTGGAAAGTATAAGTTCTTGAACACGAGCGACTGAGTAGGTCAGGAAGGATCAAAGATAGTGGGTAGACAACAAACTGGGAGGCCCACACTATGGAGTAAAAATTGACTACTTCCAGCCACTCGAGAGATTCCAGGAAATGATGATGGACCCAAAAGGCCCAGGCCCAATCATTCATTAAAATCCCACCAGACCGCAGATCACACCTAGCAATCCACCCCGCGTCAGGGTCCACTCGATCAAGGTTGATTATAGAGTGGTAACTCTTTAGGACATCTTCTTGAGAGAAGCCTTGTGTGTATTGATCACATTGGGTCCAAAAAGAGCCTCTCAAAATGAATGTGTCTTTCGGATTAGAATATGAGATTGTCTCCCCCATTGATGTTAGGTTCATCTGAATGAACTCTGGTGACGCTTCGAAGCAAGGAGACAGAAGAACTGAGAAAGTTGGAGGGATATGAATGTCTTCTTGAAGATTGAAGTCATAGAGAAAAAGTTGATTTGATAGTGGATATCTCAGGAGCTCAGGAAAGACCAAGTCCTTCAAGACATCATCGTCCGGAATGACGGACCGACTAGGGTCCTCTTTGAGGCTCACCGCTCTACGAGTCATAGCTAGACATCTCCTTGAACCAATTGGTAGATGCTCGACGACAATATTGGGTGCATGATGAGGGGGAACCATGTTTTCTACCTACATTATGAAGATCAACAAATGGATAGTGCATAACAATAAAACCAGGACAAAAATACCAGTTGTATAGCAATGGAATTGAGAAGCCTTCGTGGGTAGGCCTCATAATGTGGTTCATTATGATGAAATCACACGAACCAATCCTACATGGAAGGGGTTCACGGTATTTTGGCCCGTGGGGCATTGGATAAAAAACCGTGAACCAAATTTCTCCACGGAGTCCTAATCCCAGATTTAAATAATTAAGATTCGAAAAACGTAAGATGATTTCAATGTCAAGAAGATTTCAGTCGGCAGACCATTGATACCACGAATAGAATTCCTCTGCGGCCCATTGTGACTTAGTTTTTAATTAATTAAATGTATTGGTTCATTGTTGGGAAATTGGTCCATGTGTGAAGGCGACCGCGAAGGAGGAATGGTTCGCAGAAAGTGTTAGATGGTTCACGGATGAGGTGTTTCATGAAGGATTGAGCACGTAGAGACAAAAAGTGAGAGGGTTCAGTTTTCACAAAAAATCCAGTAAAAGAAAAAGGAAGCCTTCCTCGTTTTTATAGTCATTTTCCCCTACCGGGTCCACCTCCCTACCGCAAACCATTTATGTTTCAGGACCACACTGCATTGGAATGTCCTATTCATCCTTCTGATCGGACCCCATTTCGATGGGGGCATTTGTAGGGTCCTGAAAAATCTGCAAATGAGATTATACCCAATTCCCACCAAATAATTTGGGAAAATTATGGAATGTATATAGAAAACTCAATGGATGCATATGTCGAACCGGTCCGCAGTTCGGTCCCATGAAAACGCTACACAGCCGGTTCTGCCAAGCACCCCCTCTACGGCCCGGTGTCGTTCGCAGAATGGAGGCAGAGATCCTCTGCAGGCGAGAAGCATGATAGGCACCGACCCAATCCACAGTAACGAACCTCCCCATCCATAGACTGTGTCGACCTTCCCAAGCCACATATGTTGTCATTCGTGGAAAGGAGGTGGAACCATACGCGGTCACGAAGCACTCCCCGAGCTCATCTTGTCTACGGGGGAGATCCGTTCAATGCCCCCGTGAGTTGCATATTGACCAAGTCATCTGTAAACTGGGTTTTCTCTTATGGGCCTCTGCAAAATGTGTCACATGAACACATATTAATCTCTTTCTCCGCTCCATATAAGGAGACAGAGGTGAAGAGAAAATAGGTGGAAGAGATCAATCAGATTCGGGTGGAAGGATTTCAAAGGAAGGAGCTTAGGATCTCACAAACCACGAAGTTCCAGTTCGCGAACATGAGCAGGTATGCACAGAGGAACAAATTAATAAGGAACTGGAAAACAGATAATAACTTGGTCAACCTCAAACTTAAAATAACAAGGAAAGGAGGACCACGAACCATGAACCCTACTTGGATGCACTCCCCATGGACCAGGCAGTTTATGACCCTTTTCTAATCCGTCTCACTACATAGAACCCTCCAACGCGGGCGAAGCCCTGACTGATGAACCTCCGATAGGTGTCACCCTCGGTATCAGGTGCTCACATGGACTCCTCCGCGAACCACCCTGGTACACAGGATGAACCTAAAGCCGTGAACAACCTTGGTTCATGGGATTCCCACCATCCCATGAACCACCCTATTTCTCTAAGTGCCCATTAATCCAAAGACCCCCCTGGTTCGCGGATGGAATTTCCAGCCACCTATCACCTCCCAACATGAAGTGTGCCACCACTCATACATGTGTGTGTTCCACCAGGTCCTTCGGAGTGCCTGTTCGCTGAGCCAGATTAAAGCCTCCCAATCCGGCCTAATCCTCTGCGACACCCTCATTGGCCCATTCACCGGCATTGAACTGAGGCCTCCACCAGAGCCGCCAGACCCATGTGATGTAACCCTCAGGCACATCAGTGAACTTCTCCCCTACCCGATGAGTGGATGGATACCCATCCGAAGGAAGCCCCCATGCATCATTGTACTTCCCCACAGGAATGGCCATGGAAGGGCGTGGTGGGAAAGGGTGTTGCTCCGTCCTTCTTTGGGGTCAAATCCTTCTCCCTCTATGATTTATCACTATGGGAATCCACCTCGGAGTAAGCCCCGACCTTATGGGATGCCTTTATGTGAAAGCCCCACTTTACATCCCACGAACACACCTTTCACGACGTGGTCGTCTGGTCCCTGATACCTCTTGTTTCTCACACCGAGTATGAATCACGTGGTCTTAGAGTAAGAATCGACCATGACATCCTCTTATGGGCCTCCTCAGAGTGTAATACCCATTCTATTAGTATGGGCCACCACAGAGTGGAATCACCAATCCATTTCCCTAGGCCTCCTCAGAGTGTAAACCCCAATCTAATGCGGACTACGAGGACATTGATTCCCTACCACATGGATACATAAGGACGGAAACTCCTGAAGCATCAACCAGCGAAATCCCTATAACCAAGCACGGTGATGTTGATATAGCAGGGAAGGATGAGATTGAGTTGAAAGATGAGGATCTGATTGGGCATCCTGATCTCTTCATCCTCTGTGCGAAGCCAAAATCAGAGAAATTGGCCAGTCAAGACAATTTTATTAAGGGGAAAAGCTTCACTGATGTGGCCAAGAAAAATGGTGGCTTCTCCTTATTGGATTATGATGCGGAGAATTTAGGGAGGATTATCAGGAAAGGGCGCATCGCACACGTAGTTGCGAATCAGGCCGCGGTTGAGGAACGATTCAGGCTATGCAAATTCTCCATTATTGCCAGGGTGATTATCCAAAAATTCATTCGACCATGGAAATTTCATGTGATTTCTAACAAGATTGCGGAGATATGGGGATTTAGTGACTAGAAGATGACGACCATGGGGAAAGGGTTATATCACATTGTCTCCCCCTCTGATGAATGTAAGCGGCGTGCATGGAGTCTGGGGTCTGTCCCTCTTAATCTCGGATTCCTTCTGATTCATGAGTGGGATCGTAACATTGACCTCAGCTCTGTGAGGAACTCCATTGCATGGGTATGGATACGTATCCATAAACTGAGTTGGTTATATTGGAATCCGAAAATTCTATGGGATATTGCATCTTCTGTAGGGAATCCTATTAGACATGATAAGTAGGCTGACAATCCCAATTTTGGGCATTATGCTAGAATATTGGTGGAGGATGACATGGCTAACACTTTAGTTGAGGAAGGTTTCTTCACCACCAGAGATGATAGCATCAACCTTGTGATTGGTTATGAGAGGAAACCCAAATTTTGTTGCAATTGTCACATTTTTGGGCATCTCCTTGCAGAATATAAGAGGAACAAATTTTTCTCAATCTATAACATTAAGGGTCATGATGACTTACACTGTAGAAGGAAAGAAAATGATCAGGGAACTACCTCTGAGGTGCCTATGAAGCAGGTAATGAATGTCTTTCCGGAGGCTATGGAGAACCCAGAGAATGCTGCTGGTGTTGGTGAGCATGGTGATAATAACGGTCTAGATCCCTCCAATGGTAGGAAGGATGACGAAGATCAGGGTAAGGTTGATATGGGGAATACTCTGACTACTATACAGGACTCTGGAACAACCAATAATAATGTTGTTGTGATACAAGGCTCAGAAAGTGGGAATCCGGTACAGGAGACTCTTAAAGGTCCTCCAGACGGTCAGGATAATTATGAGTTATCTGGTGGGAATGAGGGATTCCCCAGTTTGAAGGAGCCGAGGAAAGAGTCTCCAGAAATTCCTGAAAAAACTGCACTGCTCATTGAACCAATAAAGGAGGATGGTGCGATGGATGGGAATTTTTCACAGGTACAAGCTTCGGAAGGTGCAAAGAGGATTCTTCCTGCCACTTTTACAGGACCAATCATTTCGGAGAACATGTTCATTTCCTTATCCATTGATGATGATGCTCATGAATCTACTGGAGGATCTTCATATGATACAGAAGGGGAAAGCCTGGCAGAATCAGAGAAATGCATAGCAACATGCTATGTTGGTCCCTGTACTAGGCATCGGTCCTCTCATCAATGAAAGTCCTATTTTGGAACTGCTAGGGAATTGGGAATTCTCCCACGGTCAATGCCCTGAAGCATATCATTTTGACCAATAAACCAATGTTAATTGGCATTGTTGAAACCCGTATGAAATTTTCTAGGTGGATGGCCTTTAATTGGTCTGCTTTGGGGTATACTTTCATTACAGGCAACGAAATGGATAATGATTTAGAATTCATAGGGGCTATAAAGCATAATACTGTAAAAGTTGAGTCCTTCCAAATTGATCAGCAGTCTGTCACCATGATTTGCTACTATCAATCAAATAACTTTTTTGTTACATTTGTTTATGCATTCAATCAGTACCCAAGAAGAAGAAGCTTGTGGAGGAACAACATGGAAAGAGCTGAGCACAATGACATGAGGTGGTTGGTTATTTGTGATTTTAACATGGTTTTGAGGCCTGAAGAAAAAACTGGATGTTATTTCTATAGGGCATCATCAAGAGAATTTTCCTTATATATTGACCAATGCAGAATGGTTGAAGTGCCTATCTCAGGTGCTGCTTTTACCTGGAGTCGATGCACCCTTAATGGAAGGCAAGCATGTAAAATTGATAGGATCCTGGTGCAGCTGGGTGAGAAAGGTGAAGAAATGGAAGTTTCTGGCATGACCCTCTCTAGGGTGCACTTTGATCATCATCCCATATTAATTGATATTTTTTTCAAAGTCTGAGATCAGCTCCACTTCCCTTTAAATTCAACAATGCATGGCTGGTAGTGCCAGGGTGTAGAGAGAATGTTGCAGAATCCGGGAAAGAGGTTGGTCAAGGAAGTGCATTGTATACCCTCACTTGGAAATTGAAAATTGTAAAAGACAGACTAAGGGTGTGGAGTAAGAAGTCTTTCTCCAACCTTGATCATGATATTAAAGAGGTTGACTCACTTCTGTCCGAGTGCCAACAACATAATAACCTTCAAGACCTACCATCCCAAGAGGAGATACAGGCAGCCTCAAGGCTTGATAGTCTCTTGTCTCTTAAAGAAAACGTGGCTCGAAATCAGTTAAATGTGAGATGGCTGATGGAAGGGGATCAGAACTCTAGGTTCATCCAATGTATGCACAGGGAGAGGAAGGTAACAAGGAATTTCAAGGCTTTAAAAATTCATGATAGCACGTTTACCTCGAAGAATGACTTTTCCAACTCTGTGACATTCTATTTTGGAAATCTTTATTCTGATTCTTGGGTGGATAATTCAGATAAAATCATTAGATGCATTGAGCATAGTTTGGATGATGCACAGAACAAAAGACTTACTGATATCTCCTCCACCAAAGAAATTCATGATGCTCATTTCTCCTTAAACATGGACAGTGTCGCTAGGCTAGAAGGATTTTCCAACAAGTTGTTTTTGTTTTATTGGGACATTCTTCATAAGGAAGTTACTGAAGTAGTAAGGGAATTATTTTCTCATTCTTACATGCCAGTTGAGATGAACTAAAACATTATTTCTCTGATTACCAAGAAGGAGAATGCTTTGGATATTATGGACTTCAGGCCTATTGCTATTGGAAACACTATTCCAAAACTCATTAGCAAAATCATGGCAATTCGGTTTGGTGATATCGCAAGATCTCTTATCTCTTTTAATCATTTTGGGTTTGTTCCTGGACGGAATATTCAAAACTGTCTATTCATGGCTTCAGAGTGTGTTAACATTATGAGGAATAAAGTGAGGGGTGGGAATATGACCCTAAAGGTTGACATTTCAAAATCCTTTGACACCAACAGATGGGACTTTATTTTCAATGTTTTGAGCATGCATGGCTTCTCAGGTAAATTCATTGGTATGGTGCGATGTATTTTGGAAAGTGCTAGGTTATCTATTCTAGTCAATGGATCACCCCGGGGATTTATTCAATGCTCTCGGGGTGTTAGGCAAGGTGACCCCTTATATGGTTTTTTGTTCTCCTTGGATGAAGACTACCTGAGCATATGTCTCCATGAGCTTGTCAATCTTGGGATCTATCAAAGGATGACATATGGGAGGGGTTGGTTTACCCCTTCACACCTTTTCTTCGCTGATGATATTTTTCTCTTCTCAAAAGCTGATAAGAAAACCATATCTTGCATAAAGGTTATCTTCAATCACTATGAGGAAGTGGCAGGCCAGGTTATAAGTTGGACAAAGTCTTCTGTTGTCTTCGGGGAAGTAATTCGAATAACAAGAAAAAATAGAATAGATAGAAGTCTTGGCGTTAAGATAGGTTCATTGCCTTTCATTTACCTTGGGCTGCCTTTGTTTAGGGGGAGAGTGAAAAGAGTCCACCTGGAGGGTATTACACTTAAGATCACAAATCAGTTAACTAGTTGGAAAGGGAAGAACATGTCTCATGCTGGTTGGATTTGCCTTCTGAATTCTGTCATTACTTCAATTTTCATCTTCTCGTTTTCAATCTATAAATGGCCAGTTTCTCTACTCAGGGAGCTTTGTGGTATGGTTAGAAATTTCATTTGGACTAGATCGACACAAAAGAGTAAACTTATTAATGTGGCATGGAAGGACTGCATAAGGCATGTGGAAAGGGGAGGGATGGGGGTGAAAGATGTTAGGATTTTCAATGATTCATTGATTCAAAACTTCACATAGAGACATTTATCTGGAACTGACCCTTCTTTGGAATTTCTGTCTAGAAGATTTGTAGGTAGGTTACAGAAGAGCCCAAATGTGTATCTGAAATCTTATGTCTGGTCATCTGTCAGAGGTGCATGCTTCTACATTATGACATAGGCTAAATGGCTGCTTTGTGCTGATTCTCAAATGAATTCCTGGAGCACGCAGTGGCTGTCCTACCCAATTAATCACTTCACCAGCATTCCCTTGTCTTTACGGAGTCTTCCCATTTCTTATTTGCAGGGGGATCCAGAGGCTTATTCCTTCATCCCTCCTCACCTACAGATAGACATCTCCACGTATGAATATATCGACTATGACATCCTCATATAGAAGCTAGCGCCTAGTGGGTGCTTCTCCAGCCATGACTCATATATGATTCAATGTGGCAATGCGACTGGTGTACCTGCTTGGGTGAAGGGCGTACGGAACCCTTACATTGCTCCGGCTGATGCACTCCGGATTTGGTGCATTTGGAAGCAAAGAATGCATCTGCAATCTGCTTTGCAGTGAACCGGTTTAACTGTTTCACTAGTATGTTTCATCTGTTTGGCTGCGGATGAGACTATCAATCATGTGTTCATTTGCTGCCCTTTTGTTGTTCGGTTATAGAGCTATTTGAATGAAGTTTTCCGATGTCAATTATCCTCTCACTCGGTTAGTGCACTGCTAACCTCGACCATGCAAGCTATCCGTAGTGAGCAGGTCAAGTCCATGCTCATTACTGCTACTGTTTCTATTATTTCATTCATCAGGAAGGCCCTCAATAGTATTGGTTTCATCAATGGAAGGCCCTCATTCAAGGAGGGTATTATGATGATGCACCGATATATTATCTCTACCTCGGTTAATCAATCTGGTTCAATGAATAACGAAATTTCTGATTTTCTTCTGTTGAGATCTCTAGGTGTAAGTGGCAGGGAGCGCATGCCCAATGTTATGAAATATATTAGGTGGACTCCACCTATAACTGATTGGTTAAAGGTGAATGTCGATGGGGAAGCCGTCGGTGCACCTGGACCTACTGGATGTGGTGGCGTGTTCAGGACGTAATGAGGATTTGTCAAAGGATGCTTCTTTCATTACATAGGTAATGGCAATGCATTTGAAGCTGAACTTCGAGCAATGATAAAGGCGATTGGATATGCGGCTTGTTTTGGTTGGCCGAAGTTGTGGATCGAATCAGACTCTTTTTTTGCAACATAGATTCTGAAGGAATGATCCAGGAATGTGCCATGGAAGATGCTTGCTGTATGGGTAAATTCTCTGCATCTTGCTGAGTCGATTTCTATGGATGTGTCTCATGTATATAGAGAGGCAAACCAGGTGGCAGACGTCCTCTCAAAAAGATCAATTATGGAGGCTATCTCAAGTTGGTCATTTGTACTTCCTGATTACTGCAATGAGCTTGTTCACAATGATAGGGTTGGAACTTTTTACACCAGGCTGTCTAAGGCCCCCTTCTCTGAGTTGCCTTTTACTATTTACTCTTTTTATTTTTATGTTATTGGGATCAGGTGTTCACCTGCCTCTCGGACTTTTTGGCTATAAGAAGCCTCCATGAGGTTGAAGCACGATCACCATCGGACCCAAGGGTCCACATTCACGTCAGCTCTCCGACACTCCAATTCAAACTACGTGGACGTTGATCCATGTCTCCTAGGTAGGGTATGTAGGAAGCCTCCCTAAGGTTCAATCCCAACAACCGTTTTATCTGACTATCTTCACATTGGTTCACCGCACCACTCCTAGTGCCGCCTCAATGAGTGCAGACTCGTCAGGGTCATTAATCCAATGATGGATGGTAAACCTTGGGCATAAATGATTCTGAACCCCTGCGTCCAGCTGACCATTTCCCACCCGGAGAAATCTGTGGATACTATGTCTAGGTATAAACCAATGATTCACTAACATATGAATACGTCTTAAATATATAATAGAGTCCCAGAACAGGAAATAATTAACCTCAAAAGGGTGCGATGAGCCCAAATTCCCATCCTCTCGACCAATGTGAGTTCTTAAGGGTCGTTGGTCAAACCACCCAGTGAACGCCTACATTTGGAAAGCAGGTCCACATATCGTTGGATATGGAATGGTTGGGCATTTCGAATCCGGTCCAAAATATAAGGGTATCAGAAAATAATCACAAAAAATAGAATACAACACCCTTCATGTCAAATATCATAAATAAGAATCATGGAATAATGTTTCGTAGTTCATAAGAAATCCATTATAATGAAAAATAGAGAATATTCCATGAAATCGTTACAGAGTTAAAAAATATAGAATTATAGCATGCACATAATCATATATTATGATTCCCATATTATCTAAAATGAATCATCTAATAATATCTTGGTATTATAGGTTCACTACTGATATCATCTTTGTAATCATGGTTGTCTTCAATAACCATCTTGGTAGCTTGAGTTCACCCCTCATAACAAATTGGTAGTCATGGTTCCCTCTCAGGGCCATCTTAGTAGTTTGGGTTCAATTTGGAGACCTTATTAGTCTATATGATGAGATAAAAATCCTTAATCAATGCATTTGACATTTATATATGTGCCACCCATCACATTGTGTAATCATTCACACATGTTCCTCAAGATCATTAATATTCACTTCATAACCCATGAAATGGAATGGTTATTATAAAAATGTAAACATGTCATAATTTGGGGAATGATATAGGATTCATAATCATTTCACCATTAACAGAACTCGTGTAATGAAGCTAGTTTCAATAGCATTTAACTACAAAAAAATGGGTTTTATAAACATGAGACCATAAAAAATTAATTAATTTGGAGAAATAAACTGAATTCCAACATTGAGTAATTTCCACATAAAGGCTTTAGTAACACAAACGAATTTATCATTGATGATAAATATTTTTTATGGACTTTTCAAACCATTTCATGGGGAAAATATATTTTCTTCTTTAAATAAAATTCTTTTTATAACATAAAACCTTTTGAAAACCATTTTATTTTAAAATAAAATTGAAAATATATAAAGAATGAGATTTAAACAAGAATAAAAATTTTAAATCATTTTTCCATGAAAAGAAATTTGTAGTATATTTTGAAAACACTTTTGAAAACATATTTTTTAACACAATTGAATTTTTTCTGAAGAGAGATAGTGGGAGAGAGAGTCATGATTTTACACAAAAACATTATCTTATGTACCAAAGATTGGAAATATATGTACAAACACAAGATGATATCTTTAATAAATATAGTAGAATTAATATCACCAGTATTCTTGAGAGATGGATCAAAATATTTCAACAGAGGAAGCATTAACATAAATAATCTCTAAAAGCGAAGA
Organism: Viscum album; assembly: GCA_963277665.1. NCBI lineage: Eukaryota > Viridiplantae > Streptophyta > Magnoliopsida > Santalales > Viscaceae > Viscum > Viscum album. Next base: position 1,698,734,745 of record OY728163.1, on the reverse strand, counting down.
CATTGTCTCAATAAACTCTTATTACAAGGTAACTTGGGATCATAGTATCCATGTAAGAGAACAAAATATCATGAATATTAAAATATCACTAGAATAAATATATTCAGGATATAAAATATAAAATGGAAGTATATACACCTCGAAAAATTGTTTAGGTGTATAAAAAACATGAGTCTCAAATAAAGAAAAATGAGACAAATCATTTTTACAGATTTGGTAACATTTGAAACATAAACCCCATGAATGAATGTTCATAAAATAGATATGATAATTAAAAAATATTTATGAATAAGATACATACAATACAATTATTTTCCCAACATAAACCACACAAAAGGAAAGAGTGTGAAATATTGCATGTATCTTACTGTAATAAAAACTAATATGAAATCCCCTTATATTGTCTCTTGAATATATTCTTAGTCATACAAGATTATTTTAGAACAAATATAATTTTATTTTATATATATTACATAAACATTTTCTTAAATATAATAGCAAATATGGTTTTATTATGACTTCATATTACCAGCTTGATAACAATCTTATGTTAATGTTTCACTTCAGGTAATATTCTCTTTGTTCTACACATTTTTCATAATTTGTTATATTTTTGGTCAATATACATATGTCATGATTATACAATATAAATAATTATATAAATATAGTGCAGTTAAAATATATTAAAATTAAAATAATCTATGTTATTAATAATTAAGAAATGGAATACACCATTCATAGAGACGGTATGTGGTATGTACCCATGAACGATGATTCTATTTTAATTTTCATATTGAAAGAAAGAGTGAAATTTAATTTTAACTATATATTTATATAATATAATTTCAGAAGAATATTAATTTTTTATATATCATATAATTTCACTAACATTATATTTAATTCATTCCACATTATGTGTGAATGGATCACATCACTTTTAGGGGAAGTAGTCCACACATCCTCAAATAAAATTATATAAATATCAGTAAATAGAAAATAAAAATGACTTGGGTTTTAAAAGAATTAAATAATATTAATTAAATATTAAATATAATATAAGAAACATATAAATATATATTCCATCATAATTTTTACCATGAGTTCCAGTAATTGAGAAATGAAAAATCATCATATAGTCAGGTGGTAGTTCGTCGTACACATAAATAGTATGTTCGATATCCATTATAAGAAGGTTTGTGTAAATGTAGGTCAAACACTTAACATGAAAAAATAATTTTTCTTTGAAGATACAGGTAATTTAATACAATAATTTAATTAAGAGAGTGTAGGTGGTGTAGAAGGAAAATAAAGGAAATGAGCTTCAGAAAAGATGTTACCTCTTAATCTGGAATCTCCATTTTTGAGCCAAAAGGCTTCCATGAGTTTCCTTATGCCCAATTGAAATATTCTAGGAAAAAGGGAGGGAGTTGTGGAACTTATTTTAGAATATTTTTAGTGAGACAAGGGGATTGAGAGGATGTAGTATTTGGGTAGTGGTTGTGGCCTTTTATAGGGAAGGGAGAGGACATACATGAAATTTATTTAAAACATGTTATGTGTACCTACGTTTTTATGTAAAAAATGCATAAAAAATAAGCCAAATCAATAATTGATGTGATTGGAAGAATTATAGCCAACCAATGGGTGTTGTAAAAGTGTATAGATCGTTGTAGGTATTATATTTATGGTTTAGTACTTTCTAATCCTATTTTTTTCTCTAAACTGATGTAAATAATACTAATCAAATTCACTAATATATTGTGAAAAAAACAAAGTTCACCTTACTTGAAATTATAATTTATGATAATTCAAAATATGGAATCCATTGTTTCAAAATCTATCCACATAATAGTTATTTTTTTAAAAAATTTATTTCTAAATTCGGGTCGAAATGCGGGTTTTGAAAGAAAAAATGATCAAAACTTTTCTAAGTATTTAAAGCCAATTTCAATGTGAAATTGGTTCTAGTGAACAAAATTAGATTAAATGATAAAAATATCATCTAACTAAACTATTAAAATAATTATAAATATAATTTATCCTTATAAAAATATTCAATGAAGAAGTAGTTTTGAATTAATATCTGGTATTTTTCACCATTCATACAAAAACGAAGTTTGTCGGAAAAATCCAAAAAATACACACAAATCTAATTCTGAAATTCTAATTTCTGAAATAAATATGTTTCTTTTATATTTAAATTTTTTTCCAAAATTCATTTAATTATTTTTTACAAATAGATATTAAAACTAGTTCATTCTAGAAAAAATTTATTTTTATTTATAGAATGACTGTAAAAAAATTAATATCTTTTATTATAATGATTTTTTATTTATCTAAAACATTAAAAAAATATTTTGAAATTATTTTTTACTTTTCATATAACTGTGTTTAATTGAACGGTTATTATTATCTCAAATAAATAATAATAAAAAGAAAAAGATATTTACTAGAAACATTGGTGTTGTGTGTAACCTACACTAACTAAATGTAGCATGTACTATATGTGAAGTATGTGGTGTGTGTAATGTATGAGAAGTCAGTTTTTGGTGAAAGGAATTTTTTACATAGTTCATAGAATGATTTAAATGAACTTTTTGTATTCAAAACAAATATCTCTAATATCTCGGGGTGTGACATTCTACCCCATATAAAATGAATTTACCCCAAGAAATTCGTCACTGAGATAAGAAATCAGAATACTTATAATTCAACATATCATAAAGTTTACACATAGATTCCTACATCTAATTATTTCTCTATAAAACCTCAATGAGGCGTTTCTTCTTAATTCACCGAACTTCCTGTGATTGGATCAGAATATCAAAAGGTTGTTTATAATATAAGTGATCTTGCTCTACTGGTATGACCCTGGAGTTTAGAACTAGTGAAGGGTCAGGTATATACTTCATCAAGATGGATATTTGGAACACATTATGGGAATTAGAGACATTTGGAGGAAGTTCCATGTGATTTTAAACAATCCACATATGATAAATAATCTCAATGGGGCTAATATACCTAGGTCTTAGTTTCCCTTCCAAAATCTTCAAACATTATTCCATGGGGAGATTCATAGAAAATATTTTTCACCAAATTCAAATTCAACATCATGATGAGAGTAATCTGCAAAACGTTTCTACCATCTTTGAGCTGCCTTGTTGTTCTGCAGAATGGTTCTAACATTCTCGACCATTTATTCAATGATCTAAGGTCCAAATAGATTTATTTCTCCAACATCATCCCAGCATGTTCAAGATATGTATTTCTTTCCATGGATAGATTCACATGATGCCATCTTAATTCCGGATTGAAATCTATTATTTTATGAAATCTCCACTTATTGATGTTATTGATCCCAACAACTATTAAAATCTAATGAATAAGATATCAATATATCCTCTAGGTTCAGAATTATTCTTTAGAAAGAAAACATATCTAAGGATGAAATACTGTGATTAAAGTCAATTCTATATCATGTTCTTGTTGAATTATTCCACATAACATTGAGGAAAACATAATATCTCGATCGACAACAATATAATATAGTACTCCATGAATACTTACAACATCAATGATAAACATACAGGAATGTTTATTTAGAGAGAAGTATTATATGATAAATATAAAGTGTGTTGACTTAGTAATGTGATTGAACAATGATATTTCTATAACACATCCTTTGTAAAATATTATATTAATGAACACATACATAGTCCATGAACCTTAGAATTCTATCCTGTTCATGGTTAATATCAAGATCATTTCTCGATTTGATTTGTAGATATTCAACTTACTTATGTGTCTCCTTTATCATTACATGGAAAGAGGGGTGAGAAATAATTTGATAAAGATAAAATTTTTTCCATTCCAATAATAATTATATATCCATCCTTTTTAAATCCAAAAATATTTGAAATATTGTGATCCTCATCATGGATAATCTAGCACAATTCTTCTTACACGATGCATAGTCCACCATGTTCTCTTTTCTATTGTTTTATTGTATTGATAATTAATAATCTTTAATCCACTCAATCTATCTTATCTAGAGCCTATTGAGCTGCTTGTGTGTGAATTTATATTTTATTAATTTATGATCTGTATATATATCACACTTTTCTCCATAATAAAAATTCCTCGATATCTTTACTATTAAAAATGCCAATACTAAATCAAATTCATTAGTTAGGAAATTTTTACCATGAATCATCAACAACCATGAATAATAAGAAATAACAATGTTATAATTCATAATAAAACATCCCAATACCATTTTGAAAGCATCGTTATAGATTAAAAATCATTCCCCGCTATAAGTTGATGTTTGCATTAGTGCACTAGCCATCCCTCTCATCAGTTCCAGGAAGATTTCCTCAAATTCACCTATCTAGAGGAACATCACACCGTTCCATGTTAACGTGGACATATGATTAGATAATCATGAGAAATTCTCTATAAATAATCTGTAATATCCATCTAATCGAAGAATTCTATGGATCTTAGTCACTGTGGTTTGACTATCCCAGCATTTAGTAGCCTGCATATTTTGTGGATCTATTATTTTACCATCTCTTGAGATTATGTGACAAAAAATGAAACCACTTATACCGAAAATTGAAATTGTTTCAATTTATATACACCACCCATTCCTTATGGTCTTATGTATAATTCTAATGTGATCATCATAAACTTATATAATCTTTGAAAAGATAATAATATCATCTATAAAGACGACAACAATCTTATCTTGGTAATCTCTAATGATTTTATACATTTAATCCATTGTGATAGTTGGGGAAATATTAATAAATAATATATCACTATATATTCATTGTGTCCATACATTTTATGGAATTTCAACATAGGTATATCTTATTTCATGGAACTAAATTGATGATATCCCAAATGAAGGTCAATCATGGAAATGTATTGTGATTCATGAAATTAATAAAACAAGTCATCAATATGGGGAAGAGGATACATGTTCATGATCTTTATCATGTTAAAATCCTAATAATCAATACATAGTCTCATTTAGACATCATTATTTTCCACCAAAAGAACCGGTGCACCCCATGGTCACACACATTACCGAATGAATCCCTTTTCATGTTTTTCATAGCATTTCATCTTCAATTCCTAAAACTCAATCTAATACATTATATAAGGAGACTTTAAAATTCACGTATAACTTGGTATAAGTTTTATCGATAACTCAACATCATGTTTTTGTGGAATACTAGGAAATGCTTTTGGATTGACATCCAAAAAATCCCGAACAATAGCCATATCATCAATGTCAATATTCTCCCCAACCATTAGAGATAAAAATCACATTTGAATTGGAATTAAAACCCATACATTGGGTGTAATATCCATAATAATTTCATGACTATCATCACATTGATGCATGGACATATCAGGGTTTGAAATATCAAAAGAAACATACCTTCCTTTAAAATTGATGTGGGATTTACGTAGAGAATGATAATCCATGCCAACGATCACATTAAATTTGACCAAAGTATGAATGAAAAGATTTTAAAGAAGGATATTCCCACAATTTACAATTAGATATGAATCATAGATTTGAGATTCAATAATAGTTCCATAAGGGTGTCACACTGCTAATTCCACATAAATTTTCTATGGAGGAATCATAGAACCCTTTTAAAATACTTTGGATATGAAAGAGTTGGTGGATTCAGAATAAATATGACATTATTAGTTCTTGAATTGATTGTAAGTATAAAATTCATCAATTTGTTATCATACCTGTCATCATAAATAGTGATATCATGAAATTTCCCATTTTCCCTCTGCTTGAGAGGTTGCTAACGCATAACATCATTCTAAGAACATGGGTTTCGATAGTGGTTTTATTAATTAACATTTTACTTATAGTTGTAGAACTAAATTGTGGGAGGTACATTCTGTGGGGATATATCCCAATTCATAACATTATATAACTTCTTCCCAACACATCAATAATAAAATTCATTATGACCTTCACTTCCAAAATTTAAACATTTATTAGACCCCATATGTAAATTTCCTCCTTGATTATTCCCAGAGAGAGAATAAAAGAATGCTCTTGTTCTTTTCTACATTTTTATTATATTTTCCTTCAAACTCCATCATCATCTTCTTGATAAAACCATGACATCGATATGTTACTCCATCCTTCCTTTGAACCTTGATTTCAAAATGCATAATCTATTCATTTCTAATAATGTATCTTATGGACAATGAACTTTTATTACTATACATTAAGCCACTGAAGAACCTTTCAACATTACTATTGGGTTGGATTATAATTACTAAAGTGTACCTTTATGGATTCATTAAATTAGGTTTTTAGGTACCAATAGATTCATCATACATTTACTTCAACTAAAGATACTATTTCACTATCTCATTATTAAGAATTTTAGGAATGTACATTTTGAAAAATATGTGCTTAAACTCCTTCCAATCCATTGATTCAATCTTATCTTGTTTCCCCATATTTTTGATTAGTGATTAGCACTAATTTGATTCACCATAGAGCCAATCAAAACCCAGAATGAATTCTTCATTCAATGAAAAGAATGGAGAATATATTATTTGTAGTTCATATCCATTATGCAAATACTATTGGATCATAAGACCCTCTTAATGAATGTTTTAATTGCCTCATTAAAAACTCAATTGTTTTTTGTTGTATCTTTTTCTATTTTGGAATCCCAATATGATTATCAACTTGATCATATCATCTAAGCATATAAAAAAGGTTCTTTATTCAGTTTACAATATTGTTAGGTGGTTTAAGAGGTAAATTGAATAATGGTCCATCACAATCATTGTTAACAGAGTTTCTTTGGGTTCCTGCAATTGACAAAAACCAAAATTATAGAGTAAGAAATAGTTATCCTAACGAGGAACCACATAATCATAAAAGATAACTAACTTATGATACCTTCATTAATCTATTAAAATATATGACTATTCATGGTTATTCATAGAAAACATATATTTAAATCTGTCATAATGGTTCATGAAGAGTTTGTGAATATCCAAATCATATCCCCTAGGAGTGTCTAACCAGTTGTGAAGTAGGGACCATTATCATGTTTCGTATTATGCCATGTCAGGCCCATAACATCTTGTTGGAGTTGATTCAATTAGGTAAATCAGTGTCATATCCACATACACTTATAGTATTATCCTTATCCAATTTTATTTTGGACATTTTAAAATATATTTACTTATCATTAGACATACTCATTGCCATATCCTTAGGTTTATCACTATGATATTCTCATATTATCTTCTGATGTTAATCTATACATTTTCTATGATACCAAATATAGAAAACCTCAATTTTCAAAAAATAAACATTATATAAATTTTGCGAAATACTTAAAAATCTTGTAAACTGACTCCCAAATACCGTAATTGTTATAGTCCCTTCATAAACATTTAAATATAAACACTCATACATAAATGAGTAATATCACCTCCCATTAGGGTTTTTATGACTTTCAACCTTTTTTAGATACCTCAAATATAATATATATCATAATAACCTAGGGAAATTAACAATAAAATGTATAAATATTAGATTATTAGTAAATGGTAAATAAGGGAGACTTGTAGACATAAACATGATCATAAGTTTGTGAGAACATGATCATAAAAATAGAAGACAATTCCCTATATATCAAAGATCAAAAAACGAAACAAGGCATAACTATTGGTAGTTAATAGGAACATAATCATAATCAAATAAAGATAATAATCTATGATAGTGCAACATTGAAACCAAATACTGAATTTTTTTAGACACATAAGCATATTGTATTATTTTTAAACTAGAAAAGGCATCACTGGAAGGACCATATTGGTATTATCGGTTCACTCCCCATACCATCTTGGAAGTCATGGTTCATTCCCATAGACATAACTGTAGTATGAGTTAACTCCTCACAACATCATGGTAGTAATGGTTCACTCCCATAGACATCTTAGTAGTCATGCTTCATCCCCGAGAACTCCTTAGTCTATCGCATTAGAAAAAAATCATTACAAATTGCATTGAGGGAGATATAGGTCCCACTCATATCATATTGAAATAATTCATATATATACAACAAGTTCATAAATAGTCATTTGATAACCCATAAAATAAAATGGATACTATAAACATGTAATAATATTAGAACCTATGGAAAGAGAAATTCTTCATAATCATTTAATAATAAAAACATCCTATGTAATGAAATTGGTTTCAAAATCATATAATCTTTGAAAGATAAGTGGGTTTCACAAACACCATGCCATCAAAAACATAATCCATATAGAGATGGAATATGAATTTAGACATTGAATATTTCACAACGAAATACTATGTAAAAAAAGTGGATATTAACTTATGTAGGAAAATAAATTAGGGGTCTTTTTAAATCGTTTGTTGGGTGAGATATATTTTCTTGTTTGAAATTTGTTTATAATATAATACCCATTGAAAACATTTTTAATTGAAAATAATATTAAAATCAAATAATTGAATCATTTAAAATAATTAAATTTTTTAAAATCCTTTTTCTTTGAAAATTAACATTCAAGATGATTTAAATTTTTTTTGAAGACCTGGTTTTTTGAACAGAATAGTATTTGGCCCAAATAAAGGGAGAGATTGTGTTGGATTTTACATAAAAACATTATATTTAGAACCCAAGAGTGGAAAAAGTATTAATATACATGGAAATATATTGAGTAGACATATAATAAAGACACTCATGATTATTCATGGGAGATGGATCAAAATCTTTCATCAATGTATGCACTAACATTAACTATCTCAAAAAGCAACGAGGTTTTCTCAATAAACTCTTATGACATGGTAACATTGGATCATATTATCAATTTAAGAAATTTAAATTACATTAATTTTAAAATATCATTAGAATAAGTATATTCGTGAAATAAAATAAAAAATTTAAGTACATAAACCTCGAAAATGTGTTTAGGTGTATTACAAAACATGAGTCTCATAGATAGAAAATTGAGATAAAGCATTGTTTACCAATTTGGTGTCTTTTAAAACTTAAACCCCATTAATTAAAGATCATAAAATATATATGTTGTTACCAAAAAAGTTAAGTATAATATATATAAAATTAAATCATGTGAGTTACATACACCACACGAATGGAATAAGTAGTGAACAAAGCATGTACCTCATGGGAAAAAATGAAATGAAATCCCATATCCTTAAGTCTTGACTATCTTCGTACTCATACAATCTTACTATATAAAAAATATAAGTTTATCATACATATTTTAGAAAGGAATATTATTATATATAATATGTTCTATGTTTTATTTATGTCCTCCTATTACCAACTTGTTAACAATCCAATGTTATGTTTTCAGTTCAGGTAATATTATCTTGGTTCTTCTCAATTGACTTCATTTGTTAAATTGTTGGTCTTTATACATCAATCATGATTCTATAATGTAAATAATGTCATAGATTTAATTAATATTCAGTATATTTTTATTTTAATAATATATAGAACAAATAAGTATGAAATGGAATACACAAATCATAGATACATTCAGTCGTAGATATGCATGAATGATATTTCTGTTTTAATTATCACATTTAAATAAAAAATGAAAATGAAATATAAGATTATATATATAATATATTCAAAGTATAATTAAAATGTAATATATATCAAACAATTTCCCTAATACCATCTATAATACATTCTAATTAGTATGTTAATGAATCACAATGCTTTGAGGGGCGGTTACCCACACTTCCTCAAATAAAATTATCACAATTACTCCAAACATAAAGTAAATAAGATGTGTGTTATGAAAGTATTAATGAATATTAAATAAATAATAAATAAAATTTATGAAATATATAAATATATTTTCCATCTTAATTTCCATCAATGAGAGGCACAAAAATAGAAATGAACAATCATCATTTAGTAAGGTGGTAGTTCGTCGTACATGTAAATATTATGTATAATGTCAATTAGATAGAGGTGTGTATATGTGTAGCTATAAAAATTATAATAAAAATATCCTAGAATATTTATTATAGGGTTTTTTTTATAAAATAAATTTATTAATAGAGTGAAGGGGTGGAGAAGGAAAATAAAGGAAAGGATCTCGAGAGAATACATTACCTCTTAATCAGATAACTATTTTTGATAAGTGCCAAATGGCTTCATTGAGTTTCTGTATGCCCATGGGAAGGATTATATGAGTAATGTAAAATATATGGAAATTTTTTTATAATAATTTGGGTGAGAAAAGGGCCTTGAGAGGTGATAGAAAGTGGATATAGGTGGTGGACATTTATAAGGCAGAGAAAGGAGAAACATGCTATTTTGGAAAACAAAGTTATGTTTACCCATGTTTTTAAGTAATAAAAGTCATACCAAATAAAAAACACAATTAATGGAAGGTTCATGTATGAATAATTCCAGACAGTTGGTTTTTTATAGTATTATATATTGTTTTAGGAATAATATTTATTTTTTATAACTTTATTAACTTAATCTATCCCTTAACTGATTTATTAAATTTTGGTCACTTTTACTAATCGTTTTGTTCAAAAATCAAGTTGAGATTATTGGAAATTATAAATTATTGTTATTACAAATAAGGAATACATTTATCGAAATATTAATTATATAATTATAGTAAATTAATTTAATATTAATCTTTCTTTTGGGTCAACAATGTGGGTTTTTGAAGAAAGAAAGGATCAATAAATTTCTATGGTCTTATATCCAATTTCAACAAGAAATTGGTTCAAATGAGCAAAATTGGATTAACTTATTAAAATATAATCTAAATTAACTATTAAAATAATTAATAATATCATTTATCCATATCAATAAACTAAATTTAAAGGCTGTTTTGAATTAAAATCTCGTATTTTTTAATATTCATTGAAAAATGAATTTTGTCAGATAAATACCATGAAATAATGCTAATCGAAATTTGAAAATATATATTCAAAAATGTTGTTTATTTTATAATATTAAATTACTAAATTTCTCTAAAATTAAATGTATTGTTTTTCACAGAAGGACATTAAAATAGGTTCATTCGACAAAAGGGTATTTTCAGACATAAAAGGTCTTTACCAAAAATTATATCTTTTATTATAATTATTTTTTATTTATATTAAAAATTTATAAATAGTATTTTAAAAGTACTTATTTCTTATTAATAAAATTTTGTTTTATAAAAACATCATTGTTGCATGTTACACATACCAACTTAGTGTTACATGTATCGTACACTATTTATATTTTTCATATAACATACAATAATTTAGCTCCCTAAGAAAGGTCTGTTATATATAATGAGTTACATGGTATAAAGGAAAATTTAATTTATCTGAAAAAATGGTCTATAAACACACAGGGTGTTATAGTAGGTTACCTCGACTCATACATGGATTTCCAAAACACCACATGAGTTTTCTATATGAAAAATAGGGATTCCTGTTGACTATTCCAGAATCCAATTATATTGTTTTTCATTGAAATGTATTGTGGTATTTTAATTACATGATCTCAATTTGCGATGAAGACATTGTTTTTTATTGCTAGTACCTAATCATTTTAAGGATTTAAATAATTAAAATTCTAGTTAAATCCTATAGCGTGTTCTCCTACATATGATTTGACTGAATTTTTCTTTATCTTTTTCATAGTTGGGAGATGTTATAACAAAATAGTGGTTTACAATATTATATTGCTACAAATTTTCGAGTTTGGAAAGTAATGTTGGCAAAATAAATATCCCGTCATGGTTTTCTAATTAGGTACCTATTGCAATATTACATATAATTTCATTAATATAATCCAATTTTATATTTAATATAAATTTGAATAATTTTAATTAATTAAATGAAAAATTTTAGTGTTGTTCATAACCCTAGTGAATTGGGAAACACAGAATGTTTCCATGAGACGTACCTAGGATGGGACCATGGATGTTTTCCCATGGGTATTTGATAGATTCTTCACATGAATTTGGCATAGGTATTTATATATGGAAATCATAGTGATATTTTACAAATTTCCCTAATTTTAGGGTTGATTCGTTCTACATTGGTGAGAGATTAACCTATTATGGTAGATCCCATTGAGATATGAAGCTATAGGTTTTTTGATCTTTGATCATAATAATTGTAATATATTTTCCTCTCACTATTTGAGATGTGTAGAACTCATATTGATTAATAATAACTATTGGGATATCAGATAGATTTATATATATTTAATTAATAATATGGTATTATTATATTCTTATAAAAGGTGAGTTACATAACATTATCTATTTAATTTGGTGGTGGTTCTCTCTAGGGATCACTCCTCTATGATGATTCCAAGAGATAATCAGGGACTAGTAGGCCTATTCATAATTAGGGATACCATTATGCCTTTTTTGACAGGTTTATACCCTTAGAGGTCAATTATCTTTTTACATTCCTTTAACATCACCTTTATAGAGGTATTTCATGGATAATAAGATGTTTAAAAATATTCTATTCTTTTTAGATATGGTTCTAATTTATGATACCGTAATCTTGGGTGGGAAAATATAATGCCCTTATTTTAAGAATCGATTGGTTGGGTTAGGTAAGATTCATACACCATGGTATATTTAATTCAGACTCTAGTGGGTCAGTTTCATTAGGTTTGATCAGGGGAATCCTATTAGAGGGGATGATCTAGGATAAAATATTCCTTTTTGGTAGTGATCAATGATATAATCACTTGTTGAGTCAATTTCATGGATAATTATTTTGTATTATGATATAGGCATGATGATGCCTTTTGTTTTCTAGAAAATTATGTTGGGTGATTTTTCCTAGAAGGAGACTATAAATGGTTGGATTATTTAGGCACATGGCCCAATAGATCATTGGATTTTTATAGATGTTTTATTTAATGAATTAGAACATTGTGTCACATGGCCATTTATTAATGTAAGAAATATGTGAATTACCTAATTTGTAGTCTATTTTATATGAACCTTCTATAATATCAAAAAATGATGTTCTATGTAACACTGTAAGATTATCCTTGACAATGGATGACTTGTGGGTGTTTGAGTTGGGTCTAGAATCATGTTATACAGGATATAAACAAGCTCTGTATGGAATATTTAGTTCATGCTGGTTTGACATTGTAACATGTCGATATTTAATGACAGTGACTAACTATGTGTGGAATAAAGATCGATAGTTTTATGTATGATGCACGAAGTCATGGTGAATAATGTCATTGGCTAAATTAGTATATGCTATAATCTTGAGGAATATCTCAGAAATAAAATGTGTGGTGTGATTCAGTTTTAATGTGGGATGACCTTGAGATGCGTGGCCAGGAGATTGGGTGACTAGGGTGGGTTAAGGAAAGTGTAGTCTAGTTTTATGGGAATATTTACATTGGAAGGTTGATACATCTCCTTCAATTAAATCTTACTTCACACATTGTTTAGAGATGATCATGCTTGTTATTTTCATATCATTTTTTGTATTTTGATTGAGAATAATTTTTTTTAGATAACCAAATTGATTTTATGGTTCGATGTAGGGAATCAATGGGACCTTTTCACTATGAGTGGTATAATGTTTCCCATATCGTAGGGATTCCACTATTGGAATAGTAGGAGTTTTTACCCTCATTGTGAGTTGCAACATAGTGAATTCCATATAAACCAATCTTGGGATGTAATAATTTGTTACGGGTTATGTTTACATTTTCTATCTAGAGTGAGAGGGATCTTAGTGTTTATAGTGTTAGTTGGGGAATCATTTAAACAATTAAATAGAAAATATTTTTCTTTATTGGGGAGTGATATGATATTCTCACTTGGGATACCCTCTTGAGAGAAGAGTTGTTGGACCATAAGAGTAGTTATGTGATGGTTGTTTTAGATTTTAGATGTCAGGTGACCAAATGGACAACGTAAAGGTGGATATCATAGTAAATTCCAAATACATGACAACATACATACATGGATGATTCTAAGTGTGGGTGTTAGGCTCGAGATGGATTCAGACAATACAAGAATATTGGATTAGACATGAATAATTGCATGTGTCGTGGCATTGTGGTGATCATGAATAAGGGATTGTCAAACCAAAAGACATCATCTTAATTTATTTAAAGGATTTGTAAAATTATAATGAAGTTCCACTAATGTGGCAAGGAATAATGGTGTAATGAAATGTTTTTGGATAAGTCTACTATTAAATCTAAGATTGTTTTAAAGTGGTTGGTCATAGTGGTTTGATTTTATTTCTCTTGTGTATATGAATGTAGTCAGTGAGAAACGTTGTCTATAATGTTTTGTAGATGATGCAAGATCAGTTTAATGGTCTACCATGTATTTCATGTAAAGTTTTAAATGAATAGTAAAAATGCAGATGATTGGGTATTTTATTCAAACTGAGTACTAGCGGTGGTATTATTGGATTTGATTAAGTGTAATGAGTTGGGAAAAATGTTGATAGTTGTTATCATGATGCAATGACAATGTATCAACCAAGAATTATATTGGAATATTTTCCATGGTTTATTGATTTACATTAGAATATAGAAACTATTTTGGAGAGTTCCATTGGATTGTTGGTGAAATTGTATATGACGAGTTTTTGACCCTATTTAGAAGGGAACATATATAAAATGAATTAGTTTTTCATTAGTTATAATGTTTATTAGATTTGATTGACCTGTATGTTTTACTAATGTTTAATGTAGCTATTGAGTAAATAACGGGGGTTTGGAAACATAATGTGTGCATGTAACATTGGATTTCTACAACTAATAAAGCCATACTATGTTTTGAATGTTTATATAAAATTCATAGAGATGATAATTTCCATGATGAGGGGGGATATATGATACTATGTTTTTAAATAGATAACACCCATTAAATATCATTATAAATATCTTTGATTTAATATAACAAAATATTTTATTGTATTTAATATACATTGGTGGAATTCTGTATTTTTTATGTCTTGATGTTCTGGTTTTTTAACAACCAAAGTGATGATCACATTGAGTTCATAGTTATTATAACCATGCATATTAACTATGTAGCCTAGAGAATAAGGTAGAATAGTTTTTGAAAACTGTTATTGGGGTTCTGGAAAACTGTGTAACCCTCTGCAATAAAATATTGTTTCATCTTCCTGTTTTAATTCACATTCTTCTAACCAAGTACCCAACCATGTAAAAGGTGGTTAACTTGTACAATAGGTCCACATGGGATATGAATAGATTTTCTATGTGTGAGCCTTTCCGTGTGAATCATTATTCCACTTAGAATGAAAGAAAAAACTAGTGGATCATGGTTTTTCTATCCGTGTCAAAATTCCATAATCCCTTTTAAAAATGGTTGAAATTAATAAATTATCCATATTTTATCCCTATAATTATAAAATCTTCTCCTCCTTTATCATTTACCCCACACAACTGCTCCATGTTCTCCTTTTCCATTTTTTGAAGTTTTTGTTGTTGCTCATCCACATGATGTTAAAATCAACCACCATTAATTTCTTTGTATTCCTATCACCAGATTTGTTATTCATCTATCATATTTTATTTATTCCCCTATACGTCTTTAGAATTATATACTTGTGAACTAATATGACATATATTTTAGGTGTTTTTATAGTTTCATTGATTTCTATCATTCCATCATAAATCATATGATGATATTAGAATATTTAATCTTCATAAGAATGAGGTTGTTAGGAAAGATACTTTTCCTATAAAGTCTTAATTTTTTAAAAAATATTCAGAATGATTTTCATCATGCCTTGTATTAATTGCTCCCAATTTTTATAAATAATTAAATAGTTATCTTAAAATGACATAATACTCAATTTGACATGTTGATATTTTCAAATGGTGGGGGACACTTCATGGATCACTCCTTAGGGTGTTTACAATTTTTTTTCATAATTAGATATTACAGTTATTTTGAAAAAACACCACATATGTGTTTTTGGTATGACTATTAAATAGGGGATTGATTAAATTATAATTAATGAATTATTGATTTACAATAGTCCTATATAATCACCTTTCCATTTAGAAAATTTTAACTAAGCAATGAAATGGAATTACCACGTTTGTAGTATTATGTTTTACCTTACCTATATTGAATCATTACTTTGGCATTCTTTCTTCATGCCTAAAGAACATGATCAGTTCATTAAGACCATCATGTTCAAGTGAGATTCCCTAACAAAATTGATTAGATTGAAATACTATTTTATGGCATCATTTCACATATCAATTCTGAGAGAATTAATTAATAGTATGAATTGATATTTTTACCCCATTTAATTGTTATTTGAAAGAGGAATATATTCAATGAAAATACATTTTGAATGATTTAAATGGAATGTGAATGGTTGTGTAATGCCATTTTTCTATCCTTATATTATGAAATATTCCCATGAATAAATGGTATTAAATGATGTGTGGGTTGAAATAGCATATAACATTACCCTTATTGGAACATGTATATGAAATGATAAAAGGTATTTCTTATATTGTATATTGGAATGGATATTTCTCATGGAATAAATTTTATTACTAAATAATATATTCATGTTTATTATAGTATTCCTTGAGCGATACTTGTGTATTGTTATGTAATGTATTATATTGGATTATTATGTATGTGGAATTTTATGAATTATGAATTCTTAAGTGGTGTTGTAAATGTCATACATTATCAATTAATTGAAATTTTTTACATTGTGGAATCATTTTTAGTTGAATTAATATTTCATCATGCCCATAAAAATTTATTGATTGTCGTTTGATATGGTCAACTGTACCATTTTATAAAGAAGTAATTGTATATGATTCTATAATTTCATCAGAGAATATGTACATTCTCATTCACTCATTTATATTTGAAGCAATATATAATTATCAATATACCTAGAAAACATCTAAATATTCCATTGTCCCCTGTTTTATTTTTATAGAATGTAATGCACCTAGTGAAATTTTTTCTTATTCCAATGAAGGAATATTTGGATGTGGATACAATGTGGGACATGATCTTAAAATTGCATATATTATCTATAATTGTTTAAATTTTATATAAAATAATAATTTAAAATTTTATATTCAATGATTAAATTTTAAGGAGGAATAATTTTTGGTGGCCTAATGAGTTTTACTAAGACCATATTTGAGAACTATAGGAAATGACCAAGATCTTACTCCTTAATTGTGATGAATTTTAGTATTATAATCAGAATATTTGTAGCAACTAATCCTGTACTCATGCTTCTTTCCAGGGATGGATTCACTTAAAATATATTTATTCCATTATTGTCGTGTTTTCAATATTACCAGTTGTACATTTATTTATTATATCATGACCATGAAGGATCAATAATGTATTATTTTATCGAAAATTCAATAATTATCTTTTTAGTATCAACTTTTGTTTTAGATAACATTACACAATAAATAATATATTTATTTCTACACTGTATTCAATACTAGATGAGTGGTTATAGTCTCAGAACAATACCTCCTATGGAACCTTACTTCTTTCTGGTAGGCTTCAGCATATGTGGAGGAGTTATTAAGACCATGTTTCTAGCTAATACAGTTAATATTATAAACTGAATAGGGTTAGTTCACTAAAATCAATGAGTAAACATGATTTTGGTGAAAAATATGTAACATATGTGAATGAAAATTTATCTCTTTGAATTATTGAATGTATTATGATGGTTCAAAAATATTGACCTCGGGTTTATAAAATAATATTTGTTGGTTTACTTGTATGATATTCTTTCGATGTAATTAAGATATCTCTATAAAAATTATGTGTTACTTTTTGATTCCAATCGGTTTGATTAATTTCCCCACATTTTTCAAAATACACATAAACTAGATATCTCAACCCTTCATGGAATGGTTTTTGGGTGTCTTTATCAATTAAAATATCACTTATTGTACATCAGAGTAAGTGCACCAATACCACATCAGTATGATCTTCGTTTTATTTATAGAGAACTACTATTATGGATATATATTGATATTTCTATTCTAGATTAGATATTCAATTGCTATGTTTTTTAAAATTAAAACATGGTGTAGTTAGGGACACTAAAATTATTAAGGGTGTTCATGATTGGGAACCACCCAAAACCAAGATGGAGGTGCATAAGTTTTTTTATATTAGAATGTTACTATCATATGTTCCCATATCTATTATCTATCATTTCACTTCAATTTAATAAATTTAATTACAATGGGACTTCCATAGAGGAAGTTGAGAATTTTACAGCATCCTTCATGAAGAAAATGTAGAGTATGACCATTGATCACATCCTGAGACTAATAGAGGAGGGTGTCAATATTATAGTGTTATTATCATGATTCATGAACATTGATCAGGATCACAATGATGTTATGTATTTTTGTTAATTATTATGGGATTAGTTCGATTAGATTCCATGAAAGAACCCATAACACTCTTGATTTAGAGATAACAGTAGTATTGTTCTTCTTGATGATAAACATGAAATTTATTTCCATGAATGATCTTTTGTCTTATTTTTACCATCTAATGCTTATGGATATATTATTCCACTAGAGACAATAATATGAGATAATGATTTTTATGATGTTTTATAGGACTATCACATGAATATAGACTATACCCCATGTGAATAAAAATGCGTTTGTTGATTGCATTTTTCTAAAATCATAGTCTTTTTTGGTGGAAGGGTAAGCAGAAAAATCAACCTCTTGGAAGCTGACACAACTGGGGTATATAGGGATAACTTATAACCAATCAATATTTGTGACTCCACAATTTATACATTGGTTGTTAGAGTATTAGTAGGGATAACATGGTTATAATGTTTTACGTAATCAAATATCATCAGGTGATGCACCAGGTTGTTTTTATGAAGTAGGAGAGTAGAACAACCATTACTAGGGATGTATCTCTATTATAATATTGATATATCTAGAGTTTCATATGGAGTTTCTTTCCTCCCCCATAGTGGTACAACTTGGAGTAGATAAGTTGATCTATGAATATCAGTGTATGTTTTTATTGAAATTGATGAGGTGAGTTATCATCATTCTTTTTAAATTACTTATATGTTCACCAGTCATGGAAAAAATCCGGTTTAATTAATTATTATTTATCCTATTGAGATCATAAAATTTTAATGAGATTAAATATCAACGGATATAGGTATGAGATTTATAGAAATAGATAGAGGCATAGAATTTATATTGGTTATATTATAACGAAATAACAAACCATATAACATATTATCAATGAAGGATATGATTTTAATTGATAGTTTGGAGTTTTTGTACATGAAATAGATCTTATGGATTCATGGGGAACACACAAAGATTATTTCATATCATGATGGATTGTTAAAATCATAGAAGTATTGAGGTTTTCATGTGTATTTTAGGACCCAATTATGGATGAATATGAAATTTATCCCAACAAATATAGACTAAATGATAAATCCATATTGTTTTAAAGGATATATTTCCATCATGTGTGTTTAAGGTCATTTGTAGTTGGGAGGATCAATTTACATTGGCTGATATCATATATAATAATATATATCATTAAACAATCAAAATAGAAATATTAAAACCCTAATAAAGGTGAACATGTAAGTTACCATTATGTTGTATCAATATATATGATTTTTTTTAACACCCCAAACTTCCGCAGTACGCTTCCCTTTGAATAATACAGTAGCGTGTTTTGTACGAAACTTCGAGATTCTAACACACCGCGGCCAATCAAAGTAGCCGTTATGAATAGTAATACCCACTTTTTGAAATTTTATACATTTTATCATTCAAAATGGACATCATTTTTTGATTTTGAATATCGAAATTATCCTCGGATGAAATTCGGGTACTTTTCAGATAACTATTACATTTTGATGAATAGTGAAAATTAATAATTTTTTTTAAAAACAAATTTTTTAATTGAAATAATTAATATAGCTAAATTATGGATTTCAGTTGTTTTAAAATATATTTATAATATATTTTTACCATTTGATACAATTTCGGTCAGTGGACATAATTTCACAAATTAATCGGACAAAAACAGGTGTCAATCTTTTGATAGTTATTATCTCTTCAAAACACACTTTTTGTTTTAACAACGGGAATTAATTTTAAATTAATTTCGTCCACTTTTGTGTTTCGAATTTGGAAAAATGGATTCCATATTTGGAATCAGGATGTCCAAATTTTGTAAATAGGTAAATTTCATTTTTAGACAATTTGAATAATTACTTTGGTAAATATTTTAGTTACCATGGTTAAAGGGTAAATCTAGTAAATAAGGGTAAAAAATAATATTATAATAATTATAAATTACCCTAAAATGTGTCCTAACCTTATTGGTGGAAACATGTCCGACCATGGTCATCTTTGGGTCGATTCTGGGACCCCATGGAACCACTTGTAGGTGATAGGGACACATTATATTAATTAAGATAAAGTAAATATAAAAATGACATAAGCATAGATATTTTAGAAAATTATTTTTTACATAAGGTGATATATGTTATCTTTTCAACTATAAATATTAATTATAAATATTAAAATATTTCCTACAAAATTGTATTTTATTTATAATTTTTAGACATTTAATAATTAATATTATTTATGACACAATAATGTTACAATATTTTCATTATTAATGATAGAATCAAATAATTGGTATTATAAATGTTTAAATAAATATAATTTGAATGTTTTTATGACATAAATTAATTTTATTGTTAAATATGACATTATAAGATTGATTAAATGAATTTTGATTGAATTAATAATGTTGTTAAGACTAACAAAAATGATTTATTGAATAGTGTCAAAAATGACATAAAAGAGTTTTTAAAAAAATATTATATTATTAATTTATATTCAATTCCTAAAAATATATGGTTCGTCAATGAGACTTATATCATAATAGATTAATCATTAGTGGTACACTTGGGGGGTCTCTTGGAGGTATATAGTATGTTTATTAACTATATAATATAAAAATACAAAGTGACATGGTAAGTGTCAAACTAATTAACTATGAGTTAAAACTATAAGATAAGGTTAATATAATGACCCAAACCTATCTAAATTATATTGGTTGAGTGGTTTCCGACCGATACCCACCTTAAAAATTAAATAATAAACTTTGGAGCAATTTAATACCGAATATGAATTTATTATAAAATAATATTTCTAGACTTTCCTAAGGTTCCCCTCCTCCCGCTTATAAAAGGACACCACTTCTAACCAATTATCCACACTTTCAAAGACTTTTTCATCAGACAACACCTGCCCAAATACTCTCTCAACTTCCCTCAATTCAACCTAGAGGACTTAGTTTTATC
The DNA here is from genome assembly GCA_963277665.1 of Viscum album. Lineage (NCBI taxonomy): Eukaryota > Viridiplantae > Streptophyta > Magnoliopsida > Santalales > Viscaceae > Viscum > Viscum album. The sequence continues at coordinate 1,698,713,270 of OY728163.1, read as the reverse complement.
ATTAATCTAACCAATGGAGCCCTTTTGATCAAATCAAAAGGAAGAACCGGAAGAAGATGTAATGTTTTCACCACCCTTTTTCAAGTTCATTTCTTCTTCAACATCTTCTTTCTTTGTTATTCCCACTCTAAAATAATAACTCCACTATATCCTATATATTTATATGTTATTTTAAATATGGCACAACCATATTCAGTATTCTATCCATCCTTTGAATGACATGTCACCATACGTGTGTACGTACGACTTACCGTCTCAACGTCGTGGTGTAATTGTTATTCAATATATTATTATTTGGATGGGTATAATAATGAAGTTTAATTCATTTAAATAATAAATATAACATGATAATGATTCTGTATATATTATATACCATCCAATTATATATTATTTTAATATCAATACAATGATATTGTCGCTCGTGCGTACGTACGGACTACCGTCTCCACGAACGCGTTGAGATTCATTACCCATCATACCCATTCAATACTAATTCGCATTTGATGATTAAAAATAATTTTTAAGAAATTTATATAATTATGAATATTAATAAGATAAAACCTATCCATAACAAAAACAACTTATGTAACAAAAAATATAAAATAAAATGAGTAAATTAACACCCGAAACGACGATAATACTAAAGTATTATTAACAAAGCATTTTTAAGAGGTCATATATGATGTCATATTTATGTACACGGTTCTTGTATAATTTAATAACAATTATTTCACCATTATACATGAGTTTAGCATACCATCGACTAAGTTAATGTACAAGGTTATGGGTTTTCATTTCACTCCTTATTTCCGTGAGATTCATGCAATATTTCCACTATTACCTTTTGTGTGGTGTATGTACTGCCCATAATTTTATTCTTTGTGTAATACACATTAATTTATGTGTATTTATATATTAATTATATGATACCTCTTTCATGGGGTGTATGTTTCGTATGTTTCCAAATTGGTAACAGTTTATTTCACAATCTCTTCATTATTTGAGGTTGTTTATACGTAATTATCTAATGGGACCTCCTTATCATTCACATCCATGTTTCTTAAAAATGGCTTTCAATTTTTTTTACTAATTTTTAGACAATGGTTTGATTTCATTTAAAACATTATTTGACCTTATAAGTTTTTGAATGGAATCTTTTTTTCATTTTCCAAACATGGTACTTTTTGACATTTTCGACAAAATTAAGGTAAGAATGTTTTTTTAACTTATACAGCAGGTGCATCTATTTTTCGCCATTTTAAAGACATAAAAGTTTATTTTACAAGATTATAAGAATATTTTCAAATTAAATGTCTTATTTAATAATTATGGGACATTTTAATGATTTCAAAAAAAGAGATATTTCTCTCAAATATTTTTGATTTCATCTATGTCAACATCTTTTGAGGAATTTTATTCTTATTTGAAGTTTTTTTAGGTTGACACAAAACATCAATATTGTATTTATGGTTTTGTGATATGTTTGACTATGGATGTGTTATTTTTATACCATTCATGGTTTATGAATAAAGTATTGGCATTTCGTATGCTAGTTTTAATATGAATGTTTATGTTATGTTTAGACCTGTACATTTGAGGAATGCATTGGACTTTATAGGTGATGGGTGAAGCCCGCTATAGCTCATAGATGCATCGGTAGGTCTAATGAGACAAACTAGTTCCTTGTCACAAGGCCTTGATAAAATATTATTTGTAGTCTTGGCAAGAGGCCTTGGATACGTGGTTATGATAGTCTGAAATTATGCATTCCATCATTATGAATGTGGTTATTGATATTTCATGTTATTATTTGACTAGAAAAATATCCATGTGAATGAGTAAATGGAATTATTTCATTTCATCTTTTCCATATTATGCTAATGTTCACATTTAAAAGGTTTTTGTTGTAGTTATACATTGCCTTAAATGTTTATGCTTATTTAAGAATGTTTCTGCTATATTGTTATCCTTACCGGGCATTTAAGCTCACCCCTTTCTATGTTTTATTTTTTCCAAGATGTGAAAAAGTATTTTATGAATGACCTGCAGGGATAGTATGGGTGGGTAAGAGTGTGGACTATGGAGGCTATATTGTTGTAGTTTTCATTTTATGATGTAATGTAAACTTTATGAATGTATCTAGTTATTCCAAGTCTACTAAACTAATCGGTCTTTCGAGACGTGATCTTTCTTATAATAATGCCAATGTAATTAATAATGCACTGACTCTGGTTAACTGGGGTCGGGGAGATAAAGTTGGTATCAGAGGATGTTTAGTACAAACCTTAAGATCAATATTTAGATAAACTCTGATTAGAGCACATATAAATAAGATGGACTTTGAGGATTAGTATATAATAACTTCCTAGAATTTTGGTATTGTAATGATTTAGTATGTTTTCCAAAAATACATCCATGTATGGAGATGAGCTGCCTGAGGCCGCTCTGGCACATATGTACCTAGAGCTAAAACCCAAAAACACCACTTTAAGCTAGACTCGAACGGGAACTGGTGCACGATAATGGGCCTTGTTGCACTATTGGTTACAACACTCCTAGGGGATATTCTTAAGATAATTATAAATTTCTTTACAAAACATTATGAAGGGTTTATGAGTATATATTGTCTCAAGGAAAACATTTTTATGATTATGGATTATATCCATAAATAGTTCAAATTATGTTAAGTGTTTTACAAGTATTGAATTATGTATTTTGATTCATAAACTGATCTAGTTTATGACATTGATTAGAAAGGGCGCCCAATAGAAGGAATGAGAACTCCAACAATACTCATGATCCAAAGAGTAATAAGGATCACATCTTTAATGATCATAATCTATAATTTAGAATGGAAATAGTCTCTCACATTTTATCATCATATGAAGAAATACTATCATGTGTTTATAAGATAAGTAAGGAATTTTCGGAGTCATATGGCTTTGAATGGAAGCCAGAGAAGGAAAGGATGGTAGAGAGAAGGACAGATAAAAAGAAGAAGGTAAAGTAGGATTTTCCCATATGTGATAACTTTGGAAAGAATCACCTTGGAAAATGTTTTAAGGGAATGGGATTATGTTATATGTGTGGAGAAAAAGGACACCATGTACATGACTGCAAGGGTAAGAAAAAGGTTTAAATGTACAATGCTTCATCGTCAAGGAGTTTGGACACAATGTCAACCAATGACCTAGTCATCGGACTATGTCGCAAATGATGTTATTGGATAATAATCAAGTTATGATACTACCATAGATAAAGAGGAATGACTAGTGTTATTATGTTGTTATTTTTGAATTATTTCATTGATGTGTGGTATCAATGATGTACTGGAAATATATAAGGATTGTACTACAGTACTATTTCATTGAGGATTTGAGATTTTTTTGAAATAAGAAAAGTGACACTACATAAAGTTAATATTTTTCTAAACTACATAGTCGAAGGAGAGTTAAACCTTAATATGGTCTTAATATTGAGGTACTGATTTTGGAATAAGATATGGTTGGTTTGGTAAATTATATTGGATATTCTTGACTGCCTTGAAACTAATTAAATATTTGTATATTCCATCATTTTTTTAGTTTACAACATTTTTGGATTGATGAAGTATATCCATTATTCTATCAGGAATGTGGGAGCATGAATTTATCAATAAGGTTTTATGGTAATTCAGGATGTTTCAATGTTTTAAAACAATACACGATGAAGGTATGCACATGCTATTACGGGATAAAAAAGATATTTATTATGTTTACCTTCCTTATAAATTTTGGAATGTTAGTTTGTATAGAATTATTTTGGATAATTATAGTTTGATATTATTTTTGGATTGTCATAAAAGAACATCCCGGAGGTTGGGCGACAACTCGTCGCGTTGGGCAAGGCCGCGAGACATGAACCCGCAACCGAAGGGAGACAAGGGTGTATCACCTACCACTGGCCCACATGATGTCCTGGATTGAATAATGATGTCTTTATAAAAAGAAAATTCCAGTAGATTAATTATAAATTCATTTATTTTTTGGAAACCTATATGAATTGGATAATATAGAATATTATTTTTTAGTTTTAGTATCTTTTATAGTGAAAGATGAGTTTGTGCTTGAAATTAGTTAGAAGATGAGACTCTACATGTCAATTATATATTTGTCTTCTTCACTTATTGAATGAAACAATTAATTTTTATACTTTAGTGAAGGGATCTTAAAACAAAAAAAACGTGTTCTCCTAATACAATATGTTTTTTTCAACCGATGGTATTTTAAATCATCAGTGATTGATGAATTCAAGGCCCTCAATTTTATAATTGATTGTGATTGATGACCTCAATCACTACCTATAAATATTTATGTTTTTCCTCCAATTATATGTCTCTAATTTCCACTAATGTTCTCTTAATCGAGATCATTATTTGGTTGTTACCCTTTAATTTCTTTTTCCTCTCATTAAGACTAAATTTTATTAACCCGATTTCTGATGTGGGTTTTCCCAGAAAGATATTTTTGATTTTCAAACTTTTATTTTCAAAAAATAATTTCACATTTTGAGGATGCAATTTATTTAAGGAGTGGATAATCTAACACCCCAAGCTTCCACGGTACACTTCCCATTGAATAATACAGTAGCGTGTGTTGTACGCAACTTCGAGATTCTAACACACTGCGACCAATCAAAGTAGCCGTTATGAATAGTTATACCCAACTTTTGAAATTTTATACATTTTATCTTTCAAAATGAAATTAATTTTTGGATTCAGAATATTGAAATTATCCTAGGATGATATTTGGGTACTTTTTGGATAACTTTTATATTTTGATGAATAGTGAAAATTACTAAGTTTTTATTAAAAACAACATTTTTAATTAAAATAATTAATTGTGATAAATTATGAATTTGAGTGGTTATAAAGTATATATAGAATATTGTTTTACAATATAATACAATTTTTTTTTCATTGGACATAATTTCACAATTAAACCGAACATAAACAAGTGTCAATCTTTTGATAATTATTATCTCTTAAAAACACGCTTTTTATTTTAACAACGGGAAATAATTTGAAATTAATTTTTGCCACTTCTGTGTTTTGAATATGGAAAAATGGATTCCATATTTGGAATAAAGATGTCCAAATTTTTTAAATAAGTAACATTCATTTTTAGACATTTTGAATAATTATTTCGGTAAATATATTATTTACCATGGTTAAAGGGTAAATCTGATAATTAATGGTAAAAATAATATTATAATAATAGTAAATTAGCCTAAACGTGTCCTAACCTTATTGGTGGATTCATGTACGACCATGGGCATCTTTGGGTCGATTTTGGGACCCCATGGAACCACTTGTAGGTGATAGGGACACTTTATATTAATTAAGATAAAGTAAATACAAAAATGACAAAAGCATATATCTTTTAGAAATACAATTTTTACATAAAGTTATATATGTTATAATTTCAACTATAAATATTAATTAAAAAGTTAAAAATATTTCATACATTATGGTAATTTATTTATAATTTTCAGACATTTATTAATTAATATTATTTATGATACAGTAATGATACATTGTTTTCCTTATTAATGAAAGAATCAAATAATTGGTATTATAAATATTAAAATAAATATAATTTGAACGTTTTTCTGACATTAATTTTATTGGTAAATATGACATTATAGGATTTCTTATATTAATTTCTTTAGAATTAATAAAGTTGTTAAAACTTTAACAAAAATCAATTGTTGAGTAGTGTCAAAATTGACAGAAAAGAGTTTGAAAAAAATATATTATATTATTAATTTTTATTCAATTCCTAAAAATCTAATGATCTACCAAAATACTTATATCATTATATTTGTATCGTTAATGGACTACTTGGGGGTCTCTTAGAGATATATAGTATGTTTATTAACAATTTAATATAAAAATACATAGTTACATGGTAAGTGTCAAACTAATTAACTAATAGTTAAAACTAAATGATAAGGTTAATATAATGACCCAAACCTATCTAAATTATATTGTATGGGTGGTTTTAGACCCATAACCACCTTATGATTTAAATAATATACTTTGGTGCCATTAGAAACCAAATATAAATTTATTATAAAATAATATTTCTAGATTTTCCTAAGGTGCCCCTCCTACCCCTTATAAAAGGACACCACTTCTTACCAATTCTTCACAATTTCAAAGCCTTTTTTTTCGGGAAACCCCTACCAAAATACTCTCTCTACTTCCCTCTCTTCAACCTAGAGGCCATAGTTTGATCATAAATCCAACCTATGAAGTCATTTTGATCAAATCAAAAGGAAGAACCTGAAGAAGAGGTAATGTTTTCACCACCATTTTTGAATTTCATTTCTTCTTCAACTTCTTATTTCATTGTTATTAAATTTATAAAATAATAACTCCAGTATAAACTATATACTTTGATGTTATTATAATTATGGTACAACCTTATTCAGTATTATATCCATCCTTTGAATTATATGTCACCATACATGTGTATGTACGGCTTACCGTCCCCACGTCATGGTGTAATTGTTATTCAATATATTATTATTTGTATGGGTATAATAATGATGTGTAATTCATGTAAATAATAAATATAAAATGATAATGATTCTGTATATATGATATAACAATAAATTATATATTATTTTAATATCAAAGAATGATATTTTCACTCGTGCGTACGTAGGGACTACCGTCTCCACGAACGCGATGAGATTCATTCCCCATTGTATCCATTGAAGACTAATTCTCATTTGATAATTAAAATTAATGTTTAAGAACATTATATCATTCTGGATATGAATAATATAAAACCAATACAAAATAAACATGACTTATGTAAAAAAACATATCAAATAAAACGAGTACGTTAACACCCGAAACGACGATAATACTAAATTATTATTAACAAAGAATTATTAGAAGATCATATATGATATAATAATTATGTATATGGTTTTTTTATAATTTAATAACAATTATTTCACCATTATACAGGAGGTTAGAATACCATCAACTAAGGAAAAGTACAAGGTAGGGGGTTTTTATCTCACTCCTCATTTCAGTGAGATTCAATCCATAATGAAACTATTACCATTTGTGTGGTGTATGCACTTCCAATAATTGTATTCTTTGTGTAATAAACTTTAATTTATGTGTATTTACATACTCATTGTATGATACATCTTTCTTGGGGTGTATATTTCGTATGTTACGAAATTGGTAAGGGTTAATTTCCCGATCTCTTCATTATCTGAGGTTGTTTATATGTAATTATCTACTGGGACCTCTTTATGATTGACATCCATGTTTCATAAAAATGCCATTCAATTTTTTTACTATTTATTAGACAATGGTTTGATGTCATTTATACCCTTATTAGACCTTATACTTTTTAAAGGAATCTTTCCGTCATTTTCCAAACAAGGTACTTTTTGACATTTTCGACAAAATTAAGGTAAGAATGTTTGTTTAAAATATAGGGTGGGTGTGGCTATTTTCCACCAGAATAATGTCGTTGAAGCTTTACATACAATCTTATAAGAATATTTTCAAAGTATATGTTTTATTTAATAAATATGGGACTTATAAATGATTTCAAAAAAAGAGATATTTCTCTCAAATAGTTTTGATTTGATATCTGTCAACTTCCTTTGATTAATTTTAAGCTTATTTGAAGTTTATTTATTATTAAACAAAACATCAATATTGTATTGATGGTTTTGTGATATGTTTGACTGTGGATGTGATATTTTTATACCATTAATGGTTTATGAAGAAAGTATTGACATTTCGTATGCTTGTTTTAATACGAATGTTTATGTTATGTTTAAACCTATTCAGATGAGGAATGCATTGGACTTAATAAGTGATTGGTGTAGCCCGATATAGCTCCTTGATGCATTATTAGGTCTCATGAGACAAACTAGTGTCTTGGCACGATGCCTTGAAAAAATATTATTTGTAGTATTGGCACGAGTCCTTGGCTACGTGGTTATGATAGTCTGGCATTATTCATTCCATCATTAAGAAAGTGGTTATTGATATTTCATGTGATTATTCAACTAGTAGAATATCCTTGTGAATGAGTAAATATCATTATTTCATTTTATCTTTGCCATATTATGATGATGTTCAAGTTTAAAAGTCTTTTGTTTTATTTATACATTAGATTAAAAGTTTATGCTTATTTAAGAATGTTTCCGCTATATTGGTATCATTATTGGGCATTTGATCTCACCCCTTTATATGTTTTATTTTTCCCAGGATGTGAAGAAGTATTTTATGAATGACCTTCATGGATAGTATGGGGGATAAGAGTGTGGACTATGGAGACTATATTGTTGTAGTTTTCATTTTATGATGTAATGTAAACATTATGAATGTATCTAGTTATTCCAAGGCTACTAAACTAATAGGTCTTTTGAGACTTGGTCATTATTGTGATCATTCCACTGTTATGTAATAATGCACTGACTTTGGGTAACTGGGTTCAGGGCATTATAATTTTTTAAAAAACTAGTACCATATTCAATCAATAAATTAAATTTTAAACAATAATTTATTTTTAATTATTGGAAAAGATAGATTCTATTATATATTTTTAGATAATTAGTTTATAAATCTAGTATAAAATACCCATACATTACATATAGGTAACTTCCTATATTTATTAATTTTTTACACAATAAAATGTTTATAAAATAATACATTTATTCCATTCATGAAAAATAATTACAATTTACATCATGGATTCTTCTTCTTTCCTACTCATATTTAAAACCTATGAATAAAAATTGAATACTTGGGCTGAAAACTGATATTATTAAAGGATAAAAAAAATTATAAAACATATTATCCATTTTCCGAAATAAAAATCAGAAAATAAATATTTCATAAACATCAAAAAATTATGATCAGATAATTTTTTACATACAAATGAAATGATATTTATTTCCTACTATTTGTAATTAATATTATTATATGATACAACAACGAAACAATCATAATCATATGGCTTTATAGAAAACATGAAAAACTATGATTTTTTTAAAAAAATAAACTTTTTAACCTAAAGAGAAAAATCATTTTTTTTACAAAATATCATTCCCATTTCATTTAAAATCGAATATTTTCCCTAAAAATCATTATATATCCAAGAAATGTTTTTTTGGAAACATAGAACATCATTATCACGAAAAAATACAAGAACTCTTATAATTTGAATTAATGTTATAACCAACATACAATATAATTCATTAGTGATAATAATCATTACTTAATGTATTAGAGTGTCATATCAGGGTCATCCATCATCACATGATATATCTGGCTCACCCATCATCATGATCTATATTAGGCTCAATTATCATTTCGAACTATGTATAAGGACTATAACATTCATGAAACACATAAAATATGATTTATATAATCATCCACTTAAAAATATGTGTTTTGACCCATAATTGTTTTTGAAATGCATATATCCCTTTCCATTAATAATTTTTTTAAAAATCATAGACAAATGGGAATTAATTTTTTAATTAAATAAGATAATAAATTTTATAATGGAATCCAAATATAATTTAATGGTTCCATTTATGGGAAAATATATTTACATCGTATATAGTAAAATAATACATTCAATTATCATTTTATAAATAATTTCAAAACTTTCTACATGGAATAAATTAATATATTCCATTTGAAATCCATTGAATCAATGTAAAAAAAAGACATAAAATGTCAATTATAATTCCTTTATCCATATTAGATAAATCCATAAATATTTTTTACAATAATGACAAGGAATAAAAGGATTTTGGAAAATAATTTATGATATAACTAAAATTAGTTTTTAAGTTAATATACCTCATACCTAGAATCTAACTCAACATGTACAGTCTTCATCTTCCTTTTATTTGGAAAACAACATTTTATTTACACCTTAGTCCCTAGAATGTTAGTATTATGAGAAAAATATAACCTAAATAAAATGGTAAAATATTTTAGGAATATATTTGTTTAGTTTTAGGCAGATCTAGAGTGATAAAATGGTTGGAGGAAGAGAGGAGAAGAGATTTCCTTTTATAAGTGAGGGGAGGGGAATTCATGTAAATCAAAAAATTATGAAATTAAAAAACAATTAATTTTATTTCAAAATTGAAATAAAAATAATATAATTTAGTGATATTATTGTTATGGGTCAGAATACACTCATCCAATATAATATATGGAAAACATTATATAATGTATTTACCATTGTCTCATTGTTTTAATCCCCATTTTCAAATTTTACAATTAAAATGATATCAATATTTTTTCTATTTATGTATCAAAATATTTACTATAAAGGGATAAAATACCCATAAATGGACCATGGTTGATATTTTCATCTATATTAATTTTACATAGATAAATATATTATTTTTATAGATTTAAAATAATTTAATAAATTTTTTTATAATAAAAATTCATTAACCTAAAGTATCATTCAATTATTTTTCCTTCAAATTTTTGTAAACATATATAAAAATTTAATTAGAATCTAAAATATCAACAGATTAATAATATGTTATATATATCCAAAAATATGAGGACGGACTTTAAATCAAGAATATAATATTTATTTTTTAGTTTATAAAAATAATTTTATTGTGTTTTCTACTTCGTTCTCAAGAATTATATTGGTATTATGCAAAGATTTATGTTAATTATATAATCAATAAATATTATAAATAATTTAAAATAGTAAATTTAAATTCACTATGATCAAAATAATATTTTTGATATGGTCAAAAATATTTTTTACTATATGTTAACAAATAAGATAATTTTTACAAGTATTGGAGGGATATTTTGTATTTTTTATTAAAAAGTATATAAATCCATGAAAAACGACAAAAGGAATAAAAATTAAAATTTTATAAGTTTTGATGAATTTTTATGAAATATATTCATACAAATAAAATAATAAAATTTGTTGAATGAATTTTAAGCCTTATAAAATTAGATTAAACCATGTTTAACTAATTTTTATTTTACAATATTGAAATGATTATTTTGGTTACTAATCATAATGTAAACATGGGAAAATTTAAATAAATATATCATCATATTCCAAATAATGAATCAATATTTGAAGAATAAATAAAAATAAAATTTTGAATATAATTTAAAATTTGTCCCCAAGAACATATTGAAATATTGGTTATCAAAAAAATGCCTTTTGAAGTATAAAAATTAATTTATAAAAAAATACAATTTATTCCAAATTCAATATTGGAAATTTTTAATAAAAATTACCTAATTAAAATTTAAAAATAATCACAAAAATAATTTATATTTTAAAATAATATGAAATAAAATATTGTTTTGATTAAAAATATGAAATTTTCCCCATTCATTTAATAATTTTTTTTAAAAATCATAAATTTTTCATTAAGTACATTGGATATGATGGATTTAAAAATTAATATATTTTCATCAAATTCATATTCAATAATATTTAAATATATCTTCTAAATATAACCATATAATGCACAAAAACCTATTTTTGTAGAAATTATGTTTTTTATTTTGATTAAATTATTAAATAGTATTATAAAAATGAACGTACCAAAAGAAAATAAAATTAATATGTGTTTATAAGACATGAAAATATATTATCATTACATTTCCTCTAATTTTACATTATTCCCCCGTTTGAAATTATTTCTTCTCAATTTTATTTTCTATTTATTTAACATGGGGTAACATTCCCTCGTAACATTTTCTGATCCCCTTATGGTATGTAATCTAAATATTCTATTCCTCATATGAAATACTTTCCTCCAACTTAACTACTACAGGGATAAAAATATGATATACATGTAGAATATATTGTCATATGAAAGAAACCATAAATATGTAATTTATTTGAGATAAACATGGAGGATATTAAATATAGTATGAATGATATAAAATTTTGTCTAGGATATCATATGGGAAATTAAAAAATTTAAGTTTCGTTGATTTTTACCAAATGAGGAATGTATTAATGATATATTAAATTAATTCAAAACTAACTTTTGAAATTCACAATGCACATAATTAAAATTTAATACATTTCTATATTTTATACTTTCCATGGTCATAATATTTGTTATTTAGATAGTTTCTTATTTTACCGGAATAGAAATATCAATAATAAAAGAATGATTTTCCACATCAGATTTATATGTACATTATTAATCATGTGGACTAATACTATGTTAACTAGATTGTGGTTTATATGGGCTTGTTGATATAACATAGTAATGTCCATCTGAATATATTCTTCCAAGTATAGAATTAATAATATTTTGGATGTTGGAAGAAAATTACTAGGCGGTCTTCTATTGAACTACCTGATTAATATCACCACAAGTTATATAGGGTGATGGTTTCTATGTCAACCAGATGGAGTTATTATACCAAGTGGTGACATATATAATAGTCATAAACAAGCTATGAATATGTATTAAATATTCTATGTGAATATATAATTTATATAATTCTATGAAAAATTATTTTGAGAAATTACAAATTGTACCAATGGAATCATTTCTACAAATAGTTCTTCAGGATTGAGGACAAGTGGGTTTTTTATTTTTAACCCATAAATTTAGTCATTATATGAATATTTTGTAACATCTTGTATGAGAGAGTGCATCATTGTAATATTTTGCATTTTTTCCATAATGATTTCAATTCTGAGGATATATTTTAAATTCGTTCAGCCTTTTATTTTATAATTACTGTGACTACTTTTTGTACTGAAGGATCTCAAGGTAGTGAGGCATAGGTTTTGACTGATCATTTTATTGATGGTTCCCACATTTAAATTGAATAAAAGTTTATATTAAATGTGATTACGGAATTTCATTGATAAAAAGGTAGATCCTACTGTATGATGAATATAATGGATAACCCATGTCAGGGTTATCAAATTATCTAAAACTAAATATTAAAATATTGAATCATTAATGTAATGTTCTTTGTATGTTTTCTTACTTTATATATATTATTATTACTTGTTTTTTCAAGTTTGATATTTAAGTTTTATTTTCATTCAAATGGGTGATAATTTTTAATATAATCAATTTATTAATTTGATTATAAATGCAATTTTACAAAAATTCAATGAAAACATTCTTAATGTTTTGGGAGAAATTGTTTTTATTTATTCTATGAACATCGATTCCACCTAATTAAATTAAAATATATACACTTTTGATCTTATATGTGAAATCAATGTAGTATTATTCTTTGATAAGTTGTTACACTAATATATTTTTTATAAAGCCTCATTATATTTTTGATTACATGTTTTCAGTTGGGGTATTATAAAATTTAAATATAATTGCACAACCAATTTTGATATTGATGATTGGGAATATCAGATAGATTTCATGTATACATTTATTAGCAATATCATTTCAGAAAATATTATATCCTGATAAGAAGTTATAAAATTCCAAATAAATGTTTTACTTATTTTACATGATAATACAAAATATAGTATCAAATTGATTATTGTGTTATAACTATATTTTTTCATACTGAAATAAAAAATCTAAAGTCATATTTCAACTTATGAAACTACTAATAATATTTGAATAAAGCATTAAGAAGGTATCAAAGGAACTAAAATTTTCAAATAAATTAAAAGATATTTTCTATAAAAATATTATGGATATATTGATTTCAAATTTTGAGATTTAGTATGAAAGATGAGTAAACATTTATTTACTAGTGTAATATGTCTATAAACTCATCATGATAAATACTTGATAAGTAAGAAGTTTGTTAAAATTATCATTGATCTCATGCCTATTGAATGGTAATCTAATAGATTATATCATGATGATACAAATCATCATACAAATTAGAGTTTAGTTGATATTTTCATTACCCTATAGCAATATTATGTTATATTATTAATATATTTAAAAAAAGTCAAAATTGAGAATAGAGTAGTTTTTTGTTTCCATCTAATATATAAAAAATGACCAGAATTTTCAATAAATCTCATAAATATTTTAATAATAATAAAATAATGGATTTCACTAAATGTTGTTCATCCAATGAGATATACAATTAACATTCCCACCATTATATTACAATGAACATGTTTTTTGTAAATAAGTATTGTTGTTATAAATAAATAATGACTCCAAGTAATATAATTGATTTGAATGATAAAAATAAAATGATAAGTAACGAATATATCCATCATTGAAATATTATGTCAAGGAGAACTATTTAAAAAAAGATATATAATAGAGATATAAATTTGGGATTATTTTATATGATCAAGAAAATTAAACATTTAAAATCCTATATAACTTTTAGTGTATGTGGTAGATATAATTATTGTCACTCCTGGGTTTTTATGTTTTCTATTATTAAGATTCATGTTAGGATCTCGACCGTTTCTCTTGAGAATTGGCTATGGCCAGTATACAATTTTGTGCTATTATTTCAATTTATTTGTGGTCTAGTTTGCACATTTGGGATTCTTTTTTAATTTTAGAGACAAATAGTGAATATTGGATGGCTAGTCTCATGTGTACGGTTGGCGCAAGGTTAGTAGTACACATGTGAGAAACTCAAGAAACCGTGCGGTAGGAGACAGAACCGACCACATGGCCTCTACATAACAATGTGCCTTAGTCCATATACGGTTGTGTCTAGGACTAATTCGACAGAGGCAGTCGTGCAGTATCCATAGAGTTTGAAAAAACATGAAGATTAACCATGTGACCATCCATATCATTAAAATTAGGGGGTTTATTTATCTATTCCCCTTATTTTAGCCCATTCAAACCCACCATATCGACCCTCCCATTCCTCAAATCACTAAATGTTCCTCCCCATCATCCCTTCTCCTCGCACTCCAATATTAAATAACTTTTTATAGACCCTTGAATATCTCTCATGTAGATCATGTTCTCTCTTTCTTTCCTCTTCATTTAGGGTTTCCTCTCTTCTATTTTGGGGTATCATTTTTCCAATAGGTGTGGTGCTAAATTTTACAGTTACATATCTTTTTTTATGGTTTTAAATGGTTGTTTTGGAGTAAAAAATTTTATTTTCATGGGTTGCATGGTGGTTCGGTTGTGGTGTATCACCTTTTCCTTGATGATTCTTGATTCAAGGTAGGTGGTTCAATGCTTGATCATTTTTAGATGTATTTTATATTTTTTAATATATTCTTACTCTAAAAACCGATTGTGTGGTTTGGAATATATTTTATCGAGAAAAATATGTGAGAATGTATTTATAATGATTTTTGGTTAGAAATAAAATAGATTTCTATGGCCTTAGGACTTCTTCGTTGTGGACCTCAATTAACTTGTAATTTTCCAAAAGACATAGAAGAATATATTAATGTGTAATTGGATAAGGTGTGGTTTCAAAAATGGGTCTTAACCCACTTCTTTGGTTATTTAATTGTATACATTTATTGTGTTTTGGAAAATGGAAATTTATAAAATATGTAGTTGATGGTTAATGTATTTGAAAATGAGATACTTTCATAGAATGCATTGAAATGGGTTGTTGGAGTAGTATGTTGTATGATATGTGAATATTAACATGAGCACATGGGAATCTCGTGTATCTAGGTGGGTAGACTACATCCAGTATGCTAGGGATTCGTAAGTGGGTTGTCCTACTTCACTTATCCTAATTTACGATTAAAACACTATCTAAACTATTATAGTAATTAGATACCACTAGAATTTGGGATTTGTCTTTTCTCAAGTGGCTCATTCAAGATAATGTGGATGGATTTGGCTATTATACCACATTTTACCATGGTATGTGGTTCTTGAGTCCTACAAGAGCTTGATTAACCCTTGGGACTGCCACATGGTTCTCGACCTTATATGATATGGTTTCATCCATCTATATACGGTGGACCATCTGTGTGTGTGTATTTTTTATTAATTCTCTTTTTCTATTAATCATGTGGTTGTGAATATAAATACCATGGAAGCGTTCCATTTTAAAATATTTACCCAAAATATGTTTTCCTTGACAAGGTTTAAATGAATTTACATAAATGTGCACATTTTGTTTTCATTTAAAAAATTTCGAATAAAACCTTTTTAATTTGGTGGCATCCTACTGTGATTTGGATCAAACACTACATACACCCTTGGTTGTATATAGATATAGTCGTATGATTATTCTAGTAAAAGAAAATTTGTGTTGTGTGGAGGGTTTGGGGATCTTAGTTCTTTCTCCTAGTGGATTGTGTTCGCAATGGTTTAACATTTTGGCCCCATTGTTTCATGGGGGTTGGGGAAAATTTATAGTCTCCTCAGGTTGGGTCCTATATGGTTTTTGTTCAAAATTGTCAGCCTTAAATATGGTATTTTGGTTGTGCTATTTTGGGTTGTGTAATTTTAGATTTTTGTTAATATTGTCAATTAACTATTGTTATGTTTTTGGGTAAATCATTCCCTTGTGTTTTTTATGTTACCTAGGAACTTTTTTCCAACCTATGGGGATTAGGAATGCCCATCGGGAAATAAAAATGAATGGGTCAGGCATTGGGTCAGATGGCGACCAGACATGGTTCATGGAAAAATAGTACAATAGCTAGTTTTTTTCATTGGGGTCTCATTCCTTCTTTATGTTTATTAGGTAGAGTGGAGTTAGGGTTGTTGGTACTTGACATTTTGATTACATGTAGGGTTTCTAGTCATCACACCTCATAGTCGGACATGAGTTAGTAGGTGAAATCGGGTTTCATTTGAGTCTTTTAATCATTGTGACAATATTTTTTTAGGGAATTGTAAAAAGGGTTTCTTAAATGGATTAAATGAGATCGATGGGCCTAGAAAGCCTTTTAGAGCCTAAGAAATTATCCTATAACACTCTATGTGATAGTATAGTCATTAGCATATTGATACCAATAATTTTTCCAAGTCACCCACCGACACTAATCTCCCCTGGAAATGACTTGGGTCACTTTCGATTTTGGGAAAATCATTTAAAACCCCTTATCGGGGAATGGAGAAACTGGATTGTAATGTAGAAATTGTATGCCTTTCAAAAAGGGTGGGAAAAGATTTTCATAATATATTCGAATGATTATTTAAAATTATCGATTTATTTTTAATTGTTTTGAGTTAATGGGGTTTAGAATTTCAGAATAGGGTTTTGTTAACCTCAACATGTGGTTGTTGGAATTAATTTTTATCGGAAAACATGAAATATGTTGAATCGAGGTTTGAAAAATCAGTTTTATATGGTATTTTCCAGACTATTGAATTGTGTTTTCAATGGACTGAAATGTTTCTAAATTGATTAGTAAGGTTTGAAAGTGATTTTTTATTTTAATGGTTGGTTCCTTTCTAATAAAATATTTATTATTTATTATTTTGAGTTTTATTAATGGGGATAATAGTTTTTAGAAAGTGAAAGAGTGGGTTGAACATTAAGGTTTTAAAAGGAGGAAAGGATTGGTTTTCATCATTGGTGTTATCATGGGTGACCACATGCATGGGTATATGGAATGGAAGATAGTAAATGCAATAAGTAGGTGAGTGCATGGATGTACATGTGGTGGGTACCTAGTGTGTCATAGGAACATGCATGTGGGTGGCACATGTGACACAATTGGTTAATGCGCATCCCACCAACCTAGTTTATTCTGAAGAAAAATTTTATTGAAAAAATATGGTGTTTATGGAAATGTTTTTGTGTGGTATGTTTCATTAATTTTTTACATTGTTACATAAAAGGTATTTTCTATTTCAAAGTACCACATTCATGAATTTTTTTTCTTATTGTGTTTTTTTGTGATTCTATTTGAAATCAGGGTCAGTATATTACTTTGAGTTGTATTTCAGGAGGGCATTGCAGTGGTTTCCCATGAATGGTTTGTTTTTTTAATGTTTTTTCTAATCAAAAAAATGTTATTTGGTCCTTGGATTTCATTATTGGCTAGTTTATGCCCCAATAATGTTTTATCACATGATTGATGAATGGCCACATGTGATATGTTGTTGGGAGGCCTTCCAGTTGATCAAAATGGGGACCCTCTCCATAAAATTCTAGATACAAGTATCATCCACCTCTGACTCAATTATGTGATTCCTCTCATAGTGGTATAGCATATGCAAGAGGAGTTGACAAATGTTTTGGTTTCATTGATTTTTCTAATTCACCTCATATGATGTTTGACACCATTATGTCAGAAGATATTTCCTTGAAATGGTGAGTGGAATTCAATTGAGGAATTGTGAGGTTGTCCGCATTTGGCATTGTCGACTGTGGTATTTAAGGTCCTTTATCAGCTTTCAATTGTTTCAACTATGAATGGATTCATGCAGGGCTTCCAGTGAGGCAATTCTAGAAAAAAGAGGGTCCTATAGTTGTTAATTCAAATAATGTGTTGTTTGGGACTCAGTTTAATGTCCCTCTCCTTATAAAATTCATATCTGTTGTTATGGTCATGTTTGGTGATTATTTTCTATGTTGTGTTCTTGTTCAACATCAAGGGTAAATGTAGTACAATTTTTCTAATGGAATCTATTTTGAAAGAAGTATATTTTCCTTTAGGAAATCCAAAATTCCTCCATTTTAAAGGATGGTGTCATCTATGTGTCCATCCTACCAATGTTTCTCAATTGATTTAACAAGGGGTGATTTATGGTCATCATTTAAGAAACTATTATTTTGAATGTTTCATGTTGGAGAAGGTGGATGTTAGGGTGTGTTGTGTATGATGGCGTTGTCTTGGTTGTGGTATGGATGCTTGTGGAACAAGAAAAATAGGATACATTTAGGGTTTTTAATGGCTTACTATGGGATCATATATGCATCAATTAATAGAGCTCCATTCATAGGCCCTTGAGTGAAGCTCACGCGTAGTTAGGAATCCATAGAGGTATAAGGGATCTGGATAATATTTCTATCATTACTGTTAGGAATAGTGGTAATCTAATCTTTTGATGTGGCAATATGTTTCAAGCGATCATGTTTGGAAGAAAGGGACATGGTGACCCTACTTATCTGTGTCATGATCTTTGATGGTGGACCAGTATCTCCAAGGTTATAAAGAGATTAGGTCATTTCATTTTCATAAACCCTAGTGCTTATACACATGTGGGTGTGAATCTCTATATGATCATTCATTTATGAATAGCCCTGTTGGACTATTGTGATCTATGTTTTGGTTTGGGATCATCTAAAAATGGTAATTCACATATGAGTGGTGATTTGTGAAGTGAAAACTATGGGGTTTGAAGAATCTTGGTTGGTTCCCTTGTAATGGGAGAATTTCGATGTGTTAGAATCTCCAAGTTTAGATCATATGTGGTGTCCTTTGTTCGTCTGTGTCGGTCGGATAAGATATTTGGTCTTTATGGTGGGGAGAACCACCGTTGGACTTTCTTAAATTCATCTAGAATAGGTTAATTTTATAATATCCCTTATGGCTGGGATTCTGATTAGGCTTCCCTATGTTAATGATTTGAATTTATTATAGGTGATGGTTTGTCGGTAGGTTGTCTCATTTAGATCTACCTATCACTAAGATCCTTCCCCTTTTATGTGTTGGGACTAGAGTTTCCCCAATGAATTCATTGAATTATGGTTTTGGGAGCATTTATTGGATATCATTTGATCTTGTTTGGTTATTTTGGAAAATTATTTTGGGTATCTTCCCATAAGGATGTGGTGATTCTGTTTAATAGGTTGGATGGTGGGTTTGGAAACATTCAATTCCTTGATCAATAAAATAGGGGTGTCTTGCATTTTAGGGCAGGTCACACTTAGTGAGGAATCCATTCATGGAATCCTGAATTTAATTTGTATGTCTCTTCCATGGATGGTAGGGTTTTGGATCAATCATTGTTGTGTCTCTCTAGGTGAAGAAAGCATTATGATGAGGATAATTGTCACAATTTGGTTTTTAAATTTTCCATTTTTTTAGTTGGGGTCAGGATCATGTAAATTTTACTCGACAACTGGGTGTGACAGGTTTATCCATTGAGAGTTATTCTTTCTATTTTCATCAGTCTAGTTTTCTACTTTGGTTTTCTTTTTAAATTTTGGAGAAATATGGATAAATTTCAATGACATTCTCCTGAAAACTATTGGAAAATATTTTTTAGTAACTATGCTTCTAATCTAAGATACCATAAGGTAAGAGATCTAACCTACTGCATGGCCTCCACACAATCATACACCTCGGCCCTGGTAAGCATGTAGTTTGGTATCCTTTGACAGAGGTGGCCACACGATTCGTACAAGGTTTGGATAAAAGTGTTGACTAATCGTGCGGCTAGTCACCTCATTAAATTTGGTGGTTTATTATTCTCTTGCCATTATTTACCCAATTTTACCCCCCTTTTCACCCTATCATCCCTCCAATACCTAAGAGTGACTCCCTCTAACCACTTATCTCTTTAGGAACTAATATTTGTTCATTTTTTGTAAAGATCCATAATGATATCTCATATAAGTCCACTTATCTCTTATTTTCCTTTTCTTTTAGGTTTATCTATTTTCACTTTTGGTGGTTTGGGTTTTACAATGATTTTAGGGTTCAATTTAGGGTTATATATACTTATTTACGGTTTGATATTGATTTTGCAGGATAGATATTTCCTTTCTAGGGTTTCATGGTGGTGCAGTTGCATTTTTTCACCCTTTTCTAGAAGATTTTTTATTTAATTTTTGTGGTTCCATGAATGTTCAGTTTTATATGATTTAATATGATACATTATATAATTATTACTATTTTATAAGTTATTTCTGTTGTGAGGAATGTGTTCTTTTAAGTCATACTACGTGTGAATGTATGTAAAATGCCATTTTCTTCAAAGGAAATGGATTTTCATTGAATGTATACTTCTTTGTTGTGGACCTTTATTAACTTGTAATTTACATTAATATTTGGAATAAAATTTTAATGTGGAATTTGGTATGGTGTGGTTTCAAACTGGGTGCTTTTCCCATAGCTTGGGAAAATTAATTTTCTTCATTTGGTTTTTTTGTGAAAATATGAATTTATTATATATGAATTTGATGGTAAAAGTATTTGAAAATAGGTTTTGGAATTTGAAAAATGTATGGTAGCTTATTTTAGGAAAATTTGTGGTTTTATTAGAATTCTTGTTAATGGGTTGTGTGAGTGGTATATTGTATGATATGTGAACATTATATAGAGAACACATGAATATCAGGTATCTTGGTGGGAGGACTAGATCTAGTATGCTAGTAATTTGGAAGTGTCTTGTACCAGTTTAACATAGCATGAATGATGAGTAAAAAATAAAATCAATTATTATGATGATTCTATATACCTATAATTTTTGATACTTCCCCTATCTAGTGTCTTGTTCATGAGAACATGGATGGTAGTGGTTACTATAACACATTTAACTGAGATATGAGGCTCTATGGTCCTATACGTGATAGGTTAACCCTACCGATTGACCGATTATGCTCTACTTTAGATGATATGGTTGTATCCATCTGTATAAAGTGGACCTTGTATGTGGGTGTCTCGGTTATAAATCCTATTTTTATTTTATGTATATGGTTATGAAATTTTTTAACTTAGACGTGTTTCATTTTATAATGTTTCCCCAATAAATGATTTTAAAGATATATTTTTAATTAAAGCACTTAATTGAGCATGTATCATTACCTTTTAAATGATTTAGAGTGGAACATTTTTAATTGGTCTGAATCGTATAGGTATTCGTCTTACACAATACATACACCATTGGGTGTATGTCGATCTACTTGTATATTTTTTCAGGTAAATGGAAGGTGTGTTGTGTGGATGGATTGGGGTCTTTGTGGTGTCTCTTTGTGAATAGTGTTAGTAGAGGCTTGTGATTCTGGCTCTCTTATCACATGGATGTTGGGGACAAGTTTTAGTTTCCTCTTATTTTAGTCCGTTGTGGTTTTTGTTCAAAATTGTGAGCATGAAATCCCAATGGATGGTTGGGTGGTGTTTGTTTGTTGATTTTTTTTATTTTATTTGTCTTGTTAGTTGTACATTGTTATGTTTTTGGGTAAATAGTTCCCATGAATACTTTATGATACCCATGCACTTGTTTCCAATGTGTTGGTATTGAGAACTAACTTTGGGACATTCCACATACTAGGTTGAGCGTCGGGACAGATTGCATCTTGGCATGGTTGGTGACAATTATTTAAGAAGTTCTTCTGATAATATGAGTGATAGTTATTATTCCTACAAATGCTTCATAGATTTGTTTTATTCTGAATCAATATAAATTTAATTTTATATCGAAATTATCCATATTTGAATTAATAATATTGTACATCATCTTATGATTTTAATTATTTTAAATTTTATGATGATTATTCTTTACCAAGATATTATGAGTTATTTATATATGATACCATTCTTGAAAAAAAAATAATAAATTTATGATAAATAATGAACATTGTATGAAAGAACATTTCAATGAAAATAATAAATTTTAGAAATTTTATATAGAAAATTCAAATCTAAAATTAGAATTTGTTACTAAATCTAGTTCAATCTTTTTTTAATTATTATAAGCATTTCTTATAAAACAAAAATCTAATTTTTCTTCTTGAATATAACGTTTCAAATATTTTTATATATAATTAATCATTTATAATCTATAAAAATGGACCGTACCACAATGAGATAATTCTATATTAGTTTTTTCTAAAAAATCAACTCATTTAAAAATTGGTAATTTTTTCTGAAAATTAACCCCTTTGTTATGAAATGAAAGAGGGGTTTGCAATAGAAAATAAATGTTATTTAACATATTTCCATTATTTTAGTTTTCAAAAAAGGAATATTTTAAAATATTTTGTAGTAGTGAAATATTAAATTTTTGTACAGATTTTGATTCCCACTAATTAATTTACTAATAATTCTAAATTGAAGATATTTTAGCTATATAAATTATATATTTTCTATTTCACGGGATAATGAAATGATCAAACTGAAAATATATTTGGTTTATTTATAGATGATATTTAATTCCCATGAATGGAAAACATAAATATTACATAATATTATCAAGATGAATGGTGGAAAGTTACATTGGAATATAATAGGATTATCAAGATTCATTTTGGTAAAGATACATTCAGGGATAATGATCATTGATATATATATATATATATTAATTAATATTCCATATCTTGGTAAATCATTAAAATAAATTTTTTAATATGTTTTTATATATAATAACTTTATATTTAGAATATGTCAATTATATGATGGAGGATATCATGCGAACTTCTTGAATAGTAAATGTACTATTAAAATAAAAGATGGAAAATTTATCATATTAACAGATCTGAATGAAAATGAACACGCATTAAATAAATAAGTCATTAGTTTCCAAGATATAAATTACTTTAGTGAAATGGAGGATCAATCTTGGAAATTGAATAAATTCCTAGAATACATAAATATTATTACTTTATCAGAACATTCTAGGAATGATCTTTCTAGGGAAATAATTGAATATAAAAATAAATAAATATTTTTCATAATACTTTTAAATTTACAATGTAAAATTATATAAAAATTTAAAAAAATTTATATGTTATATCTTCTTGTGATATATAGTTAGTGAAAAAAATTATTTTTTCCAACAAAATAAGGAAGCATATGATATAGATAATTTTTATATTTATTGGTTAATGGATATTCTATATATATGTGTGTCAATTTTCTAACCATAAATATCGAATTATTTAGTATTTTTGAAACAAGATATCCTACATTTGAAAAGACATAAATATTATTATTTTAACAACTCATTGAGATTATGATGGAAAAATTAAAATTTTTTATTTGGATATTTTTTATATTAAGAATGGTTTAATAAATTTAATTTTTTATATTCCCACATAAAAATAGTTCATTTCAATAAATAAATAGATTTTTATATAAATTTCAAGAACCATTTGGGTGAAGGCTAAATTAGTAATCATTTTTGGGCTGAAGATGACTGAATTTCCTCTTATATTTTAAATAGATTTTAAGCCCAACTATTACATAACAATACAACATAAGAATTATGATAATGAAAAAAAACAAAATCAATCTTTAATTTTTTTTCTGGATGAATTTTATTCATATTTAACAGTATATATAATATACATTAACTTTATTAAAAATATAATAAAGAAAATTTTCATATTTTTTGTCACCAAGTATGTGATATCGAGATTTAAATAAAAAAATACAATTGAGGAAAAAGTAAATTAAATTTCAATGAAACATATCCTTTACATTTCATTTAAAATAATTATATTTCAATCAATAATATTTCTGAAATTAGGTTTCCATATACATTGTAATCTTCTTTACAAGAATATAAAATTGATTAAATAATTTCTGATGTTCATCTATAAGAACCACATCCTTTTGTTGAAGAAAATAATTTTACAAAAAATGAAATAAGAAAATGAAAGGTATCCATATAACTGAAAAAATAATTAGTGATATATATCTATCATCCAAAACAAACATATCCTTATAAAATCTTGGTGAACATCATGTGTTGCTTCTTGAATTCGAAACTACGGATTTGGATAATCATTAGGTGATAAGGCATGGATGAAAAAATATATGATGAATGTAATTAATTAAGAGGGAATGTTGTTTAAAAGTGATATAAAATAATTAATAGTTTCTAATAATTCAGTTAAAATGGATATTTTTTAATTAATATGGTGAAAATTGAATAATTTTAAGAAATGAGGAAATATTTATTGTAAAGAATTATAATAAAAAAAATTGAAAAACAACGATGAATAATCTGAATTTTTAGATACAAATATATCTACATTTATACTAATAACCTATAAGGTATTCATAAATTTTACTCTAATTAATATATATGAAGTATTTTTTCTTAAAAATATATGTATTGATGGATTTGTTTTGTAAAAGAAACTCCAAAAATTGAATGAATAAAATACTCTATATAATATTTTTAGACACACAGATTCACTTAATGGACATAAATAAGACCCACATACCTGGTGTCCTAGAATTATATTATTTTCACTTCTATACAAATTCTTTGAGGGAGATGGTAATCAAATTTTTTTATTAATTTTTTTTGGATACAACAATTTTTCAAAATTATAGCAAATGAAATTATATTTTTTAGAACCTAATTATCACCTTTATATTATTTTATGTATCATATGGTATTAGATTTCGAAATGATCATGATGGTTGAACATGTATTTTTTCTAGGAATTTAAAATTTCCTAAAATATAGAAATAATTTATTTATATTAACAGATATATATGATATATTTTCACAAATTGTTCAGATATGACATAGATAAGATTGTTATTATTCATATTGAAAACTCTATATCATTATATCAAGAAATATCTATGATAATAATTGATAAATATCATTTTAATGGATTCATAATAATTCTATAATGTCTTATATTCAATCAAATGGACATGTTATGTCATTATGATTATGTTTAGTGTTTCATGAAAATCCAAATGAATACCAAAAAAATGTGTTTAATGGTTTTTTAACATTAAGGGATTAATTGATATTGGAATATTTTATTATTATATAATTTATTTAAAATAATTGCTTTTCATCCATAATCTTGAGAAATATTTTCATCAAAATGATTGAAAATTTACATCAAGATCTTTTCATACATTTGAGGAAGAATTAGTGTCACAGTCTTTTATTTACAAACATTTAGTAATATATTAAACAAATAAAGTGAAATCTATTGAGACTAGATGTTATTGTTATTTTTTGTTATGGATGGGATGCACATATTGTTTTTCACGAGTTTTTGTAAAAACTAAAATTTTATCGAAAAACCTGATATATCATTTTTTAAAAACATGGAACAACATTAATGAGCTAATAATTTTTATTTTTGATACTATTTATTTCGTGATCAAATAATAATATACATATTTTATTACAATTATAATAATGAAAAAAATTATTATATTATTAGAAAATATAGAAATTATATTTTAATTTATATATTAAATAGATTATTGAATGGTTAAATAATCTATTTATTTTTTATTTTATCTTTTAATATTATATATATCTTCACAGAATAATGATCAATATTTTCCTATATTTTAGAGAAAAATTATTATGTTATTTCCGATAAATATAAAAAAAATTTCTTAAAAATTTTAGATAATGTGATTGATATATAAAATATATATCATTAGATATAAATTCATATAACAGATCATCAATAAGACACATTACTTTAGTAAGAAAAAAAAAATTTCATATGAGTGAATTAATATTTATACGAAATTTGATAAATATTTATTCCGGATATAAATTTTTTAATATTATATTATAATTTTTTATTCCATTCTATAATACTTTTTAATTAGTTTAAAACTTTTTATGAATATTTTTTATTTCAATAATTTTTTTGAAAACATTAAATTATATTAAAAAATATTTTGTTCAAAAAACATATTCCAAATTTTAAAAACAAAAACATTTCTATGTTTTTTATATTTTGAGATCT
Organism: Viscum album; assembly: GCA_963277665.1. NCBI lineage: Eukaryota > Viridiplantae > Streptophyta > Magnoliopsida > Santalales > Viscaceae > Viscum > Viscum album. The sequence goes on along the minus strand of OY728163.1, from coordinate 1,698,686,671 downwards.
TTTATGAAACTATGATATTTATGTGGGATTGTTTCCATTATGATGGATCTGAAAAAATTGAATGATCTATAATTTTATAATCATTTTTATAGGATAGTGTTTCACCCCTTATTTACATTCATCTTTATATGGAGACCTTTATCTTCTCTAGATTATATCATTGCTTTTGTTTTTTGTTCATCCATTTATTCTCCCCCCAATGAAATATATTCTTTTATTATTTCGAGGAATTTTTAAAATGGTTATGTTTTCAAAAAAATTTAACATAATGAAATTGGAATAATAAATATGATTCATTATAGAAGATTGAAATCATTTTTTCATAGTTGGTAATCTGTTTATGTTTCAAATTATTATTTATATTTCAATTATCCAATTTTTTTAAAGATTTCTAAATGAATGATATGTATGATTATTTTTAAATCTTCAATAATTTATCATTATTTTTGTTAAGGAAATAATATATCCTCAATATGAAACAGGTTGATGAGATGGATGAAATTCTACTAAATAATAAAGCAAACCTTTCAACTCATGTGTCCACTGAAATGTTTGGAATTTTTTAGAAATTTCATATTAAAAAATTTCAATACATAATATAATTAGAATGTGCAGAATGTATCACATATTCATAAATAACAAGAAATATTTTATTTTTGGATAAAAATGACTTTATTCATAAGAATGATGGTAGGGGTATATTAATGTTAAATATATGATTTTCAATATTTCATAAGAAATATAATGAAGGAAAATATTCTAAATTTGAATTTTATATATGTTAAATATAAAATGGTTGGGTAACTAAATTTTTTGATTCACTTATAGAGAATATTTTGAATAATAATTTCATAATATTTATAAGTGGATAAATTATAATGAATAACGTAGTTGTAGTAAGAGAAAACAATTCAGATCATTGATAGTAAACTGAAAACATAATAAATCTTGTGTTTGTTATATAATTAAATAACTATTCTAATAAGTCATCAAATATTTATTCTATTATTAAAGTTGAGTAAATATTGAAAATTAATTAGAAATAACAATTTGTATTGAAAATAACATCCCATCCAATGAAATAAGGATAAAATAATCTCAATGAAATATTTTTAAATGTTTAACAAGTAATAGGGTGAAATTATTGATTATAATACTTTTCTTTGAATATATGTGGTAAAAGATAAGTACATAAAAGAAAACTTTTATGCTAATTTTAAACAAGATAAGGAAAATAGTATACATTAAATAGAAATAAATATTAAAATTGTGGGAGACTTTTGAAAGGGAGTAGAAAATATTCATTCAAGAATTGATTCCTTAGAAAATGAATATACTAATCATTCTCATACTCTTGAATCCACTATTAATCCTATGAATTGATATGTCTAAATATAAATATCTAATGAGTCCCAGTTGAATGAAAATTTGAAATGAATCCATGGCAGATGAACTTAAACATCATTATCATCTCATTCAATAATAGATGATTTAATAAGTGTTCTAGAAAAGGAATATTCATTTCTTAAGGATGAGAAATTAAAAAATTAAAAATAATAAGTCAACAAAGTGTTTGGTGAATAATTTAATATAATATAGAATTCATAATATCTTGTTATTGAATGTGAATTTATTTTTCATTTAATACAGGTATAACCTTCTAGTCTAGATATGTCAAATGAATCAACTAAATTTTTTCTGAGTACTGGAATAACAAAATATAAATGACAATAAATAAAATCAATCCCCTAATTAAAAGAATTTAAGGGAAAAAATGTTTTTATGTATTAAGTCTATTTATAAGTATGTCCCTATAAAATTTCATTTTTTTAAAACTCATGTTCATTGAAGCAACTTGCTAATATTGTAATACAAATTTAATAAGAATTTCATGATATAAATGTAAAGTCAAAATTGGATTCAAGAAATCTCAAAAGTGATATCCTATTGATAATTCTTAATCATTATGATGTAATATTATGAAATTAATAAATAAATGTAAATAGAAGATAAAAAAATTAATGTTAAATTTTTCCATTATTATCGGTCATAAAGATTGGGTATGTTAAATGGTTATTGATTATCTAAATTCTATTATTATACCAACAGATGGTGATATTGTGATTAAATTGAAAAATATTGTTTTTTTTAATAAATAAGTAACATTGTGAAAATTCACATTTGATTAATATTAAAAAATTTGGATGATGTTATGAAAAAAGGGGATTTCCTCATAAAGATGTAGTTGGTCATAAAGAAACATTAAACTCAATACTTATTTAATTACCTCTTTAAATTACTTATAATAATAAAATAAAAAACATTTTATATATTTTATTTGGATGATTCTTTTTCAATATGTTTTTATTAGTTTCATTCTTATTTTATTTATATGATTGTTACAATTACTTATTTTTATATGAATTTTCTCATATAGATTGTTTTATAACATGTTGATTAACACTTTATACACACTGAAAACATTTTCAAAAGATACATAAGGAGAGAAATGATTTTAATTTTCTTAATAATGGTTATAAAAAGTTAGGCAAAAGGGGGGAGGGATAATGTTTTCATATTTTGTGAAATAGGGAAAAGGTTAAATTTTTTTAATATTTTATTCTATATTTGTATATTGTTTTTAAATTTTGTTTCTCTTATTAAAATGTTCAATTTTTTAGAGCTACATATTATTTATTGGAAATGATTTATTCAAAAATAAAATTTATCCTTACTTTTGAGAATCATAATCCTCTTTTTTAATCCTTTTAATTTTTAAACATTTGTACATCCCATATTCTTAAGATGCCTTTGAATGAATGTATATGAATTCTCAAATATAGAATATACTAATTACATATGGAGATTAATTATCCTATTAAAATATTAATTTAATTTAGAAAAAATTAATATTATGTTCAACATATTTTGGAAAATAAGTTCTTGAAATAATAGTATAACATTGATCATCAGAATTTTTTTTAAATGTCTAACAAACAATGATTATGACACTGAGTTGGACATGTCCAACTAACAATAATTTATTAACCAACATGAAAAATATTGTTTATGTTTTACAAAATAAACATTTTTTATTTTACTACATGGAACATATATACACATTAGTGGTGTATATTATTATCACTATTAGGCATTCCATGTGAAATAAGATTTTTTTCATGCCATTACAATGGATCGTAAGATATGTGGATGTTGAATATTAGAAGAATTTATATAAATGGAGCTACATGATTGTGGATATTAAGCTTTGTTTATAAATCATGTGATCAAATGATTTAATGAATTTTTGGAATATAATATTTTGAGGATGCAATTCACTGTAATCTTTATTGATTTTTTCCTGAGGTCATGTGATTGTGGGGATAGAATATAAATTTCATCTGTATTATCATTCATAATCATAGTTCTAAGACATTTCCTGGACAATGTATCGTAATTTATAGAGGAATATGATAATTATTATTATATAATCATGGATTCCTGGTATAAGTAGAAATAAAAAAATGTCTCATCATTGCGAGTAAGAACATCTAGGTCTAGAAAGATACACTGAAAGAGAGGGTCAATGGCATGGATACCCTATGATAATGTTATTGAATACCATAACAATAATGTTTAGAGTGTAATATATATTTAATAATTTTATTTCAATGATTTCATACTAAATTTATAAACTTTTTTAAAACATTTATCACCCATTTTCTATTACACATTCGATGATAAAAGAATAGTTTATATATTTATTGTATATTTTTTCATATTCTAACCATAAAGATAATCTATATGAAATATTGTATGATTATATTGTTAAAGAGGCTTGATGGAATTGTTTTATTATATTTATAAACATTATATCACTCCCAATTTTAGAAATCCATATACTTGTTCTATATTATAAAATATTTAACACTTTTACATGGATATCCATTATGAAAAACAATATCCCCTAACACGAATGAAATATAATTCCTCCAATAATCTATGTATCACTTATACCTTCTTTAAGGTATCCTCATATTTTTCTGAATCATTTTCAACTTCTAAAACATGTATTCTATCAATTTTAGACTTGTATCATTATTCTCAATACTTCAATAAAAAAAACATAGGAACTGCATTCTATTAAATTACTCTAAAGAGAAAACAATATAATAAAATTGAAACTATTACTAATGTAAATTTTAACTACTAAAATAATTTATCCCCACATTAATGTAAATAAATTGAAAGTGATCAAGACATGTCTTCCCTGGAATGAATTGTTCACTTAGGATATCCATTTGAGTAATGATGAAATGATACATTGTAATTTGATTATGTACAGAAGGTATTATGAAGGAATTTCCAAAATTAAGAAATTAGTGTTGGTCATGGAAAAATAATGGCAGATAAACTCCAGGTACACTAACAATATTATTGACGTACAACCAGTAATTATGATCAAAATACATAATACCATGAATTATAATAAAATCTGAACAAATATTTAGTTATTAAAAAATAAATAAAATGAAACTATTATCTCAAGATATTTTTCAATATCACATAACATCATCTATTGAAATGTTTCCCCACTTTTACTCTGGCCATATGAAAAGTATTATCATCAACTTTTATAATTTTAATTCTTCCTTATACAATTAAAAATTCAATATTTCTTAAATAATGTCAAAAAAGACCATTTTTATTCTATCATAGATGTAATATTATAGAATTAATACATAAATTAGAGTTCTTCTAGGATGAATGGAAAATAATCAACTATGAGTTTCGTTCAATGATAGGTTCTTCAACTAGTAATCAATATGATACATATAGATGTTTTCCAAATATAATGACACATTATTCTTTAAAATTAATCTCTGGAAACATACCCTTCATAAAATATTATTTTTTCCCTATAAAGCAACTTTATAATCCATTGAATTCTAAATTTTATTTGATATAGATGATTGTACTAACACATAAAACAAAATAGTGGATATTTATGCATAAATATTTTCTAGGAAAAAAAATCAAATTGTTAACTAAAGGGTTATGTTACAAACCTAAAATGGTTAATAAAACATAATATTTCAAACATAGATCATTAGAAACATTTTTTTAGGATGAAAATGAATCATGCATTAATAATACATAATTAATTCTAGTAATCCTCTATTCTTCATTTAAAAATCATTTTGAGTGAATGTATATTTCATATATTTATGATCAATATATTCTTCACACATTAATACATATAAATTATTCCAAAAAATATAATGAAAAAATCAATAGCTAATTCATGGACATATATAGGTTAATTTAATTCATGTGTATTTATTTAAATTGAAGAATAAAAATTTAACTGTTTATTATTTTTTAGAAAACAAACCTAGTCCCTTTAATGAATGATAATTTTAGATGACAACTTACATATTTAGATAAGTAATGGATTATTAATGAGAAATCACTAATATATTTTTTCCCTTAGAAAAATAATCACACTCTATTTTCCTGATGGATATTTCTTCTTTTTGTGATAATATTGTTTGTGGGCAAGAAAAATATGTAATGATTTCAACAAACCATTTTTTATAACCCTATAATTTATGAAAAACACTAATATAACTAAATATTTTATGTCCTTTAAATTATTTTTTATGTGGATATAAATATTATTCCAATTAGAAGTAAAATGTTACTATAAAAATTCACATATATTAAAAGTTTAATATAACTTATTTTCCTTAATGATTTAAAAAAAAATTAATTTGTTATCCATGATCATCATGAATTTTAGAAAAGTATAATATATCATGAATAAACACAACTATACAGTTATCTAAATAGTAATAGAGATAATCTAATAATAAGATCCCAGAAGAAATATGGTGCATTAAACTACATATTGGGCATAACATCAAAAAATTAATATATATTGCCAATAATATTGTCTTTGTAATATTTTATTTCATTACCATTAAATGTTCATATAATGTCCTAAGATTAATATTCTAAAAATAATGGGATCCCTTTTGCAGATCGGAAAAATCATTAATACGAATAAAATGATACATGTATTAAAATATAATTTTATTTAATGATCTATAATCTATGAAAATTATCATGGAAAAATAATTAATTTTTAAAAAATAAGATATGGTAACCCCATGGTGAAGAGCTAGGATTAATGTGTTATGTCAAATTGGAAATATTTTCTGAGAGGGAGGGGGAGGGGGTGAATCAGGGTAGGAAAGATTAAATCGACTAACCCTTTTGATCTTGTTTTGATATTAGACAAAATCCTCTTCTCTATCCTTCCTAATGATGAGTAAGAACAAACTATAATGATGCATAAGACACATCGATTTTTACTTAGTTCACCAACACTGGGGAAATTCCAAGGAGCATACACCGATAGTGTGTTGATGTACCAATTCCACTATAAGCGCACTGTTTTTTACTAGTTCGGAGCGGACTCACGATCCCTCCTCGTTTACAACCACTGGCAAAATGAAAGCTCATTGTTTTCTCAACTGAAGTGTGCTCACAACTTCTTCAGAATATCCAAAAATATTTTATATATATGTAGGTCTCCACATTATTTCTAATGAAATATTCATCCTTAAATATTGATAGATTCTTTGTTGACGTCCAACATTCACGCTCATATGAATCTCTATTTGCACCGGGTGTACTGGGAAATCCCAATTTTTACACACAACCTTCACTATTCCTTGCACGTAATTCCATGCTTTTGGGTAAAATTCACTTTTCATGGAACACCCATTTTCGTGAAATGCTCCTTTTATGTGCAATTAATTATTTTACACGCAATAGCTTTTACACGAAGCCTCTACGCTGCCTTGCTCGTAATTCGCTGCTATTGCATGAAATTCACTTTTTTCACAATAGTCTTCCTTTCGTGCAACTCACTTGTACACTCCAATTTCACACAGTAGAGATCGAATAATCTCAATGTAATGAGCTATTTAGAACAGAGGGGTGTCACTTCATATTATTGGTAAAATCTACCCTGCATGTAAGACCCTTCTTGAGTGTGTAATTCTATTCGAGCGCGACAAACACAACTTCTGTGCCACACCATTTTTCACGGATTTCTCCAATATATCACACACCTCATACCTTTTCCACTTTTCGAGATTAAGACCTCGAAACACCTATTGTGTGAAAAAAATCATCCCACTATATTAGGCATCACTTTCCATTTTCACTCACCACTCAAATATTCCACGCAACACATTATTTTTATGTGCACAGTGCTGATATTTCGCGCACCAAAATAATTTTTCACATGCCACTGTATTTTTTGTGCACCACGCTCATTTTTTTGGACACCACATTCTTTTTTACACTCCACTCAAATTTTTCATGCACCGTCCTTTTCCAAAAACACATCTCTCAATTTTTTAGATTTTCAGTGCCACCATGTATCTGCACTTTTTATACCACCTCCAGATCGTTCATTCTATTTTCGAGGTTCTTTAATCAATCATGGATTGTTGGAAGAATCCCTCGAACCCCAAAAATCATAATGTAAACCCCCCTTTTCAACACACTCATACATCATGGTCTTCATTGTCAACAAACCCAACAAGGAGGTCCACTTTGTAATGAAACCCAATCACCTCAAAAATGCTTCAATGATGTCATGATGTTTTTTCCCAACATAATGAAGCATTCATATAGAAACAAAAGAAACTAGTTTTGAAAATAAAAATTTATTTTTTGACCAGTTCTATAAGTGATTTTTAATATTGACATAGTATTAGAATATATGTAAACAATAATAGAATCATAAATATGAAAAATAATACAACGAAACAGTTCCTAATATCCATCATGCTCATAATTCACTATAAATACATCAATAATATGAAAAATATCTCTATTTTCAAAAATATAATGATGATAACATTAATTTATATATTTTAATATTTTTACATATGTTTGGTTTTTTATCAAACATATGAAATAAGTTTTTTAATGGTTGGGACTGAAGCCTCATTTTTATTATTAAAACAATGACCTCTTTTGATTGGTTGATGGGAGACCCATAAAAAATCCCAAAGGCTGATGGACAAGAGGTCTAAATACAAGGCTTTAAAGCCCATTTTTGGACCAAAGAACACTTCAGTGAATAGTACTTCTACTATACATGGACTGCTATAGTACCACCCCCGCTACAATTGCTACTATTGTGCCTCTTTTGCTATAATGTCACCACTAGTAATGTTTGGCCACTACTACAGTGCTACCACAATGCCTTGATACAGTTCCCCAAAATTTTTTCCCTTTCCTGCTTCGATCATGGGTCTTTTGAATGTCAAGAAAGATGTTGTACCTCTTGGGTACAAACTCTTAGGCTCAATCATATGAAATAATAATTTTATACAAGAAAAAACTTATTAGGAAATACATCATATTTATATCTATAATGTATGGTATCATAGTAAACATAAATCAATTCCATTATTATAATTAAATCATCCTACAGAAGAGGAAAGATAAAAGTTATTTCATTAAAATAAAATACATATGCAATAAAAGAAAAATTATTATAATTTCTTTTTTAACATTAAACATTCAAACATTATCTTTACCAATTTTTTAAGACTCATTTATTGAGTAGAAATTACCAATTTATTAGAAAATTTATTATAAATGAAATACTATGTTCATCATAATTCAAATAAGGCATTGGAATAATATTAATAAAAATAGAATTTACATGAAACCACTTCATTAGTTTTTCATATATCTACCAAGGTAGTCCAAAAATATTTAGACACACCTTTCTATTTTTGATCTTAAATATTTCAATGTTTTTTTCCTATATTTTTAAATATACAAAAACAATGACCCATCCCCTTATAATTAATGCATTCTAACATCATCTTTTCATTATTTTTATTATAATTTTACTTTCAGTAACTACCCACATTACTGATATTTTTAAATTCAAAAAGATCCCAAATGTTTTATTGACATTATATAGGGTTAATATTACCACACACATTACATGATTAAAACATGATTGGATTACATTCAGTTTTATATTATGGAATCTTCCTTGTTTCCTAGAATATTGACCTTTTCAAATAATTTTTTTAAGGAATTAAAAATCAAATACAAACAATTTTTTTTACCTTCGATGGTATTTTAAATAATATTTGAATAAATTTGATGGTATTTCTATTTGATATAATAGCTCCAATCCCTTGAATAGAAAATTAATTTTATTCCCATGATTCTATATAATATCTTTTGAGTACATATTCAATCACGTAAATTTGTCATTAAAATTTATTATTAAATCTTACTAATTTGACCTCAATTATGGGAATTACATTCCTATCCAAAGTAAAATAGCATTGGGAAAATATTCCCCAATGAAATTACCATTAATTATATCTGATTTCATGGAATCAATATCCCTTATTTCTATGTTTTTATTAAAAATTGGTCACCAATGATCTACATCACATTAAAATGGTAAATAAAAAAGAAACCTTTGGATGATATAGACTACCCATTAAATGAAATATTCTCTTAAATGAATTAATTAATAAAGAAGTTATTCAATGGTTAAATGATATAAAAAATTCAAGAGGGAGATTTTTTATTAAATAATCAAATATATATATGTTACTCCATGATGAACATGGTTAGTTTATGTCATGGATACCAACACCATTAATATCTTATATCAATTGAGACATCATATAATAAATCGACTATGTTTAAATTCTAACCATTATTAGTTAATAATATGTATGGATATAATACTCATAGTTTGCTCTAATTTCAACTTTCATATTTCTACTAAGGAAATCCATTAATAATACACATATTTTAGTTGAATCAATATGGTAAAATAATGTTCTACATCATGATAACCTTAAATAATAGTCACATATGGGAATATAATTTAAATATCCACATATCTAGAGTTTTCTAAACCATTTCCATAATATCTACTATATGTATAGTGATTATACAGTTTTATATATAATATTACAAGATTTTATGAATAATTATACAGTAGAGTACATGCCAAGGATCGTAATGTCTTGTGTCTCTGAAAACTGGGTACATAAAACTGGAAACATGGAACTAAATATTAAATAACTTAATTTAGCCTTCATAAAGAGCTCCTGACATCCATTGTTTCCTTATATCTGCATAGGTTAACCTAGGGATAACATGAATAAATGGATGAGCTAAAAATCACCTTATTGGAATAAACATAATAATAAAGCATTAATACATGGGTTAAAGGCAAAACATGATGATATAAAAAAGAATATAACATGTAGAATCATATCATATAAACATGGTATCATATAAAAATGGAATCAAAAAAATGTGGTGGAAAAATACATGAATTTAGTATGATTCAAGGAAAAAATCCTTGTCCATTTCCCATAGTAGCACAAGCCAAGGCTATCTTCATAGGCCGTTGCACATAGTAGCACAAGCGAAGGCTAACCACTAAGATTGTCACTCATAACATCTCTTGAGACTAAACATTACTCAATGAATTTGAGTAATATCTGGGATCACCTTTATAAAATTTCATGAATTTTTTTTCTAGATAAATAATTGTACCTAATAAATCTAACAGAAACATAAGGGTTACCCATGGAATGAATTGGATACCACAATTATTACATAAAGAACAACCGAGGGGTGTATCATGAATGTGTCAATGAATGAAAAGAATTTAAACATACATGTAAGTTAATAGGTTAAAATAGGCATATATCATGGTATGTGATATCCAACATGAGTGATAACATATATGGAATGAATTTGAGAAATTTTAGCATTAAAACATTTTTGTGCAATTTTAAGGAAAATACATTATATATTTCAAAATTAAAAAAGGAAATTTTTATATTTAAAACCATTAGTGAACCAATAAGGTTATAATAATACAAATACTGATTTTATAATGAAATTTTTTGCTTAAAGCAGTTGATATAGTGCACTTGAAATCGGTTAATAATTTGGGATGTTCGCTTAAAACGACTTTGCTTATTGGGATGTATCGTGGTGGGATTCAGATAAAAGAATGTATATCCCCCCAAAGAGAATGAGGGGTGGATCATGAGAAATATTTTTGGATCATTTAAATTGCATGAAAATGTTTTATAGAATCTTAGACCATAACATTATTTGTGTAAGATGAAATATAGAGCAACCTGATGGGATAAAGGGGGTTCTGGTAGAATTCCTTGCGAATTATCAGCATGGTATCAGGAGTACTAAAGATGTATTATTGAGAGATAAATGTGTTTATAAACATTTATACATCATTTGGTATGTATGGGGAGGTGCTAAATCAAAGCCCCACCATTATGGATTACACATAAAAGGAAATAATGTAGATGACAATTTTTAATAGAAGTGAAATGGAGAGGTTCCCATACCTTAAGTTTGTCGGTATTCTCCATTTGATATCAATGATCTCAATAGACAAATTAGGTTTATTTATTAATAATTCCAAAAAATATTCTATATGTAGAATATTTATTATAAACAGTTTATGTGTATTTATAATCATTTCAATTGGTTATGATGTTCAATTTCATTGTTCAGTTCATCTGCTTACCTGGTTTTAATGACCAGTTCACTTATATTCATGTTTGGATAACCATGTTAGATTAAATTGGATATCTATAATTGATTTTAGGTTATATTTTTGAACATACAGGATATTTAATGTTTGGAAATTCAATTTTTTTAACTTATATTGATTTTGAATCATTATACGAAATGTTTATGATAAATGCTTGAATTAATTTTAGCATTTTTTCCCAAAATTAACTTGTTTGGAACTATTTTTTAATATAATGAGTGAATAAGGATTAAAGAACATTTATTAAGAAAAAATACACATATAATAGTATGGTTTCTCTTTAGTAATCGTATCATGACCAGAATTGATTATATTAATAGAAATTGATAATTCATCGTCCTTGATTGTGCTAAATTAACACACCCCAAAAGGTTTTTTAATTTCATTCAAAAAATGGTGTGGAAATGAGCGATGATAATATATTATTCCATTATCTTAATAAATTAATTTTACATTTACAGTATTGGAGTTTTCATAACTTTTTGGTTAGTGGAGGTAAGGATAGAAAATATAACAAAGGAACTCGAAAGGAAAGTAAATAAGAAAAAAGGGATTTACCTCTTGAATCAAACATTCTTGAGAGCCTTCTTAGGAGGAGAGAATTCAGTATTTTGAAGAGACCATGGGATATAGGATGTGGGGAATAGCTTTATATGTGATTTGGACAGAATATTGGCAAGTCACAGGGTTGAGGGGAGTGATGTGAATGGGTAAGGATGGGTAGTATTTATACTATAGGGGAAGAGGTTAATCAAAATATTATAGTCATTAATTTTTTATTTCATCAAAAGTCATGAAATAGTGATTATTCTATGACCTAGAGTATTATTAAATGAATGTAATTTCTAAAAAATTAGTCTTATATCAACATATCATCATAAATGACTCAAACAATACATTACATTTCATATATCTTAAATTATCATATTTTACGATTCAAGAAAATTTCATGTATTTTCGAAAAATCCCAAAAATTCTCCCTATCCATTTTTTAAGGGTTATATTTCAAAATTGAAATCCATATTTCAAAAAAAATCCAAATATGATAAATTTAGTATTTAATTAAAATCATAATTTATTCTAAAAAATAGTTTTATAACATTAATTTACTTAATCCAAAATATTGGTACATCATAATTTCACAAAAATCATATTTATATACTATCAAATTTATAGATACGATTCATTAAGATATGTGCTTATTCATATGGGTAACATTGATATTCATGTGGTTATGTCATTATTCACAAAGAATTACTTTTATTTTATCAGACACCAAACATCTTGCTGATTTCAACCATGAATGTTATATTTTTTGAAATACCATACATAGATGTGTTTAAATTATGTTTAAAGGTCACAAATTAAATAGTAGTTCATTATGTTGTGATTTCATGTGATTTTTTGACACAATTATAAGAAGGAAATAACCATAAGAAAACATTGGGTTGTTACATTCTTCCCTCCTCATGAAATTTCTCCCATGAAATTACATTTTGCATTCAAGGCCATAAATAGTTTTTTGTACATTTCCTTCATTTTCTCCTCAAATTCCCATGTTTCCTCTTTGTACATATGGTTCTGTCATAGTTCCATGAAAAGTTGAGCATTCTTAATACATATAACTTTATCTCTATAATCCATGATATTTACTATATTCTCTTCATAAGAATAATCATCTTCGAATTGTACCAACTCTGAAGAGATTACATGTGAAGGATCTAGTACATACTTCCTTAAGAGGGATAAATGAAAGACATCATGTACCTCGGCCATGATAGGTTTAAGTTCTTGTTGATAGGCCACATCCCAAACATGATCAAGAATCATGAATGGGCCGATGTACATGGGACTTAACATCCCATTATTTCCAATCCTCATGACCATATTCCTTAGAGATATGTGTAGAAATACCATGTCTCCAACATTTTACTCAAGGTATCATTGACGATTGTCTACATAACTCTTATGTCTACATTAGGCTTCCTAGATATTATACTTAATGTATTTCACCATCTCCACCATTTCTACAAGCAATTCATGTCATAGAAGCTTACACCTACCGAAAACATCCCAACACACTAGTGTTTTGCACCATTTCCCATAGTGAGCTTCATATGGTGTCATTCAGATGCACTAGTGGAAATTTTTTTTGGAGGAGAATTAAAATAGTGGAAGATGTTGGTACTATCCTCATTTGGAGTCTACAGAACATGCTATAAATATATATTCGAGATTCTATATAGTTCCCTCAGATTGACAATCAGTTTGAGGACGATAGGCCATACTGAATTTCAGTTCAGTGCACCGAGCATGTTGGATACTTTTCCAGAAAATCGATATGTGTATTTATAATAAATTGGATACAATAGATAATGGTACTCCATGTATCCTTTCCACTTTTTTATTTATATTTATGCACATTGATCTAATGATAATTCCTCTTGAATTGCGATAAAGTGAGTTGTCTTTGTAATACTGTCTACAATAACACATAAACAATTATTTCCACTAGATTCCCTTGGATGACTAATGACAATGCCTCCAGTGATTTTCTTCCACTTCTATGTTGGTATGGGTAGTGGTTTCATCATCCCCTTACAATTTTTCCTCTCATGCTTCACATTCTGACTTACCATGCACATGGATGTAAATTTAGAAATCTCCCTTTTCATATTATCTGATGAAATTATTTCAATGAGATCATGATACGTCTTTGTCCTCCTGAGTGAATAGAAAAGGATGAGCTATGTGCGTCATTAAAAAGCTCATTCATTCTCAATTGATCCTAGGGTACCCATAATTGTGACCCAAATCATACTACTCCATCCTTTTCAATCATGAACTCATATTATTTCCCATTTGTAATGTCTTACACCATTTTATATCATTCCAGAAACTTTCATGGAGAATTTGTGATTTTCTCTATAAGGGATTTTTGAGATATAATATTATAAGGATTGGAGATATTCCTCCCTTAATTATTACCACGTCCATCATCTACAAATCTAAGAAGTTCAGATCCTTATCAATTCTAATCACTGATAATGATGCATGATCCTTTCTATATAGAGCATCTACCACCTTATTTTCCTTATCGGGATTATAAGGCCCCGGCCTTAAACCTTACATAATCTTGAGTTATTACAAGATTACACATTGAGGATATTTTCAGGTTTAGTGTTTTAGAGAATTAGGAAATGACTATTACATATCAAAATATTACAAAGTAGAAACATTTACTAAGTTTCCATAAAATAAAAACTCTTAAAAAGAAACCTGTTTAGTTCCATGTTTTAGTTAGCAAGACTTTCCCTTGATCCCATCCTTGACCCTATTCCGCGTTAAGTCCTTTGAATTTTTTTTTTCAAAAACATGGGATGGGCATAAAAAGCTCAGTAAGGGATACACAAAGAATGAAAACTGTTAGTTTTTCAAAACAACAAGCAAACCGTGTATACTTTTTCAAAGTAATACCTTTCACCTTTTCGAAGTAGTAAAAAAACACTTCATTGAATAAAATATCATTACTTACCCTTTTGTAACAAAAATATTACCATAAAACCCATATAAAGAACACATAACATAAAAAGGTAACTTGGTACATAAACATACTTAAATGGAATAACCATACGGTCGACTTCCACACATACTTAATGGAATAGCCATACGGCCGACTTCCACACATACTTAATGGAATAGCCATATGGCCCACTTCCATACATACTTAATGGAATAGCCATACAGCCAACTTCCATACATACTTAATGGAATAGCCATACGGCCAACATCAATACCCAATGCATTAGAGTTTATAACGTAACCACCCATCCTGGTATTCATGGAACCACCCGTCATAATGTCCAAGTACCATTATAAAATCATTAGACATTAAACAAATATAATGGAAAGAATACATTTCCATATTTCGATCACAATATATCACTTAAATATATCACCATAACAAATCCTTTATAAAAACCATTTTCAATACCAACATACATAAAAGAGTATATGGTATTTATTTCATTTTAAAAATCATTACGGCTTGTTGAGGATGCCAAACAACAAATAATACTCGCAGCGGCGGAAACGTTCATTGTCACCGCTTACGTTAAAAGAAACATTCCTTTTAGTTGTTTAGTAAAATGCTTCGTATAAAAAGATTCCTTTTGAATAAAATTATAATTCAAAGGGGTTTATACACTGTATAAAAGAATGTTGCATGTAAAACCAAATATTCCTCAATGAAAGGAGATTGAGACGAGGTCCCTTACAAAGTCGGAATCCTTCTATTAAGGATAAATAAATTATATGATTACGTGTGACAAATACGAATACACAAAATATAAGTGTATATTAATTTTCAGACAATCAGAGTTCATTCACACAAAATAATGGAAAAACAAAACCAATGACATAGATATTTAACTCAATGAAATGAGATTGAGTTATGATTTCCGATACAAGTCTGTCTAAATGACACAAAAATTTATCAATGAGATGATTATGTGTAGAAATTGTATATCCACACAAAGGTTTTTGGAAACTAAAACATAGAGATTCCACTCACAATCTTGGCATAATAAAATCAAGAATTTGTGGTTTATCCCAAAGAATTGAAAGTGGGTTAAGAAGTTCCCTTACAGAAATTCGACAGCCTAACGACATCACTTCAAAACTCTTAAAATGAGTTGATGAGAGATAAAAAGGGTATCTCATCACTTGGATATAAAATATACATTAATAAAGACATATAATAACATATCCCAACATAATAGTATGTGAATTAAAATACATAACAAAATAAGTCTTTCAAAAAGAGGAGGGTGAACGGTTCCCTTACCGACTTGGGTAACTTTCGAAACATACACCCCATTGAAGAAGGGTCATACAATGAATATGTAAGTACCCATTAATGAAATTATATTACACAAAGAGTATAATAATGGGAAGTATATACACCACTCAAAGGAAATGGTTTCAAATTTACCATAAATCTCATGGGAATAAAAGTGAGATGAAAAAAATCCCTTACGAAAACTCGGCAGCCTAACGACACCACTTAAAACTTCCAAAAATGGATTGATGAGATCAAATAGAGTATCTCATAATATTAAAATAAAATGTATAGAAAGAGGAATATAAATGAACATCCCCCATCAAAACAAATAGGAGCTTAAAATAAGTGACATAAATCAGAGTACTTAAAAAAGAGAGGTTAGATGTCTTTTGAAAATTTGGCAGCCTAACGACGCCACTAAAAACATCCAAAAATGGATTGATGAGATCAAATAGGGTATCTAATAATATTACAATAAAATTTAAAACAAGAGGAATATAAAAGAAAATCCCCCATCATAACAAAGAGGAGCTTAAATGAAATGACATAAATGAGAGTACTAAAAATGAGAGTAGTAGAATCCCTTACCTCAAGTCCAACTTGTCTTGTTCATTTCTTTATATTCCTTAAAATCGGGTAAATCCCTTTGGTTTGAGCTCAATGGATTACTTGGGAAGACATCTGACCAAAGTGAGGATTCAAGGAGTTAGAGAGGGATGTGGAGAGATAAAATGGGCAGAGGTTGGCCGAGCCAAAGGCTTTGGAAGTGTGTGTAAGGAGGTAGAGGTGGGTGCCTTTTATAAGAGGAGAGGAGGGTCACTCTTGGAAAGTAAAGAAATGTTACTTTTTTATAGAATGAGTTTCAGATTTTAATGGTACCAAATAGATTTGTTTCTAGGATAAGGTGATAAGTGTTCGAAATCCCCCCTTACAATATGTTTTGGACATATGTAGGTCTTAGATTTTACATTATCTTTCCATTTTATTTAAATCATTAAATAATGAGGTCATCGCTCCATCATCATGATGTCATAACTAATTTAATTTATTTAATGTCTAAAAATATTAAAAAAATATACTATGATGTATTAAATCATTTTATATTTCCAATGACTATTTATAGTCAAAAATATGACTTGTATAACCCCATGTAAAAATTGTTTTAGTAAAACATCTCATGTTTGTGTCATTTTTACTTTAACATTAAATAAAAATGTATTTATGTCATTTTCCAACCAAAGTGGCTCCATGGGGTCCCCAAGTTTACCCATGGATTGTCTTGGTCGGACATGACTCATCCAATGAGGATAGGACATGTGTCTAGGTCATTTCATATTATTAAATCATTATTTTTACCTTAAACTACACTAATTACCTATAATCTCGATTAAAAACGTAAATGTTACTATTAACCAAAAAATATATTTTAATTCCATTGAACCACATTTTACTTCTTAATGACAACCATGTATGTCGGATTTTTGATATTCAAAACATAGATGTTTTAAAATTTCATTTAAACGGAAAATCAGTTTTTTATAAGTACCACTTAGTGGTTTCACTATTCATAAAAAATTGAAGTTTTTCAGAAAAATTCCAAAACATCACCCTAAGATATATTTGATATACCGAATTCAAAAATGAAGTCTATTTTACAAAATTCAAAACATACATGTTTCATTAATTAATTTAATAAATAATTCCCGCTATCATAGCAAATAGCGTTTTTTTATGAAACAATAAGTATCAAAAGATTGACAACAGTTTAAGTCCGATTTCAAAATGAAATTAATTCCAATGACCACTATTGGATTAAATGGTAAAAATATATTCTAATTTTACATTAAAAACAATTCAAATGATAATATAATCATATAAATATGTTAGATTAAAAAAGATATTTTTAATTAAAATTCAACATATTTTACTATTCATTAAAAAATGAACTTTTTCGGAATGATACCAAAAATTTACAAAAAGTAAATTTTGATTTCTCTATTCTAAAGAAGAATTTTATTTTTTCAAATATAACACCTAAAATTGTTAAAAAGGGGATTTAAAAGTGGTTCGCCAGCCAAAGGCGGTTAATCGACCTTTTAATGAATATTAGAATGTTTATGCTTAAAAAATTGGATTCATTCACATTTTTAATCCTCTAACATTTATTGTGAAGAGTAAATATATTTGACAAACATATATAATCATTTTTTAGTTAGTTCTGTTCATTCCCACCATTACAATAGCTAGGCTTTAACTACCATTTAAAATAATATTATTTTATTATTAGAGTGCAACGTAAGATTCCCATGAAACTCGTTGTTTCGTATTGGGTACGCCATCGAGCATAGCGTTCCATTTAAAGTAATATTAATATTTTATTCACAAATATGGATAAATATAAAAATCTCATATTCTTTATTTACCTGGGGTTTTACATCCTTCCCCCCTTTTGGAAATTGCGTCCTTGCAATTTTAAAATTGGGCTCGGAAACATCCTTGAAAGTCCCACATCAGAACAAGAGTCGGTAAAACAATCACTTTAAAATAATGGGAGAGAAGTACAAATGTCACCCGAGTTAACCCATACTAGGATTCCAACTATGAAAATGTGGATATGGAGGAGAAAACAAAGGGTCGTGTTCTGATGGAGAGTTATAGTAAACATGTCTAGGAGAAAGTTAACCACAACAAAATCACAAACTTGTGATGGGTTAAATGGTTTTCGATTCCCCAGTAGGAAAAGTTAACAGAAAACATTTTTGTTTTATGTTACTCTTCATTGAGGAATTTATTTTTTGAGCTTAACTAAATCATAATGAAACATACTTACTTGTCACGTAGACTTTCAACTTTTACAAGATTCCTCAATCAAACTCATATTTTCTCCAAAAGACGAGTTTTTATGAAGACTTGTTTGCATTAAGAGTACTATAATAAAAATCCTGACAATAACTTAATCCACAAAAGAGAACTATATGCTTTCCATGTCTTTAGACTTTAACCAAATCCAAGACCAAAATGGTTAGTACAAGATCAGATAATCCAGAAAATGATAACCCTTTATAAAAAGAAAATCTATTCTTAATCTCCAAAATTTGTCCAACAAAACCCAAAGTTCAACGAGGACCATTTGATAAATAATTTTTCCATAAAATTATTCTATGTAAACAAAACTAAGATTGAAACCCAAATATTTGAATGATTTAGTCACATAGTCTTCCAAGGTACAAATTAACTTTTATCTCCAAATAACATCAGTGGCTCTTAAATTCTAATATTGAAAAGTAATTATCCTAATCACATATCCTTGATGATAGGTTAATCATTTCCATAGATAACCCAAAATAAACTTACTCTTGATTCCAAAAATAATCTAACTAAAAAGAATTAGTCAAACTATCCAGGGACTTCACGTAGTCCAGCGGTAGGCGATAAATACCAGTCTCACTTTGGTTGTGGGTTCGATTCCCGTAGCTTTGTCCGACGCGACGGGTTGTCACACGGTCTGCGTGTTGTCCTTTTTCCAAAAATATATAATTCTTAAAACATTCCCCAAAATGAGATAAAATATTCAAAAATGATCATAACATATTTTAACCTCAAGTTTATGTCATGCCTTTCATTTTCCATCATAACCTATAATAACCCATAATTACCTCAAAAGTAAGGATCATATAATCTCTAATGGTTACCTTTATAATTATTACCTGAACTTCCACATCGATTGGTCTTCTCGTACATGATGAATTACAGATCATTACAAGGTTCAAGTGGTTGATCATGACTCCTTGATAGTTTTTTTAGAACAACCATGAGTTTCCTCATTGAATCCCCCATTTTATCTAGTATCTTAATCAGAGAACCACCACAGTTTCCTTCAAACCTGTTGTCACTTTGGTGCCTGCTAGATCAATTCATTCACTAAAAAAAGAAATATCAGTGTGAGTATTTAAACAAAACCATCATGTACTAATGAGGAAGATAAACACTAAGATATACTTACTCATTCACTTTATCTAAAACTAGGACTCCTTCTGAAATTCTAGCCATTATGGTAATGTCAGTTATGCTTAAAGAATACCCTAACGTCTAAAGTTATCTAAACCGACCATTGATACCAACTATAAGGCCCCAGCCTTAAAAAATAATTAATCATGAGTTATTACAAGATTACACATTGAGGATCTTTTCAGGTTTAGAGTTTTAGAGAATTAGGACATGACTATTACATCTCAAAAGATTAAAACGTAGAAACTTCTACTAAGTCTCCATAAAATAAAAACTCTTAAAAAGAAACATGTCTAGTTCCATGTTTTAGGTAACATGACATTCCCTTGATCCCATCCTTGACCCTATTCCGCAATAAGTCATAGGAATTTTTTTTTCAAATACTTGGGATGAGCATAAAAAGATCAGTAAGGGATACACAAAGAATGAAAACTATTAGTTTTTCAAAACAACAAGTAAACCATGTATACTTTATCAATGTAATACCTTTCACCTTTTAGAAGTAGTAAAAAAACTCTTCAATGAATAAAATATCATTACTTACCCTTTTGTAACCAAAATATTACCATAAAACCCATATAAAGAACACATAACATAAAAAGGTATCTTGGGACATAAACATACTTAAATGGAATAACCATACGGTCGACTTCCACACATACTTAATGGAATATCCATACGGCCGACTTCCACACATACTTAATGGAATAGCCATACAGCCAACTTCCATACATACTTAATGGAATAGCCATACGGCTAACTTCCATACATACTTAATGGAATAGCCATACTACCAACTTCCATACCCAATGCATTGCAGGTTATAACGTAACCACCCATCCTGGTATTCACGACACCACCCGTCATAATGTCCAAGTACCATTATAAAATCATACGACATTAAACAAATATAATGGAAAAAAACATTTCCACATTTCGATCATAATATATCACTTAAATATACCTACATAAAAAATCCTTTATAAAAACCATTTTCAATACCAACATACATAAAAGATTATATGGTATTTGTTTCATTTTAAAAAACATTACGGCTTGTTGAGGAATCCAAAGACCTAATAATACTCGCGGTGGCGGAAAAGGTCGTTGTCACCGCGTACGTTAAAAGAAACATTACTTTTTGTCGTTTAGTAAAATGCTTCGTATAAAAAGATTCCTTTTGAATAAAATTACACGTCAAAGGGGTTTATACACCGTATAAAAGAAAGATGCGTGTAAAATCAAATATGCATCAATGAAAGGAGATTGAGACGAAGTCCCTTACAAAGTCGGTATCCTTAGATTAAGGATAAATATATTACATGATTATGTGGGAAAAATACGAATTCACAAAATATAAATGGATATTAAGTGTAAAAAAATCATAGGTCATTCACACATAATCATGGGAAAACAAAACCAATGACATAGATATTTAACTCAATGAAATGAGATTGAGTTATGATTTCTGATACAAGTCTGTCTAAATGTCATAAGAATTTATCAATGAGATGATTATGCATAGAAATAGTATATCCACACAAAGGATTGTGGAAACTACAACATAGAGATTCCACACATAATATTGTCATAATAAAATCATGAATTAGTCTTTGAACCCGAAGAATTGAATGTGGGTTAAGAAGTTCCCTTAAAGAAATTCGACAGCCTAACGACGCCACTTCAAAACTCATAAAATGAGTTGATGAGAGATAAAAAGGGTATCTCATCACTTGGACATTAAATTTACATTAATAAGGATATATAAGAACATATCACAACATAATATTATGTGAATTAGAAGACATAACAAAAAAAGTCTTTTAAAAAGTGGAGGGTGAAAGGTTCCCTTACCGACATGGGTAAATTTCGAAACGTACACCCCATTGAAGAAGGGTCATACAATGAATATGTAAGTACCCAAAAATGAAATTATATTGCACAAAGAGTACAATAATGGGAAGTGAATACACCACTCAAAGGAAATGGTGTCAAATGTAGAATAAATCTCATGGGAATAAAAGTGAGATGAAAAAATCCCTTACGCAAACTCGGTAGCCTAACGGCGCCACTTAAAACTTCCAAAAATGGATTAATGAGACCAAATAGAGTATCTCATATAATTACAATAAAATGTACAGAAAGAGGAATATAAAATAACATCCCCCATCATAACAAAGAGGAGCTTAAAATAACTGACATAAATGAGAGTACTTAAAAAAGAGAGGTTAGATCTCTTACGAAAATTCGGCAGCATAACAGTGCCACTCAAAACATCCAAAAATTGATTGATGAGATCAAATAGAGTATCTCATAATATTATAATAAAATATACAGAAAGAGGAATATAAAATAACATCCCCCATAATAACAAAGAGGAGCTTAAAAGAAGTGACATAAATGAGAGTACTAAAAAAAGAGAGGAGTAGAATCCCATACCTCAAGTCCAACTTGTTTTGTTCCTTTCTTTATATTCCATAAAATCGGGTAACTCCCTTTGAATTGATCTAAAAGGCTTCCTTGAGAAGACTTATACCCAATGTTAGGCTTCAAGGAGTTATAGAGGGATGTGGAGAGACAATATGGGAAGGGGTTGGCAGAGCCAAAGGCTTTGGAAGTGTGGGTAAGGAGGTAGAGGTGGGGCCTTTTATAAGAGGAGATGAGGGGAACTCTTGGAAAGTAAAGAAATTTTACTTTATTTTAGAATGAGTTTCGGATTTTAATGGTCCCAAATTTATTTTTATTGAGGATATGGTGACAGGGTTTCAGAATCCCCCCATCCAATAGGTTTTGGACATGTGTAGTTCTTATATTTTGAATTATCTTTCGATTTTATTTAAATCGTTAAATAATGAGCTCATCGCTGCATCATCATGATGTCATAAATAATTTAATTTATATAATGTATAAAAATAATAAGAAAAATACAACGATGTACTAAATATTTTTACCTTTCCAATGACTATTTATAGTCAAATATCTGACTTGTATAACCCCATGTAAAAATTGTTTTAGTAAAACATCTCATGTTTGTGTCATTTTTACTTTAACATTAAATAAAAAGGTATTTATACCATTTTCCAACCAATGTGGCTCCATGGGGTCCCCAAGTTTACACATGGATTGTCTTGGTCGGCCATGACTCATCCAATGATGGTAGGACATATGTCTAGTCATTTCATATTATTAAAACATTATTTTTACCTTAAACTACACTAATTACCTCTAATCGCGATTAAAAACATAAAAGTTACTATTCACCAAAAAAAAATATTTTAATTCCATTGAACCAAATTTTACATCTTAATGACAACCATGTATGTCGAAATTTTGAAATTCAAAACACAGAGGTGGTAAAATTTCATTTAAACAGAAAATCATTTTTTTAAGTACCACTTAGTGGTTTCACTATTCATCAATAATTGAAGTTTTTCAGAAAAATACCAAAACGTCACCCTAAGCTATATTTGATATTCAGAATTCAAAAATGAAGTCAATTTTACAAAGTTCAAAACATATATGTTGAATTAATTAATTTAAAAATTAATTCCCACTGTCAGAGCAAGTAGCGTGTTTTTATGAAACAATAAGTATCAAAAGATTGACATTAGTTTAAGTCCAATTTCAAAGTGAAATTAATTACAATGATCACTATTAGATTAAATGGTAAAAATATATTCTAATTTTAAATTAAAAACAATTAAAAAGATAGTGTAATCATATAAATAATTTATAATAAAAAAGAGGTTTTGAATTAAAATACAACATTTTTCCCTATTCATTAAAAAATGTACTTTTTCGGAATGATACCAAAAATGTACACAAAGTAAATTTTGATGTCTTGATTCTAAAGAAGAATTTTATTTTGACAAATATAACACATAAAATTGTTAAAAAGTTTATTTAAAAGAGTTTCTCCATCCAAAGGCGGTCAATCGACCTTTTAATGAATATTAGAATGTTTATGCTTAAAAAATTGGATTCATTCGCATTTTTAATCCTCTAACATTTCTTCTAAAGAGTAATAATATTTGACAAACATATATATTCATTTTTAGTTAGTTATGTTCATTCCCGCCATTACAACGGCTAGGGGTTAACTACCAATTAAAATAATATTATTTTATTATTTGAGTGCAACGTAAGATTCCCAAGAAACTCGTTGTTTCGTATTGGGTACTCCATCGAGCATAGAGTTACCATTAAAGTAATATTAATATTTTATTCACAAATATGGATAAATATAAAAATGTCATACTCTTTATTTACCTGGGGTGTTACAGGGATGGTAGTGAATTTAGCAGTCATAATCCTTCATGAGCTTTATCTAGCTTCTTTGGCATATATTAATCTATTGTTCATTAAATATATATTTTAAACACTTTTGATCAGTATATATCTCACAATTCACCCCATAAGGATAATTCCACCAGATTTTCAACACAATGATCACAGTTGTTCAATCCAGATAATATGTGGGGTGGTTTTTCTCAGGGATTTTCAACGGCCTTGATTTGTTGGCTATCACTTTATCATTTTTGATATGTACATATCCAAATACCTTATTTGAATCATCACTGTACACCACAAATCATTATCCACTTGTTGTTAGGGTGACTACCGGTGTAGTGAAAATACACTCATTCAACTCCTTGAATTAGTCTTCACATTCCTCAGTCTAGACAAACTTTAATCCCTTCTATTTCAATATGGTCATTCGGTTTGAAAATCCTGAATTTTTTTTTCACGAACCATCGATAATACATAGATAGAACAATAAATAAATGGATCTCCATTACAAATTCTTGGTTGGGCCACTCTTTGATTGCCTTTGTCTTGGAAGGGTCCACAGATATCCTTTTTCTAGTGATAACATGCTCCACGAATGATACTTCCTCCATCAATAACACACATTTACAATAATTTTCATACTACTTCTACCTTCGCAATTTATTTCACACAATATTAAAAGGCTCAACATGTACCAATTTTCTCACAGAGTATATTATATTTTATTAAATAATGAATTCTACAAATTTGTTGAGGTTATCTCTAAATATTATATTCATTAAATCCATGAAAATTAATGGAGAATTAGGGAGTCAAAAGGAAATCACTATGATCTCAAATTGTCCGTACATCATTTGAAAGGCATTCTTTCGAATATCTGCATTCCATACATTTAACAGTTGATGACCTAAATGAATATCCACCTTTGTGAAATAAACGAATGGATGAAGCTGATTAAAAAATTCATATATATGTGGAATGATATACATTTCTATATCAATATTTTATTGAGATCACAATAATAAATTAATAAGATCATTGATATCTCCGTATTATTTATGTTGAAGACTGGTGAACCCCATGATGAAGCACTCATACATATAAAACCCTTCTCCAAATTTTCCAGTAACTACTCCATCAGTGGTGGACATTATTTAAGGTGTCTTTTATATAAGTAGAGATCTGGGAAAATGAATCATGCATTAATAATCCATAATTAATTCTAGTAATCCTATATTCTTCATTTAAATATCATTTTGAGTGAATATATATTTCATATATTTATGATCAGTATATTCTTCACACATTAATCCATATAAATTATTCCAAAAAATATAATGAATAAATCAATAGCTAATTCATGGACATATATAGGTTAATTTAATTCAAGTGTATTTATTTAAATTGAAGAATAAAAATTTAACTGTTTATTATTTTTCAGAAAAAAAACCTAGTCCCTTTAATGAATAATACTTTTAGATGACAACTTATATATTTAGATAGGTAATGGATAATTAAGGAGAAATCACCTATATATTTCTTCCCTTAGAAAAAATAATCACACTCTATTTTCCTGATGGATATTTCTTCTTTTTGTGATAATATTGTTTGTGGGAAAGACAAATAGGTAATGATTTCAACAAACCATTTTTTATAACCCTATAATATATGAAAAACACAAATATAACTGAAATTTTTAGTTCATTTAAATTATTATTTATGTGGATATAAATATTATTCCAACTAGAAGTAATATGTTACTATAAAAAATCACATATATTAAAATTTTAATATAACTTATTTTCCTTAATGATTTAAAAAAAATTAATTTGTTATCCATGATCAACATGAATTTTAGAAAAGTATAATATATCATGAATAAACACAACTATATAGTTATCTAATGAGTAATAGAGAAAATCTAATAATAAGATCCAGGAATAAATATGGTGCATTAGACTACATATTGGGGATAACATCAAAAAAATCATATATATTGCCTAAAATATTGTCTTTATAATGTTCTATTCCATTACGATTAAATGATCGTATAATGTCCTATGATTAATATTCTAAAAATAATGGGATCCCTTTTGCATATCAGAAAAATGATTAATATTAATAAAATGATACATGTATTAAAATATATTTTTATTCAATGATCTATAATCAATAAAAATTATCATGGAACAATAATTCATTAAAAAAATAAGATATGTTAACCCCATGGTGAAGAGCTAGGATTAATGTGTTATATCCATTTGGATAGATTTTATGAGAGGGAGGGAGAGGGGGTGAATGAGGGTAGGAAAGATTAAATCGACTAACCCTTTTGATCTTCTTTTGATATTAGAAAAAACCATCTTCTCTCTCCTTCCTGATGCAGAGTATGAACAAATCATAAATCATGCATAAGACACATAGATTTTTACATAGTTCACCCACACTGGGATAAGTCCACGGAGCATACACTGACAGTGTGTCGATGTACAAATTCCACTATAAGCACACTGTTGTTTACTAGTTCGGAGCGAACTCACGATCCCTCCTGGTTTACAACCCCTGACAAAATTAGAGCTCATTGCTCTCTCAACTAAAGTGTGGTCAATACTTCTTTAGAATATCCACACATATTTTATATATCTGCAGGTCTCCTCAATATTTCTAATGAAATATTCATCCTTAAATATTGATATATGCTTTGTTGACATCCAACATTCACCCGCTTATGAATCTCTCTTTGCACCAGGTGTACCAGGAAACCCCAATTTTTACACACAACCTTCACTATGCCTTTCATTTAATTCCTTGATTTTGGGTAAAATTCACTTTTCGCGGAACACCAATTTTACATGAAACACTCCGTTTACATGCAGTAAATTATATTATGCGCAGTAGGTTTTACACGAAGCCTCTACGTTTCCGTGCCCATAATTCGCCGCTATTGCACGAAATTCACTTTTTTCACAATAGTCTTCCTTCCGCGCAAACTCACTTGTACACTCCAATTTCACACACTATAGCTCGAATAATCTAAATGTAATGAGTTGTTTAGAATAGAGGGGTGTCACTTCATATTATTGGAACAATCGACCCTGCACAAAAGACCCTTCTTGAGTGCGTAATTCTCTTCGAGCCCGATAAACGCGACTTCTGTGCCACACCATTTTTCATGGATTGCTCCAATATATCATGCACCTCATACCATTTCCACATTTCGTTCTTCAGACCTCGAAACACCTATTGTGTGAAAAAAATTATCCCACTATATCAGGCATCACTTTCCTTTTTCACTCACCACTCAAATATTATATGCAACACATTATTTTTTTTGTGCACAACGCTGATATTTCGCGCACCAAACTAATTTTTCACGTGCCACTGTATTTTTTGTGCACCACACTCATTTTTTTGGACACCACATTCTTTTTCGCACTCCACTCCAATTTTTAAATTTTAAGTGCCACCTTGTATATGCTCTTTTTATACCCACTCAAGATCGCTCATTCAATTTTCGAGGTTCATTAATCAATCATGGATTTTTGGAAGAATACCTTGAACCCCAAAAATCATAATGTAAACCCCCCTTTTTAACACACTCATACATCATGGTCTACTTCGTCAACAAACCCAACTTGGAGGCCCACTTTGTCAACAAACCCAATCACCTCAAAAATGATTCAATGATGTCATGATGTTTTTCCCAACATAATGAATACTTCATATAGAAACAAAAGAAATTGGTTTTGAAAAAAAAAATATTTTTTGACCAGTTCAGTAAGGGTTTTTTAATATTTACATAGTATTAGAATATATGTAAAGAATAATAGAAGCATCAATTTGAAAAATAATACAACGAAACAGTTCCTGATATCCATCATGATCATAATTCACTATAGGGACATCAATAATATGAACAATATCTCTATTTTCAAAAATATAATGATGATAACATTAATTTACATATTTTAATATTTTTACATATGTTTGGTTTTTTATCAAACATATGAAATAAGTTTTTTAAAGGTTGGGACTGAAGCCTCAATTTTATTATTAAAACAATGACCTCTTTTGATTGGTTGAAGGGAGACCTATAAAAAATCCCAAAGGCTGATGGACAAGTGGCCTAAATACAAGGCTGTAAAGCCCATTTTTTGGACCAAAAGACACTTCAGTGAATAGTACTTCTACTTTACATGGACTGCTATAGTACCACCACTGCTACAATTCCTGCTACTATGCCTCTGTAGCTATAATCTCACCACTAGTAATGTTTGGCCACTACTACAGTGCTACCACAGTGCCCTGATATAGTTCCCCAAAATTTTTTCCCTTTCCCGCTTCGATCATGGGTCTTTTGAATGTCAAGAAGGATATTGTACCTCTTGGGTACAAACTCTTAGACTCAATCATATGAAATAATAATTTTATACAAACAAAAACTTATTAGGAAATACATCATATTTATATCTATAATGTATTGTATCATAGTAAACATAAATCAATTCCATTATTATAATTAAATCATCCTACAGAAGTGGAATGATAAAAGATGTTTCATTAAAAGAAAATACATAGGAAATAAAAGAAAAATTATTATTATTTCTTTTTTAACATTAACCATTCAATCATTATCTTTACCAATTGTTTAAGACTCATTTATTGAGTAGAAATTAACAATTTATTAGAAAATTTATAATAAATGAAATACCAGGTACATCATAAATCAAATAAGGCATTGGATTAATATTAATAAAACTGGAATTTACATGAAACCACATCATTGGTTTTTCATATATCTACCAAGGTAATCCCAAAATATTTAGACACACATTTATTTTTTTGATCTTAAATATTTCAATGTTTTTCCCTATATTTTGAAATATAATAAAAGAATGACCAGTCCCCTTACAACTAATCCATTCAACCATCAACTTTTCATTATTTGTAGTATAATTTTACTTTCAGTGACTACCCACATGACTGATATTTTTAAATTGGAAAAGATCCCAAATGTATTATTGACATCATATAGGGGTAATATTACCACACATATTACATGATTAAAACATGAATGGCTTACCTTCAGTTTAATATTATGGAATCTTCCTTGATTCCTTGAATCCTGACCATTTCAAATTATTTTTTAAGGAATTAAAAATCAAATACAAACAAATTTTTTTACATTCGATGGTATTTCTCGTAATATTTGAATAAATTTGATGGTAATTTTATTTGATATAATAGCTCTAATCCCTTGAGTAAAAAATTAATTTTATTCCCACGACTCTATATAATATCTTTTGAGTACATTTTCAATCAATTGAATTTTTCATTAAAGATTATAATTGAATATTACTTATTTGACCTCAATTATGGGAATTACATTCC
The DNA here is from genome assembly GCA_963277665.1 of Viscum album. Lineage (NCBI taxonomy): Eukaryota > Viridiplantae > Streptophyta > Magnoliopsida > Santalales > Viscaceae > Viscum > Viscum album. Next base: position 1,698,656,471 of record OY728163.1, on the reverse strand, counting down.
TATCCAAAGTAAAATATCATTGGGAAAATATTCCCCAATGAAATTACCATTAATTAATTCTTATTTTAGGGAATCAATATCCTCTATTTCTATGGTGTTATTAAAAATTGGTCACCAATGATCTACATCACATTAAAATGGTAAATATAAAAGATACATTTGGATGATATACACTAGCCATTAAATAAAATATTCTCTTAAAGTATTTAATCCATACATAAGTTATTAAATTGTTAAATGATATAATAAATGCAAGAGGGAGATTTTTTATTAAATAATAAAATATATATATGTTACTCCATGATGAACATGGTTACTTTATGACATGGATACCAACACCATTAATATATTATATCAATTGAGACATCAAATAATAAATTGACTATGTTTAAATTCCAAACATTATTAGTTAATGATATGTATTGATATTATACTCATAGTTTGTTCTAATTTCAACTTTCATATTTCTACTAAGGAAAACCATTAATAATACACATATTTTAGTTGAATCAATATGGTAAAATAATGTTCTACATCATGATAACCTTAAATAATAGTCACATATGGGCACATAATTAAAATATCCACACATATAGAGTCTTTTAAACCAGTTCCATAATAGATACTATATGTATAGTGATTATATCCTTTTATATATAATATTTCATGATTTTATGAATAATTATACAGTAGAGTACATGCCAAGGATCGTAATGCCTTGTGTCGTTGAAAAATGGGTACATAAAACTGGAAACATGGAACTAAATATTAAATAACTTAATTTAGTCTTCTTAAAGAGGTCCTAACATCCATTCTGTCCTTATATCTGCATAGGGTAACCTAGGGATAACATGAATAAATGGATGAGTTAAAAATAATCTTAATGGAATAAACATAATAATAAAGCATTAGTACATGGGTTAAAGGAAAAACATGATGATATAAAAAAGAATGTAACATGTGGAATCATATCATATAAACATGGTATCATATAAAAATGGAATCACAAAAATGTGGTGGAAAAATACATGAATTTAGAATGATTCCAGGAAAACATCCATGTTTATTTCCAATAGTAGCACAAGCCAAGGCTATCTTCATAGACCGTTGCACATAGTAGCACAAGAAAAGGCTAACCACTAAGATTGTCACTCATAAAATCTCCAGAGAGTAAAAATTACTCAATGCATTTGAGTGATATCTGCGATCACCTTTATAAAATTTCATAAATTTGTTTTCTACAAAAAAAATTGTACCTAATCAATCAAACAGAAACATAAGGGTTACCCATGGAATGAATTGGTTACCACAATTATTACATAAAGCACAACCGAGGGGTGTATCATGAATTGTGTCAGTGAATGAAATTAATTTTAAAATTCATGGAAGTTAATAGGGTAAAATAGGCATATATCATGGTATGTGATATCCAACATGAGTCATAACATATATGGAATGAATTTTAAAAATTTAGCATTAAAACATTTATCTGCGATTTCATGGAAAATACTTTAGAGATTTCAAAATTTAAAAAGGGAAATTTTTATATATAAAACCACTAGTGAACCAATAAGGTTATAATAATACAAATAATGATTTTATAATGAAATTGTTTGCTTAAAACAGATGATATATTGCACATGAAATTGGTTAAAAATTTGGGAACTTCCCTTAAAACGACTTCGCTTATTGGGATGTATCGTGGTGGGATTTAGATAAAAGAATGTATAACCCCCCAAAGAGAATGAGGGGTTGATCATGAAAAATATTTTTGGATCATATAAATTGCATGAAAATGTTTTATAGAAAATTAGAACACATCATTATTTCATTAAGAAGACATATAGGGAAACCCGATGGGATAAAGGGGGTTCTAGTAGAATTCTTTTCAAATTATCAACATGGTGACAGGTGTACTAAAGATGTATTATTGAGATATAATGGGGTTTATAAACACTTATACATCATTTTTTATGTATGGGGAGGTGCTAAATCAAACCCCCACCATTAGGGATTACACATAAAAGGGAATAACGTAGATGACAATTCTAAATAGAAGTTAAATGGAGAGGTTCCCATACCTTATGTCTTTTGGTATTCTCCACTTGATATCAATTATCTTAATAGCCAAATTAGGTTTATTAATTAATAATTCCAAAAAATATTCTATATGTAGAATATCTATTATAAACTTTTTATGTGTATTTATAATAATTTCAATTGGTTATGATGTTCAATTTCATTGTTCTGTTCATCTACTTACTTGGTTTTAATGATCAGTTCAATTATATTCATGTTCGGATAACCATGTTAGATTAAATTGTATATCTAAAACTGATGTTAGTTTATATTTTTGAACATACAATTTATTTAATCGTTGGAAAATTAATTTTATAACTTATATTTAATTTGAATCATTATACGAAATGTTTATGATAAATGCTTGAATTAGTTTTAGCAATTTCCCTCACAATTAACTTGTTTTGAAGAATTATTTATTATAATGAGTGAATAAGGGTTAAAAAACATTTATTAAGACAAAATAAACATATAATAGTCTGGTTTCTCTTTAGTAATTGTATCATGACCATAATTGATTATATTAATAGAAATTGATAACCCATCGTCCATGATTGTGATAAATTAACACACCCCAAAAGGTGTTTTAATTTCTTTCAAAAAATGGTGTGGAAATGAGCGATGATAATAGATTATTACATTATCTGAATAAATTAATTTTACATTTACAGTATTGGAGTTTTCAAAACATTTGGTTTAGTAGAGGTAAGGATAGAAAATAAAACAAAGGAACTTGAAAGGAAAATAAATAAGAAAAGAGGAATTTACCTCTTGAATCAATCTTTCTTGAGAGCCTTCTTAGGAGAAAACAATTCAGTATTTTGAAGAGACCATGGGATGTAGGATGTGGCGAATAGAATTATATGTGATTTGGATAGAATATTGGCAAGTCACAGGGTTGAGGGGAGTGATCTGAATGGGTAAGGATGGGTAGTATTTATATTGCAGGGGAAGAGGTTAATCAAAATATTATAGTAATTAATATTTTAATTCATCAAAAGTCAAGAAATAGTGATTATTCTATGAATTACAGTAGTAATAAGTGCATTTAATTTCTAAAAAATTAGTCTTACATCAACAAATCATCATAGATGACTCAAAAAATACATTATTTTTCATATATATTAAATTAGAATATTTTACGATTCATGAAAATATCATGTATTTTCGAAAAATCCCAAAACATCTCCCTATCCATTTCGTGAGGGGTATATTTCAAAAATGAAATCCATTTATAAAAACAAATTCCAAATATGATTATTTTAATATTTAATTAAAATCATAATTTATTCTTAAAAATAGTTTTATAACATTAATTTACTTATTCCAAAATATTGGTACATCATATTTTCAAAAAAATATTATTTATATACTATCAAATTTATAGATACGATTCATTAAGATATATCCTTATTTATAATGGTAACATTGATATTCATCTGGTTATGTCATTATTCACCAAAAATTACTTTTGTTTTATCAAAGACCAAACATCATGCTGATTGCAACCATGAATGCTATATTTTTTGAAATACCAAACATATAAGTGTTTAAATTATGTTTAAAGGTCACAAATTAATTAGTAGTTCATTATGTTTTGATTTCATGTGATTTTGTGACACAGTTATAAGAAGGAAATAACCATAATAAAACATTGGGTTGTTACATTCTTCCCTCAACAAGAAATTTCTCCCATGAAATTACATTTTACATTCTAGGCCATAAATAGTTTTTTGTACATTTCCTTCATTGTCTCCTCAAATTCACATGTTGCCTCTTTGTACATATGATTCTATCATAGTTCCATTACAAGGTGAGTATTATTACTACATATAACTTTATCTCTATGATCCATGATCTTTACTAGATTCTCTCCATAAGAATAATCATCTTCCAATTGTACCAACTCTGAGGAGATTACATGTCAAAGTTCTAGTACATACTTCCTTAAGTGGGATACATGAAAGACATCATGTACCTCAACCATGGTAGGTTTATGTTCTTGTTGATAGGACACATCCCAAACATGATCAACAATGAGGAATGTGCCGATGTATATGGGACATAACTTCCCATTATTTCCAATCCTCATGACCATATTCCTTAGAGATATGTGTAGAAATACCATGTCTCCAACATTGAACTCAAGGTATCATTGGCGATTGTCTACATAACTCTTATGTCTACATTAGGCTTCCTAGATATTATACTTAATGGTTTTCACCATCTACACTATTTCTTAGAGCATTTCATGTCATAGAATCTTACACCGACTGAAAACATCCCAACACACTAGTGTTCTGCAGCATTTCCCATAGTGATCTTTATATGGTGTCATTCAGATGCTCTAGTGGAAATTGTTTTTGGAGGAGAATTAAACTAGTGGAAGATGTTGGTACCATCATCATTTGAAGTCCACAAAACATGCTATAAACATATATTCTAGTTTCTAAATATTTCTCTTAGATTTACAATTAGTTTTGAGGATGATAGGCTATACTGAATTTCAGTTCAATGCACAGAGGATGTTGGATACTTTTCCAGAAAATCGATATGTGTCTTTATAATAAATTGGATACAATAGATAATGGTACTCCATGTATCCTTTCCACTTTTTTATTTATATCTATGCAACATTGATCTAATGATAAGTCCTCTTGAATTGCGATAAATTGAGTTGTCTTTGTAATACTGTCTACAATAACAGATAAATAATTATTTCCACTGGATTCCCTTAAATATCTAATGACAATGTCTCCGGTGATTTTCATCCACTACTATGTTGGTATGGGTAGTGTTTTCAACATCCCCTTATAATTTTACCACTCATCCTTCAGATTCTAAAATACCATGCACATGGATGTAAATTTAGAAATATCCCTTTTCATATTATCTGACGAAGTTATTTCACAGAGATCATGATACATCTTTGTGCTCCTGTGTGAATAGAGAAGGATGAGCAATGTGCAACATTAAAATGCTCATTCGTTCTCAATTGATCTTATTGTACCCATAATTGTGACCCAAATCATACTACTCCATCCTTTTCAATCATGAACTCATATGATTTCCCATTTTTAATGTCTTACACCATTTTATAACGTTAAAGAAAATTTCATGGAGAATTTGTTATTTTCTCTATAAGGGATGGTTGGGAAATAATTTTATAAGTATTGGAGATGTTCCTCCTTTAATTACTACCACGTCCATAATCTACAAATATAAAAAGGTCATATCCTTATCAATTCTAATCACTGATAATGATGCATGATCCTTTCTACTTAGAGAATCTGCCACCTTATTTTCCTTATCGGGATGGTAGTGAATTTAGCAGTCATAATCCTTCATGAGCTTTATCTAGATTCTTTGGCATATATTAACCTATTTTTTATTGAATATATATTTGATACACTTTTGATCATTATATGTCTCACAATTCACCCCATAAGGATAATTCCACCAGATGTTCAACACAATGATCACAGTTGTTAAATCCAGATAATATGTGGGGTAGTTTTTCTCTTGGATTTTCAGTTGCCTTGATTTGTTGGCTATCACTTTAACATTTTTGATAATTAAATATCCAAATACCTTATTTAAATCATCACTGTACACCACAAATCATTATCCACTTATTTTGAGGGTGACTACAGGTGTAGTGAAAATACACTCACTTAACTCCTTGAATTATTCTTCTCATTCCTCATTCTAGACAATCTTTAATCCCATCCATTTAAACATGGTCATTCGGTTTGAAAATCCTGAATTATTTTTCACAAATCATGGATAATACCTAGTTAGAACAAGAAATAAATGGATCTCCATTACAAATGTTTGGTTGGGCCACTAATAGATTGCCTTTGTCTTGGAGGGGTCCATAGATACCCCTTTTCAAGTGATAACATGTTCCAAGAATGATACTTCCTCCATCCATAACACACATTTACATTACTTTTCATACTACTTCTACCTTAAAAATTTATTTAACAAAATATTAAAATGCTCAACATGTACCAATTTTCTCACAGAGTATAATATTTTTTTTTTTAATAATGAATTCCACAAATTTGTTGAGGTTATCTCAAAATATTATATTCATTAAATCCATGAATATTAATGGATAATTAGGGAGTCAAAAGGAAATCACTATGAACTCAAATTGTCTCTACATCATTTGAAAGGAATTCTTTCGAATATCTGCATTCCATACATTTAACAGTTGATTACATAAATAAAGGTCCACCTTTGTGAAATAACTGAATGGATGAAGCTGATTAGACAATTCATATATATGTGGAAAGATATAATTTTCTATATCAATATTTTATTAAGATCACAATAATAAATGAATAGGATCATTGATATCTCTGTATTATTTACGTTGAAGACTAGTGAACCCCACGATGAAGCAATCAGACATATAAAGACCTTCTCCAAATTCTCCAGTAACTACTCCTTCAGTGGTGGCCATTCTGTACGGTGTCTTTTATATAAGTAGAGATCTGGGAAAATGAATCATGCATTAATAATCCATTATAAATCTAGTAACCCTCTATTCATCATTTAAATATCATTTTGAGTGAATGTATATTTCATATATTTATGATCAGTATATTCTTCACACATTAATCCATAAAAATTACTCCAAAAAATATAATGAATAAATCAATATCTAATTCATGGACATATATAGGTTAATTTAATTCAAGTGTATTTATTTAAATTGAAGAATAAAAATTTAACTGTTTATTATTTTTCAGAAAACAAACCTAGTCCCTTTAATGAATGATACTTTTAGATGACAACTTATATATTTAGATAGGTAATGTCTAATTAATGTGAAATCACCAATATATTTTTTCCCTTAGAAAAAATAATCACACTCTATTTTCCAGATAGATATTTCTTGTTTTTGTGATAATATTGTTTGTGGGCAAGACAAATAGGTAATGATTTCAACAAACCGTTTGTTATAAGCCCATAATATATGAAAAACAAAAATATAACTGAAATTTTTAGGTCATTAAAATTATTTTCTATGTGGATATAAATATTATTCCAATTAGAAGTAATATGTTACTATAAAATTTAACATATATTAAAATTTTAATATAACTTATTTTCCTTAATGATTTAAAAAATTTAATTTATTATCCATGATCATCATGAATTTTAGAAAAGTATAATATATCATGAATAAACACAACTATACAGTTATATAATTAGTAATAGAGAAAATTTAATAATAAGATCCAGGAATAAATATGGTGCATTAGACTACATATTGGGCAAAATATCAAAAAAAGCATATATATTGCCTAAAATATTGTCTTTGTAATATTCTATTCCATTACAATTAAATGATCGTATAATGTCCTAAGATTAATATTCTAAAAATAATGGGATCCGTTTTGTAGATAGAAAAATCATTAATATGAATAAAATGATACATGTTTTAAAATATAATTTTATTCAATGATCTATAATCAATGAAAATTATCATGGATCAATAATTAATTTTTAAAAAATAAGATATTTTAACCCCATGGTGAAGAGCTTGGATTAATGAGTTATGTCCAATTAGCTAGATTTTACGAGAGGGAGGGGGAGGGGGTGAATCAGGGTATGAAATATTAAATCGACTAACCCTTTTGATCTTGTTTTGATATTAGAAAAAACCCTCTTCTCTCTTCTTCCACATGCAGAGTATGAACAAACCATAAAGCTTTCATAAGACACATCGATTTTTACATAGTTCACCAACAATTGGCTAAGTCCTAGGGGCATACACCGACAGTGTGTCGATGTACCAATTCCACTATAAGCGCACTGATGTTTTGTAGTTCGGAGCGGACTCACGATCCCTCCTGGTTTACAAACACTGACAAAATGAAAGCTCATTGCTCTCTCAACTGAAGTGTGCTCACTACTTCTTCAGAATATCCACACATAGTTTATATATTTGTAGGTATCCTCAATATTTCTAATGAAATATTCATCCTTAAATATTTATAGATTCTTTGTTAACGTCCAACATTCACCCGCATATGAATCTCTCTTTGCACCGGTTGTACCGGGAAACCCCAATTTTTACACACAATCTTCATTATGCCTTGAACGTAATTCCATGTTTTTGGGTAAAATTCACTTTTCGCGGAACACCCATTTTACGCGAAACACTCATTTTATGTGCAATAAATTATTTTACATGCAATAGATTTTACACAAAGCATCTACACTGCCTTGCTCGTAATTCGCCGCTATTGCACGAAATTCACTTTTTGCACAATAGTCTTCCATTCGCGCAACTCACTTGTACACTCCAATTTCACACACTAGAGCTCGAATAATCTCAATGTAATGAGCTGTTTAGAATGGAGGGTTCTCACTTCATATTATTGGAAAAATCGACCCTGCACGAAAGACCCTTCTTGATTGCGTAATTCACTTCGAGCGTGACAAACACAACTTCTGGGCCACACCATTTTTCACGGATTTCTCCAATATATCACGCACCTCATACCTTTGCCACTTTTTGAGCTTCAGACCTCGAAACACCTATTGTGTGAAAAAAATCATCCCAATATATCAGGCATTACTTTCCTTTTTCACTCACCACTCAAATATTTCACACAACACATTATTTTTCTGTGCACATCGCTGATATTTCACGCACCAAACAAAGTTTTCACATGCCACTGTATTTTTTGTGCACCACGCTCATTTTTTTGGACACCACATTCTTTTTCGCACTCCACTCCAATTTTTCATGCACCGTCCTTTTCCAAAAACACAACTCTCCATTTTTAGATTTTCTGTGCGACCTTGTATCTGCTCTTTTTATACCACCTCCAGATCGTTCATTAAATTGTCGAGGTTCTTCAATCAATCATGGATATTTGGAAGCATCCAGTCAACCCCAAAAATCATAATGTAAACCCCCCTTTTCAACACACTCATACATCATGGTCAGCTTTGTCAACAAACCCAACTTGGAGTCCCACTTTGTCAACAAACCCAATCACCTCAAAAATGCTTCAATGATGTCATGATGTTTTTTTCCAAACACAATGAAACCTTCATATAGAATCAAAAGATACTGGTTTTGAAAAAAAAATTATTTTTTGACCCGTTCTATAAGGGCTTTTTAATATTGACATAGTATTAGAATATATGTAAACAATAATAGAAGCATCAATATGAAAAATAATACAACGAAACAGTTCCTAATATCCATCAAGCTCATAATTTACTATAGGGACTTTAATAATATGAACAATATCTCTATTTTCATAAATATAATGATAATAACATTAATTTATATATTTTAATATTTTTACATATGTCTGGATTTTTATCAAACATATGAAATAAGTTTTTTAAAGGTAGCGACTAAAGCCTCATTTTTATTATTAAAACAATGAACTCTTTTGATTGGTTGAAGGGATACCCATTACAAATACCAAAGGCTAATGGACATGTGGCCTAAATACAAGGCTTTAAAGCCCATATTTGGACCAAATAACACTTCAGTGAATAGTACTTCTATTGTACCCAGACTGCTATAGTACCACCCCCGCTAGAATTACTGCTATTGTGCCTATGTAGCTATAATGTCACCACTAGTAATGTTTGGCCACTACTACAGTGCTACCACAGTGCCCTGATATAGTTCCCCAAAAAATTTTCCCTTTCCCGCATCGATCATGGGTCTTTTGAATGTCAAGATGGATATTGTACCGCTTGGGTACAAACTCATAGGCTCAATCATATGAAATAATAATTTTATACAAACAAAAACTTATTAGTAAATACATCATATTTATATCTATACTCTATTGTATCATAGTAAACATAAATAAATTCCATTATTATAATTAAATCATCATATAGAAGAGGAAAGATAAAATATATTGCATTAAAAGAAAATACATAGGCAATAAAAGAAAAATTATTATAATTTCTTTTTTTAACATTAAACATTCAATAATTATCTTTAACAATTGTTTAAGAATCATTTATTGAGTAAAAATTAATAATTTATTAGAAAATTTATAATAAATGAAATACTATATACATCATAAATCAAATAAGGAATTGGAATAATATTATTAAAAATGGAATTTACATGAAACCACATCATTGGTTTTTCATATATCTACCTAGGTAATCCCAAAATATTTAGACACACATTTCTATTTTTGATCTTAAATATTTCAATGTTTTTCACTATATTTTGATATATACTAAAACAATGACCCATCCCCTTACAATTAATGCATTCTACCATCATATTTTCATTGTTTTTATTATAATTTTACATTCACTAACTACCCACATAACTGATATTTTTAAATTCAAAAAGATCCCAAATGTTTTATTGACATTATATAGGGTTAATATTACCACACAAATTACATGATTAAAACATGATTGGCTTAAATTCAGTTTTATATTATGGAATCATCATTTTTTCCAAGAATCTTGACCTTTTCAAACAATTTTTTTATGGAATTAAAAATCAAATACAAACAAATGTTTTTTGCTTTGATGGTATTTCTCCTAATATTGGAATAAATTTGATGGTATTTATCTTTGATATAATAGCTCCAATCCCTTGAATAGAAAATTAATTTTATTCCCACGATTCTATATAATATCTTTTGAGTACATTTTCAATCAAGTGAATTTTTCATTAAAATTTATTATTGAATCTTACTTATTTGACCTCAGTTATGGAAATTACATTCCTATCCAATGTAAAATAGCAATGGGATAATATTCCCCAATGAAATTACCTTTAATTATTTCTGATTTCATGGAATCAATATCCTCTATTTCTATGGTGTTATTAAAAATTGGTCACCAATGATCTATATCACAATAAAATGGTAAATAAAAAAGAAACCTTTGGATTATATAGACTACCCATTAAATAAAATATTCTCATAAATGATTTAATCCATATAGAAGTTATTAAATGGTTAAATGATATAATAAATGCAAGAGGGATATTTTTTACTAAATAATCAAATATATATATGTTACACCATGATGAACATGGTTACTTTATGTCATGGATACCAACACCATTAATATCTTATATCAATTGAGACATCATATAATAAATCGACTATGTTTAAATTCCATCGATTATTAGTTAATAATTAGAATAGATACTATACTCATAGTTTGTTATAATTTCAACTTTCATATTTCTTCTAAAGAAAACCATTAATAATACACATATTTTAGTTGAATAAATATGGTTAAATAATGTTCTATATCATGATAACCTTAAATAATAGTCACATATGGGCACATAATTAAAATATCCACATATCTAGAGTTTTCCAAACCATTTCCATAATAGCTACTATTTTTATAGGTATTATATTATTTTATATATAATATTACATGATTTTATGAATAATTATAGAGTAGAGTACAAGCCAAGGATCGTAATGCCTTGTGGATTTGAAAACTGGGTACATAAAATTGGAAACATGGAACTGAATATTAAATAACTTAATTTATACTTCATAAAGATCTCCTAACATCCATTGTGTCCTTATATCTGCATAGGGTAACCTAGGGATAACATGAATAAATGGATGAGCTAAAAATCACATTAATGGAATAAACATAATAATAAAGCATTAATACATGGGTTATAGGAAAACATGATGATATAAAAAAGAATGTAACATGTGGAATAATATCATATAAACATGGTATCATATAAAAATGGAATCACAAAAATGTGGTGGAAAAATACAAGAATTTAGTATGATTCAAGGAAAACATCCATGTCCATTTCCCATAGTAGCACAAGCCATGGCTATCTTCATAGAACGTTGCACATAGTAGCATAACCGAAGGCTAACCACTAAGATTGTCACTCATAACATCTCTTGAGACTAAACATTACTCAATTCATTTGAGTGATATCTGGGATAACCTTTATAAAATTTCATGAATTTGTTTTCTATATAAAAAATTGTACCTAATCAATCTAACTGAAACATATGGGTTACCCATGGAATGAATTGGTTACCACAATTATTACATAAAGCACAACTGAGGGGTGTGTCATGAATGTGTCAATGAATGAAAAGAATTTTAAAATACATGGAAGTTAATAGGGTAAAATAGGCATATATCATGGTATGTGATATCCAACATGAGTGATAATATATATGGAATGAATTTGAGAAATTTTAGCATTAAAACATTTTTGTTCGATTTTAAGGAAAATAATTTAGAGATTTCAAAATAAAAAAGGGAAATTTTTATATATAAAATCAATTGTGAACCAATAAGGTTATAATAATACAAATACTGATATTATAATGAAATTTTTTTCCTAAAACAGTTGATATAGTGCACGTGAAATTGGTTAAAAATTTGGGAAGTTCCCTTAAAATGACTTTGCTTATTGGGATGTATCGTGGTGGGATTCAGATAAATGAATGTATATCCCCCCAAAGATAATGAGGGGTGGATCATGATAAATATTTTTGGATCATATAAATTGCATGAAAATTATATATAGAAAATAAGAACACAACTTTATTTGTGTAAGAAGATATATAGAGCAACCCGATGGGATAAAGGGGGTTCTGGTAGAATTCCTTTCGAATTATTAGCATGGTATCAGGTGTACTAAAGATGTATAATTGAGAGATAATGGTGTTTATAAACATTTATACATAATTTTTTATGTATGGGGTGGTGCTAAATTATACCCCCACCATTAGGGATTACACATAAAAGGGAATAATGTAGATGAAAATTTTGAATAGAAGTAAAATGGAGAGGTTCCCATAACTTAAGTCTGTTGGTATTCTCCACTTGATATCAATGATATTAATAGACAAATTAGGTTTATTAATTAATAATTCCAAAAAATATTCTATATGTATAATATTTATTATAAACTTTTAATGTGTATTTATAATCCTTTCAATTGGTTATGATGTTCAATTTCATTGTTCAGATCATCTACATACATGGTTTTAATGATCAGTTCACTTATATTCATGTCCGGATAACCATGTTAGATTAAATTGGATATCTATATTTGATGTTAGTTTATATTTTTGAACATACCATATATTTAATGGTTGCAAATTCAATTTTTTAACTTATAATGAATTTGAATCATTATACGAAATGTTTATGATAAATGCTTCAACAAATTTTAGCAATTTTTCTCACAATTAACTTGTTTGGAACTATTATTTAATATAATGAGTGAATAAGGATTAAGGAACATTTATTAAGAGAAAATACACTTATAATAGTCTGGTTTCTCTTTAGTAATTGTATCATGACCAGAATTGATTATATTAAAAGAAATTGATTACCCATCGTCCTTGATTGTGCTAAATTAACACACACCAAAAGGTGTTTTAATTTCTTTCAAAAAATGGTGGGAAATAAGTGATGATAATAGATTTTTCCATTATCTTAATAAATTAATTTTACATTTTCAGTATTGGAGTTTTCATAACTTTTGGTTTATGAGAGGTAAGGATAGAATATAAAAAAAAGGAACTTGAAAATAAAATAAATAAGAAAAGATGAATTTACCTCTTGAATCAAACTTTCTCCAGAGCCTTCTTAGGAGGAAAGAATTCAGTATTTTGAAGAGACCATGGGATGTAGGACGTGGGGAATAACTTTATATGTGATTTTGATAGAATATTGGCAAGTCACAGGGTTGAGGGGAGAGATGTGAATGGGTAAGGATGGGTAGTATTTATATTGCAGGGGAAGAGGTTAATCAAAATATTATAGTCATTAATTTTTTATTTCATCAAAAGTCATGAAATATTGATTATTCTATGACCTAGAGTAGTAATAAGTTCATGTAATTTCTAAACAATTAGTCTTACATCAACATATCATCATAAATGACTCAAAATATACATTATTTTTCATATATATTAAATTATCATATTTTATGATTCAGAAAAATTTCATGTATTTTCGAAAAATCCCAAAAATTATCCCTATCCATTTTCTGAGGGGTATATTTCAAAAATGAAATCCATTTTTTTAAAAACAATTTCCAAATATGATAAATTTAATATTTAAATAAAATCATAATTTATTCTAAAAAATAGTTTTATAACATTAATTTACTTCTTCCAAAATATTGGTACATCATAATTTGACAAAAATCTTATTTATATACTATCAAATTTATAGATACGATTCATTAAGATATATCCTTATTCATAAGGGTAACATTGATATTCATGTGGTTATGTCATTATTCACCAAAAATTACTTTTGTTTTATCAAACACCACACATCTTGCTGATTGCAACCAGGAATGTTTGATTTTTTGAAATACCAATCATAGAAGTGTTTAAATTATGTTTAAAGGTCACAAATTAATTAGTAGTTCATTATGTTGTGATTTCATGTGATTTTGTGACACAATTATAAGAAGGAAATAACCATAAAAAATCGGGTTGTTACATTCTTACCTCCTCAAGAAATTTCTCCCCTGAAATTACATTTTAAATTCTAGGCCATAAATAGTTTTTTTACATTTCCTTCATTGTCTCCTCAAATTCCCATGTTGCCTCTTTGAACATGTGGTTCTGTCATAGTTCCATGACAAGGTGAGTATTCTTAATACATATAACTTTATCTCTATGATCCAAGATCTTTACTAGATTCTCTTCATAGGAATAATAATCGTCCAATTGTACCAACTCTGAAGAGACTACATGTGAAGGATCTAGTACACACTTTCTTAAGAGGGATACATGAAAGACATCATGTACCTCAGCCATGGTAGGTTTAAGTGCTTGATGATAAGCCACATCCCAATCATGATCAAGAATCATGAATGGGACGATGTACATGGGACATAACTTCCCATTATTTCCAATCCTCATGACCATATTCCTTAGAGATATGTGTAGAAATACCATATCTCCAACATTAAACTCAAGGTATCCTTGATGATTGTCTACATAACTCTTTTGTATACATTAGGAATCCAAGATATTCTACTTAATGTTTTCACCATCTCCACCATTTCTTCGAGAATTTAATGTCATAGAAGCTTACGCCTACCGAAAACATCCCAACACACTAGTGTTCTGCACCATTTCCCATAGTGGGATTCATATGGTGTCATTTAGATGCTCTAGTGTAAATTGTTTTTGGAGGAGAATTAAACTAGTGGAAGATATTGGTACCATCCTCATTTGAATTCCATAGAACATGCTACAAACATATATTCGAGTATCTAAATATTTCCCTCAGATTGACCATCAGTTTGAGGATGATAGGCCATACTGAATTTCAGTTCAGTGCACAGAGCATGTTGGATATATTTCCAGAAAATCGATATGTGTCATTATAATAAATTGGATACAATAGATAATGGTAATCCGTGTATCCATTCCACTTTTTTATTTATATATATGAACATTTATCTAATGAGAAGTCCTCTTGAATTGCGATAAAGTGAGTTGTCTTCATAATACTGTATACAATAACAAATAAACAATTATTTCGACTCGATTCCCTTGGATGTCTAATGACAATGTCTCCGGTGATTTTCACCCACTTCTATGTTGGTATGGGTAGTGGTTTCATCATAACCTTATAATTTTTCCTCTCATCCTTCACATTCTGACATACCATGCACATGGATGTAAATTTAGAAATCTCCATGTTCATATTATCTGACGAAATTATTTCATAGAGATCATGATACATCTTTGTGCTCCTGAGTGAAAAGGGAAGGATGAGCTATGTGCGTCATTAAAAAGCTCATTCTTTCTCAATTGTTCCTATGGTACCCATAATCGTGACCCAAATCATACTACTCCATCCTTTTCTATCATGAACTCATATGATTTCCCATTTGTAATGTCTTACACCATTTTATAACATTCCAGAAAATTTCATGGAGAATTTGTTATTTTCTCTATAAGGGATTATTGAGAAATCATTTTAGATGGATTGGAGATGTTCCTCCCTTAATTATTACCACGTCCATCATCTACAAATCTAAGAAGGTCAGATCCTTATCAATTTTAATCACTGATAATGATGCATGATCCTTTCTCCTTAGAGCATCTGCCACCTTATTTTCCTTATCGGGATGTTAGTGAATTTAGAATCCATAATCCTTCATGAGCTTTATCTAGCTTATTTGGCAAATATTAATCTATTTTTAGTTGAAAATATATTTGATACACTTTTGATCAGTATATTTCTCAAAATTCACCCAGTAAGGATAATTCCACCAGATTTTC
Source organism: Viscum album (assembly GCA_963277665.1). Taxonomy (NCBI): domain Eukaryota; kingdom Viridiplantae; phylum Streptophyta; class Magnoliopsida; order Santalales; family Viscaceae; genus Viscum; species Viscum album. Next base: position 1,698,640,101 of record OY728163.1, on the reverse strand, counting down.
AACACAATGATCATAGTTGTTAAATCCAGATAATATGTGGGGTAGTTTTTCTCATGGATTTTCACCTGCCTTGATTTGTTGGAAATCACTTTACCATTTTTGATAAGTACATATCCAAATACCATATTTGAATCGTCACTGTACACCACAAATCATTATCCACTTTTTGTGAGGGTGACTACCGGTGTAGTGAATATACACTCATTCAACTCCTTGAATAAGTCTTCACATTCCTCCGTCTAGACATACTTTAATACCTTCCATTTCAACATGATCATTCGTTTTGAAAATCCAGAATTTTTTTTCACAAATCATCGATAATACCTAGCTAGAACAAGAAATAAATGGATCTCCATTACAAATGTTTGGTTGGGCCACTCTTCAATTGCCTTTGTCTTGGAAGGGTCCACAGATATCCCTTTTCTAGTGATAACATGCTCCAAGAATGATACTTCCTCCATCCATAACACACATTTACAATACTTTTCATACTACTTCTAACTTTGCAATTTATTTAACACAATATTAAAATGCTCAACATGTACCAATTTTCTCACAGAGTATATTATATTTTCTTAAATAATGAATTCTACAAATTTGTTGAGGTTATCTCTAAATATTATATTCAATAAATACATGAAAATTAATGTAGAATTAGGGACTCAAAAGTAAATCACTATGAACTCAAATTTTCCCTACATCATTTTAAAGGCATTCTTACGAATATCTGCATTCCATACATTTAACAGTTGATGACCTAAATGAAGGTCCACCTTTGTGAAATAACCGAATAGATGAAGCTGATTAAACAATTCATATATATGTGTAATGATATACTTTCTATATCAATATTTTATTGAGATCACAATAATAAATGAATGGGATAATTGATCTCTCCGTATTATTTATGTTGAAGACTGGTGAACCCCACGATGAAGCACTCAGACAAATAAAACCCTTCTCCAAATTCTCCACTAACTAATCCTTCAGATCTTCCAGGTCAATGGTGGCCATTCTGTAAGGTGTCTTTGATATAAATAGAGATCTGGGAATAATTTCAGTTGAGAACTCAACTTTTCCATCATGAGGAATACCATTGATCTCTTGAGGGAATACATCACTATAATCCCTCATGATGGGAATGTCTTCAAGAATGATTCTCTCATTTTTCTCAATCATTTTTACTAGAAAATAATTCTCATAAGATATTAACATCCACACTTAGGAAACTAATTCTACATGAGATTAATCTTCCTCCTTACACTTGTAAATATTAATTGGATTATTCAAGATGTGAATAGGGGTATCCCATTCATGAAATCTGATGTAGGATTTTTAGATAGAGATCCAATCCATTACCAGGATAGCATCAAACTCAACTAAATAATGTATGATGATATTTTCTAGGAGGTTCATTCCCCAAACATTAAGCAAAGAAGAGTTATAAACCATGGTAGAAAACATTTCCCCATCCCCTATTATCACTGAATGATTTCCCTCCAAATTTTTAGTTGGTGTTTCAATAGTACTACTATACATTAAAGATATGATAGAATGTGTATATCTAGAATCAAATAGTATATTCTATATTATTGAATAAATATCTAGATTACATGTCACTACATCGTTGTTTGTATCCACCTATCCAATATTGATATCATAATCCCTTCATTGTTGCATTGGATGTTATTTTTGATTTCCTCCAACAACCATTGTCTTGGGTAAATAGTTTCCATATTTCCCATGATCCTTGTAGTTGTAACAATGCACCAGTGGAAGAGCATAGATCTAAACAATCCATTATTCTTCCACATTATTGGAATTTTTTATATATGTTTGGTTGTTCTTTTCCAGAAGTCCCCGCATTTCATATTTGAAGCAATTCATGGTCCCATTTAGATAGTTCCCATGATACTTCTTCCAATAACTTTTAAAAGTGGTATATGCGGGCTTCATTCCATTATGGGAATTTTTTATTGAACAACCCATGTAAGGCTCCATTTTGTTCTTCTTGTCATTGGGACCATGAGACAACTGATAGTCTCTAATCTCCATTTCAACCTTGAGGGCACAACATAAAATCCCCTCACAACTATTGAAGTCTTGGATCGACAACACCTTCCGCATACTCACCATTATCCTGCTAATGAAGCGATCCAAGTTGATTTCGGTGTTAATGACAAATCAAGATGTGTAACATGGAAGCCTTATAATTTTTGCTTCGAACATCCTAATGGACTTGTTTCCTTCTTCTTGAGTCCAATGAACTCTCTTTCTATATTGAGATGTAGGCTTAAAGGGAAATAATTATTGAAAAACATCCTCTACAATTCCTCCCAATACATGGAATCAATTTCTTCTTGGGAGATTGTATTCACAAACAATGACCACTAATAACCAGCTCCCCCATCAAAACAATTGACCACCAATACAACATTCTCTTCTTCGATGCACTTGAGGATAGTTAATATCTTTTCAATTGAGTTAATTCATATTTCCGTGAGGAGGGGTTCAGACGATCAACAAATCAAGGGAAGACTTTCCCATATGAAGTATTCTACTAAAATTTGGGAGTTCCATGGAGGATAAGGGCGTTCCACATGATTCATGTTATTATCCATCACTTTATCCAACTAATAAAGTTCTGTCATGATGTTTTGAGCACGTATACACTCCATATCAGGCATATCATTATGTCAATCTTCACATTTCCTTTTCTGTTGTTTGTTTGAAATTTTTCATCTATTTCCCGCCATTAACTATGAAAAAATGTACAATTAGAGGCCCTCAATACATAGATATTGAGCATAAAAAGGAATCATTGAAAATAAAAGGATAAATTTGTAAATTATAAGTATATCATAACATGTGATTCCTTAGGTTTAAATCTATGTTATCCCATGTCTATTTTTAAACATATAATCTTATGATATTTTATATTCCCTTAATAATGGTGTGTACTATACTTATTAATTTACCAAAGCATATCCCCCAGCAGTATCAAACCAAGAGTACAATAAGGCCCATTGTCATATACCATGATACCCTAGGTCAAAGCCCAAAACACCCTATCAATGTTTTCTCTCCTAGTTACATCTCTGCAAGACCCTCCTCTACCTATTTGTATCTATGTAGGGATGTGTTTTCTTGATAAACAACTTAATTTATACATACCATAATTTTTGGTCATTTTATTGTACATTGTCTCATCCTTTAGGATATCACTAAGGAGTTATATTCCTAATCTTTAAAATTAACAAGAAATCATATGATACCAATTATAGTGATGCCAGATTTTATATATAACATTGAATGCTTTTAAGCATAATAATACATAATATTACATGCCAAGGATCGCTAATTCTAGTTTCTTCGAAGACTAACTACATAAAATTGAAAATATGAAACAAAAATATTACATATCTTTATTTGGACTTCATAAAGAGATCCTAACTTCCATTGATCCCTTACATCTACATAGGGTACCATGATGATCACATGAACAAATGGATGATCTAAAAATCATAAAAACTGAATAACCATAGAATACAGCTATAGTACTTGGGTTAGAAGGCATAACATGATTAAAAAAAGTCTTATAACATTTGGAATCATAATATATAAACATAGGATCAAATAAACAAGGAATAATAGAAATGTGGCAGAAAGATAAACCATTACATTAGTTTGATTGAAGACTAGTCACCAAGACCATTTCCCATAATATCAGTAGCCTATTCTAACTTCGTTGACCATTGCACATAGTAACACAAGATAGTTCTAACCTCCATGACAGTCACACATAATGTCTCATGAGACCCAAAATTAATCAATTCATTGGATCTCTATTTAGGTGAATCCATCATACATTTCATGAATATTTTATCCACATAATAATAATAATACATAATCAATCTTACGTAAAGATAAGGCTTCCCAATGGAAATAATTGGGTTCCACAATCATGACATAATGCATAACAAATGGGTGTATCATCAAAGGTCCCATGAAATAAAGGGATCATAACATACATTGACGTTCATATAGTAAAATTGTATTATTTTCTGTAATGTGATATCCAATAAAAGTGAAAATATACAATAAATGTATTTGAGAGGTTTTAGTATTAGGACAATTATGTGCGGTTTTATAGAAAATACAATAGAGATTTCAAAATAGAAAAGAGAAAAATCATTTATGTAATACCATAAGTGATCCAAGAAGGTTTTCATTATAAAAAGGATTATTTTATAATCACCATTGTGGCTTAAAAATGAGGATATATTTCACATTAAATTGGCGAAAATTTTGGGAAACTCCATTACTACAAGATTTCTTATTGTGATGTATCAATAAGGGATTCACATAAAATCATTTATATCACAAAAAGTGAATGAGGTTATGATCATTAAATATAATTTTGGAGCATATAAACCTAATTTATATGTTTTACATAATAATTAAATACAACATTATTTTGGAAAAAATAATGATATTGTAACCCGAATGGATAAAGGATGTTTGGGTAGAATTACATACGGATTATCCACAATGTATCAGGTGTACATCAGAGGGATTTTATAGAGATAAAGTTTAACACCCCAAGATTTGAAGGTACATTTCTCTTGAAATAATGAATTATATTTTATTGTACACAACTTCGAGATTCTAACACACGACAACAAATCAAACTAGCCATTATGAATATTAATAGCCACATTGTGAAATTCTATAAACATTATATTCCAAAATAGAATTCATTTAAGGATTCAGAAATGGAAATTATCTTTGAGTGAATTTTTGGTATTTTTTTGATACATTAAATTTATGATTAATAATGAAAAAACACTGCGTAATTGGTTAAAACCGACTTTTTATTTTAATTTTTAGTTACTTTATTTTAATTTATATTTGGTCAAAATAGATATATAATAAATATATATGTTCAACCTAATTCATTGGAGTAATTTTATAATATGTTTAGATATATAAAATTTCACGGAACTATTTACCGTCTTTTACCCACCTCTTAGGAGCATTCAAAAATTTGTATAATACATAATTTAATATCCTCTGTGTGTTGAATTTCAAAAATCAGTGAAACACAGTTAATATCAGTAAGTAAAATTTGGTTTAGTACGATGAAAATAATTTTCAATGAATAGTAAATTTTTAATTTTATTTACGATGGTAAAAATTAAATATGGTAATTAAGGATAGAAAATTATATTATAATTACCCTAAAACATGTCCTAATTCTATTGGATAAGTGTAATTCATCCAAAAACAACCATATGAATAAAATATGATCCCCATTGGTCCTCATGGATTAGATTATGACATTTATTATTATTTTATTTATAGAAGATTTAAAAAAGTAAAAATCAATCATTAATAAATAAAACATTTTTAATATAGGGATATACATAAGATAAATTCGACTATAAATTTTCCTTAAAAATAAAAAATAATTTCTTACAAAATGTTATTTTATTTATAAATTTTATACCTTATATAATTAAATTTATTTATCACATAATGATGATGCATTAAATACCTTATTATTGAATGATTAAAATAATTGATATTATAAATATCCAAATAAATCTAATTCGAGACTTTTAAAGAATTACATTAAATTTATATGTTAATATGACATAAATGAGTTGATTAAATGTTTTCTTGTTCGAATTAGTAATGTTGTTATGAATTTAACAAAAAAAAACCAATTGTGTCAAAATTGACATAAAAGATTATTTAAAACAAATATTATAATATTAATTGATATTCTTTTCCTAAAAAAAATAAATTTTTTCCAAAGGGATTAAATAATGTTATATATGTCATTAATGAACCACTTGAAGTTATTTTGAATGTTTATAGTATGTTTATCAGCCATATTATATAAAAACACAAGGAGACATGGTAAATGTAAAACTATTTGACCAATTGAGGTTCTTTTGGAAGAAAGATTTACAAAAACTTTGATTAGAGAACATTACCCTGAGATAGTCTTTGAGGATTAGTATATAAGATCATTATAGAATTATGGAATTGTAGAGATTTTTATAGTTTTCCAAGAAATAAATCTCTATCTGGATAAGAGCAGATAGAGGTAGCTCTAGAACTTATGTACCTAGGGATAAATCCTAAAAATCCCACTTTGATCTAGACATGAGTGGGAAGTGTTTCACGACAACGGGATTTACTGCAGTCTTGGTTATGACACCCCTATGGGATATGTTTAAGACAATTATAATTTTCTTTACAACCAATTATGAAGGGTTTATGAGTATATAAATCCTCAAAGAGAAATTTTTTATTACAGATTATATCCATAAACTATTCAATTTATTTTAAGTGTTTTTCAATTATGGAGTTACGTATTGTGATTCATAAACTAATCTGGTGTATCCCATCATATAGAAATGGTGGCTAGTGGATAGAATGAAAACTGTATCAATGCAAGTAATCCATGTAGGGATTTCCCCACAACTCATGATAATTATAATGGAGCTGTTGAAGCAACTAGTGCTGATCAATTTATTAGCATACTGGAACAAAATACTCAGGGTATGAATAATTACCATACATGTATGAAGCACCCTGATCCACAATGTAGATGATCAATGGTAGACCACTTCATGAGTCAACAACCACCAACATTCCAAGGGAGTACAAATCAATTAGTAGCTGAGCAATGGATGAATTTCATAGAGAAAATATTTCATGCTTTGTGGAGTAATGAAATAGAAAATGTTTCTATGGAAGTTCATGGCCTCATGGTAGATGCATACCAATGGTGGTCATTGATTGAAAACACAAAGAAAGATGATGAAGTATCAAATATGGAATCGATGGATTTTAAAGATATTTTCTTAGAAATAAACTTTTCTCATGACCATCGAGCGGAAATGGAAAGACAATTTCTACGTAAGAGGAAAAAAGAGGATGAGAATGTCCCAAAATATGAGGCTACCTTTACAAGGATAGAAATATGTGCATCAGATTATGTACATAACCTAAGGTGTTATAGAGATAAATTCATTTCTGGGTTAAAAGAATTTATTCATCGAGCATTAGTCTCCCAGTCCTGCTCATCATACAAAGAGATTGTCTCATGTAATATCAAGACTGAAAAAGAATTATATAAGTCTTACAACTTGAAATAAATGTAGGAGAAGAAGAGATATGTTGACCACTATATAAATGGACATAATGGGATGAAGAGATAATTATAATATCTATCCTAAAGTAAATTTATGAAAACACACCCTTATACTGGCCTGATGAGAATGGGAGTCTGTTACAAGTGTTGTGAAAGAGGCCTCCTTGATCGTAATTTTAAGGGGGAGAAATAAGATGTCAATATTGAATGCTACAATTTTTTAGAAAAGGGGAATTATGAAAATGAATTTCATAAGAACCAATGGAGCATAGCTAAAAAATGTCCAAGACAATAAGTCCATGATTATGTGATCACTACGGCTGAAGTTGATACTCCGAAAGACGTGATAGAGGGTAATTTAATGGTTTCCTCAAGTTTATCCAATGCTTTATTTGATTCTAAATCATTGTATTGTTTCATATCATCCCAATTTTCTATGAAAAAAATAGATATTTTATGTTTGACATAACAAGGGAGTTGTACGTCAAAATACCTATCAAATTATCATCGCAACAAAGTTTTGTGAATCAGTTCTTCTATGGGCATATAAATGGTCTTTATTTCCTAGTTCAAGGTCTATATCGAAGACCCCTTATAGAATAAACACAATGTAATTAGTGGAGATAAAGAAAAAACTTGAGAAATTGAGTAATAAGGGATTTATTCTCCCTAATGTTTCTCCATTGGGAGCCCATGCCCTTTTTGTTAATAAGAAAGACGGATCTACAAGGTTGTGCATTTACTACAGGGAGATCAATGCTATAATCATGAAGAACAAGTATCCACTCCCTTGCATTGATGATTTATTAAACCAACTTAGTGTTTAAGGGCCATCCAAGCATAAGAGTGTTTGTGAGTAATCCTAGAAAATAGAATTAATTTAGCGTTTAAGGGCCATCCAAGCATAAGAGTGTGTCATGAGAGAAGGAAAAGGTCATCCTATAATTATAGAAAATGAAACCAAGAAAATTGAAGAAATGAAAAATGTTATAATAGAAGGGGACTAAGTTGAGTGTCACAAAATCAGACATTGGACGAAAATAAACAAATCGTTCCATTAAAACAATAATGTATAGAGAATAGTTGAAAAACAATCTATAAAAAATTTAGAATAATAACATTCTATTGTAAGACATAATATTTGTAGTGCCATCAAATGGGGGGTTGATATAAATATTTCTTAGAAAATATATATAATTAGCCTCATTCCACGTCATATGCCCCACTTCATGAGAAGAATACATGCAGGTGCATGTCTGTGTTGTAACCCCACAAAATGCTTCAAAACTGACAACTGTCGATCTTGGTACATGAGAGGAATCCAATTATGCCATGAAAGGATAATATTAATGAACAATAATATTTTAATAATTATTATGTCTTTTATTGGGTTAGTAGAGGTCCATATGAGGTATTCCCGACAAGTTGATTCCCTACAGCTAACAGTATTCATACTCCACCATCCAGTCAACCACAACATAGAATCTATGTTCAAACATCAATTATAAATCAGTATTTCCATAATGTGTTTCCTAATGTTTAGGGTGGCAGATTAAAATTTATAAGTGTTTATAGTGAAGTATGTGTATGAGGTAGATGTGTTTTACTCATTTTAAGTGGAGTGGAATGGTGTGAAAGATAAGGCATAGTTAGGGTATGTTGGGACACATCGAAGACATTATACATCATTCCCATGAATTTTTAATGATGTCCATTTTATTCTAGAAGATTCATGTGTATCACCATGGTGATGTAAAATGGGAAAGGATGATCATAATCAATAAATTATACTGTATCAAACATAATCCAATGACATTCAACAAAGAGAATAGTGTAGGGACCTCCAAAAATTCCTCCCATATTATGGGTAAAAATCATCATGAGGTACTTCACAATGAAACAATCCATGTAGAAGGGCTTCCCAAAAGTTATGTATTATATAAGAAATACATCTTGGAGTCTCACACTCCCATTGCAATCATATTGGGAACTAAAGTAGGTCATGATGATTTGATGAAGTACATGATGGGAGTGATTGAGTAGTATGGAGGAATTATAAATATTTTGGACATAGTTTAACCTAGGATGTGAAATAGTGAATATTATTCTTGATATGTTTTAGGATCCCTAACATGTATAGCCTGTGAATAAAACATTATGGCCACAAAAAATTCAGTATAGATTTCCACCAATTTGGAATATTCACTATGGTCAAAAATGTATCTTCTATTTAGAAGTATGAATATCACATTTCCTATATTATAAATTAATTCCCCCAAAAATATAGTTTTATACCACTCTTGATATATAAAAGTGTATTAAATTTCAATCATGGTATCATTATATGATTAATTATGTATATAGACTTCCTAGATTATTTTGTAATTTGAAATAATCCTCATCGACTAGAGCTGGTGGGTCAAAACATATATGTTGGATGACATTCCATAGGACTAGTATTTAGAACCTTTTAACCTCCTTAATATATTTTAATACTTATTTAGAGATGGGGAGTTTATTGAAACATTATCCATGATAATTCATAGTATATGAGGATGGTGAAAGGGTGGGGTCCTAATAGAAATGTAAAAAATATATTTTAGAAATAATAAAAATCCAATGACATAAAATTGATATTTAAATATATAAATATTAAATAAATAATGTATAATAGATAATTATATGGGGATTTATGAATAAATTTGACTATATTTTACAAAAAAATTGGTGTGAAAATGTTGTTCCCTGAAGGGTTTTAAAAAATAATTGGAATATGTGTTATGAGAAAACAATATAAAATATTAACAAAAAATTGAAAAGGGAATGGGGGAAATTCATGATACCCAAAACTAAGGGAATGAGAAGAAGATTATATATAGTAATTTGAAGGGAGAGAAAGAATATTAGGAGGTTGATTAATAGAAGAGAATGCGGTAACATTCATTAGGTCATTAATCTGATGGACGAATGTCATTAAATATATGAGAATGGGGAAGGAGTGGGAAGAAGGGTGAATAATGGAAAATAGTGGGTCTGGAGAATTTTTTATATAAATGAGGTGGGATTTTTTGTTATTAAATTCAGGTGTTCTTAGAAATACCACATTTTTATTGTAAAATATTTTTAACCATGTGATAACTATGATGATATCATTGTAATGGGGTTCCCTTTTCCACATTTAGAACACTTTGTCTAGTTAATCATTCAAGACCCATGCACATTCATCTGGATAGTGTGCCCACCATTCCTGGTAAAATATTATGGTTTGTTTTCCCATGTAATGAAGTGTGTGTGTGAATATCTTTGAATAATTTGTTTACCCAATTCTGATATATTTTTCACTGCTAAAATGAAACCATCACTTCCAAATATAATTTAAAATGTTAATTTTGGATTCCATAAAATACCTAAATACATTAATAATTAAAATGAATCCATAATTCCATTACATCAAATAATCATTTACTATAACACATAAAATAAAAAACACACTAATAATGAATCCCTAAAAAACAAAACATTTTCAAAACATGATATATAATTTCTAAAATGTTGAGTTTCCTCTCAGTCAGTGCTACAACTAATTTCAAGTGCTCAACATTCCAAATCTTCTTTATCTTCCCAAAGACATGGTGTATACCCTTACCACTATGAAATCTATTTCAAAATATTTATTTCATAATTTTTTTGACCATGAATGGTTGTCCATATTCTCCAAAAACATCAACTTATACTTGGTGGAAAACATTGATGACTTTAAATAGAATGATCCCTCGAGACATTAAGTTCCATAAAAGAAACTACATATAGATATTGAAATGGAAATATCATTACGCTGGAATAATTTTTGATAAATAAAGATACTGTTAAAAAACATCATCTTATCTGTGTAGTGTATGGAATAATCACATTCTTCACACCATATCTCTAAAATATCAAATTATAAAAAATTAAAAATCATTCCAAAATATTTAAATTATATATTATTAATTAATAATATTTTTAAAAGTTTCCAGTTTAGCCAATAAATCATCATTAATAATTTTTCACCAGTTCAATCATGATGCGCCTATAGTTTTTCTAATATTTTCATCAAATCATGGTAAAACACTTTTACATTCCCAAGGTATTTAAGATCTTATGGTTATCAAATATTTTATTCCACCCCCTACTTCACTAAAATAGTCATCACAATTGAATTGATAAATTTGTTCCTCTTCCACTAATAAGGACCTTAGGTACACCACCAGTGTTGAATACATTCTTTTCATGAAAATAAATGATAACCTTTATTGAGTTTTTGTATTTCGGAATGATTTATATCCACCTAAAAACATATTAATCACAAAATACATTTCTATTTTTTGAAAAAGTATGGTAGAAAGAGTCTCATGAAATCAATTCACCACAAGTCAAAAACATCCACCTATAGTATGGGGTGTTTGGGAATTTCCACATTGTACCCAATATTTTCCAACTAATGAAACCTATCATTCTATTCTACAATTATTATGGAATACATTTTCATTATTATAATGGAAAATACATATTTTTGGAGTTTGAAAATCATGTGTTCTTTCCTATGGTATCCTCTATCAAGGGTAGATTGAAACAACACCACAACAAATTATACATTAACTTCTTGTACACAATGATTTATGAGACCACCTTTACATGATCTCAAAAATAGTGGATCCACATTCAAATAGTTATTTAAATATAACTGAAGTATATTCTTTTATTGGTAATGGATATAAAGGAAGATCATTCCAGTGTCCTAGTAATTATAAATATCATGGAACTATAGAATTTTCTCATACATCACTAAACAAAATTCTTATTTTCTGCATTAAATGATTCCTCTATACTATTCACTAATTAAGTGTAGTAAACCAACTGGGTAATAAGGATAAAAAAAGGTTCTAACTACCCTTCATAACACAAATAATAATGAGAAATTCTTAGAGTAGAAGTACGAAGGGAATCATTTGAGAAAAACAATAATTATTGTCTAAACATATGTTTGTGCTTCACCGTCACTATAGATAATGAACATTTTGAATACTAATTAAGAAAAAATTCATTCGATGTAAATACCCACAACAAAAATCTTTTTATTTAAATATTTTATGTTAAATTTTAGATTCATTAAAAACAATTTTTTTTACTATTTTGTCTTATAGATATGATTAAACATCTTCTAAGGACTACTATCATCGAATAATCAATGGATTTACATATGAGATTGAATTTATCATACAAATTTTTGGGAATAATGATCAGGATATCATCCAACCAATTTTTAAATAGTTGAAATTCCCAAATGAAATCCTGACAGAATATAAAGTAGGATTCCATCAGGTGGAGATTTATTAATGGTTGATCGTTTTTGGAAAAGTGTCTCACAAATCACCAATTAGAGTCTATGTAAGGATGGAATATTCTTATATATTATATAAAATTGGGTATCAAAAAGATAGAAATTAACTTATTCTTAATGTGGATAACCTAAATTACTCTTCTAAATATCTAATGGTATCAGAAAATACCATATTTTTAAAAATGGAACTTCTCATATTTCAAGACCAGTTCTATCTACTGTCACCATTCAAAAACCTGCTCCAAATGTCATACTCTCATGTTAAAAAACTGTTTAATGATAGAGAAATAATCTAGGAACATATCTAAGATATAATTTACCATTCTATGAAAATTTCATATTATACATCATTGGAAATTTTTTAGAGTTTAACACATTACAAAATAAACATTTCAGTATGCAATAGTTAAATATTGTCATGTGATGGTTATTTTAAGAAAATATTAATTGGTGATATAAATATAGTTAAATCCATAATCAATTAAATAAAATATTGGAAATAACATCACATTAGTTGTTCAAATATTTATTCCATTAATTGATGTGGAGTATTTTCATAATAAGAGGAATCATTTAATATTTGGCAGCCTACTCACACGCCCCGTCACATGAATATTTTTTTTGGGATCAATTTATTTATCTCTGTAGATATTACCATGACCCAACCCTTATTAAGGTCCATCTTTCATGATCTTAAACATTAACTCTATGATATTAGATAAATTATTCTTCTATTCAATTGAATAATCACATATTTATTGAAAACATCAATAATAGGACGGTTGAGTATTCACTATGGTTGAGCATTTAACATTGATATTTACTCAAATATAAATTTATGATTAATGTATTTTTGATATATCCATTTAAGAGATCACACTATCACAACAATAATATAATTCCATATTTTGATAACATACATATCATTATCTTATTGATTCATTATGAAATATGAAATAATAATGGTAGGGAGTGTATTATTCTCTCCCACATCTCCATATAATAATGATAATTTGAGAGGATTCATTTATAGTTTAGGATAATTCAATAAAAAGGAAACCAAGGGGTCAATCATTTTAGTTTCTAGTGTATCATGGATAAATTCTTCGAGAAAATATTAACTGCCCTATCCAGAAACATGTTGATACTTTTGACAATAATGCATGAGTTAAAGTTCTATGGTATCATGATAATCTATTAATATAGAATTTAAATGTAAATTTCTATATAATAATCATAATTTCCCAGTGTGGATAATGTGAAATAGTCCTAACATTCAACATGTGATTCATTTTTATGTACAAGTTGATATTGTTGGATACATTCACTTACACAGAATGGAAAATAAATTCCCCTTCATTATCATTTATTAGATAATTCGTGGTATCTGATTTGGTTTTCCTATAATAATAAACAATTCATCAGCCCCCACCATATAGTGTATAATGAATTCTTATAGAAGATCCATATTTCTAACCATCAATATAATATAATGTAGGTGCCCCTTGGGATATTATATTTCTTTATAGGCCTGTTACATTATACAAGGATACAAATCAACTTTTCCCACCTTCATAAATATGTAGAAATTCATCCAACTACCATTGGATCCCAAGACCCTTAGGACTTACAAAACACACTGAATCCATTCATGAATATGATAGAAAACATTTATGGATCATAATTTATTACTAGGATTTAATGTTGGAAAACTACCTAGAACTCGTTGTAGTGATAAATTGTACCTTAATCATATACCATTGTTTTATTTAATTTTATATCTTCATAGTCAATAAATAAAGTTGGGATATTAATTACTATCTCTATGAATTTAATATATATTTGGAGTATTCATAAAACATCCATTAATTTCCCAAACTACTAATTTTATTCCATCTACTTTATATACTCAAGAATGGTAAAGGTAAGTTTATATAGTTTGAACACCTCCAGAAATTTCTCATTCATCATTACCTTCCCTTATAATGACACATTTCATAATATTATAACATTTTTTTTTGATTATTTCTCCGTATATTGGGTTGGTCAATCATGATTTTCAACCTCACTTACACCTTGATTTGATGTCACTTATTGTGGGATGTCTTTTACACTCTTCAATATCACTCCATATTCTTCTTACCATAGATTATTTTCAGTATTTCCAAATAGTCATGAAGGTTTCCATATAGATATTTTACTATATTGCTTCTGAATTTGGTTTTGAGTCATCAATTAGATGATAATTGAATTAAAAACCTAGTTTTTATAGAGGTGATGAATTTAGACATAAATTATTTCAATTTTGATGGTTTTCATGGTATTTTGGTTGTTTAATTACTTCATTTTATCATTGCTAAAGGTGGGTTGATCCAAAAAAAATTTCCCATTTCCTTTTTATTCATATGAACACTAATGTTACAAATTTATTTATTTTTATTTCACGATTTGATTTTGTTATTGTGGATGGAAATACCTCGAGGTTTATGATATTATGGTTTAGGAATTTATTGTTCATTATAACCTTCAATAATTTGTGTTGTACCACCATGTAGGGACATTATATTTTGGGAATATCATTAGTCCCAAATCATCATATACAAATATAACATCACTAGTAGATGTGAAAACAATTTTCCTTGAATATTCAACTATTTTGTGGTTGTCATCACACTAACTGCATGATAGATGTGGATTCCCTTCAACCTAAAAACTTGCATTGAGATTATGTGCATCAATCTTATTTTAAATTCCATTTAATTGAGAAGAGAGAATCACAGTGTAATAAACATTATATATGAATATTTTTTGTGTTCCTTGCCCATTATTCCACTTGATACACATTTTTTATTTTCTTATAATATTCCAAAAACTTATTAAATGGTTAAATCATAATAGTCTCCCAGACACTACATTTATAATAGTCTTTTGGATTATTATGAGACCTTAATAAATTTTATGAACATTCACCCACAACGGAAGACCATGATGATTTCATTTTCATAATATTTCCTTGATGTTATCACATGATTCATATATGTATATAGTTTGATGATACTATAATTTTATATATTAATTTCCTACTCATCACAATTTTTTAATGGAAAAATTATTTTTCCATGTATGAATGATCCATGGATTATCAATTGTTGATTGAATGTTGTGGAGGCCATTTAATATTGTCCTTTGTATTATCACTTAATGAAATTGGAATAATACATATTATATAAAAATATTTCAACACTACATGGTCATAAAATGTTTCAAATATCTCAAAAAATATAGAATATTAGAATCAAGATCTTATCTAAGAAATATCATCCACTGAATAGTATTTTGAATGAGCAGCATAACTGCATGAATAGTAAGAAATGTGTTTCTTACACCGTTTTCCTTAACATGATTCTTTCACGTCCATTAATTGACGCTAGTTTTTACTCTTTAAAAATATTCCATGATGTAAGATGTTTTTGAAGAGTTTGTGACATATATAGTTTCAACTGTTGTAAATAGTGTAATTCATTTTGAGGTATGTATTATTGTGTATCTTGTGTGAGATATTTCTATAGCCATTGTTGCATATTACTCTATTAAAATTGATCCATTGGTCATTTATTTTATTGAACATACTCCATAAAAATAAATATAGAATGTTGATTTTATTCACCATCAATGATAAGATAATAGTTCTAATTCCTTTTATGAATATTATATTTCCCACATCCATGGAAATTAGATGGGACATCAACATCCATGTTAGGAATTTCGATATGATATATGTTCTATCTAATATGTTCTAAGTGACCCCTAGATATTAGTCTTTAAATTTGGGTGTTAAAGAATAATTTCTTTCATTAATTGAAATTCTTTAAACGATTTATTCTACTACCTATTAAAATGTGTTCTACCACCAAAAACAAATCTTAAAATCAAATTTCATAAATTATAAAAAACAGAAATGTGGATTTGATATGTTTTTTTAGAATTATTGGGATATTTTTCAATATAATCACCAAAAACATAAATTGATATAACACAATTAAAATGTATCCATGGAAAAGATTCCATATTTTTGGGGTTTTCCCACAAAAATGAACTTCTATATATATAAAATCAAATATTTCCAAACATGAACATGAGTATAGTAATAGTATTGTGTTGATCCGTTGAGAGACATGGGATTTTGTGGAAATGAGTTATTTTTTAATCAATTAATGATTTATTGAATTCATATTTTATTTCTAATTGTTGTATGATCATTCTATATCTTAGATAATTCATTCCATATTAAATATTAAATTTTTTTCTTCTAAATAATTATCAGAAAAAATATTCTCAAATTTGATAATGTGAACATGCTGGGGATGTGTATTTTAATGAAGACCAGTTCAAATATATTTACATAATTTGTTGTGTTTTTTATAATAAATTTAATATAAGATATTCAATTGTTGTGAAACCTCATTGGACTGGTTTGTTTCACTTATATTCACAATTATAAGCTTATTGGATTGAAAAATAATCAATTGAATCATTAATTAAATAAAAAAACTCATAATGAATAATACACATATAAGTCGAGGAATTATTAAACATAATTATCTATTTTATCCAAAAAAAGAATGTATCTGACGTTTTTTAAATAGTGACATAAAGAAAAATAAACTAAGAGAAAATTTACCATTCTAAATAGAGAAAGAATTGAAAAAAAAAATATTTATCAAAAAGATCATTTTTTTCATCCATAACCTAAAGGTATATAATAGATTAAATAATATCTGAATAAATGAAGGAAATCAAGCTCTGAATATCTTTATTGATCATTAAATCAATATAAGGAAAAATAGTTACATGCCACTATATGATAAACCCCAACTAAAATGTATTTGTATAAGTTTCATGCTCCTAGAATGGAAGGATCTGACTCACCTAGATGATTTTTCACCTTTATAATGGTAATAGGAAAATTAAATAGTTGAACCCTAGTTTCATGGAGTAGTCAGGGTTTATAATAATGCATCTAATTGTGGTTATGGGAGAATATTTGAGGTTGGTTGTTCTTTACTGAGTGGAGGATAGTAATGATATATAATTAGACTAACTGTACACCCACCATACTAATTTTCATTCTCAATATTTATTTGGACGACACTGTCTACTAGATTTGAAAATGGTATTCATTTCACATTTTATCTTTATTTATGTATATATTCGTTGTGATTTAAGATGCATTGATTGTATTGTGATAGAGATACAATTCTAAACATATAAACATGGGAAATTAATTGGTAAATGATTGTCTACTAATTCAACTCATGTGAGATAATGAATATTCCTTAATATTAAATAAAGGAAGAATTTTATGGAAATAAATTTTTAGAATCATACTTTTGACTAATCCTTAATGTTGTTCAGCAACGGTTATGGATGTTTCTGGAATTACTATTATAGGAGGAATAAATAATGGACATTGTGTGATGATCTGAGAGATCATCATTTACTATCTGTGATAAAACTTATCTATATTCTATGTGTTTTAGAGGAACACATTCCATTTAGAATTCATTATATTTTTATAGGGTTTCTGTAAAATGTATGAAATTAGACACCATTTTTTGGATCCCATGTGATATTTTCCACTAACTTGGTATCTATATAATGTTCATAAAAGAAAACTACAAGTACATAGAAACTATAAAGTTGTTTATTTATATATTAAATGAAATAATTTAAAATATAAATTTATATTGTTTAGAGAGTTAATTACATTATATATATTATATTTATGTTTAATGAATCAAAAAATGTTATGTGTATTTTATTACTATTTAAAATAATAATAATTACATGAGTAAAAACTATATTCAATGATAAAAACCAAAATTATAAATGTAAAATTCTTTTGGTAAATAAAAATAAACAATTTTTAAGTATGTGTTAAATTTTTATATAAGACTTATTAATTATATATCACCCCAGAATACATTATTTCCCTTCTTTTATACCCACTAAACCATGAATTTTTTATTCTATCATTCAAAAATGAATCCGTATTTTAAAAAAATTCATTTTCCTTATTTATTAAATGAGATCATACACAAAATTTATCAACCATTAAAAAATAATCTTTTCAACGTAATAGATATCATTGTATATCATACAGTATCTCTCTCAGTATTAGAATCCATTTAATTTTCTAAATAAAAAAATAAGACTCCTTAATGTGTTACCCAGTAGATAACATCCAAATGTGGTGGTAATTTTCTCAATCAAGAAAACATAACTAGTTTCCTCTTCTACTACACCAAAAAAATTCAATCAAAGTAGGAATAAAAGTTTTATTATTATTAATATTTTTAAATGTTGATATTATATGGTAATATCCATTATATAACCTTCTCCCAACAATTTGAAAAAACTATATCTTATCATATATGTATACAACCACCATAATTATTTGAATTATTCAATTTCATAAATAAAAAAGATAGAGATTTAAATTTTGGTACTAAATAAATAATATAAAATTTAAACCATTGATATGATTATTAATATATTAAAAATGACAATATTATTTATTCCCTATGTAAATTACTATGTAAACTTTGTGTACGAAGGAATATTGGCCTCCAAAATAGATAATTATTTCATTTTTCATATAGTATTTTAAAAGATTATTATATTTTAAAAAATTAATTTATCTCAATAAACATTGAATAATATCATTATATTTCTAAAGTAATGATATCATTACCATCATAATCACATTAATAACGATACTAACCTTTATATAATTGATCATTCCTATTTTGGACAATTTATCATCACACATGATTTATTCTAAAAAAATTTACAACATTCAAATTTATTAACCTAAGTAATAATAATATTATTCATTAATGATTGAATAATTATTTCTATACTATTATGTAATTTTTATATTACTATTTATCTTATTACTATTTTACTATAATATTGGTTTTAAAAAAATCTGAAATAATATCATCACCTACATCATTGTCAAAAATCAACAAAAAGAATTTAATTAAATGAAATTAGAGAAAACAATAATATATCATCAATTATATAACCTATAAATTTCTAAAGTTATTTAACACAAATCATATAAAACATAATCAACCTACGATTATTAAACTAGTAACAAACCAATAAATCAAAAATAATAATATATCATTTATAAAATATAAAATAAAAAACTATCATGATTAATTATTGATAATTATGTTTACGAAGGGATATGTGTATAAATATGCATCATAATAGGTTGATTAAATATTTATATTTTTTTGGATTGAGCATGTCCATTCACGAAGAATAAATGTTTAGGATTTATACATCTCAATTCAGAAACATTTTATAATTGTTCATATTAACATGTTTATTAGATGGTGTAAATTTAAAAAATGGAGTCAATTTTAAAATCGTTTCATAAATTCAAAAATATTTTATATTTAATTTAATTTTTTTATCATTAATTGAATTTTAATTCAAACATATGATATTTTAAGGGACTTTTCATCTCAATTTCCATTTAGATGAGACATGTTTTTTATAATGAGATTAATTTTAAATTTATATTTTGTATATTACTTATTTGTTTTGTTATATGATAAATTACAATTATTTCATTATATGTGATATTTTATTCCATGATGAGTCTCTTATGTGGGTTTCACTAAATATTAACCATGAAATAAGGGTTTCCTCCCCAATCGCAATTTGAATTCCATAATTCATTTGAAATATAATTCATCTAAGGAATTTATATTCTTTAAATTTTTAGAACCCCCACTATTTTCTTCTCATGTTTTTTTATTTAACAACTCTTCTCAATAGTTTATTTTCAATATTAAATCATTATATACCAACTATTATAAAAAGGATTATACTCATATTCTCTGTCATGAATCCTCTTATTCCATTAGGGTATTCATTTTTTTATTTTTAAGAATGTTCTATTAAATAATAAAAAATTTAGTAAGGTTATTTTATTAAAATTTCAACTAAATTAATATTTTTAAAATAATATTTAACATTTATTTTAAGGATAATTTTTCAATTTGTACTATGAGACTCTTTTAAATGGTTTAGATGTACACACATCTATCAATTTTCATGGCATTTTCCTATGTAATTTTTCCTATATTTTTCCTATTTTCAATATGAAATTCTTATCCAAGTAATTTTTTAGATTTAATTATATTTTAATAAATGTATTAAAAATGTTCAATAATTTATTTTATTCAAATATAAAATTTTTCAAATGAACCTCAATTTTTATTC
This sequence comes from Viscum album, assembly GCA_963277665.1. NCBI lineage: Eukaryota > Viridiplantae > Streptophyta > Magnoliopsida > Santalales > Viscaceae > Viscum > Viscum album. Next base: position 1,698,619,249 of record OY728163.1, on the reverse strand, counting down.
CAACAATTTCGTCTTTCTTTGATATATCTAGTTCTTGATCGAATTTATTCCATAAATGTTAAAATTTATCCACATTCATAAGATTTTTTATGAAAATATGTTTTCTATTAGATAATGAATCCACTAATACCATTGTCTTCCATATAACTCAAAAATTTATAAACATGATTTTCCTTTATAATATTCTACATTTTCTGTGCACCAAAAATCAATACTTTAACCAAATGGTGTTCACCTAAATTTCTATACTTCTATTGAATGTGAAAATTAATTTCAAAATTTTAATACACATTATCAATATTATATAAAACTATATAATATACCATCTTAACTAGAGGTCAGTTTCCAATAATGTATTTGAATATTTTAAGATAACTATATATTTTCTAGGTTTCTATCATATTATGATTATTTATGGAATAATAAATTATTCCAATATATTATTTCATATTAAAAATATATAAATAACATTTATTTTTCAGTAGTTAATAATGAAATGACTAATTATTTATTTATATAAAAACACACAAGTACTGATGAATGAGGAGAGAGGTCATATATCTCCCTCTGATTCATTATATAAATGATTATATCTCATTATACAAGTAAAAGCATGTGAAATGATATTTTTCTACAATGAATGAGTTCCATAAGAGACACACTATGGAATAGGTGTAAGTTATGAATAATAAAGAACATGAAAAGTTATTCATAAATTTCATCCAATGTTTATTTATTTATTTATTTCATGTGTATGTTTCAGTTTCAGGCTATAAACATACACATATAATATATGGATCATATTTATCATCTCATGATTCCATACTGTTTTTTCATGGTATATTTTTTTTATATTTGATGACGTTTTACCAGGACATATAAACAACTCTTATTATAATCCATTTTAACAAAATATTTCTCCCAAGATCATGTTTCCTCATATTCTTATAACACGACCCCTTAAAACATTTTGGTATTTTATACATTAAATAGAGTTTTAAAACATCCCAATATTTTATTTCAATTCTTCTTAATTTGAAAACTAATATAAGGTATGTGATATCTAGAAGGGAGTCTAGTGTGTCTCAATTATAGACAAATGTTCACAAGATTAATGATGAGTTTTGTATATTTATGATCCCAAAAATTCAGAAACATCAATTATTGGTAAAATGTGGTTATTAATGAAATTTGAGGGTTATTATTTTTTAATTTTTTTAAATATAATCATTTTTATATTGGTACATCTCAAAATATTATAAAATATGGTGACACAATAATTTATTTTTTGTAGGGGAATTGAAAGGGTGGGCCTAGTGAAACTAAGTTGGTATTAGAGTATTTTTTAGTTATATTTTATATTTTATATATCTAGGAATATGTTTTAAATAAAATGTATGTATTAGGATAATATAATTTTATTGAAAAACCTTGTGTAAAAATCAATTTATATGATAATACATCTATATTTTAGAAAAGAAAAGATTTATGGTTTTCATATAAATTACACCACATTATGTATATTGGAATATTGATGCAATTATGATAAAGATACAACTTGGTTTAATCACTCTGCAATTAATGGTTGATATCATCTCTGTCATTATTTAGTGTATGGTGAGTGGGCCTATGAATACACATTTGTTTCGATAATTCTGGTGTATATATAATGGATAATTAAAATTATTTTTAAAAACCATTATGATGTATTTTAAGGTATTTTTAATTAGGGGATGGGTTTGGTTATAATAAATAATATGAATATATCCATAGAAAATATATGTTATTTCAAAGGAGTGATATGTGAATATAATTTTGAAATATTTGAAATAAATTTATTATAGGTTCAAAAAGATGTTCTATTAGAGAAAAAATATTCAAATCAATTTTTTAAAATATAGTTTATTTTGATTTTACTGGGTAGAATCATATGTATGTTTCACTAAAGGTTTTGATGTTAGCTGGATTTTGAAAATGATTTTGTGAAATGTGTGTCCATAGAAACACCTATAGATCTATATTTTAGACAAATGTTTTATACATAAAATAGAATAGAAAACTTACCAGTATAAAATATTTCTAATATCATGTTTAGTTTAACGAAACCCTTAACTATTTTATTTATGAGTTCTTAATAAAATTACAATGATACAATTTATTTATGGGGGGAGAATATAACACCCAATGACATTACTGCATTCTTTCAGGTATAAAATTATTGTGATTATAAAATGTTTCACATGATAAAATGACCTAAAATGTTCCTTGAAATATTACATGAATATTATTATGAAATTATATGAATACTATAATCCTTATTATATAAAAATATATTAAATAGCAAAAAAGAAAAAAATATAGAGGATATATAATAAATATGATTTAATATTTAAAATAATTTTTCAATAGAAAATAAAAATTTTAAGTATTTAGAAATTAAATAAGTCATACTTACATTATTATTAATTTAATATATAAAATTTAGAAAAAATGACTAATAGATTAAAATTATTTTAATTAGAAATTTCTATTTAAGAAAAGTACAAATTTAAATTTTTAAAATATACATTTGATCAACTAGAATTATTTTTATTTTTATTATATATTTTAATTTTAAAAATAAATTTACAATCAGTAGGATTTTAATTATATTATATGAAATACATATTTTAGTCAAAAATTTCAAAAATAACATATTATCACTATTTGTTATTTCACTTTAACTATACTGTTTTATTATGTAATAATAAAATATAAATTTAGTAAACACATTAATAAAACTACATAATAAAATTAATATTTTATAATATCGATATTATTCAAAAATTAATAACATTATTAACAATACTAACTCACAAATTATAGATTTCACCAATTTGGGTAAGTTTAAAACCCTATCTGATCTTTGATACAAATTTCCATAAGTAAAGAATATTGAAACATATCTACTTTTATTATTACAAATTAAGTATAATATATTTTTTTTGGTAATAAATATTTAAATTATAATTTGACAAATTATTAAATTAACATCCCTTTTTTCATTAATGATTAATGAAACTAGTTCATCAAAAATGTCAGTGTCATGAGTTATAAGTAAAATAATTATGTAGTAAAATTTGAACATTATAAATCAATATTAAAAATACAATTGGTTTCCATTGATGATGTTCTAATTATATAAATTTAATCTATAATCATTAATCAACATCATAACATGAAATGTAGTACTAAAAAAATAAACTAATAAAAAATGCTTGTGAATAAAATACTTATAAATAAATTTTTGGAAATTAAATATTATAAATTCTATTCATAATGTATTATAAGTATGAATAAATTTGTTAATAGATTATATAAAAATTTATTATTTAGAATTAGAGGATTGAGAACATTCAACAATGCAGTGTAAAAGGCATGTTTTTAAGTCAAATTTTCATCATTAAGATATGATTCATATTCACCAATATTTTTTTGATGAACATATTGGGAAAATATTTTCAACATTATATTCCATAAATATATGGGTTTTAAAAAAATCCATCTGATGTTATACATTTAATTAATTTTTAATATTTATTATTATGTTGTAAGTTATTTTTCATCTGAAATTCATTTTCCTCAATACATTTATTATATTAGTAGCATATTTCAATTTTATAGTTTTAATATCCCCAAAATTTATTTAATCAGGATTTAAATTTTGATCAAGGTATTTTAAATTTAAATTTTATCTATATATCAAAGGGTTGAATTAACTATTATATAAGTTTTAATGGTTTCTTTTATAATATCTTTTTTAAATATAGATTTGTTATGAAAGAAAATGCACATATATAATTTTATTTATTTTTCATTTTATTAGCTGCTTCATTTTCTTATCATCATATTATATTTTGGGATTTCATATCTTCCCACAATATCATTATCTGCCCTAAATGATTATTTACCAATTCTAGGAAATTGGTTCCATTATCTAATTTTAAATATGAATAACCATCTTCCATGATGGTATTTAATAAATGCATTTTAAAACAGTACTTATCTATTATTTAATTACATGTTGTCGTTATTTTGTGTTAAAATGAAGTTAATTATATGTTTTACTGTCATTTATATCATTTTCTATATGGATCATTTTATTTAAATAATGTAGAAATATATTCTCATAATTTTTCTTTTGGTCACATCCATCGATTGTTTTCTCATATTTTCAATGAAGATTCATCTTAATATATAAATTTTTATAGAATTTATTTTTACTCTCCCAGTTTTATAGGATATATATATATATTTGTTTAAATATATTCAATAAGAACAAAAATGATTCATATAGGTAAATATATTTTACCTATTAATCCAAAATTTATTTTCCATCTAGTTTAATGTGCGTTAATGTATTATATACGTGATTAATGATATTATTTACATGTTACCACCCATCTTCTTTCTCTAGATGAATTGTAAAATCACCCATTAATTAGTAAAATTATTAACCACATCTATTTCATTAGTATTTGTGTAATATTTATGAAAATTATTTTTCCACCTATTCGATTCTTCTTGGAATTCCATTTATATAATTTAATTAATGTAATAATGATGATGTAAATTGTATAAATTCATTTAATTCATAAATTTTTTAAGAAATTTTATTCCCATAAGATATATAGTGTAAATAACCCATAACTCATATTCTTAACTAATTTTTATTTACCTATAAATTTAATGAATATATTTGGATACAAATTTATTTTAAACTATATCATTTTTTTATGATTATTGACTCAAAAATTAAGATTTTATTTATCATATTCAATTTGAAAAGGATATAGAACAAATTTTTTCCATGGGGTTTAATATTAAAATATTATTTATTGATTTAATATTGAGTAATTGTGTTTGGATATAAAATACCTGGGGTCCAAATAAGTATATAATTAATTGGATTGAATTTTTCTTCTTACGAGACACATATTTGTGGGAGAAAAAATTATTTCACGTCAATAATAAATCTGAGTAGTGACTAATAATGAGGTTAGTACGAGTGGGGACACACAAAGTTGATGATGTCATAAACTTATGTTTGTGAAAAAGTATCTATTATATGTCTTACGGTATTGTTAAATATACATTTACATATACATATGATTATACTCCATGTCTAATTTATATCATCGCATAAATGCTTATATTTTTTTGTTGTATAATATCGTTTATTTGATATTAAATATACATTAATAATGACGTATATAAAAAAATTATTTTTATTTCTTCTTTATCAAATTAAATATCTCCGTACTCATGTTTTTTAATATGATTATACTTATACACTTGAAGAAATATTAATAAATTATTGTTTACTAATAATTGAATCTCACCCATTTATTTTATATTTATTACCTCGATTATGAAGATGTTTATAACAAATGGGAAGTTCAAAAGGGTGTACAGTATTTCTCTAATATAAATAAATTATCAAAGGAAACAAAAAAACTATTATTATGTTAATAATAATCATGAAATTACTCTAAGTATTCTAGGAATTGTTTGATTTTTTGACATCTAATGTTTAACTCCTATAAAATATATAAAAAACAATATTTTTAGTGTTAGTTATCCGTCATTGTATCAAATAACATCTTTAAATAAAATATTTTTTTAATAATATCTAGTATTGGTGGAAATAATTTCCTCAATATTAGTAATATGGTGATTTATTATTTAATTGAATTTGTCTAGTCATTGGGATTTTTTCACTGTGTTAGATTCGTTTCCTTTAAGGATTCACTATCACGATTGATGTAATGTAATTTTTATCGATTGAGTAATGTGTATTTCTGTATAGCCCATTGTTTTATATTTCATGGGATTATTGATATCAATAAAAAAAATTTCTATTAAAATATATCTGTATATGATACACTGAATAGGATTATAAATTTTTTTAAACAGTTCCTATATATTTTTTGTAAAAATGGGATAAATTTATTATCTTTATTGGGTATTAAAAAAAATTAAATTCCTTCTAAGTGTTCACATAAATTCACTAGGGTTATTTTTTTGTTGAATTTAAATATGAAAGGGACATTTAAATAATTTTTTGTTTTTGATATTGTTTTATATTTTACATAGAGTATTTTTTAGAATATGTGGGTGCTTATCCAATGTTCCATTCCTTGAGAATTATTATTCATTGTGACATTCTTAGATCTTTTACTTGAAATTTATTTTTATTGAAATTATTTCTAAATAATACTTTATGATTTCATTTAAATATAAGGATAATGGCTAGGTTGCAATATAATTCAATTGAATTCTGGAATCTATGTGTGTGTGTGATTTGTATATTTTTTAAATATTGACATGCCATGATTGTGTTATTGTCATGAATGATGTTTTATAAATTTTATTGTTTTTTATTATTCAATGTGATTGTGATTTATTAGGTTATATGAATTGTATATAATATTAACCAATTTATGGGATACAGATTTAAATTTTTTTATGATACTTAGGAAAGGATTTAAATGAGGTTATATAATGTGATGATGTTTGAGGTGAGATGAGTTTTATTATATATTCCTTATTGACAAATGTGATAAAATTTTAGCTTACATTTGTTTAAAAATCACCATGGTTTTTGATAGTTATGGTAACACTTGGTCATTATGTATGTGATTCAATTTTACCATCATAAATATAGTGTCTTAATTTTACAATGATTCCTAATAAAAAAATTAAATAATATTATTAATCCCAGAGGGATAATAAATAACAGTACTTACTTTACTAGACATATATATTTTATTAAAATACCTTCCATTAAGATGAAATGTATTCATTATGGTTTATTTGAGTTGAGTAATTTCTGGGATCAAAAAGGTTAAAAACTATTATCCATCCTAGGATTGTTATTCACTGTATAAGAATTTTTTTTATATGATTTTTTTTACAATCTGTGTATCCTTAATAGATCATTGGTACAAGGGGAATAATTCTCATAATTGGTTTTTTCTTGACATCATATCATGAAATAATGCGGACTATAACATATTATTAGACATTACTTATGTAGTGCTTTACTATTAAAAATTTTAATGAAATGTGGTTTCTGCTAAATGATTTTCTAATGTGGTAAAATGGTTTCTATAATATAATCTAATATTATAAGTGAATTATTTATTAAATATATGTAGCATACATTATATTTCAAAAGGAATATTAAATACATTGATTTATAAAAAGGAGTTTTGTTTGAAATATATTCAAATGGAATGTTTCATTTATTTATTATGTTCAGAATTTTGGTTTTATGTTGGGAATCATTTATTTTTTTAAAATTTACCTTTCTTCAGTTTCTATAAAGTAATATAAATTTACAATTCTTAGTTTCATAAAAAATTATATTTCTAAAAACATATTTTTTATAAAATGATCAAAATATAAGCTATGATATGTTTCATAAAATTTGTTTCATATAATCTATGATGAATTCCTAATGGACCTATATTGCTCATACTTAGTATACACATGTATGTGAGTGTGTACAGATCTTATGTTTTATACCATTTCTAATTTTTTGGTTCTAATTTTTATATATTTTGGGTAGTTCATTGATAGTTATTGTGGATGTGGTGAATAACTATAGCTCATAAAGAGAACATCAAGTGATGTATCATGTCTATTTAATTTTTATATGATTTTGTATTATATACTAAATATGGAATATTTAATTTCTAAACCATAATGTTTTATCTTCAAGTCATATATATTTATTTTTAATCCAATATATATTTTTTATTATGATGGAACATTTTTTATAGTTATTTCCTATTGATTTTTTATCTCACATATATAAGATTTGGCCTAGTTATTTAATTAGGAATACTTATTTAATCCATGGATGGTTCATGTATCGATAGGTGAGTATAGATTCCATGTACATTAAATAACATTATTACTACTAACTTATGGCGAAATTATTCACACCAATTATATATTACAATTCCCTGACAATAGTTCCATGTAAGGTCCTGACCTTAAATATTACATATTCTAGTTATTTGTAATCTATAAGTAACCTTATTTTATTAATTATATTATATATTTATATTTTTAGAAAATTAGGAACAATAATAAAAAAGTAAACCTATACATTACAATTGGACACTTTTACATTGTATCCATTTCTACCATAGAACTAGACATTCTAAAATAAAACATGTTTCTATTCCATGATATAACAAATAAAATCCACATTTTTTCTATCCTTTTCTTTAATAATCCATTAACATTTTCTTAAAACACAAATAACGATATTAGAATAAAATCCTTAGTAAATGGAAAAATAGTAATAAAACCATTAGTCCATTGAAAATCATGAAAAAACTTTATTGTTTTATGAGAAAATTAAAAAAACTTTCACATGAATTAAACAAAATTTTTCCTATAAAAGAATTAATTTAAAACACATTGAATTCTTTTTAAATCTCTTTAGGAGACTTATATAAAAATCTATATAAAATTTTTTCAATACCGATTCAATTGGAATAATATTATGATCAACATCCAAAAGTATCATTTAATAATTAATTGGAGATATAATAGGTTTCACCCTTTAAATAATATATATAAGGCTCACATATGAGATTAATGGGGAAAACCCCTTTGTATAAGAATTAACTAGCTCACCCTCTTTTCATGAGTTATAACGGTTCTTAACACTCTATATCAGTTATGTCATGATCACTCCTGAGCTATAATGGGGCTCAACCATTTATATAAACTATTGTTGGCTCATTAGTCTTACATATAATTATAAATTAAAATTTCAAAAATCATATAATATCATCATAAAACAATCTAAAAAATATTTTTAATCCCATATAAAAAAATTGTATAAAAATACCTTTTAATTTTAAAACCTTATTTTCAATGCTAAAATACAATTTTCATTGAAAACCCATCATTGATTATAAAATAAACCCACAATTATTAATTTATTATCATATAATAAGACATAGAATTTTGCAAAGGAATGATGAAATTAAATAATAGTTATGGGGGTGGAAAATTATTTTATCGTCTTTGGCGCTTTGGATAGATTAGTCTTTTTGTTTTTTTTCAAAAATATTTTGTATAAAATTATGAAAATGAATTTTTTTTAAACCATTTAATGTAAGTAAATGCAATAAATAAATTTAAATTATTATTATTTTATATTCACATATTTAAAAATTTAAAATTATTTCAATAATATTGACTTGTAGTTAGTGATTTTTTAATTAAATATTTAAACATTTAAAAATTTATTTTTAAATAAAAGTGTCCCATGACAATTTGAATTATTTTGATTATAAAAACTATGAAGGAACAAAACTAAAAAACATTAAAAACATTTTAATAAATAAATTTTTTATATTATATGCCAAATTGTCTATATAATCTCTTTATAATATAATTTTCTTTATAACATAAAAACAAGCTTCAATGAAAGGATATTAAGACATAGACCCTTATAAATTTCATATCATTTAAGTGGGAATAAATCCAATGAATTGAATATTTATATCCCCTTTAAAACAACATAACAAAAATTTAAGTACAATATATGATATATAAAATTCACTTCACATGTAATATTATCATGTTATAATCAAGAGGTATAAGTATAACCTAGAAAATTGGAATTGAGTTATGATGTCCATTACCTCATATTTGAATACCATTAAATTTGTTAAAACCTAATGTATAATGTTGTAAATAATTTTATTAACTAATTAATGAAATATATTAATACTTATAGTACCTTGCGTAATGATTTAATAAAACCTTATGACATATTGATTAATAATATCTCATTATCTTTATTGTTTATTATGCATTTGTTTAATGGTTTCCTGAACTATTGATTTATGTATAGGTATGGATATTTTAAAAAATGGTATTAAAACTCTAGAATTGAAAAGGAATAGTATTAATTAAAATCCAGAGTTATTAGTGGTCCCTTATATAATTTATTTATCATATTATTATGATTCATTATATAAAACTTTAATGACAAACATTTTGTTTGTGTTTGATGTTTTTTCAAACATGACAACTCATTTAATTTAATTTGATATTAACTGTGAATATTAGTTTTAGAAGAAAAAATATGATATAATATAACTATTATAATATTTTCCAACAAGAATAATAGTTTTTTTACCATTCATGTCAGTGGTAATATAATGTGAACATAATCATTATTCATATATGTGATTAAGAAATTTAATTTAGGCAATAATATTATTTTAATAAGAGAGGATGATAAAATATATGGTTATTATATATTCCGTTATAAACATATATCTATATTATATAAATTTTTATAGGGTTATAATTCATTTATTGATGAATGATTTTTGTAGAATGTATAAAAGTAAAATAAATTAAGAGTTGTATATTGAGAAAATTACCTCTTCAATATCACAGGATTGAAAAACCATTGGGGACATTGTATTTAGTTATTTTTGGTGACTATAATCACTATTATATGGTTAGAGTGGGGAGGAGATTTTTTGGTGATATTTGTTTTTGATTCATGTCAAATTGGAAAAAATGGGTTATTGATTATTGATATATATACTTGAGTAGAGATGGGTTTATGTGATTCAAATAATGATTATTTTATATTTATATAAAACCACATTGAGTAGGCCTTAATTCCAATAAATTTTATATATAATTAATGTTTCTTATACATTTTAAGGTATATAAATAACTTATACATACATTAAATATTTTAATTTTAATGTAAGTTATGCTTTTTAATTTTAATTTTAAGCCTTGTAATTATTTTAGCCATTCCACAGTAAATAATTGTTTATCATTATAGTTTTTTATAAATAAAATTATATTGACCATATAAATAAATTTAGACCTTATGATTCCAAATATTTGATCTATTTTACCATATTAAAGTCAAATTATTGGAAAAATTAAACTTAAAAAAACTTCGTAAACAAAACGAAATGACTATTTTTAAAGTAAATTTTTTGAAAGACCTAAATTTTCTTATACCAAATATCAATCATAAATTGATTAAAATGAATTATATTTTACTATATAATAATAATTTAAGTAATTATACCTTAAAATGACTATAAATATTATTTAACTATATAAATAAATTATAAGTTAAATCATATTTCAGATAAAATACAGTATTTTCACTATTCATTAAAAAATCTTTTTCAAAAAATTCCAAACATACCCTCTTTTAAAATTTTTATATTATCATTTTAAAAATATTTTTAATTTCTCTAAATAAATTTATAAAAGTGTAAAAAAATTATTTAAAATAGGTGAGCAATCAACAACATAAATATTTACTTATATGAAAATATAAATTTTTATGCTTACAGTTCGATTTATTCTAATAATAACAATATTAAATTTATTGAATAAATTTTAAAAAAAATTATTTCAAATAAAAAATATTTATTTCATTATTATATATCACAAATAGTGTTTCATTTAATTTCATAATATAAAATGAAATTTCAAACATAAAATTAGTTTTTTTGAAAAAACAACAACTTTTTTACCAATTAGTTATTTATTTTTAATTATACTAAATTAGTAAATAATGAATTAATTTTATAAAAATGTTAAAAATATATTTTAATAATTTTGTTAATATCATTCATTCTCACCATTCTAATAGCTTGTTTAGAATATTCACATTTATATAATTTTTGTTAGTCGTTTGTGTATGGATCTTGTGGACTATATTGAATGATATTTTATATAAAATTTCATATTGAAATCTTGTTGTGTTACATTCCCTCCCTTATTAATAAATTTCTTATTAAAAATTTTAAATAAGATTATAATTTTCAAAATACTATTGTTGAAATCCTATATCTCAAAAAGGATCAATAAAACATCCATTTGAAGAGATATAAAGGTAATGTTAAAGGGTACCTGATATAACAGATATTTGGTTTCTCTGTAGGAAAACATGGACATTAAAATTTTTTTTATCACTATAGGAATTATAGAAAGTGATAGATAACATGTTTTTGAGAAATTTACCTATCACAAACCCATTTATATATTCTACATTGAATGGCTATTGACTTCTATATATGAAAAGTAAAATGATAATTATTTTTTGAATTACTTTTCCAATTTTTTTGGAATTATTTTTTGACCTATAATAAGTACAATAAAATATATAATTACATTAACATAAATTTATCTTTATCAAATTATCTCAATATTATGAGTATTCAAAATCAGTTTTTAAACATGAAGTATCAGAACTGACATCTATGGATAAGAAACTCCATTAATGTATAATTATATATTCCTATAGTATTTATGAAATAATTAAAACCAAAATTATTTTTATAAGATAACTTAATTATAAAAAAAATTAAACCCTTATATCATGATAATTTTCATTAATATCCAAAATTCTATTTAGTACCCCAACATCAAAATAGATTTTTCAAAAAATTACTAACCTAAAAATTCCTCAAAATATTCCAGACTAAAACAGAACCCAAAATAAGAAGGATTTCACCACATAGAATTCGAAGATAAAATTAAAAATAATCTCCAAATAATATAAATTACTTTTAATTCCTCATAACAAAATGTATTTCTATAATCACATAATCTTCCAGATATACTACTTATTTTTATGAGTAACCTAAATCACCAATAAATCATTTAGGTTTCCAAAATTTAACTCATCCATTATTTCTTAAATAAAATAACAATGTATTCTCATTAAATATATCATAAAAGGATCTTACAATAGATAACTACTTCCAAGATAACATTAACCAATTATTCATAAAATACTTTTCAATCCCATGAAAATATGTATGATAAAACAAACGATAAAAAGTTAACGTTATTCTTCATACATAAAATATTTTATCTAAAAATAAAATTTCATACAAACAAGGGATTTTAATAGTATATTGGTAGTAAAATCACCCTTTTCACCCTTCATTTGTGGGTTAGATCCCTATGTCCCTTTCAGACTGGACAGGTTTTCACCCATCATGTGTGTCATCTTTTTCTAAAACTGTATTAATATATTCCATATGAAACCTAAAAAATTATGCACATATTCGAAAATAAACATAACATATTTTCACCTTAAGGTGTTATAAAATTTTCATTTTTCATCCCAAAATTTAATAAACCATAATCACATCAAAAATGAATATTTCTTAAAAAGAATATATTCACATTAAAATTTCATAACATAAATCCTTAAAATGATTTACAACACAGTAATCAATTTATCAAAATTAAAATTATAAATCCACTATGGTATACATAACTCTTAAGAAGGCATTATATTCTCCAATTTTGACAAAACTCTAATCTAATACCAAATGTAACGTCATAACCATAAAAATTAAATATTGTAGTTATTTTAAATTTTGAAAACACTTTATTTCACCAAATTTCCTTTTGGATCATATTTTATTTAATTAGGATAAACTCATATAATTTTAACTCGTATATTTTATATCGATAAATCTACATGGTATTAATTTTTTCCTTACAAGTAAATCGTTGTAAAATAAACCACAGTTCTTTTCCATAATATGGCATTGTAATGTTTATATTATCCATACCCATGTACCTTAACATCTTTTAACACTTTGAAAACCATTTTAAAACATGGTATGATCACAAAAGTCATAGTAATGGACATAAGAAAGAATTAAAACCATTATCCCATTGACAATCATGAAAACCCATTTAATGTTATTTGAGAAAAAGAAATTAAACATTTTCACATAAACACACACACACATGTGTTTCTCAAATAAAACATATAAACCCCGTATAATGAAATTTAAAACTTCTTTAAGATATATATCAAAAAATAAATATTAAACACTTTCACAACCATTTCAATTGGAATAACCAGACATCCAACTTTGTATATTATAATATCCCAAATCATTAGAGATCTTTAATGGGTATCAATTTCTGTATAAGATATATCTGACTTACACATGATCTACAATATATGTCAACACTGTATATAATCTATATCAATCTCACTGATTTATCATGAGCTATAATGGGGTTCAACCATTCATATAATCTATTTAGGTCCCCCACATTAGTATAATGGGGATCAATCCTTTGTTTATGTTGTGTTGGGCTCACATGTTTCTCATATAAGGCTCAAGTACCATTTCACTACTAGAAAATTTTCATCATAAAACCATTTTAAAAATGATTTTGATCCCATATAATAAAATATTCCAAATAAAATACTCCTTTATTTTTTATAATACCATTTTCAATACCAAGAAGACCATTTTCATTAGTTTCCAATCATCGATTCCAAAATACAAATAAATGAAAGAAGGATTTTTAATTTAGAAGAAATGTTATCTTAAAAACATATCTCTAAATTTAATAATATATTTGTTCTCCTAAAATTCATTTTCCTCATGTGTGTTCAGGATATAAAATTATTTTTATTATTTCTCAAAAAATGTTTCGTATAAAATATATAAAACTATTCCCTCTAAAAACCATTGAAATAAAATGAAAATATTCATCAAATTTCCATTATATTTCTTTTTTATATTCATATAAATGAATATATAATATTATTTCATGAATATTAAGAAAATGATAAGAGTCTTGAAATTTTGTCAATAAAAATTTAAAAAGATATATTTAAATCACAATGTCCAATATAACATTGAATTATTTTAATCCTAAAGCATATGAATGAATTAAATTTAGAAAACAAATTAAATTACTTGAAAATAAATAAAATCATGATATGATATTTTGAAGGATCTATACATACACCTCAAATATGATTGTGGGTGTATAAAATCAAAATATTCCTTTCTTAAAGGAGATTGAAGAAATGTCCCTTATAAATATCATATCAATGAATCATGAATTAATATATACAATAAAATTAATTTATCCATTGTAAATCCACATAAAAAAGTTTAAGTACAATATAATATATTACAAATAATTTTCACACTTAATCATAGCATAAAAAAATAAATAATTAGAAGTTTAACCCATTCAATTTAAATTGAGTTAAGAAGTCCCTTACATCACATTTTACATCATTCAAACGTGTTGAAAACATTTTTATAAGGATTTAAAGAATTCTATTAACTCATTAGAGAACTATTTTCATATTTACAATACCTTATGTGATTATTTTATTACATATTAAGATCTATTCATTAATAATATTTCATTTTTTATTATGGTTTCTTGTGTTTATCTTTTAGGGTTTCATGATCATTTGATATTTTTGTATAATTATGGATGTTCTTGTAAAATGGGATTAAAATAAATATATGGAATGGAATATTATTAATGAACATTTATAAGTATTAATGGTCCCATATATCTCTTTTATTTATTGGATGAGGATAATTCATTTCATAAAAAGGTAATGATCAATGTTCAATCTATTTTTTTGTTTATGTGAACATCCAGATCTAGTATCATGTTATTTAATATTATGTGGTTATATTAGTTCTAGACCATTAAATAGGTTATAATATAGATATTGATGATTTATTTAACAATATTAATATTTTATTCTGATCCATGATGGGGGTGATGGAAAATGAAGAAAATCATTATTCACATTAGTGATTAAACAACATACCTTCTAAAAAAGTTTATTTTTATTAACAAGAGGATGAGAAAAATGTAATTTTTATGATGTATCCATTAAAAATAATATTCAACCTCTAAATACATTATATTGGAGTTATCATTCATATATGTATGATGTATGTTAGGATAAAGATCAAAATGAAAATAAATTAAGAGATGTGCTTTAAGAAAATTACCATTGGAATATCAATCATTGAAAAACCCTTGAGGGCCTTGGATTTGATATTTTAGTAAAACCTCAAGCATTAAGACATGGTTAATTTGAGTAAATGATTTTTTTATAATCAGGAGTGGACTAATGAACAATGATTTGATACGGGGTTGTATTTATACTTTAGTGGAGGAGGGTTTATGTGATTACAATAATGATTATTTTATATTTAAATCCAACCACATTGAGGTGGAATTAATTTTGATAAATAAGATTATTATTTAATTTTGTAGGCTGTTTATATCCGTTAAATACTAAGAAACGTTATTTTTTGTAAATTTTAGGTATGTTATTCTTTTCCATTTAACGTGAACCCTTGTAAATATTTTACATATGCTATGGTAAATCATTTTTTTAACAAAAATATTTTTTTATATGTATAAATTAAACAATCCTCCAATTCTAATTTGATCATAATATTAAAGTATGTAATCTATTTTATCAAATTAAATATGTTGAATTGAAATAATTATATTTAAAAATAACCCCTTAGACAAAAAAATCGGGTTATTTAAGAGAAATTTTTTAAACTTCCAAATGTATTTATATCGTATTTCAAAATGAAATTGAATAAAATTAACCAAATTAGTTTTATTGTTCTATAATTTATGTAGTTATACTTAAAAAAATCTAAAATATAATTTTTCTTTATAAATAAATTAGATGAAAAATCATTTTTAGGCGGTATTTTTCAGTATACACTTAAAAATAAACATTCTAGAAAAATAAAAAAAAATTTTCATATGATAATTTTGATATACAATTTTCAAAATTTATGTTCAATTTTCCAAATAAATAAATAATAGTATCAATATTTATATTTAGACTAGGTGATTTTCTAAACAGTGTAAAAATTGTCTTTTAGAAAAAACAATTAGTTTTATGCTAAAATTTTATTTATTCATAACTATATATCACCAATATTATTAGATGGATTATATAAAAATATTTTATATATAAAATATAAATTTCATTAATATATTCCCCTAATATTGGTTAATTTTAATTATTATGATAAATTGTAATTTTAGGCATAATAGTAGTATTTTTATAAAAACACAGAACTTATATTAACATAGTTTTTAGTTTTATTTCTAATTAATTAGAAACCAATGAATTAATTTTATAAATATGTTTAAAATATATTTTCAT
Organism: Viscum album; assembly: GCA_963277665.1. NCBI lineage: Eukaryota > Viridiplantae > Streptophyta > Magnoliopsida > Santalales > Viscaceae > Viscum > Viscum album. The sequence goes on along the minus strand of OY728163.1, from coordinate 1,698,602,187 downwards.
AATTTAGTTTTTTTCATTCATTAACTCCATTCCAATAGATATGTTAAAATTTTCATATATAAATTAAAATATTAAGTTCTTTTTATAACATTGATGTGTCATATCATATATGGCATTATGTATTGTGTTTCATTTGAAAATATCATGGTGTTATATTCCCATCCAATGAGGACCAGTAATGTTCTTTAAGAATTATAACGGGACAAATTAGTTATCAATTCAAAGGAATATGTTTCAAATTTAAAACAAGAAATTTGATGGGGATCTTATAAAACTATAGAATGATTACTCGTATGAACCTATTAAATTTATTTTGAATCCATTAGTTTTGTTAAATGTTTTAGGTATTAACCAAGATCACAAGAGTTTTTATAGGTTTCATATCAGTATTTTTATATATAAGTTTTCTCCAGGGGGATACAATTGTTTCTAAATATATCACCACCCTATGGCTGGTAGATGTCACACCAAGTTGTGGGTATGTGAATGAATAAACACTATTAGAATTTGAATATTTTATATCATTTCCTTGAAATATTTCTATGTGGTAGGGTTTCTCATATGATTATAATAGTATTGGGAAGACCATACTCTAACTAATGAGTTCATGATGATATTTTAGTATCATAATAGTAAGCTTATTTGTTGAATTTGGTTAACATTATGGGATTATGATCATTCCATTATTAATGATTTTACTGTTTCTGAAATCCTTGTGTATGGATAATCCCATTGTGGGGGAGGGTGTCCCACATTGTGAAAGCCTCAAATTTAAGGATAACAACATTGAATAATAATTAAAATAATAATTATATCCATTAATTATAGTATTTGGGACACTTATATGATAAACCATCCAATTCTCTAAGTGGTGTAAGGTTTATGTCCTGGTCGAGGTGTAATTACATTGTGGTGCCTCCAAAAAAATATTGCAACCCTTACATATTGAGTCTTTATATATTTCTAATGAATAATTTCATTCAAGGAAGGATAGTAATTTAGTGACCATTCTTTTTATAGTGAATGATAGAAATTTAACTTCTCATGACATTGTAATTATACCATGAAGCATAATTATGAATGATCATTTCACCATAAAGGTATAAGAACATGATCTCATGTTTGATATTATGATATTTTTGGTTCTTTTATGAATTTTTGAGAAACGCCATTGTTAGGATTTTCATGTTATGTGGGTTTCCCATAGGGATAGGTCAACCATGACATGTATATTCATGTTATGATTCATGACATAGGATGTTTTATAAAAAATATATAAACATATGGGTTCAATATTAATGTGTTATTAGTCAAGGTTCTTAATTCTTTAGGTAACATACAAAATCCTACATTTTATCTAACTCAAGGACAATATTACATGTTTATTACCATCACCATTTAAATATTATTTGATATTTGTTTGATATGGATGGAATGTAATTGTGAATCCATCGATCATTTTTTTATTTTAAGAATTTCGTATTTTTCTATGGATTATTCACATTTTATTATGTTTGTTCCCTATGTCCTAGTTTTTTTTATATTCATTATTTTTATATATATAGAATTGAAAAACACAATAAATTATATATATTATCCAATACATATAATAAATGTTTTCAATATGATTTTTAAAATGTATAGAGTCAGTTTTATGTTTTTATAAATTGTTGTTGCATTAAATTATTATGAAAAATTATTAAAATTTAAATAACTTATTTTATGATTCACATTATATGGGAATCAATTTTTTTGAGGTTTGGTCAATCCATTATTAACTATAGAGACTAAACCCTTTATAAACATGGGATACATGCACTCAACCAATGAATTATAAATTGAATGTGGATACTAGATGGGTTCCCTGATTAAGGATTTGACCTAATGAGATGAAAAATAATTAACTAATATGGTCATTATGGGTTTAATATTTGGTAAATGTGGGATATAATGGATGTGTCTCTAAGTGATTATTGACATTGGACCATGTTTCTGAATGTTCTAACCTATTGAAATGTTTATTAAGATGTTATGCATGGAAATTTTTATGTGATAAGAGATTATAAAAATTTATCATTTTACTCCATGGTTATATATAATTTTGAAATATAATAATAATTTAATATAATTTTTTGATAGTTGTATACAAGTTAAACTGGTTAGATATATTTCACTATTATTAACATAGTATTTTGATATTATTCCATGTTGGTGTATTATTCCCCCAAAGAAACGATATATAGGAAATTTCACTTATGGAAGAATCTATTCCCCTATAGGTGATGATATTATATACCTATATTTATGGAGAATCTTTATTCCCCATGAGTGATTATACGTGATAATTAGTTTTTTTGTGGGAAGATATTTACCTCATAGAATTTTTATACGATATTGCTTTAGAATGGGATAATATTCCAATGTGTGTGGTGATGTAAAATTTTTTGAGATATATGACACCGAACACTATAGGTATTGTTATACTTAGGTGTAATCATGGATAATAAGGGTGGAAAATTTTATTTATTTATTTTAGTTATTTTTTATGGAGAATTCTTCAAATCATAGTTGACGTTAATATATTTTCTTACCTGATTAGTGGTGACCAACTATGATATAATCACACCTTTATCATGACATCATGGAATCCCAAGAAACTATTATGGTTCCATTTTAGTACATTGAGAAGGTCTTTTCTCTTGAATGTTTATCATGATGGATATATATATTTCAAAGTGTGGGATCATGTCTAGTCATTTTACTTTTTTTATTTCAAAGTTTCAATAATTGATGATTAAAGTTCATCTTAATGTATATCGTCAAATAATGATGGATCATTAATTTATCCTTCTTGTTGTGTACTGTGTATAGATATTTGTATTATTTTATAATAGGATAATACATTTGGTAAAATATTTTTGATATTATTTCCTTTCTATATTGTTTCTCAAAATTCAGGTTTTTATTGTTACCCCTATTTTTATTTATGTGTATTCGATATGGGTGGATAGTGTGTTAAATAAGGTTATATAATCCGTATAACATTTCTATTTCCTCTAAAATGATATGGATGAACATTTGAGCTTTCTTTTAATCCATTATTTTTATATATAATGTTAATAGGTTTTGTGATGTGAAACACAGACAATGGATATATATAGATTGATGTTGGTTTACACTATATTCGTTCCCCTTATTTATATTTACTTCAATTAAGATTTTTAATAAGTGTTATTTATGCATTTGATAATGATTCTTGTGATGAATGTTTGAATCACCACATAATTATATTGATATTTATTAATAAGGATAAATTTATAATTTCAATAGAAACAATATGACTATTTTAGGAATTTCATTTTTGGTATGTAAATTTAAAATTAATTTTAAAATTTCCATCAAATATGGATGAATTAAATTATTGGTTAGATATCATTTATAATAATTATTTTCATAAGATTACTGATTGGTATGTTTTTTATGATTCACACCCCAATGGTCAAGGATTCGATGAAGTTGCAATGGTTAATGATGCTGTCAATTAATAGTACTAAATAAATTTGAAGAACCTAAATTCTATCTATTTATAATTATTTTTAATGAATTAATATTAAATTTAGAAGTAATAGTCATTATATTTTGGAAATGAAGAATTTTATTGATAATAATTAGTATTGCATATAATGTTTTTGGTTCTTTGAGGTGTATTAATATGTTGAAGTTCAAGTGTCACATGATCTTACTTATAAGGATATTTATTTATCTCTTATGGTTGGTGAAATGTACCTCATTCACATGAAAACATGTTATATGATTTACAATATTTACATCATTATAAAAAGGTTGAAGTATGAAAATTTTTATTAAAAGTAAGAAAATAAATAAAGAAGGCCGAAATTAGAAGTTAAATAAAAATAAAAATATTAATTAAAAACTGAATGTATAATTTCATAAATGTAATTTAATTAGAAGAAAATTCATAAAATGATGACTTTGTAGTGTATATGAGTCTGTCCATAACCAAAAAAAATTCTACCTTAAAATCTTTTCATGCCACCTCAATCCTAAACATGTCGGATATGGGTTAAACCATGTGGGAAAATCATGCAACAAGGCTTGAAATTGATGTAGTAGACCATAATATTTGTATGAGTAAACATTTTTCCCTACAGGGTGTTGAAATATATGTGTAGGGAATATATGGGATTTCCCAGGTAGACCATGTAGGTTTTGGAACATCACGATGAGGGCTTTTGTGTTATGTTTTCTAGGGGTCGAATCCCACTATTTGATCAAGATGATAGAGAATAAAGATTATTATATAGCTCAATGTGACTTATCAAGAAGTCTATGTGTGATATAACTTGTTATATAGTATTCATCGATTAAAAAAATCCATGCTAAAGGATATAAAAATAACCATATGAGTCTATTTTATTCGGAAAAAATATTTGATCATATTTATCCTCAGATACCTAATTGTATTCATCATTCCCCATATTACATCATCAAATATATTATTTTTAATGTCTTTAATATCCCTTATTTGTTTGTATATTATTTTTAAATTTAATATTGAATTATTTTGACACCAGTCATTTGGATAGCGTGGGATGATGAGGCTCAGTGTGCAAGGGAAAATTCTTTGAAAATGAAATGTTTTTGACAAATCACATGAACATAATTCGTAAAAAGTGGAATAACAACCAAATTGGTGTCCAGATATAAAATCTAAGTGAACTTTTGCGTTTAGAGAAGTGACTTTAAACTAGATGAGTCCTAACATTGGCCGGCATGGGTAAATCAGTAAAAGATGTTTTCATATGTAATAGGAATAAAAAATATTAATAATTTTTTTATTAAAGAAAATGATGTTTCATTTTAATTTTCCTTTTATATAGGGATATATGGTTAGGTTTATAACCCCGTAATTATCTAAACACTCTGGAGAGATCCTTGGAATAATCAATCGATGGATGACAACAAAATGGTGGATCGAAATCATTCATGATATATCACCACCATTAATAAATCCATGATATAAAATGAGCATTTACTTGGAAAGGTGTTGTGATTTTAGTTCTATATTTCCAAATTTCTAGAGTAAATAAAAATAAAAAATCAACCCATGAAAAGGTGGATCTTTAGTTCGATCATTCTTGTAGGATGGGTTTTGTAGTGGGATTCTCATCAGAATGATGATTATACTATTTAGTTTTGAATTCCCATTCTTATTGGAACAAATCAAGACCATACTGAACAACAATAGAGATTCATTCCTCACGTTTTTTCACATAATGTATTCCCCCTTTTTCCAACATGTTTTTTGTTCATCGCCGAATTTGAAAAAAAAATTGTTGCTCTTTCGATTCTTAGCGCAACGATTTGAAATCAAAAATCCGAACTTGTGATTATGCGCTATAGGTATGATGATGAAGGAACTACATGATTTATATGTGATGGTTGACCATAGAGGTGTAATATGTGACACACGGTGAAAGATGGGGTGATGGATCCTGTTAGTCTATGCGAGAGACGACATGGGTCCAGTTTGATGGTGAGGTGGATGGCGATCCACATGCGGAGGTGAAATGTTGTAGGGTAGGGGTTGAATGGGAGCATGTGTCTGATGTGAGGCTACATATTGTCAGATCACATGAGGTTTCCATGAATATAGAAGGTTGTACATGTGGGATGTGACATAACACCACATGGGACATGGAAAATGCGGTCGGGGAAGACTGCATGTGCCTGACATACCATCCAACATGTTCAGACAAAGGGATTCAAGATGCTCAATGTGGTCCAATAGGCCTAGTATGCCAGACTGGGTTAGGTCGGTCCACAGTTCAGGATAGGTCTGGCAGGTTAGATCTGACACAGACTGGACCGGGTCAGATCTTTTTTAGTAAAATGATCTTTACATTGAAATTAAACATTCGTTTGATGTGTCATCAATAGAGATAATACCATTATGATCATAGGGTACTTAAGAGACCTATTTTGGTTATTAGATTGGACTTATTTCTAGTGACACAGGTAGTTTACACTGGTAGTACCTAGGGTTATGTGGCATGGCCATTGTGACTACTACTCACCATGCAACCTCTTCGTTCTATGTGAATTGATTCACTCATCCCCTTTATCGTAGATTAGTTTTATTGTGGTTTGTTCCCAATATAATTTTCCTAATTTTTGGTTTGTAATGTTTCTTACTCATAAGAGTATGATATATTCAGCAGGTCTTCTAGGATATAGTGGTTGTAATCACCCATGTAGATCGGGGTGGATCATTTATTCCTTCTTCACGCCCTATTTAAAGTCTTCAGAATTTGAAAAACAAAATTAATTGGGTGTTGAAACTATCATTGGAGGGTTTATCTAGATTGATTTTATGGTACCACCACATGGCCTTAGCTGTGGTCATCATGTGATGTATCATATCTCTCTACAAATTATTCAGCATATTTATATATCTCATGATGTTTTCTGAAGAATGGTATATATCTGATATACCACATTAGTGATATTGTACTCAAGAGTGACATCTCATAGATGTGTGCTTTGTGTTTTCTTATCACCGAATCCCTAGTGTTTGTATGTAGTTGTTAAGACATACACTAAATTGTGTGGTATGGTTATAGTGTATCTAGATATTCTAGTTGTATGATATTGTCATATACTTGCGTAGAGATTTTTATACTTTTCATTTGTGTATCTATTTGTTGTTTTTTAATGTCCTATTAACTATTTGTTATTCTCACCTCTACACAGGCATTTCCCATATGTGTTGTACCATATGTAGAGGATTGTCCTTTTGAAAGAGTTAAGAGCGTACCATAACCAGATGGGGCCATTTGTGATCAGACGGGTCGAGGTGTTCCTATGATGTTAGACGAAAGCCCATGTATTGTTCCTTTATATAGGATCAAGTAGGATTTTTTGCTTATGAGTTATTGTAATTTTTTAAAGAATTCATTTTATTGGATTTTAATATGTCTTGTTTACTATCTTGAACACATCCTATTGTACTCTAGTTGGGGGCATGCATGAATTTTTTTCATTATTGTCTTTACTTTTCAGCATTATGGTCTTGGATAGGTGTGTGTGCATACATGTACTAAGGATATAATACCAATTTTTGAGATATTCCTACTCAGTGCTAGTCACCAGCCCCTGGCCTATTGGATGTGTGCTTGGGGAGTCACAACAAGAGCCCCACTGGGATGGGTCATGGCAGAGTGGTGTTATAGTGGATTGCTTCTACTTTAGGACCAAAAGTCTCTGATATTGTTTTGGGGATACAATGTTATGTTTTTTGAGTTCAGATTTCTGACCAGGGACTCAAGTGTTGGTGCAACATCTAACATATCCAAACACCAGCACTCCAATAACCACTTTTTCGAATCAGTACATGAGAACACTAGTTACAGGGAAAACAATGGCACCAACATTATACAGGAATGAGTCGTTATTTCAATGTCATCTTGAGTTATCTACTCGGATATAATCATTCAATGTGGTTAATATTTTTTCATAAAGGATGGCTCTGTGATTCATACTTGCAATTTTTTAGTAGCTCAGTCATGAGGATGACCCCTCAGTCAAGATTCTTAATTATAGGGACTAGTTTCTCATATGATACCTCCAATTGGTGCACCAAATGTGCCACCACCTATAGAGCTACATGTGGTACGCGTAGTACCTGTAGATCAGGATTGAATTTTGAGCGTGATTCATGAGTTTCAGAGACATAGACCCCTCAAATTCTAAGATGATCCAGATCCTTAGGCATATGAAGACTAGTTTGAGGTAGTGACCCAAGATTTCAGTCTATTCATCACACTAGCTGATCAGATGGTGGTCTTTGAAATGAGCCTTATGTATGGACTAATAGAGAAATGGTGGAGTTTACCTATTTAGACTCATAGTGAGGTGATTCTCTGAAGATTTATTTCAATATCATCATCATAGAAATGTTTTTTCTAGATTCACCAATAGTTGTGTGTATCCATGAGTGTCATCAGCACCCACAAGGTAGAATAAAAGTAGCTAATTATTCATCGAGGATCACCAAACATTCCTTGTACTCGATTGATATGGTCAAGGATCAGAACATCCAGGAATGGACTTTTAAGTGAGTTCAGCTTTGAGACATCTGATAACGTTTTATTCGTCTGACCATCCCTACTTATGCTTGGGTTCCTGAGAGTGATTGGTGGTCAAGAGTTTCCTTATTGAGTTGAGAAAGTCAGTGACAATTAGTAGTGAACATGAAGGTGTGGATACATTAGTATCAAGGAGATAATGTCAGTCTCTAGGATCCAAATACGGGATACGTATCAGGATGAGGTCCCATGATAGAGGATCTACAATTCATGGTTCATAGGGTGGGTCCTGTTAGACCAGGGAGATGATTTAAAACTCATGTGATGTCATGGGATATCATGGTCATGATTGTTTGACCCGTCTTGCTACTGATTAGGAGAAAGTTGGAAGACCGCTGAGGCAGGGGTAAATATTGGAGAATGCATATCCATTAGGCTATGGATATGAAAGAGGATCACAGAGTGCGGATGGATGTGTTCAAAATTTTGATTTAATACCACCACTACCCCTATGTGCTCCATTCCATGCATAGGGAGTTGGAGGATAGAGATTGAGAGAGCTGCATGTGGTCGCTACTTATGACGAATGGACTCTAGATATGATTCAAGGTATGAAATGTTTCTTTTCTACATTAGTTGTCATATTGATAGACACTAGTGATAGTCATTCCTTCCTCACATCATATCTTCTTTGAGACTATGAGATTCTAGTAGACCTATTATGTCTACCTATATGTTTTGAGACTCATACTAGAGGAGTGTTGTTGATCATACTTCTAAGAATATAGTTTGAAGTTTCCCTAGGATGAGAGACTATTGGATATAACCTTTTGGTGGAAGTATTTAGGTCGTACGATGTCATTATTGGTATGGATTGGTCATCATCAGTCCACGCCCAGATTAACTATTTTATGTGATGCGTGGTGTGTGTCCGTAATGATGGAATGATTTTTTCATGTTTCAGTGAAATGAAACATAGTATGTATTGGGTGGGCTCATTAATAACAGTTTTCAATTGATCCTTCATCAATTTCCTTTCTCGACCTTTGGTGTTGTAGATTATATGTCATTCCAGTTCCAAGAAAATGTGGTGGATTATGAGGCAATCTTCCCAAAAGATGTTCCAGGATTACTTCCCTACATGGAGATCGACTTCTACATCCACATCCATCCTAGTATGGAAAGGATGTCCTCACCAGAATATGGAAATGATCCCACAGTGCTTCAGGAGATGATGTTGAATACGGAGGATTTGTAGAAGAACATCTTCATGAGACCTATTGTTTCCCCTAGGGAGGTGATAATTTTTTTCTAAAAAGGTTGATATGAGATTTATGTTGTGTTTAGACTATTATTAACTGAACTAGGTTATCATGAAAAACATGTATCCACCACTGAGGATAAATGACCTATTCGATTAGTTTAGAGGGACACAATGGTTCTTGAAGGTTGACCATTGATCTTCATATCACCAATTGCGAGAATAATACTAATATATAATGAAAAATGAATTTAATATTTCATTATGGAAATTTTGAGTAAATGGTGATGCCCTATTTCATGGCGTACTCCCTAGTAGATTTCATGGGACTCATGAAATGAATCTTCCAACCATACCTACACTGGTTCGGGTGATCATCATTGACGACATCCTTGTGTACTCGACGTCTGAGGAGGAGCATACGAGACACTTAAGGATGATTCTGGACATACACTGAGAGCACCATCGTTATTAGATACACTCAAATTCCAGTTTAGGATTTATACGATCCACTTTTGGGGACATTTTATTTTAGAAGATACAGTGGTATTAGACCTGGACAAGATTGAGGAAGTGCTAGAAATTTGAAAACAGAGGAAAGTTGTATTTGTGGTTCATCGGCCCTTTATAGATATTTTTTAATGTGGGTGAGGTGGTGTACCACCTAGATCAACTCCCACATTTTCAATGTGTACAGGACATCTTCTATGTTTCATAGACGAGGAGGTATGTGTGTGACCCATCACGCGTCATTGACTAGCCAGAGCTAGAAATCAATGATGGAGAGACTACGGTTGAGTACCCAGTTGAGATGGAGGACTGACATGAGAGGATCCTTCATGAATAAGAAATTCTCTTGGTGTGTGTCTAGTGGAAGCACAAGAATCTCTAGGAGAGCACATGGGAGTGGGAGGCTCAAATTCATGAATAGTAGCCACATATTTTTGAGTAGTCATGTTTTTGACTTTTACATGACATAAATCCCTAATGTGGGGAGAATGTAATGTCCTATATTTTTACAAGTATTATTTTAAAATATTATATGGAAATATTATAAGGATAATAATGGAGATGATTTTTGATTCTAAGGCCTAATGTTTCCAGGATAATTTTTTGAAAAATAATTATTTTTTAAAAATTATTGTGATAGGTTTTCCTAAAAATTTGGAAGGACCTATAATAGTTTTTGAAATCATAAATTTTATCGAACCATTGCAGTCATAGGTGTGATATTACCCAATGAGAGGCCTAACATTGTCCGGTGGGGGTCAAATTTAAAATGTATTTTTCAGAAGTATTGAGAATAAAAATATTATAATATAAATATTTTCATATTTTATGCAACGATATTTCTTTTTAAGTAAATGTTTAAGCATGGATTTAAGGTTATGATCAAAACACCTGAATTCCTTGATGTATCTAGAGAGATCCAAGGACAAATATCTCAATGAAAAATGATGTGATAGTGGATTGAGATCGCTCCTAATGGAATGAAATCAACAATGAATCCTCAGTTGTGAATGATCCTTTCCCTTGTAGGGTGTTGTGATTTCAGTTACATCATTCCCTATTCTTATAGTCAATGATTAATGTGAATCAACCCATGAGCATGTTCATCTGTTGATTAATCGTTCTTGTGGTATTGGATTGATTGTGGGGTTTATTTTGGGTTGATTATTATACTATTTGGTTTTTATTCATCATTATTAAGTGATCAGATCGACAATTGAATATGAAAAAGGAGGAGGATCATTACTTGGTTTCTTTTTCATGTGATTTCAACCCCCCTTTTCCTTCATGTTATTTGTTCTTTTGGGATATGAATGAATGATCTTTGCACCTTTGATTCTTTGTGAAATGATCTGAAATTGATGATTTTTCCTCGTAATGACATAGAATAGGTGCGATGGTGAACATGTCATGTGATTTGTATTGGATGGTGGCACATAGAGGATGTCGATTGGCATATTAGGATGGTCCAGGTGAGCGGTGGAATGGGTCTAGTGGTTCTGTCTAGGCCAAGGACACGATAGACGATGAGTCAATGATAGGGTGGCTAGTGGAGGCAGAATGAGGCATGGTGGGGCCATGTGGGAGCATACAGTGGAGGATAGGCCATATGAAGGAAGAGTTCATGGGTTGTAAAGAAGATATGGTGGAATGACTCAATGAGATTGGGTACGACACCACATGGACTAGGGGAAATAGATGGACCAGGGGGAGCATGGTTAGGGAAGACCGCATTTGATAAACAAACCGGCCCGCATGTGTGTGGGATAGTCTAGTGTAACTGGGCTATTTTAGGTGGCCCAATGGGCCCATTGGTTTGGTAGAGGACTAGAAGGATTGACTAGGTTGGTTTGGTCGTCTAATGGGTTAGATAAAAACAGGATTGGACCTGGGTTGGAACGTTTTACTAAAATGATCATAACAATCAAAAAGGGTGTCTGTTTGATTCATCGTCATTGGAGTTGGGACCCTTGGGATAATAAAGTCCTTTTAAGACCACTAGTGAGTCATGAAATGGAAATATTTTCTGTTACATGGTTTATTTATAGGGGTAGTACATGTCATCAAGGGGAATGATAGCTATGATTACTACTCACCGTGCACCCTCTCTTTTCAATGTGAATTACATCCCTAGTCTACTATATCATGGACGAGTTTCACTAGGGTTTTTCTATTTATTATTTCTCAGAAGGTTTTTCTGAATAATTTACTACTCACTAGAGTGTGATTCCTTCATTATTACATCCGGGATAGAGTTGTAAGAATACCTCGCGAGACCCGGAGTGGATTCATAATTTCTTATATGTGCTCAAGGTGGAGTATTATATTTTAATGTTACCAACTTCACCAGGAATCGATCCACAAATTAGTTGGTTAATACATATTGAGTTGTAGGTATCACTCTATGTATTTGGTAATGATCCTCATCTGAAATATCTTATTTGTATTCATATCGTTCAGTTTATCTCTCTCTCATAATGGGTACTAATTAATGGTACTTCTCTGTTGTTCGTTAACAGTTCTTTTGACTCTAAAGTGTGTTGTTCCAGATTTATGCTTTGTGGAATCTTATAATTGAATCCCTTGTGTCATTATGTGGTGGTTATGACTTACCCTAGACTGTGTGGTATGGTTTGAGTGTATCTGGATATTCTGTTTATATGTTCTAGACATATACATTTGTAGTGTTGAGTGTAATTTTTATTTGTGTATTGCACTGTAGATTCAGGTATTCCTATAGAGTATTATCATACTCACACCTGAACGGGCTCTTACCACATGTGTTATGTCTTCTGCAAATGAGAGACCTATTGAAAAATTCCATGGTGGACCAAGATCAGATAGAGCCTTATGACATCAAATGAGCCAAGGAATTCCTATGACATATGATTATACCCCCATTATCATGCCTTCCTTTTAGACTATGTACGATTTTATACATATGTATTTAAGGAACATCTTTATTGAATTTTTTATGGTCTTGTATTCAGGCCCTTTTTACATTTTAGTACATTCACTATTGTGCTGAAGATGTGGTTTATAGTGGTCTTAATTCATTTGGTTCTTTGTGGTCTTTACATTTCAGAATTATGGTCTTGGAGTTGTGTGTGTGCGTATAGGTACTAAGGAAATACCTCCCTTGTTAGATATATGACTACTTAGTGTGACATAGCAGCCGTTGGCCTATTGTAGTCCAGCTTGAGGATTCACGATAGTGGCCCCACTCTGACAGGTCATGACAATGTCATCTATCACTAATATCCATAATTCCAACTATCAATGTTGAGAAATGTGAAATGATGAAAAAATTATATGGTCAACCTAATTCATGAAATCTTTATCATTAATGAATGTTGTAACCTGATGAGTATTATACTATATCAGTTATGTGGAATAATTTAATGCATTTGATTATATAACACATTCATATGAGACTCTATCATCATGGAAGAATATAGTAATGTGAGGGCACCCTATTTTTAAACACAATTAATTTTGTAAAAATTAATAAAAAACTACATTTATTTTTTGATATTTTGTTGATATATTTAACTCTCTAAATGGGTCTTTATCATGACATAAAAAGTTGATTAAATGTGAAAAATTTTATAGAAGAGATTTATAGTGCCTCATCTATAAAAATTGAGTGAATTTGTTGAATTAAAACTATTGAGATATCTATGGACCTCGTTTTTTAGATGATAATTTGAGAAAATATACCGCAATTTCATGGGATTAATCTTGAGCAACTCAATGTGTAATGAATAAAAAAACACTCTCTTGTACAATGGAATGATATTTTAAAAACTATCCTTGGTTTATACGGGACTACATACCTTCTATAGTATGTAAATATCATTGATATAAAATGACCCATTTGGTTACATAAAGAATAAATAGATCCAATACTCACTTATTGTGTGATGTTCGGTCCATGAATCATAATCTTTTTTATGGTTGACAACTGATTTCCACCCATGTATCCATCATAATGAAAAAGTAAATACTCATAGTTTTGTCTATTTTAAGATGGGTAATTTATCTTTGGTACAACATAATCTCACAAATAATAATCACATGAGCTAATTCAATATTTAGGAATGTATTATGGTTATTCTATAAGCCTTTTGGTTTAGACAATGGTTTGAGATATATGTTACTTTGGTCTAGAGAAATAACTTATTCATGATAATATATCATCTTATTCAAAAATGAAGTCTGTGAATGATATTCCTAAATATCAAAACGTAAAATATATTATATGTGTGATTCCATAAACATTTAATAGTGGTATCCAGTGGGTGAGAGTAATATAATCCATGTGTATAGAGACCAACGTAAGGATTAAATGGAATTTAGGAAATATAAATTAAAAAATCATATATAATTTTAATAATAATTCTTGTAATTTTCATGGGTTTTCATTATACGTCCATGTTACTATCTCATTATATTATATTCATAATCTAACATCGAAGACTAATATCTCTAATATTAACATAATAAACAACGTCATACCGAAAATTTGATATCATGATGAATGTTAATAGTATCTTTTTTGTCAAGGAAGAACATTGATATTTTCAATATGTACCATATTCCTATTATTATTACTAATGAATCAAAAGATGTGCCAACATATTTAATTAAATCATATCTAATGTATTTAACTATATTCTATAGTTGGAAAACAACATTTGTTGAAAGATTTTTTAGATGTTGATAAACTTCATTCCATTATAGAAAATATTAATTTTTCTATACTATTAATAACTTTAGAAGAAGAAATATGACATAAAACATTTTGATATTCAATGCATCTTCTTAATTTTTCTATAGTCAGTACATATAGAACATGTCCATTGTCACCCTGTAATACTAGGTTTTTTATAACTAATGGACATTTTTAAATGAGTACGATAATAAGCACCATAATATGAGTACAAAGTCATCCACATTATAGGTAAAAAACAACGAAAAGAATGTCATACATTGTTCTCTAATTGTTTATGTAAATTTTTTATAATCACTATTGAATACAACATGATACCCCTATATTGGATTAGTAATAGAGGTGATGAATTGAATAATATTTAAATGAGATCAAAATTCACCGCATACTAACCCAATCAATGTTTTGTTAAGATCATACAAAAATTGATCAAAATAAGTAGTATCAAAGAGAAATGTAACCCATATAACTGGATTCACTTAATTTAATCATACATAATATTTCATATAATTATTATTAATTTTAATGTTGTTAAAACATGAATTATTTGTATCTTCTAAATTATAGTAATATTTCTCATCATATGGAATGAATAATAGGTACAAGAATGATTTGGGAATGATGTAGAATACATCTTTCTTATGAAACGTGGATTATTAATTGGTTTCTCAATGAATTGATCCTAAATAAGACATTTCATGAATGGGGGTCAATGATATGATTTATTATTCTACAACCTTAGATAAGGACAATAGTTCTACTTCATATAGTACTTTATCCCTATATGAATATGGGGAATGAAGAATCTGTAGTTATAATTTTCCTTATGAAGGTCCAAGAATAAAATAAATGGACCAAATATAGGAGGATTTGATTAGTGAATTAGTCTCTACATTGAATGATATAATGCAGTATTATCCCAAATAAATCATTATATTTATTAGTGTCTTATTTTTAGGAATTAATGGAGAGATTGAAATTATATATGAAAACATTTAAAATTTTTAGAATGGATTTTAAGAAATAACAAGAGCCAGTAGTAATCTCTCTATAGAAATTGGATCAAAATAATAGTCAATGATAAATTAACGAATTGTTCTATAATATTAACAAATGGTGGCTAAACATAATTCATATTGATGAAGATGAAAATAAATAATTTGAAAAATGTACCATTATTTATGTAAAAAATCATATGTTTTTAATTGATATCATTAATTCTCAATTTGAAATAAATGAAAACATGGTCTCATTGATTAAAACCTTTCTATAAGAGAAACATAAAATTCATTATGAGGACCATATGATGATGAAATGGTAATGTGAAAATATATTGAAATAATTTTTGAATTAGAAAACCATCTGGAATCAGAAATTTCTTTAACATCGATTAAAACATGAATATTATGAAAATTTGCATGTTGAGTCTTCATGATAAGTTGAGTGAACAACTCATACTATATGAGAAACTATAAAAAAACCTTCTGAATAGGATATTAATTGTAAAACATATCAACCATGTGTAAATAATGATTTTATCTCATTCAATTTAAAATCAAAAAATATATCTTTGAAAAATTATCATTCACCCTTATAATTTTTTTTTGCCAATTTTAGTTCTATTCATATTTATGGCTCCAAATTGAAACCATTATAATAGATGAAGAAAAAATGAATTATTGTGATATCCATAAAACTTCAGGTTAGGGATATTTTGAATAAATAAAGTAATTCAATTAAATAATTCCATAAACATAATTAAATGAAAAATAATAAGAAACCACACAAATATAAATATTTCTCTACTCAAAAACTTTTTAGAAAAATTTCTTGAATAGATTTACTAAGTGAATGATTAAAATAGAGTTCATGTCACTCCGCTACCATTAAATTTTTTATATTTTTTTATTTCCTTGATTTGAATAGTATCATTGTGTTCGAGTTGATTGTTGAATTAAAATATTTGATGTTTGATAATTTTTGTGGGTTTTGGGAAGGTCCACGGGCACCACATGGTTAGTGGGAACTGGGTGGTAATCCCAAGTGACCATGTGGTTCCCAAAATTTAAAACAAAAAATATTTTATGAAATTTAAAATAAGGTATATTTTTAAAATGTAATAATAATAATAATAATATTAATTATATAATAATTTTATTATTATGTAAATTTTTATTAGTATTATTTTTATAGAAAATTTTATTAATATTATTATTATTTAAAATGAAATAACGAAAATAGTTATTATTATTTTTATTAATATTAAATATTTTCCTTTTTTTTAAATCATTTTAATTAATTTTTTTGGGAGAAAGCCTAGAGGGCTCCCCCTCTTTCACATCCCTGATGTATACCCCCCCCCCAACCTCATGAGCGACCTACACAATGAGAAAACCTCCTCTAACAACACCCACCTAATTTCACCTGACCTCTCCCCTTGCACCACCCTTACCCAATTACCCTATAGCTTCTAGCACCACTGACCCCCTGATAGCCTCCCATCCCTAAACACTCCCTTACTCTGACCAGACCTCTTGTTAGGAGACTCTTTCTAACAGTGACCCTCCCTCGGACCGGCATCCATCCAACCACCACCATATTTGGTGCATCAGCCTTCAGTAGCCATATTTCTCACCCGTAGAACATCCTCTAGTCATACCTCCTCTGGGTAGTTGCATCTCCTCTAGTCGTGTCTCCATTACTAACACCCTCCTCCTTTAGGGATTTTTTTTTGTTTTTTGAGTAATATTCATCATTCATTAAGAGTTATATTTCATTATCACTTATCCAATATGTGTATCCATGCCTTTTTAATCATATTCAATCCATATGGTGATTGCATGTAATTAATTAATTTTTTTAACATGATTCACATCTTGTTAATTACCATGGTTAAATTATTGTGGAGTTCTCTTGATGATTTGATTTGATGTATATATCTTTCAATGTGAAACTATTGTTATTCCAATGTTTTCATAATTTAAAATTGTCTGATTAATGCCAAATTAAGTTTTAGTTAATTTTTTATGGTGGTTCCCACCTTAATTATACCTATGGATAGATCAAGGAAGTGTTTTCATATTTTTAAAATATACTAAAAATATATCTTGAGGTAATTTTATATCTATACCTATTTGTTCATATTTCCAATTGGATTTGACTAATTTTATTTTTAGTTTTATGGTTATGTTGGATGATTTTTGAATATTTTTCCTATAAAATTATTTTATTGAATTTTTTTCATGCATTAGGTTGGATTTATGAAACGTATTTGTTATCATGAAATGTTTTATTATTGTAGTGGAAGGTATGTGTTCTTTTCCATGAAATTTTCTTTGGGGAAAGACTACACATTTCAAGCCATTGAATGTGGGAACATCCATGGGTTCACATAATTAAGGAATATATGAGACATCTAATGATAATGGTGTTATAATTGGTTATTTTCTATACCCTTATATTTCAAAAAAATGAAAAAAATTCGTTATCTTCACCTCCTCTCTCCCATAGTTATATATTTCATTATTTTGTAAAATGCTAGGGGAGTGGTGTATCTTGTGTCTAAAAAATTGCCTTAAATGTTTTCTTTATGGTTTGTCCTGATTGACATTGAAACATACTTAGGTGAGTGATTGTTAAAGGTAATCCCCATTTTTAATTGAGGTGTGTGTGGTTCAAGGTTGGTTTAAAGGCATGTTTGGAAATGTCAATATAAAAGTGATGTTTGATCATTTTTTGGAAAGTGTTTTGGAAGTGTTTCTTGTAAATCTATTTGGAATGTTTAATTATTTAGGGACATTTTGGAATTGTGTATTTAAAAGAGATGTCTAGTGTTGAATTTTGAAAAGAATGTGGTTTGGAAAATGTGTGTTCCTTGTAGGAATATTTGGACATTTCGAGGTATGTTTTAGAATCAAAGTGATGTGATGGCCTGGTTAGAAACTCAACGTTTTTTATAAAATAGTTTTGATATTGATATGATATGATGGTCTGGATGGAACTTTCGATGTGTTATGTACATATGTATGTGTATATAGTGGGAACCCTTATCTAGGATTACCATTTATGGGCTTTCGTATATGAGGATTCCATGTTTTGGTTAGGCATTAGAAATGATGGAAAATAAGGATAGTTTCAGTTGTGTGGGCCTCCATCATACATTGTTTATCTATATCTACCATGGTTTCCTCAGTGTTTATAGTGTATTGAGGGATGACTTCTGACCAACCCTAATTAGACAGGTTGGTGACCCATGGATAGTAAATAGACTAGGTGGGATGTGCCAATAGATTTGTTAGTATACCATGGCCAGTTGTTATTTACTTAAGGGATTCACCATACAATGGCAGGTGGTTCCAAACATAGTATGTCTAGGGGTCCCCTAGAGAGTTTTATGAAATATCATGGTTACTCATTTTTCTATGCTTTTTTACTTTCTATTTTATTTATTTTTCATACAACACTAATTATTTATTTACAACAAAAACATTTTTTGAATAATTTGGTTTTTTTTGTATTTAGTTTTGAAATGGATGTCTTATATTGAAAATAAAGGGGGTGTAGTATTTCAGGAAAAATAAAAAATTGAATTTATGTGTTAATATTCCAAATCAAATTATATTTATAACAAAATTTCAAACCAGTTTCTTTTGATTATCTTGGGAAAGGAAACATATGGATTCTATGGTGATATTCTACTGAGTTATTAACTCAACCACTACTTTATATTTTTATTTTCATGTTCCATTTTATTAGTTTTGTAGTATATATGTTATTTATTTTGTTGAAATATGACCCTATGTTTGGAGGTGACATGGAATTCTGAAGGATATTGGATTTTTAGTAGTTCAGGTCTGTTTGTTTAAATTTCAGTTTTAGTTTTTTCTCCTCAGTTATTTTTTGTATCTAGATTAGTTAAGTAATTTATATGATCAGTGGTTGTTTATATATGCATTCAATTTATTTTATTTTATCTTGGTTCTTTGGGGTTGTAATTGTTCCTTTTTTTTTGTTTATATTTGATGCTAGAAACATGTATCCAGCTCATGGGGATCAAGAACACCTCTCGGACCATGCCATGGGCTAGCTCGAGTGACCAGTTCAAGGTCGACCTGGGTTGGATTGTGACAAATTCTTATCAAAGAAACCTTTGTTATATGGGGTTTCTAGTTGTTGGAAATTATGATTTTCGGGGCTCATGATGTAGGTTATGGGTCGATTCCTGATAACCACTGCCCATGATAAATCCTAAGATAACATGGTATTCTATGAATTGAGTCATTATCTTGCCTTGGATTGTTTTGGGATTGCGGAATGAAAATAGAGATAATTTTCTTTTATGTTGTCTTTTCACATGGATTAGTGACCCATGATGAGTATGGGTATATTTTTTAAATACCTACTTGTTTTTTATGCATAGTTGGGATGTGGATCACTATCATGCTTCAAGTTTAATCAAAACTACTAGTTCCCCATTCTAGAATTGTGGTGCAAGTTCCCTTTCACATTAGATCTTATTGGGGTATGTGTTTTTTTTTAAATGAAGAGTTTTGTTTAAATTAATATTCATTATTTTAAATATATTTTCATTCAGAAAATGGATTCATGAATTGAAATTAATTTTCATTAATAATTTTTGTAAATGTTAATAATTTCCGAGAATGTGGATTGGGTGTGACCCTCTATGCTCATTATGGACAATTTCACGAGTGAGGATATATTATTGGTAGGTTCATGTTGGAATGTGACGATGGGATTAAATAAATGCATGTGAAATAGTTCATGGGGTTCTAAGGGTGAGTGTTTCAAATCTGAGTCCGATCCTTTCTTTTCAAAAATGATTTTTTAAAAAAAAGAAAAAATTTAAAAATGAATTTGGTTTTAAAAGAGGGTTCTTGGAATATGGAAAAGTGGCCTTGGATGAGGTAATTTTTTACATTTAAATGAAAAGGGAGGCATTTAAAAGAAATTTCTTGGTTTGTGTTTGTATTTTTTTGGTTTTTGAACTAGTAATTTTTTCTCTGGTTATTTACTTTCATTATACATCTATTTGATATCTGTTTTCATTTTTTGTTTTATATGATGTTAAGAAAATTCCACCTATAAAGGAAATAAAAAATTATGACAGTTCATGCCAATTTTCTAGACCTTATCATTAATTACATGATCTTAACCATGATTGAGGTATGTTAGAGTCAACATAGTGGCAGGAAGAGCCGAGTGAGTCTTTAGGGAGTTAGAATCTCTTGAAGCTATCAGAGTGTGTACCATTTTGAGTCTATTTTACAGTCCATATTTTCATGACTAAGTTCTTTTTCCCCTCTACTATTATATGTTTGAATGAAGTTTCATGTTATCAAGTCTGTCTTCATCTGTTGGTTCATACCTGAGAAGGTAAAGATTCCAAAATGGAAGAGGTTCTGGGTATTCCACAAGGTCGGTTGTCGATGAAGGTGTCTATCGACCAAATTAAGGAACCAGTTTCATTTTTTCTAGAGTTAGAATAATAATATTTCATGAATAATTATGTTTTCATTGGGCATCTTATTCCAGATATCAAGGAGAAGCTCATTACTTCTATGGATAATCATTTTGAGAAGCAGGTAGATGAAGCATTTCTAGCTGAGTTGGTCTCTGAAGCACAACTGGTTATTTTTCCGGCATCGCTTGCTAATCATGAAGGACCATCATATGGAAGACATTTATACTAGATGAACCTTCTTATAAAGAGTCTCCATTAATGGTTTTGGTATCAATTTCTTCGGATCATCCTCATGTGTGCACAAATGTGGTTGGTCCAAGCACTCGAATCCATCATGACGTATTACTCCTATGATTTTCCATCATTGTGGCTATTTGGATCATTTGGAGAAGGTATTCCAAAAATCATCACCTAAATATGATGTTATGTCCAAGGGATAATAGTAACTAAATCTAAAAAATGAGATTATTCATCCATCAGAACTCCATTAGTAGGTTTCAGAGTGAAATTACCACATAATCAACTGCTTCCTGGGGTGAAAATCCTTAGTGCAGGTTTTGTGTTCCACAATGGTATTGGGGAATTTAAATAATTTTTTCTACTATTTTCATGTTTTATTAAATTCATCCTTCACAGTAAAAGTGTGATAGACATGTTCCATTATAATCTAACCATTTTTACCAGTATAAATGCGGCTCTTTTGAATTGATTGTTTTATTCATGTTTTTAATCCTTGTGGGGGTTAGTTCAGGCTTTTGTTTCAATTGTTATTGTTTGGAGATATTTATGTATTGTGGAATACAAGTATAATGATTCTAGTAAATTATTTACTTTGAATCAATTTTTGTCTATTTCCCCTGGCGTTAGGAGATTTCGTGAAGGTTTTTTTGGATAGTGTGGAGAGGTTGAGTTAGTTAATTAGGTATCAGTTTTATGGGTTTCTCAAATGATTGGTTTCTTGTTTAATTAATGGTGTTGTTGGTTCGGTTTTCGATATTTCTGTGCTAGTTGAGAATTTTGGGTGGGGAGAATCCTCTCTAGTGCTCCCCTTTCATTGTTTTGGTTTTTTCTAGATCAGATGGGTGTGATTTGGGGAATAAATAGACAACCCAGAATTCAATTTTATTTTTGTTGAGTTCGTTAATAGACCCAAATTTTTGTGAACATTTATCTTAGAGACATTCTATGGGAAAACATTTTATTGATGGGGATAATTTTCACACAAGAACCCTAAATCTTATTTTAATTTATTATTTATTGGATTCTAATAGTCTTTTCGAGGATCAAGTTGAGTTCTAGCTTAAATTATTTTAGGTTTGATAATTTTGGTGGGTTTTGTTATTGTGAATGGGCACCGTAGTGTTAGCGGTAAATGTGCGGTCTACCTAGGTGATTGTGATGTTACAAAATATTTAAAATAAATAAAATATTATGATAATATAATAGGGTAAATTTTTAAACCATAATTATTATATTATTCTTGTGTAGATAAATATAAAATGTTTCTTAAATTTTTTTTTAAAAAACATTTATTTATATAAATATTATTTAAAATGATATGAATAAAATTTTTATTATTAATATTATTATTATTGTGTGTATTTTTTTTTAAATTTTGTTTTAATTTTTTTCGGAAAACACCTAGATGGATCACCATCTTCTCCTTCCACATTGCATAACCCAACCCTTTTCTACCCCTCTTGTATTTCCTACACCATTCACACACCTGCTCTAGCACCCCCCCCCATTTCACCATACCTCCCCACTTATTCCACCCTTCCCCTGTGACCCGCCATATTCTACCATTACACCCCACAGTGGCCTCCCTTCCCTATGCTCTCCCCTTTCTCTGGTGAGTCCTCCTTCCCATTGGAGTTTTTTGAAGGCATCCCAAGCTCCTACTAGAATCCCCCCAACTACACCCATATCCGTAGAAACACCCTCGAGTAGCCCCATTCATCACTCGCAATGCTACCTCCATCCAAGAATCCTCTCTTCTAAAGTGTCTCCTCTGGTCATGTCTCCCTCATTGGCACCATCCTACTCTAGGGGTGAAAATTTCTCATCATGACATATTCATCTTTCTTCGAGAGTTTCTTCATATTCACACTCAATCGGTAGGTGTTTCCATTCCTATTTTTTCAAAGTCACTCCATATGGTGATTGTGTGTTATTAATTAATTTTTACTATATTTTTCATATATTTTTCATTCACATGGTGAAATTATCGTGGACTTTCAGGATAATTTGATTTAAAAAAAATATATTTTTAAGTGAAACTATTATTTTGCCTATATTTTATTTTTCTAAATGTGTCTGATTAATTCCCAATATTGTTTCAAATAATTTTTAAATGGGGTTAATCCATTTATTATGATTATGGCTTGTTCAAGGTAGTTTTTTCATATATTTATAATTTAATAAAAATAAATTTGGGAATATTTTCTATCTATGACTATATGTTTTACTATTTAATTAGATTTGATTAATTCTAATTTTAGGTTAAATGGTTTTGTTTGATGATTTCTTTAGTTTTGTCCCATAAAATTATTTTATTGAATTTTTTTTCTTTTATTGGGTTGTCTTTATGATACATGTTGATTTTCTTGATATTCATTATTCGGTTAGTGGAGATTATGTCTTGTTTTCCTTGAAAAAGTTTTAGTATAAAGATGACACATTTCATTCCATTATATGTTTCCACATCCATTGTTGGATAGAATAAATGCATAAATGAGCCTTAAAATGATAATGGAGTTGGAATTTGGAATTTAATTGAACAATAATTTTCAAAAAAATGTCTTATTAATCTTTTCCTCTTCTTTAAATTTTTATTAATTGGTTTTATATTTTCCAAAATGGGGGGGGGACATGTGTTTATTGTGTTCATAAAGTTGTCTTAAATGTGTTATTTATAGTTTGGCCCAATTGGCATTGAAACATACTTAGGTGAGTGGATTGTAATGATAAGGCCTGTTTGGTATTTCATGTGAGTGTAGGTGAAGGAATGGTTTAAATGACTATTTAGAAATGTCTATATAAAACTAATGATATTTCTTTGTTTTGGAAATGGTTTTTGATGTGTTTTGGAAAATTCATTTTGAATGTGTAAATATTAAGGGCATTATTGGTGTTGTGTATTTAAAAGATATGAGTTGTGTTTAATTTCAAAAATAATGTGGTTTGGATGTTTTTTTTTCGAATTGCATCTTTTAACATTTTGAGGTATATTTTAAAATCCATGTTATGTGAATCCTGATTAGAAACTCAATTTTTTGATAAATTGGTTTTGATATTTAAATGATATAATAACCGAGTTATAACATTCAATGAGTGATGTACACACACACACACACACACATATATATATATATATAATGGGAACACCTCTATTATATTTCCCATTGTAGGTTCTCATATAGTCGATGTTTATGTTTGTGTTTGGCATGTGTAGTGACAGAAGGTAAGGTGAGTCACATGGGTGAGATAATCCTGCTTAAAATTATTATTTATAACAACCATTGGCTACTGGGGATCTATTAGGGATTTAATGACATATTATAACTATTACTGATATATAGGTCAGTTCCCCTAAATCCTAGACTGACCAGGTGGGGTGTGCCACTCGATTAGTTATTTTAGGGAGGCCATTGGTTATTGACATTTGTGCTTCACCATATGACAGTTGGTCATTTTAAAATGAGTACATCAGGGGGTCTTCTATGGATGTTTTGGAAATACCATGATTACTCTTTTATTTATTCTTGTTTACATTCTATTTCATTTTGTTTTCGGCCAACATTGATTATTTATTTACAGCACAAACTATTTTCAACTGGTTGGGTTTTTGGTTGGGATTTGGTTTTGAAATTGTAGTCTTGTTCTAAAAATAAAGGAGGAATGTATTGTTTTTGGGAAAAGAAAAAAGACCATTTATATCTAAAATGTAAAAACCCCTAGGTTTATACCCATATTTCAAATTAGTGTCGATGTATTTTTGAGGGAATGAATGCACATGGATTCTGGGGTGAGTTTATACTAAGCTATTAATTCACACTGTACATTATTTTTTAATTACATGTTTGATTTTTCTCAGGTTCATGGTTTGAATTCTCGTCGTTATTATAGAATACCCCTGTGGTTATTTGTGACATTGATTTAACGTGGATATTATGTTGGTAGTGGTTTAGTTCGATTTGTTTTAATTTCAGTTTATGTTTTTTTTTGTTCAATTACTTTTGTATCTGGACCAGCTGGATATTTTTTATGATCATGGTTTGTTTATCTAATTGTACAATTTTTTAGATTCAGGTACATTGGGGATGAAAACGATCCCTTTTGGTATATATTTGATTATCTAAAGTAGTTTCTATCTCATAGGGATCAAGAACTCCACTCAGACCATGTTGTATGCCGGCTTGAGTGATCGGTTCAGGGTTGACCAGGGTTGATTCCTGATAGTGCCACTTATTTTTATATAATATTAATATAACTATAATTTCAATGATTCATGGTTCAAGGGGGATAATGGAATTAATTAATAAATTATCATAGTTTAAAAGTGGAGTAATACTAATACCAATAGAATTTAAAATTTTAATAATACCCATGGTATTTTCAAGGATAGTGATCATTGTGAATAGTTATGTGTCTATAAATCATTCAATCATGAAAAGTAAAATAAATTCAGATTAAATAACCTAAAAATATGACTATTTTAGATATTCATTCCTTTTTAAATAATCATGATAATAGATTTTTATATAATATTTCTGTGTATTTTACAAAGAATATATTAATGTCATCCATGGGTGAAATTCAGTTCAATATTGATGGTCATCCAAAACCGAGGTTAAAAAGGTGGTACATTTAAAAAAATTATTAATTTTTAGATTATGTGTTAACCATAGGGATTACATTTTAAAGAACACTATTATATAAATAATGTAATAAATCATAATAAATAAGGGTGGGACATGTCTAAGAGAAAAATAAATCAAATAAAGAGTTAAAAATATCAACAAAGTACCAATTAATATCTAATAAAAATGTCTTGTATAAAATAAATAATATATTTTTAATATTCCTCAGTAATATTAAATGATATGTAAAATAATAAGAAGCGTAGATATAATTTTTTTTCTAAAATAAATCCTTATATTCATTTGGAAGAAATAAAAATTATATTTAGTTTTTAGAAAATGATAACTATAAACTAATATAAATACTATGTGGAATGTTTCAAAATTATAGATACATCATAGATAATTGAATGATAAATACTATATCTTCTAAAGTGTTATTAAACATGAATTATAGTGATCCATGTGATGATTGTTCCTTCATGGTCAGTGTTAAGAAGAAGATTATACAAAATTAAATTCTTTAAATTAGCTATACTATTATACAGAAGACTTATAAGAAATATATATATATTAGAGTGAAGATTCATCCCTCACATATATGAGAATAGAAAATAGTTACATTGTTGAGAATCAAATATCATACATATTTCAGTCACAAATAAGAATAATATGTCCAACCTATTAACATATACATTGATTTTGTTCATTACTTGTATGAAACTTAAGTACATTCTCGCATTTAATGGAGAACTCAAATGAAATATTATTTATAGATCTGTAAATTAGAATATTCATTAAAATATTTATGGAAGAAACTATCCATTTTATATATATTATCTAATAACTTGAAAATTATTATGTTGTAAAAGATACAAGATAAAAAATGATGAAAATGATAATGTAGTTATGGATAAAAAAAATTACAGTTTAGATATTCTACATGATAATACTTTTACTCACGTTAATTTAAATTTATACAATTAAATAATGAAATGGTCGATATTAATAAATTGAAGAATTAAATATTCACTTGAGAGGGAGTATCCAAATATGTTTCTATAGTTTAAAATTTCATTCAACACTATTATCACTAGAAGGTACTATTTCTTCAATAAATCATTTATGAGGTTTGTTGGAAAAAACACGTAACAATATTCCAAATAAATAAAATGTCCCCTGATCATAGAGGGATATATTAAATGAATATATGAAATAAAAAAATAATACTGATGATATTTTTGAATTGATTTCAGGAACAAGTATATCATGCTATAATAGAATGATATTAATTTTTGTGATGATAAGAGTGCAGGAACAATGCCACTGGATATATGGATGTTGATGCGGTGATATCTCTTCCTCAAGGATATTATGACATGATGATTTGAAATATATTTATATATTTATGTTTTCCTTGAGAATTCATTAAAAATATTGTTGATTAATTTCATCTATCAAGAGATTATGTTAAAATTATAGGTCATCTGTCATGGATGATGTCATGGGTTTTTTACCAAAACGAGTCATGATAGAGATTTTTCAATGACATAGAGGGGGAGGGATAGGGACATGACTTTTCCACCGTACGTAGGATTGATGGTCATGCTTCTCCCCACTAATATTGGTGTTACATTTGTTCATTACCACTATTGAGGTGGTTTTTTGTTGATATATAATTCACAAAAGAATGTTGAGAAGCTGATTCATTATTTTATAGGGGATTTTTTTTGTGTGTTAAAAACTACATAACATTGATTCTAATTTGAGAAGTTATAGATCATTCACACACAGTTGTATATTACAATCATTTTTGTGTCTTTCTATACTTTAATTAGTAAAATATGATATTTGTTGACTGTTTGAGAGAAATATTGGGTTTATAATAGGGAAAGTAGTGTATGAATGTGAGTGTGACGTAAAATTTTCTATTAATTCATGAATGTAAATATATATTAGTTTTTCATAGGGAAACTATTCATGGAGTCCTACTATGATTTTTTATCAATCTATATTAGTGAACAATGGGGAATACGTTCATTTTAATGTTAAAACGAATGATCGGGAGATTACCCAAAAAAATATGGATGATATTTAGTAGATATGGCAGGATATGGAGATGGGTAAAAGTAATTGATAATGATTACGCTTTGAGTAAATTACATGTATTGTGTATTAGTCTCCTTTTAAATTATATATTATTTATCTTCTTCTATATGGTATTCTAACTAGAAAACTATGTGTTCTTTCTTGGATTTATTCTTATTGGCCTATGCTTTATAATAGTATATCTACTTTTGGTAAAATTCAATGATTTATAGTGTAATTATAGACCTGTTATCCGATATATATATATATATAAATATATGATTTTTTATAATTATTTCTTTTTCATTTATTTAATTTTATGATATTGACTATATTTGTATCCCTGTGGTATCATTAAAACATCATTATTTGTCGGTTGCCTCATCCATACAACCAAGTGTCCCTGAGGCCACGTCTAATTAACAAGATTGGTCACGTAGTTGATCATTGGGTTGGGGATGCTATATTGGATATCATTATATTATATAAATAATAATCATTAGTTATATCTTCTTTATTTATTGATTATTATATTCATATGGGTAATTATATAATTTTTTTGAACAAGGTATTATTATCTATCCAATGAGATTTACTATTATTGTATCATGGTAATTATTTGTGTTTGCGTTGTTAGTGGTATTCAAAAATAATAATTTTATTTATTTATTTTGAGATTTACTATTTGATTAGTATAAAAATAGTCCCTCTAATTATATTTCACCTCACATATAGATAGAAAACTACTACATTAGTGTCACATTAATGACACTATACTATGACATGAATTTGTAACTAGAATTTTTATCATGTTTAATCCATTAGATATTGTAATATTTTTAAATTGGGTTCTATAAGATTTTTTATATTATTAGATATGAATCGTTTGGAATAATTAAGGTATCCCATAAATTTTTTTAGTAGATATGTTTATTATGGTTGTTGAAGTTAATGAGTCGGTCCAAAAATCTAATATGATTACAACTAATCCAATGTGACATTAGTTTTTAATTTTATTTATCTCTTACCAAAGGATGTTGAATATTACATTATGTATTAGTCTTCATGGGCATGGACATAGTAATCATAGAATATTCATGTGAATAATAATTATATGTTTCAATTATATGGTCTACTTTATGATGGACAAGAAGGTTTTAATTATCCAAGGTAATTAAATTTTCACCAATAAGAAAATATTATTTTATCAATGATATAATATTGATGACCTATTAAAATAAAATATATTATGTACTACCTATTTATAAATTTAATTAAGCACGAAATTATGAATTGATATGATTAATTATTTTATAGATTATTTTATTATATAATGCTTTTTGATCGAATAATTTTCTGTGATAGGATTAATTTTAAATTGATTGATTTTTTTTAAATAAATTGTTATCCTAAAGGAACATTTAAAATTATTATCAAATTGGTTTTGTTTATAAACAAATTTTTACTTAAATATTATATTTTAATGAGGTGTGATATAGTAAAAAGAATATATTTATGTTACTAATGTCAAAATAAATTTATATTATTTTTCATTTCAATATAATATGTTACCTTTAATCTAAAATGATATTATTGGAGTATGATTAAATTTTGAATCTATTGTAAAATATTTTTATTAATATATTTTTAGTTATTTATATTATAATAATACATTATCCAAGGTAAATATAAACCTTGAATACAAAATTAGGAATTAATAAAATTATTGGGGTTAAATTAGTTTGTGTGGTATGAAGATGTATGAAGTAAAATAGATCATATGTTTTATAGAATGATATGTGATTATATGAATTTATTATCATATGATGAAAAAAAATAGTTCATTTTATATATAACACCAAATGGAGATCTTATAGTTTCCATGATTTTTGGTATGATAATGGATATAATTAACTATGGGTTTGATAATAGACTAACCCATTTAATGAGAACATTAGAGTTTTTAATAGTATAATGGAAATTCAATTTTATGATTGTATGTAAGAGTAAGAATTGGAATAAAATAAATTTTATGTGAACTGACCAAAGAATATTAAACATGAATAATACATATGATAATATAAATTTTTTTAAATAACATTACGATCGATGACATTACTATAAGGTTCTAGTGTTTATGGAAACATTGACACATAAAAACATAGTAATAAAATTATATACATAATATCCCACATATTTCAGAAAATAATTCGACCTTATTTGACCAACCATACATAAAACAGTTCATCATGTTCTATGGATAAGGAATCATATTAAAAGATAAGCTCAGATGCTTAGAAATGGTAATAATGGATACATCAATGATTATTTAAGAATAATGTAAGCATAAATGTATTAGAACATAATTATATGATTTTAAATCCATACTGAAAAAAATATATAGATCATAATAATTAGTCATGAAACAAAGCATGTATGTTCATATGACATGATTCATAAAGTAATCGAAGAAAATGATCCATGGGAACATAAAACTTCCATAAGTTAAAGTCAAAAAATTGTGGATTAAAGTTTGTCCTAATTATAGTATTATAAATATTATTTCAAGCATACCCACTAAGAAATTACTCACATGTTAGGATTGAGATATTCACCTATGTACCAACTTCAGTCTTGGGATAACCTCTAATATTCAATCTTTTGGGCTTGGGATAACCTCTCATGTACCATTTTTGAGATTCAGATAACATCCCATGTTCAATTAAGCTAAATTTACTTTATTCATTACTAAATACATTTTAGGAATACATTATACCCACAAATAATATAATCATAATCCATTCATTTGTATTCCCTGGGATCACAAAAACATTTATCATTTCACCATAGCATGGCCCATGGAATAGAAAATAGGATTCATTGATATTTCGCTAGGATAGTAATAAATTTTAAAGAAGAAGAATATTTATTTTTTTAGAACAGTATCCCAATTTATGAACAAGTAACACCAAAAGATTTCATCACAGTTTTAAAATGACATTAAAATTACCCTTAAATGTTTTTTTAGGAAAATACCTTTTTCATTTTGGAAGGAAATATTTGAAATATAAATATATTATAAAATAACAAAGAAAAAATTTCCATTTTAGATATGTTTATATATTTTTAACTAAATCTTAAATTAAAATTTCATTCATAATATCATGAAAAAAATAGTGGTATACATTGAAATAAATATTTTTTCACACCATTGGTAAAAATTACATTCTTTATAAAATGATAAAAAATATTATTTTTAAAAAATATTATAAAAATATAAATATGTTTAAATGTATATTATAAATATTTGAGTCTTGATAAAAAAAATTAAGAAATATGTTTAAGAAAATATAGTATTGGAATAAAAACATTCCTATGTGAAAAGAAAAACACGTGACACTTACATTAAAAAATTTGTTAGTGTTTCATATAATTATATTGAATAATTTAATAAGAAATAAATTAATTAGTATAAATGACCATAGAATATGGGAATGTTTTATTTTCCATTAAATATGACAATACTTCCTGTTAAAAAATTTAGGCATGAACAATTTTGGTAAAAAATGATTTTGACCTAAAACCATCAACTAAAGTATGAATTTTTTAATTGGAGATATGAATTCATACATAAATATGAAAACATTATATTAATATAATATTAAAATTTCCACACCTGTAATACCTTATATATTCCTTTCGTAACATTTAAAAACTATTTACTTGTAAATCATTATTAAGATCAACATTCTTTAGTGTGGGATGATGCGTCTTTTAATGAATGTTTCCATTCAAAATTTCTAAAAAATCTAAATTTTCCACAGATAATAAATATAATTATTTAAATGAAGGATATAAATATAATATATATAAATTATATACTAATATATTTATAAATATAATTATTAACAACAATTCATTTATAGAATAAAAAATTACACTGCTAATGGAGATTGTTGTCTATATGTATGCATGAAAGCTACATTGTTTCTGTATATAAATTATTGAGATAACAATAAATAATATTTTAACATTCAATAATATTAATTATTTACTAAATAATAGATATTTTTTGTCAATCCATTATTATAAATATTTTTTTCTAGTGGTGAATGAAATTGATTCATGTCACTATTTGGAGGTGGTGGTCCACATGGACGTGTGAGAGATACATTCAATTACATCTTGAAAGATACATAGTAAAAAAATTTAGGAAAACATGATAATATAAAATACTAATATAGAGTGAAATCGATTTATATTTTTACGAAGTATTAAATATTATTATTAATGGAGGATGACGGAAAAAAAATGAATGCAGTCAGTTAAGAGTTTTGCATATTGGTTGAGAAATATCATTTTTTAAACCTTTTGCATTGAATGGAAGTCATTATGATCAAAGTAAAACCTCCAGGATTTGGGTAATAGTGTTGGGAAATTATTTTCATTGTTAATAAATGAGATATTTTTCTCTTTATGGGCGTATAAGTGAGGACATGTGGTGTACTTTTGTAAGTGTGATAGAGGACACATTAAGAATTTAGAAAAAAACTATATTAATGAATTGCTCAAGAAAAATACCTCCAATCATCTTTGTATTTAAAGGTAGTATAATATAATGTTTAAATATATGAATAATATAATAATTATACTAATTTAGTTTTAACATTACCCTTATCACTTAGTTTAATAAACCTCATAATCCATTTATTACCAAAACTATGGTAAAATATTATTACAGTTTTTCATATTCATTTGCGATATAAAATATCCTCTAAATAAATAATTGATGAATAGAAATATTAAATTATATTTATTAAATTAAATTTATATATGTTTATGAATATAGTCATACAATTATCATGTCAAATCAAAATAACACACACTTTTAGAAAATTGCATTAAAAATGTATTTATATGTTATCAATTCCTAGTAATCATAATAAAATGAAACTGAACCCAATTTTATTATATAATATATAAAAATAATTAAATAAGAACAAAAAATTAATTATATAACAATTTTTTATATAAATATCATCAAATATTGAAAAAAATGTGAAATATAATTATTTTATTGTTAAATAATTTTTTCACAATTCATAACCATTGGATAAAGATTTATTAATGATTATTAATTTGATAATAGATATTACAAATATAATTTATTAAATTAAATTTGTAATAAATTTATATATATTATTTTACATCAAAATAAATAACATCTAGAAAACTATTATTCTAGGAAAAATAAGCTCTTAAATAATTAAATGATTTCATTAAAAATCTAGTGATCATATCATAGTTATTAATAAATACAATTAAATTTTTGAATAGAATTTAAGATATATTTCATAATGTATTTAATGACATTCATTCATTCAAATCCAACAATAAGGTTATATATCTATACTATGTCACGTGTTCATTTAGGCTCACAGTTTCATGGAAATCATGCTACCCAATATATCATGTTTATTTAAATAGAAAGACATATAAAATTTTCAATTATATTGTTTGACCCCCATAAAATGGATTTTACCATTAAAATTATATAACTCTAATATAAGAAAAATGAATATATTGTATTTATTATATACTCTAGTTCACATGTCGGTTCTTCGTATTTAAGATTCATTTAAGGATATTAAACATGGTGAGTGGTCCCTTTCTGTGGATTTTTATCTATACTGAACAATATTTCAAACAGTTGTTCCTTATATGAAATATCATTAACCAATTTTATAGACTACTAGTTTATTATATGTGAAGGATCGTATATATTCTTCATGATGATACATATGAGGAGCATATCAAGAACATGAGTGTGGTTCGGTGCAACACCCTTGTGAAATAATAATATCCCTACTCGATCAAGAATCTAAAATAGACCAATATATCATGATCTTGAAAATCCATTATTTATAAATAAATTAGCCGTTATATATGAAGATATTCAATAGAATATCTTTTTACTAACGTTGAATTCCAGATCTCATGGATGAGTGTTATAATAACACTTTTATCACCTACATGAAATGATAATATGTAATGATTAGATCTAACATTCATGATGAGGGAATTAGTTGCATGAATCCCAATTAACATTATTTCTACCACATACTCTGATAACATTGGTTTTGTATACTATCATCATAAGTGTTCTCTATGAAAATACATATGAATACTTCTAATGAATTTATTTTTATAATTGAATTCCATACGAGATATTTGATGATCCCAAATTCCTTTTAAATCTATAAAATAGGATGTGAGAATATTCTATAGGGTTTGAATGGTTATTTCATAATGGTCATCAATATAAGGATGATAAGAAGTGTTGGATAAAAATATTTTATCGAGATATTGATGAATGATTCTATAGAATATCTATGTAAAACAATGATCTCAATTAGATAAATAGAATATAGTACTCAACTGGGGTAAAATACTGCCAATTGAAGAGATTTGTTCTATATGGGGTACACATCCGACAATTGTCCAAAATAAATATCGGTGAAATTGTATCTTAGAGATCACTGTGTTTCAGACTCCTTAACTGAAATGGTGGTGGTATTGAATAATACTATAAAATATATAAGATATAATATATCTCATATACATTGTATGGTCATAAATAAATATTGGAAAAAACTACAACTATCATCACTTTGAAATATGGTTTCCACTATTATGTTTACATATATTATAATTATTAATGAATTTTAAAGAGATAAACTAATTAAGTATTTTTTTAATATTTTTTATTTTAAATTAATTTATTACATACTTATGAACCACTATTATTATTCAACATTAATCGTTTTTAACCAATAAAGTCATGTCCATGTTCTTGAGGAAAAATGCCAACCAATTCCACAATTTCACATGAATAACTTCTCATTTTCATTCAAGGAATAGAACAACCAATTAATTGAAAATTTATTATTCATTGTTAAAATTATTCCATAATCTTAGAACTCTCGGAATGAAATAAAAAGCCACAACAAAGACAATACATGAAACCTAATACATCTAC
This sequence comes from Viscum album, assembly GCA_963277665.1. NCBI lineage: Eukaryota > Viridiplantae > Streptophyta > Magnoliopsida > Santalales > Viscaceae > Viscum > Viscum album. Next base: position 1,698,567,106 of record OY728163.1, on the reverse strand, counting down.
CCACCGAATGCTATGTGGATTGGAATGAAAATAAAATGAGAAACCCAATCATCATCCATTGAAAAAATTCATATCAATCTTGAATACATCATTATCACATCAATAGGTAAACCTATCATCAACTTATTCTGTCTTCTCTACTATCCGCTTTGGTTCCCACAAAAAAATCCATAAGTATCCTACCATTATAATAAAAATAACTACCACCTCATCTTTACCTCCCGAGCCTATATAACATCATCCATCCCAGGCTCACCCATCCCAACCATATAAAAATCACATGAAATATATAAAATCCGAAGAAAATGAAATCATAATAGGAAAAAAATAATCATGATAATTTGGCCCAAAATTAAGGAATTCGCCCTTTGGATTGAAATATACTATTGGATCCTCCGAAATAAGCATATATGAATTAAGAAAATGGACACTTACATCCACCAAAAAATCGATCATTTTCTCAAATACAAGTCATATATTCATATTAATTTATAAAACACATTATTCCATGTTTACAAATATGGATAACCTAGTTCATTAGTTATAATAAGCTATCAAAAGTTTAGAATTCTTTTAGAATGATATCTTGTCTCAAAAAACTAAAAGATGATTCATTCTCTTTTAACATACCTTTTATTATTAACATCAACAATATGAAAAAATGTTTATATTATTTAACAATACTATGAACACCGATATAATAATATTCAATTAAACATGTGAATTGCATCAATTTGATTATCATCAAATTAAAACATACAATACCTTTAACAATAATCCTCAATCATTATTATTATAATTAATAAATTAAATCAATTTTTACAATATTTACAATTCTAAATTTTGTAAATAGAACATATCCAAGCATTAAAACATGTTACAAAATCATAATATATATTGTACAATCTTTAGAACATAAAGATGAAAAATGTTATCACTATAGAACGAAATTGGATGATGTCATACCAACTAATTTAATTACGAATCTAGTATAATATTTATCTGGATAATTAAATCTCCATCCAATGGAATAGTCATTTATTCCTTTACAATTTATAGTAAATAAACCATTTAAGAAATGAATCAAATTACATTAAGGGATTCACATTCTTTAATGGGGAACAGACCAAACTTGTAGATTGCTAATCAAAAATCATGTAAGGAACTAAGATATCCATAAGTAATCATTAATTTTACACATAAAAAATGATACATGTACCCCCCATATTAATAGATGAGATCAATAGATATATCTTATAAATAATGGACGAGTGAAGAAAAGATACAATGGAGAAAACTATATAAAAATTGTTATAAAATTACATTGGATCACCACATATGAATCTCAGGATGTTGGGGATTAATATATTTCAAATGGGTATTCAATGAATTAGAAATAAACTCAGGGATCCCTTTAGGAAAATTGAAAGGATTGGAATATAATGAGGTTCAGATAGGCTTAAAGAATTTATCACATCCTTAAAATTAGAAGTGCACATCAGATCCCCATGGACTACATCACTAAACTGTCTGGATTAAGTGTTTCTATTTCCAACATTAGGAACCAGTTTAATTACACACTTAGTCACAATAGAGTCCAGTAATGAAAAATATATCATATAAATTTGTATATGTGTTTTAGGGTGATGTAATAAGCACCACACTATAGAACCCCCCACCCCCTGCCAAGGAAGGGACCAAGCCTCCTCCTACTCCCACTGTGTAGCTACCCACTATTTGGATGTATCCTTGAAACACCTAACAAGGATCCAATTCCATATAAAATGTACATTAATGGGAGTCCAACATCACCATTTTAGAAGACACGCCTCCACAATATAGTTAGTCCACATTTTTATGCAGCTCACCAAAATGCCATAAGAATTCAATAAATCACATCATACCATGTTTAGGTTCCTCCAACAACAAAACATTAAAAATTAATTGTAATACATGACCCATTACCTTAAATCGTATACCAATATAAACAATATCATCATTGATAATACATAACATAACATAGATATGAAATAAAGGGGTAACATGAATATCCATCCCATGAGATATATCTCATAAATGTCACTTTCATTGAAGATTAGCAACCTTATTAGAGGTATATATCTGAAAACCAGTCAAAAAAATATATCCTAAAAATAATCCCAAGATAAATACCTCTCAAAAAGCGTAAGCCCACAATATGAATCATTAGGAAACCACCTCATAATCCCTAAAAGGATTCTACAACTAATATTAAATTACAACCACAGATGATCTATATATTATAAATTTTAGGTAACAAAGCACATATCGTCAACCCACATTTTGTGGAACGCTCATCAATGACACTACAATTCTATAAAAAATAATTAACGTAATAGAAGCCCCTAAAAAATATAAATGCCCTAGTCATGAATATTCATAGGTTGTTATTTAAATATTACATCTTCTTCAATATCATTCTTTCTCCACTAGATGATTTTTTAGGTATCATGAATGGAATGATGAAGTAGTGACATGAGATACATTGTGATTTACCATCTCAACTATGAAAGATGTGTTATTTGATATTCCATTATTGTAATACTATTCAATACATTAATAGTCTGGATAATATGAGATGAAATAATACTCCAATTACCAATACATCAACTCACATGATGAGGTGTTTCTTTAAAGAACATGTATCCTCCTTAGTCAAACCCTATGGATTTCCTCAAATGATGAAAATATTGTTTGGGATTATCCTTCATTTTCATTCATCCACTTGTGTTTCACATGAGGCATATCCATTATATTGTACCCCAAATCTGACTTGTAAATTTCTACATCTACAAAAAAAGTCTTTAACTATATAAAATAGAAATGTCAACCCTAAAAAGTGTAAAATGTATTGATACCAATTATAGTGTCAACCATATTATTATATGGAACTTGACCAAAGGAAGGTGTCTCATCGACCAACCACTATAGACATGGATATAATAACTCATCACATCTTCAAGTGTTTTGAGGGTATTCTCTTTTCCAAAATATTTCAATATTATAAAAGCATTATTATAGAATAACTATGATCTAAAAGGATATTTAAGACCTACAAAAACCCTAGATGTAAAAAAGTTATTACAGTTAGATATGATCATCCATGGGACAATATAAAGACTCAAATCATCATCTAGATATTGACTTGATAAAACATGTATTAATCTTGGCACCCTGATCACCATGAAGTGGTACGATTTCACAAAACAATCCATTACCAACCATATAAATTCATAGAATATGAACCATTTAGGTAAAATAGTAACTATGTTCACAGATATTTCCTCTCATATCCAATGTTAAAAAACTAATAGAAATAGAAGTCCTATGTTATCAAGGTTCTTGACCTTCACTGTTTGGAGGAACAAATGCCTTGGTGGAAGCTATGAAAATTCATGCCTCAATATATGACACAAAAATGACTTCTCAAAACATAATAAATATCTGCTATGTCAGAATTTACAACTAAGGGTGGTCTCTATAACTCATTTAAACCATCTCATGTATCTCCAAAGGAAGTAAAATCAACCCTTAGAATGACAAAAGGTGTTGGTTATCCTCATGGAAACCATCTAAGGTATTTACAAATAATCCTTGGTCTCTATATACCACAACCTATGAATACCCATGTTGGTAATTCTTTTTTTGAAATCACAAAATCGTGTAAAACAATCATCTATAAAAGTCAACCTCTACCTCAATCTTCACCCATATAATGATACATCACTTGGAGCTCTTTCATCATGGTCAATGGATCAATATATTCAAGAAAAAAAATCAGTTCCTTGATTCCTTCTGAGTTTGTCCGCTAAAACATTTCTCATTCACAATGTGTATGAAATGTAAAACTAATATTTAATCTTGAATTATAAACACATACACTATCAAAAGATCACATCATGATGGTATAAAAAAATTTGTTGGCTATTCTGATCATTAACAGCTACAAAATGATCAGTAATTTGTTAATTTCACAACACTAACAAGGAAAAAACAGATTCCACCAAGTTGAGATAATGGGTTTTATTGTTGTAGTCATGGGTAAATAACTTATAATACCCATAAAAACATAATATATCTTCTATATCATAACACAACAAAAACCTATATATTATGAATAATTGAAAACATAAAAATAATCACCATCTACTGGTAGACAACATATAAAAAAATTAAAAAATATTAGTCATCATATAATCAAAATCATCCTGAAATTATTCATTCCAATGTAATTCTTTATCCTTTGGTGGTTTAGTCTTTAGGATGCGTCCGAACTATATATAAATAGGCTATGAAAAACATGTAATAGCTTGGAAGACCATGGAAACTTCTCAAATATGCCACTATATTGGGATATTCCTAGGAAACAACCATCTCTATCTACCATGGATGCACCACTACACATTATTAGGATAACCAACACTTATAGAATCAATCTTCATGATCACATATTCCACACTTTTTCAAATTTAGGAACATTGAATGATGAAAAACAACCAAAAAAACATCTATATTCTCTACATTATCCTACATAGACCTGAAGAAAACACGGATTTCATATATTTAAACCAAGAAAAAATATCTTAGACCACTCTCTGTACTTTAGTAATTAAACATAGTAAGACTAATAGATAATTACCCACTATGAATAGATTCAAAAAGAGATCATAATTCTCACAAAAAAAGTAAATAAAATTTTAGAATATCAACATCATCTACACACATCTGATAATATACTAACCAAAAATAAATCGTCAATAATAAAATTTTTCCCATCAGATGATTGAATAATTCAATCATCTTCTTAAGGGGATATAATTTGTTCATTATCACTTATTTCATTCAATGATGATTGAAATAAATTTTAAAACATCCATTATCCTTCTTAATGAACAAAACTGGTTCACCCTATGGTGAGAAACTCAATGAAAATAAATCCTTATTATAATAGATCATCGATTCACCCTCATATCTCTTACAAATCAAAAGGATCCAACCTATACATAGATATCTATATAGAAGAAAATTCTGATTTTAGTTCAATACCATACGCGATATCATATATGTGTGATAAAGCTTCAACATTATATGGAAAAAAAATTCATTGTAAACTTTTACAAACCTGGTAAATACTAATGGATAAACATTTATCAAGATTTTCATCAACTCATCCATCATAGACGATAATGATATAGCACACCTCTAATCTATATGAGGGTCTCACTTTCCAATAATCACTGTTGGCTCTCAATCATCATCAAAAATCAGAACTTGAATGTTGAATAAATCCATGATATCTTACACAGAATAAATTCAATCCAAATTGATGATAAGTTCAAAATAATATATCTTTAATCATAGGATGTCTACCTAATAGCAGAGCTTCCACAAAACTAACTCATAGTTTCTACGTACGATAAATAATTTTCCTTGACCACCAACTCACCTAGTTATCATTAAAGGTAATAGATGACAATCCACATCATGTATCAAATCATATACATTGGAATCTTATATGAATGATTTAATTTTTCATAAAATAAAAAAGTATATACTAGTATAGAAAATATTAAGGGTACCATGAATGACTTGAATCTAGTATGGTGTTGGAATCTCTAAAGCCTGAAGTAGCCCATGACCTTATGCATCGCCTCCTTAACAATAAAAATGACAACCTAATCATTTTTAGATTTCTATTTTAGGATGAGTGAAATAACAACATTATCTTCTACCAACCCTATATCCTCTCTACTGATACCAAGTTGGTGTGACATATTATTTACATTATCTCAGTTGAACCTACATCAATGGTGGACTATTAAATGAATCACCTACTAAACATAGACATCTCAAAATCTTTATTCGCTATCACCATTTATGACCTAATAATATATAATAAAAAGTAGTATATTCTCTTATGGAGTATGTATAAGAGAGAACAACTCAAGAGAAACGAGATAATGAGGGAAATGCTTATCCCTAACTGACTAAGAGCTCTTATTTCAAGAAAACTATGAACCTAGACCATTGGTATTCTTAGTGGGGAGTCATAGAGGGTCACCTATAATGAAAACATGGTTCTAGATATTATCCTCTCAATAACATATCCTCTTTTTAGATCCTTGAGATTCATTATGAACATAATCATGGTGACATCGCGTTGGTTTTTTTGATGTATGGACTCCTTGAAATGGATAACCCTATCCTCCTCAATTTAAAAAATGTCTAATGAATATCATTGAAGTTTTATGAAATGGATCCCAAAATTTCACACGGTATAACTCGCCTGTTAAAGGGTATGAATTTTATAGTGATTGGTCTCCATTGATATTAAATAAAAAACCCATCCTAAGAACTGGTTTCGTAACTTCTCCCAAGAGAATATTGACTCTTTGTTATCCTTAAAAAACATAACCTCCATTTACTCACAAAACCATGAAGAAACATCACAACCAATGAAAACCACTTCCCTTGTTTAGGAAGGATCACAATTAATGCAATCTCATCCTACTCCATCCCATCATATGTGACTGATTCTACAATGTTTCCTTTAAACTTTAATAGTATGTTTCACTTAAACACTTTGAATTTCACATATAATTTTCTTTTATATCAACCTCTACTCTTTGAATATCTGATGTTATATCCCTCTTACTATCTTTAGTGTGAATGGAATGCGGATGGTGACTAGGATCCAAGCCTATAAAAAGGAAAATTTGATAGAGATCTTAATACATGATAATATAATATATGAAATTACTTAATCAATTAATTTTAATATTATATATGGTTTAACCTATCACAATTTTTACCCATTTTCACAATAGGCACAAACAAGAAAGATCTATTATACATTCCAAGGAACCTACCCTTGAACTAGTATCGCATCATTTAATAGGATACGAAAAGTAATAGTTATATTAATTTGAACACATGGGCACTAAATAACCATTTTTCATTTGTTTTCCCATGTATTCATCATATACTAAATGAATATAACACTATTTCAAAACCAACCCATGAAATCTAACTTGTAAATAACACAAAACTCTATCATATCCCTCAATGTAAACCATTAATTCCACTCTTTCATGACCCCCTACAATTAATAATAAATACCCCACATGGTTTGACTATGAGAAAATGGAGATAGGGAATACCAAAGTACCACATCTTGTAGGCCCTGAGTTGGATACTTTTACCGATGGTATGATAAACATACAATGTGATGCATTAACCAATAAGAATCCATGAGAAGTAGAGAGATAAGATAGATGATGAAATAAATCCCTTATATAATATAATTATGAATGAAATCCGTAGTGCATACATGTAATGTCTTATACTTCTAAGACAACATATCAGAATCTATATATACCAAAAAGGTAAAGATGATAGCAACCATGGATCCCATAGTGCTCCAAAAAAATAGAAAACTAGTAATTTACATCTTGGTATCAATACTTCTCTTCCTGGCATCAAAATAATTTATTTATATATACACAGGGGCTGATCAACGAACTATACTCAGAAGAGTCATCACCTAACACTCTCATGGAAAATTTAACGAATCCATGCTAAAGCATTGTGAACAATAGTGAAACTAACACATCACATAAATTTCCATACTAATTTCATATCTTCACCATGAATATCTATCAACATGTATCACATAAAATTGGTCATATATTATAATAACTAACACCACCGGTTCCATGCTACTTCATTACCTCTAGTTTTTAAATCTTCCTCAATGATGGACATCCTAATCCATCTCTCTCCAAAAAAGACAACCTATAATAACATGGGAATAATATAAAAACATGAACATCATAAAAAACATCTTACAACATCCAATTTTACCTCTATATGTAGTTACCAGGTAATTTTCAAGAACCACCAAAGCCCATATGAAGTGTATCATACATTAGGAATTATATCTCAAACCATCACTACCAAAACACAGACTAAGGTACCTCAATCCATGACACCATATACAAATCCATCCTATAATAATCCTTTGGTTTCTAAATCTATACATACATTTGGGAGGAAAATACATATGGCATTATTTCTTTACACACAAATATATTCAATGATTAACAATATTGAATTCGAAACCATTCTATAAATGTGATAATAAATCAGGGCTTGCAGAGGACGTCCACCATCAATCCACTCACAAGAATGTTTGGGAAAACACCCCCTATGTCCATTAGGTTCTAGTATCGCTAACCAACATGGGTGGTGTAGTGTATGAAATCACATAATATGAATTATATAATATATATTGCAACCACACTTGTGGTGACTTGGTTATTGACCTATAAGAGTTTCTTAATATTTTTTAGAATATTTCCAATGCGTGGTTCTGAGTCAAAGTGGGATTTTGTGGTTCATTAAGCCTCATCACATTGATTTTAGTAATATTAAAAATATATTTTAACACACACACATTTTCTTTAGAAATGTGGAATACATTTCAAGAAGATTCTTGTGACATCATTTTGAGACCTCAGTTTAGTTATAATGTTATGATTTCTCTATGTGTCACAAATTTTTTGATTTCACAGAGGATTCATTTGATGGCGAGTTAGTGGTCCCTCTTGTGTTGGTATTATTAATTAAATAAAAAATTCACTAATAATTTAACCTAAATCCCCTTTGGATAGCACTACACAAATTAGAGGCACTCCTCCTGTATTCCATCAGGAGACCGTTGGAAATTATCCCAGTTGAACAAATTAACACTTTTGATCTCCTTTCCTATCACCGAACATCATTATATCGAGGAGAAGCATTATTTGGGAATCGTACTACACCAAAATCAACATCGTTTCGCACTCTATTAGGAATGTCATATTTTTTTCCTAATCCCATCTTTTCATGGTTTTAATGTTGTAGATCCACATTATGAATACTTGAGATCTCCCTAAGTCTATCTGTAGGTTTTCTGGACAATCGGTATGATTTAGGGTAATTTAAAGGTAATTCCTATCTAGAGTTACCATACAAATGAAATGATGTCTTGTTATACATGTCTTGTTCCTATTAATTTTCATGTAAGAATATTTTTGAGAACTATGTGTTGTGTACCAGGGTTACTCCCCATGTAGTGACCCAATTTTGTGTGGCCAGTGGATGTGTCTAGGTAAGTTGACTAAATGTACATGACCATGTAATAGTACACTATCAATGTACACGAAAATGGGGTGCTGGACACATTCATGTGAAAACCACATGGACATGGGTCTTTTTATCCTTATCACACTATGTAGTATGATATATACAATGTTTTAGAGACATAGCTGGTCAGGTCGTGTGGAAGAAGAACATGGTCATGTTCTTTAGGAGGCATAAAACATCCTGTATGGGTTGTACATGCTCTTTTCCCGTACATGGACAAAGAAATACATGTGAATTGGATTCACATACACTTGTACAGGCGAGTCCACATATCATGAGGCATCTAGTGAAGACTTTATACATCATTAATGATCATATTCATATTTTCTTCATTACATTTTTTTTCTCTAGAACTATTCTTTGGTCTTCTTAATAGAAATTGTTGAGAATTTTTTTATTAAAATGTAATGGAGGCCACAGTTTTGGACTATGATCTATGATGCGACATGGTTTGAGTGATGTTTATTAATATAAATGCTTAACCTTGTGAATTTATTAGTGTGGATCATTAGAATAGCATTAGGGTAAGTAGAATTCCATTTAATTCCTTCAAATATGGATCCCCTAGTCTATAGAGTATGGTAGAGTGGTGAACCCCTGTTGTAATAGGGAAAGGGTTTCAACATTTTATAGTGTTACCATGTTATCCAAGATACGTGTGATGCTACTTTCATAGGTTCTTGGGTGATGTTGGAAATCAGTGGGGTTTTTAGAGAGATGTTGTGACTTTTAATCCCATGTGACTTTATGGGGTGGATTTCCTTTACCTATCATCTTCGGTTTATACTGGAATCCCAAATTTGTGGGAGTTAGGTCTTCACCTATGGAGAATTTATTCGAGATTTGGTACTACCCTTATGTGTCATGGTGTAGGTCCTCTAGGAATGTCATATAGATAGTGTGGAGACTCTCATATCTTGTTATAGTGTGGGTCCTCTATCCTTGTAGACTGAACTCACATGTCATATCAGGGTGTGGAAAAATCCATATGTGTTATTCCAGAAGATATTATACCCATATGTTATACCATGGAGCGGTTTCTCCAGCCTGGTGTTGATTCTCTATCGTGTCAAGGGGTTGGTCCCCCATAGTAATTGAGTAGGGTTTGTGGTACTCTCAGTCCATACTGTGTTATTAGAACTCTAGCTATATAGTGGTACTCCTAGGTCATTCAAGGGTATAGTCCTCACCTATAGATTAGTACTCACCAATATATACATAAAATGGGGCATGGGTCCTCAATTATAGATAGTGATCCCTCTTATATTATTTATTGTAATGAGGTTCATTCCCATTAACAAGTTTTGTGCAATACCAAGTAAAAATTTAGTGCTCCCTTAATGGATTGTGGTATGAGATACATCATTCCATATTTCTAGAGGTTTCATGGGTTTGTTATGATCTATTATTACATCTACAAAATAGAAGTGGATAGGTGTGGGTACCTCATTCCCCTCTTAGTAGAAAGGATACATGAAATTCTTATTCTAGAAAAATGCTACCTATAATATGTGTAGTGGTGATGCAAAGACCTCTCCACATGGTTTTTTATGACATTGTGTAGGGTGAAAGTGAGCAATGTAAATACCTCTACTGTTTGGAACTACTATTGCACCTAGTGAGTCAATTATCTCGTAATGGTTTGCATTGTTATGGCTTATCTCATGGAGTGTGTTCTCTTAGTTTTTTTAGCATTAGAGATTCGATTTGAATCATGTCACCAGCTATGTGTTCAGAACATCATGGGACATTGATTTTGGGACATCTGTATCTAGGAGAATCGTGGAGTCCTTATGTTTTTTTTATGTTTCTCGGTTGACACTCATTGGGTATGGAGCTGACTACAAATGTATATATGATTATGGTTTGAGAAATATTTTCTCTCTCAATTGGGATCCTTCTAGCTAGGGTAAGAGGACACATTATTTTTGATTTCTCCATTTTCTTTTGGGTTTTTGGGTAACCTATAGTGTATTTTTTAACTCACCCCTACATGAGATTTCCCATACATTGTTTTTATTTCGAAGACCATATAAAATATGATAGAGTCCCTAGAGGGACCAAGGAAGGTGTAGCATAGTGATCATGACCAACAGAGTTTTTTAACATAGATTGGTGTAGGAGAATTCTACGACATTCAATTTTTTGAAGTCCCCTCTTTTTGATCCGGCTAAATTATTTTTTAGTCATTTAGGTGGGATTTATATTGACCAATTTACATATTCATTACTTCTACTTTACTATGTTTTTAGATAGATGTATGCATGTATTTTAGTTACCAAATTTTTATATCTATTCACTATTACATCAAGGTGTCTGTGGGTGAATTCACAATAGTACTATATGAAAAGGAACCCCATATATGTGATATTGCTACTTGACAATAGTCTCTTGACCATTCCTTATGGGAGACTATCTTGGGGATTTGTAGTTTGGGACCTATCAGGTCATGTCAGTATTTTTTGGTATCTGATAGGGTTCTAATATGTGACCATTGTTTAATAAGATTAGTTTATGTTCCATGGTGATATTTTTTTGATGTATTAGGTTGAACTATCACATCATAGGTTATAGTATGTGCGGAGCGACTAACATAACCATTCAAAAGGGAATGGATCACCCGCTCTTCAACTTTTTTACATTTGGATAATTGTCATATGGAAATAATGGTATATGAATTATTGAGGATTGAGTTTTGGTTTTAACCTATACTTGTTGAGTCCCCTCCCAATATATACTCATGGGTTTTAATGCATATTGAATTCAAAGGTAGGATTCCGTAATGATGACAACCATAGAGGGTTCCATGAAAGGATTTGCATGACAATATTCCATATGATGAGGCTTTAGTTCATTGCACTGGTTCTTAGGAAATGCTATGGGGGGTCTGTGAATTGATCCACCGCCCATTCAGAAACATGTTATAACAGATTTTCTGGCTATGGATAAAAGGTGGAGTGTGTTTCATGAGTTCCAAAGGTAGTGAACTCTTAGATATTAGTGTGATCCAGACCCCCAGGTAGTTGATCACTTGCTATGGGTAGTCACACATGTTTTCATCCTAGTGAGGAAACATTATTATCATATAGATTCTCCAAGTGGTGAGCCTTAGATAAGGTTAATCCAAGAGACAGTGGAGTCAATTGATTCAATCCCATAATGAGGTGAAATTCACTTCAGTGGAGTTTGAGAAACAATTCAGGAAAATGTTTTACTAAACCACGTTTATATTATTTCATATAAAATAAGAATAGTACCATCAGTATGGTAGTGTGACTGTTGTGGAGTACTCCTCTAGGTTCATAGAAATATCATGATACTACCTATATATTGTTTGAGACCCACCCTTTACAGCTCTATCCTTTGAGTAGGGACTTCATAAACATGTCTGATCAAGTGTGGTATTCTTGTTCCCCCACTATTTTATGGGGGTACTAGAGTGTTATATAGTATTAGAGTGCTTCCCACCAGAGGGATATGTGGATGGTTGAGGGATCTATTTTATTTGGCAGACAAAATATACTAGGATCATGGCATAATGGTAATAACATTGCCTAGACATAGGCACCTTATAATGATGTGCAGGATAATCACTATTGATTATGTCAGTCACATGGGAGTCGGCATTATGCATGAAATGAATGGGAAAATCATAATAGAGACAATCTGAGCCACCTTGACAAAGAGACGGAGCTGGTCGAAAAACCACCATAGAGGAGACACTATTTGTACTAGGGTTTTCTATAAGATGGTAGTCATGGTTGAGGATTTGGGAGAGTAGAAGTTGCTGGAAGGTGATTTTAGGTGTATCTGCCACCACCCTGAGATGGTCCACCACAATCTCAAAGAGCCGGATAATGCGGGTGAGGACAACTACATCCCATAAAGGCCATTGAACAAAAAATATATGAGGATGATTAATGGTAAACACTATAGTATTTAAAATTTTTGTATTACTAATTGTTAGAAAACATGTGACGTACTGTTTAATTTCTTCTTATTACACATGGTTTAACTAGGGTGACAAAGGGCATGGTAGAACTATGTATTAGTGTTATTCAATGTAGAGTAAATGCATGAGGAAGATTGGTCCTTCCCCCACCAACATGAATTTTATTACTAATGTAAAATAGTGATGGTGAGTCAGTTCCACCCAATGAGTATTGTATCATGGTGTGGTGAATCATCCTCTTAGACTTCTATGTTCAAGGTTTGGTGATGTGTTGGTTGTTTTACAATATAGGTCCTATTAACACGAAATGTGATAATTTTGGTATCCCATTAGTTTTTTAGAACCCCCTTGTTCTTAGCTTCATCTTTGTTTGGGTACTGCTCTAGAATGAAATGGCACATTTTGGTGTAGAATTGGACTCCCAATGATAGGGGATTCATTCCCCACCGAGGTACATTTTTTTTGAATGGATCCAAATGATGAGGGTGAGCCAGTTCTGCCCAAATAGTATTATATCTATATTTATTGGAATTTGACCTTACACTTTTGTGTTTCGAGAGTGGTTATGTATGGGAGTTTCAATATAGGTCATGGATCTTACATTGGTGTTTTTCTACTTGAGGATTTTTTCTAGGAATCCCTTGTGAATGGATATCATTTTTTAGAAAAATTTCATAGTAGTTGAGGTAAAAAATATGATGATTTAGAAGAATCGATTGTATTAATACTATCCATACACGAATGGGATTCTACTGGGGGCTTTGGGGTTTCGATTTTTATGATTTCTGTTACAGCTTGAGGTTCACAGATGAAGGGCCACGTAAGACCCAATGTTCACACATTGGGATCCATGTTATGTTAATTAAAACCCTTGTTCTCTCAGGGTCAACATTGAATGAAAAAATATTATGTATTTCTCGGTGTAGTTCATAAAAGGTTGGATGTGATATAGGGGGAGACATCGGTATTTGTGTCAGGTTAGTGATGTTTTTACAGCTTGACCCTATGATTTTAGATGTACCATGGATCTTGGTGTTTCACCACCATTAAATATTAACAGACTTGAGCCAAAGTTTTTCATGATTTCATCCTAGTTATGGATGGACATATGTGTGGTTTGGCCTTGGTGGTTCCAGTGAGTGCGGGCATAATAGTAACATGGAAACACCAGGTGAGCGTCATTAAGGGGTTTAGAATTTAGTGGCCCTTAATTTTACATATAATACATTGGAATATTTCTTTGAATATTTCTAAATTCATGTAATGAGTCAGAGCATGACCTTCTGCCCCAGACTGCCATGGCACAGTGATTTTAAAAATATTAAATATATATTGTCACACATGCAAATATTATCCTGAAATGTTGAATACATATCACAATGTAATTAATATCTTAATTCTGATACCTTTATTTTGTTTAGAACACCATGATTTCTGTTGGTTCTACATATTTTGGGTTATCACAGGGGGATCATTGAGAGGTGTGTTGTTAGGGGATCATGTTGTTTAATTTTTAATTAAATGAAATTTTAGGCAATAATTTAACATAAATATACCCTCCCCTACACCTTTGTTATGAACCATAGAATGGATAGGTTCTCCTACTCTACCCCTCTAGATTAGAGATGAAAATCATCCAAATTTATGTGATGAAGTGTAGACTATCACTGTTCATTGCACCGACCATGGTCAGATTGTTGAGCAGTAGGATCCAGGTATTGATCTACAATCTATGATTCATCATTTTTTCCTCAAGAAATTAATATTTGAGTTTTAGTCCCAGTCCCCTTGTTTCTTTATTTTTTGGTTGTAGTACCCTATTACGAATACTAACGATCCCACCAACATCTATTTGATGGTTTTGTGGAGGAATGGGCTGCATCGAGTGATTGTCAAGGTAACTCCCATGTATAATTACCATATACATGCTATGTAGTCTTATGTGATATGCATTGTGCCTCTTCCTTCTTGGGGAAGATGACTTATGGGGACAACATGCCATGTAATGGGGTTACATGCCGTGTGGTGACCCCATGATGTATGGAAATTGGATATGGTCAGGGTAGCTACGTATCATTACATGGTAATGTAAAAGTACACGACTAAAGTACTGTAACATGAAGTTATGGATACAGGAACTGGAAAACCACTAGGCCAAGTGGCCATTAATCATGAGCATGCCATGTTGTATTGGATTCCTGATTCTGTAAGGGACACTGATGGCCATGAAATGTGGAAGAAGAATATGGCCAGGGGACAAGTGGTGTTGAACACATCATGTATGGGTTATTAATGTTCTGTACCAGAACATTATCAAAAAAATTATGTCAATATGATACATGACTAGGAGAACAAATGAGTCCAGATGTAGTGTGGGATCCAGTGAACAACATGTACTTTCCTGAATATAATCTCTAGATCTTATTCCTTATGTATCTATTTATCTAGAACTCAAACTTGGGGTTATTAATAACATATCATGGGAATTTTTTTTGTATATAACATGATTTTTGACTCTGTTTTGGACTATGATATAATATGTCGTGTGGTTCTATAATGAAACTATTCTAGCAGTGATAAATCTTTGGTAGTGATTATAGTGGATTACTATGTTGACACTCGGGATGGTACCCTTACCTTTCACATAGGGATGTGGGTTCCTGGGAATCATTAGTCCATTATTGTCATGCTTCCATGGTTTACAAGGCAATAGGTCCCAAACTCACAATTGTGATACCATGATAGGATTGATATGTGTGTTGATCCTTTCAATGATTATTAGTCAATGTTTCAAATAGATGAGGTTTATAGAGAGAAGTTGGGATTGTTAGTCCTCAGTAGAATCAGGATGATGGTTTCCCTTACCCATCATATTTGGTGGAGACAGAACTACCCACATTGTGGGAAAATGTTCTACACCTGTGGGGTAGTTCATTGAGAGTCGGTACTCCCTTACTAAATAAGTTTATTGGTCCTCAAAATGTGACTAATAAATATAGTGTATACTCCCCAATTGTGTAAGAGTGATGGTAATATATCCCTAGAGTCATTACTCCCATAACTTATAATTGTGTGGTTCCTAAATACTTTTTGTTCCAATAGATTTGGTGATCCTCTATCATTCTAGTGAGTGGGTTCTCATTCCCAGGGTCAGTACTCCCCAGTCGTGTTCGGGTGAGGATCCCAAATAATAATTGATCAGGTAGAGTGGTAATGTCCTATTGTATCTGGTCAAGGGTACTCTAACCACATATTAGTTATCCCATGTCATTCTAGTGTGCAGGTACTGACCAACAAAGTAGTTTCCTCCCATCTTTGAGTATTAGCGTTGAGCGGGACCTCAATTAAAGTTAGTGCTCTTTAATCTTTTTTAGTAAATATACTACGTATGGGAGCATCTGGTAGTTGTGTGTGATAAAGAGTTATAATATAGTACTCCCTCAATAGATGGAGGTGAGTGAAACTTGATTAAAGAAGGAAAAATGTACTTCATGTTTGTTAAGACATAGTACTACCTCAACTATAGGGTAATGTGATTTGTGGGTCCCTCTTTCCTCTCACATTAAAGAGGAGGCACATAGGTCATGTTATTGAGTAGTTCCCATCAACTATGTGCAGTGGTAGGGGGTGTTCTATTCCACTTGGGTTCTTATCACCGTACATAGGGAAGATGTAAATGATTGTATGACCAACAGTGTTGGGAACTATATTTTGACCATGTCAGACGTCCCCAAAGGAGCGTATCTCTCATACAGGAGTCATCTGTGATGGCTAGGCTACTAGTGTTTTTTCTCCTTCTATTTTGTTACCTTTTGTGTCCTAAGTAAAACCATGTTGCTATCTATGAGGTGGAAAACTCATGATACATAGATTCGGAAATGAGTATATTTGGGTGATTCTTTGATTCATTGTAGTATGGACACATGTTTGGGTTGAAACCCCTTCTGGACTGAGGATACTTGTCATGTATATCTAATGATAGTTTGGATGGGGTTTCTATAATGATTAGGCTACATCCAACAATATTTTGTCGAATAATGACTATTAGGTTATCCCTTTTTGTTTGGTTTTTTGGGGAGTCCTATTAAGTATTGTCTTACTCAACTATACAAAAGATTTTACCGCACGTGTTTTTTCGAATGCAGACCACGAGACTTTGGACAGAGTCCCCATAAGACCTATGGAAGGAAAATCATATTGGGAAATACTAAATGAAGTCTTTAATAGAGCTAGGATGTGTAGAATTTAGGTAGTGTTATTTGATAGTTATTCCCAATATCCACGAAGGCATGATAGTTCTTCAGTTAATATTTTAGGCATGTCTTTTTTCCTAATTACACATTCAGTACTTTTGATATACTGTTGTTTTGGATAGATGTATTCATGTATTTAGATTCCAACTTTTTATATTTATTTACAATTTCAAAAATGTGTTTGTGGGTTTGTGCATACAGGTATTCTAGGAAATTTCCTCCCATCAGTGTTTCATGGCTACTTGACATTAGTAAATTTCCCTTGGCCAATAGGAGGTGGGCTTGGGGATTTTTAACCCAGGACCAATCGGGTCAGCCATGAATAAATTATTAGAATAACCTAGACATAGACTCAATGATAGATAATATCACAGATGTAACACCCTAATATTTTATAGTATGTTATATCTTCATAATATTTTAATAAATTGTGTTACATGAAACATCGAGTTCAAGTGCACCTCGACATACCAAACAAGCCATTCAAAAAATGGATTATGATTATTATTTACAAAATTTTAATTTTTATATATCCAATATAATATTAAAATTCATAGTTTTATTCTTAGACATGATATAAGAAAAAAAATCAATTTTTGAGATAAAATATGCATTTTTAAAAAAATGCCATTTTCCGCCTTTTAATGGGGAACCCTTTTTAAATCCAATATTTGACACTATTAATTATTTATTTTAGTGAAATTTTATTATTTTTATTGTGGGACATAAAAATTCAGTTTGGATAAATTTTTGGAACTATTCTGATACCTTTCATATTTTGATGAATAGTGAATAAAATTCTAAATTTTAATTATAAAAAACATTTTTAATTGAAATAATTTATATTGTTAAATTCTAAATTTGAGTGGTTTTAAAGTATAATTATAATATAATTGTATCATTTAATATAATATAGTTAATTTTATGTTATTTCGCATTTATATTAAACATAAACAAGTGTCCATCTTTTGATAGTTATTATTTCTTAAAAACACACTATCTATTTTAACAATGAGAATTAATTTTATATTAATTTCCGCCACTTCTATGTTTTGAATTTGGAAAAATGATTCCATAATTTGAAACAGTAGGTATGAATTGTGTATGATGGAAACTGTTATTTTTAGACATTATGAATATTTACACCAGTAAATATTTTATTTACCATGGTTATAGGTTAAATCCAGAAAATTAGGATAAATAATAATATTAAATTACCCAAAAACATGTCCTAACCCTATTTGATGATACATGTTCGAACATGGTCATCTTGGTGTCGATTTTGGGACACCATTGAATCACTTGAGTTTTATAATGACATTTTATATAAATTAATTTAATGTAATGGAACAAATAACCAAAGCATGTATCTTTTAGTAAAATATTTTTACATGGGGTTATAAATTTATCTCTTTGACTAAAAATATTAATTTAAAAGCTAACTTTTTTTCCTAAATGACAAAATTTAATTTTTTTATTTTTTTACAATAAATAATTAAATTTATTTATGAGACCATGATGATGCAGTAAATACCACATTAATGAAAGAGTCACATTAATGGTACTGAAAATATAAAAATAAAAATAACTTGAATATTTTGATGCCATCCACAAATTTTATAAGAGGACATGACATGTTAGTATTGATTCAATATGTTTTGTTTGATGTAATAATGTTTTTAGGACTTTCACAAAGACCAAAATACTAAATTGTGTCAAAATTGACATAATTGGGGTTTTCAATCAAATAGTATATTATTAATTGATATAATACTACTTATAATATAAGGATCAACTCAATGTCATATATAAGGTTATATATATTAATTATGAACCACATAGTGTTCTCTTGGATACTTATAGTATGTTTATTAACCATATAATTTATAATTACAAAGAGAGAAGGTAAATGTAAAACTATTTAACTAAGAATAAAATCGAAATGATATGGTTTATATGGTGACCTAATTTAACACTCCAATATTCAATGGTATACTTCCCTTTGAATAATATAGTAGCGTGTGTTGTACGCAACTTCGAGTTCTAACACACACGACAACTAATCAAACTAGCCGTTATGAATAGTAAAACCAAACATTTGAAATTTTATAAATTTTTTCTCTCAAAATGGACTTCATTTTTGGATTTGGAATATCAAAATTATCCTAGGGTAATGTTTTGGAACTTTATCGATAACATTTATATTTTGATGAATAGTTAAAATTACAAACTTTTAATTAAAAACACTTTTTTTCATCGAAATATTTAATAGTGATAAATTATGAATATGAGTGGTTTTAAAGTATATTTATAATATCTTTCTACCATTTTATAAAATTTTGGTCATTGGAGATAATTTCAAAATTAAACCGGACTTGAAAAAGTGTCGATCTTTTGATAGTTATTTTTTCTTAAAAACTCGCTTTTTTCATTAACAATAAGAATTAATTTTAAATTAATTTCTGCCACTTCTGTGTTTTGAATTTGGAAAAATGGATTCCATATTTCAAATCAAGATGTATATATTTTGTAAATAGGTAAATTTTATTATTAGTCATTATGAATAATTACTTCGGTAAATACTTTATTTACCATGGTTAAAAGTTAAATACGGTAAATAGGGGTAAATAATAATATTATAATAATAATAAATTACTCTAAAACGTGTCCTATCCTTATTGGTTGATACATTTCCGACCATGGGCATATTTGGATCGATTTCGGGACCCCATGTAGCAACTTGTATGTGATAATGACACTTTATATTAATTAAGTTAAATTAAATACAGAAATTATATAAGGATATATCTTTTAGCAAAACAATTATTACATAGGGTTATATATGTTGGATTTTAGACTATAAATATTCATTAGAAAGATAAAACTATTTCCTACATAATTTTATTTTATTTTTAATTTTTAGACATTAAATAATTAATATTATTATTGACACAATAATGATGCAGTATTTTCCTTATTAATGAATGAATCAAATAATTGTTATTATAAATGTTAAAATAAATATAATTTGAATTTTTTTATGACATAAATAAATTTTATTGATTAATATGACATTATAGTATTGTTTAAATGAATTTGGTTAGAATTAATAATGTTTTCAAGACTATTAAAAAATCAATTATTGAATACTGTCAAAATTCACATAAAAGTGTTTTTAAAACAAATATTATATTATTAATTGATATTAAATTCCTAAAAATCTATGTATCGGCCAATAGACTTATATAATGATAGCTGTATCATTAATGGACCTCTTGGGGATCTATTGGATGTATATAGTATGTTTATTATCTATATATTATAAAAATACCAGGTGACATGGTAAATGTTAAACTAATTAACTAAGAGATAAAACTAAATGATAAGGTTAATATATTGAACCAAACCTATCTAAAATAATTTGGTTGACAATTTTTAGACCTATACCCACCTTAATATTTAAATAATTCACTTCTGAGCCATTAGAAACTGAATATAAATTTATTATAAAATAATATTTCTAGCTTTTCCAATGGTTCCCCTCACACCTCTTATAAAAGGGAACTCCCCCTTATCACTAATTCACATATTAAAAGCCTTTTAGCTCGGCCACCCCCTGACAAATTACTCTCTCAACTTCCCTCACTTAGACCGAGAGGCCTTAGTTTGATCAGAAATCCAAACTATTGAGCCCATTTGATCAAATCAATAGGATGAACACGAAGAAGAGATAATGATTTCACCACCCTCTTTCAAGTTCCTTTCTTCTTCAACTTCATCGTTCTTTGTTATTCACATTATAAAACAATATCTACAGTATCTTATATATACTGTGATATTATTATAAATATTTTACACCCATATTCATTATTCTATCCATCCTTTGAATGACATGTCATCACACATTCATACTGACAGCTTACCGTCTCCACGTCGTGGTGTAATTGTTAATCAATAAATTATTATTTGGATGGGTATAATAATGATGTGTAATTCATGTAAATAATAAATATAACACGATTATGATTCTTTATATGTGATATACTATCCAATTATATGTTATTTTAATATCAAAATAATGATATTGTCACTCGTGCATATGTACGGACTACCGTCTCCACGAACACGGTGATATTCAATCTCCATCATATCCATTCAATTATAATAATGCTTTTATGATTAAAAATAATGTTTAAGGACTTTATAACATTATAGATATGAATAAGATACAACCTATCCATAAAAAAACATGGCTTATGTAAAAAACATATACGAGTAAGTTAACACCCGAAACGACAATAATACTAAGATATTATTAACAAAGCAATGTTAAAAGATAATATATGATATCATATTAATGTATATGATTCTTGTATAATTTAATAAAAATTATTTCACCATTATACAAGAGTTTAACCTACCCCAACCAAGGAAAAGTACAAAGTAAGGGTTTATTTCACAATCTCTACTTTATCCGAGGTTGTTTATACGTAATAATCTACCGGGACATCTTTATCAGCCACATCCATGTTTCTTAAAAATGTTTTTCAAAAAAAATTTACACTTTACTATAATATGGGTTAAAGTCATTTATACCATTGTTTGACTTTCAATAAGAATTTTATAAAGAAATCTTTCGGTCGTTTTCCAAGCAAGGTTCTTTTTAACCTTTTCGACAGAATTAAGTTAAGAATGTATTTTGAACTTATATGGCGGATGTGGATATTTTCCACCATTACAAAGTCATCGAATCATCACGTACAAGCTTATAAGGATATATATAAAGAAAAAATTTTATTTTATAATTATGTGACTTTTAAATTATTTCAATAAAATAGATATTTCTCTCAAATAGTTTTGATTTTATCTATATCGACATCCTTTGATGGATTTTAAGCTTATTTGAAGTTGATTTATTATGATACGAAACATACATATTGTATTGAGGGTTTTGTGATATGTTTTACTGTGGATGTGTTATTTTTATACCATTCATGGTTTATGTTGAATGTATTGGCATTTCATATACTAGTTTTAATACAAATATTTATGTTATGTTGAAACCTATTCATATGAAGAATGCATTGGACTTAATAAGTGACTGGTGGAGCCCGTTATAGCTCCTCGATGCATCAGTAGGTCGAATGAGACAAACTATTGTCTTGTCATGAGGCCTTGAAAACATCTTATTTGTAGTCTTGGCACTATGCTTTGGCTACATGGTTATGATAGTCTGGCATTATGCATTCCATCATTATGAAAGTTGTTATTGATATTGCATGTGATTCTTCGACTAGTATAATATCCATGTGAATAAGTAAATGGAATTATTTCATTTTATCTTCCCATATTATGCTGATGTTCAAGTTTAAAAGGCTTTTGTTTTAGCTACACATTGCCTTTAATGTGTATGATTATTTATGAATTTTTCCTCTATTTTGGTATCCTTACTGGGAATATGTGCTCACCCCTTTCTATGTTTTATTTCTACCATGATGTGAAGAAATATTTTAGGAATGACCTACAGGGATAGTATGAGGGGATAAGTGTGTGGAATATGGATACTATATTGTTGTAGTTTTCATTTTATGATGTAATGTAAACTTTATAAATGTATCTAGTTATTCCAAGGCTACTAAACTAATCGCCCTTTCGAGACTTGATCTTTCTTGTGATCATGCCAATGCTATGTAATAATTCACTGACTCTAGGTAAATGGGGTCGGGGCGTTATAGTTGGTTTCAGTGGATGTTTAGTACATACCTTGGAAGCTAGATTTAGGTAAACTCTGTTAAGAGAACATAGACCTACCATGAAATTTGAGGATTAGTATAAAAGAACATCCTAGAATTTTGGTATTGTAGATATCTTGTGAGTTTTCCGAGCAATACAACCACGTCTGGATACGAGAAGGTAGAGGCATATTTGGCACAGATGTGCCTAGAGGGGAAACCTGAAAACACCGCTTTGAGCTAGACTCAAATGGGAACTAGTGCACAACAACAGGCCTTGCTGCACTCATGGTTACGACACTCCCGATGGATATGCTTAAGAAAACTCTGATTTTATTTACAAATCATTATGAAGTGTATATGAGTATATACTTCCTAAAAGAAAACAAATTTATGATTTTGGAATATATCCAAAAATAGTTCAATTTATGTTAAGTGTTTTATAAGTATGGAATTATTTATTTTGATTCATAAACTGATCCATTTTATGCCATTGTTTAGAAATGGATCCTAGTGGAAGAAATGGAATTTTTATCAATGCACGCACTCCATTTAGGGATTTCCCACCTCCTGAAGATAATTATAGGGGAGCTGGTGATGCAACTGGTGCTGATCAGCTAATCACCATACTAGGACAACCCACTCAGGTTATTAATAATACACTTACCCATATGGAGCACCCTGATCCGCAGCGTGGAGGATTAATGTTAGATCTCTTCATGAGGCAACATCCAGCGACATTCAATGGGAGTACAGATCCTTTAGTAGATGAGAAATGGATAAATTCCATAGAGAAAATACTCCATGCCTTGGGGAGTAGTGAAAGGGAAAAAGTAGTCATGGCAGTTTATCGCCTCACTAGAGATGTTTACTAGTGGTGGTCATTGATACAAAACATGAAGGAAGATGATGAAGTATCAAATATGGAATTGAGAGAGTTCAATGAGTTGTTCTTAGAAAAATACATTCCTCGAGACCATCGAGCAGATATAGAAAGGTAGTTTCTGAGTCTGAGACAATAGGAGGATGAGAATGTCACGAAGTATGAGGATAGCATTACAAGAATAGAAAGGTATGATACAGATTATATACGTAACCAAAACGTACGAATGATCGTTTCATAGATGGGCTAAAACAATTTATTCTTCGAGAAATAGTATCACAATCCTTCTCATCATACGAACATATTATCTCATGTGCAATCAAGATAGAGAAGAAATTACTTAGGTCATATGAATTTAAAGCTGAGTAAGAGAAGAAGAGATCTGCTGATCAATATGGGAATAGAAATTAGGGGAAGAACGGAAAACGTGAATATCCATCCTGCAGTAAATGTGGGAAGAAACACCCTGGTACATGCTTAAAAGGAATAGGATTCTGTTACAAGTGTGGTGAAAAAGTCCACAAAGATCGTGATTGCATGGGGAAGAAGGAAGCTACTAAAGTCCAATTCTACAATTGCAGGGAGATGGGACATTATTCAAATGAATTTCCTAAGCATCAGGGGAACTTATCTCAGAAAAGGGCAAGGGATGAAGGGTAAACTTATGTTATCACTACTGCTAAGGTAGAATCTCCGAAAAACGTGGTGGTATGTAATTTAATGGTTTCCTAAAGTTAAGTAAATTCATTTTTTGATTCTGGATCATTTCATTGTTTCATATCTTCCCAGTTTTCTATGAAAATTAGATATTTCCGGTTTGATTTAACATGGGAGTTGTCAGTTAAAACTCCTAAGGGAAGTATCATTGCAACAATCTTTTGTGAATCAGTCACCATTAGAGCACATAAATGTTCTTTATCTTCAGATCTAATCATCATAACTATGATTGAGTTTGATATTATAGTCGATATGTATTGGATTTCGGACAATGATGCGATGATTTATTGTAACAAGAAGGAGGTTACGATTTTTGATGATGTTGTTAAAAAACACCTTATCTT
Organism: Viscum album; assembly: GCA_963277665.1. Lineage (NCBI taxonomy): Eukaryota > Viridiplantae > Streptophyta > Magnoliopsida > Santalales > Viscaceae > Viscum > Viscum album. The sequence continues at coordinate 1,698,542,000 of OY728163.1, read as the reverse complement.
TAGAGAAAAATCGTCACCACCTAATTCTTATCGAGATCCACCCCCAGTAGGTCAACTAAATTCAATTACTGGGGAGGAAGAAAATGAAATGACTGTGGGTGAGGAAAGTAATGTTCAAAGAGAGTATGTACATATTGTGAAATAATATGTAGATGTGTTTTCGGAAGATTTACCTGGACATCCTCTAGAAAGAGAAGTTGAGTTTTCCATTGATTTAATTCATGGATCAATGCCTATATCAAAGTCCCCTTATAGAATTTCCACTGTAGAATTATATGAACTAAAGAAACAACAAGAAGAATTGAGTAATAAGGGATTTATTCTCCCTAGTGTTTCTCAATGGGGAGCCCCTGTTCTTTTTGTCAAAAGGAAAGATGGATCTATGAGGTTATGTATTGACTATAGGGAGATCAATGTTATAACAATAAAGAACAAGTATCCCCTACCTTGCAATGATGATTTATTTGACCAACTGCATGGAGCTCAATACTTATCAAATATTGACCTTCGATCTGGATACCATCAGTTGTGTGTGAAGTTGGAAGACATTCCGAAGACAGTATTTCGAACAAGGTACAAGTATTATGAGTTTACAGTAATGCGTTTTAGGTTGACTAATGTACCCTCTTTATTCATGGATCTAAGGAATAGAGTTTTCAAGCAATATCTCGATGATTTTGGGGTGGTATTTATTGATGATATCCTGGTATACTCCAAAAGCTAAGAAGATCATTAAAATCAATTACGCATTATCCTAAAGACTATGAGAATACATGAATTATATGGGATGTTTAGAAAGTGTGAATTCCGGATTCCAGAGATTTCTTTTCTAGTCCATATTTTCTATAAATATGGAATATCTGTTGATCCTTCCAAGAAAAGAGCAATCCAAGAATGGCCAGCACCAACGAGTATGACCGAGGTATGCAGTTTTATTGGTTTAGCAGGTTATTATGGACGTTTCGTCAAGAACTTTTCCGGATTAGCTAACCCATTAACAATGCTCACACGTAAAGGGGTTATTTTTTTTTGGAAAAAAGAGTGTGAAGAATGTTCCGAATAACTGAAGAGAAGTCTAGTCAATGCTCTTGTATTGAATCTACGATCAGGGAATAAAGGGTTCTTTATTTATTGTGATGCATCGAAGAAAGGACTTGGTTGTGTCCTTATGCATAATGATAAGCTTATTGCCTACACATCACGACAGTTGAAAAATCATGAGGAAAACTATCCTACTCATGATCTCGAGTTAGCAGCGATGATATTTGCTTTGATGATATGTATACATTATATCTATGTTCAAAATTGTGAGATTTATTCTGATCACAAGAGTTTGAAATATATTTTCTCACAAAAAGAACCCAACATGAGGAAATGGAGATGGCTTGAATTACTTAAGTATTATGATTGTATGATACACTACCACCTAGGGAAGGCAAATAAGGTAGAAGATGCTTTGTGCAGAAAAGATCATAGAGTTTTGAACAATATGAGAATTGAAAGGGATCCAATTTTCATGGATCTAGTGAAGATAGACATGGGAATAACCATGGAAGGTGAAACATCAGTGATTTTTAAATGGTTTCCAATCCATTATTACATGAAAGGATTAAGATTTCGCATACCGATGATGAATAATTACAAAAATAAGATTAAAGCTGTGAATGATGGGAGATTGAGAGACTTTGTGTATGAAGAAGGAATTTTTATATTCGGGAAGAGAGTTTGTGTTCCCAATATACTTGATTTAAAAGGGGAATTTTTAGACGATGCTCATAGTTCCAATTTCTCTATACACCCTGGGAGTACCAAAAGTTATAGATATTTAAAGGAACGTTTTTGGTGGGATAACATGAAGAGGGAGATTTATGATTTTGTGTCAAAATGTATGGTTTGTCAACAAGTGAAAGTTCGATGGAAACATCCTTGAGGATTCTTGCATCATCTTCCCAGACCTGAGAGGAAATGAGATAACATCTCTATGGACTTTTTCATCGGACTACCAAAGACTCCTAGAAGGAACTATACAATATGGGTCGTTGTTGATCGTCATACCAAGTCAGCACATTTTCTTTCTATAAGGGATGATTTACCACTTGAACGTCTAGCAAGACTATATATTAATGAAGTTGTGAGACTTCATGGAGTACCCCTTTTGATCGTTTCAGATCGAGATCCCCATTTTACTTCGAGATTCTGGAAGAGTCTTCAGAAGGCCTTGGATACTAAACTTCATTTGAGCACTGCTTACCACCTTCAAACAGATGGACAGTCGGAATGGACTATTTATACTTTAGAAGACATGTTGTGATCTTTCTCACATGACTTTCAGGGTATGTGGGATCAATATTTACCTCGGGTAGATTTTTCCTATAACAATAGCTTCCATTCATGTTTTCGAATGGCACCATATGTAGAGTTATATAGAAAGAGATGTCGCACACCAACCTGTTGGGATGACATTGGTGAAAGAAAACTTTTAGGCCCAAAATTTGTTGAGGAAACAATGTGCAAAAGTAAAGGTAATCCAAAACCACATCAAAGAATCTCAAAGTAAATAGAAGAGCTATACCAATTACCGAAGGAAGGATTTAGACTTTCAGGTGGGAGATCATGTTTTCTTGAAGGTAACTCCATTGAATGGAGTTATACGTTTCATTAAGAAGGGTAAATTGAGTCCCAGGTACATTAGACCCTTCGAAATTCTAGAAAGAATTGGGGTTGTAGCTTACCGTTTGGAAATGCCGCCATGTCTCTCCAAAGTTCACGATGTGTTCCATGTATCACTATTGAGGAAATACATGGCTAACCCAATGCATGTACTCACATATGTGAAATTAGAACTAGAACTCGATATGTATTATTGTGAAAATCCCATCATGATTCTTGATACAGGTGAACAAGTTCTGAGAAACTAGACGACTCAATTGGTAAATGTTCTATGGAGAAACCATAAGATGGAAGAGGCAACGTGGGAACCCGAGGAACTTTTGATGAAAAACCACCCGAGTCATTTCATGCAATTGTATTCTAGATGTTTCAAGGACAAAATTATTTGAAGGAGGGGATAATGTAACACCTCAAGAATCCACGGTACGTTTCCCTTTGAATAATACAGTAGCGTGTGTTGTACGCAACTTCGAGTTCTAACACACACCACAACCAATCAAACTAGCCGTTATGAACAGTAATACCCTATTTTTTAAATTTTATAAATTTTATCTCTCAAAATGGAATTCATTTTTGGATTTGGAATATCAAAATTATCCTAGGGTAATATTTTGGAACATTTTGGATAACATTTATATTTTGATGAATAGTGAAAATTACTAAATTTTAGTTAATAATAATTTTTTTAATCAAAATAATTTAAAGTGATAAATTATGTATTTGAGTAATATTAAAGTATATTTAGAATATATTTTTACCATTTAACACATTGTTGGTCATTGGACATAATTTTAGATTTAAACCATACATGAACAAATGTCAATCTTTTGATAGTTATTATCTCTTAAAAACACGTTTTTTGTTTTATCAATGGGAATTAATTTTAAATTAATTTATCCCTCTTATTTGTTTTGAATTTGAAAAAATGGATTCTATATTTGGAATCAGGATGTCGAAATTGTGTAAATAGGTATCTTTTATTTTTAGACATTTTGAATAATTACTTGGATAAATATTTTATTTACCATGGTTAAAGGGTAAATCGGATAAATAAGGGTAAAAATTAATATTATAATAATAATAAATTACCCTAAAACGTGTCCAAACCTTATTGGTTGATAAATGTCCGACCATGGTCATATTTGGGTCGATTTTGGGACACCATGGTTCCATTTGTAAGTGATAATGACACTTTAGATTAATTAAGTTAAAATGAATACAAAAATGACATAAGCATATATCTTTTAGAAAAACAATTTTTACATAGCGTTATATATGGTGGTTATTATACTATAAATATTAATTAGAGAGATAAAATTATTTCCAACATAATTGTATTTTATTTATAATTTTTAGACATTTAATATTTAATATTATTTATGACACAATAATGATGCAGTATTTTCCTTATTAATGAAAGAATCAAATAATTGGTATTATAAATGTTAAAATTATTATAATTTGAAAGTTTTGAGGACATACATGAATTTTATTCATTAATCTGACATTAATGTATTGATTAAATGAATTTCGTTCTAATTATTAATGTTGTTATGACTATATCAAAAATTAATTATTGAATAGTGTCAAAATTGACATAAAAGAGTTTTTAAAAGAAATATTATATTATTAATTGATAGTAAATTCATAAAAAACTAAGGATCGGCCAAGTAACTTTTATAATGATAGATGTATCATTAATGTACCACTTGTGGGTCACTTGGATGTATATAGTATGTTTATTAACTATACAATATAAAAATACTCGGTGACATGGAAAATGTTACACTAAATAACTAAGAGTTAATACAATGTGAAAAGGTTAATATAGTGACCCAAACCAGTCTAAAACATATTGGTTGAGTGGTTTTCGACCTATCCCCACCTTAAAATTTAAATAATCCACATTGGAGCCATTTCAAACCGAATATGAATTTATTAAAAAATAATATTTCTAGCTTTTCCAAAGGTGACCCTCACCCCTCTTATAAAAGGGAACTCCACCTTCTTAGTAATTCACACATTCAAAGCCTTTTGTCTCATCCCAAACCTGCACAATTACTCTCTCAACTTCTATCACTTCATCCTAGAGGCCTTAGTTTGATCAGAAAGCCAACCTAGAAAGCCTTTTTGATCAAATCAAAAGGATGAACCCGAAGAAGAGGTAATGTTTTCACCACCATCTTTCAAGTTACTTTCTTCCTCAACATCATCATTATTTGTTATTCCCATTATAAAATAATAATTCCAGTATCTTATATATTCTGTGATTTTACTATAAATATGGTACATCCATATTCATTATTATATCCATCCTTTGAATGACATGGCACCAAACGTGCGTACGTACGGCTTACAGTCTCCATGTCGTGGTGTAATCATTATTCAATAAATTATTATTTGGATGGGTATAATAATGATGTGAAATTAGTGTAAATAATAAATATAACATGATACTGATTCTGTGTATGTGATATACTATCCAATTATATATTATTTTAATATCAAAATAATGATATAGTCGCTCGTGTGTACGTACGAACTACCGTCTCCACGAACGCGATTAGATTCATTCTCCATCGTATCCATTCAAGTATAATTATGATTTTATGATTAAAAATAATGTTTAAGGACTTGATATCATTCTGGATATGAATAAGAGACAACCTATCCATAACAAACATACCTTATGTAACAAAACATATATGAGTAAGTTAACACCCGAAACGATGACAATACTAAGATATTATTTACAAATCAATGTTAAAAGATCATATATGATATCATATTAATGTATATGAATATTTTATAATTTAATAACAAATCTTTAACCATTATAAAAGAGGTTATCCTACCCCAACAAAGGAAAAGTACAAGGTAAGTGTTTATTTCGCAATCTCTTCTTTATCCGAGGTTTTTTATACTTAATAATCTACTGGGACTTCTTTATCATCCACATCCATGTTTCTTAAAAATGTATTTCAAAACATTTTTACAATCTACTAGAATATGGATTAAAGTCATATATATAATTGTTTTACTTTTTATAAGATGTTTATAAAGCAATATTTCTGTTGTTTTCCAAACAATGTCATTTTTCACCTTTTCGACAGAATGAAGGTAAGAATGTCTTTTTAACTTATATGGTGGATGAAACTATTTGCCGCCGTTATAAAGTCGTCGAAGCTTCCCTTACAAGCTTATAAGGATATTTTCAAAGTAAATGTTTTATTTTATAATTATGTGACTTTTAAATGATTTCAATAAAATAGATATTTCTCTCAAATAGTTTTCATTTCATCTATATAAACATCCATTGATGGATTTTAATATTATTTGAAGTTGATTTGTTATGATACAAGACTTCCATATTGTATTGATGGTTTTGTGATATGTTTGACTTTGGATGTGTTATTCTTACACCATTAATGGTTTGTGGTGAATGTATTTACTTTTCGTATGCTAGTTTTAATACAAATGTTTATGTTATATTGAAACCTGTTCATATAAGGATTGCATTGGACTTAATAAGTGATGGGTGGTACCCACTATAGCTCCTCGATGCATCGGTGGGTCTAATGAGACTAACTAGTTTCTTGGTACAAGGCCTTGACAAAATCTTAATTTTAGTCTTGGCATGAGGACATGACTACTTGGTTCTGATAGTTTGGCATTATGCATTCAATCATTATGAAAGTGGTTATTGATATTGCATGTGATTATTCGACTAGTAGAATATCCATATGAAAAAGTAAATGTAATTATTTCATTTTATCTATGCCATATTATGCTGAAGTTCATGTTTAAAAGGCTTTTGTTTTAGCTATACATTTCCTTAAATGTTTATTCTTATTTATGAATGTTTTTTCTATATTGTTATCCTTACTGGGCATTTGAGCTCACCCCTTTATATGATTTATTTTTTCCAGGATCTGAAGAAGTAATTTATGAATGACCAGTATGGATCATATAATCGGATAATAGTGTGGAATATGGAGACTATATTGTTGTAGTTTTCATTTTATGATTTAATTTAATCTTTATAAATGTATCTAGTTATTCGAATGCTACTAAACTAATCGATCTTTTGAGACTTGATATTTTTTGTGATCATGCCAATGTTATGTAATAATTCACCGACTCTAGGTAACTGGGGTCGTGGTGTTACACCTAGACCTATCCAAAACCAATTTTTTGACATTTTTTCGACACATCCATACCATAGAATCTATATAAATAATTTTGTAACCATTATAAATGGGACCAGATTTTTTGATAAAATAATTTTTAAAGCTTTTCCTAATGTGACCCTCGCCTCTCATATAAAAGGACACTTTACCTTCTCTTTGTTTCACACTTCCAAAGACTTTTGTTTCTTCCAAACCCTACCCAATTATCATCCCAACATTCCTTCCTTAATCCTTGTTGTCTTACATTTTTCATAAAGCTATCCTACGAAGTTCATTTCATCAAATCAAAAGGAAGAGTCTGAAGAAAAGATAAATATTTTCCCACCTCTTCCATGTTTTTTCTTTTTCAACATCCTCTTTCATTGTTATTTCAATTCCAGAATAATAACTATACTTTCTTCATTATAATGTTACATTATTAAAAAAACGGTTTGACATTATTCATTATTCTATCCATCCTTTAAAGGATAAAGTCACCATACAAGTATATGTACGATTTACTGTCTCCACGGCGTGGTGTAGTTTGTTATTCAAACACTTCATTATTTGTATGGCTAAAATAATGATTATAACCGATGTATATAATTAATATAACATGTTAAATATTATTTATATATGAAATACCTCCAATTACAAACTATTTCACCATCAATATAATGATATTTTCGCTCATGCATACGTACGGATTACCGCCTCCATGACGCGATGAGATTCATTCTAACGTTCACCATTCAATGGAGATTATATAAATATATATTATTAATAAGTATTTAATATATGAAATAATAATTATAGTAGATATTTATGTGTTTGTGTGCACATACATATATCTTATTCACATACTCCCGTTCAATACAATATGAAAATGGAAACAACATTTTTGCATTCGTATGACCTACCGCCTCCATAAACGGTGCCATCCATTTCATATATCTATAAATTATAAATATTTTTATTCTAAATATATATAATGTATAAATCAGGTTTTATATTCTGGAAATATTTAAATCATGATCAATATTGTATGATCAAGAATAACAAATTAAGACACGTGTGTTAAAGAAAGTTATTATAAGACAAAATGATAGTGTAACATTAATATAATTATTAAATGGGTAGTTTAAAGTCAAAAATGAATCATGTAGGATATAATAAATATGAATATGGTTCATGTATAATTTAATAACATACAATGGTCATTATACAAGAGGTTAAATTTACCCTCGACCAACAAAATGTGCAAGGTAAGGGTTATTTTATCAATCTCATTATTATCTGATATTGTTTATGTATAAAAATTTACAGGGACATATTTATCATTGATACGCATATTTCATAAAAAAACATTCAAATAAAATCTTTTAAGGTATAATGGGAGGGTATATTTAACTAGATCGATATTTTAAATGTTTTAAATATTTATCATTATGAATACTTTTAATTAATTTACATGTTTTCAAAATCATTTAAAGGATTTATTTATATGGACGTGAATGTTTTGAAATGATAATTCTTTTAAAATGTTTCAAATTGGTATGGGACACTTTGATTAAAAAATATCTTTTAATCCTTTATAATTGTGTGACCTTTAAATGTTTTCATGAAAAATGGATATCTCTCTCAATGAGTTTGACAAATCGTTTTCATCTTTTTCAACATCCTTTTATGGATTTTAATATTTAGGAAGGTGTTTTATTATGATAAAAGTCATCCATATTGTATTGAAATTTTTTTGGTATAATTTAATGTTGGTGTATTAATTTTATACCATTCATGGTTTATAGTTAAAGTATTGACATTTCATATGCTAATATTAATACGAATGTTTATGTTATGTTTCAACCTTTTTATATGATGAATGTACTGGAAATAATAATTGACATGTGGAGCCCGCTATAGATTCATGATGCATCGGTAGGTATAATAAGACATTTAGATGTTTAATTGGATGTGGCCGTTCCCAATTTGATAAATGGTTTTCACCGAGGCCTTAATCATTTTTAGACGTCATGGTTGAGACTTTGATAAAATGTTTCAGAATGTCGGGCATTATACATCCACTCAATATGAAAATAATATTGATGGTTCATATAGTCATTCGACTAGTAGAATTCCCATGACTATGTTTTCATATTTCATTATTTACTCAGCTCATATTTCTTCCATAAAGTGTTCTAGTTTATAATTTGTAAAGACATGTGTCTCCAATTATTCACCAGGAATATTGATTATGATAAATTATACTAAATTGTTTACCCTTAATGAGCATCTATGCTCTCGCATTTCTTATGTTTTATTTTCCAGGGACTTCCAAGAAGCGTATTATGATTGATATTAAGGGTTCAGTTAAAAGGGAATAAGGGTGTTCTCCATGAACTATATATGATGTATTATATGTTTGAATTTTTAATATGAATTTGATGTATGTAATCTATTTCCAAGACTTCTATGTTGGTCGGACTTTAAAGACATTATTTCCTTATATCACATAAATGTATTAAAATAATGCACCGACTCTGGGTAAGTTGGGTTGGGGCATTACAACAGAGTCTACCAACTTCCACTGTAATTAACAGATATCATATTATCACACAATATATTTAAAAAGAAAAATTAATTTCTAATTTACATTTATACATATTCATTTTTTAATTAATTCATCTTCTTTTAGTTATGTTTTAACACTATTCCACATTTAACATTATTAACCAACATAGTAATATTGATTCCCTCAAGGGAAAATTCATGTTGATTCCATATTTTCTCTAGAGTAACATCTAATTTTCATACAATTGGGAACCAACCCCATGTGTTAAACACTTATTATTCATTATTGATATCATTAACTAATCTATGTTCTCTAGGAATACCATCATAATATACAACCAATAAAAACATGAATCAATTCATTTTCATCTATCTTAATCCATAGAGAATGTAATATAAATTAAAAATATTCCTGACTATCAATACTTAAAAATAATATTATCAATAGAGAACCCATAAATATCAAATTATTGGGTAATCCCATATTCAACATGTTCCATCATCCGTAGTGTCATTGCCAATAGCCTCATTCATAAACCAATCCATTTCACCATCACATGTGTCAAATAATGTCACATCAACCGGTCCTACCCACCAAATATAAAATCATACCTCCATAGATCATCCATATAAATCTCATAAGAAATTACATTGATAATCTCACATCAAGATCACATCACAAGGTAGTAAGAAAATAATAATACACAATAAGAAAAATAGACTATTAAACTGGGCATGAATGCTTTGCATAAAAATTTACTCTTACAACATCCAGCATAAGATATACATTATTTATGTTAATGGGAACTTATGACCACATAAAGTGATATTTTTATTAAATACTCATTTCATACTCTATCCGGAATTAACCACTTAATTATCCACATGTTCAAACTGTCGGTATAATATGCCATCAATTATAACAATCTACCAAAATGATAACAATATTTGAGCATTATTTTTAAAAAAAATTTTAAGGAAATATAATTCCTATTAAAAATTCCTTTTTAATATTACCACCTTCTTGAATTAAAAATATTCAAGTTATTTATCAATTACATTAAAACATGGAGGATCAGATTCAATTAAACATGGGAATTGAATTATTTTTATTATCATAAAATTACAACAATCACCAGATTTAGTTAAAATTAATTTATTTTAATATAAATACAATAAATCAATTAATTATAGAAATTAAATTCAATACCAATTTCATTAATAAAATAATGATAAATCATTCATAATGACATGATACAAAATCATAGTATTGATGGTGCATTATGTATAAAATTAAGAGGAAAATCATTATCATTATAGACTGAATAAACATATTCTTAATATAACTAATTTCCTTTTTAATTTAGATAAATGTTTACTACGTTAATTATATTTCAATCCAAAAGGATAAACTATGATAACATTAAATAATTCTGTAATTAAATAGGACAATAAATGAATCAACTTCATCAAACACATCCACATTATTCTTACGAGAAATTAATATCATTATAGATTTCTAATCACCACTTCAGTAAGGAAATATGATATTCTAATTTGTTTTTAAAAAAATAAGGAAAAGGATATAAAGAACATGATAATAATATTATAATTCAAGCACTATAGCATTAAATACAATAAATGTGAAGAAAGATGACCAAATGGTTATAAAATAACTGAAAATAACTATAGAATAAACTTCCTATAAATACTAATCGAACTGAGGAGGCCATTGATTAATCCATATTGAATTTTTTACCAAATTTTCTAGATAATATCTCTTGGTCACCATATATTCGATTGGAAGTACTGTAGTAAAATAAGGTTTTTAGTGGATATAGTTATTTATAGGAATCATGATAATAACAAGACCATTTTTAATTATAAATACCATGTAAGAGCATTGTATGACACAAGTCATTCTATGGTGTAAATTGTGGAACCACGTCGTAGTAATCCTTGGTAAAAGGTGATTATATGAATAATAGAGAGCTTGTAAAAAGGTATATATGGTATTTATATAATATATATAATCACCAAAATGTAGAACCCCATACCCTGATATAGAAGGAACCATAATGAATCCTATAGTTGGTGGAATTGGTACTCCACAATTTTGAAGTATCCAGGAAACTCATTTTGAGATGCCCTATGATGTAGCTGAGGTCCATTATGCTAGAGACACCAGAACTGTCACGAACCAACCCGGGTCGACCCTGAACTTGTCACCCAAGCCGGGACGCGGCAAGTCCTGAGGGGCATTCCCTGCCCCCCGGGATGACAACTAGTGCCGGGAATCAAAACATACACCTTGGAATGATTTAAGACCAAAACAAATAAAAACCATGACCAGATAAAGAAATTAAATAAACTAAGGATTCTACATCATGTACACCTGAAAATAAATAAAACAAACTATTCTATATACAAGGTGTAACTCAACAGATAGAGAACTAAAATACAAAATTGAAAACCCCAAATGAACAAACGAAACCGCCACAACTTGATCCCCATGTGACCTCTTGGTCACCACCATCCTTAAGACCAGCTATGGTCTAACAGAAATCACCTGCAAGGGAAACTTGAACAAAGACTGAACCTGCACACAACTCAGGTCTGCTGACACCGAGTGGTATAGGTAGGGTGTGAGCTAATCGCTCAGTAAGAATGCACCACAGATTCCATGCCATTTCATCCACAAGACATTCAATTAATACTAGTTTGAACTACATTATAAAATTAGGTTTTCATATTACTTTTTAAAAAAACAAACATGGTCCTCTTCCCTTCAAGTTTAAAACCAAATACAATGGGAAATAAAGGTGAGCTGTGATCTCTATTTCAAAACATCTAATTAAAATAATTTTTGATGTAATCACAATTTCGGAATTTTCTAAATAAATACCAAAACCATGTGAAAAGAAAAAGTGTCCACACAAAGAGGGAAATGGTTCGAATAGTACTCGTAATGGGAAAACACTGAAAATCCTAGTAATGCAGAGGAAGACAAGAACATACTATACATGTGACTCATCCTGAAGGCATGCCCTAACTCGATGACGTCATAATTCCCTAATGCTCGGTATAGCCCTACATGGCCTAACCAAGGGGCCCAATCCCCATAGTAGAAATAACTCAGTATTCCCCTGCTATGGGGCCACTAGCTAGTGTGTAGTCTAAAATAGTGCAACAATCGTTATCAGTAAAACAATTTTCTATTCTAGGTTCCCATGTAATGTTCTTAAGGGGATGCGTCGTATCATTCAAACAACAAGTCACAAACATATAATCAACACTCCACACAAATTGGCACCGCCCCGACCACCTCAAGAGTTTGCCTCTTGCCTCAAAAAATTTATCCAAAGGAGGTCCCATACCGAGGACCTTCCCATCTCATGATCAATCCATGAGGCAAAAGGCCTAAGCCAAGAGAGGTTTTCCATCAACCCTTTAGAAGATTCCAACTAGGCCTTTAGCTTTACAACATTCACACATTTACCAATAAATCATTGAAAAACATTTAAAAAAACAAATACCATTCATTTCATAAAATACCATACAACAACAACTTTTGTAACCAAATAAACCCTTAGAAACTCATTTCAAAAATCCATCACACCATTTCAATACAACACACACTTTCAAGGGCCAAAGGGGAATATACCATTAAACAAGTAATTTGAAAAACCCATTTCAAGACAAAGGTCACCAATTTGAACTTCAACAATAGATTTATAAAAAAACCATGTCTTTAAAACCATTAATCCCTTAAAATTGTCAACCAGACAATTTGACTAAAACATAGTACACACAACCTAACAAAACACACTACACATTAAATTCCACTCTTAAATTCATGCACACCTTAAAACATATCCCAAACCAATTTTGCACTTCTTCCATAATTTAATAAACCATTGAAACACCTTATTAAAAAATTAAATAACTCTCCAAGGATTTTATATTGAGAACACACCCTAAACATTTAACAAAATCATTTCCAAAACAATACCGCTTATCCACATTTAATTGCAAAGGCAAAATAACGTTCATGAATGGTAGAACATGTAAAAACTGATTTTTAGCAAGTTAGACTAATAATAAATCATTACCATAAGCTAAATACAACTGTAATAAAGTGAAAATCAAGGTTTAACAATTAACAACAAAAACACAGGCATCACATGGAATGAGATTGGAATAAATGACATGGAAGCACCTAACTCAATGAATTGGTTGATCCAATGATTTTGAAATCACACCACCACCCGCTCACGTACACACACTCTCACAAAAGTGCATGCACTAGAAAAATAACATCGTCACACCTTAACAAAACAGTCGAAAACCAAAGTCAGTGCGATGAAGATCAACACACAACAAAAAAAAATTCTGGGGACTCAAGAACAACATATAACACTAATTTCGATGATGAAAAACAAAAACATTGGTGCCTTAACCATACACTAAACATTGGAATCCAGACAAATCGATTTCATCCACCTCGCCCTTGATGGAGGATGCCGAAATATGGACCAACGGGTCTCAATACATCAATCGCACAACCTATTGAAGGAAGAGCACAACAATCCAATATTATCCAAACCTTATGGTTTTAGCTAAATCCTAACCAGGTTCCAAAATTTAAACAAATCCCCAAATCATTTATGGAATAATAGTCTAAAGACCATAGCTCGACGAATCATTGAAGCAACACGATAAAATCGAAAGTAATATTGAAGGGCACGGGAGATCCAGGGAAATTGGGTTGGGCACCACTGATGTTCGGATGAGGGTTCATACGCACCTAAACAAGGGGGTCTGTAGGGTTGTGTGCTGCTGATGGAATGGGGGTGGGGCAGCCAGAACATGTTACAAGGAGGAGGCTAGTTGTGGAGAGTTGTCGCACTAAGGAGGATGTTTACAGGGGGCGAGTCGTACACATGGGGGAGAGGGTAGAGATGGTGAGGGAATTAAAAAAACAAAATAAGAAGAGAGCGGCGTGAGAGGGACTGGAGGGAGGGCATGAGAAAAAAAGGGGAGGAAGAGTGGGTGGTGTGAGAGGATAAGGAAAGAGAAAAAAAGGAAAAAACAAAGTAACGGTTTGGGGAGGGGTGCGCATGTCACTTGGATAGAATATGATTTACTTTCCTTTTTTATTTTTCTCATAATAATAATAATAATAATATCAACAACAACAAAAATTTAATGACAAGTTTTGTATTAAAATTAATACTTATTTATTAATAATAACATTATGAATTTTTTTCATGATAATAATAATAATAAAAGTAATAATAATTATAATCATAAATTTTATTCAGCTTATTTTAATTAATAACCATATTAATAACAACTAAATAATAATTCTGTCTATAATAATTTCAATGACAACAATGTTATAAATAATTTTTAATAATATAAAAATATTCATATATATGAAAAAATATCATGATTATTACTATTTTAACCTTTAACTTATTTTATTTTCATTAATATTTATTTATTTTAAACATTACATATTTTCGCGGGTACATGGGCCATTCGCGCGGTCACTGCCGACCATGCGATGTCCGCGCACTGGCCTCACACCCACAAAAAACTATTATATGATAAATAAAAGTGTATACCAGCTCTCAACTTGCGCCATGACGAAGCTACCCGATATCACAAAATAATAAAATAAAATACTAGTAAAAATGGTCTGGGTGTGTCAATTCTCCCCACCACAAAACATTCTGCCCCCAGAATGTCACCAAGGAAACAGTTAACATAACTCTAGTTCACGCCCAGGCAGAATTGAGGAAAAACTGTGAATCCCGGGATGACCTTACACTCAACAGGTCACACCCAACCAATTCAAGAGAAAACTGAAGCCTGAGGTTGAGGAGAGAACACATGAGGGTTTTCCCCACAACAAGAATTTTATAATACTGATACCTTGAAACATGATTATACCATCCCCAAGGGGGGCCAACACGAGAACTCCTAAACTGAACCAATATAATTTATCCACATTGACCGAACAACACCAGGAGACTTAAACATAAAACTTGTTACGAAACGACCCAACACTCCGAGGATACGAGACAAACTCAACACCTCTCACTCCGACCGAGTAAAATCCTCACCGCAACCAGAGACTATGAAACTCCTAGCCTGAACTTAGGAAGGACCCCGAAACACCACCCAGTAATTTCACGAAATATCACTCTAACGAACACCATTGAGACCTAACTCAAAATTATAATTATTTTTTTATTCACGGGCCCAACATCCTTCAAGGAAAACCAAACGATTTGAAAACACACGGAGAACAGATAAGACCGCTTAGACTACGGTAGAACAATTTCATCACATCACTGCAACTATGATGAGCTTACAACGGTGATATAAAATAGAACAAGGAAACTTTTGATATTTCCCTCCCAAAGCTGATAACATGATTCAGATTGACGTTCCACACACCCTCGGAAACTCCTGACCGTGCGTGAGCTTCACCACGAGACATGTGGCTGGGGCCTTGATGGCTGAATCATCTCATGCCTCACAGTTATGCATTTTTATCCTCATGTATCCAACTACCTCCCAAACATCGCTTCTTTTTTAACTCTCCTCGGTGCCCCTTATAGTCACACGGTAGTAAGAATTTTGATAAATGCGACAAAGCAGCTTAGAATGCCTGAACCAGCTACACTAGTGTCATGCAAGATAATAGTCCAACAAACTAGAAGTCGACACTGATTCACAAGATTCTTTAAAAACAAATTCCACTAGTTCACCCCGCTAGCCAAAAAGGGGAACCTTCGCAGAAACTGACCACCACCAACTACACACTGTACTTCAATAACAAACGGACATCCCATCCTTACTATTCTAGATCTGGACCCTCAAATAAACCTGAGACAGTATGAACCTTATCACCCCTAGGAGTTCCCCACAACCCAAAGACACACACTATCTCCATTGACCATACAACTTCCTCTAACGGACTTCGACTACCTTGTTTGAAAGGCACCACACGAAAAGAACCGGGAACATGGCATAGCTCATTAACAACTTTAGGAGATTTTCTAGGCAGTATACTCATAACACGAAAGACATCATCAAAACCAGTATCATTCCAAAACTCAATCAAAGCAAAAAAACAACATAAGGAAAAATGGTCATAATCCAAACATATAAAAATACATGCATAAATCACTTTTCATAATCAATTATTTCATTAAAATTTTAAAACTCACCTATCGCAAATTTTGAACCGTCACATGAGCATTCATTCAATCTCTCTCACATCATCTGCAAACATGTGCCCATGTGCACTCTCTGTACATACTCAGGCACATGTGGCCCTCCATAAGGACTTCCAAGGTTCAAAAACTTATTTTTTCCTCACCAAATCCAATCACATACCATTTTTTTCCAAAATAATAAACATTATCATTTAAAACCCGTTTTACTAATTTCATAAAAAATTTGGAATAAAACATTTTTTCATTTTGAAATCACTTTCATTTTCAACACACACACACATCAACCGAGTTTAAAATTAGACACAGCCAATCATAAACCATCGGAATGAGAAACAAGTGTATGTGCCTAACTCAGTGACATGGTGGTGAGCCATGCCCCAAGTAAGACATAACACTAAGAGGACCTTAAACCAGGCACTTGGACTCTATATGGTTCACCACCCCATGTGAGGCCGCAATGTGAACTGATTCACTCCCATTGCCATCCATCAATCCAAAATAACCAAAGAAAAAAGACATAAATCCCTGAGTACCCCTGGTAACTCAGGTCTCGTCGCGAGCGGTGGTGATCTGAAACCGACCCGTAACCTACCTATTGAACTCCGGCATTCCTAATCTCCTTCTACCAGTCACCCCCAAAAAAACCACTTCTGATACCATTTTATCACGAACCAACCCGAGTCGACCCTGAACCGGTCACCCGAGCCTGTCTGCGGCACGTCCTGAGGGGCGTTCCTGATTCCCCCGAGATGGAAACTAGTGTCGGGCATCAAAACACACACCTGGGAATGATTTAAGACCATAACAAGTAAACAAATAGGACCAGATAAAGATATGAAATATACTATGGACGTTTCAACATGGACAACTGAAAATAAATAAAATAAACTAATCTAGATACAAGGTGCAACTCAACAGATAGAGAACTAAAATAAAAAATAGAAAACCCCAAACGAACAAACCAAACCGCCACAACCCGATCTCCATGTGATCTCATGGTCACCACTAACCATAAGACCAGCTATGCTCTAGCATCAAACACCGGCTAGTGAAAACTGAACAAATATTGATCCTGAAAAACAGCTCAGGTCTATTGACACTGAGTGGTATATGTAGGGTGTGATCTAATCACTTAGTTGGCCCAAACCACGTATTCTATGCCATTTCTTCCACAAGATATTCCATTAATACTAGTTGTAACTACATAATAAAATTACGTTTTCATACACACATTTATTTTTAAATACAAACAAACTTGATCCACTGCCCTTCAATTTTAGAAACAAATACAAGGGGAAAGAAAGGGGAGTTGTGATCTCTATTTCAAAAAATCTAATTAAAATACTTTTTGATGTAATAAAAAATTCCCAGTTTTCTAAATAAATACCAAAACTAGGTGCAAAGAAAATGTTTCCACACAAAGAGGGCAATGGCTTTAATAGTACTCGTAACAGGGAAACATGGGAAATCCTAGGAACGCAGAGGACAACTAGAACATAATATAAATGTTACTCATCCTAAAGGCATGCCCTTACTCGATGACGTCATAACACCCTAACGCTCGGCATAGCCATACACGACCTAACTGAGGGGCCCAATACCCATAGCAGCAATAACACAGTATTCCCCAGCTATGGGGACACTGGCCAGTGTGTGTTCTAAACTAGTGCAGTAATTGTCCTCAGTAAACCTTTTTTTACGCTAGGTTCCCACGAAAAGATCTCAAGGGAGTGTGCCATATCATTCAAACAATAAGTCGCAAACATACAATCAACACACCATAAAAAACTGGCACCGCCCCGGCCACCTCAAGGGTTTGTCATTTGCCTCAAAATAATTATCCAAAGGAGGTCCCATACCAAGGAACCTCTCTTCTCATGATCAACCCATGAGGCAACAAGCCTAACCCAAGAGGGGTTTTCCAAAAATATTTTATAAGATGCCAACTGGGAATTTAGCTTTGCAACATTCATGAACATACCAATAACACTTTGAAAAACATTTCGAAAACTACAAATACCATTCAATTCATAAAATGCCATACAAAAACAACTTTTCTAACAAAATAAACCCTTATAAACTCATTACAACAATCTAACCCACCATTTCAAAATAACACACATATTAAAGGGCCAAAGGTGCATATACCATTAAGCAAGTAATTTGAAAACCCCATTTAAAGATATAGCTCACCTATTTGAACATCACAAATTCATTTATAAAAAAACAAAACCATGTCTTTAAAACCATTAATCTCTTAAAAGTGTCAACCAGACAATTTGACTAAAACATAGTATGCACAACCTATAAAAACGCACCACACATTAAAATCAACTCTTAAAGTCATGAACACCATAAATAATTTCCCAAAACAAATTTCACACTTATTCCATAATTTAATAAACCATTGGAATGACTTATAAAATAATTTTAAATAACTCTCCCAGGCTTTTATACCGATAACACACCCAAAACATTTAACAAAATCATTTCCAAAACAATACCTCTTATCCAAATTTAATTGCAAAGGAAAAAGATCATGCAGGAATGGAGGAACATGTCAAAACCTATTTTTAGCATGTTAGACTAATAATAAATCATTACTATAAGCTAACTACAACTGTAATAATGTTAAAATCAAGGTTTAACAATTAACTACTAAAACACAAGCATCACATGTAACAATATTGGAATAAATGCCATGGAAGAACCTACCTCAAATAATTGGCCGAGCCAATGCATTAGAAATCACACCACCACCTGCTCACGTACACGCACTCCCACAAAATCCCACACAGTAGAAAAATGACATTGCTACACCTTATCAAACCAGTTGACACCCAATGTAAGTGCGACGAAGACCAATGCACAACCAAAAAAATACCAGGGACTCAAAAAAAACATAAGGCACTAATTTGGATGATGCAAAACAAAACAGGGAGTTCATTAACCTTACCTTAAACATTAACATCTTGAAAAATCGAGTTCATCCACCTCTCCCTTGGTCACGGATGCCGGAATATAGACCAATGTGTCTCAATACATCAATATCATACCCTATTGAAGGTAGAACACAATAATCGAATATTAGCAAAACCATAGGATTTCGGCTAAATCCTAACCGGGTACCGAAATTGAAACAAATCCCCAAATCAATTAAGAAAAATCGGTCCAAGGACCATACCTCGACTAATCGTTGAAGCAAAACGTTGAAATTGAAAGAAATATCGATGGGCGCGGGAGATCTAGGGAAAGGGGGTCGCGCACCACCGAAGTTTGGATGAGGGTTCATACACGCCTAAAAATGGGGTCTGTATGGTTGTGCACTGGTGATGGAAGGGGGTGCGGCATCTGGAACATGGCGCAAGGAGGAGGTTGGTCGTGTAGAGCTCTCACACCATGGAAGGTGTTTACAGGGGTACACATCGTACACAGGGGGAGAGGGGAGAGATGGTGAAGTAATTAAAAATAATAAGAAGAGAGGGGCAAGAGAGGGGATTGAGGATGTGTGTGAGAAAAATAAAATAGGGGAGGAAGATTGGGGGGCATGAGAGGATAAGGGAAAGAGAAAATAAATAAATAAATAATACCAAGCAATGGGATAGGGAGGGGTGCGCATGGTTCCTGGGTAGAATAGGATTTACATCCAATTTTTTTATTTTTCTTATCTTAATAATAATAATAATAATAATAATAACAATAAAAATTTTAATGACAAGGTTTGTATTGAAATTAATACTTATATATTCATAATAACATTATGAATTTTCATAATGATAATAATAATAATAAATGTAATAATACTTATAATCATAAATTTTATTTAGCTTTATTTAAATAATAACTATATTAATAACAAATAAATAAAAATTATGTCTATAGTAATTTCAATGGTAATAATTTTATTAACAATTTTTAATAATAATAAAAATATTTTTATATATGAACAAATATAATGATTATTATGATTTAAACCTTTAACTTATTTTATTTACAGTAATCATTATTTATTTTAAACATTACATATTTGTGTGGGTACACATGCCGATCGTACGGTCACCTCCAACCATGTGATGTCCGCGCACCAGTCCGACACCCACCAAAATCAATTAAATGATAAAAAAATTAGAGACCGGCTCTCAACATGTGCCTTGACGAAGCTAACTGATGTCGAGTAATAATAAAATAAAATAATAGTAAAAATGGTCGGGGTGTGATAAGTACGATGTTACAGTAAAATGTTCAATGATTTAGCCAATCCATTTTTGGAAATGGATTCCCAATACCCCCCCCCCCCACCAAAGATCTATCAAAACTAACTAAAACCTTCTCCAGGTAACCACAACACCAAAAACATGGAGTGGAATAAATTCCAACATATGAACCCTTACAGGAAAATTTCCCAACAACTTCTATATATACATATCTTCAATCAATGACACATTAATAACAACATGAATAGATAGTTGAGTAGTAATCTGATAAATATAATATTTGTTGTAATATATTTTTCTTTTAATGTTCGTTAATTTCAAATATATAAATATTGGATATTTTGTTATCCAAGTAATTGATATTCTAGCATCATCCATTCATTGAAAATCATTAATTACTTATTTCTCCATCCAAGGGTGTAGTTTATGGATAATTCATTTTACTTAATCAACTCCAACCATATTCTATGGTTCACATAAAAAAATTTAGGCTATTATATATAGTTGAATATCATAACCAATATATGTGTAACACCTAAGATTAAAATATAAAATGTGAACATTTTATATTAACCAATTGTATCAAAATGAAAATTTTAATATTCCATGAAAAAAATCTATATTTATTGGGTTAATATTGATCATTAACCTATTAAGTAAAAATTAACCAATAAATAATTTTTTAAATATTGTCCAAAAATATATTTTTTTTGAATAATTGAAAATATATTATTTAACAAGTTATACATTTATTTATATTAATGTTTTATTATATGTATAATTTACATTGTTCCTATTACCAAATTGATATAAATAGTGATAAGTCCTTTTGGAGGTAAAAGATGTATTTTTTAGAAATAGATTTTTTAAATCATAATACATTTCAATTTTAAATAACTAAAATAGTGTTAAATAATTAATTATCTAGGTGAGATTTATATATTACAGATCACAGTATTTTAATGAATATTTATATAATAATTATCACTTCATATATAGATAATGTATTGTCAAATTATGCTTGAATATGTCATTTCATGAATACATTTTCATTCACCCCTTTTGGCAAGTTTATTTTTAATTTAAATTTTACCATATATATGAATTAAATTTTAAATAATGGATTTGATATTTTTTATATGAGAAATTATTATTTTGTACCAAGGATAATTTATTCCTTCATAATAAATTTTAAATTAAAAAAAATTGTACAGTTATTGTTAAGAAGGGCAAACTAGGGGTTAATCTAATATAAAATGTCTAAAATAAATATAAAATATTCTTAAAAATCAATGGTTTGTTTTATATATAACACAATCTTGTCACCATAAATTTTTAGTAAAATTGGATATGAATTCTATATAATTTTAATTAATTATATTATAATTCATTAAAATATAACAAGTGTTCAAATTACCTCAATTATAAAAATAGCACCTCCTCCACCTAATTATTCACAACACATGATACTTTTAGATTAAAAATGCCTCCAAAATTATATCCCAAATATATATATATATATATAAATATTGAAGAGTTGTTGGAAATCCATAACTACCAACCCTATGGTAATTATGAAGTGGCCAAAATGAAGCTTCTCCATGACAAGATATTCTTTTTGACCAAGCTATTTATTTTCATACTTCTCCTTTTTCAACATTAAATTAATTATTACAAATTATAATATAACAAAACTACTATATTCCATGTACTTATATATTTTTATGTTGATGTAATAATATTTTTACATGACCTTCTCTATAAAATGGGATATAAAACCATCATTCTTGTGTTTTTTGGACTACTACCATGCGAACAAATGTAATTTACTTTCTATAACTACCATACATTTTTAGTGATAATAGTAAAAATAATGGATATTTATGATTCTTAATAAATAATGTTTAAATGTAACATTTCATAAATCTCAAAAATCCTTAATCCTTTACTCATTATTGAAACTATAATGTCTCTCAAATGTATGTATGACCCATCATCTCCAAAAAAATATGTGACTTATATTTCATGTCTAACATTTAGGGCATATTATAAAAATATAAATAATGAATAAATATTATATTTATAAAATTAATATAATTATATATATTAAGGATCTATATACTTTAAAAATGAACAATATCATCTATAAAATAACATTAATTATAAAACAAAATATTTGACACCAGAAACATTGGTAACAATATAATATTGTTAATAAACGAATGAGAGGATGTCATAATAGGATCATAAATGATGTCAATAATATGAATATGGTTTTATTATAAACTAATTAAATGTTTTATACCATTATACACGATTTAATGTCACATTAAACTTAGGGGATGTGTGAGATAAGGAACGTCTTCTAAATTTTAAGACTATATAAAAATATTTTGAATTATACACCAATTAATTTTTATGACATATATATAATAAACCTTTTTTTATATAAACATTAATGCATAATAGTTATTAATAATTAATTTTTCAATTCAATTTTATTGTCTCAAGGGCTTCTAATTTGAATTATACCAAAAATTTTATAATATATATTTCAATCATTTTTTATTGGATTTCTATTATATTAATTGATGGAATGTTATAATATATCCTTAATATTTTTTTTTAGTTTCCATATCATCTATCTATTTGAGAACATTCATTTTTTTTTCTTGAAACTTTTCCACTAGTAAGGAAATTTAAAAAAAATTCCCAAAAAAAATTATCATTTTATATTTCTTTTTGTTCTTGTATATTATTTTTGTATGTCCATATATTCATATTTTACAAAAATTTATTATTATAAACACAAATGATTTATTAATTATAAATTATGATGTCATTGAATTTTAAAAACCATTTTAAATGAATATTAATAATGATTTATATAATGTAAATTTTGTTAATTTTATAATAAATGTCTAATTAAATAGTTTATTATTAATGTATACAAATTTTACAGGATTTCCCACCACCATAAAATTTTTTAAATATTTATCTTCTTCTCAATTTTCTCAATAAATTTACAAATAAATATAAATAACAATAACTTATTCAACATTTTCTCATCCATTTTCCATTATGTCCAAAAAAATATGATTTTTTTTAAAATCCAATAATTATAATGAATTGACGGTCATCATTTATCTCATATAGATTTTTTTATTAACCCTCACATAAAACATCCAAGTCATTGAGATAAAAATGTATTAGGCATTAAATTTATCTTAAATATATATATTCATTATATCTTGGATATTTTTATTTCATATTCCAGATATCTTTTACACGAATGGTGTATTATTAGGAACGTTGTTTTTTAACTACAGAAATAATAATATTATATATTTTTTTAATAAATGTGAATATTTTTTATACGTAATTTTGTTTATCAATTAAATTAGTTTTTCATTATTTGTGTATTTTTTGGGCATGTAGTGATGAGTGGTTCCAATAATAATTTATCAACACTATACATTAACCTGTCACATGAGACAAACTAGTTGACAAAACTTTTTAAATTTGTTTTTTGTGTATAACAAAATATATTTTTCATTTTCGTACCACATAGATTTGATTGTAATGATTTAATGATTTTTTACAATCATTAAATGAAATATTATTAATTTTCATTATATGAGTGTATATAATTTATTATCCATGATTATAATTCATTGATCATACCAATGGATGCATTTATTGATCAAGATATAGATTAAATGGAACTTGGTTTATGTTATCTACCTTTCCATACTAATAATTTCATAACTACTATTGATAGATTTTATTTTATGTAACCCTATATAAAAACGTACTATCACTTTAATTTTAGTTTCATTCACTAATAATTAAATAATTATTCTTTAAATAAGTTTAATCATGTAGAATATTCACTTTCACTATTATTTTATATTTTATATCAATTGTAAAAGGGAACAAATATATGTATCAATCCCATCATGAATTGTAATATTTTCATTCATTTTGGTTTTGATTTCCATTTTCTATTAGGAATTTAATTAAGAATACACCAAAATTAGGATAATGGTGTTCAGTTGTTACATTTGGAATAAGAAAAATTTACTATAAACATGGGGAACTATATTTTTAAGAACAATGATATGGGGACATAAGATTTTGATAGAATATGAAAGTATGGGTAAATTTTTAAGATATTAATTTTTTTGTTAGTTGTTATGTGGTTTTCTTTGAAATATACACATTTATGGATACTAAAAGTCGATGTTGTTTTAGATAAGAAATTTCTAGGGTAATAAACCAAAAAATAGTTATTAATGTACAGCTCAAATATCCTTCTAGGGTATAGTGAATGGTCTATTATTTCACAACAAGATTGAAACTACTAGGTGATATGATTGCATTAAATAAAACATTAATTTTAAACCATTGTTAAATATTAAAAAATGTTTATATGATTTAATGATATTCCCAAAAAAATTATGATACTGTGATTAAGAATGAATAACTATTGAATTCATGTTAATTATTATGTCAAAATTTTAACTATATATTATGATTTTCAATTCACAATTTTATAATCAAATCCGAATTATTCAATCATTTAGAAATAGTTCATTGAATAATTAATGTAATCAATACTCATTTATAATGTAGAAATTTCCCTTCAGATTAATAAAATATTTAATTTATTGATGATGGATAGATCATGACTATATTAGGGTAGTTGGCATAATATATGACTGATAACCATTCACATATGGAGAAACATGATCCTTATTGACATTGTAAAATTATATTAGATCCTTAAATGAGAAAAAACATCCTTATTTTAGTGGAATAAATAATACAGTGGTAGTTGAAAATTCAATTAAGTCACTTAAACATTTATTTAAATATATGGGATTTAATGAAGGGGAAATAGTTATAATGAAGATATATTTTTGTAAAGGTTATATTGATCAATGGTATTCATTGTTCTAGAATACAAGTGAGTAAAAAGAAATAAATTACATGGAGTAGATGTATTTTAATGTAACATTGAAAAATATATATTTCCTTTGAGTGAAATGAACTAAAATGAGGATAATTTTCCACATCATAATGTAATGGAAGAAGAATGTTTTGCATAGTATGATCTAAACTATACAAGACTATTATAGTAGGTCAAAGAATTCATATATATTTTGGAAATAAATATTTAAAATTTATTTGAAGGGATTATACAAGGCCTCTTATTGGAACTACATACTCATAATTTTTATCATATGAGTAAATAGATTTTTGTTTCAAAAAAAGAGAAGGAATTTTCTGGATCCACTATATTGATTTGAAATCTAGAGAAAATGAGTTCATATATCAATTGAAAAAAACTAAATTATTCAATGTTAAATATGGAAGTGATGAAATTTTCATCGTGTAAAAATTTTGGGAAGAAAAATACTAACAAATGCATATAGTGTGTGATTTCTTATTACATGTGTAAAGAAAATTTTTATATATATAATGATGAATGGTGTAGAAAGAGATCACTACTATCCAATTCTTCAACTGTAATGAAATTAGTAATTTTTAAAACCAATTTAAAATGTAGAAAATGAACTTATAATAGATTATGCTATGGTAATATGGAAGAAATTATACAATAAGTACAATTCAGATAATAATGAGGTTAAAGGTACTTTAATAATGTACTCAAATTTATATAATTATTTATTTCGTTCAAAATCATTATGTACATTTTTATATTATACTGTTTATATTAATATTATATATTTCCCAATCACATTATGATGGGAATTGTTATTAGAAACCACTATTGGTTTCCTCTCTACAATAATGATGTATTAGTCTATTCCCAATATGATAGATAAACATGCTATATTTTAATAAATTTTAATTATACCAATGTTAGAATTTTATATATTGTTTTTTAATTTTAAAATTCAAAATCAAATGTAAAAATTAAATAGAAGGATAAAAAAATTACTATTCATGAATATGATTAGTATTTCATTATATTTATATGGGATACATCATCATGTAGATCATATCCTGATCAACTTATAATAGCTCTTCTAAATATGATTCTTTGGGAAGAAGAGAAGATAAATTCTATGGATGAATGTTATAATATTCATAATAATGATTAACCTATTGTATAATAATATATTTATGTATTTATTATTAAATTGCATAAACATACAGAAGAATATGATGATTAGTTATACATTGATTTAATAAATAATTAAAGGCCCATATCAATTATTCCCAACAAAATATAAATTGTGGGATTATAGTAGTTAAAAAAACTAACAGAGTTTTTGTGATAATTTCTTACTAGTCCATAGTGTTTAACAATTTAAATAAATAATTATTTTCATTAATAAGAATTTTAAAACATTGTGGTAATACATTGATTATATGAAAATGATTGCTTTTATATCAATTTACAATTATCATCTCTCTCCTTGTCTCATGAATTTTTGTATTATTTGAGAAAATTCACATATATTGACATTTTAAAATATTTTCCTTCATTCTTGGTATAATAAATTTGATGTAATAAATTAAAATATTATAAAGATATCATTTTATATATGGAAGGGATAGTAAGAGTAAAAATTAATTCCAATTTTGATTGAGTAATAAACCCTCTGCTTTTATGGTTCTAATGATTAGATTCACAGAATATATTGAATTTTTTTTCGTGGAATTTATAAATTATATCTTGGTAAATTTTAATGAAATATGGACTATGAGAATTAATATAAAAAATTGTAGACATTATTATAGGAAATGTGATAAATTGGATGTGATTTATGTTTGAGTTCTAGGTGAAGAAAGGTTTCACTCATTTCCAAAATATATCCATAGATTGAATCTTAGTTGATACTATGATTAAATGGTAAAATAATTTTTTTTCCACAATAAGCTTAAACATGGTATGTAGTTTCATAGTTTTGTATGGTTAATATCAGCGATTTTAACCTAATGTAGCTCAATTTGATAACCCCTTATCTAGGATTCCCTGAATTTGGGATAATTTATATGTTTAATAAATCCATTTACCCATTTTATAAAATGAATTTTAAACCTAATTGTTGCATAATTTAAACTCAAGGGTCATAATGTCCCATTGTATTTTATAGAGTAGGTTCACAATAAGTAAAAGAAACTAACAGATCGAATCCTCAATATATTTTTATAGTGAGATACTAAATTTAACTAGAACTCTTAAATATGGATGGGATAATGTAACGCCCTGACCCCAGTTACCTAGATTCAGTTTATTATTACATAACATTATCATGATCACAAGAATGATCAAATCTCGAAAGACCGATTGGTTTAGTAGCCTTGGAAACACTAGATATATTCATAATGTTTTACATTACATCATAAAGTGAAAAAATACTACAACAACATATTGTCTCCATAGTTCACACTATTATCCCCTCATAATATCCCTGCAGGTCAATAATAATTTACTTCTTCACATAATAGGAAAAATAAAACACAGAAAAGGGGTGAGCTCAAATTCCCAGTAAGGATAACAATATAGCGGAAACTTTCATAAATATGAATAAACATTTAAGGCAGTGTATAACTAAAACAAAATCCTTTTAAACTTGAAATTCAACATAGTATAGAAAAAATATAATGAAATAATTCCACTTACTAATTCACATCGATATTCTACTAATCGAATAATCACATGCAATATCAATATTCACTTTCATAATTATGGAATACATAATGCCATACTATCATAATCACATAGCCAAGGCCTCGTTCCAAGACTAAAAATAATATTTTTCCAAGGCCTTGTGCCAAGACACTAGTTTGTCTCATGAGAACTACTGATGCATCGAGGAGCTATAGTGGGCTCCACCTGACACATATTAAGTCCAATGCATTCCCATATAAAAAGTTTTAAAAATAACATAAACATAAATATTAAAACTAGCATATGAAATGTCAATACATTCACCATAAACCATGAATGGTATAAAAATAGCACATCCATAGTCAAACATATCACAAAACCATCAATATAATATAGAAGTTTTGTATCATAATAAATCAACATCAAAAAAGTGTTAAATCTATCAAAGGATGTTGACATAGATGAAATCAAAACTCTTTTTAGAGAAATATCTCTTTCTATTTTGAAATCATTTAAGAGTCATATATTAATAAAATAAAACATTTTCTTTGAAAATATTCTTATAATCTTGTAATGGAAGAATTAATGATTTTATAACGGCAGAAAATAGCTGCACCCACCGTATAAGTTAAAAAAAACATTATTACCTTAATTCAGTCAAAATGGTTAAAAATGACCTTGTTTAGAAAATGACTGAAAGATTCCTTTATTAACCACTTATAAAAGTCAACAAGGGTATAAATGAATTTATTCCATAGTCTCTAAAATAAAAATAATTATTTGAAATACATTTTTAAGAAACATGGATGTGGATGATAAAGAGGTCCCAGTAGATAATCACGTATAAACAACCTCGAATAATGAAAAGATTGCGAAATAAACCCTTACCAATTTGATAATTTATGAAACGTACAACCCATGAATGAGGTATCATACAATGAATATGTAAATACACATAAATTAAGGTATATTACACAATGAATATAATTATGGGCAGTACATACACCACACAAAAGGTAATGGTGGCAATATGGCATGAATCTCACGGGAATAAGGTGTGAGATTAAAAACCCCTTACCTTGTACTTTTCCCTGTTTGGGGGTAGATTAACCTCCTATATAATGGTAAAATAATTGTTATTAAATTATGCAAGAATCATATACATTAATATGATATCATATATGATCTTTTAACATTGATTTGTTAATAATATCTTAGTATTATCATTGTTTCTGGTGTTAACTTACTCGTTTTCTTTTATATATTTAGTTACGTAATCCATGTTTGTAATGCATAGGTTGTATCATATTCATATACATAATTATATCAAGTCCTTAAAAATTATTTTTAAATCATCAAATGATAATTATATTTGAATGGATACGATGGAGAATGAATCTCATCGCGTTCGTGGAGACGGCAGTCCGTACGTTCGCACAGGCAACAATATCATTCTTTTGATATTAAAATAATATATAATTGGATGGTATATAATATATAAATAATTATTATCATGTTATATTTATTATTTACATGAATTATAAATCATTATTATACCCATCCAAATAATAATTTATTGAATAAAAATTACACCACGACGTGGAGACGGTTAGCCGTACGTACGCACGTATGTTGACATGTTATTCAAAGGATGGATAGAATACTGAATATGGTTGTACCATATTTATAATAACATCACATTATATATAATATACTGGAGTTATTATTTTAAAATGGTAATAACAAAGGAAGAAGAAGTGGAAGAAGAAAGGAACTTGGAAAATGGTGGTGAAATCATTGCATCTTCTTCGGGTTCTTCCTTTTGATTTGATCAAAAGAGCTCTTAGGTTGGCTTTCTAACTAAAGTAAGACATCTAGGATGAAGTGAGGTAAGATTAAAGAGTGTTTGGGAAGAGTTTTTCTGAACCAAAATGCTTTTAATGTGCGAGTTAATGAGAAGGGGGAGTTCCCTTTTATAAGAGGGCTGAGCGGCACCTTTCGAAAAGCTAGAAATATTATTTTATAATAAATTCATATTCAGTTTATAATGGCTCCAAATTATATTATTTAAATTTTAAGGTGGGGATAGGTCAAAAACCACTCAACTAATATAATTTAGATAGGTTTGCGTCATTATAATAACCTTGTCTTTAAGTAATAACTCTTAGTTAATTAGTTTCTCTTTTACAATGTCTATTTGTATTTTAATATTATATGGTTAATAAACATACAATATACATCTAAGAGACCCACATGTTGTCCATTAATGATACACATATCATGATATAAGTCTCTTGTCCGGTCCATAGATTTCAAAGAATTTAATATCAATTAATAATATAATATTTGTTTTAAAAACTCTTTTATGTCAATTTGGACACTATTCAATAATTGATTTTTTGTAAAAATCATAAAAAACTGGTTACTTAGAAAAAAGTTTATTAAATCATTCCTAACATGACATATTAACCTAGAAAATTAGTTTAATACATAAGAAGTCTAAAATTATATTTATTTGTGTATCTACAACATCAATAATTTTAATTTTTCAATATTATTGTAATTACTGCATCACCATTGTGAGACAAATAAATTAAATTATTTAATGTATAAAAATTATAAATATAATACAATTATGTAGGAAAAAATTTTATCTTTCTAATGAATATTTATAGTCGAAAATCCAATATATATAACCCTATGTAAAAAATTGTTTTTCTAAAAGATATATGCTTGTGTCATTTTTGTATTCATTTTAACGTAATTAAAATAAAGTGTCTCTATCACTTACAAGTGGCACCATGGGGTCCCAAAATCGACCCAAAGATACCCATGGTCGGAAATTTATCGAAAAATAATTTTAGGACATGTTTTAGGGTAATTTGGTAATATTATAATATTATTTTTTAACCCTTATTTACCGGATTTACACTTTAACCATGGTAAATAAAATATTTCCCGAAATAATTATTCAAAATGGCTGAAAATAATAGTTACCTATTTACAAAATTTGAACATCCTGATTCCAAATATGGAATCCATTTTTTCAAATCCAAAACACATAATTGGTAGAAATTAATTTAATATTAATTCCCACTGTCAAAACAAAAAGCGTGTTTTTAAGATATAATAAGTATCAAAAGATTGATACTTGATTATGTTCAGTTTAATTGTAAAATTATGTCGATTAACCAACATTGTATTAAATGGTAAAAATATATTCTAAATATACTTTAAAACCACTCAAATTCATAATTTATCACTATTAAATATTTTGATTAAAAAGTTGATTTTAATTAAAATTTAGTAATTTTCACTATTAATCAAAATATTAAAGTTATCCGAGAAGTACCAAAATTTCACCTTAGGCTAAATTAGATACTCCAAATCCAAAATTTAAGTCCACTTTGAGAGATATAATTTATAAAATTTCAAAAAGTAGGTGTTACTATTCATAATGGTTATTTTGATTGGTTGTGGTGTGTTAGAACTCGATGTTGCGTACAACACACGCTATCAAATTATTCAAAGAGAAACGTACCGTAGAATTTGGGGTGTTACATTATCCCCTACTTCAAATAATTTTTTCCTCAAAATTTCTGGAATACTACTGCATGAAAAGACTCAGGTGGTTTTCATCATAAGTTCCTCAGGTTCCCACGTTGCCTCTTCCATCTTATGGTTTCTCCACAAAACTTTTACCAGACACGTCGTCCGGTTTCTCAATACGTGTTCTCTCGTATCAATAATCTTGATGGGTTCTTCACAGTAATACAGATCGAGTTCCAGTTCTAATTCCACATAGGTGAGTACATGCATTGGGTCAGGCATTATTTCCTCAACTGAGATATGTGGAACACGTCGTGAACTTTGGAGAGACTTGGTGGCATTGCCAATCGGTAAACTACAGCCCCAATTCGTTCTAGAATTTCGAAAGTTCTGATGTACCTGGGACTCAATTTACCTTTCTTACCAAAACATATGACTCCCTTCCATGGAGATACCTTCAGTAAAACATGATCACAGACCTGAAATTCCAAATCCTTCCTTCGATTATCAGTATATCTCTTCTGCCTACTTTGAGCTGCTTTGATGTGATTTTGGATTACCTACACATTTTCCATCATTTCCTCCACCAATTCTGGACCTAAAAGTTTTATTTCACCAACATCATCCCAACAGGTTGGTGTGTGAAATCTCTTTCCATATAACGCTTCATATGGTGCCATCTGAATACTCGAATTGAAGCTATTGTTATAGGAAAATTCTACCAGAGTTAAATATTGATCCCACATACCCTGAAATTAAAGTGAGAAGGATCTCAACATGTTTTATATGGTTAGAATAGTTCGTTCTGATTGTCCTTCTATTTGAGGGTGGTAGGCAGTGCTCAAATGAAGTTCAGTATCCAAGGCTTTCTGAAGACTTTTCTAGAATCTTGAACAAAAACGGGGGTCAAAATCAGAAACAATCGATAGGGGTACTCTATGAAGTCTCACAAATTCATCAATATATAGTCTTTCTAGACATTCCAGTGGTAGATATTCTATTATAGCAGAAAATATGTTGACTTGGTAAGACGATCCACAATGACCCATATTGCATCTTTCCTTGTAGAAGTATTTGGTATCCCCATGTCAAAGTCCATCGTAATATTGTCCAATTTCCACTCCGGTATGGGAAGAGGTTTCATTACTCATCCAGGTTGTTGCCTTCCAGCTTTCACTTGTTGAAAAACCATACATCATGACACAAAATCAGGAATTTCCCTCTTCATATTGTCCCACCAAAAATGTTCCTTCAAATCTCTGTACATTTTGGTTCTCCCAGGGTGTATAGATAAATTGGAACTATGAGAATCATCCAGCAATTCCATTTTTAGATCATGTATATCAGGAATACAAAGTCTCTTCAAGAATTTCAAAATTTCATCTTCATACACAAAGTCTCTCAATCTCCCATCATTCACAGCTTTAATATTCATTTGAAATTCATCATCATCGGTCTAATAAAATTTGATCCTTTCTAGTAATGATGGTTTGGGAACCATTTGAATCATCATTGATGTTTCACCTTCCCTGTTTATTCCCATGTCCATCTTCACTAGATCCATGATAATTCGAACCCTTTCAATTCTCATATTGTTCAAAACTCAATGGTCTTTTCTGCTCAAAGCATCTGCCACCTTTTTTGCATTCCCTGGGTGGTTGTGTATCGTGCAATCATAATCCTTGAGTAATTCAAGACATCTCCTTTTCCTCATGATGAGTTATTTTCGTGAGAAAATATACATCAAACACTTGGGATCAATATAAATCTCACATTTTTTACCATAGAGGTAGTTCCTCCATATCTTCAAAGCAAAGATCACAGCTACTAACTCGAGATCATGAGTAGGATAGTTTTGCTCATTAATTTTCAACTGTCGTGATGCATAGGCAATAACCATATCATTCTGTATAGGGACACATCCAAGTCCTTTCTTCGATGCATCACTATAAATAATGAACCCATCATTCCCCGATGGTAGAGTCAATATAGGGGCATTGACTAATATTCTCTTCAATTCTTAAAAACATTCTTCACACTCGTTTTCCCAAACAAATTTAACCCCTTTACGTGTGAGCTTCGTTAATGGGTTATCCAATCGGGAAAAATTTTGCACCAAACATCTATAATAACCTGCCAAACCAATAAAACTGCGTACCTCAGTAATACTCGTAGGTGATGGCCTTTTCTGGGATTGCCTTGGTCTTAGAAGGATCAACAGAGATTCCATCATTAGAGACAATATGGCAAAGAAGAGATATCTCATGAAGCCATTATTCACATTTCCTAAACTTCCCATATAATTGATGTCTTCTCAGAATCTTTAGGATAATGCGCAAGTGACTTTCATTATCTTCATGGCTTTTAGAGTATACCAAGATATCATCAATAAATACCACCACAAATTCATCGAGATATTCCTTGAAAACTCTATTCATCAGATCCATGATTATAGAGGGTGCATTAGTCAATCAAAAAGGCATTACAGTAAACTCGTAATGCCCGTACCTGGTTCGAAATGATGTCTTCAAAATGTCTTCTTCTTTACACACAACTGATGGTATCCATATCGAATGTCAATCTTTGAAAAGTATCTAGCTCCATGCAGTTAGTCAAATAAATCATCAATGCGAGGTAGGGGATACTTGTTATTTATTGTTATATCATTAATCTCCATATAGTCGATACATAACCTCATAGAGACATCTTTATTTTTTACAAAAAGAACATGGGCTCCCCATGGATAAATTGTAGGGAGAATAAATCCCTTATTACCCAATTCCTCTAGTTGTTTCTTTACTTCAACTAATTCTACAGTGTCCATTTTATAAGGGGTCTTCGATATAGGCCTTGATCCAGGAAATAAATCAATGGAAACTGAACTTCTTGTTCTGGAGGATGTCCAGGCAAATCTTCCAGAAATACATCTACATATTCATTCACAAAAGGTACATACTCTATTTGAACATTCCATTCCTCACCCATAGTAATTTCATTCTCTTCCACCCCAATAATTGAATTTAGTTGAGCTACTGGGGTGGATCTAGATAAGAATTAGGTGGTGATGATTCTACTCTAAAGATAAGGTGTTCCTTATCATCATCATCAAAAATCGTAACCTCCTGCTTCTTATAATTAATCTTCGCATAATAATCTGAAAGAAAATCTGTACCAAGGATTATATCAAACTCAATCATATGTATGACGATGAGATCAGTGGATAAAGAACTTTTATGTGCTCTAATGGGGACTGATTCACAATACTTTGTTGCAATGATACTTCCCTTAGGTGTTTTAACTGACAACTCCCTTGTAAAATCAAATTGGAAATATCTAATTTTCTTAGAAAACTGTGATGATATGAAACTATGCGATGATCTAGAATCAAATAATGTATTTTCTAAATTTGAGGAAACCATTAAATTACCCACCACCACGTCTTTCGGAGCTTCTACCTCAGCAGTTGTGATAGAATAAGTTTGGCCTTGATCCCTTGGCCTTTTATGAGGTAAGTTCCCCTGACGATTAGGACATTCATTTTCATAATGTCCCATCTCCCTGCAATTGTGTCACTGAACATCGGTAGCTTCCTTTTCCCTTTTCAATCATGAGCATGGTGGCCTTTTTCACCACATTTGTAACAGACACCCATTCCCTTAAAGCAAGTACCTAGGTGTTTCTTCCCACATTTACCACTGGATGGATATTCAACCTTTCCCTTCTTCCCCTTATTTCCATTCCCAGGTTGATCAGAAGATATCTTCTTCTCTTGTTTTTATTTAAAGTAATAAGACTTAGAGAATTCTTTTTCTGTTTTGATGGCACATGAGACACTATCTTCATACGACGAGAAGGATTGTGAGACTAATGCTCGATGGAGAAATGGTTTTAACCCATCAATGAAACGATCAATATTACTTCTTGTGTTACATATATAATCTCCAACATACCTTGCTAACCTTGTAATGTTAGCCTCATACTTTTCGACATTCTCATCCTCCTTCTGTCTCAGACTCAGAAATTGCCTTTCCATATCTGCTCGGTGGTCGTGAGGAAAGTATTTTTCTAAAAACAGATCATTGAACTCCCTCCATTACATATTTGATACTTCATCATCTTCCTTCGTGTTTTGAATCAATGACCACCATTGATCAGCATCTCCAGTGAGGCGGTAAACTGCCATGATAACTTTTTCCCTTTCACTACCCCCAAAAGCCTGAAATATTTTTTCTCTAGGTAATTTATCCATTGCTCAGCTACTATGGGATTTGTAATCCCATTGAACATTGGTGGTTGTTGCCTCATGAATCGATATAACATTTATCCTCTATACTGCGGATCAGGGTGCTCGTTACAGGTATGATTGTTATTAATAACCTGAGTGAGTTGTCCCAGTATGGTGATTAGCTGATCGACACCAGTGGCATCACCAGCTCCACTATAATTATCTTGAGTGGAGGGAAATACCTACATAGAGAGTGTGAATTGATATGGCTTCCATTTCTTCCACCAGGCGCCGCTTCTAAACAATGGAATAACTAGATCAGTTTATAAATCAAAATACATAATTCCATACTTATAAAACCCTTAACATAAACTGAACTATTTATGGATATAATCCATAGTCATAAAAAGGTTTTCTTTGAGTAATCATATACTCATAAACCATTCATAATGATTTGTAAAGAAAATGATAGTTATCCTAAGCATATCCCTCGGGAGTGTCGTAACCAAGAGTGCAGCAAGGCCTGTTGTCGTGCACCAGTTCTCGTTCGAGTCTAGCTCAAATTGGTGTTTTCAAGTTTTACCCCTAGGTACATCTGTGCCAGAGCCGCCTCTACCTGCTCGCATCTAGGCATGGATGTATTGCTCGGAAAACTCACAAAATCTCTACAATACCAAAATTCTATGATGATCTTCTATACTAATTTTAAAAGTTCATCTTAATTCTACGTCATCTAATCAGGGTTTATCTAAATCTATCTTCCAAGGTTTGTACTAAACTTCTCTGATACCAACTTTAATGCCCCGAACCCAGTTACCTAGAATCGGTTCATTATTACATAACGTTGGCATGATCATAAGAATGATTAAATCTAGAAATACCGATTGGTTAAGTAGCCTTGAAACACTAGATATATTCATAATGTTTTACATTACATCATAAAGTGAAAAACTACGACAACAACATATTTTCTCCATAGTGCACACTATTATCCCTCATAATATCCCAGCAGGTCATTCATAATTTACTTCATCACATCCTCAGAAAAATAAAACATAGAAAAGGGGTGAGCTTAAATGCCCAGTAAGGATAACAATATAGAGGAAACATTCCTAAATAAGAATAAACATTTAAGGTAGTGTATAACTAAAACAAAAGCCTTTTAAACTTGAACATAAACATAGTACTAGAAAAATAAAATGAAATAATTCCATTTACTTATTCACATAGATATTCTACTAATCGAATAATCACATGAAATATTAATAACCACTTTCATAATGATGGAATGCATAATTCCAGACTATCATAACAACATAGCCAAGGCCTCGTGCCAAGACTAAAAATAAGAATTTGCCAAGGCCATGTTCCAAGACACTAGTTTGTCTCATTAGACCTACCGATGCATCGAGGAGCTATAGCAGGCTCCACCCATCACATATTAAGTCCAATGCATTCCCATATGAAAAGGTTTAAACATAACACAAACATTCGTATTAAAACTAGCATACGAAATGTCAATACTTTCAACATAAACCATGAATGGTATAAAAACAGCACATCCACAGTCAAACATATCACAAAACCTTCAATATAATATAGATGTTTCCTATCATAATAAATCAACTTCTAATAAGCGTAAAATCCATCAAAGGATGTTGACATAGATGAAATAAAAACTCTTTTTAGAGAAATATCTCTTTCTATTTTGAAATGATTTAAGAGTCATATATTTATACAATAAAACATTTTATTTGAAAATATTCTTATAATATTGTAAGGGAAGCTTCAAAGATTTTATCACGGTGAAAAATATCCTCACCCACCATATAAGTTAAAAAAACATTGATACTTTAATTATGTCGAAAATGTTAAAAATGACCTTGTTTGGAAAACGACAGAATGATTACTTTATAAACCACTTATAAAAGTCAACAAGGGTATAAATGAATTTATACAATATTCTCTAATATATAATGAATGATTTCAAATACATTTTTAAGAAACATGGATGTGGATGATAAAGAGGTCACAGTAGATAATCACGTATAAACAACCTCAGATAATGAAGAGATTGCAATATAAACCCTTACCAATTTGGTAACATACGAGACGTACAACCCATGAAAGAGGTATCATACAATGAATATGTAAATATACATAAATTAAATTGTATTACACAAAGAATATAATTATGGGTAGTACATACACCACACAAAAGTTAATGGTGACAATATGGCATGAATCTCACGGGAATAAGGAGTGAGATGAAAACCCTTTACCTTTTACTTTTCCTTGGATGGGGGGAGGTTGAAATCATGTATAATGGTGAAATAATTGTTATTAAATTATAAAATAATCATATACATTAATATGATATCATATATGATCTTTTAACATTGATTTGTTAATAATATCTTAGTATTATCGTTGTTTCCGGTGTTAACTTACTCGTTTTCTTTTTTATGTTTTGTTACATAAGCCATGTTTGTAATGGATAAGTAGTATCTTATTCATATCCATAATTATATCAAGTCCTTAAAAATTATTTTTAAATTATAAAATGATAATTATACTTGAATGGATACGATGGAGAATGAATCTCGTCGCGTTCGTGGAGACGGTAGTCCGTACGTACGCACGAGCGACAATATCATTCTTTTGATACTAAAATAATATATAATTAGATGGTATATCATATATAAAGAATTATTATCATGTTATATTTATTATTTACATGAATTATAAATCATTATTATACCCATCCAAATAATAATTTTTTGAATAACAATTACTCCACGACGTGGAGACGGTAAGCTGTACGTACACACGTATGGTGAAATGTTATTAAAAAGATGGATAGAATAATGAATATGGATGTACGATATTTATAATAACATCACATTATATATAATATACTGGAGTTATTATTTTATAATGGTTATAAAACAGGAAGAAGAAGTGGAAGAAGAAAAGAACTTGGAAAGGGGTGGTGGAATCATTACCTCTTCTTCGGGTTCTTCCTTTTGATTTGATCAAAAGGGATCTTAGGATGGCATTATGACTAAATTAAGGCCTCTAGGTTGAAGTTAGGGAAGTTAAGAGAGTATTTGGGCAGCTTTTGGCGGAATAAAAAGGCTTTTCTGTTGTGAGTTAATGAGAAGGGGGAGTGCCCTTTTATAAGAGGGGTGAGGGGCACCTTTGGAAAAGCTAGACATGTTATTTTATAATTAATTATTATTCGGTTTATAATGTCTTCAAAGTGGATTATTTAAATTTTAAAGTGGGGATAGGTCGAAAACCAATCAACCAGTATAATTTAGATAGGTTTTGGTCATTATACTAGCCTTATCTTTAAGAATTAACTCTTAGTTAATTAGTTTCACTTTTACAATGTCTCTTTGTATTTTATATTATATGGTTAATAATCATATTATATACATCCAAGAGACCCCCATGTGGTCCATTAATGATAAACCTATCATGATATAAGTCTCTTGGCCGAACCTTACTTTTTTATGAATTTAATATCAATTAATAATGTAATATTTTGTTTAAAACTCTTTTAAGTAAATTTTGACACTATTCAATAATTGATTTGCGTAAAAATCATAACACAATGATTACTTCGAAAAAAGATAATTAAATCTCTCCTAACATGTAATATTAACCAATAAAATTAGTTTAATTCATGAAAAGTCTCAAATTATATTTATGTGGGTATCTACAATATCAATCATTTTAATTTTTTACTATTATGGTAATTACTCCATCACCATTGTGTCATAAATAAATTAAATTATTTAATGTATAAAAATTATAAATAAAATACCATTAGTTAGTAATTCTTGTTATATTTCTAATGAATATTTATAGTCGAAATCCAACATATATAACCCTATGTAAAAACAGCTTTTCTAAAAGATATATGCTTGTATCTTTTTTGTATTCATTTTAACTTAATTAAAATAAAGTGACCCTATCACTTACATGTGGCACCATGGGGACCCAAAATCAACCCAAATATGACCATGGTCGGCCATGTGTCAACCCATAAGTTTAGGACACGTTTTCGGATAATTTGTTATTATTATAACAATATTTTTTAACCCTTATTTACAAGATTTACCCTTTAACCATGGTAAATAAAATATTTACCGAAGTAATTATTCAAAATGTCTAAAAATAAATGTTTCCTATTTTCACAATTTGAACATCCTGATTCCAAATATGGAATCCATTTTTTCAAATTCAAAACACAGAATTGGCAGAAATTAATTTAAAATTAATTCCGGATGTCAAAACAAAAAGCGTGGTTTTAAGATATAATAAATATCAAAAGATTGATACTTGTTTATGTTGGTTTAATTGTGAAATTATGTCCAATGACCAAAATTTTATTAAATGGTAAAAATATATTCTAAATATACTTTAAAATCACTCAAATTCTTAATTTATCACTATTAATTATTTTGATTAAAAATGCAGTTTTTAATTAAAATTTAGTAATTTTGACAATTCATCAAATTATTAAAGTTATCTGAAAAGTACCAAAATTTCACCTTAGGAAAAATTCGATACTCCGAATCTAAAAATGAATTCCATTTTGATAGATAAAATTTATAAAATTTCAAAAAGTAGGTATTAATATTCATAACCGCTAGTTTGACTGGTTGTGGTGTGTTAGAACTCGATGTTGCGTACAACACACGCTATCACATTATTCAAAGAGAAAGGTACCATAGAATAATGGGGTGTTACAGATAACCTCAGGAATACATTATTGATAGGGGTGATTAAAAAAGAACATTAATGGAATTAACATGATTAGGGTGCATAACATGTGATTCAAAGGTATGCCATGATATCATAAAAGAGAACTCACATGATTAATAAATGGGGTCATAACATAAACATAAATGTACATTATGATTCTAGAATCACTATAATTAATCAAGGATATAAAACATTAAATAAACATATTCTGTGGATAATATCCAATACAACATCACATAGTGGTTGTAGTCTAATAATAGATTATGTTCATTACATAATACTATATACGATATCCCATTAGACTAAAAAATTTCTCAATGAATTAGAGGGGAAAATAATTATTATCCTAATTATCTCATTTATTTTTGGTAAATTAGTTTTCATTCCATATAATTATATCAATTAGATCAAATAAATATAAAAACCACCCACGTGATGAAATGGGTTTTATAATATGATCCCATATTATAACAGAAAAATGATTACATGAATAAAAAATTTGAGAAATTATCCAAAGTAATTTATTACCTAGTAAATTTAATAGAGAATATGTTTGGTATACATGTCAGAGTAAAATATAAATTATTTTGAAACATTCCACTAATTTAATTATAGAAACATGATACAAAAATGAAATGGTCATAACATAAAGAAAATGTTGTGTTAGAAATACACTTTACCTCAATAATAATTGATCAAATTCATAAATTATATCCATGAATTAAAATTATTATATTTTTAAATATTTATTAATAACATTTATTATTTTAAT
This sequence comes from Viscum album, assembly GCA_963277665.1. Classification (NCBI taxonomy): domain Eukaryota; kingdom Viridiplantae; phylum Streptophyta; class Magnoliopsida; order Santalales; family Viscaceae; genus Viscum; species Viscum album. The sequence continues at coordinate 1,698,500,156 of OY728163.1, read as the reverse complement.
TATTCATTTTATTTTAATTGTTAACATGTTTCTTTCAATTACATAAGAAATTAATTTCACATTAGAAATGTTACTGATTTATGGATAATTTATCAAAAATCACATTAGTAAGTTGTATTAGGTAACAAAGAATATTATTTAATCATAAATATAATGTTAATCATGGAATAATTATTAGTTTATACATAAATAAAACATTCATACTAACCATAAAATATGTTTTTGAAAAATTAAATACAATAAATTCAGGGAGCGGGTTAGTCGTACATAAACAACAGTAACGTTTCCATTTTTCACTGATCATGATGGAATGAAGGTAGATGTTTTTTTATCATTATATTATTATAATGATATCCTTAATATCAAATTATTTCATAAAATAAACATAAATATACCATCCATGTGATTCTATAAAAAATATTTGGCATCGTTTAATGTGGCAGTAGTTTATTGAACAGACGAATAACATTACCAACAATTCAATGGATTATAAGGTAATAATATATTTTATATATTTATCTTCCAAAATTTATTATATTTACTAAATAAAATTTATGAACCTAAAATTAATCCATATTAATTTCCATTGAAAGGGTGATGTAAAAATTACCCACATCGATTCACGGGGTAGTGGGTCTCCATACCCATGAGTGAGGTAATAGAAATCAATTCATACTGTATATAAATAATATATAAATGATATTATAATTAAATAAGTATATTTATTTCATAAATATAATATATAAAAATTAAATACATTATTTTATCCATTAATGGAAAGTATATATATATAACTAATTACTTCAGTTTTCGAGGTGGTAGTCCATCGTTTACACGATCAAATGTTTTGTTTCCCATTTAAAGAGGAGGAGAACGTTTTAATTCAATAAGATATCATAAAAATATTCCACTATTAGGAAATTAATTATGATATTATATATTTATTTATTAATAATGTTTCATGTATAAGGACTAAAACATAACATTAATTCATATTTAATGAAGTTATGAATTCTTCTAAAAACAACATTACATTATCACCAAAATCCATTATAGGCTGTAATAAAGACTAATAAAATTCATATATGATATTTTTATGGAATTATGGATTTTTCTGGGTATTTATAGTTTTCAAAAATGTGTTTTGGAATTGTGCATAGGATAAGATATTTATTTCATTTTATAAGTGTGGGAGAGGGCACACATAAAATTTCTTAAAAGAAAGAATAACAATAATGTGTTTCTAATTTCAAACAGCTCCAAAAAGGATCCATTATTACAATTATAAGTTATTTTATAAATATAAGACCATATAATATGAATTATTAACGTTTTACTTTTTTATAACATATATCTTTTATGTTTAATCCCCCAGTAAGCCTATTATTTCTTTCACCAATGTAAATAATTTATACTCTATTCCCAATACATTATGAAAAGAATAATTTTACATATTTATTATTTATTATTTTTCAATATTTTGAATCTATTTTTTTAAATGGATATTAAAAAATTGATGAATTAAATTGAAAATCATACATACCGATGTGCGGAAAAAACATTATTAAAAAACAAAAACATTAAATAGTATTAAAGAAATTTATATCTTAATTTAATATGAAAATGATTCAAATGAAATTATTTAGATTAATTAATATAAAATTTAACTATTTTAATTATAAAAAAATTTATAAAAAAATATTTAATAAATTCTTTAATTGAAATGGTTTTATATAATAAAAACCATTATTTTTACTATTCCTTGAAACATGATTCTTTTTATAAAAATATCAAAATGTAAACCTAATATAATTTTTTGAGTATGATTTCAACAATTCTATTTTTATATAAAATACAATTTATAAATGTTTTAAAAAATAATTTTAAATTTTTGTTGAAAGAATCAATAAAGGACCTTTTTTTAAAAACAATTATGAAAACATTTTTATTCTATTAAAATGGTTTTTATTGTATTTATAATCATTACATATAAAATTAAATTAATTTATACATGCATAAGTAATATAAATTTTTTAAATTTATTTATTATATTCATACTATTTATCATAACAACTCTCTTATAATTTCTATGTTTAAAAATATTATTATGTTTTACTTCAACCATGTGTTTCATGCATAAAAACATATTGAGGAAAAGAATATATTTGAAATAAAAATTTTCATAATGTCTCAATGTGTTTTTTTCCACCATTAACATATTTATCAGTTGAAATTTCAATTTTACGAACCAAGGAGATATGTTTTGAGGGTAATTATAATTCATTACCTCTTCCTTCTCCCATTTGTCCTTTTCAAACTTCTTATTTCACCATTGTATATTAACCAATTAATTTTTCATGTTTCGTAGTACATTTTATTTGTGAACCATTTTCTATACCGGATTATCATTATATGAATGATCATTCTCCAATGGTACCACCTATTGATTTAGTATATTCGATGGGTTAAGTATATACTCCTTTAAGAGGGATACAAGGAACAAATAATGAACTTAATATAGTAAAGGGGTTTTATACTCAGTAGGCCACCACATTATTATGATCGAGGATATCAAAGGCATTGGTGTATCTATGGATAAAAATTCCCATGTTCCATATCCCGTTGAATTAATTTTAATGTGAAATACAAAGGAATACCTTATCTACAACCTCAAACTTCATGTCTATTCAATGATTTTTTCCATATATTTTATATCATCTTTTTGATGATTTGTTTTGATCATAAAAACATTATATCCTTTAGGATATCAATTTGGATATATTAGGTAACAAAAACATTTAATCTCTAATATTAACCCATCAATTTAGATTTTGATATAACTTCCCATACATTTCCTTATAAGTTTCCCATAGAATTATATAATGGAAATTTTTTGAAATTGATAACTCAACTATTTTATGTTGTTATTCACAACCTCTATGTAATTATATTGAACAAAACCTATATAAATATACTATTGTTTATATGGTTCCCTTGGAATACATATCTATTTTATGGTGATAAATAGTACTAAAATAATGTTATGTATGGTACATTTTTTGAAATATTATCTAGAACCATGAGGAAAAACTAAAATACCTATAAATTATAAAATATAATTTCATTCTAATAAATATGGCCACTTCTCTTATTTTTTCATATATCGTTTATCAATAGAAAATAATACGAGATAGAAATGAAATGTGTTGTTTTTTAAGGTGGATGATTACCATCCAAACATTCATGGTAACATTGGGTATCATAGAGATTCTAATAAAAAATACATTATTATGTTTCCCTATTTCCAAATAGGTATAGGAAATTTTGAATCATACCCATAGAAATCTATCATTCATCCACGACATATTGGTATTACAAGTATCCAGATAAAAAATAGATCTTTATCTATATTTTATCCAATCATAATTGTTTCTTCAAATAACTATATGTTTTATTGTTTCACATATAAAAATATAATGATTAACTATATAAATCGTCCCGAATTTCCCAATATAGATTTTTTTAATGTTGATTTATGTCTACATTTTTATCCATATATCTGAATTTTAGAAATATTAAAATCTAGAATATTCCTTGATTTATCTGTAGAGCCTCATCCTCTTTATGGGACTCCTTAATCCTCTCAGAAATGGATCATTTAGAATTATTTTGAAATATGTAGGATTTACATCTTTTTACTAGCCCATATTGATCATTTGGAAATATAAGATCATGAGATCAATATATATCCTCATTACTATTAAAATTTAGAGAACATTTCAACATAGAGTATCTGCTACTTTTTTTCATTCTTTGGTTAGTAGTAGATTCAGTTTTCATAGTCCATTATCAACTACAACCATATTCACATTCATGGATCAATACCATTAGTTTTTAATAGATATATATATTTGTGTGTGTGTGTGTGTTTCTTGTGATCCTTTTATATTTCAAACTTTTTCCTACTGAGACAGTGTCACTAAATCATTAACTCAAATATCACTATAATCAACTCCAAATAATGTATTAGGTCATTATTATCATGAACATGAAACTAATTTTAGAAATATTCTTTCACATTATCATTCTCTATTATATAAAATACCAAAACCTTTCTTGAATCATTTTTTATACCACAAAATGTCACATAATTGAAGAAAGGATAACTACATGACACATACCAATCATGGGGTGTGGAAAATAAATTATATTTTTCTTATTAGTGTATAATGAATAACCAGGTTCATCTACCTATAGAATCCTTTCATTTTGTTCACATTATTCCTATAAATAACCAAATATCTATGTTTTTGTTCTTTTAGTTATCAAATAAAAACAAGGAAAATACATTTCTATTTTTTGAATAATGGCATGTAGTAATGGAAATTCAAATTTATACTAACTTGAAAACTAGACATAATGAGTTAATGAAAGAAATCACTTAGGTTTGATGTTCATTTTTGGTTCAATCATTATTCTCTTTTATATTTCTGATTTCATTTTGATAATACAATAATAATATCTAATGTTTGGAATACAATTATTTATTTATAAATTGTAAAATATCTTTTAATGGTAAAAAAATCTCATCTCCACCACCTCCTTTAATCATGGAGGAAAACATAACATGGTCTAGAATGTGTCATCATCCAGGACCCGGATCTATTTATGTTCTTTCATCCATTGATTAGTTCTTCACTGTAGTGTGAAGAACTAACCAATAGGGAGAGGGAAGAGTGATTAATTTATCGAATAGAATAGATTGAGTTTAATTTCATTGGGGTTAGTTTACACATTAGAGATACACATGTCATGCATTTATGAAACTCAAATCTATTACGATTATTCAATATACTTGATGAAATATTTTTTATCACCTTAACATCATCTTGGGCTATGTGTTGGGGTCATCCTATCATTTCTAATAGTAAGATTTCACATAGTGGGATGGATGGAGGAGGGGAATAAAATAAAATAACATAAAATAATGAATATTTAAAATAATAGATGTGAGAAATTATAAGAATAAAATATAATATAATTCAGATGGGAGAAAGAGATAAGAATATAGAATAAGAAAATATATTAATTTAAATTATATAATACAAATAATATTAAATTTAAGAATAATAATAAAATAGGATGATGAGTGTGTGGAATAAAAAATTGAATAATTTTATTTATTTCAAATAATAATTATTATTATAATGATAATTGAAAAACCAATGAAAACTAAAACTAAAATAAATAAAAATTTAAAAAAATTAAAAAGAAGGAAAAATGGGCTGATTTAAATTTGGAATCCACATTGGTGGAGATCTCCTTCATGGTGGTGTCATCCAATGTTTTGGAAAGGAGTCATGTATCCTTTATATAGGAATGGGGGAGTGTCTTGGACATAATATAATTAAATGATCCCTAAACTTAGGTCGGAGATATTAGCATATTTAAATCATCCCAAGACCCATAATGAATGACAATTATACGTGAAATGAATATATAATTAAATCATCTAATAGAACTAGGTATATCAGTCTTCACTATTTAAGATTTCATTCAGGCATCCTCGGGGAGGTGGCAGGGGTGAGTAGGAGTCCATTGAAATACTAGTGGACTATAGTGGAACTAAAATAGTGGTGAGAGATGTGGTTCATCATGTGTTGTTTCATGTGACAATCAGTGACAACAAAGGTGGCCATGTTTTTGGAGAATGGCTGGGAAATGGTGATTGAATGTATGAATTGGTGATCGAAGAAGGTGGATAGAGTAGGGGAGTTGCAGAAGTGGCATCTAGTGATGCCATGATGCATTCAATTTGTGTCTATACGCGTGTGGTAGAGGCCCTTATCTGATGGCTTCATGTAGTTGGTGAATGTGATGGTTTCATGCATGTGGGGGGATTTATGCTTGTGGTAGTGGCATGCATGATATATTTGAGAGTATTGAGAATTGGTGTATGCATGGGGTGGTGGATAGCGGTGAGTGATGTTTCATGGATAAGGTGGTGGTAAGTTGTAGTGCATGTATTGGGTGGTGATGGAAGGATAGTGGTGGTGCATTCATGGGGTGGTAGCAACCTTGATGGAGAATTATTTATACAAAAATCAAATAATGATTTAGACATATTCCACACCATATTCATTTTTTGAAAATAAATTTAAAAAAATAAAACAATTACATTTTGACTTTTCTTAAAATAATTTTGATTTATATCGTTATAAATTTCATCATTACATAAAAATAATGAAATTAAAAGGTTTTACCATTTAAAATCACTTAAAATTTTTGACATTTGCATAAAAAATTGCACATTATTTTGGTCTATCAACCCCCCTCACTCTAAACCATTTTTTTCCTCCAGCATAAAATCTAAAAAGTAAGTTACATTGGTGGAATGTGTTTATCAATATCCAAATTTAAATGTAATAAAACTAAATGATCAGAAATTTTAATTCAAAATTATAAAATTCCAAATAAAATATCAATTTAATTTCTCTATTTTCAAAGAATTAATCAAATCATGCATTTTAATATTTCCCATTTGGAATTGATGGAATTTTATCATCTCATTCATTCATGTTCGTTAATTTATAATAATAAAGCATATCAAATCATGATTTTCTTCAACTGAGACTTTTCACTCATCTCTCAAAATAAAATTCACGAAATTTTTTTCTTATATCATGAAAGAAATATCTTATCCATATTCTTTTTAATGAACCACATTTCCCACATTGTAAAGATAAAACCGAAATAAAATCATGGGGATTTGTAATTCATGTTCAAAAGTATCTCCAGTTTAAGGTCAGAAAGAATTAATGTTAAAATATTAGGATCATGGAGGGGGTTTATCGAAAAAATGTTTGGAGTTTATAATAGAATAAAAATTGAATGCTCTTTCCCATGAAGCTTGGTATAACCCATTCATTGTCTAAGGATTCATTTATCTATCATGAACCAATAAAATTTAACTACCCTATTATGTATATGTATCATGTCATAAAATTTCTTCAATATATAGGGAAGTGAGATTCAAGAGGAAATATTTATTAGTAAATAATAATCAAATCTAAATTCCTATAAATACTGTAATGATAAATCACATAATGATCCCCCAACTGGGCCCCGAGTTTTTATTATCTCCAAAGGGTAGTACCAGCTATTTTACAAAATCAGATAATGGATGAAGACTGTTTGATTTCAACCACCACATGTGGCTTTTATCATCTTATTATCCTTCCTTCTAAGAAAGGAATAATCCATGGAACGAGTATATCAATTCATCCTCTATCACAATTAGTTATATCTTTCATGGTGGCATTATGATGTAGTAATAATTGTCCCTTTTTTGGTTTCTACTTTTGAGAACATTTTTTCGTCCAGTGACGGCTTTTAGTGGGAATAATGAATTGAATTATCAATGGGGGATGTAAATATGTATCATTACAGGAATAACAATTTGTGTTTTAATGTGAAATTTATACCATTTTAAAAAATAATAATCTTCTCTAATTTCCATAGGCATAGATAGTTGGATATCCTGATGGGGATCCTCAATTGTATGTTTAATAAAAATAGGGAGCTCTATGTGTTCCTCCATAGAAGCAAGTCTTCAAACCTGTGTCCTTATATAGTACCACCCACTCACAGATTTAGTTTCAAATGATACCATGGGAAACCAACATGTATCTTTATTACCTGACTCGTACAACAGTGATTCATCCATCTGAAGGCTATATTAATCATGATACACGACACATCTATTTCACAATTTAGAAGATCCCTTTTAACTCCTCTTCAACATCGAGAACCTCAATAATTCCTTAATTTACTCCTCGACCTCCCATCACAAGGCATCATTATATTCTTGTGTTTCTACCCGCATTCTGACAATATTAAAAATATTAGAAACACTGGTTGAATTGGCTAGGAACACATACAGTCATTTCCATTGAAGCTAGTCTCGAAAAACAAGCACCCAATGTACAATGTCATAATTTGATGGCATCAACAGTCCTAAAACGTAGTTTTCAAGCATATACCATGCATCAATCTCAAAATGAGCGTAAAACAATGATCTCTACCAAAAAAGGCATGAAAAAACATTGTCCAACCACTATTCCATAGGTTTTCCTAGAAAGATATGGACATCGACCCACAAGGGTCCATGTCTAATCAATGGTCCTCTAGGTCTCCTTCCATGTCCCAAAGAAAAATCTTCATAAATGGGTTACAATGTCCAACCACCTAGCACAAAAGAACAAAACCTCTCAAAATCACGTATATATCACAATGGCTAACATGAATCAAAGAGGAAAACACAACATACAAGTGCTTGATCATCTCCTAGCATCCTTAGAAATAACTGCTCCCTATAATTCACAACCAACATAGAAGATAAACTAAAATGTCACATGTCACGTATCAGTATGTGGAAAACCACATTTTTGTATAGTTCACAATAAAATTCTCGGTATCTATCTTCATCCTACTCAGTTATCTGACCAGATAATAACAGAAATGAGAAAGAACACCTTATAAGGGGTTTAACCAAAGGGCATCACATACCATATCGACCTACTAGGTCACAGTACATCATGTACATAAGGACTGGGTCATCATCCAAAAAATAAAACTACTCAATTTTGAACTACATAACATCCATCAAAGTGAAATATATATGTAAGCAATCCTAAAGCCTTATTTTCTAGTAAAATCACACACTAGCATGCCTATATGATGTGAATCCTATGTTACAAATACGATGCATGAGGCACCTCATTCATTTTCTATCCAAGAGTCAAAATACATGTATAGTCTCTTTCAAATGGCCAAGTCCTAGAGATCCAAAATAAATCACAACATATAAACCACATGTCTATTACTCATGGACAAAATCATATACAACTGTAACATCGCAGATTAGGACAACAATCCCAATCACTTGGGAAGCATGACTTCTTTCCAAAACAATTGTTCTTGACACACCAGTCTGATATCCATCATAGGGACCCACACAATCCAAATAATCTAGTCAACCGTATTCCAAATAGTAATGACCCTGAAAATAATATATTTGATATTACTTTGTAACATCTCACCTCGAATTCCACTAAATCAATTATCTGAGTAGGTGGGCAAGTGGGCTTTCATCATGATTCCCAATAGGCTATAGGTTCTCGACTAGTAGTGATAGGATAGTAGGTGATAGTGGGGATACAATTCCCCCATATTATTGTATTAAAATATGGAAAAAACTATGTATCATACATAGTGGAATGTAAAATTTGCGTGGAAGCAATAAACAAATCAAAAATTACATGATGTGAAAATTAATTAAATTTCCATAAAAGCCTAATTATCTATGTAATATAATAAAACATTGGTCACCCACAGGGCCAACCATATAGATACAAGAGTACAAAAGAATCTGAATGTAAAATTATAGTGCACTACTAATAACATTGAGCGAGATCATGTACTCTGTCTGTAGACACTGTCAAACTGCACCATCTTGGTCAAAAGAACCCACTCGATAAACTCTTCTCGACCATGAAACATTGGTCATTAGCTCTATCCACCCTGAAACACATGCATAACATGATATGTAGACATTAGTTATAAAAATACACTAATCTGTACATGCAGGGGTGAGAAATAATCACATTAGGCAACCCCAACAAGAATCCTGTAACATTACTGCTAAAAGTGTATACAAAAGAAATGTGTTCATCGTAGCTAAAACAAGGCCGAAAATGGAATAATACCACAGGTGAGTCTACAATCAACCCTGGGTCCATAATCCATGTCAACATGGAATGTTCTTCCATGGATGTCCATAAATATATATGAATGCGTGTATAGTGTCACCCATATACATATACACCTAGATACGATTATTTAATGTTATGTAAATCAATAATATGAAACCATATCAATATTCGACCTCAGGTCCATAATCCCACTCAAATGGACATCCTGTGTAAGGGAAAATATCTCGACATTGTGAGACTCAATTTGTGTACCCCATGTCAATATCTCGGTTTGTAATCCCAATCGACATAAAACATACTTCATCTAAGGACACAGAGCCTCTGAGCATGTTACATCACCACAGGGGGAGTACTCATCCAACACTTAGGATTACATGTACACACTAACAAACACTGAAGAAAGGATTCTGTATAACGATGATCTATCCTATAAAGAAAAATTTCGGAAAAAACATTTAGAAATATGGGGATATGACATGCAACAACCCTCGTGTTCTATAACTAATCATAAATAATTTAATATTTTTAATCATAAAACATCCAGCCAATGACACTATCCAAGGAATTCCTTCATGGAAATCCAATTATCACTTAATAGGTAGGATTCATCAATCCACTGGCCAATCCAAAGCATCCCTCATCTAGATCCATGTGTCACTCAGGTTGAAAATGTCTATCATCCACTCAGCATGTACAAGGCATCCCTAAACTGGATCCAAGTATCATTCATGATATAAACATATCCAACCAATGAGAATGTCTATGTAATGCCTCATCTGGATCCGTGATTCACTCAAGGTTTAATTACATTCAACATCCCACTAATATTGTCTAAGTCATCCCTCAAATGGATCTAGGTATCACTCACGGAATATAAGAAAACAACCTATTATGAATGACCAAGGAATTCCTACAACTAGAATCCATGTATCACTATAACAACCATGCACTTTATTATACACACAAACATGATTTATAATATAAACAAGAAATTAGGAAAACTCTGATGAATACGATGTCTACTGTCTTGGGAAATTATGAACACTACATAACATGTTATAAAATAAAACCCAACATATTTATTGAATTTTTTTACATGACCACAACATTTTTTCATACATAGCATTTCATGGGATAACCTGAGGACATGAATATGAAATGGGTGATCTATAAATCATATCAAGGGTGTTAAAAAGTAAAAACCTGAAGAATACAGTGCATGTTAGGAAATAGGAATATCAATAGAGAATAAGAGAAACATGAACGTAAAGGCAAGATATAGCCTGATTGTCATAACATTGAAATTTGGAAACAGCGTCTAACCTTATATTTGCATCAGCCCAGGACCATTGCACATGGAACATTTGTAAATCCTCTTTACACATGAATTAGAATTATTAATCCTTCATTGACCATTACATATCATAATACTATTCATTACCTGTAATGACCTGGAAATTTCATGGAAATATTTTTATTCCTAAAATACATCAGAATTTTATGAGTCTGTGGCTTCTGACGGCAGTTGATTCCCAGGCCCGGTGTGTCTGGAATCAATTTCTGAATATTCGATTGGGTACGTTCAGTGAATGAATGAGTGGGATTTTCTATCATTTGAACTGGTGCTCGGAATTGAAATCTTAGGGCACCGATGAAATCACAGCGCCAGTAATTGCTTAAGGTGAAATTTACCGTAGTTGCGTTTTATATGGGGTTGAAGTTTCTTTTTTGAGGTTTATATGAGAGGTAAATAAAATTTCTGTACAATTTTATTTTATATCTAGGGAGGTTATTTCCTCCCATGGGTTGTTATGGGTGGGACACACAACCACCTAACTACCAAAGGGTGGATGTTAGAGAGGTGGGGCCCACACGAACCCAAACCATTCAATTTCCACCTAATTCTTTAAAACACCCTCATTATATTTGAAAACCCTCCCTATTAATTATTTTCCAACGTGTTTAATTAATATGGATCTACCTCTCCCTTCTTTTAATCAATTTTCAACACGTTATTAAATGTGGTGATTTAATTCTGGGAGTTTCATTACATGTGTAATTAAATAAAAGGAGGAGCCTATTATTTAATTTTGGGGAAGAGCATTCATTGTGCGAAGGAAGATTGGGAGGGATCTTGAGTTTTTGGAAGAATGTCAGCTTCCAACAAAGAACACCCTCAATGAAGAATGTCGGTTTCGAGTAGAACGACGACGCGCCACCCTTTCTCTTCCCACGACAAGAGAGGATACGCCACATCCTCCATTGCGCACTCCGACATTGCCTACGAACCCTTTCCCCGTGACATCAGCCACCACGACACCAATATTCTTCATCGTTTGTTGGGTTAGGGGAAGTGTATATTTTTCATATTTATGTTTTATACTCTCGAACATGGCATTTATTTGTTAAGTAATGTTTGAACGACTAACATGTTGTGTACGAACTAATAAACAATTCTGGACACACCGATAACTTGTTCTTGATGTGCGGAATATTTGGTGATGATAAAGCCGGACCGCAATGGCGATTAGAGGCCTTCAAAGTGATGTACGGGTCCAGAGATGACCACAGTCGCAGTCGGAATTGAGAACGGACAACGGGAATGACTCTGGTGGCCTGCGGAAGCCCCAAGCGGTGCGAGATTCCATCACAGTGGCACCGGAAGCTGGAGGTGGCGGTGCCCCAGCGTGCCGCCGGCAGCTTCGTTCCACGACATTGGCTGCGGTGGCGGGAGAAGGATCTCGTGCCCGCGTGGGATCCGGGGAAGACTGTAGTGCCAGCCTGGCGCTGCGTCCGCGGGACAGGGGGGTCGCGCTCCCCACTCATCCAGCTGGCTGAGGCAGCACCCTCGGTCGGGCCAGGGTGGGTCACTTGGACCGGGCCACGCCCATCCGGGCCGGACCCGGACCCAGTTCTGGTCGACCTGGTTCGGGCCATCCCAGGGGTTCTTGGGAATGGTCGGACTGGGCCCAGACCCCCACTTCGGACCGTTTTTTGGTCTTTGCCCATAACATGACCTACGAACCACTAATTGATGCATCGTCTATTGCATATGAGTCCTTGGATTGAGACAGTCATTTAGGAATATTACACACAAGGTTTGGCATGTTTGGGTATGGACGGGTTGGTTCAATCCCAAAACCAATCAGGCCCATGGATCGGAAACGATTATAACTTAAGGGCCGAATGTCCGATTGATGTGTCATCAATTGCGTTGAAATAATCTTGTCGAGACGGATCTTTTGACTTACTCCACTTGAGTTTTGGACACATTTGGAATATGGTCAGTTTTTTTTTATCTTAAAAACCAACCGGGCCCCTAGGACGGAAAAGCCAATAACTCTGAGACTGGGTGTCCGATTGACACACCGTCTGTCGCGTTGGGTTTCATTTGAAGAGACAGAACTTTGGGATAAATCAACTCTTGACATCGTGATAGTTGATATGTCAAATCTCTTTCTCGAGGAGTGGACCCTCCCTGAATCGAGCGTGCTGTGTGTGGGAACCCTAGAGCTAGCCTGCGACTGCGATGACTGTACATGGATATTCCGTGGGTTCGGCAACAATGACGACTATACTTGGATCCTCCATTGGTTTAGCAGCGATGACGACTGTACATGGATCCTATGTGGGTTTGAAAACGATGACTAATGTTCTTGTATCCTATGTGGGTCTGGAATTATGACCTCTGTACTTGTATCCTGAGTTGGTTCGGCAGCATAGCTGGTCTTGTATCGTTTGTGGGTCTGACAACATAGCTGGTCTTGTTTCATATGTGGGTCCAACAGCGTAGATGAATCATTGGATTCATCTAATCATATGTGTCGCTATATGACTGCTTTATACATATGTGAGCTATGTCTTGATTTTTCAATCATTATCATCAATGTGATTGACTTTCATTCGGGTGTGGACTGGGTTGTTCTTGGGATCGAGGTTTGGAGCCATTTTGTAAATGATGACTTAGGTAAATTAATGGGAATATAACAAAGTAAAGTCGGTTGATACTTCGTGTTTGTATCATTCCTTTGTGGTTTATCCATCGTGGATTCTGAGAGACCATTGGTTGTCTTGGGGTCCCTACTGTGTATCGTATACTCACCCCTGGACGGGCTATGCCCACACTACATTGTGTTGGATGCAGATGAAAAACAACACTAATCGAGGTAGAGACTTGTGGAGGTGGGAGGTACCTAGAGGTGTAACATTTAGCAGGACATACACAGAGCGGACGGTCGGACCCGAGGAGCTGAGGATGACTCGGTGTTGTTGTTTTACCTACTTCTTTTGTACTTTCCTTTCAGTTGTACTGTACTTTCAGTTGGGTTTGTATACATTCCCATTTACTTTTCAGAACCTACCTTGTTCCCAGTTTTAGTTAGTACTTACTTCACATGCGTACTCTGTTGTGTTTTTGTTTACTTTATTAAATTCAATGCCTTCCCTTTTCTAAGATTTACACCTTTGGTGCTAGTCGCCACCCAATGGAAAATGGAAGGCGGGCTTGGGGTAGTCACGACAAGGGCCCCGAGGACGGGTCGTGACAAATTGGTATCAGAGGATTCGGTTATACCACAGAACCCAGGACTCTGATCTTTCCTTTCTGTGAAGAAATAGTGTTAGGAGTATTGAGTTTGGTTTTCAATCCAGGGAGTCCAGTATTGGTGCGGCGACTGACATATCCATACACCAGGACGCTGACCTCTAATTTCCGACTCAGTGCATGAAAACACTGATTGCGTGTGTGATTCCTTTTAAAAATTTTCTTTGTGATTTTTTGTGTCAGCTCACCAGGTATAATGTTTGACCATGGCACACCAGTTTATTTTTAGCATGGCCGCACGAAGGCAGCCAGCTAGGGTTCCTAGTTACGTGCGGGATGGCAGCCCACCGAGCGTCGAGGCCTCGGTGCAGAGCCCCATTACAGTGGAGGCACCAGTGTTACCTCTACCCGCTAAGCCACTGATGCTACCAGCCCTAACGGCAGACAGTGCACGCCGCCTGAACATGTCGCACGAGTTTCAAAGATAGAGGCTGCCCAAGTTCTGTATAGAGATGGATCCTCAGGCTTCTGAGGATTGGATGGAGGCTATCTTCAGAATCTTCAGACTGGTAGGGACACCAGAAGATCTTTTGGTGATCATTTCTATTAGTATCCTGAACATAGCAGCATGTAGATTGTGGAGCATGATGCTCTAGGTGCATGGTGATGAATCTCCTCTATGGACGGACTACAAGAGCATCATCCGCTCAGTGTTTGTTCCAGCCACCCTCTGTGTGGTGTGCATCGAGGAGTTACTATAGCTATGGTCGGGAATCATGTTAGTAGCCCAGTACTCGAAAAGATTTACTGACCTCTCGTGCTACTCCACGAACATGGAATGTGACCCATTTTTTCAGGCACAGACCATTGATTAGGGACTGAGGCATGAGATCAGAGCTTTGGGGATTCCCCTTAGCATCCCGATACAGGTGGGTGTGCTAGAGCGGGCCCTTTTAGAGGGGATATTTCTCACCAAGTAGCCATTAGTAGTGAGACCCACTACAGGACGGCATGGAGCGTAGTCTTCTGCAGCCGGTAGTCGACATATGTTATAGGGGTTCAAGTGGACCTGGCTGTTAGGTGGGTGACCTCAGGATACACGTTCGGCTGTGTGGGGCACATGGAGTAGATCTAGCCTTACTAGGATAAGGTACTGCTATGCAAGCGATGTGTAGGGCAACATGGCTCGTGACTACACAACCTGCCATGAAAAAGAGAATTAGATAGTGGAGGGACCTCCCATGTAGAGGCAGAGGTTCGACCGTGGCGGTCCGCAGGGTATAGGCGGATGAGGCAAAGGAGCTGGCCGAGTAGTGGGTGGTGGATGAAGTTTCGAGGCTCTATAACCACCACCGCCAAGAGGTCCACCCTGACCATAGGGAGCTGGCGGGCAGAGGCAGGCTCATCTCCAGTAAACAGATGCTTACGACGATGGAGAACATGAGATTATTTGAGGTGTTCTCTGTCTCTACTCCACATTTGTTGCAGTTCTTATAGACACAGGTGCGAGTCATTGTTTTATGGACATTGCCCTTGATCGGATATTGGTGGTTCTGACAGATCCATTGGCTTGATCCTTATGGCTAGAGACTCCTAGAGGAGTAGACTCGATGATTACACACTGGTGCCGGAAGTGTGAGCATACTCTAGGAGGTAAGAGCATCGACTAGGATCTTCTTGTATCGGCGTTAAGGCATTACGACATCATCTTGGGTATGTACTAGTTTTCTACAGTCCATACCCATATCGAATATATTAGTCGCATAGAGCGGTGTGTCAGCACAGAGGGGTCCAGGTTCACCTTCACTGGTGAGAAGGGAACCATCGCAGTACAGGATGGACTTACGCAGAGTATAGGATAACTGATCACACATTAGTGGGCTAGTCTCATACTCGGAACAGTTGATGTGAGGAGTCCAAGATTTCCTGTTGTGGTGGATCAGTATGCAGAAATTATTCCTGACGATGTTCTAGGACTCCCTCCTCACAGTGAGGTATAATTTTACATAGACCTATACCCCAGGACATCACCGAAATATACTCAAGCATATTGGATGGCTCCCGCCGAGCTTCGTGAGCTATGGGTACAGCTGGGGGACTTACAGGGGAGAGGTTTCATCTGACCCAGTGTTTCACCCTGGGCTTCTCTGATTTTATTAACCAAGACGGCAGAAGGGAGCTTACGACTGTGTGTATACTATCATATCCTGAACCAGGTGACAGTGAGGAACAAATAACCTCTTCCGAGGATTGACGATCTCTTCGATCAACTCAAGGGAGCATGATGGTTCTCGAAGATAGACCTCAGGTCAGGCTATCATCAGCTCAGTGTTCCGAACGAGGATGTGCAGAAGACGAGCTTCAAGTGTCGGTATGGGCACTACGAGTTCGTGGTTATTCCCTTTGGTATGACAAATTCTCTAGCAGTGTTCATGAGTCTCATGAACAGGATATTCAAGCCTTACCTCGATCGGATTGTTGTAGTCTTCATTGAAGATATATTGATTTAATATACTACTGAGGAGGATCACGCCTACCACTTGCGGGTTGTACAGGATACACTTCGAGAGCACCAGATTTATGGTAAGCTCTTGATGTGCCAGTTCTGGATTCGAGAGGATCACTTCTTGGGGAACGTCATCTCTCAGGTGAGAGGTGCAGTGGATCCTGCGATGATCAAGGCAGTACTTGCTTGGGATCCTTCTATGAGTGTAAGTGAGGTGCAGAGATTCCTAGGTCTATATGGGTACTATCGGAGATTTTTGACAAAATTCTCCAGAGTTTCAGCACCCCTTACAGCTTTAAATTAGAAGAGAAAACCCTTCGTGCGGTCAGACAGATGTCAGCAGAGATTTCATGAGGAGAGGCAGAGATTGACCAGTGCACCCATCTTGAGGCTGCCAGATGAGGGCATAGGGTACGTAGTTTACTGCGAGGCATTAGGAACTGGACCCAGGTATGTCCTGATGTAGGAGAGAGTAGTGATAGATTATGGTTCATGGCAGTTGATGCAGCATGAGCAGAACTATGCTACCCATGACCTAGAGTTCACAGCAGTGGTCTTCGCCATGAAGATGTGGCGATACTATCTGATGGGAAAGCACATTACATTCTACTCTAACCACGAGAGTCTCAGGTACATTTTCTTGTAGAAGGCCCTGAACATGAGACAACAGTGATGGCTTGAGTTCCTCCAGGATTATGAATTTTAGATTGTCTATACTCCTGGGATGGGTAACATTGTGGCTTATGCTCTCAGTAGGAGATCATGAATTCAACTACCTGGAAAGGCGATGGAGCAGTTCACCTCTTTGTATATATCCTTCATGGATATATATTGGGCAGCCTATCTACAGTCCCTCACAGTCACTCCTCTACTACTTCAACAGGTCATAGAGGCACAGCATGAGGACGTTGACTGTGAGGTGCGACATGCTCAGATATCCTCCGGGCTGGCACCCGATGGATTTTCTAAAGGTGGGGATCACATCATCCTCTTTAGGGGATATACCATGGTACCGGTTGCATTGTCGGAGGAGGTGCTGAGGGAGTTCCACACTTCCCCTCTAGCGGTACATCTAAGAGTAGCGAAGATATATCAGGACCTCAAAATATAGCACTGGAGGTCAGGTATGTAGAAGGTTGTGGAATGTTTCGTTTCTCGATGCCTCACTTGTCAGTAAGTGAATGAAAAGCACCAGGTACCTGCAGGCTTGGTACATAACATAGATTTCCCTAAGTGGAAGTGGGATGGGATATCCATGGATTTCATGATGGGGCTTCCATGTACTTTTAGAGGCCACGACTCTATATGGGTGATTTTCGGCCGACTCACCATGTTAGTCCACTTCATACCGATCTGGGAGCAAGGCTCAGTAGAGAACTTGGGATGACTATATATCCTATAGATCTTATGAATTCATGGTGTTCTATAACCTATCATCTCCGATTGAGACACTCACTTTACATCATGGATTTGGAAGGGGATACATGAGGCATTTGGGACGCAGCTATGCCTGAGCACTGCCTTTCACCCGTAGACGGATGACCAGATAGAGATGACCATTCAGACACTCTGTGACTTGCTCCAGGCATGTGTCGTTGAATTTGGTCGCAGCTGGGAGGATCATCTACCCATGGTGGAGTTTGTGTACAACAATAGTTACCACTCCACCATCAAGATGGCACCATATGAGGCACTATACGCCCGACCATGCAGATCACCTCTATGCCAGACTGACCCAGGGGAGTCAGCACTCATAGGAATAGAGATGGTTCTAGCTACTACGGAGAAGGTGAAGATCATCCAGGAGCGGATGAGGACTGGACAGATCATGTAGAAGTCCTAAGCTGATAGGAGGCAGAGATCACTGGAGTTCGAGGATGGAGACCACATTTTATTATTGGTCTCACCTCGATGTGGATTACGGAGATTTGGCAAGGGCACTAGGTTATCTCTGCGCTTCATCGGGCCTTTTTAGGTCCTCAGCAAAGTAGGTGAGGTGGCTTACCGCCTGGCCCTTCAACTTCAGTTGCACCGGGTGCATGATTTCTTCTATTTATCTTAGCTGAGGAGATAAGTGCATGACCCAACACATATCATCGACCTTGGGGAGCTATACATTGATGACGGGGCGATATTTGCGGAGGTCCTGGTTGTGATCGAGGATCAAGAGGAGCAGGTCCTATATGGATGGTCAATTACTCTGGTGCGCATTTGTTGGCAGCAAAGGAACCTCCAGGAGAGCACATGGGAAAGGGAGGCCCAAATGTGTGCTCATTACCCTCATTGGATTAAATTTTTTATGTTTAATCTTTACGTGGACACAAATACTTGAGATGTGAGAAATGTAATGACTCAGAAATTTCAAGGAAATTTTTTTTCTTAAATACCATGAAATTTTAAGAGACTGTGGATTCTGATAGTAGTTGATTCCGGGGCCTAGTGTGCCCGAAATCAATTTCTAAAATTTAGCTCGGGTACGTTCAGTGAAAGAATGAGCGAGTTTTTCTATCTTTTGAACCGATGCACGGAATTGAAATCTGAGGTCACCAATGAACTCGCTGCACTGGTAATTTCTTACAGGGACATTTACCATAGTTGCGTTTTATGTCAGTTTGATGTTTCTTGTTGGGGTTTATATGAGAAGTAAATAAAATTGTCGTAAAATGTTAATTTATATCTAGGGAGGTTAATTCCTCCCATGGGTAGTTAACGGTGGGACCACAAGCCACCAAACTACCCATGGGTGGATGTTAGAGAGGTGGGACCTACATGATCCCCTACAATTCCACTTCCCTCTAATTCTTTAAAACTCTCTCATTAAATTGGAAAACCCTCCATATTAATTATTTTCCAATGTGTTTAATTAATGGGGATCTACCTCTCCCTTTAATTAATTGTCAACATGTTATTAAATTGGGTGATCTAATTCTTTGAGTTTCTTTTCATGTGTAATTAAATAATAGGAGGATCCTATTATTTATTTTTGGGGAAGAGCATTCGTTGTGCGAAGGATGATCAGGGGGGGCTCTTCTGTTTTTGGAAGAACGTCGGCTTCCAACGAAGAACACCCTTGATGAAGAACACCAGTTCCATGTAGAACGACGATGCACCACCCTTTTCTGTTCCTTGAAAAGAGTGGAGACACTGCTTCCTCCTTGGCACACTTCAACAATTCCTACAAACCCATTCCCTGTGACTACGGCGTCCTTCATCATTTTTTGAGGTAGGGGAATTGTTTATTTTTCAAATTTATGTTTTATACTCTCGAACATGGAATTTATTAGTTAAGTAATGTTTGAACCACCAACATGGTGCATATAAATGAAAAAACATGTCCAGACAGATCGCTAGTATGTTCTTGATGCGCGGAATATTTGGCGATAAGAAGCGGCATCGCAATGGTGATTAGAGGAACTCACAGTGATGTACGGGTCATGAGATGACCACAGGTGCATTCAGAATTGAGAACAGACCATAAGATTGACTCCGGTGGCCCATGGAAGCCCCCGGCAGTGGCGCCCCGACACGCCGCTAACAGAAGCAAGCAGAGGCGTCATCCACAATGGCGAGAGAAGGATCTTGTAGCCATGTCGGATCTGGGGAAAACAGTGGTGCTAGCCTGGCACCGCGTCCGCGGGACAGGGGGGCCGTGCCCCCCCCCCCCCCCCCCCCGCTCGGTCAGCTGGCCGAGCCGACACCCTCGGTCGGTCCGGGGTGGGTCACACGGACCGGGCTGCGCCTTACTGGGCTGGACCTGGACCCGGGTCGGGTCGACTTGGTTCGGGCCGACCCAGGGCGGTTGGGTCGGGTCGGACCGGGCCTAGACCCCCATTTCAGACCGTTTTTCGATCTTTTGCCCATAAAATGAGCTACTGACCACTGATCGACACACTGTCAGTTGCGTAGGAATAATTGGACCGAGACAGTCATTTCTTTTTATTAATCTAATGGTCTTGGAATGTTTGGGTATTTCTGGGTTGGTTCAAACCCGAAAACCACCGGGTCCTTGGAGCGGAAACGCTTATAACATAAGGACGAGACGTCCGAATGACATGCCCTTAATTGCGTTGAAATATTACTATTGAGATGGTTCATTGGATTAATCCAATTGAGGTTTAGATGTAGTTGGAGTATGGTCAGGTTGGATTGAGCTTAAAAACCAACTAGGTCCCTGGGACGGAAAACCCAATAACTCTCAGACCGGGCATTCGATTGATACACAGTCTGCCACGTTGGGTTTCTTTTGATGAGACAGAACATTTGGATTCATAAAATATAGACTTTGTTATAGTTGATATACCGACTCTATTGGTCGAGTAGCGGACCATCCTAGAATCGAGCGTGCTTTGTGCAGGAACCCTAGAGCTGGCTGCGACTGCGACGACTATACTTGGATCCTCCATGGGTTCGACAGTGATGACGTCTGTACTTGGATCCTCTGTGGGTTCAGTAGCAATGATGATTGTACTTGGATCCTTCGTGGGTTCGATAGTGTTGACTACTGTTCTTGTATACTATGTGGGTCTGGCAAAATGTATTCTATACTTGTATCGTGAGTGGGTCTGATAGAGTAGCTTGTCTTGTATCCTTTGTGGGTCTGACAGCTTAGCTGGTCTTGAATCCTATGTGGGTCTGACAACATAGATGAATCAGTGGCATCATCTGATCATCTCATTATCTATATGAAAGTTATATACCTATGTGAGCTGATTCTTGATTTTTTCAATCATTTTCATGTTTTTATCTTTCATATTTTTTTTATCCTTCGTGGATTCTGAGAGACCTTTGGGGGACTCGGGTCCCTACTAAGTATCATATAATCACCCCTGCATGGGCTATGCCCACACTACGTTGTGTGGGATACTGATGATGGACAACACTAATCTAGGTGGAGGCTTGTGGAGATTGGTGGTACCCATAGGTAGACCACTTAGAGGGACGTACATGGAGCGGACGGCCGGACATGTGGAGCTAAGGATGACTCGGTGTTTCTATTTTACTTTATGTTGTTGTACTTTCTATTCAGTTGTACTGTACTTTCAGTTGGGTTTTTATACTGGCCCATTTACTTTTCAACACTTACCTTGTACCCAGTTTTAATTAGTGCTTACTTCACTTGCATACTCTGTTGTGTTTTTGTTTATATTATAAAAGGCAATGCCATCCATTTTTCGGGATTTATTCCATTGGTGCTGGTCACCAGCCACTGTCCTATGGATGTCGGGCTTGGGGTTGTCATGACACGGGCCTCGAGGACAGGTCATGACATTACCCAATGCATTATAGTGCTAACACGACACACCGTTTAGAAACATTTAATTTCATACGTAAGTGTGCCACATAGATCACACAACATAGATTCGTTAAACATCATCATTTCTTCCAATATATAGGAATTTTAAATTTAAACATGAAAATATTGAATCAATATGTAAATTTTCATGATGGTGAATTCCTATGATAGGGAAATGGTCATTGTATTCAAAACACAATGACTTTGTCTTGGAAAATCAGGGTACAATAACTACAGCATAACAACATGACATAAGAATTCTTAAAAATGATTGATGAAAGATAAAGTGGCTTCTCATCATATGTTAATGAAATGGAACTAATGTGTTCATATAGATACATTTCCAAAAATAAGTAGTGGAATTTGCATTCAAACAAAAAAATAATTACTTTAATTTAAATGAGATGATAGAAATTCGTTACGGGATTTTGGAATGGTAGCAAGTGTACATAAAAGGTATTAATTAGAGACAAATTGATATCTCATTATTAAAACATAAATAGGGGTGTATGGGGGAGGTGAGAAAAAATTCTATTTTTTTTTTGTTGAAAACCAAATTGTATGCCAACTTAATAAAATTTGGACAAAAATCCAAAAGGAAGAAATCCCTTACATGGAAATGTGTTCCCAAAGGCTTGGGAGGGGCTCGAGAGGGGATTATTGCGATCTTGTGGTACCTCAGGATGAATCTAGAGAGAAGATTCCAGAGTTTGGGCAAGTTTCAAAGTCTTTGTGTGAAGATTAAGTGGGACAATGGGTGGGTTTATATAGGAAAAGGGAGGGAATTCATCATTATTTAGGTTTTGGACCCTACACATTAAACTATTCAAAATCAAAAACAAACCAATGTTCTTCCCATGGTTTTTTCAAAAGGTGACTGGAAAAAATAATATTATAAGGCCAATGGCCTATATAATTAAAAAATTGGGCTTTCATATGTGTTGTTTAGTCACACTATCAAGGAAATAATTTTGAATGTTAAAAAGCATTATATGTCTATGAGGGTCCACTAAGGAACTGTGAAATTAATCAAACAAATATAAAATCACAATTTTTTAAAGGATAAACATATATTGTACAAAAAATACAATTATATTAAATTTTTACATCACAATTGGGTCATTATGATTTCATAAATCACATTATATAATTTAACGGTATTTAATTTTTACCCAAAAATTCAAGTGCCCTAGAAAATTATATAAAATTTACTGTTAAATAATTTCAACACCTTGAATAAAAAAATGAGATTAATTTTATATAAATTAATTTCAAAATATGTGACTTTTCAATTTTAGAAAAAAAAAATCGACATTTATCAAAAGCTCATGAGTTTTGACAAAAACAAATTTCAAACCATAATATAAATTAAAATTGTATTCAAAAAATTAATATGATCATTTATATTTATTAAAAATTAATTTATAAATAATATTTCATTAAAATTTATTTTATTTAAAAAATATAATAATTCATCATAATAGTGTAATTAAATGAATATTAACTAAAAATAATATTTGTGCTTCAAAAACTATTGTCAAATAAAAAATAATAAAACAAATATATATTCTCAATAAAAATACTAAAAATAGTCATAGTGATATTTTCATGTTAGATAACCCCTTAAAACAACCTCATATGTCATTTGGGTTATGTGTGAAATGGTGACAGACTTCTGGGGTGTCTCAAAAAACATCGCATGTGTGCTAATCTCTATCAACATCCACTTCTCCAGTAGGTGGTTCCATTCAACATTAATGCGTTGAAGCTCATCTTGGGATTGGTCAAGGGTGAACCCCTATGATGATACCTCCATTATAATATCCATAAAATGGGCTTTGTATAGATAAATTATAATTTATGTGCCCATCACTTCCATTGTCTGAGTATATTGGATTTATTAAAACCCTATATTTGTACAAATCATGTGATCATTGTTCAAGTTCAATATTATCAACGATCACAATTCCTAATTGTATTTTGAAATTCAAAAATAACAAAAAACCAAATAAGTGAATAATTATTTTACATAATATGACATGTAACTAGATCAAGAATATTTTTCATTGATAAATTTGTGGGTCATATCAATATTCCCCCCATAATAAATTTCACCTAAGAAATTTCATTTTCCCACAATAAAATAAATGTGGGTAACTCCACTTCATCACTGCCTCTGAATCCCATGATACCTCTTCAAACTTGTGCTTTCTCCAGAATAGCTTGACTAGGGTCATTGTCTTATAATTTAGAACATTTTTCCTACAATCTAAGATCATCTCTATATATTCTTCATAGGAGATATCATTATCCAATGGTACCGCCTCTGGATTGAGTACATGCGATCGATTTGGTATGTTCTTCCTCAATTGTGATACGTGGAATACATAATGTAGTTGAGATAATTTTAGTGGGATTTCTAGTCCATATTACACATTTAAGGACCTAAAAGGGCCTAAATACCCTTAGAGATGGAGGGAAATCATGGTATGAATATTCTATTCGAACATTCTTCCTACACCACTATATCATGACCTATATATTATATGGGTTACAATGGTCTCTATAATGTTATTAAAATTTATCATGTTCTTTAATTATTTATT
Source organism: Viscum album (assembly GCA_963277665.1). Lineage (NCBI taxonomy): Eukaryota > Viridiplantae > Streptophyta > Magnoliopsida > Santalales > Viscaceae > Viscum > Viscum album. The sequence goes on along the minus strand of OY728163.1, from coordinate 1,698,475,435 downwards.
TAATAATGATTCTTTGGATTCAATGAAAAAAACAGGCAATCACAGAGATTTTTACATGGTTCACAATTATAAGGCTGTGTCCATGGAGCATTCAACGCAACATGTCGTTGATCCAAATCTACTAAAGCTCACTGCCAATTTACAATGTTCAGCCTAGATCCCTTATTAGCCTAGGCTCACTATCATTACAACTTTTTGGGTTAGCTCACAGCTTTCCCATGGGTCACTATCTATTTCTCTCTATCTAGAACACATCCGGTGGAGATGATCAGCTTCTTCCTCTTCCTTTTCTAACTGATGTGTAATGTATCCACTCACAATTTAAGGACATGTAGGTACCTACATTATCACAAATAAATTAATCTTCTTATTTACGTAGATTCACTTTTGGTGTTCCATTTTTATCCACCGATGAATACAATTTTACTACAGGTTTACAAGGCAATCTTCATACTTTCATGTTGCCCAAGAATGACTGGTGGGCTTCTTCCACTCCCGGAGTTCTTCATAATTCCTGTAACACAAGTTTCATCATACCACCAGTGTGAATGTTCCTTAACCACCTCAGAACTATGATGATATAGGTTCTTTTATGCCAAAATCAATATTGTGATACGACAGTCAATTGGCACCCAACTTCTGAATATCTTTATACCTGCGTGACCAACCCAAAAATTTTGCGACTGAACCTACTGTCATGATTGGAGCTCTAATTCTATAATTGTTGAGATCCTTGAAAAATGAGGAGGGGAATACCCCTATTTATAGGAATCTCAACCACCCTTAGCACCGTGTGCAAGTCTCCTCTCAGCGAGCAAGTCTTGTAGCCATAACATCTATCAACCAATAATTATTGTGTACCCAAACCAAAATATGGGTTCCCCAAATTACATTACCATATGTTGATGTTCTGATATTTAAAATTATATGTTGCGCAACATTCCATTCCTCTAAGTCATTGGCGCGCAAGTCCTTTTTCCAAACATTGGAAAATGGTGCCACCTTGTATTTGATTTTTTTATACCACGTCAGTATCATCCATTCCATTGTTTTTGTTCTTAAATAAATCATGGATCTTTGAAAACATCATTTTATTTTGAAAACTAACCATGAAAACACCTTTTGTCAACAAATTGAACATCGTGGTCTTCTTTGTCAAGAAACACAACCTGAAGGCGAGTTTTTTTCAATTAACAAAATCACCTCAAAATGTTTAACAATACCTTGAAAGATTTTTTCCCGAGACCACCACTCAAATATGATCAAGGATCTCAAAAGGCATGATTTACCTTGGACTATGATTTCCCTTCTTCTCAAATATCATAACTCTCTTTCACAGTGATATGCATATTTATACAATGTCTCCAACATCAAACTCTATGTCTTGTTGATGATTATCAACATAGAAATTTTTTCGACTCAGATTAGATTTAATGTTTTATTGGATGGATTTATCCTTCTCCTCCATTTCTTCAACCATTTATGGACCTAAGTGTTTTCACTCCCCAACTTCATCCCAACATTTCGATGTCCTGCAACTCTTCCCATATAGGACTTTATAATGAACCATTTAGATGCATGAGTGGAAAATGTTGTTGTAAGCGAATTCACCAAGAGGAAGATTTAGATATAATACTCCTTTTAAGTCCATTTATAATGTTCTCAAAAAGTCCTCATTTGTATGGATAGTCCAATCATATTTGACATCAGTTTGGGAATGATATGTTGTACTGAAATTCATCTTAGTATCCATAGCATATTGAAGACTATTCTAAAACATATAGGTGTATCTTGGATCATAATTGGAAAAAATAGATAGTGTTACTCCATGAATCCATACCAATTCATTGATATATATCCATGATAGTTTATCAAATTAGAAATCCTCCCAAATTACAATGAATTGTGCAGTCTTTGTAAGACGATCCACAACATCCCCTAGAGCATTGTCTTCATTGTATGTCTTCAGAAGTCTGGTGACATAGTCCATGTTGAGGTTCCCTCATTTCCATGCTGGAATGGGTAATAGTTTCATTGTCCCCTTATAAATCTTCCCCACAACATTCACATGATAACATAATAGGCCCATTTATGTATACTCAAAGATCACTTTCTTCATGTTATCTCATCAATAATTCTCTTGGAAATCATGGTTCATCAATGTGTTTCTTTGGTGAATAGAGAAATTCAAACTATGTGCATCATAAAAAAGTTATTTCTCTAAATATGGATTTGATATATTACATTTTCTTGACCCAAATCTCAAAATTCCTTATTCATTAACATTAAACAATGTGGATTTCCCTTTTATGATAGTTTCCATTATCTTTTGAAGTCCCACATCATCCTTTTGAGCATCATTTAATCTTCCTCAAAGAGGTTGTTGAGAAATAATATGTCAATAGATTTATGATGTTACCTTTTTCATGATTCTTATGTCCATATTCATCAAATATAAGAATATTGGATCATTTTCAACTCTAATCAATGAAAGAATTGTCGGGTCCATTCTACATAGTGAATATGCCACCTTGTTCACTTTCCCAGGGAGTTAATAGATTGAGTAGTCATAGTCTTTGATTAGCTTTTACCATCATCATTGGAACATATTCAACTCATTATGTGTGAATATATACTTGAGTCTTTTTTGATCCGTGTATATTTCACACATCTCCCCAAATAGGTAAAGTCGCCAAATTTATAATGCGAAGATCACTTCCATCAAATAAATATCATGCGTAGGACTTCCTTGAGGAATAGGCAATGACACTGTAACTTTTTCATCAATTTACATTAAAGGGAGCCATATAAATGTATTATGAATTACATTCCCACAAAAATTAATAGGTGATACAAAACATATATAAATATTTCCTTAATGATTTAATATCATTTCTTCTGGGTACTCAATGTTCTTAGAAAATTTAAAGGATTTTCTAGTAGGGAATGAATTGAAATAAATTGTGACATATAGTACATTGAATTAGTGGTTAATTGTAATCCATTCATTATTATCCCTCTTAACATAGGACTTCCCATGCTCCCCTGAACAAGGAGATTGTTGATGCTCGTTATGCTTCACAACACATGAAATAGAGAATCTTCATGGATAAATACCATATTCTACACATTTTAGGAATAGAACCGTGTAAGATGACTTAAATGATTATTTTTTTCCATCCATCACATTATCCATTACTTCATGGAAATTGGATATTTTGTGGCCTTCCTTTCCACAATTAAATCGCCTCTTTATCCTTTTATGACAATTCGATTGGTCCCTCTTTCAATTTTTTTTTTGCGCAAAGTAAATTGTGTCTTATTTTCAATATCCACATTATCAGATGTACTTTTATGATATGTCATCTTCCCCTTCCTTTATGTCCTTGGGAATTCAAAAAAGTATCAATTTTTTATGAAGATTTTTTATAGCTGTTTTGCAAAAATCACAATATGTCTAACATGAGTTCCCAATTTATTGGGAATATCAATAGGACATTCATCACATTTCCCTTGTCATAATTTGTTATAAATAGTCCTCATATTAATAGAAATTTTAAGGAATAAAAGTAATTTTTGGGGTAACAGAGAATGGGGAATCTAAAGACATAAATGAATAACTTATAAATTACATTTACTTACATAACTTATAAATTTATAGGATTCAATATAGGTTATCCATGATCTATTTTCCATCATAAATTAATAGGAGAATTTTTATTAATTCTCTTAATAGTAGTTCATACATAGATTATGAATTTACCAAAGCATATCCCTCGGGAGTGTTGTAATCAAGATTGTAGAAAGGCACGTTTTTGTGCACCAATTCATGTTTGGGTCTAGTTCAATTCAATATTTTCAGGTTTTACCCCTAGATACATATTTGTCCGAGAAGCCTCAACATGCACATATCCAGATAAAGATGTATTTGTTTGATATACAACTTACTCATTACTCACCTAAATTTAGGGATGTTTTTAATATAATATGTCTTTTTCATAAAGCTCCCACTATTGTTTTCTAATCATAATCCCAAAAATAACTAATTCCATCATATGATACCAACTATAACAACCCTACTATTTATTATACAACTAAACAATATTTATTATGTCATTACCCGTCCTCAGGGACCGTGCCGTGACTACCCCAAGCCCTCCTTCCAAAGGCCAGGGGCTGGAGACTAGCACCAGAGACATAAATCTCGATGACTGGGAAGGCATTGCCTTTATAAAAGTAAACAAAACACCATAGAGTACAAGCTGAAGTAAAACAATAAGTACAAAGAGAAGTGCTGAAAAGTAAATGGGCCAGAATACAAACCCAACAGAATGTACAAATACAACTGAACAGAAGTACAACAGAACAAGACAACAGCTAGAAGAACAGATGCGGCTCCTGGGACGTCCTCCTCGGATCCTACCTGAAGGGTAGGTACATATTGCGCAACTCCTGGATCATCCACCACAGATCCTACCTGAAGGGTAGGTACAGATAGCCTCCACATCTCTCTCACATTTCAACCTCCTCCGAGCGTCGTCTCACCATGAAGTCCACCTCTGGATACTGACTCATAATGTAGTCCACCTCCGGGTACTGTCCAGTCCTCAAACACTCGGCCTCCGTCAGCACTACCCGCAGTCTGCAACCAACACAACGACGTGCGAGCATAGCCCGTGCAGGGGTGAGTATAACGATACTCAGTAGGGACCCCGAGACCCTCACGGTCTCACTAAAACCAACAAGGATAACCACAATGAAGATCTCAACAGATACCCTCTACTTAGGTATATGCCCATACATATACCTAAGTTATCAAGTAACCCATCTCAATCATGAGGAAACACAAAGATTATGAAATCAATGGATAAACACTACCCAGGTATTTGCCCATACATATACTGTAGTTATCAAGTGACCCATCTCAATCAAGAGGTAAACACAAAAGTCGTAGACTCAGCTCAAACCAGGATTTTTCATTATCGAAACCGTAAGTGCTAAAGAGCCAGGTCTCTGGAGTGTACCGTGGTCCTGTCATGACTCTGAGGTACTACTCACTAACCTAAGACTACTAAGGTACTCCTCCTATCGAGTACCGCAGGTCTTCCACCTCACACAGTAGTGCTTCTCCTCCATGGGTCTGCCACCTCACACAATAGTGCTCCCCCTCATAGCCTATAGAGGTACACCTCTTATCGATTACCGTGGATCATCCACCTCACACAGTAGTGATCCTCCTCCATGGGTCTACCACCTCACAAAATAGTGCTCCCCACTGGGCTATGCTAGTCACTCCGAATCGAATCGGACAAGCAGTCATCGGTCACAGCCAGCTACACGGTCTCCGTACTCTTTATGATCATCTCCAGGAGGGTCCGCTCCACGAGCTACAGGTTGATACTACAAGTATCACAAGTCCCATGATTAAGTATCTCAAAGGACCGCCTTATCATAGGGGTCCCAGCGCAACAGACGGCGCGTCAATCAGACGCCCGGTCTGTGAGTTATTGGCTTTCTCGTCCCAGGGGCCCGGTTGGTTTAATAAGAGAACCAACACGACCATACTCTGACGATGTCCAAACCTTGAGCGGAGTAAGCAAAAAGTTCTGTCTCATCAAGAGGAAACAAACAAAGTCGACGACACATCAATCGGACATCCGGAACTCATGATATAAGTGTTTCCGCTCGGAGGGCCCGGTTGGTTTCGTAACCGAACCAACCCTACTGAACCCAACGTTCTCCGAAACCTTGAGTGTAACATACCTAAACGACCGTCTTGGTCCAAGGATCACATCGTAACTGACGGTGCGTCGATTGGAGGTCTGTAGCCCATGTTATGGGCGAATGACCGAAGAGGTCCGAAAACGGGGGTCTGGGCCCGGCCCAACCCCCCCTGGGTTGGCCGAACCGGGTCGACCTGAACCGGGTCTCGGTCCGGCCCAGCTGGGCGCGGACTGGCCCAACTGCACAGTCCGGCCAGGCCTGGGCAGCGGGCTGGCACGGCCCGGTGGGTGCGCGGGGTTACACCCCCCCCCCCCCCCCCCCGTTGTCAAACCGGCGCGGCTTTAAGCCGCGCCGCCTCAAACCCGGAACGGCCCAGCCATTCTAGTTCACGTCCCACCGCCGTGGCTCAGCCGCGGAGGTTTGCTCTGGCGGTGCACCACCGCTGCCTTCTGCGGACCCCTGGACGTGCTCCGGTGGTCCGTTTCGCATGCAACCTTCACCAAAAATCCTCCCGGGACCCGATCTTTACTGCGAAGGAATTCAAGAACCATTTCGGCCCGATTCATTATTGTCGTCTATCGACACTAAATGTTCCAAAAGCGTTGTCTTCATGGTTTTCATGCGCGGCGCGATGGCGCCACGCCCCTTTGTCATGATTCACTAAATTCCCACATGGTGTGACGACACTGCGTCGCTTCCATTTCAAGCCATGTAGATAACCAACAAAATAAAAGGGGAGGAGGTTCGGCTGTGTTTGTGCGGTCCGACCTCCTCTGTTATTTTGATAACAGTTGGCCAGTGATGTAGAAGAACGTCTAAAATTATTCACGACATGAAAACCAAACCCGTACCTTGAAAAGACGTCACACGTCACTGAGCTGTGAAAGAGGCAAGTGTCACGGTGACCAGATGTTGCGGAAGATTGGTGCTGATTCCATTGACATCGGAGGTTGAGTCGTCGTCAATGGAGACATTCCCCGTGGTGGTGTCTCCTCCCTTGATGCGGAGGAAGAAGAGGAGAAGGAACGTTGTCGGTGATTGCCCGAGGATGAATGTGATGTCTCGCTTCCTTCGATGTGGAGAGAAGGTTCTAGATGAGACAACATTATTCTTCAAAGCTTCGGTGTTCTTCACGTTCTTCAACAAAGGAGATGAAGTTTTCTTCTTCTTCCGAGGAAGTTATTCAAAACTCAAATGCTCTCTTTCCTTTCTCTTAACACAACATTTCTAACCAAAATTAAATAAGGCTCCACCTTATTTTATTTACCCATGCCATGAATTCAAAATTACAAAATTCAAAACCAACACACATAATTAATTGATCTTGAGTTGTCAAATTAATTAATGTTTAGGTGAAATGAATTAATGTGGGAGGTGAGGATGAGAGGAGTCACTTAAGTTAAAGTGGAGTTACAATATTAAAGTGGGAGGTGAGTTATGGGAGGTCAAGGGGGTTATGGTAAGATGAAGGGGGTTAGGGGCTCGTGTGGGCCCCACCACCCTCTTATCCTCTCATGGGTAGTTCTCTAACTTCCACTCAAAGGATATAACAACTTTAAAGAAATAAAAATTGTAACTCATTTTTTATTTTATCATCCACAAATTTTTAACAACTCCTCCTGTGAAAACGCAACTCCAAAAAAGATCTTCCTAAGAAATTACTGGCACTGCGAATCCATTGGTGCCCTCAGAATTCGATTTCGAGCACCGATTCAAAAGTTAGAAAAAACCCGCTCGTTCGTTCACTGAACGTACCTAAGCTAAACTTTGGAAATTGATTCCGGGCACACCATGCCTTGGAATCAGGCGCCGTCAGAAACTGTGTTCTTGTAAAATTCAAAATAAAATTAAGAAAAAAATTTCCTTGAAATTTCCGGGTCTTTACATTACTCCCACCTCAGGGATTTACATCCTCGTAAAGCTTTAACACAAACAGGGGTTACAAAAGCGGTACTGAGCACGCATCTGAGCCTTCTGCTCCCATGTACTTACCTGGAGGTTCTCGTACTTCTAGTGAAAGTGTATCCGAGGAATCAACCGTCCTCTTAGGACCCGCTCCTGTCGATCATTGATCCCCACTAGAACCTCTGTGAAATACACCCCATCGCCATCGTCCAGCTCCCCATGGTCGATGATATGTGAAGGATCACACATGTTTCTCCTAAGTTGAGATACATGGAAGTCGTTGTGCACCTGGTGCAACTGAGGTGGATGGGTCAAGTGGTAAACCACCCCGCCTACCCAGATGAGGACCTAGGAATGGTCCACTGAACCTCGGAGATGACATGCCGCCTTGGCCACATCTCCGTAATCCTCATCGAGGTGAGCCCCGTATAATGACGTGATCATCATCCTCGAACTCTAGAGGTATCCAATTCCTCTTTAGAACTGGAACTCAAAACGACTGCTACCATGAGGGTAAGTTTGACCGACTCAAGAATGATCGGTCGCACCCTCTTGTTCATGAGTTTATCTTGTGCTATCTTGGGTTTCCTTTTCTCCGACCAAGGAAAACCCATTCCGACGTAGTAGTTAAACCACAACGTTTTTGCCTAATACCATCAATTTGTGTATGAACTGTGATTGCCCAGTCCATACTCAAACCAACGTCGCAAGGCCTCGACGCTGCCACCAAGAGATTCCAACTGAAACTCTCCCCTTGAGGTTCCGACCACACTGTCGGCATAAGTGTGATTATCGAGTCTTCCCCCAAAGTATCTCCGGACGTGAGGGTAATGTCTATGTCTTATCGGAAACTATAGGTCTGGGACAAGATTCGTGGAAGGAAAGAATGATTCCTATCGACGTCTGTTGCTACGGCAGCTAATAGTTGATACAGAATATCCCTTGAATCACTCTTATAGCCATTGGGTCACACTCCCTGACCGCAAGTAGCTACTCTCTTCCCCTGCCCTCCAGCTCCCTGAGCCTGGTGGGGAAAACTTAGGTGGGGGTAGTAGTATGTTTAAATGTACACCACCACATGCTACTCTTCTAGCTCTACCTACACTTCTGCTGCTTCGCAGACTCATCTCTCCTTAAAGCTTCCACTTCTTGAAACATTTAACATGCACGAGTCTCTAATACTGGTGCCAGTTTCCTGTTTCTTATTGTAATGTGCAGTCTTCATCCGCTCCTGGATGATCTGCACCTTCTTTTCCTGCGATCTGAAAGAGCTGCTAAAATTTCTCCTTTTCCGAGAAAAGAAACTCAGTCTCATCCACTGTAAGAACCACACCCATTGCCTAATATAGTCAATCCGGACATGGATGATGTATTCATGCCATGGATGACGTCGTAAGGCCTCGACGTAACTACCAAGAGATCCAACTATCACTCTCACCTCTAAGGGTCAAGTCACACTGTCGGCATCAGTGTGAGGTCACTGGGTCTCCGCCAGTAGAAATCTCGAAAGTGAGGGTCAAGTCAACAGTCTTAACCGGGACCACTCAGTATCAACCAAAAAAAGGACATGAACGAAAACATAAAAAAGATAAGTGTCTTTTCATTATTACAGCTCATATTACAAAGACATGAATACAATATAAACATGGAACTAGTAGTACAAGGGACGTATCCACTAGTTCCGCTCCTGTCCACCTGCTCCTAGAGCTCTACTGCCTTATCCACTGCTCAACTGTTTCTCAATAACTCGCCGCTTCTTCTACCTAAGTGGATCCCCCAAAACCTGATGATCGACTGTGCGAGGAGTCGGACAGTCACGTGCCATGTGACCCTTCCTACCGCAGGAGAAACACTGTCCGTTTCTGGCACTGCTGGCTCTGACTCCACCCCGGGTGCCCCGCACTACTGATCCTATAACATGAGGTCTCCCACCTGTTGGTATGGTCCTCTTGGACCTCTGTATCATCTGTCTACTACCCACAGATGATTCAGATACTGATCAAAAAACCCTATGGTAAAGGCAGAAGCTCTTGTACATGCTCAGGGTGTAGAGCTACTGGCACAAACTCCACCCTGAAGAAGGTCTCAAAGTATTTCCATGTGAAGGTCATCCATTCGCAAAACTGGAACAAGTGGCTCCAACACCTTCCTGCTACTGCCTGAAGGAGGCTGGGAACAAAGATCACCATGAAGTCTGCTGGCGTCCCCACTAGCCTGAAGACTCTCACCACAGCCTCCAGCCAATCCGTAGCCGACTACGGGTCCGTCTCTCCCCGGAACCTGGGTGGCCTTTAGCGCTGGAACCCGTGCAGCGCACTCAAGTGGTGTGCATCACCTACTGCTTTGGCTGGTGGCATCAGTGGCCCAACGTATCATAGTACCGCTGGTGCCTCAACTGCAAGAGGGCCATGTACCGAAGCCTCGTCGCTCGGAAGGCTGTCAGTACGCACATCCCTCCGGGCTCTAGCTGGTCGTCCATAAAGAGGCATCCTGAAACAAACAATGTGACATGGTCAAACGATTATACCTGGTGAGCTGACCTAGTTTGAGCTGACATTTAAAAACTTCTGGAAACACACACGCAATCTGTGTTTTCATGCACAAAGTTAGAAATTAGTTGTCAGGGTCCTAGTGTATGGATACTTCGGACACCCGCACCACCACTGGACTCCCTGAAATAAATACCACACTCAGTACCCTTAACACTATTGCTTCACAGAAAGACAATATCAGAGTTATATGTTTTGTGGTAGAACCGACTCATCTGAAACCAATTTGTCACGACCCGTCCTCGGGGCCCGTGTCATGACTACCCCAAGCCGGCCTTCCAAAGGCCAGGGGCTGGTGACTAGCACCAAAGAAGTAAATCCCGATGACGGGGATGGCATTGCATTTATAAAAGTAAACAAAACACCACAGAGTACAAGTGGAAGTAAAACACTAAGTACAAAGAGAAGTTCTGAAAAGTAAATGGGCCAGAATACAAAACCAACTGAAAGTACAACTACAACTGAAGAAAAGTACCACAGAACAAGACAAAATCTGGAAGAATGGAAGCGGCTCCTGGGACGTCCTCCTCGGATCCTACCTGAAGGGTAGGTACATATGGCGCAGCTCCTGGATCGTCCACCATGGATCCTACCAGAAGGGTAGGTACAAATATCCTTCACATCGCTCTCGCTTGTCAACCTCCTCCGAGTGTCGTCTCTCCATGAAGTCCACCTCCGGATACTGACTCGTCATGTAGTCCACCTCCGGTTACTGTCCAGTCCTCGAACACTCTGCCTCCATCAGCACTGCCCTTCGTCTATAACCAACACAACGAGGTGCGGGCATAGCCCGTGTAGGGGTGACTATAACGATACTCTGTAGGGACCCCGAGACCCTCAAGGTCTCACTATAACCAACAAGGATAACCACAAATAAGATCTCAATAGATAACCTCTACTTAGGTGTATGCCCATACATATACCTAAGTTATCAAGAAACCCATCTCAATCATGAGGAAACTCAACGATTATGAAATCAACGGATAACCACTACCAAGGTATATGCCCATACATATAACAATGTTATCAAGTGACCCATCTCAATCAGTAGGTAAACACAAAGGTCATAGACTCAGCTCAAACGAGGAATTTTTATTATCCAATCGGTAACTGCTGAAGAGCCCCGTCTCTAGAGTGTACAATGGTCCTGTCACGACTCCGAGGTACTGATCACTAACCTAAGACTACTGAGGTACTCCTCCTGTCGGGTACCGCGGGTCTCCCACCTGACATAGTAGTGCTCCTCCACCATGGGTCTTCCACCTCACACAGTAGTGCTCCCCCTCATAGCCTATAGAGGTACTCCTCCTACCGAGTACTACGGGTCTTCCACCTCACACAGTAGTGTTCCTCCTCCATGCGTCTTCCACCTCACAATGTAGTGCTCCCTAGTGGGCCATGATAGTCACTCCGAATCGAATCGGACAAGCAGTCATCAGTCACAGCCAGCTACACGGTCTCCGTACTCTGTATGCTCATCTCCGGGAGGGTCCGCTCCACTAGCTACATGTTAATACTCCAAATATCACAAGTCCCCCTATGATGTATCTCAAAGGACCGCCTCATCATAGGGGCCTCAACGCAACAGACGGCGGGTTAATCGGACACCCAGTCTGTGAGTTATTGGCTTTTTCGTTCCAGGGGCCCGGTTGGTTTCATGAGCGAACCAACCCGAATCCACTCCAACGACGTCCAAACCTCATGAGGAGTAAGCCAAATGTTCCGTCTCATCAAGAGGAAACCAACAAAGCCGACGACACGTCAATCGGACTTCCGGAACTCAAGATATAAGTGTTTCCGCTCCGAGGGCCCGGTTGGTTTCGTATCCGAACCAACCTGGGCGAACCCAATGTTCTCTGAAACCTTGAATGTAACATACCAAAATGGCTTTATCGATCCAAGGATCACATCACAACTAACGGTGTTTCAATCAGAGGTCTGTAGCCCATGTTATGGGTGAAAGACCGAAGAGGTCTGACAACGGGGGTCTGGGCCTGGTCTGGCCCGGCCCAAGCCCCCCTAGGTCTGCCAAACCGGGTCGAACCGAACCGGGTCTGGGTCTGGCCCAGCTGGGCGCGGCCCGGCCCGACTACACGGCCAGGCCTGGCCAGGGCAGCTGGCTGGCCTCGCGCTGGCGCGGCACGACGGGTGTGGGGGGTTACAAACCTCCCCGGTTGTCAAACTGGCGTGGCTTAAAGCCGCACCCCGTCAAACCCGGAATGGACCATCCGTTCCGGTTAACATCCCACTGCCACGGCTCAGCCGCAAGGGTTTTCTCCAGCGGCGTGCCTCCGCCGCCGGTCTCCGGCGCCGCCGCCTTCTGCGGACCACCGGACGCACTCCAGTGGTCCGTTTCGCCTGCCGCCTACGCCAACAGTCCTCCCAGGACCCAATCATTACTACGAAAGAATTCAAACGCCATTTCAGCCCGATTCATTGTCGCTCGTCGATCCGCACTCAATGTTCTAAATGTGCCTCATTTGTGGTTTCCGTTGTGGTGTTACAGAGCAGCACCACTTCGTAGTTATTCTCTAAATTACCACATGGTGCGACGACACTACGTCGCTTCCATTTCAAGCCACGTAGATAACCAACAAAATAAAAGGGGAGGAGGTTCAGCTGTGTTTGTGTGGTCCGACCTCCTCCGTTATTATGATAATAGTTGGCCGTTGATATCAAAGAATGTCTAAAATTATTCACGAAATGAAAACCAAACCCCTACCTTACAATGACGTCACACGTCGTCGAGCCGCGGAAAGGGCAAGCGTCGCGGTGATCGGACGTCGCGGAAGATCAGTGCTGATTCTGTTGACGTCGGAGGGTGAGTCATCGTCAATGGCGACGTTCCCCGTGGTGGTGTTCCCACCCTTGATGCATAGGAAGAAGAGGAGAAGGCACGTCATCGGTGATCACCCGATGAAGAATGCGACGTCTCGCTTCCTTCAACGTGGAGAGAAGGTGCAAGATTATATGACGTTCTTCGTCGAAGCTTCGGTGTTCTTCACGTTCTTCAACAAAGGAGATGAAGCGTTCTTCTTCTTCGGAGGAAGTTCTTCAAAACTCAAATGCTCTCTTCCCTTTCTCTTAACACAAAATTTCTAACCAAAATAAAATAAGGCTCCACCTTATTTTATTTACCCAGGCCATGAATTCAAAATTACAAAATTCAAAACCAACACACTTAATTAATTGATCTCGAGTTGTAAAATTAATTAATGTTTAGGTGGCATGAATTAATGTGGGAGGTTAGGAGGAGAGGAGTCACTTAAGTTAAAGTGGAGTTACAATATTAAAGAGGGAGGTGAGTTATGGGAGGTCAAGGGGGTTATGGGAAGATCAAATGGGGTTAGGGTATCATGTGGGCCCCACAACCCTCAAAACCTCTCATGGGTAGTTCCCTAACATCAACTCAATGGATATAACTACTTAAAAGAAATAAAAATTGTAACTCAATTTTTATTTTATCTTCCACAAATTTTTAAAAAATCCTCCCTTGAAAACGCAACTACGAAAAAGATCTTAGAAAGCAATTACTGGTGCTGCCAATCAATCGGTGCCCCCAGAATTCGATTTCGAGCACCAGTTCAAAAGTTAGAAAATCCCACTCGTTCGTTCACTGAACGTACCCGAGCTAAACTTCGGAAATTGATTCCAGGCACACCGGGCGTCGGAATCAGGCACAGTCAGAAACTATGTTCTTGTAAAATTCCAAAGAAAATTAAATATAACGTTTCCTTGAAATCTCCAGGTATTTACATATTATATAAAATTTCACTTTAGACAACTCTGAGGATTGAGAAGCGTAGTGTAATGGATAATTTGGAACATTACATAACAACTTAGAATATAGAACATAACATCTTTATTCAAAACTTCTTTTACATGACAACCATATTCCTTCGTACTTAGAATTGTGTGGGATAACCTGAGGACATGCATAAAAAGGGTGATCTATAATGCCCAATAAGGGAGTAAAAAATGAATAACATGAATAATAAAGTACATGTTATTCAATAGGAATACCAATGGATCATAATAGATACATGAACATTAAATCATGATATAGCATTATTATCACATCATAGAAATGATTCAACAACATTTAACATGATATTAGCATGAGACAATGCCAATTACACATGGAGCATGGTAAAACACTCATTGCCCAAGAATTAGCATGAGTAAACACTCATGACACAATACGTATAAAAATACTAATATTTTTGCAATCCATTGGAGCACTATTAGGGTGCACCCTCTATAAACATTACATTTCATGCATAAGTGTGCCACATGGATCATAAAATAGGGATTCATTAAACAACATCATTTATTCCATGATACAGGAATGTGGTATTAATAGATGAAAATATTTAATCAGTATGTAAATTTTCATAAAATTGAATTCCCTTGATAGAAAAATGGGTGTGGTATTCACTACATAATGACTTTTGATTGGAAAAGCGTTGTACAATTTTGACAGCATAACGACATGACATATGTATTCATAAAAATGGTTAATGAGAGGGAAATGAGTGTCTAATCATATATACAAAAAATTTATCATAAGGGTGGAAATAAATATAATTGTCACAACATATGTAATGGAATTTTTATTCATAATACTAAAAAAATAAAATAATGTAAATGAGAAGAGAGAAAATCCTTATTGAATTTCAGCATGGGAATGATTGTACATGGGAGGACTTAATGAGAGATAATTGGGTCTCTCATCATTAAAACAATAATAGGGAAGTATTGGGGAGCATAGATATCATACCCCAAAATGCGTAGTTGAAAACAAAATTGTATAACAACATAATGAAATTTGGAAAAAAATTAGAAAGGAAGAAATCCCTTACATGGAAATGTGATCCCAATAGCTTGGGAGGGGCTTGAGAGAGGCTTCATGGGAGATTGGGGTGCCTTGAAAAGATTAATGATAGTGTAGTGAAATGGTTTGTCGAGTTCCAATTAGTATTGAGTGACTAGGAGCTTTGGTGGGATTATATTGGAAAAGGGAGGAAAATCGTTATTATCTAAGGTATGGTCCCTACACATTAATCTATTCGAAAACACAAACCATCCCATGGTTTTTTCCCATGGTTTTTTACAAAGTGTAATGGAAAAAGTTATTTTATATGGCCAATGGTGGACCATATTAAAATATTATGCTTTCTTATGTGGGGGTGACTCACACTCTTAAGGAAATCATTTTAAAAGATAAAATGATTCATAAGTTTTAGAGAGTCCAATAAGGCACCATAAAATTTATAAAGAAAATAGAAAATCACATTATTTTCAATATATAACATATATTATCCAAAAATACCGTTTATAGTATTTTTAATTAACCACTATTGGGTCATTATGATGTCATAAAACACATTATATAATTAAATAGTATTTATTTTTCACCCCATATTTTGACTTTCTATGAAAATTATAAAAAAATAATTGTTAGATAATTTATATGTCCTAAATAAAAAATGATATTAATTTTAAATAAATAATTTTCTATATATTTTAATTTTTAATTTCTAAATAAAAACATACATTTATCAAAAACTCATGGGTTTTGACAAAAACAGCTTTCAGAACATTATAAAAATTACAGTTGTATTCATAAAAATTATATAATCATTAATATTTTATAAAAAGTAATTTAGTAATAATATTTCATTAGAATATTATTTAATTTAAAAATTCTATTAATTAACAAAAATACATTTCTTAATTGATTATTAACTACAAAACTATTTGTCCTTTTAAAACTATTAACAAAGTAACAAGAATAAAATGAATTTTTATTCTCTATAAAAAAAATTATACATAATCATAGTGCTAGGGTCTTGTTACATAACACCTTAAAACACCCACATAATTCCTAAGGGTATTGTTGGTGATGGTGAAATACTCTTGGTGTGGCTCAGATAACATCACTCGGGTGGTAATTTCCATATACTTCCCCTTCTCCCATAGGCAGTTTTCTTCATGCTTAATATGTTGAAGATTGGCTTGGGATTTGACAAGGGTGAAGCCCAAGAATGCTACCTCGTTTTATAGATCTGACAAATGAGATTTATGTAGAGAAATTATACATGATGTGGACATCACATCCTTTGTCAGATTAAATTGGATTTGTTAAAACCCTATATTTATATTAATCATGTGATCGTTGTTGAACAAATATATATGAAATCGTCATAATTTAAAAACATATTTCTAAATCCAAAAAAACATAAAACCATGGAAGTTAAAAACAATTTTACATAATAGGATATGTAATTATATAAAGAATAATTTTAATTGATAAAATTTTTGGTCATTACAATCACTCGGGGGAATACTAATCATCAAACCACTGAGCACGTCCATGGAATTCATAAAACGGAATCCAAGTATCACATAGTGAATGTAAACAATGAGCACACTGATCCCATCAAATGAATTATTTCAATTGGAATTCAAGTGTCACTTAGGTAATATAGGTCAACATGTAAGGATCAATATTTGGATCCCATGAATCAACTCTGGATATCCCAAAAACATATCACAATATATATATATATATATATATAAATCCATGATTAATTTCCAAGTCCCCGGAAATAATTCTAGGTACCACTATAGTGTAATTAATAACAATGCTAGATGCCAGATCCCAGGAAAGCACATTTGAGCTTCCCAATAAAAAAGTATCCCATTAAAATGTCTGGGAATACTAAATAAAGAAATATGCATCACATCATGCTCAACGACATCCAATGAGGATACATCTCTAGTAATCATCGCTGCATTATAAATAAATGTTAGATTTAAAAATCAGTGAGGGTGGATTGAATGCCTAACCCAACACAGCAGCCATAGCCCAATGAGATTACAAGTTCGGCACGGGTTCCAGTTGACACCCGAAAACCATCTATACTAAATCTCGATGTATAGATTAGTGTCAGTCAAACAATCGGAATCTTCTAGTTCCATCTTGTCAAACACCAGGGGGAATCCAACATTGGATCATCAAGGTAAACTCATTATCAGTGGAATCATACACCTGTGACCTCTAAACAATACAACGATAATTGGATCCTACAAAGGAACTCTATAGATGAGAAAATTAACAATGGAATCCCTTAGGTGATCCTTATAAGCATTCAATCCCACAACCTCATATACCAGTAGGGCACATCCCCTCAGAGGTACATCCATAAAAGAATAGTTCATGAGGGTTAACTCATAGCTCACCTCATATCAAAGGAATAAACAAGCTTGGTCCATACACCAATCTAATCATTCATGCTCTCGTCTCACTCTCACGGGAAAACTAAAATCGATAACTGGTGGAAAAACCTCCCCATTTAGTTGAAATATATAAAACACTAATGAAGTTTCCTAAGATTGCTCTTGGGATTCACCATTGCAATCTACATAAAAATCCACTCAGAATGGACGAATTTTTGGTCCAATTCCAAAATTGGGGAAATAAAACAGTAAAACCCTCCAAAGGGTTACAAGGGTATATTAAACAATGTGTAACCTCAGTAGATGATATATACTCCCATTAAGCCACATGGGCATATACTCTCACCGACAAGGGAGTGTAATGTGCTAGGTACACGTTGTATAACACTAGTACATGACATATACCCAACACGGGGTACATACATGTGCCCCATAATCTCCATGGACCATTATCATACCAAGTCATTTACTTCTACATGGTGTGTAACCCTACACAGGATTTGGATGTGTACTCCACATAGCCATGTACAACTACACGGGTAGGCATGCCTGGGCACTCACCCATAAGGCCATGTACCAATACATGGTGTGTATACCCCATACATGGAATTTACTCCTTAAGACATCATTTTATATTAATAGTTAGAAAACACAAAATTTCTCCTCTTACTACACTCCATGTAAGTTGGTATTCCAAAACAAGAAATCATCGTATAGCCCAAATAATTTGTTTTCCCCACTGAAACATCAGATCAAGCCACAAGAGGCAGCAAGGATGAAATATAAGGCTATAAAAACATGAAAAAACATTTTTAAATGTGATCTATGGAAAAAATGTAAATGGAACTCCCATATAATTGAATCTTTTGATGATTTGGTTTATTTCACATTCCACAATTTCCATATTCTGACACAATGCGTTGAGGGCTTCATGAAGGTTCCACCCAATCCTTCTCTCTCCCAAATTTTCTGTATTCCCCCTTTTATCTCTCATTAAAATAGATTATGAGGATCCATAGATGATGAATTTGTGAGAAGGTGGATGAAAAAATATAAAAGAATGAAAAATAATGAGAATAAAATGAAAATGAAAATGAAAAAAATGTGCACAGGCGGACCTTCGAACTCGAATCATGTTTATGCCTCACCTAGTGTAAACACCCCATTATATAATCAAGGGAAAGGATGGAATCCCAATATGATGCTTCATTAAAATTTTATGGTTAAATGAACCTATATGAACAATAAATATTTAATTTAATAAAAATCCAATATTAATTAATCTGCCGTAATTCGAAGGACTAATATTTCTACCAAAGTCGTGTCCTAGGGAAAACAATCTATTCTAGGACTAACAGAGTGGTATGAAAAATTATCTAATATCATATGTTATTGAAAAATTCAATTTTACCCCTTTCAATGAATTTGAATGAAAAAATTTATATTTCTCATCAATACATCAGTATGAAAAAACACATGTACCTACAGTAATTTAATATCTATATTGAGCTCCTATGATCCCTTTGAAATCCAAAATTTACTTGGCATAACCAAGGGAAAACATGAATGAAATGTTTGATATAAAATAATAGTATAGGAATAAATATTATAAGTATTAGTAACACATAAGTCCAAGGTCTAACATGATATCATAAAAGATATGTCACATGAGTAATCCATTAGAGAATAAAATAATGATGTTGATATAAATAGATAATGGAAATATGTAAAAGTGTCAATAAAAAACATTAAATATACATAAGTCAATGGTATCTTCTAGGATAGAATTGCATTGTTTATAAATCCACATGATTTATTATGTTCAATCCCCAAACCCAAACATGATGTCTCATGAGACTAAATTACTAACCAATGGATTTGAGGTGTATATATAAGTCCATGAAAACCCATTACATTAATTTATTTTGCATCTATATTGGTGTGAAAAATAATATCAATAAAAAGGAACCAACAATTTAATTACCCATGGGAGGAAATCTGTTACAAAAGTTTTCCTCAAAACATAGTCCAAATAAATTATATAAAGAATGAATTTGATAAATGGTCATAAAGTATTTATTACCCCATAAAATTAAAGGATAATTACCTATGAATAAATTTTAGAGGAATATATAATTAATTTATATTGATTTATAACCTCAAACATATATAATTATAGTTCGACCGAGATGAACATATACTAAAGAAAATGTTGTGTTAGAAGGATCCCTTGCATTGAGCCTGATTTATCTTGTGTAATCCTCATATAACTACATAATAAAATTATTATAATTATTTCAAAATAATACTATCATTTTCATGATTATTAATATTATTATTTTAATATTTATTATTCCATATTCAATTACACAACAAATTAATTTCACATGGGCCAATTAAACTATAAAAGGACCATATATCAATAATCATGTTGAAAATCTATCTATGGTAAAATATATTACAATTTAATCATATATATAATGTATATAATTTATTAATTATCATTTTTATAAAAATATTATACTTTTTAATCAAACAATGTAATATGGGTATGAAAAATGATTCATGTTAATGTCATTGAGACAGTAGAGTGCATATATACCTGAGTAACATATCCAATTTTCAACGATCATGATTGAAAGAAGAAACATGTTATTTTATCTTTATATAATAATAATTATATCATAAATATAAAAAGTTTTATATAAATAAATATACAAAAACCATCCATGTGATTTTTTAAAAACACATCACTGTACAATGTGGTAGATCATCACACACACGAATGATATAATTATTTTTTTAGTGGATCGTATGATTAGAAATTATATGATATATTTCCATTAAATAATGGTTAATATTTTATATATAAGATAAATAATGAGAATTTTATCAATTATTACCATATATGTAATGTGAATGTGAGAAAATCAATCACATCGCTTAGTGAGGCATTTGTCCACTCTACACACAAACGACATTGTGATATTCTCAACTAAATGTAAATTAAAAATTTAAATTTGATATTATAATTCAAAAATTATAATTATTTCATTAATATAATATATAGACATTTTATAAATAATTATATCTAACTTTTGGAACCAGTGTAGTAAAATGAATTTCGTCGGTTTGTTATTCAGTAGTCCGCAATACAAACAATCAGTGGTTTCATTTATCATTTAATAGAGGAGGATATCATATTTGGTTTTTATCATTTCACAAAAACATCCAATTATATGTAGTATATCAATTATATTGGTTAATAATAGTTTTATAATATTTTAAATAGGTGGAAGATGAAAGAAAAAAAATGGTAAAAATATTTACATATTCGACAGAAAAAATATGTTACTTTCTACCAAACTACTTTTTATGATAATTTTTTTATATAAAAAGGAAAATATGATAATGTATTGTAATTTTGGATTTTATTTGGTTAGGTATTTTCTACCCTAATATGTTTTGTAATAGTTTAATGGAGTGGATAGGGTGTCCATTTTTATGTTGGTGAGATGACCCACAAAAAACATTTTAAAAGAAACAATTACATAAATGTTTCAAACATGATACAAGGATCCAAAATTAAAAAATATTTAAGAATATAATTTATATGGTTTAAATATTAATAAATTATTTAACTTTAATTTTTTAGGTAATATTAATCCTATATTTTTTTAAACTCTAGAAAACCAATTAATTCCTTAACCATAGAAAATAATATTATCTATATTCAATATTCATTATTTTGAAAAATTATGGTTTAATTACTCAAAAATATTTTAACAGAAAGTGTTCAAAACATTTTCCTTACTCAAATCATAAATTTTGAATAAATTAATTTAATATTAATCTCAAAAAGAAAACTAAAAAATATTTATCAAAAACAAATTCATAAGATTTAAAAGTATTTATAACCAATATTAAAATGTAATAAATTATAATAAACTAATTTGTATTAATTAATAAATAATTGAACTATTATAATTTTTTTAAAAACATAAAAATAAAATGTGTCTTTAAAGTGTTTATAAATTTTTTTTTAATTCATTTTTTCACTATTCATTAAAAATAATTTCAGAACAATTCAAAATTCTCACATGAAGAAAAATTTGAAATGATAATTTGAAAAGTGATTTTAATTTTTTAAAATTTTATTTATAAATATAGTAAAAAATTTTCTTTTAATTTTGTATTTAATGTTTTATTTAAACACCATTATGAAAATCATTTTCTTGGTGAATCTATTTTTTAATGGTTATTATTTTATATATAATCAGTATTTAAACAATGAATTTATTTTATGAATATAAAATCCAAATAATTTTTCATAATTTAATTTGTGATATTCAATATTGACTACATTATTTCTATGTTATAATGTCCATGTTGATGAAGTTAATTTGTGTATATTGAAATCCATTATTCTGTGAATCACCATCTATAACAAATATTGAATTTACTTATAAAAAAAATATCATAATATATAATGGTGTTACATTGTCACATTGACAACATATTGTAGAGAATATTTGAAAAGTAAAATAATATATTCTTCACTGATACTACCATGATTATAAAATCAAGAAAAATATTAAATTTTGGATAAATAGTAATGCATCGATGATGGGATATGGTAGTGTTCCTAAAAAAATAATAATTTTATTTAAAAGGAATCAATCTAGATAAAGACTAATGAAAAAAACTATAAAACTCATGATATTTAATTGAAAATTATAATATTCTCTATGATGATTGAGAGAAATTATATATATGATGTAAAAGGTGAGAAATACATACATTATTATATATTAAAATATATTTATTCATAAAAGATATCAACAAGAGGAAAATATGGTGGATCATGCTTATGATAGTTTATTATTTTTCAATACACAACAATCATTGGAAGGAAATAATGGTGGTTATTCAATGAATATTAAATATCTCCGACTTCTGAAAAAATCAGAATTTATTGGGATATCATTTTAATGAATATTGTAAATGTGGATATTGGAGTTTTATTTATCAGTAAACAAATAAAAATTATCTATTGATTTCCATTCCATATTTATTAAAAAAATATAAAATGTTATCACCATATTGATAAGAAAATTTGTAAAAAATTAATTCCATTAATTATGGGATATATGTATACATTATATATAAATTTGATGATCTGAAATTTGGATGGAGGATGTGTTCCTTCTATAACTATACTTAAAATTGAGTTATAAGATGACACCCCAAGCTCAAATTTATCTTTACACCATAGTAACACCATGTTGTATAGGAATTTGAGTGATCATATTTGATGTGATAGTATGAGGCATGAAATTATTGATTACGTATGAATATGGTAGGTTTTTCTTATTGTGAATGTCGAGATACAACATCATAGAGGGGTAATGTGACATCTATCTATAAATAGGTTGAAATGGATGATATTACATTGGTCCTTGTCCTTGTATTAAAAAAATAAACCTATATGAAATGATGAAATAGGTTTATTATTGTAATCCTTAACAAATTATCACATTAAAACATTATTAGTGATGATTTACATCTTGGGATACATATATATAATTAAATTAATGCATTTGTAATGATTTATTATGAACCTATTTTAATTTTTTTCTGATATTGATCAATGATTTAAAACATAAATTTTATAAAATTATTCATAAGACTCTTGATACATAACTTCATTTGAGAACCATCTATCATCCTCAACCTAATAGACATTTCTAATGGACTATTAATTCATCATAAAGCATATTGATAAAATGATCACAAGAATTTCATGTTATGTGGGATCTATAACTGTCTTTATTAGTGTTTTCCTTTGGAGTCCTAGAACCTAATTCCCCATTATAGTTCCTACATTATTAAATTGTGATATGATATATGTAATTTAATAATTAATGGACTATAAATTTAATAGTCTCCATAAAATATAAAATTACATTAGTCTTATATTACATTTAAATAGACAAACTAAAGAGTAATGTTATTAGAATAACATTATCTCCTCTATATTATAGTTTTATATCTATTATTTTATACTTCATGTAGACTTAGAGAAAGGAAACAAAATAAGTATGATATAAACATCCCAATAAGTAAAAATTATTCTGGAATCATTCATGAATTAATAATAATAATAGATATGTCTTGGTTTTAATTGAGAGAACATTCCATAAAATCAATAAACTAAGATTGATGTGCACACATAGAAAATATAAATGAGAAACTATCATGTTTAGTAAATAAAATTAAATGTAGATAACTAAAAACACATTCCCTTTAGTAAATAACAAGATTATCATAATTTGATATGTAATGATCAATATAGAAATGGAGATTACTCAAAACCCATCCCATTTAAATAATAAAATGAAATTTGAATTGCACCAGCGATAAATTCATTGTGAAATCCTAGAAAAAAATAACAAAATATTTCATGAAGAATATGATTAATTATTGGAATACAAGATTCCATGGTACCTAATACCTTTACCGTAAAAACTTTTCATTATACAGTTTAACACATACTGAGTGAAATACCAAAAAACATATACAATCTAACTGATTCATCACATGAGACTACTAATGAATAGAGAAGATATCTATAAATTCTCTACAAAGTTGTCACACGTGTACAAATAATTATGCATATATTTAATTATATATTTTATTTATAAATAATAACCCTAATAAAATATCCATATCAAATATAGAATACATAATTACCAATATTTTTCCTGTTAATAAAATTACATTAAACGAAACAACTATATGTAAAAAAATCATATAATTTAGGAAATAACCAAATCCATCCTCAATAATGTGAATCTATATGGTAAATTTTATTACAAAAAATAACAATATAAAGAATAATTGAATGGGAAATTAATGGATATAAAAATGTAACATGTAACTAGAGGTAAATAATATACTTGGTCAAAATGATCCCAAACCCTCTGAATGAATAATAAGAACATTATAAATATAACATATACCCATTGACATAATAATAATATCTTATTTAAAATATGAATGGAAATACCAAAAAATTATATTTAATAATGTTCTTCACCAAAATATCCTTTTAATTTGATAAACATTTTTAAAATCATTTTCATGAAAATAATATTTAAAAAAACATATTTAAATAGAACATCAAAAATATTTTATGAAAAGAAAGTCATGATGATATTTAATTACATTCTTGTTTTATATACTCAAATGAAAATTCCTTATACAATTTATAAATACTATAAATGTTCCTTATTTAGAAAATTACAAGAATATTTCATTCACAAATTTAGTTAATTAAGAAAAAGAAATTATTTTGATAAAAAAACAATATTTTACTGTAAAAATATTTTAAACTGTAAAAATTGGTTAAAATAGCTTTGATATATCATTTTAAAAAAATTAATTATATTTTTTTATATATTTTTACATATCATGGGTTTTGAAGATTACATATTTTCGACCAATGATGGAAATGAATTCATAATTTATAAAAAAACATTTTAATTTCAAATGAAATGAACATTGTACTATATCAGGGATACAATAATGAATTAATAGAGATAAAATAACTAAATGGGTTTATTATGATATTATCATGTAGTTTCTATCATATTATAGTCAATAAAAAAATATCTATTAGGAATACATTGTAAAGCAAACCATTAAATTGATCACAGGGTTGAAGTAAAAAAATTATAAATTGAAATATTATGTGTTGAAAATATAAATACACAACAAAAATTATAATAAAAAAATTATATAACCAAAATCTATTAAACTCACAATCATATCATGATATAAAAAAAATTGATGATTAACCAACATAGTTGAAATTCAGTTAAGAAATCCATTGCCACATTGTAACTTTTTATTCCAAACCCATTTGATGAATTAATAAAAACTGAATGATAAAATACTAATAATAATTAATTATACATGATATTAAATTTAACATGGTCATTACATACACTATATTAATGAATTTCGGTTCATAAATTTACAATATTGATTAATGAACTAAAATTGAGATGAAATACATAACCTTATATTTAATTTTTTTTAAATGATTTAACCTCTCTTATAGTCTTTTAAATCATGATATGTATTTATTTTAGAACAATAATAATATTTATAATATCATATTTGATACTTTTATAACATCTTATCACTCTTTCAAAAATGATCTTTCTTTATCTGCATTGATTCGCGTGTAAATTTCCTAGTATTCTCATATGTGTTTCATCTTGAATGATCATGTTGTTACTCATATTATGTATTTATATCATATATATAACAAAAAAAATTTATATAATTATTTTATTTTAAAATCAATTTTTTTTAAAAACAATCATAAATTATTTTTATCAGTAATGAAGTACGTTATGATCATAAAGATGATAGGACACATGTACAGATGAATAATTTTTTCATTTGTTATTGATCCATATGAAAAAACAGGTAAGTAATATATTACATATAAATAGTTACCAGGATACAATATATAATAAATAAAACATATTTACATGTCATCAATGTTGTGTGGTGATGAAAAGAGTGATAAATCACTTCATGAAGTTTTTATTCCAGACATACTTGAAGGATTTTATGATCTTTGTGAAAGAGGTAGTCTGTACGTACATGTGTTGCAAAACTAGATTAATCAAATATTATTAGTAGTTTAGAGAAATAATAATGTGGTGGTTACCATGTGGGAAACACTAGATTGTATGAATAAAAACCATCCTCATTGATTTATAATAAAATTTCTAGGAAAATTTTATTTTTGTAATTTCTTATAGTGGAATGAATGTAAAACATGATATTCAATTATATTTTTTGAAATATTTTTAATAACACTATAATACAGTGGAAATTTTATTATTACACTTCTCAATAATTCTAATTTGATGGAATAAATGATCATGTTGAACATATTAGGTCAAAATATACTGGAAATATTTTTTAAAAAAATTTATCATAGAAAAATAAATTTTATGAATAATTAAAAATTTAGTATTTAACAATTCACCCAATATTAAGAATAATTTTTTATAAAAATTTTAACATAATTCCTAATTATTACTAATAAGATATAAATTATTTTTGGATCATTTGGAGGTAAAATGGATCGTTTTTTCGAAAACAATTTCCAAATACACAATTTTTTATTTTAATTATAATAAATACAATTTAATAATGAATGATATAAATTAAATTTGTTTATTTTATATAGAATATATTAATTTATATTCATATAATTAGTATTTCTATTATTATAGATAATGTAGGATCATATTATTATTGAAAAAATAATTTCCAAAAAACTTGTTTTGTCATTACGAATTATGAGTTTATTGTTAAATTAAATTCCTAAAATTATATGAAAATAATTTGTAATATATAATAAATATAGGGAATGATAATATTTAATTTTAGGTAACATGATCAACATAATTTTTTGTTTTATTAAATAGTTAAAATATAACAAAAATTATTTCCATAGTTATGGTCAAAATGTGTTTGCTAACTCTTAATCAGGAAATATAATGTTTATAATGTTATAAAAAGATTATTAAACATCGTATTATTGTTTTATATCAACCATAACCTCATAAACATGTAATATGAGTCATTTTGGAAACCTATTCCTATGAATGTGACTCAATAATATTTTAACACAAAGAAACATTACTAGTGTACCACTCACTTCAATTATTAGAGGAAACCTCCACACATAACTTCATAAAAATAATTGATTCATTCAGAAAGACTAAACCATTAATATATTACTCAAAAAATCATAATATTTCATCTACAGGGTTTTCCTCCGAAAATTTATATCTGATGTTTCTTCTATAGATATCCATACATTGTTTCCCAAAGGGATGATAATCATTTAATGAAAGTTCATTCATTTTTACTTTATATTTTACCAAATTCAATTTTTTTAAAAAATTAAAATATAGTAAACAAAATCTCACATATACAAATATTTTATTTAATTTATGGAATATTATTCAACAATCACATTCACTATTAAATTCGAAACAAAAATATTTCTTATGAGTGTATAAAACTACCACCCAACAAATCAAAATAGTTTGTTTTCCGGCATCGCCTCACATTAATATAACTTACTATGGAAGTACTGGTTATATATGATATATATGAAATAATATTGGATTTTTATTAATAAAATATTGTCTAAATAATTAATCATTCACCCATTAATGTAATAATAATGTCAGTCATGCATACATAAGACCTATAGTCTTCACAATGTTTGGAAATTCCTTTATATTGACAACATGAATGAATGTTTATATGAAACTATATATATTGAATACATTATATTTATAACATTAATGAAAATCATTATATTTCAGAACAATATTACTTGTTGAATAAACAAAACATTCATGTCCATATATGAATGAGAAAATGAAGTAGTTGACAACCAAAAGAATATTAATAATGAAATATTGTTACTGAGTGTCCGATAAATTTTTTTAAGAGGGTTAAATATTTTATTATAAATATGAATATAGTTCTCATAGATATTAATAACCCATTTAAAACAATTATATAGGAGGATTAACCATGTCAAAAAATGAATAAGCACGATGTATGGGACACTATCTCGATTTTCTACTCTATTTAGAATATTTCACATTATTTTAAAATTATTTTGGTAGTATATATATCACCAATTAGAAATATTCAAAACCATATATATATATATATATATATATATTCATGATAAAAAATTTATAGTTAAATTTTATTCACTCGTGGGGAAATGATTAAAACGTTACCAACTAGGTATGAATTTATTTTTAAATATCCTATTGGGGGTTCTCTTAATTTTATTAATAGAATATTTTAATTTATCATTCATAAATTTATAATATATATCAAATAATATTTATATGTATGTTGATTAATTTCACATTCCACCTTTTCTTCTATTTTGATCTTGAATCAGGAAAATAATTTCTTAATCAAAATATGATCTTATTTCTCTTTTCCATTATGTATAATTTTGTATAAATTTCAATATTTTTTGAAATTATACTACAAAAAAAATTATTTAATTAAATTATTTGTTAATAAAAATTTAGGTTATACATAACTTTATTTTAATGATTTTATATTAATCTGAATAAAATTTTATTAAACAATGAATGTTTTGCATAAACTTATAAAAATATCAAGAGAATGTTTTTTATTGTATACAACATTAACAGACATCCCTCCACCAGCATTTTTAAAAATTTAAAATATTCGAAAAAATTTCAATAGTTTTTTAAAAAATAATACCTAATAAAAACATATATAATTTTTTCTCTTTCCTTATATTTAATTAATAAATATACATTAATTTATTAAAACCCATTATATTAAATGATTTGGTGGAAATATGGTATCTCTTGATAATATTGTGGTCATTAATTTTCTCATGAAAAAATAACATTCTTATGACCACCATTCAATTTATATTTAATTTATCGTATATATCCATACTATTTTTATCATGGAATTTATTTCTTAAATGGTAATGCATTTATTCAATCATTGTATTACTATTAATATTTTTTGATTTATTATGGGAGTCTTGTTATTATGTATTAATAACTCAAAAATCATATCTGATGATAAGGAATATTGTTTATCAATTAAAAGGATTATTCAATATATGATGAATGAATTATAAATGTAGTGATGTGTGGGTTATAAAATTGTGAATCCCCTTGATGCATCGACATGCCTCATTAGACAAGATAGTTGAAAAAAAATTAAAGTTTGTTATTTTTTAACTTACCATTATTAAAAATATATTAAAAAAAGTCCTTAATTGTATTAATATCACAATTTACTAGATCATGATGTTTAATATAAAAAATTTCCATTATTCAATATTCATTTGTTATGATCCATGATATTATTTTTGGATGACTTTTATGATGTACTTATTGATCAAATAAAATGTTATTTCTATTATATAACATTAAATATTTATTATTCATTATTTTATCATGATAGATTACTCTATAAATAACCATTTCTGATTCTATGAGAGACCCCATATTTTGTCTCCTTTCCCCAATATTTGAAGAGGGTACATTTGAATATTTTAATGGATGTAGGATATTCACTTCTACAATGTATTTATACATTTTTTCCAATATAAATTGGAAATATTGTATTTATAAAGTTCCTAAAGACTTCTAAAATATTCATTCAGGTTTGATTTTTTATCATGTAACCAGAGATAGTGAAATAAATAAGACTTTGGATATGTTTTGCTAGAGTATAGGTTTTAAAACATTTGTTAAAAATTTACGTATAAGGAATATTCCCCAATATCTATAATGAATGGCTTATAACTATTAATTCCAAGTCACGAGTTTGATAAATTATTCCATGAACCTTAAATAATAATAATTCCAAATCCATCACCACATAGTTATGAATAAAAATGAATTCTAGACCCATATTCAATATACCATTGTAAATAAAAAACCCTTCTCGACAACTACATGGTGTTACTATAAGTTCAATGAACTACCTTTATTATATTTCCATGAAATTTCATATACATTCATAATTCTTGAGGAACTTGATTCCCTTATGAAATACCCTTGTGATTATATTAGATAGCTATGAAAATTTATTTAAAAACATATTAAAATATTTATAAAACCTATGAAAACAGTTAATCTCAATCACAATTGTTTTATTGTAAATTTTTAAATAATTTCTACATTTTAATTATCTGCTAACTTATCCTCTTATAAAAATATGTATACCAAAATTGAAATGTATTGTTTTTAAAATTCAAACTTGAAAAATTCATCATTTTACATCTCTGTTGATAGGGTCATGGGAACAATCCATGTGTTCTCTTCATGGACACGCCTAATTATTGAATATACCAATATAGTCTATAAATGATAGCACAATATTTTCAAAATAATATATAATTTCACTATTCATTAAATAAATAATGATTGAACAGGAATTACTGAGGCCTATATGTGGAAATATAATTTCATAACATCTATACCTCATAAATATGATGATCTTGGGAATTATGTCATTATTTATCCTCAATTTATAGAATCCACATTGATATTTAACATTTTACAAATATTGGGATCCTCATAACTAGATGAAGGGAATAAACAATTGAGGGAAGAGGATACAAATTATTGATTTTGATTTAATTATATTCACGATAATAAATTATAAGATCCATTTATTTATATTTTATACTATCATAAAATATAATTAAACCCCAAAATGACACACACAGGCATATGAATCCCTGGTCACGATTCTTCCTTTCATGCTTCTTCAATTCTACCAACTCAATGGGTCCATTAAATTTGGAGTATTTGAAATTGGTGTATAAATAATAATGTATTATTTTTTCATGTCCATAACAATATTCTTGTTAATTATATCAAGCTCTTCTAGAAATTCATCAAAAGAATCCCATAAAACAAGAATATCATTTTTTTTGAGTTTCTAACCCACAATACGGGATAAATAAAAGAATTTTCTAGAAATTAAGAAACACATAATAGAAATATTTACCATCTTATATTCTTATATTTACTCACATTGGTAGGGGATCATATGTTGGATTAATGATCAACTATGAATCCCCTCACATGGAAATATATATATGAAATATGTGAAGAAAATCAGTCCATTCGAAAAATATTATCAAAATAAATTATAATAAAAATTACAAGTTTCTTGGTTTAAGATTCCCATAAATATCAATCATAGATGAATCATATACATGATATGAAATTTTTATACCATTATGTATTTTACCTACTAGTTCAATATATAATCATTGTGGGGATAATGTGAAACCCATAGATAATTACTCTAATATAAATGAGTGAGTTGACCTGAAACCAAAATTATATATTAGATGATCTAGACTAGAAGGAAATATCCCTATTCACCATTATGTAATTTTATCCCACGTCACTAATACCGATCATATGTGATATCCTTTTTCCTATACTATTAATATGTTTCTAATACTGATCATCATCATTAGAACATAATTATTTTCATTAGTTTTCACGATTCTCATACTTCGTTTCAGTCGATCCATTGGAGTGTGGGTGGTGCATTCTGTCAAGATTTCTCTATATTCGTATTGTTGTTTAACATGTTTCCATCAGATCAATATTTTATTTCCTATTTACCTTCCCACACATAATGTATTTACTGTTCATCTTATAAAAATTTCTTCCACTCTTATTTCAACACATATATAATAAATGGAGACTCATATAATTACAACCATGATTTTTATTATTTTAATTTACTTTTAATTCCAGAATTCATTTATTATCAAATAAATGATGGGTGACTATAATGGCCAGTTGTACCTTGATAGAACATGGGACAATATATTTATTCAAAATTAATCCTATTACGGAAAATGAACCTAAAATAAATGGTTTTAACATAGGGGGAATCTAAAATTATTACATTCTGGTTGGAGGATAATTATAAATGAATAAAATAAAAGTCATGAAAATTTTCATCAAATGTACTAACAGATTCATCATTCTTTTACTTTAGATCAAGTAATTAAATATCCAAACATAAAAAAATATATTTCAATTACTTTCCCAAAAATAAATATTTAAATTATAGGACTCCATAGATTTAATATTATCCTATGGAATAATTTAATTGATATTATTTCACCATTGATCTTCTTCACCTTCAGAATGATAAAGATAAAAAATAAATTTTTCATTCAGTAAACACTATAGAATTAAAAATATCATTTTTGTTAAGATACATTGATAAATAATTTTTGGAACAGAGGAACAACTAAAAGAAGGTGGAAGTTACCTTGTAAAGTGAGAAACACATCATTGTTCCCACTATGGATAATTTTGTAGTCCAACATTATTGACGACATGATAACATTTCATAAGAATAATAATGTAATTTTTCATTAAAATGTTATTATATTTTGGTTTCTGATGTGAAAAATTATTTAATTGTATTTAATATTCATTTTCATGATGAGTATTTCAGGTGCCATTCATTAACTCAAACAAAACTTATTATTTTGAGAAAAAATAATCTTAATAAGAAACAATATAATCATTAAAAAAACATATTAGGAGTCTAAATTTGGAAAACAACTTTTCAATTTATAAAACAATATTCAAAACATGGACACACATTGTCATCATTTAATCATGTACATAATAATGGTTCAAATATAATAATTTAAATAACCAAATAATATCTCCCAAGCTGTGTCAATGTTGTTGTAAAATCGTTTACATATTCATTCTGCATTGTTGAATTTTAGATCAATTCCCAATCAACTCCTTGCATATTTATTATGCCTTGGTGTTTCAATGAAATCTCTACATTAACATTCAAGAATCACTACATGGATAAATATTCTTAAAAAATAAACTACTTTCATTAAAATAACATTGTATTCTCTCTTATAAAAATGATTATATAAAGGGTTTTTTAATTTTTTCCAATCATATTAACCAACATTAAAAAACCGCTCAATAATATAAACTGATTTGAACAAATAATTTAATATATAAATATGCAATCCTATTAGAATAGTAACAATTCCATAAAACTATGATCCATGGAATTGCTGTAATTTTTAGGTATCTTTGGAAACCTGGATATATACAGAATTTTTACATTAAATTTCTAAATAATTTCATAGGTTTTTCTTCAGAACATGAACCCATATATGATATATTATAATTAAAAAATCATCACCTCCCTTGTAAAATAAAATATAATAAATTGTGAGCCAAAATTCTATATAATGTTTAAAAAAGTGAGATTTCATTGATCATTTAAATATTAAAAGAGTATAATTGTAATAGAATAAGATTTTAACATTATAAAATCCTAATGATAAAATCATATATCTTTATAATGATACATTATATAAATCATTGATGTTAATATGAAATTAATCATAAATGAATTGAATAACATGATCCAATAGATCATATAATTGGAATATGTTCATTCTGAAAAATAGTGGTATAAAGTGTTTCATAATCATAATCATAGAATGTTTATTTCAATGATACCCACCAAAAAAATTTCAATTGTTATTCATTGGAAAATCATCAATGTATCTATTTCATTCTTTGGACAACCTCTCATGTACCCTTTTTCGGCCATAGATAACCTCTTGTGTACCCTATTTTATGACATGTGTTATGATCTCATGTGCACTTCCACCTCAAAAAAAAATAAATATTTATAAAATTCATTAGGGGGATATATCATTAATTTTCATAATATTAATTTTATTCAAAAATAATTTTGATAAAAATGTGATGGTAAGAAAAATCCCTTACCTCAAGTCGTTAATCCTTCTTATGAACTCTAACCTCTTGTATAATAAATATAAATTTATTATAAAAATTTATGATAATCATATAATTAATTTAGATACCATATATTTTCTAATTATAAAATTTCAACTCCAATTAACATATAATATTTTATTAATGTCAAATTTCTTGATTGTTAAATAGTTCTTTAAATTGATTTTTTTTTTCACATATTTTTTACATTCAATTTACCATGATTTCATCATATTTTGAATTAAAATTATTATATTAATATAATATTTATTAACTATAAAAATATTTATATCCTTTTAATAACGATAAAGATAAAAAATTATATGGCACCATCCATGGTTTAAAATTTTCATATGTACACAAAAGCATTGTTTTGAATTTCCAATGAAATGATACAAATAATGAAAAATAATATTTTATAATTTAGGAATTATAAATATATAATAAATTTTGTATTTAAATATACATCAATTTAATCAATATAAATATCCATGTAGGGAGTTGATGGAAAATGATTTGTATCATTTATTGGACATTGTAGTCCATATGGACACATGATTTATATTTTTAGTTTCTAATAGATTGAGATAGAAGGATAATGGTTTTTATATATCAATAATAAAAGAATAATATATTCATGAATCCAAATTCATAATTTTTTATGAATATAACCTGTTGAAAATTGCAGGAAGATTAAGTATAATTCAATGTACTCATTTAAGTGTAAAAACTCAACATTGAAAAACCTCCTTTGCTTACACATTATAGATTAAAAGAAATGTATTCTGATAAAAATAAGAACTATATGACATGGTGATATATATTTTTAAAAAATATATTAACATATTTCTATACATTATATGAATATCATTCATGTATAAGATATTATAGGTTGTTTCATTTTATAACTTCGAAGAGGACCCGGTAGTAATTTTTCAACAGATTAAAATATATTTATCTATTACTAAACAATAATCCCTATATATCCAAAATAATTCAAATATAGGATTTTATATAATTTTAATATCTAATCTATATAATAATTAAGCAAATTTACAATGCAATATTACTCTTATCTTTTAGTTTATCCCTCCTCGGTTAAACACGTTTCAACCTTATATGTGGTAAATTTTTTCTAAATTATTATTTAATAAGGAACAAAAATTAATAATTTCTCAATCCCAAATTTGGAAATTATGATTCCTAATATTCAACACAATTTTTAAATTTGAGTTTTGATAATTGGTATGAATTAATTTTAAAACAAACACAAAAAAACCCGGAAGTAGGCCAATGCATTTTTTAGCAAAAAAAATTATTTTCAAACAATTTATATTAAATAATATCAATTAGGTTTTAAAATATTTTATATATTATATAATATTTAAATTTCATTAAAAAAATTTATGCTTTAATTATTTTTTTATGATAGTAACACTATGCGATAATAAAAAATGTTTTATACTAAATAATAACTATTTTTAATATTAGAGGATTTTACCTCAATAATAACCATTAGATAACTAATTTATGAATTTTACTTAATTTTATCATATAAATTAACAATACTTGTCATTAGAATAACATTTCAATAGTGTTCAATATTACAGAGACTAAATCATTATAAACATTGATATTGCATCTTTTTATATAAGTATTCAATACATAATATAAACACATACCTGAGGACAACAATATATTTGGTTCTCTGGTGACTAGGTATATAATTTTATAATTTGTAGAAAGATATAAAACATATCCCATCATGATTTCTCTAATATCACTCCTCTTATGAAACCACTAACAAAACATTTCTTTATAATATGGGGGGACATAAAAAATGTAATATAATATTATCAGTAACAGTAAACATAATATATATCAATTTATGATCATATGAAATAATAATGTCATAAAATGGTATGTGTTCAAGAACATAACCTAAAAAGTACATTATCATCCTTTTATTGTTCATAAACATGATTCATGGCATTAAAGATTATATATTCTGAAAACATTACCCAAAATTTTGATAAATCCTCATTAATCATTTATGATCCATTAACACTTATTATAAAATTTTTGCAACATAATAAATATTGAAATAAAATTTATATGTCAAGGATAAATATAAAGACCAAAAAAGTTTATCTAGACTTATTACATGTTTCCCATTTTGGATAATGACATAAATATATTCTATTATGGATTAGGAAACACTTTTTATCCATTTTTGGTGATGAAAAGATACGCTCCCATAATCAATCAAGACCATTGGCATGTTTTCCAATGTCATCTAATGATATATGAATAATTACCATATGAATTAGTGGTATATTTATATCTTACTAGTCCCATAATGAAATTCTTACTTATATGTGTCACAAGATCAAACAACATTACTCAGGTCATAACTAAAGAAACCATTTTTGATTCATAGACATTTAATCATATAACAGACAATTGAAATGGTATAAGATTCATATTCATTTCATCATTTCATAAGACATATATAAAGAGGAGGGTTTCATAATAACGTTCTAATTGTATAACCCAGGGATGTGAAATGGGTTTCCCAAATAACATGACATCATAATCATAACCCATTAAAATAATGAATAAGAATGGTATCCTTTGATCATATCTAAAACAATGTCTATGATAAGTGAATTGATATTATCTTAGATGAATAAATTATTTTAAAGGTAAATATGTTGATATTTTTTTGAGGAAGATAATGTTTCATTTAAAATTAGATTTTATAACTAAAAAATCATAAAAAAATTGAAATAATTTTCATGGAAAAAAACCATGAATACTAATTATAAAATATTTAAAAATCACATAAAACATATCATGAGTAAAATATACATTCAACATTAAGCAAAAAAATTATACATAATATAATTCTAAATAAAATATTTTAGAACAACCTTGAAATCATATAAATTATTTTCCAAATATAATAATTGTCGTAATTATAAGATGTTTCGTTCATATCATACACATTAAAACCAAGATTCATTCACATTATCAATAAAATCATAAAAGTCATTGTTATTTTAAACAACATGAATTTTCCTTAAAAACAAATTTATTAAAAGTTTATCCTGGTTAAAAATGTATTTAAAAAATCATTTTTTTACATAACATAATATACGAATTTTGTTTTGGAAAACATTGTTGTGGAAGAAAAATATTTTTGGTTAAAGATTACGTTTTTTTAATAAACATTATTATTTTAATCTTGATAACAAAAGAACATAAAAATGATGTAAAACCTGTATAATCCTAATGTAACAAGAGGTGAGTCAATTTTTCATTTTATTGAGTGGGGGATAATAATATTCTATCATCGGAATCAGAATTATAAACAATCTCAATAAACAGTGTGATTGTAAAAAAATCATTACAACATTGGAAATAATGAAAAATTATCCACATTATTGTTTATCAAAAAAAATTAAATACATATATTTTTATCGATAGAAATCGTAAAATAAATTTTTTTTATTATATAAACCACTTAAATGAATAATGTGGTCAACAATTCATATCTCTCATAGAAAAATAAAATATTAATGGAAATCCTTTATTATTTTGAAATCTGTTGAATCAAATGCCCCACTAAAAAATACAATCAAATTAAGATTGAATTATCAAGAATAGATTTATATTAACGATATATCATTTAAATAGGACATATATACAACAAAAAAGGAAATGACGATTGTAATTATTATATATCTCTAAGATTTAAAAGAGGGACTAAAAATCCTTTACCATAATTCTCGACTACCATTGCCGATATTAAAAAATATTTTATAATAAATAAAAAATTATTATAAATATAATACAGAAACATCAATATATATATCATTGATTTAATGATTTAATTATCAACTTTTACTACCCATTTATTATTGATTCTTGGTAATTGACTTGTTTTGACCAGTAACTGCTTTATTTTTCATGTTTGTTTTGATTTGTTATTTGTGGTCCTCTTCTATTGATCACAATTCCATTATCATAACATTTTAGAAAATTATTTAATTATAATATATATTAATAAAAAATATATTTAGAGTAATTTGTAAAATATAGAAAAATAAAATGAAATACAATGTTTATGTAGAAGGTAGGTCATACATATACAAGAACATTGTATCCATTTACTCAATATATTCAATCAAATGTACAGAAATTATATATTATAATTCTAGAATCATTTCTATGTCATATACATCACATATTTTCAATAAACGCATCCTTATTACCTTCCATGTAAAGCGTGAACAAATCACAATACTTCATGTGGTGGCAGTCCTCCATACACACAAGTGACATTATCATGAATCCAAAAAAATAGAAAGAATAAGGTTATGATTGATAAATTAATTCCATTTAAAAAATAAATAAATATTATATATAATTAATAAATCAATAATTAGTTAATTCTATGATGATGGTAATGTAAATGCAATTTACATTGGTTCATAAGTTGTTGTACAACCATACACATGGATAGTTATTTTATAACCCATTTGATTGAAGCTTAGATAAATGTAGATCATTAACATAAAATAAAAATATCTCAATATAAGGAATATAAATATGATATTATATCAGCATGGTATAAAAATAATTGATGGAGTATAAGGATGAATAAAAAAATTCCCTTTGATGAATGGTGTATCTTTATCAGGTATTATTAGTAGGATTGTATAATAATCCATCATAGGTTTGTTTTATGTCCAAAAAATGAATTATAGGATTATATAAGTAAATTTTAAAAGATATTTCAATGGTTCTTGGATGATGCAAAAATGATATATGGTCTGTACATTAGAAAATAATTGGTGGCATTTTATAAGTTAGTTGGGTGGAAAAGTTGTAATTTTATAAAAATTAAAAGTTGTTCCAACATTTTTCAAATGAAAGGGGGAACATTTTGGGTATTACCTATATAGTAATTAATATTTTACTAAATTTGTAATAAAATGTATGTTATACGTGATATGTTTCATTTCATACCCATGTGTTTTTATTTTTAGGCTGTAATTAACACATTTTTTCTACTCCCGCATTAAGTATTTCTTTACAATTTTCAATGTTAATTTGGTAAAATATTTAATTTTAAATTATTATATATTATAAAAAAATATCTATAAATTATTTATTTCATTTTTAAAATTCTATTATCATATAATATAATTTTTAAATTTAAAATTAATCTCACAGACGCATCGAAAAACCTATTTTTTAAAGAGAAAATTTCCAACAGTTTTAATGTTTTAAATAAAAATTAAATAGGGAATTAATTACAATTAAATATATTTGATTTATTAATGTACAATTGAACTAATATTTCTTTAAAACCAATTTAAAATATAAATTTTTTTTATAAACAAATTAAATGAAAATGTATTTTTCAATTAAATTTTTAGATTTTTCTATATTCATAAAAAAATATATTCCTAACAATACAGAACATTTAATATAATTTAATGATGACATAGAAATTTAGTAAATGAAAATTATTTTATCAAAATAGAAATTTGAAAACTAATTATTTTAATTTTCACAACAATAAAAAAAATCATAAGAAAATAGTATTTTCAAAACAAATAACGACTTTACCAAATATTAAGTGAATTTTTAATCAATACGTTTCCATTATAAAAATGAAATATAATTGATTTCTATAAATTATTTTTTGTGGTTTTCTTTTGAAATATATTATTATTTGTATCACCTACTATCCTTGTGTTCCTAGTAGATCATGATAATCATGGTGATGAATATAACACATGTTATTAATGAAATTTCAATTATTTAGTAAAAAAATACAACAAAATTGGGGTGTTGCATTCTACAACCCCTAAAATAAATGTTTAAGTCTGAAATTTATAAATTTGGTTTCAAAAAATGATTATACTTTTTCCTCGTTATATCCTATGGTTTATATGTATCTCACTCAAGTTTTTGGTTTTAATGAATAAAATTAACCAAGTGAGTGGTCTTTTTTTATTTAACATTCTATATTTGATACAAAATATCCATCGGTTGTTCCTCATAAAAATGATCATGAACCAGTGTTAAGACATATTAGTTTTTTAAATTCTCTATACGAAGTGTATTCTTTATCAAGATATATACATGGAACACATTGATCACCTAATAGTCTTCACTTCTATCATCCGAACATATATTCTTTTTATTTAATTGAGACCGATATACTTAGGTCTTACTATTCCTTATCTATATTCGACATTTAATTTAAATGAATGAACTTTTCATAGAAATCAAGTTCTAGTACTTGTTGATGTTTATCATCATAACAATTATGCCAATTTCTCACAATCATTACATGTTTTTTAACATATCTATGCTTATCTTACATCTCATCATTTTAATCAGGTCCCTATATATTTTTTTAATAGCCTCATTCAATACATTAGATTTATAAAATTCATTACAAAATTTTGTTCATAATGATACATCTAAATGGTCATAATTTTTTTTCGTAATACTCAATTATAGGATGGTGTTCATTCAAACACCTTTGAAATACATAGAACATTATTATAACATATCCTATAATGACTAAATTGTTCACTCTAATATAAAATCAATCTGATCATGATATGTATTACAAACACATATCTATTAACATGACCATAATGAAGACATTGAAAAATATATTAGGTAAATTGTAGCTCCCAGACAGATAAAATTGAAATTTGTGCCCCATGATTCCTTACCACTTCAGTATTGTATTATCTTATAAGAAAATATATTGATAAATCATATTATATAATAATGATGGGTGATAACCACATAATGTGGTAATATATAACCCATAAATACCTTAACATCAGATATAAGATAAAACCAAATGGTTACTTGTACCTTGGATCATAGGGACACAATGGGTAAAGGTATTCATCCTAAAATAAAATTTCCACTAAAACATATACAACCACAAAGGTTTAACTTTCCATAAAAACCACTTCCAATATCATTAATCATGATAAAATATTATCATATAAAACCTCGAAAGGGAATTCAAAGACATTGATTTTATGTTAAACAATAAACACATAATGACATGATAGTTTTCAAAATTATTCAATTAATATTAAATATGTTCAGATATACATAGAAAATATAATTTACTCTTTACATATTAAATAATCCTTAATGATAATAAAAAACTTCTAAATTACATTTAAATATTCATTCTTGTAATTATAGAATAACAATTTTTATTTCATTATTCTAGAATAAATTTTGAGGGATATAATCACCTAAAATTCCAAAAAAAGTTGAACAATAAGTTCATAATAAATTTCATTCATACAAAATAGTGCATGAAATTACAAAAAAATGATAAGGAAGACAATTATTCCCAAATTATTATTATTAAATTAATCCATTATGATTGCATACACTTTCCCCTTATCAATTATCATTAGAGGTTTTTATTTCTTATTTTCCATCATTAGCCCATGGATTAGGGTATTGTTTCACATAATTTCCATACTACATAGAATTAAAACAATAAAGTATAGGTTGTGTATTAGATGGAATCCACATATCTTTCATTGCATGAACTGACCCATTAATCACATTTATTCATTCTCCAGATTGATGTACTCCCTTTACAGATTAAATTACAACATTATTTTATTCAAGAATATAAGTAGATTCCTCTTCCAAAATTTATAACATAAATATGGATGTAATTTCATTCAACCATTTGAGTTTTCATGAGTCTCGATTAAACATTTTTTTATCAAAATCATAGTAATTTTGGAAATATTATTTTTCTATTTCTACCTTCAGTAATAATCAAATGACTTATACATTTCTAATGAGGTATCTTATTAATAATTAATTATTATGAATTGGTTTTAGGATAATAATGAATTAACCAATTATTCATTCAATGATGATGATAAAACCAAAAGATTACATTGAATGTATTATACAATAATCTTCATAGTTACCAATAGATTCATCACACTTTTTCTGGGGTTCAACGAATTCCTTCTCAATAATTGTCCATAATAAATTATAGGATTACATGAAGATAAATTTTCCATTAATATCTTCCCATTTCATATATTCAATTTCATAATTCGTTATAGAATTAGTAATAAGAGTCCTCCACTGATCTAATTCACCTTCCAAATTATAAAAAATGTATTTTTCAATCTCTGAATAATTAATAGTAGAAAATATATTTTTAGTGGTACTGATCCCTTCCACGTTAACATGTGAATTT
Source organism: Viscum album (assembly GCA_963277665.1). Taxonomy (NCBI): domain Eukaryota; kingdom Viridiplantae; phylum Streptophyta; class Magnoliopsida; order Santalales; family Viscaceae; genus Viscum; species Viscum album. The sequence goes on along the minus strand of OY728163.1, from coordinate 1,698,433,274 downwards.
TTATAACCACTAAATATAGGTTTATTTTTCCCCATGATGGAATTAACGAAAAATTGTTGACTCATTTTCTGATTTGGTTTTTCAACAGGATTCATAGGTTGAGTATGTTTTTTGATCATATGAAATGTATTTTTTATTCCATATTTATTTATTTTTAAGTAATCAGAAAAGATGATGTTTTATTTCTCATTGAATTATACACTCCCATAGTTACTTTAGGATCTATTCATAAACTATCACTAGAAACTATAGTTGGAGAAACCTAAATCTTTTTGGAAAACCATATAATCATCAAAAATTACTTATTTCATTTCTAAATAATGACACCTTATATTTAATCTATGATATTATAGGTTTATCCTTGTCCATCCATAGTCACAATCTATTTTAATAAATTATGATGGTTTATTAAGAGATTTTTAATTTCTAATGAATATCCATCGAGTGTGTGAAACTATGTGTGTAGGAAGGCCCATTATCATTCACTAGGTGAATTTGAAGTCTATCTCAAGGTGACCTTTTCGTAGTTATCACCCCATTGTTTCTACATGTTGTAGCCACATCCACTTTTAGTATATATATTGGCATGTGATTTCTTTGAAACCATACACTGTATCATTTACCAAATTTCCATGACATTTTCATATATTTGTCTCATCTGTAGAATTATACTTATACATATCACTATAAATATCTTTTGATATATTCCTCGATATTTCCCTAATGTTTTATAATCCTAGTTTGGAATTTCATTAACTAATCATGTCCTATTATACAATCTATAGTGACCCATGATTTACATTCATATATATTAAATACTTTATACAAATACACACCAAAAAAATAATATTTTAGTGACATCAGATAATAGGATAACAATTTTATAATTTGGTGAATGATTTTTAACATATAACAAAAAAATCATCTCAAACATTAATCCTCTTAGGCATATCATTACTAATCCATTATGCATAATGTTTTAAGAAAATAGATGATTTGGTGAGATAATATTCTCAATAATAGTAAACATATGAGATATAAATAAATGATATTATGAATAAAAAGTATATTTATAATGATATATGATCATGAAAATAACATATAATGTTTCTATCAAAACATTAATTAATCAGAAACATGATCAATGCCATAAAACATTATCATTTCTCAAAACATGTCACATAGAATTGAAAAATAAAAAAAATCAATAGTTATCCATTTTATCAGGTAATTATGTATATAAAAAACATTAACATTGAAAATTATTTCATATATCATGTTTAGCTATTAATAGCATCAACATTATGGATCGGGACCCTTCACCTATTTCCCATTGGGGATCATGACCCACCTCTTTCCCATAGTTGTTCAGGTCACAAATATTTCCAATAGTTTATTATGATCACTAACATGATTCCCATTGTTATATCATGAGATATAAATATTTAAATAATTCTTTTGTTGGATACATAGGTCTCACCTATCACATAATAAAATTCTTATAAATGTGTTCCATAATAAAAAAAACATTTATCATATCACAACCCTTGAACATAATGGGATTCATAAACACTTCCCCATATCATAAAATAAAGAAAATAGAATGGTTTTATAATCATTTCATCATAGAATTATTTCATGAGGTTTGGATATATAATTCATTTTCAGAATAATATTATCAAGAAAAAACCATGGATGAGAAATGGGTTTCAGAAACATCATTGCGTCATAAAATAAGCCATTCATGGAACGAATTAAAATCGAATCCTTAGTTAATATCCCTAGACAAATTGAAGATATATAAAATTATTCCAACATATATGTAAAATGAATTTAAAGGATAAAAAATGGAACATATATTATTGAAGGAATTTTTTTTCAGAAACACTATTAAAAATTAAAAATTCATAAAATTTTCTGGAATTTTTTTTATTTAAAATATCAATTATAACATATAATGTAAGATCAAATTATAATTTTAATCATCATTCGGGGAAAATATAATTTCCCCTTTGAAAATAGCATTTAAAAATAATATATTTCAAAAATACTTTTTTTCTGAAAATATCCATGGAGAATTATAATTGAACAATCATAGAATATAATTTTCATGACGATAGAAAATTTATTTCATAAATAAATTTTTAAATAAATAATTCCTCTCAAATTCTATTGAAAAATAATACAAGAATTTTTATTGAAAAATATTGAAGTTAAATGTTGTATAAAATAAAAAAAATTTAAAACATTAGTTAAAATGAATTTATTAAATAATTTAATAAAATTTTTTGAAACACATAAAAAATAATTATAAAATTTGATTTTATAAGAAAATGGATTTTATATTTAAATTAATAGTTTTCCTAAAAACATTCATTTGGAACTCCTAAGTATATAATGAGATAATAGTGAATTGAAATAGTTATTACATTTATATATCCATAATAGAATAAATTTAATTTGTTTATTAAGATATGGTTAATTATATTTTATCCTTAGAAAAATAATCATATATAATCCCTAAAATATATTATATAGTATCCAAAAATAAATTGCATATATTTGTTACATTAAAAAGTATGAAAAATGAAACTGAGATCCAAAAATGATATTAAAATACTCTTAATTTAATGAATAATATTCATAAAATATACTAATGTGATGTAGATACACGACATAATACAATAACTTTTTGATCATGGAATGTCCCTCACACAAAAATAGAAGTGAGCTTGAAATTCCATACCGCTTTAGTAGTATTTGGAATCGTATGTCAAAATAAAAACTAAAATAATATGAAACAAAAAAATTCATGAAAAGTATATAATTAATTATTTAAAAAATCAATCTTGAATTATATACACTATAGAGAAATGATTAATGAATTTGAATTTTTATTCTATAAATAAAATAGAGTCTGGAATTCTCATACCATAAGACCTGACATCCTCTGAACAACTTCAAGAATCCTAAAAAAATATATTTATTATTAATATATAATATAATCATATATATAACCATATATAATTTACATATTACCTTTTATTTATTATTTATTAATAATTAGATGTTAATTTTGCATTTTGGGAACTTGTGCTTTGTTTTCCATGTATTTTTTGACTAGCTATTTTTGGTCTTCTTATATTGACCACGGTTGCATTATCTAGAAAATAATTTAAAATATTTAATATCACAAATAATCCATATCTATTTATTTATCATAATCATTAAATTATACAAACTGAAACTTAAATACACTATTTGTGGAGATGGTATGATGAATGTCTGCCTGAATGTTGTTTACATACTCTAAACGTATTAAAATAAATATTGAAAAATTATATATTTTTATTATATAATTATTTATATTTCATATATATAATACATTTTAATCCAAAAAATACTTATTACATTCAATGTAATGTATGAAAGAATCATATCTTTTTTTGAGGTGTTACTCCAATGTACACACAATCGATGTAATGGTATTCCAAAAAAATGGATATCCTGCATGTATGGGTGATATAATGATTAAATTACAAAACTAATTTCATAAATATCATATATAAATATTAAATTATTCATTTTGTAAAACATTAATAGGTGTTAATGGAAAAATGAATGACAACGGTTCATAAGGCCATAGTCCACCATACATAAGAATTTTGATTTTGTAACACATTTGATTAAAATATAGATTGTTTTAGGTAACACAATTAAAATATAAATTTATAAGCATATTAAATATATTAAAGATATTATGTCATTATTTTATAATTATAATTTTAGTAAAAGGATTTAGAAATATAAAAAAATGTATATTGATGAATGTTGACTCTTCCTTATGAATCAACCTTAAGCATGCACGAAATACCATCATAGGTTGGATATCCATAATAAATATAGATTATAGGGTGATGGGATGGGATATGGGATGTTATACGGGTAGTTATTAGAAGAAAAAATGTGTCTTATGGTGGGAATATGAGACAAATGTGGGAGTCCTTTTATAAGTGAGGTGAGTAGGACATTTATATATTATTTAAGGAAAATGAAGTACCTATGTTTTCCCCATTACATAAGTATTAAAAATTTATTATTCTATATAAAGAAATGTATAATTACTCAATATGTATATAATATTTATTTTATAATTATATTCGGTAATTTTTTACATTTATCTTATCTATTTTACCCCCCCCCCCACCCCGAGAAACAAATTATTTTTTCCTTAACTGTTGTTTACAATTAATTTACTTTGTACAATTAATTTTGGTATAAAAATAATTTGAACATAATATATAATATGAATTAATATTGTTTTAAATATTTAATACAATTTTACCAATTCAATTATCATAACCGGAAAATAATATTTATATTTAATTTCATAAATAAGATAAGAAGCCTTATTTTTTAAGAGAAAATGATCAAATGTTTACAATGTTATACATAAAACATCATCATGGAAATGATTCAGGTGACATAAACTGAATTAATGGAAATATAATTGAACATGTATAAAATTAAACACAATTTAAAATATTATTTAAATTTATAGGTAAATTAATCTAAAAGTAGATTTTTAAGTAGAATTCACTATTCCTTGCAATTCATAAAAAATGAATGCTTTTAGAAAAATACAAAAAATTAACCCTAAGATAATATTATACAATGATTTCAAAATATATGTTTATTTTATCAAATTAATTTTCTAGAAGTGTGATGTATTAATCATAACTAACATCATAAATACCATTCACTACTAGAAAAATAGGTATTTGCGACGGGTCATTTGCAATGGGGTCCTATCGCAAATGGCCTTTTGCGACGGGGGCCCGACGCAAATAGCCCGTTGTGGAAAATGCCGTCGCAACAACAATTATTTGTGACAGGCCTGTCGCTAAAGACATTATTTACGACATGGATCCTTTCCGTCGCAAATATTACTCCGAATATTTGTAAAAAAAATTAAAGTATTAATTGCGACGGGGCCCATCGCAAATACGTGTTGCGACGGGGCCCGTCGCAAATACTATTTTTACAAAAAAAATAAAAACTATTAATAAATTATTTTAATTAATATAATAGTAATACTATTTGCGACGGGAATAGTATCTCGTCGCAAATACTATAAAAAAATAAATTATTAATAAATTATTTTAATTAATATAATAATAATCCAATTATATTTCAAAAATAAAAAATAATAAAATATTAATTAATGATTTTAATTAATATAATAATAGAATTATAATTAAAAAATAAAAATAATAAATTTTTAATAAATTATTTTAATTAATATAATAATAATAGAATTATAATTCAAAAAAAAATAATAGAATAATAATATATTATTCAATTAATATAATAATATTAGAATTATAAATCATAAATAAATAAAATATTAATAAGTTATTTTAATTAATATAAAAATAATAGAATTATTTTACATTCAAATATTATAATAATTCAAATATTACCAAAAAATATAATTAAATTATAATATTATAAAATTGTAATATATATATATATATAATTTAATATTATAAAATATAAATAATATTATTATTCATATTAATATTGTTATTTTAAAGTATAATATTATTAATATTTTATAATGAGACAGAAACTACGAATAGAAAAAAAATCATATTTTTATTTAACAAACTTTATAACATAAAAAAACTCTAATCTGAAGGAGGGGGAGGGGGGATCTGCAAGTGCTGGTGGAGGAAACTCCATCCCTAAAGCATGAGTGAGTCGGCGCATGTACTCCATCTGCTCTTGCTGCTGCTGCTGCTGCCACCGACTCATCTGCTCGTCGTACAGCTGTTGCTGGCGTCGACGCTCCTCCTCATGCGGTTGCTGCTGCTGATGCATATTCTCCTGCTCCTGTTGGAGACTCTCTATCAGTGCAGTCTGAGATCGCAACTGATCCTCATACTGTGTAGCAGAAGAAGATGCACGAGCTCCTCTCGAGTTCGACGACGACATCACATCACTGCCATAATAACTCAGGGAGTCAGTCGAGAGCTGATACCAACTACCCAGCCCTTCTCAAAGGCATACTGGGTGGCCTGCATCCATGCCGCCTCATCAAACTGACGGCCAGTGGTCTGATCTGATGACTCGGCCTGACTCTCAGGCCGGGTCGGTGACGCTGCGGCCTCATATGACTCCTGTAGTTGCAATTTAAAATTAAAATTTTGAATATATTATATGCAGTTAATTTTTTAAATTGAAAACTAATAATACTGACCATGATGTGATGCTGACAATCACCTATGAGCTCCCCAGTAGCAGGATCACTATACATCTTCTAATATATGTCGTACTCCGTATTACCACGGTGCTCGACAGCCTATAAGAATAAAAAATAAACTGTTAATATTTATAGTTATATAAAATATTGATAAATAATGTAGGTACCAGATGCTGTCTATGAGTACTGAAAGAACAACTCCCATCTCGATGAGTCACCTCCTGTCTCCCCCGATTCTGCCTCCCCACCGATGATCTTCTCTGAAAGGCACCACTCAACCAGTGCGCACATAATCCATCCCATACATGGGATGAAATGTACTCTAGTCGGTGTGCTCTACATGACTCGTCCAAATGTGACACTCCTGCTTTCTTCGTGGCATCTTTTCTTAAATTATGTAAAAACTGACGAAAGTGATCATGCATGGACACCTCCCATGCATTTTGGATGGCGTCACGCATGGTATCCTCGATCGGATACCATAAACCCTACAAATAAATCAAAATATCAAGTTAGAAATGAAATAATTTTCAAAATACAAATTATTTATTTATGTACGTACCAACCAATGGCCAAACATGGACTGCTGCACATCAATGGGAATCTGCTCCCATGTGGTCCATGGCAGAGAGAAATAGTTTTGCAAAATAGCAATGCCCTGTCCGACTGCTATATGCAGAATACTATAAAAATAATAAACATTTATTATGTGAATAGATTAATGAAATCTTAGTCAAATTCACAGATTATCACACAGTTTATCACACCTCCGTGTGCGTGGATCAAACCCAAGTCATGGACGTCGCTCGGGGACGGGGTCAGGAATCATCAATCATGCAATACTATTCCCTCTCCGCGTACTCCCTGGAGCGCCTGCAGGCTGAGGGTCATCTGCAAGAAACTCATCTGCATCGAAAGGCAGGTCAGCATCCGCCAACTCACGAAATGTGTCGTCGTCCATCTGAAATAGAAAATTTTAATGTTGTTAGCAAATAATTGATAATTACTATTATATATACATATATATATATTATGATTGTATATAACTACCATTGAATTCTATTAGTGTTCATATTCATTATCATCTTCATATATGTCAATGTCATCTTTATATTCCTCCTCAACATCATCGATATCCATTCGAGTTCCAGTTGCTTCATCTCTTACCATTTCAAATTCATATGTGACATCATTAACATCATCGTCATCACCGACTCTTAAATGTCGGGTGTCGTCATCGATACTCATGTCTCTTTGTAAAAAAGATTGATTTTGAGTACTCTCTTGAAAAACTTCAATTCTTTGCACATCAGTGAAAGCACATTCACTTTGACTAAACTGATTGTCTCGAATTTTGATTTTTATTACACTCCACCAATCAGTAAAGTCTCATGATGTAGCACAGTACTTTGCGTAATAAACTGGATGTTCCTTTTGAGCCAATAAGAATGGTTAATTTCCTGCGAGAAAACTTTTACATTTAATATCGATGATGCCATGAGTGGGATGAACACGCACGCCTCTCTTTGTATCCAACCACCGACATTCGAACATGGTTATGTAATGTTGTCCAAGATAACAGAGTTCAATGATTTCATCAAGTATGCCATAAAAGTCAACTTCATTTTCTCGATGATGAGATCCTCTCAAGCTAACTCCACTATTCATTGTTTTTTATTCCCCTTATGCATGTGCGTGAAATCGAAATCCATTCACCACATATGCATTATAAGTTTTAACAAGTTTGGAAGGTGGGTTATTCAATATACACAGCCGTTTGTCAATTTTATCAGCATGTCGAGACACCTAAAAATTTGTGAAATAATTATCAATATAGTAAACTATACATTGAATTAGTTTCTAAAAGATAAAGAATTTATATTACCAGTTTTTGAAACCACTGAGAGAAATTTTTCTGTCGGTGTTCTTTGAGAGCAGCTACTGTAATTTGTGGAATTTGTTTCTTGATATGATTATCATACAACCTATAAAAAACTAAGTTATTTACGGTAACATAAATCATAGAATAAGTGATATAAATAATTACAGTACAACTGATGTCATATCTTCACAGTTGAGAAGAACATTCGTATGAGCTCTGCGATGTTCATCATCTGAAAGCCAACATTCATAAACTCCACCAAAATCAAGTTCTGGCTGGTTGAAAACAGATAATTGATTGTCAATTTCATCAATATTCCTATCGTTCCGTCCCATTCGGTTTTGTTTTTAAGGATACTCAGATTCAAAATAATGGGAGTAGAAAAGAGATATTTCCTCTTGCAAATAAGCTTCTGCAATAGATCCTTCAACAGATGCTTTGTTACTTACTTTTCTTTTCAATTTTTGCATGCATCTTTCAAATGGGTACATCCATCGAAACTGTACTGGACCTCCACATTTGGATTCATATGTAAAATGTAACATCAAATGTTCCATTTAGTCGAATAAAGATGGAGGAAATATTTTTTCCAGTTTACATATAATTACAACAACATCTTTTCAAGTTTGCATAGAGCATCATAATCTGTTGTAGCCGCCCAAATTTCCCGAAAAAAATGAGTCATGTCTGTTATAGAATCCCAAATCACAGAATTCAACAGACCTCTTAATCCAATGGGTAGAAGTCTTTCCATTATAACATGAAAATCATGACTTTTTAATCCAGTAATATGACCATTCTTTACACATCTACCCAAATTGTAAGGACAACTATCTAGAAGTTCAAAATCTATAATCTACTGAAAAAATAATAAATGGTTTTCTTTAGATAGTGTATAAGCTACATTTGGTTTCAGTAACCTTTCTGTTCTGACATTCTAAAACAGATCCAGTTTTGGACGCCTACAAATTTGGGCAAGATCTAAATGTGCATTTACATTGTCTTCGCTCTTTCCTGGCGTATCGAAAACTGTATTAAACAAATTATCCAAACAGTTCTTCTCAATATGCATGACATCCAACATGTGGCGGACCAACAAATCAGACCATTATGGAAAATCCCAAAATATGCTACGTTTAATCCAATTGTGTTCTTTCCCAAAACCAGAAATTTTTTGTTGGTTTATTGCGGGACCAAAAGTGATGGGAGGTAATGAAAATACAACTGATTTTAACTCCGAACCTGATAGCATTTTTGGATGTCCATCCCTTTCAATTGTTCCTTTTCTGAAATGAGATCTGTTTCTGCGAAAAGGATTATCAGCTGGAAGAAATCTGCGATGACAGTCAATATAACAAGGTTTCATTCCATGAATGAGGGTAAATGCTTTGTTCTCTCCCATTCATTAAGGACATGATTTCTGACCATGTGTACTCTAGCCAGATAACATCCCATAAGCCGGGAAGTCACTCATTTTCCTCATCAATGCTGCTCTTAGTATGAAATTCTGTTTCGTAGAAACATCATATGTACTGACACCAGTACTCCACAATAAACATAATTCATCAATCAATGGTTTCAAATAAACATCAATATTTTTCTTCAAATGTCCTGGAATTAGTAAAGTCAAAAAGATATTTGGCTCCTTCATCAACATCCATGGAGGTAAATTATACGGAGTTAAAAAAATAGGCCAACATGAATATTGACTACCATAAGATCCGAACGGACAGAAACCATCAGTGGAAAGGCCCAGTCAAACATTTCTATCTTCTAAAGAAAAGGATGGATGCACTCTATCAAAATGTTTCCATGAATCACCATCGTCTGGATGATTAAAGATTTTATCGGTTAAAATATTCGCTTTATGCCATGACATCATTGTCTTTGTATTCTTAGACATGAATAAACACTGATGTTTGGATGTAAGTGGAAAATATCTCAACTGTTTTACAGGAATCAAACCAGACTTCCCATGTTGCCCTTCTTTATATCTCAATTTCCCACATGTGGGAAAAATATCCAACGACTCATTTTCCCTAGAATATAAAATGCAGTCATTTGAACATGCATGAATCTTCTGACATGTAAGTCCCAAATTTCGAGCCAGCCTCTTACTCTCATAGTAATTTACAGGAAAAACATTTCCTTCGGGTATTAGTGTTTTAAGAAAAGAAAATATCTGGTCAAAATAGGTGTTTGACATTCTGTTATCTGATTTGATAGCCATAAATTTTTCAACTGCTTCTAATTTTCTCATCTTTATTCTAATGCATCATCAGCTGACCTCAAAAACTCATAAAATTCAGACTGTGCCAACTCAGGATTTGAATCTATATTAGCCGGAGTTTCTGTATGTTGAACAGATGAACCTGCAACATCATGTAATAAATCTTGAAACCGGGATGGATCCGGAATCATGTAGGTATCACCTACTCTAGAACTGCATTCACCGTGTTGATACCAAAAAACATAATATGGTTGAAAACCAAAACGCAAGATATGTCCCCCCACTTTGTCAAATGTGTCAAACATTATCAATGCACATTTTCTACAAGGGCATTTTATTTTTTCTTCTGAAACAAATTCTGGATTTGATGCCGCAAATGATAAAAAAAATTCTCCACACCCTCTATATATACTGGATTTAAACCAGAACCGTTTGGATTTCTATGTTGATTTATCCATATGCGGTCATCCAATAATGACTGTTGACGACCTCGTTGTTCCGTATTTTTCTATAAAATATAAAGGCATTACTGGTTTTGAATAATTTGTTAGAAAAAACACTCAAGCAAGGATTGAATATGTTGAGAATAAATTAAAACCTGTTACAAAGATTGATAATTTTAATATTATATTGATATATTATTTTTTTTAATAATACTAATATAATTTTTTCATAAATATTAATTATATAATAATAACATTATTACATTATTAGTATATTTTATTATTAATATTAAAATAATATAATTTTCTATATTATATACAATTCTCCTTTCATCTGTGTGTTTAATATTCTGTCTCCACATGTAATATTTGCATTCACTTTCACCTCTCCATTAGTGAGTAGGTTGATAATTTTGAAAAAGAATGCAAATATTACATGTGGAGACAGAAAAAACACAGATAAAAAGAGAATTGTATATAATATAGAAAATTATATTATTTTAATATTAATAATAAAATATAAAAATAATGTAATAATGTTATTATTCCTAATTATTGGTAATTATTCCAAATTATTGGTAATTATTACAAATTATTGGTAATTATTCCAAATTATTGGTAATTATTGGTAATTATTGGTAATTATTGGTAAATATTGGTAAATATTGGTAAATATTGGAAAATATTTGTAATTATTGATAATTATTACTAATTATTACAAATTATTACTAATTATTACAAATTATTACTAATTTTTACTAATTATTGGTAATTATTACTAATTATTGGTAATTATTACTAATTATTGGTAATTATTGGTAATTATTGTTAATTATTGGTAATTATTTCTAATTATTGGTAATTATTACTAATTATTGGTAATTATTACTAATTATTGGTAATTATTACTAATTATTGGAAATTATTACTAATTATTACTATTTATTACTAATTATTGGTAATTATTTGTAATTATCACTAATTATTGGTAATTATTACTAATTATTGGTAATTATTACTAATTATTGGTAATTATTACTAATTATTGGTAATTATTACTAATTGTTGGTAATTATTACTAATTATTGGTAATTTTTACTAATTATTGGTAATTATTACTAATTATTGGTAATTATTACTAATTATTGGTAATTATTACTAATTATTACTAATTATTACTAATTATTGGTAATTGTTACTAATTATTACTAATTATAACTAAATATTACTAATTATTACTAATTATTACTAATTATTACTAATTTTTTCTAATTTTTACTAATTATTGGTAATTATAACTAATTATTGGTAATTATTACTAATTATTGGTAATTATTAGTAATTATTGGTAATTATTGGTAATTATTGGTAATTATTACTAATTATTGGTAATTATTACTAATTATTGGTAATTATTACGAATTTTTGGTAATTATTACTAATTATTGGTAATTATTACTAATTATTGGTAATTATTACTAATTATTACTAATTATTACTAATTATTACTAATTATTACCAATTATTACTAATTATTGGTAATTATTACTAATTATTGGTAATTATTACTAATTATTGGTAATTATTAATAATTATTACTAATTATTGGTAATTATTATTAATTATTACTAATTATTGGAAATTATTACTAATTATTGGTAATTATTACTAATTATTGGTAATTATTAATAATTATTGGTAATTATTACTAATTATTAATAATTATTACTAATTATTGATAATTATTACTAATTATTACTAATTATTGGTAATTATTATTAATTATTACTAATTAGTGGTAATTATTGGTAATTATTTCTAATTATTACTATTTTTGGTAATTATTACTAATTATTAACAATTATTACTAATTATTGGTAATTATTGGTAATTATTGGTAATTATTACTAATTATGGATAATTATTGGTAATTATTACTAATTATGGATAATTATTGGTAATTATTTCTAAGTAATGGTAATTATTGGTGATTATTTCTAAGTATTACTAATTGTTGGTAATTATTACTAATTATTGGTAATTATTACTAATTGTTACTAATTATTGATAATTATTACTAATTATGGTTAATTATTGGTAATTAGTAAATTATGACTAATTATTGGTAATAATCGGTAATTATTACTAATTATGGATAATTATTGGTAATTAGTAAATTATTACTAATTATTGGTAATTCTTGGTAATTTTTGGTAATTATTACTAATTATGGATAATTATTGGTAATTATTACTAATTATGGATAATTATTGGTAATTATTACTAATTATGGATAATTATTGGTAATTATTTGTAATTATTTATAAGGCCCCAGCCTTAAACATTACTTAATCTTGAGTTATTACAAGATTACACATTGAGGATCTTTTCAGGTTTAGAGTTTTAGAGAATTAGATCATGAAACATGCATTACATTCCACATTTAAACAAAGTGGTTACATAAAAGACAGTATTCATTCTTCCCATCAACGGAAACATATTTAAAATAAAACATGGATTCTTTCTTAACACATCTTTGACACTATCATCACATCATGTACCCTTCCCATGACCTGTGAAAAACATTTCAAAAACTTGGGATGAGCATAAAAAGCTCAGTAAGGGATATATAGATATGGAAAGGAAACATGAGTACATGTATACATAAGAATGAAATCATACTTTACCCATAAAACATAGGCATATCAAATCATGAATAAATCATAGAAATCATAAGACATAAAGGTAACTTGAGGCATTCATAACATTCTTACGTGGGGAGTAACCCTCTTGGTTACGTTTGGAATACCCATCACAGTATATTCCCTAAATCTCTTCGGAGAAACCTTAACGTTTCACTCCTTCGCGTTACCCAATGCATTGGAGAGCTATAACGGGCTCACCCGCCCTTAGTTTATCACGGAACCACCCGTCTTCATAATAATCCCCAAGAACCATAACATAATCATATCACATTTCCACATTTCAATCACGAGATATCAATACAACACATTGATATAATAAAAACATTATGAAAACAATTTTCAATACCAAAGTAAAACATGGTATTTATATTTCTTTTAAAAAAAGAAGGTATGGCTTATAGAGGAATCCGAAACTCAAATAACGGTTACGACGGCGGAGAAGTCGTTGTCGCCGCATACGTACGACAAAAAACATTCCCTTTTGTCGTTTAGTAAACGCTTCGTATAAAAAAGATTCCTTTTGAATAAACGTAAAAGTCAAAGGGGTTTGTACACCGTATAAAAGAAGGTTGTGTATAAAATAAAATATGCCTCAATGAAAGGAGATTGAGAGGAAGTCCCATACAAAGACGGTATCCTTGGTTTAAGGATAAATCAATTACATAATTATGTGTGACAAATGAATACACAAAATATAAGTGGATATTAAGTGTAAAATAATCAAAGGTCATTCACAAATATTCAAAGGATTACATATTCAATAACAACATGTTGAACCCAAAGAAATCGAAATTGGGTTAAGAATTTCTCTTGACAGCCTAACGGCGTCACATCAAAATGAGTTGATGAGAGATAAAAAGTGTATCTCATCACTTGGACATAAAAGTTACATCAATAGGGATATATGAGAACATATCCCAACATAACAATATGTAATTTAAAAGACCCAACAAAATAAGTCTTTTAAAAAGGGGAGGGTGAATGGTTCCCTTACCGACATGGGTATCTTTCGAAACATACGCCCCGTGAAAGAAGGACAATACATCATTGATTTAAATACTCATAAATGAAATAATATTACACAATGAGTAAAATAATGGTCAGTACATACACCACTCAAAGGAAATTGTGGAAAATGTAGCATAAATCTCACGGAAATAAAAGTGAGATGAAAAATCACTTTACGAAAACTGGGCAGCCTAACAGCGCCACTTAAAACTTCCAAAAAATGGATTGACGAGATCATATAGGGTATCTCATCACATTACAACAAAATTTACAGAAATAGGAATATGAAAGAACATCCCCCATCATAACAAATAGAAGCTTAAAAGAAGTGACATAAAGGGGAGTACTTAAAAAGAAAGAGAGAGGTTTGATCTCTTACGAAAATTCGGCAGCCTAACGGCGCCACTCAAAACATCCAAAATGGATTGATGAGAGAGAATAGGGTCTCTCATCACATGAACATAAAAATTACAGTAAGTGTAATATAAAAGATCATCCCAATAACAAGAAAGATGAGCTTTAAAAGGACTGACATAAAAGTGTGTACTTAAAAAGAAAGAGAGGAGTAGGATGCCTTACCTCGGGTCCGACTTGACTCGATCGTTCTTTAATCTCCTGAATAATAAACTTGAGTTAATTTCTAATTCTTTAAGAACCTTTTTCAAGTTCATTATTACTTTTATACCACTTATTACCATGTCATAAACATTATGTAATCATTTAAGTTAATAATATTTGTTTTGCCCATATTTGGTTCTTAAGTCGAAAGTGGACTTCTTACAATTACATGTTGTTCGTGTGGCGAAATGTTTATTATATCCAAAATTGTATTTGTTATGTAGATATCATATATTTCATATATATCCAGTACATTCATGCATTTATAACATTACATAATCATTTAGAGGTAAGAAATGAAATGCACCGTTCATGGAGACGGTAAGACGTACGTACGCATGAACGCTACTTTCATTTCTATTTCGTATTTTATAGAATGGAATAATAATGATATAAAGTTATATTATAATTCCAGTATAATATCATATATAATATCATATTTCCATCCTTTATACATCCCACATATGGTATTTAACGAATCAAATCACTTTGAGGGGGCGGTAGTCCGCACTTCCTTAAATGAAGATATCGCGTATACCCATAATGGAAGCCATAAAGGTAAGACACAAATGAAGAATACAGAAGCATAAATAAAACATAAACATATTATATATCATATATAAAAATATTGACCTCATAATGGCCACCTTTGAAGGTGATAAATGAGTATTGAACAATCATCGTTTCGGGAGACAGAATTCCACCATCCACGGAAACCGTATGTTCTTTAACCATTTGATGTAGTTGTGTGAGATTTTATCTCGAATAAATCTTACAACAACATCCTAGTATATTGAAGATACTGGTGTTGTTACAAAAGAAGTAAATAAAAAGAGTTTAGGGGGTTGGAGAAGCAAAATAAAACAAATGAACATGAGAGAATGAATTACCTTTAAAAGTGTAACTCCTTTTGATTTGAGCCTAAAGGCTTCCTTTGAAAGGATTATTCCCAAAGGGAATCCTCGAGGATGAGGAGATGGATGTGGAGAGAGTAAATGGGCAGGGTTTGGCCGAGCCAAAGGCTTGAGGAGTGTGTTAAATGAGGTAGAGGTGGGGGCCTTTTATAAGAGGAGAGGAGGGGCACTTTTGGAAAGTAAGAAATTTTACTTTATTTGAAAATGTGTTTCGGTTTTAAAAGGTCCCACATTGATATAATTCGTAGATAAGGTGATAAGGGTTCGGAATCCACCCATCCAATAAGTTTTGGACATGTTTAGTTCATAGATTTTACATTATCTTTCCATTTTATTTAAATCGTCAAATAATGATGTCATCGCTGCATCATTATTATGTCATAAATAATTTAATTTATTTAATGTCTAAAAATTATAAAAAAAATACTATGATGTAGGAAATTTTTTTACCTTCCAATAAATATTTATAATCAAAAAGATGACTTGTATAACCCCACTTAAAAATAGGTTTATTAAAACATATCATGTTTGTGTCAATTTTACTTTTACATTAAATAAAATGTTATTTATGTCATTTCCCAACCAAAGTGTCTCCATGGGGTCCCCAAGTTGTCCCATGGCTTGTATTGGTCGGCCATGACTCACCCAATAGGTGTAGGACAAGTGTCATGGTGTTTTTACATTCTAATAATATCATTTTGACCTTAAATTACACTAATTACCTCTAATCGCGATTAAAAACATAATAAGTTACTATTCACCAAAAAATTATTTTAATCTCATTGAACCACATTTTACTTCTTAATGACAACCATGTATGTCATATTTTTGAAATTCAAAACACAATGATGGCAAAATTTCATTTAAACGGAAAATCAGCTTTTATAAGTACCACTTTGTGGTTTCACTATTCATCAAAAATTGAAGTTTTTCAGAAAAATCCCAAAAATTCACCCTAAGCTATATTTGATATTCCGAATTCAAAAATTAATTCCGTTTTACAAAATTCAAAACATATTAGTCGCATTAATTAATTTAATAATTAATTCCCGCTTTCAGAGCAAATAGCGTGTTTTTATAAAATAATAAGTATCAAAAGATTGACACTAGTTTAAGTCTGATTTCAATGTGAAATAAATTCCAACGACCACTATTGGATTTAATGGTAAAAATATTTTCTAATTTCACTTTAAAACCAATTCAAAATATAATCTAATCATATAAATAAGTTAGATTAAAAAGAGGTTTTGAGTTAAAATACAACATTTTACACTATTCATTAAAAATGAACTTTATCGAAAAAATACCAAAAAATTACACAAAGTGAAATTTGATGTTATGATTCTTAATAAGAGTTATATTTGGTCCAAAAGAATGTTTAAGAGTGAACAAAACTATATTAAATGACAGTTCTCCATTAAAAGGCGATAAGTGAACCTTTAGTGAAAACTAAGGCATATACGCCTAAAATTGAATTCTTTCCGTATTTTAAGCCTTTATCTTTTATTGTATAAATGTAAAAATATTTAAGAACATATATAATCATATTTTAGTTATTTCTATCCATTCCTGCCATTACAACGGCTACATGTTAACTACCAAAATATTATTTTATTATTAGAGTGCAACGTAAGATTCCTAAGAAACTCGTTGTTGCGTGTTGGGTACGCTATCGAGCATAGCGTCCACTTTAAAGTCATATTAATATTTTATTCACAAGTATGGATAAATATGAAAATGTCATATTCTTTATTTACCTGGGGTGTTATATCCTTCCCCCCTTTTGGGAATTGTCTCCTCGGAATTTTAAAATTGTGCTTTGAAACATCCTTGAAAGTCCCACATCGGAACAAAAGTCAGTAAAACAGACACTTTAAAATAAAGAAAGATAAGTACAAAGGTCACCCGAGTTAACCCATACTAGGATTAAAAGTATGAAAATATGGTAATGGAGGAAAAAACAAAGGGTCATGTTCTGATGGAGAGTGATAGAAAACATGTTTAGGAGAAATTTAACCATGAGAAAATCAAAAACTAGTGATGGGTTAAACGGTATTCGATTCCCCAGTAGGAAAAGTTAATAGACAACATTTTTGTTTTAAGTTATTTTTTATTGAGGAATTTATTCATAAGGAAACATAATCACTTATCATATTGACCTTCAACTTTTATTAGATTCCTTACACAAACTCATATTTTCTCCAAAAGACGAGTATTTAGGAAGACTTGTTCACATTAAGAGTACTATAATCAACTTCTAGAGAATCACCTAATCCACAAAATAGAACTATATACTTCCCATGTCTTTAACCAAAACAAAAACCAAAAAGGCTAGTACAAGATCAGATAATCCAGAAAAGGATAACCCATTATAAAAAGAAAATCTATTCTTAATCTCCAAAATTTGTCCAACAAAACCCACATTTCAACGAGGACCATCCGATAAACAATTTGTCCATAAAATTCTTAAAAGTAAACCAATATAAGATTGAAACCCAAATATTTGAAGGATTTAGTCACATAGTCTTCCAAGTTAAATCGTAACATTTATCTCCAAACAATATCAGTTGCTCCTAAAGTCTCGTTTTGAAAAGTAATTAACCTAATCACATATCCTCCATGATAGGTTAATCATTTTCATAAATAACCAAAAATCAACATACTCTTAATTCATAAAATCATATAACTAGAATGAATCAGTCAATCTAACCAGGGACTTCACGTAGTCCAGTGGTAGGTGATAAATACCATTCGCACATTGGTTGTGGGTTCGATTCCCGTAGCTTTGTCCGACGCAACGGGATGTCACACGGTCTACGTGTTGTCCTTTTTCCAAAACTATATAATTCTTAAAACATTCCCCAAAATGAGAAAAAAATTTCAAGAATAATCATAACATATTTTAACCTCAAGTTTATCTCATTCCTTTCATTTTCCATCATATCATAGAGTAACCCATAATTACCTAAAAATTAAGTATCATATAAACCCTAATGGTTACCTTAATAATTATTACCTGAATTTCCACATCGAGTTGGCCATCTCGCACATGATGCATTAGAGAACTCACCAAGATTGAAGTGGTTGATCATGACTCCTTGATATTTGGTTTAGAACAACCACGAGTTTCCTCATTGAATCCTCCATTTTATCTAGTATCTTAATCAGAGAACCACCACAGTTTCCTTCAAACCTGTTGTCTCTTTGGTTCCTGCTAGATCCATCCATTCACTAAAAATAGAAATGTCAGTGTGAGTATATCAACAAAACCATCATGTACTAATGAGGAATCTAAACAATAAGATACACAAACTCATTCACTTTATCTAAAACTAGGACTCTTTCTGAAATCCTAACCATTATGGTAATGTCACTTATGCTTAAAGAATACCCTAACCTCTAAAGATATCTAAACTGACATTTGATACCAACTATAAGGCCCCAGCCTTAAACCTTACTTAATCTTGAGTTATTACAAGATTACACATTGAGTATCTTTTCAGGTTTAGAGTTTTAGAGAATTAGATCATGAAACATGCATTACATTCCACATTTAAACAAAGTGGTTACATAAAAGAGAGTATTCATTCTTCCCATCAACGGAAACATATTTAAAATAAAACATGGATTCTTTCTTAACACATCCTTGACACTATCATCACATCATGTACCCTTCCCTTGACCTGTGAAAAACATTTCAAAAACTTGGGATGAGCATAAAAAGCTCAGTAAGGGATATATAGATATGGAAAGGAAACATGAGTACATGTATACATAAGAATGAAATCATACTTTACCCATAAAACATAGGCATATCAAATCATGAATAAATCATAGAAATCATAAGACATAAAGGTAACTTGAGGCATTCATAACATTCTTACATGGGGAGTAACCCTCTTGGTTACGTTTGGAATACCCATCACAGTATATTCCCTAAATATCTTCGGAGAAACCTTAACGTTTCACTCCTTCGCGTTACCCAATGCATTGGAGAGCTATAACGGGCTCACCCGCCCTTAGTATATCACGGAACCACCCGTCTTCATAATAATGCCCAAGAACCATAACATAATCATATCACATTTCAACATTTCAATCACGAGATATCAATACAACACATTGATATAATAAAAGCATTATGAAAACCATCTTCAATACCAAAGTAAAACATGGTATTTATTTTTCTTTTAATAAAAGAAGGTATGGCTTATAGAGGAAGCCGTAACTCAAATAACGGTTACGATGGCGGAGAAGTCGTTGTCGCCGCATACGTACGACAAAAACATTCCCTTTTGTCGTTTTGTAAACGCTTTGTATAAAAAATATTCCTTTTGAATAAACGTAAAAGTCAAAGGGGTTTATACACCGTATAAAAGAATGTTGTGTATAAAATAAAATATGCCTCAATGAAAGGAGATTGAGACGATGTCCCACACAAAGACAGTATCCTTGGTTTAAGGATAAATCAATTACATAATTATGTGTGACAAATGAATACACCAAATTTAAGTGGATATTAAGTGTAAAATAATCAAAGGTCATTCACACATATTCAATGGATTACATATTCAATAACAACATGTTGAACCCAAAGAAAACGAAATTGGGTTAAGAAGTTCTCTTGACAGCCTAACGGCGTCACATCAAAATGAGTTGATGAGAGATAAAAAGTGTATCTCATCACTTGGACATAAAAGTTACATCAATAGGGATATATGAGAACATATCCCAACATAACAATATGTAATTTAAAAGACCCAAAAAAATAAGTCTTTTAAAAAGAGGAGGGTGAAAGGTTCCCTTACCGACTTGGGTATCTTTCGAAACATACGCCCCGTGAAAGAAGGACAATACATCATTGATGTAAATACTCATAAATGAAAGAATATTACACAATGTGTAAAATAATGGTAAGTACTTACACAACTCAAAGGAAATTGTGGCAAATGTAGCATAAATCTCACGGAAATAAAAGTGAGATGAAAAATCACTTTACGAAAACTCGGCAGCCTAACGGCGCCACTTAAAACTTCCAAAAATGGATTGATGAGATCAAATAGGGTATCTCATCACATTACAACAAAATTTACAGAAATAGGAATATGAAAGAACATCCCCCATCATAACAAATAGTATCTTAAAAGAAGTGACATAAAGGGGAGTACTTAAAAACAAAGAGAGAGGTTTGATCTCTTACGAAAATTCGGCAGCCTAACGGCGCCACTCAAAACTTCCAAAATGGATTGATGAGAGAGAATAGGGTCTCTAATCACATGAACATAAAAATTACAGTAAGTGTAATATAAAAGATCATCCCAATAACAAGAAATATGATCTTTAAAAGGACTGACATAAAAGTGTGTACTTAAAAAGAAAGAGAGGAGTAGGATCCCTTACCTCGGGTCCGACTTGACTCGATCGTTCTTTAATCTCCTGAATAATAAACTTGAGTTAATTTCTAATTTTTTAAGAACCTTTTTCAAGTTCATTATTACTTTTATACCACTTATTACTATGTCATAAACATTATATAATTATTTAAGTTAATAATATTTGTTTTGCCCATATTTGGTTCTTAAGTCGAAAGTGGACTTCTTACAATTACATGTTGTTCATGTGGCCAAATTTTTATTATATCCAGAATTGTATTCGTTATGTAGATATCATATATTTCATATATATCCAGTACATTCATTCATTTATAACATTACATAATCATTTAGAGGTAAGAAATGAAATGCACCGTTCATGGAGACGGTAAGCCGTACGTACGCATGAACGCTACTTTCATTTCTATTTCGTATTTTATAGAATGGAATAATAATTATATAAAGTTATATTATAATTCCAGTATAATATCATATATAATATCATATTTCCATCCTTTATACATACCACATATGGTATTTAACGAATCAAATCACTTTGAGGGGGCGGTAGTCCGCACTTCCTTAAATGAAGATATCGCGTATAACCATAATGGAAGCCATAAATGTAAGACAACAATGATGAATACATAAGCATAAATAAAACATAAACATATTATATATCATATATATAAATAGTGATATAATAATGGCCACCTTTGAAGGTGTTAAATGAGTATTGAACAATCATCGTTTCGGGAGGCAGAATTCCACCATCCACGGAAACCGTATGTTCTTTAACCATTTGATGTAGTTGTGTGAGAGTGTAGCTCGAATAAATCTTATAACAACATCCTAGTATATTGCAGATACTGGTGTTGTTACAAAAGAAGTAAATAAAAAGAGTTTAGGGGGTTGGAGAAGCAAAATAATACAAATGAACATGAGAGAATGAATTACTTTTAAAAGTGTAACTCCTTTTGATTTGAGCCTAAAGGCTTCCTTTGAAAGGATTATGCCCAAAGGGAATCCTCTAGGATGAGGAGAGGGATGTGGAGAGTGTAAATGGGCAGGGTTTGGCCGATCCAAAGGTTTGAGGAGTGTGTTAAATGAGGTAGAGGTGGGGGCCTTTTATAAGAGGAGAGGAGGGGCACTTTTGGAAATTAAGAAATATTACTTTATTTGAAAATGTGTTTCGGTTTTAAAAAGTCCCACATTGACATAATTCGTAGATAAGTTGATAAGGGTTCTAAATCCACCCATCCAATAAGTTTTTGACATGTTTAGTTCATAGATTTTACATTATCTTTCCATTTTATTTAAATCGTCAAATAATGATGTCATCGCTGCATCATTATTATGTCATAAATAATTTAATTTATTTAATGTCTAAAAATTATAAACAAAATACTATGATGTAGGAAATCTTTTTATCTTTCCAATGAATATTTATAATCAAAAATATGACTTGTATAACCCCACTTAAAAATTGGTTTAGTAAAACATATCATGTTTGTGTCAATTTTACTTTTACATTAAATAAAATGTTATTTATGTCATTTCCCAACCAAAGTGTCTCCATGGGGTCCCCAAGTTGGCCCATGGCTTGTCTTGGTCGGCCATGACTCACCCAATAGGTGTAGGACAAGTTTCATGGTGTTTTCACATTCTTATAATTTCATTTTTACATTAAATTACACTAATTACCTCCAATCGCGATTAAAAACTTAATAAGTTACTATTCACCAGAAAATTATTTTAATCTTATTGAAGCACATTTTACTTCTTAATGACAACCATGTATGTCGGATTTTTGAAATTCAAAACACAATGATGGAAAATTTTCATTTAAATGGAAAATCAGCTTTTATAAGTACCACTTAGTGGTTTCACTATTCATCAAAAATTGAAGTTTTTCAGAAAAATCCCAAAAATTCACCCTAAGCTATATTTGATATTCTGAATTCAAAAATGAAGTCCGTTTTACAAAATTAAAAACATATTAGTCACATTTATTAATTTAATAATTAATTCCCGCTGTCAGAGCAAATAGCGTGTTTTTATAAAATAATAAGTATCAAAAGATTGACACTAGTTTATGTCTGATTTCAAAGTGAAATTAATTACAACGACCACTATTGGATTTAATGGTAAAAATATTTTCTAATGTCACTTTAAAACCAATTCAAAATATAATCTAATCATATAAATAAGTTAGATTAAAAAGAGGTTTTGAATTAAAATACAACATTTTACACTATTCATTAAAAATGAACTTTATCGAAAAAATACCAAAAAATTACACAAAGTAAAATTTGATGTCCCGATTCTTAATAAGAGTTTTATTTGTTCCAAAAGAATGTTTAAGAGTGAACAAAACTATATTTAATGACAGTTCTCCATTAAAAGGCGATAAGTGAACCTTTAGTGAAAACTAGGGCATATACGCCTAAAATTGAAATCTTTCCATATTTTAAGCCTTTATCTTTTATTGTATAAATGTAAAAATATTTAAGAACATATATAATCATATTTTAGTTATTTCTATCCATTCCTGCCGTTACAACGGCTACATGTTAACTACCATAATATTATTTTATTATTAGAGTGCAACGTAAGATTCCCAAGAAACTCGTTGTTGCGTGTTGGGTACGCCACGAGCATAGCGTCCCCTTTAAAGTCATATTAATATTTTATTCACAAATATATTTCAATTAGAAGACTATTTGTAATTAAAATAGAATATCTCATGTGTGTTAGTGTGTACGCCCCGACCCCAGTTTCAAAGAGTCGGTGCATTAGTACATAACATTGGCATGATCATAAGAAAGATCAAGTCTCGAAAGATCGATTAGTTTTGTAGCCTTGAAATAACTAGATACATTCATAATGTTAATATTGCATAATAAAGTAAAAACTACTAAAAGAAATCTTCTCTTCATATCCCCTCATATTATCCCTACATGACATTCATAAATTACTTCTCCACATCCCGGGAAACATAAAACATTGAAAGAGGTGACCTCAGATGCTCAGTATGGATAACAATATAGCGGAAACATTCATAAATAAGCATAAACAATTAAGGAAATGTATAGCTAAAAAAAGCCTTTTAAACTTGATCTTTATCATAATATGGAAAAGATAAAATTAAGTAATTCTATTGACATATTCACATGGATATTATACTAGTCGAATAATCATATGCAATATCAATAACCACATTCAAAATGATGGAATTCATAATGCCAGACTATCATAACAACGTATCCAATGCCTCGCGACATGACTAAAAATAAGATTTTTTCAAGGACTCATGCCAAGACACTAGATTGTCTCATGAGACCAACCGATGCATTGAGGACCTATAGTAGTCTCCACCCGTCATTTATTAAGTCCAATGCATTCCTCATATGAACAGGTTTCAACATAACATAATCATTCGTATTAAAACTAGAATACGAAATGTCAATACTTTCACCATAAACCATGAATGGTATAAAAATAACATATCCACAGTCAAACATATCATAAAGCCATCAATACAATATCGATGTTTTGTATCATAATAAATAAACATCACATAAGCTTGAAATTCACCAAAGGATGTTGACATAGATGACAATAAAACTATTTGAGAGAAATATCTCTTTTTTGAAATCATTTGAAAGTCTCATAATTGTTAAATAATACATTTACTTATAACATATTCTTATATGACTGTAAGGGAATCATTGACGACTTTATAACGGTAGAAAATTGATGTACCTGTCGTATAAGTTCAAAAACATTCTTACCTTAATTATGTTGAAAAGGATTAATGGACCTTGTTTGGAATATGACGGAAAGATTCCTTTATAAACCTCTTATAAAAAGTCAAAAAAGAGTATAAATGAATTTAACACATATTATATAAAATAGAATGAATATTTTGAAATACGTTTTTAAGAAACATGGATGTAGATGATAAAGATGCCCAAGTAGATAATTACATATAAACAGCCTTGGATAATGAAGAGATTGTGAATTAAACCCTTACCGTGAACTTTTCCTTAGTCGATGGAGTGTTAACCTCCTATATAATAGTTAAAACATTGTTATTAAATTATACAAGAACCATATACATAAATATGATATCATATATGATCGTCTAATAATTCTTTGTTAATAATACTTTAGTATTATTGTCGTTTCAGGTGTTAACTTACTCGTTTTCTAGTATATGTTTTCTTACATAAGTCTTGCTTGTTATGGATATGTTGTATCATATTCATAGGCAGAATGATATAAAGTTCTTAAACATTACTTTTAATCGTCAAATTAGAATTAGTCTTGAATGGATATGATAGGGAGTGAATCTCATCACGTTCATGGATACGATATTCCGTACGTACGCATGAGCAAAAATATCATCATTTTGATATAATATAAAATATAATTGGATGTTATATCATATATGCAGAATCATTTTCATGTTATATTTATTATTTATATGAATTACAAAACATTATTACACCCATCCAAATAATAAAGTTTTGAATAACAATTACACCACGACATGGAGAAGGAAAGCGGTACGTACACACGTATGGTGACATGTCATTCAAAGGATGGATAGAATACTGAATATGGTGGTAAAATATTTATAATAATATCACAGTATATTGGAGATACTGGAGTTATTATTTTATAATTGTAATAACAAAGAAATAAGAAGTTGAAAAAAATGAACTTGAAAAATGTTGGTGAAAACATTACCTCTTCTTCGGGTTCTTCTTTTTGATTTGGTCAAATGGGATCCTTAGGTTGGATTTATGATCAAACTAAGCCCTATAGGTTGAATTTAGTGAAGTTGAGCGAGTATTTGGTCAGGGGTTGGCCGAACCAAGAGGCTTTGAATGTGTGAGGAATTGGTTAGAAGTGGTGTCTTTTTATATGGGGGAGAAGGGGCACCTTAAGAAAATCTAGATATATTATTTTTTAATAAATTCATATTCAGTTATTAATGGCTCTAATGTAGATAATTTAATGTCTAATGTGGGTATGGGTTGAAATAATTTCAACCAATAGAATTTAGACTGGTTTGGGTCATTATATTAACCTTATCTTTTAGTTTCATCTCTAAGTTAATTAGTTTGACATTTACCATGTCACATTGTATTTTTATATTATATAGTTAATAAACATACTATGTACTTCCAAGTAGCCCAAAATTGGTCCATTAATGATACACCTATAATGATATAATTCCCTTGGCAGAACCTTAGATTTATAGAAATTAAATATAAATTAATAATATAATATTTGTTTTAAAAACTCTTTTATGTAAATTTTTACAGTATTGGGTAATTTGTTTTGGATAAATTAATAATATCATTATCACGTCAAGAACAATTTATATAAACAATCCTAATATGTCATTATAACCTAGAAATTTGTGGAATTCATATAGAGTCTCAAATTACATTTATTTGTGTATTTATAATAACAATTATCTTAATCTTTCATTAATACGTTAATTACTGCATCATCATTGTGTCATAAATAAATTAACTTATTTAATGTATAAAAATTATAAATAAACTACCATTATGTAGGAAATCTTTTTACCTTTTTAATTAATATTTATTGTAGAAAATATAACATATATATCCCTATGTAAAAATTGTTTTGGTAAAAGATATATGCTTATGTAATTTTTGTATTTATTTTAACTTAATTAATATAAAGTGTCCTTGTCACTTACAAGTGGATCCATGGGGTCTCAATATCGACCCATAGATGCTCATGGTCGGAAATGTATCATCCAATAAGGTTAGAACACGTTTTAGGTTAATTTAGAATTATTATAATATAATTTTTTTACCCTTATTTACCGGATTTAACCATTAACCATGGTAAATAAAATATTGACCGAAGTAATTATTCAAAATGTATAAAAATTAAAGTTACCTATATAAAAACAATTTAACCCCTGATTCTAAATATGGAATCAATTTTTCTAAAATCAAAACACATAAGTGGAAGAAATTAATTTAAAATTAATTCCCGTTGTCGAAACAAAAAGTGTCTTTTTAACAAATAATAACTATCAAAAGATTGATAGTTTCTTATGTCATGTTTAAATATGATATTATGTACAATGACAAAAATTGAATTAAATGGTAATATTATAATCTAATTATACTTTAAAATCAATAAAATTCATAATTTATCAATATTATTTATATCGATTAAAAAGTTGTTTTTAATTAAAATTTAGTAATTTTCACTATTCATCAAAATATGAAAGTAATTAGAAACCTACCAAAATTTCACCCTTAGCTAATTTCGATATTCCGAATTCAAAAATGAAGTTTATTTTACCAAATTAAAAACATAAAAGATTCATTTATTAAATTAATTTCTGTTGTCCAAACCAAAAGGCATATTTTTAACAAATAATAACTATCAAAAGTTTGACATTTGTTTATGTCAATTTCAAAGTGAAATTTATTACAATAACCATCATAGAATTAAATGGTAAAAATTTAATCTATTTATATGTACAAACCATTAAAATTTATAATTTAACAATATAAATTATTTTGATTAAAAAAGTTGTTTTAAGCTAAAATATAGTATTTTTCACTATCCAACCAATTTGAAAGTTATCAGAAAAACACCAAAACTTTATTGAAACTAATTTCATATGTCCCAATTCTAAATAAAAAGTTCATTTTTCCAAATTGAATTATAACAGTTTCAAATATTGGATTTAAAAAGGATTCTCCATTATAAGGCGGTAAAAGTGCATTTTTTAAAAAAATTCTTATTTTATTTGAAAAAACTGAATTTGTTCTTAAATTATGTCTTAGAAACTCATAATATGGATTCTTAAATTATAAGGATAATAAAAAATTTAAAATTCAGTTGATACTATTCATAACCATGTTTGAACGGCTACTTTGGTGAATCGGGGGGCATTTGAACTCAGTGTAGCGTAGAACACACACTATTGTATTATTCAAAGAGAATCGTACCATGGAGGCTTGGGGTGTTACATTCTCCCCTACATCAATAAATTTCCTCCTCTCAATTTGGAATTATTTTTTGATAATAAATGGTTTAAAATCGAAAATATCTTTGTAGGAAAACCCACACCAGAAATTGGGTTAATAAAATTTAGTCTTAATGAGTGGAATGGAAAATTAAAGGGTCACCAACAATTCATGATCTCTATTAGGAGAACATAGGTGGAAATTAGAGACATATAATTAGAGGAAAAATGTAAATATTTATAGGTAGTGATTGAGGTCATCAATCACAAAAAAATGTAAAATTAAGGGCCATACATTCATCAATCTATGGTGATTTAAAATACCATCGATTCAACAAAACATATGCTATTACGAAAACACATTTTTTTTTGTATTAATATCCCATCACTAAAGTATAAGAATTAATTTCTTAATTAATTAAGAGAAGAATAAAAATATATACTTGACAAGTAGAGTCCCACCCTCTAACTAATTTTTAGCACAAACTTATATTTCACTATAAAAGATAATATAACATAAAAATAATATTCTATTTATCCTATTCGTATAGGGTTCAAAAATTTTAATTAATTAATAATTAATCTAAAATAATTATTTCTAAAAACACTTCATTATTCAATCCAGGACATCACGTGGGCTAGTAGTAGGTGATACACCATTGTCACCCTTCAGTTTCAGGTTTAAGTCTCGCGGCCTTGCCGGATCCGATGGGTTGCCGCCCGACATCCGAGTTTCCTTTTTATGGCAATAAAAAAATAATCTCAAACTAAAATTACCCAAAATACTTATGTCCAAACTCACAGTCCAAAATTTATAAGGAAGATAAACACAATAAAGATCCTTTTTACCCTGTAATAGCATGTGAATACCGTCATCATGTATTCTCTTAAAACACTGAAACATCCTGAATTTCCATTAAACCTTATTGATTACATTCATGTTCCCTCATTCATTATATAATACAGGATATACATAATCCATCCAAAAATGTTTTAAACTCCAACAATGATGGAATATACAAATCTTTATTCAGTTTCAAGGCAGCCAAGAATATACAATATAATTTACCAAATCAACCATATCATATTCCAAAATCAGTACCTCAATATTAAGACCATATTAATGTTTATCTCTCCTTTAACCATGTGATTAACAAAAAGGTTAACTTTCTGTAGTTTCACTTTTCTTAGTACCATAAAATCTCAAATCCTCAATGAAATAGTACTGTAGTACAATCCTTATTTATTCCAGTACATCATTGATACAACACTTTAATGAAATAATTCGAAAATAACAACATAAGAACACTAGTCATTCCTCTTCATCTATGGTAGTATCATAACATGATTATTTTCAAATAGCATCATTTTCGGAATAGTCCGATGACTGGGACATTGGTTCGCATAGTGTACGAACTCCTTTCAGATGAATCATTGTACATTTGATGAAATTGTGTTGAATGTAGCCCAATATAAATATGGTTTTTTGGGTAAAAAAATCTTTTAGAGAAATATTATTTATTTGAAAAAAAATATTTCATATAAACTAACTTTTTTACAAATGTACTTTTTTTATATAAATACATTACATAATGATAGATATTATTCCTAAAATAATAATTATTTTAATAATAAAATGAATACATTAACAATTTAATGATAATTTCATAGGCCCTACTTAATACATTCAAATTTCAGAAAACATTTATGTGAATATATATATATATCATAATTTGGATAGCAGTATCCATAATCACAAATCCATTGAAAATGTTACAATGTTATACTATATCATTATTTTATTTATACTCGAGGATGTGTAAGAATTTTGATACCAAATATTTAATATTTCATTCAAAAGAAATATATAAACAATATTGGCATGATACACCATGTGTATTTTATTTTAATTTATATTATATTTGAGATAGAATAATGACATATATATATATATGGGAGGTGGGGAATTAGTTTCTAAAATAGATAAGTTTTCATTATTCTACTATAAAATGGTCTTATGTATCACCCAATTTAGTTTGGTATGATGTAGTGAATATGATATAGGATGAAAAACCTAAATATTTGTTGAGTTGATTATTTTTCAATGTGATGCCTAATGAATTATTTTATAATGGCGGATCAATTCATTATTTGAGTAACCTAATATCGTATTTTAATTATATTCTATATTTCTATAACTATTATGAATATAGAAATTAAAAAAAACAACTTGCATAGTAAATATGATTTTTTGAACACGAAATCATGTATATGGACAGTCAAAAACATTAACAGATAATGGTATGGTTGGTAATGGTTAATAAAGTATTTGTGGTTTCAACAATGTTTTATTAAGGATTATTAATTTGGATTTGGAATATAATTTACTAATAAAAAATGGGTTTGATAACAATAAAAATATTTTATCATTTAAGGATACTATGTTTAGATGAAATTTATGTTGGTAATATGCAATATTATTGGGAATAATAAATCATAGATAAGACGGTTTCTAATTATAAATTATTAATGGAAAATATTTTAAGAAATTTAATTTCAAATATATTTCAATTAGAAGACTATTTGTAATTAAAATAGAATATCTCATGTGTGTTAGTGTGTACGCCCCGACCCCAGTTTCAAAGAGTC
This sequence comes from Viscum album, assembly GCA_963277665.1. Taxonomy (NCBI): domain Eukaryota; kingdom Viridiplantae; phylum Streptophyta; class Magnoliopsida; order Santalales; family Viscaceae; genus Viscum; species Viscum album. Next base: position 1,698,402,152 of record OY728163.1, on the reverse strand, counting down.
GGTGCATTAGTACATAACATTGGCATGATCATAAGAAAGATCAAGTCTCGAAAGATCTATTAGTTTTGTAGCCTTGAAATAACTAGATACATTCATAATGTTGACATTGCATAATAAAGTAAAAACTACTACAAAAAAATCTTCTCTTCATATCCCCTCATATTATCCCTACATGACATTCATAAATTACTTCTCCACATCCCGGGAAACATAAAACATTGAAAGAGGTGAGCTCAGATGCTCAGTATGGATAACAATATAGCGGAAACATTCATAAATAAGCATAAACAATTAAGGCAATGTATAGCTAAAAAAAGCCTTTTAAACTTGATCTTTATCATAATATGGAAAAGATAAAATTAAGTAATTCTATTGACATATTCACATGGATATTATACTAGTCGAATAATCATATTCAATATCAATAACCACTTTCAAAATGATGGAATTCATAATGCCAGACTATCATAACAACGTAGCCAATGCCTCGCGACACGACTAAAAATAAGATTTTTTCAAGGACTCATGCCAAGACACTAGATTGTCTCATGAGACCAACCGATGCATTGAGGACCTATTGTAGTCTCCACCCGTCATTTATTAAGTCCAATGCATTCCTCATATGAACAGGTTTCAACATAACATAATCATTCGTATTAAAACTAGAATACGAAATGTCAATACTTTCACCATAAACCATGAATGGTATAAAAATAACATATCCACAGTCAAACATATCATAAAACCATCAATACAATATCGATGTTTTGTATCATAATAAATAAACATCAAATAAGCTTGAAATTCACCAAAGGATGTTGACATAGATGACAATAAAACTATTTGAGAGAAATATCTCTTTTTTGAAATCATTTGAAAGTCTCATAATTGTTAAATAATACTTTACTTATAACATATTCTTATATGACTTTAAGGGAATCATTGACGACTTTATAACGGTAGAAAATTGATGCACCTGTCGTATAAGTTCAAAAACATTCTTACCTTAATTATGTCGAAAAGGTTTAATGGACCTTGTTTGGAAAATGACAGAAAGATTCCTTTATAAACCTCTTATAAAAAGTCAAAAAAGAGTATAAATGACTTTAACCCATATTATATAAAATAGAATGAATGTTTTGAAATACGTTTTTAAGAAACATGGATGTAGATGATAAAGATGCCCAAGTAGATAATTACATATAAACAGCCTTGGATAATGAAGAGATTGTGAATTAAACCCTTACCGTGAACTTTTCCTTAGTCGATGGAATGTTAACCTCCTATATAATAGTTAAAACATTGTTATTAAATTATACAAGAACCATATACATAAATATGATATCATATATGATCGTCTAATAATTCTTTGTTAATAATACTTTAGTATTATTGTCGTTTCAGGTGTTAACTTACTCGTTTTCTAGTATATGTTTTCTTACATAAGTCTTGCTTGTTATGGATATGTTGTATCATATTCATAGGCAGAATGATATAAAGTTCTTAAACATTACTTTTAATCGTCAAATTAGAATTAGTCTTGAATGGATATGATAGGGAGTGAATCTCATCACGTTCATGGATACGATATTCCGTACGTACGCACGAGCAAAAATATCATCATTTTGATATAATATAAAATATAATTGGATGTTATATCATATATGCAGAATCATTTTCATGTTATATTTATTATTTATATGAATTACAAAACATTATTACACCCATCCAAATAATAAAGTTTTGAATAACAATTACACCACGACATGGAGACGGAAAGCGGTACGTACACACGTATGGTGACATGTCATTCAAAGGATGGATAGAATACTGAATATGGTGGTAAAATATTTATAATAATATCACAGTATATTGGAGATACTGGAGTTATTATTTTATAATTTGAATAACAAAGAAAGAAGAAGTTGAAAAAAATGAACTTGAAAAATGTTGGTGAAAACATTACCTGTTCTTCGGGTTCTTCTTTTTGATTTGATCAAATGGGATCCTTAGGTTGGATTTATGATCAAACTAAGCCCTATAGGTTGAATTTAGTGATGTTGAGCGAGTATTTGGGCAGGGGTTGGCCGAACCAAGAGGCTTTGAATGTGTGAGGAATTGGTTAGAAGTGGTGTCTTTTTATATGGGGGAGAAGGGGCACCTTAAGAAAATCTAGATATATTATTTTATAATAAATTCATATTCGGTTATTAATGGCTCTAAAGTAGATAATTTAAAGTCTAATGTGGGTATGGGTTGAAATAATTTCAACCAATAGAATTTAGACTGGTTTGGGTCATTATATTAACCTTATATTTTAGTTTCAACTCTAAGTTAATTAGTTTGACATTTACCATGTCACATTGTATTTTTATATTATATAGTTAATAAACATACTATGTACTTCCAAGCAGCCCAAAAGTGGTCCATTAATGATACACCTATCATGATATAATTCCCTTGGCAGAACCTTAGATTTATAGAAATTAAATATAAATTAATAATATAATATTTGTTTTAAAAACTCTTTTATGTAAATTTTTACAGTATTGGGTAATTTGTTTTGGATAAATTAATAACATCATTATCACTTCAAGAACAATTTATATAAACAATCCTAATATGTCATTATAACCTAGAAATTTGTGGAATTCATATAGAGTCTCAAATTACATTTATTTGTGTATTTATAATAACAATTATCTTAATCTTTCATTAATACGTTAATTACTGCATCATCATTGTGTCATAAATAAATTAACTTATTTAATGTATAAAAATTATAAATAAACTACCATTATGTAGGAAATCTTTTTACCTTTTTAATTAATATTTATTGTAGAAAATATAACATATATATCTTTATGTAAAAATTGTTTTGGTAAAAGATATATGCTTATGTAATTTTTGTATTTATTTTAACTTAATTAATATAAAGTGTCCTTGTCACTTACAAGTGGATCCATGGGGTCTCAATATCGACCCATAGATGCTCATGGTCGGAAATGTATCATCCAATAAGGTTAGAACACGTTTTAGGGTAATTTAGAATTATTATAATATAATTTTTTTACCCTTATTTACCGGATTTAACCATTAACCATGGTAAATAAAATATTGACCGAAGTAATTATTCAAAATGTATAAAAATTAAAGTTACCTATATAAAAACAATTTAACCCCTGATTCTAAATATGGAATCAATTTTTCTAAAATCAAAACACATAAGTGGAAGAAATTAATTTAAAATTAATTCCCGTTGTCGAAACAAAAAGCGTCTTTTTAACAAATTATAACTATCAAAAGATTGATAGTTTCTTATGTCATGTTTAAATATGATATTATGTCCAATGACCAAAATTGAATTAAATGGTAATATTATAATCTAATTATACTTTAAAATCAATAAAATTCATAATTTATCAATATTATTTATATCGATTAAAAAGTTGTTTTTAATTAAAATTTAGTAATTTTCACTATTCATCAAAATATGAAAGTAATTAGAAACCTACCAAAATTTCACCCTTAGCTAATTTCGATATTCCGAATTCAAAAATTAGGATTATTTTACCAAATTAAAAACATAAAAGATTCATTTATTAAATTAATTTCTGTTGTCCAAACCAAAAGGCATATTTTTAATAAATAATAACTATCAAAAGTTTGACATTTGTTTATGTCAATTTCAAAGTGAAATTTATTACAATAACCATCATAGAATTAAATGGTAAAAATTTAATCTATTTATATGTACAAACCATTAAAATTTATAATTTAACAATATAAATTATTTTGATTAAAAAAGTTGTTTTAAGCTAAAATATAGTATTTTTCACTATCCAACCAATTTGAAAGTTATCAGAAAAACACCAAAACTTTATTGAAACTAATTTCATATGTCCCAATTCTAAATAAAAAGTTCATTTTTCCAAATTGAATTATAACAGTTTCAAATATTGGATTTAAAAAGGATTCTCCATTATAAGGCGGTAAAAGTGCATTTTTTTAAAAAATACTTATTTTATTTGAAAAAACTGAATTTGTTCTTAAATTATGTCTTAGAAACTAATAATATGGATTCTTAAATTATAAGGATAATATAAAATTTAAAATTCAGTTGATACTATTCATAACCATGTTTGAACGGCTACTTTGGTGAATCGGGGTGCATTTGAACTCAGTGTAGCGTAGAACACACACTATTGTATTATTCAAAGAGAAGCGTACCATGGAAGCTTGGGGTGTTACATTCTCCCCTACATCAATAAATTTCCTCCTCTCAATTTGGAATTATTTTTTGATAATAAATGGTTTAAAATTGAAAATATCTTTGTAGGAAAACCCCCACCAGAAATTGGGTTAATAAAATTTAGTCTTAATGAGTGGAATGGAAAATTAAAGGGTCACCAACAATTCATGATCTCGATTAGGAGAAAATTGGTGGAAATTAGAGACATATAATTAGAGGAAAAATGTAAATATTTATAGGTAGTGATTGAGGTCATCAATCACAAACAAATGTAAAATTAAGGGCCATACATTCATCAATCTATGGTGATTTAAAATACCATCGATTCAACAAAACATATGCTATTAGGAAAACACATTTTTTTTGTATTAATATCCCATCACTAAAGTATAAGAATTAATTTCTTAATTAATTAAGAGAAGAATAAAAATATATACTTGACAAGTAGAGTCCCACCCTCTAACTAATTTTTAGCACAAACTAATCTTTCACTATAAAAGATAATATAACTTAAAAATAATATTCTATTTATCCTATTTGTATAGGGTTCAAAAAATTTAATTAATTAATAATTAATCAAAAATAATTATTTCTAAAAACACTACATTATTCAATCCAGGACATCACGTGGGCTAGTAGTAGGTGATACACCATTGTCACCCTTCAGTTGCAGGTTTAAGTCTCGCGGCCTTGCCGGATCCGACGGGTTGCCGCCCGACATCCGAGTTTCCTTTTTATGGCAATAAAAAAATAATCTCAAACTAAAATTACCCAAAATACTTATGTCCAAACTCACAGTCCAAAATTTATATGGAAGATAAACACAATAAAGATCCTTTTTACCCTGTAATAGCATGTGAATACCGTCATCATGTGTTCTCTTAAAACACTGAAACATCCTGAATTTCCATTAAACCTTATTGATTACATTCATGTTCCTTCATTCATTATATAATACAGGATATACATAATCCATCCAAAAATGTTTTAAACTCCAACAATGATGGAATATACAAATCGTTATTCAGTTTCAAGGCAGCCAAGAATATCCAATATAATTTACCAAATCAACCATATCATATTCCAAAATCAGTACCTCAATATTAAGACCATATTAATGTTTATCTCTCCTTTAACCATGTGATTAACAAAAAGGTTAACTTGCTGTAGTTTCACTTTTCTTAGTACCATAAAATCTCAAATCCTCAATGAAATAGTACTGCAGTACAATCCTTATTTATTCCAGTACATCATTGATACAACACTTTAATGAAATAATTCCAAAATAACAACATAAGAACACTAGTCATTCCTCTTCATCTATGGTAGTATCATAACATGATTATTTTCAAATAGCATCATTTGCGGAATAGTCTGATGACTGGGACATTTGTTCGCATAGTGTACGAACTCCTTTCAGATGAATCATTGTACATTTGAAACCCTTTTCTTACCCTTGCAATCACGTACATGGTGTCCTTTTTCTCCACCGTTATGGCATACTCCCATTCCCTTCAAGTATTTTCCAAGGTGATTCTTTCCGTTATTATCAATATGGGAATAACCTTCTTTACCTTATTCCTTTTATCTGTCCTTCTCTCTACCATCATTTCTTTCTCTGGCTTCCCTTCAAAGCCATAGGAATCCAAGAATTATTTAATTTTCTTATCAACACGTGATACTATTTCTCCATATGATGATAATACGTGGGAGACTATTTCCATTATAAATTCTAGCTTATGACCATGAATGATATGATCCTTCTTACTCTTTGTATCATGCGTATTGTTGGAGTTCGCATTACTTCTAGTGGGTGCCATTTCTAAACAATGTCATAAACTAGGTCAGTTTATGAATCAAAATATGTAATTACATACTTGTAAAACACTTAACATAAATTGAACTATTTATGAATATAATCCATAATTAGAAAAAAAAATCTTTGAGGATGTATATACTCATAAACACTTCATAATAGTTTGTAATGAAATTGAGAATTATACTAAGCATATCCCCCAGGAGTGTCGTAACCAAGAGTGCAGCAAGGCCCATTTTCGTGCACTAGTTCTCGTTCAAATCTAGATCAAAGTTGTGTTTTCTGGTATTAACCCTTGGTACATTTGTGCCAGAGCAGCCTCTACCTACTCGTATCCATACAAGGATGTATTTCTCAGAAAAATCACAAAATATCTACAATACCAAAATTCTAGGATGTTCTTCTACACTAATCCTCAAAGTCTATCATGGGTGTATGTGCTCTAATCAGAGTTTATCTAAATATAGATTCCAAGGTTTGTACTAAAACTCCTCTGATACCAACTGTAACGCCCCGACCCCAATTGACTAGAGTCGGTTCATTAGTACATATCATTGGAATGATCACAAGAAAGATCATGTCTCGAAATACCGATTAGTTTAGTAGCCTTGGAATAACTAGATACATTCAGAAAGTTTACATTACATCATAAAGTGAAAACTACTACAAAAAAATCGTGTCTTCATATCCCCTCATATTATCCCTATAGGTCATTCATAGATTACTTCTTCACATCCTGGGATAAATAAAACATTGAAAGGGGTTGGTTCATATGCTCTATCAGGATAAAAATATAGCGGAAACATTCATAAATAAGCATAATGATTTAAGGCAATGTATAGATAAAACAAGAGCCTTTTAAATGTGAAATTCATCATAATATGGAAAATATAAAATTAAATAATTCTATTTACTTATTCACATGGATATTCTACTAGTCAAATAATCACATGTAATATCAATAACCACTTTCATAATGACGGAATGCATAATTCTAGACTATCATAACCACGCAGCCAAGGCCTCGTGCCAAGACTACAAATAAGATTTTGTCAAGGCCTCATTCCATGACACTAGTTTGTCTCATGATACCTATTGATGCATCGAGGAGCTATAGCGGGCTCCACCCGTCATTTATTAAGTCCAATGCATTCCTCATATGAACATGTTTCAACATTACATAAACATTCAAATTAAAACTAGCATACGAAATTTCAACACTTTCACCATAAACCATGAATGGTATACAAATAACACATCCACTGTCAAACATATCACAAAACCATCAATACAATATGGAAGTTTTGTATCATAAAAAATAAACTTCAAATAAGCTTAAAATTCATCAAAGGATGTTGACATAGACGAAATCCAAACTATTTGTGAGAAATATCTCTTTTTTGAAATCATTTAAAAGTACCATAATTATTAAATAAAAAATTTAAATAGAAAATATTATTATAATCTTGTAAGGGAAGCTTCGATGACTTTATAACGGCGGAAAATAGAGGCAGCCATCGTATAAGTTAAAAAAACATTCTTAACTTAATTCTGTAGAAAAGTTTAGAAGGAACTTATTTGGAAAACGACGGACAGATTCCTTTATAAACCACATATAAAAAGTCAAAAAATGTTATAAATGACTTTATCCCATATTCTGTAAAATAGAATAAACGTTTTGAAATACATTTTTAAGAAACATGGATGTGGATGATAAAGAGGTCCCATCAGATTATTACGTATAAACAATCTTGGATGATGAAGAGATTGTGAAATAAACCATTACCTTGTACTTTTACTTAGTCGATGGTATGTTAACATCATATATAATAGTTAAAACATTGTTATTAAATTATACAAGAACCATATATATTATTATGATATCATATATGATCTTCTAGTAATTTTTTGTTAATATTACTTTAGTATTATCGTTGTTTCGGGTGTTAACATACTCATTTTCATTTATATGGTTTTATACAAAAGTCATGTTTTTTATTGATAGGTTGTATATTATTCATATCAAGAATGATATAATGTTCTTAAACATTACTTTTAATCATCAAATGTGAATTATTCTTTAATGGATACGATGTGGAATGAATCTCATCGTGTTCTTGGAGACTGTAGTCCGTACGTACACATGAGCGACAATATCATCCTTTTGAAATTAAAATTATATATAATTGGATGGTATATATTATATAAAGAATCATTATCATGTTATATATATTATTTACATGAATTACACATCATTATTATACCAATCCAAATAATAACATTTTGAATAACAATTACACCACGACGTGGAGATGGTAAGCCGTACATGCGCATATATGGTGACATGTAATTTAAAGGTTGAATAGAATAATTAATATGGTTGTACCATATTTATAATAATATCACACAATATAGGAGATACTGGAGTTATAATTTTAGAATGGGAATAACAATGAATGAAGAAGTTTAAGTAGAAATGAACTTGAAAAAGGGTTGTGAAAACATTACCTCTTCTTCGGCTTCTTCATTTTGATTTGATCAACGGGGCTCCATAGGTTGGCTTTATGACCAAAATAAGGAATCTAGGATGAAGTGAAAGAATTAGATAGAGTATTTGGGCAGGGTTTGTCCGAACTAAAAGGCATTGAAAGTGTGAATAATTGGATACAAGTGGTGTCCTTTTATAAGGGGGAGGAGGGGCTCCTAAGGAAAATCTAGAAATATTATTTTATAATAAATTCATATTAGGTTTATAATGGCTCCAAACTGGATTTTTAAACTCTATAGTGGGGATGGGTCTAAATAATTTCAACCAATATAGTTTATACTGGTTTGGGTCATTATATTAACCTTATCTTTTATATTTAACTCTTAGTAAATTAGTTTGACATTTACCATGTCACTTTGTATTTTTATATTATATAGTGAATAAAAATACTATATACTTCCATGAGACCCCCAAGTGGTCCATTAATGATACACACATCATGATATAAGTCCCTTTTCCGAAACTTATTTTTTTAGGAATTGAATATAAATTAATAATATTATATTTTTTTTAAAAACTCTTTTATATCAATTTTTACACTACTGGGTATTTTGTTTTCGATAAATTAATAACAGTGTTATTACTTCAAAACAAATTTATATAAAAAATCCTAATATGTCATAATAACATTTAAAATTAGTGGAATTCATAATAATTCTCATAATTTATTTATTTCAGTATTTATAATATCAAATATCTTAATATTTCATTAATAGGGTAATTACTGCATCATCATTGTGTCATAAATAAATTAAATTATTTAATATCTAAAAATTATAAATAAAATACCATTATGTAGAAAATATTTTTATCTTTCTAATTAATATTTATAGTCGAAAATATAACATATATAACCCAATGTAAAAATTGTTTTGCTAAAAGATATATGCTTATGTAATTTTTTTATTTGTTTTAACTTATTTAATATAAAGTGTCCTTATCACATTCATGGAGATCTATGGGGCCCAAAATAGACCCAATGATGATCATCGATAGACATGTATCAAAGAATAATGTTAGGATGTGTTTTATGGTAATATTTTATTATTATAATATTATTTTGTTACCCTTATTTACCGGATTTACCCTTTAACCATGGTAAATAAAATATTGACCGAAATAATTATTCAAAATGTATAAAAATAAAAGTTTCCTATATAAAAAATTTCGACCTCCTGATTCTAAATATGGAATCAGTTTTTCTAAATTCAAAACACAAAAGTGGCAGAAATTAATTTCAAATTAATTCATGTTGTCGAAACAAAAAGTGTGTTTTTAACAAATAATAACTACCAAAAGATTGACACTTTCTTATGTTCAGTTTAAAAATGAAATTATGTCCAATGATAAAAATTGGATTAAATGGTAAAATTATAATCTAATTATAATTTTAAATCACAAAATTTCATAATTTATCTCTATTAATTATATCGATTAAAAAAGTTGTTTTTAATTAAAATTTGGTTATTTTCACTATTTATCAAAATATGAAAGTTATCAGAAAAGTACCAAAATTTCACCCAAAGATAATTTTCATATGCCAAATCCAAAAATGAATTCTATTTTTCCTAATTAAAAACATAAAAGTTTCATTTATTAAATAAATTTCCACTATCAAAACCAAAAGGCATTTTTTATGAAATAATAACTATCAAAAGATTGACACTTGTTTATGTAAATTTCAATGTGAAATTACATACAATAACCATCATTGGATTAAATGGTAAAAATTTAATCTATTTATATTTCTGAGGAATTAAAATTTATAATTTAACAATATAAATTATACTGATTAAAAAAGTTGTTTTTTGTTAAAATATAAAAATTTTCACTATCCAACCCAATTTGAAAGTTATCAGAAAAACACCAAAACATTATTGAAAATAAATTCATATGTCTTTATTTTAAAGAATAAGATAATTTTGTCATATTGAATATATAAATGTTTCAAATATTGAATTTTAAAAAGGCTTCGCCCCTAAAAGGCGGTGAAATTGCATTTTTTTTAAAAATATGTCGTTTATCTGAAAAAAAAATGAATTTATTCTTTAATTATGTCTTAGAAACTCATAATATGGATTCTAAAATTATAAGGATAAAATATAATTTAAAATTCAGTTAATACTATTCATAACCGCTTTTGAACATCTAGTTTGGTGAGTCGTGGGGCATTTGAACTTAGTGTTGCATACAACACACACTATTGTATTATTCAAAGAGAAGCGTACTGTAGAAGCTTTGGGTGTTACATAGTAGATTTTACTTGTTTTCATTTAATGATGATTGTAATATTTTTTTATACTATTGGTATGTGGTGTTAGTATCTTAATGGTGGTATGATATTACACCAAAATAATATATTTTTCACCCACTATAGTGATAAAATAGGGTGTCTAGTGAAGTTAATTAAATTTAAATATAATTTATGGAATTCATTTGATATTTATTTCTCATATTAATTTATTGATTGTGGAAAATTAATCATGTAAATATGATATAAATTAATTTGTGGGGATTATGTGTTACTAGGGGTAAAGCTATTATTAATATCACCAATAAGGGTAGAACAGAAGATATCATATGAATTTTTTTTCTTAATTGTGATAATACACCCCAAAGTGGAGAGTACAATTATTTTACTGATAATTTAAATCCTTACACCTAATTGGGTAGGGAAATTTTTTTTGGGATAGGGATAGCCATGTATATTTTTTTATTTATATTAAAATGAAATAATGTGTTGATGTTAATAAAAAAATTATTTATTGGCAATATTACAATACAAATACTCAAATATTGTTTTATAAACTTTGTGATATTAATTATTTATAATTTTACTAATGGAATTGTCTGGGTGAGGGGATTGCGTGAAATCTGAAGTTTCCAGGCATAGTGGAAGAGTGTTTGGGATGACATCCAATTTAGATTTTTACCGTGATTATTTATTAGTATAGGATAAATATGATGATGAATGCGATATATCGACGGAATATAATAAATTATTTAGATGATAAAGAAAGAGGCCTGATATAATTAGAGAGGACCTTGCACATTATGTTTAAATTTAATTTAATTTAATTTAATAGATAAAAAATAACACCTTGATCATTAGTATTTTTCTTCAATGATGATGTTGACTTTACAGAATGACCTTTCCAGATTATTTCATTTCACTTGTAAGGATATAAAATAGAATCTCTCTAGTGGTGATCCTCACATGCTTTGATGGCCTCTGATCGACAACGCTCATTCCTCGGGTGCCAGCACAGTGAATCAATGGTCTTGTGTCGGTCATTCTTTATCACTTTTTCTTTTTCTATGAAGAACGACTCTTGTTTTTTAGAAGGGTGAGAAGAGGATTCGACAAGGAAATTGTTTGGATCAAAAATTCTAATTTCACCCAGTGTGTATTGTGGTTTATGGCACAATAGGCGTACTTGCCTGTTTATATACATGGAATATTAGTTACAATATTTAATTGCATATAAAAAATTAAATACATTCATGAACATATTGAAAACCAATTCATTTAATAATAATATCGTGTCATTATTTATGGTATGTGAACTTGTGACAAACTTGATTATAAATAAAAATCTACATCACAATATAATAGTAGCATTGTTTTTTTTGTGGAAACTAGTTAAATAATTATTTACCATCTTACAAAAAATTATTTTACTATTTGATCGACCATGCTCCGCTCGAAATCCACATCTATTTATTGAACACAAAAATAAATATAAAAATTAAATCATTATCTGCAATAAATATTTTATTTAAAAAATTGTAATTAAATATATAATAAATGTTCAATAAAATAAATAAATATATTTAATTTAATTTATTCGGTTATTTTAAATTGAGTAAAAATTATGCACGACCTTGAGAATAATATTTATTTCATTATATAAATTAAAATACAATTTATCTCAGTCCAAGAATGCTATCTAGCAACATGTCAAGGAACCTAAGAGAAAGAACATAAATTCACAACAATTTCATCCATATATGAACACTCACTATTTAATATAATCTCTTTGTCACAATATCTCATCAAGCAGGTTTCATGTCTGTGACTTCAGCAATTATGGTTGATATGTCGTTCTTTGACTACCTAAAATAGACTCGTCGTTACACCATGTCCATTGAATTTCAGGCGATTGTTCCATTTCAATCAAAGGTTCGAGATATTGTCTTCCATAAATGGATGGGTCAAATACTTCCTCCACCTTTCCATTAATAGCATGCCACTCGTGATGCAACCAATATACCCTACTTCCTGCCAATTGTCTGCATGACAGTTTTTGTCAGTAAATCAATGTGTAATAGTCATGACACATAATAATGATAATATTAATGTATAAGGATCGTTACACATTTTCACAGATAGAAATATCTAAAGACACCAAAACATGCAGAATTCCTACTAGCGGGTCTGTTTTCATAATCTCTTATCTTGGAGATTACCACGTGTGAACATCATGAGAGGAAGTCTCATATGCTTAAGAGTACTCGCACCTAACGGTATTTATGCTATTTGTCCCATCATAGTATGTCATCCAACTGCAGAACTATATTTATGAATATTATTATACCATTTCAATGTTCTCATTATAGCGGGGAACTGCCCTGACCTAACCATTGCAACAAATAATATTGGACATTATTACATCATAATTATAAAGAAAAATGAATAATATGTAATAATATATTAAATTTCCATGTAATAAATGTAAAACAATTTTTATCTTGGACACCAACTCTTACAAACTCCAACATGGATTTTAGTTAACATCATTCAACATTCAATCTGCTAGACCTCACATGATGATCAAATTTATACTGAGTCAAGGACTTAGTCCAGTGGTGTACCACATTTTCTTCTGTGGAAATACAGCTCACTGCAACTTCACGTCTCTAAGAAAAATTCCTCAAGAGATGGAACTTCTGATTTATGTGCTTTGCCCATAGATATGACCTTGTATCATATTTGAGATCTACCACTTCATTATAATCACAATACAGTGTGATGGAATCCTTACTTTTAGGTATTACACATAGCTCTTGGATGAATCTTCACATCCAAACTATGTCTTTATCTACCTCAGAAGCAGTGATATACTTGGAATCTACCCTAGTATCTGTGAACACACTCTGCATTAGGCTATTCCATCTCATTTCACATCCATTCAATGTTAAGATATATCGCCTTTGAGAATTCTTGTCATCTTGATCAGTCTTGAAAATATCATTTTCAAATCCTTTGATGACTACTTCCTCAAATCCTCCATGAACTAGGAACATATCATAGGTACTTCATAGATAAATTAGGATAGCCTTTACTACCATCCAATTGAAGTCACCTGGGTTATATTTATATCTTCTTACCACAACCAATGTGTAGGAAACATCTAGCCTAGTATATAGCATTCCATACATGACTAGACCAATCTCTATTGTTTAAGAGTCCTTGACATTATAATTTTTTGTCATTTGTTCTAGGGCGCATTATCATGGAAATATGAATGCCATGTGACGCTGGAAACAATGGCTTATTGGATTGTTCCATACTAAATCTTTTAAGTATCTAATTACTATATGTACTTTGACTCAGGCCCAGAAACCTCTTGGATCTATCAAGATGTATCTTTATCCCTAGAATATACACAGCCTCGCCCAAGTCTTTTATGGAGAAACATTGATTCAACCACACCTAAATAAAATGATAGATTGATATCTCATATCTAATAAGTAATATTTCATCAACATATACTATTAAAAAAATGATTGCACACCCACTAAATCATTTGTAGACACATCATTAACATTCATTTTTTGATAAAACCAAATTATTTTATGGCTATATCCAAACAATTATTCAATGACATTGATTCTTGATTTAAATTATAAATAAATTTCTAAAACATGCATACCGTATTTTCATCCTTTGGAGTCACAAACCCTTCAGGATGTCTCATGTAGACATCTTCTGGAAGGTTTCCATTAAGGATGGATATTTTGACATCAATTTTTAAAATCTCGTAGTACAGGTAAGCCATATATGGAAATTAGAATTATGATGGATTTAAGCATTATTACTCGTGATAAGGTTTTATCACAGTCAACTCCTTGACACAGTTTAAAACCTTTTCTAATCAGTCATGTCATAGAGGTAGTGACTTGTCCTTCCATGTACAATTTCTTCTTTAATACCCATTTGAATCCAACAGGCTTTATATCCACTAGAGAATATTCCAATATCCAGAAATTGTTTTGGTATATGGAATCCATTACAGAATTCCTGGATTCTTTCCACATGGAAATCTTTGTTCTACATACTACTTCCTTGTATGTTAGAGGATCATTTTATCAGCTAATAATGAGTCACCATATTCGTTAACTAGACACCCATATTTTTCTGGTTCTCTAACATCTCTTGTACTCTTACACAATACTTTTTTCTTTGGAACAAAGTCTTCTTCCATGAGGATTTTTGGAATCTATTCCTGCATGAACTCTTGTGTACCATTAGCCTCTACATCATCGAATTCTATCTCACTCCCACTATCTCTTTTGGAGATGTGCTCCCTCTCAATAAATATGTCTTTTCTTTCCACTATAATCGTTTTTCTAAGGGGATGTATAGGTAATATCCCCTTGTTTCATTGATGTATTCTATAAAGGTACACTTTTTGCCTCATGGTGCGAGTTTGATACCTGAAGAGGCCATAAAAAATACTTCTCTACCCCATACATGTAAATTTGATAACATGGATTTTCTTACACTATAGAAATAGTATGGAATTAAATTTATCGATTTAGTTAGTACATGGTATAGTATGTTTTCCTCAGTTTGTAACACAATCCCAAAAAGGATAATGGAAGACTCGCATGACTAATCATTGATCTCACCATGTACAACAGGGTGTGGTTCCTCTTTTCACTAACACCATTCCAAATTGTGTGTTTAGAGGAGTGAGTTGGGACAGGATCCCAAACTCTAGTAAGTAATCAATTAAGTCTAGATTAAAATATTCCCCACCCCTATTTGAGAAGAGGTTCTCAATCTTCATACCATGTTGGTTATCAACGGGAAATTTTTATTCTTTGAACATATCTAGAGAATCTAACTTTTACCTCATTAAGTATATATATTCATAACTACTAAAATCATCAATAAATTTTATGAAGTAAGTGTATCCTCTCACTACATCAATAGGAAATGGTCCACACACATCTGTATGAAAAAATTCAGGATACTATTTAGCCCTTTCACCTTTCCCACCTAATGGGGTTTGGTCCTTTTTGCTTGTAAACATGCATTACATACGCATAGTGGTTTAAGTTAAAAAGAATCTAAATATCCATCTTGATGTAACTTTGTCATGAATTTCAAATTTACCTATCCTTGTAGTTTATTCCAATGTTTTTTTGGTATGTGTTTGGTGATGTATCTTTTCCATCAATTGCAATTACCTGGTTTGGGTAATCAAACACATAAAGATCACTGTATAAATGTACGCTACCAAAAAATGATATCTTTATATACAAAGAAACATTCATTTCCAAACATGAAAACTAATCCATCTATATATAGTCTACATAGGGAAATTATATTATTGGTTAATGAAGGCACATAAAAGTAACCCTTTAACACCATGATCATCCCAGTTGGCATCATGAGGTAGTGGTCCTCGAGAACTATAGCAGCATGTATGGCTCTATTGCCTGCTCGTAGATATACCTTTCCTCGAACAATATTCTAGAAGCTACCAGGTTCATATATTTGGATAGAAATGTAAGAACCAAAATCTATATCTAATTCACAATATATAGAAACTGATAGATTCTATTCAATAACAAACACACCTAAATCTTCCCCTTGCTTCTTAGGCTGGGTGCAGTTCTTCTTCTAGTGGAACATCATGCAACATGTGAAACAAAGAGCCTCCTATTCCCTTGCCTCCACTTTGATCTTCCTTTTCATGAAAGGTTGTGAATAATTTGAGGTCCTAATGCTCTTCACCTTCCATATCCTCTTATTCACCATAAGGAATGAATAATTTTGGTTCTTCATATCTTTTTCCACTTGGAGAATGAGGATAAGAAGATTAGATAATGATTTCTCAATGTTAATAATATTAATGTTTATAATAATGTGTGAGTATCTTTGAGGGGGTGATGCGAGAATGAGATCAATGACCTATTCTATGAGGAGTTTAATCCATTGAACCTCTAGGTCCTCAATTTATCCAATGTACTAGACTACATGAGGCCCTACTGGGGAACCTTTTCCTTGCATTCTCTAAAAGAGTGCCTTTGAGATCTCAAACCTTTCAGGTCTTTCTCTCTCCTAGTAAAGACCACAGAGGTGTTTGAGAATGCTATAAAAATCTCTGTTTTCTTGAGACATTATGGGATCACTGAACTTTGATGATAGCATTAAACATTGAACATAGACCATGACATTCATATGATTCTCATTGACCAATAAATACTCAGCACTCACCTATATGGCAGGCAGATCAGGTAATGTTGACTCTATCACATAAGACATCCATTCATGGTGCTGCATAACCCGAAGGCATCTAAACCATTCCTGGAAGTTATTTCAGATGAGGATGTTGTCCTTATCCAGAATTGATCGTAGGGATTGTGTAGTTGAAGAGTTTGTTATTTTTATTCTACAATTAATAGAGCAGATCATCAGTACATTCTTTATTACATTTCATAAGAAATAATAAGTTTTATTATGTCTCCAACTATTAAATGAAGTCCCAATGTCCCTCGCCATTGAACACGGAATGATTAGTTTCCATGACATTCTAGTGGCAAGGATCAATATTCCCCTTCGCATAACCCCCCAAAAAGTTGGTCAAGCAATAATAAGGTATTTTGGTAGGTATGCCTTTGCCAACTACGAGCTTACAGCTCTTTGATACGTTGAGTGGACTCCCTAATCACGAAATAATGAATTTGGAGTACCTAAACTCTTGCCTAAAATATTACACAATGTCTAGCAAGGGATATGTTTCTTGATGTAATATGGTTAAGTCAACGTGAAACATTTCATAAGGGCTTCCTGTATAAAAGTATGTCTCCCAAAAAGGGTTGGTCAAACACATTTATTTATTGAGTTTTTAATATAATCATGTAACTAAAGTATTTTTCTAATTTAATTATTTTTTTGAGATATTTTAATCTCTTATGCATGGATTTTTTATTATCATTATCTAGTTCTTGTTAATATTAAATGGAACTTACTTAAGTGATTAACCAGGTCTTCATAATATTTATGCATAAGTCTGATTTATTTATGTTACATATTGCATGTTTGTTTATTTCATTAATTTTAAGATCATGACAACACATCCATAATGATAAACAATGGAATTGAAAGAAATAAAATAAAGTAAATGGAATGATCATAAGCCTTTATAATGGTTAGTTTATCTAGTGGTTGATAAACTAACCATATTCTAGGGGAGAAACACAAAGAACTTTTATTGTTCTTGTTTACAGCTTCCAGTTGTCCACCTCTATATCTCCTAGGATTGGTTTTGTCATGGCTCCCACTTGAATCACCTAAACTAGCTTAGAAATTCCATGCATTACTTATGAACTTCATAACTCAAATGTTGGTGAGGGGTAAAAATGGGGTTACATTAATGAACCCTTGGGCACGCAGACCCTACATATTAATGAGGAGAAGGCTCTCATTCCCACAAATTTAATTCAAATAAATATATTAAAATAAACCATACACATAAAAATGTCATGTTATAACTCATGATCATCCCTAAATGCAAGGATATTTACACATGAATAAAACTACAATATGTTTTGTAATTTTTTTTTAAGATAAATCACGCATGAATAAATTAATTATCATCTTTAATTAATCATTCATTTTATATTCAAACCATTTCAAAATTTACATGATATTCACATCCATCATAATATTAAACAAATTAATACATTTAAAATTATTTTTTTATGTAAATGGTACCATGGAGGCATCCCTGTGAATTCCTATTCATTACTACCCAATTAGTAGAAATGAAAATTACACCTATGTTAAATTAAACACATATATATGAAACACATACCACATATTTTTCCTCAACTTTACGCTCGAACGATGGTACATGTCTCAAAGGATTGTATATTATAACAACACATTTTAATAAATCTGCATAATTTTAATGAGTATAAAACGTTTAGTTCCAACTACACGAGGTATACAATTTTTCAAAATCTATCCAAAGTACATGCCCAGGGAAATATCCTATGAGTATACTTCAGAAATCTCCATAGTATATGGCGTGTCTTGTGGACCACACGTTGTGTAGTTCATGGGTACACAGTATGTATCTAGGAAAGCCGTGTATGGGGTACATGGTCTAAACCTAACCAGAAGGGACTACACAATGTGTCCATTATACCACATGGTGTGAAATCAGGAAACCACTTTCCACTGATTCCTGGTCAACACACTTAGTCATTTAAGCCTAAAAAAGTCTCCAAAACACAGCTTGGTTTGGCGTAACAATCCAATGCATTGAATCATCACTAAATGAAATGTACTGCCGAATACACACCATGTGTTCTGGTGCTGTAGGACAAGGATTCTTTGGATCCTCCGGATGAGGTCATATATTTTATTTTAATAATAATTAAATGAAATGATTGTTTTTTGTAAGGTGAACGAGAAATGAAAGAGGATGAATAGATCTTTAGAATCATGTTTTCATAATGATTAACTCGAATAGAAAAAAATTAATTATTAAATTCCTTAGTATTAAAACAAATATTTAAATAATTATCAACTATGACATAACTGTTATGATACCAATTGATTCTTCCAGGTGCAGCTAAAACGTGATTGATACATCACCCAATTTACATATTTACCATGATCAATTTTTATTATTGGATCAATATGATGATAAATTCCAGTATCCAAAAAAATCATTGATTTAGATAAATAAGAAATAGGCCCAATACCATAAGATAAGATCATTGAAATCATGTTTATAATTAATTTAATTAAATTTTTTAAGAGTAAATAATACCTGGATCATTGTAAATTTTCATCATTGATGATGTTGATCATCCAAAATGACATTTCTTGAATATCTTGTTGCGCTCGAAAGGTTCCAATCTAGAATCCCTCTGGCGGTGATTCAAAAGTGATCTAATGGCCTTTGATCGACACCACCCATTCTCCGAGTGTTGGACCGACGAATCGAGTGCGTTGGGTCAGCCGTTCTTGGTCGCCTGTTCTTCATCCATGAAGAATGTCTCTCATTATTGAGAGGGTAGAGAAGAGGACTCAAGGGAGAATGTGTTTTGCTCAATAATTCTCAATTCACCAGGTGTGTGGTGTGGTGTATGGAACAATTAACATACTTACATATTTACATATATTGAATTTCAGATACCATATTTAATTGCAAAGAAGCAATTAAATAAATTCTTGAACTTAGTGAAAACCCATGAATTTTATAATAATACCACATCATTATTAATGGTGCACCAACTTGGGAAAAATAGAATTATAAATAAAATTATGCATCACAAAATAATAGCAACATTTTTTAATTTCTGAGAAGTAGTTAAATAATAATTTACTATCTTGAAAATAATTATTTTACTACTGAACTGACCTTCATCCTCTAATACTCCACTTCCATTTATTGAACACCTGAATAAATAAATAAATATTTTATTCTCTTATATTAATATTTTATTTACAAACTTGTAAATAAATATTTATTAAATTTTTAATAAAACAAATTACATTATTTTATTTAGTTTATGTGATCATTTTATCTTGAATTAAATTATTCCACGTTCATGACAATAATATTTATTTTATTAATTAATTTCCAATAGAATTTTCCAAAGACCACCAAAAACACATTGTGTGTGGCCCTGTTGGATTCTATCTCATTGGAATTATGCATGGTTTCCTAAATTCCAAGATTACTATCTAGAAACGAGTAAAGGCACCCATGAAAAAGAATGTAAAGTCAACACAATGACATCCTTATACGAATCCTCACTATGTAATATAATACATTTGTCACAATATTTCCTCAAGAATGTTATATGACTATGTCATCAACATTAATTCATGATATGTCATACTTTGACTACCTAAAATTAACACGTTGTTACCCCATGGCCATGGAATTTAACAGGACAGTTCAATTTCAATCAACGGGCCGAGATATCAACTTCCTTAAATGAAATTGACAAATCCTTCTTCGACTTGTCCATTAATAACATGAAAATTATGACGTACCCAATGTACACTACATCTTGAAAACTGTCGTTGTGATGGATTCCATCAGTAAATCAAAGTGTGTATGTTGTGACACATATTAATGATAATATCAAAGTCTAAGGACTATTATAAGCAATTGAAAATATATGTTTCTGATGACATAAAAACATGTGAAAGTCCTACTAGCAGGTATGTTATCAAAATAGCACATCTCGGACGTTACCACGTGTGAACATAATGAGAAGAAGTATCATATTATTACGAGTACTCACACCTAATTTCATGCATGTTATGTGTCCCATCATAGTATGCCATAAAACCACATAACTATATTTAAGAATATTGTTATAGAATTTCAATGTCCTCATCATAGTGGGGAACTGTCATCACCTTATCAATGAAAACAATACTGAATGAAATTATTAATTCATAATCATGTAGAAGAATGAACAATAAGTAATAATACATTAAATATCCAGGTAATCAATGTAAACCTAGTTGGTTCATGGTCACAAATGCATACAACTACTAAGTGTTTCAATAAGCAACTCTTGTTTTGAAAATTGGGTATTATATTTTTTATAACTTTTTTGTTATATAATTACGCTATTATGATGAACAGTCATGTAATATATATTATTTATTCTAATCAACTAGTGCAATTTAAAAATGATCAGTTCATATAAAATGATAATTAATGGTCTATCTGACAAGTCTGTCACTAGGGATTATCAACAACTATAATTATTTATTATAATACCAATACCAGAAACTTTTTAATTCCATCTGCATTTTATTTATATTATTATTTTATACATATGAGTTTCCTATTGGGAAAATATAGAAATTAAATATTTTTTAATTTTTTAATGGAGTCAAGGATATTTTATTTTTTTGTAAAATAATGTTGCTTAATCATGAATGTTCCATTAAATTAATGATGTGTTGTTTATCATGTTTCACAAGAAACATAAAAAAATTTTTTATTGCTATAAATATTATGAACATAAAATATTACAATGCACGATAAAAATAAATAGAATTATAAAATGTAAATAAAATAATTATTAAGTGTTAATCATGACGAATGAATCCTTGGTTAAATAAAATAACCAAATATATGAAATATTCATCCTCAGGGTTAATCATAATAAATTTCACCCAAATTTTGATGATTTATGGAAATAAACTCCATAAAAATTATAACAGACATGTTTATAGAGAATTAAATGGCTGAGTTGAATGATTAAAAGAATATTTCATAGTATATATATTGAAATTAAATCTGATATATATATTGTTTCATGGGATATATGAAAATTTCAAATCTGATCACTAGATATATGTTAGTTTTGTATGAAAGTAAATATAAAATTATCAATAAATATACCTATTATTTTAATAAATTCATCTTTAGTATATATATATATATTCTATAATAAATCAATATGAGAGTTTTTTTAAGGAAATATAAATTATTATCCCATTAGTTTATTTTGTTTTAAATATGTTTATTGTTGTCTTTCTTTACTTAGATTCCATATTAACTTTTGGGATATAGAGGTGACAATTAATATCCAAGATAAATAAGGAATATTTTATCTAAAAAAAATTGATATCGAAACCAATATTGAATTCACATCCATTATATGGGTCATATTACCCCATCGTACTAGGAATTTGGATCAAATGGCCTAAGAGATACTAAAAATTTTAGAGATCCCAACAATGATACAAAACAATGATTACGAGTCATACCTAAGAAATTAAAGTTGATAAATCACTAAGAATTATATCGTATGTCTTTTATAACATGTGGGTAACCACAAAAATCTACATTAGTGGGACATAATTATTATTTATAGGAAATTATTTATTTATGTCAGAATAATGTAACTAATACATATTCTAATATGAATATATCATTTAATTAATACTCTGTTCAATAGAATATTTCAGAAGAAACACTAAAATCAAACCAAATATGATACATTTTATTGACATAAAATATTGTAATACATGTGAATGATTAAAATATTATGAGAATAAAAAAACGTATTATTAAAAGTACCATAGAGTGTATTCCATTAGAAGAAAAGACCACCAACATGAGATCTGAATCCATGTGGTCATCAATGAATATCATCACCCTAAACGATACTACAAAATGAATGAAAAGTTATAGGAATATATTATATTTTTTGTTTGATAATTAATTAAATAACAGGAATTATTCTATTAATATATACATGTATATGTATAAGAATGAAATATGGTTGATTTATATATGGTCATTGGAAATGTAGTCAAGAGAAATAGAGTTGGTAGATATATGGTCATTGGATATTGATGTGTCTAATAATTAAATTTATGTAGTTTAATATTTAGTTAAAAATGTGAAATAATATATTTCATTAATAATAAAAACCTATTTAAAATAAAATATATAATTAAATCATTTTTTGAAATATATAATTATTTAAAAATAATTATTAATAATATATTTATTAATATAGAATAATTTAAATTATATATGATATTGTAAAAGGATCTCAGTTACAATGAATGATTGTATTGAAATGGATTGTGGAGAAATAAATTTCACGAAATTGAAAATTTATTTAATATTAAAAAAATATATTATTTATAAATATTATAATTTAAAATGCCTTGTATTATTATCATGTCATATTAAGTTGAAATGATTAATTGGTTAATATAGTTTAATTTTTCAATTTATTATTAAATATATTACAAATAATTTATGTAGTTAATTAAAAGAAATATGATTAACACATAATTTGATTCAATTAATTTTTCATAAAACAAAATATTTTTCTATATTTTAAATTTTATTCCTAATTTAGAATTATTATATTTTGAAATTTAATAATATTAAACAAAAAATAAATTTTTCATCACATAAAAATATGGTATGATGGGTCATCTAATATTTTTATTAATAAATAATTATTATAGAAATAAAATTAAAGAAGTTAAAAGTGGGAAATATGTCGGTTATAATTGAGGAAATTTCATTTTAAATAATCTTATATTTATACAATATAAATGACCTTTTTAGTTTGATATTATCCCCTAAATATATTATTAAAATTTGTCACAAAGCATCATATAAATCACATGTGATGTCATCTTTTATGTACACCTGATGTATGTTTCCATTGAAATATCCCTCAATTTCATCTGTTAAGAAAGATATTTTCCACCACCAAAAAACCATTATTCTATTTCAAAATCCACTAAATAACATTCCTAATTTTGTCTTTAAGTGTCCTCACCATTAGATGGATGGATATAGTTGGAATAAGATTTCATAAAATCATCATTATGATAAAAGTCATCATTAGAAAGAGATATTTGATCAACCTAGATATATACATATTCTTCAATCCCTTTCATATTAACTATCATTTATCACATTTGAAATCTCAATATACACAGTAAATAAGTTATGAAAACAATATTATTATTCACTTGTTTGTGCATCAACATGATTTATTGTTGAAATGTCCATATGATTCTAATTGGAATGATATCATGTAGAAATGTTCAAATGAATATGTATAGGCATGATTATGTGAATATATGTTCACTAGTATGTGAATGTTAATTATTCATGTTATCTAGGTCTGAAATTGTTTTTTTTGACACGATTGAGGATAACTATGTTTTTATATTAGGGTGAGGAGATTTTTGTTGGAATTTTTTTTGCACAACCATTTTTGAGGACCTGATTTTAGGTGAATATGATAACAAGAAGTACATTAACATTGATGAGGTAAACACTATTCACATTGTAATATATTTTAATTCTTTTGTATATCCCTTATTATTATGCTTCTATTATGTTTTCATGAATATTGGATCCACAATAAACATATTTTTACATGTGTGACATATTTATGGAAAATCCATATTCTTGTACTCCGGATATATTATGTATGTTAATTTTGGTGTGATTTTGTTTTTTTTCTTGATCCCAGAATTAGTTAACATTCAAATATCCTTGACATAATAACCCCCATGATTGTTGATTGTTATGTCTCATGATTATCCATTATGAGATAGATCTTATTTATTTTATTTCTATTACCCAAGAACTAATAAATATTATTATGTATGAAATTTAAAATAGGATTTCATGTGTGTAAATTCATGTGGTAAATGATTAAAGTGACATCCAAGACTTGGTTTACTCAATAGTATCCAAACATGGTTTTCCACATGGACTTAAGCATGCCTACCCATGTGCTTAAGGTAACTGACTTGTAGTGAGGGTCCATGGAAGAAAAGTTTGGAGAGATCAACCTCATTATATGTATGTATCACAGTTGTATAACAATATCAAACCATAATAAAATCATATGAAATTATGGACATGATGTTAATAATCATCTCTTCTTTAAATAACTGAGTAATCTCAACCATTAGTGTCATATATAATGATTATCGTGGAATCCTATATAAAATAATGTATAAACAGGGAAATAAGAATCCATGAAAATATATGTATAAAAACTAAATATAGACCTAAATGATATTATCACCAGATATCATCACGATCCATAGTGTGATCATGTTCTCCCCATAACCTATGAAACAATCAATCATGCATCAAAAATAGGACCCTTTCCTATGCCCCTATTTGAGGCAATGTAGTCTGTCCAAATCCCCATCAGTGCCCCAAACTGGGTGTGAGATAACAGTCAGTAGCCCATCACATATGGTTTCAATAACATGTCAAGTCTAATCATACAAAAGTGTAGACGTAATAAAATTAGAAGACATTTTATCTTGTCTATCAATTATCCCTATAATCGCAGAACTAAATCCTAATGCACTCTGTAAAGAATGGAGACCACGAACAATATATTCCAATGATGTGAAACAAGTTTCAGTCTTACAAGGGATATATTCAAAGAAGATTAAATTTAGATGAAAACTGAGTAATATATGTTAAACAAGAAAATAATGTCCTTGGAGTATAAACTTCCATAGAATCCAAATGATATTTATTTGAGGAGTATAAATAACCATAGAATCCTAGAAAGTCTTGGAAACTTGTTATAATTGATCTTTGTAAAAAAAATTCCCATACCATCCATGATTCCAATAAAACATGATCCATGGAGTTGAAATGTCTAATGCATCATATTGAGTCAATTAATCCAAACCCAATGAGTAGAAATTTCTAATTCATTCAAATGGTTTCTTGAATCTATGGAGAAGAAAATTCCAAGGAATCCATAAAAATAAGGTAAATCAAGTAATTTGAGTGAAGGAGTATTAATTAAAATGGAAATAGAAAATATATATAATTATGATCCAAGTAGTAGAAATGTGCAAGAAACTCTAACCAATTCATTCACCATTTCATAATTCCCTTCGTAATCATATACATTCCATTGGATTCAATAATTTATAACGTTCTTATAAAAATGGTGAATTACAACAAGGTACTTACAAACATTAATAATTAAATTTAATAACACATTTAATAACCAATTAAACATGTCATTCACATCATACCCCAATGATTTCATAATCATAATAAAAATGTAGAATCGATCCCATCAATGGTTCAAGATGAGGTTGATTACCAAAAACCTTGATGAATGGTGTCTTCAAATGTACCAAACATCTTTTTATCTATTAAATCGGGATTCATATAATTTATAAATCATCACAAAAAATGTTTGGTGTTCAACACAATGATAAAAATATATAAAAACATAACTTTTAGGGAAAATTTATTGACCTCCTACAAAAATCCAAAAGAGGAGTAATCATCACATGATACCCTTTTATTTGAACTAGAGAATAAGAAAATTGATGAACAAGATAACTATTAAAAGGTATATATGATCTTCCACCAAATAGTGTTGCCGATAGAAAGAAAATTATGAAAGGTGTAAGAGGAATGTAGATCCCACCAGAGGATATATGATAAGAATAATTGAAATTGAATAGTATACTTAAATATGAAATCAAATAAAATTCATAGTTCTATGATCAATGAACATAAAGGGAGAATAGGGGAGTGGACAAATAATTGTAAAAAGGAGGGGTAGGTTTTATATTTAATGAAATAAAAAAAAGGGATATTTTTGCTCTAAAAATATGTTCGTATTGTTTATCCAAATAGTGGGCCAAAACATTGTGCCAAATATTCACTATTCTATGCCTCAATAACTCTCTCACATGGGATTAGAATATTGTTAGAAAACCCATGTTCTATCCATTGATTTTCCTATGTTAAAAACATTTAGTACTTGAATGGGTATGTGGTATCTATTTTACATTTTAATCAAACCAGGTGTCCATGGATAGTGGACTAGATCAAATTGTGTTTTTAGGGCTAAAAATGTTTCTTGGGCTTCATGTATTGTTCAATATATTAGGACAATGTACCCCTTCCAAAAAATCGGTCTCCACATAGGCAAATGATACCCCTAATTCTTCCAAAACCACACTACTAATTCACATTTGGTTAAAATTAATGAATAAAATAGGATATAAAAAGGTTTTATAAAATATATAATATTAGGTTTCTTAAAATTTTCCCTCTTAAAGAAATTTTATACTAAATTTCACTTATAGTGGTGTTCATGCATCGTTTCGAAATAAATCAAGTCACTCTGCATGAAAAATAGACTCCCAATATTATGTTTCATCCTCTGGACGATTGTGATGCCATAGCATATACAGTAAAAAAACAAATTGGCCTCTAAAAAAAGTCCTTCCACATTATATAATGTGGAAAGGATTCTCAAAAAATAATGAATCTACATCTATATTAACCTTCTAATACAGAAAAATATGTGATGAAAAAGAATGTGATTAGGAAATACAAGATATATAGAATAGGTCATCTATGCCAGAATCTTATGAGGTATATGTATCTAATATTCTACAAGCCCATATTTCTCTCGAGTCACAATGGTTCCTAATAATTAGGTGATATATTCCCTTGTTTCTGAATCCATATTTTCCCCAGTCTAGGATAAAATCCATATATAACCTTACTCCCCTGCTAAAATTATTTCTTTCAATGAAAATGATCGACATCAGATATCAATTTAAATTGAGTGATAGGAAACCACTTCCTAATAAACATAACTTACTCCAAAGATTCTTGAATGATATGAGGGCTCAGTATTTGTACCTCTCCTTCCTTTAACATGAATAGGGTTCAACAGAACATCCTATAATATAGGGCCTCATAAGTATTCATTTTAGCAACTATTAGAACTTGATATTATTAGATAATTGGTGAGAGGTAATTTTTATTCTAAATAACTTATAAAGTCAAAAATTCAGGATATGAACATGAACTCTAAAACATGTATCATTCACTCAGACTATATATTAGTCAGTGGGAGATAAGATGTACTAACCAGTACCTATGAACCATGTTCCCTATGCAATCCCTTCTAGAACCGCGACATGAATAGGTTATACGGAATTAGATATAATAGAACACGGAACACCTTGGATTTATATGATCTCATTAAAGTTGAGTCTCATGATCTCATCCACTAATTTGTCTCTTGAATAGGTAGAAAATGGGTTACCTTTATCATCCTATCTAAGATCACCCATAAGGCATCACTACCATAATGTGATTTATGAATTACTATCATGAAATTAATGGAGACGTCATTCAACTTCCACACATGAATATGTATGATCTATAAAAGGACTAATTGCCACTCGTGCTACTCCTTCGCCTACTGATAGGTCAAACTACGAGTAATGAACCCAAATATGTCAATTTTTTATCCCTTACCACTAATATTGACTGTGTAAGTCATGATACATATTGGTAATAATGATATGTAATATCCATATAGAGGCATGTTACCCTAAAATGAAATAATTTTAGGTGTCTGTAGAAACCTAGAATCATCCATAGATTGGAAAGATCTAATACTCAAAAATGACCCAACCAGGAGGAATATTATCACCTACAAATCTCCCCAATAGGGTGAATCTCCAATAATATGATTTGTTTCCAATCACCATTATATACATATGGGTTTAAATAACCTTTTATGAATATATAAATCACTTCCATTAACTATACCACACCTCCAAGGGAATCTATGAGAACAATTCAATAATATTTCACCTCTTACTAGACGAATAAAAATCCTATGAATCTGTCCTCTAACGAAGAGCATCAAAAAATGCATTTCCCTTACCTAGAATACAAGAAACTTAAATACCAAAATCATATTTTTACCCAACCCTCCTTTATTACTAAGATTCAAGCCATTCTATATAAATATGTACATGAGGATTTTATAGTCATTATACACCAAGAAACTCTTTCTTAGTACGTAATTCATCCAATAACACAAGGCATAAAAAATAACTAACTAGAGATCATGTGTTAGTTATTGACTCTTGTCATGGATCAACTAAAAAAAATTATTCTATGACATTATCCCCCAGTATCAAAATTGATCCCACCTAATACCCAATATATCAAAATAAATAATATATATATCCATCTCATATATGGATAAATGTGATCTAGTTCTAAACACAATAAAACTTTGAACTTCTAAAAGGATTTCTCATTGGTATCAGACTATATGAGTTTAACACAATATTTAGTCAATATTCTTAGAGTTGATAGTAACCATGATTTTTCATGTATGTTGCTTGGATAATAACCATATAGACCCATTAAACTTTTTATATCATAATATTTCAGAGTATTCTCTTTAGAAACAATAATTTTCAATGTCTCTATGCAAAATGATACTCTTGTCTCTGAGATAATAGGACCCAAGAAGGTAATATTATCCATCTAAAACGAAAAAATTGTAATTTTATCATATAATTAATTATCACTCATGATATCCATTATAATCTCATGATTTTTTGAATGGTTATTTTTAGTGTGAGAATACCAAATTATATTATCCATGAATACCAATAAAAACAAATCCATATACAAATAGAAAACATGGTGAATCAATTCCAGGAAATTTGTTGGCAATTTCGTTTGAAAGAAAAACATAACCATATAATAATAAGGATCATACCTAGTATGAATAGATTTAATAGAAATTATAGTATGATGATAATGCACATGATGATAAACCAATATTAGATAAATCTTTGAGAACAACAAATATCAACAGAGTTACTCAATGATATCATCTATCTAAAGAAATGGATATTGATTCTTAACATTAAATAGGATTAGTATTAGATAATCCAAAAATAAATGAACGGTTCCATCTTTCTTCTTGGGGAAAGGGACTAGTAAACCCCATATAAAAGTATTTGATCATATAAACCCATTTGATTCCATGTACATTAGGTTTCACATGAGGTTCTACAACTCATCAGTTTCCACCCAATTATAAGGAATGGATTCCATTGTAGAAACTGGAATAAACATGGTGGAAAAATCTACCTCTATTTTAGACGGTAGTCATGGAATGTCATCCTAGAAAATATCATTGAACTGATAATAGATGTTAATTAATTCCAACTGAAAATTTCCATATTCATCTCGATTTAAACAATCAATCTAGGATGCCATTTTCTCCATCTTATGATGCATGAGAGAAGCATGGAGACCATAGATATTCCATTAACACTTATGAATAAAACCACACCATATGTTGATATAATATTCACCTTGTGATAATAAATATCAATGTACACTTGATAGAGATCCATCCTCTTCATCCAAATAATGATTTGAAACCTTTTCATTTAACGTAAAATTATTTTCCATACTATGTGAAACCAACATATCTCATGGAGAACACTTTGTATTGGTTGAAACATATAAATCATATCATGAAAAGAGTTCCATGTGTTATCACAACACTAAAAACTATTAACATAAGCCTTAGGATCTCCCATACATGGTAAAAATTGGAATTAATGAAATTAACATTTATTATAATGATCATATTCAAATTAATGGGAAATTATAGATATACCTCTCATGGTTGAAGTTTTGGATTATGACGACCCTGGTGTTTTATTACACAATTAAACATAATTTATTACATAAAATTCACAAGTATACAATACAGAAGATAGAGATGTATAGTGTCTATGGGTATTAGGATTACTATATAACATCATAAAACATGAAATACAACACCTTTATTGAAAACATCCATTACATTACCACTACATTCCCTCGTACTTATCATTGCATGGGATAACCGTAAGACATGCATAAGAAAAGGGTAAGCTATAATGCCTAGTAAGGGAATAAAAATTGAGTAACATGAGAAAAAAATACAGGTTAGACAATAGTCATATCATTAACGAAAACTTAAAGCATAAACATAAATACATGATAAAGCATGATAATCATAACATTGAAATGTGCCAACAACACTTAACAAGGAATTAGCATGAGCCAAGGCTCAGTGCAAATGGAACATTAGTAAATCCTCATTGAACCTGAAAAACAAGTAAAACCTTGATCCACATGAATTAGATAGAATAAAAAACCATTTCACATGATTTATCATGATACTATAAATTACCCAATGCATTGGTGTGGTTTAAGGTCACACCCTTCTTAAACATTTCATTACATGCATAAGTGTTCCACAAGGTTTATATAACATGGATTCATAAAACATAATAATTTTTTACACAATAAAGTAATGTGGAATTAATACATGAAACTTTACAATAAACAAATAAATGTGCATAATGTTGAATACCCTTGATAGGGAAATCATCATAGTATTCACAACACAATGACATTGGCTTGGAAAATCGGTCTAATTTCGACAGCGTAACGACATGATGTAAGAATTCAAAAAATATGTTGACGAGAGAGAAAGGGGTGTCTCATTATATGTAATTGAAATAGATGGTATGGGGGTCATATAGATACAATTTCCATCAATTGTAATGGAATTTAGTGTCATGATACCAAAGAATAGCTTGAATGTAAATGAGGGGAGATTAATGACATTCAAAATTTCCACATAGTAAAGGGTGTACAAGGGGGAATTTAATGAGAGGGAAAGGGATTTATATTCATATTTACATGAAATGGTTAGTAATGGGGTCATATATATACATTTTCCAACAATTGTAATTGAATTTAGAGTCATGATACACATTAATTGCTTGAATGTAAAAGAGGAGAGCGAAATTACTTTTGGAATTTTGGCCTAGTAACGGGTGGACATGGGAGGAATTTAATGGAAGAAAAAGGGGTCTCAGATCATTAAAAAAAATAGGGAAGTATGGGGGAGGTGAGAAACCATACCCCAACTTTTATAATCAAAATTAAAATGGCATAACAACATTAATAAAATTGGACAAAATGAGTAAGGAAGAAAAAACCCTTACATGGAAGTGTGCTTCCAAAGGCTTGAGAGAGGGTTGAGAGAGGCTTCATGGGTGATTTGGGCACCTTGGGAGGATTTTAGTTATAGAAGGGAAGAGTTTGGACGAAGTATAATTCCTTTGAGTGAAGAAGAAGTGGGAGCATGAGAGTGTTTATATAGGAATGTTGAGGGAATTTTTTTATTAATTTTGTTTGAGACACCTCACATTAAACTAATCCAAACCACAAACCAGCCCATAGTATTTGCCCAAGGGTTTTGAATTAGGGAAGTGGAAAACAATATTATATAATTATAAAGTCCTTAATTCTTAAAATAAAGGTTTTTCTTATGTGGAGGTGAGTCACACTCCCAAGGAAAACAATTTAAAAAGTCAAGATGTTTAATAAGTCATGAAGGGTCCATTTATGCTTTGTAAAATAAGTCACACAAACCCAGAATAAAATTATTTTAATTCTAAAACATATATTTTCTGAAAATAAAGCTTATAGTATTTTATTACATCACTATTGGGTCATTATGTTGTCCTAAAACACATTATATATTTAAACAGTATTTAATTTTTACACAAAAAATTCACAGTCTCGAAAAATTATGAAAACTTTAACATTGGATAATTTCAATGTCTGGATTCCAGATATAATATTTATTTAATCTAAATAATTTTCTAAATATTTTAATTTTAACTTTTGATATAAAAACCGACATTTATCCGAAATTCTAGGTTTTTGACAAAATAGGCTTTCGATCATTAATAAAAATTACAACAACATTCATAAAAATATATTATAATTTATATTTAATAAAAATTACTTTATTAATTATAATAATAATATTTTATTAAAATATTTTTTAATTCATAAATCCATTAATTCATTAAAATATATTTCATAGTATAATATTAACTTAAAAACTATTCGTTCTTTAAAAAATACTTACAAGGAAATAATAATATGATAAAAGTATATTTATTAGTATATACAATTATAATATACATAACCATAGCACTAGGTATTTGATACATAACCCCTAAAAACAAACACATATGTTCTAAAGGTAAGGTGCACAATGGTTACAGACTGTTGGTTTGGATCCGATAACATTGCTTCGGTGGTACTCTCTATCAACATCCACTTCTCTCATAGGTGGTCCCACTCGAGCATAACATATTGAAGATTGGCTTGGGCTTGGTCAAGACCGATTCCCAAAGACGCAAACTCCTTTCTGAGCTCTGACAATTTGGCTTCATATGGGGCATGTCTACTGGATGAGGTCAGCACTTCATTTTTTTGGGTAAATTGGATTTGTTAAAACCCAATATTTATACTAATCATGTGATCACTGTTCAATAACTATATTAGCAACATTCAATATTATTAACATAAAACCAAAGAGTTTGACATTTTATATAAAATTTTTACATAATGTTAAATTAAATTAGATCAAGAGGGATTTCCATTAATGAATGTTAGGGTCATTACAATCTTCCCCCCCTTAAAAAAAAATTTCCTCGAAAATTTAATTTCCCACACAAGAAAAGATGGGGGTAACTCTACTTCATAATGTCCTCTGATTCCCACATCACTTCTTCAAACTTGTGGTTTCGCCACAACACCATGACGAGGGGAATTGTCTTATTTTGTAGAACATTTTCTATGTGATCTAATATCTTCAATAGTTGAACCGTAATAGAAATATCGTCCTCTAACAGTACCACATCGGAAGAGAGTATATGTGATGGGTCTGGTATGTACTTATTTAATAAGGATACATGGAAGACATCATGTACTTTGGTCATGGTAGGTGGAAGTGCTTGTCAATAGGACACAACCCCAACATGATCAAGAATATCACAGGGGATGATGTACCATTGGATTAACTTCCCTTTCATTCCAAATATCATGACCTTATTCCATAGAGATATGCGTAGAAATACCATGTCTCCAAATTTAAACTCATGGTCTCATAGATGGTTATCTTCATAACTCTTATGTGGACTCTGTGCTGCCATGATATGCACCTGATTAGTTTTCACCTTCTCCACCATTTTGTCAACCATTTCTTGTCCAAGGAGCTTACACTCACCAACCTCATCCCAACACGCTTGTGTTCTTCACCATTTCACATAATGGGCTTCATATGGTTCCATTTGGATGATCGTGTGGAGACAGTTATTATAAGAGAACTAAACCAGAGGAAGATGTTGATCCCATCCTCCTTTAATGTACATTGACCACGCTCTTAACATGCCCTCAACTGTTTGGATAGTCCACTCAGATTAGCCATCAGTTTGACGATGATAGGATGTACTAAAGTTTAGTTCAGTATTCTGAACATGTTTAAGTCACTTCCTAAACATAGTGGTGAATCTTAGAACTCGATCGGACACAATAGATAGTGGTAATCCATGAAGCATTACCAAATTCCAGATATACTTCTTTTCCATGTGATCTAATAATATATCATTCCAAATTTCAATGATGTGTGCAGACATTATAAGACAATCCACAACAACCTAGATTAATTTGTTGCCTTTGTAAGTCTTTGTAAGTCTAGTGACAATGTCCCTGGTGATGTTCTCCCATTTCCATTCATGTAAGGGCAATGTTTACATCAACCCCTTAAACTTCTGCCTCTCTGCCTTCACTTGCTTTCACACCAGGCACTGTGATGTATATTAAGTGATCTCCTTCTTCATATTATCCCCCAAATAATGCTCTCGGAGTTATCTATACAACATTGTGTTTCCTGGGTGATTAGAGAAATTTGAACTCTGTACATCATCAAAAAGTTCATTCTTCAGCTTCAGACTTGATGGACCACATTGTATTTTCCCAAATCTCATAATCCTTGTTCATTAACATTAATCTATGAGGATTTTTTTTAGAATGCCTTCGCTTTTTCCTATATTCCAACATCATATTTTTGAGCATCTTTTAACCTTCCCAAAAGAGATGGTTGAGCAATTATTTGTTAATGGATTGATAATGTTCCCATCTTTGTGATTCCCATGTCTATCATAAACAAATCTAAGAAGATTTTATCCTATTAAATTCTAATCAATGATAGAATCTATGGGTCCATTATAATTAGGGAATCTACCTCCTTGTTCACTTTCCCAGGGTGGTAATGGATTGAGGAATTTTATCATTTGATCAGCTCTAACCATCTTCTTTGGTGCATGTTCATCTCTTCCAATGTGAATATATACTTTTGGTTTTTGTGTTCTGTAGATATTTCATACTTCTCCCCAAAAAGTTAATGCAGCCAAATTTTAAATGTGAATTTCAATGATGCCAATTTGAGGTCATGTGTTGGACAGTTCTGTTCATGAACATTCAATTTCGTTGAAGCATAGGCAA
Organism: Viscum album; assembly: GCA_963277665.1. Lineage (NCBI taxonomy): Eukaryota > Viridiplantae > Streptophyta > Magnoliopsida > Santalales > Viscaceae > Viscum > Viscum album. The sequence continues at coordinate 1,698,366,507 of OY728163.1, read as the reverse complement.
TGACTTTGTCATTTTGCATCAACACATATCCCATGCCCTTCTTGATGAATCATTTATTACCACAATATTTTCTAAACTTGTGAAGAAAGTGAGAACATGTGTAGTAATAATACTCCTTTTCAACTCTTAGATGCTTTCTTCACATTCATCACTCAATGAAAACATTACTCCCTTTTGATTTAGCTTGGTAATTGGGTTGGAAAATTGCGAGAAATTTCTCAGAAATCGTTGATAATATCTAGCTAACCCCAAGAAGATACGAATATCTATTTTTGATGTTGGCCTCGACCATCCCTCAATTGAAACTATTTTGTAAGGATCCACATATATTTCATTGCTTGTGATTATATGTCCCATTAATGAGACCTCGTTCAACAAAAACTTGTTCTTGTTATACTTTTCATAGATCTTATAATTCCAAAAGGTCTCTAGTAATGTTCTTATATGATTCTCATGATCCTCATTTGTTTTGGAGTACATCAGAATATTATCTATAAAAACGACAAAAAATTTGTCAAGGTAATCACTAAAGAATATATTCCTCAAGTACATGAAGATTTCAGGAGAATTAGTGAGTCTGATAGGCATTACTATGAATTCATATAGTCGATATCTTGTATGAAAAGCTGTCCTTGAAATATCATACTTCTTCAGCCTTACATGATAATATCATGACCACAAATCGACCTTGGAGATGTATTGTGCTCCAAGAAGCATATCAAACAAGTCATCTATTCATGGGAGAGGATACTTGTTCTTTATTGTGTTTTTTTGTTAAGCCCGTTATAATCGATGCATGGGTGCATTGACCCATATTTCTTCTTGAAAAAGATGACTTCTGCACCCCATTGTGAAGCACATGGGCGTATAAACCCTTTACCTAGATTCTCTTATATTTGATTCTTCATCTCCCCAATCTCCATATTTTCCATTATATATGTAGTCTTGGATATTGGAAATTCCCTAGGTATAAGATCAAAAATTAATTCAACTTCTCTTCTAGGAGGCAGACTAGGTAATTCCTTGAGAAACGCTTATGTGAATTCCCTCACAGTAGGCATGAACTCTAGGATAGATTCCTCCTTAGAATCAATCATTTGAGCTAGATATGCGTGCTCATAGGGTAGTAATATCCACTCATGTGATGATGGATCTAAATAATATTCATCATCCTCCTTGCACATATAAATAATAAGGGGTTGGTTATCCACATGGAGAGTGATTTCCATATCACAAAAATTTATGTTTGTTCTATATAAGGAAAGATGATCCATGCCATGAATTGCTTCAAATTCCACCAGAGGAATTATGAAGAGGTTCTCCAGGAAGTTCAATGCATGGATTATAATAAGTGAAGATTTATATTCATGGGATGAAATGATTTTCCCATTTAACATACTCACTAACATCTTCACATCCAGGATTTGTGGTGGTAATGTGATTGTTTTTCTAAACTTTCAATATACAAAAGATTGCATAGAACCAGAATAAAAATGTATGTTCGCTATTTTTGAAAGAATAACTAGCGTACATGTCACCACTTCATTTTCGGGGTTCACTTTGGCAGCCGTGATGGAAAAAGGTTTCCCTTGCTGCCATGGAGGTTGTTGGTTTAATCCGAAAACCCTTAGCATAGGGAACAGATTTGAAATATGGCTTGGTTCTTTGCTATTTTAGCAATAAACTTCACGTTGAGGATTGATTGGAGTGTTCCTCTCCTCTGTCGTATCCATGGGTATTTCTTTCTAACAGTTAATAGTTATTTTCCCTTCTCTTCCACACCAAAAGCATTTCCTTGTCCCCTTCATATAATTTTCAGTGTGCTTTATTCCGCAACATTGGAAAGCGGGGTGCTGGATATTCTTAGCACTATTGGACTTATCCTTCAGACCACTAACATTAAAGATTACCATATGCTTCTTATCCCCATGATACCCATGAGATTATACTATCTCCATTTCAACCATGAGGGAACATCAGACAAATTACCTCATAGCTGTCAATGTCATAGATAGCCAGCGCTTTCCCTAGGCTAGGTTTCAGCACACCAAGGAAGCAGTCATCCTTGCATTCAGGTGTAACGAAAAAGCTGGAAGTGTATGATGCATTCCTTGAGATGTTTGCATCGTATGCTCCAACAGAATCATTATCTTTTCTCTTGAGGGAAATAATGTCCCTTTCCTTCATAAACAAGAGGGTGCATGGAAATTATTTATCGAAAAACATCTTATGGAAATCTGTTCATTCCAACGTTTCTATATCCTCCTCATGCTTTGCATTTTTGATCAATGCCCACTGTTCATCAGCTTCACCCTCTATATGATATGTATCCATGAGAACTGTCTCTTGTTCATAACATTAAAGGATGGAGATGATCTTTTCAATGGAGGGGATCCATTTTTCATTGATTGGGGGATCAGATGATCCATATAAATTAAGAGGCCTTTGTCTAATGAAGAACTCCATAGGGACTTGTTCTTTCTTAGGGGTGGTTGAAATTTCCACGTTACCCATGTTTCTATTCAATGATTGAGTTACCCGAGAGAGAATCATGAAAATGTTCGCAATTCCCACTCCCACGGGATTGGGAAACTCATTAGTACAATCATCGCAATGATCTTCACATCGGTTGTTAGCCTATGTTCTTTTAATACTGGCCATTGGATGGAATAAAAGGAATGTTAAGGGTAACACATAAAGGGTAATCCATCAAGAAAAGCCGATTACTTATAAATATCATTTATTTCATTAAATCATGGATCAATAGGGATTAATATATGTGTTACATTATCTAATTTCTAACATATATTCTTATGGCATTTTTTTGTCCCATAATAATGGTTCATAATAAGCTTGTGAATTTACCAAATAATATCCCCCAAGAGTGTCATAACCAGTAGTGCAGCAAAGCCTATTTTCATGCACCATTTCTCGTTCGAGTATATCTCGAAGTGGTGTTTTTAGGTTTTACCCCTATTATACATATGTTCCAGAGCCACCTCTACCTTCTCGTATCTAGACAGGGATGTATTTTCATGATAAACCAGTTACTCAATACTCATCAAAACACAGAGATACATTTATTATTCTTAAACTGGTCTCTACGGCTTAACTTGGGTTTTCTAATACTGATCCCAAAAATAACTAAACCTATCCTCTAATATCAACTATGACAACCATGATCTTTTATTCCACAATTAATCATAATTTATTATATAAATGTCACTTGATACAATATAGAAGATTTAGAGTTATAGTGTCTTTGGGGATAAGGATCATTACATAATAATAGAAAACATGAAATACAACATCTTTATTGAAAACGTTTTTTACATTATCACTGCATTCCCTCGTACATAGCATTGCATGGGATAACCAGAGGACATTCATAAGAAAAAGGTGAGCTATAAATCCCATTAAGGGAATAAACATGGAGTAACATGAGGAATACAATACTTGTAAAACAATATGAATATCATTAGATCACAGTAGAAGAAATAACATAAAGGCATGATAAATCATGATAATCATAACATGGAAATGTGGCAACAACACTTCAAATGGAATTATCATGGTCCAAGGCTCATTACACATAGAGAATTAGTAAATACTCATTGAACATGATGCACAAGTAAAACCTCATTGCACTTGAATTTTAATGAGTAAACAACCATTTCAAATAATTTATCATGATACTATACTTTACCCAATGCATTGGAGTGCTATAAGGCACACCCTTCTTGGACATTTCATTTCATGCATTAGTGTGCACATGGATCATAGAACATGGATTCATAAAACATTATCATTTATTCCTAGATAAAGGAATTTCGAAATCATAAATGAATAATTATTATCAATATGTAAATGTGCATGAAGGTGAAAACCATTGATAGAGAAATGGTCATGGTATTCAATACATAACGAAATTGGCTTGGAAAATCGGTGCAATTTTGGCACCGTAATGGCGTGACGTAAGAATTCATAAAAAATGGTTGATGAGAATTAAATGGAAGTATCAATATATTTACATGAAATGGACAGTAAGGGGGTCATATATATACATGTACCAATAATTTTAATGGAATTTAGAGGCATGATACAAAATAATTGCTTGAATGTAAAAGTGGAGAGATAAATTCATTTCCGAACTTCGACATATTAACAGGTGTACATAAGAAGAAATTAAACGAGAGATAAAGGGGTGTCTTATCATATTTACATGAAATGGATAGTAATGGGGTCATATAGATACATTTCCCAAAAGATTTAATTGAATTTAGAGTCATGATACAAAAGAATTGCTTGAATGTAAAAAAGGAGAGAGAAATTTCTTTCGGAATATTTGCATATTAACGGGTGTACAGGGGAGGCATTTAATGAGATAGAAAGGAGTCTATAATCATTAAATAATAAAGAGGGATGTATTAGGGAGGTGAGAAACCATACCCTAACATTTATAATCGAAATTAAAAGGGAATAACAACATTAATAATATTTTGTCAAAAATGAGGAAGGAAGAAAAAAACCTTACGTGGAAGTGTGCTTACAAAGTCCTGAGAGAGATGTGAGAGAGGGTTCGTGGGAGATTGGGGCACCTTGGGAGGATTATAAAGATAGGTGTTCAGATTTTGGACACACTCCAAAGGATTTGAGTGAGAAGTACGTTGGATCTTGGGTGGGATTATATATGAAAGTTGAGGGAATTCTTTATTATTTAGGTTTGGGACACCTCACATTAAACTAATCCAAACCCCAAACCAGTAAATGGTTTTTTCCCATGGTTTTTGGAAAAGGGAAGTGGAAAAAATATTTTATAATTACAAATTTTAATCTTCTTAAAATAATGGGGTTTCTTATGTGGAGGTGAGTCACACTCCCAAGGAAGTCATTTTTAAAATTCAATATGTTTAATAAGTCTTGAATAGTCCATTAATGCTTTGTAAAATATGTCAAACAAACCCAAAATCACATTATTTTAATTATAAAACATATTTTGAATGATCATAATGCTTATGGTATTTTATTACCTCACTATTGGGTCATTACGATTTCATGAAACATGTTATATATTTAAAAGGTATTTAATTTTTACCATAAAATCCGACTAACTCAGAAAATTATGAAAAATTCAACATTGGATAATTTCAACCTCCAAATTCTAGAAATAATATTTTTTTATCTAAATAATTTTCTAAATATGTTAATTTTCACTTTTAAAATAAAAACCGATATTTATAGAAAATTAATGGTCTTGGACAAGAAAGGATTTCTAACAATAATAAAAATTACAATTGCATTCATAAAATTATACAATTATTTATATTTAATAAAAGTTAATTTATTAATAATATTATTATTTTATTAAAATATTATTTAATTAAAAAAATCCATTAAATTATCAAAATATATTTCATAGTTGACTATTAAATAAAAACACTTTTTTTGTTTTAAAAACTATTTACAAGGTAACAATAATAAAATTAAAGTACATTCATTATAAAAAATTGGGTACAACATCAAAAGAGGCACATGACACAAAGAAGAAAATTACATTTAAATTGCAAGCCCATGGAAATGAATGTATATTAATTATTATGAATTGGGTACAACCATGAAAATATATTCATTATTATATTCAAAAATAATATACATAATCATAGTACTAGGGATTTGTTACATAACCCCTTAAAACAACCACATATGACCTAATGGAATGGTAATCGGTGGTGAAAGACTCTTGGGGTGGCTCAGATAACATTTCTCGGGTTGTAATCTTTATCAACATTCACTTCTCTTATAGGTGGTTTGGCTCAAGCTTAACATATTCATGCTTGGCTTGGGCATGGTCAAGAGAGAATCCGAAAAGATGCAACCTCCTTACCAAGCTCTGACAAATGGGATTCATGTGGGGCACATCTACTAGATTAGCCCAACTCTTCCTTTTTTGGGTATATTTGAAATGTTAAAACCATATTTTTATACTTATCATGTGATCACTATTCAACGACTATTTTATCAATTGTCAAAATTTTTATCATTAAACCAATGAAGTTGACATTTTATATAATAATTTTACATTATGAGACATTTAATTAGATCAATAGGGATTTACATTAACGAATGTTTGGGTCGTTACATTGAACCCTTCTCTATATGTATCGCATGTACTGTATACATCTTGTTTGAATTGTGGATATGAATTATAGCCTAAATATCGTGAGAATTCCCACTCTACTATCATTGCGAGTTTGGTTTCTAAGTACCATGACAACAACCAGTACATCGTCCTGATAATCCATTCATGCTCCAAATCCTTTCCAGATAAGACACTATTAACCCAACTCCTAAACATGGAGTATGTGATAACCGTCTATCAATGGATGTTGGAGGGATATTCTTGAAAAACCAATGTAGTTGGCCCATCCTACCTCAAAAATTGACACTCAATTGGGTAACTATCATACTGGATTCTCATGTGATCCCACCTTCAGAGTGATAACATTGAACAAAACTCTCAGTTTTCATGCTCTAGATGGTATTTCCCTTAGGAAAGTCCAGAATGCCTCTTTTAATGCACCTTACATAGAGATATTGGGTCTATAACCTTATCTACTATACTCTCCAACCACATATTCCCTCAAGTTATATTCACTAATAAACTCATTATGTATTCATTTAGACATGATAACATGTATAAAGAGTTTCTCTTGTGATTTAATGTAATACATAATACCATCATCAAATCACATAGATTTTTATAATTCATCACATAACAAAATAGTTGTGAAGTAATAGAGATATGTCAAACAAGCCAAATAGTCCCTGATTGAAGAATTTTAATTCTCTAAGTGAATAAAATCTCTAACACCATCAACAATCAACATATCAGTATAAAAGTAATCATATATAGATATTTGGAAATCGCATCCAATCTATATACCAATGATGATACATCTATAAAATCATTTTAAATAATATTCCTATAGAATCCTAGAGTATATATATAGATCAATACTTTCCTCATGGTTGGTGTCTCAAGATACTCAAAAATTGATATAATTTCCTATATCTGTGACTTTGTATCCAGTGGTCTTTCATCCATAAAAAAATAGTTGGATTCAGCTTAAAAAACTCACACATAAATTATTCCATTGTAGAATTATATTTAGGATCTCCCTGAATAGTCTTCATGAAATTTATGAATCCCTATAAAATCTATGCCTCATCACCCACATATGTTACCATAATTATTGTTAAATGTTTCACTAGAGATAGTTCCACTAGTGGCCAAAGGCCCACCAAACTCCAATGCATAGTCATCTCTACCATATGGGAACATGATTGGAGGGTGTAATAGTAGAATATCTATAAAAATTCAATGAGAACAGTTTATTAAGTGATTGATAGGAACACGAATACATGCATATAATTGTATTGGAACATTCCTTCATAAAAAAATTTCACACCACTATTGTGGATCATATATCGATGTCTCGGAAATGCGCAATTCATAAAAAAACTAGAGACACAACCTACATCCCACTACTAAATTCCAATTATGCTAGTATTCACTGATATATTTCTAAATTACCAAATAAAAAAATTTATTGTACATTTAATATTAAAAATTATTTAAATTGATGTTTTAATTTCAATTTAATAGTAATATTTTTTATAAAATTTAAGTTCATTTAGATTCATTCATGATTATATTGACATTAACATTAAAAGTATAAAAATATGGATCACCACTTTCAATTAATAAGGGACCATACACATTATAAATTTAATAGTGGCATCCATTTTATCCAAACAAGATATTTATCCTATCATTGGATGAAATTTTTGCATAATCTCAGGGATAAAGTTATTAGGTACCAAAACATGATGTATGAAATGCACACAGTATGTAAACATAATATTATAAAATGAATAACATATTATTTATTAATTGCCTATAATGATCCCCGAGGAAGGATTATCATCATAATGAGGGTAATATTCAGTTATTATATTTTATTATTCATGTGTCTCATAGTCTATAATCACCAATTTTTTTCATTATATAAATTTAACTCCATTTATCATCAAATTTGTAATTAATGTTTAGAGTCTATTAATTCTACACAATCAATCATATTCATGTGGAATAATTTATTATTTTTAATATTATTTTATATTATGGAATATTATTTATCACAATGAGTGTGACATTTTTATTTCATGATCAACGAAATATTCATAATGGTATAGGGATAGTTTTTCAATGAATGTGGAAATATTTGGACAAATCATAATCTGACTTAGGACCATCAAGTAAAAGTGGATCCCAAATAGAAATTCCAATTATGGAAATATTTTAACTATAGATAATAAACTTATTGGGATTATTTCATTCAATTGTGGAATGAGTTAGTTCTTATATTTATAAGGAGATAGAGGGAGCCTAGTTTTTGGATTAAATTATATGCTAGATTTTATGGCCCCTAATTTCATTCCACTATTTTGATAATTATATTTGAATGGATGATCCAATTGGAACAACATTTTTTCATATATTATAGGAATCATTGAATATTATGTTTCTCTTCGATGAAAATTATATATTTGGTCATATTCAATTTCATGTTCTCATGCTAGAATGGGAGATGAATCATTAAATAATTTATAATCAACATTGAAATGTCCACTTTCATTTTATATAAAACCCAAAATTTATATCAAAATTAAATGGGATGAGATTTATTATTGGAAGATATACCCAAGAGCACAAAATTACAATTTAAGGTGAGGTGGTTATGGTATTGGGTGTAGATGTTTTATTTTATGTACTGTATTGTTAAACATTTTTTTGTAATCACATATTCATTTTATCTCATGTATGTTATCGAATAACATTCATTTCTTTATAAAATTTATTATATTTATATTATATTTTTATTATTTGTATAATTTTTAATCCATTTCACTAGTGAGTGAATCTATTCACAACATATTTTGTAAAAAAATTACATAAAAGGTTGAGAGATCTCTATTTCACTTTTTCCCTTATTTAATTAATTTTACATGAATCTACATCCTTCTTTATTGATTGATAAACATCAATAGAGGGAAGATTCTATTATTGATTGATCAATGGTTTTATAAAGGGGGTGTATTGGATGATATATCATTTTAATAAATGTAAATCAATTCTTTTGTTGATATTTTTCATCAACGACGTACCGTCTCCTTAGATCTTAATAATTTTATGGCTACACATCCAGAGTTATAGAAAAATCCTCTACCATGGAGTGATAGAGAATAATATCATCCAATTTTATAGGTAATTAGCCTTAGGATATTGAAAACACAAAATATTTAATTGATTTTGGAAGTTATATTTCACAGAATAAAACACACTCAATATTATATCATTAATCCATTAAAATAATAGTATTCAAATTTAAAGACTGGTTAATTTCAAGGATGTTTTTTTCTTAAATTCCTTGGAATTTCCTGATTCCGAGGTTCGGTGTGCCAGGAATCAATTTCTAAAGTTTTCATCGGGTACCTTCAGTAAACGTACATGCGAGTTTTTATATCTTTTGAACTGGTGCTCAGAATTGAAATACGAGGACACCGATGATCTCACAGCACCAGCATTTGCTTAAGATGACTTTTACCACAGTTGTGTTTGATCGAGAGCAGAAGATAAATTTTTGGGATTGTTAATAAATTAAAAATTATGTGTGACATAATTTTTTGGTGGTGGTTAAATCCACCAAAGGGAAGTTCGGAGTGGGGCACCCTCCCACATAACCTCCCATGAGAGGATAATATGTGTGGGTCCCACACAAACATCAACTCTTCAACTCCCCCTTGAATCCCATGGAACCCCCCATTGATGAGTGTTAAACCTTTCAACTTCCTCTAACATTTAATGTGCCAACACTACTAATTAATTAATTGAGCTCCACAATTAATTAATTATTTGTGGTGTCATGAATTCATTCAAATATTTTGAAATGCGTTGAAATATTCTATGATTGGGGAGCCTATTATTTCATTTTCCTTGGCAATTATTCAGTGGGAAGGCTTTGGGATAATTCACTCTCTCCAATGAAGAACATGAGGAACAATATTCTTTCGACGAAGAATGTCGTTCATCAACGAAAAATGCTCTACATCTCAAAGAATGTGAAGAAAAAAATTCTTCAACTGGTGTAGGAAAGGAGGCACCCTCACCCATGAAGTACATTGATGTTGTCGTCATAAAACGATGTTTTGAGATCTACATCCTCCGACGTTGATGGAATGATGCATGTCTTCCACGACGCTCGTCTTCCACGACTCATCATCGTTCAACTCTGATTAAGAGGTAGGTGGATTCTGAAAAATTTTATATATATTTCAATTATACCCTCATACTTTGGCGATTATATGTTGCATAATTGTTTGAGCCTCTAACGCGGTGGGTACAGGATAACGAACAAGTTAGGACCCTCCACCAATTTGTTCTTGATGCGTGGTTAGTTTGGCGATGGGTTAATAGAAGGTAAATGACGTTTGGAGGCCATAGTAGTGAAGTGAAAGACTTGGGGAGGCCGTAGGTGCAGACGTGAGGCAAAACAGACTACCGGAACGAATCCGGTGGCCTGTGGAAGAGGGTGGCGGCGTGGGTCGCTGGTGATCGGAAGTGGCGGTCGGCACCGGCCAGCCGCCTAGGGGCAGAGGGGCCCCACGTGTGCCGCTAGTGGAAGACCACATCGACATCAGTTACAGTGGTTGAGCCGAACCTACCTTGCGGGTTCAGGGAGAAACGTGCGGCACCAATTGGTGCGTCCGTTACAGAGAACCCCCCCCCCCCCCCGCTTCGCGCTCAACCAGCTTGTTGAGCCGCGGCCGGCCACGAGAACGGGCCGCCAGCCACACTGGTCGGGCCACCAACCGCGTGGTCCGGGACTCTCTCGCATGGGATGAGCCCCATCCGCCAAGCTGGGCCGACCCATGGCGGTTTAGGTCGGGTCGGACCGGACCCAGACCCCCCTTCTTCAGGGTACTATTGGTTTCTCACCAATAACATGAGCTACGGACCTCCGATCAATGCACTGTCAGTTTCGTAGGATTACATGGATTTATGTGGTAGTTTAGGTATCATGAGATCTAAGTTTTGGAGATGTTTAGGTATGACGGGGTTGGTTCGATACCGAAACCAACCGGGCCCTCAGAGAGAAAACACTTAAAAGTCTCATATTGGGTGTCTGATTGACGCGCTATCTGTCAGGTTGGGTTTCTTTTGATGAGACGGAACATCGGGATACATCATCTTAGGACTTCATGATAGTTGATGTATCAACCCCTTTTCTCGAAGAGTGGACCCTCCCGGAATCGAGTGTGCTATGTGTGGGAACACAAGAGCGGGTTGCGACTGTGATGATGACTACTATACTAGAATCCTCCATGGGTTCGACGATGTTGGAAACTATTCCAGAATCTTGTGTGGGTTTGACAGTTCTGACAGAGTAGCAGGTCCTGTTTCCTATGTGGGTCAGACAGCATAGATGAATCAGTAACTACATCTGATCATCTATATCTCTCTTCAATTGTGGCATACATGTGTGAGATGAGATAGGTATTCCAACCATTATCATCTTGGTGATTAAATTTACTTCACGTGTGGACTATGTTGTTCTTGGGCTCATGAGTTGGAGCCGCACATTGATTGATAACTTAGGTATATGTATGGGCATATACCATAGCAGGGATGGTTGATACTTTGTGTTTGTATCTTTCTTATTTTTTTTATCCTTAGTGGATATAGTGTGACCATGTGGGTCTTGGGGTCCCTACTGAGTATTTTTATACTCACCTATGCACATGATATGATCGCACCTTGTTTTATTGGATGCAGGTGACAAACATCAATGACGAAGGCTGAGAGCACCACAACTAGATGGTACCCGGACGTGGACCTTGCGACAAGATGACACACAGAGGAGACTGATGGACGTGAGAGCTGAGGTGGCCATCTGTACCCACCCTTCAGGTAGGGACCCTAGAGGAAAATCCAGAAGCTTCTCATTACTTCCATCTTCTCTCCCATTTTTACTTGTACTCATTGTTCAGTTGGGTTTGTATACTGGCCCATTTACTTTCAAGCACACTCTTTTTTATATAGTTTACTTATTGTTTACTACCTCTTTCATACTCTGTTTTTTTGTTTTACGTTTATAAAGTAAATTCCTTCCCATTATATGGATTTACGCCTTCGGTTCTAGTCGCTTGCCCCTGCCCTATGGAAGGCGGGCTTGGTGTAGTTACGTCATGGGCCCCGAGGACGGGTCGTGACAAATTTGTATCATAGGAGTCAGTTCTGCCCCTAAACTCAATACTCTAATCATTTTTTTCTGTGAAGCAATAGTGTTAAGAGTATTGAGTGTGGTATTCAGTCCAGGGTGTCCAGTGTTTGTTCGGCAGCCGACGTATCCATACACCATGACCATCTCCTGTGATTTTCGTCTCAGTGCACGAAAACACTTATTGGGTGTGTGTTTACATTGAAATGTTTTTTTGTGATTACACTGTGTTAGTTAAACATGTATTATGTTTAACCCTAGTGAACCTTTTTTTTTTGCAGATGGTATCCCACCGAGTGACAAGGCCTTGGTGCAGGGCTGCATCACAGCGGAGGCACTGGCGGTACCACTGCCTACTGGGCCACTGATACCACCAGCCTGAGCTGCAGAGTGTGGATAATGCCTGAGTGCGTTTCACGTGTTACAACGATAGAGGCTACCCAGGTTCTGGGCAGAGACAGACCCTTAGGCAGCTAAGGATTCGCTGGAGGCTATCGTGAGAGTTTTCTGATTGATAGGGACACCAACTGACCTTATGATGATCTTTTTTGTGAGTCTCCTGCACGCACCAGCATGTATATGGTGGAGCCTAATGATCTAGGTGCATGACGAGGCATCATTACTCTGGTCAAACTTCGAGATTATCTTCCTCTCAGAGTTTTTTCCATATATCCTTCGTGTGGTGTGTATTGAGGAGTTACTTAATCTGTAGCAGGGCAGCATGACAATAAATCAGTACTCACTGAGGTTCACCGAGCTCTCACGCTACTCCATGGGTATTGTGTGAGACCCCCTCTTCAGGGCTCGGACCATCGAGTAGGGACTCAAGAATGAGATTAGGGCATCGACGATTCCCCTCAGTATTCCGACACATGCCGGGGTGCTGGAGTGGGCCCTTCTAGTGGAGATCTTTCTCGTTGAGCAGTCATCAGTAGCGAGACCCACCACAGAGTGAAACGTACCAGAGTATTCTACAGTTGAATGTAGACAGATGTCGCAGAGGTCCAAGCGGACGAGGCAATCATGTGGGTGACCCCAGGATTCAGGTTCGGTTGTGCATGACAAACAAGACAGAGTCAGCTATACAAGAAGAGGCAGTGCAATGCATGCGGCGGGTAGGGCCACATGGCTCATGACTGCCTGACCCACCATGAAAATGTGTAGATGACAGAAGAGGGACCTCCCAGCCGACGTAGGGGATCGATCATGGTGGTCCGTCGGGAGCATACAGATGTTGCAGAGAAGTTGCCCGAGTAGTTGGTGATGGACAATGTTTCAAGGCTCAACCACCACCACAACCAAGAGGTCCACCCCAACGACAGGGAGCTAGCAGACATAGGTGGGCTCAGCTCCAGGATGTAACGACCCAAAGTTTCATTAATGGAAAATCAATCTTGATCCAGTTAAATGTTTCATTATGAAATTTTTTTTTATAAGATGTCAACTTCTTTAGTTTTATGTTAAGATTTGTGACCGTTACTTTTATAGTCGTTCAACAGTGATCACTTGAGTAGTATAAATATATGGCTTTAACGAACACAATTTTACTCAGACAAAGGAAGCTATGACCTCATCCAGCAGAATTGCCCCATACGAAGCCCATTTGTCGGAACTCGGAAAAGAGGTCGCATCTTTGGGCTTCGCCCTTGACCATGCCCAAGTTGAGCTTCATTATATCAAGCTCGAACGGAACCGTCTATAGGAAAAGTGGAATTTGATAGAGATTACCACTCGAGCGATGTTATCCGAGCCACCCCAAGAGTCTATCACCATCTCACACCTTACCCTTAGGTCTTATGCGGCTATTTTAAGGGGTTATGTAACAAATAAGTAGTACTATGTTCATGTGCATTATTTTTGTATATAATAATGAATATAATTTCTTGCCATTTTTGATACATTGTAAATAGTTTTTAAAGTACAAACGGTGTTTTTTGTTATTATTTAATTAAGAATTATATTTTATTAAATTAAGGGATTTTTTTGAATTAAATAATATTTTAATAAAATATTATTTATAATATTAAATTAGTTTTTATTAAATATAAATGACCTTATAATTTTATGAATGCAATTAAAATTTTTATTAAGGGTAGAAAGCCATTTCTGTCAAAACCAGTGAATTTTTTATAAATGTCGGTTTTTATTTTAAAGTGAAAATTCACATATTTAGAAAATTATTTAGATAAAATAAATATTATTATTGGAATCAGGACATCGAAATTATCCAATGGTGAATTTATCATAATTTTCTGAGACAGTCAAATTTTTGGGTAAAAATTAAATACCATTTAAATATATAATGTGTTTTATGACATCATAATGACCCAATGGTGATGTAATAAAATACCATAATCATTATTTTCAGCCAATATGTGTTTTATCATTAAAATAATGTGATTTTGGGTTTGTTGGACTTACTTTTCAAAGTATTAATAGAGTCCTCAAGACTTATTCAACACTTAGCCTTTTTAAATTAATTTCCATGGGAGTGTGACTCACCTCCACATAAGCAAACCTAATTTTTTAATACGTTCGGAACTTGGCCTTGTAAAATATTGTTTTCCTCTTTCCTTTTCCAGAAACCATGGGAAAATACAATGGGATTGTTTGTGGTTTGGATTATTTTAATATAAGGGGTCCCAAACCTAAATAATAAAGAATTCTCTCACCATTTCTATATAAACCCACCCAAGCTCCCACTTCCTCCTCATTCAAAGCCCTTGTAGTTCGTCCATCCTATGTCCTACTCTGTCTAGAATCCTCTCAAGGTGCCCCAACCTCCCAAGAAGCCTCTCACAAGCCTCTCTCTAGCCTTTGGAAGCACACTTCCTAGTAAGGGTTTTTTCTTCCTTTCTCATTTTTGTCAATTTTCATTAAGTTGTGTTTCCCTTTTCATTTAAATTATTAATGTTGGGGTATGGTTTCACACCTCCCCCATACTTCCCTCTTATTGTTTGAATGATGGGAGACCCAGTTCTCTCTCATTAAATTCCTCCCATGTACACCCGTTACTATGCCGAAATTCCGAAAGGAACTTCTCTCTCCTCTTTTACATTCAAGCAATACATTTGTATCATCAATATAAATTCCATTAAAATTGTTGGGAAATGTATCTATTTGACTTTCTTACTTTACATTACATGTAAATATGATGAGTAAACCCTTTCTCTCTCATCAACCTTTTTTTATGAATTCTTATGTCACGCCGTTACGCTGCCAAAATCACACATATTTTCGAAGCCAGTGTCATTGTGTAGTGAATACCATGCCCATTTCTCCATCAAGGGTATTCACTTTTATGAACATTTACTTATTGATTATAAAGTTATATGTATCAATTCCACATTCCTTTATCATGGAATAAATGATTATGTTTTATGAATCCATGTTTTATGATCCATGTGGCACACTTATGCATGAAATGAAATGTTTAAGAAGTGTGTGCCCTTATAGCGCTCCAATGAATTGGGTAAAGTATAGTATCATGATACGTCAAGTGCAATGAGTGTTGACTAATTCTAATTCAAGTGCAACGAGGGTTTACTCGTGCTTCAAGTGCAACGAGGGTTTACTCATGCTCCATGTGCAATGAGCCTTGGCTCATGCTAATTCAATGTTAAGTGTTGTTGCCACATTTCCATGTTATGATTACCATGCTTTATCATGCCTTTATGTTCATGTTTCTTTTATGATCTATTGATATGCCTATTTCCTAACATGTATTGTACTCCTCATGTTATTCCATGTGTACTCCCTTACTGGGCTTTACAGCTCACCCTTTTCGTATTCATGTCCTCAGGTTATCCCATGCAATGCTAAGTATGAAGGAATGTAGTGATCATGTAAATGAAGTTTTCAATAAAGATGTTGTATTTCAAGTTTAATGTTTTTATGTAATGATCATAATCCCCAAATACACTATACCTCTCAATCTTTTTTGCTGTATCAAGTGAATTTTTATGTAATAAAGCATGTTTAAGTTGTAATAAAAAGCAGGGTTGTCACAGTTGGTATCAGAGGATAGGTTTAGTTATTTTTGGGATTCGAAAACCCTAGTAAAAACATAGATACAAGATTATGTATAAAAAACATCCCTATGTTTTGGTAATTATTGAGTAAGTGGTTTATCAAGAAAATATATCCCTTTCTGGATACGAGCAGGTAGAGGCGGCTCTGGCACAGATGTATCCTAGGGGTAAAACCCGAAAACACCGCTTTGAACTAGACTCAAACGGGAACTCGTGCACGACAACGGGCCTTGCTGCACTCTTGGTTACGACACTCCCGGGGGATATGTTTTGATAAATTCACCAGCATAGTATGAACCCTTATTAAGGGAAAAATTCCCCTAAGAATATATGTTTGAAGGTAGACCATGAAAATCCTGGATTGAATCTAATAGACTCATGAGTTAAAGAGATTAACGTGTATTTATAAGTCATCAAATTTTGTCTTTCGATTACCCTTTATGTGTTACCCCTAACTTTCCTTTTATTCCAGCCAATGGCCGGTAATAGGAGAACTTGGGCTAACAACTGTTGTGAAGATCAGTGTGATGATTGTTCTAATGAGATGTCCAATCCAATGGGAGCGGGAATCGCGAACTTTGTCACGATTCTCTCTCAACTAACTCAAGTTTTGAATTGAAACACGGGTCAAGAGGAATGTTCAACCCCCCTAAGAAAGAACAAGTCTCTATTGAAATCTTCATGAGACAAAGGCCTCCTACATTTAGTGGATCATCTGATCCCACAATCGATGAGCAAAGGATCAACTCCATTGAAAAGATATTCTACATCCTCCAATGTTCTGAATAAGAGAAGGTTCTCCTGGAGGCTTATCGAATGGAGGGTGAAGCTGATCAATGGTGGACGTTGATCAAAAATACGAAGCCAGAGGAGGAGATCGAGGCTTTGGAATTGAAGGAATTCCAGAAGATGTTTTTCAATAAATATTTTCCGTGCACCCTCCGTCTTAAGATGGAAAGGTCCTTCTTTTCCCACAAGCAAAAAATGAAGAATCTGTGGGAGCGTACGAGGAAAACTTCACAAGGCTTGCACGATACGCTTCCGGCTTTGTCCTTACCCCCTAATCCAAGGTTCACCGCTTATTTGGTGGGATGAAGCCTAGCTTGCGGAAAGTATTAGTGATCCGTGACTTTGAGAGCTATGAGGAAATTGTCTGATGTGCCCTCAAGGGTGAAATGGAGATCGAAGAATCACATGGGTATCATGTGGACAAGAAGCGTAAGGTGGACTTCAATGCTGGTGGGCCGATGGATAAATCCAACGGCGCTAAGAAGTTCCAGCACCCTACTTGCCTAAAGTGCGGAAAAAAGCACCCTGGAAATTGCCATAGGGGGAAGAGAAAATGCTTCAAGTGTGGAAGGGAAGGCCACCTAGCTATTAACTGTCGGCAAGAAGGACCCGCAGCTGCGATAGAGGAGAGGAACACTCCATTCGAACCTAAACACGTTTTTCAATGCAACAAATGCAAAGAACCGGGACATTTTGCAAATCAGTGCCCTAATCCAAGGGTTTTAAGAGGTAACCAACAACCTCCAAGATTACAAGGAATAGCTTTTTCCATCACTTTTGCCGATGTGAACCACGAAAACGAAGTGGTAAAAGGTACGCTAGTTATTCATTCAAGAATAACGAACGTACATTTTGATTCAGGTTCTACGCATTCTTTTATATCTCATAGTTTAGTAGAACAATCCCAGCACCACCACAAATCATGGAAGTAAAGATGTTGGTGAGTACGGAAAATGGGGCAATCATTGCATCCCATGAGTATAAGTCCTCCCCTGTTATAATCTGTGTATTGAATTTCCCGGAGATCCTCATCATACTCCCTCTGGTGGAATTTGATGCAATTCTTGGCATGGATTGGCTTTCCTTATATAGTGCCAACATAAATTGTCAGGAGAGGGAAATCACACTCCATATGGCGAATCGACCCTCGATTCTTTACAAGTGTCAGGAGGAAGATGAATCTCCTTTAAATCCATCATCTCAAGGATGGATATTACTACCTTATGACCACGCATATCTAGATCAGATGATTGAGTCCAAAGAAGAAACCACCCTTGATGAAATGCCTACTGTGAGGGAATTCAATGAAGTGTTTCCCGAGGAACTTCCTGGTCTTCCTCCAAGAAGAGATGTTGAGTTCTCAATTGAACTGATACCTGGGGCGCTACCAATATCCAAGACTCCATAGAGAATGGCTGTTGTTGAGCATGAAGAGATGAAGAAACAACTACAGGAGAACCTAGATAAACGGTTTATACGCCCAAGTGCATCACCATGGGGTGCAACAGTCCTCTTCGTCATGAAGAAGGATGGGTCAATTCTTCTTTCCATTGATTATCGTGAACTTAACAAAATCACGATAAAGAACAAGTATCCTCTCCCAAGACTCTATGACTTGTTTGATCAGCTACGTGGAGCACAATACTTCTCCAAGGTGGACTTGCTGTCAGGATATTATCAAGTAAGGGTGAAGAAGGAAGATATCCCCAAGACTGCTTTTCGTACAAGGTACGTGCACTATGAATTCATAGTAATGCCTTTCAGACTCACCAATGCTCCATGAATATTCATGGACTTGATGAATAATGTCTTTAGAGATTACCTTGACAAATTTGTGGTAGTCTTTATAGATGATATTCTAATATACTCCAAAACCAAGGAGGACCATGAGGAGCATTTAAAAATTGTACTAGAGACTTTGCGCAAGGAGAAGCTCTATGAAAAGTACAGCAAGTGTGAGTTTTTGTTAAAGTAAGTCTCATTCTTGGGACATATCATCACAAGAAATGGGATATCTGTGGACCCCTCTGAAACAGATGCAATTGAGGGATGGCCGAGGCCAATATCGGTAACTGATATCCGTAGCTTCTTGGGGTTAGCTGGATATTACGATTTGTGAGAAATTTCTCATGATTGTCCAACCATCTTACCAAGATAACTAGAAATGGAGTAAAGTTTTCTTTGAGTGATGAATGCGAAGAAAGCATCAAGGAGTTGAAAAGGAGGTTTATCACTGCACCCGTGCTCACCTTACCCACAAGTGGGGAGATTTTTGTGGTATTCAGTGATGCTTCGAAAAAGGGCTTCGGATGTGTGCTGATGCAGAATGATAAAGTGATATCATATGCCTCAAGGCAGTTGAAAATCCATGAGCGAAACTATCCAACTCATGATCTAGAGTTGGCGGCTGTGATCTTAGCCTTGAAAATATGGCGGCATTATCTCTATGGAGAGAAATGTGAGATATATACTAACCACAAGAGTCTTAAATATATATTCACACAGAAAGAGATTAATATGAGCCAGAGAATATGAATAGAGCTCATTAAGGATTATGACTGTTCAATACATTACCACCCAGGGAAGGCAAACAATGTGGCAGATTCCCTAAGTAGAAAGGATCCAGCGATTCTATCAATGATGAGAATTGAGAAGGATCCAATCTTCTTAGACTTGATAAAGATGGACGTGGGAATCATAAAAGAAGGGAACATCATCAATAATTTCACAAATTATTGCTCAAACATCTCTTTTGGAACGGTTAAAGGTTGCTCAAAAGGATGATGTGGGAATCCAAGAAAAAGTGGAAACTATCAAAAAGGGAAAATCCTCAGAGTTTAATGTTAATGAAGAAGGAATTGTGCGGTTTGGGAAAATTATATATGTTCCATCAAGTTCGGAGCTAAAGAAGGAACTTTTGGATGACGCACATAGTTCAAATTTCTTTATTCACCCAGGGAGCACAAGGATGTATCGAGATCTTCGAGAAAAATTTTGGTGGGATAATATGAAGAAGGAGATCGCTGAATATACATCAATGTGCCTGGTGTGTCAGCAAGTGAAGGCACAGAGGAAGAAGTCTAAGGGTATGATGCAACCATTTCCCATACCAGAATGGAAATGGGAGAACATCACCATGGACTTTGTCACCGGACTTCTAAGGAAATCCAAAGGCAACAATGCAATCTGGGTTATTGTGGATCGTCTTACAAAGACTACACACTTCATTGATATTCAAGAGGATTTCTCTTTGGATCAACTGGCACAGATATATATCAGGGGTGTGGTACGGTTGCATGGAGTTCCACTATCTATTGTGTCTGACTGAGATCCAAGATTCACCTCTATGTTTTGGAAGAGTCTACAACATGCTCTGAATACTGAACTGAACTTCAGTACGGCCTATCATCCTCAAACTGATGGCCAATCCGAGCGGACTATCCAAACACTTGAGGACATGTTGAAATCATGATCAATGTACTTTAAAGGAATATGGGATCAACATCTTCCTCTGGTTGAGTTCTCTTATAATAATAGTTTCCACTCAAGCATCCAAATGGCACCAAATGAATCCCTGTATGGGAAAAGGTGTAGAACACCGGCATGTTGGGATGAGGTCGGTGAACGTAAGCTTCCTGGACCAGAAATGGTCGAAGAAATGGTGGAGAAGGTGAAAACTATTCAGCAACATATCAAGGCAGCCCAAAGTCGACAGAAGAGTTATGTAGATAATCGTTGACGAGTCCTTGAGTTTAAAGTCAGAGACATGGTGTTTTTATGCATATATCCGTGGAAGAAGGACATGAGTTTTGGAATGAAGGGGAAGTTAAGTCCAAGGTACATCGGCCCCTTAGAGATTCTTGATTGTGTTGGGACTGTGTCCTATCGACTAGCACATCCACCTACTATGGCCAAGGTGCATGATGTCTTTCATGTATCCCTCTTAAGGAAGTACATACCAGACCCTTCACAAGTACTCTCATCCGAGGTGGTACAATTGGAAGATGATCTTTCTTATGAGGAGCAAGCAGTGAAGATATTAGATCGAAGAGAAAAAGTTCTACGAAATAAGACAATGCCGCTCATCAAGGTGTTGTGGAGAAAACAAAAGTTTGAAGAAGCAACTTGCGAGTCAGAGGATATGATGAAGCTGAGTTACCCACATCTGTTTTAGTGTGGGAAAAGGAAAATTTCGAGGGCGAAATTTCTTAAGGGGGGAATATTTTAACGACCCAAAGTTTCATTAATGGAAAATCCCTCTTGATCCAGTTAAATGTTTCTTTATGAAAAATGTTTTTATAAGATGTCAAATTCTTTAGATTTATGTTAAGATTTGTGACCGTTACTTTTATAGTCGTTGAACAGTGATCACTTGAGTAGTATAAATATATGGCTTTCACGAACCCAATTTTACTCAGACAAAGGAAGCGATGGCCTCATCCAGTAGAATTTCCCCATACGAAGCCCATTTTTCGGAGCTCGGAAAAGAGGTGGCATCTTTGGCCTTCGCCCTTGTCCAAGCCCAAGCTGGGCATCATTATATCAAACTCGAACGAGACCATCTACATAAAAAGTGGAAGTTGATAGAGATTACCACTCGGGCGATGTTATCCGAGCCGCCCCAAGAGTCTGTCACCATCGCACACCTTACCCTTAGGTCTTATGCGACTATTTTAAGGGGTTTTATAACAAATAAGTAGTACTATGTTCATGTGCATTATTTTTTTATATAATAAGGAATATAATTTCTAGTCATTTGTGATACAATGTAAATAGTTTTTAAAGTACAAATGGTGTTTTTGGTTATTATTTATCTTAGAATTACATTTTATTAAATTAAGGGATTTTTTTGAATTAAATAATATTTTAATAAAATAATATTATTAGTATTAAATTAATTTTTATTAAATATAAATGACCTTATAATTTTATGAATGCAATTAAATTTTTTATTAAGGTTAGAAAGCCATTTCTGTCAAAACCCGTGAATTTTTTATAAATGTCGGTTTTTATTTTAAAAGTGAAAATTCACATATTTAGAAAATAATTTAGATAAAATAAATATTATTTTTGGAATCAGGACGTTGAAATTATCAAATGGTGAATTTTTTATAATTTTCTGAGACAGTCAAATTTTTGGGTAAAAATTAAATACCATTTAAATATATAATGTGTTTTATGACATCATAATGACCCAATGGTGAGGTAATAAAATACCTTAATCCTTATGTTAGGCCAATATGTGTTTTATCATTAAAATAATGTGATTTTGGGTTTGTTTGACTTACTTTTCAAAGCATTAATGGATCCCTCAAGACTTATTCAACACTTTTCCTTTTTAAATTAATTTCCATGGGAGTGTGACTCATCTCCACATAAGCAACCCTAATTTTTTAATAAGTTCGGACCTTGGGCTTGTAAAAAATATTGTTTTTCCTTTTACTTTTCCAGAAACCATGGGAAAATACCATTGGATGGTTTGTGGTTTGGATTATTTTAATATAAGGTGTCCCAAACCTAAATAATAAAGAATTCACTCACCTTTCCTATATAAACCCACCCAAGCTCCAACTTCCTCCTCACTCAAAGCCCGTGGAGTTCGTCCAACCTCTGAAATAATCTCTCTAGAATCCTCTCAAGGTGCCCCAAGCTCCCAAGAAGCCTCTCACAAGCCTCTCTCTAGCCTTTGGAAGCACACTTCCAAGTAAGGGTTTTTTATTCCTTTCTCATTTTTGTCAATTTTCATTAAGTTGTGTTGCCCTTTTAATTTCAATTATGAATGTTGGGGTATAGTTTCACACCACCCCCATACTGCCCTCTTATTGTTTTACTGATGGGAGAATCATTTCTCTCTCATTAAATTCCTCCCATGAACACCTGTTACTATGCTGAAATACCGAAAGGAACTTCTCTCTCCTCTTTTACATTCAAGCAATACATTTGTATCATGAATCTAAATTCCCTTAAAATTGTTGGGACATGTATCTATTTGACTTCCTTACTGTCCATTAGATGTAAATATGATGAGTAACCCCTTTCTCTCTCATCATCCTTTTTTATGAATTCTTATGTCACGTCATTACGCTGCCGAAATCACACCGATTTTCTAAGCCAATGTAATTTTGTAGTGAATACCATGCCCATTTCTCCATCAAGGGTATTCACCTTTATGCACATTTACTTATTGATTATAAAGTTTCATGTATGAATTCCACATTCCTTTATCATGGAATAAATGATTATGTTTTATGAATCCATGTTTTAGGATCCATGTGGCACACTTATGCATGAAATGGAATGTTTAAGAAGGGTGCCCCCTTATAGCGCTCCAATGCATTGGGTAAAGTATAGTATCATGATACGTCAAGTGCAATGAGTGTTGACTCATGCTTATTCATGCACAATGAGGGTTTACTCGTGCTTCAAGTGCAATGAGGGTTTACTCATGCTCCATGTGCAATGTGCCTTGGCCAATGCAAATTCAATGTTAAGTGTTGTTGCCTCATTTCCACGTTATGATTACCATGCTTTATCATGCCTTTATTTTCATGTTTCTTTTATGCTCTATTGATATGCCTATTTCCTAACATGTATTGTACTCCTCATGTTATTCCATGTGTACTCCCTTACTGGGCTTTACATCTCACCCTTTTCTTATGCATGTCCTCAGGTTATCCCATGCAATGCTAAGTACGAAGGAATGTAATGGTCATGTAAAGGAAGTTTTCAATAAAGATGTTGTATTTCAAGTTTAAAGTATTTATGTAATGATCCTAAACCCCAAAGACAATAAACCTCTCAGTCTTCTTTGTTGTATCATGTGATGTTTTATGTAATAAAGTATGTTTAAGTTGTAATAAAAAGCAGGGTTTTCACACAGGAAGTCTAGGCCTACGACCACGGTGGAACTGAGATGATTTGAGGTACTATCTATGTCTACTCCACCCTTGCTGTAGTACTTATAGACACATTTTTGAGTCATTATTTTATTGCCTCTACACATGTTCAGATCTAGGATATTCTAATTGAGTCGTTGGCTCGATCCATACTGCTAGAGACTCCTACGGGAGAAGACTCGACAATTACGCACTAGTGCTGGTAGTGTGAGTTTACATTAGGAGGTGAGATCTGCGGGTGGTATCTTCTTGTATTGGCATCCAGGCCATATGGCGTTATCTTGGGAATGGACTAGTTATCTATAATCCTTGCCCATATTGACTATATTAGGTGCAAAGTGATGTGTGTCCTCAAGGATGAGACCATGTTCACCTTCACCAGTGAGGAAGGAGCCTTTGCAGTGCAGGATGGGCTCATGCAAAGGAGGGGGAATCCAATCAAGAATTTGTTGACTAGTCTCATCCTTGGAGCGGATGATGTGAAAAGGTTGAGTTTTCCTATTATGGTGGATGAGTACGTTGATGTTTTCCCTGATGATTTTACAGGACTATCTACTCGTAGATATGTAGGCTTCAACATTGACCTGTACCCCTAGAAAACACTGATATCTACTCCATCATAAAGGATGGCTCCCGCTGAGCTTTGTGAGCTACGAGTATAGCTGGAGGAAATGTAGGGAAAGAGATTATTCTAACCCAGTGTTTCACCTTGGGCATCCCCGATTTTGTTCGCCCAGAAGGTGGATGGGAGCTTGCGACACTGTGTCGACCATCGTTTCCTGAATCAGGTTACCGTAATGAACAAGTACCCACTTCTGTGGATTGATGGCCACTTTGATCAGATCATGGGAGCACGATGGTTCTCGAAGATAGACCTCAGGTCAGGATCTCACTAGTTCAGAGTTCGAGACAAGGATGTAAAAAATATGGCCTTCAGGTGTCGGTATGGACACTACGAGTTCTTGGTTATATTCTTCGGCATACCCAATGCACCATCAGTGTTCATGAGTCTCATGGACAAGATCTTCCAGCCTTACCATGATCGATTTGTCATGGTCTTCATCAACAACATACTGATTTACTCAAATACTAAGGAGAAGCATGCCTAACATTTGTGGGTGGTACTGGATGCACTCTGAGAGCATTAGCTTTATGGTAAACTCTCGAAGATTCAGTTCTGGATTCGAATGGTTCATTTCTTGGGACACGTCATCTTGGAGTCTGGATTTGTATTGGATCCAGTGAAGATCGAGGCATTACTTTCCTGGGAGCGACGAAGGAGTGTGATGGAGGTGCGGAGTTTCCTGGATTTGGCTGGGTACTATCAGAGATTTGTGTCAGACTTCTCTAGAGTTGTAGCACTCCTTTCAGCATTGACGAAGATGGGGAATCTGTTACTGTGGTCAAAGAGCTGCTAGTAGATCATTCAGGAGTTGAGGCAGAGGATGACCAGTGCAGCCATTTTGAGGCTACTAGAGGAGGGTGTTGGGTGCGTAGTTCACTGTGATGCATCATGGACCAGAATCAAGTGTGTCTTGATGCAGGAGAGAGTAGTGATCATGTATGGTTCACGGTAGGTGTGACGGCATGAGTAGAACTATGCTACCCATGACCAGAAATTAGCAGTAGTGGTCTTCATCGTATAGATGTAGAGGCACTATCAGATGGGAAAGTGTTTTACATTCTATTTAGACCGCCATAGTCTCAGATAAATCTTCTCACAGAATGACCTGAACCTGAGAAAACGGAGATGGCTTGAATTCCTCTAGGACTATGACTTCGATATAGTCTAGACTCCTGGGAAGGGGAATATTTTAGCGGATGATCTCAACAGCAGATCAAGTATTGAGCTGCTATGAGTCGAAACATAGAAGCTGGCCATGCTACAGATATCCTTTGTGGATAGAGATGGAGCAGCCTTTCTTCAGTCCCTCACAGTTGCTCCTCCACTTATTTAATGTGTCAGAGAGGTGTAGTGTGTGGATGATGAATGTGAGGTGTGGCATGCTCATATATCCTCAAGGCAGGAACCTGATGGGTTTTCTAAAGGTGGGGAGCACATCATCCTCTTCAGAGGATGTACCATGGTACCAGTTGCACTATAGGAGGAGGTGTTGAGGGAGATTCACACTTCCCCTCTAGCAGTACCTCCAGGAGTTTTGAACATGTATCAGAGCATCAGACGACAGCATTGGTCGCTAGGTATGAAGAAAGCAGTAGTAGAGTTTGTCTCGCGATGTCTCAATTGTTAGCAAGGGAAGTCAAAGCACTAGGTTCCAAAAGTCTTGTTACAACCCTTAAAGATCTCAGAGTGGAAGTGGGATGGGATATCAATGAATTTCATAATGGGATGTCCACATACATCCCGAGGACACGACTCTATCTGGGTGATCATATACTGACTCACCATGTCAGCCCACTTACTACTGATCAGAGAGCAGGGCTCAGTGGAGAGCATGTGATGCCACTAAGTTCATGAGATCGTCAACCATCATGATGTGCCATCTAATATCGTCTCCGATCAAGATGCTCGTTTCACTTCCCTTCTATG
Source organism: Viscum album (assembly GCA_963277665.1). NCBI lineage: Eukaryota > Viridiplantae > Streptophyta > Magnoliopsida > Santalales > Viscaceae > Viscum > Viscum album. Next base: position 1,698,339,899 of record OY728163.1, on the reverse strand, counting down.
GAATGGGATACAATGGGCTTTTGGGAAATAGCTTCGCTTGAGCACCGCCTTCCATCCATAGACGGATGGTCTGACTGAGAGGACCATTCAGACTCCCGAGGACATGCTCCATGCATGTGTCCTTGGCTTTGGTCGCAATTGGAAGGATCACTTACCCTTGCTGGAGTTTGCGTACAACAACAGCTACCACTCCACCATCGGGATGGCCCCTTAAAAGGAACTATACGACCGACCATGCAGGTCAACTCTGTGCTAAACTGACCCAGGGGAGTCATCACTTGTTGGACCGGAGATGGTTTAGGCTATGACATAGAAGGTGCAGATCATCCAGGAGCGGATGAAGACTGCACAGAGCAGACAAATGTCCTATGATGATAGGAGACGGAGACCACTGGAGTTTGAGGATGGTGACCATGTCATCCTACATGTCTCACCTCGATGAGGTCAGCAGATATTTGGCTGAGGTAACATGTTGTCTCCTCGATTCATCAGACCCTTCCAGGTCCTCTGCAGAGTAGGTAAGGTGTCTTACTGGCAGGCCCTTCCACCACAGTTGCAACAGGTGCACGACGTCTTCCACATATCTCAGCTGAGGAGATACGTGCATGACCCGTCCAACATCATTGACCATGGGGTGTTGGACGTCGATGATAGGGATACATTCACAAAGGTCCCACTGGAGATCAAGGACCGACAGAAGCAGGTCCTATTAGGATGGTCGATTCCTCATGTGAGCATTTGCTGGCATCACATGAACCTCCAGGATAGCACATGGGAGCAGGAGGCTCAGATGCGCACTCAGTACCCCCACTTGTTTCCATAGTGTGTGTTGTGGCTTTACATGGACGTAAATCCCTGAGGTGGGGGTAATGTGAAGACCCATAAATTTCAAGGAAAGTGTTTTCTTAAATTCATTGTAATTTTACATGTCCGTAGTTTCTGAATGCGCCTGATTCAGAGGCCCGGTGTGCACTGAATGAATTTCGGATGTTTTGATCAGGGACGTTCAGTAAACGTACATGCGTGTTGTTTTATATTTCGAACCAGTGTATGGAATTTAAATATTAGGACACCAATGATCTCACAATGCTAGTATTCGCTTAAGAGGACCTCTACCACATTTGCATTTGGTCAAGAGAGGAAGTTAATTTTTGGGGATTGTTAATAAATTAAAAATTATGTGTGAAATAATTTATAGGTGGTTGTTAAATCCACCAAAGTGATGTTGGGAGTGGGGCCACCCCCCACCCCACATAACCTCCTATGGGAGGATAATGTGGGTGGGACCCACACGAACATCAACTCTTCAACTCCCCCTTAAAACCCTTGGAACCCTCCATTGATAAGGGTTAAACCTTTCACCATCCTCTCTAATTTAATGTGCCAACACTACTAATTAATTAATTGAGCTCCAAAATTAATTAATAATTTGAGGTGTCATGAATTAATTTTAAATATTTTGAAATTCTTGTAAATATTATAATATTGGGGAGCCTATTATTTCATTTTCCATGGAAAATAATCTTTGGGAAGGCTTTGGGAGAACTCACCCACTCCAACGAAGAACTCAAGGAACAATTTTCTCTCGATGAAAAACACAGTTCATCAACGAAAATTGCTCCACAACTCGAAGAACGAGAACAACACCTTCTTCATCTGGAGAAAGAAATGAGAGACCCTCACCCACTAGTACACCAAACATGCCATCTCAACATGATGTTTCATGCTCTACTTACTCCGACTTTGATGGAACGATGCCCATCTTCCATGACTCGTCAACGTTCAATGCTGATTACGAGGTAGGGGGGTTTTCTATAATTTTATATATATGTTAATTGTACCCTCGTATATGGTCGATTATATGTTCGATAATTGTTTGAGCCTATAACGAGGTGGGTATAGGATAACGAAAAAGTCCAGACCCTCCGCCAATTTGTTTGTTATGTGTGTTTTGTTGGGAGACTAGTGAGCGGAAGGACAACAAAATTTTGAGTTTTTTTCAGTGAAGAGAAAGACCTGAGGAGGCCATAGGCATAGAAGAGAGGGAAAAAGGACCCATGGAATGACTCCGATGGCCCGCGGAAGAGCGCGGCGACACTGGTCGCCGACACGGCGGCACCGCCGATCGGAGGCGGTGGTCGACATCGGCCTGCCGCCTAGGGTAGCGGCGCTCCTCGAGGGCCGCCGACGGATAGTCTCCGCGGTGGTGGAGTGGAACCCGCCCTGTGGGTTCTAGGAGAAATAGGGGGCGCTAGCTGGTGCTGCCATTACAACGACCCCCCCCCCCCCCTCCCGCTTCGTGCTCGGCCTGCTGGCCGAGCCGCAGCCAGCCACCGGGCTAGGCTGCCTGCCGCACGGGCCGGGCCTCTAGCTGCATAGGCTGGCCAGCCTTCCATGTACGCCGGGCCACAACCACCGGGCTGGGCCGACATAGGGCCGGTTAGGCCGGGTCAAACCGGACCCAGACCCCCCTTCTTCGGGCTACTATTGGTTTTTCGTCCATAACATGAGCTACAGACCTCTGATCGATGCACTGTCAGTTGTGTAGGATTTCTTGGATCAATATGGTCATTTTATTATATCACACTCAAGGTTTTGGTGATGGTTCGGTATAGACGGTTTGGTTCGATTCTGAAACAAACCAAGCCCACGGAACAGAAACGCTTATAACTCTAAAACTGGGCGTCCGATTGACGCGCCGTCTATTGCGTTGGGTTTATTTTGATGAGACGGAAAATTAGTATACACCAACTCTAGACTTCAAGATAATTGATGTATCAACCCCTTTGCTCGAGGAGATGACTGTCCCAAAATGGAGTGTGCTGTGTGCGGGATCCCTAGAGCTGGTTGTGACTGCGATGTTGACTATTGTACTTGAATTCTACATGGGTTCGACGATAAGGAAAACTGTACTGGATTCTTTTGTGGGTTCGAAAGTTCTGACAGAGTAGCTGGTCTTGTCTCCTGAGTGGGTCTAACAGATTAGATGAATCTGTAACTACATCTGATCATCTATATATCTCTACATTTGTGGCATACCTGTGTGAGATGAGTCATTTCATTCAACCATTATCATCGTGGTGAATGGATTTACGTCCTCTGTAAACCAGGTTGTGCTTGGTCTCGTGAGTTGGAGTCGAACTTTGATTTGTAACTTAGGTATATGTATGGGAATATACCTATGTATTGATGGTTGATATATTTAGTTTGTATCTTTATTCTTTTGTTTATCCTTAGTGGATATAGTGAGACCTTTCAGGTATCAGGGTCCCTACTGAGTATTGTTATACTCACCCCTGAATATGCAATTCCAACACCTTGTTGTGTTGGATGCAGATGACGGACATCATTGACAGAGGCCGAGATCACCACGACTGGACGGTACCAGGAGGTGGACCTTGCGACGAGACGACACACAGAGGAGACTGACAGAAGTGAGGGATGAGGTGGCCATATGTACCTACCATTCATGTAGGGACCCCAGACGACGATCTAGGAGTTTCTCCTTACTTACATATTCTTTCCCATGTTTACTTGTACTCGTTATTCCGTTGGGTTTGTATACTGGCCCATTTACTTTCCAGTACACTCTTTTGTATTCAGTTTACTTAGTGTTTACTAAATGTTGTTTATATTGTTGTGTTTGTTAACTTTTATAAAGGAAATGTCTCAGAGCTTAGGGATTTACGCATTTGGTGCTGTCGCCAGCCCCTGGCCTATGGAAGGTGGGCTTGGGGTAGTCACGGCACGGGCCCCGAGGACGCGTCATGACATCAAGCCACCACAAGTGATAAATTAAGATCAACTTATGATATAAAATTGAATTCTATTATGTATTTTAAATATCATTAATAATCCACTAAATTTAAACCCTAATTGGTTACTTCATAGACAAATCACCCATTTTGAATGTATACTTATTAGTTTTCTACTTAGATCTCTAAGGATGCGATAACCCAAATATTACTACATGAGACTACTTAAACCAAAAAACATCAATAAATTCAGGAGAAAAAAACATTCCCACCATTTTGGGGACACCAGTAATTAAACTTAGAAACTCATTCTATTTTAACCTATTTGCCTTTTCTCCTCCGACCTTTATTATCCTCTCCTTTTTCTCTCTTTACCTTCTTTTCAGGAACATGATGGCCTACACTCGTGATAACCAAAATTGACTTGATTGGGTGAAAAACATGAGGGGTGAGGAGTCCAATGAATCAATGGGAATAATTCAAATTAATAATAGTCTTTCTATGAAATTGGATTGTATAATTGAGATCAAAATAATGAAGAATATTACACCAATGAAAATAAAAAAACCAAGCATGAATAAAATGGGAAAACTATATTAAATTGATGTGGATATTTTTGTTTCCAATTTCCCACAAATAAATTTACTTTTTTCTTCTCCATCATTATTAAAATAAATTATTTTCATTAATAACTTACAATTGGATTCTTCTCTTTATTTTTCTTTTTAATTTTATATTTGTTGTGAAAAAAAGTAATAATTTTGTTGTTATATTTATGAATTTAAATTGAATTTATTTATTCTGTTTAACATTCATTTTATATTCATTTGTTTTTTAAAATAGTATATTATCAATTTTTTATTTTTAATAATTTAATTTTTTCATTTTTTTTTCATTTCATCTATTTTTAATATTTTTAGATTAATTCTTTATGTTAATTAATTAATTTTTTTTGCCAATAAGTAAATTTTCACTTTTTAAATTGATTCATTAATTATATAAACATACTATAACATTTTAATTAATTTCTATAAGTACTTTTAATACTCAGTAATAATTAGTTTCATTATAAATCATTTATTTTACTATTTCAACTAATTATTTAGGTTGTTAATTAATTTTAGAAAAATGACTCTTAATTTTTTTATTTTAACAACATATCTTTTTATGAATTCATTTTGTAGTTATAATATTTTAAATAAATTACAATATTAATTAATCAATTTTTTGAATATATAGAAACTTGGATAATTCAAAATTTTAAATTCTTTTTTTATAATTTATAATAAATTTTTTACTATTCATAATTTTTATTTAATTGACTGTGTCATCCATCAAATTGTGTAATTTTTAATTTAATTGATGTTTTTATTTTAATTTGTTTCTTTTTTTTCTTTATATTTTTTGGATTCACTGCCACCGCCCACACTCACTACTAGATCTAAGACTCATCACCAATCATATCCCCATTGGAATCAACATATCTATCATCCATTAATTAATGCCAAGGAAGAAAATTGCTATCAGATCCAGAATCCCTTTTTCCATCTAGAACCAATTGTTGTTGGACCTCATTGGGACGTTGAAGCCACTGCCCACCTCCTCTATATCAAATAAATCTAGCTTTATCTAGATCTTCCATTTTTTTGTCGAAGATTGGCCTCTATCAAAGCACTCTAAACCTTTTAATGGCTATCGTTGAACCTCCCAAAGACATCCATATTCACAGGCTAGAACATTCCCCCTTCCCCTTCCTTTAAGTCGAAGCAGGGCCCCCACCCCTATTCCATTATCCGCCAAACCCACCCCCTACTCTTTTTTATATGTTATATTATATATATTAGGTAATAATAAATATATTATACATAATAAAAAAATATATATAATATAATTAAGATAATAAATATTTACAATATTATGTATATATATAAATACATTTGATTAATTAAATTAGTTAATATTTTATAAATGTAAAAATATATTTGTATTTATAAATATATATTATAATAGTTTTATTAATGTTAATCATTGTTTATAAATATATAAATAATAATTATTTTGTTGGTAAATAGTTTTTTATGTTCATTCCTAAATATAATATATATTTTAATATAGTAATTATATTTATAATTTAGTTATGTTATATTTATTTATTACAAAAATCATGGATCATATATATATATATTTCAATGTGATGGATAGTGTGGCAGTGCTAATTGGAGCTTTCTCATTCATTTATAGGGTGTTCTTTCATTCAGTCAGAGAAGAAGAGGAACAAGTACACTGAAAGTGAAACACGGAGATGAGGGAAGTGATCTATGAGCTCTGACAGAAGATGGCGGGGGGGATTCAAATACTCCATAAGCAGTGAGGGATTCCATGAACCACTTCACTTGGAAGTCAGAGTGGATAAAAAAACACCACTTCCACATTCAAATGGATATATTGAAAGAAGGTCCAAGAAAATTATCTCATTTCACATCACCAATTGTAAGGTGGGAGACCACACCATTTGATACATCGTCTATGTAGGGGTATAACAGAGGATTCTTACATCATTGAATTTTGGAGAATGATTATGGAGAGAGAAAACACTTATTTCCGTTTTCTCAGTTTTTCTAAATATTCATTCAGCATGAACTAATCTGTTTTTTATATTTTAATATATTGAACACTATAATAATTCTTGAATAATATTTTTTAGGAGGAATAATATGAGTTTATTTTTAATCAGATTTTTCCTCAGGATATGCAAATTCTCCTACTAAATGTCAACATCCAATTAAATAAACAAATCCAATTTTACAAAACATCCAAAATCAGTTAAAATTGGTCCTTATCGGGATTAAAATCAAAAAAAATTAATCTAATGGTCTTACTGAATGGTGAATCGCCCTCAATAGAGTGATGCACATTATGTTATGCTGCCAATTTGAACATAGTGATTTTCTCATTCTCTATCAATTGGTAATCAAATGATTTTTTCAATTGATAAATTATAGATGTTATTGAATCATATGTAGATCTGAATAGACATCTATTCACCCTATTTTAATCAGTACTATACATCTCAATTAGAATAATGAACAAGGGAAATTTAGTTTAAAAATTGGCTAGTCGATTTCCCACTGTTCATTTATTAGTTGACATCACTATCACTATCTATTATCTTATCTTCTTGTCTATTTTCAGACACATTCACACACAATTTATAACAACATCAATGTTACCTAACCATCATCCTCTTTTTCTATCATTTTTTCCTTTTTTAATTTCTGTTTCTATTGTTTTTTTCACTTAAGGACACCATCTATCCTTCACTTTTGTATGAAAATATTAATACCACAAAACTAGAAGAAATCGGGATTTATAGATATTAACATTTTTGTGTTCTCAGTGTCTGTGCTATAAAATTTTGGTTTTTTTTGCTGATAAACGGTGTTGACAAAGCCTGAAAACAAAAAAACATATAAAAACTACAAAAATACCATATAAAGAGAATTTTTTAAAAAATATTGAAATAGAAAATTGATAATAAAATTATTAATCAAAACCTAAAAAAACTATCAAAAAAATTATCCATTAAAATTCAAATAAATATTTTGATCTTTATGTTTTAGGAAAACTAGGTCTAAGATGGATTATATTGAAAAAGTAATTATTTAAATTGAAAACACCTAAAAGACTAGAAGGGGTAAATAATATATAAAAGGAAGTAAAAAAATTAGATGAGAACTAGAACATGATTAATCTACACCCCAGAATTTAGAACCCACATGGTAATGAAATAGAGGATATGGACAACCTGAGAGGTTTCCTAGTGCCTTATATAACTTCGAAGCCACTGTGCATTTTAATCTCACCATGACCCCAAAACTGCTAAATCAAACAATCCATGTTGTATAAACCATTGTCCTTATATGGAATTATGAATGAAGAATCCCTTATCATCATTATGTACATCTTTTATAGTGTCTAGTAAATGTCATTGAGGAGATCAAGTGAGGTAGAATTTGAAATAAGAGTGTCCCCTTACATCCTAAATTGAAATTCTTGGACCTGCTTCCAAAATTTAGTGGATGGAATCTTTTTCTCCTGGGATTGTGAATATAATTCACTCATAGTGAAATTATATTCTAGGATAATAAACTTTGATATTAGGAAAAAAATCAATGGTTTCCTATAAGATGGGGAAGTATAGTTTCATGAATATTTGGAATGATTTAGGAGACTGTTGAGACATTTTCCAAACCAATAGTGTACCCCCAAATTCCTCATGGGAACATTTTATAATAGCCTCACCAATGACCACCAAAACTTTGTGGATCAATCTAGTAGAGGGTATTTTAGGGATAGGATTATGAAGGAGTTGAAACATATCTTTACTACTTAGGACAAAATTCACAACACAAAAGCTTTAAGAAAATAACAACATTAATAATTTAACCCACCCCTATTACAAAATTTGAATACTAATCTACTAGGTTCTTCATTGAAAACATCCATAACACTCTTAGTGAGATATTCCACCACTCTATTAAGTTTGGGAACTGCTAGACTTGTTGTCAAAATTGTTATATGACAACACAACTCCAATGAATGTTATCATTCTGGTTAGGGTCCTAGGATTTGTCCTAGGAAAGATACTTTTTCAAACACCGAAAAGCATTGTTATAAGAACCACCTAAACCTCCATTGGAGGGAGTAGGGGGTTCTCCAAATAGATACTCGTCTTTTTTTCCAAAATCCTCCTAGGAAATTGTTGTTACCCTACTCAAAGGTTGTGTCATCCAATTATCAAGATGCATTGAGAGGCATGTTTCCATAGTTGATATAGATATTTGATGAACACAAAAAAATTTATAATATTCAAAAGGAATCAAGAATGGAAAATATGGGAATTTAAATGGGATTGTTGGCTAGTAATTTAGGTATTATAGAAAAATGTATGCCTTCATGTACTACTGCATCCAAAACAAGAAAAACTTCAATGGTTGTGACTACTTGAAACGACCTCTTAACACACCCTGATCCTAGAAAAGAACCCTAAATGGGTAAAAATTAAAACCTGGATCAATCTAAAAATTAAAATATAAAAAATGATGAAACTAGAAATTCGGATAGCATATCATGAAATACAATGGACCCTACTATTCTAGATAAAAAAAGGAAATTATTTGAAAAAAATGATAAAAAATGAAAGAATTTTCTTGAAAAAGAAGTTGAATGGATTTCCATAATGGTATGAAATATTTCCCACATAATCCATTTTCTACAATGAATAGAATAACAATTCAAGATTATGATTTAATATAATTTCTCAAAATGATTTAAAACATGAAAACTATCATCCCATTCCTTGAATCCATGATACAAATCCCATCATACATAAAATATCATAGGAATATTTTCACAAAAAATAGACAATGGTAGAATTTTACTTCTATTTCCTGATAGAAGAGAGTACAGATCTGTTTTCAAATAGGATAAATCATATAATTTAGGACCTAGGAATCTTTGTAAACCCATGAACCTTAAGGGATATATGTCATAATTTTAATTTTCTATGTGATTTTTCCCTAATATATATCTGATCTCTGTGTTTTTATTTCAACACTTGTGATATTGTGTTTCCCAACACACCACTATTGTGTAATGACATGTTGATTGATCCATTGCCCACCCAGTGGGAAGGTCAGAGCACCTAATTTTAGAGAAATGGATACTCTTTCTTCCTAATGAATTTTTGATTTATGATATGGAGGGTGACTCGGTGTTACCTATCACCCTTAGTAGTCCATTCCTGGCCAATGGGGGACTATCATAGATGTCTGAAATGGTTTGTTAATTTTTATATTGGGTGATGAAAAATAATAATTCAATGTGTTCTAGAAAATTAAAGAACTCACTAACCCAAAATATTACCTAATATGATCTCTTAATAGATGATGTTTATATTGATCACGAGGATGATTATTTTTTGGGGTTGTTGGAAGTGATTAATGGTGGACCCAATATCCTTGGTGCATCTAGCATTGGTATCTCCTCATGTTAAGAGAGATAACATGGGGATGTGTTTTAGGGGGAGTTTTCGAAATTCTAGATGAGTTTTCTATTGAACACATTATGGTGAAAAAAATAGAGTCTATAAGAGAGAGAAATGTTTATATAAGTATCAATGATGAGGAGAATGTATTTTTACACTGCCACATTCAAGAGGCATCACGTAAACCTAGGTCCACCCATGAACATATGTTTTCTCTTATGTAAATCACCATCCATTCAAGAACATAATCCCCCTACCCAACTATATTTGATTTTTTTAAGGAGAAACCAACCCTTCATGTGATAATATTATCCAATATGAAGGTATTTGAAGGGGAAACCCTGTATAGAGTTTTGAGTAGGTACTTGTCTATTATTGGATATAATCATTTTTTCATAAACGGGATAAAACAATTATTATGCATGTACAAAATCCCAATGGAACATGAGTTCATAGCAATAAAGTAAGAAAAATGTAGACTTATTCAAAACATGAAATAGGTTTATAGGGACAAAGTTATCAGACTACATGATGTGTGGATTATTTTTCCCATTTCGGATGGTCCTTCAGTATGTCCTTTCTAGGTTTTCCCTAAAATAATGGAGTGACTATGATAATAAATGGGATGAATGAGAACATCAAAAAAAATTTATTAAAAATTTTATTGTTTGTATTGGTTATAGATAGATTAATGATGCCACAAGGAAGAAAAATTTTCCTATACATTTTTTGGATAAACATTTAGATAGTCTGCCTATATCACCCCCAATATTTTATGGTATGTATATTCAAAAATAAAAATATATATTCTTCGATATCCTTAACTATATGGAACACGAATCATAATCAAAAGATTAAATATTATTATTTTATTATGATAGTTATCACATAGTAATTGGAATAGAGGAAATGAATGAGATTAACTAAATTATAAAAGCATAGTTCTCAATTGATTGTAATGTAAATTCATTGGATATCAATTATTTAAAAATGTATATAAAAACAAATTTATCATAATGGACAAGTTTGTATTAAAAACAGTTTTTTTTCCAAAATGAAATCTCATTTCAATAAAAATAATTAATCAATATTATTTAAATATTTTATTGAATTTGTATTTTATATATTCAATTTAATTTTTTTAAATTCACCTAAAATGATAGATAGTATTAAGATAAGAATAAATCCAATTTTATAAATATAGAACTATATATTTTTAATGGATGTTTTCCTTCCTTTTGATGATTTGCATCTTTTAAATATACATATTAAAACATTTATGAGTTTTATATGAAAAAATAAACCTAAATTATTAATGTTTAATATCAATATTATCTTAGGGTTAAATTTTGGAACTTTTAAAATAACATTCTTTTTTTGATGAATAATGTGAAATTCTAGTTTTTTGGAAAACATCATTCTAATATAATAATTAAATTATATTTATAAATGATTTTAATGTTTAATAATTTAAATTATAAATATGTAAAAATAATTTCATCCATTTTTATATATTTAAAATTGAAATTTTATGTAAAAACATTTCAATCATTTAAACGTTTCACCTTACAAACCCACATATTTAATTTGGTCTATTGGATTATATTTAAATATATTATTTATAATAATGTGCATTTAATTAGGTAAATTGGATTCAATATTTGGATATATTTGTTCACAATTATTTTTTTACTTTCTATTACTTTTTTAAGGATTAAAAAGATACCATGATATATGAAATTTACAATAGTAAGGGTAAAAATATTAAATATGTTACTCTTACAATTGTGAAGGATTAAAATACAAAGTAACTACTATATTTAATTGTTTTTTGTGGTTTTAGTCAACCATATACATCCTCCATAACATTAATTTCTATACAATGTTGATGAAAATAATTTCACCTCAATGTGATTTTCTTTAAATATAAAATAATCATTATTGTAACAACTTAACCCTACATCTGCTTAAGTATTAATACCTCCCCCACAACCACATTTAAACATATAAAACATTTAAGATACTGAAATATTATCCCATAAATATCATTATCACTCTCTGCATGTTCATGTTCTACTGGTCTCACCAAAATACTAATTCCAAAGACCATAATTCTCTTTCAGTAAGGTTATATTCCTAAGGAAATATCCTAAAAGTACCTCTGTAAATTTATTTTCTTCATCTACCTTATACTAACCTCCATCATCCATAAAGTAATTTTGAAACCATATTCATATATATATATTGATTTATTCTTTATTTATTGAATCATATTTTGTATACCTTTTACCTACTCCTATTCAATTAAATGAAACTATTGTTCATGTGATGTTAGATAATCACCTCCGTAAATATTGATTCTGTTTGATATCTATTATCTCTTTCACGGATGGACATAAAAATATTATTATGGATAAATAAGATTTTAATGATTATATAATAACTATTTTGAGGCTTTGAAACTAATAAAAATATATAATATTAATTATTAAAACAAAACTAGTTCATAATGATCTAGAAACCACCAAAATGAACTAAAATATGATCATTAATGTTCAAAATATTTAATCATAATCAAATAATAGTATAAAATGATATATGTTATCATTAAAATTTATTTATTTGTATAAATACAAATTATATTCACATTTGTTGTTTTATATCAATTTGATATGAATTCCAATAAATAAACTCATGTGAACCAATCATAAAATCATGAAACAGACACTCCCGGAATGAAAAAATAGAATATTATAACTCATTAAAAAGGTAAATAATGAACTTAATAAAAAATATAATAAGGGAAATACATTTATAACATGTTATGAATTAATTAATTAATAGATCTAATTTTATTATAAAAAACATTATGTTCTAGTGATGAATATTTTCAGACATAAGGTAAGGGATTCTCCCCAAACCTTTAATTTTTTCCTATTGGTTATTCCATATACAGATTTACACAATGTAATTATTATTTATTATTTTTTATTATTATGACATTTTCTGTATATGTTCCAAAAAAATTTACCAAGATAAAATCTTATTTCATTAATGGGGAAATACTTGTTTTATATGGTTTCCTTCTCGAATATTCTCAGTATGAAGAATTGAATAAAGGGAACATCGCAAATTATTACCTATTTTAATGAACACAATTTAATATATTTTAATCCTCCACGTTTTTATAAAAACACATATTATAGAATGAAAAAAATCAATTTTCATATTTAGATTTGGGCAAAAAATTATGCATTTTCCATCTTTAAATACTCTTTTTTATATATACATGAATCACAATAAATGGGCTCTTTCTAAAGTTTCATTAACACAATTTTTACATGTTTTTAATTTATTTGAATATAATTTATGATGATCTATTCATATTATACCATAATAATTTCCCTTTATTATTTAATTTCACTCTTTCATGGAAACATTTATGATATTCCCATTTGTTTTTCTCCATGACAAGATTATGATACCAACTTCATTCCATGGGTATCCTCTATGTTTATTACAAATATATGATTCATCATCTAGTAAAATTATTCATGAAAATGTATTGATGTGTGTACCCAGATAGTGCTCCAATGCATTATGTATAGTTTAGTCTCATATGGGGTCATGTTGGGACATTGGGTCATCATATTTCTTTTATGGGACTTTGTCTACTATGTGCAATGGTCTTGGAATTTAAACGTGATTCATTATTATTTCATGTTGTATGTTGTTTAATATTTCCTATGATTTAATTATTAAATGATAAAATATTATATATTCTATGATTCCATATTTTCATTCATCTTCCATTACATTTTATCTCATCATGTTATACCATCTAACCCACATTCTATGCATTATTCCTATGTATATGACCTTACCGATCTTTTCAGCTCATCTGTTTTGTTCATATATTTTTTGGGTTATCCTATGAATATCTGAGATCTAAAAGGATGTTATGATCTCATTATATTGATTAAATAAAATATTATTTCATTTTGGTCTTATGCATTCTAATTATATACCTAGTCATGCAATGAAACTGGACATTACAATAAATAGTTTTTATTTCGTGGTTACTTGTGCATAAAATAATGTAATAATATGTATAAATTTTTAGGGTCATTATTTGTATCCGAGAACTATCTATTTATTTTTTGAGGTCAGGATTTGAAATCATTATTAAAAAAACTAGAGATAATTCTATCACCATGAAAAAACTATATTTATTCTTATGGAATAAGATATTATACATTCCATTTATAAGTAAATACATCCATGTTAAATGTTTCATTTTTATATTTTTTTTAGAAATGTATTGAATCCCCCTAGTTTTAATTACATTTTTTAGTTAGTGGAGAAAAATTATATAACTCGTTTCCATAATCAATGTGATAGGAAATGTGATGATTTCCCTAATGAAATGCCAAATATTTTCAGAACCAGTGCTCTAAAAATTATGGCAGTACTTTATCAACTGGTAAAAGTTATGGATAACAACATGAATCATTTGGAATTCCCTTATTCTCTTATGAAATAGATAAATTCAAATGAATCCTTTATGTGACAAAATCCTCTCTTCATTAGTGGATCTTTAGATCACATCATTCCAAAATAATGGATTAACATAATTGAGAAGATATTCTCCTTCCACTAGTGCCCAGAAGAATATAATTTCATACAAGTATTCTATGATTTTTAGGGGGGTTCTTATCAATGGTAGACACTAAAAACTGCAATGTGTAAGAACAAAATTGATTCAATGGAATGGGAATATTTCTAGAAAATATTTATCAATACATATTTTCCATGAACTCTTCATATTAAGATAGAAAGGTAGTTACTCAGACTAATTGAAAGTAAGATGAATCTATCAGGGTGTGTAAGGAAACAAATACATGTCATGCATGATACTCCTCTTGATTTTCCATGAACATCAAAATAAATGCTGGTCACATATTTAGTGGACTAAATCTGAGTTAATAAAAACACATTGTGACCTATGAATTGTTAGATATGTAGAGATTGTATGTTGTTCCATTACCGTTAAAATAGAGGTCTAAGAATCTCAATGTTATCATGGTCATGGAGATAAAAAAGATTTAATGTTGTTTAATATTGGAGGATAAATTCGAAAATATCTTAAAGCAAATAAAACCCAACAGTTATCATTTTAAGTGTATTGAATGAAGAATATCAGGAACTATCATATTTAGTCCAAAATATGATTCAAATGTATAAGGGAGTAGAATCTAAAAAATAATTTCCAAATGTATATGAAGAATTCAAAACATTTTTTGGAATGAAGGAAGGTTCATATGAAAACTCAACCTATAGTGAAGTGTTTTATCTTCAATTAACAAAATCATTTTGAAACCCATTTCCCTATCATGGGGGAATCAGAGGTAATCAACAATAACCTCCATGAAAACAAGGAAGAGAATATGATATCACTACTAATGAGGTGGAGCCTGATAATGATGTGGTGATTGGTATATTGGTTACTCATTAATGAATAGAGAATGTTCTGTTTAATTATGGTTCAACATATACTTTCATATCATTGCTTTTTAGTAGAACTATTCAAACCCCACCTAAAAATAATGTGGATGAGTTCTCTATAAGAAAATAAAAATGGTAATTTATTGTAAAAAATTATATAACTCATCCCAAATTAGTGTTTATAGACTGAAACTCCTAAAAATATTTTATTAAATACATTGGTGGATTTTGACGCTATATTGGTTTCGAATTGTATATATATATACAAATCAAACATCTATTGTTGAGAAAGGTATATCACTCTTAAAATTTGGAGGCTTCCTGCAATTATTTACAACTGCAAGATGGAGTATGATAATTTTTAAAAATCATTATCTCTTGTCTCTATATTACTTCGTTATGAGAAATAATTTCCATCTCACAAGATTATGAAAAAAGAGATAATCATGCTCGATGACCTGCCCATTATGAGTTATTATACTAATGTATTCCATGAATAATCCTCGTGTCTTACTCCTGAGCAAGAGTTTGAGTCCTTAATTGAACATATTCCTAGATATATTCCTATATCAAATATACCTTATATATTGGAAACCATTGAGTTATTGGAACAAAATAAGTTGTTACAAGAGAATCATGACAAGTATTTTTTATGCATGAGTGCCTGACCATGTGGGTGTTCCAGTCCTCTTTGTCTAGAAGAAGGATGGATCAACATGCTTATTGCTTGATTATCATGTTCTAAAAAAATCACAATAATGAATAATTATCGCCTTCCACATATGATGACTTGTTTGATCAACTACATAGGATGATATATTTCTCTAAGGCGGACCTTCGGTCAGGATATCTTCAATTAAATGTGATTAAGAAAACATTCCCAAAACTTCATTTTAAGTGAGGTATCAACATTATGAGATCATGGTGATGACATTCAATCTCACCAATGATCTATAAAATATGATGGATAAAATAAATAGAGTATATAGATGTTAAATTTTCAAATATTTGTAGTCTATAAAAATGATATTCTGGTATACTATATATTATAGGAGGTGGATGAAGATAATTTGAACACTTTTATAAAGACATTTTAAGGGATAAACTATATGAATTATATAAAAAAATTTATTTTTTTGGATGAATTATCTATCTTGTGGAATGATATCACCAAAAAATGAATAAATTCATACCCTTCTATGAAAAAGTTAATCGAAGAGGGGCCCATGACAAAATCTACAATATAAATCCATAACTTCCTTGGTTTATATGAGTATTATCGACGATCTGTGAATAAATTCTCATTATCATAAAACTCATTAATAAAGTTTACATAGAAGGGATAAATGTTTGTATGGACCAGTGAATGTAAAGAGTACATCATGGTGTAAAAAATTTATCTTACAACCGCACTAGTAAAAAAACATCCATTATTTGTTATAGTTTATAGTGATGATTAAATGATGGGATTATCCTATCTACATATTCAAATGGACATAATGATAACAAAAACCTCAAGGAATTTGAAATATCTTGAGAAAAAGTACCACACACATGATGTGGAGTTGGATATTGTGAAATTCAAATTGAAAATCTTGATGTATTATATTTATAGGGACAAGTATGACATTAATACTAATCGCATGGGCCTAAAATATATATTCACATATAAGGATATTAATATTGAATAGTGTAAATGGTCAGATCTCATGTAGGATTATGATTTATCAATCCACGTCAATCTATGTAAGGCAAACAAAATGGCAGATACTCAATGTAGAAGGGATCATGCAACATTATCAATGATGATAACTTAGAAGGATCCAATTTCCATTGATATCTAATGTATTGACATGATTATTATTAATATATTAACATAATAAATTCATTATCAATTGATTTAACAACCACTTCTCTTAGTGAAAATAATGGATGATCAAAGAAATTAAGTGGAAATTCATTAAAAGGTGGAAGCAATCAAAAATTGGAAATCCCCAAATTTAAAAAGCAATGATAAAGGAGTTGTATGATTTGGGTCATGATTATGTAAACCGTAAAACCATGATATTAAGAGAGATATTATAAATGTTTCATGTAGATCAACCTTCTCTATTAAATATGAGATCATAAAGATATATCAAGATCTCCAAGACCACTATTAGTTTGACAATATCAAGAAGAATATCATTGAATATACATTAAATTTCATATTATTTCAGAAAGTTCTGGATGAAAGAAAAATTCTAATGGGATGATGCAAACATTGCCCATAACTACCTATAAATTGGAATATATCCCAATATAATTTAGTTGGTTACCTACCAAGAGATACAGAGGGAGTAATGCAATATGGGTTGTTATGGGTCATCTTATAAAGAGAAAACACTTTATTGTGGATCGATAGGAATTCTCACTTGAGAAAATTTCCCAAATATAAGTGATGTTGCAAGGAGTAAAATTAGCGATTTAATCCAATCGTGATCCACGATTTATGTCCATGTTATAAAAAAATATCCAACATATTCTATACACTAAGCAAAACATCAGTATGGCATATCATCCTCAAACTGATGTCTATTCTGAGTAGAAGATTCAAACACTCTATGAAATGTTCTGTGAGTATTATATGGACTTCAATGAAGGATGGGAACAATATCTACATCTGGTAAAATTTTCATACAAAAAATTTTTCCATTCGAGCATCAAGATGGACCCATATGAAGCTATTTATCATAAAAGAGGCATAACACTGAAAAAATGAGATTTTTTCAGTAAACAAAAGATTCTGTGTACTGAAATTGTAAAAAATGGTTGAATAGGTGAAATTATTTAGTATCACATAATTGAATACAAAATTCTATAGAATATCTATGTGGGTAATCGTAGATGATACCTTGACCTTAAGGTCGGAGACATGGTATTATACAATTATATTTATTGAATATGATCATGAGATTTTGGGAGAAAAGAATATTGAGTCCAAGGTACATTGTCTCCTTCAAAATTGAGGATAATTTTGGAGGTGTGGATTTTCTGCTATTGATTCCACATACCACATCACATGTACAAGATCTATTCCATATATTCATATTGAGGATGTACGTACCAAATCCCTCACATTTAATAAATCATATGGTGGTAAAAATGAGAATTAAATCTCATAATAAGAGCATCCAGTGAAGATATTTTATTATATTGATAATTTCCTATGAAACAATATGACATACATGTTTAATGTTATAATGAGTAACCACAAATATGAAGATGCGACATGGGAACCATAGGATGAAATGACTGAGAAGTGCACTCACATATTTCCATCTTAATATATAAAATGAAATTTCTTGGGTAAAATTTTATAACATCTGAATATTTAACACCATAATATATTATGTTATGTCTCATATAAAATATAATTCAATTTATTCAATAGCTTACATCGTACATAACACTGATCTTAAATAAACAATTAAATATTATTATTTAATTATGATAGTTATCACCAAGCCATTGAAATAGTGGAAATGAATAATATTAAATAAATTATAAAAACATTGTTTTCACAAGTTTCTAAAATATGTAAATTGGTCACAAAATAATATTAAATGAACATAATAACTATTTAAACATAAAAGTTGTATTTGTAGAAAATAATTTTTATTTTAACAAGGAAATTTCATCATAATAAATTAAATTGATCACTATTAGTTAAATATATTAATGAAATTTATAATATATATATATTAAAAATATATTTTTAAATTCATCCAATATGATTGATTGGGATAAGATAAGAATAATTCCAATTTTAATTATAAAATGATACATATTTCAAAATGCATTTTCCGACATTTTAATAGTACAAGTATTTTAAATATATATTTTGAAAATTTTGAAGTAAAATATGAAAATATAAACTTTAATATTGAAATAGGAAAATCAAAATAACTATAGGGTGAATTTTTGTTATGTTTTCAATAATATTCATTTAGTGATGAATAGTTAAAAAATGAATTTTAATTGGAAATTACTTTGTCATCTAATATATAATTTATATTTATAATTGTATTTAAAGTATAATTATATATATTATACAACAATAAAAGAATATAGGTCATTGGAATAAATTTCATTTTATAATTTGATAAAAACAATTCATTCTTTAGAAATTTCAATTTAAAAATCAACTTTTTCATTTTTGTGTGTCGAATATTTTTAAATATTAATTTTCAATTTTCGGTATAAAAAGGAACCATGGTAAAAAAATTATTATTTGCATCATATAAAAAATAGGATACATTTAAATATATAAAGGCATTAAATACCAATATAATATGAAATATAATGGCTGTTTAAGGTGTTTTTGAACTAATCCATTATAAAAAATATTAACTTCCACCCAAAATCATTGATATTAATTCAACCTTAATGTAGTAGGTTTTAAATATAAATTATTCATTATTTTAATAACATAAACCCACATCTCCTCTTGTAAAAATACCACACCTCAAAACTTGGTTTAGAAAACAAAGCAGTTATGCTCATAAAATATATACCCAAACCCCTCCCCCCATATCTCGCCATTTCCAAGTTCTTCTTGTGTCATCCAAATACAAATTCTATGTTCCTCATGTGTCATTTAAGTAGGTGACATTGTAAAGCTAATGGTTTCTACATACATCTCTTAATTTCATTTCATAATCTAATTTCTTCTCAGATCATTCATCAACAAAGGCATAATAACAATAGAATATTTTATATACAGTTGTATTATGTTTTTAGTCTAACATCTTATATCCAAACATTTTATCTCCTCTTTTATAATGAAATGAAAATATAGTCCACGTAATGTAAGTTAATTTCATCCATAAATAATGATTTTGTTCGATTTATATTACTGTATCCATGGATGATAAATAAACAAATATTATGGTAAAATATGATTTATTAAGTATATTATAACTTCTTTCAATATTTTTATATAATATATATATAATGTTAATTAAAAAAATATCATGTTCATAATGATCAAAACCCCACAAAAATAAAATAAACATTTATCTTTAATGTTTTATATTATGAATCATCCTAATGTAATAATACAAAATGATATATTTCACTAATTAAACATATTGATGTTAATTCATAACATTTCAATTCACTTTTAGGGTTTTAATTTCACTTGATTAGAACTCTAATAATTAAACTCAATGTAAGCAATCCTAAAATCAAGAAATAAACACTCTCGTAATGATTAAAAAGAATCTTGTAACTCATAAAAAGAACATAAATGAACAAAATAAGATTATAATAAATAAAATAAATTTATAACATGTTCTTAATTAATTAATTAATAAGTATAATTGTATTTTGAAGAAAAAATTAAGTTCCATTGTAGAATATTTTCAAACATAACGTACATGATTCTCCCAGAACATTTTTTTCTCTTCGAGTTACTCTATCTGTATATTTACACAAATTTAATTTTTAATTATTATTGTTTATACATCAAAGATTATTTTTTATTCAGAAAAAATATTTACCTAGCATAATTATTATTTATTTTATAAGGAAATAAAAGCATTAGATGGTTTCCATCTCGAATTTTTTATAAACAAACTCGATTAAATGGAACATTCTTATTTCATAACAATTTTAAAGGTCACTACATAATCTATTTTAATTAACCAATGTTTTTAAAAAAAATTATTTTAATTATTAAAAAATATTTAGGTTAATTGTTTTTTCATGAAAACAATTATGCATTTACCCGATTTAAGAACTCTTTAAAATTTTCTTATGAACCGCAATGAAGAGGCTCATTTATATTGTTCCTTAATCAGTTTTTTTACATTTTTTCACTTTTTTATCAAAATTTATCATTATCAAAGCATATATTACATTAATAATCACCATTTTTTATTTCATACCATTCTTTCATGGACACTATTATGATACACCAATTTCTTATCCTCAATGATATGATAATTATATCTATTTCATTACATGGGTTACCATTTTGTTATTACATATGTATTATTCTTCATGTGGTACACATATTCATGTCACTATTTTGACGGGTGCACCCAAATAGCTTTCTAGTGCATTGCTTAATATTTATCCTTCAGGTTGGTCATATAGTGTAGGGAGTGAACCTAATTCCTTCATGGGACATTTTCTTCCATGTGTAGTGGTCTTGATAGTAAACCATGACACATGGTTATGTCATATTTTATGTTGTCTTCATATTCCAACCATCCCATGATTATATGATCATATATTCTATATGTTGGGATTCCTTAGTTTTATTAATATTACATTCCTTTTTATTTCATCGTATTATACTTACTAACCCATGTTTAATTCTTTATTAGTATTTTTATTCTATTATTGGGATATTTATCTCATTAATTTTGTTCATTTATTCCCTAGGTTATCCAATGATGATGTAAGATATAAAATAAAGTTAATACATTATTATTGAGTATAAAAAATATGTTTTTATTTTGGTTTCATGATTTATAATGGTGTTATTAATTTTACAATGACACTAGACTTTATAATCCTTGTTTTTAGTTGATGCTTAATATTAAAGAAAATCATGTAATAATATGTGTACAAGGATAGGGTTTATATACTAACTAGAAATGAATTTTTCTATTTTCTTGATTTATATTCAAGATATAATCAGTTTTTTATTTTACCTAAGAATCAAAATAAATCCAACATCACTTGTCTATTTGGCAGATTCGCCTACCAACTAATGCCCTTTGGATTGTGGGGTGCACCTACTACATTTTTGATATGCATGATTGAAATTTTTTCATACATGATTATAGAATTTATTGAAGTATCTATACATTATTATTAATTTCTTGATGAAACATTGAGAACTTCCATTAAAATTTGGATGTTGTGCTAGAATGATTCCAAGAGAAATATATTGTTTAAAATTGGGAAAAGTCACAATTCATTGCTACTGATAGAATTTTACTAGGTCGTAAAGTGTATAAGATGGGGCCAAAATTTCATAATACAGTTGATTAGGTAATCCCTAGGATTCCATTTTTGTGAATGTCAAGGCGATAAGATGTTTCTTAGAACATGTAGGGTTTTATTAGAGGATCATATTGGATTTTACCAAAATTACTAGGCCACATTATCACATCATGTTAAGGACAGACCAATTTTTATGAGAATTCAAGGAGTCCAATAATATTCTTAAAGATAATCTATCTACCTCACTATTTATCAATTCCCTAGATATGAAACTACTATTTGGGGTAATGAGTGTTTCATGTGACATAGCTGTTAGTTTTATCATAATGAAATGGATAGAAAGTAATTTTCATTTAACATAATATGATTGAAATATTTTAGATAATTCTTTATGAATTATTCCACCACTGAAAAGGAATTTGAGGATATGGTTTTTTCTCTAGAGAAATTTAGATAACACATGATATGGTAAAAGATTATCATTATCACTGACCATGCATCCCTCAAGTACTTACTAGCTAAAAAGCAATGGAATCCCAGACTCATGAGGTGGACATTACAATTACATAATTTTTATATTGTTATGAAATATATGAATCTTGTGAAAATACTATAGTATATCACTTATCTAGGATAAAAAAACTCAAAGTCAGGAAAAAAATAAATAGATACAACATTTTTGGAATAAATTTTCTTTGATACTTATGTACAGTAGTTTGATTGGTTTGAAGAAATATCCAATTTTTTAGATACTTTTGTCATGCCTAAGGACTTATCATAGAACCAAATAAAGAGGACTATATCTGAATTTATATATTATATCTCGGTAGGAAATTTTATTTATAGGGGATGTTAACATGGAATTTTGAAAAGATGTCTTTTTTATGAATATATGATACACACATTTGAGAGATTCCATTCGTCATCATGGGGTGGAAACCATGTATGATAGAGGACTTCTCGTAAGGCTCCACATGCTAGTTTCTATTAACCATCATTGTTCAAACATGCCTTGGTTTTGGTCATTGGCATTGAAAAAATTCAAATGCTAGGAAATTTTGGAATAAGGAAAGAGATTTGTCAAAAAATAATTATAGATGTTGAATTTTTTTATATATGTGGATTGAATATCATGGAAACCATTATATAAACTAATGGTAATGAGTATATGATAGTTCATATAGAATATGTGTCCTATTTAGTTGAGTTAGTGTCTATTCCCAACAATTGAACTACTAGTGTGGTGAAGTTTATTAAGGGAAACATTATTTCTAGGTCTAGAGTCCATAAATATTTTTTCACAGAATATGGAACACACATCAGAAATTAGATGTTGAATAATTTGATGGAAAAATATAGATACTCTCTTAGAACATTTTCCACCTTCCATCCATAGTCTAGTGTAATATCTAAAGTGTCTAGTAAGGAGGTTAATTAGATCTTGGAGAATAAAATTTATATCTATAGTAATAATTGATTATTACAGTTAGATGGGGCTCTATGAGCCTATAAAAATACTTATAATACATTCATTGGGATGTCACCATACATAACTGTATTTAGGAAACTCATAATCTTCCTATGGAATTGATTAAAAAATATTATTGGGTAGTGAAGGCCATGAAATAGGATTTCATGTTAAATGGTGAAAGTACGTAGTTAGAGGTGAGTGATGTTAAATAAATGAAGGTAGAATTATATAAGAATGCTAAAATTTAAATATAATTTACAAAATAATTTCATAATTAAATTATTTAGAATATATATTTTAAGGTTGGTAAGAGGATTACACAGTTTAATTCCAGACTGAAACATTTTCTAGAAAAATTGATGACCAATTTGTTTGGACCGTTCAAAATATTACAAGTTATGGTCAATAAAGCTATGGAGATAGATTTATATGAAAATATAACATGCTTTCTCAATGATCAAATGATATAAAATTTCATTTAAGGGCATCCAAAGGGCTTAGATGTCATTTTTCTACTAAAATGATGAATTTGTCACACTGATAACTGAGGACTATAAACTAAGTGTTTTAGGAGAACTAACCCATTATTTTTTTCGGTTTTAATTTTAAATTATTCTTTTTAATAAATATAACTCATACTTATATATAATTTTCTAGTTTACTATCATTCATGTCTGATAGTTTTGCATGAATTTCTACTAATATAGAGTATTTTTTTTCCTAAAACCTAGAATAGGAAAACCATGGGAAAAATCAACTACATTATACGGATAAAATCTATTAAAAAAATATTTGGTTTAAATATTTATGAATATAAATTATAGATTCTAATTTTTTTTATAACCTAAAGGAAATTTAGAAAAAAAAATATAGCATGTCATGTAGTGCTGTAAAGAGGATCTGTGAATAATATTTAATGGTCAATCCTCACACATTAATAGAATTATTTTTCTTAATTTTCTAGTTTTATTATCTCCTCATATTTAAATTATTTTTGTATGATGCTATTATTTTTGGGAATGCCCCATATTACCTTTTAAATTTTTATTATGATTTCCATTTTTGTGTATTAGCTCTTAGAATCTAGTATATTGAAAAATTTAGTTGATTTAAATTATGTAACATGTTGCACCCATTGTTTTCAAATTCATTTTGATAATGTTACTATTACATTATTATCAACCTATAGTGTTAATCACATAAATATCATTTTCATATTTTAAAAATTATTATGATTCAATTTTAAAAAAAACAAATGGGTTCTTATGGGCTAGTTTTGGCTGGTGGGGTTCTTGTTCTTAAGTTTTTTTTCTTTCGTGTTTTTTTGGGAGGAAATATAACTTTTTAGCTTCAATATTATAAATATTAATCATGTAACTTTTGAATTTACCATTTGATTTGAAATTTATTTTCTCATGTATTAGATGTCATCATTGAGTATAATATTGAGTTTTAACAATGGGGAGAGGGGACTTTCTCATATATCAAATTACCAATTATGAAATAAACATTGATGATAATTTTGAATTTTATGTTTGGGGGATATGGTTCTTTCTCACACATCAAATTACCCATATATTTTTAGTAAAAAAAGTTGTCAAGTCTTTTTTTAAAAAATATTAATAAAATTAAAGAAATATCAAATTCTTCCATAAAATGAGGTTTTATTGACATCCCATTTTACATATCTTATATGCTTATGAATGGATAAAAATATTGATTATTATAAAGGGTTACTATTGTTCTATATGTGATATAGATTACTGATTTTGGAGTTGTTTTTCTCATTATCTCTATGTATATTCTATTTTTGAACTGAGGAAGGGTGTGAGATATATTAGTTATTTGTGGAATTGTAATAATGAAATATGGAAAATAGATATTTGATATTAAACATAGAGTATTATTTATAATAAAAAATATATTTAATGAGACAACTCCAATAATAATCCAATAAGACATTTGAAATCAAAGTAAATTTTGAATGTGTCATCCCACAATGATTATCTAAGACTATATGCACAAGGTGAGTGTGTTATTCCAACATACATATCAAATAAGATATTTTTCACAATTTTTTTCACATATATTTCTGGGGGAAAATAATAATTTACCAACTAGTCAGGAATGAGTTCATTAATTTGAGGGTAATTCCGAACTCCTATAAAGAATGGGGAAATTTAATTGATTGAATATCAAGATATTTTTATAAATGAAGTGATTATAAAAATATAAAAATAAACAAGGATTTCGTTTGGAAACTATGAGTAAGTGAAAATTAATGGTTAATTCTGTAAAGGATTCAATTCTACATATATTATCACTCATAGAATTGGAATTTGAACTCGACTGTAAGTAGGGATACAGGTTACTTCGCATAAGAGGCATGGCATCTTGGATAGTGGATGAGTTAGTGTCCCATATATTTTTTTTGTCAAGATTTCATTTAGGTAAGACCACATTTAAGAACCCTTGAAAAGCATGACCAAGTTTTGGGCCTCTATATTTTATGTCTTAAGATGATCATTCAGAAATAAATTTTTCAAATCATAGATTTTATTTTACAAATACAAACAGATTTCATCTTTTAAGGATAGAGTAATATTTATGTATGGTGGAATTGGCTGTGGTTGTTTTCATTTACACTTTCCCACATGATTTACCACTTTTTTCTTCTCTTTTTATTATGAAAATAGTTTATTTTAATTAATAATCAGTGGATTTTTTTTCATTTTTAAATTGAGGAAATGTTCATTTGTTTTAAAAATGTGTATTTTATTGACTACATAATAACAATGAGAGTAATTTAGATTTAATTTATAAATTCTTCTTAACATTCCTTTTTTATTCATTGGGTTTTCTAAATAATAATTATTCATTTTTTAAAATTATATTATTTAATTAATTATATTTTTTTAATTTTTAATGTTTTTATTTTATTAGATTAATTTCACAATTTATTTAATTATTATTATTTTTAAATAAATACATTTTCACTTTTTTCATTAATTATTTAAATAATTAAAATAATTTTAACATTTTATTTTTATTCTGTAAAATATTTTTAATATATAATAATATTTAGTTATAATATAATTATTTTTTTATTAATTGTATTAATTTCTAATTAAGTTAATGAATTTGAGAAATGAGTCTTCAAATTTTTTATTATATAAAAAAAATAAACATTTATTAATTTATTTTTTTATTAAAATATTCTTAATAAATTAAATTCCAAATTAATTTACATTTTGAATAAATTATAATTTTGATAATTTAAAATTTTTATTTCTATTTTTATGATTAGTAATGTAAATTTTAATGTACCTTCAAAATTTTTTCCATTTCAAATATCTTTTTCTAAATTGATTACTTTTGATCAAAATATATGTTTTGATTTTATTATTATTTTTTAATTTATTTTCTTAGAGTCACTACATGTTTTTGAAGTCAACGCCAGATCCTAGACTCACCACATGAAAAGTCAACATTGGACAAGATGGTGACTCCCAACATATAGCTAGCCTCCAAGAAAATTAAAAAAATTCCAAATTTACAAATAGTTATACCTATCTTTACCAATAAAATTTCACACAATTCCACAAATAAATAGTGACTCTTCATGTCAATGCCAGTTTCCCACACATCTACTCCATGACTCACACTCACCTCCATCTACTTCTGGATACTCCATCTAAAATTGTTACTCCATTGAGTTATCATTGAACCACCTTCCACCAACCAGAAACTCACAGCCAATTTCACCTCTCCCTCTACCCTTTTTCACTATTCGAGTCACTTCCACCACCATCTCACGGTGACTGTCCGATAATACCTGAACAAAACTAGAATCAAAACACAAATCCAACAGATGCTAAAAATGTAAAATTAGGTCCCAAATTTTATAAGGAACCAAAGCTATAGAACTGGAATACAGTTGAAGAACAATATAAACATTAAACTATAAATTACTGATCATACATAAAAAAACAAGAACTCAAGAACCAGGATCCCCATTATTAGAGCCATATGATTGAGTCCAAAGAAAAAAAATTCAATTTCAGATCCAAAATCTCTATAATTGGTCAACATCAACAAAGGAACACCCTAGCTACAAGCCGACGCTGCTCCACACAACCACTGTTTCCACCAAAGCCACATCTATCTGGCGCTTCTATCATATTGTAGAAGATCCACCACCATCTGAGCTCCATTCTTCTCATGAATTCCATTGCCAAAACTCTCTAAGCCTTCCCTCTCCACGATCTAGACCCACTCCATGGACACTTCCTTCAAATTCAATCATGTCCCCCACCCCTATTCCTCTATCCAACGAACCCAACCCCACCCCATTACCCTTCTTTATTTTTATACTATATAATAGAAATATTATATAAAATTAATTAAGTAAATAATATATATATATTATAATAAATATATAATAATAATTATTATAATAATTTTTGGTATATTTATAAATTCATATTTTAAATTCTATAATTAATATTTTAAGAAAAGTAAAAATATAGTTTTAATTATATAAAAATATATATCTAATAGTTAAAATAATACTAATAGGTTTTTATAAATATATTAATAAGTGTTAATTTTTCTGCAAATAGATTTTTATGTTTAATAATAATTATAATATATATTTTAATTTAGTGATTATGTTTATAATTTTATTAATTTATGACAATTTATTTTAATCATATTGGTATTTTTTATATTTCATCGTGATAGATCATGTAGTGGTTCTTCATGCCACTATATCATTAAGTTGATGGGAATTATTTCTCTAGTCATAGTTAATGTGGAACATGTATGCGGAATGTGCAAAAAATAGGCTACAAAAGTGATTCGTGAGCTATGAAAACAGATGATGGTGGGGATTTGAAGACACCAGATGTATTATGATATTCAAGAGACCACTTCATCGTGAAACTGGACAAGATCAATACAACACAACTTTCACATTGTTAGGCAATGATCGACTGAAGATCTATCACACTGATAAATCTCATTCCACTTCAATAATAGTAGTGAGGGAGATCAAACCATTCAATACAACATCTAGGGTGGATTAAATCATAGATATTATAAATTAAAGACTTTAATAGATCAATCTTGGGAAGAGGTGACTCCTTTCTCCTTTACTCTATTTTTTTTTTGTATTTCATTTCAGCTTTATCTATTCAATTTTTAAATATCTTAATATGTTGATCTAGATCATGATGCTCACATAATATATTTTGATGGGAGTAATCTAATATTCTTTTTATGTATTTTATTTTTCTGGATTCCTATCTCAAATTCTCTAGAAAAATTATTTTTTACAAGACATCAAGAATTAGTAAAAAATGATCCTGATAATCCTTAATCTAAAATTATAATTTCTATGATGATTTTACTAAAATTTTAATCACTCTCAATAGAGAGAGGTTTAATGAGTTTAACCCAAATTTTGAGCATAGTTTTTTTATTGTCTCTCACCTTATTATCAAATGATTTCAATAGTAGATAATGTGTATAAGTCATTTAGTTACATGTTGATCTTACAACACATCAGATCAACCACATCGAATCAGGTCAAAATTTGTCAATTCAAATCCAGAATAATAGAAATATAGTTTAGAAATTGGCCAGCTAATTTCCCCCACTTCATTTATTTGTTGATCTCACTATCTCTTATTATTTTCCCTATATCCTTCCTATTTTCACACACACTAGCACACAATTTCAAACTACTTCACTATGTCATCACCATTATCCGCTTTTTTAATTGTGAATGTTTTTTTCTTTTTATGGTCACATACATAAAAAATCATACCTTCAATGTGGTATCGAATCCTTATTACAACTAAAATAATGGTAATAATGATTTTGAAATTTTAAATTTACACGTCCTCAATGACCACACCATCATTATTCATAATAATTTAGATTCTCAAATTTATTTCAACACAGTAGTAAATATTCCAAAAACCCAAATCGTAAACACATGTTAGAATAAAATTGGAAATCTATATTACACAGACCATAACATAGATAATTTCTTTAATAAACCATTGAATGATTTCACCTCACTCAGTTGAATGTAAAATAATTTGTATTGTGAATGTTTAAAAGATAAATTCACATACATCTAAATGATGATTAAAAATATCATTCATGCGGATTTACATGATTTCCAAACTCATATCCAGAATAATACCAAAAAAATATTTAACTGATGTGAGAACAAATGGTTATAATAAAATTTGAGGTTTATTCAGCCATATTATTACATTAATTCTTTACAAAAATTACAAAACCCATGCATACCCTTGTTGTCTCTTCCTCAACATTCATAAAGAAATATTTTTAAACAAAAAACTCAAATAATGAAATCCAATATGTTACAATTTACATGATTTAGAAATCTAGTGAATAAATAAATGGTTCATTATCAAATAGAAAGAGGAATCGAAATCATAATAAAATAAATAAGTAACAATATTAGAATATGAGAAAATAGAGAAGGAAAAAGAATCAAATTTGTTAGGGAATATTGAATGTCATTCTCAGGAACCAGAGGGAATTATTTAAGGGTTTCTATATCTTGATGAAATTTATTTTCTATATTTATATGGGGGAAATATTTATCCATGGATTGAATCAATTTTATATGGATCTAATAGTGATTTATCAGGATCACCATTGAATTTAACCTTTGGGGAAATCACAAAAATTCATTCCATAGAGACACACACCTGTCGTAGGGAATGGAAAAATAAATTTATATACCTAGTGTAGCACAGTGGCTAAACAGGGTCATCTCACTTGAAGAGCATTCTCAATTGTTCATACACATAATCTATATCACCTAAACTAATTATTTTTTACTGGTTTTTATTAATCTATGAATGCAATGAAATTTAACTATAAAAATAATTGTTAAAACTAACTTGCACTTACAGAATGAAATTATTGATCAAAGAACATGGTCCTAGGGTTGGATAACATGGGTTCCATTATTCTCCTTATTGGTGTTTAAATTATGTTTGAGAATTCAGTTTTGAGACATCATTCATGAATTACTATTCTTTTATTTTGTGTTGTGAAATATTTAATGTGTATATCATTCTCAATTCCACCTCCTCCAATAATCAAGGTTGATGGCACACCTCAACCAAGAATTTGACATCTCCCAGGACCTAGCTCCATCGTATGCCATTTCATCTACTAAATGGCTCAACTCCATCGTATGAAGAGCTTGTTTTTAGTAGAGGGAAGGGAAAATATTTAATAAAAGAATAGAAATATGTTCGAGATCAGTGTCATGGTGGATGACAGCAGCACCTATGCACATCATTCATGATCATTACAAACATAATAATAGTTTAATAATTTAAGCACAGAATTAATGGAATTTCCACAGACCTCTCTCGGGCCAAGTCTCGGGTTAGCCCATCATTTTTAAGGGTAAGAGGTCATAGATGATTGAAGAGGAATTAAAATAAGAGAATTAGATTAAGGGAGGAGAAGAAATAGAGATGGAAGAAGATGGATACACATTAATAAAAAAAATATGCATAAGTGTTACATGATAAAAGAAAATTAGAATAAAAATAAAGGAATGAAAAATCATAAGTTAGCAGCACGTCCCTCGTCCTCCACTACAACGTTGGTGTTGAACTCTCCTTTCAGCATGGATGAACTCTTCCTTGTATAGTCCAAGGCATTCCATCCTTTGGTCTTCAAATTTAAGATCTTCAAAATCTCTATTTAATATTTGCTACAAATTATCTCCACCAAAAGATTGACGATGTTCGGCCATTTTAATGGACGAATTTTGGAATATTGTCTTCTAGAAAGATCTTCAACAATATGTTTTATATTTTTTAACAAAATTTCCGATTCATCGACCATGTTTATTATGAGATATGGATAATTAATAATGCACATTTAATCCAGAAGAATGTTTCCTTTTTCTTTCCCCACATTGTCAGCCACCATGGACCGCCTTAATGATGGCCAATCTTCATGATATTAAACTATCAAACTCCCCATATAATTATCATTCCCTTACAATTTAAATAACAAAATTTGTATTTATTGATTGATTTATTACCAATTCATTGAGGTGTGGTCCACTCTATCGTCCAGAAAAATCGTCCATCTTGATTGAATTTTTCAGACCTTTTGATGGCCGAAATCAATCCCGGTGCAAAAATAACAGATGACGAAAATAAATATATGAACCAAATAAAAATAATAATCACATAAATTTGATTAATATTTTAAATGATATGCATGAATTAACAAATAGATTAAAATCTATAAATATTTCCAAATTAAGCAGTTTTTCAGTTTTAGCACAAAATACCTCAAAAATCCAAAATTGATGAAATTTACTCCACTTGTTCAATTATTAGGGATTAAATAATTTAATTACATAAAAATGATGAAACTATTATCTCTATAAATACCCCCACACTTAAATTATGCTTGTCCTCAAGCATAAAATATCATCATGGAATTCAAAGCGAACCAATGTTTCCAATATTCAAATTTAAATGCAATAAAATCAAAAAATTATCAATGAACAATCAAAATTTCATGTTACAGAAAAAATATCAATTTAATTTCCCATTTTTCAAAGAAACAATCAATTCATGAATTTTAAGTTTCCCCTTTAAAAAATGATGGAGCTTCTCTTTTCAATCATTCAATGTTCTCAATTTATTATTATTAAACATGCCAAATAATGATCTACCTCTCTTCTGAAACTTTTATCTCATCACCCTTGATACAATTAATAATGGAGTTATTCTCATATCACGAGAACATGCTCCTTATCCATAGGGTTGTAATGGAACTACTTTCTCCACTTTGTACAGACACAATGCACATAAAATCATGAGGACTTCCAATAAAGGTTCAAATGACTATGTGGATTAGGGTTGGTGGGTAAATGATTGAAATAATTTAAAGCTAGAAGTCAGAGGTTTGAATCTGAAGTACAATTCAAGATTAATCAAGTGAAAACACAGGATGAACCTCACTCAAATCTCATTGAGAATGTGAAACATAATACCACCCCCTTTTTAAAACATGGAACATGAGTCAATAAATGATTAAAAATAATTATATCATCCATGTTCTCCATCTGTTTTTTGTAATGCTCTAGAAAGGTACAACTTTATTTTCATTTTTTAAGCTCTAGAAAGGCACAACTTTATTATTGATTTTTTTCGTCTTTTTTATGGAGAATCGGATGAAATGAAATTAGCATAATGAAATGATGACTCATACCCGATTTTCTAATAACACATTTCCCAATATGATGACACACATATTACTCCACCAAAACAATGATATATATCCCAATGAACACACATGAAAGGTGTTTCCCCCACACTCAAACTTGAATTATCATGAAAAAAATACTAAGAGAGTAGGAAGGTAAGGAAAAATTGGATTGTAATGTGGCTTAAACCTATAAGGAAACTCATGGATTCTACGAGCTAATGAAGGATAAATGTAAGGGTAGGACTTAGGTAAATATGTGGCTAGCCAATGTGGGGCCTAAATCATTTTAAATGTGTTTTTGTACAGCCATATATTTGACTTGTTTCAATACAAGTTCTAGCAGGTGGCACGTCCCAATATCATTCAGGAAATATTCTCAAGATAAAATAGGAAATATTTGGTCTAGAAATCCTCTAGAGAATGGGAATATGATATTGGTAAATCACCCATGGCATGATTATTAATAACAAATCAATTCACATGAATTATAGAAATTTAAATCATGAAAAATGGTAGTGAAATTTCATTTACATGAAACAATTAATTCCATCAAATCACAAGTCCTTATATAAATATCTGTGTTTCAATTTAATCACCCAATTATTCATTTTAATCACTCAATCTCATTAATATTGAAATCTAAAACATGGAATCACTGGATTCTTTATAAACTCATGTCTCCTAGATATGTCAATTAAAACATAATTCAAGTGTGGGAATTGAATTCTAGTTTAAAACAAAAATATGTAAGGAGTTTCAATATTAAAAATTAAAAGTAAACTCCCTTTGGAAATGAAGATTCATCCATCTATTTGAGGGTTCCCTTATGCCATCATGAACCTATAAAATATAATTACTCAATTAAGTAAAAGTATCATGTCATTAAAGCTTAAAAATATAGGAAGGATTGGGATGCATACTATGATACATCTATGAAAATAAATTGGAATATAAATTCCAAGAAAGCTAGAAAAGATAAATCTTGGTACAATTCCCCAAGTGGGCCTTGGATTCTTTTACTACCTCCATAGGGTAGTACCAGTTGTTATCCATAATCCAATGGTGGGTGGATCCTCTTGGACATGAACCACCACATGTTCTTCTTCCTGGATTGTATTTCATTTATCATGTTTAGGAGAGTTACCTGTATATAGTACAGCAGATCCACCCCCTTTTCAATGTGGTATAGCTTTCATGGAGGGGGTTGGATGAAGTATGAGTCCTCATACTCTTCAGTTGCTACCTATGTAACATGTTCTTTAAAATACAGTGGTTTCTCCAGATGTGCTGCATGAAAAGAATAATCAAAGGGATATTCAAAATTTAAAGCATTAATTTCAAAATATTCCCTTTTAAGGTAGACATCTTGTATATTTGGTTCTTTAGGTAGATCCACTTGTATCTCTTCATGGGCTTCCTCAATTAGATGATAAATATCATACGGGAAGTCCAGGTGTTCCTCAACAGGTGAAATTTCCCCTACTTCATATTCCTCCAAGGAGATACAAGAATTTAAAAAATCTGAAAATTTAAAGCCATAAGGAGTGACTCAAATCAGATTGAATGAAAACATAAAAGTTAGTGTTCAGGAAAGGATCATCTCCCTGAGATGCTTCTGGTTCAATCACTTTTTCTGTGATTCGTGCCTCTTGTAGTCGATATTCACTTGATAGAGGTAGGTAGTTAGGCTCCTATATTATTTCTTCTAATTCACCCACTTGGGTGGTTTCATCTTCTTCCAAGGCTAGAGAGAGGTATAAAGGTGGTTTCTCTTCTACATTGTAAGGAATTATATGATCATGTTTCATTTCAATTTCTATCCATGCACTCCAAAATTTCTCCAAATTCACATGATCTCCCTCTTCTAAATCAGTAGAAAATGATATTTCACCACTCTCCTCTAGTAATGGTTGATAGAGCTGGAATTGATCTTCAGGAAGATCCACATTAACCCCCTTAGGTTCTTCAACATCAAAAACTAGTGGGGAAATTTCTTCCACAGCTTTCTCAGGCTCTTGCTCTGGTTCAGGCTCGGGTTGCTCACTTTGTGCTCGTACATAGTCAAATGCTATTTGCATTTTTCTACCCATGTCATCCAGAGCATTGATAATCCTATCCACTCGAGAAATTTAGATCTCTATAGTCCACTTCAGGTTCTTTATATTTCACCTACAAGTAATCATTCTATGCATAAATACATCATGAAAAAGATTTTTTAGATTTTATATAAAATAATGAAAACTATATAAAATATGATAATATAAAAATTAATTTAAACAACTGATTATCTCCCTGGAAATGACACCGATTTTGATGCACGCCTATCGTAGGGCGTGGAAAAAAATTATATTCCTATTGCACCATAGTGGCTGACCAGGGTCATCTCACTTGAGGATCATTCACAGTTGTTTGATAATTCAATTCTGAGACCTCATTTATGAATTAATATTATTTTATTTAGTATTGTGAAATATTGAATGTTATATAATTCTCAATTCCACATCCTCCTATAATCA
Organism: Viscum album; assembly: GCA_963277665.1. Lineage (NCBI taxonomy): Eukaryota > Viridiplantae > Streptophyta > Magnoliopsida > Santalales > Viscaceae > Viscum > Viscum album. The sequence continues at coordinate 1,698,304,313 of OY728163.1, read as the reverse complement.
AGGTTTATGGCACACCTCAACTGAGCATGTGACATCTCCCCAGACCTGGCTCCATTGTATTCCATTTCATCTACTGAATGGCTCATATCTACCTTATGAAGAGCTTGTATTCAGTAAAGGTGAGGGAAAAGATTTAATAAAAGAATAGAAATAAGTTGGAGTTCATTGTCATGGTGGACGACCACTGCACCCATGCACATCACTCTTTCTCATTACAAACATAGTAAAACTTTATGAATTTAAGAACAGTATTAATGGAATTTCCACATACCTCCCACGGGCCAAGTGTCGGGTTATCCCCTCATTTTTAAGGGTAAGAGGTCATGTTTTATAGAAGAAGAATTAAAATAACTTAATTAGATTAGGGGAGGAAGAGAAATAGAGATGGAATAATATGGATACACTTTAATAAAAAAATATGCAGTAGTACTACATGATAAAATAAAATTAAAATAGAAACAAAGGAAGGAATATTCCTATTTTAGCAGCACGTCCCTCGGCCTCAACTCCAACGTTGGCGTCGAACTCTCCTTTCAGCATGGATGAACTCTTCTATATATAGGCCAAGGAATTCCATCCTTCGATCTTCAAATTTAAGATCTTAAAAATCTCTCTTTATGATTTGCTACACATTATCTCCACTGATTGATTGACCGAGTTCGGCCTTTTTAATGGCCGAATTTTGGAATGTTGTCTTCTAAAAAGATCTTCAATAATATGTTTTACGTTTGATCACAAAATTTCAGATTCATCCTCCCTTTTTATTACGAGATATATATAATTAATGATGCACATTTAATCTAAAATAATGTTTCCTTTTTCATTCCCCACATTGTCAACACCCATGGGCCGCCTTAATGATGGACAATCTTCGTGATCGTCAACAATCGAACTCCCCATATAATTATATTTAAATTCCAATTGAAATCACACCATTTGGATTTTTCTGACCGATTTATGACCAATTCATTGAGGTGGGGTCTACTTGGTTGTCCACAATAATTGTCCACATTGATTGAATTTTTGAGACCCTTTGATGGAATAATTAAATCCTGGTGGAAAAATAAAAGATGAAGAAAATAAATATATATACCGAATAAAAAAACAATCACATATATTGGATTAATAATCTAAATTATATTAGTGAAATACAAAGAGATTAAATTCTATCAATATTTCCAAATTAAGTAGTTTTTCTATTTTAGCCCAAAACACATAATAAATCCAAAATTGATGAAATTTACTCAAGTTGTTCAATTTTTGGGGATTAAATAATATAATTACATAAAAAATTATGAAAATATTATCTCTATCACATGCCCATTTCTGAAACTCATCTTGAAAACATTGAGGTTGAACCATATATTCACGATGAACCTAATATTTTGATAAATTAAAAAATAAAACTTATTTCAATTCTATTTCTCAAAATGTGTGTGAAGGTTTTGGACAACCCGATCTCAAACTCATTGTATATCCTTCCTCTACTGAGTATTTCTTCATATGGGATAATAATAATAATTAAAATTTCATTCTATCCCGTTTCCAAAAAAAATATTTGATAAGTATTAATAAAAAATAAAATAACAATTAGATTGCTGCTTTTTTATATTCCTGTGATTAGACTATTCATTATGACCATTATGATTATTCTTGAAAAAAATTCCAAATGTTCTCACCAAACCCAATGGTTACTCAATAAATATTTAATGTATGTGTTGGAAACAAATATACCTTAATATGTTGAATTTTGGTAATGGGTATGTTCAAGGGTCCAAGCTGAGCTAATAACTTCAAAATAAGTATATTTTGGGGGGAAACCCAGTTTTCATAAAATTGATTCTTTATGTGTTTTTTATTTTATTGAGTTAAATTAAACCCTTAGGTTTTTAATGGTTCCTTAATTATGCTTATATTTATGATCTATGGTAATCTAAGGTTTATGTGTTTCTTGAAAGATCACATTTCTACAAGGAATTGAAACACAATATTCAATAATTGATGAGGATTATCTAAGTGACATGGAGGTGAAATGATGATATTATCAACATGGAATTCTTATTCAAGATACCAATTGACATTATTCCATATATAAAATATTTAATTTGAACTCCTCTCCTCCATTTCAACTATGATCAAAATTTTACATTATTTAAACATTAGGTATAGTGTTATTAATTGTTTTTGGAGGTGAAATGAATCTAAAAAATAAATATTGTATGTATCAAATTAAAATTTTTCTATGAAAATCCATGATGAAAAAAATTTACATAATTGGTTACGAAATTTATTTAACCTTGAACATGATAATACTATTTTAATACATTTAAATTGAATATTAAAAGATTTATAATGACTTGAGTATGATTTTAATGTGTGTTTATGTTCATGATCATAGTTTTTGGAAAGTGTGGATGTAAAATGTGATTTTTCCTCATTTAAATATTCATCCATTTAATAAAAATCTAAAAATTCATGTCCATTGTATTTTGGGTTTATAATTGAATTATTTGGTTCCTTTCATCAATATATCTGGTATGGGGTCACTTTGAGTGTAATTTTAGTATCCAAAAATGATTAAAATGGTGACTTCCTATGATAATTTATTGTCCAAATACACCGAGTATGTAACTTGTAGATTGTGAATCCATAGTTTTATTTCCAATCGATCGGATTTATATCTCTATTTTAGAGAATGGAATTGAAAAAATTTGTGATGTTTGACACATGGGGATCATGACTGCATAGTTTTATTTCCATTATTTGGTATTTTAATTTCTATTTTCATAATAATAATAAAAATATAATAAATAATAGAAGAAAAAAAGAAAAAAAACAATAATTTCCAAAAAAATTAATTTTATTCCGACCTAGAACTTCCATTAACCCCATGAACAAGAAAGAAAACACCTATTTCTATTCTAATTAAAACATATCATCAAACGTAATTGAAATTAGATTAAATGTGGTGATTAATTTTTATGGAGGAATATAAATGGCTTTGGATATTCTTTTGAATATATATTGTGATAGAATATTTTTATTTGTTTCATAATTTCATGGAATGATTTTTTTTAGTGGGCACTGAAAATTAAAATTATATTGGAATATTGAATTCAATTTTTGTATTTTTGTAACTTTTTTCTAAGGAATAAGAAAGCTCTAGTTGGGGGTGTAATCATACCCTAAAATATGATAATATTCAATGACTGTATTTTAATATTCATTTGTTTTAATTTCCATAAAAAAAATTATATAAATAAATTTGACTTAATTTCTCCTCAAATGTGAAATTCATATTTATAGTGTGTCAATTGGGACCAATAAAACATCTTCATGTTGACTAAATTATTTTCATTCATTAAATTTGATATTTTTGGATATGAATGGTCACATTTATTTGAGAATTTTAAAATTTAGGGTCCATAGATTTTGGAAAATTAAAGACAGACATATTAGTCCATGAATGCAAAGATTTATAGATAAAGCATAATGGGTCTTAAGAACATCATATAAAATTGGATGTCATAATTAAAGATGAATGATGATGAAATTTTAATTAGATATTTATAAAATTATTTCTATAATTATAATAAACTATGCATAGATATTATTCTGATGATTTCAAGGACATCTAGACAGACAAAGTTAAGCCTTAAATATTGGGGCATATTTTAGGGCCCCAAAATTAACCCACCATTTCTGGTATAAAATCCAAATGGATGATCCAATTGGAATTAATTTTAAAAATTATTAGATGAAACTTATAAAAAAATCCTTATTTATTACCATCATATATTTTTCCATACTCAATTTCCAATATTCATTCCAAAAATGATGATGACTCTAGTTTAAATTTCCTGACCAACATTGAAAAGTCAAATATCCTTTTATTTCTCAAATACATTTTACTATACTAATTAAAAGGGATGTAATTTATTTAATGGGTATATACCATAGAAAAAATTCCATATATTTGTTGTGGTGGTGAATGTTTTACGTTTACATGTTTTATTATTTTAATTTTATTTTTTTCTTTCACTTTTTAATCTCATATTCATTTTTTCTCATGTATATTTTAAAATCACTTTTATTTCATTATAAAATAAATTCTTATTCTCTTATTTTTCCCATTATTAATATCATGATAATAAAATTACCTTATATTATCAAGGGGATTTATTGGATGTTATTTTTCATTTTAATAATTCAAAATCAACCATTATTTTTAGATTTCATTCAATGGTGTACATTCTGTTTTAATTTGACTAATTTTAAGGCTACACATCTAGCGTGCTAGAATGATCATATACCGTGGAGTGGTCAAGAATATGATAATTCATGTGTATAGGAGATTAGAAATAATATAGTTGAAACACAAAATATGTGAGTAATTTGGTAAATTATTATTTATTTTAAATATGCACTCTCTAATTTAAGACATTGAAACAATTAAAATAAATTCTTTCATTCCACCCCTAGTGATAACCTTACATCGACTAATTATATTAAATTTAAGTGACTAATGTCATTAAAACTATTTAATAATCAACTAAATTCAAACCCATGTTGTACACTTCATTGGTGAATATCCCCCTTATAATAGATGTTTATTTAGTTTTATTTCTATGTCTTCAAGGATTTAATAAGACATTGTACACTAAAATTTACTTCTTAAAACATTTAACTTATGTTAAATTGGGCGTCACAAAATTAATATATCCTTTCCAAAATAATAAAACATAAAAAATATTAAATCAAATAGAACATGAAACATCAATGGCATCACCTAATAGTGAAATCAATGCAACTGTAATTAGAACAATCCAAAAGAGCATATCCAATTCCGGTAAATTGGATTTTTTACCTCTATGTGGGTTAGAAATCCAAGGAACATAACTTTTCACAATTCAAACACATTTATACATTCTGTAACAATAATACCAAATTATATGATAAATTGAAATAAAATTCTAATACCAATTTTTTGATGCCCCAGACTTAGTTCTGTCAATAGTAATCATGTCCAGTTAGCCACATGGCCTCATGCAGGCCTTCCCAATTTCCAGAGGATTCTGACTAGTTTTGAGAGTCATGGTAGAATAGTGGGGATACCAGAACCTCATGGTTAGAGTATAGAAATTTTGTATAACCATATCACTTAATATAAGAAGCAAATGAAATAATAGTGAAATTGAGATTTAACAACAATTAGATAAATAACTAAGTAATCTCATTCAATATTTTCATAAAAAATGAATATTATGTCATACCATAGAAAATAAAAGCAATTCATTGAAACATGCATCCAATACAATATGTGTATCAAAATAATAGTGATGACAAAAATAAACCATCCATGTGTAGAATCAAGATCCATACCCTACTTATGTGCACCCCTACTCTTATGTAATTATAAAACAAGCATCCAGAAGTGGGAACTCATATTTATCCCTATCTACGTCTATGATGTCTATACCGGTGCCCAATATTAGACCAAACTGGTTGTGAGATAACACATAGTAGGCCACCCCCAATGGTGTCTATAAAAAGTCATGTCTATTAATATAATCTTTTATTATGTAAAAATGTATTTTGTGTACAAATAATAATAGTATAAGTAATGTTATCAAGTCTATCAAGTATCACTATGATCAAGAAACTAAATCATATGGATTTTTATAAAGATTTAAAATAATCGACAAAAAACCCTATATCAAGTAATCATGTATCATGGTTTCATGGGATATGGTATAATGAGTATGAATGTACCAAAAAACTGAGTATGTTAAGTAAAACAATTAAAATGATCAATGGTGTAGAAATCACTATAGATTCCAAATGAGTCTGATCGAAAGAGTTGAAATGTCCAAATAATCCTAGCATATAAAGTAATACATTTAAACAGGATCCTATGAGTATAAATGTCAAAGGAATCAATTAATAAACTTCACCAAGATCAAAGCAGTATAAAAGTTTGAGGCATCGTATTAATAAAAGTAATCTGGATCAAATGAGTAGAAATGTACAAGTTATCCTAATGGTTCATTAGATCTATGGACTAAAAATGTAAAATCCATCCTAACATATCATGGATATTATTTAATCGTATCTGAGGTGTGGAAATGTCCATTGAATCCATTTAATATAATTTAATGGGGTCCAAGGAGTATAATTTTCTATGGAATCCTAAACAATTCATTCCCCATTTCTTAAATAACTTTATAATCATATAAAATCCTAGGGATTCAGTAATTTATACCTTTCATATAAAAATGTCATGGTACTATAGGGAACTTATAGTCTTTATAAATTCACATCAACACCCCCCATTAAATTATCAATTAAACAAGGAAACTACATGACACAAAATGGGTGGAATAATTGAGATAAAAAGGTAGAACCCGCCACATGGGCAGTTTAGGTTGAGGTTGATAACCTCTACCCATGAAGAAAGGTGTTATAAAATGTTTCAATAATGTTTTTTTCATTCAATATATGGATAAATTAATATGAAAAACATAACCAATAATTTTTTTTCAGTTTAAATAACAAAAACATGCTACAAACAACAAGAAAATTAGGGAAATCTCACATAACAACTACCATAATCTAGTAGAGGAGTAATCATCGTGTTTGAACCTCTAATTTAATCCAAATCAGAAAAAAAAATTATTGAATTAATGAAAATACTAAAAATAAATCATATTATCCTTTACCAAAACCTTTTAATTAATAGAAATTATAATTATGATATGTGTAATAGGAACATAAAACTCTTGAGAGGATATTAAATGAGATGAACAACTGTCGAATTCGATCCTAGATGATGAATCCATTTTAAAGACAATGTTAAAGGATTAATTAAATCAACGGTAGATGATCAGTGTGGCCATATCGTGATAAAAAGGAAATGAGGATGGGTTATAATAGTAATGAAATTAAGGGGATAATTTTCAATTACACTCTAACAAATTAGTCGCATAGTTTGGACTCACAATTATCCAAACCTTTTTTTAATTATGTGCCCTTCTCTCCTTTAATACCTCCCTCACTTCTTGATTTCCCATTGTATGGAAAACCATGTCCCGATAGTTAATTTTTCTCATATTAACAACTATACCCCACTTTCATGATCATTCACCCCATGTTCCTTGGTTTCATCAAACTGTGTGCCACTATATAGTTTTATGGTCCACCCCACATGGTTAAAAATAACTTTGTGGAATGGACCACAAAATTCGACTAACAATGAATCTCCGCAAACTTTTTCCAGAAACTTAGGCTATAAGATTTGAACATTCCCTTAACACTGTTTTTCCCTATATATCCTCCCTAGGTACTAAAATTATGTCAAAAAGTCATTAAAATGAAAAAATGTTAATGTATCTCATATAAAAGCGTGTTATTGCATAACGATGTAATTTTAAATATGAAGAACATATACGTACTAGAAATAAAATCCTTTGGGTTCTAATATTGTGTGTGATCTTGGGAGACATAACTCTACACATTATGAAAATGATATATAATATTTTTTCATTATGGTAAAATTGACTCACTCGATATAGTGAAATTGGTGTGAGGTTTTTTATGTAATCAAATTTGCAGTTTTAGCTAAGGTCACTTCATGATATATCCAGTGTACATTAATTCATGATTTCAGGTTTAGAATCTTGTTAAAATTAATAGGATGAAGAAATTATGTACAACATTAAGTGATGGAGTATTAGTATTGGTATAAAATGGATTTTGAATTCATGGAAAAATGATATTGAATTTTCAATTAGTCTTTTAGTAGATGAAGCCACATCTGTCACCACATAAACAAAATTTTTCAATCAAGTAACTCTTGAGAAGAATCATGTATCTATTATGTATTTGTGAATCAATGTAAAATTGTTTAGATAAATATTAAAACCATGAATATTTTAAATAAGAAAATGGGTCATTAGAAAAACACAGTGTATAAGGGAGGTGGAAGCCACCTCCCTTGCATCCTTTTATTCCAATTTTCTTATTATGTTATATACGGTATCATGATATTAATCCATTAATAAATATGGTATTATGAAAATTATATAGTGTTAGTCCACTAATGTAATTCATCATCCCTCAATTGTCTCAGTATTTGTGTATTAAATAGAGTGTATTGGTGGTTCTGAGGGTGGATATTTAAAAATTAGATTACTCATTTGGATAAAATATTGGTTATATTTTCTATATGCTATAATCATCAATTATCTTATATTACCCAATAATTTTAAATGTAATTTTTATATTTTAAAAAAAATTTATTTTTTAAATAGGTATGGAAATAGACACATATAGAACAAAATAGTATCCCTTGTTACATTAAACATTATAATTTAATTTATATTCATTAAGAGGGAACTTTTTATTTTCCCACAAATTACAATAAAATTATTCAATTTACCATTTTATAATTCATTGATAACCAATTAGGAGATAAAAAAGTTTATATATGAATAGGTACTTTCTGTAAAAATGAAATTTTAAATTAAATAGTTGGAAAAAATATTACAAAATTAGTCATTTTTTCAATGACAAGATGAATTTTTAGTTTCATGAAAATGGTTCCACACCTTAGGGAATGGGATATCAATTTATTTTATAATATGAATTGTTTCTGGTGTTTTATAATAATGATTTTATATTTGAGAATATAATTTTCGTTATTATGATATATGTTGGATGATGTTTACTTATTAAAATTTTATTGAATCAAAATTATTATTTCATTTTTAGATTATTGACACAATCATAAACACATACACATTTTTGTTACCTATATGTGTCTAATTTGTATCATAAATGGTAAAATGAATTCGGTAAGAGGTAATTGTGGTGGAATATATTATAGTAGAAAAGTGTTCCATTTCACCACATTGGGGATAATATGTTGTTTAAATTGTTATTAAATCATTGATTTCACTTCATTTACATTCAAATATTTGATATAGAATGATCAATTATATGTAAATTTGGGATGGTGATGTGATTAGGCATACCCCCATGATGGGTGGATATTAAGAGAATTATTATTTTAATATGAACTATGTTTTTAATATATCTAGAATATATCTCTGTGATGGATTGGAATTTATGATATATAGTTATGATGGATGCTATATTTTTTTAAATGAGATTAAGTCACTCATATGTAAAAAAATAGAGTGTGAGATAGGTTTTTCTAGAAGAACCCCAGGACTCGTACATGATTATGTTATTATTTTAAAATGAAATTTCCAAATTATAATACCATGTAGAGATAAAATGTTTCATTTCATAGGAAAATTGTGTTTCTAAAACATTATTATATATGAATTTTTAACAATTATATAAATCATTCAGTATGGACTTTTAAAATTATTTTATAATCATTTAGATAATGGGAATCAACTAATGTTATAATTAAATGAAAATTTGAGCTAAATTATCATTATGGGGAGAAATTATTGGAATGGGCCAGGATACATGAATCAATATATTACATGGGGTTAAATTATTAAAATTTTCAAAACATAAGAGAAGGATCATCAAAACAACAATGAGGAAATTATTTTAGAGAAACATGGAATATGTAATATATATAATTCTAAAACATCCATACAATAAGATCATATTTCATAAAAAAAATTCATTAATATTAGTATTATTTTTATGTATAACATATGGGTAAAAATCATTTTTATATAAAATGTGATCAAATCCAACATCATCTAACATGTAATATAGACAAAATAATGATATATATCAAAATTTGAAATAAATGGAGGGAAATATAGTTATGGGACCACTATCTGTAATATAAAATTTTCATAATTACAAATTATATATATAAATGAAACATATTTCAAATAAAAATGTGAAATAATACAAAGAAAAATTAATGGGTTTCATAAATAATTATTATGACATGCTCCAATGAATAAAACAAGAAGGTTTACCAATGTAATAATGAAACACATAATTTTTATAATTATTTTTATAATTAATGGTATAAATAAAATATTCATAGAGAGGTGGATAATAAACATAAAAACTATTGAATATTCTTTTTGAAAAAATATTTAATAAAAACCCACAATGGTGTCTTATCCCTCATCCCAATAAATTTAGAAAATTATTTTACATAGAATATCCAAGTGAATGATTAGAAAAATTGAGGTAGAAGATTCATTTTTAATACTAATATAATGTGTTGATAAATCCAAAAATAATGTGTTGGGTTCATGGGTCCCCTTACCTTATATCATGTTATATTTTTTTCCTGATAACACATCATTTATAATAAACATTTATTTATTAATTTGTTATTATAAAAGTATATTTTATTCAATTATCAATTTTTTTTTCAATTATAATTACTGGAATTTATTTATTATAGTTTAAATTGAGGATTTAATATCTAGTAGAGATGTTTAATTGGGTATTATTGATTATGTTTTGATATATATCTTTTTGATTGAATGTAATTCTATTTTTATAAAATAATATTATTAATCATAGAATATAAAATAATTTAGTTTCAAATATATTTTATATAATACATTGACAATAGGTTTAGTTGGTTCTATAAAATTAGTTTTAAAATATCGTTATACTATAAAGAAAACTAAATTTAAAAGGATATATAAAAAATGATGAAACGAGTATATATAAGTAAAAAAATTAAAATTATTCTAAAATGTATTCATAAATTTATTTAGTTATATAATTTTAAATTCAATAGTTTTGGAATGTAGGAATAAAGGTGATTAGGAGAGTATAATGTATGGAACAAATTTTAATATATAGGTTCAAAAGATTCTCACTTCATTCAAATTTCACTTCTTTGTTATGGACTAAAAAACATTTGATATTAGGGATATGTGAAGAAATTTTTTTTCAAATGTTATAAGGAAACAATAATTGGTTTAATTTATCTAGATGTTGAGATTTAATAATTTGATTGGAATATATTTTCCTATTGATGGGGGTATAATTTATACATGATGGGAGGTTCATGTTTGGATTTAAATGCTAAATGAAATATTATATTCAAAGTAAGGTATGAAATAATAAAATTTTCTATGTTATATAATATATTATACTAAAAATATTCGTATTTAGGAATTTAAAACTCATCATATAGTAATTTTTATTTTGAAAAAATGGAAAAAATGATAAAAATTTAATAGAATACTTAACATTTTACGCGATTGGAAATTAATTTATAGGATAGAAATATTATTTTTATTTAAAAAAAATATTTCATATTAAATATTTTTGGTTCAGATAATAAATTTTTTTCTTATTATATAATTATTATATAATTATTTACTTCATAAACATGTCGTATTTAAAAAATCATGTTCCCACAATTTTCATAAAAAATATATTATTTTAATATTTCCAAAAATAAATTCTAGAAAATTTCAATGTGATAATTCAATGAAAAAATTTTATATAATAAAGATATATTTCTTACACGGTTATTTTTTATTTATTAATAATTTAACTAATTTATTTAAAAATACATTAAAAATTATGATATCGGAAATTCAATTATACATTACTTGATATTCTAATTTGAATACATTTTTATGATTTAGAAAAATTTATATTTACATAATGAAATCATTGTAATTATTATTTACCTTTATAGTAATATTCTAATGACCTTGAAATTATTTTAATATTCATGTTACTATTTATAATTATAATTCTACTATTACTATCAGTTTTTTTAAAAATTCCAATCCCCATAGTGGTTTTTTCCTTAATATATATACCTGTTATTTTACCAATTCGTCATTAAAATAAATTCATCTTAAGTATATATATTATTAATTTTAAAAATAATTTTTTCATTAATTTTCATTAATTTTAGTTTTGTATACGGTTTTTAAAAATCTATGTGATCATAATTATCTAAATTATTCAAATATTGTCATATAATTGTAATTATTTTTTATTATCCAATTTTTATATTTTCGTTTTTATGGATGCTATTATATATTTTAATTTATTTTTTCTTATTGATGAAATAATATAGTTGTGGATTATTTTATCTATGTTATATTATATATTCATTAGGACACATATATATTCCGAAGGAAAATATCACATAGAGATGTTTGGGTTGTTAAATTGTTCCCCCTGAATAATTTGTTTCTTAAAAAAAATTTCATGTATTTCTAGTTGATAAGAGATGAATGGGAATTTTGTTTCCTTTCATCAGGAGGTTCCATAGTATCATCTTTATACTTATGGATTCGTTAATTTACTTTAACAATGATATTTTTCTTATTATATAGAACTTTTTTTCTATAGTCAATGATATTCACTGGTTTATCCTCATAATAGTAGTCATTCTTGTATGGTTGTAAAATTGAGTTTATTACATTAAAAATACCATGTATATTATTTATTTCGACACACAAAAGAAACACATCAGACTCTTGATACATGTTTGGTTGAATTACTAATCCATAGTACATATATTATTTTTTATCCGAGACCTAAAAGCAGATATCAAACCCACTACTGGAAATTCCATAATTTCAAATCATCAAGACACATATTAAAAGTAATATATTATGAAACACTTTTCATTATCTTCAAACTCCATGTATATTCAATTATAGTTTGATTAGTGCTTTATTGATTATAGGAATTTTTTCATATTGAAAAAAATATTAATATTGTTTCCTTATTTTCTTGCAAATGTACATGTTATCAATTTTTGTTCACTAATTTCAGCCCAATATGTATCATTTTTAATTTTTATCATATATATATATATATCCTATAGTCAGGCCATCATAAAACATGAGTGAAAATTGCTGATGTATGAGTTCAAAACTAATGTACGATGGTAAACCCAACCTTATTTTATTCAACTAAATACAATATCTATGAAATATCACAAAGAAATATGGTGGGGTGAATATATGTTTAGGTTTGGATTTTTTTTGAAATTAACTCTTCTATATGATAAGTTGTGTGTTACTTATCTATCATGATCTATCCAACAAACACCAACCAATGGATAATAGTGATTTATAAGGTATAACTTTCAATATAAGAAGTCTAGTTGTATTTAGGATATGGATTCAATAATTATAATATTAACTACTATAATAATGAATAATTTTAAATATACTATGTTTTATAATTGTAACCCTTATTTTTTTTTTATCTATAATAATTTGTGGCATCCCACACACACTTACATCCCATACATTACAAAGATAGTAAATATTGAAACAACTGATATGTATTCTGCTAATAGGATTCAATAAAATAGGAAAGTGTTCTGTTTTTTACACCTTTGCAAAGAAAAAAATAATGGAATCAATTCAATATATATGCACAATATTACATTAAACCACTACATTCAGTATCTTCATTGTGAATTATATCACAATGAGAATCTAAAAGTTGAACATAATGTTTAATTTCATTTACAACATGAAAAAATGGGCTTATAGTGGAATGTAAAGCCCCAAGACTATATGATATATTTAATTTTAAATAAATTCAATCACTTAAATAGATTTTGATGCATATAACATTAGGTTCAAACAAAACATGAAAATCAATTATAATATTATTATTTAAACATGACAAATATAACCATGAAATTAAATTGGTGGTTATGAATTATACTAATTAAATTATTAAAATTATATAGTTTAAAAATGTATAAAATTAAATCAATTGTAATTTATTTTTTTAAAATAGAATAATAATTATTTTAAGGAATATTAGGTGTTTTATGGAAAAAAAAATCATACAGAAAGCTTACTCACAATTTTGAAACACTATATAAAATTAAATTTTAACTCTTATATAAAATATATTTTAAATATAAAATTAAATTTTAATATCATTATTTAGAAAATATCTTAGAGTGAATTTATTTTAAATTTCCTAAAAATTATAAATTTTCATTGAATAGTGATAAATACTAGTTTTTATTGTAATGTTTCTCTTCTTTTATATAATTTAAAGGTTTTATTTTTATTTAAAATTGTTATTAATATATAATAAAATCAATTATACTATTATAAATACAATAAAAATATTTGGAATCAATTTAATATTTAATTTTTGATATTATGAGAGTCTATAATTATGAGGATATTATCTTTGGAAGGCATATTTTATTTATTGTTTGGGGGTTTAATTTTAAATTATATTTTTTACGCTTCAATGAGATGAGATTGTCAAAATACTATGCATATTTTAATTCATAATAAATAATATTATATATTACAGTCTTCATAATTTTTTGTATTAACGAATTTAAAAGATATTATAAATTAATTACCACATTAAAGGTAAAAATGAGTTTACCATGGGGTTAAACTAAAAATACTAGAGCTAAAATTAAATAAAAATATATAAAATTAATATTCCCTTGATAAATTTTTAAAATTAACACCATTTTATAAATTTTTAATAGTTTTTGGGACATATTTCCATGAATCTGAGGTATATAATAACATAGGTAATGAAAAAGAGAAAGTGTCAGCCTCTTATTTTTAAAATTAAATTATGTGTTTACATTGGGAAAAAGTAAAGGTTAAAATTAATATTTGGTTTAATTTAAATAATAATCAAATTATATTATTTACAATAATTTATTTATATTTTTATTTAGTGACATTATTATGTTAAATCCTTAAGAAATTGCAATGCATTAAATTTCAATAAATAACAAAAATGATACTAAAAATTGTAAATGTAAAATAAATTGAATTTATTATTTTGTAAAATAAATATAATAGAAAAAAATATCATCTTGAAATGTATTTGATAAAATATATTTTAATTTAATTATTTTCTTGATATTTTTTGAATGCATATAAAATTAATAGTGTCTAAATAGAAATTAATGAAATTTTATAATAAATGATATTTCATTAAATGAATTGAAATTACTATAAATATTGCATTCATACAAGTTATGTTAAAATGTTATAAAATATAAAACATATTTCAATCATGATACATTGGTTCTTATATATTTACTATATTGACCCCCAATGAGTGATAACATTGTTTTGTCAGTTATGGTTATAATAGTGTCCTAGACTGTTACATATGATTATGTTAATATTATTTTCCTACTTGAATTTTATTTATATATGATAAATTGTGTAATATAATTTTAATAATTGGAAAAAATTATATAATAATATCAATTTTTTATTCCCTAAATAATAAATTAGCTATGTTAAAAATACTAGTTACCATAGTGAAAATTTAAAATTGTCAAATTTAGAAAACATATATGTTAACCGAAAATATCCATGAAACATATTTTCTTGTAAGTATATAATGACCATAAAATCCATATAATACAATATTTCTCAATTTCATATCCACATTGGGTAAGAATGAAAAACCATTAGTGAATTGTTTTTGGTATTTATAGAAATTCCTATCAACCGTACATATAAAAGGGTACTCACCCACCACACTTATTCATACCTATAGAGCCATTGTCGTCAAAAAATCCAAAAAAAAATATTTCTCCAATATCCTTAGTCACATTATAAAAGTCTTAATATTACTAAAAGTTAGTATCCATGGCCCTTAAGGGGATATCCAATTGAAGTTTCTCAAAGAGTAGGTAATTATCATAACATATCTTTTAATTTATTTTTCATTATTTATTTAAACCCTAAAATAATACAAAAAAACATTAAATAAAGTAATATAATAATATAAATTATATTAATATATTATTGGGATTAAATAAAAACATTAATTCATCTATCAATACGTTAAATTGGAAATGATATTAGGAATCGTGTCTATAATAGACTTCCATATCACGAACTGGTGTAACTCCTTTCCATCAAAAATTATTATGGTTTGAGATAAAGTTTAATTTAATCTGTGTATATTTATATTATTATTAATATATTTATTCTAATTTAGATATAATATCACATAAATTCGTATATTCCATTCCATTTAGAATATGGTTACAGTGCTCATGTGTATGTCATATTATCACATCACAAGTCGATGTGATTATTTTTTTAGATATGATACACATAGTAAATAATGAGAAAAATTTTAATGAATATAAGGGAAATATATTTCATAAAATATTATATATATGGATTTAAAATAACTTAAACTACCTTACCCATTAACCCTTTATGGCAATGATAACATCACTCATTCGTTCACATTAGGTTTCGTCACCATGAAGCGATTTGATTCATTTTCTATGCCTAATATTCAATGATGGTTATCAGGATGTATATAATTAAAATATATTTATATTATTATTATTATTACGTTTATTATGGAACTATTTACCAAATACAAGAACTTGAACATTCTTGAAGAAGCACGCATGATTAAATAGGGTCTTCGACAAACCAAAAAAATAAAAAGATTAATTATTTTTAACAAAAGGCTGGTAAAATGTTATAGGATAATAATTTATGGAATGATATATATTATTATTATTCTTAAATAAATTTAAATGTAATTTATATTTATTATAATTGTTTTTCAAAAACATATGATGTAGTTAAACATGAGGAAATAGTTTTTATAACTTTTACCTCTACGAGACATATGCAATATTCACTGCATATTTCTTATAGGGGTTTATATAATTATAATATGATTTATTATATAATTATTATATTTATATTATTTTTAAATGTTTTATTTTATTTCATTCATATTTGTTTTAGGGTTAAGAAGATAACAAATTTATAAGTCTTTATTTCAGTATGTGATCTATTTTTTATATTTTTTTGTTTATGTTAAAATTAGAGAACGTTTTTTTGTATTTATATTTTTTTAAAAAAATAATTTATTTATACACTTGTTATTAATTAAAATATTATATAATGTTTTCAATTTTCTCAAATTTTTACCAAAAATGATTGAAAAAATATTTATTATGAAAATCTTACATCATTTAAACCTTTGGTGGGGAATCCTTTAATTTCAAAAACCTAGTTTCTCAAAGAGTTTAAAAAACTGTTTTTTTCATTATCCAATTATTTATTTAATAAATTTATTAACATGTTTTAGTTTTTTTTTTGTTTTTTTAAATTAATATTTATTTCTATTTTAATAACAATACTCCTTTTGATTTAATAGAAAATCTAAAATCAAATTATGTAATAATATGCACTTGATTATCAAATTTTTCAAAAATATTAATAAAAAAAATTATGATTTTCTTACATATTTTTAATGGTTATTCTCATTGAAAAGTACTTTATAAAAATTTTCTAAAATATTTCATTTTAAAAATAGGTTTTCTAATTCGACAGGTTATTTTGTTTAAGAAATATATCGATGACATTTTTATGGAATTTATTTTAAAAACAACAACCATTTATTTTAATTTCGACCTAATTGGGATTTGTTTTATTTATATCTTAATTATTATTTGCTTATATTTTTATGGACATTTTTGCTGAGCATGTATAGTTTTATTAACATTCTCTATATTTCTATAGATAGTCTACGATTATGATTATTTATTGTACAATGTGTAAACATTTCATATGTTAGTTTTTCAAAAAATATATTAATTTTGATTATATATCATCCCATTCATATGATTAAATAATTATAATTAGTATGTTATGGGTAGGTTCAAGTTATAAATATCTCCTTGAACCATCAACAAGTCGTATAAGAAATAGGGTGGCCCAATTTGATGAGATTTTAACAACATTTTTAAATTATGTTGTGAATGGTCTTGATAACATATATAATCATTATAATATTATGAATTCCATTATCATTTTATGTTTTATTGATATCCAATTAATGTTTATGTATCCAAATCATGTAATTACTTATATTTATTTATTTGATCATCCTTAACTCCTTCAATATTTAGATAATGCTATTATTTAAATGGCTTCTATTTCACTTATTTAACTTTTTATTTTTATATAATTATTTTTTTCATTAAATGTTGATTTGTAAATGTACCCTTACTAAGATTATAAGGTCCCCCATTATTATTTTTTAATTTACCCTTGATACTAGTATTCATTTTATGATAGATATGAATGGATATTTTATGGGGGATTATAAAATTCTGAAAATATGTTTTTATATTTTATTGTTTAAAACGTAATTTCAATTTGAAGTAAATATCTAATTTACCAAGACTACTAAAACATATATTCCATAGGGATATTATAGTTTTTATCTCATTACAATTTAATAATTCAGACATTAGATTTGGCCTATTGGATTCTACAACATTAAAGTTTCTATCAATGAATGATTAGTAGAAAAATTGGGATTTAGATTTTGGAAAAAATAATTTTGTAAACATACACCTGTGATATAAATTGGGGAGAATTATATTATAACACAATTTTTTTTTCAAGTTATTGATTACATGGTTTAACTAGAAATACATATATTTTTGGATATTAAAAAAGGATGACATTCTAGCGTAGATGTTCCTTGGAGTAATAACAATCAATAAGGAACAATAAAATGCTTCCTTACAGAAGATAATATGACATACTATACACCGTTTCAAACAATTTTAGTGTATATTCATAGGATAATTTATATTTTCATTACATAAAATTATGGTCAATTTTAAAATATATTTTTTATTTGGTTAAATTCCCAATGAAAAATTGATTGTGATAATATTATTAACCATGTGTAAATTATTCATATTTTATAGGATTCAAATGTTTTCAGATTAAAAATAATAATAATAAATTTTATTAGCAAATCTAGGGTATGAAGTTGTTTAGAAATAGAACCTATATGATGTAATGTGATCTGTATTGTAGTATGTAATCTAATGAATATGAATAATAATTTCCTTGATTGGATGAAGCTAACAATTCTAATGGAACTAGTCTCCCAATTATTCTCATCTTATGTGGATGTACTATCATATTTTATTGAGATATAAAAAGTACTATCATAATTATATTACATTAAATGGAAGTTAGAGAACAAGATCATGGTAGAGAAAGAGACAGACAAAGCGAAGAATGGAATGAAATATCCACCATGTGATAATTTTCTAATGAATCAACCCAATGCATAAATGAAGGGAAAGACAACTTTCAATTTTTTTTGGATATAAGATACAAAATTTTCATGATTTCATTGGTAAGAAAGAAACCTATTATGTTTTGTGCATCAAATTTAATGATATATAACACTAAGAAAATTAATACCCCATTAATCAAAAAAATATGAGAAGGTATTAGGGTCACACATTTGTTATTATAATGGAAAATAAGTGTTTCTCATTAAGGGATGGTAAATGTTGATGCTGGGAGAATTATTTTTTCATTTGGAATCAAATTTAGTCATTCGAGAAATTACATCAAGATGATTTCATTTGAAAGGTGAGCGAAGAAGTTTCACGTTTCTTGTTCTTAAAAATATGATATTATTCTTAGTATAGTCATCTTCGAATGAAAGTGGAAAACCCAAGATGAATGTTTTATGTTATCTCCTTTTATAAGGACTCATGATCAGTATGTACTGTACAACATGGTTGTCTAAATCAAATCCTATTATTTTTCTACACATAGAACACCTCATGTTGACATTGATTGAAATCATGGATAACACATTTTTTATATATGGACTGATATCCTTTTCACATGAAAAATTTATTTCTTGTTAATTAGGGCTATATAAAGTGAAATGAAACTCAGAAAATGTAAAGAGGGGACCTAATATAATGATCCACACATATAAACATTCACTTAGAAAGAACATTAACGGTATTTCTAATAATGTAAACTCTAATTGAGGTCGGAAAAAAAACATTTAAGGAATGATAATGGGACATGTTTTTGTCCCACATTATAGAATATAATTATTTGGTTATTTTATAATTGGATGAATCATTTCCTTATATTGTATTTATATAATGATTAGTGTCCTACTCCCAAAGTAATCACAAGTAATAGAATTTGGGACAATTAAAACAATTCATGATGTATATTCAAGGTATACTCACTTTTGGACTATACTTTGTAGTTGGGAGAGATAAATAATCATCTATATTTTTTGATTCTAATTGGGTTGGACAAGTGGATGATATAATGTCCAGAAGTGGTGGAACATTCATCATTGGAAATAACTTGTTGGTATGGATGACCATGAAATAATAAATAATATATCTTAGTATGACTAAAGAAGAGTATATATATGCTATAAAATATATCACTCAACTATTGTGGATAGAGAAACAATTTAATAATATTGGTGATGAGGTGAAATAGTTGATGGTGATTCATTATGACAATAATAATATGATCTATTGTATAAAGAATTTAGTTTAGAACATTCATTCAAATCATATTTATTTTAATTATCAATCCATCAAGTAAATTCATTAATAAGAATATGAACTGGATACCAAGTGGATGACATTCTGACTAATCTAATAGAATCACATGTGGTAGAGAAACATCAGTTGAACATCAGTGTTCTATAACATCTCAATGAATGAGGAGGTTTTGGTTGGTCCACTATCATCATGTTTGTTAACTATTTTAATCATATTGTGAATGGGCTGATTGTTTTTAGTGGAGATATGATCCCTAGTAAATCTATTTTAATCTCTACATGATCAAATATAGGTTTATTAGGTTTAATTCCAATTGGTGGAAGTGGAGAACGACAGACAAATTCCATGTTATGAGGGTGTATGATTTGTAAGAACCATGCTATTATTCTATGATACAGTGTAAATTAGGAGTTATGAGGTATGTGTATAAAATTAATTTGTGAAATGTGGATAATTAGTTTTTTGAAGAAATAGATCATATTTCATAGATCCCATCTTGGACATTTTTAAATTCCAATGTATTAAAATGAAATTCAAGTTTCTCTTATTTTTTCTGTACTGATCTTCTCTAACATGGACTTAGAGTGTGGGGTGAGTTGTTTCTCACATAAAAAAATTTGATAAAGGCTAGTTCATTATAGTAGTTACCTACAGACTGTTACTAAACACAAAGGGTGATATTTTTGGAACCAAGTCCTTTCATGTCTCGAAATGAAGTCCAATTTATTTTTATTTTCAATCCAATCTAGGTTGATTAAGAAGATTGCAAGGTAAGTTATTTAATAGTAAAATATGACTATATTGCTGAAATTGTATTCATTTCCCATCAATTTTCTATATATTTGGGCTCAAAATTACGAGGATGCATAAACATCATGAAATGTTGTTTCTATAAATGAATCTTAACAAATACGGTAAAGGAATATATTTCATGATAATTGGGTTTCACAAAGAAATTATTTTATGATAAATACGTTTCTTGAAGACTAGGTTTCACGAAGACTGGGTGTTGCATAGGCTAGGATTCATGAAGATTGGATATTTTTAAAATATTGAGCTTCATGAAGGTGTTAATAATTAGGAATACAAGATAAAAAATGGCACTTTTTTTCAATAATGATAAGTGGAATATTGTGAATGCATTATTGATTGATGTTGTGGGTATATGACTAAAGTATAATGTGTTAGAAAAAATGATTATGAACCATATCTATGTTTGAGTAATGAATATAAAAAATATATTGATCTTAGTAGGTCAAATAATGTATGCTTAAAGTATTTTATATCAGTTCGTTATATATTAAAAAATTCATTGATTTAGTTTTATAGGTAATTACTAACACAAGTAGGTTGATATTTTTTCCCCTCAAGAATTCTAAAGTTTGAGATGTTTTATAGTGGATAAACAATAATGTCCTGTGATTTTAGAAAACTTTAATTCTCAAATGAATTAGAACTTCTTCATTAGTGAAAAGAAATAATATTTAATTGAGCCTTGAAATTTATAAAAGAGTGATACAAAATTTATTGTATTATTTTTGGATGTAGTTATAAGATCAATATATTACTCATATGATTGATTATTTTTTAGGATCATAATGTCAAAATGATCACTTTCCATGAGAAATAGATAGATTGAACAATTTTTTAACCTTTTTGGCCCCGCAAGAGAATCTGTGTGGGTTGTTTTTTAATAGTGGAATGATTTGTTAATACCATTGGTTCTTAATATAAAATTTTGTGTCATAAACTTGGGAATGTGGAGGGTTTCACTATTTATTCTAATCTTGTGAGAGGAGGCACCCAACCATGTGATGAGTCAGTAAAAAAATGTAGAAGATATTCTCAATGGATACCCATAGTTTGTAAAACCATGTGCTAGCTATGTGAGGTGATGGTGTCCCATAAAATTCCCAACATGGTTCGCGGATTGATTTGATATCTTTGGATGAAATAAATTCATCTCTATAATGGGAGAGAAAATAACCATTCCCAAGTGTCTTTAATCCTCCCTTGAGGATTTTTCCTCCTCACACATTCACATCATTGTGCTGCTGATGATCCCTTCTACTCCAAAGAGAAATTTATATATCTTTTATATACGGTATTAGAATCTATTTCCTATGCATCATGTACAAGTTCTATTAGGGGGTGTTCCCCATATCCATTCTTCGAGGTTTAGTATGGAATTACCTCATACACTCAAGATAGGAATCTTGTGAGTGGTAATTCATGGATATTTTTTTAAATCCTTACATGATACCCATAGTGATATCCTTTAGTAAAATTCATTTCCAATGTGGAGTTATTGGTATCTTTGTGAATAACACAACATGGGAACAGATATTGTGCTTGGTGGGTTAATATAGATTGAGTTTCTACTATACCCAACGGCATTGGGAGTAATCCTCATCTATGTATTGTATCTCTTTATACATTTATTCTGAATATCCCATGATGAGTCCCAATAGGAATCTACCTCTCAGACGAATGACATCAGTGTTATCAAACTCATGGAGTGTATTCTCCCAAATAGGTTTTGTGTAGAAACATTGAGTTGGATTCCTCGGACGGATTGATAGTTACGACAGAACTTTAGGATGTATATATTTATTCAGTATATATGCATATTAATGTTATGTATGTAAAAGAAATGTGACTGTATAGAGATGGATGTTTTCTTTTGTAATATGCACTGTGGTTTCTGGGTGACATATTAGGTATTTTTATACTCACATAAGAATTGAATTTTCCTACATTCATCATGTATTTTGCAAATGATTGATCTTTTGACATAGTCAAATATGGTCTTAGACTAAATATATCTTAGTAAGAACAGAGATACTAAGGTGTTTTCTTGCGGTTTCTTGGAAAAAGTCACCTATTTTACAATCAGGTTAGACTTTGAACCAGGATTTTTATGATGGGATTGTATTCTAACATATTTTATTTCTTTTACTACTTTCTATACTCTAGTTATGTGATTTATATGTATGCATTCATGGTGGTTATTTTAATTTCATCATTTTATGGACTTATAGATCAATTTGTTCTTGTGTGTGTATAGGTACTTAGGCTAAGGCATCCCATGATAGTGGTATACCTACTCGGTGTTGGTCTCCAACTCCTTACCTATTAGAGGTGGGCTAAGGGAGTCAGGACATTGGCCCCCTAAGGACGAGTAATTACTGAAGTCATTACCCATTACTCGAAGGTTACTACCATAGTGTTTAATTCCATTACATTTAAATATTAGTTTATGGGTCTTCTTTTTTACTCTATCATTTTATCCTTTAATATGAAGATTCGTCATTAATTTTTATCTCTATGTAAATAAGACAAATTTCTCAACTCCATAACTACCTTCAAAAAACACCATACCAGTACATAATAACTCATAATGTATTATATAAATTGATAATTTAATATATGTATATTTAAAAAACTATATAATATTCATATTATTCTACCATTATTGAACACAAACCAGAGGAAAATTATTCAATATTCAATAATATTTCTTTATATGAGGGATTGATTTACTATCAGTTTTATTTACATATTTAAATTCCCTCTACATATTTATATGATAAACATATATAAAATACATATTAATAAATATATTTATATTATTTCCCAATCGATTACATTGATTTAATCCTTCAGAATTGTTATTTTAATAATTTACACCATAAATCATATTCTATTTCTAAAATAATGATACACATAGAACATATTATTTCAAGGAATAGTGAATCATATAAAAATAATTTTTCATCAAGTTAACCCATTTTCCTACAATATATTGATAAGAAGTTGTTAAAATATCTACCTTCATTGTTACATGAATGATTAAATGTATTATTTTTCATTATTGGGTTATGTGGGACATTCCACATGGTTATAGTTATTATTCATAACACATGACAATTGATTTTGTACACACATAATGTTTCGAATTCCTTATCCAATTAAATTATGAAATATGTTTGGAAAATATTTTAACTCTCTCAAGGAAAATATTTCTCTATATTATCATTGTTCCAATATTTATCTAATACATGAATGATTTGAACAACCCATAAGCCAATAATTTACTAAAAAATAACAAATTCACATATTTAAATAAATTCAAATATATTCACCCATGGGATCACCTTCTTTTACCAAAATTATAATTTACATCAAAAATCTATAAAAAACAAAAAATTACATTGATACTAATAGTTATTTTTTACCTCATTCAATAATTAATATCAAATCATTTTCAATACATATAACATAATAATCATAAAATCATAGGTTTAATGTTTAATTATCGTTTCATAGTTTGGTTCATAAAATATTATTACACATGAAAGTTTAAATATTACATAAATCATTTCGAATCAACATCCTAAAAAGACAAAATATTCCACTTAATACTTGATATTACCAGATGATATAAATTAAATAAAGGGTGATAGAAAATCCAATTAAACAATGAAATAATAGGGACAAAAAATGGGATTTGTCACAGTATAGGTAATGGGTGAGGATAATCATTTTAATTATAACACCGTGAAACATCATCATAATCATGATTAAATAATTTGACATATATATATAATATAGAATATGAATAATAAAAAATATCTTAACATCATGGTCAAAACATATAATTAAAAAGACATTCTAAAAGATATTTGTTTCTTGAATAAATATTGTTACATGTTATATAATATTAAACATGATAAAAATAATGAGAAACAAAAAAATGATTTATCATTGAAATATATCATTACATGTTTCAATGAATAATATAATTAAAATTCCAAAAATTACAACATGAAAATAAATATTATAATGAATAGTTAAAATGGGAAAATAAGGATCACCCTAATATACTTAAATCAACTCTCTATGTATAAACTCTATATAATTGTAATAATATATTTTCTAAACCAATCATCATCTAAAGGAATTAAACTTTATGGATAAATTTTACTGAATATTGAGTGAAATAATTATGGGATATTTATAGGGTATAAATATAAATGTTACCGTTGGGATTTGACTGTTATATAAATGTTGGTCAATATGAACATTTATCAATATGACAGAAGGAAACTATATACTTGGATGATAATTTTAACATTATAGTTTGTGCTTATAAGTAGTAATGAAAATGTATAATTGGTACATAATAAAAAATCAATGGCATCAAGCAGTAGAGTAATGTCGTTTGAATCCCCTTTGACTGGACGTGAGAGAGAGGTAGAATCACATGGGTTCCCCCTTAACCATTTCCAAGCGTAGATTCAACAAGTTAATAATGAATGAAATTTCCTATGGAATATGTTCATGTTAGTGGATATTACCACTCGGTGGATGTTATCAGAGTCGCACCATGAAACAATTGCACTCACATACCTCACCCTTAGGTTGTTTATTATGGTAAAAAGCGGTTATGTGTCAAGTCCATAACAACATAAAGTTTATTTTTTATTGTACAAATAAAATTTTTATCTCACCAATTCTATTTAATAAAAACTTTGATAAATAAAATACATTTTTAACTTCCCGACCCCAGTTTCCTAGAGTCGGTGCATTATTACATAACATTTTCATGATCATAAGAAATATCATGTCTCGAAAGACTGATTAGTTTAGTAGTATTGGAAACACTAGATACATTCATAAATTTTAAATTGCATCATAAATTGAAAACTATAACAACAGATTGTCTTTAAAATCATATACCCTTATACTATCCCTGTAGTTCATTCATAAAATTTTTCTTCACATCTTGGGAATAATGAAACATAGAAAGTGGTGAGCTCAAATGCCCAGTAAGGATAACAATATTGCGGAAACTTTTATAAATAAGCATAAACATTTAAGGAAATGTATAACTAAAAAAAAATCCTTTTTAAACTTAAACTTATGCATAATATGGAAAAAATAAAATGAAATAATTCCATTTACTTATTCACATGGATATTCTACTAGTCGAATAATCACATGCAATGTCAATAACCACATTAAAAATGATGGAATTCATAATGCCAGACTATCATAACCACATAGCCAAGGCCTCGTGCCAAGACTACAAATAAGATTTTGTCAAGGCCTTATGTGAAGACACTAGTTTATCTCATGAGACCTACCGATGCATAGAGGATCTATAGTGGGCTCCACCCGTCACATATTAAGTCCAATGCATTTGTCATATGAAAAGATTTCAACATAACATAAACATTCATATTAAAAATGGCATACGAAATGTCAATACTTTCACCATAAACCTTGAATTATATATAACTAACACATTCAAAGTCAATAATATCAAAAAACCTTCAATACAATATGGATGTTATGTATCATAATAAATCAACTTCAAATAAGCTTAAAATCCTTGAAAAGATGTTCACATAGATGAAATCAAAACTATTTGAGAGAAATATATCTTTTTTATTCAAAATCATTTAAAAGTCACATATTTATAAAATAAAACAATTACTTTTAATATATCCTTATAATATTGTAAGGGAAGATTCGAAGATTTTATAATGGCGGAAAATAGCTACACCTTCCGTATAAGATAAAAATGACATTCTAACCTTAATTCTGTCGAAAAGGATAAAAAGGACCTTGTTTGGAAAATGACGGAAAGATTCCTTTATAATCCGCTTATAAAAAATAAAAAAGGGTATAAATGACATTAACCCATATTCTAGTAAATAGTAAAAAAAACTAAATACATTTTTAAGAAACATGGATTTGGATTATAAAGAAGTCCTAGTAGATTATTACATATAAACAACCTCAGAAAATGAAGATATTGTGAAATAATACCTTACCTTGAACTTTTCCTTGGTTGAGTGTAGGTTAACCTCCTGTATAATGGTGAAATAATTGTTAGTAAATTATTCAATAATCATATACATTAATATGATATCATATAAGATCTTTTAACATTTCTTTGTTAATAATATCTTAGTATTATCGTCATTTCAGGTGTTAACTTACTCTTATATGTTTTGCTACATAAGCTGTGTTTGTTATGGATAGGTTGTATCTTATTCATATGCAAAATGATATAATTTCCTTAAAAATTATTTTTAATCATCAAATAATAATTATACCTGAATGGATACGATGGATAATGCATCTCATCGCGTTCGTGGAGACGGTAGTCCGTACGTACGCACGGGCGACAATATCACTCTTTTGATATTAAAATAATAAATAACTGGATAGTGTATCACATATACCGAATCATTATCATGTTATATATAATATTTACATGAATTTTACATCATTATTATACCCATACATGTAATAATTTATTGAATAACAATTACACCACTATGTGGAGACAGTAAGCCGTACCTACGCACGTATGGTGACATGTCATTCAAAGGATGGATAGAATACTGAATATGGTTGTACCATATTTATAATAACCTAACAGTATATAGAAGATACTGGAATTATTAATTTATAATGGGAATAATAAGGAAAGAGGAAGTTGATGAAGAACGGAACATGAAAGAGAGTGGTGAAAACATTACCACTTCTTCGGGTTCTTCCATTTGATTTGATCAAAAGGGCTCTTTAGGTTGGATTTATAGTCAAACTAAGGCCTCTAGGTTGAAGTCAGGGAATTTGATAGAGTAATTGGGTAGGGGTTGGCCGAGCCAAAAGGCTTTGAATATGTGAATTAGTGAGAAGGGGGAGTGCCCTTTTATAAGAGGGCTGATGGGAAGCTTTGGAAAAGCTAGAAATATTATTTTATAATAAATTAATATTAAGTTTATAATGTCTCCAAAGTAGATTATTTAATGGTTAAGGTGGGGATGGGTCTAAAACCACTCAACCAGTTGAATTTAGACAGGTTTGGTTCATTATATTAACCTTATCTTTTTGTTTTAACTGTTAGTTAATTAGGTTAACATTTACCATGTCACGCTGTATTTTTATATTATATAGTTAATAAACATACTATATACATCCAAGAGACTCCCAAGTGATACATTAATGATACACCTATCATGATATAAGTCTCTTGGTTGATACATAGTTTTTTAGGAATTTAATATCAATTAATAATATAATATTTGTTTTTAAAAACTATTTTATGTAAATTTTGACACTATTCAATAATTATTTTTCCGTAAAGTCATAAAAACATTATTAATTCAAACCAAATTCATTTAAACAAAATTATAATGTCATATTAATGAATATAATTCATGGATGTCATAAAAACTTTCAAATTATAATAATTATGACATTTATAATACCAATTATTTTATTCATTCAATAATAAGGAAAATACTGCATCATTATTGTGTCATAAATAATATTAATTATTAAATTTCTAAAAATTATAAATAAAATACAATTATTTATGAAATCTTATTATCTTTCTAATTAATATTTATAGTATAAAATCCAACATATATTACCCTTTGTAAAAATTCTTTTTCTAAAAGATATATGCTTTTGTGATTTTTGTATTTATTTTAACATATTTATTATAAAGTGTCATTATCGCTTACAAGTGGATCCCTGGGGTCCCAAAATCGACCCAAAGATACCCATGGTCGGACATTTATCAACCAATAATGTTATAACACGTTTTAGTGTACTTTATTATTATTATAATATTATTTTTTACCCTTATTTACAGAATATACCCTTTAACCACGGTGAATAAAATATTTACCAAAGTAATTATTCAAATTGTCTAAAAATAAAAGTTACCTTTTTACAAAATTTTGATATCCTGATTCCATATATTGAATAAATTTTTCCAAATTCAAAACACATAGGTGGTAGAAATTAATTTAAAATTAATTTTCGTTGATAAAACAAAAAAGCGTGTTTTAAGTGATAATAACTATCAAAAGATTGACACTTTTTCTTGTCTGGTGTAATTGTGAAATTATGTCCAATGACCAAAAATTTATTAAATGGTAAAAATATATTCTAAATATACTTTAAAACCACTCAAATTCATAATTTATCACTATTAATTATTTCTATTAATAATGTTTTTAATTAAAAATTATTAATATTCACTATTCATCAAAATATAATTGTTATTCAATAAGTTCCAAAATTTTTACCATAGGCTAATTTCGATATTCCAAATCCAAAAATAAATCCATTTTGAGAGACAAAATTTATAAAATTTCAAAAAGTGGGTATTACTATTCATAACGGCTAGTTTGATTGGTTGTGATGTGCGTTACAACTCGATGTTGCGTACAACACACGCTACTGTATTATTCAAAGGGAAGCATACCATGTAAGCTTGGGGTGTTACATTCTCCCCTCCTTCAAATAATTTCATCCTCAAAATTTCTAGAATACCATCGCATGAAAAGACTTAGGTGGTTCTTCATCCTCAGTTCCTCACGTTCCCGCGTTGCCTCTTCCATCTTATGGTTTTTCCATAGAACTTTTACCAAACGAGTCGTCCTGTTTCTCACCACTTGTTCTCTTGTATCAAAAATCCCGATGGGCTCTTCCCAATAAGACAGATCGGGTACTCATTCTAGTTCCTCAGAGGTGAGTATATGCATTGGGTCAGGCATGTATTTCCTCAACAGTGATACATGGAACTCATCGTGAACATTGGAAAGACTTGGCGGCATTGCCAAACGGTAAGCTACATCCCCAATTCGCTGTAGAATGTTGAATGGTCTGAGGTACCTGGGACTCAGTTTACCCTTCTTATAGAAATGTATAACTCCCTTCCATGGAGATACCTTCAAGAAAACATGATCTTCTACCTGAAATTCCAAATCTTTCATTCGGTTTTCTGCATAGCTCTCCTGCCTACATTGTGATACTTTGATGTGGTTTTGGATTACCTTTTCATTGTCCATCGTTTCCTCCACCAGTTATGGACCTACAAGTTTTCTTTCACCAACATCATCCCAACAGGTTGCTGTGCGACATTGGTTTTCGTATAACGCCTCATATGGTACCATATGAATACTCGAATGGAATCTATTTTTGTAGGAAAATTCTACCAGTTAATCCCACACACCCTGAAAGTCAACTGAGCATGATCTCAACATGTCTTATACGGTTTGAATAGTTTGTTCAGATTGTCAATCGGTTTGAGGGTGGTAAGCAGTGCTCAAATGAAGTTTAGTACCCAAGTCCTTTTGAAGACTCTTCTAGAATCATGAAGTAAAATGAGGATCACGATCAGAAACAATCGATAGGTGTACTCCATGATGTCTCACAACTTCATTAATATATAGTCTTGTTATACGTTCAAGTGTTAAATCCCCCCTTATAGCAAGAAAATGTGATGAATTGGTAAGACGATCAACAATGTACTATATTGCATCATTCCTTTTATGAGTCTTTGGTGGTCCCATGACAATGTCCATAATGATATTATCTCATTTCCACTCAGGTATTGGAAGAGGTTGTTATACTCCTCCAGGAAGTTTCTTTACGGCTTTCACTTATTGTCAAACCATACATCATGACACAAAATCGGCAATCTCCCTCTTCATGTTGTCCAACTAAAAATGTCCTTCAAATCTATATACATTTTGGTGCTCTCGGGTTGTATAGGGAAATTGGAACTATGAGCATCATCTAACAATTATCTTTTTAAATCAGGTATATCAGGAACACAAAGTCTCTTCCCAAATTTCATAATTCTTTCTTCATTCACAAAGTATCTCAATCTCCCATCATTCACAGCTTTAATCTTCTTTTAAAATTCTTCATCACCAGTCTGAGAACTCATAATACTTTCTAGTAAAGATGGATTGGAAACTATTAGAAAAGGCAATGATGTTTCACCTTCCATGGTTATTCCCATGTCCATCTTCACTAGATCCATGAAAATTTAATCCCTTTCAATTCTCATATTGTTCAAAACTCCATGAAATTTTCTCCTCAAAGCACCTGCCACCTTATATGCCTTCCCCTGGTGGTTCTGTGTCGTACAATCATAATCCTTGAGTAATTCAAGTCATCTCCATTGCCTCATGTTGAGTTCATTTTGTGAGAAAATATACTTCTAACTCTTATGATCAGTATAATTCTCACATTTTTAACCATTGAGGTAGTGTCTTCATAACTTCAAAGAAAAGATCACAGCTGCTAACTCGAGGTCATGAGTAGGATATTTTTTCTCTTGAATTTTCAAATGTCATTATGCATAGGCAATAACCATATCATTCTACATAAGGACACAACAAAGTTCTTTCTTCGATGCATCACTATAAATAGCGAACCCATCATTCCCCAGTGGTAGAGTCAATATAGGAGAATTGACTAATCTTATATTAAGTTCTTCAGAAAATTCTTCACACTCTTTTGTCCATACAAATTTAAACCCCTTACGTGTGAGCTTTGTTAATGGATTTCCAATCGGGCAAAATTATGGACGAAACGACGATAATAAGCTAATAAACCAATAAAACTCCATACCTCAGTTATTCTTGTATGTGTTGGCCATTCTTGGATGGCTATGGTCTTAGAAGGATCAACAGAGATTCCTTCTTTGGAGACAACATGGACAAGAAAAGAAGTCTCCTAAATCCAGAATTCACATTTGCTAAACTTCCCATATAATTCATGTCTTCTCAGAGTCTTCAGGATAATGAGCAAGTGATTTTCATGATCTTCATAGATTTTGGAGTATACCCAGATATCATCAATAAATACCACCAAAAAATCATCGAGATATTCCTTGAAAACTCTATTCAATAGATCCATGAATAAATAGGGTGCATTAGTCAGCCCAAAAGGCATTACCGTAAACTCGTAATGTCCGTAACTTGTTCTAAATGATGTCGTCAAAAAGTATTCCTTCTTCACACACAATTGATTGTATCCAGATCAATGTTAAATATTTTAAAATTATAGAGCTCCATGCAGTTGTTCAAATAAATGATCAATGTGAGGTAGGGGATACTTGTTCTTTATTTTTATAGCATTGATCTCCCTGTAGTCAATACAAAACCTCATAGATAAATCTTTCTTTTTAACAAAAAGAATAGGGTCTCCCCATGGAGAAACACTAGGGTGAATAAATCCCTTATTACTCAATTCCTCTTGTTGTTTCTTTGGTTCAGCTAATTCTACAGTGGCCATTCTATAAGGGGTCTTCGATATAAGCCTTGATACAGGAATTAAATCAATAGAAACTCAACTTCCCATTCTAGAGGATGTACAGGTAAATCATTCAGATACACATCTACATATTTTTTCACAATAGGTACATCATCTATATGAACATTCCTTTCCTCACCCACAGTCATTTCATTCTCTTCCTTCCAAATAATTTAATTTAGTTGAGCTAATGGTGGTGGATCTAGATAAAAATTAGGTGGCGATGATTCTTCTCTAAATATAAGGTGTTCCTTATCAGCATCATCAAAAATCACAACCTCCTTCTTCTTACAATAAATCATTGCATCATGTTCATAAATCCAATCCATACCGAGGATTATATCAAACTCAATAATAGGTATGACAATGAGATGAGTGGATACAGAACATTTATGAGCTCTAATGGGGACTGATTCACAAAACATTATTGTAATGATACTTCCCTTAGGAGTTTTTACTGGAAAATCCCTTGTAAAATAAAATTGGAAATATCTAATTTTCGTAGCAAACTAGGAAGATATAAAACAATGTGATGATCCAGAATCAAATAATGCATTTTCTAAACTTAAGGAAACCATTAAATTACCCGCCACTATGTCTTTCGATGCTTCTACCTCATTAGTAGTGATAGTATAAACTTGGCCTCGATCCCTTGGCCTTTTCTGAGGTAAGTTCCTCTAACACTTAGGACATTCATTTGCATAATGTCCCTTCTCCCGGAAATTGTAGAATTGAACATCAGTAGCTTCCTTCTTCCCCTTGCAATCACGAGCTTGGTGGCCTTTTTCACCACAATTGTAATAGACTCTCATTCCTTTTAAGCAAGTACCAGGGTGTTTCTTCCAACATTTACTACAGGATGAATATTCAACATTTCCCTTATTCCCCTTATTTCCATTCCCAGATAGATTAGCAGATATATTCTTCTCTTTCTTAGCTTTAATGTCATATGACTTAGAGAATTCCTTCTCTGTCTTAATAGCACATGAGACAATGTCTTCGTATGACGAGTAGGATTGTGAGACTAATGATTGAAGGAGAAATGGTTTTAACCCATCAATGAAATTATCAATATTACTTCTTGGGTTACGTATATAAACTCCAGCATAGCTTGCTAATATTGTAATGTTAGCCTCATACATTGCGACATTCTCATCCTCTTTTGTCTCAGACAATGAAATTGTCATTCCATATCTGCTCAATGGTCACGAGAAAATTATTTTTCTAAAAATCGATCTTTGAACTCCCTCCATTACATATTTGATACTTCATCAACTTCCTTTGTGTTTTTATCAATGACAACCACTGATCCTCATCTCCAGTGAGGCGGTAAAATTCCATGATAATGTTTTCCCTTTCACTACCCCCCAAAGCCTGAAATATTTTCTCTAAGGAATTTATCCATTGCTGAGCTACTAAGGGAATTGTACTCAAATTGGACATTGGTGGCTGTTTCCTCATGAAGAGATCTTACATTGGTCCTCCACACTGCGGATCAGGATGCTCCATACGGGTATTTTTATTACTCATAACCTGAGTGAGTTGTCCCAGTATGGTGATTAGCTGATCAGCACCAGTTTCATCACCAGCTCCACTATAATTATCTTGAGTAGGAGGGAAATCCCTACATGGAGTGTGTGCATTGATATGGTTTCCATGTTTCCATTAGGCGTAATATCTAAGCAATGGCATAAACTAGATCACTTTATGAATCAAAATACATAATTTTATACTTATAGAACACTTAACATAAATTGAACTATTTATGGATATAATCCATAATCATAAATAATGTTTTCCTTTAGAGAGTATATACTCATAATCCCTTCATAATTATTTTTAATGAACATGAGAGTTATCCTATGAATATCCCCCAGGAGTGTCGTAACCAAGAGTGAAGCAATGCCCGTTGTCACGCACCAGTTCCCGTTCGAGTCTAGCTCAAAGCTGTGTTTTCAGTTTTTACCCCTAGGTACTACTGTGCCAGAGCCGACACTACCTGCTCGTATCCAGACATGGATGTATTTCTTGGAAAACTCACAAAATATATACAATACCAAAATTATAGGAAGTTCTTCTATACTAATATTCATAGTTCATCTTACAACTATGTGCTCTAATCAGAGTTTATCTAAATCTAGCTTCCACGTTTTGTTCTAAACATCCTCTGATACCAACTGTAACGCCCCGACCCTAGTTTCCTAGAGTCGGTGCATTATTACATAACATTGGCATCATCACAATAATGATCAATTATTGAATGACCGATTAGTTTAGTATTCATGGAAACACTAGATATATTCATAAAGTTCACATTACATCATAAATTGAAAACTACAACAACATCTTGTCTCCACACTCATATCCCCTTATACTATCCCTGCATGTCATTAATAAAATTCTTCTTCATATCCTGGTAAACATAAAACATCGAAAGGGGTGAGCTCAAATTCCCAGTAAGGATATCAATATAGCGAAAACATTTAAAAATAAGAATAAACTGTTAAGGAAATATATAAATAAAACAAACGACTTTTTAAACTTGAACATCAGAATAATATGGAAAAAATAAAATGAAATAATTCTGTTTACTTATTCACATGGATATTCTACTAGTCGAATAATCACATTTAATATCAATAATCACTTTCATAATTATGGAATTCATAATTCTAGACTATCATAACCACATTTCCAAGTCCTCAGGCCAAGACTACAAATAAGATTTTATCAAGCCTTTTTCCAAGACACTAGTTTGTCTAATGAGACTTACCAATGCATCGAGTATCTATAGTAGGCTCCACCCGTCATATATTAAGACCAATGCATTCCTCATAAGAATAGGTTTCAACATAACATAAACATTTGTATGAAAACTAGCATACGAAATGTCATTACATTCACTATAAACCATGAATGGTATAAAAATAACACATCCACAGTTAAAAGTATCACAAAACCTTCAATAAAATCTGCAACTTTTGTATCATAATAAATCAACTTCAAATAAGTTTAAAATCCATCAATGGATGTTGACATAGATGAAATAAAAACTATTTGAGAGAAATATCTCTTTTTTTGAAATCATTTAAAAGTCACATAATTATAAAATAATATATTTACATTGAAAATATCCTTATAATCTTGTAAGGGATTCATTGAAGATTTTATAAAGGTGGAAAATATCCACACCTTCCATATAAGTTAAAAAAGTAATTCTTATATTAATTATGTCGAAAAGGTTAAAAAGGACCTTATTTGGAAAATGATGGAACGATTCCACTATAAACCTCTTATAAAAAGTTAAAAAATAGCATAAATGAATTTAACACATATTCTAGTAAATGGTAAAAATGTTTTTATATACATTTTTAAGAAACATGTATGTTGATGATAAAGAAGTCCCAGTAGATTATTAGTACAAAAACCTCGGATAATGAAGAGAATGCGAAATAAACCCTTACCTTGTACATTTCCTTGGTTGAGAGTAGCTTAAACTCGTGTATAATGGTGAAAAAATTGTTATTAAATTATGAACGAATCATATACATTAATATGATATCATTTTTGATCTTTTAACATTGCTTTGTTAATATTATCTTAGTAATATCGTAGTTTCAGGTGTTAACTTACTCGTCTATGTTTTGTTACATAAGACGTGTTTGTTATGGATTTTTTGTATCTTATTAATATCCACAAAGATATAAAGTCCTTAAAAATTATTTTTAATCATCAAATCATAATTATACTTGAATGGATATGATGGAGAATGAATCTCATCGCGTTCGTGGAGACGGTAGTCTGTACGTTTGCATTAGCGACAATATCACTATTTTGATATTAAAATAATATATAATTGGAGAGTATATTACATATAAAGAATCATTATCATGTTATATTTATTATTTACATGAAATAAAAATCATTATTATACCCATCCAAATAATAATTTATTAAATAACAATTACACCACGGCGTGGAGACGGTAAGCCGTACGTACCCACGTATGGTGACATGTCATTTAAAGAATGGATAAAATACTGAATTTGGTTGTACCATATTTATAATAACATCACAGTATATATATGATACTGGATTTATTATTTTAGGAGGGTAATAACAAAGAAATAAGAAGTTGAAGAAGAAAGGAACTTGAAAGAGGGTGTTGAAAACATTACCTCTTCTTCGGGTTCTTCCTTTTGATTTGATCAAAATGGATCTTTAGGATGGCTTTATGATCAAACTAAGGCCTCTAGGTTGAATTAAGGGAAGTTTAGAGAGTAATTGGGCTGGGTTTGACGAATCCAAAACAATTTGAATGTGTGAATTAGTGAGATGTGGGAGTTCCCTTTTATAATAGGGGTGAGGGGCACCTTTGGAAAAGCTAGAAATATTATTTTATAATAAATTCATATTCTATTTTAAATGGCTCCAGAGAGGATTATTTAATGGTTAAGATGGTTATGGGTCGAAAAACACTCAACAAATAGAATTTAGACATGTTTGGGTCATTATATTAACCTTAACTATTAGTTTTAACTCTTAGTTAATTAGTTTGACATTTACCATATCACCTTGTATTTTTATATTATATAGTTAATAAACTTACTATATACATCCAAGAGACATCCAAGTGGTCCATTAATGATACACATATCTAGATATAAGTCCGTTGGATGATTATTATATTTTTAGTATTTTAATATCAATTAATAATATAATATTTGTTTTAAAAACTCTTTTATGTGAATTATGACACTATCCAATAATTGATTTTGGTTAAAGACTTAACAACATTTTTAATTCAAACCAAATTCATTTAAGAAATCATATAATGAAATATTATTCAATAAAATTCATGTATGTCTTCAAAACGTTCAAATTATAATTATTTTAACGTTTATAATACCAATTATTTGATTCTTTCATTAATAAAGAAAAAATTGCATCATTATTGTGTCATAAAATAATATTAATTATTAAATTTCTAAATTTTTTAAATAAAATACCATTATGTATTAAATATTTTTAGATTTATAATGAATATTTATAGTCTAAAATCCAACATATATTACCCTATGTAAAAATTGTTTTGGTAGAAGATAAATGCTTATGTCATTTTTGTATTTAATTTAACTTAAATAATATAAACTGTCATTATCACATACATGTGGCTCCATGGGGTCCCAAAATCGACCCAAAGGTGCCCATGTTTGGAAATTTATCAACCAATAAGGTTAGAACATGTTTTATGGAAATTTATTATTATTATAATATTATTTTTTTACCCTTATTTACCGGATTTACCCTTTAACCATGGTAAATAAAATATTTACCAAAATAATTATTCAAAATGTATAAAAATAAAAGTTACCAATTTAAACAATTTGGACATCCTGATTCTAAATATGGGATCCATTTTTCCAAATTCAAAATACAGAGGTGGCAGAAATTAATTTAAAATTAATTCCCATTGTTAAAACAAAAATCTTGTTTTTAAGAGATAATAACTATCAAAAGATTGACACATGTTTATGTTCGGTTTAATTGTGAAATTATGTCCAATTACCAACATTTTATTAAATGGTAAAAATATATTCTAAATATATTTTGAAACCACTCAAATTCATAATTTATCACTATTAGTTATTTAGATTAAGGAAGTTTTTTTAATTAAAATTTAATAATTTTCACTATTCATCAAAATATAAATGTTATCCAAATTGTTCCAAAATATTACCCGGGGAAAATTTTGATATTCCAAATCCATAAATGAAGTCCATTTTGAGAGATAAAATTTATAAAATTTCAAAAAGTGTGTATTACTATTCATAACGGCTAGTTCGATTGATTGTGGACTGTGTTAGAACTTGAAGTTGCGTACAACACATGCTACTGTATTATTCAAAGGGAAGTGTACTGTGGAAGCTTGGGGTGTTACAATATTTTTAACTAAGTTAAATTTGATAAATTAATATTTAGATACAAATAAAATTGGAATTTTATTTTTATAGAAAATAAATAAAATTTTATGATAAACTTAATTACTCTAAATAATATTTTTTTTAAATATTTTAATTTTAATGACCTTTCAAATAAATATTATTGATAAAATAATTTTACAATGGGGTTGGAATTTTTTTATAAGTGTCAGAAGTTTGAATGTGCCAGGAAAAGATAATTTTTTTTAAAATTGAGTATTTTTATATTAAAAGTAAAATTATCACATATAAAGAATTATTCCGAAAAAATAATCATTATATTAAAAATTATAACAAAAAAAATTTTAGGGGGAATTTATGTAATTATTATAAATATTATAAATTATTCATGAAAATCAAAAATACAGTTTTGGGATTTTGGTATATTTTAGGAATTTATATTTATATCACAATGATGTAATAATTAATTTTACCCAATCCATGAACTCAAGTATTTTATTTTATTAATTATAATTATTTTAATATATTTTAATCAATTTCTAAAACTATAAGAGAGTTTGTAATTTCTAAAATGAATTTTTTTAAACATTACTTTGTTGAATCGTTATTTTTACATTCCAAAAGAAATACTAAAAATAGTTTTTCTTTCTAGTGGAATAAAATATCATGCAATGCGAACAAATTTCAAAAAAAAATTAGAAAAACCCCTGGTTAAGCCAATGGTTTGTCAATATTTAACACCACGATTTCCAATACCTATATTTTGAAATTATAAACAAATTCCCACAATTTTCTTATAAATCACCACCAATTTATGAAATTCATATCACTATAAATATATTCTACAAAAATATATGCTTATTTTCTTTCCCGATGAGTCCCCCCAAGGTGTCGTCAAGCCCCCATGATTCCATCCTCATGTTTTAGGAAAAACACTTTAATGTAAGGGAAATCATCATTTCTCTTTTCCATTCATTTTACTTTTTTGATTTATATATTCTAAATACCAAAATATATTATTTAATTCAATTTATATTATCCCATTACATTAATAAGTGTATATTATGAATGTTATACCCTCTCTCCCCCTCATTTAAACATTTTATAAAACCATGTTTTATTCCTGTCATGCTACAAAATTTAGTTCTAAAATTTCCCTCTTTTGTGTGATGAATTATATTTTCCTCTTTATTTGAACACACAATCATATTTTATTAAAAGTGGGTATTTAAATATATTAAAAGAATCTTGTTGATTCTATTATTTAAAAATATAAAACCCCTTATTTATTCTTTGTATGTTACTAGTGAAATGATTTATTATGATCTATGTGTTTCATAATAATTAAGACATATAAATGGTACACCCTAATATCACTATAATATATTGGGTAATGAATTTAATTTCTATATATGACATTTTTGATGACATAATGGTAAATAATCATAGTAATTTAATTTCATGAAACCATTATGAAAACATTTGGGATATTCTTAAGAATGTCTCAATAAAATTTTGTACCCATATTTTTAGGTTTTTCATCATGTTATTATTATGTATACTATTCATTAATAACTTTTATTCCTCATTTATTTTATTGTTATGTCTCATGTTGAAATCATTTTATCTCCCTTTATATTTCCTTTACTTGGTTTCATTCTCACCCCATTCCTTTGATGTTTGTCATTAAGATATGACATGCAATCAAAGTAAATTAGGTTGAGCCCATAAATATTTTTTTCAAGTGTATTTATAAGAATATTTTATTTATTCATCTATTATGTACATTACATAGAAGATTATAAAGTTTAGAATATACAATTTTTTTAAGAGGTAATGAAAAAATATGTAACAAAAATGTGGGATACGATAAATCATATAATTATTTTAATTAAATAAGTACCATAATCACATGTATAATGACTATAAATTATATCACATAATAAAATAGAAAAAATAAAGGGATTATGTTAAAATATAATACATATAATATCATGATATATATAATTTTACCTAATTAATATCAATGATATATAAATCTACGTCTATTAATTATGTTATTTATTTATCGAATAATGTATGTCACATAAAATTGAATCATATATCAATCACAATGATAATATAAACCTATAGGAAAATAATGTGTTTACCAATGAGGCCATATTATACGATTTAATTAATCAAATATATAGGCTCCTTAGATAAATAATTGAAAACACCATTTAGGAATTTAAGAAAAGAATTAATAAATGAAATATTATATTTTTCAAAGAGGAGGAGAATAAACATTATAATAAATGAATAATGTTATTGTGAAATTACATTGATAGAAAATAATTAAGTTGTATTATAATTAATCCAAATGTAATAATTACATGTATGTTCCAAGATACATATAGTAAAAAATATATAATATGGATAGATAATAATCATGTTTAATATAATGATAATGAGGATTTAAACACATAATTAAAGTGTTGGGAAGCTGATTCAACATACAACTGGACCAATTTATTTCATGTTTACTTCTACTATATTATATTCATATATTGATTAAAATATTAATTCCTAAATATTTTATATTACATTATTTCATCATTTTTCAATTATAATAGTTTCTTATATGTTATATTTACATTCCATTTCATGTCTAATTTTTGTGATACCCTTTCTGCTCTCATAAATTTGTTTTCTGAATTTTTATGTGATGTCGTTATGCTGCCGAATTTCTCATAAAAGGAATCAAATCTTCTCTTTTATTTTATGTTTCTTTTTCATTTGGTATGTCATTAAAATTTCCATACCATGTTCTTATATCCATGTTATTCAGAATTTATGTTGTATTATGAATTATTTATGAGTGGGCGACCCTTGTCCCCTATCTTTTCAATGTTTTCGAAAATGACATTATATAGCCGTTATGCCGGTGAAATTTCTACTCAAATTTTTTATATCCTTCCCTCATGAAATTATCTTGTTTTATATATGTGAATACACTAAGCTATTTCATTTCTATGTGTGTTCAAAAATATATAAAAATGATATAATTGATTCTTGAACTGATATACATATAACCCTCACACCCTTCCAAGGGTTATAAGTGATATTATGATCATATTTTAAAGCAATCTAAAAATGATACAATTTTTAAATTAAAGTGATTTTTTTTATTCTCTATGGTTTATTTATGAAATGTTTGATTATGGTCAATGTGTCTCATGTGAAAGTAAATGTAAAGTCCTATAAATTTCAAGGAAATTTTTTTCCTAAATACATTGGAATTTTAAGAGTCTGTGACTTCTGACGGTACTTGATTTTGAGGCCCGGTGTGCCAAGAATCGATTTCCAAAGTTTTACTGGGTTATCTTCAGTGAACGAACGAGCAGGTTTTGGTAACTTCTGAACCGATGCTCGGAATCGGATTCAGAGGGCACCGTTGAACTCGCAGCATCGATGATTGCTTAAGGGGATCTTCACATCGAACGCAGTAAGGGCGGTATGGAAGTTAGTTTTCCGGACATCGTGAAATAAAAAGAAAATTTATTTTATTTTTATTATTCCTTTGTGTAATTCAATTTTTTTTTGAATTAATGTAGGGAAAAACCACCCACATTAATTCAATGAAACATCCCCCTTAATTAAATAAGGGTGGAGATTATTAGATGATGGGGAATCCACTGGATAAACCCTCTCTTCTCCTCCACCCTTCCTCTTCTTCCCCCTCCACCATTGTTGCACCAACAAGGGACCTCCTCTTCTGATGATCGAACAAGCGATGTCACCTTCCGGAATCAACGAACGACGCCACATCTCCGTAGATCACGTCGCAATGTAGGGGTTATTTTTTGTTCAAGTTTATTTATCGTTCTCCATTTCAAAACGATAGACTGAATGATATATTTTTAACGGGTGGAGATCAGACTGCATAAACATGGTCGATTCAACTCCCCTCTTCTTTGTTGATCTTTGATGATGTTGGAGGCGGAGGCGCACGGTGCCATTGCACCATGTGGTGATCTACAGAGGACCGCTGGCGGAGTGGGCCACAGTGGTGGTGTGTGGCACCGTTGCGCAGCGCCAGAGAGGTCGAGCAAGGCCACGGTTGGAGTGAGCTAGGGTGGAGAGGCGCCACACCATTGTGACACGCCGTTGAGACGAACCATGGCCTACGGCCACGGCGGACCAACAGGGGCCACCGACCAAGCCAGCCGCCGGCGTCCCCAGGAGGCAGGACCCCTTCTGGGTCCCGCGGCAGATCACAACGGGCCAACCATAAAGGTCGGCCATTACCCGGAAACCAAGGAGGTGTAACCCCCCCCCCCCCCCCGACTAGCTTTTTGGGTGGACCCCACTAGGTTAGCCATTTCCAAAATAAAGGGGTCGCACCCCTTTGCATCCCGCTCGACCAGTAGTCGAGCCGCGGCCGGCTTCTGAGCTGGGTCGCAGGCCGCACAGAATGGGCCGCATCATCCGGGTCGGGCTGCGCCGAACCGGGCCGGGCCCAATCCCGAGTCGGATTGACCCAGTTTGGTCCTACCCATGGGGTGTTGGGCCAGGTTGGACAGGGCCCAAACCCCCTATTTTCGGGCCATTAATAGTTAAATGACCATATCATGAGATAAAGACCTCCGATCGATGCACAGTCAGTTGCGTAGGATTCCTTGGAATGAGACGATCGTTTTAGTATATTACACTCAAGAATTTTGGTGAAATTTGTGTATGGACGGGTTGGTTTGAACCCGAAACAAACCAGACCCTTGGAGAGGAAACCCTTATAACATAAGGATCGGACCTCCGAATGATGTGTCGTAAAATCCGTTGAATTCATATTGGTGAGACGATTCTTTTGGTTTACTCTATTCAAGGTTTTGGACATAACTGGAGTATGGTCAGGTTGGTTTTAGCTTAAAAACCAACCTGGGCCCTAGGACGGAAAAACCAATAACTCTCAGACCGAGCGTCTGATTGAAGCGTCGTGTGTCCCATTGAGTTCCAATTGACGAGACGAAACATTGGGATACATCAACACTGGACTTTGTGACAGTTGATGTATCGGCCCTCATGGATCGTCGAGTGAACCCTCTCGGAATCAAGCTTGCTGTGGGCGGGAACCCTAGAGCTGGTTAAGACTGCGACAACGATGGCGAATCTACATGGATCCTATGTGGGTTCATCAGTTATGAAGACTGTACTTGGATCCTAAGTGGTTTTGGCAGCATTCACGACTGTACATGGAGCGTCCTTGGGTTCTACAGTGATGACGACTGTACTTGGATCCTATGTGGGTTCAGCAGCGATGGTTACTTTACTAGGATCCTATGTGGGTTAGACCTCGATGAATTATGTACTTGGATCCTACATGGATTCAGTAGGGAAGATGATTCAGATGCTTCATCTATCACCTCCACCACTCTTTGTGAGTATTATACATGTGTGAACTAAGTCTTGACTTTCAATCAATATCATTGATATGATTGACTTACATTCCTATGTGGACTGGGTTGTGCTTTCCTGTATGGACTGGGTTATAAATGGACTCTTGAGTTGGAGCTGAACTGGAATTTATGACTTAGGTATTTGTTTGGGCTAATACCTAGGTATATTTGGTTGATACTTCGTGTTTATATCTTTCTTTTGTGGTGTATTCTTTGTGGATTTTGGGAGACTTTCAGAAGTCTCAGGGTCCCTAATGAGTATCGTATACTCACCCCTGCACGGGCTATGAATACACTACGTTGTGTTGGATGCAGACGACAGACAACACTGATCTCGATGAAGTCTTTTGGAGTGGGATGGTACCTGGAGGTGGACCACTTGGGGGGATGTACATGGAGCGGACGGCCAGACCCGAGGAGCTGAAGAGACCATTTGTACCCACCCTTCAGGTGGGATATCCAGATGATGACTCAGTGGTTGCTATTTTATATTACTACAGTTGTTCTTTCTTTACTGTTGTACTATACTTTTAAGTGGGTTTTTATTCTGGCCCATTTACGTTCCAACACATACTTTAATACTCATTTTACTTAATGT
Organism: Viscum album; assembly: GCA_963277665.1. Taxonomy (NCBI): domain Eukaryota; kingdom Viridiplantae; phylum Streptophyta; class Magnoliopsida; order Santalales; family Viscaceae; genus Viscum; species Viscum album. The sequence goes on along the minus strand of OY728163.1, from coordinate 1,698,259,844 downwards.
ATACTTCAACATGCATAGTTTTTTGTGTTGTTTACTTATATACAGGAAATTCCTTCCCTTTTATCAGGATTTATGCCTTTGGTGCTAGTTTCTAGCCCCTAGCCTAGGGAAGGCGGGCTTGGGGTAGACCCGGCATGGACCCCGAGGATGGGTTGTGACAAATTGGTATCAGAGGAGTCAGTTCTACCGCAGAACTTAGGACTCTGATATTTTATTTCAATGAAGAAATATTGTTAAGTGTATTGAGTGTGGATATCAGTCCATGGAGTGCAGTGTTAGTGCGATGAACAACCTATCCATACACCAGGACCCTAACTTCTGATTTCAGACTCAGTGCACAAAAACATTGATTTCATGTGTGTTTCAAAAGTATTCTTAGTGATTACATTTTGTCATCTCACAAGATTGACTCTATTAGGTGCAATGTGTGGTGTGTCTGCACAGATGGGAGAATGTTCACCTTCACCGGCGAGAAGGGAGCCTTTGCAGCGCAGGATGGACTTACGCAGAGGAGAGGGAATCCGAACACCAATCAGTTGTCTAGTCTCATCCTAGGAGCAGTTGATGTGCAGAGTCTGAGTTTTCCTATTGTGGAGGATCAGTATGTGGATATTTTTCTTGACGATGTTCCAGGACTACCTCCTCACAAGGAGGTAGATTTCCACATTGACCTTTATCCCGGGACAACCTTAATATCTAATCCATCATATCGGATGGCTCTCGCCGTGCTTCGAGAGTTGCGGGTACAGTTGGTGGATTTGTAGGGAATGGGATTCATCTGACCCATTGTTTCACCATGGGCTTCTCCGATTTTATTCGCCAAGAAGGCGGATGGGAGCTTACGACTATGTGTCTACTACCGTCTCCAGAATCAGGTGGTCATAATGAACAGGTATCCACTCCTAAAGATTGATGACCTCTTTTATCAGCTCAAGGGAGCACGATGATTCTCGAAGATAGACCTCAGCTCAGGCTATCATCAGCTCGAAGTTCGATACGAGGATGTGTAGAAGACAACCTTTAGATGTCGGTATAGCCACTTTGAGTTCTTGGTTATGAATTTCGGTGTAACCAATGCTCCAGAAATGTTCATGAGTCTCATGAACAATATCTTCCAACCTTACCTCTATCAATTTTTCATAGTCTTCATCGACGACATAATGATTTACTCAATTACTGAGGAGGAGCATGCCAACAACTTTTGGGTTGTACTAGACACACTTCGAGAGAACCAGCTTAATTGTAAGCTCTCGAATTGTCAGTTTTGGATTTGAGAGGTCCACTTAATGGGGCATGTTATCTTTGAGGCGGGAGTTGCGGTGGATCCTTTGAAAATCGAGGCAGTACTTGTTTGGGTGCCACCCAAGAGTGTGACTGTGGAGTGGAGTTTCATAGGTCTAGCTGGGTACTATAAGAGATTTTTTTCATACATATCTAGAGTTTAAGCACCACATTAAACTTTAAAGAAGAATGGGAAACCCTTCGTGTGGTTAAATAGATGTCAACAGAGCTTTCAGGAGTTGAGACAGAGATTGACCAGTTCACCCATCTTGAGGCTACCGGAGGAGGGAATAGGGTACGTAGTTTACTCTGATGCATCAGGGGCAAGAATCAAGTGTGTCCTGATTCAGGAGCAGGTAGTGATTGGTTATGGTTCACGACTGTTGAGGCATCACAAGTAAAACTATGCTACCCATGACCTGGAGTTATCAGTAGTGGACTTACTCTTGGATATGTGGTTGCACAATCTGATGGGCGAGCACTTTACAGTCTACTTTCACCACCAGAGTCTCAGGTACATCTTCTCGCAGAAGGACCAAAACCTGAGACAGCGGTGATGTCTTGAGTTCCTCCAAGACTATGAATTTTAGATATTCTATACTCCTGGGAAGGGGAAGGTGGTAGCTGATGCTCTTAGCAGGAGATCAGGCATTCATCTACATGGAGAGGCGACATAACAACTAGCCGCATTGCAGATATCCTTCATGGATACAGATGGAGAATACTTTCTATAGTCACTCACAGTCACTCCTCCACTACATCAGTGGGTCAGAGAGGCATAACATGGAGACGTTGACTGTGAGAAGTGACATGCACAGATATCTACAGGACAGGAACCTGATGGATTTTCTGTAGGAGGAGAGCACATCATCCCCTTCAGGGGACATACCATGGTACCAGTTGCATTACAGGAGGAGGTTCTGAGGGAGTTTCACACTTCCCCTTTGGCAGTACATCTAGGAATGGTGAAGGTGTACCAGGATCTCAGATGACAACACCAGTGGCCAGGTATGATGAAGGTTGTGGCAGAGTTCGTTTCACGATGCCTCACCTGCTAGGAAGTGAAGGTAGAGCACCAGGTATCGGAAGACTTGGTGCAGACCTTAGAGGTCTCGGAGTGGAACTAGGATGATATATCGATGAATTTCATGACACATCTCCCTCGTACTTCCTTAGGTCACGACTCCATCTGGGTGATTGTCGACCGACTCACCAAGTCGTCCCACTTCCTAACTATCTGAGAGCAAGGCTCAGTGGAGATCTTGGGATGCCTCTATGTTCAAGATATCATAGGGCTTCATGGTGTTCCATCATATATTTTCTCCGATCGAGATTGTCGCTTTACTTCCCGACTTTGGAAGGGGTTATATGAGGCTTTTGGGACGCAACTATGCCTGAGAACCGCCTTTCATCCTCATACGGATGGCCAGACGAAGTGGACCATTTAGACTCTTGAGGAAATGCTTTGTGCATGTGTTCTCGACTTGGGTCATAGTTTAGAGGATCACTTACCCTTGTTGGAGTTTGCGTACAACAACAGCTACCACTCCGCCATCGAGATGGCACCATACGAGGCAATGTATGGACGACCATGCAGATCACCATTATTCTGGACTGACCCTAGGGAGTCAGCACTCATAGGACCAAAGAAGGTATAGGCTTTGAAAGATAAGGTGCAGATAATCCAGGAGTGGATGAGGACTACACAGAGCAGACAGAAGTCTTATGCTGATAGGAGGCGGAGACCACTGGAGATTGAGGATGTCGACAACGTTTTCTTACGGGTGTCACATCGATGTGGATTACAGAGATTTGGCCAGGGTAGAAAGATATCTCCGTTCTTCATCGGACCATTCCAGGTTCTTGGTAGGGTAGGTGAGGTGGCTTATCGCATGGCCCTTCCACCTCAGTTACACCGGGTGCATGAACTCTTCAACGTATCTATGCTAAGGAGATACATGCACGACCCGATGCATATCATTGATCATGGGGAGATGAACATCGATGACAGGGTGACATTTGCAGAGGTCCTGGTGGATATCTAGGATCTACAGGAGTGGGTCCTACATGGATGGTCGATCCCTCTGGTACGCATTCGTTGGTAGCACGGGAACCTCCAGGAGAGCACATGGGAGCGGGAGGCTCGGATGCGTGAACAATATACACATTTGTTTCCCTAGTTTATGATGTAGCTTAACGGGGATTTAAATCCATGAGGTGAGAGTAATATAATGTCCTGTAAAATTCATGTAAAATTCTTTTCATAAATACTTTGGAATTTTATGAGTCTGTGGGTTCTGACGACACTTAATTCCGTGGCCCGGTGTGCCCAGAATCAATTTCTGAAGATTAGCTCAGATACATTCAGTGAATGAACGAGCAGGTTTTGGTAACTTCTGAACTGGTGCTCGGAATCAGATTCCAAGGGCACGGTTGAACTCGTAGATTTGGTGATTTCTTAAGGGGACCTTCCCCTTAAACGCAGTCAGGGCAGTGTGGATGTTATTTTTCTATAATTCGTGAAATAAATATAAAAATTATTTTATTTTTATTCTTCCTTGGTGGAATTCAAATTTGTTTGAATTAATGTGGGGAACCACCCCCCCTCATTAATTCAATTAATCTTCCCCCTTATTAAAATAAGGGAGGATCTTTTTAGATGAGGGGGCATCTGCTGGAGAAACCCACTCTTCTCCTCCTCCATTCCTCTTCATCATCTTCCACCATTGTTGCACCACCAAGGGACCTCCTCTTCCGACGATTGAACAAGCGACGTCACCTTCTGACATCAACGAACGATGCCACCACTCTGCAGATCAAGTCTCAAGGTGGGGGTTATTTTTTGTTCAAGTTTTAATTATTATTTTTTCGTTTCATAGGGATTGGACACTTGATATCGTCGTAACAGGAGGAGATCGGACTGCACAAACACGACTGATTCCCCTCCCCTCTTCTTTGTTGATCTTCAATGATGTTGGAGGCAGAGGCACATAGTTCCATTGCACCGTGCAGTGATCGAAAGAGGACTGTGGTCGGAGTGGGATGCGTCGGTGGTGCACAACAGCGTCATGTCGTGCCGTTGAGACGAGTCGCGACCTATGGCTGAGGCGGACCAGTAATGGTGGCTGGCCATACCGGTCACCGATGTCTCCTAGAGGCGGCACCCCTTTTTGGGTCCCGCGACAGTTCACAACCGGCCATTCATAATGGTCGACCTTTACCCGTAAACCAGGGGGTGTACCCCCCCCCCCCCCCGACCATCCTTTAGGGCGGACCCCACTGGGTCCACCGTTTTCAAAATAAAGGGGTTGTTCCCCTTTACGTCCCGCTCTGCCAGCAGCCGATCCGCGGATGGCTTCCGATCCGGGTCACAGGCCAGACGGGCCGGGCCGCGCCAGTAGGGCGGGGCTGCATCCAACCGGGCTAGACCCGGACCCTAGTTAGGTCGACCCGGTTCGGGCCGAGCCAGGGGGTGTTGGACCGGGTCAGATCGGGCCCAAACCCCCTATTTTCATACCGTTAACAGTTAAATGACCATATCAGGAGCTACGGATCTATGATCGATGCAACTCTAGTTGCGTAGGATTCCTTGAAACGAGGCGGTCATTTTGGTATATTACACTCAAGGTTTTGGTGAAGTTTGGGTAAAACCAGGTTGGTTCAAACATGAAACCAACCGGGCCCTTGGAGCAGAAACGATTATAACTAAAGAACCAGACGTCCCAATGACGTGCCGTCAAATACATAGAATTCCTTTTGGTGGGACTGTTCCTTTATCTTACTACACTCGAGGTTTGGACATAGCTGGAGTAAGGTCAGGTTGGTTTTATCTTAAAAACAAACTGATCCCCTGGAGGAGTCCATGAGACCACCCACCTTGTTAAGGTGTTGAGGAGGAACCATGAATATGAAGATGCCATGTGGGAATCGGAGGAGTCTATGAGACAGAAGTACCCACACATTTTCCTATCAGAGGGTACGAGATAAAATTTCAGGGATGAAATTTCTTATGGGGGGAAGAATGTAACAACCTGAACATTTTAATTATATTTATTTCCTAATTTTGTGTGTTAATTAAAATGTGACCATTGTGGTTCGACTGTTATATGATCGTTGGTCAATATGACCGTTGAAAACTATAATCTTAACATTGTGTTTTTATAAATACTATTATCTTGTTTAATTAATATAGAATGAATATAGAATGGCCTCATCCAGTAGACTCAAGCTATATGAAGCGCATCCATCGGAGATTGGGAAGGAGGTAGCAGCCTTGGGCTTTTCTCCAGACCATGCCCAAGCCGAACATCAACGTGTAATGCTTGAACGGAATCACCTAAGGGAGAGGTTCATGTTGAAAGAAATAAACACTCTGGAAATGTTGTCTAAGACACCCCATGATTATATCACCATAGAACACCTTACCCATAGGTCCTATGATGGTGTAATAAGGGGCTACATAACAAGGCCTTAGCTGCTTTGTGTAATCATTTTATATAAATAAAATTTTCATTTCTTCCTATGGCATTGTTTGTGAATTTAAAATTTCTGGATAAATATAGGATGTGTATTATTGATGAATTTTGGAAAAAGGGGGTATTTTAAAATATTTTTGTATTCATTAAATAATTAATAATTGGAAATGATTTTCAATAATTGGCCTTCTATAGTTGTGTTTATTATGAAATTTAGAGTCTAATAAGATAAACATGGATATTAGTGAACGGTGAAGTAATAATAGTAACATATCCACCTGAATAATAGTGAATTGTAATGAATAGTAATTTTACAAAATCATTACAAACTCACCGATGAATGTATAAATACATTTTAGACGTCTTAAAAGTGAAAAAATGATCATAGTTTATGTTTTGGTATATATATATGCCACAAATATTTTATTTACATTTTCATAATTAATTTAAAATATTAAAATTGAAATTTATTTTCATAGAATTCAATGATAAATTTTTTAATTTATTGTCTTATAGTTATACTATAATTTTATGGGACCTTGATTACTCTTTTATCGTGTTACAAAATGAGTTATAGTTTTAATGTTGTATTTTTGGAATAAATAATGATTTAATTTAAATATTAAATATATTATTTTAAAAAATTAGTTACATAATATTGACTTATTTTTTGAACATAGAGCATCGAAATTAGGATAGGGTGTGTTTTTGGGATTTTTTTAAACTAGTTGAATTATAGGTGAAAAGAAAAAATGCAGTTTTGAGTTTCGCGTGTTTAATGACATCATTTATTACGTAATAATAATGTAATATTTCTTGTCGACATAATAATAGTGAAATATGCGATGAGGATTCCCATGTTTCCAATACCATGGGAAAATACAATTGGAAAGCCCATGGTTTTTTGAATACCACCTATGAGGTGTCCCTTGGAAATTAATAATTTATTCACTCTCTTTTCCTATAAATACCAAGATATTTCCCCCATTAATTTCTTTCCAAAATCATCCTCAATGATTTTTTTGTCTCCTTACCTACTAAGGAGTACTCCGATGGTTCCCTCAATCCCCCAATGGTCCTGACCATCATGTTTTTGAAGATACTCTTCATGGTAATGGATCCTTTCACCCTCATTTTTTAAGTCATGACTTCTTATATGTTGTGTCGTCAAATTTCCATCTCATTAGGTTGAGGGTGTGTCCTTTTATGTTCTCTTTACTATCCATTTCATTTGTAATTGTTGAGATACCCTTTCGACTCTTATAAATTTGTTTTCTGAATTATTATGTGATGTTGTTAGGCTGTCGAATTTTTCATAAATGGAATCACATCTCCTCTTTTCTATCATGTTTCCTTTTCATGTGGTATGTCATTAAAATTTCCAACCCATGTTCTTATCTCCATGTTAATCTGAATTTATATTTTATTATTATTTATTTATGAGTGGGGGACCCTTGTCCCCTCTCTTTTCAATGTATTCTAGAACCATATTATATAGTTGTTATGCTATTGAATGTTCGTCTCAAAATTTCTGTCTCTTTCTCTCAAGAAATTCTCTTGTTTTATTTCTGTGAATACCCAGTCCTATTTCATTTCCATGGGTGTTTATAAATATATAAATATAATATATTTGAATCTGGAATTGAAATATATATATCCCTTACTCCCTTCCATGGGTTATAAATGATATAATGATCTTGTTTTTAAGTATGCTTAAAAAGTTACAATTTTGAAATGTAACACATTTAATTTATTCTCTAGGGGTTATTTTTGAAATGTTTAATTATGATCTATGTGGATAACATGAATGTAACGACATATTACGGATGCACCCTGATAGCTCTCCAATGCATTCGGTAATGAATTAATCTCTAGATATGACATGTTTCACGATACCTTGGTAAATAACCTTGGTAATTTTTATGACACTTCGGTGTTAAACATTGGTGATATGTTAATGAATGTCTAAATGAAATATTGTAGTCACATATTGAAGTTATGATTCATGTTATTTATGTTATGAAAACTCATATTCATCCATTTCTCATACCTTTATGACTTTTATCATGTTCTTATTAATATTTCTCAAGATCACATGTCAATTGTTTCACTTATTTTCCTTATTGAGCCTTTTTCTCACCCTTTCCTTTGATGTATGTCTCCAGGATATGAGATTCAGAAATTGTACTTTGGAAGAACTAATGGTTAAGCCTTACAAGTGGATTAAAAGAATGTTTAAAGTTGTATTCATGTTTTATTGTTCCTAATTTCTAAGACACTAGACTTTAAACATCGTATCTTTGTTAAATGTAATGAAAACTCATGTAATAAAATGGCGTGATACTATCAGCATATATCTATGTAGGGTTGTCATTAGTTTTTTGGATTCTTGGATTAAACTAGGTTGATTTTGTCATACCATTGAGTTTCTCAGGGTCCCTACTGAGTATCATTATACTCACCCATGAACTAGCTACGCCCACACCTTATTGTGTTTGGTGGAGATGGCGGACAATGCAGACTGAGGACGAGGGTACCAGGTCTGGAGGCAGCATAGTGGTGGACCATGGATGAGATGTACCGTAGATATTAAGGTTCGAGAGCTATACCTACACTTTAGGTTGGATCCTTGGTGGGTGTCCAAAGGAGTTGTTTCAGTTTACTTCCACTGTTTAGTTTTTTGGTACTCTCTAGTTATGATTGTATTCTGGCCCCATTTTCGTACAATACAACCCCTGTTTAATATAGAGATTACTTGTGTTCGTATCATGTTGTGTTTTTGGTTGTGTGTTTTTACAGGTTATAAAGGCAACACCTTCCCAATTTTTGGAAATATGCCTTTCGGTGCTAGTCTCCTGGCCTTAGCCTTTGGATGACGAGCTTGGGGTAGTCAGGACACTAGCCTTAGGGAACAAGTAATGAAAATATTTTAATAGAGGAGTCGGTTATACCGTATAACATTGGACTATGAATTTTTTTATTAAAATAATGTTAAGTGTAGTGAGTGTGTTTATCAGTTTAGGTAATCCAATGTTATTGTGGTGGCCTAATAATCCATAAACTAGGACCCTGGAATCTGATTTATGGCTTGGTGGATGAAATAATGATTGTGTGTGTGTTTTGAAAAGATTTCATTATAATATTTTGGAGTCATCTCACCAGGTATAACCATTTGACAGCGGCACACCTATTTCTTTTGAGGATGCTTCCATCCATATAGCCATCTAGATTTGTGGGTATAGTACATGATGATAGCCCACAGAGTGACAAGGCCTCTGTGTAGGGCCCTTGATCAACAGTGGAACAAGTTGAGGCACCAGCGGTACCATTACTCAATGGGCCACCAATGTCACATGCCCCACCAAAAAATGGTGCATGCCACTTGAGCACGTTGTGTGAGTTCCAGCCCCAATGGCCACCATGGATCAGTTGCAAGATGGACCCAAAGGTGGATGAGGATTTTCTGGAGGCTATAGTGAGAGATTTTGAAATAGAAGGGACACCAGCTGATCTCATGGTGATCCTTGCTTCCAGTCTTCTACAAGAAGTTATAGGCAGATGGTGGAGCTTGATGTTCTAGGTTCAAGATGAGGTGACACGTCTCTGGGTAAAATTTAAGAGACTATTTCAGGAAGATCTTGTTCTAGCATCCCTTTACGTAGTGTGCATACTTGAGATTCTACATCTGCATCAGGGCATCATGACTATAGCTCAAAACTCGCGAGGTTCACCAACCTCTCATGATACTACACTGATATGGTGTGGGAACCATTCTTCAAGGCATGGTCCTTCGAGTAGGGTCTTAGGTGGGAGATCATTGCATCGATGATTTCTCTCCGCATTCGGACGCAGGTGGGGGGGGGGGGTTAGATCAAGTCCTATTATTAGAGAGTTCTCTTGGAGACCAATCACCAGTAGTGAGACCCACCATCGGGCGTCATGCGGTGGAGTCTTCTATAGCTGGTAGTAGACATGTGTCACAGAGGTCCAAAAGGACTTGACCTACATGTGGACAACCGCTGGATTCCGGGTCGGTTTTGCGGGGCTCCGGAGACAGAGTCGGTCAAACGAGGAGTAGGCAGAGTTATGCATGCGGCGGGCAGGGTCAAATGGCTCGAGACTTCCTAACCTACCTTATGGTTGATCGGAATATGGTCGAAGGACCACCCATGCAGAGACCTAGGGTCAGAAAAATATGATCGCAAGGAGCAAGAATACGTGGCAGAGGTGCTGGTCGTGCAGCTAGTGGTGGGCGACGATTCGAGATGATACTACTACCACCACCAGGGGGTCTACACCCACCACAAGGAGCAGGTGGATAGGGAGGAGCTTAGATCCATGCAGCTGATCCATACAATCATGTTTCTTTATATATGATATGAGGTATGATCTATGTCTACTCCACCTTAGCTGTAGTAAATATAGACACATGTGCCAATCATTCTTTTTTTGCCACTTCCTTTGTTCAGAACACAAATATTCTGGCAAAGCCATTGGGTTGATCCATATGGCTAGAAACTCCTATATTAGAGGATTTGATGATTAAACACTGGTGGTGATATGTGAGCATACTCTAGGACGCGAGACCTTCTTCTGAGATCTCCATGTAGCCGCTTCGAGGCCTTACATTGTCATCATGGGTATGGACTGGTTACCCACAGTACATGCTGAAATTAACTGTATTAGGGGAATAGTGTGGTGTATTCATGATAATGGGACTAGGTTTGCCTTCATTATCAAGAAGGGAGACTTTGCAGCATATGATAAACATACCCGTAGTAGAGTGTAGTTGATCCCTTATCAGTTGGCTAGCCTTACCCTTGGAGCGGTTAATGTGGAGAGTCTGGGTTACACTATAGTGGTGGACCAGTATGCGGATGTCTTCCCAGATGATGTTTCGGGTCTACCTCCATGTAAATATGTGGACTCTTACATTGACTTGATCCCTAAGACTGCATAGTTATCTACATTGGTGTATTGGATGGCACTTGCAGAGCTTCGTGAGTTACAGGTACAGATAGTTGACTTATAGGGGAATGGATTCATATAGCCCAGTGTTTCTCCTTGGGAAGCCCCTATTTAGTTTTCCATGAAGTTAGATGGGAGATTGAGACATTTTGTTGACTATCGGTGCCTAAACGAGTGGACCGTGATGAAAAAGTAACCACTTCCATGGATTGACGACCTCCTGGATCAGCTAAAAGGAGCACAATGGTTATCTAAGATATACCTCAGATGAGGCTTTCACCAGCTCAGAGAACAAGATTACGATGATTAATAGATGACTTCAAGATATCAGTATGGCCACTACGTGTTCTTGGTCATGCTGTTTGGCATGACCAATTCTCCAACAGCATTCGTGGGACTCATGGACAAGATCTTCCAGCCATACATTCATCACTTTGTAGTTGTCTTCATCGACGACATTCTGATCTACTCAACTACAGAGGAGGAGCATGATTATCATTTTCAGATAGATTTGGACACAATCCGATAGCACCAGCTTTATGGTAATCTCCTGATGTTCTAGTTCTGGATCTCAGAGGTTAACTTCCTAGGACATGTCATCTCGGAGGTTGGAGTTGCAGTGGATCCAGTAATGATTGACGTGATACATTCTTGGGAGCCACCCAGGAGTGGGACAAATGTATGAAGATTCCTAGGTTTTTCTGGATACTACTGGATATTTGTGATAGATTTTTCTAGGGTGGTAGCACTTATATCAGCATTGACGAAGAAGGGGAAACTGTTCTTGTGGTAGGAGAGATTCTAGTGGAGTTTTCAAGAGCTAAGGGAGAGTCTGACTAGAGCCCCCATCATGAGGCTTCCGAAGGAGGGATTTCGGTACTACGATGCATAAGGGGGCAAGATTGGGTGTGTCCAGATGCATGAGTGAGCTATTATCACATATGGTTCTATACGACTGAGACAACATGAGCCGCTACCCATGATATGGAGTTAGCAACTGTGGTCATTTCCTTGAAGATGTTTCCACACTATCTGACGGTCGAGCGTTTTATAGTCTACATTGATCACAAGAGTCTCAGGTATATCTTCTCTCATATGGACCTAAACCTGAGACAATAGTGTTGGCTTTAGTTCCTCTAGTACTATGACATAGAGAGATTTAATAATCTTGGGAAGAGGAAGGATGTAGCAGATGAACATAGTAGTAGATCTGGTATACAACTACTAGGTGAGGCGATTGAGAAACTAGCCACTTTGTAGATATCATTTGTGGATCAAGATAGATCTATTATTCTTCAGTCTCTTATAGTCACTCCCCCACTTCTTCAGCAAGTTAGGAAGGTATAGTGCTGGGACACTTATTATGAGGATCGATGTGTTCAGATATCCATAGGGAAGGAACCTATTGGTTTTTCTGAAGGTGGGGAGCATGTAATATTCATTAGAGGACGTATCATGGTACCAATGGATTTAAAGGAGAATGTTGAGTGAGTTCCACACATCCACTCTAGCAGTACATCCAAGGGAGGAAATGATGTACCAGGACCTCCAACAATAGCACTGGTGGCTGAGAATGAATAAAGAAGTATCAAAGTTTTCCATTTGGTGCCTCAATTTTTAGCAGGTGACGGTGGAGAATCATGTACCAGCAGGATTAGTTCATCCATTAGAGGTTCCATAATGAAAGTGGGATGGTATATTGGTGAAATTCGTGGTAGGAAATACACATACATCTAGGGGTAATGATTCTATTTGATTGATCGTCAACTAACTCAAAATGTCCGCCCACATCCTACTGATCAGAGAGAAGGGTTTAGTATAGAGAATGGGACACCACATTGTGAATGTGATTGTGCATCTACACGGAGTTCCCTCAATGATTGTCTACGATTGTGGTTCGTGTTTTACATCTCTTCTATGGAAGGGGTTGTAGGAGGATTTTGGTGCACAACTCCATTTGAGCGCCACCTTCCATCATCAGACGAATGGCTAGACAGAGCGCACCATTCAGACCCTCGAGGACATGTTGCATGCTTGCGTCCTCAACGCCAGTCACAACTGGGAGAACCACTTTCCCTTGATGTAGTTTTCATACAACAACATCTATCACTCCACCTTTACCCGTTCTTGAAAAGTTTCATGAGTCAAGAACAAATAATCCACTGCCTATCGTTCTAACGTAGAGAGAGAGGGAAAAATGAACACGACCAAACCACTCCGAAAACTTTGTGAGTTTTGATGGTCTTGAGTGAATGGCGGTGTCCCGAGATAATAACGCAGGTCTACAGAATGAAGAATGGGCAACCGGGGCATGCCTGGTGACCCATGGAATGTTGCTGGAGACCCGTTCTAGCGACCGAAACTGGTGGGACTCGGGAGTGGTGGTCAGCACTTCGTCCGGCCACGAAGATGGAAACAGTGCAACCATGATGCCAGAGATGGTCTGTGGCACATCGTCCGCAGCAGAGCAAAGGTGGTGCTCGGTGCTCGGCCTGCCGTGTGAAGGGGGGAAACAAACGACCGCACCGCCAGTACGCAGGGTCACCGACACAAGGCCACGACGACGATGGAAGGGCAGCCGATTCGCTGTTAGCCACCAGTGGGGGTGCAGCGCATAGCCATGCCATGGAAGAGGGTTGTATGTCTAGCCAGTAATGGGCTTCCCAACGCTGGTCAGGCTAGACCTGGGTCAGACCAGACCCGAACTAGCTTCGACCCTTTTCACACTTTAGATCATTACATGAGAAATGGGCCTCTGTTTGATGAACCGTCTACAGCACCAAAAACCATTGATCGATTCTTTCCATTTGGGTATAAAGCATTAGGGTTATGAATAAAGTTGGGGGTACGATAAGGATGGATCAAAACCGAATCCAACCGAACACTCATGACTAAAATCCCAATAACATATAGTCCAAGGATCTGATTGACGCTCTGTCTATTGTGTTGAGAACCCTATTATGTTGCGGTACATTGGGATACTTCTTCATGGGACTTCGGGGATGTTGGAGTATCGACATGCGGCATGAGGAGTAGACCATTCTGGAATCAAGCAAACTTAGTGTGGGAACCCTATAGGTGTATGTAAGATGAGAAAGGTCTCCTTTGTTGGTTTGTGCCTTAGGATCCTACGTGTGTCTATGTTTGATCGTCCCAGAAGGACCGCTCTAAGAAATCAATGTGGGACTACTCCAGGATCCTACGTGGGTCTGGTGTATGAGGGTCCTACATGGGTCTGATGATTTAGGATTCTATGTGGGTCTGCCTCTAAACAGAATACAAAGATTCCATAGTTATATCTAATCATCTTTACTATTGTAGATATATTAGAATGGGTGGGAGATTTGTCTTTACCTTTGTGATAATCTTATGTGTGGCGTAACATTGTGGTACTTAGCTTCGTGGTGACATCTTGGTGATATTCTTCTGTAGGGTGTACCATTGTGGTACATACCTTCATTGTGGTAACCTTCGTAGTATTAATTACTTCATGTCATAGTTGTGCATTGGATAAGGATTGAGGCCTTGTGTTTCCTCGTGAATGATATGGGTATACGTGATAACATAGGTATATGTGTGGGCATCTACTTAAGTACGGTTTTCAATTTTTTTCATGCTTTTTGTTTTATCTTTTGTGGATTTTGTCAGACCTTTGAGGGTCTTGGGGTCCATAATGAGTATTGTTATGACATCCCTACACGGGCTACGCCTACACCTTGAAGTTTTTAGTGTAGACGATAGACAACACTAACTGAGGACAAGGGTATAATGTCTGGATGCTAGTCAGAGGTGGACCATAGATGAGGTGTACCACAGAGATGACAGTTCGAGAGTTGCACCTACCCTTCAGGTAGGATCCTTCATGGGTGTTCACATGAGCGGTTTTAGTTTACTTGTACTATTCAGTTTTCTTATACTTTTCAGTTGGGATTCTATTCTGGCGCCTTTTTTTTACTATACACACCATGTTTACTATACAATTTACTTGTGATCGTATCTTGTTGTGTACTTTTTTTAAAAGATAATGATTCAGTCAAAGACCAAAGAACAATTTATTTATTGAAAAGAAAAAGTTTTACAAAAAATTGAAAGATAAGATTTTTTTACATTCTCTATCAAAATGATATAAAAGGTCAGATGGTAGAGTGTCAAGCCATGTCATGCTCTGTTGAAATCCTTTTTTAGTGAGATCATCAACAACAACATTCTCTTAATTGTAAGCATGAGGCGCTATGTATTATAACCCTTGAAGCGAGTTCAGACAATTCATCCAAAGAGTGGTAAGTGGCCAGGCAAGATGAGTTATGCCATTCCAGATTGCATGAAGAATAGTGGTGGAATCACTTTCAATCGAAATCTTTCTCCAACCTCTTTGAAGAGAAAAATAAACAGCATGGATGACCCCGGCATCTCAGCCTATAGTGATGAAGAATGACCACATCCAACATGAAAACAGCCCTGACACTATCCTGATGAGTTTCTGAAGATGGAAAAACAACATGGAGGGCTAGGATTGCCTTTGGAAGTGCCATCCACATTCACTTTGATCCATCCTGGCATTGGTGATTTCCAGAAAACTTCAAAAAAACGTTTGGGCTTTGGGTAAATACCAGGCACACTAAGATGACGAAGAATCTCATAGTCTCCAACCGATTTGTTGCAAGAATATTTTTGAATTGAAGCGGCTTCATGAATATCAATAATAATCCGAGCATTTACTACATTGAGACTAAATGAGTGATTGTTATGAATAAGATCATTACGAGCGTACCATATCTCATGTAGGAGCTCCGCCACCACCGGAAGAAAAATATTTTTAACCTGTAGAGAGGAATCATATCTATTGCATTTTTTAGAAAATAAACTAATAGAGTCAGATAAGGGCCATATGCAATTAAATAATTCAAGAACATAATTCCATAGAGTAGAGGCCGTCACACAAGACAAGAAAAGATGATCAGCGTCTTCCCTGTTCTTGTTGCACAAGTGACATTTAGAGGAGAGATGACTGCTAAAAGCTTGTAGATAGGCTTCAGTGGGTAATCTACAGTGAGAAATGTGCCAAATAAGGGTGATCCTGGATGGTTTGATCCAAGGCTTGTTAAATTGGCTCACCCATTGACAATTGGATTCATCCTCAGAAAAACAATGCTTATAGATGTTTTTTGAGTCTAGGATGCCATTTGGTGCAGGTTCCCAAACTAGGAAGTCACCAATAGGAGAAAAATGATGATTATCAATGATCTGTGCAATATTTTCAGAGAGGTCATGTCTATTTAATAGAAGGAACTATTTTATAGAATGGGTAGTATCATCAAGTATAATATTTGGAGGTAACAAAGAAATCAATGGGTTATCACACCATTTTCCACACCAAAAATTGATGGAAGTATCAGCACTAACCATTCATCTAGATTTTTCCATGATTTTATGATATGAGTCCCTAATAGAGGGCCAGATCGAGGAGTTCATGTAATTTCAGTTCCCATTCAATAGTGTATAGAGGAATCTATTATTCGTGAATTCAGAAGCTTTAGAGGTACAATTAATAATACGCCAAGTAAGACAGGCTTGAAGAGCATTAATAAAATGGTTTAAATTTTTTATACCAATGCCACCATTATCAAGGGGTTTACAACAAGAATTTCAAGGGATAGTGACAAGTTTCCTTTCAAAAAGACTTCCCGACCAAATGAAGTTTTTAATATAAGTATTAATTTTCTTGAAGATGTCGACATTCCATTTGTAAATCATAAGAGAGTAAACCATTTTTGAGAAAATGGTCGATTTAGCCAAACATATTCTACTACCCATGGATAGAGATTTCCCCTTCCATGTAGAGAGTTGATTTATGATCTGATCAGTGGTATTAGAAAATTATCTTGCCTTAGGATGACCCCAGAAAAGTGGGACCCCCATATAAGTGAACCGTAAGAGGCCTTATTTAATTCCAAGAGAAGCGGTAATGCTAGATTTCCTTCTAACATGGAATCTCTTTCCAAAACAATATACGATTTATTCAAGGAAATAACTTGTCCAGAGACCATATCATAGTGATTAAGAGCATGCTTGAGGACCTGAATATTTTTTTGATCACCGTTCAGAAACATGATGATATCATCACCATATAAATGGTGGGTTGGGGAATTTAGATTTCTGTAATCTTGTATAGGCTTGATCTTACCTTGATCCACCAGATTATTGATAAGTCTACTTAGGTTTTCCTCAGAAATAACAAAAAGGATGGCAGAGAGAGGGTCTCCCTGCCTAACACCCTTAAAGCATTTGAAAAAACCCTTAGGGGTGCCATAATTAAATCAGAACTAAAAGGTGAGCGAAATAACGTTTTAAGTTTTCCAATGAAAGAATCCTGAATTCCGAATTTTTTTTAGACTTTGAAAATAAATTTCGAATCAATGTTGTCAAAAGCCTTCCTAATATCATGTTTTATGGACACACATCCTCCTATAGTGCTTTTATTAAGATTGTTGGTGCATTCGGAGGGGAGACAAATACAGTCTTGGATGGACCTACCTTTAATAAAACCAAACGGATTCCTATGAGACTATTTTATTACAAATAGGTGCAAATATATTTGCAATATTTTTGGTTATTATTTTATAGAGAGTGTCAATCAATGAAATAGGTCTGAATTGATGGATCTATGAGGCATTTTTAACCTTAGGAATTAATGTAAGAAATTAAGAATTTATTTCGTGAGGGAGAGAACCATGAATGAAAAAGGCATTAACCAGGTTACAAACATCATTTTGGATAATATCTCATTGCTTTTGATAAAAACTATTATTGAACCCATCCGGAACAGGAACGCTATCTAGCTTAAGGCCAAGAACGGTATCTTTAATTTCATGATCAAGTGGACCGCTTAAAATCGATTCATTGTCTCTTTTATCCACCATTGAAGGAATAATGTCAGATCTGAGATCACTATTCATCTCCGGACCATTAAAAATGTTGTAAAAGTACGAGATAACATGATCCATTATGGCATCTTCAGAGTCTATGATCAAATAATTGTGAATAAGTTTAGAAAAAGGATGATTGACCTTTATAATTATTTGAATGGAATTATAATATTTAGTATTATGATCACCATCAGTGAGCCATTTAGTCTTAAACATTTGATTACGAATATTATCTTCAAAAGTGAGCAAAGAATTATGTTTAAGAAATATATTTTCTTTCAATTTAGGGTCCATAGTAATTTCTAAATTAGTGTTTTGAGTTTGGATGCGGCTAAGATCTGTTTCAAGAGAAGAAAGATCTAGGTCTATTTGAGAATTTGCAGTTTTACACCAACCCTTAAGGGCCAGTCTTTAGATTCTCAATTTTTTCATATAGGAAAAGGAATCATTATGGTGATTCATGGAGTTCAATGTTTTATGTATAAAGGTGATGAAATCAGGATTCGAAGAACAAAAATTATTAAATTTAAAAGGAAGAACAAGCTTATGGTCATTCATAATGAAGCTAACTAGAATAGGATGATCGTCTGAGTTAAGCCTATGCAGTGTAACACTAGATATATTGTCCCAAATATCAAGAGACTTCATGTTAACAAAAGCCCTATCAAGCTTACTAGAAACACTTTAATTATAGTTTTTTCTGTACCAATTTTATTTGGAACCAGTGATAATAACTTATAAGAGGTTACAGTATTCAAAATGTAGATCTAAATTCCCTAGAGGATATAGAAAGATGAGATGGAACAATTTTTTCACAAGAGTTTAGAATGGCATTGAAGTCCCCCATAACAACCCAAGGATCCTGAATGGAGTTGGCCATATCAATAAGTTCATGACATAAAACTATTCTTTCATGATATCTACTATTGGAATAAACCATAGTGCAACAGGTATGCCGACCATTCCACAAAAACTCACAGGTGTGTTATTGCTCAGTATTTTTGATATTTTGAAGAGTGTTGTGATAAAAAATCCACATGGAGTTAGTTTGAGGACCATTTTTACAAGAGCTTAGAAAACTATAATTAGGAGAACCAAATCTCATGAAGTTCATCTTGATGTTGACTATTGGTTCTGAAATGGAAAAGAGTTGAGGCTTATGAGTGATTAAGAACCTCCTTAAAGTTGTAGAGGTATCATTGTTGGCCATGCCTTGGCAATTCCAATAGAGAAAATTCATGACTATTTGCATTTTATGTTAGAACCCATTTTTTCAGATCCTTTATTCCCATGGGATCATCTGACCATAGAGGAGGAAGGAGGTTTTTGTTTTCTCCCATATGTTTTAGAGCTAGGAGAGGCTATTAATTTCAAAGAAGAATTAGAATTAAGGTTAGAACCTGGAGTATCTAAAGAAGAACTATCCATTGAGTGGTCCTACACAACAAAAGGAATAAGAGTATGTTCTAAAGGAGGAGGAGTCACAAATATGGCCAGGTCATTGGATGTTGTTAACCACTGCACCAGACATAATGAGGGGGTATTAGGTGAGGCAGTTGTGGAGAGAAGCAGAAGGGCAGTGCCATTCTGCGGTGATAGAGAATTAATGTTCCAAATAAGAGTGGTAGTGATGTTATTAGTAGCAACATGTGCAGAAATTTCAGTGGTAGAAGGAGTAAATTTATTAGCCTAAGTGGGAGAAGAAATTTCAGAAATAGGGGGTAACAAAACAGGATTCTGCATGTCAATTGCAGGGATAAGCATCACCCTGTTAACAGGACAACAAGTAGAAGAAAATGAAGACATAGCATGTGAGACAGGAACATTGTGTGAAGTGCAGTGTGAGGTAAGAGCCACAACATTAACAACATTATAATCCTGAGTAACCAGAACATGAAATCCAGGAGCAGGAGTAGTGATTTTAGCAATAGTTAAGGGTATCAAAGAAGTAACTGGTTCTGAATTTTTATCCATAGAACCTTGTGGCAAATAGGCAGCATCAGAGTCCCCATGGAGTTTTGAAGGAACCAAAATAGGTCTCTCCAAATCCCTAAAACCATGATCATTCGAAATTTTTCTACCAGAGGTAGGAGCAACAATAGAAGAACTATAAATAGTGGAAGGGGTTCTCTTATCGAGGATATTTCCATTACCTCCAACCATTATTTCTCATATGCCAGTGACAATACTATCATATATTTGAAGATCCTCTTCTTCCTCAACTATGTCCCCCCATGATTTACCCTCACGGGATGTAGAGACATAGGATTTTTTAACCCAGATGTCTTGTTTCTTATTTGGGGAGATCTGGATTGTCTGAAATGGTCAACCACTTTTTACCATATTTTACATCCTTCCAGTCATTAGTGATTGAGTGATCCATTTGTTTTCTAACCACCCTATAATTGGAAAGGTTGATGCCAACCAGTTTTCACACCTCACAAAAGGGTGGTTTCTTTTCATACTCAATTCTAAAATCATTTATAAAATTAGGAACATTGAAGCCTATATTAGATGGTAGATCATTAGCCAGATTAACTTCAACCACTAATTTATCATAGAGGCAAGGGTCTCCATTCAATGTCCTGATATCAATTTTAATTGGGGACCCTATGCAGGAGGCTATATCATTAAGAATATTCAGGTGAAAATAAAACCAATTTAGACCGTGCATTCTAACCCAAACATGTGCCAAATAATTTTTATGTGTCAACGGGTTAAAAGAAGCATCCTAATCCAAATGTATAAGGAAGCCAGGTTTAAGCTGATAATTCTCGAGTTTCCAATCCTGATCAAGCTCACCTTGCGATTTGAATAGGATATGATAGTAGCCTTTGCCTATGGGGACCATCCTCCATTTCACTGAGCTGCAGTAGTGAGCAATACGATTCATTAATTCATGTAAAGGCATGGGTTGGTCACCTGTGTTGTATGAAACACGGCCAAGAACCGAGTATTTTCATAACTGCTCTCTTTGTTTTTAGGCATCCTGATCCGCATCCACCACGAAACTCCCATCTTCATGCTTTTTGAATAGCGGTTGTGTGCACTCTTTCACGCTGCTTAGATTCGATCCATGCAGAGCATCGCGTAAGGAGATATGTAAAGATCGAAGGGGGACTTTGAGATTTCCTACTTCAATTTTTGATAAACTAGGGACAGGAGGTGCAGAAGGAGGCGGGGTAAGATCCCACACTAGATCAAAGATGGCCATCAGTGAAAATCAGGGAGAATCATCGAATAAATTTTGGGTTTCCAGTCACCCGTTGGAGAGCACTTTAAGAGTTCCCATCCCTAAGAGGAATCCTTGTTGTGTACTTTGTTGTATTTGATTATAGGTTATAAAGAGAATTTTTTCAAAATTTTAGAGATTACGCCTTTCGGTGATAGTCATTATCCCCTAGCCTACGGATGGTGGGCTTGGTGTAGTCATGAAATGGGCCCCAGGGGACATGTTTTGACATTTTACCAAAAATATGATGGTCAGACTGAGAGTACCATTTAGGATTTGGAGGGTATGCTCCAAGCTTGCATGTTGGACATAGGTCGTAGTTGTGAGGATCACCTACCACTTGTGCAGTTTTCATATAACAATATATACTATTCCACCATCTATATTTCACAATTAGTATTTCACACTGAAATGGATTATTGTTATTTTACCAGGGTGAAAATCTATCTCTGAGGTTTTTTGTTATGTTATAGATACTATTTGGAGTTGGAAAAGTGGAAAACCAAATAGAAATCCCGACACAGTTAGACCATGTACACGACATCATCAATATAAAATTTTTGAGTAGGTATGTGAATGAACCATCACATGTTATCAACTGGGAAAATATGGATATCAAAGATAGAGTGTCCTTTTAAAAGTACGTGGTAGAGATCAATGATCGGTTGGAGAAGATCCTTCATTGGTGATCAATTACATTGGTGTGTGTCTGATGATAACATGAGAATCATGATGAGATTACATGGAAGAAGGAGTCTCAGATTTGTGCTTAGTACCGATATTTTTTTATGTAGACCTTATTTTGGGTTTTTTGGGAAATAATCCACCAAAATGGGGATAAATTAATCTCTTAGATTTTTTGTGTATTTTTTCAATATTATATGGATTATTTTTTAGACATGGTGCTGAGATGATGTGGAATTATATGACCCATTGTGTATAAAATATATGTTTAAAATACATTAAATATATTAAATAGAATGCGCACAAGTTTTTCCTAAATTTTTTTAATAGATTCTAAATGAGTTCCAGGATTAGATATACAGGGATACTGTAAATCTCATAATGTGAGGTTTACTCTGGGTGCGACTAAACATTAGTCGACGTCGGTCATCTGTGGAAAATTCATCCTGGCCACAATAATGAATAATAAATTTAAACAAAATATTCTTTTATTGAATATGATCGATACAGTGACTGGTATGTCTTCTAATTGACAATTATACATAAATAATATGCCAAGAAACATGAACTTATGTCCTTTGGAGGATCGTTTGAGTGAACCTCAAAAAATACTCTCAGGTTAATGATGATGAATATGCAAATCAAATATCAATGCACCTCAGATTTGATAGATCTTTCCAACAATGACAACGATAATTCGTTCTTTTTCAGAGATAGATCCAAATTGAGGTAGTGTGTGTGTTTTATTTTAAATTTTAACTCATTATTTATTACTATGAAGAACATGAATTATTTGACGAATGAAGATTTAATCCATTTTTTGTTCATATATGGTGGTGAAATGTGTTTCTCAATAATGGAATGGCTTGGAATAGCTAAGATATTTTTTTTGGGAGATGATCACAATATTGAATGTTGTAGGTTACAGATCGAACACCAACATCATATCTATGATTCTACAAAATCCTGAACAATACGTCTTGTAAAATGTATCTACATGTCGTGTGGGAACTCTGGATTGGTGGCTAGGGTTTTGAAGGAAGTTAAAAATCACACAGAATATGAACCCTATCAGATGGAGCATGTTCCCTCTCAAGATACTCTATATGTACTTTAGAAAGTACATGGACATTAGGTGGAGTAAACAGGTTTCCCAAAATATGTTTATTCCCCCACACAACATATGTTGGACTCAATAGATGGTCTAATCTATGTATTGGTACACATACATTGGTATATTGGTTGTAACTATGTACTTGAACAGTGGGAGAGTACACATGATTCCTACATAGATTGTAATACTACATGAACATTGTGGAATGATTCAAGTTGTTTACACGTGCAGGACCTGAGATTAAGGGACATGGTGTGTAATCCTTCTACATACTATATAATATTTTATTCATTACTTAGATCTATTTTCCTCTATATCTTGGTAATATTTAGTTAGACTTAGTTCCCCTTATCCTTTAAATGAAAGTAGGTATTAATCATATCTTACTCTAAGGACTAAAATCCTTTCAGTGAGACTTCCTTGATAGATCTGTTGGAATCACATTGAGAAGACTGAAGTGAAAACCTTTATTCATCTCTATACCAAAATTAGTGTTCTTGGTATCTATGTGGCCAACAATTCATGGGAACAAATCATCTAGTTACAAGGGTTAGTATAGATTGAGTTGATAGTATCACTGCATATCCCTTGCTGCGATCCTCTTATGTGCATCATATTATCTTCAGATCTTTCGATGTGTATTCTATCTCATGGTGAGATCCAGAAAGATGTACCTCATAGCTGGGTGTCATCAATGATGACTGACTTAGGAGTTTGTTCTCTCAAATGATTTGATTTTGTAATCATTGATCTAGAATCTTAGTATGGTATACTTGGATTATGACATGCCTATAGACTACGTGTCTTATTTAGTATATTTTGATATTCTTGTTATAAGTGTTGTAGACATATACATGTTTTGAGATGACTATAATTTCCCTTTTTGTATGTTTTCTGGTTTCGAGGTGTCAAATTGAGTATTGTAATACTCACCGTTATACTATATTTTCCCACATGTGTCGTGTCTTTTGTATATAGTCAACCTTCTGATAGTGTTATAGGTGGACCAGAAATAGAAGGTGCTTAGTGAGATTAGAGAGACTGATGTGTGGTCTTCCAGCTTTTATACAATAGTCTCAATATCTTTACTTTTATGTTGTACAAGTGTTATATACTCTATATGGTGAATTTTATTTGGCACTGTTTACATTCCTTCACTTCTATCATACCCTGGTAGTGGGATACATATGTATTAATGAATTGGTTATTTTGTTGTTTATATATTTTAGAATTTTGTGGTCTTGACGATGTCTGTGTATGTGTGTTTGTGTACTGGTACAAAGAAAATTCCTCCCATGATAGTGATATTCCTACTCGGTACTATTCACAAAACCCTATAATATTATAGTCGACATTGGTAAGTCACATCAATGAACCACTTGGACGGGTTGTGACAAAATTCCTTTATCAAATCATAATGTTCATAAAGTTGAAAAAATGATATACCTCCTTTTGATAGACATTAACCAATACCATAATGTGTAGGAAAAGAAATGTTATTTCCTTAATAGAATAAATTGTTTTATGAATCAATAAAACATTAATCTCTAAAACATCAAATATAACTCCCTCAATTCAACCTAGTTATATCCCTGTAATTCAAGTAAAATAAAATTTTTGAAATCAAATAATTCAAAATAAGATGATCAGATATTCTTCCAAAAAATATTTAGCATTTATACATAATCATAATTAGTCACTCTTAAATTCATATACCAAAATATGTAAATTTCCTAACAGTGTAATCTCTATGATTTTTTTAATAATTTCGATAAATAACATGAATCACTATATTGAAATCATATATACCACTCAAAATATAATTTGATATTAAATACCTAAATAAAATACTATAAGATAATGTTTACATTAAATAAATAATATTCCAATATTATTGATCTTCTTTTGAAATAACATTAACAACATAATCACTAAATCAATTTTTAATCACATGGTTTTCTCAATAACAAAAAATCTTAACAAAATAATCTAAATAATCCTTAACATTCAATCCATTTGAAAAAAATAAATATTTTATAATAATAAAATTTATTAATATAATAATTTTAGTAATTATTCAACTTTTTTAAAAAATAATATTTATTATAGAATAGCATTAATGACAATTTTTAGAATTGTTCATTAATTTGACTAATGATATCATGAAAATAAATGATGTTTCAAACTAATATATTCTTACATCCATAATATATCACATTAATATATAAAATTCATGTACGACATTAATTATTTCAAATTTTATTAATTTTAATATTATTATTAACATTTATTTTGTTCTTCTATGTATTTAATAATTACTGCATTAGCATTGTGTATGAACTTATGGTAATCATGAAATTACTAAAAATTAAAATTAATAATCATGATGAATATAAAAAAAATTTCATTTCAATTAAATAATATTATAGTATTTAAAAACATGAAAGTAACATTTTTTATTTTTTATTACATAAAATATTACAAAGGTCATAATCATGCCTAAAATGAAAAAAATATAAATAACCTAATATTTTATTAAAAATGATATTTAGACATCTAATTAATTTATTTAATGTTTAGGGTCATTTGATAGTCATTATCATATTAACGTTAACACTTAAATACTATATTCTCCCTTGATAATAGTTACAATAATTACAATGGTTACTATTAGTATTAATTAAAAATAAAAGTAAAATATTTACCAAATTTAGATATAACAATTAAAAATATTTTATTTATTTTTTAAAATACAAAACACAAAATAAAATGAATTATATTTCAATTAAATTCAAAAAATGTGAAAAGAAACAATTTCTTTTTCGAAAATTATTTCTATGAATAAAAAATATTATAAAAAAATTGAACTAGATTATGCATTCAAATAAATCTAATTATATTTTATTTTTTCCAAAGAAACTAATGAAAATTTTAAACTAATAGAAAATTTATTTTAACTTTTTAAATAATTTAAATGAAATTTCAATTTTCAATATAAATTGATATTTTTCACAATTCATTGACAAATCAATGTTTTCAAAAAAAACAGCAATAATATACTATCCTTTTTATATGATGATTTAAAATAATAAATTTATTTGAACAAATAATAATTATAACTATTCTAGATGTTAATTATATTATTAACTCACAAATAGTAATAACAAACCATTTTGATGAGAACATGAATTTTGAATAATAAAATGGTGTTACTAAAATAGGGGGGTTATTCATGATGCATTAATAAATAATATGGTAATGTATATAATATATATATATATATATATATTAAAAATTAGTTAATTTTATCTTGGTTGTTTTGGCATTCCCTCTTAACTGGAAGCTAAAATGATGAGTATGATTCATGTCGTTTCGTTTTCCAAACAACATGGTTGGAGCATCCTTTGGATTGAGATTGACTAGACCACTATTGTGAAAGAAATTTAGAATGGTGAGATACATCTTGTGTGGCCAATCAACATGTGCTGGATTGGATGTATTCTCACTCTTTTAGACATCAACTATATCATCACTCATATATACCGTGATGTTTACATCATTGATTATGGCATTGCGAACAAGGGAATTAATAATGATATTACATATCTGGATGATCTTCCTACTGATCTACTTCCCTTTTATAACTAATATTGAAATATTTTTCATTTTATTAGTATCTTGTAACCACACTTTTTTATAATAATTATGTCTTGGTTTTCTGGCACAATATCACCTTCTTTAAAAAATGTTATTATTATAGAGTTCGTTAATTATGGGTTTTGTATATTATACACATTATCGAACATAATGTCATAATTATAATATACGAGGATAATATATTGAAATATACAACCAAATGTTATATACAAGATTTTTTTGAATGATCTTCTTAACATTTCAAAAATTGAAACATCTTAATATATAGTCCATATTAGATAGTAGTGTTTTTATTTTAAAATATTTATAAATTGTGGATATAGTTTTGAATAAATAATTTTAAATTCTATCAAATTTCTTATTTTTTAAAATGTGTTTTTAAATTAAATATTAGGGAATTCAATATAGAAGACAACACTTCTAGAGGTATTATATTCTAGAGAATAAGAATATGAAATCAACATAGTTACAATCATCTGATTCATGGATTATAAAGAGGATTAAAACATGTCTAAATATTGGGAAATTTTTCCTCCATAAATTAAAAGGTTGAGGGTTTTGATGGAGGAAATCATAGTGCATTGGGTTCTGAATATAATACCATATGATACGAAAAATATCAATTATCACAAAGTTAGGAATATAGATTAATGATTTTTGAGTGTTATTTCAAGGATGTTGTACTATTTGGAATAGGGATACCAAGATCAATTTCACAATCCTTATTCCTCTGCGGATAAATATAATAGATTTAATTTACTAAAAGTATTTTAGTGATACTATTCTTTTAATGATATTTTGTATTGTAATCCTTATTCCACGCATTTATTTTATAACTTGTTTATATATATATAAATTATGTTTTATATTCCTAAAATTTATTTACTTTTATTATATGTTGTGATTTCTCAATAAACAAAATTTTCATGTATTTTTAATTAATAATCTAATAAATGTTAATCAAAATATATGTTTTAGTTATTGATTATTTTTCTATCAGTCAGTACGAACACTTATAAAATGCTTTTAAACTATATTTCAACACCTCTTATAATATACCTACTTTACTATTTAGGTATAACACTATCATACATATCTATTTTCAGTTAATTATTGATTCAATTACTACTTATCCATAATCAATATATTTTCATTTTCTTTTCGTCAAATTCTGAGAAAAAATTATAGTAATATCCTTCGGATTAATATATTCCTTATGAAATGGATCATAAGAGAGCATCATCTTTTGGATATATTTATTTTTGATGATTACAATGGACCATATTAAATGAAATCATTGAATAATGTTATGGTTGTTAATAATCAATGTAAAAACATGATAAAAATGTATTATAACAAATAGTTTATTCATTTTATTGAAAATAAAATTTTAAGAATTATTAAAATATTCACAAATGAAAATTAAAAAATTTATTAGAAAAAATAGTTCAAATAATGATTTGAAAATATATTTTAGAATTTTATCTTCTTTGTGCATCTGCTTTTAGTGACTAGACTATTTTTATCCCATTTGATGACTATCTATTGTTCCAAAACAATATTTCATAATTTAAATCCATCAAGAATATTATAAAAAACATTAACTAAAGGGTAATAATTTGGAAATGAATAATGGTTATATTCTGTGCGGTTATATATAAATTTTCATCCAAACATCTATTTGAAATACTATAGAATTATCTAAAATATCTTTAGAAATATTATATTCTATATTTGTAACCATGATCATTAATTTTTATCGAAATATTTTATTTTTGAACCACTTTTTTTAAATAAATTTCCAAAATTTTATATGATACTTAGTCAGATTTTTACAAAATATTGATTTCACATCAATTCCTTGTTACAAAATAACTATATTTTTCATGAGTGGATTCCTCTAATAGTAGATACTCTTAATTCAAAAAAAAATTCTAACCACCCAATATAAAATTTTAATAATATCATTCAGATCATGACATAATCATAGAAATAAAAATTCATTCTGAATCCTAGAGACATAGAGATATGTTGGGTAAATGTATTAAAATAAATTTACATATGTTTTGAAAAAGTAATATTGGTTATAAAATGTTTACTACAAACCACAATATATGGTATAATATTTTCCCCCATTTATGTAACACAAAATTATTTGATAAAAACATCTATTGTGACATAATAATTTCCATAGGTAATGTTAAAAGTTTATAGGGATATATCTTATTTATATGAGGTAGAAAAACATCCAAGAAAACTAATAAAAATATAAGATATGACCATTTTATTTGATAAAATAAATTAATGAAGAATAATGTACCTTTTTCTATCGTGATATAACTATGAGAAGATTACTCATATGATTATATAAAAAACATCGATAAGTGGTCAAATTGTTTCTTCCCATTTGGGCATACCTGGGAAATGTGTTTCTCCCTGTAAATGGGATAGGTCACCTTATAATATTAATTCATAGAAATCATCTTATTAAAATATATATAGAATAATAACATGACACGGTCTAACCAAAGAGTTTCATATATTCATGGATGCAAAAAATCTCAATAAATGAGCATCTATGTATAGTTATCCATGGAATCTAAACAATAAACAAAATTTCATCTTTTAATGTGATATATTTCACATTTTTTTAATATTTTATATTGTCAATGAGGCAATATTATTCAATTTTAAATATTGTTAACATTTAATAAAATTTGTTAGAAGTTCAAAATTATAATATTGTCATCGTATTATAGTCATATGCATTATGATATATTTTGGTACATTTAATAGGACTCAAATTTGTGTTATTAAATAATAAAAAGCATACATACACTATCATACTATTTGGATACATTAATTCTTCCATAGTCTATCCTATTATATATAATGATGTAGTTTATCACGCCAAAATATGGTTATTCCATTTGTGAACATTTATGCCATGACCCCCTCGACACAATAACATATCCTCCTAGGATAGCAACGTGAGAAGAGAGATAATGACCCCCCGAGAACCGCTTCTAGTATGCCCTGGGTTGGCGACTAGCACCGAGTGTATAGAAAACTCCCAAATGGGAGGCATTACCCTCTAACAGAACACATGTAGAAGAGAGAGATAAGATAGACACCAACCAACTCCAACTCAACCAGTATGATAAAATAAATCCAAAGTAGACATATGAAATGTCATTAAAAACTACTACAACTGAAAGGTGAAAATTGAATGTACCCAAGAGAAAGTAAAACAGTAGCATCCACTAGCCCGAACAGCACCTGCAACCACAAGCGAGTAGTAACTAGCCTGATCTCCAACCTTCTCCATGTGACCAAAAAAATAGTTTATATTTACATAGGGTGAGTATAACAATACACTCAGTAGCATTCTCCCATAATCCTCTCCTGCAAAAGTTATGAAAGCATGCTAAAGCACAGTGAAAAATAAGTGAAACAAACTCGTCATCTAAAAATGCATAGTATGTTCTCATCCTCAACATGTCTACTCTCACCAAATAACGCATACAAGGGTATATAATATAATAATGAATATCAAGGGTAACCCACTACTAATTCCCCACTGGGTTTCCGCTCTGACCCAATGTCGCACGTCCTAAGCATCTCTCTCCAAAAAGGCTTTCCCGCAGACACCTTGGAGAAGCACCACAACATGCACCTCATGCTACAAAACCACCACATCCACCTAAGAAAAGTAACCAATTAGTTTTTTTGAGCCACCACCGCTCACATAACATGTATCATACATAACGTATTATTCATCAAGCCATTATAACCCATACACCGAGTAAGGATCCTCAATCCATCACTTCCTATACACGTTGCACCTATAATAGTCCATATGAATCTATATCCAAAATATATGTGTGTGAATAAACACAATCCATTACATTCATCTACACACATATATAGGTAAAACTCACTATTGTGCCTACCAGCAGAAGTAATTACCAAGAGAAGAGAGCGGGGCTAAAGGGGGTAGTCATCCATTCATCCTCCCACTAGAATGTTGGGGAAAACACCCCCTAGGACTCTAAATCCTCGGGGTGTTAGTTTCCCTTACATACATGGTGGAGTATAGTATTGAAACCCAATAATTATAGAATGTACTACACCTCACAACCACACTATGGGCATAACATAGTCTTAGACTCAACTACTGCTAATGTCTCTCAGACTCTGGGCTGCTAATTCTATTACTAGATATCCTATAAGAACACAACCATTTAAAAGAATTAATACATTATTTGATTACATTTTTATCAGTTTTACTTTATGTTAAATAATTATTAAAAATTTATTTATCCAATAACAATTCCACATTAAATTTCATTCGAATCAGAACCACAATCGACTGTCCCTTTAAAATTACATCCCCATCATTATGTTCCAACAAACTCCGACCCCATGGGTCAACACCAATTATTAAATTATTCATTATATAATTACTTTCCCATATTCCCATGCATTCTAGAAAAACAATCTACGCTACTAAATACAAGGGGGATCAACACGGTGAGTACATGTACTACCCGTCGATTCATTGCCACATATACAATGACCATAGACCCATCCTCCCTTGAGAAGCTAAACACAGAAATCATGTGGCATACCACGCACGTCTTCACCTCTTTTGGATGAAGAGTAAGTCAGACCAGCTTCTTTGAGAAATGGGGAATAGTAACGTAGATAATCAACCAATAAGAATAAGCAAGCATCCAACAATCACATCCATCACATTCCATCATCCCTGGTGTCCTCCCCAACACCCACATGCATAAACCGTTGTGTCTCACCACTCTAAGTGTCATCTCCTGCCACAACCAAAGGTCTCCATGCCCCCACACACCACAACGCCCCACCATGCTTACATCAAAATAGAAGAAGCATGAAAGCAAACATCTTTACAATTGGGCTCTTATCCATTTAACAATAAAGATGGTAACTCAGAGCTGTTAAAGAAATTATCAAACAATCAGTTATATAATTAATCTTGAATTAACATATTTTTATTCATAGGTTCCAAATTTAGGAAACCTAATCAGTTAGAAATTAAAAATAACTAAACATTCTTATTGTTCCAATTTGAATAACATCAATTTATAGTATGGATAATCGTAATCAATTACAAGCCTCATTATTTTCTATCCAAACTATTATCAATTAATTTCAATTTACATTCATTACAAATTTCCATCAAGAACGAACATCTAAACAAAGGAAGCATAGAAATTACACTATCTATCAAAACAATAAGCAATATCATACGATCGATAAAATTATAATGATCTGGTTCAAAAGATTATTATGTCCATTCCATCATCATCTAGTGGGATAAAATATGATAACAAAATAGTTCCATGTAAATGAAGAGAGATGTAATGATTCCCCTACCTGAAGTAGTTCCTCATGTTCTTTATCCATACAACGGGTCATGATCCTCCTCTTGTGACAATTGTATCCACCCAAGGATGCCACGGTGTGACTGCACAAACTGAACCCCAATAAAAATCCATTAGATTCATGGATATAACATGCTATAATATAGAATGGAGAATAGGTGATGATGAACCCCAAAAGAATGACGTTAAAACATTCCTTTTATCGAAGATTGATCAATACTGCTTGGTTGCATAAAAAAGCGGAAATAATCTTGGGAGGAAGTTTTATTATGAAACTGCTATGGAATAGAATGAATGGTTCTAGCATCTCATAGTAGAGAATAAAGAGGAAGAATTAGGGAGGATGATATCAAATCCCTTTAGAAGATTTAATGGAGTGGTAGTTTATGATACCCTTGATTTCCAATTAAATGAGGATCACATTAAACCACAAGTTTTGACCAGGTAAAAACATCCCGAGCCTTAAGAATAATTAATATAGGAGTTATGGCATTTGAATCGACCGTAGAGTCCCTAAAATGTGGCTTTAATTTCATTTTACATCAACGGAAAATGCTAAATGGGAGAAACTGTTGGAAGCTAGAAACACTGTTCATGAAGTCAAAATTTGGCAAAGGAGAAACACTATTTATGAACCTCACCATTAGAACCTCACCGATATAACACTGTTCATGAACCTCACCGATAGAACATTGTTCATGAACCACACAGATAGAACCTTGTTCATGAACCTCGCTGTTATAACCTCACCGATAGAACATTGTACACCTACCGTTCTGGAAACATTAAACACCTACCGTTCTAGAAACACTTTTCACAGAACACAAAATTTGGCAAAGGAAAAAGGGGATAACGTTAGAGGTTACAGATATAATTGTTCATACAATTAGAAGTTTTGAAATGGAATGAGAGGTTACAGATGGAGGTTACCGATAAAACTATTCCAAAATAGAGTTGTTCATAGAATTAGAAATTTTGAAAAGTAAATACAGGTTACCGTTAGGGGTGACCAATAAAACTGTTCACCGATTGAACAGTTTATAGAATTGGAAATTTGGAAAAAGAAAGACTTTACCATTAGACATCATTGATAGAACTGTCTATCAATAGAACTATACATGGATGGTTACTGTTGCACTATTCACAACTTTCAACTATTGAAACTATTCCCAGAACTGATAAATTTGGAAAGTGTTGTGAATAAGTCACCTGGACCTCCTGAATCACCTCATACACCTGATTTTCACAATTGAATGGACCAGAGAGGTCTGTCCCATTAAAATTTATTTTTTTCCCAAAATGCATCCAATCCTTAGGGGCTTAGGGTATTTTAACCATTTTTCATGTCATATATATCAACTTGGGATACCAGACATAAAACATTATTTTCATATCATTCAAAACTCCTTGAAAATAAATAATT
This sequence comes from Viscum album, assembly GCA_963277665.1. Classification (NCBI taxonomy): domain Eukaryota; kingdom Viridiplantae; phylum Streptophyta; class Magnoliopsida; order Santalales; family Viscaceae; genus Viscum; species Viscum album. The sequence goes on along the minus strand of OY728163.1, from coordinate 1,698,226,664 downwards.
CATTTTCATTAAATTCATTATCATTTTTAAATAATATAACAAATTAATAAATATAAATTACATTATATATCATATAATTTCTTCTAGGGTATTAATTATTGTTTTATATAATAAATTTATATCAAAAAATAAATGTTGTTCAGACCAACATAAAGTGTTATGCTTTAGGAATATATATTATTGAAAATAATAATGAGTTATTTGTACTAATTTATATATAAAGGGATGTTTAATATAAATAATCAATGTATCCAATTAAATATATAAATATGGAAGAATCTATATCAATATAAAGTATTAAAATACCTATTCCCACTAATTGTTTTATATTAAATTATTTACAATCATGTAATAACTCATTCCAGGACATAGATGGACAATAGGACATAGAATATGATAATGATAAATACCATAATCAATCAACTTTGATTATTTGAATATAGGAAATTTAAATTTATGATCATAGCATATATCATTCAACTATTGGATTACTGCATCACATAGACTTAATCAATATATGCTAAAAATTCATATTTTCTTCCAAAATATTGTTAGACACATATATATTCTATATAAATCAGTAAAAAATTGTAATACTCATCCTATGAGATGAAAAATCATATCTTAGATAAGCCTTACCTAAAAAATTTATAAAAACTTCCTAATACACCATTTATTTGGATAGATATATTAATTTAATATAAAAGGAATTAAGTTGTTATGTTTCATAGGGTTTTTTGTTCCAATCATTACTACAAAGAGTAATGAAAAATAATCACCATTAATATAGTAAATAAATAGTGTATGAAAATCTATTTTGTTTCATGGTGGAAAAGACTTCCTAAAAACAAAATTTTCATCTCATTAGCATACTTTGTTTGTGAATATTAATTCTGGACCATGATAAATTAAAAATTTATTCAAAACCTATAATAAACATTGAAAAATAATTTTTAGGTGTAAATTGTTGTGACACATTGAGTGATCAATTATAATTTCACACTAAAAAAATATAAATCCAATATAAATAAAAAACCATGTTGACATTTACTATTGTAAAACATGAAATATTTTAAATTCTTATACTTTATTAATATTACTAAGAAACTATATATAATTTTCATCTTAAAATATAACATTTTATATTCCTCCAAAGAGGCCATATATTTGAATCAAATTGATTGTATTCTTTATGTAAAATTTCACACATCTCGTTATGAACATCTAAAAAAGCTCACATCAAACACATTATGTGCAAAAATATCTATTATGTGTCTTCATAAATAATGGTGAGTATTTGGTGTCATGAACCATCCCTGGATACCCGTGACCTGGGCACCCAAATAATGTTTCAGTATAAAATGAATGGAATTCCCAATCCTCATTGGCTATAAAATTGTACCTCGGAATCTAGAAAAATAATTTACTATATTTTCAACCAATAAAGCACTCACGGTAGATCGGTCAAAAAACCCACATATCTAATAAAAAACAAAGATAATCTCACACTGAATTATAATGAATCTCAAAAAAATTATTCCTTATGAAGTAATATAAATAATTCAAAAAATTAGAACCAATATATTGTAATATGAACATCAACCAAACTAAAAAAATAAAAATTTGTATAAAAAGTGATGGAATCAGGTGATTTATTAGGTGATGAAATATATAATTTAAAACTAATATCACCATTTCTAAATCCATATCCACTTCCATGAGTATTCACCATTTCAACATATTATTTTCACTTAATTGTAACTATTAGAATAAAGTATAAAAAACCATTGGGTGTGTGTACGGTTTGATAAAAACTTCATAAGTATGATCCAACCATGAATTTCATGCGAATCAATTTTTATATAAATATGTGAATTCTCATTTTAAAATAAATAAATAAAAATATGTTATTTTTTATCTTAAAAAATAATAATATAACCAGCATTCAAAATTTTATTTTATTTTTTATAACCATGTAATCAAAATTATTCAAGAATCATGAGATATGACCAAGGTTATTATAATCGTTGGAACCCTATAATTATTTAATCACTTCAAGATCTAGAAGTATAAAATAAATTTCACACAGAATCCTCTAAGGATAACACAGCATGTCTTATCATTATTATAATGACCATAAAATAGATCCATATCCATCTAATTATAATGGAATTCAAGTATTTTCTGAGATGTTTAGTGATTCCCAACTATTGAACTAGAAAAACATGTTTATGTTAGATGTGTTAGTTACAATTATTACTCTAATGGGGTATTTACTGCAAGTCTCAACTATAGATATAAGGGTTATCAATATCTATATAAAATTACAACATTAAAAAATTATATAATTAAAAATTAATCAATATTAATGTTCTGTTTTTATCAAACAGACAACACGAATTAATCATTTCCATTTTCAAATGGTTTTTTGAAATCCATTTAATTTTCGATGAAAAAGAGTCAAACATTATAATAATTATGAAACAAATAATTTCATCTAATAATATGAAATCATTATTTAAACAATTTAAATTTATTATTAAAAAACAATTTGGATTTCAAGACTATGATACAATTACATTGTTATGAAACACCCTAATATGACCACTTGAAACTCTTAAAAATTAATGGAAATCACCAATGTAGAGGATAATATATCCAAAAAAATAATAATCATTAAAAAATATTTACCATTAAATTAATATGAATCCTTACCTAAGAATATATTTACATGGTGAATCAAGGGGAAAAAGGATGGATGAATGATGTACTTAGACGATGAAATATGATCACTTACCATGTATAGTTTTTGATGGAACAATGATAAATAAACACTTATAATCTACCCCTAGAATATTTGTGATAGATTTATTGGGAGTTAGGAGGGTTGTAGGAGTGGAATGGGAAATAAGTCATTGTTAGATATTTTAAAACATACAAGGTATCAATGGTTGTTTTATAGTTTTTAGTTTGTAGGAATGACATATATTTTTTCAAAAAGGTTCCAATAGTTTCTGTTGAACAAATCTCACATAAAAATATTCACATTTCATTTAAAAGGTTATAAAATCCATTTGAAAACAATTAAAAATATAACATATATGAAACTATTGTATTTTAATGATTATCTCATATTTATTCTATACTAGATACCAATATGGGAATATGCACTCTCCCTAATTCTCTTTAAATACTAAAATGATAAAACCTGGAAATTAAGGATAGTAATTAAAATAAATAAATAAAAGAGTTAGTATCTAAAAACAAAACTTTTGGTGTTAAAATTATCACAAAAATTTTACATTATCTACATGAACATCAAATCAAATATATATTTCAATAGAATATGTGAGGCCAAAACAACATAAAAATTTATTCTTTTTTCCACATATAATGACATTCAATTGCACAGGCTCAAAACCATTAGACTAATGACATGGTTTTACAATATTGAACATATTCATAAATAATAATCTTATATTAATTACTGACACAATCACTAACCTTATTTTTGTATATTATTCCTTTAATATCTCTTATTACAATGTTATATAAAATTACTTAAAAAATTTAGGTTCATGTTTGACATTTCAAAAAACTATATACATGAGTCCAAAATTATATTGGTCGATCTACAATGGTAAAAAGGTCCATTATTCCATAATCTGAATAATAGTAATACTAAAAATAATATAATATTCATTTTTATATATCAATTAATATTTTTAATCAAATCATGATATATTTTTATAAAAAACAAACTACCAAAATATCACATAGTTAGTTGGTCATACATACCCATGAGAATCATCTCTATTTTTCAAATATCATTATAAAAATAAGGTGATTATAATTTTATATTTATATAATGATAATCATAAAAAAATAACATATTATTTATTTAGTTATACTTATATATACCAGTCATGTGATGTGGTGACGATGAAATAATTTCATAAGTTTATAATGGTAGATGTCACACATATACACAAATGTCGTTATCAATTTTTCGTGAATAAAAATGTAATAAAATATATGATATATTATATTTAATGAGAGATTAATAAGTTTTTAAAATTATATAATTACATTAATTCCCTCATTATAACTTGAAACGAGAGGCGATGATGGGAAACTAATAACATTAGTCTGTAAGGTGGTTTTTCGTTGTAAACGAGAACGATGAAATCTTTTCCAATTTAATGGAGTTTGGAGATGGATATTTGTTATTAAATTATAATAATTAAATATCATTGTATTTTATATGTTTATATTACTATATTATCATGGAAAAGTAATAATTTAAGGAGTTGGTATAAGGATCAAAAAAAAATTTCTTTTTTAAGAACAATACATCTTCTTTGAAAAATTCCCTTTCATTTACATCTTATTCCCTAGACAGTTAATATTTTTCCCAAATTAATACCTCTATAATAAGAGTATATATGCTACGAATATAATATTTTTGAAATTTACATATCCAAATTTAGGTTCTAGTGGGTTGTAATTCCAATAGTATTTTCTATTATATAAGAGATGGGAGGGGAATTATTGTAATTTCACTAAAATATTACATTGATATAAATTAAATTTCAATTATAAATTGATGTTAAGTGATTTATTTTTAATATAATTTGAGGATATGTCTAAATAACCTAATTTAAAAAATTTGATATGTTTTGAATATTTTTTTACTATTCTCACTCACTTATAACACCTCAATATCCTCCTTCACATTTATCATGTCAATAATGATTGTTATGCTTTGATAGTAATGATTAATTATAAAAATGAAAAAATGATCCATAAATGGAACATGGTTGATATTTGTAACTAAATAATAAAAAAAATTAAAAAATTAATATTTTAATGAATTTAAAATCACTTAATAATATATTATTTCTTATAAAATTTCCTTAATGTCAATTTTTAGAACTATTCATTACAACGACATTAATAACATCATGAAAAAAAATTTAAATTCCAAAAAATTTAATTACACCCAAAATATGTTATATTAATATTGAAATGCATTTATCATATTAAGTATCTCAATGAAGACTAATTTAAAAAAAAAATATTACCAAATTTTTATTTCTTTATTATAATTTAATATTTATTAGGTTATCATTTTGTGAGAAATTACTATAATTATCTCTAAACAAAATAATAAAATAAAATAATATTAATTAATATATATCACTTATATTCCAAATTAATATTTATAACAAATTATATTTTCTATTTTTCCCCGTGTAAAAAATATTATAGATATTAAAAATAAAAATGTAGTATTGATTACCTTACATTAAATAAATTATCTTAAATGTCATAATCACACCCAAATAGAATAATAAATCTATATAACATAATAAAAGATTATTATAGATGATATAGAATCATCCAATACAAATAATTCATGTTTTTATATAATTTATTATTATCTATTATATTATTTGTAACCCTTAATAACATGATTTACCCTTTACATTGGTTAAAATTTTATTAATTTTAGTGTTCGTATTGATAAACTAAAAAACAAATATGTATCAAATTTTTATCCAATGATTAAAAATATTGATTCAAATTTTCAAATTTAAAAAAAAATAAAATAGTTTCATAATTTAAATTCAAAGCATATTGATATAAATGATGAAATTTTTTAGAATAATTCCTTCTTAATTATAAAAATGAGTTTATAATAAAGTAGAATTTAATATATATTAAATTTAAGGTTGTTATATTTTTAATAATAAATAATAAATTATAATATTTTAAAAATAACAGATCTTAAAATTTTACTTTGTAACTCATTGAAAAGAAAATGATAAGTTTCAATAAAAATCAATATTTGTGTCAATTCATTGAAAAATGAAGCTTCTTATAAAAATACCTAAAAAATTACCATAATAAAATTTTGGCTTTCATATATAATGTAATGATATAAACATTATAAAATAAATTTTACATAATTTTATGTAAATAATTATATTATCTTCTCAAATCCAGAAATCAAAAAAAATTATCATGAAAACTACTTTAATGAACAAAATAGTTTTACTAAAACATTAGTTCTTATTTCATAAGAATTAAATAGTAAATTATTAATTATTAGAATCATTTGGTAAATTTTTCAAAAATATTTTAATATTATTCAATCTCTGAAATGTAATTGTTTTTTATTGTAGTTATATTTAAATAATTATATTTATTTTTTCATTTGAACATGGTATTGTGTGTCGTACACATTATCGAATATAATGTCCTTATTTTAAAATCATGGAACATTAAAACCATCCAAATTTTATAAATTTCAACCTTAAAATTTTATTATAAGCATGGATACTAGGGGATTCATTATTAATTACACCTTTATTGATATCCAATATTATAATAAATGTAAATTAAAGTTTCACTTCATAAGAGAGAATTTCGAAGTATAATTTTTATCAGAAAAAACATATAACTAGATTTCAATTTAGGAAATTATTTTTAAGGAAATTAATAAATATAGATGGTATAAAAAAATACTTCTCATATAATAATATATAATGATATAGAATATTGTTTAGGAGAAATATATCTTTAAAAAACCATACATTTTTATTTGTTGAATGATAATTTATTTTACGACATGAAATATAATATTGCCTTTATTTCAAGGGAGTTTTTTTATTTTTTAGAAATTCCTTATTCATTTATAGAAAAATAATAAGTAAATATACTTAAATGACATGTTGAAATTTTTAATTTGATATATTTTTTTAATAATATCATTTTTTCTCTATGTGATGATTATTCATGATGAATATTTATTCATGAATCGCTAAACCAATCTTTAATCGAATCATGTAATTCTAAGAATTGAAGAAATGATATGCCTCTCTGAATTAAACATAAATAAATATCATCATATCTAGTGCAAGATTATATAATTTCCTATAATAATAAATCATTTTATATAGAAATACAACATTAATCTTCAAAGCCTTAATAATAACACTCAAAGTTAAGCATTGTTTTTTATTAGGGTTAAAGCCTCGTATTATTATTTAAAGAAAAGTATTCTTTAGACCAGGTAGAGGGAGACCCATTACATTTCCCGATGGCCCAAGGCAAAGTGGACTCAATATTCTATAACATATTTATACTCACGAGTGAATCCTAAAAACACAGAATTATATGAAAATATATTCATTTAAAATTGATTTATCATTTATATATAATCAATAATACTCACTCTTAAATTTTTATACACAAAAATTATATTCCAAAAAATATATTTTCTATGTTTTTTCAATCATTTCCATAAATAACATGAATCACAATAATGAAATCATATTTTTTATTCATTAGCTAATTAACGATTTAATCCCTGTATAAAATTCTGTAAGAATATTATTTTTTGTAATTTCAATAAGGTTTCTATTATTTTTAGCTTCTTTTAAAATAACATTAATCACTTAATCGCCAAATCAATGCTCATTCTCAGTTTTATCTGTATAATAAAACGTATTTTCCCAAAAATCTATATAATCCTTCTGAATCACACCATATATTAAGATATTATTTCATACTAATAATTTTTTTGAATCAAATATTTTTATTTATTATAAATAAATTAATAAAATATAAATTATTATAACATTTATAAAATTATAATTTTTAGAACTATTCATTAAATTGAATTTAAAAACATAAAAAAACTAAAAATTGAAACAAATATTTAATTAAATCCCAAATCTATTATATCCATATATAAAATTCATGAATCACATTATTTATTTCAATTTATCTTACTTTTATTTTTTTATATCATTTATTTGATTTTTCAATAATTTAATAATTACTTAGTCAGAATCATGTCAGAATTTTTAGTTATAATTAAATATTAAAAAATATCCAAATTTAGATAAATAATTTATATATTTACTGAATTTTTATATATCAACATTACATATATTTATATCCATGTGTAAAATAGTATACTTATAAAAAACAATATGGTAAAATTTTTTACTTTTCTTTAAAGAAATATTATAATGGTCATAATCACAAACAAATTGCAAAAAATGGAAAAATAACTAAATCTTGCATGATTATAGATTATATAGAATAATATTATAATATGAAGCTGTGTTTTAGGGAAATTTTATAGTCTTTATCATATAATTTTTAAACATAAATTACAAAATATACCATTTAAAATTGTAATAAAAATTACTATGGTTAAAATTCAAATATTCAGAAAATAAAAGTTAAATAATTACAAATTGTACAGAAAATATTTAAAATATAGAATCAATTTCTCAAAAACAAAAAATATTTAATAGGCATTATTCAATATAAAAATAAAATTTCAAAAAATAGTGAAATTAAATTTTTAGAAAAATGCATTTTATGTATAAAATTGATTTTACACTAAATTAATGATTAATAATAATTAAAATGAGTATAATAGATTTTAGTATAAAAAATAACTCATTAATTATTATAATAATAAATATATTTAAATTTTATTTTAATTTATTTAATAAAAAATATAATTCTCAATTAAAATAAATATTTTTCACTTCATATTGATAAACCAACCATTTTAGTGAAACATAAAAATTTCACCATATTATAGTTTTGATATTTTGTTTTAAAAAATAATATTTATTTAAAAAAATATATGAGTTTTCCAAAAATTATATATATTACTCTCTAGGAAAAAGATATGAAAAAGTATTTTGAATAAAATATAACTTTGAAGAATAATGCTTTTTTAATAAAATAAGAGTTACTATTACCCATAATTTAATCAGAAAAATTATTTACTAGAATTTATATATATAATTAGTTAATTATATTCATTCCCTTCAATTTAAAATCTAGTTTATAATGATCATATACAAGTACTAATATTTATAGGATCGTTTTAGATTTGTGTTGCTCATTGTTCACATTATCTGGTATAATTTTTTATTTTCAAATATATAGTTATTAAATAAAAATATATGTGGGAATGTCACATACATGATTTCCAAGAATGGTATTCTTATCATTTGAAATCACGAAACATATTAATGTTGAGTTCACTTCAAATTTTAGTTGTTTTATTTCCAAATTTCTATAATTAATTATTCTTATTTATAATAAATCTTTCTAACGTCCTTATTTTTCAACACTTTATCCATTATGATTATTAGTTCTATAATGATGAATTCCATATGATGGTTAAGACTTATATATAACATTATTTTGTGATATTTTAATTATAAAATCAATCGATATGTAATCATCTCGGTTAAGGTATTTTATGAAGGAGGAGATGTGTCTATGATTAGGTAAGTAATACCTTCCATCATGGAAATGTCAAGGGTTTCCATGGTGGAACACATTGTGTATGGGGTTCAGACACTAATTTCTTATTATATAAAATAAACATGTATTTATGGTGAGTTGAAGATAATTTAAGGATTTACGGGATTAAATTAGATTGTGTTTCATAGTATTTAATAGGGATACTAAGATCAATTATTTGATCCTACGTCTACATCAAATAAAATAAATTGATTTAATTGATTTGATGGTCTATTGTGATAATATTATATTAAAGATATTTATTATTGTAATTTATGTTATAAATTTTTATATCATTTGGTAACATTTATATTTCTATAATTTCGTGTGTTTTATATGAGATATTAAATTTCTCATATTTTTCAAATTGTTGAAAAAAATATAAATTTCTTTTAATTTTTTACTCTAATAATTTTTATGTGACGAAAAAGTGGGTGTTTTTGAATATTTTTATCTTAATTATAAGGAAACTATATAGAATTATTTTAAACAAAAATTCAAAAACTCTTATAGTTTAAATACATTACAATTTGTGTGGAATAGAATCTTTAATAACAAATTTCCATTATTTCTTGATTCAGCTAATAATTCTCTATAATGAACATCTCTAGAAAACATTGTCTTCATATTTAAAAAATATTAGAATATTAGACTTCAGTTTAATATATGTATTTCATAATGGGTCAAAAGTGATATTCTTTTGGAATGTATGCTTATTAATAATTAAAATTGACCAGATTATATAAAATATAAGAATGTTAGAAAAAATATTTATAAAAAATTAAAAAAACAATATGAATAAAAAATTTATACTACATGGTTGAATATTTTTATTAACATTCACATTAAAAGTTTCATTAATAAATTCTCAAATATATATAAAATAATGAAATTAATACGTTTTTTCAAGTTATACATTTATAAATATCTTAAAATATTATCATTTTGATGCATCTATTATCTTGGGATTAATGATTTAATAATGGTTTAGTGAAAGCATATTGTTTTTAAATAATATTTTTTATATTAAATCATTGTTAAATTTTCGTATGACATTATTTATTATGGAAGACATTGGAAATGTGTCTTGGATATATGTTATGTGGTGTCATATCAACATTCATTCAACTTATATTTCTAAAAGTATAGACTTATCAGAAGTAACTATACAAATATTTAATCCCATATATATACTAAAGATCAATAAATTTATTATAAAACCATAATTTTTGAATGTCATTTTTATAAATAAACATTTTCCAAATTTTATATGATACTAATCTATAATATTTCTCATTATTGACTTTTCATGTAATCCCGAAAACATAATTAAAATTAATTTCATGAATGGATATCATTAATAACATCTATGATCAACTAAATATTTAATTCTGATTACCCAACATTAATATTTCTTAATCATTTTTAGAGCATGTGGATTTTTATTTAGAGATAATTTCATTATGTTTCTTAGAGAGAGATATATATGTACTCCAAATGGTTCAAAAAAATTACCCTCATTTTTGAAACATATAACGGTTATAAAAAAATTAATACGTAACCCTACATTTGATGGAATATTTATTCTATAATTCATGGTTCTCATAATATATTTTTTAACAAATAAATAATGATATAATGTTATTATGTTAATTATAAATGGTTTTTCAAGGAATACATATTATTCAAATGAGTTAAAAAACATCCATAAAATTTAAAATTACTTAAGATATATCCGATTATATTATATAAAATAAATTAATAGATAAGAGTGAAAATATTACCTATTAATGTAAATATATACAAATTCATCCTATGTTCAACATAAAAATCATTGTGAAAAAACTAAATGAATTCTTAACCCTCTAGGTATCCATCGAAAATGTGAATCTCCAAATATATGGGAAGGGTAGTATCATATCATTAGTTCACTCAATTATTTTTCTTAAATTATATGAAGAATAAGGCCTAGAGATATTTGGATGAAACAACTTCATAGAATCATATATACACATAATCACAATATGTGATATTAGCTATGTTTCAATCTAATTAATACCTTTGGAAATAATGAATTTTCTTTTTAATGGTCAATATTTTATATTTATTTGATAATTGATATTGTTTATAACTAATGATTATTAAATTACTAACAGTTGTCTAAAATTTAATAACCTAAGTCATATTATCAAAATCATAATTTTTTTTCATATTATAGAAAATTTGATTATAATATAATTGTTCAATGGAATATGTATGATAGATTCTTTTTTAAAGAATAAAAAATATCCATACATTGCACAATGATGTTGTTACATTTCATATATAATTTTATATCCCATCATATATCATCATGTAGTCTATCAAACAAACCTATTATTATACCTTCAGTGAAAATTTCATTATATATTAAAATTTCATTTGGATACAATTGAATTCATGATTTATTTATTCCTCATATCATCGATAAAAACATGGAAACATGAATGTTTAACATTTTTTGTATCTTCTAAAAAAAATTCAAAATAATTATCTAATTTTCACTAAATAAAATATCATGTATACCGAATTTTAATAATATACACATTACTCCATTTTTATATAATATTAAATAGTTTTTTGTATCTTTTAGTGTTTTATTTAAAATAATTTTATCAAAAAACATAATAAAATGAACAGAGAGTGTAACCGTCTAGGTCATTGTATTTTTTAATAAAAATATAATTTTCCTAATCCACAATTATATGTGAAGGTTTTTATATAATAATGATTCAATGATACCAATGTTATATATAGATCTAGAATATTTAATCAATCACATTAATCACAATAAAAGATCCAAAGGACTATATAATAGAAATTATTCATAATTATTGAATATATTTTCATGAACATTGAGTAAAAATATGATATATATTTTGATAATACTACATGTCCTTATCAATTATATTGTATTCTTCTAGTAGTAAAATTTAATATTGATGAATATACCATATATTATTCAGTTATTGGACAACCACGTCACTTTTACATAATCAATATAGATATGAAATTCATATATATTTCCTAGATATATTTTTACACTTATATAGTCTATATAGTTCAGTGTAAAAATTTAATACTCATCATGTGAGATGAAAAATGAAATCCCTGTTAATAAATATCATTTATCCTGATATACATCATACAAATCCTCCCCTTATTTTCTTAGCTAAAGGATGGTATATGAAATATATCAATAGTTGATGTTTATTAGGGTATGTATCAGAGAAACCATTGTTACTTGGTGTTAATATGAAATATTTAACCCTATAATAATAATTAAATAGTAAATCATATTCTACACGATATCTTGATGGTTAATACGTCCTAAAAAACTAAATTTTTATTATTATTAACATATTTTATATCACTATATGAAATACTGAAAATTTTAACGTTAATATATAAAAAAATATAATACACTATGAAAATTTTTAGTTATGGATAAAATGATGTTAAACATGTAGTATTTAGTTATAATTTAACAACTTAAGATATATACATCCAATGTAAAAACCCATTTTAGAAATTTTCTTTTTATATAATATAGAATACATTATATTCATATAATCTAATAAGAATACAAAAAACATAATTTTTTTCTAAACATATAATATATAATAATCCAAAAAAGTATTATTTTGTTTGAAAAACAATTAGGATATTATTAAACTCATTATAGAATCATGTAAATTGGGAATATTATCTTTATGAACTTATAAAAATCCCCAATAAACAAATTATGTGGTTAACATCTTTGTAGTGGTTTTGTTTGAATAATGGCAAGAATAAAGTTTCATGAAAAAATCCAAGATACCCCAGACATAGGAACCTAATCTAGATGTGGTAAGGCTTCAAGGGTGTTCACAATCTATATGGTCTACAAAATAGTTCCACAGAATCATATAAATATTCTTATTATGATTTTAAATAATAAATAGATCAATGTGATTCAATATTAGAAACTAACATGTTTGAGGAATAACTTTTATAATCATACATTAAGTCATACAAGATTTAAAAATACATTAGAATTGATATGAGGTAATATAAATAATTCTAAAAAAATAACAACAATATATAAAAATATAAACATCAATAAAATTGAAAAAAACTTATGTATATAAAAGTCATGATATAGAGATATTAATTAGAAATTAAATACTTTTTGGGCAACAAGCCCGTCTCCAAAACAAGATCATATTATAGGAATAATCATTTGTTCAATGTTTTTCCTTTACATTTCTTATAAATTATAGAACAATGTCTATTTAAACCCATTGGTTCTCTATATGGTTTGAGAACAACACAAAATGATGGATAAATCGAAGTGATTCATAGGGAAAATTTTTTATATAAATATAAGAAATCAATATTTTAAAAAGAATAAATGATATTATAATTTTATAATTTTATAAAGTAAAAATTTAACAACATTAAAAGTTTAATTAATGTTAGGAAAACCAGGTAAATAAATTTAGTAAAGAATCACGGGAGATCACTATGTTCACTATGGTTATAGAAACAATATCACACATTAATCAACTCAGGATCAAGCGGTCAAAAATAAATTTCACAAACAGTCCTCTATAGATATCGTGCCTTATCCATAAAATATTGTACTTATAATGAATTTTTTCCATATAAATACTGTCACAAAGGAATACATGTATTGGACATACTGTGTTGTAATTCTTAAACATGGTAGTAAAACAACTTGTTTGTATCCAATATATTAGATATAGTTGTTATTCCCAATAGGTACTTACTGTAATTCTTCTTTTACGAAAAATTGGTTTGGAAGAACAAACTCTCTATCGAAGATTAAAAATTAAATTATTAAGCAATATTCAATTTAAATGGGCTCCTAATAATAAATACACAAAAAATTCTAATTTTCATATCTAAGTATTACATTAAAAAATTATTTCACATAAAAAATTGTGGAAAATTATAAAAAATATAAAACACATAAAATCATATAATTATTTGAAAATATTATTTAATAAATAAAAATTTATACATGAAAATGATATTATAGACATGATTAATTGAATAGTAGAAACTTATTAAACTGAAAAACATAACACATAAAACTCTTAGAAATCGATCCAATCCACAAAATTTGAGTAATGATCATCAAAAAAATAAAATATATTTAATTACAATAAAATATCTATTATCAAATTCAAATAGATCCATCCCTAAAAGATGTTGACTTGGTTAATGAGAGAAAATAAGGAATTAAGAATAATAGAAAGATAATAAGGAATGACATCACATAACAAGATTGTTTCTAAGTAATGTAGATATAAAAATTTACAATAAAGAACTAGAAGAAGTTTGAGTGGTGTATTTCTAATAATGATGGATTGAGGAGAGGAATGAGAAGTAAATGGGTGTTATTTGGTTTAAAAATGCATGGTCACATAGGTCATTTCATATTTTTATGATTGTTGGTAGGATGAATGATTTAATAAATAATTTTCAATATACTATGGGTGATAAAACTAACAATCAAGGAGATTAAATGTTTTTCCACATGGTTTTAAAATCCATTTAATATCCAAAAAATTCACATCAAATAAGAAACTATAGGTTTTTCATGAATTTATTCATAGTTATTCCTAATTATATATTAACTATGAAATACTTATTATAGCACTTTTCTTTTAACACTAAATTAAAAACACTAGTGAATCAAAGATAATATTAAATATTATAAAATAAACAAGTTACTACATGAAAACTATTTTTTTTGTGAAAATTTTCCCCAAAATATCAAATGTTTTCGTGAAATTGCAACATGATGATGGTTGTTCTAGGAATTTACGAGGTCATAACTCACTCACAAAATATTCCTTCTCCCAATTCTAATGAGATTCAGTAACATGTATAAAATAATCTGGAACAATGAGATAGATATACCATATAAAAAACTCATATAATTTTCAATAAGAAAAACTACCTACATATTCATGGATTCATTCAAATCTATCTTAATCACATTCCAACTCAGAAGATGAGTGAAGTTTAAGTTAGACATCTTGAACCAAAAAATATGAAATAAGATATTTATAAATTTTAAATTAGAGGGATATAATAACTTATTAAAATCCTTTCGAATCCGATATGGGATCTGTAAGGGCCCAATATACCATTTATGAATCTTATCCTACTTCTAATGCCTTTGATGAACTAATCAATGTGATACCATTAAGAACACACAACCACCCACTAAAATGAAAAAATAATAATTTGATGAATATTATATGAATTATTGATACTATCAGATATAAAAAAACCATTTATTAATACTATATATCTTCACCAACATTTCAATGATAAAACATAATCCCATTAAAGAGGTCTTACCCACCTTAGAACAACACTACATTGACCAGCACTGCCACAACCCGTCCTCGGGGCCCGTTCCGTGACTACCCCAAGCTCGCCATCCATATTCTAGGGGCTGGCGACTAGCACCAAAGGAGTAAATCCCGATAACTGGGAAGGCATTGCCTCTATAAAAGTAAACTAAACACCATATAGTACAAGAGAGATTAAAACACTAAGTTCAAAAGAAAGTGCTGAAAAGTAAATGGGCCAGAATACAAACCCAACTGAAAGTAAAACTACAATTGAACAAAAGTACAATAGAAAAAGGCAATAGTTGGAAGAACGGAAGTGGTTCCTGGGTCGCCCTCCTCGGATCCTACCTGAAAGATAGGTACAAATGGCGCAGCTCCTGGATCATCCACCACGGATCCTACCTGAAGGGTAGGTACAGATAACCTCCACATCGCTCTCTCCCATCAACCTCCTCCATGTATCGTCACATAGTGAAGTCCAACTCCAGATACTGACTTGTCATGTGGTCCACCTCTGGGTACCGTCTAGTCCTCGAACACTCGGCCTACGTCAGCACTTCCTGTCGTCTGCAACCAACATAACGAGGTGTGGGCATTGCTCGTGCATGTGTGAGTATAACGATACTCAATAGGGTCCCCGAGAACCTCAAGGTCTCACTAAATCCAATAACGATAACCACAAAGAAGGATCTCAATAGATAACCCTTACATAGGTATAATCCCAAACGTATACCTAAGTTATCAAGTAACCCATCTCAATCATGAAGAAACACAAAGGTTATGAAATCAACAGATAACCACTACTCAAGTATATTCCCATACATATACCTAAGTTATCAAGTGACACATATCAATGAAGAGGTAAACACAAAGGTCATATACTCTGCTCAAACCAGGGTTTTCATTATCGAAACTGTAACTATTGATCATCCCGTCTCTGGAGTGTACAGTGATCCTATCACAACTCTGAGGTACTGCTCAATAAACTATGACTACTGAGAAACTCCTACTGTCGAGTACCACGGGTCAGCCACATCACACAGTAGTGCTCCTCCGCCATGGGTCTACAACCTCACATAGTAGTGGTCCCCCTCATAGCCTATAGAGGTACTCCTCCTGTCGAGTACAGTGGGTCTACCACCTTACAAAGTAGTGATCCTCTGGCATGGTTCTGCCACCTCACAATGTATTACTCCCCACTGGGATATGCTAGTCACCCCAAATAGAATCGGACAAGCAGTTATTGGTCACACCTAGCTACACGATCTCCGTACTCTGTATGTTCATCTCTGGGAGGGTCCGCTACACAATCTACAGGTCGATACTCCAAGTATCACAAGTCCCACGAAGAAGTATCTCCAAGGACCCCCTCGTCATAGGGGTCTCAACACAACAGACAACGCGTCAATCAGATGTCATGTCTGTTAGTTATTAGCCTTTTCGTTTCGTGGGCCCGGTTGCTTTCGTGAGCGAGCCAACCCGGACGTATCTCAACTGAACTCTGAAATCTCATTGGGTATACTCATAGGGACCACTTATCAATGTGATCACCAACACCGCTGACGGTTCGTCAAACAGATGTCTGGTATGAAAGTTATAAGCTTTTCCGTTCCAGGGGCCCAGTTGGATTTCGGGTAAAATCCAACCGGCCACTATCCAACTACATCCAAATCTCATGTGAAGTATTCCAAATGTTCCGCCTCATCATGAGGAATCCATCAAAGTCGACGGCACATCAATCGGACGTCCGTAGCTCAAGATATAAGCTTTTCAGTTCCGAGGGCCCGGTTGGTTTCGTATCCGAACCAACCCGACCAAACTCAATGTTCTCCGAAACCTTGAGTGTAATATACTGAAATGACCGCCTCGATCCAAAGATCGCATCACAGCTGACGATGCGTAGGTCGGAGGTCTACATTCCAAGTAATAGGCAAAAGATAGTGAATGGTACGAAAGTGGGGGTTTCGTGCTCGGACCGACCCGGCCCGAGACCCCCTAGGTCGGCCCACTTGGGCGCAGCCCAGCCCGGATCAGCAGCCTGGTGAGCTGGCGGTCCGGCGTGTTGGCCAGGTGTCTTGGCCGAATGGTCGAACCGTTCGAGAGTGCGGGGGGGCGCGCTGCCCCCCGCCGTTTGTAACCACGACCCCCATAATGGGGGCCGCTCTTTGCTGGCCAGTCGGGGGTCGTAACCCCCGGGTCTCCCCTGATCGGCCGGCCTGCTTCGACGCCGGCGGCCCAGAACTGGCCGCTGGTCCCCCAGCTTCGCCGCGGCCTAAGACACGGCTTATTCTGTCCTGAGTGGCGTGACGGCGCCACACCCCTCTGCCGCGGCCCCGCTCCGACAGCGGTGTCTTCGGGTTTTTCCTCCGACGAGGCGCGACAACGCCGTTGCTTGGTTCGATTTTCAAATGCGTGGCGTGATGGCGCTGTGCATCCTTGACGCTCGTTCCCGCGCGGTCCGATGACCCCGCGTCACTTTCCTTTGAACCACAACAACCCAAAATAGAATAAGGGAGGAGGGTCGTCCGTGTTTGTGTGGTCCAGCCCCCTCCCGTTAAACGAGAGAAAGTGGCCCAATTGAACGTGGATAGATGACTGATGTAATTCACGAAAACAAACTCATAAAACCCCTACCTTGACAAATGTGGTCGAACAACGGTGTTGCAGAAAATGGTGTCTCGGGGTGAGGATCTGTATATGCCGGCGGAGAGCGTCCGAGGAGGAATCAGGGTCTCCCTTCCTTTCACGCAGAGAGAAAAATTGAAAGGAGGAATGTCATTTGTGAGTTCCCACGTCGTTGCCTCCACCTTTGTTGAGGAAGAAGAAGATGGAAGAATCTGGGTCGCCGAATCGATGTTCCTTGACGAAGAAGAAGAAGAAGAAGAAGTTCATTTAAAACTCCCAATCTCTCTTCCCTTACCCTCAACACCACAAATGCCAACCCTTCACAAAAAAATAATGGTTCCACATTATTTAATCAACCCAATCCAAGATTTTCCAAAATAAATTCAAAATTTGAATACACTTAATTTAATGTGTGTGTTGGCTAGATTTAATGGGGGAGAGAGTGAGGAAATGGAAGGTTACACATTAATGATAAGTTTACAAAATCATTAAAGAGGGAGTTAGGGAGTTTAAGAGGAATGTGAAGGGTGGGGTTCGTGTGGCCCCACTTCACCTTTAATCCTCTCATGGGTGGTTAACTTCAAGTGGGTCCCACCCCAAACTCCCTTACAATGGTAATAACCACTTAAGAGATGGTCAAAGTGTTGTAACACAACACTTAATCCACTTAACAAGAAATGAAAATATAATTGTAACAATTATATTTTATCCCTCACATTTTCTTAAAACAACTCCTCCCGAGAAAACACAACTATAGAAAAGGTGTTCTTAAGCAATTATCAGCGCTGCGATTAAATCGATGCCCTTAGATATCAATTCTCTGCACCAGTTCAAAAGATAGAAATTCATGTTTGTTCCTTCACTGAACGTACCCGAGCTAAACTTCAGAAAATGATTCCGGGCACACCGGGCCTCGGAATCAGGTGCTGTCAGAAACTGTGTTCTTGTAAAATCCCAAAGAAAATTAAGAAAAAATTTCCCATGAATTATACGGGTCTTTACATTACTCCCACCTTAGTTCTTTACATCCTTGTAAATCTTTAACACAAACTAGGGACACAAAAGCGGTATAGAGCACGCATCTGAGCCTTCCTCTCCCATGTGCTTACATGGAGATTCCGATACTGCCAAAGAAAGTGCACCTGAGGAATCGACCATCCTCGTAGGATCTGCTCCTGTCGATCCTCGGTCCCCACTGGAACCTCCGAGAATGTCACCCCATCGCCCAAGTCCATCTCCTCATGGTCGATGATATGCAAAGGGTCGATCATGTATCTCCTCAGTTGAGATACATTGAAGTCGTCGTGCACCTGGTGCAACTGAGGTGGATGGGTCAAGCAGTAAACCACCTCTCCTACCCTACTGATGACCTAGAAAGGGCTGTTGAACCTTGGAGATAACTTGTCACCCCGGCCACATCTCCGTAATTCCCCGTCGAGGTGAGACCCATAAGAAAACATGGTCACCATCCTCGAACTCTAGTGGTTTCTGCCTCCTATTAGCACAAGGCTTCTGTTAGCTCGGAGCTGTCCTCATCCGCTCTTGGATGACCTGGACCTTCTCTAGTCCCACAATAGAAACTATTATTTCTTCTTTTCCGATAAAAGAAACATGGTCTCATCCCCTGGATGAACCATGTTCTTTGTCTAATATAGTCAATACGGACATGAATGATGTATTCATGCCATGGACGACGTCGTAAGGCCTCAACGTTACTTCCAAGAGATCCAACCATCACTCTCGCCTCTAAGGGTCAAGTCACACTATCAGCATCAGCGTGAGGTCACTGGCTCTCTTCCATTAGGAATATTGAAAGTGAGGGTCAAGTTAACAGTTTAAACCGGAACCTCATAGTACTCAAAAAGGAAGGAATCATATGTCACAAAGGTAACTATCTTTATATTATTGCAGCTCATGGTACAAAGACACAAATGTAACAACAACAACATGGAACTAGATATACAATGAATAAAAGGAAACCACTAGTTCCTCTCCTGTCCACTCGCTTCCGGAGCTCCGTAGTCATATGCTTCTGCTGCTAGAAGCTGAGCTCTCCCATGCCCACATGTTCCTTGCCGTCGGGGGGGACCTCCTGGTGGTGGTGGTGGCAACACCTCAAAGCGTCGTCCACCTTCATCAGCACAACCAGCTCCCTTCCCTAGGCCTTCAGCTCCTACAGGTCTACCATGATAGAACATTTGCCTCCACCTGTGAGGTTATTTATTTAACTTCTGGTCATCTGTATGGAGGTTCAGATAGGCTCGTGCCATGTGACCAATCTCACGGCAGGAGTAACACTGCCTGGAAGGTCTGGATCTGTCATTCCCCTTGGTCCCTCGCACTACAGAGCCTGAGTCATGTGGTCGACCACTTGTAGGTCTGGTCCTCTTGGACCTCTGCTTCATCTGTGTACTGCTTGCTATAGAAGACTCAGCCGCATGCCGACTATTGGTGTGTCCTGCTGCTGGAGACTGCTCATCAAGGAAACTCTCCCCTATGAGGGCTTGCTCCAGCACCCTTGTATGCGTCAGAATACTGTGAGAAACAACAGAAGCTCTAATCTCTCTCCTGAGCCCCTGCTCGAAGGTTCGGGCCCTGAAGAATGGGTCCCGTACCAAATCTGTGGAGTAGCGTGAGAGGGCTGTGAACCTCACTGAATACTACGCCCCTGTCATGTTGCCCTGTCGCAGCTGATGTAGCTCCATTATACGCACTGCTTGATGGGTGGTTGGTAAAAACTCTCCCAAGAACAGGCTCTCAATGTCTGCCCATATAAGTGTCGCCTCGTCAGGCATCTAGAGCATCAGGCTCCACCATCTACCTGCTGCTTCCTGAAAAAGGCTGGCAGCAAGGATCACCATATAGTCTGCTGGCGTCCCCACTATCCTGAAGAATCTCGCCACAGCCTCCAGCCAATCCTCAGCCGCCTGTGGGTCCGTCTCTCCTCTGAACCCGGGTGGCCTCTGGCGCTGGAACTCATGCAGTGCGCTCAAACAACCTGTACACTCTGCTGTTGGGAATGGTGGCATCGGTGGCCCAATGGGTAGTAGTACCGCTGGTGCCTCAACCGGGATAGGGCCCTGTACTGAGGCCACGTCGCTCTGCGGGCTGTCAGTACAAACAATTCTCGGGGCTCTAGCTGGTCGTCCGCGGGGAGGCATCCTAAAAGAAACAAACATGAAAGGTTCAAACGATTTATACTTGGTGAGCCGACCTGGTTTGATCTGACTTTTAAAAACTTCTAGAAACACACACACAATTAGTGTTTTCGTGTACAAAGTTGGAAATCAGTTGTCAAGGTCCTGGTGTATGGATACGTCGGCCGCCCGCACCAACACTGGACTCCCTGAACTAAAAACCACACTCAGTACTCTTAAAACTGTCGCTTCACTGAAAGAAAATATCAGAGCTATTAGTTCTACGGTAGAACTGACTCCTCTGATACTAATTTGTCACGACCCTCCCTCGGGGCCCGTGTCAAGACTACCCCAAGCCTTCCTTCCATAGGCCAGGGGCAGGTGACTATCACCAAAGGCGTAAATCCCGATAACTGGGAAGACATTTCCTTTAAAAAAGTTAACTAAACACCACATAGAACAAGCGGAAGTAAAACACTTGGTACAAAAGAAAGTGATGAAAAGTAAATGGGTCAGAATACAAACCCAACTGAAATTATACCTAAACTTAACAAAAGTACAACAGAAAAAGACAACAGCAGGGAGAACGGAAGTGGCTCCTGGGTCGTCCACCTCAGATCCTACCTGAAGGGTTGGTATAGATGGAGCATCTCCTGGATCGTCCACCACAGATCCTACCTGAAGGGTAGGTACAGGTATCCTCCACATCGCTCTCGCCCGCCAACCACCTCCGAGTATCGTCATGTCGTAAAATCCACCTCTGGATACTGACTCGCCATGTGGCCCACCTCCAGGTACCGTCCAGTCCTCGAACACTCTGCCTCCGTCAACATTGCCTGTCATATGCAACCAACAGAGCGAGGTGCGGTAATAGCCCATGCAGGGGTGAGTATAACGATACTCATTAGAGTCCCCGAGACCCTCAAGGTCTCACAAAATCCAGCAAGGATAACCAAAAAGAAGGATCTCAACAGATAACCCTTACTTAGGTATAAGACCAAACATATACCTAAGTTATCAAGTAACCCATCTCAATCATTAGGAAACACAAAGGTTATGAAATAAACGGATAACCACTACTCAGGTATATGCCCATACATATACCTATGTTATCAAGTGACCCATCTCAATCATGTGGTAAACACAAAGGTTATAGAGTCATCTCAGACCAGGATTTTCATTATCGAAACCGTAACTGCTGATGAGCCCATCTCTGGAGTGTACAGTGATCCTGTCACAACTCCGAGGCATTGCAAACTAACCTAAGACTACTGAGGTACTCCTCCTATCGAGTACCGTGGGTCTCCCACCTCACACAGTAGTGCTCCTCCACCATGGGTCTTCCACCTCACACAATAGTGCTCCCCCTCAAAGCCTATAGAGGTACTCCTCATGTCGAGTACTACGGGTCTTCCACCTCAAAAATTAGTTCTCCTTCGCCATGGGTCTTTCACTTCACAAAGTAGTGCACCCCACTGGGCTACGCTAGTCACTCCGAATCGAATCGGACAAGCAGTCATCAGTCACAGCCAGCTACACGGTCTCTGTACTCTGTATGTTCGTCTCCGGGAGGGTCCGTTCTACAAGCTACATGTAAATAATCCAAATATCACATGTCCCAAGAAGAATTATCTCAAAGGAAACCCTCGTCATAGGGGTCTCAATGCAATAGATGGCGCGTCAATTGGACGCCTGGTCTGTGAGTTATTAGCCTTTTCGTCCCAGGGGCTTGGTTGGTTTTGTGAGCGAACCAACCCGGTCGTATCTCAACCGTACCCTGATCTCTCATAGGGTATACTCACAAGGAGAGTTTCTCAACGTGATCAACAACGTCGTTGATGGTTCGTCAAACGGACGTCCAATCTAAAAGTTATCAGTTTTTCCGTTCCTGGGTCCCGGTTGGATGTCGGGTACAATCCAACCCGACCACTATCCAACATCATTTGAATCATAGACGAAGTACGCCAAAAGTTCCGTCTCATCAAGTGGAATCCAATAAAATCTACGACATGTTAATAGGACGTCCAGAGCTCATGATATAAGCATTTCCACTCTGAGGGCCCTGTTGGTTTTGTATCCGAACCAACCCGGCCATACTCAAAGTTCTCCAAAACCTTGAGTGTAATATACCGAAATGACCGTCTCAATCCAAAGATCGCATCACAGCTGATGGTACATAGATCGGAGGTCCGCATCCCATGTTATGGGAAAAAGAATTTGAAAGGTCCGAATGTGGGGGTTTCAGGCATGGACCGACCCGGCCCGAGACCCCCTGGTTCGGCCCAAACCAGGTCGATCCGACCCGGGTCCTGGTCTGCCTGCTTGGGCGCGGTGCGACCTGGGTGCGGCCCGGCTCGACAGCCCGGCGCGATGCTGGTCTGGCGCGATGCCGGTCCGGCGCGCTGGCAAGGGTGCTCGCCCGAACTGCTGAGCCGTTCAAGAGTGCGGGGGTGGGGGGGTGCTGCCCCCCACCGTTTGTAACCGTGGCCCCCCATAGTGGGGGCCGCTCTTTGCTGGCCATCCGGGGGTCATAACCCCCCGGTTCTCCCCCTGGCCGGCCGACCCGCTCCGGCCGGCTGGCTTCTGCCGCCACGGGACCGGCGAGGGCCGGTCCCCCTGCTCCGACGTCGGCAGCCGGACCCAGCCACCGGTCCCCCCTGCTTCGTTGCGGCCTAAGCTGCGGCTTAGTCTGTCTGGCGCGGCGCGACGACGCCGCGCCCCTCTACCGCGGCCCCGCTCCGGCCGCTGCGTCTTCTGGTTTTTTTTCCGGCGTGGCACGACGGCACCGCGACTTTGTTCGATTTTCAAATGCGTGTCGTGATGACAGGCGCATCCTTGCAGCTCGTTCCCACGCGGTGAGACGGAACCACATCACTTTCCTTTGAACCACAACAACACAAAAAATAATAAGGAGGAGGGTTGGTCGTGTTTGTGTGGTCCGGCCCCCTCCCGTTAAATGATAGCAAGTGGTCCAATCGAACGTGGATAGATGAAGGAAGTAATTCATGAAAAGAAATGCATAAAACCCCTACCTTGCCAAATGTTGTCGAATGACGGTGTCATGGAAAACGGCGTCGCGTGGTGAGGTTCTATATATGCCGACGGAGAACTTCCAAGGAAAAAGCATGGTCTCCCTTTCTTTCACGCGGACAGAAAAATTGAAAGGAGGAATCTCGTTGGCGAGTTCTCACGTCGGTGCCTCCTCCTTTGTCGAAGAAGAATAAGACAAAAGAATCTGGGTCACCGAATCGACGTTCCTTGATGAAGAAGAACAAGAAGAAGAAGAAGAAGAAGATGTTCTTTAAAAACTACCAAGCTCTCTTCCCTTACCCTCAACACCACATATGCCAACCCTTCACAAAAAAATAATGGTTCCACATTATTTAATCAACCCAAGCCATGCTTCTCCAAAATAAATTCAAAAGGTGAATGTACTTAATTTAATGTGTGTGTTGGCTAGAGTTAATGACGGAGAGTGTGATGAAATAGAAGGTTGCTCATTAAAGATAAGTTTACAAAAAAATTAAAGACGGAGTTACGGAGGTTAAGATGAATGTGAAGGGGTGGGGATCGTGTGGGCCCCACCTCACCTTTAATCCTCTCATGGGTGGTTAACATCACGTGGGTCCCACCCCAAACTCCCTTACATAGGTTATAACCACTTATGAGAGGGTCAAAGTGTTGTAACACAACACTTAATCCACTTAACAAGAAAAGAAAATATAATTGTAACAATTATATTTTATCCCTCACAATTTTTTAAAACAACTGCTACCGAGAAAACACAACTCCAGAAAAGGTGTTCTTAAGTAATTTCTGGCGCTACGATTCCATCGGTTCCCTCAGATTTGAATTCTGAGCACTGGTTCAAATGTTCGAAAAACCCGCTCGTTCGTTCACTGAACGTACCCTTGCTAAACTTCGGAAAATGATTCCGGGCACACCGGGCCTCAGAATTAGGTGCCGTCAGAAACTGTGTTCTTGTAAAATCCCAAAAAAAATTATGAAAAATATCCCTTGAATTTTACGGGTCATTACATGAATAATCTAAGAAATAGATCCAAAAGAGGATATAACGAGAATAATGACTAGAATAAATCATTACAAGTAAACAAATACAATCCTAAATGTGTAACCTATAGTCCTACCAATTCCCAAAAACATCCATGAATATTATTATAAAAAATAATTATAACTCACTCCATCTGATGATCTATATATTGATTGATGGTCTTTCATATCATCACCTAGGATCCCATAACCCATTTATGTGCCTAATAAATAATAAAAGTGAACCAAACTTATCTATCTCATATGATAGTTGATGCCACTCCCTATGATCTCATGAAAATTTATATATAAAATCACCCATCATCTTTTATCTTATATATATGTGTGTGTTTGATCACTATTAAAGGTGTTGATTTCTCAAGTCATTCAAGCCTAACATACATAGTGTTATAACATATTTTGGTATGAGGTATACCCACGATTAAGACCATGTAAATATTTTACCACATTAAAGTGTGTATATGGAGAGTCTATAAGAGACTGCCTATTTATTGATCACTAGATTTGATCTTCCAGCATGCATAAGGTCATGAACTAATTTTTTTATATCATAGATAAAACCAAACCACCATTATAAGTGAATTAGATCATAATATGTAATAGTTTTGTATGGATGGTTTTCTCACTTATAAGAAATAAAATATCTCATCATACAACATACTCCATATAAAGGGCCATATACAGGTTTTCAAAATAAAACAAAACACCCTTGGAGTATAGAGATGACTCATCGATAATCCAACAACCATTTATAAATCCCATAATTAATTTACACTCATTCTATACTAATATGCAATGGTAAAATATAACTAGGGTAAAATGAGTCTACTACAGACTAACAAGAATAACACTCCTTCACAAATTTGACCATATGAATCAATAAAATAACATCCATTAGATTTCATTATGCTCTATACTCTTTAAAAATAATAAAAAACAAATATCATATAGAGTGTGATAGAAACCAATTTTTTTTTCCATTAATGTAAGAAATGAGCTAATCATATGTCTATGTATATCAACCCACCACCTTCTCTTGTAGTTCTTATCCTATTAAGAAATGATATAACATAAACAATGTTGAATATAATATATTTTCAAATTCTTCCTAATTTATATAATTTAACCAAAAAATATTATTAATCCTAACTATAGAATGATTAATTATAAGAATTGTGTAATACATGTCTTGTATTTGAAGATGAAAACAATATCAATGCAAAACTTGGATACCCAATAACAACACAAAACCCAAGATTAATCCTATTCAATCAGAGTAGACAAAATATCTTTGACTAGCCTCTGGAAAGATATGTATAAGATTATATGTCAACATTTTCATTAGAACATCAAATTTAATTCATTCATGGTTGAATAATAGTATCAAAAATTTCTTGTGGTTGTTTAAATGGAAACACAATCCTCGATAAATCATTCACAATGAACCAGTAATATTATGTTAAACCCATTAGCCTTATGATCTCAATAGAGTTTGTTAGTTATTAAAAATATATAAAAAATTGTACATATTTATGATCGATATAGAAGCACAATTTGTTACATCATTCAATATGAATTGAATTTTTCTATCCAGAAAAATATAACTAAATAATTTTACACTTTGGAAGAGATAATGAAACATCTATAGACAAATTAAAAAATGGTTATCATTATCTAAATTTGTCTTTACGTATACATTAATTTTATACATTGATACCCACAATAAGAAAAATCATATTTATAGAAACCCATTATTTTCATTTATAGTTATCACATAATTTTAGAAGAATATTCCAAATATCTCATAAAAAGATAGCAAATAACATAATAATTTTGTGTGGTTGGAGGATATAAACACAATATTAATATTACATGAAATATCTTCATTATAAACCAAAAATATAATCTCATATAGTATTAATCATATGTCAAACCTACCTAAACCAATATTCATAAATTTTAGAAGGGGACATAAGAAAGGGTGATCTTAGATGATCATTAAGAGTAAATATAAAATATATTTATATATGATCAAATGAAAACATATGAAAATTATTAGGGAATGTGATAAGGAATTTAATTTTCAATTTTAATACCCTATGAGTCCTATATAAGAGTCCTGAATCGTGGAATAAAAAATTGTCATTTTAGAAAACATATCACATAAGAATGAGAAATCATCATAAATCAGTCATGAACCATAATCCTATATCATAAATTTGTAGAATAATCATAAATATAGGAAAAGATTTAATATTACATGGTTAACTTCAATGGCCATAAACATTATGTATTATGACTTATCACATATCTACAATTGTGGATCAGGACATAGTTGTTTCACAAAGTAGAGCATGGCCATTTTTTCCTATAGTAGATCTAGCCCACTGACTTGATTCCCATTGTTATATCATGATGTATAAATAATTAAAAAATTTATTTCATGGGACTTATTTTCCCCAAACATATTATAATTAAATTCAAACTTTTGTGTGGCCCAATTTCATTAAATATTTATTATATCATCATATTATGACCTGTATAAATAGAACATGGTTTATAATCAATTTATAAATTAACCATAGAATATATCATTTAAAATAAATTGGATTAATATTAATTTAATGAACATAAACGTTATCTATATATAGAATTAATAATTATGGTATCATTCAAACTTATACTTAGTAAAGAAATTGCAACATTAAATTATGTCATCTTAGATAGAAAATAATTATGAAAGATCACTTAAATCATTTCCTAAGAAAAATATAATTTCAATGCTATTTTTTAAACATAATTCATTTAAAAATATTTTTAAAAATAAAAACATATGGAACATTTAATTTATAATTTAAAAATTTATTTTCTCATAAACGTAGAAAATAAGATTCTTTTCATGGATGGTAAAATATAGATTTTTCTGGTAAAATAAAAATGGGACTTGGTTTGATAATGAAAATAATATTCCTTATTTATAAAAAAGTAAAAAATGGTTTAATTTTTTATAATTCAAAGTTATATTTTCAGAAAAAAAATTGTAAAAGATATTATAAATCATAATTTTGGAAGAAAAAGAAAAAAATTTCGAAGGGATAAATGATGTCTATTTTAATTAAAAAAAATTCATTCAAAATCATGAGAACATAAAGTGAACAAAATGAGGGTAAAATAAATAATCTCATGAAATAACCAAACTAGTATAAAATTATCTAGTTAATTGATAGATGTTTTATATTATTTAATCATCAGAATCACCAACAGAAACACTCATGATAAAGGACTATATTGTATCGTAGTACCGTTACCACTTTGGTAGCATTGAATTTCAATCCACATGAATGAATAACGCTGAATAAATCATAAAATATAATAAGAATAAATAAAATTATGATATTTTATATCATTGGGAATTTTTGTAAGCCTCATTAAAAATTATTATTCATAATACAATATATTCCTAAAAATGGTAAATTAAGAAAAATGTCTCTTACTAGTTGACTACACCTCATTTTTTCACTGTACTCTTTCATTTTAATAAATTTCTTTTGGCATGGACTGGGAAACCAACCCATGTCACTTCCAAAAAAACAAAAAAACAAATGTCTCTTACTACATTGATATATTTTGAATCATTAACCACATGAATGAGAGATACTATAATGGATATGTAATTCCACATTGTTTTTTGGAGAATAAACATTAATTATATTCATGGTAATTATAGACAATATATAAAAGACATATGTGATGAATACAAACATTATCTCATAGAAGTGAAAATTTAGATGAAAATCACTTACCAGAAGTATCAACATCATTAATACCTGAAAAAAATTCATTATAATAAATATAAAGTAATTATACATATATTATATAAAATTATTATATTTAAATATAAATCATATAAAATAAGATTTACTTATGCCCTTTTATACTTGTTTATTAACAATTCCATGTTAAAGTTATGTTTCAAGTAGTAATTGCTTTGTTTTTAATGTTTATTTTGATTTGGTATCGTCTATCCACTAAAATAAAAATTGTTAAATAATATAAATAATTATTACTATGATATAAATAACAAAAATATTAATTATTTTCTTATTTACTTTAATAAAAAATGGTGGAGATATATAATTAAATACATAATTACGGTAGGTTATATGATGTTTTTACGCATGAGAAATGATACCATTTTCCTAAAGAATGGAATGAATAGAAGGTAAATAATAATTCACCTTTCTATATATATTATTATTTCAATTAAATATCTTTTATTTATTAGATTTTATATTTTTACCTTCCATTAAATGTGTTAGTTGAAAACAAATCTCATCAATTTGTGTGGCAGAAGTCCTCCATACACACAAATAATGTTATCGTAACACAAAATTGATGAAATGTAATATTTTTTTAATTTTGTAATTCAAAAGTATAAATATGTTAAAAATATAATATTATATCATTTAATATATTCTTATTAACATCATCCTTATAATCAATGAAAATCATGACACATCAGTTGGCGGGAAGGTAGTCCACCACACACACGAGCAATGTTATTATTTTCCAACATGTTATGAGTTAATATGTTATATGTGATATTATAATTTTTATTGTATAATAGTATCATAAATATAATGTATATACATTTAATACATAATTATATCGATTTTTTAGAGGTGATATGGGAAAACAAATAAAAGTGTTTCATGTGGTGGTAGTCCAAAATACATAGAAAATGATTATTTTATATCCCATTTTATAGAAGAATAGTTTTATTTATATTATGTAATTATCATAATAACATAAAATTTTATGGTATGTATATGTTTTATTATGTTATAATAATTTAATAATATTTAATTGATGTGGATGAAATCTAAAATAAAGACTCATGATTAAGCATGATACCTATTTTTCAAAATAACCTCCCTAGTTAAGCCCAAAAAGAAATCACTGGATGGATTTTTTATCAGCATAGGGGATATAGGTAATGGGGATGGAATTAAGGACGATATTTTGGTTTTTATTGGTAATAAAAATGGTGTTTGATGGCATTATGTGGAGATGATATAAGGATAAATTTTATAAGATTGACGAGTGGAACAATTGTAATTAATGAAAATAAAAAATGTTTCAAAATGTTTCTCACATTCCAACACGAAATAAAAGTGTCCATTATTTAACCATATAATTTATAAGGTCTTAAAAGGGACATAACATAGGTGTAATAAATGTTTATATGTAATTTCACCAAATGTATTTTTGGTTTAACCCCTTATAAACTCTATTTAACCGTGACCATAATAATTAATTTTTAAGGTAATTAATTATTAATATGATAAAACATTATGGAGAAAATATTATATAATATAATATGTGGTGTTTAATATCCCATATTTCCTTGTTCCTTTTCATTTTGAAAATCCAGTACTCATGGTGTTTTCGAGGGTCGTAGTGGTTTGTTGTAGGGGTTATCTATATCATCTCAATAAGGCTGTATTATGAAAATCATATTTCCTAACATTGTGGTCATGATATATTGATCTGAGATCGAACATAGAGAACAACCTAACTATTTTTAATATATTAATGAGTTGAAAAGTCTAATTAATGAGATAGTGATTCTTAGTGGTCCCTAAATTTTACTTTATATTATTGATATCCATAAATAGATCCATGTCTTATATGATAGAAAAATTAATTGATGGGAGACCATATAAACACACTTGGGAATATAAAACCTTTAGAATCATGATCAAACTATTTAATTTCAACTCAATAAATACTAACAGTATGATATAATAATAAATTAACTTAATTACCTATGTAATTTGATCACAAATTATTGAATACATAACTATATATTATAATAGTAAATATGAGATGTTATATATTAACACCGTAGGATACTCCCTTAGAAAAACATTCATCTTGATTCCAATATTTCAAAACATAGTATCAATTAAAAAAGATGCTATCTGACATGCCCAAATACCGACTCTATTTAAGGGAAGTCCTTAACCACTCAATATGAGATCCCAATCCACATTGAACATGTGTGAGATCCAATTAAGAGTTGTAATTCTTACATTCCAATGGAATTGATCAACATTATAGTTAAAGGAATCCATCTAGTAAATGAAGATAAAATTTCTGAAATAGTCCATATCCATGAAGAGGAAGTCCCAATGCAATTCCCTTATCAATATAAATGAACCAAGGAAAAACATTGGAATATATTCACATTATTTAAATAGAGTGTTATCAAGATCTGCATAATGTATGGAAAATTTTCATATAGATGTTTCAATAATTCCAAAAAATGGTTTGAATTAAATTATAGTGAAGAAATATTATAAAATAAAAAAATGTCCACATATGATTAAATATGAATGGAATATTTTATAGTAATCAAAAACATATCAAAATCAATGGTATCTACCTCCAAATCCTGAAACTACCAGTTCATAGTTTGGTTATGTGGTCTTCCATTATCATGATGATTAACCCTTAGATGGATCTGTAAATATGATTAGCTTTTTCTTCATCCTTGACCCATAGATAAAGGAACACCCACTTAGATGCATATAAGTGAGTAAAATATCACCTACATGTTGTGGATATAATATATATTTGAGGATATGTGTTATTTTAGAAAACATCTATAGATGGAAAAATTCTTATCAAATTGGAAAGCCCTGGGTTTATCCTAGAATATATTAATTTATTACCAATATCATCCACATTAATTAAAAACTAGTGATCCCAAACGTGAGGTCCTTAATATTAAAAAATGAAATGGGATTAGAGATCCAGTAATACTCTCTATTATCAGTTCAACACACTTCATTTATATATATTATATACCACTAATAATCAAAACAAACCCATGTTTCACACTAATCATCCATGTCATGCCTTCCTAATTAATATACATTATTAATTCCTCATCCAAAACATCCACCTAGATTAATAGTATCGTAATAAACACATATGATAAGATGTTAGGATATATACCAATTTGAAATATTTTATTCAATAGCTTTACATTTTAATTAATCACTAATACAAACTTATCTAGCTTAGTTATCAGATTTCTGTACTCCATAAAAAAATCATCTTACTAAAGGGAAAAATGTTACATTACATAGCCAATCCACATATTTTATTGTGTAATTTTTCAGTAATATCAATTTTAAAAATTTCCATTCTATTTTCCTTATACATATAGATTGATTTAATAAATAGGATTACTTTGGCTATAATGTTCATGAATAAAGTTAGTGCACAATATTTTTGATGTGTTTAGAGCTTCATGGTTTTAACAAATACTATTTATACATTCAAATGATTCAATCCTTCATGGTAGATCATTACTCCATTTGAATTATGGTGTATAATGACATTGTAATTATAGAGATAAATACATATCTTGGACAAATAATACAACATTATATTTAGTCAGATTACTGTTCTGTCCCTAGTATATCAACAACCCCATTTTAACCACTTCTTCATTGAGATTCATATCCAACATTGGATTTTCCAATAGAAAATTAGATATGAAACCCTATAGATTCCTTAGAATAAGTTATAGTGTATCATAATAGGATTTTAAAATGAATAAATATGTTTTATAGTTTACAATATATGAAACACCATGCTTAAAATAAAAACAGAATCATATTATTTAAATTTGACAATTATAACCTCAAAATTAAATTAGAAGGATTGAATAGTATTAACATCATTATGAAATATATAATAGGCATACTAATTTATAATTTATTTTTTAATTCTATTTAAATATGTAATTTATATACTGTAAACACATTTTATTCTTTTAAAAAATAATTGTTTTCCAAAGTTATTTTTATTGCTTTTTATGGGTGATTATTATAAATAGTTTTTGGAAAATAGGGAAAAAAATATGTAAAAAAATTAATTTCGTTATTAAATTCATATTGAATGTATTATCTTGGTTGTAATATTTTTTTTGTTTCTTATTTTATTGAGTATTCAAGGAATAGTAAAAATTATTTTTTTTTTCAAAAACTATATTTTAATTTAATGTACACACATGATAAAATTCTGAATTAGATTAGTTTTAAATTATAATTAATTAGTTTTGATATAAATAAGCCAATAATTTTTTTAGTAATTTTCAATACATTAATTTACTATGAAAACATTTTATATTTAAAAGGGGATTTTTCAAAAGAAACATATTTTCTTTACGTCTTTCAGTTTAATTTTAAATTAAATTCTTAAATTAATATGTTTCAATTTATAGAAATTAGATTCCATATTAGGAAAAATTATGTAATAATTAAGTTAATAATTCTTTTTTATTAATATTTTTCAATACGAATAGTTAATAGAATAATTTTATTACTGTAGTTATGAGAAAATTGGGTAAATTAGATTAAAAAAATTACAAAAACCCTAAAAAGATCCAAAAACATTCCTAAATTTCAATTTAGGAGAATATATAAACTATATTCATCCAATATTCTAATTTATGACATTTTCGGACACTAGGATATGATTATGATCTTTTTAGTATTCTATTTAAAGAAACGTCAACCATAATACACTATTGTTTTTAATAAGTGTATAATTTTAACACAATGTTATAAAGAGAATATATTATACTATAAATAGTATTTGTAAATATTAATGATTTATATTCATCAAGGTTATTTACTTTTATTTTTTTTAAAATATAATTACACTAATTTTTTACACAGAGATAATGCAGTAATTGTGTAATTAGTAGAAAAAAAATACATGATGAAATATATAATAAAGAAAATATTATTTATTAAAGTAATTTTTTTCGAGAATTTTGAAAACTAAATTTACATATTAGGGATATTTTTTTCAAATTATAAGTTATATATTGATATTAATAATTTCAATGTAATTAATAGTTTTAATAATTAACATTGGTGATATTTTATAATAACTAATATACTTTTAAATGATACAAATATCCTAAAAACATAAATTCATCCAAGGGATTATGATAAGTATAGATGTGTCATTAATGGCTATTTGTTTCAATTTATAGTAACAATATAGACCCCAAAATTTTAAAAATCAATGTTTATGTTGTAAGACAAAATGATGTTAATTAAGGGTTAAAACTAAATGATATGTGTATAAAAAAGTCAAAAGTTACATAATTTTCATTGGATGATAAGATTTTAACCCCTCATCCTATTATATTATAATAAAATAACGTTATAACTAATTTTTTTATTTTATATTAATATAATATATTGATTAATTCTAAGAGTGCCCCTCTACTCACTTATACAAGGGAACCTCTTATTATCATATCTTAATGCATAAAAATAATTTTTTTTCAGCCAATAACATCCCAAATAACCTCAGAAAATATAAATAATAATTATATATATATATATCCATAATATCAATCTTATAGATCTTTATTTGTTAAGTAAAAGAGATTGTAAAAATAATAGGTATCAATTTTAATCTAGCGTTTCCATTTTGTTTATTCATCCACGTCCATAATACCATTTCCAACCACGATAAAATAAAAAATATACTGTCCAAAATATAATTAATTTTTATTATGATATTTTAATTACCTATATACATATCCACATCTATCAATGGGAAAAGAATTCACCATTCATCTGTGTAGAGGACTACCCCCTCAAAAACACGTGAATATCATTTTCCATCAATATCTCTCAAGACAGTTCATAATGATATAATAATTGTTTATATATGATATTAGTGACATATTTACCATTAAAAATATTATATTTCATTTATTTCCTTACAAATACATACATATAAAAATGATAATGTCCTTCATTCATACTTTGGGATACCACCTCAACAAGTTGATGTGATTCATTTTTTATCATGACATCACATGAATAATATATATATATATAGGATTATATGTATATTAAAAGAAATAGTATTATATATATTATCTTACAATCAGTATGAAATCATAAAATAATATATACCCTCTTTTCATATTGATTTTTGAAAAAGGGAAATAGTACTCAGGTGCACTGACGACCATCCATTTCAATGATTGCATCATAGTTCAATTTTCATAACCATATTTAATTATTGGATATAAAAGTATAATTTATCCATAAAATTGGTAAATATTTCATCAATTATATTATATAAATAATCAAATACTTTTAATTTTTTACTAAAAACAGCCTACTAATTTCATTCTAGACATATGAAAAGAATATGGTCAAAACAATCAACGTCAAATTAAAAGATTATGTACTTTTCTATCAAAATATTATTAGTTATATAAAATGAATAATAAAATTTAAAATGGTTCTTATTAAAATATAAATTAACTAATATATATTATTATGGATGCTATATAATATACTTAATGTGTCAGACTCATGTTAAGGTACATTCTTTTCGTAAATCCTATTTTAATTTTCCTTGTTAATTTTTCTAAAAAGTAGAATATTAATGTTTTTTAACATATACAACATGATATTATTTTTAATCAATAATTAATAATAAATTATTTTGAGATTCTATTTAATTTTTACATTTTTATTTTCTATGAAAATGTTTTCACTTGTCTGTCTCTATCTTTTCTAAATATAAATGAATTAAAAATTAAAAGGTTGGTATCCTTATGATTATTTTTAGGATGAAATGATTCAAGATTTTTTTATGATGAGGATATTGGGTGTTGTTGTTTATTATGATATATTATGTTATAATACAATGATGGTTGATTTGGTTATTAAAAATAGATGGGTAGTTACATTCTAAACAAATGACGTGTGATTTTGTGTTAAGACAAGGATGGGTAGGTACATTATAATCCATTAATTAGTGTTTATGTGATAAACCAAGGATATGTGGATACATTGTTAAACAAATATGGATGATTCCATAAAAAAACAAGGACATGTGGTTATGTTATAACGAAAAATGCATTAGGTACTCATGAGATTGAAGTTAACTGTATTGGATATTCTTTTTATAATTGTGATATGGAAAATGATGTCCCATGTTACCAACTAACCATTGATATTCTTTCGAATGAGTTTTATTGTAAATTATTTGATTCTAAAATGGTAATATAATCATATTTTTCAAATATTTAATCCTTTATTGCGTAAAAAGTAAGTTTTTAATAAAATAAATTTATGGGATTTCATTGGATATGTGGCTTCTTCATTTTATATCCCTTACTAATATTTTTTTGGTCATCCCGAATTTTTTATGTGAATCAAAGTAATTAAAGTATAATTGGTTATATAATGTATTCAATATGATCATTTTTATTATTTTTCATTAAAAATCCATGTTTTCTTTTAAATAGTTTTGTATAGTAGGATAAATGGATATTCAGTCCAATTGTCCCCTTGTAATTTATAGGTTTATAATGTCATGGTTTATACTAATTATTTCAAAATATAATCCAAAATTATTGATATGGTTATATGAAAGTTAATTCATGTGCATAAATACTAGAGTATATAATTCTTAAGGCTGGGTACTTATATATTGCATCCTATGATGTTTTAGAAAATATTTAGGATATAGATGTTTTCTTTTGATGTATTGTGATGATTTTTGGATATAATTATGGGTTTATAATTTTATGTTTGATAAATGTTAAATTACTTAAAAACCATATCAAATTTTTTTTTATAATTTTATATAGTTACTAATTTTATTTTTGGATTCTTTTATTTGGAATTAATTATGGATTATTACATTTATGGGATTAAAAATGAATAATATGATATTAGCATTGAGGGTAAATAATATAATTCATGATTTCTATATTAACATTATTTTGAAGAGTTTATAAAATTTATAGGAATGATATAATGATAATATTAATATAGTTTTAGAAAAAGGAAAACTCACATGTTTGTTCACTACCCATCTCATCTGGAAAGATCGCTAGTTTTGATCCCCAAACTGAATGGTGAAAATGGTTCATTTCCTACCAATGGCCTATAAAAATTCATGTTAAGTATAAATTTTTAAATTTACCTAGTGAATGAATGATAAATATTATGTTCATTTTTACAAAATATTTTTTATCCTATAGATGATCATCTTTATTGGAGAAAGATTTAGTGATTAAGTGTTCGGTTTAATTATAGTAAAATATAACTAAAATTTATTGGGAACATTATAGGTTGAAGGTAAATATAATAATTTTGGATTATAATTTGAGGAGTAAAGATTGAATTATCTTTTAATAATGTGACTTTATGTTGATTTTTGGATTTGGGGAATGATTAGCATAACATGGATATTATGCTATTAAAAAATTACATATTGGAATGAGACTAAATGAGTGATTGATATTATTTGAATATAATCATAAATACTTACCATGGAAGAATATGTTATCAAATATTGGAGTTTCATTGTTTCAATAATTGTGTAGAAGATTTTTTAGGATTTTGAATGTTAATTTTTTTATCAAATGATCAATGTTTAGCATCTTGTATTACAGTTAAATATTTAATATTAAAGTCGTTTTTCTTTATTTGAGGGTTTATTCTTGTCAAGAATTATTTTATCATACTCTAACAATTTTTATGGATATTTTATATAGAAAAACGGATATTTTTTCTTTTGTAGGTATTTCATCCGTAAATATTGATTATAGCCCTCTAATAATGATATTTTTTTCTTGAAAACTCATCATTTGAGAAAGAAATGATTATGTGGTGGAAATTTATTAAAGGATGAAACAATTCATTTCATATAGCTGTATGAACTTATGTTCTTAGTAAATGTAGTAATGGAATACCTCAAATCTAGGAAATAAGTTTAAAATATAAAATGACATCTGTTTATTTTTAGTACAATGATACCAATTAACTTTTAAGATATCAAATATTTATGGTTTTTTAGTGGTTAACTATTAATGACCATATTTTATATCACTCTATATCAATCCTTGGGTTTTATAATTTCAATTACATTTTCATGTTTTCATATCTGGAATCATTGTATTTGTTATCCTTGGTGAACATTGGACTTCCCTTACAATCATTTTATATGGATGTTTTGTTAACCATTGTTATGATGTGGTATTTAAAAAAATGTATTTTGAATAACTGACTCATTGTTCTAGAGATTGAGTTAAAATTATGGGGATTTATATAATTTAAAGGTTGTAGAGTGTAACATCTTTCTATATTAAAAGGAATGAAAATATTAGATTGCGTGAAATATATAAAACATCATGATTAAATATACAATAAATTGTTATTATTTAAATTTTAATTTTATGAACTAAATTTTAAATTGGAGGGAGTTCAAAGTATTAATAACATTAAGAATTATATAATTTCCCGAAAAATATTTAATGTATTAAATATTTATTTTTACATAATTACATCATTTTGAGTAAATTTGTTATATAATTTTAAAAAATACATTATCTTAATAAATGTAAATTATTAATTTTTATGGGTTATTAATATTAATAATTTATGATATCATTAAGAAAACAATATTTGAAAAAATGAATTTCATTTTTAAATTCCACATGTCAAAATTATCTTAGGATGAATTTTGGAGAATATTATGAAAATATAGTTTTTTCAAGGAATAGTGAAAAAGCATATTTTTATTGATAAATGTATTTTATTTTAATGTATTACATGGTCAAATTTTTTTTTTGGATTAGCCATATTTTTTAATTATTTAATTTATATTTAAGAAGCATAAATATGGTTTAAAAATATTTCATATATTTGAATTTATAATCATAACCTCTTATATTTAAAATTTATATTTTTCCAAAAAAAGAAAGATTCTAGTTTTTGATAAACTTTTTTAGTATACATTTTATATAAAATTCATAATTTTTTTATTGTAATGATTAAATATATATATTATATTTTTTTGTATTTTTTTATAATTTAGTAAATATGTACATGGTAATTTTGATACCACGATTAAGGGAAACTCAAGTAATTTTGGTTTAAATTAAAAAGATATGAACTATAAAATGTCTAAAAAAATTTCTTAAATTGTATTTGATGATTATATATTGAAAATAATCATCTTATAGTTATAATTATTACATTTCCATTCATCATGGGTATAATTATGACCATTATAGTAACGTATTTAATGAAATGTCACACTAGTCAGACCCTTATTTTTAATTAGTTTCTCACTATTAATATAATGTTATTCAGAGTATATGTTCTAATACAAATATATTTTTAAAACAAAAAATACTTATATTAGTTGTGTTATTTTATATTTAATTTATAGGGAATAAAAAGTTATCTATAATTGTTTTACAATATTCTTGCAGTAATTTTTTAATTAGTGGGAAAATCAAATAAATGTTATTAAAAGATTTTATAAATATATAATTTGTGATACATAATGATTTATATTAGTTTTATATATAACCTTGAAATATTTTTCACATCAAAAAAATTATAAGTGTTATATTTATAATATTAATGTCGATGTAATGAATTTTTCTAAAAATTTACATTATTGATATTTTATAATAATAAATAATTTATTAAGTAATATAAAATTACTCAAAATATTAAATTATTTCATGTTATTTGGATATAGTTGAAAAAAGAAATGATAATATATTTATTGGCCTTTTTTAAATTTATATTCACTTTATTAACCCTCAAAGTGTAGAAATATATGTTTTTATGGTAATAATTAACAGGGGTAAATAAGGGTAAAAATAAAAAAAATAACGTTAAAGAATCACTTAATGCTTATATAATTTTTTTTATAAGGGAATATAAACACATAATCATATTATTTTCAAATTAAATCACTTTTGATCTATTTGGAAGTTAAAATGAATTTAGATTAATTTAATTTCTTTTATAATTATATGGTTCCCATCCCCTGACTTATGAATGGGAACCGCTTTTTTTCACTTATTATCAATTCAAAAACCCATTAAATTCGACCAATATATAGTAAAATAACTTCCTAAAATCACTAACTCAATAAAGAGGTATTTTTAAGAATAATACAAATCTTCTGGTTCTTAATGTGTTACGAAAAGAAGAGTGTCCAAAGAAGATGTATCGTTTTTATTTGAGCATTTTTATTTTGTTTAAACATCAAAATCCTATAAACCATCCTAAGCTATTATATAATTTTAAAAATTTTATTATCAAAAAAAAATTCAGGTTAATATTTTATTTACATTACCTATATCCATCTCTAGATCAATAAAATTGGAAACTAATTCATGTTTTGTGTGTACGATGGACTACTTCCATAAGAACCAATGTTATTCATTTTTTTAAATATATATAAATATTAGTTATTATTTTAAATTAATTGTTATATATGATATAAATGAAATATTAATAATCACTAAATTATAATATATCATTTATGTTATTATGATTCTATACATAAAAAAATGATAATGTTTTTCTTGTATATGTGTGGACAACCACCTCTACAAAGAGATGTGATTCATTTTTCATCATCACATCACATGAATGATAAATATAATTATATTTTATAAATATATATATATATATTATATTTTATTATTATCATTTTATAATGATGAAATAATATATATTGTTTTTCGATAATTATTTTTGAAATATAGAAGCATTACTCATGTGTACGTACGACCTCCCATATACAACATTATAACATTGTTTATTTTTCATAATTTTTTTTAATATTTGGATTTCAAATAATAATTAATGTATAATGGTGATAATTATATCATTAATATTTTTTAATAGATGATGGATTACTAATCTCATTGACTAAAATAAACCTACAGAATTCATTTTC
The DNA here is from genome assembly GCA_963277665.1 of Viscum album. Taxonomy (NCBI): domain Eukaryota; kingdom Viridiplantae; phylum Streptophyta; class Magnoliopsida; order Santalales; family Viscaceae; genus Viscum; species Viscum album. Next base: position 1,698,185,236 of record OY728163.1, on the reverse strand, counting down.
AATTTATGTGTTGAATATTGTTAAAACATCCAATATGAAATTAAATTAATAAGTAATTGTATAGAACATTATTATACGTGGTATAAAAGTAATATAAAAATATAAAAAGATTCTAATGAAATTATTACTTATGAAAATATTATTATTCAGGATGACAATGCAATTATGTGATTACTCGGACTCAATCCAAGAGAACATCTTTATAAAATTCCTCGTATCAAGTTCCTCTTTAATATTTTAAATAATTAAAAAAGTAATAGTTTTCAAAATATAGTTCTTGAAATTATTTCCCACCCTCGTAATTCCCCAATTCATTGGATATTATTTTATATGTTTGAATTTTAATTTTCAATGAAAATTTTTTATTTTCTATGGGCATATTTTTTCTAAAAATATGTTATTTACATATGAGAAGGTTGATCATTATTATGAATATTTTTATGATTCTACTGTTAATGATATATGAATATGATATAGATCATGGTAATTTTTTATGATGACATGAGGATAAGTTATAAATCATTTATGATGAATTTTTTGATTAACCAATTATGGGTGGTTATGATACGAACCAATGATAGGTGGTTTAGTGATAAACCATGAATGTGTGGTTATGCTATAAACAAATTATTGGTGGTTCCATGATAAACCAAGAATATATGTTAAAATTGTTGACCAACGATGTGTGGTTCTATGATAATCCAATGATGGGTGGTAACATTATAGCCTAAAATTCATTTGGTAGTAAAGAGATAAATGTTGGCCATATTGGAAATTTAATTTTTAAGAGTGATATGGAAAATGATGACGCAAGTTACCTACAAAACACTAATATTATTTATAATGAGTTTTCAATGAAATTAAATGATTTTTTAAAAAGAAAATAATGATATTTTTGAAATTTTTAAACCATTTTTTGAGTAAAAATGAATGTCATTAAGAAAAGTTTTAATTGGTTTTCACTAGACCAATAATTTTCTCACTTTCATGGTGTTTATTGATAGTTCAATGCTCAACCCCCATTTTTTAATTTTATTAAAATTAGTTATGGAATATTAGCTATAATGATTTTTTCCATTTAAAACTCATGACCCTTTTCCATGAATTAGAAGAGTTTTTTATTTTTATATGTTTTGTTTCCTAGGAAAAATGGATACCATCTATAAGTGTCCACAAGTATGGTATGGGTTTAATATATTTGAACTTTTCTTAATTATCCAAATCTCTAAAATGAAAAGACATGATAGGTTTTCATAAAGTTAAATCTAGCTATAAAATACTACAATATATTATTATTATGTTCATTTATTTACTCATACATGGATCATTGAACTATGTGAAACCATATAATAATAGTATAATCCACTATAAATAGTGAAAAATATAATTTTTATATTATTATATCTATTAATAAAAATTATATTAAAAAAATATATTCATTTAAAACAAAACACTTATAAATTCACAAAATATTCATTATTCATGTTTAGGAAGCACTATCTGGAAAACAATTTACCACTCATTTGGGTAGCATAGAGACAACTCCCATTAGACAAAAAAATTCTTCCTCATGGGCTATAGCCAATGATCCCTATCCATGATCCATATAATATTCCATTTCATTATTTATTTTCAATATAATTATTATTAAATTGATATTAATATTTTAAAACATCTCAAGGTACTCATTTCCTGACACCTTGTAGAGAAATATGGACCATTAATATGAATATGAGACAAAAAATCACTCACAAAAATGTATCACACCTTCATGATCCAATATAATATATAAAAGGCATTCCCAATATCATTTGTTAAATAAAAAGCTTTATGACAGATTCTTACATAATTGAAAAAAGCTACCCCATTCTTTGGAACCCAAGATGTCAAATATTCAATTTCATTACCATTTATGGGATCCTAATGAAGATGAATTTTTGAATTATGGATGTTTTTATAATATACAGGAAACGAAAAGGATTCATGGTATTTAAAAATTATTAAATGGTTTTTAATGATTCATTTTATTTCGTAGTGGTTTTATAAGATGTAACAACCCCAAATATTAGAATATATTTCCCAATATGGAAATATTTCCTTAGCATACGATGTATATAACCATGACCATATATAAATAATTATTATAAATTATTATTTCAAGCACATTATATTGCATTGATATGAAGTAAAAAAGTTTAAACTTATTTATAATTCACTTCAGAAAACTATTGATAGTTAAAAAGTGAAATATTTTTTTCATGGAAATTATTTTCCATAAATATGTTTTACTTAAAATTTATCTTATATTATTTGAAATATTACAATATTATTACAATATTTTATGAAATTAATTTTATTTTTATCAAAAATATAGAAATAATATTAAATTAATATGAATATAAACATTGGTAATTTCTCAAGAATCTATTATAATGTACGAAATGAATTTTTATCATAATAAATATAAATAAATAATTTTTTTATTATTTAAAATAAATTATATGTTAATGTTTTGAATTTAATGTTTTATCAGTCTTTTAATGTTATTTATTAATCAGGGATTTTGATGAAACTTTTTTTTTTCTTAAAAATGTAGTTTTATAAAATATATATTTATTTCAATCCACATGCTTATTTAAAAATAAATTTATGCCACTTATAGTGATTCGAATTAAAAAAGGTTTCTTAAATTTGAATTATATTGTTCATATTTGCTATGTAATCCAAATTCATTTTTGACTGCTATGAATGATAACAATGCAAAAACCTTGTTACTATAGTATTTATAAAATTGAGTAACAAGGGTGTTAAAAAAGTGATGTGGAATATAATATCTCTAAAAATTAAAAACATTAAAGATTATATTAATTTAAGGAAAAAATTACATTATAATAAAATTTTAGATTCCTTGATTCCCCATTAACTAAAATACGACTTTCTTATATTCTAATGTTTTTATTATTTAAAGGAATGAAACTAACCACAATTATAAAAGGAGGCCCAACACTCCTCACTGCATTACAAAAATTAAATCGACTTGCTCATACAGTAACATAAAAATATCTTCCTACTCTCCTACACCCCACATCCTAGACATACATGTATTTCTAGATTCCATATTTTTAAAGATAAAAGTGTAATAATATGGGGATTTCCAAATGAATTAGTAATTTTAATCACCAATATATTTCAAGTTTCATTGAACAATAGTCAAATAAAATGACCGGTAAACATATTTAAATGATAGAAATATTATTATTACTATAAAAGTATATTTTAATATTAATTAGCCACTAATTTTATACAAAATTTCATTTTTTTGGAAAACAATAACTCCTCTAGTGCTAAAGTGTTGACAACCACCTCCTAGAAACAATATGACTTATTTCCATGTTCACCATTAATGGAATATCATATTGATTTATTTAATGAATTTTAATGATATTTATGATATCATTATGATTTTATAAACAAATCATATTTTATACATTTAATTTATTCTATTATTAGTAAAATGAGAATTGTTCTCTCACAAATGTAGGTATTTACATCACTATAAAATAGTATATAATAAAAAAATATCTAACATAAAACACAATTTTGATTAATGAAACTTCGAAACCATGTGAAAATTGAAATGATTAGAACATTCAATCCAATACATGAATGGGAAAGGGAATAATTAACAGCAGAATTTTGGTATTAAATAAGAATCATTAATAAATTTTAATTTTAAAATTATATTGGAAATACATATTTTAATAAAATTATAAATACAAATATAATAAATAAATAAAATAAATCTAAATTTTTTATACTTGAAAATAAGATGATGTATGAAGAAATTAATGATTTTAAATACTTGTTTATGACATAATCACATTTAAAAAAAGGATATTTTATTCTTTATTATCAATTAAGGGATTTATATTCTCTCTATATATTAACACCAATATATTCTATTCTCTTATTATTATTTTGTATGATTTTTTTTCTTTTTACTCTCATTTCAATGTTACATAAAAGGACAACAAAATATTTTTATAGAAATAAAATTGTTTTTCCACTTTGGTCATTGAACTGTTTAATCTATTTGCATATCCTTGAAAATTATTTCCTGATTGATCTTTTATATAATCAAATAATTGTTTAAAATAATTTCCAAACATATTAAACTTTTTCTTTAGTGATTGAAATGGAATGTTCTATTCATATTTAAAATGAATTACGTTTTACTATTTTAACAAAGCTATGAAATACATCATTATTTTTTAAATTTATCGAATGAATGAAAATTCTTTTTATGGAAAAAAATATTTCCCCATATTCTTCCTTTATAAGATTGCATTATTTTACTAATGGGGATAATTTCATCAATATTCAATAAATTTTTATTTAAAATGATATCAAATGAAAGTGATATTTTTGTAATGCATTTAATGAAATTTTTGAATTTTAATAAAATTGTATTTTTCATGTTAGTCAACATTAACTAATTTTTCTTATAATATACTTTTTAAATGATTTATTGATATCATAAATGAACATTGTCAAAATTTATTATATTTATCCGTTGAAATATTCATTATGTAACCCATTTCATTAACTAGTGAATGTGACTATGTAATAATTAATGCTTTTGTGATTTGTTTTCACACATATGTATGGTTTTGGTAAGAATTTTTTTTTCCAAAAACTATGATTCTATCCATTTAATTTGATGATACTTTATATATCAAGATATTAGATTAATATGGTGGGGAGAAAACTGATTCCATGAGTAAAAAGTGGTGTGGGACTAAACATAGTGGTTTAAGGTCCTATCTCCACTATGTGAATATGATCTTAAAATTGATCTACAAAAATGAAATGATTTTCTATAATTATTATTTTCTCAAATTATAGTTAAATTAACTTATTTTTATGATATAATTTTCTTCCTGGTGATTGATTAATGATGTTTCCTCACCCTTATCGTTAATGTATTTTGAAATATGAATTCTGTATTCCATGACTAATTATTTATTTTTTATAAATTATTCTGTATGAAATAAATATGATTTTTATCATTGGATCATAAATATATTCATTTATTATGTTTGAATATGATCATCAAATAATCTATCATATTTACTCTTATTGATCATTTCTGATCCCCTCTTCATATGTTTGTATTTTCCTATTGTTATAAAGATTGATTTTAATTGGGATATTTCTAATAATGATATTATGGGAGAATAAAACTGGTTAATATATTGAATATAATTCCTCATATATTTTTAATATATATATAGTATTTATAGAAACTAATCTTATGATTTTTCTGGTGATAATAATTTAAAAGTATATTATGAATACATAAAATTTAATGAGATATATATATATAATTTTCTCCTCTGTAAAATAAATAGTTTCCACATTTAAATTTAAATATTTTTAGTGGTTAGTTTTTGATGAAATTATAGATACAAAATTTGATAATATAGGGGAAAAATTACCTGATATATTGTGAATATATAAATTTATACATATGATAAAAAATATTCAAAAAAAGACATCTCATAAATAATTTCAATGATTTTTTAATTCTCACTCTGATTATTTATTTACAATATATATACAATATTATTTTGTTTAGTGAATTTCTATATCCAATAATAATCATTTATATAATGAATGTTATATAAATGTATAAGCTTTTCCACTTGACAAACAAATCTATATAGGTTATCGAATAAAAAAATTCTAGTTTTTATCATAGAACTTTATCAATTTGAGTGAATGATTCAAATGAATGTAATTATGGGAGGGGGACATACACCATAAATTATTCTAAGATTATAACACGAATTATTTCAATGGTTACAATAATATATTAGTTGATGTTCGATGGATTAGAAAAACCAGAAAACTATTTTTTATTAAATAATTCTCAATGAATAAAAATGATTTCTAGGATGTTGATCATTTCTATGGCCAAACAGAACAATATTGGAAGATTATTAAGAATATTACTAATTTTTAAGAAACAAAATTTAGGTAATGGGATGAAATAAAGTTTTTATTTTCCAATATGTATTTTCCCATAAATAATATTATCAAAAAGTAAAAGTAGATCCATGATCATTATAAGGTTGTCGAAAAATATACTGGTAAAATGATGAATAATTTATAATAATTAGTTAGTATGATTCAGGATTTATCATTTATCCATAATGATAAATTTATTGGTACACTAGTTTCTTAAAACAATGATTCTAAATCACACTATCCTTAAGATAATCTAATAGTTATTTGGTAATAATTCAATGTTAGATAATGATTTAAATAGAGACTGTATTACATTTCATTCTAGTAGTTTTTTATGAAGATAGTTATTATGTTTTTAAGAAAATATTTTAATCAAACCACTCTAAGAAATAAAGTCAATCTTAATTTATTCCATATGTTTGGAATGAATCATGTATCAAATTTTGTTCGGTAACATTTAAATTCATTTTTATATAAATTAATTCCATCAATAAAGATATTTATGGAGATATATAAATAGTTAATCAAAAAAAATTAATTCATATAGATTATAGCTGAATACAGAACACACAGTCTAAATATACGACAGTAATATGTTTTGGGATTGTACCAACTAGTCCAACAATATAATTGTTAGTAACCATAATCCACATCAATAACCAATTTATCAAAGAGAGAGACAGAAATCTCATGTGAAAAAAACTACCATTGTGATTCACGATAATGAAGTTATGTAAGGAAAAAAAATTACTCTTGACCTATTTATTTATTTTGGGTTTTCATGATACTTTGGTCTAAATATTTTTTTCGAGTATTAATTCACCACATATATTATTTGATTTAAAATTATCTAAGAATACTATTTATTTCATGATGGTTGTAACTCATTTATATAGATCATCATTGATAAAATATGGTGTGAATTTTATTATTTGAAATATTATTATTCATCCCCACAATGAATTTGATTTCATTTATGGGATGTATTAGGATTTTTAATATAGATCCTATATCATTTATCGGGATGGTATGTAACATTTCATATTTGGGATCTACCTATGATTAATTTTTTCCAAGGGAATGATTATATACATATAATGGAAAAAACATGTATCATATAGTACATTAATCATATTAATGAGAGTATTTATATAAAATTATTTTTTAGAAACTTAATATTGAAGATATTATTAATGATTGTGAATATGAAAATTTATTTCCTAAGGATTTTCCTAGTTTTCTCCAAAAATATAACTCTTCTTAATAGAAGTCATATTTCATAATATGCCTATTCCTAGAGTCCTTATATAATTGAAAATATATGTCAATATAGATTACAATGTAACTCAATAAGAATGTTAATAATGGATTCATCTGTCCATGTAAAACATAATGGTGTTTAATAGTTCATTTCTTTTAAGAAATATTATTCAAAGAATCCTTTCATTGATTATCAATATCCTAAACAGATCACCACCAGGAATAGGTATTATCTAGTATATATTGATGATTTACAAATACACAAAGTTCAATAACATTTTACAATTTTCCCCTTATATAGATATGATCATATATAGTACAAAAGGTTGATATTCCAAAGTTATTCTTCCTCACACATTATGGTGATTATAAATTTATTGTGATTTTATTGTGATATACAAATTCCAACGTAATATTAATATTTCCTATGAAATGATTCATAAATGAATACAAAGATTAATATAATGTTATCTTTTTTGATGATAGTATAAATTTTTATTTGAGAGTGAAATATAATGAAGATCATTTGAGTATTGTGTTGATGACTTTTTTCGAAATATAGGTTTTGTGAGAAATTTATTCAATGTGAATTCTAAAAACATAAATAACCATTCTGGGGTCATGTGGTTATAAGAGAGGTCATGTCTATAGATCCTTCTATGGTTAATGTTATTAAACAATAGTCCAAAATAACTATGGTGAAAAAAATCTATAGTTTTATTTCATTGGTTGTACCATTGTTGCATAATGAGCGATTTCTCGTGGATATCATATCATGAAAAAATGATGATAATGAATGGACTAATTTTCTAAGGATAGATGAGTATGAATAAATTATAATAAAATAAATACAATGCTTTTCAGTATTCTTATTCGTAATATTCCTACAGTGCAACAGTTTATATTATCTTTATTGATGCATATAAATAAGGGTAAATGATGATTTATCCTAAAGAATGACATAGTTTTAACATATAAATTATTTTAACTGAAAGTTAATGAGATAAAATAACATTATCAATATATGTCACTAATTTTTGTAATTTCGTTAGTTGATGATTTAATGGCACTATGTATATGGTCAAATTTATGACAAACATATCATAGAATCACGATATATAGATTCACAAATAATGTGTGGAATTTTTATTAGAAGATATGGATGGAAAAATGTGAAAATTATTATTTCAATATAAATTACCACCTGGGAAAGCAAAAAAATTTTCTCAATATATAATTTTAAAGGACCATAACAGTTTTTTTGGAAAATAATAGTATGTGATTTAATACTTATATATCTATAGAGGAAGAACCTTGAAATTGTAATGAAATAAGATGTGTCTTGTCTTTATCATATGAGAATTCTAACATATATTATTTTGAATATAATAGTGGTGAAAAAATACGATGTGAATAAATAATATAATTATTGTAATGTCAGTATATCTATACATGATTGTGGTGAAATGATAAGAATTGGCAATAGGGTTTGTGACCCATTAATATTAGAATTAATAAATGCGCTATTAATAAATTCCAATATTTAATCATTTTTATTTTTTCTAGAACATATTTTGATTTATAGAGACTATATATATCATTCTTAATGGGAAAATATAATGAAATATATTTTAGAGTATGTATCTAGGGTCTTGGTATGCTTCGATTTCATGACAGGGAGGTATTTTTTCATTGGGTTATTATAACCATTACCCATACTAGATTGCAAATGGGAAACATTCATTATGTATTTCATCATAGGAATCCAAAAAATAACTAAAGGGTAGATTTATATTTATGTTTTGGACCATTTACTTTAAAATGACCAAATTTCATTTCAATTAGATAAAATTTTTTCTCATAATAATCTTGTTTGTATATACATTAATGATGTTATAATATTAAACAGACTCCCACAGTCAATCATATCAAACCAAGATTCTAGGTTTATGTTTATTCTCTATAGAATACTTAATTAATATCTAGATATTGATATATTTTTTTTATTAATGTATATCATACGCAAATGGATATTATTTATATTTTGTCTATTAAAACACTATAATATATATTGGGATCTTGATTTATTGATTTTAATGGAGGATGGGATCTACTCCTTCATCAAGTTTTATATTTATATTACAAGATCAATCAATCATGAATACATATTTCTCATTATTAATCCATATATGTAAAATATGAATAGAAATATATTAAAATGGGATGTTGTAAGAGAAAAATTCCATTGGGATTTGAAGTAGTTGAGAAAATGGGGTGGTAGGTTCGTTTAATTCAAAAGCACATCGGGGAAGATCATAATTTATTAAGGAGTTATATCGATAGAAATGTATTGGATTTTGAATTCAATTATTTTAATATGGTTTTGTTATGGTTATCTTCGGGAATTTGGTTAGGATACATTGAATGAAATTTATATTAATCCATATGAGATTCTTGATCACATCGAGTGGGTTCCATATCAAAATGTTTTTCAATTGACCCTCTAGAGTGTTCACAATTTGTTCCATGTATATCATTTATGAATGTATATACAAAAATACTCCACTTTATATGATTATATAGGTACTACCAATGGATTATGATCACACTTATGAATAATAACTGGTAAAAATCTTGAATCATAGAGATAATGTTCTATAAAACATGTCTTCTCACCTAGTTTTGATTATTTGGGGAAATCGAAAATTCATGGATGATACAATAGAACCCATATATAAGATTAGGATTTGGTTTCCATAGTTTTTATTATCATGGAGATTAAATTTTTAGGGAGAAATTTATATAATGTTATGAATTTAAAAGCAATGATATTTTATAATATATTTCTCATTAATTAACGTGTTCAATCACATTTAGAGAATGATATAGAGAACTTATAAAAATAATTATTATAAAATATAACATGGTTCAAAATATATGTTATTTAAATGACGTAATATTATAAAAAATAATATCTAATTAATAAATGAAATTAATATTATCCAAATAAACTATTTTGATAAATTTTGTCTATGAGGATAGTTTTTATCTTATATTTTTTTTATAATTTAATCTTTTCATATTGAAATTATTTAATATATCTAATTATTTTATAAAATATAATGCATCGGTTGTTAAATTCATATAAAAAGGAAAATATTTTGAAGCTTAATGTTTTTTCTAAAGAAAATATATTTATGTTTAAAATAAGTTTTATTTAAATAAATTTAAATGATCACAATGGATGAATTATTTCAATGAAATATGGTTATCATATATTCAATCAAATATGTAAACATTTATTTAATGGTTTATACTTTGAATGGAATTATATTATATTTTTTAATTCTTAAAGATTTATTTTTTAAAAATTTCATTTTATTTTGTTTTACATATTAATTTTAAAATGAATTTATTCAAAATATATTAAAAGAATATTTAAAAATAGATTCCGAATTAGAACTCAATATGTTTAAATTTATTATGGAATAAAATGAAATTTTAACCTTTTGAATATTAGAAATTTTAAAAAATATGTCACCAATAAATGGGTTAAAGAGATTAATAGGGGTTAATCATAGATTTAAGGCCTAAAATGACATTAATATTATTTAATGATAATTTTTATGTATATTTTTACCCAATATTATTGTATCTTGAAATATTGGTTTCCTTTATACTGTTTTGACATTAACATGAATTTATTATATTTTACTATTTTATATATATAAAAGAGTTCCACTGTAACAACCCAAGATATTACAAAATATTAATTTTAGAATAAATTTATATTTGTTACTAGCTTGAGATACATGTAACACTGGACGTAAATAAAAACACTATACTAAAATATTATTTAAATGTGACCATTATATCATACAGAATAATTTGGAGGATAATAATATTACTAAAATATTTGTTAAAATTTTTCTTTCCAGTTTATTATAAAAAATTTAATAATTAGTTAAATGAATGAATTTTTTTAAAAAAAACTATATTTTTTTCTAAAGGAAGGTTTATTCAATAATTGATCACAAAATTTAAAATTAATTTTTAATTTTTTTAAAAAAAAATAAAATTATTCTTGTAATCATAATACCAAAAGTATCTTATCAATATATTTTGGGATTATTTTGAAATGATTAATTTTTTGATGAATAGTAAAAAATACTGAATTTCAATTGAAGACTACTTTTCATTTTAATTTTTTATAATGATAAATTATATTTTGAATTTGTTTTAATGTGAAATAAGACCAAATTTAAATCAATTAATCTAATTTATGTTATTTTATTAATTTTCATATTTTATTTTGATATAAAAACTATTCATTCTTTTTAAAAATATATCTTTTAAAACCTGAATTCTCGTGGCGTGCATGACCTAAATTTTAAATTAAATTTTTTATAAATATATTAATTTAATTAGAAAAAATGAATTATATATTTTTAATTATAATATATTTTAGTTTTTAATAATTTATATTGTATTTTTTACAAAAATTAATACTGAAAACCAAAAACATCAATTAGCACGGTTAATGTAAAATTGCATTTACCTAGGAGTTATTCAAAAAATATATAGATTTAATTGACATAAAAACTTTTCTAAAAAATATTTTATGAATATATTTATAACTTACCCATTATTAGATCAATATTTTTCCATTATATGGGATTTGGGACATGACATATACATCAGGGGAATTCAATTTTTTCTCAAATTTCAAATGTACCACTAACCTTAGCTATAAAAGGTCACCCACTTTCCACTCTTATTCACACCTTCAATTTTTTATTGTTGAAAAAACTGTCCTATCTCATATTAAAAATCCACTCCTTTAATAATATATACCATATATTTCAATTACATCAAACCTAGGAATGATTTATTCCAAACCTAAAAGAGGATACCCTAATAAGAGGTAATGTTCTCTGATGAGTATTTTTTATTTTATTTATTACTCCACCTAAAAACGTTATAATTAAAAATTATTAAATAATAAAATTGATATAATCCAAATAATAATATGTTTATTTGTTATATTAATTACCTACAACCACCCCCACATCCATTACATATGCTATTAAATCATCATTACTGTGTATAGAAGACTACCGTTTTGCAAACCGATGTAATTTTTTCCTCATTATCACCATTAATGATGGGGTATGATGATGGATATAAGGTATATTAATTATATTTATAAAATAATTATACCATTAGATTCATGATATCATGTATAAATTTTTTATTAATGTTGGATATATGATAATGTTGCTCGTATGTGCGACTAACTGTCACCTTAAGAAGCAATGGGATTCATCATTCACTAACACATTACATGGAATTTGATAAAGATAATTTTAATGATTATATGTGATATACAAGAAGTAATTACTATATACCTAACATTTTTATAATTCTAAAATGATAATATATGAAAGATCCAAACCCTGAGATAAGGTACATCCTTGAATGAGTTTTTGTTTTGTGGAATTTTTCATAGAGGGACATGGATCCTAGGGTGTCCTAGGGAGATCAAGTAATGGTAAAGAATGAAAATATGCCTATATTTTATTAAATAATATTTGGTTCATGGATATTAGTAACTATGCATCTAAAACATGCATCCTGCTGAAGGGGTGCAGAGTTGGGAAAACTGTGTCAAGCGGCCTATGAGACCATACATATCGATTTAATTTGGGAATGTAGTTAATGAATGACCACCTCACATTTATTCAAACCATGCAGGTCACCATGACAATTGTGTTCATCTATTTTCAATTCGATTGAGGTAACCAAGTGCTTGAAGAATGGTTTGGAAAACATTGTGACCAAAACATCTTCCTCATTAAATATTGTGGTTTTACATATTATCCTCCCAATCATATTTTTTTTCTCCAGAGGGTTTACCACCGATTTAACCCCTATAAATAAGGTGATAAACCAAAAACAAAATTATCCTCCATATATTTTTATCCATATATTATTATGAATTTGGGGTGTTGTTTAGTTTAAATCTATGCTCCGGGATTTTCTACATCTTTTTTGAGTAATTTTTTTTGAATCAAGGGTGCAGTTTGGACTAGTAATCATCAATGAAAACAAGTTATGTGGTATGAAAGAAATTTCAAATGGTATCATTATTTTAAATGTATAATTTTTTTCCAATATTTTGAATTTTTACATTTTGATTTCTTTTACTATGGAATGTCTTTTGATCCATAAATTGAGTTCTGAGACCCTTCAAGGACCATGTTGGGTTCATTGATGACTTAAGACAACCTACAGATACTTTCAAGGAATTTGAGTCCCTTAAAATCAGTGAAATGAATTTTGAGTGATCAAGATGGGGTAATAATTAATGTTAGTGGGTTATGAATTGTAATTTGATATATGGTAAATACTAATTTGATAATTATAATGTTTATATGTTATCTTCTATAAATTCCCAATGATTTTTTGAATTCAAATAAATTTTGTGTTTTTTATATTGTTCATGTTGGGGTTTTCAATAATTAAATACAAATATTTTAATGTGGTAAATTTTTAAAAGGAAGGTACTGACCTCATAATGATGTAAATAATGGGTTTCATAATATATTTCACAAGATGATTTTAAATAGGTGTGTGTTTTCCCTTTTTGTGAAATTTATTAAGTGGATCATGGATATGTATGGAAATGGTTATAAAATATATGGTGTATTTTTTAGTTTACAAAGAGGAAGAGAAATGTTTTAAATAGTGGTACATTAAGATGATTATAAATTGAGTGTTTTGTTTTGGTTATTTATTCCATAATAAATGATTTATCTTTTATTTATTCCATAATTTTATCTAAGTGTATAATGGGACTGTGGAAATTGAAATAACATATGGTTAAATGTGATAAATAAACAAAAATGATTTTACTTGTGGTAAATGGTTTGAGTGTGGTATTGGAATGAAGATCCACTACACTGGGTCGATATAGAATAATTATTTACGCCCTAATATTGAATTGTATGTCTAGGAATTTTAAAGGTCTAAAATCATATTTCGGCCATGATAGATTGATTCCCTTAAAATTAGTGATGTGTTATATTATTAGGATTTTTGGAATGAATCTTCTTTTATTGGGATAGGCTAAAATGATTCTCTAGGCCAAGTTGATGTATTTAATCGGTAAGGCTATCATACTAAGGCCCAATGCTATTAAATTATAGAAAATATATTTTCAATTGGGATGAGTCTCTAAAGTATGACCATTAATTTAGTTATTAAATGTGCATACCTCTATCAAAAATTATAAAATCCATTTATGTAATTTATTAGGAAGAATACATGTATGGAGCATGTAAGTTTGGTTGTAATGCATGGATGAACATAATGGATAAACTAGTAAATTAATGATTGCTTAAAAGTGAAGAACGTTATATTTTGTTTTACTATTTATATATTGAACCTATATTATCAAAATGAACTTTTTTATTTAATTATATTGAATTATAAATATTTTTTGGTGTCCAAATTAGTTTCACTCACACCCTTTGGGGGGCACTATAGAACAGGGTTATTCGAGAAAATTTTACATTTTTCTGGTACAGACTAAGGATAGGGACCTTGTATTTGGTTCATTCATTGGTTGATGGTTTGGATAATAAGACTACAATATCAAGTATGATAATTGTATTGTTCTTGGTATATTTTATATTTTAAGAAATAAGGGTTTTTTATGAATTCTAGACATTTAGAGTATACATGTCAAGGTTGTATCATGTTTTCCAAAGGTTATTACATGCATAATCCCCTGGTTATTCCATTTTATATGTCATTTTATTGATATAACTACCTATAATATTTATTATATTTTTCCCTCTAATTTATTTTATATATCCTCATTTTACTTTTATAGTCCCATGATTATAGTTGGAATCTTCTAGATTATGGGGAGGAAATCTTGAAGTGATGTGGCGATCAGACTAAGGGAACCCGTTATAGTTGCTTCGTCGAAGGTGTGTTACAATGTGGTATTAGTGATGGCGTATGTTATATTATTTATTGTGGATTAGAAAAAATTAGAATATTATCTTTTCAGATGTTGTTAATTAGGAAATTCTTTTGTTCCTTTATCCCCACGCACGAGGGAAATCCCATGTTTATAGGGGCAGAAATGATGATCAATTTTGTAATTTTATTGTTTATTGATAGTTTCACCGTGAGTGGAAGACAATGATGTAAGTATAATTGTTTATGAGGTTATACCTCTTGGATTAGTAAATATGATAGCGTATATGAATTTATGAATCATTCAATCACATAGGTTTGATTGGTCATCTATAAGTTTCCTGTTACTGATAATTTCCTATTACTAATATGTTTGTAGTGTGCGTTTTATATGTTATTTATGATTTTTTCTTTTTAAATGAATTTTTTAATGAAAATGTTTTAAAATGTTATTTATAATTAAATATTTTACTTTTTGAATGTTTGGGTAATCAAATGGATTTGAAATTTAAATCTACAGGTTTTAAAATTATAGTGTATAAATTGAAATGGGGATATTGGAAATGATAAAATCATAAGACATGTTAAATGAATGTATTTTTTTGTTTATATGTACCATTGTAAGGGTGTTTTGGGCTTGATATTTCTCCAGTTTGAGACTTCATTTTCGTTTCATTAGTCATTTTATGGGTGTTAGTGTAGACAAATGGATTTTATTTTTGTATCTTTATTTTTGATTTGACCATAGGTTTGTAATTTATTATCCAGTAATTTGAATGTGTTTTACCTTATGGGTTGGGATCTTGTGGGTTTGTTTTGGCTGTTAAAAATGGGTTTTATCAATATGGTGTAGTTAGTGGTGGTTATGTTTATATGGGTATGTAAAATAGTGTAAATGTTTTCTTAGGCATGTTAGGATAAATGAGTTATCTAATGGGTTTGGGAGTCCCATGATGGTAGACATGATGAGATTTTATGTGTATATCTTAGAGGGAGAGACAATGACCTTTTATAGATATGACTCATGTTGATGGAGTTGATGCTATTTGGCATCTGAGGGTGACCCATGAGTGGTAGAAGATGGGTTTCTATTTCTTTTGGTTGTGCATTTAATATGTAGAAATTTTGTAATTTCATAGTGTCAGATAGAGAGTAATTCCTAGTGAAGGTTTGGTTTAGGGGGGTATGTGGGAAATTCATTTTTTTGGAATGATACATTATTTATGGTCATTCAGTAATGGTTTATAGAAATCAAGGGTGTCCTCATCGGTGGGAAGAATAGTGTTACAAGTTCCCTTCAATGTGAATCATTGGTGGGTGCTACATTGGTAGAACTATTTCATGATTGGTGATATCATCATTCAGTAAAGGATCATGGTTTTTCATTGGTGTCATTCTCAGGGATGCACATGAGTACTTTTTGTTTGTTGAAATGTCTTTTTAGAATTGTAGAATCATCAAATTGTTTGTCATGATAGTTATGGAAATATTAAATGTGGGGATTGATGAAATATCTATATACATGTATTACTGTCGGCGTTACATGATGGGGGAATGGGTGTTCTTGTGGTTGGTCTTGTTTTCATGAAATTTCAGGCACAAGGATATAATATTTGTAAATCCTTAAATACAATGAGGCTAATAGAATATAAGTCATGATTACTTATATATGATAGTGTTTGCGTCATGCAATGGTGATGTACGACATTTAGATTCTGGTGTTGGCTTCAATAACTGGTTCCAAGAATGTTCTTGACATTGATTGTTCTGATGTAGTCCAGGTGTGGTCATGTTATGGAGAGGAACAACTACCTTTCAGATATGTGAATATTTGGATCGAGTTATGTTCCTATCATTTTCTATGTGATCCCAGTGGGATCAAGTAGTTATGCGAGAGATTTTTTTAGTTTTGGATTATAAGGAAGGAGCATTGGGTATTTATTATGTGTCTCCGATGTAGTATTGGAAGAAATAATGTGATTTGATTGAATTTTTTTCAATGTAAACATCGGTTCATAACTGCATGGTAGAGTGTTTTGATGTGTATGAGAGTTTTTTTAGAAATACCACAAGATTTTTGATTTTTGAGTGTTAGTGACATGTGTGTGGACAAGGATGGTCAATGCCTACAAGTGGATTATGTTTTCTATGTGGTGAAATTTTAAATATTAATTGAACTAGTTGTTGCGGTATACATCATAGAAATGTTCATGTACTCTTGGATTAAATATGATCAGGAAAATATCATTAAATCATCATGAGTATACTAGAGAACATTGGATATATTCCAATATACATAAAAGATTTCTTTAAGAACAATGGACAAAAACTTGGTAGTATCATTTGTGGAATAGTATGAGAGATGATTTATTGTGGGAGGTACACCATATATAGTTATAGGAAGGGTTCTCATGATGGAATGGGTGTTGGAAAATTTTACAGATTACTTTCATATATTCCAGGGGATGGAGAGTGAATTTTTTTTTGTCGCTCGAGTGACATTAAGGTGGACACATCCACTTATTATGTGGGTAGTGTTATATTGTGGGCCTTGGTGGTTGTAAATTATTTAAGAATGTAATGAAAATGACATTCATATGGGGGGAGTTGTATTTTAGTCCTTATTGTATAGAGAGGACCATGAGATGGTTGTGGTAGTTTTGGGATCCTGATAATGGACCTATGAGGTACCTGATTGGGTAAATTAGGAAATTCCTTTTGAGCATTTGATGTGGTAGTTGATCAGTCGGAGCATTAGCCTTGGGCTAGGGGTAGTTCTTAAAGAAATCCATGGTGTTTATTTCATCTTTTATAATTAGGAGTTGTGTGTTTTCAGGGACTGTCATCTAGCAATGGTCTGACAAAGTTTGGTAAAAAATAATGTTGGTGGATCATTGAAAAATACCTTTGATTGATGGTTTGGTATGTTAGGTGCAATTCTGTAATAGAAGATATCATTGAAAAAAATTCAATGTTGTCCTTAGTTCATGTATAGATAGTGTATACACATCCATATGAGGTGGCTATTATGGAATAGATGGATTCCAATGTTGATGGATTCTATATTGGTTGTTTGGGTGGGTGAGTTGGGAACACATAAAAAAAATTTTTGGAGCTTGAGTTTGAGGATCTAGTGCTCTATTTTAAATGATGTAGGTACAAAAAAACCAAGATATGGTCCTTGTGAGAAAAAGAATATAGTGTGGACAACCATAACAAGTGAGTGGGAACTAATGAAATTATCAATTTTATATGTCATACATGATTAGGTAATTTTCATCGTAGTGTATGGGTTATTAGCATTAATTTCAGAACAATTTTTGAGTAGTTCAGTTCCTTGAGATAATGGTTGTGAATTGGTTGAGTTTTGGATATTCAGATATGGAATGTGGTTATAGGGAATTGAGTTTGGTATTTATTTATGTTGTAGAAAGTGGTGAGAGAATTTTATGTCTCTTTGAGTGACTCCCATTTTGGATAAACATCAGATTTCAATAGAGGACAATTATCACTATGTGTGATGTGATATTTCCTTCTATGGGGATAAGCGGACCAGTGAGTACCAATTCCTCTCACAATGTTGTTTACTGATTAATTGATTTTTTTCTTGTTTAAAATTTTTTCTTGTAATACTATGGTTACCTCACAAAACATTCATGGTTGGTGTTAATAGTGTTGAATTGTGGTTAATGTGTCCTTTGAGGTTAATTGGGATCGTGTTGTGGATCGCCGTGTGAAAATTCATTAAGGTAGGAAACTTAGTTATGTTAGAGTGTTTCCAGGTCCATCTATAGGGTAATACTGGGAGAATGGATGTTTATGTGTAGACCTTGAGGAATGACAGTTTGTATTTCATACATGATGATGTTGGGTAATGCAGCTCAATGTAAAATTGTAATAAGAGATGGAGGCTATATGATCCTGACCCTGATATAAGGTACATCTTGAAATGAATTTATGGTTTATGGAACTTTTTCTATGATCCAAAATCCCTTGAGGGTATCCAGGGTTTTTGGGGATTGGAAAATAAAGAAAATATGCTAATATGTAGTAAAATAATGGTTTTCACCCATTATTAATAATTTTTCACCATAACCATGAGTCCTTATGAAGGGTTGAATAGTGGGAAAAATCATGTGGGGTATACTAAGAGACTGTGTTTCTTGATATCCCCTTGGACATTGTGGAATATATAGTGTTTAAAAAAATGTATTTGTCTTGTAAAATAATAAATCATGGATTCTTCTTAGGAAAACAGTACCACACAGTTAAAAAACAGTGTGGCGAACTATTTGGCCAAAACATGCACCTCATTAAAGATTGGATTTTTACAATTTTCTCTCCTAAACATATTTCTTTCACCCCCTGTTTTCTAACCCAATCAACCCCTAAATAACATGGAGATATTACATAACCCTTCTCCTCTTCTATGTATGTTTCTCGATTGATTCATAGGAATTACAGAGTTCCATTTAGTGTGAATTGAAGCTCTTAGGTGTTATTTATATTATTTATTTGAGGCCATTATAATTCTAATAATTGGTGAAATTTGTGAATATAATCATCCATGACATTGATTCAATTGTTATTAAATATTTTTCACATATTTTAATTGTTTTATAAGGGTGTGTGGTCATGCCAATCTACTAACTTGATGCACTTATTTGTCTCTGATAAAGGAAAGTATTTTGGACCTTTAATGAATGTGAGAGACCCTTCTTGAACCTCGTTGGGTTAATTAATGACATGATACTAAATAAAGGGCTACCCATGGGGGATTCTAAAACCATGAAATCAGTGAAATAAATTGTGGGACATTGATATATAGTCATCAGGAGTGCGAGTGAGTTTTCAACAGAAATACTTTATCTTGGAATAGTTAATGGGATAATTGTAAAGGTTATATTTTATATATTTTTAATTCCAAATGAGATTTGGAAATGATTTAGAAGATGAGTTTTGGAATTTTTTCCAGTTAAGTTTTCATTTACTGGATATGATTCTTTGAGAGTTATAATTATCTCAAATATTCGTTTTGACGTCAAAGTGATGTAAAAATGGGTTTTATTATTATATTTCAAAGGGATAATCAAAATGTTGGTGTTTTTCCCTTTTTTGTAAATTCATGAATGGAACATTGAAATAGTTGGTAATTGAAATGAATTCCTTGGGGTATGGTTTAATTTTTCAAAGTGTAAGACCCATGTTTTAAAAGTGGGTACATTAAGATGAAATTAAAAAGAGTGTTTGGTTTTGGTGAAATATTACTTAAGAAATGATTTGGGTTTTATATATTCCATGATTTGGTCTAAGGGTAAATTAAAACATTGTTAATTGAAATTAAATATGGTAAATTTGATAAATTATTAATGATGTGTGCCTATGTGGTTAATGGTATGATTGTTGTATTGTAAAGAGGACCTACTCTCATAGGTCAGGTTTAAATTAATTTATCGGCCCCACCAATGAATTGTATGACTAGGATTTGGATTGTTGCTCCAAATCATTATTTTAATCTATACTAAAGCTCTAGGACCACAAATATAATATATGAATTGGGTGTTGGAATGTGGATCCAATCATGTGATGATCAAGACTGATTCTCTAGGACCTATCAATATATTTCATGGGTTAGGATATTGGACGTTGACTATATACATATAATGTTTTTATATGATATGATCACCTGGACCATTGCATCTGGGTAATATGATAAATTTAAATTTATAGTGATATGAACATTGGAAATAAATCTATATAAAACAATATTTTAAGAGTTATGAATCCAACATAGCTGAAGCGGGCTAGGTTTGGTGGTATGCATGATAGAACTTAAAGGATAATATATTATATGATTAGTTTTTTTAAAGTGAATCATGTTTTCATCTATTATCATGTTTATTAATTTCAACATTATTTATAGAATTCAATATTTTACAACCTTGTTATTGCTTTATATTCTATTGGCGGTGTCCTACTTAGTTGTCCTCACACCCTAATCAAGCTGTGATGAAACTTTCATTCCTGAGTAGATGATAAATGTTTTATGGAATATGTTTAGGACAAAGACATGGTATATGGTTCGTGTGTGGGCTAATGGGTTGTAGCATGGTATGTCGGGACCATGTGTGGACTCGGTATTGTGTTTAATATCTTTTACAGTTTTGTAATTACAAGTTTTAATATGTATAACTTCCCAACATAAAGTTTAAATATTAATTTGTATTGTGTTTACATTTATTATTATAGGCACAAGTAATTGGTTATTTCAAAATTATATATCTTTTTTCTGTTCTTTAAGTTGATATTATTTTTGTTGTGGCTACACTCTGTTAATTTTTTATAGTCTCTCTATTGTACCTTTATAGACTCTAGCTGCAATTCAACGACCTCTTGATTGTAAGGTTGTGTTATTGAGGTTATGTGTTGATCATACATGTGGAATTGGTTATAGTGGATCCCGGACTGTGTTGTTATAATACATATCATTTTATTTCTTACAGTTTATTTTCAATGAGAATTTATAATTTCATTCGTGTACATGTGGAGTACCGCCATCATGAAGTTATTTCACTCTCTTCTCATCAGAAAACAACATTAAAAATATAGATAAGTAAATTTTTAAAAATAATTCTATATATATGATATAATTAGAATTTTTTAATGATAATGTATTACTTATCTAATTTCCATAATTTTCATTGGAAAATGGAAATGTTACTTATGCATGTGTATAACCTTCCCACTCCATGATCATAACGTACTTCATTTTTTAAAACTAGTTTTCATGATTTGTATTAAAATAATAATTTTTATACAAATATTATAATTAATTCTATAATATTTTTCAATATATGATAAAATTCTATATTTTTTTAAATAATGAGATATTTTTTTACAACCCAAACACCTAAGAAAATAAGAAAATTAAAACTCGTAAAAATAAAAATAATTTAACATTATCAATGAATGGATGATAAGATATCAAAAATGGATCATATATGAATTTATAAATATTAATATACTTTTTTTGTATGTTAATATCATGTCAAAATCCGATATAAAAATGATTAAATAATGTTCAATAAAAAACATGTGGTAAAGAAAATCATATCAATTTCCCATCATTGGAAAATTTTAAAACATTATATTACTATTTTATTTTATATGGTTTGTATAATTACCATTGACATTTAACATTATAATTCATGTATAATTCATTTTATTTTATGTTTCAATTTTAAATAATTTATCTAAGTTGATTTTACCTGAAAATTACCATGTTGTAAATGTTTTTTATAATCTAAAATTGTGTTGGGATTGTTAACTTCCTCTTGAAACATAAAAATATTTTTTATATTTTTTATTTTAAATTAAATTTTTTTTCAATGTCTATATTATTAAATAATTGATATTATTTTTTCATTCCATGAATGCCAATTTTCATATATGGTGTTTACTTTGATAATTATTTGATTAACCAGGGAAACATAATTAAATATATATCATTTAATAAAAACTAATATATGATGATAAGTTAATTTTTTATTGAATTGGACTGATCAAATGATATATGAGATTTTATTTGGAAAATTTTCCATGAGTGGTTCCAGTTATACATACTCCCCTATTTCATCGACAAGTACTATAATACAAATCAATTGGTCACGTTTAATGAGTTTATATCTGTAATTTAAAATTGTCAAGAGGATAGATATTTATAGTAGGTGGTTTCACGTTCTTAAGACATGACCCCCAATAATTATGAATTTCCTTGATTTATAATTCTTTTATAACTATCTGTGACATTTTTTCTAAGATATTATCTATGGATTCATTTCATTGTCATGTATTGATTAAATGAATGTGTATTCAGTTATTTACCTTTCCATACAAATTCTTCTTTATCTTAACATGGTAGTCATGTTATTGAAATCTAATTTGTATTAATTTATATATATTTCTAGGTTCATTATACTTATTGATTCAAGATATATTCTTCTAAAGATAATTAATAAAAATAATTTTATCTCACCTTTATTTGGGTTCTATTCCGCATGATATGATGAATAAATGGTCAAATGATAGTTCCATGATGCAATTCATTTTATTTTATTTATTTATTATGATTTATGTACTATAAAAAATGTAATATTGGTATCATTTACATATCTAGTTATTTAATCATTCAAAACTGATCAGTTTTTCAGGATTTTATTACTAGTATCTATTCCAATATAATAATGTATGAAACCTGCTCTGGGGTATAAGAGTTGGGGTCCTTACAGTTGGTATCAAATGATGTTTAGAAGAAACATTGATACCTATATTAAGTAAAAAATTGAGTATAGAACATCAACCTATGATATAAATTGAGGATAAAAACCCAAGAACCTAAAAACGTTTTGGTGTGAAAGAGGTTGTGTGATTTTTTCAAGAAATATATCCTATTATAGATACTAAAATATAAAGTGGTTCTACCGTAGAGGAAATAAGTGATGAAAACTAAAAAATGGGTGCATTCGAATTGAAATTATCATCACTTGGTGAAAGAAAATGGGACTTATTGAACGCATGGTTTAACACTCCCACAGTTTATGAATATGATAATTCATATTTTATTTACAAACCATTATAAAGGATTTGAAAATAAATATATACCTAATAAAATCATTATTATAATTATGATAATAAGAATAAAAAAATTTATAATTTCTGTTAATTGTTACACAACATGTATAATTAAATAAAGTTTTATATTATCATGTATATTTCATTATTTTGAAATTTCACCTAGAAGGAATACTGGTGTCAATATTCATTCCCAATGTATATATTTCCCTATAAAAGAAGCCAATACAGTAGGTATTAGAACTGAGAAAATAACATCTATATTTGGACACCATAATCAGAAAATGAAAAATTTCCTTTCCTAGATAGAGAAGCTAATTACATATAGAGATTCTCTTATGTTGGATCAATTCATTCAATATAACACCCCATCATTTAGGGAGACTACTATTAAAATGGTAGCTTGGAAAATCAATATGTATTTTGAGATTATATTAATTTCATTGGATAATGACGAAAAGGAAAAGGATATACTTTTATTGTACTCTCTCAATGGTTATTCTGACCAATGGTGGTTTTTATCTAGAATTCTTGAGAAAAATTGGAAGTAAAACTAATGTAATGAAAATATTTTAAGGATACATTATTTGAAAAATAATTCCCTCTAGATGAAAAAATGATATGAAGGGAATGTTACTTTTCATAATTAAAGTGTAAAAAGAGTTTGTTTTAGTGTATAAAAACCCATTACAAGGTTGGTTTGGTATCTTATAGACTTCATATGCAACACAAAGTGGAAGAGTGCCCCTTTCATTGAAGGTCCTAATCCATATCTCATATTGGCATTGGTCATTAAATCTTTTTCCTCATATGATGAAATAGTATTATAAGCCATATAAATATATAAAGAATTACTTATATAATTTATATTAAATGGAAATCAATATTAGAAGATGTTATTGTTACATAAAAATAATAATTTCTGAAATAAGAAGAAGAGAACAAAATATTTCATCATTGTGAACACAATGGAAAAAATCAAACTAGGATATTCCTAAACAGATTATTAGTTTACTATAAGTTTTCGGTCAATAGTATCCTAGAAAAATATATAAAATGGAATAAGGTGAAAGGTTTAATTTAGTACTTCAACTTTATGGATATTGGTAGCTACACAATTAAATTCCCCAAGAGTCATTGGAATACACCATAAAAGGTGACAAGGGGAGAACGCCAAGATTATACAATAACTACATATTGGTTGTGAGTAACCATTGATTTAGTTATATATTCACTAATCATGTATTCAAAATTATCTAATGAATTACTTGTTTAAGGATTATCACACTCTTATATATCTACCTTGTTTTTTTAATAAACTGATATATTTCCCTATTAATTTTAAAATGTATTCTTCAGTAAAATGTTAAAAGGGATGACTTGTTGCAACAATGATGTGTCAGGTAGTCCCCATTATGACACATAATCATGCTTTATTTTATAACCTATTTATCATAACAATTTTTCGATTTGATAAAATCCATGGTATGGACTTGATTTCTAAATATGATAAAAGTATTTTTTTCATGAATATGGAAATTATTATTATTGAGGAAGATGTATAATTAATTCTCTTTATAGTAGAGACAACATAATATGATTTATATCTAGATTGACTCCATATAGGCATACTTAATGAGATTCTTGGGGAGAAGATAACAAATATAGTGATATGGAATGTAATATTGAAATTGTTATAAAAATTCTGTATAGGAATTCATTGATGTTTTAACTAATTAATTACTTACACATCCCCAATATTGTGATTTTGAGTTATAAAATGATTTAATACCTGATATACATCCAATTTCAATGAGTCCCTGTAGAATAACCACTTTTTAAGTAGTGTAGTTGAAGAAACAACTGGATGAATTTGGTAAAAAGATAATTATTAACCCTGGTGTGGGAATTCCCATTCTATTTGTTAATAATATGGATGAATACATGATGAAAAATATTGATTATAGGTAAACTTGTTCTATTGTGATATAGAACTAATGGCTTCTGCCTTCCATTGATGAAATATTTTATGAACATTATAAACATCATATTATTCAATGATTGAATATCATTATGGTATCATCAATTTATAGTGAGTAAAGAAGACATTCAGAAGATATATATTCAAATAAGCTATAGAAATTATTAGTTTACATTAAATATATTAGTATTTATTAATTAAACCTCCATTTT
This sequence comes from Viscum album, assembly GCA_963277665.1. Classification (NCBI taxonomy): domain Eukaryota; kingdom Viridiplantae; phylum Streptophyta; class Magnoliopsida; order Santalales; family Viscaceae; genus Viscum; species Viscum album. The sequence goes on along the minus strand of OY728163.1, from coordinate 1,698,159,133 downwards.
TTGATGTAAAAAATTGAGTACTCATGGAATATCATAATTATTTTGTTTTAGTATTAATTAATGATATTATGGTTAACTATAAGAGATATGATGACTATTAGGGTCATTTTTCATTCATTTTTAATAATTTTTTAAAGAATTAGTTATATGGAAGAAATATTAACTCTGAATTATGGCTTAATAAGATTCACTTATTGGCTTTATGTTCTCTACGAAAAGAATCATATTTGATCATTTGAAGATAAAGGAAATCAAATAATAGAAAAAACCTATGAACAATACCATGGTGCATAGTATTAATGGCGTGTTAGGATACTATCATAGATTTATTCAAAAAAATTCTTTATTGGGTAACCTATTAACGAATATTATACATAAATGTGTGAAGTTGTTATGGGTACATAATGTAATGTGAATAATGATTAGAGAACAAATATGATATTTTTCAATGCTAGGAATTTAACTCTACTATCTAAAAATGATGTGTTTGTAACATATAGAAATTCATTTAAAGACATGGGTGTGTCCAAATGGAAAATGATAATGTAATTGGATATTCACCCATGTAAATGAATAGTCACAAATATAAATATTCAACCCATGATATTGATTTAGAAGAAGAAATAATTTATTCTAATGAATGGAGGAAATTTTCTCTATAGTGAAACATGTAAGATATACATGGATTATAAAATCCTTAATTATTTTTTCACAAAAAGATATCATCAACGACTAATGGTGATGTATATATAAACTCAATGATTATGATTTATCAATACACTACCACCAAGGGAAAAAAATACTGTACCTCATGTATTTAGTAGAAAATATTATGCAGCACTAACCCATATGTGGATTGATAGAGATCTTAAATTCAATGATCTAGTAAAGATGGATATAAAAAATATTATGAATGTGGAGACATAACAATTTTTAAATATTATTTTGATGAAATATTTATTAGAAAAGATAAAAAATCTCAATCCAAAGATGATAACTTTAAAAATAAAATTAAATCCATGACTGATGGGAAATTATTAATCATCATTTGTGAAGATGATATTATAAATTTTTCAAATATATTATATATTATGTATATACTTGAAAAAAAAAGAATTTACTAATGGATCTAATAGCTCAAATATCTCTATACACGCTGGTAGTATAATAATGAATAAGAATTGGGGAGATTTTTTGGGGGATAACATGAACCATAAAATTGATGATTATCATTCCAAGTATTTGGTTTTTGAAAAATTGAAAGATGTTAGATAGTATTCTATATGTTACATAATAAATCTTCCAATTATTAGGGGGAAATGGGATGAAAATACTATGTACTTTGTTATATGCCTAAAAATTTCTCTTATAAATAATAATGCAATATGGGTAACTATTGATCACGTAACTAAATTTTCTTGTGGGAATAGTTGGATATTATGAAGAAGAACCACCCTTATATATCTAGAAGGTAATATTAACAACATTTCATGGATGAAATTTGAATAGTATGGGTGAATTTAAAACCACAGGACATTGCAATATATTTCATTTAAATAAATTTAATTTCATTAATAGCTTCTGTGGAATACAACATTGGGTTAAAAAGATAATACTATATTAACATATTATATAAACATGGAAATTATAAAAATAGAAAATAAGTTTGTGCTTATGAATATTACTCTCTAAATTTTTAAAATTTTATTTTCGTATTCATTAAAATGAAATAAAAATCATTTAAATGAAAAATATATATTTATGGAAAAATGTATTTTTCTAAAGGATGGTTTTGTCAGGCTCTCCAATCATAATTTAAAATTTATTTTTAACAAATTAATATTACTATTTTTCAAAATAAAATATATTTTTCAAATTATAATATGAAAATTATCATAGGTCCAATTTTATAATTTTTATAAAATATATCATTTTTTGATGAATAGTGATCAATACTGAATATTAATTGAAAATTAATTTTTAATTAAATTATTTATTTTTTATATTATATTATGAATTGTTTTTAATGTAAAATTATATTAATTTTATATCAATTTATCCAATTTTTTTAATTTTAATTGTTTTCTCATTGATTTTTTTATAAAAACACTACAATCATTTGAACAATTTCTTTTTCAAAACTAGATTCTCAACGAATCTTTGAGATTAAAATAAAATTAAAATTTTAGATTTTGGTTAATGAAATTTTGAAAAATGGAATCCGTATTTTTAATCAGAATATTTTATAATTTTATATTATTTTAATTTAATTTTTAACCCAAACGAATATTGAAAACATCAAAAACTTATTATCAATGTTAAGGTAATACTAGATTTTTATAGAGTTAAAATTAAAATAAAAAGGTTGAATTAAAATAAAAACATATCTAAAATCACTTTTATGTATATATTTCAAACTTATCCTTTATATAAGGTATAATAGTATATTATTGGAGCCTTAGGACCTGATAAAATCATGGGAGGAATTTTTTCATTGAAAAAATTACTAGTGTTCCACCCATCTCATCTATAAAAGGTCAACCCACTCCACTCATCTTAAAAGAATACAAACTCTATGGATTGCCTATGACCTATCCAAATAACTTCCTAATATCAATTCTCTCATTATATAATTAATATTTTCGGAGAAATACATCCAGGGAAGGCTTTGTTGAATACCTTTGGACGATACCTAACGAAAAGGTAATGTTATCCATTGAGTGTTTCAGTATAATATATTCTTCAAACTCCTTTAATTAATATTAAAATATTATGATATAATAACCTATTAATATTATATATAATTATATTCTATTATTTTAATTTAATTACTAAAACTACAACCACATTCATAATATGGGTTACAATATCACCATTATTGTGCATGGGAGAACACTGCCTCAGTAACCGATATCACCCATTTTCTCTTACGACCAATAATGGTTGGTTATGATGAGGATTATAAATTATATATATGATATTTATAAAATAATTAATTCTATTTAATGATAATATTTTATATTTCTTTATACATTCAATTACATATGATATTTGATAACCTCACTTGTGCATACGAGGGAATACAACCTCATAAAATGATGAAATTATTTATTCACTAGCTCATTACATGGATATTGGTAAGGTTAAAATTAATAATTATATTTTATATACATGAAATAATTATGATACTCATTACATAATGTTTTTTGTGAAAATTTAATATATATCATTTTATTTATTACCTTTTCACTCAATGAAAGATGATAACATCATTCGTGTACATGTGGACTACCGCCTTCATTAAAAGATACGACTCTATTTTCACCACTAAATAATAGATTATATATATGGGTATATTTAAAGAAATTATACGGCACATATTATATTATGATAATTATTTAAGGATAATGTATTTTATACCTTTTATACATAATGATCAATGGAATATGGAATCATTACTGTAGATTATGTATGATCCTATGGTTTCCATTATCATATGATAATTTATTTCTCAAATAAATAATTCCTTACTTGACAAAAAATTATAATTTATTTATAAAAATTATAACTATTTCATGTTATTTATTTTGGGGATGATTCATCTATGTAAAATAATCATGTACCAGATCGTTAATAAGAAAAAACACATGAGAAAAATAAGGTAATTAACATCCAAAACAATGAAAATAATATATGATTATTAATGAATATGAGATAATATATAATAAAATGATAATATATTTTATTTCAATTAATAATTTTTTTATTTAACATAATATCATTTTTAAAACCACTTTATAGTAGGTTAATCAATGATCAATAAAAAGGAAGAATAAGGTAAGACACTACATTTCAATATCCCTTCATAGAGGTAATTATTAATTTCATACAACTATTATAAATTTTAGGGTGTACATACTACTACATGAAATGTAATATCATGTGTCATGAATAATTTAGGGTATTCAAAATTTCAATTTTAATTATTTCATCTATGGGGATTGGACATGAAAATGACCAAGTAGTAAATGTTACTAAACAATCACATATTCCTTCGTAATTGTTATTTTTATCTTGAAACTATCAATTCCTTACAATCATTTTTCATTATACATTAAATTTATAAATAATATAGTAATTATTGAATAATTTCATTTATTATTTTTTATGGTGTACAACAATTTTACATTTGGTTTTTATTTTTAATGATATTTTATTAATAGGGGAAATATTGATAAATACATATACTTCAATCAATACAGAAATTTGATGATAAGAAACATTGATCATGAATTAAATTGATTATTATATATATGAGAATTTCTTAGGACATAGATAAATTATTTGGGAACTGTTATAGGTTGCCCCTCCATGCAATAATAGCTCTCATGATTCCAATCAATTTTTCAAATTAATTAGTGTTCTGTATATAGTTATAAATTATCTTGACAATAGATTTGACAGTATCAATTTTCTTATTCCTAATACTTGATTTAAAATAATTAATAATTCACTCTATTTTAAATTATGTTATTATTTATAAACATGTTATTTTTTGTATGATATTATATATGGAATCATTTTTTTCATAGCTTATTGATTAAATAGAATATATTTTTAGTTATTTACTATTCTATTTTTATTATACCTTGTCTTATCATTATAGTGATGTTATTGAAATAGAATGTGTGTTTATTTCTGAACATTTAAATAATTAATTTTAATATAGATTCATGATAGATTCTGATGTACATAACCATTATTAAGCATTTCACCACACACATATTTTGTTTCATTGCCCCTTGTATATAAAGATAAAATCATTGAATGAGTTTTCAAGGATGCTAGACATTTTATTTTTTAGGTATTAGGATTTTATTTATATTCCCAATGGAACATTGATTTCATGTATCTATCAGGTTATCTAAAACTTATTAACTAATTATTTATTCTCTTATTGATTCCTTGTAAATATAATAATGTAATAAATTAACTACATCTTGGATATTGGAGTTGGGGTCATCACATCCCCCCACCAAAGATATAAATAAATTAATTCACCCCTCAATAGATCAAAAATTTTGAAAATTATATCTCATAAAATATGTGAAAAATATCTTCCTACTTGACTCTCAACATCCAAGAGATTCTTGTCTTAATATGGTACTAAATAATAAAGACATAAGGGGAAATCCAAAGATGGATTTTTATGGAAGATATAATTGCCATTACATATCTATTTTGTTCTTATGTCTTCCTTAATATAGAAAAAATAATCAATAAGAACAATAAAATTATGAAATTACTAACAATAAAATACTAAAATGTTTTTATTTTACTAACATGGAAATTTTCTACCTCTCTCATATATGTTGATAAATGATAACATCACTCATTCACATATGTAGGCTACCACCACCATATAGAGATCATATTTTCTTATGAACACAACACAATGATGGTATTATGTAATTATTATATTAATATTTCTATATTATAATATTTTTATTTTAATAAATATATAAATATATTTTATTATTTACATTTACTTATTTAAATTCATTTGAAAATGAAATCATTATTCACTCGTATGTATGTACTATCATCTTCACACCCTAAAGTAATTAATTATTGATCACCAACATATATAAATGGTTATATATATCTATATATAGAATAAAATTATATAAATAACATTTTTGATATTCAATTGTAGATAAATTCATGATCAAGGGGAAATAATCTGAAGTGTCCGAAAACATACATGGGAATCATAGGAGTTAATAATGAAATATTGATTTAAAAAATATTGGTTAATTATTGGGTTATTAGTAATTATAATGGGATGAAATTTTTTATCATAATTATATATATGGGAATGTAATATATTTATAATAAATCTAAATATTTCATATTTGAACTTAAGAGCACATATAAAGTATGTAAGGACCCAAGTTAACGGTGTACTAATAAATTTTATTTATAATTAAGATTTTCTATACATGATTCAAATTTTGGAGAATTATATCCATGTTTTATCATAAAAACCATATTGTTACATCTCTTGTAGTAATATTTGGGTTCTCATATTTCCTAGTAATTATCCTCTCTTTGGTCTTAAAAACATGCGGAAAATGTTTAAATAAAGGAAAACATCATTCCAATTTAGATTGTGAAAATATTCTTCCTTGTTTATATTATTTTAATTATTTTAATTAAATTTATTTTTTTTTTGTAAAAAAGTTAATCCAAATAATATTCAACTTTATTTAACATTTTTTTCAATGTTTTAATATGAATCATCTTCTATTTTCAAAACAAGGTACTTTTTTATAATTACAAAATAGTTAAATTATTTTTATAAAAAATTTAATGAATAAATTTAACATCCATAATAACTATTCCATTAATTGATCCTACTTTAGTATTTTTGATAATTAATTTCAAATAAAATGATTTCATCTATATTAATATATATTTTACTTATAGTTATATCAAAATAATGGGAAACTTTTATTATATTTTCAAATAATTGTAAAAATATTATTTTAATTTTTTTATATGTCGACATATTATTATTTTTATAATAGTTCATTTTGGATGAGATATAATAGGCACTATCTATTTTCTTTCATTAAAGTACTTATTGTTATGTCGTGAGAAAATATGTATAAAATGTGTTTGATGTCCACATTTTACACTATTAAGAAATAATATATGACTCAATATCTTTTGTTACACATATGTATTATTTTAATTATATTTTTTGGGCCTATAATTTTATATCCATACGATGAATTTTTTAATTATCGATAAATCAAGTGATAATATTTTGTGGATGTAGATTTCACCATTTCTAGAGATGAAACCTGGATTAAAAGTGAACCCAATCTATTATTCATTTTTATAAAAAAATTTATGATTTTTTAATTGATTGTAAAATAATGAAATGATATTATATTATTATAATTTTAAAAAAATAACTTTGACATGTACTTATGATTTTTATATTTTGACACATATCATTATTTTTTAATAATTATTCATCACACTTATGACTCATGTATTCGAAAATTTTAACCCTTTATGATATGAATCCTGAATAATCATATATATCTGATTTAGTATGATATTATTTAATATTTTTCATACTCTAAAATGATAATTCTTACCTTATTTTTATATATAATCATTTATTGATATAACATACTTTTTCTATTCATGAGCGTCAATGCCCACCCTTTATTATTTCACAATTTTCCTAGTTTGTGAATAGAAGTATAAATTAATATATATATATATATATATATATATATATATGGTACTATGGTTGAATAAAATTTCTCCAAATGTTGAAGAAAATTCAAGAAATATGTTAATTTTGTATCTCGTCTTCAAAGAAACAAAACCTTTATGATTATCAGACAAAAATTAATATGTAATATGTTATAATATTATCAAATGTGATGAGATATTTACATATGTTTTTCTTTGGTAACTGTATTGGTGGATCAACATGATTTTGGTGTTGGTTTGGATTGGTTGAGGTGATTAAAATATTTGTCACATTCCATTCATGTAATGATCATGATGAAAACACCATGAATATATCTGGAAAAGGAGTTGTTCCCTATATGGATAATGGTACATGGTGTGCATATAATGTTACCTAATCTTGGCATACATATACATTACATCACTTTTGTGGAATACATAAAACATTATACAAAAAGATGCCCAATGAATGTATTAGTCTAGTACCTTTTGAAAAATGGAAACATTGACACTGGTACATAAATGAGATTATTAATCTCCCACTATGTTCTTCTTTAATATCACCCTTCTTAGAAACACCAAACATAATACATATCATCATAACTATAGAAAGGAAACTTACAAAAGTGGTGGGATCAGATGCATTGTAAGAATAAAAAATGGAGACATGTAAGCATAATAATGAGCATCCGGGTATGAGAACCTGAGGAATAAAATAGAAGACCATACCCTTCCTATACGAGATCATAAACATTAATAATGGAATAAATCATAGTAGCTCATAATACATGAATAATAAATAATTAAGGAATATAATCCATGAAATAATAAAATTTAAAAAAATGTTTGAATTATAGGAAACACATAACCATATAATATGATTTCTAAATTGTCATGGAGTTATTCATAAATCTATATTAGTGGAAAATTTCCATTACTGAATCTGGTTTACTACCCATTCTAGCATAACATTACTGAAATGAGTTCCCTCTTTGTTGCATTCCTATATTACTGAAATGAATTTACTCTTTATTCTATCCCTATAATACTAAACTGAGTTCATTTCTCATTCCATCCATGTTTATCACATGAAATATAAATTTTTACTCAATTCATTGTAGGGAGATATATTTCCCTCCCATATCATAGTGAAATAATATATACATCTGACCCAAAATCATAAACAATAATATTTTAACCCATGAAAATAAATGGGTTTCTTAAAAATGAAATCATATCTTAACCGATTGGAGAATTAATAGGTTTCATACTCATTTCATCAAATCATTACCCATGAATAGAAGTGGATTTAGTATATATATAACCCATGAAAAGAAGAAGGTTTTATTATCACATAACCCTTCAAAGAGAAATTTATATCCTAAAAATCATGACACAAAACATAAATCATTCAAAGAAATAATATGAATGGAATCATTGAATCATTTCCACACAAAAATTAATAACACCAACATATTTCCTCTTAGGTGGGAAATAATGTTAAATGATATTTTAAACAAACTTCACGGTAATTTTCCTTTATCCTTTGAAAAAAAATCATAAAAAATAATTCCATTTGAAAACCATTTTCATGAATATAAACAAGAAAACATATAATGTAATCATTGAAAACATTTTTAAATCCTATTTCCATGGAAAACATGTAGTGGAGCTTTAATTTTTTTTAAAAAACTTTTATTACCTGAAAATCTATAAATGTGCCATGAAAACATTTTGGAAACAATTTTTTGGAATCTATATTTGATTTTTTTTTATAAAAATGAACCTTTAACTATGTTAATAATGAATCAATTATTTGAATGTTGGTAAATCCATACATGTAGTGCGAGGTAAAATGTACATTCCTATGGCATAATAAAAAATTTATAAAACATTTCTCATTAGGAAATAAACATGTATATTCCTTTTAATAAATTGGTAGAAGGCAAAAAATGTAAAAAACCGATCATAGGATATTAGTATAATATCCTTGGAAACCCTTTTCGGAAAACATGGTTGTGAAGGAAACCATATTTACGATCGAAAAAAACACATTCTTAACTATATTATATACCAAAGAGTGTACAAAATGGAACCAAAATATGAAGATATCATAAATTAATATAGGATAGGAAAATTAATGAGAATTTTGATATATTGATCATAATATTTCATCAATGGAATCATAATCATAAACAGTCAAAAAAAGTGATGAGATTGTTTCAGTTAAATCTCACCGCTTGGTAAAATTGAACTATATTCCTCATTTAAGAAATTAAAATTAAATGAAGATTAATATATCATATAAATAATTATATTCATTAAATTATATTATAAATTAATTATATACACCACATAAAAAAAATATAGGTCCATAACATGGCATGTGTCCCAATGAAGATTAATTAAGACAAAACAACATTTCTGATTTGTAAATTTTGAAACATAATCCACATTAAAGGAATTACATTTAATGGATATGTAATTAACCATAAATGTATGATTAATAATCATATATAATATTCATTGGAAATATATAGAATATGCAAAATAAATGACTGATATAAATGACATGTATCTCATAGAAATAAAAAGTGATATAAAATCCACTGACCATGAGTATGACTTGTCTCATGGGTCTTTATATTTATTTATAATAAAAAAATGTTAATTAAATACATGTATCATAAACTTTTTAAATTTTATTATTAATTTTACTTCAATTATTACAATTTTTTATACAACTACTTTTGCAAAAAAATTTAAGGTGGGTGTTTTGACCAATTTTGATTCATATGTTAAAAAAGACATGGTTACTCAACTATGGTCGAATGAGTAATTATATAAACATATACAGAATAATAGTAATTAAATAGATTTCATATTTACATAGTAATTATTAATTTAAAACCAATCATTAAATATGGTTGTGAAAAATGAATGAACATTACAGTTATAGAGATGGTATGTCATACCTACGCATTAGTTAGATTCCCATTTCTCAATAATCATTTTGGAAAGAAATTAAGAAACATTAATCATTCAAAAATTATAAGTATAACAAAAATACTGCATTATTTAGTCACATATAATTATATATAATTATATTTGTGTAAAAAAGAATCGCATCGTGTCTATGAGGTGGTAGTCCCCAGGTCCATAAACGACATTATCACTTTTTATATGTGTGAAACAGTAATAAATAAAACAGTATATATTATATTTCAAGAATGGTAATTATTTCATGAATATAATGTAGATTTTTTTTATTTCACATATGTTTAATTAAAACTGTTCTTTATATATTCAATGTATTTTGTGACCGAATCACATCTCTTTAAGCGGTGATAGTCCACACTTTCTCAAACAAAATTATCATATATATAGAAAATATAATGTATAAATATATGTGTGTTAAAAGGTTAAAATTTGTTAAATACATAATGAATATATGATATATTACATATAAATATATTTTTCATCACAATTCCCACCATGAGATATGGTAAAGGAAGAATGAACAATCATCATTTTGTGATATGGTAGTTTGTCGTACACATAAAAAGTATGTTCACTGCCAATTAGATAGTGGTGTGTGTGGGTGTAGGTCAAAACAATTTCATTAAAAAATATCAGTATATTGGATATAATGGTGTTCTCTTATAATAGTGGAATAACAATAATTGAGGTGGTGGATAATGAAAATAAAATAAAGGAGCTTGAGGGAGGTTGTTACCTATTAAATGGGTAAATCCTATTAGTTTAAATCAAACAGATTACATGGATGACTTTCTTCTAAAAGTGAGTATTCCATAATAAAGTAAGGATATTTGGTAGGATAATTCTGTAGATATTTTCTGATCCTCTGTGGTTTTAGATTTATAGGGAAGTGGAGTAGATGAGGCCTTTTATATTAGAGAAAGAGTGGTACTCGAGTAAACCATTCGAAAAGGAATTCATCCTAAAAATTTCAAGGTCAAGTGAATCCCATAATGGAACCAATTTGATACAAGTGGGGATATGGTACAAATATGGCAATAAATTGGGTTTTTGACAAGGTTTTTTAACGTTTTTTTTTCTTAATTTTACGGATTAGTCATTAGTTACGAATTATTTTACCTTAATCAATATAATTAAAATTAATTACACATACTAATAATTTGGGTATTAAATTTAGCTGACCTAATTTTCATTATAAAATATTCTGATTCCAAATATGGAAGAAAATATTCCAAATTCCAAAACCTTAAGCAGTCAAAATTAATATTAAATTAACCCCACAGTAGGGTAATCATTACTTGTTTTTAATGTAAAAATATTCAAAAAATCTTCGTTTTTATGACAAATTTCAAATAGGAATTGATCTCAACAACCTAAATTAAATTAATTGATAACAAATATTATTTAATTAAAATTTTAATTAACTTTAATATATAATTTAACATTATAAATAAATTAGATGAAAAATAATTTAAGAACTAATGATAAAATTTATATATTAAATATATAAAAGTGAAAAAAATTGAATTTAAAATGGGTTCACCACTAAACGGTGTAAAAAACGCCTTAATGAAAATACTGGTTTTTATGCATAAATATTGTTTTTTATTATCATATTTTTTTGAAATCTATTGGATAAAAATAAAAATTAATTTTTGGAACATATAACTTGTATATTAAATTAATATAACTAAATGATTATAATTAATTTAATGTTTTATTGTAAAATTTCATATTAACCCAAACTTATTATTATTTCACATTAAATTTAATTAGTTTTCATATTCATTTATAAATAATCGGTAACCAATGAATTCCTCATATATTTATGTAAACCATATATTTTAGTAAATTGGTAAATAATATTCATAATCACTAATTTAACAGTTAGGTGATATGTTATTATATTATGTAATAACCATTCAATGATATACTATTGTATGGTAAAATTAAATCTTTGCTATTATGCAAGCCATTATGAAAAGTCATTATTGCATGTAATGGATGATAAAATTAGTTTTTCCTGTAGTGTAAGATATGTTTATGTTGCGTGTAGAGCATGATTAACTTAATGTTTTGTATAATGTAATCCAAACATAGTGAATTAATCTAAAATAAACTATATTTAGTGTTGTGTGAAATGGAAAATATCAAAAAGGATAAATAAATTAAAAAAATCTCATGGTGTTACATTCTACCCACATTAAAATGAATTCCAAAATAAAAGTTCATCTAGGTTATAAAAGGTTTAATAATGGAATGATTTACTCATAAGAACCCACATAATAAAAATTGATACAAAAAATTATTTAAAAATGTAATGTTGAAACCATAATAGTTATCCTAAGTAAATTATAACTATGTTTACACAAAAGATAACCTAGGTTGAGAGTGAAGATTGGACATGGTGGAAAACCATATATATTTATAGGCAGTCATTAAGGTCATCAATCAAAAACTTTTGAATGATCAAAGAAAATTTGAGGGCCTCAAAACATAAATTGATAATGATTTAAAAGGTCCTCAATTCACAAAAATTAATGTATTAGGATAACACATTTTCTTTTAATCATTATCCTAAAATTGAGTGATTATTTTATTGACCAAGAATATAAGGAAATATAATTACATGATACATTAATATATATAATGCATTCTTTAGTTATTATTTAATGTATTTCTAGTTCATCTATTACTTCAAGAAATATATGTCAAGAAATTAACAATGATATATAATGTACAAAATTATACTTTTATCAGATCCTGAGTCTCACTAAAGAAAGATATGTATAACTATTTGTCTCTAACTATTTTTCAAAATAATTTTGGTTGATACATTAATATATAAACATAAAAATAAACCCAACGTGTACATAATTAATATTTATTCAATAGAAATAATTACACATTAACCAAGAAAACGCATAGGCATGCGGTAGGCATGAACCCCTTATAGTTCTTCCATCATGGGTTCATGACCCACAACCTTATCAGACATGATTGGTTGTCATATGACATATGTGATGTTCTATTCCAAAACCAAACTAATTTATTTTTAGAAATAAATATTACGGACATCCATGAAAAATGTTTAATAGATAAATAGTATTTTAACTATGTTTTTCAATAAAATTTCAATACATAAATACTTCAACCAATGCTTGAAATAAACATTTCATGAGTGGTTAACCATATAACATTTCTAAGAGATTAAAAACTAAATCTTTATATTGAATTTCATGAAATTATCTTAACATTGATTACTAAAATATCTAAAAGTAACTCTAGGTTGTGAAATTCCAAACATGTGAATAAATTCATCAAGTATTCTCATAAAATTGGGTATTAGACTAAATTATCATAAATACTCCAATAGAACATGTATGGTTCATTATTAAATAGATTACTTGCAAAATTACATAAATCTAAGAAGTTTTAAACATCAACCATTATAGAATAAACTACATGCCAACAAGTCCTTAATTACATCCAAGGTAATCTGTACCATCCAATTTACATATTCATATCCCAAATATCATTATCCAAAAAATCACTACCGTAACATAAGGAATGTATTAAGGGCTTTTTTTCTTTAGTCATTGTTTTTCCATGGACATTACCTTGATTTATATCAGTTCTCAATTCCATCATAACTATTCATCATGTTCTTATAATTATATAGAAAAAATTATAAACTGAACAATAATAATATATTTCACTATTCATATTAAATAATTACTCAATGCAAATACATATAAAAATTTTATATTCCACAAAATCCTTATGACATTTGTAAGGATACCACATCCAATTACACAATTCCTCTTTCTATTCACATATCATTTGTAGTCTCGTCATCATTTTCAATGTAATCATTACACACACCACTTTATTGTCTCTCTTTATTATATTTCCTATTATGAAATTTAATTTCACAATGACCATTTATTAGACACCTAACACACTTATCCTTCAATGATGAAATAGGGAGGACAATTTTTTTTATCAATTTTGTTAACAAAACTGCTCATTTTTTTCCTTGTAGTCACTTTCATTATATATTTCTTTTCCTAAGTCAAAACATCTTCTTATCCCTCTAAGAAATTCACTGAGGTGATTCATTACACAATATTGACACAAAGGAAACTGAAAATTCTTTCATCTATGGTCCCCATTAACCAAACACTCAGTGAACTATTTCTTTTTATACCTATGGAAGTCAGGGATGTGGTTAAGGAACATGTTTTTAATCATGTTTTGTAAAAAATGATTAGGCATGATCACAACATCTTTCACTCTAGTGATCATCTCAATTGGATTCAAATCAGCCATTCAACCATCACATTCAATGATAATATATTTCCTTCGAGTACCATCTATATACTAAAACCAAAAGCATGGGGTGAAAATCAATTATCATAGTAGAAAAAAACATAGTATAAATAATAATTACTTATAGGATTTATAAATCATGAAACCTTATTTAATATATGACAACCTAGGTTCATTATATATTATTAGTATCCAAATTATATTTAAATAATTCATGATAGTTAGTGAAGAGATTTTTGAATTCCCAAATCTTATCCCCATGGAGTGTCCAACTAGTGTGTAACAATGCTATTTTTCATGTATTGTATTACCTTGAGTTTTGATAGGAATATATTGTAGGAGTTTTTTCACCTAGGTACATTTGTTCCATTGTAATATCCACCTGTAGTATCCAAATAAGGATTTATTTCTCATAATACACTCACTCTATCCTTTACCAAAATTCCAGGAAATTTTCTTATACCTTTCCTCATCCATAGACTTATCCTTATAAATTTCCTTAGAGTTCCCATGAAGGTTTTCACATCGTATTTTCCAAAGTATAACTAAAACATTACTCTAAAACCAAATATATAAACCAATTCTTGATATAAAAATACATTACATAACTTGTATGAAAAAAAAATTATACAAAAAGACACCCAATGATTGTACTAATCTATTAATATTAAAAACATGGAATCATAAACACTGGTAAATAAAAGAGCTGCATTATAACACACTAGATTCTTAATGACTACAACCCTTCAAAGACACATAAAACATATTATATATCTTCATAACCTAGGATAAAAAACATAAAAACTGGTGATATTTAATGCTCAGTATGGTTAATCAAGGGAGGCATGTTAGAATAATCATGATAATAAATGTATGAGAACAAGATAAAGGAAATGAAACATCAGACACTAAATATCAATGATCACAAACAAGAATCATGACATAAAGTGTGTAAGTTAAAAAGACATGAATCATAATCAAATAAATAACATAATCCCTATAATGATTTCATCATAATAAAACATGAAATTTTGGGAAACACAAAATCATATAATATTATTTCTATAGTATTGAAGGAATCACTACCAAGGTCATATTAGTGGACCAAGTCCTTTAACGAATTGTGTTCAAACATTGTTCTAACACTATATTACTGAACCTGGATCACTGTTCATTCCAGCATTGTATTACTGTACCGTGATTACCCCTCATTCCAGCCCTATAATACTAAAAAAAGTTTACTTCTTATTCCATCTATGTTTATTTCTATATATATAAATCTCTACCAAATGAATTTGAGGGAGATGTAGGTCCAATCCATATCATAGTGAAATCATCAATACATATTCCAAAAAATCATAAACAATATTATCTAAAATAATGAAATTTAAATGGGTGTCATAAACATGAAATCATACCATAACCTATAGAAACGAATTAGGTTTAACAATAATTTCAACAAATAATAACATGTTAAAAGAAGCAGGTTTTTTGGACATATAACCTATGAAATTAAATGGGTTTTATAAAAATCTAACCTATATATGAGAAGCATATTTCATATAAATTATGAAATAAAACATATAACATTTAGAAAAACTGATGATAAAACGGATTATAACCTATAAATATGGCCATTAAATGGGTTTTGGAAACATTTCTCAGACTTTTTTGGATATTAAATATATGTTTTAGTTCTTAGTTATTTTTAATTTTACCTTAATCGATGTAATTAATTTTAACTATATACACAAATCATTTTGGTAAAAAACTAAGTTAACCATATTATAAATTATAAATTATAATTATTCCAAATATTGAATTTATTTTTATATATTACAATCACATAATTTATTGAAATTAATTTATATTTAATATCATTGTTGGGTCATCAATGTGGGGTTTTTATGTAAAAATATTGAACAGTTTACTATGTTTTTATACCCAATTTATTAGTGAAATTGATCATAATGAAGTAAATTATATTAATTGGTAAAAATAAAATCTATTTAAACTTTTAAACAAATTTAATCATATTTTTTTAAATTATAAATAAATTTGATGAAATATCAGTTTTGAACTAAAATTCAGTATTTTTGACTATTCATCAAAAATATAAATTCATTGAAAAATAACACAAATTTACCCTAAATATTTATTATGTTCTAATTTAAAATATGATGTTTATGTTGAAATATGAAAAGAATTAAATTTATAAGAATTACATTTAAATTGGGCTATCAATTAAAAGGTGGTAAAAATGCCTTAATAAAAATACCTTGTTTTAAGCATAAAATTGGGGTTTTCTTCAATTATGTCTATAAAATATATTTGAGGAATATAAAAATTAGTTGATTTAACATATATCATATAAATTACATTAAGATCACTCACTAATTATAATTAATTTATTTCATTATGGTAAAATAGGTTTGTGGCCTTAAAAATAATAATATTTCCCTTTATATTCAATCAATTTTTATATTCATTTAGAATTAATTTGTAAACTATGAATTTACCTTATATATGCATAATCCACATATTTTGGTAAATTAGTTAATACTATTCATAAAATTGAATTTATCAACTAGGTTACTTGTTATAATGTTATGTAATATCATTTTAATGATGTATTATTGTTCAGTAAAATTTGTTCTTTTGTGGCACGCAAACCATCATGGAAAGTCATTGTTTCCTACAATGAAGTCTAACCTCAGTGTTCTTTATAGATCATGCTAAAATTTATATTGTTTGTAGTGCATGATTAAAATTATGTTTTTTATAATCCCAATCCAAGCATAGTGATTTATTATGAAATAAAATATCATTAATGTTCTATGAAATGAAAAATATCAAAAAGGATAAATTAATTTGAAAAAAAATTATTCAAAAAAATCTCACAGTGTCACATTCTACCTCCCTTAAAATAAATTTCACCCGTGAAATTATTTTGGGTTATCAGATATTTATCTCTTGAATGTTTTATTCTACGAAACCCACAGCATAAAAATGGATATTAAAATGTCCCTTAAAAAGTGAAAGATGAACCATAACAGTTACCCAAAGTAACATATAATTGGGTTTCTACATATGAGAACATAATTTTGAAGTGAATATTTGACATGGATGGAAATATTAAATAATTATAAATATTGATTGAGTACATAAATAAGAAATAATTGAATGTTCAATTAAAGGATTAGGTCCTCCAAATTCATAAATGTGTGAAAATATAAAAGGCCATCAGTTGAAAATAATTAAGGTATTAGACAACACATTTTATAAAGACCCAGCATTAAAACAATACTTAATCATGAATTAAATGAATAATTCACATTGAGGATCTTTTCAGGTTTATAGTTTTAGAGAATTTGGACATAACTATTACATCTCAATAGATTAAAATGTAGACACTACAAATATAACCATTTTTCACAACAATAAAAAATTTCTTAAATAAAACAAGAGTTCATTTCTTGGTATTAATCCTCTTGAATATTTTTTTTCTTTTACCCTTCCTTATATCCTGTGAAAAAAATTTCAAAAACATGGGATGGGTATAAAAAGTTCAGTAAGGGTTATAAAATTATGAAAGGAAACATTATCCCACCAATAAATACAAATCAATGAAACCATAACTTTCAATAATAAAATACCTTATGAAATCATAATATTTATGTATAAATCATTGAAATAATAAGTCATAATGGTAACATGAGACATTCATAACATTCTTATGTTGGAATAACCTTCATGGTTACGTTTGGAATACCCATCACAGTATATTCCCTAAATCCCTTTAGAGAAACCTTTGCATTTAACTACTTCATGTTACCCAATGCATTGGAGAGCTATCACATGCTCACCCCCTTATTTAATCACAAAACCACCCATATTCATAAAAAATTCCCAAGAACCATAACATAATCGTATCATATAAAACATGCATAAAGAAACATAACACTTCCATATTTAAATCACAAGATATCAATACAACACATTGATATAACCAAAACATTATCAGAACCATTTTCAATACCAAAATAAAAGAAAAGTAAAACACGGTATTTATTTATCATTTCAAAAAATTTATGGCTTGTACAGGATTCCGAAACTCAAATAATGGTCATTGCGGTGGTGAAGTCATTGTCACCGCATACGTAAGACAAAACATTCATTTAGTCCTTTAGTCAAACGCTTCGTATAAAAAGATTACTTGTAACACATGATATTTTTATGAGAAATTTTTTTCTATTATACAACCTCAAAGAAATATTTCACTACACACAACACTATATTGGTTTACTGTACACGCAATTATGGTCTTCCTCGATTGCTTGCGTTGTACGCAATACCGAGTTTCACTAGACAATGATATGCTATTAAAATATTATTAAACCTAGTTGTTATGAATAGTAATAACCACTTTTTGAAATTTTAAAAATTTTATTTTTTGAAATGGATGTCAATTTTGGATTCAAAATATCGAAATTATCCTAGGGTGATGGTTTGGTATTTTTCTGAAAACTTTCAATTTTTAATGAATAGTGAAAATACTATGTTACTATTAAAGAATAGATTTTTTATTTAAATAATTATTTATTTTATTTTAATTTATTTTAGGTCAAAATTGGTACAAAATACCTATATATGTTCAATGAAATTCATTAGAGTCGTTTTATAATAATTTTAGATATATAAAAATTTGATTGAACTTTTGACCGTTTTTTACCCTCCTCCTAGGAGAATTATCAAATTTACATAAAACATAATTTTACCACTTTTTTGAATGGAATTTCAATAATCATAGAGACAGGGTTGATATCAGTACGTAAAATGTGGTTCAATGAGATGAAAATAATTTTTGGTGAATAGTAACTTGTTACTTTTATTTACCATGGTTAAAAGTAAATAGGGTAATTAAGGGTAAAAATGATATTGTTATTACCATAACACATGTCCTAATTATATTGGATAATTGTAATTCGACCTAAAACAACCTTAGGGATAAAATATTACCATTTAGGTCCACTTGGATTAGATTAGAATATTTAATATTATTTTATTTAAAGAAGAGTTAAAATAGTTAAATTCAAAGTATAATAACTATGTAATTTTTAATATAGGGTTATACATAAGATAAATTTGACTAAAAATATTAATTAGAAAGATAAAAATATTTCCTACAAAATGGAATTTTATTTATAATTTTTAGACCTTAAATAATTTCATTTATTTATGACACAATGATGATGCAGTAATTACCTTATTAAGGAAATATTAACATAATTGATATTATCAATACCCAAATAAATGTAATTTGAGACTTTTTATGAATTAAAATAATTTTATAATATAATATGATATGATTGAATTGATTTAATTATCTTTTTTCGAACAAATAATGTTGTTTTGATTTTCAAAGAAAATCAATTACCAAATAGTGTGAAAGTTGACATAAAATAGTTTTTAAAAAAAATATTATATTATTAATTGTTATTTTATTCCTAAATAACTAAGGTTCGGCCAAATGACTTAGATTAGGTTATTTATATTAATAATAAATAACTGGGTTTTTTTTTTGATTTTTATTGTATGTTTATTAACCTTATAGTGTAAGAAAACAAGAAGACACAGTAAAAGTAAAATTATTGAACTTAAAGTTAAATCTAAATGATAAGGTTACAATAGTAACCTGAACTTGTCCAAATTCTATCTGATTAGAGGATATCGACCCATCCCCACCTAAGCTTTGAAATAAATCAGTTTGGAGCTATTAAAAGACGAATATGACTTTATAATAAAATAATATTTTTAGTTTTTCCAAAGGTGCTCCTCTCCTCCCTTATAAAAGGGCACCTCCTCCCTCTCCTCCTCATACCACATTGAGCCATAAAGCTCGGCCAAACCCTGCCTAATTCTCTTCTCCACTTCCCTAGAAACATCCTAGAGGTTTCGGTCTTCTTAAAAGACAATCCCTAGTGCCCTAAGAGGAGGTTAAGAAGAGGCGCATCAAAAAAGAAGTAATATCTACTACTGATCCTTTCCAATTTCTTTATTCTTCAAATTATTCTTCCATAGTTGTTTCATTATGAAGTAATCACATTATTATCACTGATATACAGATATGTTTTTTTAAATATTACAAAACACTATTTCACCCTCTATCCATCCTACGGAAAATGAAATCACCCCGCGTGCATACGTACGGAATACCGTCTCCACGCCGTGGTGTAATATGTTTTCCACCACCACCATACTTGGATGGGTATAATGGTGTAAATAATAAGAATACATGATTAATTTAAAGAGATATTGATTCTTAAATAGTATACATACACTTCAATATAATTCCACGATAATGGGAATGATATCATCACTCGTGTGTACGTACGGCCTACCGTTCCACGATGTGATGCGACTCGTTCTACATGATATTCATTGCATAATGATTATGTAAATGAATATATTGAATAAATATGATATATATTACACTAATAAAATTCTGGAAATGAGTTATCTATAACCTAAAAAGAACAATAAGGATTTATTCAACAAAACACGCATAAGAACAAAAATAAATACACACCTGAATAACATGTAACAATGCAATATTACAAATAAGAAGTTAAGAATATGACCATATATAATATCATAACAATGAGTACAATTCTAGAATAAGTCAATAACATTATTTGAATCATTATACAGGAGGTTCAGTCATGTATGATGAAAATCCAGCCTAAGGTAATGGAAAATCAAACAATCTAATTTTTATCCATGATTGTTTATAATTTGGTATTTATTGTCGTGTATTTATAATCCACATCCATGTTTCCTCAATATGTATTATTGTTTCTATCATCCTACAATTTTTTAAATCCAATATTACTTATTGATGAGTTTTTAATAAAATATTTGAAAGGAATCTTTTGTCGTTTTTAGTACGAGGTACTTTTTGACTTTTTTGGCCAAAGTACGAGAAGAATGTTTTTTTAACTTATATGGAATGAATGGATTTTATGAATTCATAAAACACTATTTCCATGAATCTTCCTTTACATTTTATCATGTTTATTTTTAATCATCTTATTTTAGTTTAAAATTTTATGACATGTTAATAAAAGAAAAATGTTTTTGAAGTAGAAAGGATATTTTCCTCAAGAATGGAGTTCAAGCATTTTATCAAAATTATTTTCCATCTAAGATAATATAGGGTTCTGTTTCTATACCTATTTTTACATTGATTGGATTATGTAATGATGGAATTATTTTTATCATATCCTTTTATCTTATATGGATTATGTTATGATGGCATGCCGTTTAAGAATACCATTTTTATTACATGGGTTATGCTATGATGTATGATTTATGATCATGTGGCACACATAAGAATGGTATCATAATGAGATGGGTGGGACCTATATCTCCCTCAAATTCATTGGATAATGATTTATATCTCATGAGATAGACAGGGCTGGAACGGCAGGTTAAACTGGTTCAGTGATACAGGACTGAAACGAGGAGTGAACTCGGTTTAGAAATGGACTTTGTCCGCTAAGATAGTATTGGAAATGAGTCTTGACTAATAAGAAATGATTCTCTCTGATTATGTGTGTATTCCAAATAGATTCATGTTTTATGTTATGATTATTGGTATTACATTTCACTACTATGATTTTTCCCATGATATGATATTATTATCTCTTTTGTAGGTTATGATTTCCAAAATGTTATGTTCTTATGATTGATATTTCTTTTGTTTACCCTTACTGAGCATTTGAGATCTCACTTTTGAATGTTTTATTTTCCCCAGGTCAAGAAGAAGGGTGTGAATTAGGATATTCCAAAAGGGACTCTAGATATGATGAAATTAATGGGAGACAATATAGATGATTTCTGAACCAGATGTTTATGTTTCACAGTTTCTAAAGACACTATACCTATAAAGTCCTTTCATGGTTTTGTTATATTTTATAGTAAGTGTGATTAAATTATGAAGTAATAAGAATGTATGTAAATTATGGGTCATTATTGTTGGAATTAGAGGGAATGGATGTAGGAATGAATCTGATCCTTGAGAACTCTCACATGTGAGCATTGGACGAAGCATGGATCTCCGCCCAAGGGCTTCATGAGGAAATGGATACCACTAGGGATGGTGGTGTGTCCCACCCAGGGGGTGTAGCTGCCCATGGAGTGCCCTGATAGGTATCAATTATAGTCCACTATAAGGAATTGCAGACTGTTATAGTTTGTATCAGAGGAAAGTTATAGTCAAACTTTGGAATCTAGGATGTGAAATCATTAGTAAGAACCCTATGGATAAATCTAAGCATAGAACACAATCTTAGTGATTTAGAAATGGCCATGAATAACCTATTATAAGACCTTAAGTGTGAAATTTTATTCTTGATTGTGTTGTTTTTCTATTATAATTAGTATTTCTCACACTATTATTCTTGGTTTTAGTCAATGGCTTGAACCTGAAGGAACCGTGTTAATACGGAATGCGACGGGAAATCAAATTATTGTCCCGCTGTACAAGAAGATGTTATGGGAGCTTGAATTCAAAATCATGTTGCCATTCTCACACAACATTATCATGCTATTAATCATGCAGGACTTCCAAACGAGCAAAGGAAGGAGCAACATTATGTTGAATCCATCATGAGGCAGAATCCAGCCTCATTTAGCGGGTCTACTGATCCATTAGTTTCTAAACAACGGATCAGTACTACTGAAAAGATATTTTCAGTTCTTCAATGTTCTGATCATGATAAAGTCATCTCAGCAGTATATCGTTTGAAAGGTGAGGAAAATCAATTGTGGAATCTTATCAAGAATATGAGGCCAAGAGATGAAATTGAATCCATGGAATGGGACGACTTGAAGAACATATTTTTCAATAAGTACATCCCTCTTATTCTTTGAACAAAGATGGAGAAGGAGTTTCTTGAACTAAAGCAAAAGGATGATGAATCTTTTGGAACCTACGAAGAAAATTTTACAAGACATGCAAGGTACGCTTTCGGGATTATTATCCAACCTGAGAGTAAGATCGATCGATTCTTTAGTGTATTAAAACCAAGTCTCTGAAGTGCATTAGACATATGGGACTTCAATAGCTACAAAGAAATTGTTTGATTAGCTCTAAAGGTTGATATGGAGATTTTAGAAACCCATTAGTCATATATGTTTGATTAGAAGTGGAAAATGGAATTCAATGGAAAATCTAAAGAGCACACTGAAAAAAAGATGAGATTTACCTAATGCTAAAAGTGTTGAAATAAACATGGATAGAGTTGTCTTAAAGGGATAAGTAAATGTTTCAAATGTGGAAAAGAAGGTTATCAGGCATTTGAAAGCCGCAATGATGGGAAGAAGATGTCTAGTGATGCGAACAAAGAAAATGCTACACAGAGTGCACCTCCTACACTTCAATGTTACAAGTGCAAGGAAATGGGGAATTATTCTAATCAATGCCCTAATCCAAGGGTTGTTGATGATGATCGACGTCAAAAAACTCTTAATGATAAAGACAAAGGAAAGTCACATGCAATTTCTATTAGTGATGTGGAGTACGATAATGAAGTGGTGAAAGTTAAACATACCATCCACTATAAAGTAGAAAATGTTTTATTTGATTCTGGATCCACCCAGTATTTTATTTCTGAATAATTTTCTAAGGGTATCGTCGTATTACCTCAACAATTAGATATTGAGTTAGTTGTGACAACCCCTAATGGCACGACAGTCGCATCAAAAGTTTATAATTCTTCACCGATTAATGTTTTTGGGAATGTTCTTCTTGAAAATCTTGTGATCCTTCCTATAGTGGAATTTGATGTCATTATTGGCATTGATTGGATTTCTTTATATGGATCTCATATCAATTTCCAAAGAAGGGAAGTCGTATTTCATAATCTGGATCAATCTATGATTTTCTATCGATGCATGGATGAACAAAACATTCTAGTGGAAATTTCATCCATCTTTTGGGTCTTGATTCCACGAAATGAAGGTCATTTATCTCAAATGGTTGGTAAGAAACTCACGAATAGGAATACACCCATTGTACGACAGTTTGATGAAGTCTTTCCGGCAGAATTTACAGGTCTTCCACCAAATCGTGAAGTTGAGTTTTTAATAGAACTCATACCGGCTGATATGCCTATTTCAAAGACACCTTATACAATATACCCAATTGAGTTGCAGGAATTGAAGAAGAAACTCCAATATAATCTTGATAAGGGATTCAAACGACCTAGTGCGTCACCTTGGGGAGCACCTTTTCTGTTTGTTAAGAAGAATGATGGATCAATGAGACACTGCATTGATTATCGAGAACTTAAAAAGATCACTATCAAGAACAAATATCATCTCCCGTGCATTTATGATTTATTGGACTAGTTACGCGGAGCTCAATACTTCTCCTTGATTGATCTTCGTTTAGGGTATCATCAATTAAGGGTCAAAAAGGAGGATATACCAAAGACGACTTTCTGTACAAGGTATGGAAACTATGAATTTATAGTGATTCTATTTGGTCTTATTAATTCCCCTTCTATTTTCATGGATCTGATGAATAGAGTCTTTAGAGACTATCTTGATCAGTTTGTGGTAGTCTTTATAGAAGATATTATTTCCTATTCAAAGAGCAAGGAAGAACATGAAGATCACTTGAGAATTGTATTGAAGACCTGGAGAAAGGAGAAGGTTTATGCCAAATCTACCAAGTGTGAATTTTGGAATCAAAATGTTGCATTTTTTGGTCACATAATCTCAAATGATGGGATATCTATGGATCCAGCAAAAATAGAGGTTATAGAAAGTTGGTCAAGACCAACAACAGTAACTGAGATCTGATGTTTTCTTGGTTTGGCTGGATATTATCGACGTTTTGTGAAAGACTTTTTACAATTATCTAATCCACTCCCCAGGATGACTCAAAAAGGAGTTAAGTTCATGTGGACGGAGGACTGTAAAGAGAATTTCAAGGAGTTAAAAAGATGGTTATCCAGTGCACCTATGCTCACACTGCCTTGTAGTGGAGAAAGTTTTGTGATCTATAGTTATGCATCCAAGAAGAGATTGGGGTGTGTTCTCCTGAAAAATGATATGGTGATAGCTTATGCCTCACGACAGTTGAAAATCCATGAGAAAAATTACCAAACTCATGATTTGGAGTTAGCTGCGGTAATCGTTGCATTAATGATTTGGAGGCATTATATTTATGGTGAGAGGTGTGATATTTATACGGATCATAAAAGTTTAAAGTATATTATCACATAGAAGGATATGAATATGTGTCAAAGAAGATGGTTGGAGCTGATTAAGGATTATGACTGCTCAATTCATTACCACCCTAGGAAAGAAATCAAGGTGTAAGACGCATTAAGTCGAAAAGACCATGCCAGCTAATCCATGATGAGGATCACAAAAGATCCAATATTTATGGATATAGAAAGGATTGATCTTGGAAATATAATGGAAGGGGAATAATCTTATCTTTCTAAAATGAATGTTCAACCATCTATACTTGTGAATATTAAAGAGGCACAAAAATAATATGTAGAGTTACAAAAGAAGGTGAGAAATGTTCCTGAATTCATCCTTGATTGTGATGGGATAATAAGGTTCAGGAATCAGGTTTGTGTTCCTCCCATCCCAGAATTAAAAAAGGAGCTGCTAGATGAGGCTCATAGTTCTTCATTCTCTATTCATCCTGGAAGCACGGAGATGTATTGGGACCTGAAAGAGTACTTCTAGTGGGATGTCATGAAAAGATATGTTCCTGAATATGTCTCTCGATGCTTGGTTTTTCAGCATGTTAAAGCTGAGAGAAAGAAGTCTAAGGGGATGTTACAACCATTACCCACACCTGAATGGAAATGAGAAAACATCACTATGGACTTTTTCACTAGACATCCTAAAACATTTAAATGCAATAATGATATTTGGGTTATAGTTGATCGTCTTACGAAGAAGGCAAACTTGATTTCTATTAGAAAATATTTCTCTCTAGATCAGCTTGCCAGGATATATGTAAAGGTAGTGGTAAGATTGCATGGAGTACCACTTTCCATTATATCTGATCGGGATCCGAGGTTTACCTCAATGTTTTGGCGAAGTCTTCAGCATACTCTGGATACAGAGTTGAGTATCAGCACTTCTTGTCATCCTTAGACAGATGGTCAGTCTGAGAGAACAATTCAAACTATAGAATATATGTTAAGAGCTTGCTCTATGGATTTCAAAGGTGGTTGGGATCAACACCTACCTTTGGTGGAATTATCTTACAATAATATCTTTCACTCTAGTATTCAGATGGATCCTTATGAAACTCTCTATGGAATGAAATTCTGAACCCCAACTTGCTGGGATGAAGTTGGGGAATGAAAGCTATTTGGACCTGATCTTGTTGATGAGATGGCAGAAAATGTCTGATCTATTCAACAACACATAAGAGAAGCTTAGAGTCGACAAAAAAGTTATGCTGATAACCAAAGAAAAGACCTATTGTTTGAAGGGGGTTATAAAGTTTTCATACAATTATCTCCTTGGAAGAGAGTAATGAGATTTGGAATGAAGGGAAAGATGAGCCCTAGGTATATCAGTCCTTTAAAAATACTGGATTGTGTTGGGATGGTAGCTTACCAATTTGTGCTTCCAACGAATCTCTCAAGTTCAAGATTTGTTCCATGTATCTCTCCAGATAAAGTACTTACCCTATCCTTCACATGTACTCAACTGAGAAGTTATATCGCTGGAACAAGATCTTTCGTATGAAGAACAGCCGATAGAGAATCTAGATCGTAGCGAAAATGTTCTATGAAATAAGACAACTCAATTGGTGAATGTTTTATGGATGAACCGTCAATTAGAAGAAGCTACATGAGAGCTTGAGGATATGATGAGGGAGAGGTATCCTCAACTATTTGTTACAAAGTGAAGAATTTCGAGGGTGAAATTCCTTTTAAGGGGGGTAGAATGTAACACCTGAGATTTTTATGAGAAATATTTTGTTTTTATACATCCTCAAAAAAATATTTTAATACACACAACACGATCTTGGATTTCTTTACACACAATCATGACATTCCTCAATAGCTTGCATTGTATGCAATACCGAGTTTCACTAAAAAACGATATGTTATTAAAATATTATTAAAACTAGCCATTATAAATAGTAATAACCACTTTTTGAAATTTTATAAATTTTATTTTTCAAAAGGACTTCAATTTTTGATTCGGAATATCGAAATTATCCTAGGGTGAAATTATGGTATTTTTTTGAAATCTTTCAATTTTTGATGAATAGTGAAAAGACTGGGTTACTATTTAAAACCCGAGTTTTTATTTAAATAATTATTTATTTAATTTGATTTGATTTTATGTAAAAAATGATACATAATACCTATATAAATCAATATAATTAATTGGATTCATTTTATAATAATTTTAGATATATAAAAATTGTATTGACCTTTTGACCGTCTTTTACCCACCTCCTAGGAGAATTTGCAAATTTACATAAAACATAATTTTACACTTTTGTGAATGGACATTCAAAAATACGAGAGACACGGTTGATGTAAGTATGTAAAATTTTGTTCAATGAGATGAAAATATTTTTTGTTGAATAGTAACTTTTTACTTTTATTTACCATTGTTAAATGTTAATAGGGTAATTAAGGGTAAAAATGATATTATTATTACCCCAAAACATGTACTAATTCTATTGGATAAATGTAATTCGACCAAAAACAACCTTAGGGATATAATATCACCCTTTAGGTCCACTTGGATGAGATTAGGACATTTAATATTATTTTATTTAAAGAAGAGTTAAAATAGTTAAAATCAAAGTTTAATAACTAAAACATTTTTAATATAGGGTTATAAATAAGATAAATTAGACTATAAATATTCATTAGAAAGTTAAAATGATTTAATACATAATTTAATTTTATTTATAATTTTTAGACATTAAATAGTTTAATTTATTTATGACACAATGATCATGTAGTAATTACCTTATTAATGAAATATTAACATAATTGGTATTATAAATACCTAAATAAATGTAATTTGGGTCTTTTTATTAATTAAACTAATTTTATTGGATAATATGAGATGTTATTATTTATTTAATTAACTTTTTTGAAACTAATAATTCGTTTTTTATTTTTACAAAAATCAATTACCAAATAGTGTCAAAATTGACATAAAATATTTTTAATACAAATATTATATTATTAATTTTTATTTTATTCCTAAAAATATAAGGATCGTCCACATGACTTAGATAAGGTTATATATATTAAAAATAATCAACTTGGGTTTCTTTTTGCTTTTTATAGTAAGTTTATTAACCATATAGTGTAAGAAAACAAGAAGACACGGTAAAAGTAAAATTATTGAACTTGAAGTTAAATATAAATTATATGGTTAAAATAGTAACCTAAACTTGTCCAGATTCTATTAAATGATAGGCTTTAGACCCATCCCCACCTTAGATTAGAAATAAATCAATTTGGAGCTATTAAAAAATAGAATATGACTTTATAATAAAATATTATTTTTAGTTTTTCCAAAGGTGCCCTTCTCCTCCCTTATAAAAGGGCACCTCCTCCCACTCCTCCTCACACCACCTTGAGCAATAAATCTCGGCCAAACCCTGAAAAATTCTATTCTCCACTTACCTAGAAACATAATAGAGGTCCTGGTCTTCTTAATAGACCATCCCTAGTGCCCTATGTTGAGGTTAAGAAGAGTCGCGTCAAAGAAGAGGTAATATCCATTACAGATCCTTTCAAATTTATTTCTTCTTCAACTTATTCTTCCTTATTTGTTTCATTATGAAGTAATAACATAAGTATCTCTCATATAGTGATATGTTATTATAAATAGGAAACAACACTATTTCACCTTATATTCATCCTATGGAAAATGAAATCTTCGCGCGTGCGTATGTTTGGAATACCGTCTCCACGTCGTGGTGTAATCTTTTTTCCACCACAACCTTACAGGGATGTTTATAATGGTGTAACAAATAAGTATACATGATTATTTTAAAGTGATATTTATTCTGAAATATTATACATACACTTCAATACAATTCCACGATCATTGGAATGATATCATCGCTCGTGCGTACGTACGACCTACCGTCTCCACGATGTGATGCGACTCGTTCTACATGATCATCATTGCATAATGATTATATAAATAAATTTAATGAAAAAATATGATATATATTACACTAATACCATTCTGTAAATGAGTTATCTATAACCTAAAAAAGAATAATAAGGATTTATGCAACAAAACACACATACGAACAAAAAGAAATTAACACCCGACTAACAAGTAACAATGCAATATTACTAATAAGAAGCTAAGAATATGACCATATATGATATCATAACTGTGAGTAAAATTATGGAATAATTAAATAACATTATTTAAATCAGTATACAGGAGGTTCAGACACCTATGAAGAAAATTGTACATAAGGTAATGGAAAATCTTACAATCTCATTTTTATCTGAGATTGTTTATACATTGGTATTTAATAGGGTGTATTTATCATCCACATCCATGATTCCTTAATATGTAATATTATTTCTATCCTCTTACATTTTTTTAAATCAAATATTACTTGTTGGTGAGTTTTTAGTAAAAGATATGAAAGGAATCTTTTGTCATTTTTAGTACGAGGTACATTTTGACTTTTTCGGCCAAAGTACAAGAAAATGTTTTTTAACTTATACGGCATGAATGGATTTTCTGATTTCATAAAACATTATTTACAAGAAACTTACATTACATGTTTTCATGTTTATTTTTAATCAAATTCTTTTAGTTGAAAATTTTATGACATGTTAATAAAGGAAACAATTTTTTGACGTAGAAAAGATATTTTCATCAAGAATGGAGTCCAATAATTTTATCAAAATTATTTTCAATCTATGATAATATAGAGTTCTATTTCTATCTTTATTTTTAAGTTGATTTGATTATGTAATTATGGAATTATTTTTATGGTGCCTTTTATCTTATATGGATTATTTTATGATGGCATGATGTTTAAGAATACCATTTTTATTACATGGGTTATGATGTGATGTATGATTTATGATCTTGTGGCACACATAAGAATGGTATGATTATGAGATTGGTGGGACCTATATCTCCCTCCAATGAATTGGGTAAAGATTTATATCTCATGAGATAGACATGGCTGGAATGGTAGGTTAAATCGGTTCAGTGATACATGACTGAAACGAGGAGTGAACTCGGTTCAGAAATGGACTTTGTCCGCTAAGATAGTCTTGGCAATGAGTCTTGAATAATAATAAATGATTATCTATGATTATGTGTGTATGACAAAATGTTTCATGTTTTATGTTATCATTATTGGGATTACATTTCACTACTCTGATTTATCCTATGATATGATATTATGATCTCTTTTGCAGGTTATGATTTCCAAAATGTTACGTTCTTATGATTGATATTTCTTTTGTTTACCCATACTGAGCATTTGAGCTCACCCTTTTGTATGTTTTCTTATCCACAGTTCAAGAAGAAGGGTATTAAGTAGAATATTCCAAAAGGGACTCTAGATATGATGGAATAAATGGGAGACAATATAGATGATTTATGAACTAGTTGTTTATGTTTCCCAGTTTTAAAGACACTATACCTATACAGTCCTTTCATGGTTTTGTTATATGTTGTAATAAGTGTGATTCAATTAAGAAATAATAACAATGTAGTAATGTATGGGTCATTATATTAATTTTGATTAAAATTAAAATTCAAAAGAGTTTATACACTGTATAAAATAATGTATTTTATAACAACAAAATATGCCTCAATAAAAGGAGATTGAGAAGAAGTATAAGGTCTCAGCATTAAACATTACATAATCTTGAGTTATTAAAAGATTACACATTGAGGATATTTTCATTTTTAGAGTTTTAGAGAATTTGATCATAAATCATTCATTACATTCCACATTTAATCAATGTGGTTACATTAAAGATAGTACTCATTTTCATTCCATCAACGGAAACATATTTAAAACAAAACATAGACTCTTTCACGACACTTCCTTGAGCCTATCATCACATCATGTACATTTCCCTTGACATGTGGAAAACATTTCAAAAACATGGGATGAGAATAAAAATCTCAGTAATGGAAATAAAAGTACAAAATTAAATCATTAATCCATGTATGAAATCATACTTTACTCATAAAATATAAGAATTTTAACATACCTCATCAAATCATGAATAAGTAATAGAAATCATAAGACATAAAGGTAACTTCAGGATTCATAACATTTTACACAGGGAGTAACCCTCATGGTTACGTTTGGAATACCCATCATAGTATATTCCCTAAATCTCTTTGGAGAAACCTTAACATTCAACCCCGTTGTGTTACCCAATGAATTAAAGAGCTATATCAGGCTCACCCGCTCTTAGTTTATCATGGAACCATCCATCTTCATAACAAATCCCAAGAACCATATCATTTTAATATCACATAAAACATGCATAAAGAAAACATAAAATTTCCACATTTCAATTAAAATAAATCAATACAATACATTTATATAATAAAAACATTATAAAAACCATTTTCAATAGAAAAATAAAAGAAAAGTAAAACATGGTATTTATTTTTCATTTAAAAAGAAGTTATGGCTTGTTGAGGAAGTCGAAACTCAAATAATGGTCATGGCGGCGGAGAAGTCGTTGTTGCCACATATGTACGACAAAACAAAATCCCTTTTTTCGTTTAGTAAACTCTTTGTATTAAAAATATTCCTTTTGAATAAACGTAAAATTCAAAGGGGTTTATACACCGTATAAAAGAAAGTTGTGTATAAAACAATATATGCCTCAATGAATGGAGATTGAGATGAAGTCCCTTACAAAGATCATTTTTAAATAAAATATATATATTATGTGTATTCACTATAAGTACACATAAATATTGTACAAATACAATATATGACATAATAATATCATGACATAATTTGAAAGTAGGTGATTAACCCATAGAACGGAAATTGCATTAAGAAGTTCCCTTCATTGTATCCGACATGAATTGATCGTTCTTTAATCTACTGAATGATAAATGTGAGTTAATTTCTACTTTCATAAGAACCTTTTTCAAGTTCATTATACCTTTTATATCACTTATTTCCATGTCATGAACACTATGTAATTATTTATGTTAATAACCGTCGTTTTAACGATCATTGGTACTTGAGTCAAAAATAAACCCTTTATAATTACAATTTGTTCATGTATCCATTATATCAAGAGTTATATTCATGATTTAGATATCATATATATCATATATATATAGTATATACAAGCATTTATAATATTACATAACACTTAGAGGTAAGAAATGAAATGCACCGTTCATGGAGACGGTAAGTCGTACGTACGCATGAACGCTACTTTCACTTCTATTTCGAATTTTATGGAATGGAATAATAATGATATAAAGGTATATTATAATTCCAATATAATATAATATATAATATCATTAACTACACCTTTTATACGTCCCACATATGGCATTAACGAATGAAATCACTTTGAGGTGGCGGTAGTCCGCACATCCTAAAATAAAGATATCGCGTTTAGCCATAATCCGAACCATAATGGTATGCCAAAAATGAAAAATAAAGATTCATAAAGAAACAAATTAAAATATTATATATCATATATAAATATAGTTTCATCTTAATGTCAACCTTTTAAGGTGTTAGAAAAATATTGAACAATCATCCTTTCGTGAGGCAGAAATTCGCCATCCACAGAAACAGTATGATCTTTAACCATTAGATGAAGGTGTGTGTATGTGTAGCTCGAATAAATCTTATATCAACATACTAGTATATTTAATAAACTGGTGTTGTAACAAAATAAATGAATAAATATATTTTAGGGGGTTGGAGAAGCAAAATAAACCAAAAGAACATTAGAGAAGACTTTACCTTTAAATCGGGTAACTCTTCTTGGTTAGAAACAAAATGGTTTCTTGAAGAGCTTTCTACCTAAGGAAAGGCTTCTAGGATTAATAGAGGGATGTGGAGACTTAAAATGAGCAGGAATTTTCTGATCCAAAGGCATGAGAGGTGTGGGTAAGGAGGTTGAGGTGGCGGCCTTTTATAAGAGGAGAGGAGGGGCACTCTTTGAAAGTTATAAAATATTAATTTATATTAAAATGAGTTTCGGATTTTAAAGGACCCACATTGATATATTTAAATTATTAGGTGTTAAGGGTTCTAAATATAATCATCCAATAGGTCTTTGACATGTGTATGTCTTATATTTTACATTATCATTTCATTTTATTTAAATCGTTCAATAATGAGGTAATCGCTGGATCATCATGATGTCATAAATAATTTAATTTATTTAATGTATAAAAATTAATAAAAAAATACTATGATGTAGGAAATATTTTTATCATTAAAATTACTATTTATAGTCTAATATATCATTTATGTAGAAAATTTTAAAAAATTTACTCAGGTGATACATTCTTTGTAATATTTAACTTTCTTTAAAAATAAAAAAATAAAAAGTCATTATCACACATAAGAGATTCTATGGGGTCCCCAAGTTTGTCACAAGGCATCGCATGGTGGGACATGACACAATCAGTAGTATTAGGACACATTTTGGTGTCACTTTATATTATTATGATATTATTTTATTATCCTTAACTACCCGATTATAAATTAATCAAGATAATTAACGATAATTACCGTCGTTACTATTCATAATGTCCAAAAACAAGAGTCTTCATTACATAATTTGGATCATATGATTCAAAATATGTAATCCATTTTACCAGAAATCCAAACACAAAAATTTCAATAATTAATTTAAAAATAATTATCGTTGTCAAAACAAATATCAGGTTTTTTAGAAATAATATCTATGAAAAGTTTGGTAATTGTT
Organism: Viscum album; assembly: GCA_963277665.1. Taxonomy (NCBI): domain Eukaryota; kingdom Viridiplantae; phylum Streptophyta; class Magnoliopsida; order Santalales; family Viscaceae; genus Viscum; species Viscum album. Next base: position 1,698,124,517 of record OY728163.1, on the reverse strand, counting down.
TATGCCCAATTCAAAAGTGAAATTAATCAAAATGACCACCATTGAATTAAATGGTAAAAATATATTCTATTTAAACTTTAAAACCAATTAAAAATATAATCTACACCTATAATTAAATTATATTAAAATGAATTTTTGATGTAAAATGCAGTATTTTTCAATATTCATTAAAAAATGGACATTGTCAGAAAAATACCAAAAAATTATCCAATGTAAATATAAATGATCCAATCATAAATAATAAGTTTATATTTACATATAGAGCTTATAAAATTGTCAAATGTTTTATTAAAAAGGGTTTTCCATCAAAAGGCAGTAAAACAATCTTATAAAAATATTAGTTTATTTCATGCTTAAGATTGGATTTATTCTCATTTTAAACCTCTAAAACACTATCTAATTCATAAATAAACATAGATAAAAATATCTATTATTAATTACTTACTTTGGATGTTACATCCTTCCCCCCTTCAAAAAATTGTGTCCCCGCAATTTATTTACTTATCTAATAAGTGGGGGTATTTATCCCTCATTGAATTATCAGATTCCCATGATTCATCTTTAATCGTGTGTTTTTTCCACAAAACCATTACATGATGAATCCCCTTATTTCGCAACACTTGCTTCTTATGGTCAAGAATCTGGACTAGTTGTTCCTCATAAGATAGATTCTGTTCCAGCTGATCAACCTCCAGACTCAAAACATGAGATGGATCTGACATATACTTCCTTAACATTGAAACATGAAAAACATTATGTACCTAAGATAAACTCGGAGGTAAAGCCACTCGGTATGCAACTGATCCGACTCTCCCCAGAATTTCATCTCGTCCAATGAACCTTGGACTCAGCTTTCCTTTTTACCAAATCACATCACACTTTTCCATGGTAATACTTTGTGAAAAACATGATCACCTACCACAAAAGAGAGATCATTCCTCGTGTTGTTCGCATAACTCTTTTGTCTGCTCTGAGCTGTTCTCATGTGTTTCTGTATGAGCTGAACTTTTTATGGAACTCTTCAACCAATTCTAGTCCCATCAACTTCCTTTCACCCACTTCATCCCCGAAAGCTGGAGTTCGACACCACTTCCCATATAATGTCTCAAATGGTTTCATCTGTATACTGGAATGAAAACTATTATTATAGGAAAACTAAACCAAAGAAAGAAATTAGTCCCAACTTCCCAGATAATACATCGAACAAGCACGTAGCATATCCTCCAAAGTCTGAATCGTTCATTCTGACTGCCCATCTGATTGAGGATGAAAAGTTGTTCTAAAATTTAATTCAGTACCCAACGACTTCAGAAGGCCTTTCCAAAATTTAGAAGTGAACCTGGGATCACGGTCAGATACAATGGAGAGAGGAACTCCATGCAACTTAACGATCACTTTAAGATACAAATGAGAAAGTTGATATAGGGAAATAGTATCTCGTATAGTAAGGAAATGAGCAGATTTATTCAAGCGATCAACAATAACCCAGATTGAATTATTACTCAAGGTGTCTTCGGCAATCCCAAAATGAAGTCCATGGATATATTCTCCCATTTCCTCTTTGGCACTGGTAAAGGATGAAGCATCCCTTTCGGTAACTGCCACTCTGCTTTATCCTATTGACAAATCGAACACTTCACAGTAAAATCAGCAATGTCTCATTTCATTCTGTCCCACTAGTAACACTCCTGAAGATCTCTATACATCTTAGTACTGCCTGGAAGAACTGAAATTGAAGAACTATGAGATTCACATAACAACTCTCTCTTCAACTGTGAATCACACATCACACACAATCTCTTCCCAAATCTCAAAACACAAACATTATCAATGTTTAATTCAGGCAACTTACACTTCTGAACTAGCTCTACCTTTTTATGCAACTCATGTCTAGCTTCTGTGCTTGCTTGATTCTGTTTGATAGAGAAGATTTCACTGATACCTGAAACAAAACAGAAGGACATCCTGCACCATGAACTTCTAGGCCAAAGTTCATTAAATCCTTAACCAAAGGATCACATTCAAAACAAAACATTGTTAATGAAGCATTACTTTTTTTACTCAAAGCATCAACCACTTTATATTCTTTTCCTGGATGGTAATGAATTGGACAAATAATAATCCTTGATTAATTCTAGATATCTTCATTGTCTCATGTTAAATTATTTCTGAGTTAATATATATATTAAAATTTTGTGATCGGTATATATTTCACAATTTACTCCATACAGATGATGCCTCCAAATTTATAAAGTAAAAACAATAACAGCTAATTCCAAATCATGTGTAGGGTAATTTACCTCATGTTTTTTCAACTGTTGTGAAGCATAAGAAATTACCTGATAATTCTGAATTAGGAGGCAACCAAGTCCTTTCAATGAAGCATCACTGTAGATAAGAAACTCCCCATTCCTGGAAGGTAGTTCCAAAACTGGAGCATTCACCAATCTTCTTTTCAATTCCTGAAAACAATCATCACATTATTTTGTCCAGATAAACATAACACCCTTTCTAGTTATCTTAGTCATTGGACTAGATAACTGTGAAAAATATCTAACAAACCTTCGGTAATATCCTGCCAAACCAAGGAAGTTAGGAATCTCACTTACATTTGTGGGTCTTTGACATTTTTCGACAACCTTTGTTTCTATAGGATCAATAGTTATCCCATCTTTAGAAACAATGTGACCAATTAATGTAATTTGTTGCAACCAAAACTCACACTTTCTGAATTTCACATTAAATTTATTTTCTTTTAACGTTTTCAAAATAACCCTTAAATGTCTTTCATGTTCCAATATACTTTTAGAAAACACCAACATATAATCAATCAAAACAACCACAAACTTATCCATGAACTCATGGAAAATTCTATTCATAAGGTCCATGAATACAGCAGGTGCATTGGTTAGCCCAAAAGGCATTACTACAAATTCATAATGGCCATATCTTGTACGAAACACGGCCTTTGGAATATCTGCTTCCATTACCTTCAACTGATGGTACCCCGATCTCAGGTCAATCTTTGAAAAAAACTGAGCTCCCTGGAGCTGATCAAACAAATCATTGATATGAGGCAAAGGATATTTGTTCTTAATAGTGATGTTATTCAAGGCTCTATAATCAATTCAAAGTCTCATTGAACCATCATTCTTTTTAACAAATAAAACAAGATCACCCCATGGTGATGTGCTAGGTCGAATGAAACCTTTATCAAATAAATCTTTCAATTCCTCCTTAAACTCTAAAAGTTCAATTTGAGCCATTCGATAAGGGGATTTTGAAATTGGCTTAGCATCAGGAACTAAGTCAACGGTAAATTCATCTTCATGATATGGTATTATTCTAGGAAACTCATCAGGAAAAACATTAGGATACTCATTTACCACTGGCACATCATTAATCTGAACAGTTTCCTTGTATCCAACGATATGTGAAAGGTAAGATTCATTTCCATCTTTTACAAGATTCTCAGACTCTTGATATGAAATCAATAGTAATGGTTCATTATTGTACAAAAACTGAAAGTATTTATGAAAAGAAACACCTTTAGCTCTACAATCAATCTTATCATGGTAAACAGAGAGCCAATCCATACCCAGGATAACATCAAACTCTACTAGAGGTAAAACAATAAGGTTTGAAAGTAGGTTCTTTCTATAGATAAGGATAGGAAAATTCTTATAAATTATTTTTGCCTCAACATTTCCACCAGGTGTTCTTAAAAAAAGTTCGGGAGTCATTCCATGAGATGGTATTCCCATTTTACTAGAAACATTTTCAAAAATGAAAGAACGCGTAGACCCCGAATCAAACAACACACTGGCATAATCTGAAAAAACAAACAAACTACCTGATACCACTTCATTTGATGGCCCAACATCTGCTGAAGTAGTTGCAATGGATTTCACCACCCTTTCTTCTTATAGTTTAACTTCTTCCCATCACACATGCTCTTTTTCAGACACTCAATTTTATATTGACCCATCTCATTGCACTTAAAATATTTCACCAACTGTAAATAAAATTTGGGATTACCATCACCATGATCTTTTTTAGTACAATCACAAGCCTTATGTCCCATCTTACCACATTGGTAGCACTTTCCAAAATTCATAAGGCATTCCCCAGCATGCCTTTTACCACATTTATCACAAACTGGAAGCTTAGTTTTCTTACCATTAGACCTTTTTGAAGAATTCTTTCCTTTCTCCTGTCACCTCGGTCTCTTCTTCTACTGGTTGTTATAGAACACTTGATCACTGGAAAACTCCATTTCCACCAACTCATCACATCGAACAAGCTTTTCATAACTCTTGAACTTGCGATAAGCTAAAGCCCTTAGATATTTTGGCTTTAATCTTGAGTAAAAACGATTGATTTAACTATCAAGGTCCCAGATAAAATTTGGAGCATACCCTGCCAGTCGAGTGAACCATTCTTCATAAGCAGCCATTGAGTCCTCCTCTTGCCTCAATTACAAGAATGTCTTTCCAGCCTAAGTCAAACAACCATAGGAAAATACTTCTCAAGAAACATTCCTTTGAATTCATCCCAGTTAAGAGCATCAATATCATCAGCATCCATGATATTTTTAACCATCGACCAACACTGGTCTACTTTATCCTCCAAACGGTAAATAGAAAGACTAACCTTTTGATTGTCTGAACACCCCATGACATCAAAAATATTCACCAGTTCTTTAATCCACCCTTCAGCTAGCATAGGGTCAGATGATCTCTTAAATTATGGGGATGTTGCCTCATGAAATGTTCCACTACTAACATGTTCCTTTGTGGTTAATCTGGTTGAACTCATGCATGGATACCACCACCATTTATCGCTTACGTAAAATTCACTATCACTGCAACAAACTATTCAGTTCCAATTCCGACCATCTCAGGACACTGATTCAGAAGGTTATTTCCTGATGTATGCCTTCCTAGCACTGCTTCCCTGTTTTCTCTATGGAAAACCATTATGAACAAACACGTCTTAGCTGATGCAACATGGTAATATTCAAATGCTATATCATTCCAATTTAACCATAAAAAATATTTTCGGATAATCATTTAATATAATTTTAACTCCTAAAGTTATCTAAACTGACCTCTGATACCAACTATAAGTCCCCAGCCTTAATCATTACATAATATTGAGTTATTACAAGATTACACATTGAGTATCTTTTCATGTTTAGAGTTTTAGAAAAATAGATCATAAATCATGCATTACATTCCACATTTAAAAAATGTGGTTACATAAAATATAGTATTCATTTTTTTCCATCAACAGAAACATATTTAAAACAAAACATGGACTCTTTCATGACACTTCCTTGACCTTATCACCGCATCATGTACCTTTCTCTTGACCTATGAAAAACAATTCAAAAACATGGGATGAGCATTAAAAGCTCAGTAAGGGATATAAAAGTACGAAATGAAAACATTAGTCCATGTATGAAATCCTACTTTACTCATAAAACATAAGCATTTTAACATACCTCATCAAATAATTAATAAATCAAATAAATCATAAGACATAATGGTAACTTGAGGAATTCATAACATTCTTACGTAGGGAATAACCATCATGGTTACGTTTGGAATACCCATCATAGTATATTCCATAAATCTCTTTGGATAAACCTTAATGTTTAACCCATTTGTGTTACCCAATGCATTGGAGAGCTATATCGAGCTCACCTACCCTTAGTTTATCACTGAACCACCCGTCTTCATAACAATGCCCAAGAACCATAACATATTCATTTCACATAAAACATGCATAAAAGGAAACATAAAATTTAAAAATTTCAATAAAAATATATCAATACAACACATTGATATAATAAAAACATTATGAAAAACATTTTCAATACAAAAAAATAGAAAATTAAAACATGGTATTTATTTTTCATTTTAAAAGAAGTTATGTCTTGTTGAGGAAGCCGAAACTCAAATAATGGTTATGGCGGTGGAGAAGTCTTTGTTGCCACATACGTACGACAAAAAAAAACATTCCCTTTTGTCGTTTAGTAAACTCTTTGTATTAAAAATATTCCTTATGAATAATCGTAATGGTCAAATGGGTTTATACACCGTATAAAATAATGTTGTGTATAAAACAAAATATGCCTCAATGAATGGAGATTGAGACGAAGTCCCTTACAAATATAATTTTTAAATAAAATTGATCTATTATGTGTATTCAATATATGCACACATAAATAAAGTACAAATACAATATATGACATAATAATATCATGACATAATTTGAAAGTAGGAGATTGACCCATAGAATGGAAATTGGGTTAAGAAGTTCGCTTACCTCGTATCCGACTTCACTCGATCGTTCTTTAATCTCCTGGATAATAAACATGAGTTAATTTATAATTACATAAGAACCTTTTTCATGTTCATTATTCCTTTTATATCACTTATTACCATGTCATGAACACTATTTAAATATTTATGTTAATAATGGTCATTTTAACAATCAATGGTACTTGAGTCAAAAATAAAATCTTTATAATTACAAGTTGTTCATGTATCCATTTTTTCCAGAGTTAAATTCAAGATGTAGATATCATATATATCATATATATCTAGTATATACATTCATTTATAATATTACATAACATTTAGTGGTATGAAATGAAATGCACCGTTCATGGAGATGGTAAGTCGTATGTACACATGAACACTACTTTCATTTATATTTCGTATTTTATGGAATGGAATCATAAAGATACAAAGGTATATTGTAATTATATAATAATATAATTTATAATATAATTAACTCCATCCTTTATACGTCCCACATATGGCATTAACAAAGCAAATCAATTTGAGGGGGCGGTAGTCCGGACTTTCTAAAATGAAGATATCGCGTTTAACCATAATTGAAACCATAAAGGTATGCCAAAAATGAAAAATACAGAAGCTTAAGGAAAACATAGAAAAATTATATATCATATATAAATATATTTTCAACTTAATGTCCACCTTTTAAGGTGTTAGAAGAATATTCAACAATCATCATTTCGTGAGGCAGAAATTCCCCAACCACAGAAACAATATGCCCTTTTACCATTACATGATGGTGTGTGTAAGTGTATCTCGAATACATCATATAACAATATCCTAGTATATTAAAGATACTGGTGTTGTTAAAAATGAAATGAATTAAAAGATATTATGGGGTTGGAGAAGAAAAATAAAACAAAAGAACATTATAGAAGACTTTAACTTTAAATCGGGTAACTCTTCTTGGTTTGAACCAAGATGGTTTGTTGAAGAGATTTATGCCTAATGTAAGGCTTCTAGGATGAAGAGATGAATTTGGAGAGATAAAATGATAAGGCATTGGCCGAGCCAAAGGCTTGAGAAGTGTGGGTAAGGAGGTAGAGGTGGGGGCCCTTTATAAGAGGAGAGGAGGGGCACTCTTGGAATGTTAAAAAATGTTACTTTATATTAAAATGAGTTTCGGATTTTAAAGGTATCACAATGATATATATAAGGGATAAGGTGATAAAGGTTAGAAATATACTCATAAAATAGGTCTTTCACAATTGTAAGTCTTAAATTTTACATTATCTTTTCATTTTATTTAAATCGTTCTTTAATGAGGTAATCGATGCATCATCATGATGTCATAAATAATTTAATTTATATAATTTATAAAAATTATAAAAAAATACTATGATATAGGAACTATTTTTATCTTTCCAATGACTATTTATAGTACAATAGATAATTTATGTATACAAAATTAATTTTTTTTACTCAGGTGATACATTCTTTGTTATATTTAACTTTCATTAGAAATAAAAAGATAAAAAGTCATTATCACACAAAAGTGATTCCATGGGGTCCCCATGTTTGGAAAAAGGCATCCCACGGTCGGCCATGAAAAAACCAGTAGTATTAGGACACATGTTTGTGTCATTTATTATTATTATTATTATATTATATTATCCTTAACTACCCGATTATTAATTAATCAAGATAATTAACGATAATTACAGTCGTTACTATTCATAATGTGCAAAAACAAAAGATTTTTTATTATATAATTGAGACCTTATGATTAGAAATATGTAATCCATTTTAAAAAATTCCATACACCGAAATTAAAATTATTATTTTAAAAATAATTCTCGTTGTCAAAAGAAATAGCGGGTTTTTTAGAAACAATATCAATGAAAAGCTTGGCACTTGTTTATGCCCAATTCTAAAGTGAAATTAATATCAATGACCAAAATTGTATTACATGGTAAAAATATATTCTATTTAAACTTTAAAAACAAATAAAAATATAATATAAACATATAATTAAATTAGATGAAAATGTAGTTTTGATGTAAAATGCAGTATTTTTCACTAAGTATTAAAAAATGAAAATTCTCAGAAAAATACAAAACATTAATCCAATGTAAATATAAATGTCACAATAATAAATAATATTTTTTTTTTGAAAAATAGATCTTATAAAAATTTCAAAATATTGATTTAAAAATGGTTTACCATCAAAAGGTAGTAAAACAATCTTTTAAAAATATTAGTGTATTCCATGCTTAAGATTGGATTTACTCTCTTTTTAAGAATCTAAAACACTATATAATTCATAAATAGTCATAGATAAAAATATATATTATTCATTACATACATGGGATGTTTCATCCTTCCCCATTTTGAAAATTGCATCCCTGAAAATTATTTACTTATCGAATAAGTGGAGGTATTTATCCTTCATTGCATTTTCAGATTCCCATGTTGCCTCTTCAATCATGTGGTTCTTCCACAAAACCTTTACTTGATGAATCAACTTATTTTGCAACACTTTCTCCATGTGGCCAAGAATCTGGACCAGTTGTTCCTCATAAGATAGATTCTCTTCCAGCTGAACTACCTCTGGACTCAAGATATGAGATGGATCTGGCATGTACTTCCTTAACATTAAAACATGAAAAACATTGTGTACCTGAGATAAACTTGGAGGTAAAGCCACTCGGTATGGAATTGATCCGACTCCCCCCAGAATTTAATATGGGTCAATGAACCTTGGAATCAACTTTCCTTTCTTACCAAATCGCATCACACATTTCCATGTTGATACTTTGAGAAAAACATGATCACCTACCTCAAAAGAGAGATCCATCCTCCTGTTGTCCGCATAACTCTTCTACCTGCTCTGAGCCATTCTCATGTGTTTTTATATCAGCTGAACCTTTTTTGCAAACTATTCTACCAATTCCGGACCCATCAACTTCATTTCACCCACTTCATCCCAGAAAGCTGTAGTTCGACACCACTTCCCATAAAATGCCTCAAATGGTCCCATCTGTATACTGGAATGAAAACTATTATTATAAGAAAACTCAACCAAAGAAATATTTTGTTCCAAAATTCCCTGATAATCCATCGAAGAATCACATATAATATCATCCAAAGTATGAATATTTCGTTCTGATGGCCCATCTGATTGAGGATGAAAAGTTGTACTAAAATTTAATTTAGTACCCAATGACTTCTGAAGGCCTTTCCAAAAGTTAGAAGTGAACATGTGATCATAGGAAGATACAATGGAGAGAGGAACTCCTTGTAAACTGACTATCTCTTAAAGATAAAAATGATAATGTTGATCTAGGGAATTAGTATCTCGTATTTCAAGGAAATGAGTAGATTTAGTCAAGCGATCAACAATAACCCAGATTGCATTATTACCTCGAGGTGTCTTCGGAAATCCCACAACGAAGTCCATGGACATATTCTCTCATTTCCACTCTGGCACTAGTAAAGGCTGAAGCATACCTTTCAGTAACTTTCGATCTGCTTTAACATATTTACAAGTCAAACACTTCACAGTAAAATTAACAATGGCTCTTGTCATTCCGTCCCACCAGTAACACTCCCAAAGATCTCTATACATCTTAGTACTACCTGGATGAACTGAAAACGTAGAACTATGAGCTTCACATAACAACTCTCTCTTCAACTGTGAATCACACGGCACACACAATTTCTTCCAAAATCTCAAAACAAATTCATTATCAATGTTTAATTCATGGAACACACCCTTTTTAACCAGCTCTACCTTTTTCTGCAACTCACTGTCTTTCATCTGTGCTTTCATGATTCTGTCTGATAGAGAAGATTTCACTGATACCTGAAACAAAACAGAAAGACATCCTGCACTAACCACTTCTAGGCCAAAGTTCATCAAATCCTCTACCAAAGGATCACGTTCCAAAGGAAACATTGTTAATGAAGAATTACTTTTTCGAATCAAAGCATCAGCCACCTTATTCTCTTTTCCTGGATGGTAATGAATTGTACAATCATAATCCATGATTAATTCAAGCCATCTCCTTTGTCTCATGTTCAATTATTTCTTATTGGATATATACATTAAACTTCTTTGATCGGTATATATTTCACACTTTACCCCAAACAAATGATGCCTCTAAATATTTAATGCAAAAACAACAACCACTAATTCCAAATAATGTGTAGGGTAATTTACCTCATGTGTTTTCAACTGTCGTGAAGAATAAGCAATTACCTAATAATTCTACATTAGGACGCAACAAATTCCTTTCAATGAAGCATCATTGTAGATAACAAACTCCCCATTCCTGGAAGGTATTGCCAAAACTGGAGCATTCACCAATCTTCTTTTCAATTCCTGAAATCAATCATCACATTCTTTTGTCCAGATAAACATAACACCCTTCCGAGTTAGATTAGTCATTGGACTAGATAACTGTGAAAAATTTCTACCAAACCTTCAGTAATATCCTGAAAAACCAAGGAAGCTACGAATATCAGTTACATTTTTGGTTTTGGCCATTCTTCAACAACCATTGTTTTTGTAGGATCAACAGTTATCCAATATTTAGAAACAATGTGACCAATTAAAGAATGTTATTGCAACCAAATATCAAACTTTTTTAATTTTCCCATAAAATTTCTTTTCGTTTATGTTTTGTAAAATAACCCTTAAATGTCTTTCGTGCTCCTCTTTACATTTAGAAAACACCAAAATATCATCAATGAAAACAACCACAAACTTATCCAAGAACTCATGTAATATTCTATTCATAAGGTCCATGAATAAAAAAGGTGCATTGGATAGACCAAAAGGCATTACTACAAATTCCTAATGGAAATATCTTGTACGAAATTCGGTCTTCGGAATATCTGCTTCTTTTACCTTCAACTGATGGTACCCCAATCTCAGGTCAATTTTTGAAATAAACTGAGCTCCCTGGATCTAATCAAACAAATCATTGATATGAGGCAAAGGATATTTTTTCTTAATAGTGATGTTATTAAAGGCTCTATAATTAATGTAATGTCTCATTGAACCATCTTTATTTTTAACAAAAAAACTGGATCACCCTATGGTGATGTGCTATGACGAATGAAACCTTTCTCTAATAAATCATTCAATCTCTCCTTCAACTCAAAAAGTTCACTTTGAGCCATTCGATAAGGGGGTTTTGAAATTGGCTTAGCATCAGGAACTAAGTCAATGGTAAATTCAAATTCCCAATCTATATTATTCCAGGAAACTCATCAGGAAAAACATCAGGATACTCATTTACCACTGGAAAATCATTAATATGAACAGTTCCCTTGTATTCAACGATATGTGAAAGGTAACATTCATTTCCATATTTTACATGTTTCTCAGCCTCTTGATATGTTATCAACAGTAATGGTTCATTCTTGTACACAATCAGATAGTCTTTCTGAAAAGAAAATTCTTTAGTTCTACAATCAATCTTAGCATAGTAAAAAAAGTGCCATTCCATACCCTGGATAACATCAAACTCTACTAGAGGTAAAACAATAAGGTTTGTAAGTAGGTTCTTTCTACGGATAAGTATAAGAAGATTCTTATAAATTATTTTTTCCTCAAAATTTCCCCCATGTGTTTTTTACCAAAAGTTCAAGATTCATTTCTTGATATGGTATTCCCATTTTACTAGAAATGTTTTCAAGATGAAAGAATGTGTAGACCCCGAATCAAACAACACACTGGCATAATCTGAAAAATCAAACAAAGTACCTGATACCACTTTATTTGATGGCCCAACATCTGCTGATTTAGTGGTAAAGGATTTCACCACCCCTTTCTGCTTATAGTCTAACTGCTTCCCATCACTCAATCTCTTTGTCGGACACTCATTTTCATATTGACCCATCTCATTACACTTAAAACATTTCACTCACTGTTAATCAAATTTGGACATACCATCACCTTGATCTTTTTTAGTGCAATAATGAGACTTATGTCCCATCTTACCTCATCGGTTTCACTTTCCAGAATTTAGAAGTCATTCCCCAACATGCCTTTTATCACATTTATCACAAACTGGAAACTTAGTTTTCTTACTATCAGACCTTTTTACGAATTGTTTCCTTTCTCCTGCCACCTCGGTCTCTTCTTCTACTGGTTGATATAGAACACTTGATCATTGGAAAACTCCATATCCACCTTCTCAGCACATCGAACTATCTTGTCATAACTTTTTATCTTGTGAGAAGCTAAAGCCCTTCGATATTTTGGATTTAATCTTGAGTAAAAATGATTGATTTTACTATCAAGGTCTCAGATAAAATTTGGAGCATACCCTGACAATCATGTGAACCTTTCTTCATAAGCAGCTACTGAGTCGTTTTCTTGCCTCAATCCCAAGAATTTTTTTTCCATCCTACATCGAATAGGGTTAGGAAAATACATCTTAGGAAACATACCTTTGAATTCATCCCAATCGAGAGCATCATTCTCATCACCATCCATGATATTTTTAACCATCGACCACCAATGATCTGCTTCACCCTCAAAATGGTAAATAGCATGACTAACCATTTGATTGTCTGAACACCCCATGACATCGAAAATCATCACCAGTGCTTTAATCCACCCTTCAGCTATCACATGGTCAGATGATCCTCTGAATGATGGGGGATGATGCCTCATGAAATGGTCCACCACTGACATGTTCCTTTGTGGTTTATTTGGCTGATCTCATTCATGGATACCACCAAAATATATCGCTTGAGTCAACCACACCATCACTGCAACAAACTATTCAGTTCCAATTCCGACCATCTCAGGATGCTAAACTGGAAGGTTATTTCCTTCTGTATTTTTTCCTAGCACTGCTTTCCTATTTCCTCTGCAGAAATCCATTCTGAACAAACATGTATTACATGAAGCAACATGGTAATCATTAAATGCTATATCATTCCAATTTCACCATAAGAAAATATTTTCGAATAAACATTTAATAGAATTCTAACTCCTGATGTTATCTAAACCGGCCTCTGATACAAAATATAAGGCCTCAGCATTAAACATTACTTAATCTTGAGCTATTACAAGATTAAACATTGAGGATCTTTTCAGGTTTATAGTTTTAGATAATTAGGTCATAAATCATGCATTACATTCCACATTTAAACAAAGTGGTTACATAAAAGATAGTATTAATTTTTTTCCATCAACAGAAACATATTTAAAAAACATGGACTCTTTCATGACACTTCCTTGACCCTATCATCACATCATGTACCTTTCCCTTGACCTGTGAAAAACATTTAAAAAACATGGGATGAGCATAAAAAGCTGAGTCAAGGATATAGAAGTATGAAAAGAAAAAATTAGTCCTTGTATGAAATCATACTTTACTCATAAAACATAAGCATTTTTACATACCTCATCAAATCATGAATAAATCTTAGAAATCATAAGACATAATGGTAAATTGAGGCATTCATAACTTTCTTACGTTTGAAGTAATCCTCGTGGTTACGTTTGGAATACCCATCACAGTATATTCCCTAAATCTCTTTGGAGAAACCATAACGTTTAACCCCTTCGCATTACCCAATGCATTGGAGAGATATATTGGGCTCACTCACCCATAGTTTATAACGGAACCACTCGTCTTCATAACAATGCCCAAGAACCATACCAAATTCATATCACATAAACCATGAATAAAGGAAATCTAACATTTCCACATTTCAATTATAAGATTTCAATACAACACATTGATATAATAAAAACATTATGAAAACCATTTTCAATTCAATAATAAAAGAAAAGTAAAACATGGTATTTATTTTTCATTTAAAAATATGTTATTGATTGTTGAGGAAGATGAAACTCAAATAATGGTCATGGAGGAGGAGAAATCGTTGTCACTGCATACGTACGACCAGAAAAACATCCCCTTTAGTTGTTTAGTAAACGCTTTGTATTAAAAATATTCCTTTTGAATAAACGTAAAAGTCAAATGGGTTTATACACCGTATAAAAGAAAGTTGTGTATAAAACAAAATATGTCTCAATGAATGGAGATTGAGACGAAGTCCCTTAAAAAGATCATTTTTAAATAAAATAGATCTATTATGTGTATTCACTATAAGTGCACATAAATAAAGTACAAATACAAGATATGACATAATAATATCATGACATAATTTGAAAGTAGGATATTAACCTAGGGAACAGAAATTGGGTTAAGAAGTTCCCTTACCTCATATCCGACTTGACTCGATCGTTCTTTAATCTCCTGAATAATAAACTTGAGTTTATTTATACTTGATAAAGAACCTTTTTCAAGTTCATTATACCTTTTACATCACTTATTACCATGTCATGAACATTATTTAATTATTTAAGTTAATAACGATCATTTTAACGATCATTGGTACTTGAGTCAAAAATAAACTATTTATAATTACAAGTTGTTCATGTAACCATTATATCCAGAGGTATATTCATGATTTAGATATCATATATATCATATATTTCTAGTATATACATGAATTTATAATATTACCTAACATTTATAGGTAAGAAATGAAATGCACCGTTCATGGAGACGGTAAGCCGTACGTACGCATGAACACTACTTTCATTTCTATTTCGTATTTTATGGAATATATTCATAATAATATAAAGGTATATTATAATTCCATTATAATAACATTTATAATATCTTTAACTCCATCCTTTATACGTCCCACATATGGCATTAACGAATCAATTCACTTTGAGGGGGCGGTAGTCTGCACTTCCTAAAATGAAGATATCACGTTTACCCATAATGGAAACCATAAAGGTATAAAAAAATGAAAAATAGAGAATCTTAAGGAAAACATAAACATATAATATATCATATATAAATATCGTGTCATCTTAATGTCCACCTCTGAAGGTGTTAGAAGAATATTGAACAATCATCGTTTCGTGAGGCAGAAATTCACCATCTACAGAAACATTATGCTCTTTAACCATTAGATGAAGGTGCGTGTACGTGTAGCTAAAATACTTCTTATAATAAAATACTATTATTTTTAATATACTGTTTTTGTAACGAAATAATTTAATAAAAAGAGTTCAGGGGGTTGGAGAAGCAAAATAAAACAAAAGAACATTAGGGATGACTTTACCTTTAAATCGGGCAACTCTTCTTGGTTTGAACCAAAATGGTGTCTTGAAGAGATTTCTTCCTAAAGTAAGGCTTCTAGGATAAAAATAGGGATGAAGAGAGATAAAATGAGCAGGGCTTGGCCGAGCTAAAATTTTGAGAAATGTGGGTAAGGAGGTAGAGGTGGGGTCCTTTTATAAGAGGAGAGGAGGGGCACTCTGGGAATGTTATTAAATGTTACTTTATATTAAAACGCGTTTTGTATTTTAAAGGACCAACATTGATATATTTGGAGGATAAGGTGATAAGGTTTATAAATATACTCATACAATAGGTCTTTGACAAGTTTATGTCATAGAATTAACATTATCATTTCATTTTATTTAAATCGTTCATTAATGAGGCAATCGCTCCATCATCATGATGTCATAAATAATTTAAATTATTTAATGTCTAAAAATTATAAAAAAAATACTATGATGTAGTAAATATTTTTGTCTTTCCAATGAATATTTATAGTCCAATATATCATTTATGTAGACAATATTAAAAATTATTTACTCAGGTGATACATTCTTTGTTATATTTAACATTCTTTAAAAATAAAAACATAAAAAGTCATTATCACACAAAAGTGATTCCATGGGGTCCCCAAGTTTGGCATAAGGCATCCCATGGTCGGCCATGACACAACCAGTAGTATTACGAAACATCTGGGTGTCATTTTCTATTATTATGATATTATTTTATTATCCTTAACTACCTGATTAATAATTAATCAAGATAATTAATGATAATTACCGTCGATACTATTTATAATGTCCAAAAACAAAAGAGTATTGATTACATAATTTGGAACTTATGATTAAAAATGTGTAATCCATTTTACCAAATTCCAGACACAGAAATTAGAATAATTAATTTAAAAATAATTCCCGTTGTCAAAACAAATAGCGGGTTTTTTAGAAACAATATCTATGAAAAGATTGGCACTTGTTTAAGACAATTCCAAAGTGAAATTAATCACAATGACCACCATTGGATTACATGGTAATAATATATTCTATTTACACATTAAAACCTGTTAAAAATATAATCTACCCATATAATTAAATTTGATGAAAATGCAGTTTTGATGTAAAATGCAGTATTTTTCACTATTCATTAAAAACTGAACATTGTCAGAAAAAAACCAGAAAATTATCCAATGTAAATTTCAATGTCTCAATAATAAATAATAAGTTTATTTTGACAAATAGAGATTATGAAATTTTCAAAAGTATGATTTAAAAATGGTTTTCCATCAAAAGGTTATAAAACAATATTTTAAAAATATTAATGTATTCCATGCTTAAGATTGGATTTATTATCATTTTAAGCCTGTAAAACACTATCTAATTCATAAATAGAAATAGATAAAAATATCTATTATTCATTACTTACTTGGGATGTTACACGAAGTCCCTTACAAAGATGGTATCCTTAGATTGAGGATAAACAAATTACATAAATATGTATGACAAATATAAATAAAACCAATATAAGTGGATATTAAGTGTAAAAAATCATAGGTCATCCACACATATTCATAGAATGACATAATCAATATGTAGAGGTTTAACCCAATGAATTGAAATTGGGTTAAGATTTTCCCTTACAGAAATTTGACAGCCTAACGTCGTCACATTAAAATTCAGAAAATTAGATGATGATAGATAAAAAGGGTATCTCATCACATGGAAATAAAATTTACATCAATAAGGATATTTAATAACATATACCAACATAAGAATATGTAAATTAAAATACCTAAAAAAATAATTCTTTTAAAAATAGGAGGGTGAAAGGATTCCTTACAAATTTGGGTAACATTCGAAACGTGCACCCAATAAACGAAGGGTCATACAATGAAGATGTAAATACCCATAAATTAAAGTATATTTAACAAAGAATACAATCATTGTCAGTACACACACCACACAAAAAGGAAATTGTGGCAAATGTAGCATGAATCTCACAGAAATAAAAGTGAGATGAAAAATCCCTTACAAACACTCAGCAGCCTAACGACGCCACATAAAACATAAAAAAATGGATAGATGAGATCAAATTGGGTCTCTCATAATATGAACATAAAATTTAAATTAATAGGAATATAACATAAAATCCCCCAACATAAAATAAAGGAACTTAAAGGAAATGAAATAAAAGAACACTCATAAAATGAAAGGGGGAGGTATGATCCCTTACCTCATATCTGACTTGTCTTGTTTGTTTCATTATATACCTGAATAATAAACTTTTGTCAATTAATAATTACTTAAGAAAATCCTTTAATTTTTATTATTCAATTCATATCACATATTATATGATTATAATAATTAGTTATTTATGTGAGTTCATATCAGATGTTTTGGTCGATGTTTAGTTCATGAGTCAAAAATGAACTTGTTTTAAATGAATTGTCCTTGTAGTTATAATTAATCATCTCCAAAATATTTTTAATGATTTAAATATCATATATATCCAGTACTTATTCAATTTATACTATTCCATAACATTTGGTGATAAAAATAATTGAAATGCACCGTTCATGGAGACGGTAGACCGTACGTACGGATAAACGCTACTTTAATTTCATTGTCATATTAATGGAATTAATAATAAATGACAGATACATATATTATTATTAAATTATAAAATATTTGTTATATAAGTCACATAATTTCATTAATTTCATTCTTTATACATTCTATGTATTGCATGAACAAGTCACATCACTTGAGGGGGCGGTAGTCCACATTTCTCATATGAAATTATAACATTTACACAACATACAAAGCATAAAGGTATGTTTTAAATATAAAATATAGAAACATATAGTAAACATAAATACCTTATATATCATATATAAAATACAGTGACATCAAAATGGACACCATGAGAGGTGGTAGGTGATAATAGCACAATCATCGTTTCGTGAGGCAATAGTTCGTCATCCACAGAAACATTATGTTTTTCACCCATTATATGGAGGTGTGTGTAAGGGTAGCTCTAATAACTCTCATAATAACATCCTAGTATATTGAATATACTGGTGTTGTTTTAAATTAATGGAATAAAAAGTGTTTAAGGGTTTGGAGAAGCAAAATAAAAAAAAAAGAACATAAGAGAATACATTACCTTTAAATCAGGTAACTCATTTTGATTTGAGCCCAAAGGCTTCATTGGAAAGAATTCTTCCCAAATTGAAGCTTCTAGAAGTAGGAGAGGGATGTCTAGAGACAAAATGAGCAAGGGTTGTATGATCCATGGGCTTCAGTGGTGTGGGTAAGGGGGTAGATTTGGGGGCCTTTTATACGAGGGAGGAGGGGAACTCTTGGAAAGTCATGAAATGATAATTTTTATAAAATGATTTTCAGATTTTAAAGGTCCCAAAATTATATATTTTGAGTATATAGTGATAAGTGTTCAAAATAAACCCATCCAATAGGTTTTATATAAGTGTATGTGTTAAATTTTAACTTATATATTCATTTTATTTAAATTGTTTATTAATGAGGTAATCAATACCTCATCACGGTGTCATAAATAAATTTATTTATACAATATCTAAAAATAATAAATAAATTACCATCATGTAGGAAATGTTTTTAGATTTAGATTAAATATTTATAGTCAATGATATATTATATTTAAAATATATTAAAATTGTTTTACATATGATACAAAAACCTTTGTTATATTTCATTTCATTAAAAAAATAATATGAATAAAAGTCACTATCACACTAAAGTGATTCCATGGGGCCCCAAAGATTGAACAAGGAATCCCATGGTCAGCCATGACACCAAAAAAAAGCATTAGTACACATTTTTGGGTCAATTTATATTTTTATGTTATTATTTTATTACCCATAACTACCTAATTACTAAATAAAAACGACAATTAAAGATAATTACCGTCATTACTATTCATGAACTCCAAAAACAATAGATTATTAATTACACAATTAGGACCATATTATTCCCAATGTGTATCCCATTTTACCAAATTAAAAAAACAGAAATTGTAGTAATTAATTTAGAAGTAAATCTCGATGTCAAAACAAAAGAAGTGTATTTAAGAAGTAAAATTAATTAAAAGATTGACTTGTTTTAACATCCAATTGAAAAGTGAAATTACATCCAATGAAAAACATTTTTTTAATTGATAAAAAAATAATTAAATTATACTTTAAAAACAATTAAAATATAAATCTGACTATATAAATAAATTGGATGAAAAGGCAGTTTTGAATTAAAATGCTATATTTTTCACTATTCATTAAAAATGTACATTATCAGAAAAATACCAAAAATTCTCCCTAAAATATATTTGATATTCCAAATTCTGAAATGATGTCCATTTTACCAAATTCAAAAAATAGAAGTATCATTAATAAATTATATAGTTAATTCCCACTATCAAAACAAATAGCGTGTTTTTAAGAAACAATATCTATCAAAAGATTGACACTTTATTATGTCCATTTTCAAAGTGAAATTAATTATAATGACCAACATTGGATTAAAGGGTAAAACTATATTCTAATGACACTCTAAAAAAATTAGAATTATAATCTAACCACATAATTAAATTAGATGAAAAATCAATTTTGATGTAAAATGCAGAATTTGTCACTATTCATTAAAAAATGAACATTCTCAGAAAAATACCAAAAATTAATTCAATGTAAAGTTCAATGTACCAATTATAAAAAATAATTTAATTTTTACATATATATCTTATAAAATTTTCATAATTTAGATTTAAAAAAGGTTAGCCATCAAAAGGCAGTAAAATAATCTTTTAAATATATTAGAGTATTTATTCTTAAATATGGATTCATTTGCATTTTATGCCTCTAACATTTATTGGATAAATGTAAAAATATTTAAAAAACATATGTAATAAATTTTTAGTTAGTTCTGTTCAATCCGGCCATTATAATGGGCCCGTTGCAAATAATCTAACCTATAAATACCCCCATCCGTTTTTTTCATTTCATTCTCATTCTTTATCTTCTCCTTCTCTCCAGATTATATTTCTAGAGTTGAGTTTTTCTCCAGTTTAATTTTTTTCTCCAGAGCTGATATTAAAGTTTTGAAGGACGATTAGAGCAGATCAATTTTCAAGGTATTTATGTTCATTTTAATTTTTTATTTATTTTTAATTTTTTATTAGTTTCAATTATTATTAATTAGTTGTAATTTAATTATGTTTACATTGTTTTATTACTTAATAAATTTAAATTATTAGTATTGTTTATAGTTAATGGTAATTATGAATAATTAGTAATAATTTTTAATAATTAAGAATAAATATTAATAATTAGTAATAAATACCAATAATTAGGTAATAACATTATTACATTATTAGTTTATTTTATTATTAATATTAAAATAATATAATTATATATATATATATAATTCTTTTTTCATCTGTGTGTTTGCTGTCTTCACATATATTATTTGTATGTGGAGATAGAAAACGCACAGATGAAAGGAGAATTGTATATAAATTAGAAAATTATATTATTTTAATATTAATAATAAAATATATTAATAATGTTATTATTTGTAATTATTGGTAATTATTTCTAATTATTGATAATTATTCATTTAATTACTAATAATTAGGATCAATTATCAATAATTATAAATAATTACGAATAATTAGTAATAATTAGTAATAATTTCCAATAATTAGTAATAATTAGTAATAATTATCAATAATTAGTAATAATTACCAATAATTAGTAATAATTACCAATAAGTAGTAATAATTACCAATAATTAGTAATAATTACCAATAAGTAGTAATAATTACCAATAATTAGTAATAATTACCAATAATTTGGAATAATTACCAATAATTTACAATAATTAGTAATAATTATCAATAATTACCAATAATTAATAATAATTAGTAATAATTAGTAATAATTAGTAATAATTAATAATAATTAGTAATAATTAGTAATAATTAGGAATAATTAGGAATAATTAGTAATAATTAGTAATAATTAGTAATAATTAGTAATAATTAGTAATAATTAGTAATAATTAGTAATAATTAGTAATAATTAGTAATAATTAGGAATAATTAGGAATAATTAGTAATAATTAGGAATAATTAGGAATAATTAGGAATAATTAGGAATAATTAGGAATAATTAGGAATAATTAGGAATAATTAGGAATAATTAGGAATAATTAGGAATAATTTGGAATAATTAGGAATAATTAGTAATAATTAGTAATAATTAGTAATAAGTAGTAATAATTAGAAATAATTAGTAATAATTAGTAATAATTAGTAATAATTAGTAATAATTAGTAATAATTAGTAATAATTAGTAATAATTAGTAATAATTAGTAATAATTAGTAATAATTCATATTAATTAGTACTAATTAGTACTAATTAGTAATAATTAGTAATAATTAGTACTAATTAGTAATAATTAGAACTAATTAGTAATAATTAGTACTAATTAGTACTAATTAGGAATAATTAGTACTAATTAGGAATAATTACCAATAATTACCAATAATTACCAATAATTACCAATAATTACCAATAATTACCAATAATTACCAATAATTACCAATAATTACCAATAATTACCAATAATTACCAATAATTACCAATAATTACCAATAATTACCAATAATTACCAATAATTACCAATAATTAGGAAAAATTACCAATAATTAGGAAAAATTACCAATAATTAGGAATAATTAGTATTAATTAGGAATAATTAGTATTAATTAGGAATAATTAGTATTAATTAGGAATAATTAGTATTAATTACCAATAATTAGTAATAATTAGTATTAATTACCAATAATTAGTAATAATTAGTATTAATTACCAATAATTAGTATTAATTAATATTAATTACCAATAATTAGTAATAATTAGTATTAATTACCAATAATTAGTATTAATTACCAATAATTAGTATTAATTACCAATAATTAGTATTATTTAGTAATAATTCGCAATAATTAGTAATAATTCGCAATAATTAGTAATAATTAGCAATAAATAGTAATAATTAGCAATAATTAGGAATAATTACCAATAATTAGGAATAATTACCAATAATTAGGAATAATTACCAATAATTAGTAATAATTACCAATAATTAGTAATAATTACCAATAATTAGTAATAATTTCCAATAATTAGTAATAATTACCAATAATTAGTAATAATTAGGAATAATTAGTATTAATTACCAATAATTAGTAATAATTAGGAATAATTAGGAATAATTAGGAATAATTAGGAATAATTATGAATAATTCGGAATAATTAGGAATAATTACCAATAATTACCAATAATTACCAATAATTACCAATAATTACCAATAATTACCAATAATTACCAATAATTACCAATAATTACCAATAATTACCAATAATTACCAATAATTACCAATAATTACCAATAATTACCAATAATTACCAATAATTAACAATAATTAACAATAATTAGAAATATATAACAATAATTTGAAATAATTAACAATAATTACCAATAATTGCCAATAATTACCAATAATTGCCAATAATTACCAATAATTGCCAATAATTACCAATAATTGCCAATAATTAGCAATAATTACCAATAATTAGCAATAATTAGCAATAATTAGCAATAATTAGCAATAATTAGCAATAATTAGCAATAATTAGCAATAATTAGCAATAATTAGCAATAATTAGAAATAATTAGAAATAATTATTAATAATTACCAATAATTAGTAATAATTACCAATAATTAGTAATAATTACCAATAATTAGTAATAATTATGAATAATTACCAATAATTAGTAATAATTACTAATAATTAGGAATAATTAGTAATAATTACCAATAATTAGTAATAATTACCAATAATTATTAATAATTATGAATAATTACCAATAATTAGTAACAATTAGGAATAATTACATTATTACATTATTTGTATATTTTATTATTAATATTGAAATAATATAATTTTCTATATTATATTCAATTCTCTTTTTTTCTGTGTGTTTTCTGTCTCCACATGTAATATTGGCATTCTTTTTCAAAATTATCAACCTACTCGCCAATGGAGAGGTGAAAGTGAATGTCAATATTACATGTGGAGACAGAATGTTAAACACAGAGATGAAAGGAGAATTGTATATAATATAGAAAATTATATTATTTTAATATTAATAATAAAATATACTAATAATGTAATAATGTTATTATTATATAATTAATATTTATGAAAAAATTATATTTTTATAATTAAAAAAATAAAAAATCAATATAATATTAAAATTATCAATATTTGTAACAAGTTTTGCTTTATTCTCAATATATTCAATCCTTGCTTGAGTGTTTTTTCTAACAAATTATTCAAAATCATTAATGCTTTTATATTTGATAGAAAAATATGGAACAACGAGGATGCCAACAGTCATTATTAGATGACCGCATATGGATAAATCAACGTAGAAATCCAAATGGTTCTGGTTTAAATCCAGTATATATAGAGGGTGTGGAGATTTTTTTATCATTTGCGGCATCAAATCCAGAATTTGTTTCAGAAGCAAAAATAAAATTCCCTTGTAGAAAATGTGCATTGAGAACGTTTGCCATGTTTGACAAAGTGGGGGAACATCTCTTGCGTTTTGGTTTTCAAGCAGATTATGTTTTTTGGTATCAACACGGTGAACGTAGTTCTAGAGCAGGTGATACCAACTTGATTCCAGATCCATCCCAGTTTCAAGATTTAGTACATGATGTTGCAGGTTCATCTGTTCAACATACAGAAACTCCGGCTGATATAGCTTCAAATCCTGAGTTGGTACCGTCTGAATTTTATGAGTTGTTGAAGTCTGCTGAGGATGCATTATATCCTGGCTGCAAGATGAGCAAATTAGAAGCAGTTGCAAAATTTATGGCTATCAAATCAGATAACGGAATGTCAAACACCTGTTTTGACCAGATATTTTCTTTGCTGAAAACAGTGTTAATTAAAATAACTTGTTAATATTTTTTTTATTTATGAATTATAATTCTAATATTATTATATTAATTAAATCATTTATTAATATTCTATTATTTTTTATTTTTGAATTATAATTCTATTATTATCATATTAATTAAAATAATTTATTAATAATTTATTATTTTTATTTGTGAATTATAATTCTATTATTATATTAATTAAAATAATTTATTAATAATTTATTTTTTTTTTATAGTATTTGCGATGGGATACTATGCCCATCGCAAATACTAGTATTATTAATAATTTTTTATTTTTTTTAAAAAAAATAGTATTTGCGACGGGATACTATGCCCGTCGCAAATACTAGTATTATTAATAGTTTTTTATTTTTTTTTTAAAATAGTTTTTTTACAAAAATACGGAATACTATTTGCGACGGGGAGAATGAATGTCGCAAAAAAAGGCTTTAGCGACGGGCCCGTCGCAAATAAGTGTAGTTGCGACGGCGTTTTTAGCAACGGGCTATTTGCGACGGGCCCCCGTCGCAACAAGCCATTTGCTACGGGATCCTGTCGCAAATGCCCCGTCGCCAATACATGTTTTTTCTAGTTGTGATAACGGTAACTTGAGGCATTCGTAACATTCTTACGTAGAGAGTAACCCTCGTGGTTACGTTGGGAATACCCATCACAGTATATTCCCTAAATCTTTTCAGAGAATCCTTAGCATTAAACTTCTTCACATTACCCAATGTATTGGAGAGCTATAATGGGCTCACCCTCCTTTAGATTATCACGGATCCCCCGTTATCATAAATAATTCCCAAGAACCATAACATAATCGTATCACATAAAACATGTATAAAGGGAACATAAGATTTCCACATATCAATCACCAGATATCAATACGACACATTGATATAATCAAAACATTATCAAAACCATTTTCAATAGCAAAATAAATGAAAAGTAAAACATGTTATTTATTTTTCATTTAGAAAATATTATGGCTTGTAGAGGAAGTCGAAACTCAAATAATGGTCACGGTGGCAGAGAAGTCATTGTCGTCGCATACATAAGACAAAACATTCCTTTTATCGTTTAGTAAAATGATTCGTATAAAAATATTCCTTTTGAATAAATGTAAAATTAAAAGGGGTTTATACACCATATAAAATAAATTTGTGTATAAAACAAAATATGCCTCAATGAAAGGAGATTGAGACAATATTCCTTACAATGACGATATCCTTAGATCAAGGATAAATCAATTACACAAATATGTGTGACAAACATAAATACACCCAATATATGTGGATCTTTTGTGTAATACAATCAGGGGTCATCCACACATATTCATATCACAATAAAATCAATAAGTAGACGTTTAACCCAAATAATTGAAATTGGGTTAAGAAGTTCCCTTACAGAAATTCGACAGCCTAATGGCGTCACTTTAAAATTCATAAAATGAGATGATTAGAGATAAAAAGGGTATCTCATCACTTGGATATAACATTTAAAAAAATAAGGATATATAAGAAGATATACAAATATAAGAAGATGTAAAATAAACGACCTAACAATAAGAAGTATTTTAGAAAGGGGATGGTGAAAGGTTCCCTTACCGATTTGGGTAACTTTCGAAACGTACACCCCATGAAAGAAGGTTCATACAATGAAGATGTAAATACCCATAAATTAAAGTATATTAAACAAATAATACAATCATGGGCTGTAAAAACACCTCAAAAATTGGAAATTGTGGAAAATTTAGCATGAATCTCACAAGAATAAAAGTGAGATGAAAAATCCCATATGGACATTCGGTAGCCGAACGATGCAACTTTAAAAATCAAGAAAATCGATTGAAGATATCAAATAGGTTCTCTAATCATATGAAAATTAAATTTACAGTAAGATTAATATAAAATAACATCCCACAACACTTGAAAAATGAGCTTAATGGAAATGACATAAAAGAGAGTACTTAAAAAGAAAGAGAGAGGTAGGATCCCTTACCTCATGTTTGACTTGTCTTGTTCATTTCATTATATTCCTGAATAATAAACTTTTTTCAATTCATAATTTTTAAGGACCTCCTTTAATGTTTATTATTCAATTCAAATCACATATTATAATGTTATAATAATTAGTTAATTAGGAGAGTTCATATCAGATGTTTTTTACGATATTTGGTACATGAGTCAAAAATGAACTTGTTTGAAATGAATTGTCCATGTACTTATAAGTGCATAATATACAGAATAGTATTAATGATTTAAATATCATATATATCCATTACATATTCATTTTATAGTATTCCATATCATTTTGAGATAAAAATAAATGAAATGCACCGTTCATGGAGACGATAGGCCGTACGTACTCATGAACGCTACTTTCATTTCATTGTCTTATTAATAGAATTATTAATAAACGAGAGATACATATATTATAATTACATTATAATATATATGTTATATAGGTCACATAATTTCATTAATTACATTCTTTATACATTCCGTGTATTGCATGAACGAGTCACATCACATGAGGCTGCGGTAGTCCACACTTCCTCGTATGAAATTATCGCATTTTCACAACACGCAAAGCATAAAGGTATTTTTTAAATATAAAATGCAAAAGAATATAGAAAACATAAACACCATATATATAATTTATTAAATAGAATGACAATATAATGACCACCATGAGAGGTGGTAGGAGATAATTGAACAATCATCGTTTCGTGAGGCAGTAGTTCTTCGTCCACAGAAACAGTATGTTCTTCACACATTAGATGGAGGTGTGTGTATGTGTAGCTCTAATACCTCCCATTACAAAATCCCAGTATAATGAAAATACTGGTGTTGTTACAAATTATAGGAATAAAAAGAGTTTAAGGGGTTGGAGATGCAATATAAAACAAAAGAACACAAGAGAAGACATTACCTTTAAATCGGGTAAATCTTTTTTATTTGAGACCAAAGGCTTCCTTGGAATGAATTATGCCCAAATATAGTCTTCTAGGAGTATGAGAGGGATCTGTAGAGAAACTTTGAGCATATTTTTGATGATTCAAGGGCTTGAGAGGTGTGGGTAAGGGGGTAGAGTTGGGGGCCTTTTATAAGAGGGAGGAGGGGCACTCTTGGAAAGTCATGAAATGTTACATTATTATAAAATGATTTTCGGATTTTAAAGGTCCCAAAATTATATATTTCTAGGATAAGGTTATAATGGTTCTGAATTCACCCATACAATAGGTTTTTGACAAGTCTATGTCTCAGAATTTACCTTATCTTTTCATTTTATTTAAATCGTTCATTAATGAGGTAATCAGTGCATCATCACGGTGTCATAAATATATTTATTTATTTAATGTCTAAAAATTATAAAAAAACTGTCATCATGTAGGAAATATTTTTATGATTCAAATTTATATTTATAGTCAAATAGATCAATTATTTATACTAAACTAAAATTGTTTTACTTAGGATATACAAACCTTGTTTATATTTCCTTTCTTTAAAAAATAATATGATAAAAAGTCACTATCACATTAAAGTGATCCTATGGGGCCCCAAAGATGGAACAAGGAATCCCATGGTCTTCCATGACACAAAAAAAAGCATCAGGACACATGTTGGGGTCATTTTATACTTCTATTATATTATTATATTAGCCTTAACTACCCTATTACTAATTAAACACGATAATTAATGATAATTACCGTTGTTACTATTCATAATGTCCAAAAAAAGATTATTAATTAAATAATTTGGACCTTCGGATTCCAAATGTGGAACCCATTTTACCAAATTCAAAACACTTAAATTGTATTAATTTATTTAAAAGTTAATCTCATTGTCAAAACAAAAGACGAGTTTTTATGAAGTAAAATTTATCAAAAGATTGACTTGTTTTTACATCCAATTGAAAATTGAAATTACTTCCAATGAAAAAAATTCTATTAAATTATAAAAACATAAATCAATTATACTTTAAAAACAATTAAAATTACAATATGACTATATAAATATATTCGATGAAAAGGCATTTTTGAATTAAAATGCGGTATTTTTCAATATTCAATAAAAAATGTACATTATCAGAAAAATACCAAACATTCACCCTATGGTATATCTGATAATCCAAATTCAAATATGATCTCTATTTTAGGAAATTCAAAAAATAGAATATTAATTAATAAATTATATAGTTAATTTCCGCTGTAAAAAATGCGTGTTTTTACGAAACAATATCTATCAAAATATTAACACTAGTTTATGTGCATTTTCAAAGTGAAATTAACTATATTGACAACCATTGGATTAAATTGTAAAAATATATTCTAATTAAACTCAAAATAAATTAAAAATATAATCTAACCATATAATTAAATAATATGAAAAAGCAGATTTGATGTAAAATGCAGCATTTTTCACCATTCATTAAAAATTATCATTGTTAGAAAAATACCAAAAATTTATCCAAAGTAAATTTCAATGTCCCAATTCTAAAGAATAAGTTTATTTTGACAAATAGTGCTTATAAAATTGTCAAAATATATATTTAAAAAAGATTCACCATCAAATGGCGGTAAAACAATCTTTTAAAAATATTAGTGTATTTATTCTTTAAAATTGGATTCATTTTCATTTTAAGCCTCTAAAATTTATTGGATAAATGTAAAAATACTTTAAAAAAATTTGTAATCATTTTGTAGTTAGATATTTTAATTCCCTCCATTACAAAGGCTAGGAGTCAACTATTATTTAAAATAATATTATTATATTATTAGTGTGCAACATATGATTTCAAAGAAACTCGTCGTAACGTATTGGGTATGCCATCGAGCATAGAATTCCCTTAAAAGTAATATTAACATTTTATTCACAAATATTGATAAATATGAGAATTTCATATTCATTATTTACTAATGATATTACATCCTTCCCCCCTTATGGATTTCTATCCTCGCAATTTTAAAATTGGGCCCGAAAACTTCATTGAAAGCCCAACATTGGAAAATGAGTAAATTAAACTATCACTTTAAAAGAAAGAATGAAATTTAAAAAGGTCACCCAAGACAATAAATAATATGATTCCATGAAAACATGGATATGGAGGAGAAAAAAAACCATCAAGTTCAGATTGAGAGTGATAGAAAATATGTTTAGAAGAATGTTAACCACCAGAAAATCACACAATTCTGATGGGTTTAACAGTATTTGATTCCTATGTAGGAAAATTTAACAGACAACATTTTTTTATATTAATTTTAATTATGGAATTTATTTATGATCTTAACTCTATCATAAATAAATATACTTACTTCTTGGGTATACATTCATCTCTTTCTAGATTTCTTACACAAACTCATATTTTCTCCAAAAGACCAGTATTTAGGATGACATGTTCACATTAAGAGCGCTATAATAAAATTCTAGGGAATCACCTAATTCAAAAAAAAATAACTATATATTTCCCTTGTCTTTAGACCAAAACCAAAACCAAAATTGTTAGTACAAGATAAGATAATACCAAAAAAGTATAATCCTTTATAAAAAAATATACTCTTCATCTCCAAAATTTTTCAAAAATAATCCAATGTTCAAAAAATACCATTCAATAAACAGCTGTCTAGAAAATTATTCAAATATAAACCAAACAATGATTCAATCCCAAATCACTGAATGATTTAATCACATAGTCTTCCATGGTAAATCTTAACATTTATCTCCAAATAAAATCAGTTACTCTTAAAGTCTCATAATGAATATTAATTATCCTAATCACATATCTTCCATGATAGGTTATTTATTTCCATAGATAACCCAAAATAAACTTATCCCTGATTCATAAGAACATCTAACAAGAAATAATTAGTCAAACTAACCAGGGACTTCATGTATCCTAGTTGTATGCAATAAATACATGTCGCACTTTGGTAATGGGTTCGATTCTGGCAGCTTCATCCGATGCGATGGGTTGTCACACAGTCTATGTGTTGTCCCTTTTAAAAACAAAATAATTTTACAACATTCCCAAAAAAAGATAAATTTATCAAAAAGACCCATACCATATTTTAACAACAAAGGTTATCTAATAACTTTTTTTTGCATCCCAAAATTTATTAACTGGTAATTTCCTTAAATTCAAGAATCATATAATCCCAAATGGTTCTTTATAACTATATCCACAAAATAATAGATAATTATTCCTTGAATAAAATTTTTATATTTCAAACATCAATGTTACACATACTATAAATAGTCTTCTAATGTAACCTCATCATCAAAAGAGCCTTAATACTTTTATGAATTTTACCATCCTAAATTTTATCATAACACTTGAATCCCTTATATGTTGACTTCTTACTCATTCATCATTCTTAATGATCTATTAACCATTACTTTCCAACATATTCTGAAATACTTCTTTCCCAAAAACAAAATCATGAATCATATCTCAAGTTTCAATAATAGGAAAAAATATGTTAAAAAATAATCCATACCTTTCATTGGTCGTTGTCAATTTCTTCATCCTCAATCAGAATGGCATTCGGTATTTGTAAATGAATATTTGTATGATCCTGGTGGTTCCATTCCCAATTTTTTTTATGACATGTGTTTTCATAATGACCATGAACACCACACTAGAATCATTCAATTGATACTTCAAAAAGAACTTATTTCCCTTTCCTAGAGTAAACTAGATACTTCCTTTTCCATGGAATGTTCTTTATTTATGAGCTTCATTTCCACATCTATATCATCTTTCCTACCCTTCAAAAAAATTTCCTATGTGTTTCTTTCATCATCTTTGACACATAGGTTTTTTAACAAACTTACCTCTATGATTATTATCTAAAATTTCATAGGGATTTGTTTCTTGCATATATTATGCCTTATAAAAATCACTAAGGTTCAGGTGGTCCATCATGTCTCCAGATAGTTGGTTGAGAATAAACACAAGAGTTCTCATTACAGCTCCCATATCATTCAGTTGCACGTTCAGAAAACTGTCACAGTGTCCTTCACATCCACTATTACTTTGGTGCCTGCTAGATCCAGCCATTTACTAAAACCAAAAAGATCAGTGTGAGTATATCATTAAAATAATCATATATTAATTAGGAACATAAACACTAATAAATACTTATCCATGTTATCTAAAACTCATTCTAACATTCAAAAAAACAATGACTCCATATAATATACTAACCACTGTAGTTATACACAACTTGTCACTTATGCTTAAACAACACTCTAACCTCTAAAGTTATCTAAACCAACCTTTGATACCAACTATAAGGAAACAGCCTTAAAACATTACTTAATATTGAATTAAATGAATAATTAATATTGAGGATATTTTCAGGTTTAGAGATATAGAGAATTAGGACATAACTATTACATCTCAAAGGATTACAAAGTAGACACTACTACTAGAACCGATTTTTCAAAATAATAAAAAAAAATCCTTAAATAAAACAAGAGTTCTTTTCTTGATATAAAACTTCTGGAATGCTTCCTTTCTCTTACCCATCCTTATAACCTGTGAAAAAAATTCAAAAACATGTGATGAGCATAAAAAGCTCAGTAAGGGTTATAACATAATGAAAGGAAATATTAACCCACCAATAAATACAAATCAATGAAACCATAACATTCAATCATAACGTACCTTCTAAAATCATAATATTAATGTATAAATCTTAAAAATAATAAGACATAAAGTTAACTTGAGGCATTCAAAACATTCTTACGTAGGGAGTAACCCTCATGGTTCCGTTTGGAATACCCATCACAGTATATTCCCTAAATATCGTCGGAGAAAACTTAGAATTTCACCCCTTTGTGTTACCCAATTCATTGGAATGCTATCACAGGCTAACCCCCTTAGTTTATCATGAAACCACCCATCATCATAAACAATTCCCAAGAACCATAACATAATTGTATCACATAAAACATGCATTAAGGAAACATAACATTTCCACATTTCAATCACAATATATCAATACAACACATGGATATATTCAAAACATTATCAAAACCATTTTCAATAACAAAATAAATGAAAAGTAAAACAAGGTATTTATTTTTCATTTAAAAAATGTTATGGCTTGTAGTGGAAGCCGAAACTCAAATAATGGTCATGGAGGCAGAGAAGTCATTGTCGCCGCATATATAAGACAATACGTTCCTTTTTTCATTTAGTAAAATTCTTAGTATAAAAAGATTATATTTGAATAAAAGTAAAATTCAAAGGGGTTTATACACCGTATAAAATAAAGTTGTGTATAAAACAAAATATGCCCCAATGAAAGGATATTGAGACGATGTCCCTTACAAAGATGATATCCTTAGATTATGGATAAATCAATTACAAAAATATGTGTGAAAAACATAAATACACCCAATATTAGTTGATATTGTGTGTAATTAACTCAGAGTTGATCCAAACAAATTCATAGCACAACAAAATCATGATGTAGAGGTTTAACCCAAAGAATTGAAATTGGGTTATGAAGTTCCTTATAGAAATTCGACAGCCTAACGACTTCACATTATAATTCATAAAATAAGATGATAACAGATAAAAAATTTATATCATCACTTGTACATAACATTTAAAAGAATAAGGATATATAAGAAGATATCCAAACATAAGAAGAAGTAAATTAAAATACCTAACAAAAATATGTCTTTTAAAAATAGGAGGGTGAAAGGGTTCCTTACCTATTTCGGTAACATTCGAAACGTACACACCATGAAAGAAGGGCCATAAAATGAAGATGTAAATACCCATAAATTAAAGTATATTATACAATGAATTCAATCATGGTTAGTACACACACCACACAAAAAAGAATATTGTGGAAAATGTAGCATGAATCTCATGGGATTAAAAGTGAGATGAAAAACCCCTTAGGAAAACTCGGCAGCCTAACAGCGCCACTTAAAATATAAAAAAATGGATTAATGAGATCAAATAGGGTCTCCCATCATATAAAAATAAAATTTACAGTATTAAAAATATAAAATAACATCCCACAATATAATAAAAAATAAGTTTAACTGAAATGACATAAAATTGAGTAATTAAAAAGAAAGAGAGAGGTAGGATCCCTTAACAGAAGTCTGACTTGTCTTGTTAGTTTCTTTATATTCCTGAATAATAATCTTTTTTCAATTTATAATTTCTTAAGGACCTCCTTTAATTTTTATGATTCAATTAATATCAAATATTATAATGTTATAATAATTATTTAATTATCTGAGTTCATATCAGATGTTTTTGTCCATGTTTGGTACATGAGTCAAAAATGAATTTGTTTAAAAATAATTATGCATGTAGTTATAAGTACATCATCTATAGAATAGTATTAATGATTTAAAAATAATATATATCCAGTACATATTCATTTTATACTATTCCATAACATTTGTAGATAATAAGAAATGAAATTCATCGTTCATGGAGACGGAAGGTCGTACGTACACATGAACACAACTTTCATTTCTTTGCCATATTAATGGAATTAAAAATAAATGAGAGATACATATATTTTAATTACATTATAATATAAATTTTATATAGGTAACATAAGTTAATTAATATCATTATTTATACATTCCATGTATCGCATGAATGAGTCACATCACTTGAGGGTGCGGTATTGCACACTTCCCCATATGAAATTATCGCATTTCCACAACATGAAAAGCATAAATGAATGTTTAAAATATAAAATAAAGAAGCATATAGAAAACAAAAATACCATATATATCATATATAAAATATAGTGACATAATAATGGCCACTATGAGAGGTGGTAAAATAAAATTGAACAATCATTGTTTCGTGAGGCAGTAGTTCACCGTCCACAGAAACAGTATGTTCGTCACCCATTAGATGGATGTGTGTGTAAGTGTAACTTGAATAAATCTCATAAAAACATCCTAGTATATTTAATATATTGCTGTTGTTTCAAATTAAATGAATAAAACAGATTTTAATTGGTTGGAGAATCAAAATAAAACAAAAGAACATAAGAGAAGACATTACCTTTAAATCGGGTTACTCTTTTTGATTTGATCCCAAAGGATTCCTTGGAAAGAATTATGCCCAAATTGAGGCTAGAAAGAGTAATAGAGTTATGTGTAGAGACAATATGAGGAGGTTTTTGACGATTCAAGGGCTTGAGAGGTGTGGGTAAGATGGTAGAGGTGGGGGCTTTTTATAAGAGGGGGGAGGGGCACTCTTGGAAAGTTATGAAATGTTACTTTATTATAAAATGATTTTCGGATTTTAATGGTCCCTCAAGTATATATTTATAGGATAAGGTGATAAGTAATTGAAATCCACCTATACAATAGGTTTTTGAGAAGTTTATGTCTTAGATTTTACCTTATCATTTCATTTTATTTAAATTGTTAATTAATGAGGTAATCACGACATCATCACTGTGTCAAAAATAAATTTATTTATTTAATGTCTAAAAATTATAACAAATTTACTATCATGTAAGAAATATTTTTAAATTTAAAATTACTATTTATAGTCAAGGATATAATTTATGTAACGGAATTTAAAATTTTTTACTTAGGATATACAAACCTTTTTTATATTTCCTTTAAAAATAATCTGTTAAAAAGTCACTATCACAGTAAAGTGATTCCATGGGGCCCCAAAGTTTGAACAAGGAATCCCATGGTCGGCCATGACACCACAAAAAGAATTAGGACGCATTTTGGGGTCATTTTATATTTTTACGATATTATTTTATTACCCTTAACTACCCGATTATTAATTAAACAGGATAATTAATGATAATTATTGTCGTTACTATTCATAACGTCCAAAAACAAAAGATTCTTAATAACATAATTTGGACCTTCTGATTCCAAATGTGTAACCCAGTTTACCAAATTCAAAACACCGAAATTGTAGAAATTTATTTAAATGTAAATCTCATTGTTAAAACAAAAGACGGGTTTTTAAGAAATAAATTTTATAAAAAGATTAACTTGTATTTACATTCAATTGAAAAGTGAAATTATTTCCAATGAACAAAATTTTATTAAGTGATAAAAAATAATTAAATTATACTTTAAAAAAAATAAAATTGACAATCTAAATATATAAATAAATTGGATTAAAAGGAAGTTTTTGAAATAAAATGAAGTATTTTTCACTATTCCTTAAAAATGTACATTATCAGAAAAATACCGAAAATTCATCCTAAGCTAAATCTGGTATTCCAAATTCAAAAATTATGTTCATTTTACCAAATTAAAATCATATACGTTTCATTAATAAATTATATAGTTAATTCCCACTGTCAAAACTAATAGTGTGTTTCTAAGAAACAATATCTATCAAAATATTGACACTTGTTTATGTCCATTTTCAAAGTAAAATTAATTATAATGACCACCATTGGATTAATTTGTAAAATTATATTCTGATAACACTCTAAATAAATTAAAAATATAATCTAACACTATAATTAAATTAGATAAAAAAGTAGTTTTGAAGTAAAATGCAGTATTTTTTCACTATTCATTAAAAAATTAACAGTCATAAAAATACCAATAATTTATCCAAAGTAAATTTCAATGTCCCAATTCTAAATAATAAGTTTATTTTGACAAATAGAGCTTATAAAATTTTAAAAAGATGTATTTAAAAAAGGATCTCCATTAAAAGGTGGTAAAACAATCTTTAATAAAAATTAGAGTATTTATTCTTAAAATTGGATTCATTTGCATTTTAAGCCTCTAACTTCTTTTGGATAAATGTAAAAATATTTAACAAAAATATTTAATCATATTTAAGTTAGTTATGCTCAATCCTTCCATTACAATGACTAGACGTTAACTATTATTTAAAATAATATTATTATATTATTAGTATGCAACGTAAGATTCAATGATACCTGTTGCTGCGTATTTGGTACGCCATCGAGCATAGAATTCACATTAAAGTAATATTAAAATTTCATTCACAAATATTGATAAAGATGAGACAATCATATTCATTATTTACTTGGGATGTTACACATTTTCTATTGATGATTATCATACTATTAAGTAGTTATTTTATTGATTAATAATATAATGAAATATTCATACTTGATATGTTTTTATATAGAAAATATCATTATTTAGTTGTTCTTTTGAATATTTATAGGTCATCCTTTATTTCATTAAATCGATGTAGCTAACGTCAATTTGATGTCTGATGTACTAAAATTCCCTTTTAGAAGATATTAATTCTCATAAAAGAATGAAAATTATAACTATATGTCTATAACTATTTTTTTCAAAATAAATATTGTTGATACGTTAATTTTTAAACTTAAAAAATATATCTACGGGTTCAAGATTAATATTTCTCATCAAATATAATACACATTAATGAGGGAATCGTGTAGTCATGTGGTAGGAATGGAACACATATCAACCTTCGGTCATGGGTTTATGACCTACAACATTTCTGGAAATAACATATTATCATCTAAAAATAATAATTTCCTTTTCTAAAACTAAACTAAAATAATTTTCAAAATAAATATGATGGAAATCCTTGAATGAAGGTAAATTGCTAAAGATAATTTTAACGAAGGGTTTTAAACTAATACCATTCTATAAATGCTTCCTCCAATATTTAACATAAATATTTCATGAATGGTTATCCTTATAAGCCTTATAAAATAAGAAATTCCAAAACATTATAAATCACGTCATGAAATTAGCTTAACATTTATTCCCAAAATATCACAAAGTTTCTCTAGGTTGTTATATTCAAAACAAGAGAATGCCTTAATCTTGTATTCTCATGGAATAGTGTAATGACCTGAATTACCATAAATACTTCTAGTAAACATACATGATTCCTTATTCCATATATTACTAGATATATTCCATTAATCCATGATGTTGTAAACTTCTTTTATGATAGTATAAACTACATTTCAATAAGTCATCAATTTGTTCCAAGGTAATCAGTATCGTCCAATTTTCATTTTCATATCCCACATATCTTTACCCAGTCAACACTACCATAATATATTGAGCATATTAAGGGTTATGTTTACCTTAATCATGTGTTTTACAAGGACATCACCATGCCATTATATTACTTTTCTATTTCACAATAACTATTCAACGTGTTCTAGTAAATCCGTAAAAACCCCTAATTTGAACAATCCTAATATATTTAACAATTCATATAACTTAATTCTTGAATAAAAATATAGTAAAAACTATTATTCAACCTCATCCTTATTTAATAAACAAGGATACCATATTCAATTATACAATACATATTTCCTTTCACATTTCATTTGTAGTGTCTACGTCATCTATAATGTAACCACTACTCAAACCACCATGTTGTTTCTCTTCAATAACAATCCACTTGGGACAATGAGTTTAATAATGGACAATTATTACACACATAAAACATATAACCTTTGATGACTCCATAAGAAGTAAAATATTTTCATCCATTTATTTGACACAAATCTTCATTTTTTCCTCGCATTGACATTATCTGTGTCTTTCTTTACCACGGTCAAGTCAAATTTGCGTCCCTCTAATAAATTCACATAGTAGATTCTTTCAAATTTATGAATAAAGGAAAACTAATCTTCTTTACTCCATTGTATCCATTACCCAAAATCTCATCAATCAATATTCTCTTACTTGGAGAGTCTGAGAGTTGGTTAAGGTACTCGTTTTTAATTTTTTTCTTTGAAAATTCATTAGGTATTATCACCACATCTTTCACTCAAATGATTGTCCCACTTAAATTATCATTAACAATTCATCCATGAAATTCAATAATAATGTAGTTCCTTCGTGTTCCCACTAATGACTAAAACCAGAAGCATAGTGTGAGCATTACTTATAATAGTAGAAAACCACATAGTCATAATAATATTTACATATAAGACGTATAAATAATGAAAGATTAATTAATATATGAAACCGTGGGTTCATCTAAGGTTATTCTTATCCAACGTATATTTAAATCCTTCATCACAGTTCATAATGACTTTTGTGAATTCCCAAAGTATATCTCACAGGAGTTTCAAACTAGATGTGCAGCAAGACCCATTGTTCTATACCAGATTACCCTCAGTCTGGCCCAAAATATTTTTTCAGTGTTATTACTCCAATTTATATCTGTGGAAGTTCCATATCCACATATAGTATCAAAAAAAGTATGAATTTTTTGAAAACACTCACTCTATCCTTTACTAAAATTCCATGACATTTTCCTCTTCTTTTTCTTATCTTTAGACTTATCCTTATACATGTACTTAGATTCTTACAAAGGATTTCTCATCCAACACTCTAATGTTTAAATAAAACATTTCTCTCATTAAAAATATAGAAATACATTCTTGATATGCATGCACATTACATCAATTTTTTAAAATACATAATAAATTATATAAATAGATTCCCCAATATCATATTATTCAAGTTCCTTTTGAATCATCGAAACATAAACAATTGTACATAAATGCGATAAATTTTCCCCTAGTATGTTCTTCTTGATTAGAACCATTCTTAGACACATCAAACATAATGAATTTATCCATTACCTAGGAAAGAAAACATAAAAAGGGGTCACCTATGATTCTTAGTATGGGTTAAAAATGGATACATGTAACCATAATCATGATCATAAGGGTATAAGAACATGATCAAGAAATTTTAAGAATAAACCCCACCTATAAATTATTATAAAAATGAATCGTTTCATAAAGAATAGAACTTCATAAAACATGAATACTTTGGAAATAAGGGACAAAATCCATCAAATCATGACATCAGAATAAAATGTGAAATTATAGAAAATATATAATAATATAATATGATTTTCATAGTAGTCAAGGCATTGCTACCAAGGTCAACATTTTGGAATAAGAAATTTACAAAACTGGTTTCACACAACATTCTATTAATGTATTACTAAACTAATTTCCCTCCTCATTCTATCCATATATAACTGAACTGAGTTCACTACCCATTCTGGCCCTGTAATACTAAACTGAGTTCAAAACTAATTCCATCCATGTATATCTCATGAGATATAAATATTTACAGAAATCATTGGAGGGAGATATTGGTCCCACCATATCATAGACAAATCATAAATACATGTTCTAAAAAATAATAAACAATCATAATATAACCCCTTAAATGAAATGGTTTTCATAAACATGAAATCATACCATATCCTTTAGAGAGTTAATCTTGATTTATAATAATTCAATCAAAGAATAACCCATTAAAAGAAATGGGATTAATAGAAATATAACCTATAAAAGAAGTGTGTTTCATAATAATATAACATTATAAAGATTAAAAGATGTCCTATAAATTAATACATATAACATAAACCATACAGAGAGAGAATATAAATTTAAACAGTAAATTATTTCCCCATAAATTAACAAGTAATACAAAGAGATGTTATCTTAGATGGGAGGTAGTGTTGAATGATATTTTAAAATCACATAATGATGAATTTATCAATTAATATTTAAAAATAATTCATAAAA
Organism: Viscum album; assembly: GCA_963277665.1. Taxonomy (NCBI): domain Eukaryota; kingdom Viridiplantae; phylum Streptophyta; class Magnoliopsida; order Santalales; family Viscaceae; genus Viscum; species Viscum album. The sequence continues at coordinate 1,698,084,416 of OY728163.1, read as the reverse complement.
TGTAAAACTATTTGAAAAAAAAATCATGAAGATAATTATGAAAAATTATAATGAAATCATTGAAATCATTTTGAAATACATTTTTTTGGAAAACATGTTGAGGAGATTTAAACCCTTTTTAAATCATTGTTTCCATGAATAATTATAAAAGAATATAGAAAAGCTTTTGAAAACATTTTCAATTAAAATATATTTGTTAAAAATAATTTCTTTTAAAATAATATTTTTAACAGAAAAATAAATATTCAATGAATTGACAATGGGTAAATATATACATGTCATACGAGGTAAAAAGAACATTTATTTTGCAATGTAGAATGGTTAAAAAATACCCATTCAGGAAGTTAAGAGAAGTTTCCTTTGATCAAATTTTTTAAAAACAATTGGGGGAAATTTTATTTTACTGAACATAAGATATTAGTAGAATATCCTTGGAAACCATTTTTGAGAAACCATGATTTTGAAGGAAAATATATTTCAAATAGAAGTGAGAGGTAATTTCACACATTATTAAATACAATTTCATAACTATATTTTGTACCAAAGGGTGAAAAATGGTACCAATATATGAAAATATAATTTATAAATCGTGGATAATAAAATTCATGAATGTTCAAGAGATATAGATCATAACCGTAAATAAATACAATCATAATCATAAACAAGTTCAAAATGGGATGAGACTATTTCAAAAGAATATTACAACATAGTATCATTGAACCATATTCCACATTTAATAAAATTAAATTACATTTATATTAAACTATTATTAAAATTATGGGATTCATGATAACTCATTTCAATGGAATTATATACACCTCATGGAAACAATTTCCTCATAACATGGTATGGGTCTTAAAGAAGGTAAATTGAGAAACAAATCCTACCAATTAGATATGTTTTGCAACATAAACCCTATGAAACTAAGATCATATAATGGATATGGAATTTACAATAAATTTATGAATAATAATCATATAATACATTCATGGGATGTATATATACTATGAAAAATGAGAGATTAGATAACATGGATTGTATCTCAATGAAATAAAAACTCTGATGAAATCCCCTACATTGAGTGTGACTTGTCCCGTGTGTCATTATATTCATGAATAATAAAATCATGTTAATTAATTACTTTATTCAAAAAAATTAAAAAATATTATTAATTTTAATTTTGTAATAATGATTTTGTATACAACTATTTTAACAATGAATTTTAAGTTGGGTGTTTTGACCAAATTCGGTTCATGCATTAAAAATGAATTTGGTTGGTCGAATATAGTCAAAGGGTTCATTATATAAACATATATAGAATATTAATCACGAAATAATTATCTTATTTATACATTAATCACACTTTTAAAACCAATCATTAAATATGGTTGTGAGTAATGATTCAATGTTACATTCATGGAGACGATAGTCCATAAGTACGCATGAGTAACATTCTCATTTCTCAATGATTATGATAGAAAGAAGGAAAGTAACATTAATCATTCCATACAGAAAATTATATTATAAATAAGATATAATTTAATTTCGTATTCTTATTTATAAAATTTTGTGATGTAAAAGGAACCACTTCATGTTGAGGATATGTTTGTCCACATGTCCACGAATGACGTTATCACATTTTTGGTGTTTGAAAGGGTAACAAAGAAAGTGGTATATATTATATCTACACAATTTTTATTCTTTAATGAATGAAATATATTTATTTTTTATGTCAAATTTTTTTAATGAAAATCATATTTTATACAGTCCATGTATCCTGTGAATGGATCTCATTGCTTTGAAAAGGTTGTAGTCCACACTTCCTCAAACAAAATTATCATATTTACACAAAATGAAATGTATAATGTAATGTGTGATAAAAGGATTAAAGAAGGTTAAATACATAAAAAATATAATATATTTTACATATATTTATATTTTCCATCATAATTCCTACAATGACCAGTTTTAAAGGAATATCAAATAATTATTGTTTTGTGAGATGTTAATTCATCGTAGACATAAACAGAACGTTTGTTACCCATTAGATGGTGGTGTGTGTGAGTGTAGGTCAAAACCTTATCAAAAATATATCTCAGTAAATTTATGAATCTTTATTTGTATAATAATGGAATAATATTAGTTGTGTTGGTGGAGATATAAAATAAAAGAAATTAGTTTGAGGGAGGGTGTTTCCACTTAATTGGATAAATCCGTTTAGTTTGCACCAAATGGATTCCTTAGAAGTCTTTATAAAAAAAGAGAGCATTCATGGTAGAAGGAATAATTTTTGGGAGGATATTTGATCATAAAATGGGTAACCTTAATTTTTTTGAGAGGTGTAATGATGTTGAGGAAATGAGTCCTTTTTATTGTGGAAGAGGAGTGAAACTCATATAAATATTTGGAAAACGAATTTCACCCATTATTTCCCATGTAATGTGGCTCTAATAATAGTAAAAAGTAGATATATTGGAGGATAGGGTCGTAATATAGAAATAAAATCGGTGTGGTTCAAGTGTCTAAATCGTTTTGGGTATTAAATTTAATCCTAGTCCTTAGTTATGTTTAATTTTACATTAATCGATATAAATAATTTTAATTAAAATCACTAATAATTTTTTTCCAAAACTATGTTAACCTTGTTTGAAATTATAATTCATTCTAATTAAAAATATGGAATATATTTTTCAAAATTAAAATCACATATTTATTTAAAATTATTTAATCTCATATTCAGGTTGACAATCGGTGTTTTTAAAGTAAAAACATTCAAAAGATTTCCATGTTCTTATACCCAATTTAAAAGAGAAATTGATATCAATAAGATAAACTGTATTAATTTATTAAAATATTATCTAATTAAAGATTAAAAAAATTTAAAATATAATTTATCCTTAATAGTCAATTATATGAAAAGGAAGATTTGAACTAAAATTTTGTATATTTCAGGATTCATTAAAAAAATAAACATTCACAGAAAAGTATAAAAAAATTACCCTAACCAAATTATTATGATACAATTTCACAAAGGATGTTTATTTTTACTGAATAAATCTAAAAAATTTCAAAAAATTGTATTCAAAATCTGTTCTCCATTAAAATGTGGTAAAAATACAATAATTAAAATATTGGTTTTAAAGAATAAAATTGGGTTTGTTCTTATCTGATGTCTATAAAAACTATTTGATGAATATCAATGTTATTTAATTTAATATATATCAAATATTTTACGTTATAATCACACACTAATTTTAATTAATTTAATTTATTACGATAAAATAGATTTATAACCATAAAAATAATAACATTTACATAAATATTAAATATGTTTTCTTATTAATTTATAATTAATTGGTAAACTATGAATTTATCATATATTTTCATAAACCATATATTATAATAAATTATTCAATAATATTAATAACCACTAAATTAATATCTAAGTTATATATTAGTATATTATGAAATAACTTTTCAATGATATACTACTATTTGGTTAAGGTTGTCTAGGCATGTTATCTAAGCTATCGAGGAAAGTCTTTATTGTGTGTAACACAAGATAACCATGGTGTTATGTTTAGAGTAATATAAAAATTATGTTTTTTGTAGTACATGATTAACATGGCGGTGTGTATAAAAATGTCCAATCATAGTGATTTAATATAAAATAAACTACCTTCACTTTTGTATGAAATTGAAAATATAAAAAACATTACATTAATATGAAAAAAAATAATTCAAAAAAATCTTATGGTGTTATAGAAAACATTCTCAATTAAGAAGAAGGTATATATTTGCCACTATTTTGTGGGACTTTTTAAATTTTATCGGGGTCTTTTTAGGACCCCTTAACGTTTTAATGATTTATCCACTCATGTGGTAGATGGATAACCCACGTGGGATCTACTCTTCCCCTATATTGGTGTGACGTTATTGTTTATTGTTATAGGGTGTAATATCACATTAAATCATGTTAATTTAATTTATTCTCATACCATTCCTCATTATCTAAATTAATAAATTATTTCAGTTAAGTCATTATGGATTTTGTTTGAATATATTTAATGGATCATGGTAAAATAGTCATACATGTTGGCTATTTTATGTGTTTTTCACAGATGAAGTCATTGAAGAATGAAATTAAGTAGTTTTTCACCATTTATCTTATGGTATGTGTCATGATTAGTATCATTTATGTTTTAATTGATTTATAAGTGAACATGGTAATCATTTTGGGTATAAATATATTAATATTTTGTGGTATAGTTCCAGGAGAAAATCTGCAATGTAACATGTCATCTTTCTAATAGATCTATTGGCTTCGGGTATCCTTCTAGGATGGATGTTAATTATTCCATTTAGGATTATTATTTTTATATTCATACAAAAAAAATATAATTATTATTAACAATTAAATTTGATCCAATCAAACTTATGGATGGTGCAATTAATGTGATATAAATTCTTAAAATTTTTAATGATGTATATGGTCATTTTGATACTATTTCCCTTGGAATTTATATGGTTTTGTGTCCCATTATAAGTATATTTTTACATATTACATGATTTTGTTTCTTTCCCCTTAATTTGGAACAATGTCACAATTTCTTAATATTCATTATTTTTAAAATATTATGCAAAATGGTTAAATGTTTAAACTAACTTTCTTATCCATATGTATGGATCTCTTGGTGGTGTCAGTGGTTTTTAATTAACATTAGACTACATCCACTAATAATTTTTTAAAAAATTGTTTGAATGAAATATAATTTGTATGAAAGGTTTAATATGATTAATTAGATTTTAATAGAATTTGAATTTCATAAATTCGTTTAAAAAAAATTAATTTGAATATGGGAAAAGGTTCATGCATGAGTAATATAAAATATAGTTGTAAAACCCCTTGTTTCATGTAAAGTATCAATTTCCTTAATCTTTTTATTTATGTAATGTGTATGAGTGAATTTTGGGATGATTTAGAATACTTTTGGAATATTTATTGGTATTTTTTATAGGTTATTAGTTCGAGCACACTTGGTGGAAATTGTGATACAACTATTGGAAACCACAAACAGTGAAAAATAGGCTTCTGGGTTGGAGAACGATTTGGCCAGACCGTGAAGCCACCCAAAGAGACTCTGAAATGTGGGATATATGGATTTTCACAGCTGGTACATGGTTTTTTTAGTAGTTTATCTCATCCATTAGAGGTGATTCCTATTATAGAGGATGAAACGTGGTTAGTATATTTTTTCCTAACCAAGAGAATACCCATGCACATATTAAAAGTGAGATTCTAAAAAAGTGTTTATCACCCATTTTCACATCTAAACATATCATTTCTCAAACTATTTGTCACTAAGTTGGTTTTTCATCATCGTAATGGTTGTGGAGTCACTACCAATAGAACTAAAAGCAATCCAATGGAAATTCATGGTGTCATGAAGCATGATTCCCTTGGTTAGACATCATTTTTTGGTAGTTTTTCTTATATCTACATTCCTTCCCTCTCTCAAAATCCAAGATCAATTTCTGTAAGGATATACAAAGGATGGGTTATTCCAATTAGGATGATATGTGGCTATTTTGATGTAGGAAAAATAGATCTAAGGTGGGTTTTTTTATAGTTAACAATGTTTTATTATGAAATCATTGTGTTCTTCATTTTCTCTATAATTCCCATGGTATGTGGCTTCAAACAAGGCTTCTTTTATTATAATTTAATGGCTAGGTTTCAAATTCATTTAACTATTTGAAATTTATGGTTATATTATTGTGAAAATCATGGTATAAACCATCTTTAGTGATTGTTTATGGACATTTTTATTTGTGGAAATTGTTTATAAAATTATATTTTTTTCATTATTTTAAATTTTCTTATGTAATAATATGGATTTTTTTTGATTTATGAAAATGGTTAGTTTTAATGTATTTCAATAAAATAATGTATTTGTTGAAATTGCATGAAATTCTTGATTTTAAATATTTTAGGCTTACCAAGGTTGGAATGAGATCATGATTTCATTTTAACCCTGAATAAGGAGTGTGTATTAATGGGGTACAAATGTACATGACCTAGGATAAGGGGAATGTGTCATTGGGGAAATAGGTGATTCAGAAATTTGGGATGACTTAGTGGAAAGATGAAATCCCACTCATGATTATGGAACTACTAGAGAATCATGGATTTGTTGGTGTGTGAGAGAATCACATAATGGGTATGAAAAAAAGGAATGTGAATGTTTTTAATACATTGATTTATGATTTCCATGGAAATTATTTTGGATAGAAAAATGTTTTGATGTGAAAATGCTAGGATTCATAGAAATTTTTAATGTGTTTAATGTGTTTTATATATATTTTTATATATAAATTTTCTCTATAAATTTCGAAACATGTTCTATCATTGTGGAGATATTAGGGAAGTAATATGGCGAAAACCTACTGATTTTATTTAATCACCCCTTTATTTGGTATATTGGAGTCTTTTCAGATATTATTTATCAAGATGAAGGTAAAGTAAAGTTATCACATGTCTGTATTAGTTCATCATAATACGTGGTTTGTATTGTGGAGTTGGATCCAGAAGAATTTTAGGAGCTAGGGAGTGATTTAATAGAGTCTATTAGTTTTGTTTGGGTTTTCTTTAGAATTATACTTTGATCATAGTAGGATTCCACAATAGTACTCTTAGTGTAATTGGGTTTGATATTCAATTATTAGACATTGAGTTTTATACCTTATTATCATGCATCATTTAGTGGATATTTTGTTATGGTATGTTTATTTGGGTTGATTTATTTCTCAATGGGAAAACCATCACCCAATTTGTAATGAATCTATGTGCATTTATTTCTATCTGGTGGCTCGTTGTGGGTGTCTCATACGGGTAAGTAGAAAATCTTCCTAGACGAATTCTAACAAGGTGGGGTAAAATATTACAAGTGGTATCGTCTTGTTCAGTCCTTGAATTACAAGTGAAATTAATCAGGATCAATCATACTGTGTTTGTGAAAAAATGGTATGAGTTTTTCTATCATTAATATTAAAATCGTTCTGTTTTATCGTTGAGTTGGGATGGTGGAAAGGAGTGCAATTTTTGGGACCTTAAATGTAGATCATAAAAATACATAGATAACACTTTTTCAACAAAATGTTACCATGGAGATTGGAAGATAAGTGTTATGGAGAAACATATAGAAGTAATAATCTTATTTTTATAGGTTTATCTAATTGACATGATCATTAATTTAATTATAGAAAAACATCCAATGAGGGGTGCATATATTATTTTATGTAATGATTTATTATTTTGTGTAAATGTATTTATTTTTAAAAAATAGTGATTTTTTTATCAAATGTGATATTTTGAAAAGGCGCGACATGGGTATTTTGAAAATGTATAGATTTAAAAAAATATATTATTGAATTTTTAAAAAATGGTTAAATGTAAAAAATGATGAAATTTGGAACCAAATTATATGATATAATCAGAAGGTTCTAGAGTTAGGAAGGTGAACTTCTAAAAAAATTAATTAGAGAAGATAATTTGAAAAATAATAATTAAAAATATTCTTTAAAATGCAGTGTATGAGAATTACCATGTGAGTCCACATCAACCAAGGTTAAATAGAAATTTTTCGTCACAAAAGACCACCATTTTCTGGTTGACATAAAAGATCTTTTGGAGAGAGAATCAACAACATTATTCTATTCCCTATATACATGTGTGAAATAATGAGAAGTACACTCCACAAGTCATAGGAAATCAATCCAATACAAAAACATTATCCAAGGGACATTCCATGAGTGTGATTTAATTAAATTCACAACCACAATATAGTTAGATTCAACTCAAAAAGACTTCCACCCAAATCAGATAGGAAACATTACATCCTTGATAATGGCCCACAATTCAGAATCAATAGCATAAATTATTCCAATGAAATGTTAAAAATAGCATTTAATGATGTTCATATTAGTACAGAAGAATCCACCAGAACCTAAGTGTATCTGTGCTCATATATTCACCCCATTAGTACTGAATTTCAACCATCGTGGAATGGGGGGAATCCATCAAATGGATTTATCCCCCAAAAGTTTTTTCATGTATTTAACAAAAATACATCTCAAAATAGATAAATGAGATAAATTTTCATTCCTATATCTATTCTAGATCATTGAAGTAGAAATAAGTACTTTATGAAAAGAAAGAACAAACTCTTGTAAAGATGGTATTTGATCCTCAAATGTGATACCATTACTATCCCTCCACACATATCATATGATAACCCGGGATAAGGACTATAGGATTGCCTAAATTTGTTTTCTACAGATAGCATTCTGGATTGATTGCACTAGGCTTTCAATGCTGCTAAAATCTAACCTACATATAAATATTGTTTTCACATACTACACACATGTTATGGATTGCATGAATGATAGAATTTTCAGCATAAAGTATGAAATTATCTCTATGGAAGAGTATGCAGATGAATTTAGGAATATATATTTCTTTTCACCAGATGTTACTGCTAGTTTGTCCTTAAAGGCATGCAATTTATAATCCAGTATAATTCAGAAGATTAAATCAATGATTGAAATGATTTACATAATGGATTTTAAGAAATGGTCAATACAAAAATGGTAGATGAAAGGGGCATCTCATGAGATATGGGTGGAGGGATCATATAGATGTGTATGAGATATATTGGGAACTCAAATGTTGGAAACGAGTGAAAGAGTGGTACCTATCTCTGAGGTGGTGGTATGACTCATAATCCTATTGATGGATGGGTGAATATTCCTTCAAGACCAAATAGCAATGATGGAGTTTCCAATGTGGTTCGTTAGACCACATGAAGAAATAATGTATGGTTCCTCCGAGATCATGCCATAATTGCGAAGAGATGTTGAATCGCCATTGTTATTATCACAGTTCCTTGAGGTCAGGTGTTTAGAAAACATCTCATGATTCACAGACATCATATGATTCGATGGGATAATGGAATCAAGATATCTCTCATCAGAAGAACCCAGTTAGATATGGATAATTTAGGAATAACATGACCCCTCAATAATGGAATTCTCATAATGAAATAAATAACATAGTGAAGCAAGTGTAAAAGTATATTAGGAAGAATATGTTATTGTGGATGATTAATCTGGACCATCAGTGGTGCAAGGTATGATTATTTACAATTATACACTTATACAAGAATTTTTTAATATAGGTTCATCCCATTCTATTATTTCAGCTTTTTATATTTATTTTTTTAGTCAAAATGTTTATATGATGACTACAATGTTTAAAATTTAAACTTCTCCCTATCAAAATAAATTTCTATAAATTATGTGTAGAACGTGTTCTATAAATGATGATGGAACTGGGTTTATATGGGATTTCTCAATGCTTGATATAGATATGATATATTTTTAGGAATATATTTTTTGACTCTGTTCAATACTCAGATCGACTGTTATACATGACCAGTTAGTTTATGACCTATGATGGTGTCGAGCATATCTTTAGAGGTGACCATAATGTAAAGGATAATGTAATAAGGTTTTTTGGAAGCAATGGATGGAATTATCTTGTACCAATTACAATATTTTCCATTGTTATAGATTTAAGATATTGAGAATAATAGTTTTCTTATGGTTTTTAATATGTTTTAATATGTTTTTTCACAAAAAGATTCTTAGGGATTCTACCCACAAGGGATATGGAGTTTATAATAGATCTTCTTTCAAGGAATAGTCATCATTCCCCTCTATCATACTTGATGGGACCAATTGAATTAGGATAATTGAATGTTTTATAAGAATAGTTAGAAAGAAAAGGGTTCATTCATCCTAGCTTGGTTCAGTGGGTAGCACATTTCTTATTTGCCAAAAATATGGATGAAACTCTTTGGTTATGTGTGTATTATCAAAATATTAACCAGTTTATAATAAAAAAATGGTTTTAACATAGACACATTGATTATTCTTTCAATTGATTGAGGGGATCTGAGTGGTTCTCTAAAATTTAGTTGTGACTGGGATGTCACTAATTGCGGGTTTATAAAGAGGATATTCCCAAGATATATTTCAAGATTATATATCTCCATTACGAGTATTTAGTTTCTTTCATTTAACTTTAGAAATTCACTCACATTCATTATGTAATAGATGAATTAGATATTTCACAAGTATCTAGATTCTTTTTTAGTTCTGATTATGAATGACATATTGGTGTATTCGAGGACAAGGACGGAGCATGTGAAATAATTATGGATAGTTTCGGAATCTTACAAGAACATCAGTTGTATTCCAAATTATAAAATTTTATTTTTGGGTACAATAAGTAAATTTCCATGGCCTTGTAATATCAGAATAATGTGTTTTTTAGATCCAAAAAATATAAAAGATTTTATCTCATATATACCGCTAAAGAATTTATTTGAGATACAATGTTTCCTTAGACTAGTTTGTTATTAAAGATGTTTTACTCTTGATTTTTCAAAACAAGATTTACTAATGACAGCTTTGATGAGGAAATGTATTCCACTCCAATGGTATGATGAATGTTATGAGTCATTTCAAGAGCTTAATTTTCACCATATCTCAGTACCAGTCATGATTTTCCCAAAATTAGTACAAGGGTATGTGGTTCTTTATGATTAATTTTGGACTATGTTTGGATGAGTTCTCATGAGAGGAAATAATAATGTTTCTTATGGCTCGCAACAATTACTGTTTCATGAGAAATAATAACCAAATTAAATTTTCATATTAGTTTTGTAGTCCATGCATTGAATACATGACTTCATTACCTCATTTTTGAGAATTTTATGGTATTTATGGCTAATAAGAGTTTCAATCATCTTTTATCATAGAGGTACTTGAACCCAAGATAATGAATATGGATGTTGTATCTCCAGATATTTGATTTTGACTTGATGTATACATCAGGTAAAGGAAATATGGTTGAAGATGCATTAAGCATTGAGTCATATTGTTAATTGAAAAAAAATGCTTCTAATCAGTGGTATTTATTATTAGTCGAAGCTAAAATTAAATAGTATTATGAAGGATGAGGTTAATTTTTTGTTTTCGTTTTAGTTTTATTCATTCCTATTTTGGTGGAGATGGTAAAAGTGGTACATTCTTTGGATTCTGAAGTTGTTTATATATGAAAAAACATAATGGTTTTGACACCATCAAGGGATAGAAACATATTGTGAATTCAATTTTAGAGTTTAGAGGATAAATGGTCATACCTATTATTGGTCATGAATAACTTCTTCATACATACCACCATTCAATATAGGTTGTTCATCATGGAATAAAGAATATTTATATGTCATTGAAAGCACAATTTTGGCAAGTTGGTATGAAAATTATGTTGGTTAGGTTTATTTTGATAGGATTTACTTATTATGATGTTAAGAAATAAAATTACTGACAAATAGGTATGTTGTATTATTTACCTATTCCTATATGAAAATGGGATTATATGGCCATGAATTTAGTAAAAGGTCTCCCATGAATGGTACAAAAGGACGATACCAAATAGGTGTTATTGTATCATCTCGTGATGTCATCCCATTTCATCCCTATTCCTAAATATTATATAGTTGAGTAATTGACAAAAATATATATTCTTGAAGTGGTAATGAGGCATGGAATACCAATTTTGATAGTATTCAATATATATATGAGTTTTACATCTTATTTCTCGAAATCCATATAGAAATCTCTTGGAACAATGTTTAAAATGATTACACCGTATCATCCTTAGATGGATGTGAAATCAAAATTGATGATAAAAACATTCCATGACATGTTGTGGTATTTTGTAATATATTTTGGTGGATCATGAGATAATCACGTACCATTGGTGGATTTATCATATAATAATTTTTATCATGCCTCGATATGTATGTCTCCTTCTGAAGCATTATATGGGAATCCTTCTCGTTCCCCACTTTTTTTTGTGGAAACAGGTGATACTTCCCTTGTTTCCAAAGTCATTGTCCATGAAATATCTGATAATATTCAGTTGATCTAGAAATAGATGGATATGTAACAAAGTTGTTAGAAATCTCTGGTTGGTCATCATCGATGGTAGTTTTTATTCGTGGTCAGTTATCATGTTTTCTTGACGATATCTCTATGAATTTGAATGTGTAATTTTGGGAAGAACAATAGGTTTTATCCTCAACACTTAGGCCCTTTTGAGATACTCGAATAGTTTGGTGTGTTGGCATAACTATAGTAATTTCCATCATGGTTCAGTGCTGTACATATTTTGATTCATGTATCTCAGATGAAAATTATTAGCCTAATATTAAATATGAGATTTGAGGGTATCACATGAACGTAGATCCATATGCTTCATTGGTTCATATTCCAATATGGATTTTGGGTAGCTAATGAAAATTCTTGCGTGGAAAAAGCATCAGTCTAGTATAGTTTTTTTTGGCAAACATGATCAGATTCAGAAATAGACATGGGAATGGGAGAAATAAATGATCATGTATTGTCCCAAACTCTTTCATGGAAATTATGGTTTTCTACTTTCTGAGGAGAGAATTTAGCACCCCCGATTTCAAGTAAGTAACATGTTCCTTGGGATTTGTAATTATAAATAGTATTTGTGTGAATTTTTCAAGGTTTTGGGAATATTTCTAAATGTTTATATTGATTTTATGAAGCTCCCTAGTTTAATCATGGTTAGTGGAAACCAAATAACTCTTCAAAGAAATAGTGATGATTAAAATATGGTCATCTAGGAAGGTGCACAGTTTGGAACATGGTATTGCCAGACTGAGCAACCACCTAGGAGAAACCGTGATAGGTGGGATAGAGTGAAAACTATGAAAATCCTATATGAAATTGTGTATAGTGAAATAGAGTCTTCTGGGTAGGCGCACAATTAGGCATATGGTTTAGAAAGGCTATACTGCCAACCAGTGGAAACATAAAAAAATGGGACATAGGGCTACTGTATGTTTCGAACATGGCTTGTCTAACTGTGTGGCTCAACCATGCTACAATCTAGTTGAGGTAAAGTCCACTTCATAATTTGTATTTGATTTTCAAAACCAAGTTACAAACCATGCACGGTATAAAAGTGAGATCATAAAAAAGTGTATCTAGCTCAGTATTACCTACTAACCTCTTGATTTACACTATTTTTACCCATATGTCTGGTTTATTGCTTTTAAAGGTTGTGGAGTCCCTCCCCATTGTTGCAAAAGAGAAGTTAGTGAAATTCAAGTTACATTGAATCCTGATTCCCTTGGTACCTCTATGTTTTTGGTAGTTTTTCATAGATATACATTCCTTACCTCTCACTAAATCCTATATCTACTCTAATGGGGATATATCTATGTTTTGTGATTCAATTAATGATGATATATGGCTATTATAATGTTATGGAAAGAGTTATATGGAGGGATTTTATCGATTCATCCATTCTTTTTTGAAAAATTCACGACATTCTTCATTTGTTCCATAATTCACTAGGATGGTGTCTTCACTCATTACTCATTTTATTATAAAATAAAGGAATAGATTCAAATTTTTTTATTTGAGATAAATATATTATGAGATTGATGTGAAAATAAAGGTAGAAACTTTCTTTAGCAATCATTTTTAATGTTATGGATTTTCGGATAATGTTTGTGAAATGTAATTTGTTTTCATGATTTAAAAAAAATTAAAAATATATCTTTGTTGGAATTATGAAAATGGTTTATTTTTAAAAAAAATTAGCAAAATAATTTTATAAATTTATTGGAATGGTTGATTTGAAATGGTTTTGGAATACACGGGTTGGTGTGAGTTCATTCTTTCAACGTTACCCGGAATAAGGGGCTTGTACCAATATGTTATAAATGGATGTGGCCCTAGATAAGGGGAATATGTCATTGGGGAACAAAGATATTATCTAATTTTTGATGACATAGTGGATATATGGGAAATATATCATGATTGAGGAACTATTATTGAAGGAAACATGTGTGGGTGTGTGTGCGAATCATTAAATGGGTATGACAAAAAGGAATGTGAAATGGTTTAATGAAATTATTTATGTTTTCATTATAAACTATTTGGGTCTGAAAACTATTTTGATGTTAAATTAGGTCTCTTGATAAAAATTTATAATATGTTTAGGGAAATTATATAAATGGTTTTATATAAACCATTATATATATATATGTAGACATATTATATACTAATGGCATGAGTAGAGAATTTATTTTCTTAAAACCTACTTTGTTTCATTACTCATCCCCTGTATAGGCATGTTGGTGATTTTTAATGTATTATTTATAAAGAATTTTATAAATATGATATATCATATTTCTTTAGTGGTGCTTTGTGATACATGGGATTTGTTGTGCACATGGATCGTGGAGTATGTTTGAAGCAATAGATTTAGGACACAAAGTCTTTGAGTTTAGAGAGTTTTTATTTCAGTTCATACTCTGATGTTAGCAGTCTTCTTATATGGTAATCTATTTATTTTAGGGTTTGATATTTAGTTATTATAAATTAAATTTTATACATTTTTATCTTTCATCATTTTGTGGTTATTTTTTAGGTTATTTTTGGGTGGTTTGTCTTATCTTTAAAAGGTTAATTCATGCCAAAATTTTAATGATTCCCTTGGTATTTATTTCCAGACATTGGAACCATGGGGATTTCACTGAAGAAATAGTTGAAATTCCCCCTTGAATGAAGCAAATGAGGAAGTTTAGATTCTATAGAAGTTCCTTTTCTATATGATATCTAGAAGGAATTATGATTGAATTCAATGTTAATGAAGTTGAGGCATGATTGAAGGACTATTTTTTCAAATTAAAACATATTGATGATACCCTGTTTTCCTAATAATGTGTAAATGGTCTTATTCGTGGTTTTATTTTCCTATTGTGACCCATTTTTCATGAATATGTCTTTTTTGTTTACATCAATTTTAATTATAGACTTACAATCTATGTGAAAGTTTGATACTTTTAGTTACGAGAAAACTATTAATGTTATGAGTTGGGAATTGATATTTTTGAGAGTCTAGGATACTTTTTGATTTATGTGAAGCATATTATTGATTCATTGAGCTATAGAAGAGGTTGTGTATCATGTTTGTAAATTACATGAAGTTTTGAATGGATTTATGATATATGATATGAATAGTAGTGTGAGAGGGGATCTTGATTCACTACAACTCCATGAATGAGATGATGTTTTCTCGACCTCTATTATAGATATGGGATCCTATTATACATGATTTCAGTACGTACGATGACTGATATTGTAGTAGTTGTGAAATGGGAATTTCCATCAGTGATTCATTTGAGACTACCATTCCATTGTTGAAATGAAAAGGATTAATTGAACAATGTTTGGTCATATATGACTGATATGACTATACTAGGATAAAAAATTGAATGGTGTCTCTACCACGAGTGATATCGGTGTGTGTTGTGTTGTGATTTAAATTATGGATGTATTATGCATCATTTAGGTAGAAATTAGTGGACTATTATTTATGTATCCTCCGATGAATGATAAGGTATAATGAGTTTCTTTATATGAGATCATTTGTGACATGAATCCATACCCATTTTCATCACTTGTAGATTGGGAATTTGTAACTTCGAGACTCTTCATTTCAACATTACCTGATGATGGTTTGGTCATTTGTCATTATATCTTCTTTATAATACAATAAATTTTTTATGAGTGTATATAAATTAATTGAATTTATCATGGTGGGATAGTTTGATGGAAAAAAATAATCTCAATTATATGTATTACACCTACATAAACTATATCACGACCATACTATGAATTGATGAAGGATTTGGGATTTCCATTGGGTCATTGAACTAACGCACTCCCATATAAATTCCATGGGTTTTGATGTACAAAATTATACATTAATATTTTCAATCATTGAATTGGTATTTACTATAGTTGGATAACAGGTTAAGTTAGCAGGTCATAGAGGCTAATAACTTAGCATAACGATAATATGAGTTAGGTAAAAGGACATGTATTTATTTTCATGTTAACATTCCACATGTACTGACATGCGTTATATATGTATATATATTATTCATCCTTTATTTTTATATTTTTTACATCTACTCTTTTATCATTTATTCTTAATAAATCATTTTTATTCATTTTATACTTTAGAATGTGGGGACATCTAGGGAACTATGTATTATCACTATACGTATTTTGGGCTTCTCAATATATGAGTGAGACATATCATTTCTTTTAAATTTTTGAAATACTCTTTGGCTTTATTTTATAAAGAATAGAAATCAATGATAATTTCAAACCCTCTACTATAGTTTTAAGTCTCTAGAATACTTGATAGAGGGCTTAATTTCATGTGTCCACCCCATCTTGGGTATTTTATGGGTGATCTGGTCTAGGGTGGTAAAACTTTGTTTCATTGTATGTCATTAGACTAGATTTTGTTGTTAGAGATATATAAATTTCATTATGAATATATAATTAGATTGAGTGATTTTTTATCAAGTATGACATCAGTTTAAATCCAAATTGATCTGAAACAATATAAAATATTATTAAAGTAATTTTATTATTTAATAAATATGATTTCATATTTTTTAATATAACCTTATATAACTATCACACATGACATAAAAATAAAATAAAATAAATTTTATCCCAGTAATTTAAATATTAAATTTTTAAAATTAATGTGTCCATCAAAATTGAAATTTGTATTATGTGAAAATAAAAAAATAAGATATTAATAATAATTTGAAAATATATATCAGTTAGGACCACCACAATAATCTCACTCAAAAATGAAGACATTAGAAATATACCAGATTATTAGTAATGAAATATGGGCTTTTAAAATGAACATATGTATATATAAATTTTTTAGAAAAATAGATTTGATTTAAGATTGAACAGAATAGAAGGGATTTATATAATATATCGAATCATTATGATAGTTCTAAAGCATATAATTTGAATAGTAAAGTTACTATTGGAATAGTAATTAGTCCATTAGGAATAGTAACCAAACTATTAGAATATTATTCTCACAAATTCAAGATTAATATAATATTAAGGTATAATATATAATGATATTGTGACATATTAATATCTTAATACCGGTAAATAAATGCTTTTTAAATTATAAAAACATGTTTCCATATTTTTGAAAAACATATATGTTTTACATTTATTTTTATAATATATATAATGATTTAAATTAAATTTTATTTCATAAAATGGGTTTATAAATTTATATTATTTTGTATTATAATTATAATTTAATTTTATGATACCTTATATAATTTTACAACAGGTTGATATATTAATCATAATATTAAAACTGATATATTTCAAATAAATGAGAAATTTATTTAAAAATTATATTTCTCATTTTTAGATATTTATTTTCATAAAATTTATTTTAGTTTTTTAATATAAATTTTAAAAAAATTTAATTATTTTTTTATTTTTCGGAAATATGTAATCAAATTGAATATATATATATATAACTAAAATATTTAATATTATAATATAAATAAAATAATTTTTGAGTTATAGATGATGTAATCTCCCATTAGTTGAAAATAAATGAATTATTTATAATAAATTATCACAACAATGAGTTCAATCGGTAGTCTCGATCCAAAATAATAAAATAATGAATATTATATTCAGAAATTCCCATGTCATCACCTTGTAAATTCCACCATATGCCATCACAGCCAATAATACTTGAAGATTACCCAATTACAGATATATTACCATCATATTCCTCTCCCCCATGTCTGAACTATAAAAAATTCATTAATTAGTGGTAGTTTTTTATCTTTGTTTTCTTAAACCGCTAGTAAAATAAATCAATATATAGCATCAGTTTTAAAAAAACCACCATTAGAACTTTTTTAATGAATAAAACTCCCCCCCCCCCGAGCATGAAATATAATGAAAAAATGTTTTATCAATGCAATTCCCTTATGATAATTATTTATTATGGTTTAATAACATAATATTACTTATAGTACACAATAATAACTTTATAAATGAATAATGGGTCAAATAGAAGGTAACTATTAATCATATGGAACATATACCTAAGGAATAGTAACATGACCATTAGAATAGTAACATGACCATTATGAATAGTAATCTGGAAAATGTAATAGTAACTTGACCAATGATATCATAAATAATATTTATTTAACTTATAAGGGACAAAATGGTATAATTATATAATAGTATAAGTAAATAACTTATTGATTAGGTGTTGATATTTTTTAATATCATAAATATTTAATTATAAAATTTTATTAATTTAATATACTAAAAGAAATTTTATTTTAATAATATGAATTCAAAAACTCTTTTTTTATTTATTATGAACATTAAATAATTTTACGAGGAATAAATTAATTTTTCAAAGTGTTAGAAAAGCAGTTTTAATTCTAAAATGAATATTTTTCAAGTAAATTATGATTTTATTTTGAAATTAAATTTATAATATTTAGAAAATAATTTTTCAAAAATGAAGTAAATGTTTTAAATATAAACATTGTAAAATGGTTGGGGTGACATTGGGTAATTTTCAAAAATACAAGAATTTTTGGTGAATAGAAAACATGATAATTTACAATAATTGCTAAATAAAGGAATATCAGCATCACCCTTGAGTAATGGATGAAGTAAATGGCCAGTGGTTTGAACATGAATTCTATCATTACTATTTTTGGTCACAATAATCAATATTAATCATAGTATTAAGCAAAAATATTAAACTAATGATTAAATAATGGAAAACCCCTCCTCTCCTTCACAATAAATAACACATCTCTCTACATCTTATCCTCATACCTCTCAAGACTTGTGCCTAGTAAATTTGTTTCTAAAATCCCTCCCTAATACCCTCTCCCACATCTATAAGATATCTGTATTATTAAAAGTCCAAAAAAACTCTCCTAAATAGGCTCTCAAAGAAGATATATTCAAGAGGTAAATTCATCTTTTCTTTTCTTTTATTTTTGATTCATGTTCCTTTGTTTTAATTTATATTCTCACCTATAATCTCCCAAATTGTTTGTTAACTCCAATAAATTACATGTACTTGAATATTTTTATGATAATGGAATAATTCAACATGTAACTCTCCAACCCTAGTAAGCCAGAGTTGGTGCATTATTACATAACATTGGCATGATCACAAAAAATAAAGTCTTGAAAGACTGATTAGTTTAGTAGCCTTGGAGATACTAGATACATTCATAAGTTTCACATAACATTATAAAATGAAAAAATACAACATCATAGTCTCTATATTCCACTCTCATATCCCTTATACTATCCATGCAGGTCATTTATAATATACTTTTTCATATCCTGGGAAAATAAAACAAAGAAAGGGGTGAACTCAGATGTTGAGTAAGGATAACAATATAGGGGAAAATTTGATAAATAAGAATAAACATTTAAGGCTATGTAAGACTAAAACAAAATCCTTATAAACATGAAATTAAGAATAATATGGGAAATATAAAATCAAATAATGCAATTTAATTATTTACATGGAAATTATACTAGTCGAATAATTATATTCAATATCCGTAGCCACTTTCATAATGATGGAATGCATAATGCCAGACTTCATAACCATGTTGTCCACACCATGAGCCAAAACTACAAATAATATTTTGTTAAGGAATTGTGAAAATACACTAGTTTGTCTCATGATACAAATTGACACATCGAGGAGCTATAGCGGGCTACACATGCCACTTTCTAAGTCCAATTCATTCCTCATGTGAAAAGGTTTAAACATAACAAAAACATTGGTGTTAAAACTAGCATACGAAATGTCAATACATTTTCCATATACCATCTATGGTGTAAAAATAACACACCCATATTCAATCATATCACAATAACTTCATTACAATAAGGAAGTTATGTATCATAATAAATCAACTTTAAATATGTTTAAAATCGATGAATGGATATAGACATAGATGAAATCAATACTTTTTATAGAAATAACTCATTTTCTTTTGAAATAATTTAATTTAATATAATTATAAAAGAAAACATTGATTTTGAAAATATTCTTATATTCTTGTGAGGGAAACTTTGACGATGTTATAACAGTAGAAAATAACATCACCTGTCGTATAAGTTAAAAAAACATTCTTACCATAATTTTGACGAAAATGTCAGAAGGTACCTTATTTGGAAAACCGCAGAAAGATTCCATTCAAACCATTTTATAAAAATTCAAACAAGGTTATAAAATACATTAACCCATATTCTAGTATATAGTAAAAATGTTTTGGAATTCATTTATAAGTAATGTGAATGTGGATGATAAAGAGGTCTGTGTAGATACTTATGTAAAAACAATCTTGGATAATAAATAGGTTGTAAAATTAACCCTTACCTTGAACATTTCCTTGGTTGAGGGTAGGTTAATCTACGGTATAAGGGTGAAATAATTGTTATTAAATTATACATAAACCATATAAATTAATATGGTATCATATATGATATTCTAATATTTCTTTGATAATGATATTTTAGTAGAATCATCATTTCAAGAGTTAAATGATCCATTTTCCATTATATGATTGTTTATAAAATCCATTTTTGTTACGGAGAGGATGTATTTGATTCATATACAGAATGTTATTATGTTCATAAACATTATTTAAATCATAAAATTAAAATTAGTCGTGAATGATTACGAAGGGGAATGAATCTGATCGATTTCCTGGAGACATTAATCTATTCGTATGCACGAGCGACAATATCATTATTTTTCTATTAAAATAGTATATAATTGGATGGTATATTAAATATAAAAAATTATTATCATGTTATATTTATTATTTAAATCCTTTATCCTCATTATTATTCCCATCCATAGGATGAAGTGATTGAATAAAAAACTACACCACGACGTGGAGACTGTAATCTGTACGTACGCATGTATGGTGAGTTTGTCATATATTGGATGGATAGAATATTGAATATGGCTATACCATATTTATAATAACATCAAACTATATTGGTGATACTGGATTTATTTTTTTATAATGGAAACAACTATGAAAGAGGAAGTGGGAAATGAAAAGAACTTGAAAGAGGTGAGGAAATATTTACCTCTTCTTCGGGTTGTTCCTTTGGATTTGATCAAAAGGGAACCATAGGTTGGATTTATGACTAAATGAAGGCTGCTAGGATGAAGGGAGGACAATTTAGAGGATATTTGGGTAGGATTTGGCCGAGCCAAATGGCTTTGAAGGTGTGAATTTGTGAGAAGGGAAAGTGCCTTTTTATAAGAGAGGTGAGGGTCACATTATGAAAAGCATGAAATATTATTTTATAATAAGATCACTTTATATTTATAATTTATCCAAAATGGATTATATAAAGGATAAGGTGGGTATGGGTCGATAACCTTTCAACTATCTGTGATACGTGGAACACATCATGAACATTGGATAGACTTGGAGGCATTGCCATATCATAAGCTACAACTCAAATTCATTATAGTATTTCGAAAGGTCCGATGTACCCAATACTCAATTTAACCTTCTTACTGAAACGTATAACACCCTTCCATGGAGATAACATCAAGATAAAATGGTCTCCTATATAAAATTCCAAATCCATCCTTCAGATATTGGTATAGCTCTTTTTCTTACATTGGGCAGCTTTGATGTGACTTTGGAAAACCATCATCTTTTCCATTGTTTCCTTAACATGTACTTGGCCTATGAGTTTTCTTTCACCAACATCATCCCAACAAGTTGGTGTGCAACTTATCTTTCCATATAACACTTTATATGGTGCCATATGAATACATAAATTGATGTTATTGTTATAGGAATATTATATAAGAGGTAAATTTTGATCCCACATACCTTGAAAGTCAAGTGAGAAAGATCTAAACATGTTTTCTAAGGTTTGAATAGTACATTATAAATATCTATTAGTTTGAGGGTGGTAGGAATTACTCAAACGAAATTCAGTATCTAGGGATTTAAGAAAACCTTCCCATAATCATGATATAAATGGGGATCAGGATAAAAAATAATTGTTAAGGGTAATCCCTGAATTCTTACAACATAATTAATATATAGTATTTCTAGACGTTCATGTGGTAAATCTTATCTTTTTACAAGAAAATGTGATGTCTTAGTAAGATGATCAAAAATGACCCATATTTTATCATTCTTTCTAGGAGTATTTGGTATCCCTATGACAATGTCCATCATAATATTACCCCATTTCCACCCAGGAATGGGAATAGGTTGCATGACTCCTTCAGCCTATTGCCTTCCAGCTTTCACTTGTTGACAAACCATACATCATGACACAAAATCAACAATCTCCCTCTTCATGTTGTCCAACAAAAAATGTTTCTTCAAATCTCTATACAGCTTTGTGCTACCAGGGTGTATAGAGAAATTGGAGCAGTGGATATCATCTAAAAATTCCATTTTTAGATCTGGTATATTGTAAACACAAAGTTACATCCCATATTTCAAAATCTCATATTCATATATGAAGGCACTCAATCTCCCAGCATTTGCATCTTTAATCTTATTTTGAAACTCCACATCATTAGCATGAGAACTTTTTATACTTTCTAGTAATGATGGTTTGGAAAATATTTGAAAATGTATTGATGTTTCACCTTCCATGATTATTCTAATATACATTTTCACTAGATTTGTGAATATTGGATCTCTTTCAACTCTCATTATTTTTCAAACTCCATGATACTTTCTTATCAAATCCTCTGCTATCTTATTTTCCTTCCCCGGGTAGTAGTGTATTGGGAAATAATAATCCTTGATTAGTTCAAGCCATCACCTTTTCCTCAAGTTGAGTTCTTTTTGTGAGAAAATATACATCAATCTATTATAATCAACATAAATCTCACATTTTTAACCATAGATATTATGTCTCCATATTTTCAGAGCAAAGATTACATATTCTGACTCAAGATCAAGAGTATAATCCTGTTTATCATGAATTTTTAGCTGTCGTGATATATAGGCAATAACTCTATCATTCTGCATAAGGACATAACAATGTATTTTCTTTGAAGAAGCATTATAAATTAGAAACTCATCATTCCATGATTAGACAGTCCAAATAGATGAATTGACTAATCTTCTATTCAATTATTCAAAACATTATTCACTCTCTTTTGTCCAAAAAAATTCATCCCCATTACATGTGAGTTTTGTAAATGGGTTAGCCAATCAGGTAAAATTCTAGACAAAAACGCCTATAACAACTTGGTAAACCAATTAATTTTCATACCTCTGTTATAAGTGTTGGTTTTTTCCATTATTGTATTGCCATTTCCATTAAAGGGTCAACAAATATTCCACCCATAGAGAAAATATGGACTAGAAATGAAATCTCTTAATGCCATAATTTACACTTTCTAAGAATCCCATATAATTCATTTCTTCTAAGGGTTTTTAGAATAGTGCTCGAGTGATTTTCATGATCTTTGTAGATTTTGGAGTATGGTAGGATATCATCATTAAAAACTAATACAAAATCATCATGATATTCCTTGAATATTCTGTTCATTAGATACATGAAAACAGAGGTTGTATTAGTCAGCCGAAAATGCATTACTGTAAACCCATAATGATCATACCTGGTTCAAAATGTTGTTTTTTGAATTTCTTCCTTCTTCACATTCAACTGATGATATCAAGATCGAATATCAATCATTTCAATAATATTTATCTCCATGAAGTTGTTCAAATAAATCATCAATGCGATGTAGGGGATACATTTTTCATTATTTTATAGAATTGACCTCTCTATAGTCAATGAAAAACCACATAGATCTATCGTTATTCTTAACAAAAAGGGCAGGGGTTCCCCATAGAGATACAATAGTTCAATTAAATACCTTATTTCTCAATTCCTCAAGTTGATTATTTAGTTCCACTAATTCAACAGTGGCCATTCTATAAGGGGTCTTCGATATGGGCCTTGAACCAAGAATTAAATCAATGGAAAACTCAATTTCTTATTCCTAATGATGTCCAGGTAAATATTCTAGAAACACATAAACATATTCCAGCACAACAGGTGCGTCCTCTAGTTGAACATTCCTTTCCTCGCCTACCATTATTTCATTCTCTTTATCCTCAATAATTGAAATTTGTTGATCTACTAGGGGAATATCGAGATGAGAATCAGATGGTGACATTTCTACTCTAAAGATAAGGTAATCCTTATCATCATAGAAAATTTTAACCTCTTTCTTTTAATAATAAATTATTACATCATGGTCCAAAAGCCAATCCGTGCCGAGGATTATATCAAATTCAATCGTGTGTATGACAATGAGATCAGCTAATAAAGAACATTTATATTCCCTAATGGGAACTGATTCAAAAAACATTATTGTGATGATACTTCCATTATGTGTTTTTATGGACAATTCCTTGTTAAGTCAAATTTAAAATATCAAATTTTCATAGAAAACTAGGAAGTTTTGAAATAATGTGATGATTCAGAATCAAATAAATCTTTTTATAAACACGGGGAAACCATTAAATTAACTTCCACCACATCTTTCAGAGCATCAACCTCAGTAGTAGTGATAGCATAATAATGAACTTGATCCCTTTGAATATTATAAGGTATGATTCCTTGGCACATAGTACATTAATTTGAATAATGCCAATTTTCTCAACATTTGTAGCATTCAACATTGACAACCTCTTTCTTCCCCTTGCAATCTGGAGCCTGGTGGACTTTTTCACCCCAATTGTAAGAGACTCGCATTCCCTTCAAGAATGTACCATGGGGTTTGTTCCCATATTTACTACAGGATAGATATTCAAATTTTCCCTTCTTCCCCATATATCCTTTTCCAGAGTGTTTAGTAGATCTCTTCTTCTCTGGCCTTGCTTTAATGTCGTGAGGCATAGAGAATTCCTTTTCTGTCTTGGTAACAAATGAGGCAATAACATCGTACAACGAGAAGGATTTTGAGACTAATGCTTGTTGGAAAAATGGTTTTAACCCATCAAAGAAACAGTCAATCTTACTTATTTAGTTACGTATATAATCTGCAACATGCCTTTCTACCCTTGTAAAGTTTTCCTAATACTTTACGACATTCTCATCCGCTTTTTTCCTCAGACTCAATAATTGTCATTCCATATCTCCATGATGGTAATGCGGAAAGAATTTTTATATGAAAATATCATTAAAATCCCTTAATTCCATATTTGATACTTCATCATCTTCTTTTGTGTTTTAAATCAATGACCACCATTGATCAGCATCTCCAATGAGGCGGTAAACTGTAATGAAAACTTTTTCCATTTTGCTACTCCCCAAAGCATGAATTATTTTCTCTATGAAATTTATCAATTGCTCTGTTACTAATGGATTTGTACTCCCATTGAATATTGGTGGTTGTTGCCTCATGAAGCAGACTAACATTGATCCTCTGCATTGTGGATTAGGGTGATCCATACAGGTATGTTTATTATTCATAGCCTCAGTGAGTTGTCCCAATTTAGTGATAAGATGATCAGCACCAGTTTCTTCAACAACTCTACTATAATTATCTTGAGTAGGAGGGAATCCCTACATGGATTACGTGTGTTGATCCAATTTCCATCCCATCCATTAGTAACTTTTTCTAAACAATGGCATACAATAGATTAGTTTAGGAATTGCAATACATTACTCCAAACATGTAAAACACTAAACATAAATTGAATTGTTTAGGGATATAATCCATTATCATAAAAATGTTTTCTATGAGAAATTATATATTTATAAACTCTACATAATGGTTTGTAATGAAAATGAGAATTATCCTACCCATATCCCTAGGGAGTGTCATAACCAAGAGTGCAACAAGGCTCGTTGTCATGAACCAGTTCCCATTCGAGTCTAGCTCAAAGCAGTGATTTCTGGTTTTAACGCTAGGAAAATATTTGCCAAAGACACCTCTACCAACTCATATCCATACGTGGATGTATTTCATAGAAAACTCACAAAATCTCTACAGTACCAAAATTCTAGTAAGATATTTTATATTAATCCTCAATGTGTGTCTTAGATTAATGTTCTCTAGTCAGAGTTTTTCTAAATCTTGATTCCATGGTTTAAACTAAACATCCTCTGATAACAAATGTAATTCCCTGACCCTAGTTACCTAGAGTTGGTTCATTATTACTTAACATTGGCATTTTAATAGAAGACCATGTCTTGAAAGACATATTAGTTTAGTAGGCATGGAAATACTAGATACATTCATAAAATTCACATTAAATTATAAAATGGAAAAAAACACAACATACTAGATACATTCATAAGTTTTACATTCATAAGTATTATCTTCCAAAGATTATACTTGGTTTTCTTGTTTATTACCATATTTATCATTATAATTCTCCCACATTTTATATATTCCCCAAGTTATCCTATATTATTTTATTATATTGAAAGGATTTAGTATCTAATTAAGGATAATAAAATATTGATGTTGTGTTTCAGTTTCATTTTGATTTACTAGATCCTAGTCATCCAAAACAATTATGCCTCATGTCCCTTAGGATTCATTTATTGGAAATACATGTTCATAATCATGTAAATATATGTGATAAATTGATTGTTTTCTATAGATGGTTTTAGTTAAATTTATTGTAATTTATTTATATTATCCAATGAATAAATTATTGATAATACTATTGCTAATACCATGTATTGGAAAATACGATAAAATATTGGGGAAGTATAGAAAGCGTGGATTCCATGAAACTAAATCCATTTATATATATAGCATGTATGTGTGGATCTAGAATAGTGGTACCAATGTGTAATAATTCCAAAAATAATGGATTTGGTATTATATTTTTCATCACCTAGTGCAAGACAATGAGGCCTTTCTTCCCACCTAGTTTGGAACTCCGATGGAATATGCTTTAGAAAGTTAACAAACACTTTTTAAAAAATTATGAATAAATAAAACAATTTTATTTCAGGGAACCTAATACGAATATTGTTGTGGACAACCTATATTACAACCTATATAATAAAATGTAGTGATATATGATTAATATATATGTTAATCCTTATATATTAATTTTTTTTTGTTAATTTTTAATTTTATTATTCTCAACCATTTTTTTATTTTATTCAATGATATGAAATACGTTGAACGATAAAAATGTAAAACATGATAATAAATTAAATTATTTCCATAATGAATTGAAAAAACATATAAGAGTCGGAGTTGACAACTTCAGGGATGTACTAGAACTACACACCCCTGTCATGAATTGTAACATGAATCGTGTAGAAAACCATCCTTCTCCAATGATGGTTCATGTTTTAGCTGAGTCTTTCAGAAAAAAAGGCCTCAAAATAGAAGTGGAACATCAAATATCCATATATTAAAAAAAATTGATTAACTCTATTGAGTTTTTATTCTGTGTTCTCTAATTCTCAAAATGAGACGATGAAATTACAGATACATATTGACTAGAATAAAAATCCTATTATTGATGTAATATTATTAAGAACATAATTTCTAATGTTGATATTGATTCCATGTAATGGGGAGGATTCCATAAAATATTTTAAAATAAATATTTCACCCAAACTATTTATATTAAAATGGATAGGGTGTTCACTGGATATATATAAAAGTAATATTAATCTATTAATTTATATGAAGAAAAATTATCAAGACATACTTTTTATGCCTCTAATTCATCTTACACTTTAAATATAAGGTAAAAATATTATATTTTTGATTAATTATAATTTTAATAAGATATTTGGAAATTTGATACATTGAAACCTATAAATATATTGTTCATTTTTTTCTTCAATTGTGATATAATCATCAGAGACTCTATGTTTTATTAGGTTTTGGGAGATAAAATGTGTACAATTATGTTTAATTTGGAAGGATCAATGAATAAATCCCATAGAGGAAAAAATACATATACTGAAATGTCAACAGTATGGGAAGAAGAATCACAGAAACTATAATAAGGGAATTTAGAGATGTTTCAAATGCCAATAAGTGGGGAATCAAGATAATAAATGAACCAGGGATATGAATAAGCCCAATAATTTTTTTATAATCAGACATTTATCAAGCCCCCTTAATTTAAAAAATAAGGGAGATTATTTTTCAAATGGGGTATGAAGAAACCAATTAAAAACAAAATTGAAAAAACCAATGAAGCCAATCCCCAATGATAAATAGTTGTCTGAAATATCTAATGAGAAAATACCATCAATAAATGTGTGGTAAAAAGTTTCATCCCCCTAATTGATACAGCAATAGTGAAATAAATCAATTTAAATGTGTAACCCTTTATATGATGTTGCAACATACTGGATACATAAAATGGTAGGGAACCCCTCCAACGCTGAAAAGTGAATGAATAACCGAATGATATGTTCTAGCATACTAATGTCTATTTTGAGATTCCCAATCCATGATGCTTGGGAAGAACTCAAAGTAAGTCACCCGAGTGCAGTTGAAATCATGACCAAAATAACTCTAAAAAATCGAGTCTAAGTGCCCATTCTCCAACTAGTTGAAGACAACTATAAATGAAGGGTGTTAGAACACTCAACCCTCTTTCGAGATCACTCTCCCACATGTACCTATAATAAGATCTACTACTAACCAATTATTATGAAACCAGATCGAAATACCATAGGGACATATGCTACCTCGTCAAATAAATTATCCCAAATAAGAACATGAACTGTATAACCATAATATCATTGATGGAAATCGATTGCAAGTCAACACCAATGACTCCCTTCATAGAGGATTCATCAATCACCACCTGTTCCTAAAACTGAATAGGTAACATAATCATCCACTCCCCATATCCACTAGAGACACCCTCCAATACTATTGAGATCACCACACCATACCATACAAGACCCCCATAATTCATCTATCCACCGAACACCAAACGATAATACACTTATAACCATATAATTTCAATCCATTTCCTAGACAACATGAATCATCACCCTAGAGAGTCACTAGAATGGTTGAAGAGAAACAATCCGATCACAAAACAACTACCACTGGAATGGTACATGGGCCACCATATTAATGTCGAGCGATATTGGGGAGACCTAATATTATGAACATCCTGGGATGATGTAATACAATGATGTTTTACAACTAAGGCCTAAAAATAACAAAGATGATGAAAAAGAAGACATGAGATGGTAATCATAAATGTATTCAATGAATATAAATGACTTCACATGACACTATATCTATCATAGAATAACTAGTCGAGTAAATATGCTAACAAACTAATCCTTGAAAGCTGATCAAAAATAGCATAGATATGATCATGGAACCCTTGTATATGGAGTCACACAGCCTATAAAATGTCGATCCATCAAGAATCCCACAAATTTTATTCTTGAAATGATTGCTTAAAAAACACTGGGCCTTATTCCACTATTTCAACTACAAGGAACAAATGTATTATGTGGACCAATTCACTATTAAAAGTGTTATTAGAGTAAATGTAACACAATATCCTATATGTCTAGATATAAAGTAATGTTATATTATTATAATACTACTAAGGTGTATCCAGACAATGATGTCATGGGAGGTACACAGGCTACTAATTCAATAATAGTTAATGTAATATTTGATTGTGGTTATACAATTTCATTCATATAATCAAATATCAATAAAACTATTCAAACTCCACAACAATATAGGGGTTTTAACAGTCATTAATAATAGAAAAAAGTTTAACTATTCCATCACTAGTATATGTCTCTCCAAATCAGTTGTTTTGTGTATTAAACCAATTACTAAATATTTTCAATCTTCCTTTAGTATAATTTGATGAAATATTTACAATATATTGGTTGTCCTTATATAAATCAAACATTAACTATTGGGATAGAGATATCATCCTTAAAATCATAAATCGTCATCTATTTTTAATAATTCTATAGAGGTGGATTATTATCCTCTGAATTTTTTTATTGTTTTGGAAAATTATATAATTATGAGAAAAAATCTCTAGAATAAATGATTGTAAAATAGGGTATATTCATGCTCCAATAAATTCATATTATGAGGGATTAGAATTTTATATTCCTTAAATAGTTTCCTATCCTCCCTCATTACTGATTGATTGAGTTAAATGTTGATCTTATAAAACGATCTCTATCCATATTCATGACTCCCGGCCAAATGAAACCCATTATTTGCATGAATTAAGGAAGTAGTTATAACAGAATATTGCAATTCATTTTATAAACCCCAGTTCTTCACTAATGGGTGTTCCAGTCTTATTCATCAAGAATACATATGTGTCAATGTACCTTTACATTGATTATCATAATATTTATAAAATAATGATTAATAGTAATA
The DNA here is from genome assembly GCA_963277665.1 of Viscum album. Lineage (NCBI taxonomy): Eukaryota > Viridiplantae > Streptophyta > Magnoliopsida > Santalales > Viscaceae > Viscum > Viscum album. The sequence goes on along the minus strand of OY728163.1, from coordinate 1,698,053,935 downwards.
ATCCCTTACCATCGATAAATGACCTATTAGATCAATTATATAGGGCCCGATAATTCCCCATGGGGGACTTTTGGTAGGTATGATAGTAATTAAAGGAAAATAGGGATGATATTACAATGAATTATTTTTAATCTAAATAATGAATGTATGAGTTAAAATTGTTTTTTTGTATAAAAAAATTTCTATATATTATTATTGACATAATTAAAATTTTCATAATACATTTACTAAATAAAATATTGATAGTTTTAATAGATTTTATTTTTGCATACTCCAAATGAAATAATGAGAATAAGGAGAATTATAGCACAATGCGAAAGAAATTTCTAATGTATAAGTTATAAAAATGTATAAAAAAGTGAATTTTGAATAGAGGTTGTAATATTTTTTTGGGCATCTTACGAGAATTTAGGGAATATTTGTGGACCCTTGTCAATAAATGTCATTTGAGGTGTGTCATATGCCAACAACTTTAATTAAGATCCATAGTTTCTTTGGACTCTATTGATATTAATGATGAATTGCTATAATATAATAAAAAAAATTTACACTTATTACAAAGATGACTCATGAAGGATTAAAGTTTATCAAGAATGATGAATGTTAAGAGTGTTTTAATGAAATTAAAATAGGTTTATCTCATTACAAAAAATTATACTACTCACGTGTGAGGAAAATTTAAAGGTTTATTGTGATTCTTCAATGAAGGGTTTAAGATATGTATTGATCAGAAATTATAATGTGTTAGCCTTGATAATAATAATTTTATAACTACATGAGAGTAACTAAATAGAGTTTGATCTTATTATCTCTACAATGACCATCTAATTGAGAATATTTTAGCACTATCTATATGGGGAGTTGTTTGAAATATATATAGTTCATAAATTCCTCATGTATTCTTTACACATTAAGAGCTTTTTATATTAGATTGAAGATTCATAGATCTGGTCAAGGACTATGACTACTCTATTCACTGCCATTTGGGGAAAGAAAATAATGTTTTAGATTCTCTTAGTAGAATGGATCCAAAAACCAAATCAATGATATGAATTAATAGGGATCCAATATTCGTATAAAGGTAATTGACGGACACATGGATAATAATATAAAGAATATAATAATTCCATTCTCAAATGATTGATAAACCATAACTAGAAAAGATAATATAACATGATCAATGATGTTGTGTGTAAATAATGAAGAATATGGAAGCAATAAGATATTGTAAATAATCATAGATCAAAATTAATAAAGAAGGAGTTGAAAATTTTGTTCAAGAAAATATTTACGATCAAATCCCCATATAAAAAATGGGTTGATAAATGATGCATTTAGCTCAACCTCTTCCAACCTTCCAGGGAGCATGAAGGAATATTGAGATCTCCAAGATAACAATTTTTGGGATAATATAAAAATGATGTCAAAAAAATAAACATAAAAATAATCAGTAATTTAGTATGGGATGGAAAAAATGAAAAATCACTGTGGGATTATGCAACTATTAATCATACCTATATGGATTTTGGGAAACATCACTTTTGACTTATCCTATTATTGTTTGATGAAACTAAGAGGATATAATTATATATGGGTTTTCATTAGGACCCATCCCATTGGGGCATGTGTCTCGACTGTAACAACAAAGATATTTTAGGTAATTAAATAAATAATTTTATAAAATGTTATGAGAAAACAATGTAATTTCATTTCATCAAAATGAAATTTGTTTAAATTAATTGGTTTTAATTTACATGTTTACCTTAATTATTTTTCAACATGTCACTATTTAAATTCATAATGACATATGGAGATAATATTAATTAATTATACATTTATGAAATATAGTTATCTAGATATAACTTTTTTTTATATATTATTTTAAAAAATAAATAAACAATACTAAATAGTAACATTAAAAACAATATTTTGTTATAATGTTCTGAACAAACATGTTATTTATAAATATTGAGAGGATAAATAATATAATATTTACATTCATTGTGATATTAAATAATAATTATTAAGGTTTTAAAAGGGAAATAATTATTTGAATTTTGGTATTAATTTGCTTTATAAAATTTATTTTCATTTGATATGAAAATAGGTTTTTTTAATATTAATGAAACTAAATAAATAAATAACTATAATTATTAAAAAATTGTAAATAAAATCTATAATAAATGGTCACAATATTATATGAATTATAATTAATTGTTTTATATTATTCACATTTCTAAAAAAAATTAATATTATTACCAGTGGAAAATTATTAAATGTATTTTGATAAAATTAGAATTATGAATTAGGATATGAAAATAATACTACTTATGTATGATTATAAATATAAATATAATGATGATAAAGGAAATATAAAAAAAATATATGAAACAAAAAAGGGAGAAATGTATCAGGAATAAGGGGATTCGTACGAGTCCAGCACGAAGGTAGAGTTTCAGATCGAAATCCATAGGTCGTGCCACCGTGAGGAGTCCAACAGATCTATGTCGAGCATTGTTCTTCATCAGGGGTTGAGGTGACCTGGACCCAAGCATTTCCTTGGTGTCGTCGATGACGGACGATGAGTTGTGAGCACAAGTTGAGTGTATCAAGGTGTGTGTTGATGCCAGAGCGTTTCCCGACCACATGAGTGCTTGGGTATGTTCAATTTTGACTGCATTAGGAATTTTTGAGAGATCTAAAGGAAAACACCCATCCGATTTTGAGATCATTTCTTTTGTGGTATAAGGAGGTTGAAGGTTTTTGTGTTCATTTTACTATTATGTCCGACTATGATTGTGATCTCATTAATAGTGCCTTATTCTATCAATTTCTCCAGCTTTTTTCTTGTTGGTGTACAGAATTAATTCAATTAATTTTATCATCGCTTAGATTTTTCATCAAATTTCAGTGTTTAGTAAATCGATTATCAATAATTCAATTTTTTATGTATGGATATGGATCAATGTGTGTTAAACGTGCCTCTGTTTCTATAATCAATGTATTCTATTTCATCTGTGTTTTTTTCTCTGATCCTTCAATCTTCCTCAAATTTACACTACTTCCTTGTATTTTTATTATCTAATAGTTGTGATTTTAGATTCACAACTATTTATGTGGTTGTGTATTTAAACGTCACAGTAAATCTTCGTAGCCTACCAAATTACCCAATATAATGTGTATTAATCAATTTTTAAAACAATCAATACAATATATTCTAATGTCTAGTTGTAGCAATATATGAATATAATATATCATGATTGGTAAACAATCATTTATATAAAACCAATTTGTGGGGAAATTATATTGATTACATTTGATAGTGAATTTTCCATACTGTTCATTTGATATTATAAATAGAAAAGGTATTGCATGACCATTTTAAGGTAAATACATTTTCAAGAAATTTAGTATTTATTTGTTCCAAACATTATTATCAATACATTTTCAATATAAAAACTCCAGTGAAAAAGATATACACATATAAGGCATGCTAAGAAAAAAATGTTTTATAAAAATTGGTACTTGAACTTTTTTACTACAATTGGTAATTGGATAATGAATCTATCACCCATGTGGGTAGGCCCATGATAACCTTCATTATTTCGAGTGGCCTCAATTGTTTTTTTAAGAGCTTGCTTACTATTTTAAAATAAATCATTGGATTAGTTTAAAATTGTTTTCGCAACATTAGAGTATTTTGTAAAGTTTGTTTTACAAATGTATTTCAAATTTAATATTTCAAATGTATTATAAATGTGATATTTTTACAAGAGATTTATCAATGGTTTTAAAAACCCTTTAATAGTCAATTGAATGATCACCACTTGGTTTTAAAATGGTTTTTTCACATGTATCTTAGGAGATTGTTGTAGATGTCATTCCTTTTGGAGATAGTGCACGGAGATGTGTAGTGAAAGTTTATTTTGTTTTCATTCAACTCTAATAAAATGGGAAATGTACACTAACTTCTCTAGAACCTAGACTAGTAATATGTCCTCATTTGTTTAAAAGTGTTGTGTCAATGTTCATCTTCTATTAAAAAAATACACATCATTTTTTGAGCACTGATTCTAGAAGATTATGCTTGGGGAATATTAATTTGTATCAGAGGAAGGGTATAGACATCATTGGAGATTAAATGTTTTCTTTTGAGGAAAAAATATACACTTTATAATTTTTTAGTTAGTTAAGTCCCCTAAGTGTTTCTTAATTCTAAAGATCAAAATTCTCAATTTTTTTAAGTCCAACAAAAGAATTGCAAGGGAGCAATTCATTTAATTGGGGAGAATGTAACATCCATGATATTTTAAGTAAATAAATTAATAATTCTATGAAATGATTTTATAAAACTATGTAATTTCATTTAATAAAAATGAAATTTGTTTACATTAATTTGTATTAATTTTCATTTTTATTTATATTATTTTCCAACATTTCACTATTTAAATACATATAGACATATAGAGATAATATAAATTAGTTATATTATTATGAAATATAGTTTTCATGAAATGAATTTTTATAATATATTATTTTAATAATTAAATAAACAATACTTAAAGGTAACATTTAAAAAAATAATTTATTATAATGTTTTGAATAAACAGGTTATTTATAAATATTGAGAAGAAAAATAATATTATATTTACATTCATTGTGATATTAAATAACAATTATTAAGATTCTAAAAAGGGTTATATTCTTTGAATTTGAGTATTATTTTGATTTATAAAATTTATTTTGATACCTATGAAAATAAGTTTTCTTTAATATTAAATAATATAAATTAAATTAATGATAAAAATTATTAAAAATTTAAAAATACATTCTAAAATAAATAAAGAAAATATTATATGATTTCTAATTATTTGTTTTATATTATTCAAATTTCAAAAGAAATTAATATTTTTACAAATGGAAATTATTAAAAGTATATTTATAAAATTATAATTTTGAATTATGATATAAAAATTAAACTATTTAAGTTTAAATATATATATATATATAACGATGATAAACGATATAAAAAAATATATGAAACAAAAAAAGGAAAAATTAATCGAGAAAATGGGGTTTCGTTCGAGTCCAGCGTGGGGATAGTTTTTCAGATATAAAAATATAGGTCACTCCACTTTGATGAGTCCAGGCAATCAATGTCGAACATTGTTCTTCTTCGGGGGTTGAGGTCAATGTGGATCCAACCATGCCCATGGTGTCACCAATAAAGGACGATGAGTTACGAGGTTAATTTGAGTGTTTCAGTGTGTGTGTTCATGCCGAAGCATTTCCCGGCCACTAGAGAGCTTCAGTAAGTTCTGTTTTGATTGCATTAAGGGTTTTGTGAGAGATATAAAGGAAAAAAACCTTTTGATTTTGAGATCTATTCTTTTTTCGGTGTTTGGAGTTCATTGTTTTTTTGTGCTTGTTTTACTATTATGTCTAAATAAGAATATTATATTATTAATAGTGAATTATTCCATTGATTCTCCCACTTGTTTCCTATTGATCTATATAATTACATAAATAAGTTGTGTCATTGGTTTGATTTATCTTCAAATGTATCGGTTTAGTATATAGATTTTAAATAACTCAGTATGGTTATGTATGGTTGTGGATCTATGTGTGGTGAATATATCTCAGTTTCTGTAATCAACGTATTCTATTACATCTATATTTCTGTCGATGATACTTCAATCTATCTAAATTTGACACAGTTTCATTTTTTTATCTTATAGTTGTGATTTTAGATTCACATATTTTTGTGTGTTTGTGTATTGAAACTTCCCAAAGATTCTACTTATCCAACCCAATTACCCAATATAACATGTATCAATCAATTTTTCATACAACAAATACAATATATTCTTCTGTCCAGTTCGCAGCAATATATGAATATATTATATCATGATTTCTCAACAATAATTTATATAAATAGCAATTTGTGGGGACATTGTATTGATTAAATTTAATAGTGTTTCTCTATATTTTTCAATTGACATTATAAATGGAGAAGGTATTGCATGCCCATTTTAAGGAATGGTATTCTTGCCGCACAGTGGGGGAATGATTCTTCAATAAAAAACGTAAGGGATTTATTATATCTGTTCTGCCAAGTTAATTTTCTAACCAAATTATATTTGTGAAAATAATTATTTATTTCATATATGATTTGTTTTCATTAAAAGTTTATTTCAATAAAGTATTACTCTAATTTTCATCTAATGTATTCAAAAATAAATAAATTTTGAAAAAAATATTTTAATTTTAATTTTTTCAAATTATTTGGTTCTTCCATGTTTACTTCTGAGTTTCTTCCAAACAAAATCATAATGTTTTTTATAAACATTGAAAAATTTTAGTAAGGTTATTCATACTGTAATTACATTTGTATAAGTTTGAAATGATTTTTATTTTTTCATGATGGAAACTATTTAATTTTTTTGTAAGGGTTTTCATTTATTAAAATAATGTTTCACTTTTCCAATGCTAAGGCTTGTTTTTTCTAAATAAATTATATTTGTTTTAATAAGTGCATATAAAAATTACGGGTTATCAATTTAATTCTAATTGAGTTTATGTTCTCAAGAATTTTGAATATGGATGAAAAATATCAAATCGTTTAACTCAAAATGAAACATGATTTCATATTTTAATTATTCTTTGAAATTTAATATTATATATATATGTATATACTTGCATGATTCTCAAGTATATAATTGTTTAATAGAAATTATTTACCATGTATTAATTCGCATATGAATTTTTAAATTAAGAATGTATTAATTTTATCATGAGCATGACATATAAAAGTCAAGATTATGACCATACATTGATGATTTTGTTATCAAGAAATTTATATATTAATTTATATATATACTTAAAGTCATGTTCCGTAAAAACATTTGTTTATATAAAAATGATGATTATATTTAATAAAAAATGATTCTATGATGATTTCCATGTGTGACACATAATAATCTATTGTTAATTATTAATTTTAAGGAGATAGAATTATATGTTCCTTGTTGTTATTAGTTTATACCTTCATGCATAAAATAAATTTAATAAATATTTCTTTGAAATTTCAAGTGTGTCGATTTTGATTTAACATCCATGTGTTTATGCAATGTCATGTATCATGATATCTGATCATACAAAGTCAAATATATAATTTTCATTAAATATTAGTATTTATTTATTCCAAACATGATTATAAATACATTTTCAAAATTAAAACACCAGTGGGTAATATATACATATATATTGCAAGCTAAGATAAATATTTTATTTAAACCAATACTTGAAATTTGTAAATATGATATGGAATTGTATAGTGAATCCATCCCTCAAGTGTGTAGGTCCATGATATCCATCAAAGATTCGAGCAACCTCTATTGTTTTTAATTTAATAGAATTCTTAATATATTCAACTAAATCACTGGATTAGTTTAAAATTGTTTTCAATGAATATTTATATTTTGTAAAGGTTGTTTTTATAATTTATTTCTAATTAAATTTTTCAAATTTGTTATTAAAGTTATATTTTTAAAATGTATTTATCCATGTTTTTCAAAACCCCTTACTGGGAAATTTAATGCTCACCCCTTTGTTTTAAAATAATTTTTCACAGGTATCTAAGGAGATTATAGTAGATGGCATCGCTTTTAGAGATAGTTCACGCATAAGCGTTGTGATAAATGGATTTTTTTTCTTTCAACTCTGATAAAATGGGAAATATACATTACTTTATCTATAACCTAGACCAGTTAAACGTTCTCATTTTGTAAAAACTGTTGTGTAATTGTTTAGCTTTATTTAAAAAAACATTACATAGCATTTTTCAATCACTGATTCTGAAAGAGTGGGCTAGGGGAATTATAGTGACACCCCTAGCCCATCTCCAATATGTTAGGCGATTTTGACTAGCATAGAGTAGGAATATCACTATCATGGGAGGCATTTCCTATGTACTTGTACCCACACACAAATCTCCAAGACCGCAAAAGGTTGAAATGTAAAAACCATTATGTAAACATTGCATGCATATTATTATATCCCATAATAAATGTTTGACATAAAGTAAGGTAATGTAAATAGAACCAAATACCAGCCCCCTAAAATGATTCCATAACCATAATACCAACCGATATGAAAAACATGCTGGGGGGTTTCATGTATCCATAATAACACGCATCAGTCTATCTGGTCTCACAAATAACCACTTGGTCATGTTCAACCTATCACTCCATCAAAAGTTCAATCATATGCACAACCCACGATACATATATTAAATATCTATATAGTGGTGAGTATAACAATACTCAGTAAGACACAATGATACCATAAATACATACAAAAAAGGAATGACACATTCATCTATAAACAACTATTTGTCTTCAGAATTTATAGCAAGAATATCCAGATATACACAACCAAGACACACAGTCTAGAGGTAAGATACAACCATTGCATACCAACACTAGGAATTTAGCTTGAATATTCCGTGAAGCACTCATATGGAAGAATGTACTCTAGAATCAGATAACACTGTTGATTTTCATCTGAGAGGTACTACTCTTCGGGTCCCACCATAAGAGAGATACACTGATAGATCTGAAGAGGGATATAATATACAACACAATAGATGGGGATTAGAGATATGATCATGGGGTTATAATGGAAACTCAATATAGATGAACCTGTCAAGGAGAGGATCAGTTCTCACATAGTGTTGGTCAAATAAATACAGATTACTCTACCCATGACATGAATAATAAAAAGTGGATCATATTTCTGGCCTCTCATGGGGATTCCAATGACTCAATCCAAAATGAAAAACTAAAGGGAACATAGTACTATGATTAGAAAATGATTCATATCTACCATCAGCTAAATAATAAAGGGAATTAAACCTAACAAAATATTTCCATGATACAGGGTACAAGATAATAAATCAATGTAGAAAGGGGTACACAATGTGTAGTAGGGTCAAAAGATGTGTCCCTTGACCCCAGGTACTTCCCTTGTGCAATGACAGATCTATTTAGAACATGTATTGTAGAATATGGGTATACAATGTGTAGAAGGATTCATACACTATGTCCTTCCATCTAGGGTCTACCCGTGTACCATGTCCATGTGTTGATACATAATATCAAACCAGGTGACCTTGCATGTGTACCAACACAAGGGGTATCCCATGTATCCAGTTCAAGACTTTATGTGTGGTAGAGTACACACCATATAGTAAAACCATGTACTCCAACCCGTGTCTGTGTACTCTACAAAGTACATGTCGATTGATCTAGTGAGTAACACACACTATGTTTCCAAGACTACACACTCTGTGTTATAGAATTTCCTAAAGGTTGTGTTCTTCCTCCACATACCATGGTCGATCTTGTGGATCTCATTTCGATTGTTCGTTCACCTTAAAACTCAAGATCGAAGGTCGTTTCACCACCCTAACATTGAATCATTGTGTTTTGGGCATTCAGTAAGCTCAAAAAACTACAAAAATCATATCCAACTCAAACCGCCCAAGGAATGGTTTCTCGTGAATCGCATGAAATTATTTGATGTCGTCTTTGCCACAACTCCATCATGTCAACTTGATATTGAATCCCAAATTTCAGATCATTTTTCAAAGAAACAGTGTTGTTATGACTAATGGGTAAAATTTTGGGAATGAACGAAGAACTTGAGTAAGAAATTGGGGGAGAGAAGCACATGGAAAAACCATGTGGGATGAACAAACATTATTGTTCATTAAACCACAATTTTTTCTTAAAATAAATATAATTAAATAAATCAATTAATCTCTATAAACAAATACAAATAAACTATAAAAACATTTCCATCCAACAAGGTACAATTAATTTGTAGATCAATCTGTTGATTTATTGGTCCGCATTCATCGTGGAATTCAATAAAGGAAAAGAAGAATCAAAATAATGTATACTACCATTATTTCAGATCACATTATGATGAAGATTAAGTGTCACATCATCGCCGTTGGTGAGATCTATCTAGAACGATGTTGGTCGATCTTTGATCCAAGGTCCTATGATCGCCTGTTAAGAGGAATATATAGGTTATTCTTACCAGGGCCTCCAGTGGATTCTAGGGTTATGATCATAACCATAAATCTCTTGTTAATGGTTTTTTTAAAATAAAAACATTCATTGCGCTGGTGAAACAAAAATAAAACAAATTAATTATCAATTTATTTTGTTCATTTAAAATTTTACTCGAAACTTTCTACAACTAACCCACACTGAAAAATGATTGGTCATTACTAAGGTAAATTCGTTGTTCATAATGTAACTATTTCCTTGGTTTATTGATATGGGAACACATTTATAATTTACTCCATTTTCCATGAATGATATGTTTGTGGGATATTTAATATTTTTATATTTTTGAAACAGTTTTTTTTGGAACACTTTGCCTCAGAATAGCACACTGTATCTGCTAATGATCACAAATTTAATCCATATAATATTTAAAGCCAATATAATGAAAATATAAGACATTAAATTTTCCCCACATTGGGGCTTTACATTCTCGAGAATCCCAAACAAAGGATACTAAAAAATATGATGGTATTGAGCATGTGTTTGAGTCCCCTGGTCCCAAGTTCCTTCCTAGAGATTCTCATTCTTTCACCAAACATTCACTGAATAAATCAATCACCCATGATGGACTATATCATTCTGATCCATGGTTACCACTAGGTACTAGAAATATTTCTCCATCCTTGATGTATAGCTCTCCTAAGTCAATGAAATGCAATGTGTTATAAATGTACCTCCTCAGTTGCAACAGGTGGAGGAGATCATATACCTGGTCAAATTTTAGGAGTAGATCCAAGTAGTAATCCACCTCACCAAATCTACATAGTATCGAAAAAAGGTAGATAATCCTCAAGGACAAATTGTCACACCGACTGAATCTCTGTAATCCATGTTAATGGTAAACCCATAAGAACATTTATTCTCCTTCCTAAAACACCAATTGCATCTATTTCCTATAATAATAAGACTTAGGTTGGCTGTTTTCTTTATTCATCATCTCCTATTTAATTTTCACCTTCTATGTAGTAGCTTACACTAGCTTTGGTCTCAAGAGTGCTAACTCTCCAGGGTCGATCCAGCAATGTGGTGACCTTTAGAGTCTCCCATAGAATGCCTCGAATGGTTCCAAACCAATGGTTGAATGATAGTCATTTTTATTTGAAAACTCCCCCATTGGTAGGTATCCCTCCCAACTATAGCTGAAGTACATCATGAAAACCTGTAGCATGTCCTCCAGAACATGAATATTCTGTTTCGTCTGGCTATCTGTTTGTGGGAGAAACACTATTTTCAAGTGTAAATGTGTCTCAAAAGATTAATTTTATCCCTTAAAAAATAATATGTAAAATTACCATCAAAATCTAAAAATTTCATCGATGGAACTCCATAGAGTCTAAAAATCTTCTGAATATAGAAGCATCCCAAGCCCTCTACAATATTGTTCTCTCAGATATCAAGGACGTGGGTTGACTGGGTGAGTCAATCAATGATATCCCAGATTTTATTGTGTCCACTATATGTATGTGTAAAACCTTTTATGAAGACCATCTATATTACATCCCATATACATTCAGGACCCTCAAGGGGTTGAGTTAAACCTACAGGAACCTAGTTGTTGGCCTTCACTTGTTGACTTGTAAGACATCGAGAAATAAACTCTAAAACTCTCTTCTTCATCCCTGACTACAAAAATGAAATCAGAGGTCCTTGTACATCTACTCCACAGCTAGATGTACCACCAAATGGGACATATGAAACTCTCTCAAAACCTACTATTGCGATGTATATGGTACTACTATATGTCCTCTGAAAATAATGATGTGCTCCCATCCTTTCAAATATCTATTAAGATCATGCCCTGTTTACATTTGAGAACATATGGTCTTGACGTTAGTGTCCCCATGGTGTTCCTTCTTGACTAATTGTAATAGTGGATTGTTAAAAACTATCAATTGGAATTAAGCTGCTGCATTTTTCTACACAAATACTAACTACAATGAGGCCAACTCCATGGATGCCTCATTCAGAAATTGCAAACTAGAACTCCTAGTGAGAGCATCTTCTACTAAGTTATCCTTCCTAAGTGTATATGAAATCTCAAAGTAATATTCATAGAGTAACTCAATCCATCTCCTCTGTCTCAAGTTTAGGTCATTCTGAGAGAAGATATAATTGAGACTATTATTATTAGAGTAGACAATAAATCGTTCACTCATTTGGTAGTGTCACCTCATCTCCAATTCTATGACTATTGATGCTATTTCAAGATTATGGGTCATGTATTTCATCTCATGTAGAATCAACTGGCAGGAACCATAGGAAATCACCTCTCACCTATTAATCATGACACATCCATGCCATGTTCTGGATGCATCGCAAAACACTACATTCTCAAAACCCTCCTCTAGAAACATCAAGATTAGAGAACCTGTCAAACTCTGACTGAACAACCAAAAAGCCTAATGGTATTTATCTATACACATGGAGGGCTGACCCAATCGATTAAAATATATAATAGGTGATGATATCCTAGATAAAATATGTACGAAAATCAAATAATATCATGTTAACCATGGAATCCCCGCACCTCATCCACGCTCCATAGTGGATCTCAAGATAACACTACATTAACCATGGATGGTTCAAAAACCACTCCATCTACTAAGAAACTATCTCCCAAAAAGTACACCACCTGAAACCATAACATTAACATTAAAAGTTTCCCATAATATCAGTGCTCTCTTAGTACATCCATAACCATCTTAAAATATATCATGTGAACCTACTCATATTTTGAGTACCCAAGGATATCATCGATGAAGAATACCACAAACTGGTACATGTTAGGATAAAATATTCGATTCACGAGTGCCATGAACACTACTATGGTGTTCTTTGTGAAAAAGGGAATCACCAAGTACTCATAGTGACTATAACGACATATGAAATATGTCTTCAATATATCCTCATCTTGTACTCATAACTGGTGATATCCTAATCTAAGATCACCCTTCAAGAGCTATTATGCCCTTTTCAACTGATCAAAGAGGTCATCAATTCTTAGTAGTGGATAAATGTTCTTCACATTCAGCTATATTAATCATCATTAGTCTACACAAAAATTGATGATCATGTCCTCTTTTTTGGAAAACAAAACTGGGGACACCCAGGGTGAAACACCAGGGCCGCCAAGGGTGAAACACTATGGCCGCCCATGGTGAAACACTGGGTCTCATGAAGACCTTCCTATGTAATTCATCCAATTTCAACCTCATCTCATGAAGCTCTATAGGATACTTCTGATATGTTGTTGTAGATATCAGTTCCATCTCAAGGGTAAATAAATGCATAAGTCTATATTTTTGTGGGGAGCTTTGCCGGGAACATATTTAATAAAGACTTTATCAAACTTTTCTACCACTAGTGGTAAATAATAACCAATAAAATCTATAGGGCCTTGGGGTTAGGCTAGCCAACTGATGAGTAATCAACTTCTCCCTCCTATGCATGAGTTTATCCCGTCGTTCCAAGATTTCCTTTTGACCAAAAAAGGAAAACCTTATATCATCATTGTGGACACACTGCACCCTTCTCCTAGAATAGTAATCCTGGTCATGGACTATTGATAACCATTCAATACCCTAAATGATTTCATAAGGACATGATGTAGTTAGTAAGAGGCTCTAACTGTAAATCATTTCCCAAAGGGTTAGGTCACACTATCGGCATAGATATGTGATCATCAAGTCTCCTCAAAAAGGAGTCTCCAAGTGTAAGGGTTGAGTCAATGGTACAACCAGAATCTACAGGTTTATACAAGATATGTGGCATGAAATTAATGACTAAAACATGGATCTATCAATACTAAATCTAAAGTATAAAATATTCATATCAAATCTTGAATCATTATTAGAGCCCATGGGTTATAAGCCTCATCCAAATGTCGTTATCCCCTCCCTTCTCCTTTAGCTCCTAGAGCCTAGTGTAGGCCACCATGGGGTGGTGTTGTTGGTAAGATGAAACATTGACCACCTCCTTCTACACTCTCAGCTCATTTTCCACATCTTCCTCCTTACAGGTCATCTTACTCTTGTCAATGTCTCTACCATGGTTTTCCATCCATAGACTCCCTGTTTATCATACAATGGGTCATGAAGTATCAACCGAGATGTCCCCTATAGTCACATGAATAACACCGCCTCACCCAAGGATGACTGACCCACACTATAATCCATAAACTGTAGATCAACTATCTTGGTACCTCCTCTTGAAATGTCTCTCATGCCCTGGTCAATGGGATTGATATCTTCTCCCGGCTAGCGAGGTCATTGCTCCTTCTCATCCACTACTATCTATCACATGTTGTATCATCGCGGTCAAGTAGATTTCAATAAAAAATATCTCTCAAGAACCCCTAGTATTTTTTGGAATGCATAGAGGGATAACATTGTATTGGATGTCTCTATGAAATAATTGATCAATGGTATAATACCAACGGTACTCATCTTTACCCAAATCCATCGAGTACATGGATAGGTTACTGAAGCTCAATGAATAATCAAACACTATCATGATACCCTACTGGAGGTGAAGAAGCTCATGTACACACACAAATCTCAGTGAAACTAGTGAGAAATCCTATCTAAAGATGTGATTGAAATATTTCTATGAATGAGTCTCCCTTTTGTGGATCTGGATAGCCAAACTCTACCATCGTCCTACTAATCCATTTAGAAAGATGGCCTCTAGGACATCCATTTAATCTAATAGTGTCCTCTCTATACAGATAACATGGGTCTCCACCTCAAGCTAGTCCTCAACCACCTGAGGGTTGGGATCACCTTATGACACGAGGGGTCTCTATCTCTATAACTCATGAAGTGAAATTAGAATATTCTCCTTATCTGCTAGTACTGATGGTACCATGTCCTGCTCTAAAAGTGACGATATGGCTGGTGTACCACATGGAGGTAACATCTAGGGAACTAGTCCACATGTTGAAGCCTTTTCCTTGAGGGGTTCATCCTCAAGATTGAGTGGATAAATACTAGCTAGTATATGTCATAGAGGAATCATATAAGACAACAAGATGTACCATGTTATATGGGTATATCTGTAGAGCTGGAACAAAAAGGATATAGAAACCACAACCCATTCCTATATGATTTATATAACACTATTATCACTATAACAATTGTTTTCATGTAACTAGTCAAAAAAAAGGTTTTCATTGTCCTGGTGTGAGGATATATCATTTTCTGAACGATTACTAGAGTCTCTGGCCTGAAATCCAAACTTGAAACACTTGGCACAATTTACCTAAACAAATCTCACATACTCCTAGTCCTTAGGTAGAACCCACCAACTCTGATACCACTATGTCATCAACCATCCCAGTGGGGCCCATGATGTGATTCCCCAATCCCAACTCCAATAGTCCAGGGGCTCTTTACTAGAATTACATATGCAAATCACTAATTTGGGATGCATTTCTTAGGTACCAACATGCACACACACCTCACCAAGCCCACAAAATGCCGAAATGTAAAAATCACTAAGTAAACAATTCATGCATACCATATTATCTCACAACCATAGTATGATGAAAAGGTATATTAAGAAAGACCAAACTCAATACCACTAAAAATAGCCTATAAACACATTTCCATCTTATAAAAAAAGGCATTGAGATTGCATTATATAGCTACATGAAAACACCTCAGTCAATCTGGTCTCACAAAGTAACCTCTAGTCCTAGTCTTCCTAAGACTCTGTCAAAAAGTTGATCATCTGTATAAGACATGACATGTGAAAGAAAAGCCTATTTAGGGGTGAGTATAATAATACTCAGTAGGACACCCTGAAACCAAAAAACAATACAAAAAAATTAATGATAAAATCAGCTCTACAAAAGAATATGTTTACAGAACATATATTAATAATATTTAGTTATAATCAACTAAGACACATAGTCTATAGGTAATCCACAACCACTATATTACAACACTATAAATTTAGAATTAATATTCCATGAAGCACTAATCTAGTAGAACACACTCCTGAGACTGGTGGCAATGATCATGTCCGTCTGAGAGGTACTACTAATCAGGTCTCACCATGGGAGTTATATAATAATAGATATAAATAGAGATATATGATTCAACAAAACAGATGAACATCATAGCAAGGTCCATGGGGTGATACTGACAACATGATCTAGATTAACCTGCCATGTAGAGGATTAATGGTCGTGTAATGTTTTTCATGTCGATACCATGAACTCCTCCTAGGGCATCATGAATGAATAATGAATCATACTCTAGGCCTCTCGGGGGATTATATTGAATCTATAAATAAATTCCTACTAAATGGATAATAGACCAATGAGTCAAAAAAAATTTGTATCTACCTTCAGGGAAATGATAAATGGAACAAGCACTAACAAAACATATCCATGTTACATGGGATAAGAGAATCAAGCCATATAGAAGGGTGTACATGATGTGTAGTATGATAACACGTTGTGTACCTTGACCCTAGGTACTTCTAGTGTGAAATGGTTCTTGTATTTATAACAATTCACGTAGAATATGGGTACATTTCATGTAGAAGGAGTCACATGTAGTGTCCTTCCATCTGAGGTCTGCCCGTGTACCCTGGCTATGTGTTAGTACATGGCATAAACCTGTGTATCATTTCACAGGTACCAGTTTATGGGGTACCCCATGTATCATGTTCAGACCATGTAGTGTGGGGAAGTACACACCATATAGGAAACCCTTGTACTCCACCCTATGTCCCTCTAATCTCTAATGTACACACGGAGTGCTCTAGTAAGGAACAAACCCCATGTAGGTGTGACTACGTGCTACATGCTTTGGAATTTATAGAACATCATGTTATTATTCTGTGTGCCTCGAGTAATCTATTAGATCTAATTTTTTGTCGGTATTTAACCTCAAAACACAATACAAAAGGTCATTTGGTCACCCTAACACCAAATTAGTGTGTTTTGGGCCTTCAATTGGCTTGGAAAACCATTTTAGTCCAATCCAACAAAAATTGCCTAAAGTATAATTCCATTATAATCACTTCGATTCGTCCATTTTCATCATATTCTTACCTCTATCGAGTCATCCTGATGCTAGATCTACAATTTTTGATCATTTTTCAGGATTGGTCTATATTCTTCATAGAATTCATTAATGTGGTAGAAGAATAAAAATAATGAATCATTCATGGATTTTGGATCACTCATTGATGAAGTTTTATTATCGCATCATCATTAATAGAGTGATCTATTTAGAATTTTTTTCTATAATCTTTGATCCAA
Source organism: Viscum album (assembly GCA_963277665.1). Lineage (NCBI taxonomy): Eukaryota > Viridiplantae > Streptophyta > Magnoliopsida > Santalales > Viscaceae > Viscum > Viscum album. The sequence goes on along the minus strand of OY728163.1, from coordinate 1,698,036,523 downwards.
GGACATGTCGTTTCCTGTAGAGAGGATTCTCTAAGTTTTTATTTCTAGGGCCACCAGAGGATTCCTAAGTTATGATCCTAATCCTAGATCTCTGCATGAAGGATCATTTAAAAGAAACTCTATCACATAGTTGATGCATCAGCAAATCAAAAATAAAATAATTTTTTATCAATTTATTTTATTAATTTAAAATTCATGTGATTTGATTCTACAGCGGAGACACGCTGACAAATGATATTTCACAACTAATGAAAAGTCATTATATGAAATGCAATGGTACCCTAAGATTTATAATATTGGAACCTATTATTATTTTATTCTACTAATTCATGAAAATAGTACACAAATGTTATATAATATTTTAATATTTTCAAATTAATGTTTTGTGCAGACTGGGCATCTGAATCGCAAGTCGTCTCAATAATTGGTTTCAAATTTAATCTATATAATATTTAAAAATAATACACAAAAAATCTAGGATATTATAGTTTTAGTGTATAACATTTTAAAGATGAATACTATCATTGAAAATAAGGAGTCTTCTGAAATAATAAATATGAAAAGAAATATACCATCAAATTGGTGATTCTAAACAGAACATCTGAATAGATTGTATTTTATTGAGATCTCAAATGTATGTCTACCTTCTATAAAAGTATCTAGAAATAAATAAATATTCAGCTGAGAATTATTATTTATTTAAACAACTAAACTGATATCCAATCAATGTATATTATCCAGATAAACTATGAAATGCTGATAGAATAATAGATAGAATTTAATGGAGGATTGAATAATCATCTTCATTTTGTTGAGTTTTCATACTATAATATTCTACACCCATGCATCCAAAATGAAAAATACAAATACAAATATTTTACGTTATATAGAAAATAAAAAATTTGTAATGAATTAGTTTAATGAAACATGATAGGTCCCAAAATGGTTGCGTAAATTGTATAAATGGTCAATACCATTAAATTTCACAACAAGGATTCTTTAATTCAATAGATGTGATATATTGAAAGTGCTAAAAAATAACTATACTATGATGATAGAGATAAATTATTCTATTTAATATATCTATATATGATAATTGTGAGTTTTTTATGGTGAATCCATGTCCTAAGTAAATATGCCCCTTTATGTTTCATGATCACTATAGTGTTTTGATGTATTGTGTAGATCCCCCACAGATCCATTATCAAGTTAGTGACATATTTCACATATATATAATAATTAATTTCATAATATATCCCCAAAATTTACTTAATTCATTGGTGGAATAATAGGAAAATGATCTCTATTATGATCAAAATCTATTAAAGATATTATATAGTAGATTTAATATTTTTTATAAATAGATAATACACATAGTCGATGTATTATAAAAAAACCTTCCGTATGAGGATGTATCATGGGAATGTGACTAATACATGAAGTAGATTTTACCTCAACTGTTTTCTCCTTAGTACGTAAAAAATAAATTTTGAAAATGAAATTTCATGACGAAGAATTTAAGGACCTGCATTTTTATCAATTGAATTTCCCATTTGAATATATTATTGTTTCATTTTTAGTATTATAATAATATCGATTTCACACAATGCACATGATAAATCCAACTACATTTTATTACATAAATTTAATATTCATATTTAGGGAATAAATATTTCTATTGGAATTGAATGCATTACAATTATAAATTATATATAAAAATTAAGATAACAATAATAAGAAAATTTGGATCTGCGTGATCCCCTGGAATAATCTCACTCATGAAGAATACAATGGAAATAAAGTAGAATATTAATAATGAAATATGAATTTAAAAAATTAGTATATATAAAATAGTGAGATAAATATATTTTATTGATGAATTAATTAATAATATGTTGTTTATGGAAATCATTAAACCCATATTATAGTTAAACATCATAAAATTATGATAGTAATAAGATTGTTGAAATATTAATTTTAATATTATAATTGTAATATGAGAGTTAGGTTTAGAATCCTATCTCTTACAATAGAAACCTCACATATGGAAATTTAAAAAAATTTCTATTAATATAATAAAATTATTTTATGAAATATTTTTTTTGATGATATGTGAAACTAAATGTTTTTTAAAAAGTAAAATAAATGTTTCTATTTTTATAAATCATATATGTCTTATTTTAATTCTTATAACAACTATTAATTATAAAAATAAATTTTAATATAATAAAATGTCTTTATAAATTAATATTTTTTATATGATATTTGAAATATAATTTCAGGAGACCTTAATTATTTTTTCAAAGGGTAAAAAATAATATATTATAATAATTAGAATGTCTCAAATAAATTAGGATTGTATTTAAAACAATTTTTTCTCATTTTTATAAAATTATTTTTGAAAAATCATTTCATTTTTCTAATCTACACATAGAAAATATGTGTAATGTTTTGGTATTTTTGAAGAATTCTATAATTTTTAGTGAATATTGAAATTTGAAAAAATTTGAGATTTAAAATTATAAGCTAAATAATAGAATTAGTTATTCATAGTGGATGTATTAAACCATTATTTTTAACTCAAATTAATTATATTTTTTATAATATCATGATTATCAAAAATATTTAATTCTTAATACAAAATAATTATCTAATTATTATAATTTTTTGAAGGACCCAACTTCTCAACTTCTAAGTATCACCCCTCGCCACCCCATGTCCTCACAAAAACTATTGGTTGGATCTTGTAAAATATATTCCCAATTACCTTAAAAATTCTATACCCCATTTCCTAGTGTTACCAATTAAATTCAAAGACCATTCCAATTATCCCTGTGGGTTATCCTAAAACGAGATAATCAATGAGAGAGGTAAAATTAAAACTAAATATCTATAATTTTATTCTACTACTAAAACAATCATATAATCTCCATACACATAAAATATTATCATAAATTTCCCAAATAAATTAAAATATTATTATTATGCTTTAATATTCATCTTTTTCATTATTTTTGGTTGTTTCTAAAACAAAAACATCTTTCACAATTTGGTTGGTTCACAAACTATATGAATAATGTAATTAGTTTTTATCCACCATCTTAAATTATGGTTATAATAATAATATTATGGTTAAATTATATCATAACATGTATATTATAGCCTTTCCTATTTCTAAAATTAATATATATTCACAATATTAAATAAAACCTAACTACGTCACTATGGTAGGAAAAAAACATAATGGAATAACCATATAACATTAAAATTTTCACTAAATGAGTTATTCTTAAATCAGAAAATGGGATGAAATTTGGGGCCACATAATTTTTTGGATTGTCTATAATTACACCTCATTTGACTTCTGGACATTTTTCCCATTTCAAATGTACTTCAATAGTTATCCACATGTTATCTAGCCTTGGAATCATAAAAAAACACGCTAAAATAATGAAATAATCCTTAATATTTAAATTAAATGTTTGTAAATAATCATTATATAATTATTTTAAATCAAAAATACATCGAATTTTTTTAATTATGTAATTATTGAATTTGATTTGAGTATTCATGACATTATGTTCAGGGGATGAACATTCTCAAATATATGTTTGGCGATCACTCTGAATTTCCCTTTTTCTTTTGGTAATGACCTTTATCTCACTAACTAACATTATATACATATTTCTCTATTTTCTGTAATGTAATTATTATATATTATGTAGTTATTTGTATTACATATATAACTAGAATGTTATTCCATCATTTGATCGGATAATACTTTAGCTTTAATTATTTATCAATGGAATTCTTGAGAATCTAACCTAATTGTATGGAATTTTATTATCTCATAATCCTTCTATACAACACCCATTTATAGTCTTTATTACCATTCATGATTTCATTAAACAAATCTATATTTTATATATAAACATTATTGTTTACAACTATTTTTCAAATAAAATTCATATCTATTATATATATAATAGCCTTAAATGGATTCCATAAATCACAATATTAAATATTTATTTATATACCAAATACAATACACTTTAACATCATTTTTTTTATAAATAAACACCAAATTTAAAGACATATTCTTATATAATCAATTATAAATCTTCTAAATATTATACTACTTCATCTCTTTGAAATCCTTATGTAATATATTTTTATTTTTATATATGGAATGATTATTCATCCCATTTGTTTCCGTGGTAAATTCTTATGTTTGTGAATTATAATTGATTTATTTTTGTGTAACAAATAAACTGGAATATATTACCCAGGGTGCACCTATATAGTTATTTAATGAAATTTATATATAAAATCATTGAGATATTACATATGGGATTAGGGAATAATCATAATCAATGATGGTACTCTTTCCACCAGGTGATGTTGTCTTAGAATATTGGATTGAATTTTGCTTATATCATGTTATATGTTTCTAAATCAATTATATGTTACAATTTTCTTATGATAACAATATCATTACGTTATGATCTAATGTGATTATTCATGATCATTATCTGTTATTATATAATATTATGTTGTTTGACTAATATCTTAATCCTCATCATCATGTTTTTTCCTTTCTCCTATTTATTGAACACCCCACTATTTTATTTATTACCAGGGAAACTCTATGATTTGTTATGTGGTCAAATTTATTTAAATGAATATTAATTAGTATTAGATACTTTTTTTATTTTAGGTTCTTATTTTTATGTATTATAAACCACGTTTCTTAAATACATTGAGTGTCATAGTACATGAGTTGTATATATCATATATTTATATTAAAAATAATGTATAATTACCTATAAAAGTATTATGTAACAATATTCTCAATGAACTATAGTTTTGGTAATAATAATTGATTGATGAGAGGGATTATTAATTAGAATGAGTTCACGAAGTCCTCAGTGCTTCTAAACCTCACCCTGATTGCCCGATTCAAACAGAGGATAACTTCTATTGACACCTTTGATAGATTCTTATTCTCTTCTTGGGATATCCAAGAAAGGGTAGTATTTGATTTAATGGACAACCACAACAGCATGATTCAGTTTGAATCAGAGGAGGACCATATCAAAGCCTGGTCGTCGGCCCCTCATAGATGCAATGAGATTCGATTCTTCCTCTTTCACTGGTGATTTGAATTTTATATGGACCGTGATCCTCCCTCTGAGGGGGTTTTGGGTAAGCTTTCCTAACCTTCCATTACATTTTCCAAATCTATCTATTATCAGAATGTTGGGTAACCTCATCAGGAGGTTCTTATGCGTGGATAGCCGAACGGAGGCAGTGTGCCATCTGGTTAATCCCCGGATCTGTGTTGAAATTAATGCTTCCTAGATTCGTTTTGATTTTGTTTGGATTACCATTGGATACGATATAGATGCATGAAAAGGCTCATTTAGGATAATTGGAAAGAATTTTGTTCACCTTGCAACCATCTGGGTCAGTCTCTAGGGGTTTGCTGAAGGAGACCTTCAACCTAAGCAGAGATTCATTGTGGTGGTTAACAGGTCTCAGCAAGGAGGGAGGATAGTTCAAAAGGTAAATCACCTGGAATTTTTGTGGGAGGTGTTCCATTTCAGAGGGAGGATGGTTTAGATAGTTGCGGTGGGGTTCAGCCACTGTGTCTGTTGGAGCAGGATGTATCAGAGAGAGTTCGCAAGGATTCTGACGTTTAATCTCTTTATCTTGTGGTGATGGAAGCATTGGTTCCCAACCCAGCGGTGTCTGAAGTGTTTATAAGGCTGAACCGGGACTTGGTGGGGGCCTTCCAGGCAGTGTTCTCAAAAGGTGGCCAATACTAATCGGTAATATAGTCACCAATAACCTCATAGGAATGGAAATGTGGAAGAAAGTGTACAACTGGATGAAGGTGAAGGGGTTGTTCCTGGCATAGAGGTGGCCAGCTCAGTTAGGAACTGAGAAGATGGAGGTTCTGATCTACCAGTGAGGCCACTACCTCAGGTGAGAAACATGTTAGATGGTCTCTCAGAAGTAGGTTTGGTCACTGATCATGTTTAATCCAAAGGTGTGGATGAGGGCTACTAGGAGAATCAAATTTCTAAAGGGTGGGGTCATGAAGAATTATTTTTTCCTGTGGAGGAGCTTCCAAGCTGGGACATTAGAAATTTGCAAGACAAAGAAGTGGATATTAAGATATTGGCAAATGGTGAGGGGAAGGAATCTCCTAAATTCATTGGAGCTACTGTTAGGTGCCTTTCGGTGATTGAATGCAACACACCTGGCCCGAGGAGGGGCAAGGAGAAGGGGTTCAAGGATCCTATGTCAGAGATTCATTTTGACAAGAGGGGGTATACATCTGGGGGTGATAAAGAAAATCTGAGTGAATTGGGAACCCAATGTTTTAGGGATATAGTTCACAGTGGGAAATAGAAGATGAGTGAGTATGTTGGAGCATTGTTGGCTATGTCAAGAAGAAAAACAAGGAAGGTTTATTCTTATCTTCTACGCCCAACGATTACCAAAGATTCTTCTAAACGAGATTGTGGGGTGATCCTTGCAAGACAGCATATCCATGCAATCGTGTTAGGGGCAGTGCTCTCTGGGTAAAATGATGAGCTGGTCTGAGGCGATAATCTATGGAGGCTATATAAGCCAGCTTCTGAATGGGAATCAGCCACTGGGGAGGAGGACTCATGTGTCGAGTGTGGTGACGAGTATGGTGTTGGTTTGTTTTGGTTATGTTCTTGTGTGGTTTTTGTCCCATGTTTTATCACTATTCCTAAATTTGTATGGAAATAAACAAAATTAAATTTTAGTCATATGATGTGATTGGCTGATTGATATTGATTTTCATTGATTTTCCGCAATAGATGAATGGTTTCAGATGGGTAAATGTTGAAAAAATTTATAATAATGAATTAGACATTATATTTTTGTTTTATAAGAATATGAAATTTTTTTGAAAATTGGTTTTATTAACATGGATAAAGGAGATTGTTATTTTTATATTGGTTATGATTTTTATGTTTTTGTAAAAACATTAGGTAAATGATGTCTAATATTTAGCATATTATTGGTAACATAAAAGTTATTTAATTTTGGGAATGATAAAATTTAGGCCATGGATTTTAACAATTTAGTTTTTTGGTGAAACCCCTGGATGAAAAGTGATCATTTATAAAATCATGCATGTATTCAAATTTGATAAATGTGTTGAATATTATTTTGACATCAGAATATAATACCTATATAAAGTATTTATTCCTGGAATATGTGATTTGGTAAATAGTTTCTTTGATCCATGAATGTTTTCCATTATATTTGGGTTGTGTTTTGGTATAATATACATTTTATTATTAGAAGTTGTTTTTTCTTGGTTGTTGGGAGCATAGAGCACAATTGTGGCTTGTATAAGATGATTTTATAAATTTTAAATGGTTGATAGGTTGATGGATTGATGATTTTGTTTGTATTAAATATTTTTTTATAGATACACATTTGGAATTACTAATTATATATTTTCATCTTGGTTTGGAGTAGTCAGATGAGAGTTATTTAGTTAAATGATTTGAACACTTTTAGTGATTTTTTGATTTAATGGGTTGTAATGAGTAGTGTATATTTTTTAGGAGGTAAAACCTTTAGAGAGAAGAAAATATAAAAGAAAAAAATCAATAATACCATGTCATTATAGTGGGGAGAAATTTTATTACTATGATGAATATGTTAATAATATTTCACCATATGGTGTTTAGTGATTCAGTGTGAGAATAAAGGTAATATAAAATTTTTATGAAAATTAAAATAAAATATGTTTCCCTTAAAAACATTTTTATTCTTTAGTATGGTGTAAAAATTATTCTTTTAGTGTTCTGAGTATCAAATATATCATATAGGTAAGCTCATATTGTCTAAAAATTGATATAATGGATCCAATTAGTGGATAATCGAGTTAATATTATGATTTTAATGAGATATCAAAGTGTATATAGAGATTTTTTGAACTCTTACTGTAAGGATCCTTATGTTGGATAAAATATAAGGGTGGAAGAGGTATAATCTATGTGTTAGTAAGATCAGTGATGTATTAATCATTATTATTATGTCATGAGGGTTGATTATTTTATTTGAGGATCTAATAATGAAATTACACCGAGAGTTGGGTTCAAATTAAGTGTAAAAAATGAGAGTTCTAAATATTTCTCTATGTGTTACAACATCATGATCCAGAAGGTGATAACATGATGTTCGGTATAGATGATTGTTTTTAGGGGGTGTTGGTCTGGGATGTACTAGCTGGTGTTGATTATAATTGGATTTATTCTTGTTGAAACCACATCAGAATCATCATTCGAGATGCTAACAAAAGTATTTTCTTCAATTAGTTTTATAAGTATTTCAATTAATGAATCCTCAAAAATTTTCATTTTATAAATTATATTCACCAAATTTAGTTTTTCATGATATTTAGGAAATTTCAAGATAAATGGGTTAAGTAATTTTATTTATTGGGTTTTAATGATTTTATAAAAAATTATAAATTAACAATATTTATTTTTATTTTAGGTTGTTCATGGAAATAAAAATTCAACTTCAAATTAAAAAGAATAACTATTTCTTCAAAACAAAATTGAGGGTGAATATTCTTCCAACATTATATGACTACTGTCTTGTTTTTAATATGTTACACTATATCATAATACTTTTCCATATTTGCAAAAAGAATTTATTAAAGGAATTAACCCCACTGTATCATTGTAAAAGATGTAAACCTATCATAGTACAGTGTTTTACACCCTTAATGTAATGCATTTAAATCAACCATATGGATTAAATTCCATTTGATGATATATTAATATGAAAATTCTTATAATTCATTAAGCCGATATCTTTGTGAAATAATATGAAATATTGGAAATAAAAAATTACTCTAAGGGTTTTTAAAAAATCTAAGTAAGCGGATTCATTAAAAGAGAATATGGGTAATCACTTCTTATTGGATTAAAATAATAATAGGTGATAAATATATGACTTTTCAAAGAAATTTCAATATTATTTACACATATTCAATCAAGTAAATAGATGATGTTTTAGATATCACACGATTAATTTTTGGATGAGTTTTAATTGTGTAAAAAGATTAAAAATATTTGATTGATGGAAGGAATTAAATATAAAAAAGTTTTCATCCATTTTCCTAGATGAAGGTTGATAAAAAAACAACAATGATATTATAAAATTCTTTCATCATGTTAACAAAAAAAATATAAAGAAGAGAATGGTTGTTCTTGGTTTGTGTAGTGAATTCATTCTCATGGAAGAATATGGGAACTAATTTTTTTTCGGATAATATCTTTTTTTGATGTGGATGAATAATTCATTTTAAATAATTTGTTTGTTTATATTTTCCTTGTATATCATATTATATTATATTAAAATGTGTTTCATAATTAAGGATTTCTTTTACATTCATGAATGAATATATTTTATATTATTCAGGAATGATATATTATATATGTAAATTTTTATTCTCATTATTAAATACTATATGGAAATATACTTCCATTAAATAGAGTGATCTTAGATTTATTCAATTTCATAGAAGACATTATACATTATAATAAATTTTATTAATGGGAAAACACCAATATCATTGTATTTCTATGTTTTCTACAAATTGTTATATTTTTACATGATGTTCATTTGGTAACCAATACTAAATAAAATAAAATATCCATTGTATGTAAATAAGAAGGGAGATTCTAATATATCTACTCATTCCTGTACTAGATCTTTAAATTTGCATTTTCACCGTTTTTTAATACATTTCAGAAAACAATTGTTTAAAAATTTACATAATTTTCAATTATATTTTAATTATTATTATGTTTAAATAAATAAATCCAAATTATTTTATAGTTTCTCAAAAAAAAAATATCAATATGTCAGTTGGGGAAATAAGTCATCCAACCTCCCTAAGATCCAACATGATGGATTATATTACTATATTATTTATGGTAAAATGTATTCATAATGATAACTAAGATTCCATTAAATACTGAAATATATTGAACTTTGAACTCAATTGATAAAGCTATTAGAGATTCAACCTTGACTAGTTGAGAATTTTCCATTAATTCCCTAAGAAGATACATTGCTGAATACATGATTTCTAAAAAAATAAATATAAGATAATTGGATTCATATTACAAAGGAAATCAATATAATCTTATATAATATCCTGAATCGCATACTAGTTTCTATATTAAATATGGATTTTGTCACAAATTTTAAAAGTTCTATGGAACTCTTGGTGAATATCAATAAAAAATTCATCAAGAGTTTTGTTATTTGTGTAACAAAATGAATCCCAAATTAATAAATGGATGGTAAATGAATCATAGAACTATTCCTTTATCATTTGAGTGAATTTCAAAGGAATGGATTTTATACACATTCATAAATTATCTAAAATTGGAATGAATTGAGAAAATATATAAAATATTTTCCCCTTCTTCTATAAATCATTAAATTGGGAATAAATATCCTGAATAAGGAAATCATATTGAGAATCCCCACATGAGATTATGGAAGGATTCAAGGTAATTTATATTTGATTCCACCATCCTCAAGTAAATGAAAAAATATTATACCAATATTTTTCTGATTCAGTTTTTATCATATATAGGAATATAATCAATGTTATTATTGGAAGAGTTTTATTTGACAACAAACATGTTTTAAAAGAGCATTAATTGGAGGCATGGATGAAAATGATCATCAATTTTGTTCAAGAGTAAATATTACATGAAAAATCTAGTCAATATGTTGTGCTCCCATTTATGAGAAAAATATAATTGTTGAATAACACAATGACCCTACGACTATAGTTAATTAATTTCTAATTTCTATCAATAGACAATAGTAACCCAAACATAAAACAACATTTTTTGTGAATGTCCTCTATATATTTTTTCTCCAAATAGAATATTTTAATGAACAATTTCATTAGAGTAAAATGAAAAAATAAAATTTATCATAATTAATTTATTTTAAAAATATTTTACTATAACTAATGATAGATTAATCATACATCTGATAAATTTTTAAGTCATGATCAATAAAAATATTTTTCCTAAGGAGAAGATAGTAGTTATTAAAAAAGATACTTCAATGATAATTCCAATTCTCAACTGTTGAAGAGATTATTTCCAACTCAACCAATCCAAAAAAAAATTTATTTATGAATCATTTAGAAAATAATTTATTTTGATGAATAATTTGATAAAAAAATTAGAAAATTTTTATTCGGTAATTGGATGGATTTATAATAAATTTATTGAAAGTATACCATCTTAATCCCATCTAAATAGTTGAGATAACATAAATTAAAATGTTTTTCATTGAACATAAAAGTTGAACCTCACTAAATATCACCAGTAATTAGTGTTTTAACTATTATTTCAAAAAACAAACTATTTCACCTATTTTTGAACCATCATTAAATAAACAACCTAAGGTAGATGTTTATAATAAATTTTATTTTTATAAAAATTGTAAATCTATTGTGAAATATAAATAACTATTAGAAGAAGTATCATTTATCAAAAGAATAAAAAAATATTAGATAGGGACTTTAGGTCATAAAGTTTAAATTTATAAAAAATCAATCCAATAACTACTACCTTATCTTATAAGTATCCCCCAAGAATCAAAATTGCTAAAAAAACATAATAAAAGAAATATATAGTACCTCAAAAAATTTCATGTCTGTTTCCCTATTGTTGATTCATTAACAATTTCATATATATATATATATACATGTAATTTTTATATAAAGAATGTGTTCTCAAAATAAGAAATATTTTTATGAGAGGAAAGACATTTAAAAATAAAAATTTCCACAAATATTCAACATTAATTACATGTCAAATTAAATAAATGTAGAAAATTTTCCATTCCATTTACAATAATTGAATTTAAATTCTGTTATTTTAGGATTGATTTTAATGATTTTAACACTATTATTCCACTCACTATTTATTCATATTTATATATTGGATGACACAAGCCTACATTAATACAAATTCATCATTTCAGTAGATGTGCCAAAAATCCTTACGGAATAATTGATGATATTTTATTTTAAATAATAAATATATTTTTCATGTATATGTTATTTTAACGTATATAAGAAAGATAAACTATTTAGAACACATATAATATTATTACTGGGATAACCTGCCATAAGAAATAAAAATAAATTATTAGTTTCCAAAAATTGAATCACTCCATTATAATTTATAAATGAATTATTCTATTTAAATAATTTTCAATATATGAAACATCAATGGGAAGTCATTAAACTTATCAAGTAAACATTATTGATTGGTTATCCACTAATATTTTTCCTGATTTCAAAGTAGTTATTTATGAAACCCATGATTTTTAAAATGATTAGAATTATTTCAATATAATTATTAATGATATGAAATATTATTTCAAGATATGTTTTTTAAAATATTTAAAAAAATGTCATTTATATTTATGAAAATTTTTTTTTAACATTATTAATTTAATTCTTTTACATGCTTCTTATAAAAATTGATTTTTATATTGTGTTTAACATATTGGAATTCTGAAATATGTTAACAATTCATATTATTATTCTTAATAAATCAATAATCTCAATTATAAAATCTTAATTTATAATTCTCATACTGCTAACCTTACTAATTAAAATTTAATAATTTATAAGCCACTCAAATCTAGAAATTTAGGAAAGAAAAAACATATATAAACACATCTAGAAATTATTTTTTTTCTAATTGAATAAAAATATTCTCATTTTTATTAAAAAATTATAAGATGTAATTAATGTAGTTGATTCACATAAATATTATTTAACCAATGAAAATATAACACAAATATTAAAACAAAAATAATTACAGGAAAATATGATGTAATCATTTTTTGTGAGAATGAGATAATTCCAGTCATCATTTCTTAATATATATAAAAATACTAACGGTAATATCCTCTTGGAGACATTAAAACTCATAATAAATCCTTAGAATTTTTATAGTATAAATTTAAACAATATTAAGAAAATTAGAAAGAAAATTGAACTAAAATTCATCATTATTTATTAAGAATTTTGATTTTTTTGAAAGGAATAATATTTATTTATATGTAAAACCAAATGGATGAATCCCATTGATAATTTCTTAATAAAAATCATCTTAAAAAACATAATGAATTAGTTCTCTGTGTTTGTAGTTTCCAAAATTTAAAAGAAATGGATGATGTGTATTTTATAATGAAAACCCAACATCTTGACTATGAAATATAATTTTAAACATCATTTTATTGATATTAATCAAGATAAACTATATATATACACCTTTATTATTTTTAGGTACATTAAAATCAATATGGAATATTTTTATCAAGAGATGATAGCTTCCACATGCTATGTTAGGGAAATTACATACATAACAATTCTATTATGATTGAGGAAGTAATAATGAACTTTTCTATAGTGCACGATGGGTATTTTTTATAAGTAATTATAGAGTTTATGGATGTCATTATGGATGAACTCACTTCTTTTGGATAATATATTAATAAATGATTAAAAATAATATTTAAGTCCTTCCAAGATGAATTGATGATAATATGGTTCATTATTATGAAAAAGTTCATTTCTTTCTAAAAATTTAATTACACTTATTTATGACTTTTCTTCATTTAGAATGTACTTTGAAAAGTATATAGATATAGTAATTTATTCACTAACCTATAGAAAAACACTAATTGATTTCAAAACATTTCTTGATCAAGATTGTTTTAGATAATATTAATAAATAAAACTAGTAAAACTACTTTCCCTTCTATAAGTTAAATAAAAAAAAACAAAATTTTATCATTGAGGATATGTTTGAAAAATACAATAATGAGATAAAGAAAAAATTATAACATTCACCCATATTCCCACTCCCCATCCAGAAAAAAAACATTTAAATCAGAACTAATCCTTGTTATTTTTCTTTTGGAGATATTTTATGTGAAATGTTTGAGAAAACTATCAGGTCCTTAGGCATGCCTCTAGAGAAATAGATCAATCATGGTCTAATCATACAATAATTGGGTAGGAGTTATGATATTCTCATTTATTTAGATATTTTTAGATGTAACATGTTTTGGTATTAATATATATTTGCAAAAATCATTCACCAATCATTTTTAAATAAAATATATTGCTGCCAAACCAAGTCTTTTTATATATTTTTTTCAAATAATGGCATGAATTTTATATAATGAAAAAATATGGAATGAAAAAAATTATGGCCAATAATTTATGATAGAGACCCAATATTTTTTATAAAATAATTATGATATTTTATCTAATCAAAGAAACTATTCCTCTAGTTATATTTTTTGTTGTAATGAGATTCTAGTGTTTTCAAAGAGAGAGAATTTTCATCATTCTAGTTAAAAACACAAATTTATTTTTTTTAAAATAACTATGGATATGGGTGATTTATATAATTTCATTTGGAGAAATCTGTAACAGTGGTGTATCAGTTATGAAAAATATGAATTCATGTATCATTCAAAACACTAAATTTCTATCGTTTAAATATTTTTGACAGAATTTTTGTATTTGGAGAACAATTTGGGTATCAATGAATATATAGAAAATTTCTTAATGAAATTTTATTATGGATAATCCTTTTAAAAAAATATGGAATTCAACAAATATTTCACATTATACCAATTTTAAGAAAATATTTGAATGAGAAATGAAATAACACTTTGTGCCCTTTTTCTTTGTGATATATTTAATGTATAGGGTATAGGTTTCATGTAAACTTTTCATCAAATTTTTTTAACATTACATAATTATTTTAATATAATCTAATTCAAATGGATATTATCCACCCACACACAATTTTATGATGGAAAAGCTATATCTAAATTTATAATATAAAATATAATTTAAAAATTTGGTATTCCCATGATCCTAATAACTGAGAAGGATACCCCATTTTTTAATTGAATATTAGATTCCATGATGATCAAATATAGTGTAAATAATAGGGGTGAAACACATTATCACCATTAAAAAAATGAAAAGATTATATTATCGATATATAAATCAAATAAATTTTACAGAAATATATTTACCTAAAAAACTATTATTTTCATGTCTTGAAGATAAAAATTGGGCCTATAGAAAATATTTTTAAACACAACATATAATTTCACATTTTTTACTAGTCCCTGGAAATTCTACTATTCTTATACATTAATTAGAAAATAAATCATTATGGGATATAAATTATTTTAACATGAAATTTTTTTATTCTAAAAAAGGAATAAATTGCATTTTTAAGGAGTTAGAAGAAATTTGAATCAATTCCTGTGAAAATAATAGGGTGTAAAAGTAAAATACAATTTTGTTTCATTGTTAAGTGATACGTAATAAATACTTTTTAGAATTATATAAATTAATACTATATGAATCCAGAATGAATCATTTTTTCAAATAATTTCATTCTAAATGATCAAAATCTTTCATTATTACTCGTGTTTTTTCATTTGGTGGTATTCAGTTCAACGAACCAAAAAACCCATTAATTGTAAATAGTCACATGATAAACTTTTTTAAAGACAATTTTCATGTGCCATTGGGAGGGGAATATTGTCATCAACTTATAGATAATATTTTATAACCATGTTGTATATATCCTTCCAATATATTTTAATTTTTTCCCTGAGTTCTAAATTGTATTATTTGATGCTGTGATCCTAGAACAACATGTCATTTTCATGAAATACTTGTGATCGATAATATATATTTTCATTATTTTCATTTCTATTTAAATATGCTTTAAATTTTAAATCACATTTTAATTTATTATAATTATACATTCATATGGTTTTGTTTTTATTTCACTATTACTATGTTTTAATGAATTATGAGATTCAACAGAACTCATTTATAAGTGTTTAAAACCCATCCAAGTGAGTGATTTCATTTCTCCTTGATATTTAACATAAATTAATAGAACAATAACTATATTATAGATTCAAAAATCTAGAAATATTATGAAAATACCATTAAAATATTCAACAAAATGTCTCATATCACTATATTAAATTTACATTCACCAATTGAGGAGGGAAAAATTTGATTTTTTTTATTTTCTTAACATTATGATTAATTCATATTAGAAAGAAACATTGTTTTTCTGAATAGTTTTTTTTCTTAGTTCATTCAGGACGATGGACTTATAGTTTCTTTCTAAAAATAATTATAAAAGAAATTATAATCTAATTTAAAACCATTATTTGGTATATTTTTTATTTAAACATACATGTGTATTTTTATATAATTTTTTATATAAGAATATTTTAATTTTATTCAGGTTTTCCCACATTTCTAGCCATTTTTAGTATTCAACATACTCTATGAAGTAAATATTCATGATATAGTTGTTTTAAACTCAGTGGGAGAAGTGTTCTGATTTTCATCGTCATTCCAAGCTATTATAGGAAGTAAATTAAGTGTTGGATTCATTTTTATATAGAAAATGTTATTATTCTAAAATGTATTCTTTTATAGTGATTTCTGATCAAATTTTTTAAATAATATTATGAAATTATTATGTTTTGAAGTATAGTAGAAATGAAAAGAAACACAATCAATGTGCATATAAATAAATTATTTTCATTTTGGAATGTTGATAGAAGTTAAAAGAACATTCAAGATATAATATTTTTCCTCTTTACATTCACTATCCAAAAATTATTCTGAAAATTATACCTAAAAACAATTGAGAAATTCTACCATAATATGAAGTGAAATTAATAAACATGATAATTCTTGGTATATACTAATGTTATGAATAATACCATGATATTTTCTAAGATTCTAGTGTTTATTTTAAGATGGAATAACAAAGTGAAACCATAGATGACTATAAACTAATCATGTGTATTTATTTCATGTAAAACCTTGACCACTATGTTCCACCTTAGAAATCATTACTTTTAAAACCAACAATCCTAAAAATTCAGAACCATTGTATCAATACCACAAGGTATTACACAAGTACATAACACAATTTAGGTTAATATTAAGTTTTTTTTAACAAATTGTTTATATTTCATTTGTTTGGAAGGGGAAAATGTTTTTACAAATCCATATCTATATGTTGAAAATAATGTTGTGATCCACATTCTTTGTTTGCATCAGATAAATAATTATGAGTAAATCAATTTGTTGAACCACAAATTTATTTTTAAATAATATTTTTATAGAATAAATATTAATCGTTACTTCTATGGTGTAAATATTGTGAATCCCTTGGGTTTTTGTTTTGAAATTATATTAGTGGAATCTATGTTTCAAACTTATCTTAAGACCATGTTCCATTTTTGGGATAATTTTTCGAATAAATAAATTCAATTGAAATTATTCATATTTAAATTATTAACTCCAATATAATTTTTTACTTTTATTAGATTAGTGAATATCGTTATTTTCATGTATATTATATGGATTTAAATAAAAATGTACCAATTAATTATTTTTTATTTATTTAACAATTTCTAGATTATATTGGTAATGAAATACCTCTGTGGTTTCATTTGATATGTTCATTGAAAAATTTGTTCTGATCATGAAATTTCAAATTTAAATACATCTTCATCATAAACAATTTAACTTCATTTTATGAAATTCATTTTGTTCAAAATTTTTTGAAATAAATTTTAAGTGTTTTTATGATTTCTCAAAAACATTTTAGACATATTTCACCCCTAACTATCTTTGATAAAACTTTAAACCCAACATCTAAAATAATTTACATCCTATAACCTATATATTTAAACTCAACTATAAATTTTCATATCCTTATGAATATAAAGTCATAAAAAACCATCCAAATACTTACGCATAAAATTTTGTGAAATTTTATTGAATTTAGCTGTTTAAAAAATATCCCCATGATGTTGCAAATAATTAATAACCATGGATTCATTTAAATATAATATGAAATATATATGCATGATGGAGAAGTAGATTTCATTGAAATCATTACATGTCATGTGATAGAGTATTAAATGATATCAAATGATGTGGATACAAGGAAGACATATAGTTGGTACATCCACACATAGAATTAGAAAGATGAAATGAAGCTTTCATGAGATGTTCCTAATATAAAACAAAATATATGAATCAAATTAAAATAAATTTAAATATATTTTATAATATTAATTGATATATAAAATGAAGTAGGTGTATTTTGAATAATTTCTTCATGATTATGAAAATAGAAATGAGTGATAATCAGTTCAAGGTGAGTTTTCTGTGTTTGTGATAACGGAAAATGATTATAATAGATATAACAATGTTCAACTAAACACACATGTGGTAGTGGTATTATGATCTAGTGAAAACTATTTCACAGTTTATGTTTTAATTATATCATTTTTTTAATTTTTTGGAAATAATTTTCTAAATTAATGAGTTTGTATTCTTTATTAAATGGTTTTCAATTAAATTAATTTACATTTATTTACTACTTATAAAAGTAATGTGACAATTATTATTATTTTAAACCCTATAGCATGGTATGTTCAGTTACTAAAAAGTATTTATTCTTTTGAAGCACATTTAGAATGGGAATAATACTTATATTGATGTCTTCATATAATTTTTATGAATATTAGTGATTTTACCATGTTCTCTTAATTAATATTGTATGAAAAAATAATTAGATAATAATTTTATTCAAATAATATTGCAGAGTCCAAATTATCCAAATTATTAATGGATACAACATTAAAATCCAGTTTTCACAATTATTTTGTTGTTTATTTCAAATATAATGTAATTAATTTTAGTTTATTTTCAAGTATATATTAATAATTGTTTTACTTACACAAATAAATCCATAAAATATTTATAATTTAATTTTTAAAAAAGAGTATCATTTTAGTAGTTTGAAACATATGTCCAAAAACCACACTAACAAAAAATATAATTGAATTATTTACGAAATTTATTTTGTGAAATTTGGATGATAAAGAGACCCTCAATATATATTCATCCATTAGAAACATTTGACATTTTTAGAATATAGAACAGGGAATATTATTGACATTTTAGTGTCTGTATTATTTTCTTGGTGTTTTATAGTGGAGGCGTAATAGGTGTTTGAAGGAGGAATTGTCACGACCTGTCCTCCAGGGCCCATGCTGTGACAACCCCAAGCCCATATTCCATAGGAAATGGGTTAGTGACTGGCACAGAAAGGTGTATTCACTAAAAATAAGAAGGAGTTGCCTTTATGACCTGTAAACTCAAACAACTAAGCACAAAGTAGGATACCAGCACACAGTGAAACTATATAGTAAACAAGGTGTGTACAGAAAGAAAAAAAAGGTGATAGAATACAATCCCATCTGAAATGTACAAGTAAACTGAAAAGTATAGGAAAACATGAAATATCTCCACTGTACACCTACAAAGGATCCTACAAAAAGGGTAGGTACAACTCTTGACTGGTCATTCCAATGGTACGCCTTGTCCAATGTCCACCATTGGGATACTTCCTATCCTTGTACCCTTATCCTCCGTCAGTGTTGTTTGTCATCTGCATAAGACACAACAAGGTGTGGGCGTATCCCTTGTAGGGGTGACTATAACAATACTTAGGAGGGACCTCGAGACCTTCAAAGGTCCCACAAATCCACAAAGGATAAACCAAAAATCATGGAAACAACAATCAACCCTACATAGGTATATTCCCATACCTATACCTAACTTATCATGTATACCCACCCCATACATGAGGAAACACAAGGCCCAACACAAAATCCCAAAGCTCAACTGTTCCATGGGATAAAAAATTACCTCGATGGTAACACCCCAAAAGTTAGTACCACAAAGGTAAATCCACACAAAATTATACCTACAATTGTATCACCACTAAGGTAAGTACCATAAAGGTATCACCACACAAAATAATTCCACAAAGGTATCATGAAAAGTGTAAGGACTTACCTAACCTAAGGAATAAATTAGGTATGCTAGTAAAGATGATTAGATGTATTACTATATTATAATACTCTATTGAGAGGCAGACCGACGCATGATCCTAAATTGTTAGACCCATGTAGGATCCTAGCACTGCATACCCATGTAGGAATCTAGAGTAGCCCCCTCTGGATTCCAAGAGTGGATCCATGTGAGATACTCAAACACAGTCCCATGTTGGATTCCAAGGCACAAAACCACTTAGTATCCCTTACTAATGTTACATCCAGCTATAGGGTTCCCGAACTAAGATCAATTGACTTTGGCAGGGTCTGCTCCACAAGGAACATTTCAATACTCCAACTATCATGATATCCTAATAATTTATATCCCAAAGGACCCCCATGTAATAGGGGTCCCAACTCAATTGAAAGTTCATCAATCGGAAACCCAGTTTGTAGGTTATTGGCCTTTTAGTACAAAGGGCCCGGTTGTATATGTGTTCAATCCAACTCAGCCATACCTCCAACTATATCGAAGACTCAAGTGGGTTATACCAAAAGGATAATCTTGATCCATGGATTCTGACACCATAGATAGTTAATCAAACAAATGTATGTAGCTCATGTTATGTATGAAAGAGTGGAAAGGTGTCGATGCTGGTCTGGGACCAGTTTGACCCGATCAGACCAAGCTGGACCCACCTGACCTGGTTCAGGTCGACCCGACCTGCTGGGTCCAGCCCGGCCCACTTGGTCCATCCTGGCCTACCTATGCAGCCCGTTCTGGGTGGCCCGTGGCTTGGTGGCCATGCAGTGTGGTCCACCCTAGCAGCCACCCAAGGGGGAGGTGCCCCCTATGTACCCTGAACGACCTAATTATTTGGGTTGTGCGGCTGACAGGTCGTCGCCACGTGGCACCGACAACTGGAAACTGGGACCCAGGGTCCCACCCAGTACCCCGATTTTCCGAATAGCCACCCTCCTTCACGGCGTGGTCGTGCAGCTTACCGCCACCTGTGGCTGGAAGAGTGCTGGTCGCCATACCATTTCCGTCGCGTCCTCATGTCACGGCTCCTACACACCTCGCAGTGCGGACGCCTGTCGCCTCCCACATCATGTGTCGAGCCGTGTGATGGCCACCACCCTTACTCCGGCATGGATGACGAGTCACGGGCCTCCTCTAGTGGCACAGTTGCGCCGCCACTGCCATCGCAGCCGGTATGAGTCTTGGTCGTTGCTATAGAGTGTCGCATGTGTCAGTCACTAGAGACGTTCCTTGGGTCATCGGGCGCACCACAGTGGCCCGTTCTTCATTCCACAGACTCCCACACTCATCTCGGGATGCCATCATTGATTCAAGGTCACCAAAGAACACAAAGGCTACACAGGGGTTGGGCCATGTTCGTTTTTCCAGCTCCCTCCACATTAGAACAGTAAAAAGCTGCATAGTTGTTCTTTATTCAAGAAGAACTATAGGTAAAAGGTAAGGGGTATTCAAAAAATCAATACCTATGTATACTTCTCATTGGAAGTGTCTTGAGTAGAATTTGGTGAAAGTGATGAGGGTGCCAATGATTTTCTCTTCCACAACATGCTTCTTGAATTGAGGTTTGTGCATCATCCTCATTGTTGATTCTAGAGAATGTTCTTCATTAAAGATGGAATTCTTCATTTGTAGGAAATGTTTCTCCAATGTTCTCCCATCTCTCTCATTTGATAACAATTTCTAACAAATAAATGTGGATCCAACCTATAAAAAAAATCCTATAATTTTGTTAATGTTGGAACAATTAATAAATTTATGTTGGCACAATTAATCCTGGAGAGTTAAATGGTTTTCCCACATTAAGATGGGTTCGGGTGGTCCTAACCACCATGAATTCATAATTGTAGTTTTTATAGATTGGTTGGTCCCCACATTCATAATTCAAAAATAGAGGTTTCAAAAAAAATAATGTCTACTTATTTTAATTTTCTTCTTCCACGAAAAACTGAAATATATTTATCCACCCTTGATCCACTGTTGTCATGGTGATGGTATTCTTAAGTGAATATCGGTGCTTCATGTTCAACGGTTCTCTCAGGTTTCAATTCCGATCAGCAGTTAAAAAGTTACAAAAACACACTCACACGTTTACTGAAAATACATAAAAATGATCAGAAATTCATTTCAGGCACACCGGACCTTGGATTCATGGGCCATCAAATTTCACGGACTTGAATATTTTGATATTAGTTTTTTTAAAATTAAATGGAATTTCTGGGTATTTACATTCTCCCCACCTCAGGGTTGTGCATCCCCGAATCCCACATCACATAAAATCGGAAAACAAGTGGGGGTACTTAGCATGAATCTGAACCTTTGCTCACACAGGCTCTCCTAAAGGTTCCCATGCTGCCAACATACATGCACTAAAGGTATCGATCACCCATTAAAGACTCTCTCTTGTCAATCCTCAATCTCCATTAGAACCTCTGTAAAAATCGCCCCATCATTGATGTCCATCTCACCATAGTTGATGACATGAGATGGGTCATGCACTTATCTCCACTGTTGGGATACGTGGAAAACGACGTGCACCTGGTGCAACTGAGGAGGATGTTCTAGGTTCTATGTCAACTCGCAAACTATACTGAGGACATGAAAGGGTCCGATAAACCTCAAAGATAACTTGCCAGCCCGACCAAGTCTCCACAAACCATATCGATGTGAGACCCATAGAAAGACAAGGTCTCCATCCTCAAACTATAGAGGTATTCATCTCTTGTCGGCATAAGACATCTTCCTGATATATGCAGTCTTCATCTGCTCCTGGATAATCTTCTCCTCCTCTATGGTAGCCTATACCACATCTGGACCCATGAGTGCTGACTCTACTTGGTTAGTCCAGCACAAAGGTGATTTTCATGGTCAATCATACAGTGCATCGAAAGGTTCCATCCCAATGGTGAAGTGATAGCTATTGTTGTTTGCAAACTCCACAAGGTCAAGTGATCCTCTTAGCCAGGACTGAAGTCGAGGGCGCAAAAATGAAGCATGTCCTCGAGGGTATGAATGGCCTGCTCAGTCTGGTCATTTATCTGATGATGGAAGGTGGTTCTCGAAGGATATTGCATCCTGAAAGCCTCCTACAACACCTACCATAGCCGAGAAGTGAAACATGTATCACGATCAGAGAAAATCGTCGACGATACTCCATGTAGACGCACAATCGCCTGCACATAGAGGCATCCCAAGCTCAATACTGAACCCTACTCTCTGATTTGTAGAAAGTGGTCTGACTTGGTGCGTTGGTCGACAACCACCCATATAGAATCACGGCCCTTGGATGTATATGGAAGTCATGTCATAATGTTCATGAATATCCCATCCCACATCCACTCTAGAACCTATAAATATAGAACTAAGCATACTGGTACCTGATGCTCCTCCTTCACTTGCTGAGAAGTGACACATCGAGAGACAAAATCTACTACAAAATTCTTCATTCCCAGCCACTAGTGCTGTCGTAGGCAGTCCTAGTACATCTTTTCCACACCCAGATGTACTGATAGAGGGGATATTTGGAACTCCCTCAACACTTCCTCCAGAAGTGACACTGGTACCATTGTATGTTCTCTGAAGAGGATGACGTGCTCCCCACCATCAAAAAATTCATCAACTGCCAACCCTGTGGATATCAGAACCTGTCGAGCCTCGCAGTTAGTGTCCCCAAATTGCGCCTCCCTAAATTTCTAAAGAATTGAGGGAGTGACTGTAAGAGACTGATGATAATATTCTCTTTTTGATCCACAATGGATATCATATATGTGGCCAGCTACCCCGTCGCCTCACCTAGAAGCTGAATACTGGATCCCCTACTGAGTGCATCTACTACAACATTACCCTTCCCAAAATTATAGTCTATATCAATGTCATAGACCGAGAAGAACTCAATCCAACATCACTGTCTCTGGTTCATGTCATTCTGGGAGAAAAATACCTGAGACTCTGGTGATCAGAGTTGAACATAAATCGCTTGCCCATTAGATAGTGCCACTACATCTTCGAAACAAAGACCACTGCTACTAATTCATGGTCATGGGTATCATAGTTCTACTCATGTTGTCTCAGATATCAAATCCATATTCAATAACTACTCACCTTTACATCAGGACACATCTGAGCCCGGTCCATGATGTGTCGCAGTACATTATGTACCCAACACCTTCCTCCAAAATCCTCAAGATGGGGCACTAGACATCCCCTTCCTCAACTCCTAAAAACTCTGTTGGAATCTCTCTTTCCACACGAAGGGTATACCCTTCTGGGTCAATTCTGAGAAAGGTGTCGCAACTCTGGAAATTCTAGAACAGTCCTCTGGTAGTATCTGAACAATAATTTCAAACTTTGTACCTTCATCACACTCATGGGTATCTCCCAAGCATGTACCACCATAATATTCACTAGATCCACCAAAACTCTGGCCTTCGAGATGACATGTCCTTCAAAGTGAACTTCTCGGATCCAAAACTAGCATTTCAAGAGCATACACTAATTATTATACTCTCAGAGTTTGTCCAGATCTATCTTCAATTGATTGGCATGCTCCTTCTCTGTAGCCATATAGATCAGAATGTCTTTGATGAAGACTACTATTAAGCGATCAAGGTTTGGCTGAAAGATCCTTTCCAAGTGTCCCATGAACACAGTTGGAGAATTGTTCATTCCAAATGGAATAACCAGGAACTCATAGTGGCCATCATAACATCTATAAGTAATCTTCTACAAATCCTCATCTTGTACCATGAGCTGGTGATAGCCTGATATGAGGTCAGTCTTCAAGAACCACCATGCTCTTTCCAATTCATCAAGGAGGTCATCAATCCTTGGGAGTGGCTACTTTTTCTCCACGGTCACCTGTTTCAAGCACCAATAGTCAACACAATGTCTCATTATCCCATCCACTTTCATGACGAACAAAATCGGGGCTACCCAAGGTGGAACACTTGCCTGAATGATCCCCTTCCCCAATAGGTCCTCCAGCTGTACTCACAGCTCATGAAGCTCCATGGGAGTCATCCAATTCCCTGGTGTGGATATTGATGTACTTACAGGGTACAAGTAAATGTAAAAGTCCACCTCTCTAAGAAGAGGTATACCCAAGACCTCATCAAGGAAGACATCCATGTACTGGTCCACCACTATAGTATAGCTGAGACACTCAACAACAACTGCTCTGAGGGTAATGCTAGCCAACATATAAGGGGTCTTCTATACTCTCTTCCGGTTAAGTCCATATTGTTCTTAAAAGGATCCCTTCATTCCAGTGAAGGTAATCCTAGTCCCATCAGTGCATACACCACACACATTGCGCATAATATAGTAAATCTGAGCATGGACTGTAGATAAGTATTCCATACCCTTGATGACGTCATAAGGCCTCGACATCCCTACTAGGAGATCCCAGCCGAAGCTCTCGCCTCTAGAGTGCCATGGTCATAGGACTTAGTTTCATGGAGTTATGCTCTCCCCTTTCCACATGCTTCCTATGGTTGGGGTGGGCCACCTGGTGGTGGTGGTGGTGGTAACACATTGAATCGTCACCCACCGCCAGCTGTACATCCAGCTCCTCTGCCATGTCTGCCTGCTTTCTACGGACCTCCATGTTCGAACCTCTATCTCTCCATGTGTTCTCTTTCGACCATTTTCTGATCATCCATATTGCAGTTCGGGTAGTCATGGGCCATGTAACCCTTCCCGCCGCATGTGTAACACTGTATTCTCCTTGCATGACTGGAACTGTCTCGGGTTCCCCACCCAATCGACCCTAACTCATCCAGTCATCCAACTATTGGTCTGGTCCTCTTAGACCTAGGTGAAATTTATCTGCTACTAGCAGCGAAATACTCCTCTACGTGATGCCCAGTAGTGGGTCTCTCTACTGGTGACTGCTCAGCAAAAATAAAATCTCTACCGATAGGGCTCTCTCTAACACCCATGCCTGCATCGGGATGCTGAGAGAAATAATTTATGCCATGATCTCCCTTCTGAGTCCCTAATCGAAGGTTTGTGCCTTGAAAAATCTATCATGCACTATATCAGTGGATTAGCGTGAGAATTCAGTGAACCTCACAGAGTACTGAGCCACTATCATTCTTCCAAGCTGTAGAATAAGATACTACAGTATCCACACATCACAAAGGGTCACTGGGACTAACTCTTCCCTAAATAGGCTTTCAAAGTCTTCTTGGAGAATGGTCACCTCATAGTGAACCTAGAGTATCATGCTCCACCATCTTCCTACTTCTGCCTATATAAGACTGGCAGAAATGATCACTATGAGATTAGCTGGTGGCCCTACCAGTCAGAAGACTCTCACCACGGCCTCCAGCCAATTCTCATCCGCCTGTGGGTCCGTCTCACCCTGTAAACTGGGTGGCCTCTAGCGTTAGAACTCATGTATCGTGATCAAGTGTTGTGCACCCTCTACTGCTAGGGATGGTGGAATCGGTGGACCAACATGTAATGGTACATTTAGTGCATCCACTGTTGCCTCTACTGATAAAGGACCCTGGATCGAGGCCTCATCGCTCGATGGGCTATCATCGTGTACTATACCTGAAACCCTAGATTGGCATTCTACATGGAGGAATCCTAAAAAAACAGATGTTCCATGGTTAATAGGTTATACCTAGTGAGATGAATCAAAAATAATAGAAATAAAACTTTTCAAAACACACACACCATCAATGTTTTTGTGAACTATGTCAGAAGTCAGAATTCAGGGTCCTGGTGTATGGATATGTCGGCTGCTGCACCAACACTAGATTTCATAAACTAATAACCACACTCACTACACAAAACACTATTTCCATTAAAAAAAGACTAATGTCCAATGATATATGGTATAAATGACTCCTCTGATACCAATTTTTCATGAACCATCGTCCAGGGCCCGTGTCATGACTACCCCAAGCCCACCTTCCATAGCCCTGGGGCTAGAGACTAGCACCGAATGGAATATTCCCTAAAACTCGGAAGGAATTGCCTTTATAACCTGTAAACCCACACAACAATGCACAATTTAGGATTCATGTACAATGTCAAAGAATATAGTAAACAAGGTGTGTACATAAAGAAACAATGGGGGGTATAATACAAGCCCAATTGAAAAGTACAAGTAAACAAAAAAGTACATGTAAAACTGATACAACTCCAGTAGACACCCACCATGGATCCTAACAGAAGGGTAGGTACAACTCTCGAATGGTCATCCCAGTGGTACGCCTCATCTAATTTCTGCCTCTATGCTATCTCCCGTCCTGGTACCCTCTTCCTCCGTCAGCGTTGTCTGTCATCTGCACAAGACATAATAAGTTTGGGGTGTAGCCCATGCAGGAGTGAGTATAATTTTACTCAGTTAGGACCCCAAGGCCCTCAAAGGTCTCACAAAATACAAAAAGTATAACACATCAACCATTGAGACAACAGTTAACCAAACTTAGGTATATGCCCAAACATATACCTAATTCATCTAGTACACCCAACTCATTCATGAGGAAACACATGGCCCAACTCGAAATCCCAAAGCTCTACATTTCCATGGAGGAAAAATAAACATGAAGGTTACACCCCAAAGGTAGGTACGAGAAAGTTAAATCCTCATAGAATTATACCATAAAGATATCACCATGAAGGTAAATACCACAAAGGTGTCACCACATTGAAGAATTACACAAAAGAATCACTAAAAATGTATGGATTTTTCTCACACCAGGTATAAATTATATATGGAAGTAATGATGATAAGTTGTGACTACAGTGTAATCTTACTCTATTGAAAGGCAGACCCACATAGAATCCTAAATCCTCAAACACACGAAGGATCCTGGTACGGTAGACCCACGTAAGATCCTAGAATTGTCCCATGTGGATCCCTAGATAATATCCATATGAGATCCTCTAACATAGACCTCCATATGATCCCATGTCATAGACCCACATAACAACAATTACTCATGTTACAGCCAGATACAGGGTTCCAACACGAAACTCGGTTGATTCCACGATGGTCCGCTCCTGAAAAGACAGGTCGATAATCCAACTATCACGAAGTCCCATGAATAAGTATCATAAAGGACCGCGACATAAGAGGGTTCTCAATGCAACAGAAGGTGTATCTATAAGCCACCTAGTCGGTATGTTATTGTCCTTTTAGTCTTGAGTTCCTGGTTTGATTCGTGTTCAATCCAACCCATTCGTACCCCATTATTAGCCAAAACGCATGTGGGTTATAACAAAAGAACCAACTCGATCCATGGTTTCAGGCGCCGTAGATAGTTCGTCAAACAGATGCACGTAGCTCATGTTATGGATGCATGAGTGGAAAGGGTTTGAAGCTGGTCCGGGTCTCGTGCAACCCGGTTGGCCAGTCCATCCAGCATGGCCCGGTGTGCGAGGGACGCGCCACTGAGCTACAGCTAGGTCGCACCACGGTGGGGTCTTCCTTAGACACCACCCAAGGGAGAGGTTCCCCAAGTTAATCTTAAAGGCCAAGTTGTTCAGTTTGGGTGGCAGGTCGGCTGGCGCCATGTGGCGCCTGTAGCTATTGTGCTGGACCCGGTGACCCGCTCAGATCCTAAGCTTGTTGGATGGTCGGCAATCCCCTGTGGTGTGATCGTGCACCACACCCCCCCGACTGCCATAAGGGAGTCATCCGCCCTCCCTTCGCTACCGTGGCCTTGTGTCGTGGCTCCTGCATTACCGGTGGTGCAGACGCACGCCACCACACCCTTCGCGTGGTCAGCCATTCGCCGAACACCGCCCTTGTTATACTACGGCCGACATGCCATGGTCCTTCTCATGTGGTGTAGTTGTGCTGCTGCCATCATCGGGGCCGGCCGGAATGTCGGCTACCCATCCCTATTCCCACCCGTGGCTGTCACCGGAAAGGTCGCCGGTGATGTTCCACGAGTCACCAGGCATTCCCCAAAAACCCATTCTGCATTCTGTAGACTCCTGCACTCGTCTCAGGCTTTCACCATTGATTCAAGATCACCAAAATCCAGAGATGTTTATAGAGTGTTCAGGTCGTGTTTGTTGGCCTGCACCATCTATGTTAGAATGGTAGCAAGTGGCATAATAGTACTTGGTACTAGAAGAACAACAAGAACGAGTTAAGAGGTATTTGAAAAAACAAACTCTACAACGATTGCTCATTTTATGTGTCATGAGATGATGTTGGTGAAGGCAATGAGGGTGCCAACGATTATCGCTTCTGCAACACGCTTCTGAAGTCGGGCTTGTGCTTGGTCCTCGCTCTTGATTCTGAAGTTTGTTTTTCATTGGAGAGGGTTTCCTTCATTTGGATGAAATGTTTCTCCAATGTTATCCCAACTCACTCCTTTTCCAATGGATTCCAAAAAGAAAATGAGGATCCAAACTATTAAAAATAAGTCTATAATTTAATTAAATTTGGCCCAATTAATTAATTTATGTTCACACAATTACTCATAGAGAGTTGAAAGGTTTTCCCACATTAAGATGGGTTCAGGTTGTCCCCACCACCATGAATTTAGTATGGGAGGGTTTACAGCTCGTGTAGTCCACTCCTTCATAATTAAAAAAGAGATGATTCAAAATAAAAATAAATTGTTATTTATTTTATTTTTCTTCTTCCATGAGAAATTGAAAAAATTTCTACCACACTCGACCTACTGTGGTTGAGGTGAAGGTCTCCTTAAGCGACTATGAGAGCTGCAAGTTCAATGGTGCCCTCAGATTTCAATTCCAATCACTGGTTCAAAAGATACAAAACCCCACTCGCATATTTACTCAACATACTTCAAAAAATTCAGAAATTCATTATGTGCACTCTGGTCCTCTGAATAACCCTCCGTTAATTTTCTTGGACTGGAATTTTTCCCTATAATTTAAAAAAATTCAATGGAATTTCTAGGTTTTAAATGAATGATGATTATTGATATAGAATTGACCATAGTGAGTGTTTAGGGTTCATAGATGGAGGGATACCATTTCTTATTATTGATGATAAGCATCCTGGTGGGTAATATTTAATGACTAGCATCATTTGGTGTTCTAAATTCCATAAGATATAAATATTATTTATATGGTGATGCGTAAATTTATAGATCTAGTAATCAAAAATGAGTTTTGAGAATTTAGAAATCCATAAATTGTTCTATTAATTGTTTATTGATTCATAGTGGGTTCCTAATAAATTGATAAAGTCATTTGGGTAGGTTTGGAAAGTTTGAGGTGCTGAAAAATGTTAATGTATGTCATTAACAGTGTGCCCGTGAGGGCCAAACCAAGAATATATTGCGAAGAGGGGCTTCCCGCTTCCAAGAATAGGGTTTATAGTATTAAAACTTGTCCAAATTATGAACATGGGTTTGGAAACCCCATTTTTCATGTGTTATTTGGTAATTTTGTAGGGGTAATTTTAGAAAAATTATATGGGATTCATTGTATAAAACACTTAATATGAAGAGGGAGCACCCTAGTTGTAGGTGACCTTCCAATCACTTTTTGTGTCACTAATATTTTTTGTTTGGAAAGTTTTATAATGTAACACCCCAAGTAAAAAAATAATATTACCTTTTCATATTTATTAATATTTTTGAATCGAATAATATTATTACTTTAATGGGGATTCTATGTTCAATGGTGCACCCAATACACATCAATGAGTTTCATTGAAATCTTACGATGCACACTAATAACATAATAATAATATAGTAAACGGTAGTAAACTCCTAGTCGATGTAATGGTGGTAATGAACAGAACTAACTAAAATGTGATTATATATTCTTTTCAAATATTTTTACATTTATTCAATAAATGATAGATGGTTAAAATGCGAATGAATCCAATTTTAAGCGTAAATATTCTAATATTCTTTAAAAGGTCGATTAACCCCCTTTTGATGGAGAACCCCTTTTAAATCCACTTTTTGACAATTTTATGTGTTATATTTGACAAAATATTATTCTTTTTAGAATCGGGGCATCATAATTTACATTGTATAAATTTTTTGTATTTTTCTAATAAAGTTCATTTTTTAATGAATACTGTAAACTACTGTATTTTAATTCAAAAACTCATTTTAATATATTTTATTTATATGATTAAATTATCATTTGAATGTGTTTCAATGTTAAATTAGATTATATTTTTACCTTTTAATCTATTGGTTGTCATTCCAATTAATTTCACTTTGAAATTGGACTTAAACTTGTGTCAATTTTTGGATATATTTTGTTTCTTAAAAAAGGGCTATTTGTTTCGACAACGAGAATTAATTATTAAATTTACTAATTCAACTTATATGTTTTGAATTTTTTAAAATATACATCATTTTTGAATTCGGAATATCAAATATAGAATAGGGTAAATTTTTGGTATTTTTCTGAAAAACATCAAATTTTGATGAATAGTGAAACAACTAAGTGGTAGTTAAAAAACTGATTTTTGGTTTAAATGAAAATTTACCACCTCTATGATTTTAATTTCAAAAATATTACATAAATGGATATCATTCGTATGTAAAATTTGGTTGAATGGGATGAAAATAATTTTTTGTGATTTGTAACGTTTATGTTTTATTAATCACAATTAAAGGTAATTAGTGTAATTTAAGGTAAAAATAATGTTATAATAATATGAAATGACCATGACACATGTCCTACCATTATTGGATGAGTCATGGATGACCAAAAAAATCCATGGGTCATCTTGGGGACCCCATGGAGCCACTTGGGTATGAAAATGACGTTAATAACTTTTTATTTAAAGTTTAAATAAAAATGTCACAAACATGTATTGTTTTACTAAAAAAAATTTACATGAGGTTATACAAAAAATATTTGTTACTATAAATATTAATAAGAAAAATAAAAATATTACCTACATAATGATATTTTTTTATAATTTTTAGACATTATATAAATTAATTAATTTATAACACCGTGATGATACAGCGATTAACTCATTAATGAAAGATTTAAATAAAATGAAAAGATAATGTAAAATCAAAGACATAAATTTCTAAAAAACCTATTGGATGGGTGTATTCTGAACCCTTAGAGCCTTATCCTCTAAATATTTAATTTAAGGACCTTTGATATCCAAAAAACATTTTATAATAAAGTAACTTTTCAAGACATTCCAAGAGTGGCACTCCTCCCTCTTATAAAAGGCCCCCACCTCTACCCCCATACCCACACCTCTCATGTCTTTGTCTCGACCAAAATCTGCACATTTTATATCTCCACATCCCTCTATTCATCCTAGAAGCCTGACCTTATGCAGAAAGCTCTTCATGAAACACTTTTGGTACAAACCAATGGGAGTTACCCGACATAAAGTTAATGTCCTCTCTAATGTTCTTTTGTTTAATTTTTCATCCCCAAACCCCTAAAATCTTTTTATTCAATTATTTTGTAAAATAACTAGTATATTAAATATAATAGGATGTTGTTATGAAAAGTATTTGATCTACAATTACTCACACCTCTGTCTATTGGTAAAACAATATACTGTTTCCGTGGATGGAAAATTACTGCCTCACGAAACGATGATTGTTCTATATTCCCTTACAACATCTCATGGTGGCCATTATGATGTCACTATATTTATTTATGATATATTTTATATTTATTTCCTCTATATTTTTCTGTATTTTACATTTAAAACATACCATTATTCTTCGGATGTTGCGCAAATGCGATAATATCATTTGAGGAAGTGTGGACTACCGCCCCATAAAGTGATGTGACTCGTTCATGCAATACATGGAATGTATAAAGAGTGAAATTAATGAACTTATGTGACCTATATAACATATATATTATACTTTAATTATAATATATATATATCTCTCTAATTTAGTTTTAATTCAATTAAATGTAAAATAGAAATGAAAGTAGTGTTCATGCGTACGTACGACTTACCGTCTCTATGAACGGTGAATTTCATTTATTACCTCCAAATGTTATGTATTATTATAAATACAAGTATTTACTGGATATTTATGATATATATGATATCTAAATATTGAATATAATTCTGGATATAATAGATATTTTATCACATGAACAATATGAAATTATAAGAAGTTTATTTTTTACATAAGTACCAATGATTGACAAAACAACCGTTATTAACATAAAAAATTACATAATGTTAATAACATGGTAATAACTGATATAAAAGAATTTATGAACTAGAAAAAGGTTCTTAAGCAAGTATACATTATCTCTTGTTTATTATTCTGGAATATAAAGAAACGAACAAGGTAAGTCTGACTTGAGGTAAGGGACCATACCTCTATGTTTCTTATAAAGTACTCTCTTTTATGTCATTCATTTAAAGCGCATATTTTTTATGTTGGGTGATGTTAATTTATATCCCTATTACTTTAAATTTTATGATCATATTATTGGAGACCCTAATTAATATCTTCAATCCTTTATTGGAATTTTTATGTGGCGCCGTTAGGCTGCTGAATTTTCATAAGGGGATATCTTATCTCACTTTTAATTCTAGGAGATATCCATTGTTCACCACTTATTTATTTCATGTGATGTATGAATTTCTTCTATTTGATATATATTATCATGATTCTATTCATGGTATTCTGTGATTCAGATTGATTTAATTATCTTTTGGTCATACGACTCGATTGATTACAATGAGGTATTGGGTTTAAATCTCACTTTTGTTCTCGTGAGATTCATGCAACATTAGCCACTATTTCCTTTTTTGTGGTGTATGTACTGCCCATTATTGTATTATTTGTATAATATTATTTAATATAGGGGTATTTACATCTTCATTGTATGACCCGTATTTCATGGGGTGTACATTTTGAAAGTTACCCAAATCGTTAAAGGAACTATTCAACCTCCTCTTTTTAAAATATTTCTTTTTTATTAGGACTTTTAATTTACATAATATTATGTTGGGATATGTTATAATATATCCTTATTGATATTAATGTTATGTAAAAGTGAGGATATACCCTTCTTATCACTCATTATCTCATTTTCATAATTTTAAAGTGATGCTGTTAAGCTGTGGAATTTCCGTAGGGGAACTTCTCAGCCCAATTTCAATTATTTGGCTTGAACCTCTACTTCTTGATTATGTCATGATATAAATATGTTTGGATTAAATTTGATTGTTTTACACTATGTATCCACTTATATTTGGTGTATTTAAATTTTTCACACATAATTATGTCATTTCTTTATCCTTGAACTAATGGCATGATCCTTGATTTGGATTACACCTCAAGTTATTCTCATTGAGACATTTCTTAAGTATATGCACATTCATTCTTTTATAAAGTCTATATACATCCCCTTTGACATTCCATATCCATATTATTTCTATACTAATGTCATTTGAATGTTTTTAAAATGGTCTACTTTCATGTGCCTTATAATTTAAATGTTCAAAATGGAAAAGGACTATTTTATTAAAACATTGTTTTAAATGATTTTAAAGATTTATTCTTCTAAAAATTTATCATAAATGTCCATGATTTAAAAATGGTTTTAAGGATTTATTTATATGTACATGAATGTTTCAAAACTCTTTCAAAAGTTTTGAGGTGGAATGAGACACATTAATTCTAAAATATCTTTTAAATGTCTTCTTTTATTATTTTCAAAGTAAAAAGGGATATTTATCTCATAGAGTTTTAATGATTTTATTAGATGTTTTTATTTATGATAATATCATTATGTTATTGAAATGTTTAAATTTTATGTTTTTTATGCATGTTATAAGTGTTATGATTATGTTATGGTTCTCGGGAGATGATTATGAAATCGGGTGGTTCCATGATAAACTAAGGGCGGGTGAGACCAAGATAGCTTTCCAATGAATTTGGTAATGCAAAGGAGTTAAACGCTAAGGCTTCTCCGAAGAGATTTAGGGAATATATTGTGATGGTTATTTCAAAAGTAACCATGAAGGCTACTCCTTACGTAATAAATTTTTGAATGCCTCATGTTACTTTTATGTCTTATGATTTCTATGAGTTATTCATAAATATTATGATTTCATGTGGTATGTTAAAGTGAATATGTTTTATGAGTAAAGTGTGTTTTCATTGATTCTTATGTACATGTGGAATAATGTTTCCTTTCTTTATTTTTACATCCCATACTAAGCTTTTTGTGGTCATCCCAAGTTTTTAAAATGTTTTCCAAAGGACTTAAAGTAGAATACGATCAAGGAAAGGATCAAGGAAAATTCATGATGTCTAAAACATGGAACTAGACATGACTATTTTGTTCAAGAGTTTATATTTTGTGTGAAAAATAGATTCTGAGTAGATGTGTCTACCTTGTAATCATTGAGATGTAATAATTATGTCCTAATTCTCTTAAAATCTAAACCAGAAAAGATCTTCAATGTAAATTATTCATTGAATTCAAGATTAAGTAATGTTTTAAGGCTGGGTCATTATAGTTGGTATCAAATGTAGGTTTAGATAACTTTAGAGGATAGGGTATTCATTAAGCATAAGTGATATTACCATAATGGCTAGGATTTCAGAAAGAGTCATAGTTTTTAGATAAAGAGAATGAGTAATTATATCATAGTGTTTATCTTCCTCATTAGTACATGATGATTTTGTTGATATACTCACACTGACATTTTTGGTTTTAGTAAATGGATGGATCTAGTAGGCACCAAAGTGACAATGGGTTTGAAGGAAACTATGGTGGTTCTCTAATTAAGATATTGGATGAAATGGGAGATTCAATGATTAATATTGTGTTTATTCTAAACCAACTATCAAGGAGTCATGATTAACCACTTAAACCTTGGTGAGTTCTCTGATGCATCATGTCTGAGAGAACCAACTTGATGTGGATGTTCAGGTTATAATTATAATGGTAACCATTAAGGTTTATATGATCCTTACTTTTGAGGTAATTATGGGTTACTATATGATGGAAAATGAAATGCATGGGGTAAAATTGAGGTTAAATTATGTTATGATTATTTTTGAAGATTTTATCTCTTTTTGGAGAATTTTTTTTGAATTATATAGTTTTGGAAAAAGGACAACACGCATACCATGTGACAACCTGTGGCGTCGGACAAAGCTGTAGGAATCGAACCCAAAACCAAAGTGCGACTGGTATTTATCGCCTACCACTGGACTACTTGAAGTCCCTGGTTAATATAACTAATTCATTTTTTGATTATATGATCTTATGAATCAGGAATATGTTTATTTTGGGTTATCTTGGAAATTATTGACCTATGATGGAGGATATATGATTAGGTTAATTAGTTTTCAATATGTGACTTTAAGAGAAACTGATGTTATTTGGAGATAAATGTTAATATTTACCTTGGAATACTATGTGATTAAATCATTCAATGAATTGGGTTTCAATCATATTTTGGTTTACTTTGATAAATTTTATGGATACCAGTTTATTGAATGGTCTTTGATTATCGTTTTGTTTTGTTGGACAAATTTTCGAGTTTAAGAGTAATGTTTCTTTTTATAATGGATTATATTTTTTTGGTAATATCTGATCTCGTAATAAAAATTTTGGTTTTGTATAATGTTTATGGACTTGGGAAATATATATTTCTCTTTTGTGGATTAGGTGATTCTCAAGAAGTTGATTATATTACTCTTAATATGAACAAGTCTTCCTAAATGCTCGTCTTTTTGAGAAAATATGAGTTTGTGTAAGAAATATAATAAATCTGAAAGTCAACATGAAAAGTAAGTATATTTCCTTATGTTTTATTTAATCTCATAAATAAATTCCTCAATGAAAAGTAACTTAAACCAAAAATGTTATATGTTAACTTTTCCTATTGGGGAATCAAATACCGTTTAACCCATCACATGTTTTTGTTTTTCTGGTGGTTAACTTTCTTCTAATCATGTTATCAATCACTCCCCATTAGAACTTGACCCTTTATTTTTTCTTCCATATCCATGTTTTCCTACATGGAATCCTAGTATGGGTTAACTCGGGTGACCTTCGTACTTTTCTTTCTTTCTTTTAATGTGATAGTTTTGCTGACTCCTTTTCTGATGTGGGGCTATCAATGAAGTTTCAAGCCAAATTTTAAAATTGAGATGAAACAATTCCAAAAGGCGGGGAAGTATGTAACATCCCAGGTAAATAAATAATATTACTTTTTCATATTTATTAATATTTGTGAATATAATATTAATATTACTTTAAAGGGGATACTATGTTCAATGGTGTGCCCTATACGCAACAACGAGTTTCTTTGAAATCTTATGATGCACACTAATAACATAATAATAATATTGTAAATGGTAGTAAACTCCTAGTCAATATAATGGTGGGAATGAACAGAACTGACTATAAAGTGATTATATATGCATTTCAGATATTTTTACATTTATTCAATAAAAGTTAGATAGTTAAAATGAGAATAAATCCAATTTTAAGCGTAAATATTCAAATATTCATTAAAAGGTCGATTAACCTCCTTTTGATGGAGAACCCCTTTTAAATAATCTTTTTGGAAATTTTATATGTTTTATTTGGAAAAATAATATTCTTTTTAGAATAGGTACATCAAAATTTACATTGTATAAATTTTTTGTATGTTTCCGATAATGTTCATTTTTTAATGAATAATGTAAAATATTGTATTTTAATTCAAAACCTCCTTTTAATATAATTTATTTATATTATTAGATTATATTTTTAATTCTATTTACTAGGAAATTAGATTATATTTTTACCATTTAATCCAATGACGGTCATTGGAAATAATTTCACTTTGAAATTGGACTTAAAATAATTTCAATATTTTGATATATTTAGCTTCTTAAAAACACGCTATTTGTTTTAACGACGGAAATTAATTATTAAATTGATTAATGAAACATATATGTTTTGAATTTTGTAAAATAGAAATCATTTTATAATTCAGAATATCAAATATAGCTTAGGGTGAATTTTTTGTATTTTTTTGAAAAACATCATTTTTTGTTAAATATTGAAACCACTAAGTAGTAGTTAAAAACTGATTTTTGGTTTAAATGAAATTTTACAACCTCTGTGATTTTAATTTCAAAAATTTGACATAAATGGTTTTCATTAGAATGTAAAATGTGGTTCAATGGGATGAAAATAATTTTTGGTGAATAGTAACTTTTATGTTTTATTAATCGCGATTAAAGGTAATTAGTGTAATTTAAGGTAAAGATAATGTTATAATAATATGAAATGACCTTGACACATGCCCTACCCTTTTTGGATGAGTCATGTCCGACCAAGAAAATTAATGGGTCAACTTGGGGACCCCATGGAGCCCCTTGGGTAAACAAATGACATTAATAACTTTTTATTTAAAGTTAAAATAAAAATGTAACTAACATGTATTGTTTTACTAAAACAATTTTTACATGGGGTTATACAATCAATATTTTTGACTATAAACTTTCATTAGAAAGATAAAAATATTTCGTATATCATTATATTTTTTTTATAATTTTTAGCCATTAAATAAATTAATTTATTTATGGCACCATGATCATGCATCAATTGCCTCATTAATGAATGATTTAAATAAAATGAAAAGATCATGTAAAATCTAAGACATACTCTTGTAAAAACCCTATTGGATTGGTGGATTTCGAACCCTTATCAACTTATCCTGTGAATATATAATTGTGTGACCTTTTCTATCCTAAAATGTTTTTTATAATAAAGTAACTTTTCAAGAGTCTCCAAGAGTGCCCCTCCTCCCTCTCATAAAAGGCCCCCAACTCTACCCCCTTATCCACACCTCTCATGCCTTTGGATCCACCAAACTCTGCTAATTTTATCTCTACACATCCCTCTATTCATTCTATAAGCCTTACCATAGGCAGAAATCTCTTTGGGAAACCCTTTTGTTTCAAACCAATGGGAGTTACGAAATTTAGTGGTAATGTCCTCTCTTATGTTGTTCTATTTTATTTTGCTTCCCCATCCCCCTAAACTCTTTTTATTACTTTATTTTGTAACAAAACCAGTATCTTCAATATACTAGGATGTTTTTATGTGAATTATTCAAGCTACACTTACACACACCTCCGTCTAATGGTTAAAGAACATATTGTTTCTGTGGATGACGAATTACTGCCTCATGAAACGATGATTGTTCTATCTTCTCCTACCACCTCTTATGGTGGTCATTATGATGGCACTATATTTATTTATGATATATATTATATTTTTTCCCTCTCTATGCTTCTGTATTTTACATTTAAAACATACCATTAATCTTTTCATGTTGCGTAAATGTGATAATTTCATTTGAGGGAATGTGGACTACCGCCCCCTCAATTGATATGACTCGTTCATGCAATACATGGAATGTATAATGAATGAAATTAATGAACTTATTTGAAATATATAAAATATATATTATACTGTAATTATTATATATATATCTCTCATTTAGTTTTAATTCAATTAAATGTGAAATAGAAATGAGAGTAGTGTTCATGCGTACGTACGACTTACTGTCTCCATGAAGGGTGAATTGCATTTATTACCTCTAAATGTTATGTAATATTATAAATGAAATTACTTACTGGATATGTATGATATATATGATATACAAATAATTAATATAATTATGTATATAATGGATATTTTACCACTTGAACAAATTGTAATTATAAGAAGTTTATTTTTGACTCAAGTACCAATGATCGAAAAAACGACCGTTATTAACTTAAATAATTACATAATGTTAATTACAAGGTAATTAGTGATATAAAAGGAATAATTAACTTGAAAACGTTTCTTACTAAATTAGAAAATAACTCTAGTTTGTTATTCAGGAATATAATGAAACGAACAAGGCAAGTCGGACTTGCGGTAGGGGATCCTACTTCTCTCTTATTTTTAAGTACTCTATTTTATGTAATTCCTTTTAATCTCATATTTATTTTATTTGGGGTTGTTATATTATATCCCTATTACTTTACTTTTTATGTTCATATTATGAGAGACCCTAATTGATATCTTTAATCCATATTTGGAATTTTTAAGTGGCACTGTTAGGCTGCCGAATTTTCATATGGGGTTATCTTATCTATCTTTTAATTCTGTGAGATATCCATTGTTCACCACTTATATATTTCATGTGGTGTATTGTGTTCATCCATATGATATATATTTTCAGGATTCTATTCATGGTATTCTGTTATTCATATATTCTTTATTATCTTTTGGTCATAAAACTCGATTGATTACAATGAGGTATGGGCATTTTATCTCACTTTTGTTCCTGTGTTCTTTATGCATCATTTTCCACTATTTCCTTTTGTGTGGTGTATGTAGTACCCATGATTGTATTTTTTTTTAATATAATATAATTTTTTTGTATTTACATCTTCTTTGTATGACCCTAATTTCATGGGGTGTACGTTTTGAAAGTTACCCAAATTGGTAAAGGAACCTTTCACCCTCCTCTTTTGAAAAGACTTCTTTTTGTTAGGTATTTTAATTTACAACTTCTTATATTGGGATATGTTCTTATATATCCTTATTCATAATAATGTTATGTACAAGTGACGAGATACCCT
This sequence comes from Viscum album, assembly GCA_963277665.1. Taxonomy (NCBI): domain Eukaryota; kingdom Viridiplantae; phylum Streptophyta; class Magnoliopsida; order Santalales; family Viscaceae; genus Viscum; species Viscum album. The sequence continues at coordinate 1,697,995,864 of OY728163.1, read as the reverse complement.
TCTTATCGCTCATTATTTCATTTTCATAATTTTAAAGTGACGTCGTTAAGTTGTCGAATTTCTGTAGGGGAACTTCTCAACCCAATTTCAATTCTTTGGGTTAACCTCTACCTCTTGATTATGTCCTGCTATAAATATGTGTGGATGACATCTATTTGTTTTACACTGAGAATTCAATTATATTTGGTGTATTTATATTTGTCACACATAATTATTTCATATCATTATCCTTGATCTAATGTCCTGATACTTGAAATGGATTACATCATTATTTCTTCTCATTGAGGCATTTCTTAAGGATATGCTTTTTTATTCTTTTATAAAGTGTATATACAACCCATTTGACATTCCATATTCATCTTATGTCTATAATAATGTCATTAAAATGTTTTTAAAATGGTATAATTTTATGTGGCTTATAATTTAAATGTTCAAAATGTAAAAGGACTCTTTTATTAAAACATTGTTTTAAATGGTTTTAAAGATTTTTTCTTCTACACATTTATCATCCATGTCCATGTTTTAAAAATGGTTTTAAGGATTTATTTATACGTACATGAATGTTTTAAAACACTTTCAAAAGTTTCAAAGTGGTATAAGACACATTAATTCAAAATTATCTTTTAAATGTCTTCTTTTAATATTTTCAAAGTATAAAGGGTTATTGCTCTCATAGAGTTTTAATGATTTTATTAGATGTTTTTATTTTTGATAATATCATGATGTCATTGAAATGATGAAATTTTATGTCTCTTTTATACATTTTTTAAGTGTTAAGATTATGTTATGGTTCTTGGGGAATGTTTATGAAATCATGTGGCTCCGGGATAAACTTAGGGAGGGTGTGCCCATGATAGCTCTCTAATGCATTGGGTAACACGATTGAGTTAAACGCTAAGGTTTCTCCGAAGATATTTAGGGAATATATTGTGATGGGTATTCCAAACGTAACCATGAGGGTTACTCCCTATGTAAGAATGTTATAAATGCCTCAAGTTACTTTTATGTCGTATGATTTCTATGAGTTATTAATAAATCTTATTATTTACTGAGGTATGTTAATGTGATTTTGTTTTACGAGTAAAGTGTGTTTTCATTGATTCTTATGTATACATGGACTAATGTTTCTTTTTCATATTTTTATATCCCTTACTGAGCTTTTTGTGCTCATCCCATGTTTTTGAAATGTTTTCCACAGGACATAAAGTGGAATATAGTCAAGGATGGGATCAAGGGTATGTCACGATGTCTAAAACATGGAACTAGACATGACTCTTTTGGTCAAGAGTTTATATTTTTTGAAAAAAATGTAAACTAAGTAGTTGTGTCTAACTTGTAATCTTTGAGATGTAATAATTATGTCTTAATTATCTAAAACTCTAAACTTGAAAAGATCCTAAATGTGAATTATTCATTTAATTTAAGATTTACTAATGTTTTATAGCCAGTTCCTTATATATAATGAGGAAAATAGGTATGGAACAACCTTCTCTAACCCTATTTCATCATTTATAATCTTTATTGATTTTTTTATCTCACTATGGAATTGTGAATATTTATTTCTATATATCATAGAGATATCATTATGAATGATCATTACATATTGATAGTCTCATAAAGGACGTCATTAGAGGAGTAAATAAAGTATTTTTTTCATTTTTTTCATTATGGTATTATTCCTAATGAGTTTACATAGAGTTTGTATTAATTTTAGGATACATTTTCAATAGATTTAGGTATTATTTTTCGGTTTTTTGTGGCATATGTCTATGTGAATGATAATTTTTTAACATGACTATATTATCATTTCTTTTATTCCATATAGATTCCATGTGTTTTTTATTAAATTTTCCTAATATGGATATTCAGTTTAAATTATTAATTAATTTATTTAATGATTTTAATGAAAGGAATTCTTTTGGATACTCTATGGATTCTTGTACATTCATGGGATATATTATGAAAATATAGGATGAGATTTACGACCTTTAAATTAATTAATTTCATATTAATTTGAAAGTTATATGTTCTATTTACATCATTAGTATATTTCCTACACATTTAATTATCATGTGATAATTTTCAAAAATGTGGGATATACTCGTGTTAACCTAATAGTTAAAAATTGTCACATAACCTGCAAAAAATTTCAATAGTGAGGCCCTAGTCAAATATGTTGCAATGGGAATCTTTGTGGATTCCACTATTGCATGATTTTTTTGGAACATTATAATACCATTTTAAAATTTTATTTTAATTAAAATTTATTAAAGAAAAATTATAGGAAAAAGTGAAATTTTTTAATGTGTATTTAGTAGAATTTCAAAATGGAAATGTGGGGTTCATTACAATATTTTGATGTTATTTTTTCCATGATCTTAGAATGAGTGTGATAGAATGTGATACATTTCAAAATAAATTTTAAAGGGTAATTAAAAAGGATTCTATGGAATGTCTTGAGAAGCTTGATTATGCTAATATTTTTTTATTTGACCTCATTTTGTATATGTGTTTTTTATAAATCATCATTATATTTTCTAATTTGAGGTTGTGTTTTCATATTAATTTTTTCATTACATTATGATTCATGTGTTATACAGAACACGTGAGAAGTCTTCATTATATCAATGAGATGCTTTGACCTCTTTATATGTGATAGAACCCATATAGGGTTGACAAGTGTTTTAAAATGGATTGATAAAGGAGGATATTTAACCAATTACTAAATCCCAATTTGTGAGTTGCTGAATTATGAGATGTGAACTATTCAATGTTTGTTGATTATTATGTCTGATGACTAGATTCATGTAATACGCTACTAATGTAAATTTTCAAAGGGGTACTGATTCCTTGTCATTCAATGTAAGAGAGGGAACTAATGGGATATCTATGGGTGAGATTGGATTCAAATGTCTATGATTTCATGAAATACACTGAGTGATGAGATAGTGGCAGTTCAAAGGGTCATTACATGAGTGATATTGTCTAGTTGACCAAATTTTGACAAATAATATGTGGTTTGGCAGATTGTTGATTTATAAATGATGGGTTATTAGAATATACAATCATGTAAGAACAGATGGTGGGAATACCATGAGTGAGATGAGGCCAATGTTGTGATTTTTTATAGATAATGGAATGATTATACAACATTTAGTGAGAAGATAGTGACAAGTTTCTAATGTCATCTCCATTTATGGAGAAGGAATCATGGGATTAATGGTATACGATAAAATGTGGCCTAACATAGTACTGGTTGACGTTATGTATGTGTTGGGACAATTATACATTATGAAAAAAATTCTATCCTTATTGGAAGAATGTATATTCATATGTCATGATACCCAGGTTAAAAAATAAACAATTTACATGCGTTAGTGTATGTGTATTGTGTGATACAATTATGTGTAAGTATTTTACATGGCAATAACTACACCATATTATATGTATTTCATGAACATTCTTATAATCACAACAAGACTCAATATTGTATATGCATTAGGTTTCCCTACTGAGTATTTGGACTTTCCCTTTTCCATATACATGAAATTTTTTTCACTATAAATTAGTAGACATTCATGTAACCTATCAAGTAAAAATGTATTTAATTATGTTGTATATATAGAGATCAGAACATTACATACATAAATAGAACATATTATTTGATGAATATTAATTACATGTCATCAAAATCCATTCTAGAACCATAATGTGGTAGTGTTATTGTAATGTTTTATATATAATTTTATAGAACCTAAAATATCTACGACATATACCATTAATTTCCTCATAATAAGAAACATTCTTATATATACCATATTTAAAGAAATTCTTATAACCTATAAAATATAAACATTAAAAATGTTGAGAACATAAATTTATAAAGGGTAAGCACACGAGATTTTTATCAATTATTATATATGATCATAAAATAAATAAAAGGTTCTGATATGGTGACCATAACTTACTATAATCATACCCAGTCGTTCAAACATCATTAATCATAAATCATGTCATAATTCATTATCACATTAATAGTCTTTATTCAAATGTGTCCAGAATAATAAACAATCAAACAAAGCCCCTATGAATGTATCATAAGTATAATACAAAAATTTAAGAATACAATTATGAATACGATGTCAATTAATTTATCAAGGTTCACTCCAAATACTATCATGGTGGAAAATGTACCACAATGGAAATATCTACCAAGACATTTAAAATATTCTATTTCCTATAATATACATATAGTTAATTCATTCATCATTAACCAATGCATTAGAGTGCTATAACAAGTCCACCCACCACCATTGAAATCAGCATGTCCATGTTTCATATAATCATAAATGATTCATATGAGTTCCACAAGATCATAAAACTTTCATCATTTCAAAATGAAATAACACATAGAATGGAAATGAGTATCATATCCATTATATCATCAATATCATAAAACATCCTGATAAATAATAAACACTATAACATCTAATTATATCATTAAAAAATCATTTGAAACTTTATTGGATGTTGGTATTGATTAAAATTAATTTTAATGGTCACTTGAATGTTTCCTATGGATAATTTTAATTGCATTTCAAAATTAGTTACATAAAATGTACAAAATGCAAAAATATTATAGATAAAATATTATTTTAAAGAAAAGTTCGTAAAATTAAATGTAATATATAAGGCCCCAGCCTTAAACCTTACTTAATCTTGAGTTATTACAAGATTACACATTGAGGATCTTTTCAGGTTTAGAGTTTTAGAGAATTAGATCATGAAACTTGCATTACATTCCACATTTAAACAAAGTGGTTACATAAAAGACAGTATTCATTCTTCCCATCAACGGAAACATATTTAAAATAAAACATGGATTCTTTCTTAACACATACTTGACACTATCATCACATCATGTACCCTTCCCTTGACCTGTGAAAAAAATTTAAAAAACATGGGATGAGCATAAAAAGCTCAGTAAGGGATATATAGATATGGAAAGGAAACATGAGTACATGTATACATAAGAATGAAATCATACTTTACCCATAAAACATAGGCATATCAAATCATGAATAAATCATAGAAATCATAAGACATAAAGGTAACTTGAGGCATTCATAACATTCTTACGTGGGGAGTAACCCTCTTGGTTACGTTTGGAATACCCATCACAGTATATTCCCTAAATCTCTTTGGAGAAACCTTAACGTTTCACTCCTTCGCGTTACCCAATGCATTGGAGAGATATAACGGGCTCACCCGCCCTTAGTTTATCACGGAACCACCCTTCTTCATAATAATGCCCAAGAACCATAACATAATCATATCACATTTCCACATTTCAATCACGAGATATCAATACAACACATTGATATAATAAAAACATTATGAAAACCATTTTCAATACCAAAGTAAAACATGGTATTTATTTTTCTTTTAAAAAAAAGTAGGTATGGCTTATAGAGGAAGCCGAAACTCAAATAACGGTTACGACGGCGGAGAAGTCGTTGTCGCCGCATACGTACAACAAAAACATTCCCTTTTGTCGTTTAGTAAACGCTTCATATAAAAAATATTCCTTTTGAATAAAAGTAAAATTCAAAGGGGTTTATACACCGTATAAAACAAAGTTGTGTATAAAATAAAATATGCCTCAATGAAAGGAGATTGAGACGAAGTCCCATTCAAAGACGGTATCCTTGGTTTAAGGATAAATCAATTACATAATTATGTGTGACAAATGAATACACCAAATATAAGTGGATATTAAGTGTAAAATAATCAAAGGTCATTCACACATATTCAAAGTATTACATATTCAACAACAACATGTTGAACCCAAAGAAATCGAAATTGGGTTAAGAAGTTCTCTTGACAGCCTAACGGCGTCACATCAAAATGAGTTGATGAGAGATAAAAAGTGTATCTCATCACTTGGACATAAAAGTTACATCAATAGGGATATATGAGAACATATCCCAACATAACAATATATAATTTAAAAGACCCAACAAAATAAGTCTTTTAAAAAGAGGAGGGTGAAAGGTTCCCTTACCGACTTGGGTATCTTTCGAAACATACGCCCCGTGAAAGAAGGACAATACATCATTAATGTAAATACTCATAAATGAAAAAATATTACACAATGAGTAAAATAATGGTCATTACATACACCACTCAAAGGAAATTGTGGCAAATGTAGCATAAATCTCACGGAAATAAAAGTGAGATGAAAAATCACTTTACGAAAACTCGGCCGCCTAACGGCGCCACTTAAAACTTCCAAAAATGGATTGATGAGATAAAATAGGGTATCTCATCACATTACAACAAAATTTTCAGAAATAGGAATATGAAAGAACATCCCCCATCATAACAAATAGGAGCTTAAAATAAGTGACTAAAGGGGAGTACTTAAAAAGAAAGAGAGAGGTTTGATCTCTTACGATAATTCGGCAGCCTAACGGCGCCACTCAAAACATCCAAAATGGATTGATGAGAGAGAATAGGGTCTCTCATCACATGATCATAAAAATTACAGTAAGTTTAATATAAAAGATCATCCCAATAACAAGAAAGATGAGCTTTAAAAGGACTGACATAACAGTGTGTACTTAAAAAGAAAGAGAGGAGTAGGATCCCTTACCTCGGGTCCGACTTGACTCGATCGTTCTTTAATCTCCTGAATAATAAACTTGATTTAATTTCTAATTCTTTAAGAACCTTTTTCAAGTTCATTATTACTTTTATACCACTTATTACCATGTCATAAACATTATGTAATCATTTAAGTTAATAATATTTGTTTTGCCCATATTTGGTTCTTAAGTCGAAAGTGGACTTCTTACAATTACATGTTGTTCATGTGGCCAAATGTTTATTATATCCAGAATTGTATTCATTATGTAGATAACATATAATTCATATATATCCAGTACATTCATGCATTTATAACATTACATGATCATTTAGAGGTAAGAAATGAAATGCATCGTTCATGGAGACGGTAAGTCGTACGTACGCATGAACGCTACTTTCATTTCTATTTCGTATTTTATAGAATGGAATAATAATGATATAAAGTTATATTATAATTCCAGTATAATATCATATATAATATCATATTTCCATCCTTTATACATCCCACATATGGTATTTAACGAATCAAATCACTTTGAGGGGGCGGTAGTCCACACTTCCTTAAATGAAGATATCGTGTATACCCATAATGGAAGCCATAAAGGTAAGACAAAAATGAAAAATACAGAAGCATAAATAAAACATAAACATATTATATATCATATATAAAAATAGTGACATCATAATGTCCACCTTTGAAGGTGTTAAATGAGTATTGAACAATCATCGTTTCGGGAGGCAGAATTCCACCATCCACAGAAACCGTATGTTCTTTAACCATTTGATGTAGTTGTGTGAGAGTGTAGCTCGAATAAATCTTATAACAACATCCTAGTATATTGAAGATACTGGTGTTGTTACAAAAGAAGTAAATAAAAAGAGTTCAGGGGGTTGGAGAAGAAAAATAAAACAAATGAACATGAGGGAATGAATTACCTTTAAAAGTGTAACTCCTTTTGATTTGAGCCCAAAGGCTTCCTTTGAAAAGATTCTGCCCAAAGGGAATCCTCTAGGATGAGGAGAGGGATGTGGAGAGAGTAAATGGGCAGGGTTTGTCCGAGCCAATGGCTTGAGGAGTGTGTTAAATGAGGTAGAGGTGGGGGCCTTTTATAAGAGGAGAGGAGGGGCACTTTTGGAAAGTAAGAAATATTACTTTATTTGAAAATGTGTTTCGGTTTTAAAAGGTCCCACATTGATATAATTAGTAGATAAGGTGATAAGGGTTCGAAATCCACCCATACAATAAGTTTTGTACATGTTTAGTTCATAGATTTTACATTATCTTTCCATTTTATTTAAATCGTCAAATAATGATGTCATCGCTGCATCATTATTATGTCATAAGTAATTTAATTTATTTAATGTCTAAAAATTATAAAAAAAATACTATGATGTAGGAAATCTTTTTAGCTTTCTAATGAATATTTATAATAAAAAATATGTCTTGTATAACCCCACTTAAAAATTGGTTTAGTAAAACATATCATGTTTGTGTCAATTTTACTTTTACATTAAATAAAATGTTATTTATGTCATTTCCCAACCAAAGTGTCTCCATGGGGTCCCCAAGTTGGCCCATGGATTTTCTTGGTCGGCCATGACTCACCCAATAGGTGTAGGACAAGTTTCATTGTGTTTTCACATTCTTATAATATCATTTTTACCTTAAATTACACTAATTATCTCTAATCGCGATTAAAAACTTAATAAGTTACTATTCACCAAAAAATTATTTTAATCTCATTGAACCACATTTTACTTCGTAATGACAACCATGTAGGTCGGATTTTTGAAATTCAAAACACAATTATGGCAAAATTTCATTTAAACGGAAAATCAGCTTTTATAAGTACCACTTAGTGGTTTCACTATTCATCAAAAATTGAAGTTTTTCAGAAAAATCCCAAAAATTCACCCTAAGCTATATTTGATATTCCGAATTCAAAAATGAAGTCCGTTTTAAAAAATTCAAAACATATTAGTCACATTAATTAATTTAATAATTAATTCCCGATGTCAGAGCAAATAGCGTGTTTTTATAAAATAATAAGTATCAAAAGATTGACACTAGTTTAAGTCTGATTTCAAAGTGAAATTAATTCCAACGACCACTATTGGATTTAATGGTAAAAATATTTTCTAATTTCACTTTAAAACCAATTCAAAATATAATCTAATCATATAAATAAGTTAGATTAAAAAGAGGTTTTGAATTAAAATACAACATTTTACACTATTCATTAAAAATTAACTTTATCGAAAAAATACCAAAAAATTACAAAAAGTAAAAGTTGATGACCCGATTCTTAATAAGAGTTTTATTTGGTCCAAAAGAATGTTTAAGAGTGAACAAAACTATATTTAATGACAGTTCTCCATTAAAAGGCGAAAAGTGAACCTTTAGTGAAAACTAGGGCATATACGCCTAAAATTGAATTCTTTCCGTATTTTAAGCCTTTACCTTTTATTGTATAAATGTAAAAATATTTAAGAACATATATAATCATATTTTAGTTATTTCTATCAATTCCCTCCATTACAATGGCTACATGTTAACTACCATAATATTATTTTATTATTAGAGTGCAACGTAAGATTCCCAAGAAACTCGTTATTGCGTGTTGGGTACGCCATCGAGCATAGCGTCCCCCTTAAAGTCATATTAATATTTTATTCACAAATATGGATAAATATGAAAATGTCATATTCTTTATTTACCTGGGGTGTTACATCCTTCCCCCCTTTTGGGAATTGCGTCCTCGCAATTTTAAAATTGCGCTTGGAAACATCCTTGAAAGTCCCACATCGGAACAAAAGTCAGTAAAACAAACACTTTAAAATAAAGAAAGATAAGTACAAAGGTCACCCGAGTTAACCCATACTAGGATTCCAAGTATGAAAATATAGACATGGAGGAAAAAACAAAGGGTCATGTTCTGGTGGAGAGTGATAGAAAACATGTTTAGGAGAAAGTTAACCATGAGAAAATCACAAACTAGTGATGGGTTAAACGGTATTCGATTTGCCAGTAGGAAAAGTTAATAGAAAACATTTTTGTTTTAAGTTATTTTTTATTGAGGAATTTATTCATAAGGAAACATAATAACTTATCATATTGACTTTCAACTTTTATTAGATTCCTTACACAAACTCATTTTTTCTCCAAAAGACGAGTATTTAGGAAGACTTGTTCACATTAAGAGTACTATAATCAACTTCTAGAGAATCACCTAATCCACAAAATAGAACTATATACTTCCCATGTCTTTAACCAAAACAAAAACCAAAAAGGCTAGTACATGATCAGATAATCCAGAAAAGGATAACCCCTTATAAAAAGAAAATCTATTCTTAATCTCAAAAATTTGTCCAACAAAACCCAAATTTCAACGAGGACCATCCGATAAACAATTTGTCCATAAAATTCTTCAATGTAAACCAATATAAGATTGAAACCCAAATATTTGAAGGATTTAGTCACATAGTCTTCCAAGTTAAATCGTAACATTTATCTCCAAACAATATCAGTTGCTCCTAAAGTCACGTTTTGAAAAGTAATTAACCTAATCACATATCCTCCATGATAGGTTAATCATTTTCATAAATAACCCAAAATCAACTTACTATTAATTCATAAAATCATATAACTAGAATGAATCAGTCAAACTAACCAGGGACTTCAAGTAGTCCAGTGGTAGGCGATAAATACCATTCGCACATTGGTTGTGGGTTCGATTCCCGCAGCTTTGTCCGACGCGACGGGATGTCACACGGTCTACGTGTCGTCCTTTTTCCAAAACTATATAATTCTTAAAACATTCTCCAAAATGAGAAAAAATCTTCAAGAATAATCATAACATATTTTAACCTCAAGTTTATCTCATTCCTTTCATTTTCCATCATGTCATAGAGTAACCCATAATTACCTAAAAATTAAGTATCATATAAACCCTAATGGTTACCTTAATAATTATTACCTGAATTTCCACAAAGAGTTGGCCATCTCGTACATGATGCATTAGAGAACTCACCAAAGTTGAAGTGGTTGATCATGACTCCTTGATATTTGGTTTAGAACAACCACGAGTTTCCTCATTGAATCCTCAATTTTATCTAGTATCTTAATCAGAGAACCACCACAGTTTCCTTCAAACCTGTTGTCTCTTTGGTGACTGCTAGATCCATCCATTCACTAAAAATAGAAATGTCAGTGTGAGTATATCAACAAAACCATCATGTACTAATGAGGAAGGTAAACACTAAGATACACTTACTCAATCACTTTATCTAAAACTAGGACTCTTTCTGAAATCCTAACCATTATGGTAATGTCACTTATGCTTAAAGAATACCCTAACCTCTAAAGTTATCTAAACCGACCTTTGATACCAACTATAAGGCCCCAGCCATAAACCTTACTTAATCTTGAGTTATTACAAGATTACACATTGAGGATCTTTTCAGGTTTAGAGTTTTAGAGAATTATATCATGAAACTTTCATTACATTCCACATTTAAACAAAGTGGTTACATAAAAGACAGTATTCATTCTTCCCATCAACAGAAAAATATTTAAAATAAAACATGGATTCTTTCTTAACACATCCTTGACACTATCATCACATCATTTACCTTCCCTTGACCTATGAAAAACATTTCAAAAACATGGGATGAGCATAAAAATCTCAGTAAGGGATATATAGATATGGAAAGGAAACATGAGTACATGTATACATAAGAATTAAATCATACTTTACCCATAAAACATAGGCATATCAAATCATGAATAAATCATAGAAATCAAAAGACATAAAGGTAACTTGAGGCATTCATAACATTCTTACGTGGGGAGTAAACCTCTTGGTTACGTTTGGAATACCCATCACAGTATATTCCCTAAATCTCTTCGGAGAAACCTTAACGTTTCACTCCTTCGCGTTACCCAATGCATTGGAGAGCTATAACGGGCTCACCCGCCCTTAGTTTATCACGGAACCACCCATCTTCATAATAATGCCCAAGAACCATAACATAATCATATCACATTTCCACATTTCAATCACGAGATATCAATACAACACATTGATATAATAAAAACATTATGAAATCCATTTTCAATACCAAAGTAAAACATGGTATTTATTTTTCTTTAAAAAAAAGAAGGTATGGCTTATAGAGGAAGCCGAAACTCAAATAACGGTTACGACGGCGGAGAAGTCGTTGTCGCCGCATACGTACGACAAAAACATTCCCTTTTGTCATTTAGAAAACACTTCGTATAAAAATGATTCCTTTTGAATAAACGTAAAAGTCAAAGGGGTTTATACACCGTATAAAAGAAAGTTGTGTATAAAATAAAATATGCCTCAATGAAAGGATATTGAGACGAAGTCCCATACAAAGACGGTATCCTTGGTTTAAGGATAAATCAATTACATAATTATGTGTGACAAATGAATACACCAAATATAAGTGGATATTAAGTGTAAAATAATCAAAGGTCATTCACACATATTCAAAGGATTACATATTCAATAACAACATGTTGAACCCAAAGAAATCGAAATTGGGTTAAGAAGTTCTCTTGACAGCCTAACGGCGTCACATCAAAATGAGTTGATGAGAGATAAAAAGTGTATCTCATCACTTGGACATAAAAGTTACATCAATAGGGATATATGAGAACATATCCCAACATAACAATATGTAATTTAAAAGACCCAACAAAATAAGTCTTTTAAAAAGAGGAGGGTGAAAGGTTCCCTTACCGACTTGGGTATCTTTTGAAACATACGCCCCGTGAAAGAAGGACAATACATCATTGATGTAAATACTCATAAATGAAATAATATTACACAATGAGTAAAATAATGGTCAGTACATACACCACTCAATGGAAATTGTGGCAAATGTAGCATAAATCTCACGGAAATAAAAGTGAGATGAAAAATCACTTTACGAAAACTCGGCAGCCTAATGGCACCACTTAAAACTTCCAAAAATGGATTGATGAGATCAAATAGGGTATCTCATCACATTACAACAAAATTTAAAGAAATAGGAATATGAAAGAACATCCCCCATCATAACAAATAGGAGCTTAAAAGAAGTGACATAAAGGGGAGTACTTAAAAAGAAAGAGAGAGGTTTTATCTCTTACGAAAATTCGGCAGACTAACGGCGCCACTCAAAACTTCCAAAATGGATTAATGAGAGAGAATATGGTCTCTCATCACATGAAGATAAAAATTACAATAATTGTAATATAAAAGATCATCCCAATAACAAGAAAGATGAGCTTTAAAAGGACTGACATAAAGGTGTGTACTTAAAAAGAAAGAGAGGAGTAGGATCCCTTACCTCGGGTCCGACATGACTCGATCGTTCTTTAATATAATGAATAATATACTTGAGTTAATTTGTAATTATTTAAGAACATTTTTCAAGTTCATTATTACTATTATTCCACTTATTACCATGTCATAAACATTATGTAATCATTTAAGTTAATAATATTTGTTTTTCCCATATTTGGTTCTTAAGTCGAAAGTGGAATTCTTACAATTACATGTTGTTCGTGTGGCCAAATGCTTATTATATCCAGAACTGTATTCGTTATGTAGATATCATATATTTCATATATATCCAGTACATTCATGCATTTATAACATTACATAATCATTTAGAGGTAAGAAATGAAATGCACCGTTCATGGAGACGGTAAGTCGTACGTACGCATGAACGCTACTTTCATTTCTATTTCGTTTTTTATAGAATGAAATAATAATGATATAAAGTTATATTATAATTCCAGTATAAGATAATATAAAATATCATATTTCCATCCTTTATACATCCCACATATGGTATTTAACGAATCAAATCACTTTGAGGGGGCGGTAGTCCGCACTTCCTTAAATGAAGATATCGCGTATACCCATAATGGAAGCCATAAAGGTAAGACAAAAATGAAAAATACAGAAGAATAAATAAAACATAAACATATTATATATCATATATAAAAATAGTGACATCATAATGTCCACCTTTGAAGGTGTTAAATGAGTATTGAACAATCATCGTTTCGGGAGGCAGAATTCCACCATCCACGGAAACTGTATGTTCTTTAACCATTTGATGTAGTTGTGTGAGAGTGTAGCTCGAATAAATCTTATAACAACATCCTAGTATATTTAAGATACTGGTGTTGTTACAAAAGAAGTAAATAAAAATAGTTTAGGGGGTTGGAGAAGCAAAATAAAACAAATGAACATGAGAGAATGAATTACCTTTAAAAGTGTAACTCCATTTGATTTGAGCCTAAAGGTTTCCTTTGAAAGGATTCTGCCCAAAGGGAATCCTCTAGGATGAGGAAAGGGATGTGGAGAGAGTAAATGGGCAGGGTTTGGCAGATCCAAAGGCTTTAGGAGTGTGTTAAATGAGGTATAGGTGGGGGCCTTTTATAAGAGGAGAGGAGGGGCACTTTTGGAAAGTAAGAAAAATTACTTTATTTGAAAATGTGTTTCGGTTTTAAAAGGTCCCACATTGATATAATTCGTAGATAAGGTGATAAGGGTTCGAAATCCACCCATCCAATAAGTTTTGGACATGTGTAGTCCATAGATTTTACATTATCTTTCCATTTTATTTAAATCGTCAAATAATGATGTCATCGCTCCATCATTATTATGTCATAAATACTTTAATTTATTTAATGTCAAAAATTATAAAAAAAATACTATGATGTAGGAAATCTTTTTAGCGTTCCAATGAAAATTTATAATCAAAAATATGACTTGTATAACCACACTTAAAAATTGGTTTAGTAAAACATATCATGTTTGTGTCAATTTTACTTTTACATTAAATAAAATGTTATTTATGTCATTTCCCAACCAAAGTGTCTCCATGGGGTCCCCAAGTTGGCCCGTGGCTTTTCTTGGTCGGCCATGACTCACCCAATAGGTGTAGGACAAGTGTCATGGTGTTTTCACATTCTTATAATATCATTTTTACCTTAAATTACACTAATTACCTCTAATCGCGATTAAAAACTTAATAAGTTACTATTCACCAAAAAATTATTTTAATCTCATTGAACCACATTTTACTTCTTAATGACAACCATGTATGTCGGATTTTTGAAATTCAAAACACAATGATGGCAAAATTTCATTTAAACGGAAAATCAGCTTTTATAAGTACCACTTAGTTGTTACACTATTCATCAAAAATTGATGTTTTTCTAAAAAATCCCAAAAATTCACCCTATGCTATATTTGATATTCCGAATTCAAAAATGAAGTCCATTTTAAAAAATTCAAAACATATTAGTCACATTAATTAATTTAATAATTAATTCCCGCTGTCAGAGCAAATAGCGCGTTTTTATAAAATAATAAGTATCAAAAGATTGACACTAGTTTATGTCTGATTTCAAAGTGAAATTAATTCCAACGACCACTATTGGATTTAATGGTAAAAATATTTTCTAATTTCACTTTAAAACCAATTCAAAATATAATCTAATCATATAAATTAGTTAGATTTAAAAGAGGTTTTGAATTAAAATACAACATTTTACACTATTCATTAAAAATGAACTTTATCGAAAAAATACCAAAATATTACACAAAGTAAAATTTGATGTCCCGATTCTTAATAAGAGTTTTATTTGTTCCAAAAGAATGTTTAAGAGTGAAAAAAACTATATTTAATGACAGTTCTCCATTAAAAGGCGATAAGTGAACCTTTAGTGAAAACTAGGGCATATACGCCTAAAATTGAATTCTTTCCGTATTTTAAGCCTTTATCTTTTATTGTATAAATGTAAAAATATTTAAGAACATATATAATAATATTTTAGTTATTTCTATCCATTCCCGCCATTACAACGGCTACATGTTAACTACCATAATATTATTTTATTATTAGAGTGCAACGTAAGATTCCCAAGATACTCGTTGTTGCGTGTTGGGTACGCTATCGGGCATAGCGTCCCCTTTAAAGCCATATTAATATTTTATTCACAAATATGGATAAATATGAAAATGTCATATTCTTTATTTACCTGGGGTGTTACATAATCATACTATAATGATAAGTATTGATGGTCTGAAATTCTGTTCTTGTAGTGTATCTTTAAACAATGATCCATTCACATGATTTTAAATATTAAATTAAATCAGTACAAATAGAATCCATTAAAAATATAGAATGTAAATTATGATTAAAATTTAACTAATAAATCATTTCATAAAATTAAAAACATTATGGTAATAATTTATAATAAAAAATGGTCATGGGAGAAAATATTCCCAACAGAAGAAAGTGATGAAGTCATTTGTTCATAATAATATGTTTTTATTATTTTTTGTAAGTAATGAGTGTAAAAAAATATAAACCATATTATATATTGATAAAAAAATTATAAAAAATTTATTTATGTGTTATAGATCTGATAATTTTATCATTTTAAATTTATGTATAACATTCCCATTTAAAATGAGATAATCAAATGGAATCCATACTATTTTTTGGTATTTTGGTAGCAATCCCATTGTATGGTATTAAAACAAATAAATAAATAAATAACATAAAAATAATTATGTAAATGATATAAAATATAAATCGGGAGTTATATATACCTTATAAAAGTATAAAGGTGTATAAAATAAAATCATTATTAAAGAAGAAAATTTGAAATGGTAAAGCCTTTCCAATTTCATAACATTTAAACAAAATCCCCCCAGGTGGAATAATTTTAATTACAACATTATATAAAATTTATTAATAATGATATGTGATATAACATTTGATTTGAGAAAGTTATACACATAAAAAACATCATTATTTTTATAAAATCAAACATGAATCAATGAAGAAAACATTAGATGAAGGATCCTTACCATTTCTCTCACATGGTTCATAAGCACATAAACATCCTATAAAATAAAAATATATTGAATATAATTATATTATAAAATATTATTAATAATTATTCTAACATATATGATCCTCTTATAACTTTTCAATGCGATTTTATTCACAATTCCCTATTGATGTCGACATTTGGGGTTTTTACTACTTCATATCTCATGTTGGTTTTTTGGAACATCTGATCGATGTAATTAGATAATGTTTCAGACATTTAAAAAGTATTAATAATGATATCAATATAATTTATTTTTATTATAAACTTGTTTTTAACCATTCATATATAGAAATGATGAAAAATGATTTACATCACATTGGGTAGATGCTAATTCTTATCTGCACATGAGTAATGTATCCACATTTCTATGGATGGAATAAAATAATGTTAAATAATTATTCCAAATTCTATAATAATTATTATATATTAAATATTATATATATATATATATATAGTAATTATATCCTTATTGTTATTCATGTAATTTTGAAATGAAAAATGAAGCAGTTGACATTGTGGAGGTTGTTTTCCAAACAATCGATACAGTGACATTATCATTTTCCAATGAATTGGATGGTCATATGTTCGAAAATATAATATATTTATAGAAGGATAATTATTTCATAAATATCTAATATTAATATTAAATCCCTTATAATTACTATCCATGCAATATGTTTGTGTAAAATGAATTGTGTCACTATGTGTAAGCGGTAGACTTCACATGAGAAAATGGGATACCATCATCAACAATATGATAAAGAAATGGCTTTATATTACTGATAAACAATCAAAATAAATACTCGTTATATTTTATTCATATAGTTATGATAGACATAACATTTATATATTTTTTATTAGGTAAATATTATTTAACAGGTTTAGTTTTGATTTATAAATCTTATTTGATATACCTCCTTCATCTTAAAGGTTCAAGACTGAAATATTTTGTAGAGGAATAATAGAAGCTATATAATGGAGGGAATTTTTTTTATGACTTATATATGTTATTTATTTACTAATTGGTAATAAATATCTGAGATAGGGGAGGCAAATAGCTTCTATATTATGAGTGAGGGGAGAGACACAGAAAGGAATATTTTAAATGATTTCAATTATTTAAGGTCACTACCATGGGAATGTAGCTCCAAATATACAATATTAGAAGGTAGGATATTATAATGTTTAAATATCTTTAAAAATAAAAATTAAATGAGTTTTTGATCATTCATACTATTATATCTTGGTTTAAGCACCCAATAAACATGTTTTAACCAGAAGGGTGGTCAAAAAATTGTACTATTTTTAATTTAAATTATGATAAAAAAATAATTTGATCCTATTAAATTATGATAAATATTGTGATAAATAAAATTTATATATATTTAATGATTTAATATTTATAAGTGTAATAATTAATTTTTAAATAATAATGAAAACTTCAATGAATCCCAATTTTTTAAAAATATATTTTAAATAAATAGAACTGAATTATTATCCATTCAAAACCATGTGAAAACCATGAAATGAATGAAAAAATATTTAAAAAAAATATAATGTATTATTATCATCAATTACATTAATAAATATTCTTTATTTTTAATAATTTTCATGATAAAACATTGCGATTGTAAATTCAGTTTTTTGAAAAACGCATTCTTATTCTTGACAATTATCTTATATCAAAATAATTAATGATTATAATCAAAATTTAATTAATTAAATTATTTATAATTACACTATCGATTTATAAATTTAAGAAAAACATCCAAAACATATTCAGACTTCTACATGAAAATAAATGAATATTTTATAGATATTGATATTTTTCACTATTCAAAGAAAAATAAATCATTTTAATAAAATCCTATAAATTACCCTATGATAATATGGACATATTAATTTAAAAAATAATCTTAATTAATTTAATAAAATTTATAATAATATTAATAATAAATTATAATTTTCAGATGAAAAATTCAATAAAACCCAATTTTTATGATAACACATTTTTAAAGAACAAAACAACATTAAAAATAATTTAGTACTTATTAATTAAGAATTAATAAATAATTTTTATTATATACATATTACACACATATATATATATATATCTAATAATTTGGTTATTAATATTCATAGATGTTATTTTAACATTTACATTATAATAGTTCACTATATCATAGTTTATAAAGAACTAGGGTTGCATTTATTGAAACCCACCAAATACAGAAATATTTACCTCAAATGAAATAGGAATAAAATAGTAGGTTGTTAGATTATTAAACCATTAAAATTAATTTCCCCACCATGAAATTATATCAATATGATATGAAAATTTATGATATATCTTCTTTATGACATCCTTGTGTTGCTCTGTATTTTCCTCAAATTATTAATCCCCCATTAGAATTTAAACTTGGAGATTATTCTCATTTCTTACCTCTTTATCTATATGATTCATGATTTCAAATTAATGTTCTAAATAGGAAAGATAATTATCTACGGGTATTACGTATGGATTTAATGCATTTGAATGATTAGTTATTTACATTAACTGAAGAGATAAATGAAAAAATTTATGATCTTAAGAAAGGATTGATGGGAGTTCAAGGTGGTAAGAAAAAATCCCAATCTGATAAAAAGAGATTAATGTAATTATATACATAGATCTCAAACATTCCATGTTTTTGAATCTCGTAACCTTCTTCCATATAGTTGTTTATCGGGAAAAAATTTTCAATAGATTTGATCTACTAATCTCACTCCTAAATATTGGTATAAACATGATGTAAAATATGTGCTTCTATATTGTTCTACTGAATAGATGTATCCTCTTCTAAAATTTCCTAAGCTAAATGTGGTCCCAATAAGTTTCATTATCCAACTTTATCACATAATTTCATATTCCTAAACTTCCTCCCAAAGAGGTCTTCATAATTATCTATCTGAATTCCTAACATTTAATGGACTATAACAATATTCAATATCTCATATTCCTCTCATTATAGCTTAATGAATACAATAAAAATTCATCATCATTATATATTGTGCATTTTTTTGAATAAATATAACACCTCAATGTTTTAGAAAAATTATTAACTATGATTACTCCAAATCAAGATCCAAGTAATTTTTTTCAAGAACGATCAATTTTCATGAGGATTAAGCTATTACCATATCAATATTTATACTAAATCATACCAAATCCAAATTTTATGAATAAATATATACCACAATACCTTATATACTACAATGTAGTGTGTGCATAGGTGAACTGACCAACCTTCACTTTAATTCCTATAATGTTTTTATCACATTTATCAAACTAGTGGAACTTGAATACATTATATAGAAACATGGTGATTGGATTATATTTCCATGATAAATAATTCATAATTAATTAAAGATTAAAATCCAATTTAGTAAAAATATAGCTCTCAGTCATATTTCCTGGATTGTGATGTTCTGGAATCATTATTAGATCATTGCCATAGGGGTCCCATTTTTAGTGATCAATTTATTTTATGAATTAGTAATATAAATATACATACATAGAAACATGAAAGAGTTATTATCCACTAAAATATAAATCTATAAACCTCACTACATATTAAACAATATAAATATATATTTCATCTCACTATGTTTACAAGGATATGATTGGTGGCATACACCACGCCAGGTTGGGAATCCCAATAATATGTACTTTGTTGCTAATCTTATAGGATTTCAATTCCATATAAAGAAACTTTTTCAATACCATAATAATAGTTCCTACAATATAGATAGGTTCTACATCCAAATGATCAAATATTCGAGAACATTTAGTTATACTCCCAACTATTTTTTTTATAATCATTCATTACAAAAAGTTATATCACCCCCACAATAAGCATTTTTAGCATGTAGTTTTAAAACAAATATATATTCCATTCCCCACTTATATTTTGATCCAATATATAAATATATTTTATTTAATTTTTATTAATCTATATAATTTTTTGATCATGTAACACACATTTAACTTTCAGTCATGTATTTATTTAACATTTTATTTATTTCAATTTTTGTATGTTGTGTAATACCAAATTAAACAATGGAGGATATATGTAATGGTGATGATAGGGATTTATTGGAATTTTAAAAATAAAACCTATAATTTTTCCTATTCCTATATAGTTACAAAATGTGTAATAAGGATACATGGAATGTAATTTCCACAACACAGATCCAATGAACTAGATACACAATGTGATAATTTTACATGTTGTGTATAGTTTACAAATAGTTTAGTGAAAATATTCATTTTTTAATAAAAAGATAATGATTTTTTCAACATATGTGGGATTAAAATTTTAAGAAACATTTAATGGAATTGCATTCCCTGTAATGGAATATAATTTCATGCAATTCCTCAGTTGTTGAATTTTTTAGGGTGTTATATGAGTGTTTGAGGCTTTATATGTTTTCCAGGATTCTGATTTAAGTTGGAGCTCTCTTATTATATGATTTTGGTTGAATCCCTCCCATATAGTTCACTTTGTATAATGATTGATCAATTTTTTTATTTTATTTCTTATCATAGGTTATGCAATCCTTATGTTCTTCATATTTATTGTTTTTAGCAATGGTTTAGAGTTGTTTTTGTCATCTAATAATGTTTTATATCCATCCATTTGAGTTTTATGGATTTTATATTCCTTTGATGGTTGATTTCTTCATTTTTGGTCTTCATTAATGAAACAAGATAGGTTTTTACCATGTTGGTATAGTTGTTTTTATAAAATGGGTTAATTTTATGAATTTCAATTCATTTTTAGGAAATTCAATTCAGTTTGTCTTTTATTTTAAGTGATAATTTATTTCAAATGATTATTTTCAAAGGGAAATGTATTCAAAAGGGGGGTTTTATTTTAAAATTTATTTTCTTGATTGAAAAATGGATTCTCCAACTTTTTAGTAAATTGTATTAGGTTTTTAATTTTTAATGAAATTTTCATCATGGTTTGGAATTGAATTTTGAAAAATGCATATTGGGATCCTTGGATTCATTCGAAGAGGGACATAGGTAGATTTATTGCATGTTACACCATATTGATATTACGTAATTTTAAATCGACTAGTATGACATTATATCTTTTTAGATCCAATGTATTCTTATTTAGGCTTGGATGTGTATAGTACACATTTTCCAAATAGAAAAATCCCAATAAGTAGAGATTTTTCATTTTTCATTTATGGTTATTTATCACATGATTGTTTTTATTATGGATTTCTTGTCACATATTTTTATATGATCATACAGAACATAGCTTTTCATGATAGATAGTTTCATGGATATGTGATTACTTATACAATTCCCGATGCATGGAAATTATATCATGTATTTTTCACATCTACTTTTATATTTTTGCTTTAAGAATGTTGATGTATATTATAAAAAAGGAAGGAAAAGGGAAGATGATTTATAAATAGATTTTATTTATAAAGATACTTTTTAAAATGGATTTTTTTAAACATTATAATTTATTCATTCTTGATATTAGATCTTGTGTATAAATTTTGGTTGTATCCTACTAGGATTTATCTCACACTAGAATTGGTTTGTCTCTTTTATTGTTTCTACTTTATTTTTTTGTTGGTATGCTAGTGATAATTTTGTACATGTGGAAATGAATAAATTTCTAGTTTAGCCTATTTTGGATTGGATATTATTTATTTTATGGTATGTCATTTTTTTCTACTTCACCAAGTGATTGCTTGTTTTGAAATTTTCATATTTAGTACTGGTATATGTATTCATATTTTACCAATATCATGTGACATGATATTCTAAAAGGATTCTCTAGTTGGCATGATTTTTTTGTTTCAATTTTGTCTTAAAGGGAATGCTCCTCTTGAAGTGTGTTAGAAATACTTGAGTTTTTTTTTCATTTAGTTGATTATAATGGAGTTAGTACCATTGGTATTTTTATAGAAGGTGGGTGAAGGGGAAAAAGGCTGCCCAATTCTATGATTGAAACCGATTTAACAATTGTGGTCATGGACTTTTACCTAGTTCGATACGATGAGTTCATGTTTATTTAAATGAACTATGTTGTACGATTATTTAAATTGGCATGTTCATATTAATGTAATATTTTTCATTTTTTCATTAAATTCATAATATTTTAAATATTTTTTATCAATAACTAAATTTCATCTTATTATTTCATAAATTAATTATGAATGATTTTCTTTTGTCTTAATTTATATTCTACCTATGAGAAGAGAACATACAAATACAAGGGAGGAAGCTCCTAGATATGTTCCACTGGAGAATTATCTGATGGACTATACTTTTTTAGAATCTATGATACGAACTATTCAAACTCTAGGTCAGGTTGGTGTTGGGAACCCAGGATGTATAGTGAATTATGCATAGAAACATATTAAGAAAAATCCACCCAACATTTATGGTGAAAAAGGCACTTGGGAATATGAGGAGTGTCATGAATAGATAGAGAGTATCATCAACATTATGAGGATACCTAAAGACTCTATGATGGGTTTTCCGTTGTACATTGTTGAGGGACCATAAAAGATATAAAAATACTCTATTGTACAAGGATATTACCGATTATAACTACATGAAAATATTATACAGATTTTATATCATAATATATTGTTTGTGGAAAAGACCCTGGAGTTTTTAACTGTATGGAATTGGGAGGATAGAGTTGTAGATTATTCTGCACAATTTTTTTGATCCAGTTCATCTTTCATAGGTGCTTTTCACTATTTATTACATGTAGGTTAATACATTCATGTTAAGAGTAATTCATAATGTTCATTCAATGTTAATCCTAGTATGACATCCAAAAAAAATTATGTCGTTAAAAAACGAATATTTGGTTAATGAAGACATAGAATGTGAGATAGTTTTGTGTGGATCTTGGGTTTGTTTATTTTCTTCCCATGGTGTATCATCGGGCCAGAAAAGGAAGAATATGGGTGGTCAGCTATCCTCAAGACCACTCTCAAGAGACATGAAAATCCAATAGTATGTTTTTTGTTACCATTTTGGATTGTTATGAAATTTTATGCTTAATTGTGATGAACCTCCTAATACTTTTCATATTTGTAGATAATCTATCCATAATTATCATTTTTGTGAAATGATATATCAATTTTGTATGGAAGAATCCATGCTCAAAAAGGATTCACAGGTTCATGAAGATGTATCCAAGTGAGGTGGGACTTATCCTTATTCAATTGGATGTGTTAATGAGTCTATGACTTGAAAACTTTATGTAGAAGAGTATACACTAGAGGAATATAAATAAAGGTCATTAATTTTTTCTTTATGATGTTTATCTCATCTTCTATGGTGTTAAATTTTATTGATATAGGTGTCATTAATTCTTCAATTTCGTAAATGTTGGTTTAAATGTTGGTTTTGTGATTACATGTTATTCCTTTTTTTTATTTCATTTCCTTTCGGAAAGATGTACAAACATGGTTTCAAATGGCTTACATGTTGGGTAATTATTAATTAATATTTGTTTAAGTGTGAAATCCTAGTACTTTATCTTGAAATATTAGACCAGGTTATCAACAAGGATTTTATTATTAATGTTAAGGCCTAAATAGAGTGTTACCATCATCGTGTTCAAATCATATCTTCTGATAGGGTCACTCATGTTATCTAGGGTGAGTGGGACAATATATATTTATGGTAAGTCCCTATTGTTAAATATGTCTGGGTAATCTAATTAAAAATGTTAGATATGCTTCATTATTTAGTTGACCCTTATAGGGGTGGTCTAGTTCCTTTAGTTTTTTTATTACCAAAAGGTATTTTCAGACGATTTTTTTATTATTCTACGCCATAGGGATAGGTTGTGTTTACTATAGAAATTCCCCTAGTATGGTTACCATTTCCATGCTATCATATCACATGGATCCTTTTGAGTTTGTGGAACTTAAGGTCCATGAGGATGACCTATATGTTAAAGGATTTATTCTTCCAAGAATTTCATAATGGGATTCTCCTTCTCGATATTCTATGAATTCATACAAGGACTTTAGAATTTGTATTGACTATAAAAATTGTAGTCATGTGACCAATGAAAATAAATATCATTTAAAAAGGATTTACAATCTCTTTGATCATCATAAAGGGTATCATTGGTTTTATAATACAAAACTATTTTCATGAAATCACCATTTTAGACTCAAATAAAATTATATACCTAAGATGTTGTTTTGGAGTTGACATGGGAATTTCATGTTTTTGATTATGTCATTAGTCTAACTAGTACTCATTGGGTGTTTATAGAATTGATGGAATGTATCATTCATCAGTTCAGGTACTCTTTTTTGGAATGTTCTTGGATGAAATTTTATTGTAATTCATGTTTGGGGAGGAGCACATAAACCATATAAATATCATTCTTTGAACCTCAAAAAAACATTATATTTATTGTAAGAATTTCAAGTATGAATTTTTTATCTAAGAGGTGATATTTTGGGGCATGTGATATCTAGGAGGGAAATCTATATAGATCCTAAAAATGTGTCAAAAGTTATGTCCTGGGAGAATCCTAGAAATGCGTTTGAGATCTATTGATTCTTGGGATTGACTATTTATTATAGATGGCTTGATCATGAAATCTCCAATATCACATCATCAGTGAAATATTTCGTCCATAAGGGTGTCTTGTTTGAATTAAATGAAAATTTTCAGATATATTTAAAGGGGATGAAGATGAGGTTGACTTAAGCCCATGTATTGATTCATCTGAAGGTAGGTTCAGGATATAATATTTTTATGTGATGCTTCTAGTATGTTTCTGGGATGTTTCTTTATATAGTGGAAAAAATATGTTGCTTATGATTCATTCAAATTGTTCCCTCATTAGAATAACTACACTAACCTTGATCATGAGTTGGAATCAGTTATGCACGGACCAAAAATTTGGTGTCAAGTTCTCATGGTAGTCAGTTTATGGTATATTTTGATCATATGTTCCAAAAATAGCTCTACCCACATGGATATAAATTTTTATTACAAATATTGAATTTAGTATCATTATCACATTGATTTTAATATTTTTTATAACCCTGGGATTGGGTGTGTGGTTTCAAATGGGTTGAGAATAAAAATGCCACATAAGCCATGAATAAATTAGTGGAGGAGTTGTCTTTGATGAGTTTTTTATAATATGATCATGAAGGTGTAATATGATGGTGGTCATGATATTTTGGATTCAATTAAATATGAAATTGATTTTTAGGATAGAGTTCTATTTGATAATGTTATAGAAACTGAGTCCTAGAACTATAGTAAAAGTCTTTATAGAAGGGAGACCTCGGGTGAGTGGTCTTGGTCTCATGGTGGAGCCTTGAGCCTTAGTGGAAGGTTGAATGATTCATTTTCTCTATGGAAGGATTTTATGAATAGTGGATATCATTTTTATTGGTTTGTGAAACCTGGAGCTACCAATATGTATCATAACCTAAGGAATTTTTATTAGTGGTCAGGGTTGAGGCGGCCAATTATGGATTTTGTATCATAGCATCACATATTTTAGAGAGTGATGGTGGAGCACCAAAGACATGTCAGGTTAATGGTGCACTTACCCATTCTAGTATCCAATTGTGACAAGATATCCTTGGATATTGTCATTATTTTTTCCATGGGGTTCTAGTGGGAAGGATTTTATTTAGATGATAACTAATAGAAGCACGAAATCGGTTAATTTCCTACCTTTTCAAGAGGGGATGAAAGTGGAACTACTTTGGGAATTTAATATCTTTGACATTGTGAAACTATACAAGGTTTCCTTTTTATGTTTATTCTCAAAGGGATCTGAGGTTCAAATACATGTTTTTTCATGGTTTTATAGAGATTATCTGTTCTTTTATTTAATTAATCATGTGTTATAATTTGAATACAAATGGGAAAATAGAGATGGAAGTCCAAATTCTATATGATATTCACTAGGATTGTGAGATTGTTTTCATAGGATATTTGGAAAATCATTTTCCATTGATTGAGTTTAACAATATAAAATTTATCAAAAATACTTATGTATCACTCCTTTAATGATTTCTAATGGGGATCCAGGTAGATATCTCTTATGACGGGTAGAGTTGGGAGAGTGGTCCTTGAATGGGCCGAGTAATGTTCAAGAGATGATTAAGATGGTTTTGATTATCCGAGAGAATTTATCAAGGTGTAGAGTCATTCAAAAGCATAGAAGAACTATATTTGATAGTTTTTGGACTTTATATTGGTTATCATGTCGTTCATAGAGTTTCACCTCACATGGGACATAGTTAGTGGGATGGCATATTCAGATCATGTATCCGCATGATAAGGTACTTCATGGTAAAATAATACCCCTAGTCTAGGTAATATGGAAGTATGGATAGGATAGCGATGATACATGAGAGAAATATTCAAGGATAAGGTAGTAGTGGCGTTCTCTTTCTTTTTTGATCCATGATCATGAGGGACTTTTATAGGGGAAAATCAATTATGGTGTGGATATTACAATTCCCAGTTACCTTTCAGTGATATATATTTCTAAAATATTTATGTTTTACAATTTTTATTTTTGGGTAAATGTAAAAAACAAGTATAAGGATACTTGTAATGATGAAGATAGGGATGTGGTAGCAATTTCATCAAAAAACCTACAATTTATGCATCTTTTGGGAAGTTACAAGATGTGAAATAAGGAAAAATGACTTGTATTGGTCATTTTATTGATGCTATGAATTGAATAAACAAATATGAGAAATTTAAAAACTTTTTAAGGGTTACACATCTTGTAATAAAAAATATATGGTTTTTAATAAAAAAATAATCATGTTTTCTAATCTATGATTGATTAAAATATAAAATGATGTGAAATAGAATTTCATGACATGTATTTACATGATGGGTCATATTTTAGCGTGTCATTTGGATTTTTAAGCTTCATATATTTACTGACATCTCCTCTTGTCCATACCATTCTTCCTATGTTATTATGGGTGAATCCCTTCCATCTAGATCAGTTTGTTCAGTGATTAGTCACCACAGTGTTTGGAATTGTTGAAACATGGTATGTAATCCTTAAATTATTCTGTTTTTTTACAACTATGTTTTGACTTCATATTTGTGATTTTATATATTTTTTATCATTCCTTTTTTAGTTTCTTGTCCTTCGTTGAACTTTGAAGGTCGTTCCCTTGGATTTGGGTCGTAGATTTTGAAAGCATGTAGTTATCTAATATTTGTTGTAGGTGTTTATATAAAATAAGATAATTTTATAAATTGATTGTTATTAGTAGTAAATTATTTTAAGCAATTAATTTATTTTATGTTCACAATTGTTACAAATTATTTCTGAGAGATGAATTTTTTAAAAATGGTTTTTGAATGGAAAATATATTTCTATGATTTGGAAATGGGTTTTTGAAATCTAAAGTGGAATTTATTGGAATTAAAAAAATTTTATAAAATTATGAGCATGGGTTTGAATAAAATTTATAAAAAATGAGTGTCTGGAAGCCTTTGTGCATTGGGGTTGAGACACATGTAGACATAATATGTATTGATCCACTAGGAGGTAAATTTTTTTAATATAAAAATTTACGACTAGAAAAGTTTTGATCCAACATATTCATGTTTATGCATGTGAGTGTCTTGTATGAATCTTCCCATATTCTTGATCCCAATACAAAGTGATTTTTTATTTTTCGTTTATGGTTCTTTATAATGATCTAATCATTTAGGAATAAAATAGCCTTTCTATTAATGTATTATAGAAAACACAAGCACCCTTTTTTGGGATTAAAATAACATTAAGTATCATTACCACCAATTATATAGTTGTTAAATAGTTAACACATGACTGATATAAATATAGGTATTTTAAAAAATAATCCTTTCAACATAGAAAAATAAGAGAATAATGTCATCTAGTAGACTTGGGTTGTACGAAGCTCATTTTTAAGAACACAGAAAGGAGGTAGCGTCACTTGGTTATGCTCTTGACCAAGCCCAATCTGAGCTTCAATGTGATATTCTTGAATGGAATCTCCTATGGGAGAATTTCATGTTATTATATATTACCACCCAAGCAACGTTATGCGTGTCCCCCTAGGAGTCTGTCAGAATTTCACATCTTTTCCAAAGGACACATGCGATTGTTATAAGGGGTTATGTAAAAAGATATTATTTACTTATTGTGTAATCCCTTTTTATAAATAAAAGTATTATTCTATAAATTCCTTTATAATAATAGTCTTTCCTAAAAAATGATGAATTTGGAAAAAAAAATTTCCACATAAAAATGGTAATTTTGTAAAATATATACATTATTATACAAAACATAGTTTTTTATTAATAATATTATAAAAAAAATTCTTACAAATTATTATTATATCAGTTCCTTATCTATAAATAATTAGTTAATCAGTTTGGTAAGAGTTATATTTTTTACGATAAAATAGAAACTGTATATATTAAGCAATTAATGAATTTTTGAAATATTTAACATTTCGAAAAAATATTATTATCAAATTACTTTTATGAATAATAAATTAGTATATAATTTTAATGAAATTTAATTTAATTTTTGTTAATGTTTCAAAAAAATTTTTTTTCAAAACCAATGAATTTCCAATAAATGAAAGTTTTCATTTTAAATGGGAAAATTCTCATATATAGAAAATTATTTAGATAAAATGAATATTATATTTTGGAATTAGGATTTCAAAATTATCCATTGGTGAATTCATCATAATTTTTTGAGAAAATCATGTTTTTGGGTTATAATTAAATATTCTTTGAATAAAATATGTGTTTTATGACATAATAATGACCCCCAAATGATTTAATAATGCTATAATGGGTATTATAGGACTAATGTATGTTTTCTAATAAAAATAATATTATTTTCGTTTTTTTTTCTTCTTTTATAAATCCTTAGGGAATCATTCAAAATGTATAATATATTTTATAAATTTAAATTCATTTCTTATAGAGTGTGACTCACATCCAAATTATCAAGGGAAATATTTTAATATGTGAGGTCATATTGCTTATAAAATAATGTTTTAACCTCTTATCGGGAAAAACCATTGGAAAAAACCATGGGACAGTTTGCGGTTTTGAATATTTAATTATATAGATTTCAAAACCTATGGTTGTGGAATATTAATGAATTCCCCTCTCATTTCATATATTAACCCACCCAAGATCCCACTTCGCTTCAATTAATATAATTAGAGCACATCCCGACTCTATCATAATCTATCTAGAATATCCAAAGGCTCCCCAAGATCTCATTAATCCCCTCTTCAAGATCATGAAGTTACACACTCATGTAAGGGATTCCTTTCTTAACCTTTTTATCAAATATTATTTATGTTTTAATACCCTTTTACATTAAATTATAAATGTTGGCATATAATTTCACACCTCCCACATACGTTCCTACATATTTTTAAATGATGATATGCCACTTTCTATCTCATTAATTCCTTCCATCTACACATGTTTCCATTCTGAAATTCCGTAAGTGATTTCTCTCTTCTCATTTCGGTTCACGTATTTATTCTGTATTGTGCATCTATATTCCATTACATATGTTGGTATATTATGTTCCATGATCCTATTACTGTCTATTTAATTTATAAATTATGAGTGATCCCTTTCTCTATCGTCAACCCAACTTATGAAATGAAATGTTTATGAATGGTGTTCCCTGATAGCACTCTAATGCCTTAATTAATGTTTTTTATCATGATACACAATGTGAAATGAGGGTTAGCTGATTATAATCCTTGTGAAATGAGGTTTCGCTCGTTTTAATTCATGTGCAATGGGGTTTACTCATGTTAATCCATGAGCAATGATCCTTGGCTCATGCCAATATCCTTGATTAATGTAGGGTTATACAGAAGATTAATTTGACTATAAATATTAATTACAAATCTATAATGATTTCCTACATAACGATATTTTAATTATAATTTTTAGACATTATATAATTAAATTTATTTATGACACTATAATGATGCAGTAATTACCTTATTGATTAATGATTAAAATAATTGATATTATAAATGTCCAAATAAATATAATTTGAGACTTTTAATGAATGAAACTAATTCTAAAGGTTACCATAACATGTTATGGTTGATTGAATGAATTTTTTTAAAGTAATAATCATGTTCTTAGTTTATCAAAAACAAAATAACAGATAGTGTCAAAATTGACATAAAAGAGTTTTTAAAACAAATTTATATTATTAATTGTTATTCTATTTTTAAAAATATAAGGTTCAGCCAAAAGGCTTAAATAATATTATATATGACATTAATGAACCACTTGATTTCCTCTTATTTGTCTATAGAAAGTTTATTAACCATATAATATAAAAATACAAGAATCCAAGGTAATTTTTAAGGGACATTTCTATATTAGATCAATTTATACGGAAAATAAATGATAATTTAGTGGATTATCTGACCTCGTCGGAATGTATAGAATTTATCAGTTTCAATTATCTAGCATGATTCCCATGTATATATCATTGCTTATATCTATATAATATAATTTATAAGTCATATTGACATTCAAACAACATGTGTTTACATAGTTTGAAAATCCTGAACCCAATTTGGATAGCATTAGCAGTCAATCATTGTGAAACAACAACATCACATATGAATCTTCATATAGTGGTATCATTGAAAATTGTAACTGGGACTACAAAAATATTTTTTTATATAATTAGTAGTGAATTTAGGGTAATATTTTATAACATTTTATAATATTAACATAGATCATGAATGTATTTTTGATTTTGGTTCTTTAAATATCAACATAAAGTTATCTAAATTATTATGAAAACATTCCTAAGTTTGATATGGAATTTTTCTTACAAAAATTCCTACAATATCAATTTTCTCAAGATTTTCCATATTTAATATAAAAAATTATCTACCAAAAAATAATAAAATATTATTAATAAATCAAACAAAACATATTTTAACACAAGAGTCTAGGAAAAAGATCAATCATTCAGTCTTTCATTGATGTTCCAATATATAGTTTCTTTAGATTATGTGGCCCAAAAATGAATCATTCTTTTGCCCAAATTCACAAATGGAAAATTTTTAATACATATTATCCTTCCATGGTGTCTTAAATATAATTATCATCTGATATATGTGAACTTCCATTGTTTTTAAATATAGTAGAATATCATCTATAATTACTACCACAAACGGATCAAGGTAATCTCCAAAGAAACTATTAATTATATTCCTGGTGATAGAGGGTGAATTATAAATTTTAAATTGAATCACTCTAAATTTATAGTGCACATACATAGAATAAATGAATGTCTTTATGCATCATTATTCTTTACCCTCCACAGATATTATCCAAATCATTAATCAATACATGATAAATATTTATCTCCTCATTGTTTATTAAATAAACAATCAATACACAGTTGAATATTCATAAATTGTATTATTATATTCTAATGTCCTTTGTTTTCAACACATAGACATATTTGTCCATATTTATTCTTACTAAAAATAAAATTTGTATCCCCAAGTTTCTACCATGGCTAAATGAATCCATGATTAATATTGTCCTCATTTTTATTATTAAATTCATTTAATTTAATGGGGGTTATTCTACATGGAATCCATGAAATAGTTGTAGAACATTGTATGAGTTATATTGAATTATCTACTTAAAAATTCCTAGGATGAGTAGGTAACTATTATAGAAATATATTTATAAAATAACATTTCAAATTCATGTCCATGATGTTTAGTTCCTCCCCAAAAATTTTATATAAACATCCATTCTAAATCAAAATAAATACCCATGATATTGTTGTAATTTTTAAAGAAATTTCATATTTACTCCGGATCCGATATAAAATGATAGGTTGGTTTAAAAAATCAATTCATTATTCCCATACTAAACACTTTATATAATATTTCTATAAATATTTTCAATCCATTACAAAAAAAGTATAAATTTAAACTATAATATGAATAAAAATATAAATAAAGAGCATATCCACATAAACATGTATCGATGATGAATCATATACATCATATGTTATCATCATACCATTAAGAATATTTAAAAGTAATTCCATAACAAATCATTGAGGTGGTAATGTGATAAACATAGTCAATTCATCAAATATTAATGTTTGTGTAGAAAAATAATCAAATAATACATAAACATTTATATACTGGATGGTAAGTGTAATTTTAATCACTTGGTTGTTGTAACCCACATAAAAAATAGGTATTTAATGTGATTAAATTTTATCTCTAGGATTAATAGGTTTTATATGTTTATCAACATCATTTACTTGAGAATTAGGTAACTGGTTAGTATAATTCCTGTACATCGTTGATTTGAAGGATTGGTGTGTTGGTGGTGCATTGTGTTGATCTTTTTTTATTATTCAATTCACTGAATGACATATTCATATAAGTTTACAATTTTTTTCTTAGTATCGTTATTCCCAAAACATAAATCATTTTTTATTACACTTATCTAATTTTATTCCATGTTGTGTTCCATAAATCTACTATAATGGAAGACCCATCATCATCCCACTATGGTATTTCTTATTATAATTTCTTCTAAATTATTTATTTCATTTCAAATAAAGACAATGATTTTATCAGGGAATCAAATCTACATGTCCACCATGATATCGCAACCAATGATTTCATCAAAATTACTCATGTTTATTATAGATAACACCAATGGGGGGCCCGGTATAAAGACACTAAATAATTGATCATTCATTCTTTCCTAAACAATTATAACACCAGAAGTGTCCCAGTAGGTATTGTAATATATTACTCATAAGTACTATTAGATTCATTTTTCATCTCCTTTATATCAAATAATTCCTAATTTATTTTCATATGTACAATTCATGGAATGTAATTATTATGAAATAATCTCAAAAACTCATCCCAACCCATGGAGTATATTTTTTCTCACAGACTCGTATTGATAATATGATTCCACTATTCATATGGCTCTCTTAAAGGAATAATTCATTACATAATCAATTTTTTTCTTGAAATATATAATATAAAATATATTTTCCATTGAAATAATCTGTTTCTCTGTAATTAGGGTTTGATAGGACCCAGTAAATAAAAATGGACAATAACTTGTAATGGAATCAACATGGATTTTTTCCACGTTTTCAAATTTAAATGTTAATTATAATTCATGGGTTGGGAATTCCATGTAATAATACAAATAATATTTTGATTATTGCATCATTAACCTTTTTTTTCTCATGGGGAATATCATTTCATTGTATATCATATTTAGTGTTATCAATGATTCTTATAGATTAATCCATTGA
Source organism: Viscum album (assembly GCA_963277665.1). Classification (NCBI taxonomy): domain Eukaryota; kingdom Viridiplantae; phylum Streptophyta; class Magnoliopsida; order Santalales; family Viscaceae; genus Viscum; species Viscum album. The sequence continues at coordinate 1,697,961,865 of OY728163.1, read as the reverse complement.
AAGTAAATAAATATCATAATACGAGGCACTATAAATCATGAAAACTAATTTTCATTATTTAATAACATAGGTTAATAATATATCATCCATAGTATTTATCTTTTGAAATCCATTATAATTATTCAAATATAAAAAATTATTTAACCTAATCATATCACCTGAGATTGTCAAACCAGGAACACTGTGTCAGACCATTCACATTAAATCCTACATTGTGTTTCAATTAAATTATTATTCAACAAGTTAGTGTGTGATGAATCAATTGATGTCAAGATGTATTATAAAAAATATTATTGAATTTCACATAGGATCCCTAATATAATTTTGAATATGCATTCCATCTATTAATGAAAAAATTTCATATATTATATTCTTAATGATGTGAATATAATTGTGATGATTGTTTAACTGGTATCATGTAGAATGAAAAGTGATAATGATGTTGAATATTTGACACATCAAGTGGAACATTGAAATTGGGTAATAAATTATTCGAATAAAAAATTACTATATTTTTTTAAAAAAAATATCAAAGATAATTTTTTCTTGACGAATGAAGATGGTGGACATCAATAGATTTTAAATTAGTGTCCATGCATTATAAATTCATGATAAAACATATTTTCTTTCGACATTTATTTAATAATTAAATTTTATTAGTTTATATAGAATTTGTATATAAAATGTTTGATATCTTAAAAAATGGCCCAACTATAGGAAGCTATGAAATCGTGGTAGGCCTTGCTATTTTGGAACAAAGCCCAACCACACACCAAAGCCAACAATAAAATCCAGTCATTAAAGCATTGGTGAGATTCTAAATGGGCAGTAAGGTGGGTAGATGCGTAAACTATGGAAGTGTCACAAGAACAATGTATGGCATTAAATGAAGGTGTGTTGGTTGTGAGTGTGTAATGGTTCCAAGAGAGGTCCTCAAGATACTCAAATTTAGCTGTCGAAGGTATCATTATTCTAATTGTGTAGAGATCGACCAAATAGAAACCCAATATTGGATTCTATAGAGTGTAGTTACTCTTTATCACCTGAAAAACATATGTATATCAGAATATCCTCCTAATCAGTTAAATTTTAATTTTTGGATCAATTAATTCCATTATCTTATATAAGACCCTGAGATATTATAATATAATACTTTGATTGATTGTGTATCCAACTCACACCAATGAGCATAAATGACAAAAAAATATATATTAGTATTATAACATCCCCGTTAAATTTGTTGGTAAGAATATTGTTAACTAATTTATTAAATATATATATTCCATATGCATTATGAATTTTTGATAAATGAATAGGAAACAATTAATTAATATGTAGTGAGGTAATTTTATTTTATAAAAATTGGTTTTCATAAGATATGATATTTATCTATTTCTAAATGAAAATATTATAAATATTTTTTTTAATCACTTGAAAACTTATTTTATAAAAGGAATATTAAATTTTAAATCTATAAAAATATTGATATTTTTTGGAAAATATTGAGTTTTTAAACAAGAGTAAATTTTTTCAATTTTAATAAAAATTTATTTTCGTCAATAAATTATGTAATATAAATGTATCACTATGATTTGATTATTATTTCATGTATCATAAGTACTCGGTTGTTATATTTATTTAATATAATTATTTTGAATCAACATTTTTTCCTACTTTCGTAAAACCTTGATATTTTAAAATTGGAACAACAGGTTTATTGGGTAATATAACATGCCAAAAAGTGTTTATTAGAATATAACATCTCAAGATATTGTTATATATTTAATTTTATACCAATTTAATCTCTTATATGGTTTTTAGAGAATAAAACACTGATTTTGAAATAAAAACAATACATTATTAAAATACTTTTATTTAGACAGTACGATTTTGGCATATCAATTCTGTTAGACATTGTCAATAATTATAACTTAAATATAAAAATTATAGTTATCTATTGATTATAAATAATATAATAATCAATTAAAAAATGAAATGTTTTTAAAAATATCGTATTTTAAAAAAAGATGGTTTAGTCCTGATTTGTGAATATAATTTAAAATTAATTTCTACCTCTTTTAGAAAATAAATCTGATAAAAAATAAATTCATTTTTAAAATCATGTTGTCAAATTTATCTAAGGGTGAATTTTTTAGATTCTTCTAGAACATTTCCTTTTTTTATGAGTAGTTAAGAACACTAAATTTTAATTGAAAACATCCTATAAAATTAATTTCTTTATAAAATTATTTTATATTTTATATTTTTTAAAAGTACCATTATTAAAATTATTTGTCAATTAATTGAATTTTTTTCACTGAATTAATCTTGAAGTTTATTTTTAATATAAAATATTTGAAAACATTGGAACATTTTAACATTAAAAAAATATTTTCTCATTGCATATGTTAGATTAATTTTATATAAAATTTAATCTACATAAGTGAATGGTATTTTCAAAAATGGATTCCATGTTTTGAAAAATAATAAATTTATTATCTAATAAGGTTAAAATAGATTTTTAGGATAATTAATAGCTAAAATTTGAATATAATTATCGTGGTTAAGGTTAAAAATGATATACTATGATATTAAACTGAAAAAATAAAGGTAAAAATAATATAACTATTTTTGTAAAATACATTTGATGTCCATATTTCATCTACATAATTTCTAAGTCTCTTAAAAATTTATTTTCATCCCTTGTGGTATGTGAAAATCGTGGGTAAAACATTTTCATAGAATAAATTACAAGTTTGCAACTCACCTCCCTTATAAAAGCCCACTCACTCCCATATCTTATTCAAACATTAAAACCATTTATGATCGATGAAAAATAGAAAAATCAAATAAAAAATTCACTCTTCTAATCTTATAAAACTTATTACTGTCTGAAAAAATCATACGGAGGCTTTGTTTCCAACCAATAAATGATACCTTAAGAAGAGGTAATGTTTTTAAACATCATTTTTTATTTTATTTTCTTCATCCACCTACATGAATTATTATTAAAAGATAATGATATAATATCCTCAATATCCTAAATATATTTATATTTTTTAAGGTAATATAATAAAATTATCTTCACATCCATCTAATGGTTTATGATATCATCATTCCTCTATATGTTGGACTACCACGTCATGAACCAATGACATTAATTTTTAAGTTACCACCACTTATAGTTTTCTATGATGATTTATAATATGTATATTTATAATATTTATATCATAATTATAAAATATGAGACATTTTAACTCCTAAAAAAATTGAATTCCATTCTTTATGGTATTTGATAATATCACTCATGAGTACGGTGGACTACCACCTCATGAAGTGATGTGATTCTTCCTTCACTAACACTTAACATTGAAGGATATAAGAAACAATTTAACTATTATATTTGATATAAAACACATAATTATGATATTCATGACATATTTATCATTATTAAATGATAATTATCTTTTTCATTCTTATCAATTCACAAACTAAGTGATTATAATATTTTTCATATATGTGCATACTGCCTTCTTCGTAAACCAATGTCAAAATAATTTCATCACCATACCATATATATGATATATATATATATATGTTTAATTAATTAATTAATATGGTATTTATGATATTATGGTAATTATATAATGATAAAATATTACATAACTCATTTCCATAATGATCATTGAAAAAGGAAGCATTACTCATTGTACATACGACCTACTATCTTTATGATCATAACATACAATATTTCTCAAAAAAATAATTAATTATTTGAATTAAAAGTTTAATTGATGTATAAATATAATAAATATAAAATAATTATTATTATATGTATGTTTAAATAATAACCACTTTTGCTATAGTCAACCTACCAATGTCATTTTTTCTTGAAAATTACAAATATAGTCAAAAAATATGATGTAAACATAATGGAAAATGTTGTCATTTAAAAAATGTTAATCTGAGAACGTTTTTACATTTTGAATAATATATTTAATAAAAATTTAATATGTATTATGTTTCTCCCCTTTGATATAAGGAATATTGTGGAATATGTTTGTAGCGGGCATGGCCCACTAAAGGCCCTCGACACATCTGTAGGTCTCGTGAGCTATGAATCTATAGTTTTGGCTGAGGTCTTATCAATTATTGTAGATGTATTAGAACAAGCCTCAAAAATATTATATTTATTTTTATGATCCAAAGCTATAATATATGTCTTTTAACAATCCTTGATGTTATTATTTTGAGGTCCAATAATATTCATTCCATCATTGTGAGTTTTGTTATTGATATTCAATGTGTTTATTTGATTTATTAGAATTTTCATTATCACTTTTCAAGATTATGTGATTATTTATATGTAAATATTTGATAATCATTTATTATTGTTTTATTATAGTCTTGTTATTGTTTAAATGGTACATTTTTTAGGTATATAAAATTACATATTGATTATGAAAAATCTATTAAGGTAGTCATGTAATCTAAATAACATTTGTGTTAAGTTATATATTATTACATATTCCTTATTATTATTTTATTATTATATTTAATTTCACTCTTACTCTTAATGATCATATAATATAACCAATTTCTTATATTTTATTTATCCCAAGATACTATGATGTATTTTGTGATAGATATGTAGGGATACATTAAGGGGAATAATAGAATTCTCAAAGAAAATTTGTTGTTTTTTATGATTTAAAATGTATTGTGAATTTTATGTATATATATAGTTTATAAATTCATCAAAATTATATAGTAATTGGGATATGATTCCTTTAAAATCATGCCAATTTAAAAATTAGACACTAACTCTGGGAAACTGGTGTTGTGTTTTCTACAATTTGTATTAGAGGATGTTTATTAAAAACCATGAGAACTAAATTTAGGAAAATAATAAATAATTGTACATTATCCTTTTATATTTTTTAAAGATAAATATAGAATAACTTCCTAATATTTTTGTAAGGATTAGATTATATTAGATTTAAAAAAAATAAATCAATGTCACAATGTTATAAGTGGGTGTGGTTATGGTACTGATGAACCTAGAGGTAATAACTCTGAAAAGGGATAACTAGGTCTGACTTGGTCATTTCCTAGTGCATGAAGACATTGCTTGCTGCAAACATGATTTTACACTCATAGGGGATATAGTTGGATAAATTAAATTATTTTTTATTACTTATTATGAAAGATTTAAAATCATTATTTTATTTAAAATCATTCCCAAAAAAACCATATTTATTATTAAGAAACTAGTTATGATTAAAATTTTAAATTTATGTAAAATATTTCAATATTTTTGGGATAATGCACAATTTTTCGTAATGATGTTATCTAATATATTGTATTCTATCCATTGTAAATAGAACAAAAAAATGGAATGTACAAGATATTAATTAAAATAATCCATAATATAATAATTATCAATTCATTAATGGGATAAATCCAATCTATTAATGAGAACAAGTCTCCTAAAAATTTTCATCATTTGAAGACATATTATAAGGTTATATCAATATGTATAAATAATTATCTATGTTTTATATATTCAAAGGGATGTAACAAAAGAAAATGATGATATGAAAAAATATGCATAATGTGTATAATGTAATGAAGTATTTTCCCACATGTGATAAACATAGATAGAAACTCTATTGTACTCTCTTAAAGTGTATGCGAGTATACTATATGCGTGGTGATGATGAACAATATTCTCATGACTAAAAGTGATTTAATATGATTTCCAATGTTCAATTATTCAACTGTGAGTATGTTGGGAACTACGAGAAAAAACACCACAAGTGAAAAATTAATATACCTAAAATATAATTAATGTATCATGGTCAAGACTATTATATTACCAGAAATTAAGTGGAGTGATTGATGTTCTTGTGTTTGGATTCAAGAGTTATTGAATTTTATTATTTGATCTATGATATCATTATTTTAATAATAATTAAATGTATATGGATTATACATCTTATAATTTTTCATTATGGTTTGGAATGTGTATATTGAATGGGTTCGATGAATATGAAAAATGTACTTTAAGAAACATTAACATATTAGAAAACTCAATATTGAAGGAAATATAATCCATAATGTGTTACAGAAGATGATATAATTTTTTATATATAAATATATGATTTATATGAATATTTTCATTAGATAGTATTAAATTCCTTGGAACTAATTAATGTTTTCTTGAAAGGTTTTTATGTATTCATTTATGGAGTAAACCACATTTTTTGATTTAAGAAATATATCTACTAATATTTGTTTTATTTAGGGAATAAGGACGTATTAATGTTTTAAATAGGGTTATATGATAATTCAGGTTATTACCATGATTCAAAAGAATATATGTTAAAGGTATTAATGTGTTTGGAATGTGACAATTAAGAAACACGTTATTTTGTTTGGGGGAATTATCATATGTTAATTTTGGAAATTTAGTGGTCATCCAGCCCATGTTTTGAATATTAATATTTTTATGGATCATAATGTCAACCATTTATGAAAACGAATATGTTAAACTTTAAATGAGGTTTTATATATTAATGTATTACTTCACCATATAAAAACTAATTAATATTGGATAACATGTGATAACATTTTTTTAATGTTACCATGATATCGAAGGATTGATCTATAATTTTATTATAGATATTGTGATATGTTAGTGATTAAGATTATATAAAATCATATTAATTTCCTATATTAGGAGATGAAGTGGAAATTGATCAAGTTATTACAAAATGATGAGATTGTGCTTAAGTAATATAATGAAATCACATAAGCATTCCTTATTAAGAAAATTCATTAACATTAAGAAAACGATATTGAAATGAAATGAAAAACTATTAACACTATTAATGTTGATATAATTGACCACTTCCACACCTTTTTGGTTTATGGTTTAGTGTTTTTTGTTTTTTACAAGATCATTCACTATCTAGGGATCAATGATCTGTGTCACTCTCTAAAATTAATTGGTTATTTTTCTATTCTTCCATGTCCAAATCATCACTTCCCAACTATGATATCATATTTGTAAACCTATTATTTTCCCTTCCAGATAACCATCACACATCACCTTTTATTTATTCAAGAGTATTTACATTTTATAGTTTTTATATGTTGGGTTTCAATCAAAGGTATTTTCAAATGACTAGCATAATATTACAAACATCTAAATTAAATTACTCAGGAATCCTTCAGTTAAAGATGGTAGAAAGTAATTAAAAAATATTTTATAATACAATCTTCTGGTCCAATAGTGTGTATGAAATGAAAAAACATGTGTGGAATGGAATATAAAATCCTGATACTTTATAATATATTTATTGTTAACTAAAATTAATATCTTTGATAGATTCTCATGTCTACAACACCAAGATTGAATGAAACATTATAATTCACCAAAATATTATTATTAAAACATTACCATTATAAACTATCCATTTAGTTAGAAGATATGAATAATAATATATATATATATTAAAAATTATAGTTATCTATTTATTATAAATAAAATTAATATCATTTAAAATAAAAATGAAATGTTTTCTCCAAATAAGAATATTATTTAAAATACAACTTAGTTAAGAATGAACTCATGGTTTGAAATTTGTAATTAAATCATTTAAAAAATCAATTTAAATAAATTAACATAATATTTTTATTATAATTTCTATATTACCATAGATTATATTTATGATTTTTCAGAAATGTTTCATTTTTCTATTAATAGTATATAATATTTTTTTATTGAAAACATCCAATCCATTTAAAAAATTTATAAAGTAAAATTATATTTCAAATTGAATTAATTATAAAATTATTACTATTATATATCAATTAATATTATTTAGGTTTATGAAATCATTTTCATATTTAATTCTGATATGAAAATGTTGAATTTTTTTAACATTTTCTCTTTAAGAAACCATTTTATTATCACATCGGAGGGATTAATTTTAAATTAAAATTGACCACATAATATAATGAAATATTTAAATTTTGATTTAATTTTTTCTATTAGAATAATATATAATATCTAAAATGATCTACATAATTTTATAATATAATGAATGTAGAAAAAAGTAAAAAAATTAAGTAAAATTGTTAAGATAAATAATTGATTTACCATGTTGATAAACTAAATGGATCATAGGTAAAATAACCTAAAACATGTATAAAATGAATTTTATGACCATATTTTGTTCTTATAATGTTAAAATATCAATAATACTCCATTTTCTACCACTTATTCAAATGAAAAATGTCATCACACTGATTTATTCAAATAATTACTAGTGTGCCACTAACCTCACTTATAAAAGGCATTCACATATCCACTCTTCATGATTCCTTAAAAAGATGTTGGTTCAACCAATAAAAAAATTAAAAACACTATTCTAATTATAGATGCCTTATATTTTAAATTAATTTAACATTTTAAGGATATGGTGAAATCCTAAGGAGGATAACCCATGAAGAGGTAACATTATTCAATGGGAATTTGTACTTTATTTCTTCCTACACCTCCTTAATTTATTATTAAACATTGATTTTAAAATTACCGTATTATATTACATATAATTATTTTTTTATGTTATGTTCATGTCCTAAAACCTTCTATACATCCATTAAATATGTTACCAAATCAGCATTTGGGTGTACGTCACTCCATCACCTCATGAATAGATGTTATTCATTTTCCCATTACCGCATCTCAATGTTTGGTGGGATGATGGATCTAATGATTATATATTATATTTGTAACATAAGTATAACTATAAAGTCATAATATCATATGTAACATTTTAATTTTCATTCTATAGGAGATATAATAATGTCACTTCTGTGTACGGTGGACTGCCACCTCGCAAAGTGAAGTGATTTGTCTTTCACTAATGACAGACATGGATGATGATAACGAATATTTTAAATATTATATGTGAAATAAAATATATTATTTATATATTCATAAAATATTTATCATTTTGAAGTGATAATATATCATTTTTTGGCTTTAATGTTTCACTCAAAGAAAGATGCTAACGTCGTAGTTGTATGTGTGGGAAAGCACCTTCACAAACCAATGTGACTCTATATTTATCAACAAACCACATGGATTATATATTTAATTATATATAAATAAATTATAGGTTACATCCTATATTATGATAACTCTAGAAAGATATAATATTACTTAAATCAATTCCATAATGATAATGGGAAAATTGAAATATTACTCATTTGTATGAACGACATACCATCTACATGATCTTAATGTTCTTCATTTTTAAAAACCATATTACATTATATGTATAAAAAGTAATATTTATGTAAAAATATGATAAATATGAAGTTATTATTAGTCTTAAGATACATAAATAATAACAAATTTTACCACAGTCAACCTACCAATGTAATTTTTTACACGTAATGCAAATATCATCAAAACATCTGACATAAACATAATTGAATAAGTAATCATACATATAATACTAATATGAAAAATAAAATGATTAATAATTATAAAAAAATTTCCTATGAAAGTGATTAATTACAAAAAATTATTATTTGGGAAGATAATGTATGTACATGACAAGTCGGGCTCCAGGTAAGGGATATTTGTCTCCATTTTCCATCTTTAAGACATATGTTATGTTATACAGTTATATAATTTTATGAGGTGTTCATGCAAACCATTTATTATTTAATATAATGAATTAATGTATCCTATTTATATTTTCAGATTCATTTTATAATATTCATTCATGGGAATTTTGATTCAAATTTCCAATGTGGTAAATAATTTGTGTTATAACCTCAATGTTTATCGGTATTATTTATTATTATATTTCTGATGATAAAATAATATGATCCATATAATATGAAACTAAATAATTTTAATATTATAAGGTTATTCAATATATTTTAAAATTATATCACAATTTTTTCACTCTTTGTTATACAATAAATTGAGAAAACAAATTACAAAAATCCATCAATATTATTTTTTCAGACAAAAAACATTCTTCTTCTATTAATATATTTTCTAAAAATGATATCAAAACTGTTTTATAATTATTAAAACTTCTTATTGATTAAATCTATAACAATGATTTACATTTTTAAAAATTGATTGAAAGGAATCTTCTTTTACTTTTCTTAATGGGGCCTTCGAAAGTCCTTTTTATAGTACAGATGGAATGTACTTTTTAACTTATACAACATGTATTTAATTTCCCAGAATCATTTTTTTAAAGGTAGTTCTTTGGTCAATGACCAAAGCATAATTTATTGATAAGAAAAAAAGGATTACAAAATGTGAAAGAAAGGGATTTTTTTTATAATCTCTATCAAAAAGATATAATAGGTCAGGAGGAATATAGTCCATCCAAGTCATGCTTTGATGGACTCCTTTGTTGGAAAGAGAATAAGCAATGGAATTATCTTCATGGTAGGCATGAGTAGATATATAATCAATCCCATGGAGAAAATTAAGGCAGTTCATCCAACGAGCGGTGAGTGACCAGGCTAGATGGATGTTTCCATTCCAGATGGTATGTATGATAGTGGTTGAATCACTTTCGATCCATATTTTTCTCCAACCTCTTTGAATAGAAAAATCAACTACATGAATGACACCGAGCATTTCTGCCTCTAGAGATGAAGAGTGACCACATCCAAGAAAGAAACAACCCTGACATTGACCAGCTAAGTCTTTGAATATAGCACCACAACTGGTAGGACCAGGGTTGCCTTTGGAAGCTCTGTCAACATTCACTTTGATCCATCTTGTCATTGGAGATTTCCATAATACCTCAATGGAGCGTTTCGGCTTTGGGAAAATGCCTGTAATATTAAGATGACGAAGGACCATAAAGTCACCAACGGAGTTGATGCAACAGTCCTTTTGAGTTGAGGCGGATTCATGAATCGCATGAAGAATTCAGGACTTCCCTGCATTTAGATTGAAAGAGTGATTATTGTGAACGAAATCCTTTCTAACATACCAGAGTTCATGCAGGAGTTCTGCCACTGCCGCAAGAAACAGATTTTTGACCTGTAGAGAGGCATCATGTCTGTTGAAATTACTAAGAAACAAATAAATTGAGTCATTAATGGGCTTTATGCAATTAAAAAGATCAAAGATGTAATTCCAAAGTGCAGAGGCCGTCGCACAAGATATAAACAGATGGTTGGAATCTTACCTATGCTAGTTACATAGACGACATTTAGAATAAAGGGAAACACCAAAGATTTGAAGACTAGATTTCATAGGTAATCTATTCTGCGCAATGTGCCATATAAGGGTGAGTCTGGAGGGTTTAATCCAGGGATTGTTGAATTGATTCACCCAGGAAAAATTAGATTCATGATCAGAGAAGTTATAATTATAGTAGCTTTTAGAATCTACAATGCCATTTGAAGAAGGTTCCCAAACAAGGAAATCACCAACAGAAGAGAAAGTATAATTCTCAATGGCTTGCATTATAATATCAGGGAGATCACAATCGGGAGATTGTAAGACCTACTTTATTGACTGATTAGTATCTTCGAGAGGATTACAAAAGGGTAACAAAGAAGTCAGAGGGCTACCACACCAATTACCACACCAAAAAATGATGGAAGAATCAGCACTGACAATCCATCTAAAATTTTGAATGATTTTGTGATAAGAGTCCCGGATGGAAGTCCAGATGGAAGAGTTAATGAAATTAAGATTTTCTTTTAAAATAATAGAGAAAAACCTATGTTTTAGAAATTCAGCAGCTTTAGAAGTGGAGTTAATTATGCGCAAAGTAAGGCAGGCATGAAGAGCATCATTGAACAACTTTAAATTTTTAATACCAATTCCACCATTAGAAATGGGTTTACAACAAGAATTACAAGGAATTGTAACAAGCTTAGTTTCAAAAATGCTTCCATACCAAATGAAGTTTTTAATATAAGTATTAATTTTCTTAAAAATAATGACGGGTCATTTATAGACCATAAGGGAATAGACCAATTTAGAAACAATGGTCGATTTGACCAAACAGATTCTCCCAGCCATGGAGAGAGACTTCCCTTTCCAATTAGCTAGTTGATTTGTGATATGAGAAATGATATTAGAAAAATAGGTAGCTTTAGGACGACCCCAGAATAGAGGAACACCCAAATAAGTGAAGGGTAAAAGGCCCTCTTTAATACCCAGGTAATTTATAATACTATATTTCCTTATTACAGGAAAATTCATGCGAATATAGATATAAGATTTGTCCCATGAAATTTCATGACAAGAGACATCCTCATAGTGTGAAATAATTTTCTTTAAAGAATTTAGATTTATTTGATCCCATTTAATGAATAAGATAATATCATCAGCATATAAAATATGGGTGGGGGCATTTAAGTTCTAGGCCACCTGAATAGGTTTAATCAAGTTTCGTTCAACCTGGTAGTTTATGAGTCTGCTAAGGTAATCTTCAGCAATGACAATGAGGATGGCAGAAAGGGTATCACCCTACCTGACACCTTTAGTGCATTTATAGAACCCACGAGGGGTACCATTAATCATGATAGAGATATGGGCAGAGTGAAAGAATGTCCTGATTCTACCAATGAAGGAATCATTAAAGCCAAAAATTTAAAGAACCTTGAAAATAAAATTCCAATCAATGCTGTCAAAAGCCTTTCTAATATCCAGTTTTATGGCCACACAACCACCTCTAGTTTTTTTGTTTAAAGTATTCGTACATTCAGAAGCAAGACAAATGCAGTCCTAAATGGATCCTCCGTTGATAAAGCTAAATTGATTCCAAGAGGTAATCCTATTGCAGATAGGTGCAATTCTATTTGCCATAATTTTTGTGATAATTTTATAGAAGGAGTTAATCAGAACTATAGGTCTGACTTGAGGAATCTCAGCAGCATTCTCCACATTAGGTATTAATGTTAGGAATTGAGAATTGATACCATGAGGAAGAGAACCCTAAGTGAAAAAGATCTTAACAAGGTTACAAACAACATTTTGTATTATATCCCAATGATTTTGAAAAAACCATTATTGAATCCATCAGGGCCAGGAGAACTATCTGGGTTTAGACCAAAAACAATGTCTTTAATTTCATGATCGAGAGGAGTGCTTAATAGGGACTTATTTTCACCTTCATCAAACAATAATGGAATGATATCAGGTTTAAGATCCACATTTCTGTCCGGACCATTTAAAATATTAAAAAAATACGAGGTAACATGATCCTTAATGTCATCTTCAGATTCAATGACCATGTTATTATGAATAAGCATAGAAAGAGGACGACTGGCCTTTCTAATTCTTTGAAGACAATTATAGAATTTAGTATTATGATCACCATCAGTAAGCCATTTAGTTCCAAACATCTGTTTACGAATATTATCCTTAAAAGTGAGTAATGAATTATGTTTAGAAGAGGTATTAGCTTCCAACTGAGGATCCAAAATTAAATCAGAGTTAGTGTTCTGAGAATGGAAATGACTGAGTTCATCTTCAAGGTAGGATATGTCTAGATCTATTTGGGAGTTTGAATTTTTACACCATCCTTTGAGAGCCTGCTTAAGGACATTCAATTTATGTAAACAAGCGAAAGAATCCTTATGATGCTTCATGGAGATCCAAGTATTATAAATAAAAGTAACATAATCAGGATTTGATGACCAGTCATTATTAAATTTCAAGGGAAAGAAAGGTTTTTGATCATTCATGAGAAGATTAAAAAGGATAGGATGATGATCAGAATTGATTATGGGGAGAGTAACACTAGATATTTTGTCCCAAATATCAAGGGCCATCAAATTCACAAAGGCTCTATCAAGTTTACTAGCAACGTTCTTGTTATAATTTTTTCTATTCCAGGTATATATTGCAGCAATAAGATTAATCTTGAAGAGGTTACATTCATCAATAGTAGATTTAAACTCTCTAGTAGAAATGGAGAAATGAGAGGGACCAATTTTTTCAGAAGGGGAATGAATGGCATTGAAATCACCTAAAACAATCCAAGAATATTGGATATGATTAGCACTATCAAGAAGATCAAGCCATAATATCCTCCTATCCTGATAACTATTTTTGGCATAAACCAAAGTATAATAAGTATGCTGGCCATTCCATATGAAGTAACAAGTAAATTGCGGGTCAGAAATTCTAAAAATGTTAATATTTCTTAAAGTATTATGAAAAAAAAGCCACATTGAGTCAACATGAGTACTGGTATTACAGGAACCTAAAAAAATATAATTAAGAGCTCCAAATCTCGTAATGTTCATTTAAAAGTTGACTTTAGGTTCAGAAATTGAAAAGAGATGTGGCTTATGAGTAGTTAAAAACCTCCTATGAGTAGTGGAGGTGTCATTGTTGCCAACCCCTTGACAGTTCCAAAAGAGGATATTCATTTTTGTTTGTGTCTTAGGTTAGAACCCTTCTTCTTTTTTGATTTACCAGAACCCTTATTTTTTGGGATCTCATAACAATTGAGAAAGAAGATGAATTATGTTGACTCCCATCAGTTTCAAAACATTGAGAGGAATGAGATTTCAAATCAGCATGTTGAATAGAAACAGGATCTGAAGTAAACATTGAAATAGTACTGTCCAATTTGTGAAGCTGTTCAGCACCATGAGCAGAATCCTTTTCCAAGATACGAGACAGAATAGGGCTGGTCTGAAGGGTCTCAAGAAAATCATAATGAGTAGGAAATTCCTCAGACTGAGAATGAGGCTCATTCACATTCTGGACAGTTTCAATTTCTGCAGGATTTGAGTGATCAGATACAGAAATAGGGTTCTGTTGATTGTTCTGATTATCAGAAGACGGGTTAGAAACCATCCTGTTACCCAAGCAGTGATCAGAATCTTCGACAGAATTAGGAATATGCAATGGGGAATGTGGATAATTACAATCCAATTTAGTATGATCAAGAGCATCATTAACAGGATGTGTGATAGAGTTATTTTCAATACTATCAGAATTTAAAACAAAAGAAGAACTAGAATTGTCCAACTGTTTCTGCAAAGGAGTAAGAATCTGCATGTCAGTCAGGGGGTTAGACTCCTCCTTCTGAACAGTGAAAGATTCAACATGTAATGTCAGGATAGGATCAAGAGAGTGTGATAAAATGTGTTCATCAGTGGTTCCAAGAGTTTCAATATCAGATTGAGTCTTAAGTATATGAACTACCGTAGCATTAGGAACACTTTTAACATCATAATTAAAAAGCACAGTGTTACCTGGATCTGCAGTATTTACATTAACACAATATATCATGTTAGAAGCAACAAAATTCTCCTTAGGAGAAGGTACTAAATCCTCCAAGTCCCTACAAATATTCTCATTTGAACATGAAGAACAAGATGAAGAGGCATTATTAACCGAATTTGAAAGAGGATTAGGGACACTTTTATCAGAACAATTTCTGTTACATTCATCAACAGATCCTTTTAAATCGGTGGGTTTATCATTGTTTTATAAGTCCTCCTCTTCCTCAACCGAAACAGCCCAAGATTTTCCTTCTAAGGTTGAGGGAGGACTTGATTTATTGACCCATATATCAATCTTTTTTGTGGGAGGATCATATTTTTCAATAACATTTTTCCCTTTTTTTGAATTTTTAACCTCTTGCAAGTCACTTTTAACTGGAGGGTCCAGCTGCTTCCTAGCAACCCTACAAGTGGAAAAATTAAGCCCATACAGTTTGCAAACTTCACAGAATGGTGGTTTCTTTTCATACTCAATACTGACCTCTACTTTGTGATCGAGGGAATTAAAAACTATGGTAGTTGGTAAGTCACTAGCAAAGTTAACCTCCTCCATAACTCTAGAATATAAGCCTAGATCCCCATTCAAGGTTCTATGGTCAATTTTAATAGGGGATCCCAGACAAGAGGGAATATCATTTAAGATCTTCGTATGCAAAAAAACCAATTAAGCCTATGAATTCTAACCCACACATGTGCCAAATAATTTTTATGTTTGTATGGATTAAATGTGGGATCGCAATATGAGATTCTAAAAAAAACTAGGCTGAAGATGTAAATTTCCAATCTTTTATACCTACTCGAGCTCACTTTGAGAGCTAAAGAGAATGTAATAGTATTCTTTACCTAAGGGGACCATATTCCATTTTGGAGAGCTCCAGCAATGAGAAATCCTATTCTTTAATTCGAATATAGGCCAAGGTTTATCTCCTGATTTGTACAAAATTCGACCAAGGAATAAATATTTGAATAGTTGTTCCCTCTATTTCAGTGCTTCCGGATCAACATCAACCCAAAAACCGCCATCATCGAGTTTTCTGAAAAGAGGATGCATGTGATCCTTCTCGCTACTGAGATCAGCACCTTTTAGTGCATCACAAAAGGAGACATGAATATTGCAAAGAGGAATTTTAATGTTTCCTACTTCGATACCGGATTAAACCAGATCTACAGAAGCAGAAACTGTAGGGGAAGCAAGTTCCCACTCTGGATCAAAGCCAACCATCAAAAAGAACAAGAATCAGTGGCAAGGGTTAGGGTTTGGAGTCTCCCATTGGGGCGCGATGCGAGATCTCCCATTCCTCTCCTCCACAATAACTTCTTAATTTCCCACAATCATGATTTCCTTTCATTGATACATACATTTAAAGTTATAAGTTTTATTTGTTAAGAAATGTTTTACCTAATTTTATGAAAAATATTAATTATTAAATTTTATTTTCAATGAAATGGATTTTAAAATTTTGATTTGGATTTTTTTTAAATAACAATCGTGATTTTGAATGGAATTTTATTTTCATAGGGAAATGATCCATGTAATCTTTCAAAATTATATTCCATATAAGTAGAAATTAATTATTTTTAACTATTATTTAATGGGGATATTATCCAATGATAGCATCCTTATTATTTCTCTTTATATTTTAAGATCATTTTGACTAGGCATATAGTATGTTGATAACATTCACTTTACTGTAGATGGTTTTGGATTTTGCTTATTTATTGTGGAATACATTTTCATTTAATGTTCTAATTTAAATAAAAATGAGTTTGTGAATTATATTCCACCACTTTCATATGAGGAATTCATTAGACCTTGTATGAGATAGTAGAGGCATGTTATTGCCCCTCAATAAATCAAAAGGACCCATAAGACAATAATCATATGGTTTTTTCTATTCCCTTTTCCTTTTATATAGTTTTCATATAAAAATAATCTATATTATTAGATATCTGGGAAGAGCCTCTATGGTATTCGATATCTTAGAACAATCCTCAATTGTATATTTTATATATCCATAATTATACATTCCATAATTATGAATTTAGTTGTTGATATTACATGTGACTAATCAATTATTTAGAATATACATGGTCAATTTTCAATATGAAATGATTGTTTATATGTAATTATTTGATTATATATTATTCCTTTCATATTATTCTCAATTTATGATATATTGATAACAATAACATTACTCTATATTGTTTTAATGTGTTATGATTATTTTTTGGATATGTGAAATTATTTATGCTTATGGGTGGTACATTATAAAATAAGGATAGGTTGTTACATTACAAACCATGTATGGGTGGGTCTATGATATCCCACTAATGAATTATGTTTAGAAATTAATGGTCTAGTTATTCTATTTATAAGTGTTATGTGGATAATGATGCCCTAAGATACCTATATGTTTTATCTTTGCATGACATTGGATTTAATGGTTTCCACTGAGAAAAATGTTTGAATTTTTTATGTGAATATGATTTATTTTATTCACATAATGAACATTGATATAAAGATACACATTTGATATGATTCTATATATTTATTGGGCTATCAGATTTGTTTATTTTGAAATATGTTACTGAGGATTTTTTTCTCATCCACTATTTTTATAAGATATTTTTCATAATTTCTATGGATGGAAAAGTTAAAGGAATATGAGAATTGGAATTTATAAATAATAATCATTAAATAAAATTGGGTTTTCTATTAAAAGATTAATATTTTGAAAAAATTAGATATTTATTAAATGTTTCCACGTAGTATTTTATAGTTATGTCTTGTATTTTTTTATGAACTAACACTACAAAAATGAAAACCTGGAGTGATCATCAAATGTAAGAGAGTGGATTAATGTCATAAACATTAATATTATATCATATTTAATGCCCTATCGTTATTGGTGGTATAATGGTTTTGTTTGGATAACATTAGAGATTGTGATAACTATAATAGAATCTCATTGAATGATTATACATTAGAGTTACTTTAAAATGATATAGCCTATGAAGAATAAAATGTCACCTCATCAAAACTATATATGTTCAGAATGGATTTCAACAAATTAAACAATAAAACATTATTGGAAATACACTAAGATGAGAATATCCTTCCAAGTCAATATCATATATTAGATATAATTTTAATAGAATAGTTTGTTATAGGGATGTCTCAACTGACATAATATATTAATGGCGGTGGTATCCATGAATTAGAGGAACTTGATCAATTGTGAAGGGGCATTTTTATGTTGGATAATTTTATAGGAAAAATAACTGATAATTTTTTGGATCATCTAACCTTGTGTTAGATAATTTATAGATAAATACATTTTGGAAGATACTTGAATTCATGTGATTTTTGAAACATAAAATGGTAACCCATTCCATTTGTCATTTTAAAGTTGAAGTTGGTCGATGGTTCTATATGGTTCAGAATACCTAGGGGAAAGATGATCTAGATTCTATATAATAGGAAATATTTATAAATCTATTCATTTAGAAGAATTTATGTAACATCCTGGGATTTTATGAGAAATATTATTTTGAATTACATTGATGTCTTGTGTTATACGCTACACCAAGATTAGCTTGCACTATACGCAACACTGTATTAGCTTGCAGTATACGCAACACTATTCTTGGCTAGTGTTACACACTATTTCAAGTTCATTTTGTGGAAATTATTCTACACAACATTAAGTATAAATTTTGTTTAATGTATAAATGAAACAAATTTTGATTATGTTATACACAACACCAAATGCAGATTTCACTACACGTAGCCCTTACTTGGTTTGCATTACACGCGATCAAGACCCTCATTGATAGCATGTGTAGTACGCAATAACAAGTTTCATTAAACGAGATATTATTATAATATTATTATGAACTAGCCGTTATGAATAGTAATACTGAATTTTTGAAATTTTATCTTTCAAAATGGACTTCATTTTTGGATTCAGAATATCGAAATTAGCTTAGGGAGAAATTTTGATATTTTTCTGAAAACATTCAATTTTTGATGAATAGTGAAAACACTATGTTACTATTTAAAAAATGACTTTTTATTTAAATAATTATTTATTTTATTTAACTTTATTTTATGTAAAAATTGATACATAATACCAAAATAAGTTCAATGTAATTCATTTGAGTCATTTTATAATAATTTTAGATATATAATAATTTTATTGAACTTTTCACCGTCTTTTACCCACCTCCAAGGAGAATTTGAAAATTTACATAAAACATAATTTTACCACTTCTGTGAATGGAATTTCAAAAATCCGAGAGACACGATTGATGTTAGTATGTAAAATGTGGTTCAATGAGATAAAAATAATGTTTGGTGAATAGTAACTTTTTACTTTTATTTACCACGGTTAAAAGTAAACATGGTAAATAAGGATAAAAATGATATTATTATTACACTAACACATGCCCTAATTCTATTGGATAAGTTTAATTCGACCAAAAAAAATTTGGAATAAAATATGTCCATTTAGGTCCACTTGGATAAGATTAGGACACTTATTAATATTTTATTTCAAAAAGAGTTAAAATTGTTAAAATCAATGTTTAATAACTAAAACATTTTTAATATAGGGTTATAAATAAGATATATTCTAATATAAATATTCATTAGAAATATAAAAAGATTTCCTACATAATGGTATTTTATTTATAATTTTTGGACTTTAAATCATTTAATTTATATATGGCACAATGATGATGGAGTAATTATCTTTGTAAATAAATATTAACATAATTGATATTATAAATACCCAAATAAATGTAATTTAATATTTGTTATAAATTACACTAATTATCAAGGTTAATATGACATGTTATTATTGGTTTAATTAAATTTGTTCGAACTAATCCGGTTGTTATTATTTTCACAATGAACAATTACCAAATAGTGTCAAAATTGACGTAAAATAGTTTTTTTAAAAAATATTATATTTTTAATTGTTATTTTATTCCTAAAAATTGAAGGTTCGGCCAAATGACTTATATAGGGATATATATATTAATAATGAACCACTTGGCATTCGTTTGGCTTGTTATAATAAGTTTATTAACCATATAGTATAAGAAAACAAGAAGACACGGGAAAAGTTAAATTATTTAACGTATAGTTAAATCTAAATGATAATCTTAAAATAGTAACTCAAACATGTCCAAATTCTATTTGATTAGAGTATATCAACCCATCACAGCCTTATAATCCAAATAAATCAATTTGGAGCTATTAAAAACCGAATATGACTTTATAATAAAATAATATTTTGAGTTTTTCCAAAGGTGCCCCTCTCCTCTCTTATAAAAGGGCACCCCTTCCCCCTCTTCCTCACACCACATTGAGCCATAAATCTAGGCCAAAACCTGACAATTTATCTTCTAAACTTCCCAAGAAACATCCTAGAGGTCATGGACTTCTTTAAAGACCAACCCTAGTGCTCTAAGAGGAGGTTATGAAGATGCACGTCAAAGAAGAGGTAATATTCATTACCAATCCTTTCAAATTTCTTTCTTCTTAAACATCATCTTCATTAGTTGTTTCATTATAAAGTACTAAAATAAGTATTACTTATATACTGATATGTTATTATAAATATGAAACAACCCCATTTCACATTCTATCTATCCTGTGGAATACGAAATCACCGCGCACGCATACGTACGGAATACCGTCTCCACGCCGTTGTGTAATCTGTTTTTTTCACCACCACCTTACTTGGATGGTTATAATTGTGTATAGAATAACTATATATGGATACTATAACATCATAATGATTATGATATATTATATCATCCACTCCAATTCCATTCAAAAATTATGGGAATTATATCGTCGCTCATTCGTACGTACAGATTACCGTCTCCACGATGCGATGAGATTCAATCTCCATGTTAACCATTAAATAATGATTATAATGTATATATAATGAATAATAATGGTATATATAAAATAATAATGCTACTGGATTTATTTATATGTTATTTACATAATTCCATTCAAGTCAATAAGGAATGGAAACCATCGATCATGCGTACATACGACCTACCGTCTCCATGCATGATATATTTCATTTAATTTATCTATCTATTATATATATATATACTAAATATATATGATATATAAATCATTATTTACAGTCTAGAAGTAAATAAATCATGATATGAGTAATAATAATATCAAGAACAACAAGTCCCAACAAGTACGATAAATAAAATGATTTTCCCCAAAACACTGCTTTAACATGGATTTTACAAAAGAACTGGTATTATAAAGTCATATTTGAACCATATATGATATCATAAAATTGACTATGATTCTATAATAAGTCATTGACATTTTTTAAATCATTATACAGGAGGTTCGGATACGTACGAAGCATATTAGACCTAAGGTAAGGGATAATTATTCCAATCTCATTTCTTATACGAGATTGTTTATTCATAAGTATTTACAGGGGTTATGTTTATCATCCATGTCCATGTAATATCAAAATGTTTTTATAAAATGTTTAATATTCTTCCTTGTATGTTTAAAGTCATTTTTACCCCTTTTTGACTTTTACCACAAGGTACAGAAATAATATTTCTTTTAAGATGTACTTTTTGACATTTACGGAAAAAGTATGAGGAGAATGTTTTTTTAACTTATACGGCATGAAAAGTATTTTACGGTTCCATAAAGCCTCATTTCCATGAAGCTTCCTCTACAAGATTTTATTATTATTTTAAACAAAATCCTTTTCTTTTAAAATTGAATGGCATTTTGTGAAAAGAAAATGATTTTGAAGAAGAATGGATATTTTCCTCAAGAATTCATTTCAAATGTTTTATCAAAACCATTTTCTGTCTAAGATGATATTATTTCATATGTGTATGTCTCAATTATAATGTGTTGATTATTTATATGGTTTCATTTTTCTTATGATTAAATGATATCCTTTTTTATTTATTGCATTATTTGATGATAGATAATGTTTATGAAACCCATTTTATTCTTTGGGTTATGATGAATGATTTATTTTATTTTGTGGAACAAGTAAGAATGATTTCCTTATGAGATGGGTGGGACCTATATCCCCCTACAATGCATTGGGTATAGATTTATATCTCCTGATATTGACATGGCTAGAATGGTAAGTTAATCCCATTCAGTGATACAGGACTGGAATGAGGAGTGAACTCGATTTAGAAAGTGACTTTGTCCACTAAGATGGTGTTGGCAGCAATGCCTTGGAAACTATGGAAATTATATCATGTGCATAATGGTTTTCCACAATTACATGTTTTCTTTCTATGATATTTTATCATGATTGATGTTTTATTATGATATATTACTTACGTACATCCATGATTTATGTCTTTACTCAAGATTTTGATGTTTATATTTTATGTTCATGTTTTTCCATTCAAATGTTTATGGATTGTTTTATGTTCTCTTTGTTTTCCATTACTGGGAATTTAAGCTCACAATTTATATGTTTTCATTTTCCAAGGATATAAATAATGGTTTTAGGTAAGAAAAAAAAAGAGGAAGATCTTTATGGTAGATGTTGATGA
Organism: Viscum album; assembly: GCA_963277665.1. Taxonomy (NCBI): domain Eukaryota; kingdom Viridiplantae; phylum Streptophyta; class Magnoliopsida; order Santalales; family Viscaceae; genus Viscum; species Viscum album. The sequence continues at coordinate 1,697,938,960 of OY728163.1, read as the reverse complement.
TCTTTCACCCAGATTAGAAGATTATGTTCTGAGTTTCCAAAGACACTAAACTATTACGGTCCTTTGGCGTCTGTTTTTGTTATGTATTAGATATTTAGAAAAATTAATGTAATGTCTATGTACATCAAGATTTGGGCCCCTACAGTTGGTATCAGAAGAATGGATTAGTCAACCTTTTGAAACCAGGATGCGAGAACTTTAGTGAGATCCCTAGAGATATTTCTACAGTACATTTAGGGATGTCCCAAAGGTTATGTATAAGTATATGTTATAGTCCTAGAATTACATTAACGATATTATAATTAAACCAAGGATGTTAGATATTTAAGGAAATCCCCCTTTATTATATTGTTTTCTCTATCAAGATTTTTGCTTCACACTATTCTTATTAGGTTTTAGTCAATGGCTAGAACCCGAAAGAACTATGTTGATCAATGTAATGGACGATGCAATGATTGTCCTCCTGATAAAACCAATGTTATGGGAGATGGAGTGCACAATCATATTTCTATTCTTACACAAGATATGAATCATCATGGAATTCTAAATGATCAGAGAAAAGAGCAAAATTCAGTTGAATCATTCATGAGGAAGCGTACACCTTCATTCAGTGGGTCTACTGATCCATTAGTGGCTGAACAATGGAGCAGTACCACTGAAAAGATATTTTCAGTCTTGCAATGTTCTGAACCAGATAAAGTCATATTAGTAGTACAACGTTAGGATGGTGAAGCTGATCAATGGTGGAATCTTATCAAGAATACAAAGCCCCGAGATGAAATTGAAACTATGGAATAGGACGAGTTCAATAACTTTTTTTTCAATTAGTACTTCCCTCGTATTCTTCAAACAAAGATGGAAAAGGATATCCTTGAGTTTAAGCAAAAGGACGATGAATCAGTTGGGATATACGAAGAAACTTTTACAGGGCTTGCAAGGTATGCATCTAGCTTTATCATCCAACCTAAAAGTAAAGTTGATTGATTTTTCAGTGGCATAAAACCAATTTTTTGAATGGAATTATCTATAAGAGACTTCAACAGCTATAAAGAATTTGTGTGTTGTGATATCAAGGTAGAAATGGATGTTTGTGTTACATATCTATCTAGTGGTTTGGGCAAGAAACGAAAGATGGGGTTTTAGGAAAAATCTCAGAATAATGGTGAAAAGAAGATGAATGTTACATTATGCTCAATGGGTGGAAAGAAGCATGGTGGATATTGTCTAAATGGTACTAGAAAATGTTTTAAGTGTGGAAAAGAAGGTCGTCGAGCAGTTGAGTGTCGAAGTAATGGGAAAAAGTTAGCTAATGATGTGAATAGAAAAAAGACTACAGAGAACGCTCCACCAACACTTCAATGCTTCAAGTGCAAGGAAATGGGGCATTGTGACAATCAATACCCTAATCCTAGGGATAATTATGATCAACATGAGTAGCCACTTAAGGAAAATGACAAAGGGAAGTCACATTAGATCACTATTAGCAATGTTGAGTATGACAACGATGTGGTGGAAATATTATGTGTTTATGTAAAGGGATTCCAAAATAATGTTGTGAAATCTCATTTATATTATTGTGGAACATTGGAATATCTATATAATGGTTTATTGTGTTTTTCGTTAATTATAGGGTGTCGGTAACCATGAAAAGTGATTCAAATATTTTGGAAAGTAGATGATATGTGCATAATAATGGGATATGGGGAAAATTAAATGTTTGATAGTATTCATGAGATCATGACTAATATAAGGACAAGGTTATATTATGGTTTGAGTATATATAATTATTTGGATTTTGGAAAGAGTTAACTTTTGTCAGCATTCATGTTTTCACTAAGATTCAATAGGTATTCATTTTTCAAGATAATACAAGATTATGGTATTCACATGTTTGGAATGCGATCAACAAGATATATCATTTGATATATGAGGGATAAATGATGGTATTCACGTGCTTGTTATATGACCTTTTTTGTAATCGTTCTCTTTATACTATGAGTTTAGAAAGAAGTATTTTGGATAAGTCTAAAGATTAGAATGGATTATGTTGAACATAAGTTAGTATTATTTATGGAATAATTTTTTTCGATATTATTGATTGAATGTTATAATAGTGTAATTTAAGAAAAGGGACAACCTACAGAACAAGCGACAACCCGTCGCGTCGGACAATGTTGTAGGAATCGAACCCACAGTCGAAGTGCAACATGCCTTTATCGCCTACCACTGGCCTACAGGAAGTCCCTTGTTAGTACAAGATAGTTTTATTATATTAAGCGATATGATATATGAAGTATAAGTCCATTTTAGGAACCATATACGATTAAACTCACTATATATGGACTTATGTGTATTTAATAACATTTACTATCCTTTTGTTTGAGATAGATGGTATGACCTATCACTTTGTTTCATAGTCTTCTAAGAATATACAGAAGACAAATTCCACTTTATTTCTTTACGAGATGATGTGGAAATTGTTCAAGGCACAAACAACCGTAAGATTGTACCAAATTCAAGTATGTATTTCTTTTACTTCAACAATTCTTCAACTTTAGGGAAATGATCTTGAATAAAAAAAATGTTGTCCTAGTATCCATATATCCGATGAATATGATGGAACCTTAAATCATTACAAATTTATGGTTTTGTGATTGTTGGCTTTTTCATACCCATGTTCTCTACTACTTTCCATTAAACATGATGGTTAAATTTGTCTTCCAGAGCCATATTTCCACCTATGTTCTCCTTTGTGGAAACCCAATGATGATTTAATTTGGGTAACCGTTACATTTCGAACTTTCCTTTTTAAATTGAAGTTTTAGTATTCCTTTTTACGATGAGGGTTTCTATGGAAAAAACTTTCAAGTTGTAAACTATTTAGAACCCTGACGAATTTTGAGGGCGAAATTCATTTTAAGGGGGGTAGAATGTAACCGGCAGAGATTTTATGAAAAATGTTATTTTTAATTACATTGATGTCATTTGTTGTATGCTACACCAAGATTACCTTGTACTATATGCAACGTCGTATTAGCTTGCAGTATACACAACACTGTTCCTGGCTATTGTTACATACTATTTCAAGTACATTTTGTGGAAATTATTCTCTACAACATTAAGTATGGATTTTGTTTAATGTATAAATGAAATAATTTTTTATTATGTTATACACAACACCAAACGGAGATTTCACTACCCGCAGCCCTGACTTGCCTTGAATTAAACGCAATCAAGACATTCTTCGATAGCGTGTGTAGTACGCAATACCATGTTTCACTAAATGAGATATTATTATAATATTATTATTAATTATCCATTATGAATACTAATAACCACTTTTTGAAATTTTATCTTTCAAAATGGACTTCATTTTTTGATTCATAATATTGAAATTAGCATAGGATGAAATTTTGGTATTTTTCTGAAAACTTTCAATTTTTGATGAATAGTGAAAACACTAGGTTACTATTTCAAAACCGACTTTTTATTTAAATAATTATTTATTTTATTTAACTTTATTTTATGTAAAAATTGATTCATAATACCAATATAAGTTAAATGTAATTCATTGAAGTCATTCTATAATAATTTTAGATATATAATTTTTTTTTGAACTTTTCACCGTCTTTTACCCACCTCCAAGGAGAATTTGCAAATTTACATAAAACATAATTTTACCGCTTCTGTGAAAGGAATTTAAAAAATCCAAGAGACAAAGTTGATGTTAGTAAGTAAAATTTGGTTCAATGAGATAAAAATAATTTTTGGGGAATAATAACTTTTTACTTTTATTTACCACGGTTAAAATTAAACAGGGTAATTAAGGGTAAAAATGATATTATTATTACACTAAAACATGTCCTAATTCTATTGGATATGTTTAGTTCAAAAAAAAACTTTAGGAATAAAATATTACCATTTAGGTCCACTTGGATAAGATTATGACACTTATTATTATTATATTTAAAAAAGAGTTAAAATTTTTAAAATCAAAGTTTAATAACTAAAACATTTCTAATATAGGGTTATAAATAAGATAAATTCGAATATAAATAATCATTATAATTATAAAACGATTTCCTGAATAATTGTATTTTATTTATAATTTTTGGACTTTAGATTAGTATATTTATAGACGATACAATGATGATATAGTAATTACCTTTTTAAGGAAATACTAACATAATTGATATTATAAATAACCAAATAAATGTAATTTGATAAATTTTATAAATTTCACTAATTTTATAGGTTAATATTACATTCTATTATTGATTTAATTAACGTTTTTCAAACTATTCAGGTTTTTTTGATTTTCACCAAAATCATTTAACAAATAGTGTCAAAATTGACATAATATAGTTTTTAAAACAAATATTATATTATTAATTTTTATTTTAATCCTAAAAATCTAGGGTTCAGAAAAATGACTTAAATAAGGATATATATATTAATAATGAACCAAATGGGGGTCATTTAGCTTGTTATATTATTTTTATTCACCATATATAGTAAGAAAACAAGAAGACACCATAAAAGTTAAATTATTTAACATAGAGTTAAATCTAAATGATAAGGTTAAAATAGTAACCTAAACTTGTCCAAATTATATTGGATGATATGATTTCAACCCATCCCCACCTTTTCTTCGAAATAAATCAATTTGGAGCTATTAAAAACCGAATATGACTTTATAATAAAATAATATTTTGTGTTTTTCCAAAGGTGCCCCTCTCCTCCCTTATAAAAGGGCACCTCCTCCCCCTCTTCCACACACCACTTTTATCCATAAATCTTGGGAAAACCCTGCCAATTTATCTTCTACACTTCCCTAGAAACATCCTATATGTCCTGGTCTTATTCAAAGACCAACCCTAGTGCCCTAAGAGTAGGTTAAGAAGAGGCGCGTCAAAGAAGAGGTAATATCCATTACCGATCCTTTCCAATTTCTTTCGTCTTCAACTTATTCTTTCTTATTTGTTTCATTATAATGTAATAACATCAGTATTAATAATATACTGATATGTTATTATAAATATGAAACAACACCATTTCACCTTCTATCCATTCGATGGAAAACAAAATCACCGCGCGTGTGTACGTACGGAATACCGTATTCACATCGTGGTGTAATCTGTTTTCCCACCACCACCTTACTTGGATGGGTATAATGGTGTAAAGAATAACTATATATGGATACTATAACATCATAATAATTATGATATATTATATCATCCACTCCAATTCCATTCAAAAATTATGGGAATGATATCATCGCTCGTGCGTACGTACGGATTACCGTCTCCACGACGCGATGAGATTTAATCTCCATGTTAACAATTAAATAATGATTATAAAGTATATATAATGAATAATAATGTTATATATAAAATAATAATTCTACTGGATTTATTTATATGTTTTTATATAATTCCATTAATTTCAATAAGGAAAGGAAAATAGCGTTCATGTGTACGTACGGCCCACCGTCTCCATTAATGTTGTATTTCATTTCATTTATCTATCTATTTTATATATATATATATATATATTTAATATATATGATATATAAATCATTATTTACATTATGGAATTATATAAATCATGATATAAGTAATAATAATATCAAGAACAACAAGTCTAAACAAGTATGATAAATAAAACGATTTTACCCAAAACGCTGCTTTAACATGGATTTTATAAAAGTACGGGTAATATAATGTCATAAGTGAACCATATATGATATCATAACAATGAATATAATTCTGTAATAATTCAATGACATTATTTAAATCATTTTACAGAAGGTTCGGATATGTACGAATCATATCAGACCTAAGGTAAGGGATAATTATTCAAATCTCGTTTCTTATCCAGGATTATTTATTCGTAAGTATTTACTGGGGTTATGTTTATCATCCATGTCCATGTTTTCTCAAAAATTATTCATAAAATGTTTAATATTATTCCTTGTATGTTTAAAGTCATTTTTACCACTTTTTTACTTTTACCACAAGGTACAGATGGAATCTTTCTTTTACGATGTACTTTTTGAGATTTCCATCAAAAGTACGAGGAGAATATTTTTTTTAACTTATACTACATGAACAGATTTTTACGGTTTCATAACGTCTCATTTTCATGGAGCTACCTCTACAATATTTTATGATTATTTTCAACAATATCCTTTTCTTTTGAAATTGAATGGCATTTTGTGAAATGAAAATGATTTTGAAGAAGAAAGTATATTTTCCTCAAGAATTCATTTCAAATGTTTTATCAGAACCATTTTCAATCTAAGATGAAATTATTGCAGATGTGTATGTTTGAAGTATAATGTCTCAATGATTTATATGGTTTCATTTTTCTTATGATGAAATGATATCCATTTTTATTTATTGGATTATGTGAGGATGTGATGATGTTTATGAAACTCATTTTATTCTTTGGGTTATGATGAATGATTTATGTTAATTTTGTTGCACATGTATGAATGATTTCATTATGAGATTGGTGGGACCTATATCTCCCTCCAATTAATTGGTTAAAAATTTATATCTAATGATATTGACATAGATGGAATGGTAAGTTAATCCGGTTCAGTGATACATGACTGGAAGAGGAGTGAACTCGATTAAGAAAGGGACTTTGTCCATTATGATGGTCTTGGAAGCAATACCCAGGCTACTATGGTAATCATATCATGTGATTAATGGTTTCCAACATTTACATGTTTTCATTCCATGAAATTTTATCATTATTGTTGTTCCATTATGATATAAGCCTTACATACTTCCAAGATTTAAGTATTTGCTCAGGATTTTGATGTTTACATTTTATTTTCATGTTTTTTCATTTAAATGTTTATGGATTTTTTTATATTCTCTATGTTTACACTTACTTGGAATTTGAGCTCACCCTTTATATGTTTTCTTTTCCTCAGGATATAAAGAAAGGTTTTAGGTAAGAAAACAAAATGGGAAGATCTTTATGGGAGATGTTGAATATCTTTCACCAAGATTAGAAGATTATGTTCCGAGTTTCAGAAGACCCTAAACTCTTACGGTCCTTTGGATTTTGTTTTTGTTATGTATTAGATATTCCCAAAATGTAATGTATTGTCTATGTACGTCATGGTTTGGGTCTCTACAATTTCCCTATAATTATCTAATTTAGGATGGGTAAAAATTCGTGGGATTGACGAAAATGGATGATGATTCAGTGGTTGGGGTTGAATAAAATGTGACATGATTTTCAAGGTATATGCCTGATTTTATTAGGGACTCTGATAGTAAAATTAATTAGATTCGCTCGATATTGAAACCATGTTAAAAAATAATATTATAAGTCATGGAATATAAAAGTTATTATAAATTTACACAATGGGCCTAGAATATTGATATGGATTATATAGAAACATATTTTCCAAGAGAGGAAAATAATAAGAAATTGTATAATTTTTTGGTAATTGAGAATTATGAAACTAATAATTCTATAGGTAACACCAATAAATCTTCCATAAATATTAAAATACATTTTCGTTAAATTATTATCATTGTATGGAATGTATTTCATGTGAAGTAAGTTTGGTCATCTGGTTCATGACTATAAGAAAAATATATATATGAACAACAACATAAAGAGGTAATTCATATTTGGTTAATGGTGAGATGTTTAAGGTGTAATTATTTGGGTAATTATGCTAATGTGTATCTGATGTTTCTTACTCATACTGGATATCATGATAATAATAAACAAAATGGTCAGTAAAAATAATTTTCTACTACTATAAAAGATATTAGACCAGACACTGAAGTCGTGACACCTCAAATGAGCTAGGGTTTCATCAAAGGATAAAAATATGATAAAATTCTTGGAACCCCCCTTTTGGGATTTATGTCTTGACATCTTATTGTGATTAATGAAATTATGGTTGATATTATTTAGGGTTATGTGTATGTATTTATTTAGTTTACCATGAATTAAACCTTTATTTTTTTATATTAGATTTAATGTTCTCATAACCTTTAGGTTTTATATGATCTAGGATGATTATTTTTATTTTTAAGTATTTTCATTTTATTTATAGGAATGTTATAAAGATGACTTGTTTTTTGAAAAAGGAAATCTCAATGTTCAGGCCACAAACTATCAAAACCATCAAGGTCACGGGGATTAAACCCACAACCGAAGGTTGAGAAGGGTGAAAATCCTACCAGTAGTCTATAAGAAGTTTTTTTATTCTAAAATTAATCATTTAAATTAAATTATATGAAATATAATGATAATATTTATTTAATTAATATATTTTCTACAATAAATAAAATGGTGGGATTAAAATGTGATTTGGTGATTATGTGATTTTTTTCATAATAGGATCCTTATATGTAACACCCCATGTATAGCGACCCATCCTTTTCTTACATTACTATTACATCATTTCAAAGATAAACAACATAATAGAATTACACATAGAGGATCCAGAGGATTAGTGTCTTAGGAAAACTATGACCATACATAAAAAATACATCAATAAACATAAACATTCATTTAATTTCTTCTTTTATAGCTTCTTATTGGAACTTCTCCACTCCTTAGTACATGTAGCCACCTGAGGATATACATAAAAAGGGGTGATCTAGAAGCCCGGTAAGAAGACATATATGAACAATATATCATGGGGTGAGCATAATCATAACATAGGCAAAATATCATGAACATGAGAGGAGCATAATGCCACAATGCATAAAAATGAAACATCATGTCATAGTGGTTAACTACCATGAATAATTGTGAACCAATATAGCTTCTTTTTCACACATAATTTCACATTTACTCATTAGATTCATCACTTTACCCAATTCATTCGATCGCTATATAATTCTGGGCGCACCCGTCACATTCAAACATTCATATTGCGCTATATAATTCCGGGCGCACCCATCACATCATAAAATTATCATTTCTCTTTCTTGAAAAAATGAACATATAACATAAATCAAAATAATTAACCCATGAAAATAAATGGTTTTCATCTCATAATAACACATTCATAAGCTTGGGGTTCCCAAAAGAAGGATGGAATAACATACATGTTATAAGAACTGTTCACTTTGAGTGAGAAGTAAAAGGGGCATTCTTAAAAGAACTGTTCTTTTGGAAAACATGTTGCTGGACATAAAAACCAGTGACAAAATGTATATCCCCTAAAATTAATGGAAATTATGAACAAATGATCTTTGAGAAGTAACCATATCAAAAAAAATGGATTGATAGAGGGAGAACCTGAAGGAAGAAAATTGGGTTCTTGATTTCCCCTTACATTGTACTCGAATGCCTCCTTCTCTTTAATGTCCTATATAATAACATTATATTAATTAATTAGAAATTTCAGAACCTTTTATACATTAATAGGTTTCATTATGGTTTCATTATGTCATATTATGTTCCTTTGGATGACTTATAGAGCTTAAAAATATTGTTTGAGGATGTTCGTTTTTATGGTTTTCTTGAGTGGTTCACTTGTATTCTTAAATTGATGTTCAGGTATATCATGGGTAAACATCAAGAAATGATATTACATGTTATTAGGGATATTACATGATCTTGAATGATTTTATAATGAATTATATTAGATCCATGTGGATGAATCATTAGATAAGAATTTAATGATGGTTATTTGGGTTATTTTGAGCTGTTTTTTTGGATCACAATGAACTTGTTTTAACTTTTCACAATGTAATATGGACATAGGAAATTTCCAGAACTTAAAATAGAACATAATACATATAAAATAATCTGGTTCAACCATAAAATGGTTTCATGACCAGATTTGAAGGTAGAAATGGGAGAAGAGAACATGTCGTTTTGGAAGGTGATAAATTTAACACCTCCTGAACAACGTCCTCTTTAGTAAAATACAAGGAAGAGGGAAAGGGGGTGGGGTGATTTAATATCCCATTAGAATCATAAAATTAAATTATATGTATAATACTAGAGTTACAAAACAATTTGTATGAATATAGGTGGGGATAGATCAAGAAAGAATCTTGAACTTGAAAGGAAATTGAAGGAGAAGAGGGAGGGAAATTACCTTCAGAATCCTCCTCTTGAGAACCTCCTTAAGGCCCTAAGCATGGTCTTTTGATAAGACCAGAATCGTTTAGAAGTGGGGGAGGGTCTAGAGAAGGTGTTTGGTCTGAGTTTAGAGATGGCATGGAGCTTGAGAGGTGTGAGGAAAAGAGGGAGTGAAGGGTGGCTTTTATAGTGGAGGGGAGAGGGGTTTCCTTAATATAAAATTGATTAGTTTATTAATTTCACCATAGACATGGAATAGTGAGTCTTGGATGACCAATAATAGTAAATAAGGAATTTGAGTTAGGGATTAGGGTTCTTACATCACTTGTGATGTCAGGAATAGTGGGTTTTAATTAAAATGTATTTTTATGGTAAAATAATGTATTCTACTATTCACCAAAAATTAAAGTTTCTCAGAAAAATCCCAAAAATTTACCCCAACTATTTATCAATGTGTAGAATCCAAATATGAAGTCCATTTTTCAAAATTAATTTTTTAAATAGTATTAATTTAATATTTAATTAAATTCTTAATTTACTTAAAAAATGTTTTTATGATTAAAACTGATTTTATGGCGCTTCCAAAAATTACATAGGGTCTTATAAAATTATTTAAAAACTATTAGACATTGATTCAATAATTTATGAATACATTTCTGGTAAATAAATATTCTTTTAAATTTATTATTTTTTTATTTATTTCTGACTTATATAATACCAAAAATGTTTACTAAGGACAAATTGTCACTTTCTAAGATGTCTAAATTTTATTTTATTACTCATAGGTAATGTTACTCTTATTTACTATTCACAAAAGTCATATTACAATTCATAAGGGTAGGTTACTATTCATAAGGGTAGGTTACTATTCACCAAAAATTATTTTTGTTTCATTAGACACCAAAAATCATCTTGAACACAACCGTGTATGTCGGATTTTTGAAATTCCAAACATAGGAGTTACAAACATATGTTTAAAGGTCACTTATCACTTAGTAGTTAATTATTTTGTGCTTTCATGTTATTTTATGACATAAATATAAGAAAGAAATTTTCCATTGAAAAACATTGGGTCGTTACATTCTCCCCCCCCATATGAAATTTCTCCCCCAAAATTTCACTTTACATTAAAAGGTGAGGGTACTTCTCTTTCATTGCCTCTTCCTGTTCCCAAGATTCTTCCTCAAACATATGGTTCCTCCACAACACTTTGACAAGATGGGTTGTCTTATTGCGTAGAACCTTATCACTTCGGTCCAGAATCATTACTGGTTTCTCATCATAGGATAGATCATCTTCCAACATTACCACCTATGAGTTTAGTACATGTGATGGGTCTAGTTTGTAATTCCTCAGTAGTGATACATGAAACACATCATGGACATGAGCCATATTTGGTGGAAGTGCAAGACGATAGGCCACAAATCTTATGTGGTCATGGATCTCAAAGGGTCCAATATACCTTGGGCATAGCTACCCTTTATTCCCAAATCGCATGACTCTCTTCCATGGAAATATTCGAAGGAAGACTTTGTCTCCAACATCTAACTCCAAGTCCCTTTGACGGTTGTCATCATAGCTCTTTTGCCGAATTTGAGCATCTTTAATGTGTTTCTGGATGAAATGAACGTTATCTATCATCTCTTGATCAAGATTGGGTCCAAGTAGCTTTCTTTCTCCAACTTCATCCCAACAGGTTTGAGTTCTACACCGCTTCCCATAAAGAGCTTCATATGGATCCCTCTGAATACTCGAGTGGAAGCAATTGTTATATGAGAAATCTACCAATGGGATATGATGATCCCAACCACCATTGAATTCAAGAGAGCTGGCTCTTGGCATATCTTCTAGCGTCTGAATAGTCCTTTCAGATTGGCCACCAGTTTGGGGGTTATAGGCTGTGCTAAAATTTAATTCAGTACTCAAAGCATGTTGAAGGCTCCTCCAGAATTTAGATGTGAACCTTGGATCATAGTCAGCAACAATTGAGAGTTGAACACCATGCAATCTCACTACTTCCTTCACATATATCATTGCAAGTCGTTCAAGAGAGATAGGTCTTCCCGAATAGTGATAAAATGGGAATTCTGGGTGATTCGGTCAACCACAACCCATATCGCATTATTTCCCTTTGACGTCTTCGGGAGACCCGTGACAAAGTCCATAGTAACATTTTCCCATTTTCACATGGGTATAGGCAATGGCTGCATCATACCTTTGGACTTTTGTCGCTCAGATTTAACTTGCTGACATACCATGCACCTTGATATATATTCTGCAATCTCATTCTTCATTATATCCCACTAGAAGTGTTCTCAGAGACCACGATACATCTTGGTACCCCAGGATGGATAGAGAAAGTTAAGCTATGTGCATTATCCAATAGCTCCTTCTGTATCTCAGGTGATGAAGGCACATAAAGCCACGTTCCGAACCGAATAACACCATCATCGTTGATGTGGAACTCATGCAGCTTTCCTTCCTTTACTTCATTCACCCTCTTTTGTATCAACACATCATCCATTTGTTCTTCCTTAATCTTCTCTTGGATGGATAGTTGCACAATCATTTGAGAAAGGTTGGATGTATCCCCTGTCATTATGATTTCCAAATCCATCCTTTGCATATCCATGAAGATAGGGTCTTTATCAATCCACAACATGGAATGAGTAGCAGGTTCATTTCTGTTTAGAGCATCAGGTACCTTGTTTTCCTATCCAGGATGATAGTGAATAGATCAATCGTAATCCATGATTAGCTCTAACTATATCCTTTGACGCATGTTGAGCTCCTTTTGTGTGAATATATACATTAGGATCTTGTGGTCAGTGTATATGTCACACTTCTCACCATAAAGGTAGGGCCGCTAGATTTTCAAGGCAAAAATCAAGGCCTCCAGCTCTAGTTCATTCATCAGGTAGTTCTTCCCATGTATCTCCAACTACCGTGAGGCATAGGCTATCACATTATCATTTTGCATGAGTACACAACCCAAGCCTTTCTTTGAAGCATCACTGTATATCACAAAACATTCTCCAATTTTTGGTAGTGTGAGTACAGGTGCAGTTATTAGCCTTATAATTATCTCCTTGAAGATTACCTAACATTCTTCCGTCCAGACATACTTTACCACTGTCCTTGTAAACTTAGTTAGCGGGGTTGAAAATCATAAGAAGTTTCTCACAAAACGTCGGTAGTACCTACCTAATCCAAGAAAACTACGTATTTATGTGACACTAGAGGGAATGGGCCATTCCTCGATCACCTTTTTCTTTGAAGGATCCACAGAAATTCCCTCACTTGTGATCACATGTCCCAATAATGTGACTTGATTCACCCTAAAGTCACACTTTCTGAACATGACGTACATTTCTCTTTTCTTAATGTCACCAACACAAGTCATAGATGCTCTTCATGTTCCTCCTTTCTCTTGGAGTTGATGAGAATATCATCGATAAACACTACCACAAATTTTTCGAGGTAATTTCTAAATACTCTAGTCATAAAATCCATGAAGATTGTAGGGGAATTAGTAAGTCTAAATGGCATCACCAAAAACTCATAGTTCCCATACATTGTACGGAAGGCAGTCTTCTGAATATCTTCCTTCTTCACCTTTACTTGATGATATCCAGAATGAAGATCCACCATTGAGAAGTATTGAGATCCTCTTAACTGATCGAACAAGTCATCAATTCTTGGGAGAGGATACTTTCTTTTTATGGAGATCCGGTTGAGTTCCTGATAATCGATACACATCTGTATTGTTTCATCCTTCTTCTTCACAAAGATCACTGGTGCACCCCAAGGTGATGCACTAGGGAATATGAACCCTTTGTCCAGATGCTCTTGCAGCTACTTCTTTAACTCCTCTAGTTTGACAGGAGCCATCCTATAGGGGCACTATGATATAAGAGTATCTCCAGGTATGAGTTCAATAGATAACTCTACCTCACGACCCGGGGGAATTTTGGGTAACTCTTCGGGAAATACGTCGTCGTATTCCCTCACGATGGGAATTTCCTCAAGGATGGAACTTTCCTTCGACTCAACCATTTGGGCGACGTATGCTTCTACATAGGGAATCAACACCCATACCATTGGAGGGTTATTCAAAGGATATTCATGATCTTCCATGAATTTTTAGAGGAGCATGTGATGGTTTGGAATATGGAAGTATATTTCCTTTTCTTGATAGATGATGTCTGCTCTATATAACAAGAGCTAGTCAATTCCCATTATAGCATCGAATTCAACCAAGGGATGTATGAAGACATTTTTCGGAAGATTATTCCTACAAATGCCAATAGGAGAAGAGTCAAACATTTGGGTTGCAATGATTGCACCACATGGTGTTTTTACAGATATCTCTACTTCATGGTTTTGGGGATTTGATTCTATAGTTCTAGAAAAGGTGCATGATATAAAGGAATGCATAGAACCAGAATCAAATAAGAAATTCTCTATTCTTGATTGAATAGGATGTGTACCTTGTACTAATTCATTATCATCCTCCACCTATGTAGTAGTGATGGCATAAGCCTTCTCTTGTTCCTTTGGCTTTGGTGGCTGCTGACACTGATTACCCTCGAGAGCTCGAGGTTTAGTGCACTGGTTTGCATAGTGCCCTAGCTCCCTGCAGTTGTAGCAATGAACCTTGAGTGGTTCTCCCCTTTAATCAGTGACATTCTCCTTCCTTTTAGCATGTTTTGACACTCTTGAGCATGGTGTCCTTCTTTCCCACACTTATAGCATTTCCTCGTCCCATTGAGGTAGTTCCCATTGTGCAACTTCCAACATTTTTAACATGTGGGTCGTTGATTTTTCTACCCACCATTGTCATTACATCCACCAGCTAGAAACTCCATCTTTCTTTTCATATCAACATAGCCATGAGACCATTCTCTAAACTATATCTCCAATTTGTGAGCACACCAAAAAACTTCTTCATAACTCCCAAAGTCTCGAATTGTAAGAGCCTTTCGAGGGTGTGGTTTTAATCCACTAAAGAATCTTTCAATTTTTCTATCATTGTTGATAACAAAAGCCAAAGAGTACCTTGAAAGCCTTGTAAAATTCACTTCATAGGTGGTGACAGATTCTCCTTCTTTTTTCTTGAGAACTATTAATTCTCTCTCCAACTTCGTGCGAAGAGTTCATGGAAAGTACTTATTAAGAAACATTATCTTAATGTCTTCCCATTCCATCTCTTCAATTTCATCCCTTGTCATGGTGTTCTTAACAATATCCCACCATTGGTCAGCTTCTCCATCTAGACGATAAAAAACTAGATTCACCATCTCCGTCTCAGAACATTGAAGCATCGAAAAGATATTCTCCATGGATTTGACCCATTTTTCCGTAACTAGTGGATCCGAATATCCACAAAACATTGATGGTCGTTGCCGCATAAAACATTCAATAGGTAGTTACTCCCTCTTCGGTGAAGGAGGACGTTCCACATTATTATGGTTATTGTTCATAACCTGAGATAATTGGGTAATCATTTCCATGAGGTTTTGAACTCCACCTCCAAAATCATTGGGGATGTTGTTCAGGCAATCGTTGCATTGGCCCTCGCAAGAGTCGTTGGCCTGATTTCTCCTTGTTCCCACCATTTTATAAAATAGAAAAGGCTAGAACAAAACATAAGTAAACAAGTCATGAATAACATATTCATTTAAACAATTATCCCAAAAACATAACATATGGGATCCATAGGTAAATATTCTTATGTGAATTTTTGTACTTAATCTCATTCTATAAGTTTTCTCTATGGTTCACTAATACTAATTCCCAAATAAACTAAACCTTTCCTCTGACACCAATTATAGCAACCCAGCCTTTTATTATATTAAAATTACTTCATTTCAAAGATAAACCACATAATAGCATTACATTTAGAGGATCCAGAGGTTTAGTGTCTTGGGAAAACTAGGACCATACATAACAAATACAACATTAACCATAAACATTCATTTAATTTCTTCTTTTATAGCTTCTTAGTGGAACTTGTCCTCTATTTAGTACATGTAGCCAGCTGAGGATATACATCAAAAGGGGTGTTCTAGAAGACCAGTAAGAGGATAGAAAAGAACAATTTATCATTTGGTGAGCATAATCATAACATAGGCAAAAGATAATGAACATGAGAGGAGCATAATGTGGCAATGCATAAAAATGAAACATCATGTCTTAGTGGTTAACTACCATGCATAATTGTGAACCAAAATAGAATATTTTTCACACATAATTTCACATTTACTCATGAGATTCATCTATTTACCTAATACATTATAGCACTATATAATTCCGGGTGCACCTGTCACATTTAAACATTCATATTATGCTATATAATTTTGGGCGCACCCTTCACATCATAACATTATCATTTATCATGCTTGCCACAATGAAAATTTAACATAAAAAAACATAATTAACCCATGAAATGGAATGGGTTTCATCTCATAATAATACATTCATAAGCATGGGGTTCCCAAAAGAATGAGGGAATAACATACATGTTACAAGAACCGTTCACTTTGAGTGGGAAGTTAAAGGGGCGTTCTTAAAAGAAGTGTTCTTTTGGAAAACACTTTGTTGGACATAAAAACCAGTGACAAACATTTATATCCCAGAAAATTAAATTAAATTATGAACAAATGATCTTTGAGTAGAAACCATATAAAAATGGAGTGAAAGAGGGAGAACCCGAAGGAAGAAAATTGGGTTCGAGATTTCCCCTTACCTTGTACTCGAATGCCTCATTCTATTTAATGTCATTTATAATGACATTATATTCATTAATTAGAAATTCCAGAACCATTTATACATTAATAGGGTTCATTATGGTTTCATTATCTCACATTATGTTCCTTTGGATGACTTATAGAACTTAAAAACATTGTTCGATGATGTTCGTTTTTATGGTTTTCTTGAGTGGTTCACCTATATTCTTAAATTGATGTTCAGGTAGATCATGGATAAACATCCAGAAATGATATTACAAGTTATTAGGGATATTAAAGGATCTTTAATGACTTTATAATGAATTATATTAGATCCATGTTCACAAATCATTAGATATGAATTTAGTGGTGGTTCTTTGGGTTATTTTGAGTGGTTTTTTGGATCACAACAAACTTATTTTAACTTTTCACTTAGTAATATGTCCATAGGTTATTTACAGAACTTAAAATAGAACATAATACATATAAAATTTTCTGATTCAACCATAAAAATGGTTTCATGACCAGATTTGAAGGTAGAACTGGAAAAAGAGAACATGTCGTTTTTTAAGGCGATAAATTTAAAACCTCATGAACAACGTTCTCTTTAATAAAATAAAAGGAAGAGGGAAATGTGGTGGGGTGATATAATATCCCATTAGAATCATAAAATTATATTATATGCATAATAATGGAGTTAAAAAACAATTTGGATGAATATAGGGGGGGGGAGAGATCAAGAAAGAAACTTGAACATGAATGGAAATTAAAGGAGAAGAGGGAGGGAAGTTACCTTTAGAATCCTCCTCTTGAGAACCTCCTTATGGGCCTAAGCATGGTCATTTGATGAGACCAGAAGCTTTTGTACATGGGGGAGGGGATAGAGAAGGTGTTTAGGCTGTGTTTAGAAAAGGCTTGGAGCTTGAGAGGTGTGAGGAAAAGAGGGAGTGAAGGGTGGCTTTTATAGTGGAGGGGAGAGGGGTTTCCTTAATATAAAATAGATAAGTTTATTAATTTCACCTAAGACAAGGAATAGTTAGTCTTAGATGACCAATAATAGTAAATAAGGCACGTGAGTTTGGGATTTGGGTGCTTACATCACTTGTTATGTCAGGAATAGTGGGTTTTAATTAAAATGTATTTATATGGGAAATTAATGTATTATACTATTCACCAAAAATTCAAGTTTCTCAGAAAAATCCCAAAAAAATTACCCCAACCATTTTTTCTACATGTAGAATCCAAAAATGAAGTCCATTTTTCAAAAATAATTTTCTAAATATTATTAATTTAATATTTAATTAAAATCATAATTTACATAAAAAACAGTTTTTAAGATTAAAACTGATTTTATGGCGGTTTCAAAAATTTGGTAGGGTCTTATAAAATTATTTAAAAACTATTAGAAATTGTATCAATAATTTATGAATAAATTTTAGGGAAATATATATTCTTTTAAATTAATTATTTATTTATTTATTTATGACTTATAAAATACCAAAAACGTTTACTAAGGTCAAATTGTCACTTTTTAAGATCTCTAAATTTTATTTTATTGTTCATATGTAATGTTACTCTTATATACTATTCATAAGGGTCATATTACTATTCATAAGGGTAGGATAATATTCAGAAAAAAATATTTTTATTTCATTAGACTCCAAAAATCATCTTGAACACAACCGTGTATGTCGGATTTTTAAAATTCCAAACATATGAGTGACAAACATATGTTTAAAGTCACTTATCACTTAGTATTTCATTATTTTGTGTTTTAATGTTATTTTATGACATAAATATAAGAAGAAAAGTTTCCATTGAAAAAATTTGGGTCATTACACCATGGTTCCACGGTACGCTTCTCTTTGAATAATACAGTAGTGTGTGTTGTACACAACTTCAAGTTCTAACAGACACCAAAATCAATCAAACTAGCCGTTATGAATAGTAATACCCACTTTTTGAAATTTTATAATTTTTATCTTAAAAAATGGACTTCATTATTGGATTGGGAATATCAAATTTAGCTAACAGTGAATTTCTCGAATTTTTCATACAACATTCATTTTTTTGATGAATAGTGAAAAACAATGAGTTATAGTTTAAAACCGAATTTCTTTTTAAATAATCATTTATTTTATTTAAATTCATTTTATATCAAAATAGATACATAATACCTATATAATTTCAATTTAATTCATTGGAGTCTGTTTATAATAATATTAGATATATAATAATTTTATTGAACTTTTCATTATCTTTTACCCATCTCCTAGGAGAATTTTGAAATTCACATAAAACATAATTTTACTGCTTTTGTGTGGAATTTTGAAAATATGAGATAAATGGTTACTATCAAAGAGTAAAATTTGGTTCAATAAGATAAAAATAATTTTAGTTGAATAGTAAGTTTTTTACTTTTGTTTAACATAGTTAAATGTAAATAGGGTAGTTAAGGGTAAAAATGATATTATTATTATCCTAACGCATGTCCAAATTCTATTGGCTAAGTATAATTGGACCAAAAAAAACCTTAGGAATAAAATATGAACCTCTTTGATCCAGTTTGACTAGATTAGGACATTTATTATTATTTAATTGAATGAAGAGTTAAAATAGATAAAATCAAAGGTTAATAAATA
The DNA here is from genome assembly GCA_963277665.1 of Viscum album. Taxonomy (NCBI): domain Eukaryota; kingdom Viridiplantae; phylum Streptophyta; class Magnoliopsida; order Santalales; family Viscaceae; genus Viscum; species Viscum album. Next base: position 1,697,919,510 of record OY728163.1, on the reverse strand, counting down.
AAAAAAATTATTATTGGGTTATACATACGATAAATTCGATTATAAAAATTCGTTATAATGATAAAAATATTTCCTACTTAATGATATTTTATTTATAATTTTTATACACTAAATAATTTAATTTATTTGTGACACAATGGTGATGCGGTAATTACCTAATTAATGAAATATTAAAATAATTGATATTATAAATATCAAAATAAATGTAATTTGAGACTTTTTATGAATTAAACTAATTTTATAGGTTAATATAACATATTATGGTTGGTTATATGAAATTTTTTCGAAGTAATAATGCTGTTATGAATTAAGAAAAAACAAAATACCAAATAGTGTCAAAATTGACATAAAAGAGTTTTTAAAACAAATATTATATTATTAATTCATATTCTATTCTAAAAAATCTGAGGTTCTACCAAAGGACATATATCATGATAGGTGTATCAATATTGGACCACTTGGGGTCTATTGGAAGTTTATAGTATGTTTATTAACCATGTAATATAAAAATACAAAGAGACATGGTAAATGTCAAATTAATTAACTAAGAGTTAAAATGAAAAGATAAGGTTAATAATGTGATCCAAATATATCAAAAACCTATTTGGTGAGTGGAATTAGACCCATAAAAACCTTATCCTTGAAATAAATCAATTTGGAGCCATTATAAACCTAATATGAATTTATTATAAAATAATATTTTAAGTTTTCTTGAGGTACCTCTCACCCCTCTTATAAAAGGGGACTCCCCCTTCTCTCTAATTCACACATTCATAGCCTTTTTTCTCAGCCAACCCCCACCAAAATATTTTCTAAACATCCCTCAGTTCATCCTAGAGACCTTAGTTTGATCAGAAAGCCAACCTAAAGAGCCCTTTTGATCAAATCAAAAGGAAGAACACAAAGAAGAGGTAATGTTTTCACCACCCTCTTTCATGTTCCTATCTTATTCCATTTCTTATTTATTTTTTATATACATTATAAGATAATAACTAAAATATCATCTATATACTGTGATGTTATTATAAATATTTCACAACTGTATTCATTATTTTATCCATATTATGAATGATAATGTCACCATATGAGTGTACATACGACTTATCGTCTCCACGCCGTGGTGTAATTTGTTATTCAACAATATGATATTTGAATGGATATAATGATGAGTAATATGTATATAAATAATGAAAATAACATGATAATGTATCTATAAAATTAATATACCATCCAATTCCATAGATTTAAGGAAATGATATTGTCGCTCGTGTGTACGTACTGATTACTGTCTCTACGACGTGATGAGATTCATTTCCACATTCTCCATTCATCAAAAATTATAAAAATATATATTACTAATATGTTTGTAATAAATGAAATAATAATGCAACTATATATATATATATATATATACTTACATATATTTTATTCAAATAGTTCCGTTCAATACATTATGAAAATGGAAACATCGTTTATGCGTACGTACAGACTACCGTCTCCATAAATGGTGTATTCCATTTCATATATATATATCTATTATAAATAATTATATTCTAAATATATATTATCTATAAATCATGTTTTATATTCTTTATGTTTATAAATCATGATCTAAGTGATACAATCAAGTGTAACAAGCTAAAACACGTATGATAAAGAAAGCGATTATTATCCGAAATGATAACTTAACAGGGAAATTATTATTAAATTGGTAATATAATGTCATAAACGAATTATGTATGATATAATAAATATTAATATTGTTATTTTATAATTTAATAACATACTACAGTCTTCATACACGCGGTTAAATTTACCATCTACTAAAGGCTTATCCAATGCAAGGGGTTTTCATCTCACTCTTTATTCCCGTGAGATTCATACCATATTTCCACTATTACCTTTTATGTGGTGTATGTATTGCCCATAATTGTATTATTTCTATAATACATATTAATTTATGTGTATCTACATATTCATTGTATGATACTTCATTCATGGGGTGTATGTTCCGTATGTTAACAAATTTGTAATGGTTATTTCCTCAATCTCATTATTATCGGAGATTGTTTATGTGTATGTATTTACTGGGGCATTTTTATCATCCACGTTTATTTTTCAAAAAAAATTATTTCAAAATTTATATTTTAATGATTTTTGAAAGGTACTCTTCATATAGATCATAATTTTAAATGTTTTAATGTTTTATCTTTCTAAATCATCTTAATTAATGTCCATGTTTTCGAAATGATTTTAAGGATTTATTTATATGGATATGAATGTTTTGAAATGATAATTATTTTCAAATGTTTCAAAGTGGTATGGGACACATTGATTCAAAATTGTTTTTTAAATTACTTCATCTATAAATGTGTGACTTTTTTATGATTTTACAAAAAGGATATTTCTCTCAAAAAGTTTTACTCATCATTTTAAACTCTGTCAGCATCATCCAGTGGATATTATTTTTTACTGAGGTTGATTTATTATGATACAAATATTCCATATTTTATTGAAGGTTTTGTCATATGTTTGACTATGGATGTGTTGTTTATATACTATTGATGGTTTATGTGTAAAGTATTGACATTTTGTATGCCTGTTTTAATATGAATGTTTATGTTATGTTTAACCTTTTCAAATGAGGAATGCATTGGACATAGTAATTGATGGGTGCTGCCCGCTATTTCTCCTCGATGCATCGGTAGGTATCGTGAGAAAACTAGTATCTTGGCACAAGGTCATGCAAAAATCTTATTTGTAGTCTTTTTATAAGGCCTTGACTATGTGGTTATGATACTCTGGAATTATGCATTCTATAATTATGAAAGTGGTTAGTGATATTGCCTGTGATTATTCGACTAGTAGAATATCTATGTGAATAAGTAAATGGAATTACTTAATTTTATTTTTTCCATATTATGTTGAAGATCAAGTTTAAAAGGATTTTGTTTTAGTTATACATTGATTTAAATGTTTATTCTTATTTATGAATGTTTCCGCTATATTGTTATCCTTACTGAACATCTGAGATCACCCCTTTCTGTGTTTTATTTTTCCCAGGATTCCAAAAAGTGTATTGTGATTGATATGCAGGGTTAAGCCAAGGGAATAATTGCATCCATAAAATATTATTTATGTTTTTTTGTATCTTATGAAATGTAATGAAACATTCATGTATGTAATCTATTTTCCAAGACTTCTAAATTGATCGGTCCTTCGGGTGTTGATTCGTTGTAATCATTCCTATGTATTAAAATAATTCACTGAATCTGGGTAACTGGGTTCGGGGCATTATAGTTGGTATCAGATGATGTTTATAAATATCCTTGAAACTAGATTTAGATAAACTATTATTAGATCACATTACCCTATGATAGACTTTGAGGATTAGTAAATAATAACTTCCTAGAATTTTGGTAAGGTAGTGATTTTGTGAGTTTTTCCATGAAAATACATCCCAATCTGGATACGAGCAGGTAGAGGCGGCTCTGGCATTGATGTACCTAGGGGTAAAACAAAAAAAAACACCGCTTTGAGCAAGACTTGAATGGGAACTGGTGCTCGACAATAGGTCTTGCTGCACTCTTGGTTATGACACTCTCAGAGGATATGCTTATGATAATTCCCATTTTCTATACAAATCAATAAGAAGGATCTACTAGTATATAACTCCTCAAAGAAAATATTTTTATGGATTATATCCATAAACTCTTAAATTTATGTTCGGTATTTTAAAAGTTTGGAATTATTCTTAGCAATTCATAAATTGACATAGTGTATGCCATTGTATATAAATAACACCGAGTAGAAGGAATCTGAACTCCAGTAATACGTATGATCCAAAGAGTAAGATGGAATATAACTTTCATGGTATTAAGCCAACATTATGAAGGGAAATATTCTACCATGTATTATCAACATATAAAAAAATTGTATCATGTGTTAATAAGATAAGTAAAGAATTCACTGTGTCCTATGGCTTTGAAGGGAAGAAAGAGAAGAAAAGGATGGAAGAGAGAAAGATGGATAAAGGGAAGAGGGAAAATAGGATTTTCCCTTATGTGGTAACTGTGGGAAGAAACACCTTGGAACTTTCCTGAAGGGAATGTGTGTTTGTTATAAGTGTTGAGAAAAAGGAAACCATGTACATGAGTTCAAGGGAAAGATACTGGTTTCAAATGTACAATGCTTAATCTGTAAGGGTATGGGAGACTACGTCAACCAATGTCCAAATCATTAGAGTATGCCCTAAATGATGCAATTGGGTAATAATCATGTTATGATACTACCTTCGATGAAGAAGAATGACTAGTGTTCTTATGTTGTTATTATATGATTATTTCATTTGAGTGTTGTATCAACAATATACTAGTTATATGAATTATGGAGGTAAATAACGATTGTACTGCAGTATTATTTTATTGAGGATTTGAGATTATATGGTTCTACAAAAAGTGACGTAATAGTGAGCTACACTTTTGGTAAAATACATGGTTGAAGGAAAGGTAATCCTTAATATTGTCCCGATAATGAGGTGGAGATTTTGGAATAAGATATGGTTGGCTTGAATAAATTATATTGGATATTCATGACTACCTTGAAACTGATTTATGATTTGTCATCGTTGGAGTTTACATCATTTTTGGATAGACGGGGTATATCCGGTATTTTGTAAAGAATAAGGGAGCATGAATGTAATCAATAAGGTTTTATGGTAATTTATAATTTTACCATGTTTTAAAATAATACATGATGAAGGTGTTCACAAGTTATTACATTGAAAAAATGATCTTCATTGTGTTCAAATTCCTTATAATTTTTGGATTGTGAGTTTGGATAGTAGTATTATGGATATGTCTAATGGTTGGAATGGATTAAGTTTGAAATTTTATTTTCTATTTTTATAAAAGGAAAACACGCAGACTGTGTGACAACTAGTCACGTTGGACAAAGCAGCAGGAATCGAACCCTCAACAATAAGTGTGATTTGGATTTATCACCTATAACTGGACTACATGAAGTTCCTGTATGGTATTATGTAGTTTCTTTTTTTAAAGGGTCTAATTTGTGAATTATAAATTCATTATATTTGTAACCCTATACGGTTGGGATAAATAGAGTATTTTTGATATGTATTATGTTTTGGAGTGAATGATGTGTTTGTGGTAGAAATTTATTAATGGATAAAATTGTAACAATATAGTAAGTATATATCCTTATGATTTTATCTAATCTCCTAAATAAATTCCTCAACATTAAGAAAAAGTACATAGAACAAAAACGTTCTCCTAGATGGTGCCTTAGATCATCACAAATTTATAGCTTTGTGATTGTTGGCGATTTCATAGCCATGTTTTCTACTACTCTCCCTTAGATATTGATGGTTATATTTCTCTTCCATATCCATGTTTTCCTACATGGTACCCGAGTATGGGTTATTTTCGGTAACCTTAATACTTACCGCTATTTATTTTAAATAGAGGCCTCATTAATCCATTTTTCAATGTGGTATTTCAACTAAGATATTTTGAAATGTCAACCCCAAGTTTCCAATACCGAGCATAAATTGCGAAGATGATAATTATTGAAGGAGGGGAGAATGTAACACTCCAATAATCCAAGATACACTTCTCTTTGAATAATACAGTAGTGTATGTTGTACACAACTTCAAATTCTAACACACACCACAACCAATCAATCTAGCCATTATGAATAGTAACACCCACTTTTTAAAATTTTATAAATTTTATCATTCAAAATGGACTTCATTTTTTGATTCGGAATCTTGAAATTGTTGGTCGGAGTGGATACTCAAGAGGGGGTGAATTGGGTTCCAATTTAAATTTTTTGTTAAAAACATTTTGGATTAAAATCCCCTAAATTAAAACAGCCCAGTCAATTAATGCAGTAGATATATAAGTGCCTTATTGTTCAAAAAGGTTTCTCAAAGGTTGATTACTCCTCAGTAGAGTCATTATGTTAACTAATTCTTCTTTTGAAAAAAGTTTACAAAACAACACAGATATACACACTAACCATAACGAACTATCAGAGTAAAGTAAAAACTGATTTCTGTCCTTGCAATGATAAGCACAACAGATAGGAATAAAACATAGTAATGAAAGGGGAACACAACAATTTAAACAAGATGTTCAGTCTTAAGACAATACATAGTCCTCTCCACTTAGTGATCACCTACCACCAAGAAATTATATTTAGAAGTGATACATAGCCCGTATCAGGCTTTACAACAGTTTTCACAAACTGTCCAGGTTTTGAAACCTCTACCACAGTTCTACATGGGCAGATGAACTTTCAAGCCACACAAGGATTCTTCCACAGTTATATGTGGGAAACAAATGTAAAGATAGTTTGGTATGGGGATTTTCAGTATCCCTTAGTTCAAGCACAAGAGTCAGTGTGTGTAACACATACACAGTACTCACAAATTTAATGTATTCAAACACAGTAGAGCTAAAGATAGTAGGGATGAGTTTAGAATGCTTTGATGTGTTGGCAGATCAGCTCTGGACTTGTTGGAATGAATGAGATGATGTTTTGTTCCTTCTCTGCAAGTTGACTCCAAAACAGCGTCTCAAAACTTTCAGGTTCTAACTTCTAGATGTAGAGATTATTAGTGTCTTGGGTGTTAAACTCTTTGCAGCACACCACGATAGCTTGAAAAGATTCTTTCAATAGATCCTCATGAAGCTCTCTGTTCTTCAGAATTAGTGCTTGAGTGTTATGTTCTTCAGATGTTGTATGTTACTCTCTTATGTTTGTATCTTCAATATGTCCACACAACTTTTCTTGTTTATATATGTATTGGGACTTACAAACTTTGAATGTCTCTCTCGTACATATATACTTTTTCTAGTTCACCTTTTTCTCATTTGGTTCAGCTTGGGCCAATAGGAAGAAAATGTTTCAACCACATGTGGTCTTCGTCATACATCATACTATTTCCTGATATGCCAGCAAATAACATTAAATAATTTCAGGTGCTTTAATTTGTCTATACAAGACCATTATAATAGTATTAACAAAATTGGTGAAGAAAGAATTGAATATCATTAGATTGGTATCAGATGCATGTCACATGGTGGACTTCAACGATAGTCTCTACAACTGTGGACTTCATCGGTAGAATATTCAACTGTGAACATCATAGGTAGGATATTCAATTATGAGATTCATCGGTAGGCTCTCTATCTGTAGGCTTGTAACGGTGGACTTTGTGTTAGTGGATGTCTTGTAACGGTAGTTGTTACACTATGTAATAGTAGCTCCTCATCAGTGAACTTCATCAGTAGGCCCAACTGTAGACCTTTAATAGTAAGCTTCTAATCAGTAGTTCTATAACATCAGACTACTTCATCACTGACCTTTGCAACTGTTTACTTGAATAGTGAGGTTCTCAACAGAAGATGTGAGAAAGAGACTGATTGTGAAATTCTAACAGAAGATTTGTCATAGTTGTGACCATGTTACAGTAACCTTATACCAGTATCTTATAAAAGGGACTATAAATCTTCAATGGTGATCTTCTAGCATCAGTGACATAGAGTGTCAGTGAGCTATAATGGTGAATTTGAACAGAAGGATCTTACCGGTAGCCTTTAGCAGTGAACTTATACTTAGATAAATATAAATTTTAAGCTAATGCAGCAAAGTCATGAGACATAAAAGTACACATTGTTCAAGATTAGATAAATATAAATGTAGATTACAAATATTAGTAACTGACTTAATATATCATGATCAATATTTAAACATGATTTGGGATTGTCAAAATAGGTGTGTCAAAAAATCTCCCCCCTTTTGATAATCAAAAATTATGATAGTGTGTATTAAAGATAGATGTCATGTATAATGAAATTATTAAACTAAAATAAAAAATGTCTCAAGTATCAGAGAGTAATAAGAGTGTAAAACCAGAAAATATCAGTACATGGTATCAGAGAAAAAGGATGATAAGATTCAACATAGTAGTATATTAGAACTTTTCTCCACAATGACATGATTTTTCTAGAATTAGCATAGAATTTCTAAAATTAGCACAGTATTTATCCCCCTTTGTGATTAGTAAAAAGAATGACAAATGAGAGAATATAGAGAATGCTTGTATTAATAAAAAGTTCAGTACATGACCCAAAAAGAATACATTGTCCCTATCAAAAGACATAAACAGACTCAATCCACATCAGCCTCAGGCAAGTGGTCTTTCCCTTTGGAGGAAGAATATCGAGAATGATTTGGTGGATCAGTAGGTTTAGGAATGTCTACAAGAATGACCAGAGGGTCAGCAACAAAAGATCATGTGGGTATGTAGTGGGTAGCTCACTGAGGGGTCAGTAGAGTAAGGCTTCTAATAGCTTCATCTGGAGACATCGTAGAAGAACCACTAGGTTGAGATGCAGGTAAGGCAAGTGGGTTAATGACAAGGGTGCATTCCACATTGAGAAAGGGTAGAAGATGGTTTCTGAAATCCATAATAATGCTTCCTCCTCTTTCCATAGCAGATAAAAAATCATCTTTATTCGCCAAAAACTTATCCAAATATGGGGTCAATTATCTAAGCTTGCTGACATTATCCTTGAATGCATGAGTCACTGGAGGCAGCTTCATATTCTCTATCATGTGCTTGAAGTGGTTGGTCATTTGATTCTTGGTGAGACCTTCTCAAAGTAAGAATCTACCTTGTTCTTAATGGCCTCTTGAGAAGCAGTAGCTGCCCGCAGGTGGTCACGAACAAAGCTACCAACATCCCTAGTGGTAGTAAGTACCTGACAATCAGAGGTTCCACTGGTATTGGCCTAAGAAAGCTCTACCTGGATCACAGTCCTGTTCTGGTCGATGGTCACAGAGGAGCTAGATGAGGGAAGGGGTTTGACCGAGAAAGACACTATCTCATTGAAAGACTGAGTCAAGTTACTAATCCCCTTCTGAACAAGTGCATCTCGACTATTCATATGTTCTTTTAATGATTTCGTAAAATCTTAAAAAACATCCACAAACATCTTGACTAGTTCTTTGATATAACGAATCTCAGCATTCACTTGGTTTTGAGAACACATCCTCGCAGTCAATGAAGCAACTGATTGTCATAGAGAAACCACAACTTCTGTCCAGATTTCAATTTGAGTATGGCACACTTTAATCTCATTCAGCATTTGTTTCTCTAGACTTGACATAGCACATCCCAGAGATAGCTCTCGGGATTTCTCCACACTCCTTAGTTATTCAACAAGGATTTTCTTTAAATCTGCCACTGATTCTATCACTGCCTCTTTCATTTCAGCCTTTAAGGACTCAAGTTCCTCCTTGGTTTCCAAATTGTCAGTCATAACAGGTAGGATAACAGAATCCCTTTGGGGCTGGTATTCCTCATCAAGAATCTCCATAATTGAGTCCATTTAACATATATATTGGATTGGATGACCACCCTTCGATGTCATACAACACAGAAACTGATCCATGATTCACCCCCTCACGTAGAGATCTCTCATGAGGAAGCTTCTCTACATATTCTAATCTAGGTAACTCCACAACCACCAATGCAACTCCAGCAGATTCAACAACCACTTGATCCATTATTTCAATAGTAGGGTGAGTATTATCTATCTTTGAGTCATTAATGACTCACATATCAATGGCATTAGATGCCACTCCGGCTTTCTGATCAGAAACTATCTTGTCCATACTATCTATCAGAGGGCTCAAACTGAGCTCTTCTTCTTCATTGTCCTCATCACCAGCTTCAGCAACAGCCTCCTTTCCATCCTTATTTTCAAAAGATTCCTCTGCCTCATCCTCTTCAGAGGTGTGCTGAACTGTATTCTGATATGAATCTTCTTCTTCTTCAGTGGTCTCAGTGTCACTGTCCTTCAGAACAGTCTCTCATCTTGGAAATTCTTTTGGAGGGCTAGCTACTCTGAATGCTACTGTCCTTACTAGACTATGAGGAAAATCAGGATCACTCCCATCATCAATGGGGGTGTTCTCTCTTTCAGGATCCACAGCTCCATCTGCATCCTCCTCATCTGAATAAACCTGTTCTGGCTCATCATGCTTCAGACCTAGATCTCTATGATATTTTGGCCTAGATGGATGTGTAGTAGGGTCAAACATTTCATATACCATTCATTAATCATTCACCCATGTCCTCTTCCAGGGATTGTAGCTAATTTTCATGAATTTTCAAATCACCTTAGAGATGCAGACACTATTCGTGGCCACTATCATTTCATCTTTTTTTCCAGCCACATCCTTTACCTTTAGCATTACTGAAATAAGCTTGGCTTGGAATAAGTCATTGGACATTGTGATTTACTTATTCATATCATCCAATTGTGCCAACAGTAAACTACATATGTTAATCTTATTTCCATGATTCAGTATGTACACCAGGAATATGTCCTTGTACATTACCACTACAAAATATCCTCTCCTAGGACTAAGTACATGCTGAATGAATTTGAATAAAAGCATATTTTCTCTATTCATCTCAACTAAAATGATCCTTCTTGATTTTCCATCTTCTTTTAGTTCTTCCAGAGCTTTTTCATATTCCAAAACATCATTATCCGGAGGAGCTACTCCATAGTAGTAATCATATATTCCTTTATGAAGAACTCCCAAACTGGCAGCCCACTCAGCAGAAGCGAAACTGACTTCATTTCCATTGACTCTGGATATTAACTTATGTACATCATCTTCCTCTTCGAACTTCAGATAGTCATAGAACTCTTTCACAAGCTTCGGGTAGTACGGTCCATTGTTGTTGGAAAAACATTCAGTCCATCTAGGGGCATCTAGTGAATTCAACACTAATGACATTCTTGACATCATCCATTCTTCACATAACTCCTCATCAAATATTTGTCTCTTGGTCAGATGTGGGTTGAAATGTCCCGTCGAAGAATGACTGGTGCCACTAGATTCGTCTCGAGTCCTCTATGGCCTTGGCACATCCTCATTGACAGTCGGGGGTCACTTGGTTATATCCATAGAGATTGAGAGAGATTCGAGGGCTCAGGTCAAGGGTTAGGGTTTATAAATTTCAAGATCAAGGTTCAAGATTGAAAGAGGAAGGTGGATTGAGATATGCTCATCGCCTTTTGTTTTATCATTTAGTGATTAAAAAAACAAAATAGAAATAATAAATAGGAATAAAAACGGGTTGAATTCCCGCAAAAATAAAGACAATCCGCAAGGTATCCAATAGTGAGTTGTATCAGTAAGGTCACCAGTGAGGGAAACAGTGAGGTCTAACTGTGATGTCTAGCTTTGAGGTCCAACCGTGATGTCAAACTGTGAGGGCCAACTATGAGGTTTGACTGTGAGGTTCGACTGTGAAGTTCGACTATGAGGTTCGACTGTGAAGTTTGACTGTGAGGTTCGACTGTGTGGTTCGACTGTAAGGTTTATGTGTGAGGTCCTACTGTGCTAAGATTAATCATACCTAACTCATGTTTGATATAATTTAACCTCTCAGAATTCAAAGGCTTTGTGAATATATCATCCAATTTATGTCCAGTGCCAATGAATTCAAGAGTGATATAACCCTTTTGATAATGATTCTTCAAAAAGTGATGTATCACATCAACATGCTTTGTCCTAGCATTAGATACAGGATTTTTGGAAATGTTAATAGCACTTGTATTGTCACACCTTATAGAGACATGTTTGAATTGATATTCATAGTCCAGTAAAGTGTGTTTCATCCACTAAATTTGTGCACATCAACTACCAGCAGCTATGTACTCAGCATCGATAGTAGAAAATGCAACAAAATTCTTCTTTATACTACACCAAGATACTAGTGACTTGCCTAAAATATGACATGTACCCAAGGTTCTTTTTCAATCTAACTTATAACCTGAAAAATCCACATCAGAACAACTCTAGAAATAAAATGATTGTCTTTTTGGATAAAATAATACTAAGATATGAGTATGTTTGAGATATTTAAAATTTCTTTTTACAGCAGTTAAATGATATTCTTTTGGATTGGCATGAATGCGGGAACACATAAATACACTAAACATGATGTCAGGTCTAATATTTGTAAGATATAGTAGACTTCCTATCATACCATTGTAGTTGGTTTGACCTACTAGTTCTCCAGTTTCATCAGCATCAAACTTACAAGTGGTACTCATAGGAGTGTCACTACCTTTTTCTACCAACCAATGAAAAACGTTTTAAAATATCATTAATATACTTACGTTGATTCAAAACATTTCCATTTTTATTTTGAAAGATCTGAAATCCAAGGAAATGTTTGATTTCTCCCATTAAACTCATTTCAAAATCATTTTGCATCATTTTTTAAAAATCAACACATAATGAATTTTTAGAAAATCCAAAAATAATATCATCCACATAAATTTGTACTATCAAAAAACATTTAGAAATCCATATAATAAAAAGTGTAGGATAAACTATCCCTTTGGTAAAATGTTTTGAAATAAGAAAAAGAGTTGAGCTATCATACCATGCTCTTGGAGCCTGTTTTAGGCCATATAAAGCATTAGATAGATTAAAAACATGATTGGAAAAAATGGGATTTTTAAAACCAGGAGGTTTTTCTACAAATACATCATAAACTATATACCAATTTAGCAATGCACTTTTACCATCCATTTGATAAAGTTTGAAAATCATATGAGCTGCATATGAAAGTAGTATCTTAAGAGATTATAATCTAGCTACAAGTGAAAAATTCTCCTCACAGTCTATTCCTTTCTCTTGACAATATCCTTGTGCAACTAACCTGGCCTTATTTCTAACTATATTTCCAGACTCATCTACTTTGTGCCTAAACACCCATTTAGTGCCTATAGTCAAAGTGTCCTTTGGTATTTCCACTAATTCCCAAACATTGTTTCATTCGAACTGATTTAGTTCTTCTTGCATAACCATTACCCAAAATTCATCATTAATAACATCATTAATATTTTTGGGTTCAAGACATGAAAGAAAAGCGTGATGTTCAGCCTGGTTTCTTAGAGAAGCACAAGATTGTGTTCCATTATTCAAATCGCCTACAACAGCATGAAGAGGATGATTGTTAAGAGTCCAAGTACCACTAGGAAGGGCTAAACTAGATTCTTCATTGTTGTTTGTTGGTTCAGAATTGGTAGGAGCATATTTTGGAATATTTCCAGAACTAGATAATTTTATAGGGGATTCACTATTTTTATCATTAATGTTCATATTTGACAAATCTTCCTCAAGATTTTCAAGAGAGGTTTTATGCTCATGAGGATCAGTCTCATATAATTTTATATGAACTGATTCTTCCACACATTTGGTTTTCTTATTTAACACTCTATAGGCTTTTCTTGAAATAGAATAACCCAAGAAAATTCCTTCATCACTTTTGGAAGAAACTTTGTCAGGATTATCTTTAGTATTCAGAATAAAGACTTTTCAACCAAAAACTCTAATGTAATTAACATTAGGATTTCTATTATTCCAATTTTTATAAGGGGTCCTTTTGAGAACAGGGATAATTAATACTCTATTGATAAAATAACAAGCTGTATTTACAGCTTCAGGCAAAAAATAAATGGGTAAGTCATACTCATTATGTATAGTCCTTGCAATTTCATGAAGGGTCCTATTTCTCCTTTCTACAACTCCATTTTGTTGAGGTGTCCTAGGGGTAGAAATGTTGTGACTATAGCCATTATCTGGGCAGTAGGATTCAAACTCATGATTCTCAAATTCATAACCACGATCACATCCCAGGGACATAATCTTAATTCCACTATGATTTTCTACAGACTTGGAGTATGTCACAAAATAGGAACAAGATTCACTTTTGTGAGCTCGAAAGTATACCCAAATATACCTAGAATGTCAACTACAAGAACATAAAAGTAGTACTTCCCATTTAAAATTGAAACCCTTGATGGTCCAAAAAAATCCATTTAAACCAACTCAAGTGGTTGAGAAGTTGATACTTCTTTCTTTGGTTTGAACGATACTTTGTATTTCTTTCCCTTTTGACAGGGATTACACATTTTATCAATTGGGAATTCTAATTTAGGTAGGTCTCTAAATAAACATTTCATGTATAGCTTCCTAAGTGAGTGCACATTATAGTGTCCTAATCTTCTTTTCCATAACAAATACACTTTATGAAAATCATTTAAGAAGGAAACAATTTGTTTGGCTATAGAATTTAAATCAACAGCATATACATTCTCATTTCTACATGTAGAAAAAACTAAATCATTTTTTGAATTAAAGACATTGCATGAATCATTCTAAAATTTAACAATAAAGCCATCATCACATAACTGAGATATGCTAAGTAAATTTTACTTTAATCCATAAACATAATGTACTTTAGAAAATAATATTGTATCAGGGTTACCAATCTGGCATGAGCCGATGACTTTTCCTTTTTCATTATCACCAAAGGTGACATAACCACCATAATCTTTAATTAAACTCTTGAAACAAGAATAGTCTCTTTTCATATGTATTGAACATCCACTATCCATGTACCATAGTCTTACAAGAACTCTTTAAGGAATTTCCCTACAAAACAGATTAACCATGGGATAATTTTCGTACCGAGATCTTCTTGGGTCCAGAAAGGTTATCCAATAATACATTGGGAACCCATATTTTCATTATAGGTTTTATAAAGTCATAAAACATATTTTGAGACATAAATACCTTTTTAGGAACTTTAGAAAATTGTTTCTCAATAGATGATCCAAAATTAGCAGTGAACTATCCTGATTTTGGAACAAATTTGGTGTTGCTAATTTGTCTCTATCCAGGGTGATATCCTAGACCTGTTGTATATTTTGGAGCAATATGTTTTCCTGGAAATGTGTCAAGGTATCCATACCAATAGTTAAATTCTCAATATCCGTTTTTATTTTTCATTATATAATTTGGGGTGAGTGTTCTATTTAAACAGTTGGGCATTATATTCATTTTCTACACTAAGATCTGTTTTAATATTTCTAGTCAAGGCATGCTATTTCTTTAAAGTTTTATATTTATCATTCGGTTCATTGCAGGTATCTTCCATTATATTTCAATATTCAAATAGTTCATCACCAGACATATTTTCATCATTAACTTAATCACTGTTATTTCTAGAATAATAATCCTTTAGAATACGAGAAATAGGTACCTCATATATGTTAGTCATGAAGCACATGTTGGCATGATTCTTCTCAGAATCAGTAGCTTCTGATTCACTTGTGTTGTCTTCTGAAGCACTCCAGGTTGCTTTCATGGCTTTCTAAAACTTCTTGTCCTTATAATCGTATTTCATTTTTAATTTTAGCTTCGTACAGTCAGCCTTTATGTGTCATTTCCTCATGAATTCATAGAAGACAATATCATCTTCCTTATCATGTTTCTTCCAATACATCTTCCACTTACCTAATTGATCATACATTCCATTTTCATTTGGTTTTCTGAAAAACCTCTTAATCCTATAGAACATCTTAAAACTTCGGGCTATTTAATACATGTCATCATCAGTGTCTAAATCTGATTGTTCACTAGTTGAACTTTCAATAGGCACATGTATGTTCTCCTTGTCTTTTCTCTTTGAACGAGTAGACCTGAATGCCACATATTTTCTTTTGGATTCACTATATTCAACTTTTTTCACCTTCAGTTCATCTTCATACATCATTAGTTTACAAATCAACTCCTTAGCAGCTATCTTACTGATGTCACATGACTCTCAGATAGACAAATATGTGTCTCTCCATAAATCAGGAAAACCTCTCAATATTCTCATGATCTGCCCCTTTTCTGAAACATCCTTTCCCAGTGAACTCTTGGTTTTGACAATCTCATTAAACCTAAGGTGCATATCAGAAATGGGTTCAGCAGGTCTCATCATAAAATTTTCATATTTAATAGTATAATTATTTAATCTCATTTCCTTCACATTGGTTGTTCCTTCATGAGAAATAGCAAAGGTGTACCATATTTCTTGAGTTGTTTTACATGCATAAATTCAGTTAAATTCCTCATCTCATAAAGAACAGTAAAGGGCATTCAACACTTTACAGTTATTGTTATAATTAGACTTTGTTTCATCATCCCATGTAGATCTAGCAGTTTTGGGGATCTCATATTCTGATTCTATATTAGACCAAATATCAAAACAAATACTTTCCAAAGGAATTTTCATTTTTATTTTCCATTGATCATAATTCACACAATTAATGAAAGGTGGAATGTTAGTAGGAGAACCTCATAGTCTATAGTCCATAACTAGATTTTAGAAAACATATTAATGAGATAAAATTTAGAACTAATAGAAATTTATGTTATTTAAGGTAAAACTAACATCACAGTTTGAAAAAAAGTGGGTTTGAAAACTTATTATAAATAAGAATGTAATCCTCTGATACAAAATGTTGTTTGGAGTGGATACTCAATAGGGGGTTTAATTGAGTTCCAATTTAAAATTTCTATTAAAAACTTTTAGGATTTAAATCCCCCAAATTAAAACAGCCCAGTCAATTAAGGTAGTAGAGATATAAGTGACTTATTGTTCAAAAACATTATCAATGAATGATTACACATCAATAGAGTAAGTATGATAACTAAATAAACTTTTGAAACATGTTTAATAAACAACTCAGATATACACACTAACCCGAACTAACTATCAAAGTAAAGTAAAAACAGATTTCTGTCTTTGCTATTATAAGCACAAATGATTGGAATAAAATAGAGTAATTAAAGGGGAACACAATAATTTTAACAAGAGGTTCAATCTTAAGAAAAGACTTAGTCCTCTCAACTTGGTGATCACCTCCCACCATGAAATAATATTAAAAAGTGATACAGTGCTTGTATCAGTCTTTACAGGAGTTTTCACAAACTGTCAAGGTTTTGAAACCTCTAAAACAGTTCTACGTGGGAAAATGAACTTTCAAGCCACACAATAATTCTTCTGCAGTTATACATGAGAAACAAATGTAAAGATAGTATTGTATGGGAATTATCAGTATCCCTTAGTTGAAGCACAAGAGTCAGCATGTGTAAGAAATACACACTGCACACAAATGTAATGTATTCAAACACATTAGAGCTAATGATAGTAGGGATGAGTTTAGAATGATCTTTTGTTTGGGAAGATCAGCTCTGGACTTGTTGGAATGAATGAGATGAAGTTTTGGTCCTTCTATACAAGTTCACTCCAAAACTAAGTGTCACAACTTTCATGTTCTAACTTTTAGATTTATAGATGATCAACATCATGGGTGTTAAACTCTTTGCAGCACACCACAACAGTTGGAATAGATTCATTCAATAGATCCTCGTGAAGCTCTCTGTTCTTCAGAATGAATTCTTGAGTGTTATCTTCTTCAGATAATGTATGTTTCTCTCTTATGTGTGAATCTTCATTATGTCCACACCACTTCTCTTGTTTCTATATGTATTGGGCCTTACAAACTCTGAATATATCTCTCATATATACATACTTTTTTCCAGTTCACATTTTTCTCCTTTTGATCAGCAGCGGCTGACAGGAAAAAAAATGTTTCAACCATGTGTGCTCTTCCTCGTACATCATACTGTTTCCTGATATGCCTGCAAATAACATTAAATAATCTCAAGTGCATTAATTTGTCTAGACACGATCATTATAATAGTATTAATGAAATTGGTGAAGAAAGAATAGAATATCATTAGACTGGTAGCAGATGCATGTCACACAGTAGACTTCAACGGTAGTCTCTAAAACTGTGGACTTCATCGATAGACTATTAAACTCTGAACTTCATCAGTAGGATATTCAATTGTGAGCTTCATTTTTAGGCTCTCTATCCGTAGGCTTGTAATGGTGGACATTGGGTCAGTGGATGTCTTGTAACATTAGCTGTTAATTTATGTAACAGTAGCTCCTAATCAGTGAACTTCATCGGTAGGCTCAACTGTAGACCATTAACAGTAATATTCTAATCGGTAGTTCTGTAAAATCAGACTACATCATCAGTGACCTTTCCAACTATAGACTTGAACAGTGAGGTTCTCAACAGATGAATTGAGAAAGTGTCTGACAGTGAAATTCTAACATAAGCTTTGTCAAAGTTGTGACCATGTGACAGTAACCTTGTACTGGTAGCTTCCAACATTGATTGTAAATCTTCAATGGAGATCTTCTAGAATCAATTATTTAGAGTGTCAGTGAGCTATAACGGTGACTTTGAACATAAGGCTCTTACCAGTAGCCTTTAACAGTGAACTTATATTTAGATAAATATAAACAGTAAGCTAATGCAGCAAAGTCATGAGACTTAAAAGTATACATTGCTCAGGATTAGATAATTATAAATGTAGATTACAATGATTAGTATCTGACTTAATATATCATGATCAATATTTAAACATTATTTGGGATTATCAAAATAGGTGATCCCATGAGAAAATATCAAAGGGTGAATTTTTGATATTTTTCTGAAAACTTTCATTTTTTTATGAATATTGAATACCACTGAGATATAGTTTAAAACTGAATTTTTATTTAAATATTTATTTATATTATTTAAATTTATTTTAGTTAAAAGTAGACACATAATACCTATATATGTTCAATGAAATTAATTGGAGTCAGTTTATAATAATTTTATATATATAAAAATTTTATTGAACTTTTCTTCGTCTTTTACCCATCTCCTAGGAGAATTTATTAATTATATAAAACATAATTTTACCTCTTCTGTGAGTGGAATTTTGAATATCCAAGAGACATGGTTAATATTATGGATTAAATGTGGTTGAATAAGATAAAAATAATTTTTGGTGAATATTAACTTTTTACTTTTATTTACCATGGTTAAAAGTAAATAGGGAAATTAGGGGTAAAAATGATATTATTATTACCATAAAACATGTCCTAATTCAATTTTCTAGGTATAATTAGACCAAAAACAATCTTAGGAATAAAATATGAACCTTTTTGGTCCACATGGATTATATTAGGACATTTATTATTATTTAATTTAAAGAAGAGTTAAAAGAGATAAAATCAAAGTTAAATAATTAAAATATTTTTAATATTGGTTTATACATAAGATAAATTAGATTATAAATATTCATTAGGAAGCTAATAATATTCTCTACATAATTATATTTTATTTACAACTTTTATAAATTACATAATTACATTTATTTATGACACAATAGTGATGCAGTAATTACCTAATTAATGAAATATTAAAATAACTGATATTATAAATATCAAAATAAATGTAATTTGAGAATTTTTATGAATAAAACTAATTTTATAGGTTAACATAACATATTAGGGCTGGTTATATTAATTTTTTTGATGTAATAAAAATTTTATGAAGTTAGAAAAAAATTACCAAATAGTGTCAAAATTGATTTAAAAGAGTCTTCAAATAAATATTATATTGTTAATTAATATTCTATTCATAAAAATCTATGTTTTGGCCAAAGGACTTACATAATGATATTTGTATCATTAATGGACAACTTGGGGGTTTATTGGAAGTTTATTGTAAGTTTATTAACCATATAATATAAATATAAAAGAGACATTGTAAATGTCAAACTAATTAACTAAGAGTTAAACCTAAAATATAAGGTTAATAAAGTGATCCAAACCTGTCTAAAACAAATTGGTTGAGTGGAATTCTACCCATACCCACATTATACTGGAAATAAATCTTTTTGGAGCCATTATAAACTGAATATGAATTTATTATAAAATAATATTTTTAGTTTTCCTAAGGTGTCACTGAACCCTCTTGTAAAAGGGCACTCACCCTTATCTCTAATTCACACCTTCAAAGCCTTTTAGCTCAAAACAAACCTGCCCAAATATTCTTTCAACTTCCCTAAATGCATCCTAGAGGCATTATTTTGATCAGAAATCCAATATAAAGATCCCTTTTGATCAAATCAAATGGAAGAACCCGAAGAAGAGGTAATGTTTTCACCACCCTCTTTCATGTTCCTTTCATCTTTCACTTTTTATTTATTTGTTATTTATATTATAAAATAATAAATCCAGATTCATATATATACTGTGATGTTAGTATAAATATTTCACAACTATATTCATTATTCTATCCATATTATGAATGATAATTTCACCATGCGTGCGTACGTATGGCTAACCGTCTCCACGCCGTGGTGTAATTTTTTATTCAACACTATGTTATTTGGATGGATATAATGATGAGTAATATGTATACAAATAATAAAAATAGAATGATAATTTATCTGTAAAATTAATATACCATGCAAATCCACAACTTTAAGGAAATGATATTGTCGCTCGTGTGTACATATAGATTACCATCTCCACGACGCAATGAGATTCATTTCCACATTCACCATTCATCAAAGATTATAAAAATATATATTACTAAAATGTTTGTAATATATTACATAATAATGATATTGGAGATTTATATATATATGTATGTACTTACATATATTTTATTCACTTAGTTCCGTTCAATACGTTATGAAAACAGGAACAACGTTTATGCGTATGTACGGACTACCGTCTCCACAAACGGTGATTTCCATTCCATATATATATCTATAATACATAATTATATTCTAAATATATATTATATATAAAACATGTTTTATATTATGGAAGTATTTAAATCATGATCTAAGTGATACAACAAGATTAACAAGTTAAAACGCGTACGATAAAGAAAGCGATTATTACCTGAAATGGTAATTTAACATTGAAATTATTATTAAATGTTTAGTATAATGTCAAAAATGAATAATGTATGATTTCATAATTATGAATATGGTTCTGGTATAATTTAATAACATACTACAATCTGAATACGGGAGGTTAAACGTACCCTCAACTAATGGAATGTGCAAGGTAAGTGGTTTTCATCTCACTCTTTATTCCCATGAGATTCGTACCATATTCCCTCTATTACCTTTTGTGTGGTGTATTTACTGCCCATAATTGTATTATTTTTTTAATACACTTTAATTTATGTGTATTTACATATTCGTTCTATGATTTCTCTTTCATGGGGTGTATGTTTCGTAAGATACCAAATTGGTAAGGGTTAATTCCTCGATCTCATTATTATCCGAGATTGATTATGTGTATGTATTTACTACAATATTTTTTTCATACACTTCCATTTTATCATTAAAATGATTTCAAAATTGATATTTTAATGATTTTTGAAAGGTAATATTTATCATGATCAGAATTTTTAATGTTTTAAATATTTATCATTCTAAATTGTTTTAATTAATGTCCATATTTTTAAAATGATTTTAAGGATTTATTTATATGGATATGAATGTTTTGAAATGATAATTCTTTTAAAATGTTTCAAAGTGGTATGGGAAACTTTTATTCAAAAATATTTTTTAAATTACATCGTTTATAAATATGTGACGTTTAAAAGATTTTACAAAAATGATATTTCTTTTAAAAAATTTTATTATCATTTTCAACTATGTCGGAATCCTTCACTGGATATTAATTTTTATTGAGGTTTATTTATTTTTATACAAATATTCAATATTTTATTGAAGGTTTTATGAAATTTGTGACTATCGATTTGTTATTTTGATACAATTCCTGGTTTATGGGTAAAGTATTGACATTTTGTATGCCAGTTTTAATACTAATGTTTATGTAATGTTTAAACCTTTTCATATGAGGAACACATTTGACTTTGTAATTGATGGGTGGAGCCCACTATAGCTCCTCGATGCATTCATAGGTCTCAAGAGAAAAACTAGTGTCTTGGCACAAGGCCTTGAAAAAAAAATTATTTGTAGTATTGGAACAAGGCCTTGAATATGTGGTTATGATAGTCTGGCATTATGCATTCCATCATTATGAAAGTGGTTAGTGATATTGCATGTGATTATTCGACTAGTAGAATATCCATGTGTATAAGTAAATGGCATTAATTCATTTTATTTTTGCAATATTATGTTGAAGTTCAAGTTTAAAACGATTTTATTTTAGTTAAATAGTGCCTTAAATGTTTATGCTTATTTATGAATGTTTCCTCTCTATTGTTATCCGTACTAAGCATTTGAGCTCATCCCTTTCTACATTTTATTTTTTTGAGGATTCAAAGAGGTGTATTGTGATTGATATGAATGGTTAATCTAAGGGAATTATGGCATTCATAAAGAATTATTTATGTTGTTTTTTATGTTAAGAAGTGTAATGTAATGGTCATGTATATAATCTATTTTCCAAGATTGCTAAACTGATCGGTCCTTCAGGACATGATTCCTTGTAATCATACCAATGTATTAAAATAATTCACCGACTCTGGGTAAATGGGGTCACATAGTTACATTATAAATTTGGGATGTATATTATATTATTATAACAATTTTAATTATATTTAATATATATATACATAAGGAAAATCTAGATTTCCTATTAGATATTATGTGATGTATTATAAGATGATTTTGGTGCTTCAGGCAAGAATATTTCATCTTGGTACTCAACGTTTGTAAAAAATTTAGAGTGTGGTGGGAATTGATTGATTGAGAAAAATACTAATAGAAAAGTTTATTTCCTTGTGATTTTTTAACATGGAGGTAATGGAATTCATAAAATGTAAGAAACATATATTTATTATGAATTTTTTTAATATTACAGTAATTTCAGATAAATCATATGGTCTTTAACTCTCAAAGGTTTTATTGTTTTGATATCCTAAAATTTTTATGTATCATTTATTTTCTTATTATCAATGATTTAAATCAATCTCTATAATTTTATGGAAATTATTTTTTTCATACACTTAAAAATATTCACATCCGACCTATGTTCTCTTATATAGAAACCCAATATGGATTTATTCATGATGATATCCAGAATCCCTTTTCTCACATATTTAAACGATATTTTATTAACCCTTTTTATTATGTGGGATCAAAAAATAACAATTTTAAAATATAAAGCCATTGATTAAAATGATACATTTCAAATTTAATGGAAAAAAATTATTAAGGGTGGGAATATTTAACACCACATGATTTTAGAAAAAAATTATATGTTCAATAATAGGTTCGACACCCAATAGTGTGGTTATATGAAAATAAAAATATATAATTATTATAACCTAGATGTTATATGGGCATGTATGATTTGAATTTAATATTTTATAATATATATATATATATCCTCATGAATATAAATTTTTTTTATCTGCTTAGAAATTAATCAAAAAAATATTAAAATTAATTTTATTTTTCAAATATACGCCTTCTTCAAAAATGTTTTTTATTTATTTTTAAATAGAAATATTGTAGTTTTTGTAGGAAAATTTTAAATAATTTATCCTATAGAAAAAAATTATTTTTCAAAATAACAATATCAAAATTTACATATAGAAATATATTGTGTTTTTTTGGAAAATATTTATTTTTCAATGACAAGTGTAATATACCACTTTTTATTAAAGTTTCATATCTTTTTAATAAATTAAAAAAAATTAAGTACCACATTATTTTGAATATTATTTAAATAATATTAAGTATTATTTGTGTTTAAATAATCCATGTATTTACTTTTGAATCAACTTTATGATGGATTTTAGTATGAATTTTTTGTCTTTAAAAGCAAGATTTTTATGAAAAATGATGCATAACGGTCTCTATTTTAATTAATTAAAATACGACCTAATATTGAAATGTTTTAAATTAGATTTATAGATTAAAAATCATTAAATATTCATGTTTATTCATAAAATTATTTTTATTTATCATATATTTAATATAAAATTGTCCTTTTGTTGAAAAATACCTTTCCTAAAATCCCAATTTTTATCACCAGTTCCAATTTAATTTTAAAGTAGGTTTTTTCACACCAATGAATTGTTTTTATAAAATTGATTAAGTATTTGGAATAATCATAATTTTTATTTTGTAATATGTTTAACTAAATTTTTTACCACACTAAATATGGAAAACAATAGAAATTAATTATCGCAGTTAAGGTATATATGGATTTTCCATATTGTTAAACTAAAATAATAAGTTTTATTATAACCATAAAAAATGTATATAATATATTTTATGGAAATATTACAAACTAATAATGTGTAATTCTTGAGAATATTGATTTTTCAACCCTTTTAACTTGTGAAAAATATGGAAACTCCCTTTTCTATTCAGAAATTTCAAGTGTGTCACTCACATCACATATAAAATTCCACCACGTCAGCTCTCTTCATGACAAATTCAAACCCATTCGGTTTAGACAATACCTAACCAAGTAACATAAATAAATCCATAAAAACATATAGAAATCATTTTTTGTTCTTAAATTCATTATATGAATACAATTGGTATAATATTAATTATGTTCATTATGAAGATGTAAAGTTCTTTACTATGAATTTTTTCATTAATTCTTCATCAACATCCTTGAAATGTAATTTATTTATTAATATATAATAAAAATTATAATTTAACATATATTATGATATTTTTTTGTAATGATATGACATATATCTATCTCCATATCACTCAAAATAGAAACGATATCATTTACGATGTCTTCGGCGGACTACAACCACGTGAACATATGTGACACATTTACCCTCAACCAGTATCACTGTTGGGTGTGATTGTGGATCTGAAGTATATATTTGATATTTATAACATAATTATACCCCGAGATTCATTATATCATATATTCCTTTTTTAGCTTCTATAATTTGGGGAGACAATAATGTGTCACATGTGTATAAAGTACGACCACCTCACGAAGAGATATGATTCATTTTTCACTAACGATTTAAATGGACGGTAAAAATGATAATTTTAATTAATGTATGCGTTAAATATGAAACTATTAGGATATTTGTGTCATATTTATCATTATGAAAAGATGATATATAATTTTATTTCCTATCTTTTCAAACAATAAAAAATGATAATTGTAACCCCCTGAGTTTTTAAAATTGAAAACAATGTTCGATGGTATTTGTGATATGAAACATCGAACCAAAACAAAGAATGATTATTTAAATATGACTATTTTTTCCCATTGAATAAAATTTTTGGATATTGTTTGATTAAAATAATTTATGAAATATATATATATATATATAATTTTCCTAAATATATCGATGAATTATTTGTAAATAGTCAAACAATTTTTGGTAATGTCTTTTCATTCTTTAAAATATGTTTTCTTTAAAAATGATTTTCATTTATTTTTATGTAAAAAATATTATAATTATTTTATAGATAATTTTGAAATATATTTTAAAAAACTATCTCAATTTTTTATATCATAATATCAAAAATCATTGACGGTGAAAATATATAATTTTTTTCAAAAAAATATAGATTTTGTAGTAAATAGTAAAAAATATGGCTTTAATGAAAAATTTTATTTTTTTATTATTATTAAATTTAATAATATAATAATTTTATTTCAAGGTGATATATGTTTTAAATATATATATTTTATTCAATTAATTACATTTTAATGATCTTTTTACAAAATTTTAGTATACGTTTATTTTTAGGATTCAAACGCATTTCTCTGAAAATTATATTAAAAAAATAATGTAACTCCTTTTTTTAATTAAAAACTTATTCTAAATTATATAAATAAAAATTATATATTATATTTCTATATTTATGAATTTTAATTCATATAATTTATATTACTAGTTAGAGAGTTGAATTAAATTCTTTTTTCTTTGTAAATGAATTTTTCAGAAAACTACTTCCCATTGTGCTTGTAGAATTAATTTAAGTTAATTTCATCTAAATTATTGAATTGATTTTAAGAAATTGATTCTATAATTGGAATAATCATAATTAATATTATCGAATAATTTCAACATAATTTCTGAACAACATGATTAGTAATTGAAAAATGTATTTATTACCGTGGTAAAAAAAGAAAATAGGTTAACTAACATAAAAATAATTCAACAATGAATAGAAAAAAAGTAAATGTAAACAGTAATAATAGGAATATTTATATTTATTTTAAATTAATTGTTTATTATTTTTTTACAAATAAATGATCATGTAATAATTTTTATTAAAATTATATTTTGATATGATAAAACAGAAATCATAGTTTAAAGTAATATGTATTCTAACAAAGAAATTTGTTTTAATGAATTAATTTATTTTTTAAATAAATAACATTTCAATAATATATTATTATTTAAATTTTTTTATTAAATATATATGATCAAATAATTTCTATTAAGTCAAATCTATTTTTAAAGGGTTTCAAAAACTGATATTGTAAAAAACAAAACATTTATAAATAAATTGGAATTCTGCTTTAAAAATGAAAATTCATATATTAAGAAAATTATTGTGATAAAATTAATATTTATTTTTTGAATCATAGTTTCTAAATTATTCAAAATTTAATTTTTCATAATTTCCTTATATATTTACATTTTCTAGAAAACATTATTTATAATATATATATGGTGTCTATTATGACATCATAATTACACAAAAGTGATATAATAAATAATATAAAGGTTGTAAAAGATGAAATATATTATTTCATTTAAAATAATGTTACTTTATGATTTTTTTAATAATTTTATAAATCAATTATAGATCCTCCAAAATCATTAATATATTTTATGGTTTTAAAATAATTTCTTTAAGAGTAATAATAAAATCCACATAAGAAAGGGTATTATTTTCATAATCTCGATCCCTAGCCATATAAAATAATGGGAAACACACTAATTTGGAAAAATACTTAGGAAAAAACAAAGTGATTTTTTTTGTTTTGGTTATATTATTATATAAATTCCAAAACCTATGTTTGAGAAATATTAAAGAAATCCCCAAACATTTTTCTATATAATCCCACCGAAGATCTCACTTCTCCCCACTAAAAAATCATTTAGCACGTTATTACTATTCACTATCCTATATATAGTTCGTCCAAGGTTCCACAATCTATCAATGAAAACCTCATAATTCTTTGGAGTCACACACTCAACTAAGGGATCTTTTCCATTCTCCTCATTATTCAAGTATCTTTTTTATATTATGTATTTTAGATTCATTTCCATATGATGGTATTTGTTATTAAATTTTCCCATTAATATCAATTTTATTTATTAATTATGATAAACCCATTTAACCCTCATTAATCCCTCCCATCAACCATTATGTTCACCCGTTACCATGCCAAAATTTACTAAGGGATCTCCCCCGATTATTTTTATTTGAGATCCTCTTCTATGTTGTGCCTTTTAGTTATAGTTTTATCATGTAGGTATGTGTTCTTTAATATAACTATTACTATAAATTTAATTTATAAATGATTATAGACACATTTTTATCCCATAAATTCCCTCACATTATCCCTTATGTACACCAATTAACATGCCAAATTTTAGTAAGGGGTCATAAAATTCTCTTCTTTATTCAAGTTTCTTTATTATCTTATGAATTCAATTTACAATTAATAATGTTGTTACATGTCATTACATATCCATATTTCTGTTCATATTATTTCCAATCTAAGATATACCCATTTCTATTTCATCAAACTATTTTATAAATTATTATGTGATGTTATTATGCTGTAGAAATTTTTTTGTGATTTCGCCATGCCAAAAAGTATTATGTAGTGAATACCATAACCATTTACTATCAAGTATTTTCAATTATATACACATATACATATTTGAATTGGGATATAAATTTATATATTACACACTCATTAATTATGGAATAAAATATGGCGATGAATGAATCAATGTTTTGTGATCTATGTGGCTCACTTATGACTGGGAATGAAATAAATGTGATGGGTGCCCCCAGAATTATATATTACTCTAACACATCAGGTAATATTTAGTCTCGTGAGATTTCATGTTAGTAAATAGTTTGATCCTTATTACATTATGGTTCATTTCACATCATGATGTCTTTGAAATTATGCTTGACCGATGTTTAGGATGCAATGTTTTATGAAATTTCAATATTTCTCATGTTAAGATTATCATTATATATCATGATTTATTATTCATGTTTATGATTCTCACACCTTTTATTCTCACATAATATACCTGTTTTTTTTAATTTAAAACATTGTTCCATATTTATTCTATCACTACCCATCCTCGGGGCCCGTGCCGTGACTACCCCATGCCCGCATTCCAAAGGTCAGGGGCTAGCGACTGGAACCTAAGGTGTAAATCCTGCTAACTGGGAAGGAATTGAATTTATAAAACAAACAAAAAATAATAAGAGTACAAGAGGAAGCTATACACTAAGTATAAAGGAGAGTGTTGAAAAGTAAATGCGCCAGAATACAAACCCAACTGAAAAGTATAGCTACAACTGAATGAATGTACAACAGAAAAGACAAATAGTAGGACAATAGAAGTAGCTCCTAGGTCGTCAACCTCGGATCCTACCTTAAGGGTAGGTACAAATAGCCTCCTCAGTGCCCTCATCCTTCGACCTCCTCTGGGTACCGACTCGTCGTGGTGTCCACCTCTAGGTATCGACTCGTCGTGAAGTCCATCACCGAGTACTGTCCAGTCCCCATCCACCCGGCCTCCGTCAGCACTGTCCATTGTCTATAAATAGAACAATGAGGTGCGGGCATAGCCCATGTAGGGGTGAGTATAACGATACTCAGTAGGGACCCTGATACCCTCAAGGTCTCACTAAATCCATCAAGTATATCCACAAAGAAGGATCTCAACAGATAACCCTTACTTAGGTATATACCCATACATATACCTATGTTATCAAGTAACCCATCATAAACATGAGGAAACACAACGGTTATGAAATCAATGGATAACCACTACTTAGGTATATGCCAATACATATACCTAAGTTATCAAGTGACTCATCTCAATCATGAGTTTAAACAATGGTCACTAACTCAGCTCAAACCAGAATTTTCATTAAAGATATCGAAACCACAACAGCTGGAGAACTCATCCTATGTCGAGTAATATAGCCCTGTCATGACTCCAAGGGACTACTCACTATGCTTAAAATGCTGAAGTAATCCTCCTGTCAAGTACCATGGGTCTGCTGCCAAATATTGAGCGCTCCGTCCGCTGTGGGTCTACTGCAAAATATTGGGTGCTCCGCCTAATATCCTACAGAGGTACTCCTCCTATCGAGTATCACGGGTCTGCTTCCAACGACCATGTGCTATGTCCACCGTGGGTCTGCCGCCAAATACCAGTCACTCCGTCCAATGGGCTAATTGAATCACCCCGACTCGAATCGGTCAAGCCGTCATCAGATATATAGCTACTAGGTCACCGATCACCGTATGCTCGTATTTTGGAGCGTCCGCTCTACGAGCCACTAGTGGATACTCCATGTATCACAATTTCCCATGAAAAAGTATCACAAAGAACCGCCTCATTACATGGGTCTCAATGCAACAGACGACGCTTCAATCGGACGCCTAGTCTGTGAGTTATTAGCCCTTTCATCCCAGGGGCCCGGTTGGTTTTGTGTACAAACCAACCCGACCGTATCTCAACTCTACCCTGAACACTCATAGGATATTCTAAATGATACAGTTTCTCAACGAGAATACCAATGCCAGAGACGGTTCGTCAAACGGATGACCGGTCTGAAAGTTATCGGATTTTCCGTTCCAGGGGACCGTTGGATTTTGGGTACAATCCAACCCGACCATACTCCAATTGGGTCAAAATCTCAGGTGATGTATATCAAAAGAACATTCTCATCAAGATAAATACAACCTAGTTGACGGCACGTCATTCGGACGTCCAGAGCTCATGTTATAAGTGTTTCCGCTCCGAGGACCCGGTTGGTTTCGGGATCGAACCAAGCCAACTGTACCCAAACTTCTTCAAAACCTTGAGAGTAAAATACTGAAACGACCGTCTAGATCCATGTATCCCTACAAAACTGACGGTGCGTCGATCGGAGGATTGTATCCCATTTTATAAGCATTTGAAGGAACCTGGTCCGAAAATAGGGGGTTTGTGTCCGGTCGGACCCGGCCCAATACCCCCTAGGACTTCCCAAACCGGGTCGACCAAACCTGGGTCTGGGTCCGGACCGGTTGGGCATAGCCAGGCCCGACTGGCACTGCCTGACCCATGTGGTCGGCGGCCTTGCTTGAAAGTCGGCCGCATCTCGGCGATGGTCGAGCAAGACGCAAAGGGGGAGCCGCCCTATTCGCTGAAATGGCAGACCCAGTGGGGTCTGCCCTAGAAATAGGTCGGGGAGGGGGGGTTACACCCCCCGGTTTTCCGGGTAACGACCAGCGATTAATGTCGGTCGGTTTGTGAACCGCTGCGGGACCCAGAAGGGGTCCCGCCTCCTGGATTCGCCGGCGGCCGGCTCAGACGGCTGCCCTTGCTGGTATGCCACGACCTTTGGTTGTGGCTCGTCTCACCAACTTGGTGCGACGACACCCTGCACTACCATCGCGGCCCATTCCGGCCGCGGCTAGCTCTAGCCGCGGCCTTCATCGGCCCTTCCGGCGCGGTGCGGCGGTGCCGCGCACTACCGCCACAGCCCGCTCCAGCTGTAGTCTTCTTTTTTCCCATAGGGTGCAACAACACCATGTCGCCTTCTCTACAGCCTTGCATGGTCGCGTTTCTATGTCGATCATCTCACGATGCAATATCACCATGCGCCTCCACTTCCAACTTCAACGAAGATCAACAGAGAAGAGGGGAGGAGAATCGGTCGTGTTCGTGCGGTCTGATCTCCTCTTGTTACTACGATATCATGAGGCCAATTACTTAAGCAATGAAGAACGATGAAAAATGTTATTAAAACTAGAACATAACAATCCCTACCTATTCATGTGATCACTTGAAGGATCTAGGGAGAGGTAGCATCGTTAGATGATGTCGAAAGGTGACGTCGTCATTTGCGAATTCCCGCAGCAATGTCTCCTCCCTTGATGGAGAACGGGGGAGCATTCTTCATCGAGAAGGATGGTCATTCTTTTTTCGTGAGTTGGTACTCTTCAAAAACTTAGGAGCTCTCCAATCCTCTACACACCAATTTCTAACCCCATTATAATAATACTTCCTCTTATTTTAAATATTCATGCCAAGATTTCAAAATTCAAAAATTAAAACACTTAATTAATCAATTAAATGAGTTCAAACTATTAATTAAGTGTGTTGGCATGAGTTAAAGATAGAGAGGAAGTAGAGAGAACGAGTTACACAAATAAATGGAATTAAAAAAATAATGAGGAGATCAAAGGGGGTTAAGGGGTTATGGAATGTGAAATGGTTGGGGCTCATGTGGGCCCCAGCTCAAAATTATCCATACATGGGTAGTTAAGAGCTTGTGGGTCCCATCCCAACTCCCCCATGTAGGATATAATCACTTTACATAAAATTATAAAATTGTCCCACAATTTTATTCATTTCATATTTAACCCACAAAATTTAACTTCTCATCCCACACAAACGCAATTACGGTAAAGTTCCCTTAGGCAAATACTAGCGTTGCGAGTTCATCAGTGCCCTCGGATTTTGATTCTGAGCAATGGTTCAAAAGATAGAAAAACCCGATCATTTGTTTACTAAACATACCCGAGCTAAACTTTGGAAATTGATTCCGGGCACACCGGGCCTCGGATCAGGTGTCATCTGAAACTGCGCACTCGTAAAATTCCAAAGAAATTAAGAATACTTTTTGAAATTTCTGGGACATTACATATTACCTTACTTGTATTTATATCTCACCAATTTTTTATGTATATCTCGAGGTTATCACGTGTAGTTTTTAAAGCCATGGAATCTTTGTAGCATGTAAACGAGGTTTTTAATAAATTTCTTGTATCCAATGTTCATAATGTCAGGATATGTTCTGAATTCAAAAAGTCACTTGACTTATCAAACTTCCTGGTTGTATTAATTTTAATCTCATGTAATAAATCATAATTAAATACAAGGGTTGTTATAGATTGTATCATAGGAACGTCATAATTATTTTCATTAGATTAGGATTATAAAACTCTTTTAAAAGCCTTGTGTATAAGACAATTTATATGAAAACATCACTAAATTTTGGTATGTATAGATTAAGTTTATTATTAGGAAAATAAATCCTTTTTTGGATACTACATGTGGACTTGGTTCTATTATAGATATTCCTAGGGGTAACAACTCTAACATGGGGCATCAAGTATAACTTAACATAATCTAGTACATGATAACAAACCTCAATAAGTAATTGGTTTGACACTCTAGGGGATATTATTTGTTAAATTCATAAGCTCGTTACTCACCATTATCAAATGAACAAAATTTCCATAATATCATATTATAGGAAATATATAATGGATAACATATATTGAATACTAGAAATTCTCAAGTTAATAAAAAAACATCATTTATAAGTTATCCCATTATGATCATTTCTGATGAATTGGTGGTCTTATAACCCATCATATATTAAATGGTTTTCGTTCATTGAATTTATCCTGACTATGTTCTCTATCACACTATATTTTCACTTTGTTATTTGTTTCTCTCCCATGAATATGTTTTCAATTACCACTAATGTTCTCATACATGGAAATTGATTTATGTATTCACAATCATACTTTATTTTCTCCATTTTCAAGATGATATTTTATTAATATATTTTTACTATGTGGGTATTCAATAATGATATTTTAATGTTTCAAAAAATTTCATACTAAGTTAAAGATTAAATTGAGATGATACAATTTATTAAATGGGGTAACAATATAACTCCTTGAGTTTTTAAATGATAAAACTTTGTTCGATAGCATATGTGATACCGAACATTGAACCCAAAAAAAACAATGATTATTTATATATAAATATTAAAAAATTTCAATTAAATTTATGGATATGTGTATGATTTACTAATTTATTAAATATATATAATAGTTTCTTAAATATATTGATAAATACTTTGTAAATAATTAATCATTTTTGGGTAATGTCTTTCTGTTCATCATAATATGTTTTCATCAAAAATGATTCCTATTTTTTGGGGAAAATATTTTAATTATTTTATAGATAATTTATAAAATTTATTTTATAATACTAACTTCATTTTTGATATCATAATATTAAATTAATATTTGGGTGAATATTTGGGATTATTCAAGAATATATAGATTTTTATGGAATAGTAAAAAATATCATTTTTCAATAAAATTGTAATTTATTTGGATAAATTAAATAATTAATATCATTATTTGTTTTAAAGGTATCATTAGTATTCATCAGAAATATTTAATTCAATTAATTACTATTTAATCATTTTTATAAATTATATGATTATATTTTGGAATAAAAACACATTTATCTGAAAATTATTTTAAAATGAACGATGTATATACATTATAATTTACTAGACCCTTCTGATAAATTATCTAAATGAGATTTTTAGATTATATATCAATATTTATGAATTCAAATTCATATAATTAATATTTCAAGATATAAATTTAAATTAAAATCATTTTTCCATGACAAATGAATTTTTTGAAAAAACCACATACCATAATTCTTGTGCGTTTATTAAAAATTAATTTCATAAAACATTTTGAATTCATTTTTATAAAATTAATTATATTTTTTTATCAACACAATTAATATTATCTAAAACATTCAACTTATTTTTGGAAAAATATGAAAAGAATCTGTAGTATATATAAATTACCACAGAAAAAGGAGAACAAGTAGATTATAGGAGAAAATAATTTAACATTGACTTTAAACAAACTAACTATAATAGTAGGAATATTTATAATTTATTTTAATTTAAATTTGAATTTTTTAATTATAAATTATAATGTAATCATTTTGATACAAATTAAATTTTGATACGTTAAAACATAAATTATATTTTTATGTAATATTCATTTCAATTAACATATTTATTTTGAGTAATTAACATATTATTGAAATAAATTAAATAATAATAAAATATTAATATTAAATTATTTTTATTAAATATAAATTATCATCTAATTTTTATGAAGTCATCTATCATTTGTATAAATGTTCAAAAACTATTATTGTCAAAAAACACAATATTCCTCAATAAATGTCGATATATTTTAAATGTGAAAATTCATATATTTATAATCTTATTTTGATATAATGGATATTGTTTTTAGAATAATAATTAGAAAATTATTTAAGAGTAAATTATTCATAATTTTCTAAGATATTCAAATTTTCGTGTAAAAATTATATATCCTATAAATATACGATGTGTATTACGACATCAAAAAAAGTAATGTAATATATAATATAAAGTGAATAAATGGCCAAATATATATTTTAACTTTTACATAAGTCTATTTTATGTTTTTCTTATTTATTTTATAAATATTTTATGAATCCTCAAAAAAAACATTAATATATTTTGAGGTTTTAAAATCATTTTTAAAGAATATGAACCACCTTCACATAAGAAAGGATATTATTTTGTAATGTTCGACCCTATGAAATATAAATAAATTTAAACCACTACCAGTACTCAAAATACATTTTAGAAACCACGTAATATTTTGTGGTTTTGGTAATTTTATTATATAGAGTCCAAAACCTATATTTGAGAAATATTAAAGAAATCCTTACATTATAATATACAAAACCATCCATGATCCCATGTATACTCACTAGAAACTCATTTGGCATGTCCTCACTATACCATTACATATATTGATTCCTAAAAATTTACCCCCATGCTCACAAGCAGATCCTACCAAGCATTTGGATTCACACAATCAAGTAAGGGATCTTTTTATATCTCCCCTTTAGTTAATTATCTTCTTTACCTTATGTCTTTTATCCTTACTTTTTATGATGGTATATGTTATTCCATATCCCCATTAATATATATTATATTTATTAATTATGATAGACCCATTAAACTCTCATTAATACCTCAAAGGTACCTTTATTTACACTTGTTACCATGCCAAAATTTGTTAACGGTTATCCATATCTCTTTTTTTTCAAGATCCTATTTTATATTAAGGCTTTTAATTTCCATTTTTTTATGTTGGTATGTGTTATTAAATAACCCTATTAATATAAAATTTATTTATAAATTATTATAGACCCTCTTATATCTCATGAATTCCCTCCCATTAACCCTTATGAACACTCATCACATTACCATTATTTAGTAATGGATCCTCACAATCTCTTCGTTATTCCTGTATATGTATGATCTTATATCTTCCATTTATTTATAATAATGTTGGGAAATGTCTTTCCATGTCCCAATTAAATCCCATTTTATGTAAATTTTTTGAGAGGCCTCTTTCTCTCTCATCAACCAAATTTATAAATTTTTAAGTGAAACTGTTATGATGTCTATATTTCACATTGTTTTCTCTATGCCAGAAAGGGATATTTAATAACAAAACCATTTATTAAAAAGTGTGTTCATCATTATATACTTTTACTTCTATGAATTTGGACATTAATTTTTGTTTTACACAGTCCTTAATCTTGGAATAAAATATGATGATGAATGAATTCATGTTGTGTGATCTTTGTAGTATACATAGGAATGAGAATAAAATAAAAGTGGCACATGCACCCAGAATTTTATAGTGCTCTAATGAATTGGGTAATGTTTAGTCTTAATAGATGTCATGTTGGGACCAGTATTGAACCTGATTCAGTTATGGGAATTTTTACGTCATTATTTATTAGCAGTAACTATAGCAACCCAATACTTTTACTCATATTTTTACATGATTTTAAATGAACATAACATCACATAAATCCAAGGATTATAAATTATATTGTATTTGGATGATTAGGTACATAATTTTACATTATAAAACCTAAATGAAAAATTATTTAATCTTGATAATTAGTACCTAACTTTAGAGACCCAAAGATTTCTGTACAAAGAAATTAAATTTCTTTTACAGAATAAATAATACACAACAAAAACCAAACACCCAAATACAAAATTAGTTTAGTTTCATTGGAAACTCGGACCGTAATCTTCTAATAATGGTTAAAGAACAACATCATCTCCCATAAAGATATTCCCCTTTTGTTTTTTACCTAAAACCTTTATTTATATCACGTGGAAAATAAAAAATATAAAGGGTGAGCTCAAATGCTCAATAAGGGTAGGTATGGAGAAAATAAAAAAACATATACATTTGAACATAAAAACATGATCATAATTTTCAAACATCCATATCCTAAGTCATGAAATAAATCATGGAATTATGTAAGGCATGGATCATAAAGGAACATTAATCATGATTAAATAGCAAGGTAATAAAACAAATAATTATGGCGAACTGTTAATCACATGATATGACTTTCATAGTATTCAAGGCATTGCTGCCGAGACCATTGTTGTGGACCAATTCCATTACTGAACTGGGTTTACTTGCCTTTCCATCCATTTATAACTGAACCAGATTTACCTGCTATACCACCCGTGTTTATCGCATGAGATTTAATCATTCCCCAATGCATTGGAGAGAGATATGAGTCCCACCCATCTCATAATTAAATCAGTCTTTAGTCTACCACAAAATAAACATAAATTAGTAATCATAACCCAATGAATAAAATGGGTTTCATATTCGTCATCCCATCATAACATAATCCATATAATACAATGGATATCATTTAATTATAAACAAAATCAAAAAACGTAAATAATAGGAACATTATACTTGAAACATAACCATATTAAATAATTTAATCTTATAGGGAAAATGGTTTTGAATAAACACTTGAAATGAATTCAGGAAGAAAATATCCTTTCATCTTCAAAATCAACTTCATATATCCAAATTGCATGAAATATTAAAGGAAAATAATTTATTATGAAAATAATCAAGAAATATTGTAGAGTAATCATCATTGAAATAAGGCGTAAGGAAAAGTTAAAAATCTATTCTTGCCGTATATGTTAAAAAAACATTCTTTGTATTTTTCCAGAAAAGTCAAAAGTACCTCGTTTTGTAAACCAAAGAAAGTTTCCATCCATTCCACATAGTAAAATCCAAAAAGTGGTAAACATGATTTCAAACATACATGGAATAATAGTAAATAATTTATGGAAACATTTTTAAAAATCATGGACAATGATGATAAATATAACCCTAGTAAATACATATATATAAGCAATCTCTGATAAAAATGAGATTTCAAAATTATCCCATACCATTTATGATCAGTGGAATCATACATGTCATATAATAAATAAAACTACATGCATATTTAAATATCATATCCTTCATAATAAAAAACATAAAACATTCATGGGATGCATAAACACCATACAAGGGAAATAGATGTTGATTAAGGCATATGTCTCATGGAAATAAAAGTGAGATGAAATGATCCCTTACCTTAGGTCTGATTTCTTCCTTATGTGTCCAAACATTCTGTATAATTATTTAAATAATATTATTGAAATATTAATGAATCATAATCATTTTTATGATATAATATATTATTATCTTAAGACTTTATATTACTCGTTCATTTGTCCATTCCATGTTGAAGTAACATTTTGGGTAATAATCGTTTCATTTATCATACGTGTTTGGACTTGTTGTTATTGATATTTTTACATATATTATGATTTAATTACAGACAAAATGTAAAACATTATTTATATATCATATATATCACATATATTAATTATAAATATATATATAATATATAGAAAAATGATTTGAAATACCCCATTTATTGAGACGGTAGGCAGTACGTACGCATGAACACTGTTTTCCTTTCCCTATTGCCTTGAATGAAATTAAGTAGATGATATATATATATAAATAAATACAGTTAAATTGTTATGTAATATGTATCATTATTATTTATTATATATACATTATAAACATTATTGAATGGTTAACATGGAGATTGAATATCATCGCCTCTTGGAGACGATAATCCGCACACACACACGAGCGATCATTTCTTTCCCATAATTATTCAATGGAATTGGATTGGATGATATAATATCTCATAATTATTATCATGTTATAATAATCATATATAGTTATTATTTCCACCATTATACCCATCCAAGTATTGTGGTGGTGGAAAAACAAATTCCCCCATGACGTGGAGACGGTATGCCGTACCTACGCACGAGCGGTGATTACATTTATTCTAGGATGGATAGAAGGTAAAATATGGTTGTTTCATACTCATAATAACATATAGGTATACATTGATACTAGTTTTATTACTTAATAATTAAAAAACTCCTATAGAGTAAGTAGAAGAAGAAATCAGTTTGAATGAATCGGTAAAGGATATTACCTCTTTTTCGAGGTGCTTCTTCTATACCTCCTCGTAGGGCACTACGGTAGGTATTTGAAGAACACCAGGACCTCTAGTATTTTAATAGGAATTTTTATCAGGAAAATTGAATGGTTTTGGAAATTTTATAATTCATAAATGGTGTGATGTGAAGAGGTAGGTGGTTCCTTTTTCTAAGTGAGTAGAGGGGCATTTTTTCAAACCACCAAAATATTAATTTATAAAAAACTAAAAACCCACATAAAAACATTTAATGTTACATATATTATTATAATAGATATTATAGGGTTGTAATATGATCAAAAAATAAAATTTAGACATGTTTTTATTTTATTTTAATCTTTATCATTTTGATTTATCATTATTTAATCTATTTAATTTTATTTGTGGTAATAATATTCTATCATTTAAATGGTAATAAAAACTTACTTATGTGTTTTTATTTGTCCATAATTGGATACTTTATGACATTTTAGACCATTTAAATTTCAATTTTTAATTTTGAAATGTTATTGTGATTTTTAATCAATTTAATAATATGTAATTTTTATAAAATACCAAAAGTGTCCATTTTGACACTGTTCAATTATTTGAATTTAAATAGAATCCACACATAATATATTTTCGAACCAAAATAATTAATATATTTCTAACATGTCATATTTATCTATAAAATTGGTGGAGCACATTAATTATTTCATATTTTATTTATTTTAATATTTTTAAAACCATTTTATGTCATTTTTCTTAAAAAATATTTACTACAACATTTTTGTATAATTATTTGATATACTTATTTGTTTCAAAAAAATTAAAACTAAAATACCATGATTAAGTTAAATCTATTAGCTTTAAGAATACTACTTTTTGTCAATTTTTACTTTTAAAAAAACCAACATTTAAAATGTTATCTTTATTAAATTATGATGGTGACAACTTTGACATCATTTAAAATAAAATAATATAAATGTCATAATATGTTTTCTAATGCTTTAAATGGCCCACAAGTAGACACTTGGATGGTTATGGTTTAGAGATACTCGAAAAATAATGTTTGGTGATGTTTTTGATCCTTCTGATGGGTATTATTATTTTAATATAAAATATATTATTGATTTTTCACTAAATAAATAATTTATACATCATTAATGTATAAGCTATTAAGGTAAATATATATTTTTAAAAAATTAAAAATAAATTACTATGATGAAGAAAAAGAAATTTACCTTTCAAATGAGTATTTATAATTGAATTTTTATTCTGTATAACCTTATATTAAAAATAATTTAACTAATAAAGTTTGAGTGAGACGTTTTTCACTTTCCTTTAAATAAAATAAATTAAATGTCTTCATCTCATCCAAGTGGGTTCTGATATATTCCATTTAGACCTAAGTATGTTTCAGAGAGTAATATAATAAACCAATGGTATTAAGAAAAGTTTTAGTGTAATTTTATAATATAATTTTTACCCTTAATTACATGATTTATCTTTAACTCTAGTTAATAAAATTTATCGTAGTTACTATTCATAATTCCTAAAATTAAAATTTTTCTATTTAGACAATTTAAACCACCTGATTCAAAATATAGAATCCATTTTTAAAAATTCAAAACATAGAATATACATCAATTAATTTATAATTAATCCCGAGGTTGAAAAAATAGGTTTTTAATCAAAACGATGAAAACGATTAAAATGTTTTTACCTAGGAATTCAATGTAAAATTAATTATAATGAAAAAAATTATATTAATTTGTAAATAAATATTCTATTTATTCATTAAAACCATTCAGTATTTTAATTTAACAATATAAATTATCTCGATGAAATTTTTTTTGTTAATTATAATTTAGCATATTTTTACTATTCATCAAAATATGAAGGTTATCAGAATAGTGTAAAACCTTTATCCAATGAATATTTTTATATCCTGATTCAATAGAATAAGTTTAAATTGTAAAATATAACTTATAAAATTTTAAAAAATTAGATTTAAATTTGGTGCTCTATCAAAAGGCTTCAAAACTGATTTTTTTTAAAAATAATTCTTTTATCAGAAAAATTAATTTTGTTCTCATACCATGTTCTAGAAAATATGTAAGATGAATGATAATTATCTAAAATTAATAATATGGTTAATACAATTCATAATAGCTAGTTCATAAAATTATAATAATTGCATATTTTTGTTTAGTGAAACTCTGTATTACGTAAAACGAAAGCCATCGAGGAAGGTCTCTTTTGCGTGTAATGCTAGCCAAGTTAGTGTTGTGTGATATATTCCTTTGGTGTTGCATATAACATTATATAATCTTATTTTATTGACAAATTCTATATTTGGTGTTGAATTCTATCAAAAGAATTTGAAATTTTGCGTAAAACAAGCCAATAATAGTGTTGTGTATACTGCAAGCTAATAAAATGTTGCGTATATTGAAATCTAATATTCATGTAGCATACAACACAAGAAATCAAAAAAATTAAAAATGAATATTTTTCATAAATTTTCAGTGTGTTAAATTCTACCCTCCTTAAAATTAATTTCTCCCTCGATGTTTTTCGGGGTCATAAATTGTTTAATACATGAAATTTTCTTTCATAGAAACCCACATCGTAAAAAGGAATACTAAAACATAATTTTAAAAAGTAAAGTTAGAAATATAATGGTTACCATAATTAACTCATCACCTGGTTTCCCCATTGGAGAAAATAGATGAAAACATGGATCTGAAGGACAAATCTAACCATCAATTTCTAATTGCGAGTGGTAGAAAACATGGCTATAAAAAATCCAACAATGACAATGAAATAAATTAGTGATGATCTAAGGTACCAACTGTTTCATCAGATATGTGGGTATTATGACAACATTGTTGGTTTTCAAGATCATTTCCCTAAAGTTGATTAATTTATGCATAAGGAGAAATACATACATGATTACAGTGTAATATCATCGTTGGTCATTCGATGAACAATTTCCACGTCATATCTTATTTAATGAAATTAAGATGAATTTTTCATTCTTGATGTGTTATCATATCATGCTATGGAATTATAGGTCATTCCATCGGTCATTATCACTAAAAAGATAGAAAAAAATTATTAAATATATATAAGTCCATATTTGGTGAGATTAAGCACATATGATTACAAAAATGGACTTATACTTCATCTATCATACCAATTAAAAAAATAAAACTAATTTCTACAATCTACGGACATCCTATAGGCCAGTGGTAGTCAATAAAGGCCTATCACACTTCGGTTGTGGGTTCGATTCTCTTAGCCTTGTCCGGTTCGATGAGTTGTCACTGATCTTATAGGTATTTCATTTTCTAAAACTACACTATTACAACATTATAGAAAAATGTTTTATCCTTAAACAATACTACAGTATGTACAACATAATCCATTACAACCTTTTGTCTTATCAAAAATATTTCTAGAAAATGTCATAGTATAAAGAAATCTATTACTAGAAAGTTCATCTACCGAGCATGTTAATTCCATCATTTACCCCCCATATATCATAAGATATATCTTTTTGGTCACATTACAAACATATGAATACCTTAATCATGTATTCACTTGAAATATGAGTTACCATAGAACCCTAGTGAATACATGAATACTGTCAAAAAATAAAAATTTCCTTATACCAAAATCCCTAAATTTCTATATACTCAATCCATGATGTCACATTGTCCTTATATCAGTCATGACCTTTTTAATAATATCAAACATCTCATTATCTCTTTATCAATTCATTATGTACATATCATTTACTTACCCAAAATATCTGACTAAACAGTTATTATTTCTGGTACCATTCAACATATAATTTCAAATACTTTAGGAAAAAAAATATCTTAGCAATCCTTATATGTTTCTTTATTCCATAGTACCATTATATTACCTATAAAACAATACTCTTGATAAATATACAATCGTTCCACTTCATTTATAAACCATTGACTGATATTGATCATTTTATTCCTCAAAACGTATTTCATCTCATATATCATTTTTAGTCTCTTCATCATCAACAACATAAATACTACCCATACAACCCTGAAGATTCTCTTCATGAGATTTTCCCATTGGGAATCAATTGAAATAATACCCATATATTCCACTTTTAAAATATTTAACTATTGATGATGTCTTAGAAATAATGTGATACTTTTTCATTGTGTTAAATGAACGTTTTCCGTTGTAATTATTGGCTTTGTGTCTTTCATTTCCACACCCAAAACATCTTCCAGTTCTTTTGAAACATTCCCCTTGATGCCTCTTCCCAAATAATTTACATGAGGGAAATTGAACTATCTTTCCTCTATGATCATCATGAAACTCCATCATTCTGTTATTAGCTGAGTAAGGAAACTTGCTGATGTTTAGATTATTGATCATGTTATGAGATTTATGATTGGGCATAATAACAATGTTTGGACTTCCAAAACCCATTCCATTTGGATTAACTTTAATAATATCATTCATTTGTCCATCATATTCTCCATTAACATGAATTCTTTAACTTCTGGCCACTTCCTAAAACACAAAAAGAATAGTATCAGAGGAAAAACTCAAACAAGGAAAACAACATAAAAAAGTGGATTTAATTTCAATCTCTAACATCTTAGGTTTAATCCTAGGATATTCATGATCATTGTCATAATTCTAAAATTATAACTTGTACTTATGTTTTACATTACATACATCCCTAGACATACCTTATATATATCTCAAGGGATCTAACTAAAGTTTTGGCTAAGTAATTTGCAAAGGGTAACTAATCCTTTGCTATTATACAAACTGTAGAGACCCAAAGCATTATGTACATATACATTACATTACTTTTTTGGAATAATTAACTCATAACAGAAACAAACTCCCAATGACTGTATTAGTTTATTGTCTTTGTAAACTCCGAAAATAATCTTCTAATCATGGTGAATGATCTTCAATATCTCCAATGAATATATTCCAACTTTTTTTTCATACCTAAAACCATTCTTTATATCCCGGGTAAAAGAAAACATATAAAGAGTGAGCTCAAATTCTCAGTAAGTGCAAGAATGGATAAA
Organism: Viscum album; assembly: GCA_963277665.1. Taxonomy (NCBI): domain Eukaryota; kingdom Viridiplantae; phylum Streptophyta; class Magnoliopsida; order Santalales; family Viscaceae; genus Viscum; species Viscum album. The sequence goes on along the minus strand of OY728163.1, from coordinate 1,697,876,104 downwards.
AAAATATACATTTAAACATAAAACAATTACATAATGTTTAAACATCAAAATATTGAGTCGTGAAATAAATCATGGATGTATGTAAGTCATAGATCACAATGGAACATTAATAATGACAAAATAGCATGGGAAAAAACATTTAATTGTGGGAAAACATTAATCATATTGTATGATTTTTATAGTAGCAAAAGAATTGCTTCCAAGACAATTATAATGGAAAAAGTCCATTACTGATCATGGTTTACTTATTATTCTAGCCATGTATTACTGAACCAAATTTACTTGTCGCTCTAGCCATGTCTATCTCATGAGATAATAATCACTACCTAATTCATTTGAGGGAGATATAGGTCACACCCCTCTCATAATGAAATCATTCTTTCGTGTGCCACAAAATAATCATAAATCCATTATCATAACCCAATGAATAAAATGGGATTCATATACATCATCCCATCATAACAGAATCTATATTAAACAATGGATATAATTTCATAATAAATAAAATCAAACAATGTAAATAATATGAACATTATACTAGAAATATAACCATATTAAAGAATGTAATCTTAGATGGAAAATCATTTTGAATAAACACTTGAAATTAATTCTTTAAGAAAATAAACATTCTTCCTCAAAATCATTTTCTTTTCTCCAAATTCCATGTAATTTTGAAAGAAAATAATTATGTGGAAAATAATCAGGAAATATTTTAGATTAATCTTCATGGAAATTAGGTTTTATGAAACCAGAAAAATTTGTTAATGTTGTATATGTTATAAAAAATTTCTTTGTACTTTTTTCGAAAATGTCAAAAGTACATCGTTTTGTAAACAAAAGAACATTTCCGTCCATACCACATAGTAAAATACAAAAAGAGGTAAAAATGACATTAAAATTTTATGGAAGAATATTAAATACTTTATAAAAACATTGTTATAAAACATGGACATGGATGATAACTATATCCCCAGTAAATACTTACATATAAGCAATCTTGGAAAAAACAAGATTTATAAATTATCCCTTAACATTTATAATAGGTGGAATCATTCGGGTCATTAAATAAATAAAATTAAATTCTTATTCAAATATCATGTCCTTCATAATAAAAATCATAAAACATTCATGGGAAGCATAAACACCATAAAAAATAAATAGATAATTATTGAGGCATATGTCTCACAAAAATAAAAGTGAGACGAAATAATCCCTTAACATAGGTATGATTTCTTCCTTATGTGTCCAAAACTCTAGAATAAAGATTTAAATAATGTAGTTGACTTATTCAGGAGTCATAGTCATTTTTATTATATTATATATAATTCACATATGACTTTATATTACCTGTTAATTTGTCAATTCTATGTTGAAGCAACTTTTTGGGTAATAATCGTTTCATTTATCATACGTGTTTGGACTTTTTGTTCTTGATTTTATTACCAATATCATTATTTAATTACATAAAAATTGTAAAACATGATTTATATATCATATATATTATAATTAAATATATATATATATATATATTAGATAGATAAATGAAATGAAATACACCGTTCATGGAGATGGTAGGTTGTACACACGCATGAATGATGTTTTCTTTTCCTTATTGACTTGAATAGATGTAAGTATATTAAATATATATATACATAAATATAGTAGAATTATTATTTCATATATATAAATATTATTCCTTATATATAATTTTTAATCATTATTGAATAGTTAACATGGATAATGAATCTCATCCCGTTGTGGAGATGGTAATCCGTACGCACGCACGAGCGATGATATCATTTCCATAATTATTGAATGGAATTGGAGTGGATGATATATTATATCATAATTAGTATCATGTCATTATAATAATATATAGTTATATTTTCCACCATTATATCCATTCACGTAAGTTTGTGGTGGGAAAATAGATTACACCACGACATGGAGACGATAAGTCGTACGTATGCACACACGGTGACTATATTTTTCATATGATGGATACACGGGGAAATATGGTTGTTTAATATTCATAATAAAATATCAATATAAAATTGATTATGGATTTATTACTTAATAATGAAACAACTCATATATAGGAAGTAGAATAAGATATAAATTTGAATGAATTGGAAAAGGATATTACCTCTTCTTCGATGTGCATCTTCTAAACCTCCTCTTAGGGCACTAAAGATTGTATTTGAAGAATATAAGGTCCACTATTATGTTTCTAGGTATGATTTTAAGGGAAATTGGTAGGGATTTTAGGTGTTTAAATCTGAAAATGTAGTGAAGAGAAGAGGGAGCGGGTGCACTTTTATAATAGAGTAGAGGGGCACTTTTGGAACCCTTAAAAATATTAATTTATGATAAACTCAAACCCTATATAAATAAATTCCAAAGTGACTTAAATTAAAATATTAGATAATATAGGGTGGTAATGTCATCAACAAACCAAATTTAGACATGTTTTGATTTTATTTTAATCCTTATAATTTTGATATATACTTATTTAATCAATTTAATTTTATTTGTGGTAATATTATTATAATATTTAAATTGTAATAAATACTTACATATCAATTTTTTGTTTTCCATAATCAAATAACTTATGAAATTTTTGACTATATAAATTTCAATTTGTATTTTGTAAATATTTTTGTGATATTTAATAAATTTAATAATATGTTTAATTTATAAATTTACCAATAGTGCCAATTTTGATAGTATTAAATTATGTGAATTTAAATAAAATAAAAATATAAGATATGTTCAAACCAAAATATTTAATATATTCCTAACATGCCATATTTATCTATTAAATTTGAGGTGAATTTTAATTAGTTCATATAATATTTATTTTAAAATTTTTAAAACCATTTATTTTATATATTTCTTAATACAATAATTTCTACAATGTTTTTCTATAATTATATCATATTCGTATTTGTGGCATAAAAATTAAAAATAAAATACTATGATACAGATAAATCTAGCAGATATCATAAGAACACTTTTATTAGAATTTATATTCTAATACAACCAGCTTTTAAAATTTTATCTTTATGAAATTATGAAGGTAAAAACTTTGACATCATTTGAAATAAAATAATATAAATGTCATAATCCGTTTTATATCGCTCCAAATGGTAAAAAAGTCAACCCTTGGATTCTTATATTTATATATACTCGACCAATAATTTATGGCCATGTTTTTGGTCCATTTATGGGTATTATTTTTTTAATAAAAACTATATTATTTATTTTTCTATAAATAAAACAATTTTTCATCCTTAATGTATACGCTATTAAGGTAATTATAAATTTCATAAAATTTACAAATAAATTTGCATGATTGAGAAAACAATTTTATAATTAGAAATATTATATATAATTGAATTTATATTCTGTATAAAATTATATTAAAATCAATTTAATTATTAATGTTTGAGTGGGACATATTTCACTTTCCTTTAAATAAAATAAATTTAATTTCTTAATCTCATCTATGTCGGTTCCAACAGTTCCCATTTAGATGCAAGTATGTTTTATAGTGAAATATAATCAACCAATGATATCAAGACAAGTGATAGTGTAATTTTAAAATATTATATTAACATTTAATTTCTTGATTTACTTTTCACTCTGTTAAATAAAATTTACAGTAGTTACTATTCATAATGCATAAAAATAAAAGGTATCTATTTACACATTTCCAACCACATGATTTCGAATATGGAATCCATTTTTAAAAATTTAAAACAATGATGATGTATGAAACAATATAAAATTAATCCTGTTGTCGAAAAAAATGTGTTTTTATTTAAAACATTATAAAAAATTAAAATGTTTTAACCTATGATTTCAATGTAAAATTATTGATAATGACATACATTATATTAAATTTTCAAAATATATTCTATTTATACTTTTAATCCATTCAATATTATAATTTAACAATATAATTGATCTCGATGATAAAAAGTTTTTTTTAATTAAAATTTATTGCATTTTTACTATTCATCAACATATGATGGTTATCAGAATAATGTTCAAAAATTTATATTATGTAAATTGTTATAGAATTATTAATAATAAGAGGTTTAAATTGTCTAATTGAACATATAATCTTGTTAAAAACTATATTTAAAATGGGTGTGCCATCAAAAGGTGAAAAAATTTCATTTTTGGTAAAATAATCTTTTATCTGAAAAATTAATTTGGTTTTCATACCATGTGCTAGAAAATATGATAGATTAATGATAATCTAATAAAATTTAAATTTTTGTTAATTATATTCATAAAGTATAGTTAATAAAAATATTATAATAATATACTTTTTTTAGTGAAACTCGATATTGCGTACATCACAATCCATCGAGGAAGGTCACTTTTGTGTGGACCACAAGCCAAGTCCATGTTGCGTGAAATATTCTATTAGTGTTGCGTATAACAAAATCTAATCTTATTTATTTGAACAAATATCTATATTAGGTATGTAATTATATCAAATGAAATTTAAATTATGTGTAAAACATGCTATTAATAGTGGTGCATATACTGCTTGCTAATATAGTGTTGCGTATAGCGCAAGCTAATCCTGTTCTAGCATACAATGCAAGATGAAAATAACAGTAAAAATAATATTTCTCAAAAAAATTAGGGGTGTTAAACTAATTCCCTTTCATCCCTTAAATATTCCTTGGATATCCTCGGGGACACATGACCAAAATGGGTGACCTAAAATACCTCGTATGAGAATAAGCATATGAATAAACATTGAATATGGGTTAGAAGACATAACATGATAACATAAAATGAATTGATCATGAATAAACATAAGGTATTACATCATGTATAACATGGGAATATAAAATCATAACATCATAAGATATTGGAAACATCATATAATGTGACATAAACATGATTCTTGTGTAACTACCAAGACTATATCGCTTGGTGGACAAAGTCCCAAAATGGAATTAGGTTTACTCTTCATACCAACATGATATCTCATGATACTAAACATTACTCGATGCATTGTGTGACTAACGTTTCTCACTCATCAGAACATGTTCATGCATATATTTCCCAAGGGAAGAATCAAGCATATAAGATACCCATGGAATGAATCCGGTGTCATAATCTTGTCATAAGGCATAACAAAAAAGGAATATCACAATGGTATCCATGATAGAATAAATTAATTACATAAATGGACATTAACATGTTAAAATATTAATATATAATGTTAAATTATTTCCAATTAAAGTCTAATTTTCAATAATAGTGTTTAAGAAACTTTAGAAACGAAACATTTTAGTGGTATTTACAAAAAATATTAATTAGTACTTAACGGGAAAAGGGGATATTTGTTTTCAAAAATTTGAAAATTGAAAAAAAATTACTTTTCATGATAAAATGAGCTATTTTATAATATTAATGGTTTCCTAAAAAAATTTATGGATGGTACATGAAAATGGGTAAGAAATTGGAAAGTTCCATTTAATCGGGTTTTCTTATCGGGAAGAATCGACAAGGGAACCATATTAAAAAATGCATATCCCTGTAAAAGAATAATCAAATGATATGGATATATTATTTTAGAACATAAAAATATAATTTAGAATTATTGTAAAAAATAAATAAAATTTACATTAGGGTGAACATATATAATCTGTAACCGGAAGGAATAATGGACATTCATGAAGAAAATATTGCCTTATGACTAAAAGTGTTCTCCACTTGATATCAATTCTGTGAATATTAAAATTAACTCAATTAATTAATTAATTAATAACTTTTTCTACATTTCATTTATATATTATAATTTTATTTAGTCCATTTATGTCCCTTTTGATGAGTTATGAGATACAATTTCATCGTTTTGGAGAATTTTTTTCCTTCATATTCATGATGCTTTACTTGTATACATGTATGTAAAATATGATAAATTGAGAATATTTTTCCATAATTGAAGTTAAATGTCAATAATTATAATATATAATAATAAATAGTTATATAATTCATTTGGTTTTTAGGGGTAAGGATAAATCATTATAAAAGACTTTAGAGAAAATCATTCACATTATTTAGGTAGTTTTTTTATCATCACAAACTAGTTTTGTCTTATTAATTAATATTATTTATATAAAATGGTTCAAGAACATTTCATATGATATACTACATATATTATTATTATTTTTAATCAAAAAATTGGTTTTATTATTTGTATCAAAGGAGGTAATGAAAATTGAAAACACTTTTTCCCTTGAATGTGATAAATTAGCAAATCATGGATGATGTTCTTATTTATAGTACAAAATAAGAAGGAATGAAATGATGAATTATTTTTCCATTACCATAATAAAATTATGGTATATATATGGTACTGGATTTATCATAAAAATTTTATAAGGGTATGTGAGGAGAGAATAAGAAATGAATAGAAATTGAAAATTAATTAAAATGAAATGAAAGACAATTTGAACCCTTGGCATATTCTTCATGATAATAACTTTAGGGGAAATTTTTTGGTATTATTTTTAATCCAAAGGTTCATAGAAATGTTATATGGTCATGTGAATATATTTTATTAGAATTTTGACAAGGCTCAATGTATGATAGGTGTGATGAAAAGAGGAGGTGAGAGGTGGTATTTATAGGGGATGAGAGGGGTGTTTTCTCAATATTTTATTCATTAGTTTATTATTTTGGCTCAAGACTATGAATAGTTTTAGAGTTTTCAAAAATATATGAATATAAAGGATTAAAATTCTGGTTTTATGGTCGTACAAAATCCATAAATCAAATATGAGTCAATAATTCATGTATTTATCTTCTACCGTAAATTATCTAATATTACTATACAGAAAAAAATATACATTCAAAAAATCAAAAGAAAATTAAACCGAATAATTTTTTGACATAAAAATTAAACAAAAATACTCCATTTGATGAAAAAAAATCTAGATATGAGAAATTTAATTTTTGATCCAAATCATCATTTACGTAGAAAATACTAATTTTGAAATTATATTTGATTTTATAACACCTTGAAAAATTAATTAAGATCCCATAAAATTATATTATAATCATAATAAAATAAAATATTAATTTATACTTCTATTTTATTAAAATAAATTTTATTTTAAATAATTATATTAATTATAAATTTATAAATACTCAGTTATGTTTTATAAAAATATAAACACTTAAATAATAATTTGTAAAACATTTATTAACATATAATAAGACATTTTTATATCATATTTTTAGTTATAAGATAATAAAATTTAAAATAAAAATTTATGGTTGAGGTCACTATTCTATTGGTTAGTTTACTATTCATAATTGTCGTATTATTATTCTGATGTTTATGTTCTATTTTATCGGTGTTGGTACTTTAACTTATAGAAATACCACTTATTCAATTAATTATTTATTTAAAATGTTTTATTGTGTTCTATGTGATTTTCAATGGTTTATACTATATGAAATAATTATAATAAGGAGATTTACATTGATCAAATTATGGGTTGTTACATTCTTCCACAGTTTGGAAATTTTTACCTCAAAAGTTTTCATTACAAACATTTGTGAAAAAATTGAGGTTTCATATCCTTCATTATTTCCTCCAGTTCCTATGTTTCCTCTTTGTACTTGTGGTTCTCCATAGTACATTAACAATCTGAATGATATTTTGTGTAGAACCATATCTTTATGATCCATGATCTTCAACAGCTTCTCCTTTCAAGTGTGATCATTTTCCAATCATTCCACCTCCGAATATAATATATATAAGGGATCCGGTATGTAATTTCTCAAGAGGGATACACGGAATATATTGTGTACTTGAGACCTGGTATGTTAGTGTGCTAGTTTATAGGGAAAAAATCTGAAAAGGTAAATAATCCCATAGGTAATGAGGTACCTATGAATCATTTTTCCTTTCTACTCACATCTCATGATACTCTTACACAGATATATGAGAATGAATACCATGTATATATACTTAAACTCTATACCTCATTAATGATTGTATGAATAACTATTCTGTCGAATATGGGCTTCCCATAAATGCTACTAAATGGTTTCTACATTTTCGACCATTTCATCTACCATTTCAAGTCATATCATCTAACTTCCTCCAATATCATCTCATCATGTTGGTGTTCAGCATCTTTTCCCAAAAAGAGTTTTATATGGATCAATGTGGATTCCCGAGTAGGAAATAATGATACAAGATAAGTTGAAAAAGGTAGATGTAGTTCCCTCACCCATTTAAATCAATATAATACACCAATAACATGTCTTCTAGTGTCTAAATAATTATAATAGATTATCCATTAGTTTGAGGGTGACTGTCCGTATTGATGTTCATCTCAGTTCTTAGACCATGTTGGAGACTTTTCAAGAACCTGGAGGTGAATGTCAGATCTCAATCAGATACAATCGGTAGTGGTAATGTAACACCCCTAGGTTTTAAAAATAAATGAAATTCATGAAATATAATGTCTCTATGAAACAAAACCTTTTTTCATGTAGATAGTTATAATTATCCGTTAAAACATAAATTTTACACTTCTTTGTTTTAAATTTCGAAAAATGATCTCTACAATCATGATCAATAAGTTATTTGGAGTCTGATGAAACAATATAGTTTTTTTAATTGTAACATATCCTTATGAATAATAATATGAAAATTAATATGAACCTAATTAATAGTAAAATGTATTATTATTATTTTGTCTTATGTATTTATGATAATGATATCTTAATTAATTTTTCAAGGTGATAAAAATGAGTTATTGTTTTAAAATTTTTAATTTTAAAATAATGATTGATTTTATTTAAAAATTAAATTAATCATATATAGAAAAATAATTTTAAAAAATGGAGCTCATTTTTGAATTCTATATATTGAAAAAATGGTTAGTCTAAATGTTTTGTATTTTTCTGAAATACATGAATTTTTGAAAAATAATGAAATATAATAAAATAATTTACATTCAAATTATCTATTAGATACACTTTTTTTATATAATGGATGATTGAAGCCCGCATTTTCAAAATCACATGCTCTATTTAATATTATGATCCTTGGAATTAAGACAATTCATAGTCTTGGTTAAAAATATTAAAATAATCATTAAAATAATGTAAAATCTATCCTCTCCTCCACATTAAATACAACCCTCATTCCCGTCCACCTCTCACAACTCTCAAGCCTTAATTATTCTCTATGTTCTATATATCCCTTCCCCAAGGATCTACAACATGTCCATGACCTGTTGTTTTCACCAAAATTCCAAAAACGAAATCCTTAAGGAGGATCTCAAGAGAAGAGATCAATTTGTATGAATCATCATTCATTTTCATGAGTTTTCTTTTAAATTATTTTATTTTATTATACTATATTCCCATAACCTTATACATGAGTTATGATATCTATGTAATCTTATATATTATGGGTGTTATCTTGTTTAGCTAAAAAATAACTATCTTCTTTCCTCACCTCTTCCACTTATTCTAAAAAAAATAAAAATATCGCCAAATATGATCTAAACAAATATCATTAATGTTTTATCCAATTATTCATCATCATATATGATAAAAAATGATTTCTCTAAACAATAAATATTTTGGAAACATATGAGTACCATTTAATTCCACTTCTATAATTTCATTTCAATAAAAAAGAAAATCAAATACAAATCATCTTTGGAAATCATATAAAGAATGAACCCAAAACAATGAAAGGATCAAAATAATAATAATTAAAAGGTGAAATTATGCTATGAAATTAACATATATGGTGTTATAAACATGAATAAATTTCTTTGAGATATTAATAACGCTTTTTTAAACATTATACATAAGTTTTAAAGACATTTTATGTAAGATAAACATGAGTTAAGGGAATTTTTAACCCAGTTTTCATTCATTCTGTTAACCTTCTACTATATTTTTTTGTAGTTTTAGAATCATTTTTGTGATGATATTTTTATATACTATATTTTATTATGTTTCTTTATAGTTTATAGGCTTATTCCTTTCATTCTATTTTTATCATGTCAATTTTATGTAATTTGTATGTGACTTTTCTCATAAAATATTCTTTTATACATCTAGTTTTACAAAATACAAAGTGAAACTTTTTATGCAATTATTCATGTTTTATGATTATTGTTTGGTTCATGGAAATTTTTTATGACGAATTTTCAGACCTATATATCCCTCCAATAAATTGGTTATGTGTTTGTTGGAGGTTGGATGTATTGTTCCTCCGCCTGTAGCTGTGAGAGTTACACCAAATGTTAGTCGTGGGGGTTACATTGTAAGGTAGTTGTGTGAGTTAGAAATCATAAGGTAGTTATGAGTGTTTCTATATACGTATGTAATTCCACAAGACACCTTTGTGGTCCTATTAATGTTGTTTATGTTTTGTTAAAATCATTTGGAAATCTCATGTTTCACAAAGTAAGTATATATGGGTGATATGTATGTATATTTTAAAATGATTTCATGTGTTCATGGACTACTATTTTCTTTTTCAAAGTTTTATATCTATTAATGATCATTTATTCTCATCCCTTGTTTTTAAAATGTTTTGAATGGGATTACTTAAATGTTTAAAGGATATTTAAGGTGCTAATGCATATGATTCCAATTAATCATTTTTTAAATATTATTGTAATCATGGATTAAATGTAGGTCGGTTGTTGTCAAAATATATGGATCCTAGGAAAGAAATGTTCGATGAATGTATAATGCACTATGTAGTATTCTATTATCTCTAATAAAAAACACAACATGTTTTTGTACTAAATCTATAAGTATGGGTTCACGGATTTACTATTTGTATCGGAAGATAGTTTAGATAACATTAATGGTTTGGATGATACTAATAAAATACCTTGAATGATTTTTCCTCTATGGTTAAGTTGAAATGATATATAATTTAGAAATTATCCTGTTTCTTCAACTATGATATTTTTTTTGTATGGTTTTCCCCAAAAGAAAAAGGTAAGATAAAGTAGAGAGGCACTGATAGAACGATGTTCTTCAAAATATACAGTCTTGAATGATATGGATTGGAACATATTTGTTTGTGAAAATAATGGCTCAGTTGAATTAGGAAATAAATGCTTGTGGAATCAATATAAGAGAATATCCAGAGCTACTGAAATAGAACGTGATGATAGTTTTAAATTTTATGAGGAAAAATTCTATAACTTTTAGTAGATATTATGACCTAGTATCGTCTGACGTATAGACTAAATCTCTTGAAAATATATTCGATGTTATGGGATTTTAAGATAATCTGAAGGTAATTCATTCCATTTTTCGTTTCGAAGGTCAATCGAATCATTGATGGTCAATGGTTATGAATATCATGGATAAATAGTATATTGAATAATTAGAGTGGGATGAATTTAAAATTATATTCCTTAAATTATATTTTTCTAAGGTGGCCCGACATAGGATGAAGAAGCAATTCCTTGAATTGAATCAGACGAAGGAATATTCAATGGTTTTATATAAAGACAAATTCACCCAACCAGGGAGGTATGCTCAAAATCATATTCTTGATCTTGATATCCAAAACAACCATTTTTACTCATTATTGAATCCATGGTATTAAATGGAATTGGCCTCCCATGAATTCAAATTTTATGAGAAACTAGTCTGATATATTGAGAGGGTAGAAATGGTGTTTTTTGATGATCACAAGATTCTTTGAAAACAAGGAGAAGAATATTGTTAGATGCTAATCAATAGGTAAGAATCAATAAAGTAAATTATATCGTATGAAAATCAAGCTTCCAATTTGTGAAATGTGTGGGAAAAGGTATACTGGGGAATGACCTACCAAACCTGGGAAGGGTATTAAATGGGGTATGTATGGAAAAATGGCCCATGATTGTAATGAAAATTATCCTAAGACTAATCCTGATAATAGAATAGTTAAGTGTTTTAAATGTGGTGGGATGGATCGTTATGAAAATGCACGCCCAAAGAATGATCTGAATGATGCAAAGAAGATAGACTATAAGTGTAACATACCAAGTAAGTAATGAATAATAGATATTTTTATCTATGTTTATTAATGATTAAGATAGTGTTATAGAGGCTTAAAATGAAAATAAATACAATCTTATGCATGGAATACACTAATATTCTTAAAAGATTGTTTTAGTGCCTTTTGATGGCAAACCATTTTTGAATCTATATTTTGACAATTTTATAAACTATGTTTGTCAAAATAAACTTATCCTTTATGATTGGGACATCAAAATTTACCTTCTGTGAATTTTTGGTATTTTTCTGACAATATTCATTTTTTAATGAATAGTGAAAAATACTGCATTTTACATCAAAACTGCTTTTTAATCTAATTTATTTATATGATTAGATTATGTTTTTAATTGCTTTTGAAGTGAAATTAGAATATATTTTTACCATTTTATCCAATGGTGGTCATTGCAATCAATTTCACTTTGAAATTAGACTTAAACTGGTGTCAATCTTTTGATACTTATTGTTTTGTAAAAACACGCTGTTTGCTCTGGCAACGGGAATTAATTATTGAATTAATTAATGTGACTTATATGATTTGAATTTTGTAAAATCGACTTCATTTTTGAATTCGGAATATCAAATATAGCTTAGGGTGAATTTTTTGTAATTTTCTGAAAAACTTCAATTTTTGATGAATAGTGAAACCACTAAGTGGTAATCAAGCAAACTGATTTTTCAGTTAAATGAAAGTTTACCACTAATGTGTATTGAATTTTGAAAATCCGACATACATGGTTGTCATTAAGAAGAAAAATGTGGTTCAATGAGATTAAATAATTTTTTGGTGAATAGTAACTTATTAAGTTCTTAATCGAAATTAGTGGTAATTAGGGTAGTTTAAGGTCTAAATAAGGCTTTAATAATATGAAATGACCTAGACACATGTCCCAACCTCATGTTTTGTGTCATGGCCGACCATGACATGCCATGGGTCAACTTGGGGACCCCATGGATCCACTTTTGTTGGGAAATGACATAAATTACTTTTTATTTAATGTTAAAGTGAAAATGACACAAACATAATATGTTTTACGAAAACAACTTTTAAGTGGGGTTATACAAGTCCACATTTTGATTATAAATAGTCATTGGAAAGCTAAAAATATTTCCTATATCATAGTATTTTTTTTTATAATTTTTAGACATTAAATAAATTAAATTATTTATGACATAATAATGATGCATCGATGACATCATTATTTGACGATTTAAATAAAATGGAATGATAATGAAAAATCTAAAACCTACACATGGCCAAAACCAATTGGAAGAGTGGATTTCAAACCCTTATCACCTTATCCACGAATTATATCAATGTGGGACCTTTTAAAACCGAAACACATTTTCAAATAAAGTAATGTTTCTTTACTTTCCAAAAGTGCCCCTCCTCTCCTCTTATAAAAGGCCCCCACCTCTACCACATTTCACACACTCTTCAAGCCTTTGGCTCGGTCAACCCCTGCCCATTTGCACTCTCCTCATCCTAGAGGATTCCCTTTGGGCAGAATCCTTTCAAAGGAAGACTTTAGGCTCAAATCAATAGGAGTTACACTTTTTAAGGTAATTCGTTCTCTCATGTTCATTTGTTTTATTTTGCTTCTCCAACCCCCTAAACTCTTTTTATATACTTATTTTGTAACAACACCAGTATCTTCAATATAATAGGATGTTGTTATATGATTTATTTGAGCTACACTCTCACACAACTACATCAAATGGTTAAAGAACATACGGTTTCCTTGGATGGTGAAATTCTGCCTCCCGAAACGATGATTGTTCAACACTCATTTAACACCTTCAAAGGTGGACATTATGATGTCACTATTTTTATATATGATATATAATATGTTTATGTTTTCCTTAAGCTTCTGTTTTTTTTCATTTTGGGCATACCTTTATGGTTTCCATTATGGGTAAACACGATATCTTCATTTTAGGAAGTGCGGACTACCGCCCCCTAAAAGTGATTTGATGCGTTAATACCATATGTGGGATGTGTAAAGGATAAAGTTAAAGATATTATATATGTTATTATACTGGAATTATAATATACTCTTATATCATTATGATTCCATTCCAGAAAATATGAAATAGAAATGGAAGTAGCGTTCATGCGTACGTACGACTCACCTTCTCCATGAACGGTGCATTTCATTTCTTACCTCTAAATTATGTAATATTATAAATGCATGTATGTACTGGATATATATGACATATATGATATCTACATCATGAATACCATTCTGGATATAATGAACCTTTGACCAAATTAACAACATGTAAGTGTAAGAAGTCTATTTTTGACTTAAGAACCAAATACCGACAAAATGAACATTATTAACTTAACTGCTTACATGATGTTCATAACATGGTATAAAAGGAATAATGAACTTGAAAAATATTCTTAAGAAAGTAGAGATTAACTCAAGTTTATTATTCAGGAGATTAAAGAACGGTCGGGTCAAGTCGGATACGAGGTATGGGACTTCGTCTCAATCTCCTTTCGTTGAGGCATATTTTATTTTATACACAACTTTCTTTTATACGGTGTATAAAACCCTTTGACTTTTACGTTTATTCAAAAGGAATCTTTTTTATACGAAGCGTTTACTAAACGACAAAAGGGAATGTTTTTGTCGTACGTATGCGGCGACAACGACTTCTCCACCGTTGTGACCGTTATTTGAGTTTCGGCTTCCTCTACAAGCCATACCTTCTTTTTAAAAGAAAAATAAATACCATGTTTTACTTTTATTTTATTTTGGTATTGAAAATGGTTTTCATAATGTTTTTACATCAATGTGTTGTATTGATATCTCGTGATTGAAATGTGTAAATTTTATGTTTCCTTTATGCATGTTTTATGTGATATGATTATGTTATGGTTCTTGGGCATTATTATGAAGACGGGTGGTTCCGTGATAAACTAAGGGTAGGTGAGCCCGTTATAGCTCTCCAATGCATTGGGTAACGCGAAGGAGTGAAATGTTAAGGTTTCTCCGAAGAGATTTTAGGGAATATACTGTGATGGGTATTCCAAATGTAACCAAGAGGGTTACTCCCTATGTAAGAATGTTATGAATGCCTCAAGTTACCTTTATGTCTTATGATTTCTATGATTTATTTGTGATTTTATGAGGTATGTTAAAGTTCCAATGTTTTATGGGTAATGTATTATTTCATTCTTATGTATATATGAACTCATGTTTCCTTTCCATGTGTTTTTTATAACCCATACTGAGTTTTTATGCTCATCCCAAGTTTTTGAAATGTTTTTCACAGGTCAAGGGAAAGGTACATGATAAGATGATAGAGTCAAGGATGTGTCAAGAATTAATCCATGTTTTAGTTTAAATGTGTTTCCATTGATGGGAATGAAGAATACTATCTTTATGTAACCACTTTGTTTATATGTGGAATGTAATGCAAGTTTTATGATCTAATTCTCTAAAACTCTAAACCCGAAAAAATCATCAATGTGTAATCTTGTAATAACTCAAGATTAAGTAAGGTTTAAGGCTGGGGCCTTATAGTTGGTATCAGAGGTCGGTTTAGATAACTTGAGGAGTTAGAATTCTATTAAATGATTATCCAAAAATATTTTTTTCGAAATGATATAGCATTTAAATATTACCATGTTGCTTCATCTAAGACATGTTTGTTCAGAATGGTTTTCCACAGAGGAAACAGGGAAGCAGTGCTAGGAAGGCATACAGAAGGAAATAACCTTCCGAATCAGCATCCAGAAATGGTCGGAATTGGAACTGAACAGTTTGTTGCAGTAATGGCGCAGTTGAATCAAGCGATAAATGGCGGTGGAATCCATGCACGAGATCAGCCAGATCAACCGCAGAGGAACATGTCAGTGGTGGAACATTTCATGAGGCAACATCCACCATCATTCAGAGGATCATCTGACCCTGTGCTAGCTGAAGGGTGGATTAAAGCACTGGAAAAGATTTTTGATGTCATGGGGTGTTCAGACAATCAAAAGGTTAGTCTTGCTATTTACCATTTGGAGGGAGAAGCAGATCAGTGGTGGTCTATGGTTAAAAATATCAGGGACACCGATGAGATTGATGCTCTTGACTGGGATAAATTCAAAGGTATGTTTCTTGAGAAGTATTTTCCTAAGGCTGTTCGACTTAGGATGGAAAAGCAATTCTTGGAATTGAGGCAAGAGGAAGACTCAGTGGCTGCCTATGAAGAAAGGTTCACTCAATTGGCAAGGTATGCTCCAAATTTTATCCGGGACCTTGATAGTAAAATCAATCGTTTTTACTCAGGATTAAATCCAAAGTATCGAAGGGCATTAGCTTCTCGTGAGTTTAAAAGTTATGAAAAGCTTGTTCGATGTGCTGAGAAGGTGGAAATGGAGTTCGCCGATGACCAAGTTTTCTATAACAACCAGCAGAAGAAGAGACCGAGGTGGCAGGAGAAAGGTAAGAATTCTTCAAAAAAGTCTGATGGTAAGAGAACTAAGTTTCCAGTTTGTGATAAATGTGGAAAAAGGCTTCCTGGGGAATGTCTTCTGAATTCTGGAAAGTGCTACCGATGTGGTAAGATGGGACATAAGGATCGTGATTGCACTGAAAAGGATCAAGGTGAAGGTAAGAACAAATTTGACTTACAGTTAGTGAAATGTTATAAGTGCAATGAGATGGGTCACTATGAAAACGAGTGTCCGACAAGGAGCTTGAGTGATGGGAATCCGTTAGACTACAAGCAGAAAGGGGTGGTGAAATCCTTTGCAACTACTTCAGCAGATGTCGGTCCAACAAATGAAGTTGTATCAGGTACTTTGTTTGTTTTTTCAGATTATGCCAGTGTGTGGTTTGATTCGGGGTCTACACATTATTTCATCTCTGAAACCTATTCTAGTAAAATGGGAATACCATCTCAAGAAATGACTCCTGATCTTTTGGTAAAAACACCTGGGGGAAGTGTCGAGGCAAAAAGAATTTATAATAATCTTTCTATCCTTATCTGTGGAAAGAACCTACTTGCAAACCTTATTGTTCTACCTCTAGTAGAGTTTGATGTTATCCTGGGTATGGATTGGCTCTCTATTTACTATAATAAGATTGACTGTAGAGCTAACGAAGTTTATTTTCAGAAATACATTCAGTTTTTTTACAAGAATGAACCCTTACTTTTGATAACATATCAAGAGGCCGAGAAACTTGTAAAAGATGGAAATGAATGTTACCTTTCACATGTCGTTGAAAATAAAGGAAGTGTTCAGATTAATGATGTGCCGGTGGTAAATGAGTATCCTGATGTTTTTCCTGATGAGTTGCCTGGAATAATACCAGATCGGGAAGTTGAGTTTACTTTTGACTTAGTTCCTGATGCTAAGCCAATTTCAAAACCCCCTTATCGAATGGCACAAATTGAACTTTTAGAGTTGAAGGAGAAATTGCAAAATTTATTTGAGAAAGGTTTCATTAGACCTAGCACATCACCATGGGGTGCTCCTGTTTTATTTGTTAAAAAGAAAGATGGTTCCATGAGACTTTGCATTGATTATAGAGCCTTGAATAATATCACTGTTAAGAACAAATATCCTTTTCCTCATATCGATGATTTGTTTGATCAGCTCCAGGGAGCTCAGTTTTTTTCAAAGATTGACTTGAGATCGGGGTACCATCAGCTTAAGGTAAAGGAGGCAGATATTCCGAAAACCGCGTTCCGTACGAGATATGGCCATTATGAATTTGTAGTAATGCCTTTTGGGCTAACCAATCCACCTGCTGTATTCATGGACTTAATGAATATAATTTTCCATGAGTTCTTGGATAAGTTTGTGGTGGTTTTCATTGATGATATTTTGGTGTTTTCTAAAAGTAAAGAGGAGCATGAAAAACATTTAAGGGTTATCTTGCAAACCTTAAAAGAAAATAAACTGTATGGGAAATTCAGCAAGTGTGAGTTTTGGTTGCAACAAATTTCTTTCCTTGGTCACATTGTTTCTAAAGATGGAATAACTGTTGATCCTGCAAAAACAAAAGTTGTGGAAGAATGGCCAAGACCCACAAATGTAACCGAGATTCGTAGATTCCTTGGTTTGGCGGGCTATTACCGAAGGTTTGTTAGAAATTTTTCACGGTTATCTAGTCCAATGACTAAGCTAACTCGGAAGGGTGTTAAGTTTATCTGGACAAAAGAATGCGATGATTGTTTTCAGGAATTGAATAGAAGATTGGTGAATGCTCCAGTTTTGGCACTACCTTCAAGGAATGGTGAGTTTGTTATATACAGTGATGCTTCATTGAATGGACTTGGTTGCGTCCTAATGCAGAATGATCAGGTAATTGCTTATGCTTCACGACAGTTGAAAACTCATGAGGTAAATTACCCTACACATGATTTGGAATTAGCTGCTGTTGTTTTTTCTTTAAAAATTTGGAGGCATCATTTGTATGGAGTAAAGTGTGAAATATATACTGATCACAAAAGTTTAAAGTATATATTCACTCAGAAAGAGTTAAACATGAGACAAAGGATATGGCTAGAATTAATCAAGGATTATGATTGTAGAATTCATTACCATCCGGGAAAAGAAAATAAAGTGGTTGATGCTTTGAGTCGAAAAAGTAATGCTTCATTAACAATGTTGCAGTTGGAACGTGATCCTTTGGTTAACGATTTGATGAACTTTGGCATAGAGGTTGTTGGTGCAGGAAGTCCTTCTGTTTTGTTTCTGGTATCAGTGAGATCATCTCTATCAGATAGAATCAAGCAAGAACAGAAGCAAGACAGTGAGTTGCAGAAAAGGGTAGAGCTGGTTCAGAAAGGTAAGTTGCCTGAGTTCAACATTGATAATGATTGAGTTTTGAGATTTGGGAAGAGATTGTGTGTGCCTTGTGATTCACAGTTGAAGAGAGAGTTGTTATGTGAAGCTCATCGTTCTCCGTTTTCAGTTCATCCGGGCAGTACTAAGATGTATAGAGATCTGCGGGAGTATTACTGGTGGGATGGAATGAAAAGAGATATTGTTGATTTTACTGTGAAGTGTTTGACTTGTCAGTAGGTTAAAGCAGAGCGGCAGTTACCGAAAGGGATGCTTCAGCCTTTACCAGTGCCAGAGTGGAAATGGGAGAATATATCCATGGACTTTGTTGTTGGATTACCGAAGACATCTCGAGGTAATAATGCAATTTGGGTTATTGTTGATCGCTTGACCAAATCTGCTCATTTCCTTGCAATACGAGATGCTTTCTCTCTTGATAAACTTTCCCGTTTTTATCTTAAAGAGATAGTCAGGTTACATGGAGTTCCTCTCTCCATTGTATCAGATCGTGATCCCATGTTTACTTCTAACTTTTGGAAAGGCCTTCAGTATTCGTTGGGTACTGAATTAAAATTTAGTACAGCTTTTCATCCTCAATCAGATGGGCAGTCAGAACGAACAATTCAGATATTGGAGGATATGCTACGAGATTGTTCTATGGATTATCAGGGAAGTTGGGACCAACATCTTTCTTTGGTTGAGTTTTCATATAATAACAGTTTTCATTCCAGTATACAGATGGCACCATTTCAGGCATTATATGGGAAGCGGTGTCGAACTCCAGCTTTCTGGGATGAAGTGGGTGAAAGGAAGTTGATGGGACCAGAATTGGTAGAAGAGATGGTAGAAAAAGTTCATCTGATTCAGAAACACATGAGAACGGCTCAGAGCAGGCAGAAGAGTTATGCAGATAACCGGAGGAAAGATCTATCTTTCGAGGTAGGTGATCATGTTTTTCTCAAGGTTTCTCCTTGGAAAAGCGTGATGAGATTTGGTAAGAAAGGAAAGTTGAGTCCAAGGTTTGTTGGACCATACGAAATTCTGGAGAGAGTTGGATCAGTTGCATACCGAGTGGCTTTACCTCCGAGTTTATCTCAGGTACACAATGTTTTTCAGGTTTCGATGTTGAGAAAGTATATGCCAGATCCATCTCATGTTTTGAGTCCAGAGGTAGTTCAGCTGGAAGAGAACCTATCTTATGAGGAACAACCGGTCCAGATTCTTGACCACAGGGAGCAGGTGTTACGGAATAAGGTGATTCACCAGGTAAACGTTTTTTGGAAAAACCACATGATTGAAGAGGCAACATGGGAATCTGAAAATGCAATGAGGGATAAGTACCCCCATTTATTCGATAAGTAAATAAATTGCGGGGACGCAATTTTCTAAAGGGGGGAAGGATGTAACATCCCAAGTAAGTAATTAATAATAGATATTTTTATCTATGTTTATTAATTATTAAGATAGTGTTATAGAGGCTTAAAATGAAAATAAATACAATCTTATGCATGGAATACACTAATATTCTTAAAAGATTGTTTTAGTGCCTTTTGATGGCAAACCATTTTTGAATCTATATTTTGACAATTTTATAAACTATTTTTGTCAAAATAAACTTATCCTTTATGATTGGGACATCAAAATTTACCTTGTGTGAATTTTTGGTATTTTTCTGACAATATTCATTTTTTAATGAATAGTGAAAAATACTGCATTTTACATCAAAACTGATTTTTAATCTAATTTATTTATATGATTAGATTATGTTTTGAATTGCTTTTGAAGTGAAATTAGAATATATTTTTACCATTTTATCCAATGGTGGTCATTGGAATCAATTTCACTTTGAAATTAGACTTAAACTGGTGTCAATCTTTTGATACTTATTGTTTTGTAAAAACACGCTATTTGCTCTGGCAGCGGGAATTAATTATTGAATTAATTAATGTGACTTATATGATTTGAATTTTGTAAAATGGACTTCATTTTTGAATTCAGAATATCAAATATAGCTTAGGGTGAATTTTTGGTAATTTTCTGAAAAACTTCAATTTTTGATGAATAGTAAAACCACTAAGTGGTAATCAAGCAAACTGATTTTTCAGTTAAATGAAAGTTTACCACTAATGTGTATTGAATTTTGAAAATCCGACATACATGGTTGTCATTAAGAAGTAAAATATGGTTCAATGAGATTAAAATAATTTTTTGGTGAATAGTAACTTATTAAGTTCTTAATCGCGATTAGTGGTAATTAGGGTAGTTTAAGGTCTAAATAAGGCTTTAATAATATGCAATGACCTAGACACATGTCCCAACCTCATTTGTTGTGTCATGGCCGACCAGGACATGCCATGGGTCAACTTGGGGACCCCATGGATCCACTTTTGTTGGGAAATGACATAAATTACTTTTTATTTAATGTTAAAGTGAAAATGACACAAACATAATATGTTTTACGAAAACAATTTCTAAGTGGGGTTATAGAAGTTTAAATTTTGATTATAAATAGTCATTGGAAAGCTAAAAAGATTTCCTATATCATAGTATTTTTCTATAATTTTTAGACGTTAAATAAAATAAATTATTTATGACATAATAATGATGCAGCGATGACATCATTATTTGACAATTTAAATAAAATGGAATGATAATGAAAAATCTAAAACCTACACATGGAAAAAACCAATTGGAAGAGTGGATTTCGAACCCTTATCACCTTATCCACGAATTATATCAATTTGGGACCTTTTAAAACCGAAACACATTTTCAAATAATGTAATGTTTCTTTACTTTCCAAAAGTGCCCCTCCTCTCCTCTTATAAAAGACCCCAACCTCTACCTCATTTCACACACTCTTCAAGCCTTTGGATCGGCCAACCCCTGCCCATTTGCTCTCTCCACATCCCTCTCCTCATCCTAGAGTATTCCCTTTGGGCATAATCCTTTCAAAGGAAGCCTTTAGGCTCAAATCAAAAGGAGTTACACTTTTTAAGGTAATTCGTTCTCTCTTGTTCATTTGTTTTATTTTGCTTCTCCAACCCCCTAAAATCTTTTTATTTACTTATTTTGTAACAACAC
This sequence comes from Viscum album, assembly GCA_963277665.1. Lineage (NCBI taxonomy): Eukaryota > Viridiplantae > Streptophyta > Magnoliopsida > Santalales > Viscaceae > Viscum > Viscum album. The sequence goes on along the minus strand of OY728163.1, from coordinate 1,697,854,145 downwards.
CAGTATATTTAATATAGTAGGATGTTTTTATATGATTTATTTGAGCTACACTCTCACACAACTACATCAAATGGTTAAAGAACATACGGTTTCCGTGGATGGCGAAATTCTGCCTCCCGAAACGATGATTGTTCAACACTCATTTAACACCTTCAAAGGTGGCCATTATGATGTCACTATTTTTATATATGATATATAATATGTTTATGTTTTCCTTAAGCTTCTGTTTTTTTTTCATTTTGGGCATACCTTTATGGTTTCCATTATGGGTAAACACGATATCTTCATTTTAGGAAGTGCGGACTACCGCCCCCTAAAAGTGATTTGATTCGATAATACCATATGTGGGATGTGTAAAGGATAAAGTTAATGATATTATATATGTTATTATACTGGAATTATAATATACTCTTATATCATTATGATTCCATTCCAGAAAATATGAAATAGAAATGGATGTAGCGTTCATGCGTACGTACGGCTTACCGTCTCCATGAACGGTGCATTTCATTTCTTACCTCTAAATTATATAATATTATAAATGCATGTATGTACTGGATATATATGACATATATGATATCTATATCATGAATACCATTCTGGATATAATGAACCTTTGACCAAATTAACAACATGTAAGTGTAAGAAGTCTATTTTTGACTTAAGAACCAAATACCGACAAAATGAACATTATTAACTTAACTGATTACATGATGTTCATAACATGGTATAAAAGGAATAATGAACTTGAAAAATATTCTTAAGAAAGTAGAGATTAACTCAAGTTTATTATTCAGGAGATTAAAGAACGGTCGGGTCAAGTCGGATACGAGGTATGGGACTTCGTCTCAATCTCCTTTCGTTGAGGCATATTTTATTTTATACACAACTTTCTTTTATACGGTGTATAAACCCCTTTGACTTTTACGTTTATTCAAAAGGAATATTTTTTATACGAAGCGTTTACTAAACGACAAAAGGGAATTTTTTTGTCGTACGTATGCGGCGACAACGACTTCTCCGCCATCGTGACCGTTATTTGAGTTTCGGCTTCCTCTACAAGCCATACCTTCTTTTTAAAAGAAAAATAAATACCATGTTTTACTTTTGTTTTATTTTGGTATTGAAAATGGTTTTCATAATGTTTTTACACCAATGTGTTGTATTGATATCTCGTGATTGAAATGTGGAAATTTTATGTTTCCTTTATGCATGTTTTATGTGATATGATTATGTTATGGTTCTTGGGCATTATTATGAAGACGGGTGGTTCCGTGGTAAACTAAGGGCGAGTGAGCCTGTTATAGCTCTCCAATGCATTGGGTAACGCGAAGGAGTGAAACGTTAAGGTTTCTCCGAAGAGATTTTAGGGAATATACTGTGATGGGTATTCCAAACATAACCAAGAGGGTTACTCCCTACGTAAGAATGTTATGAATGCCTCAAGTTACCTTTATGTCTTATGATTTCTATGATTTATTCGTGATTTTATGAGGTATGTTAAAGTGCCAATTTTTATGGGTAATGTATGATTTGATTCTTATGTATATATGAACTCATGTTTCCTTTCCATGTTTTTTTTATAACCCATACTGAGTTTTTATGCTCATCCCAAGTTTTTGAAATGTTTTTCACAGGTCAAGGGAAAGGTACATGATAAGATGATAGAGTCAAGGATGTGTTAAGAAATAATCCATGTTTTATTTTAAATGTGTTTCCATTGATGGGAATGAAGAATACTATCTTTATGTAACCACTTTGTTTATATGTGGAATGTAATGCAAGTTTTATGATCTAATTCTCTAAAACTCTAAACCCGAAAAGATCCTCAATGTGTAATCTTTTAATAACTAAAGATTAAGTAAGGTTTAAGGCTGGGGCCTTATAATAAGAATAATGGTTTAGTGAGATCCGTTGTGACTATGTTAGTATATGGTGGGCCATCCAATGAAGTTGTATCAGGTATGTTATTTTTTTACTCAAATTTTTATAAAAACATCTTTGATACAGGGTCGACACATTATTTTATTTCTGAGGAATTTTATATTAAATTGGAAATATCACCTCATGAAATGTGAAAAGTACTTATTGCTTAAACACTACGGGGAAATGTTTTCTAAAAATGACTTTTTATGAATATTCTTATTGTTATCTATGGAAAAACATTACCTGCCAAAATTATTTTTTTCCTTAGTAGAGTTTGATGTTATTCTATGAATGGTTTGGCTTTCTCTTTATCTTGCTACGATTGACTGTAGAGCTAAAGAAGTTTCTTTTTTGAAAGTGTTTCAGTTTGTATAAGAAAACGAACCAGTAATATTGATAACATATCATGAAGTTGAGAGACTATTGAATGATAGATATGAATATAATCATACTCATATTGTTTAAAATAAGAGATATGTTCATATTAATGATGTGATGGTGGTAAATTAATACCTTGATGTTTTTCCTGATAAGAAACCCAGTGTCATACATGATCAGGAAGTCGAATTCACAATTCACATAGTTCCTGATGCTAAACAAATTTTAAAACCACCTTTCTAAATGGATCAAATACCACCCTTAGAGTTGAAAAATCAGTTGCAAGATTTTCATGATAAATACTTCATTCTCCATAGCACATCAACATGTGGTGCTCTTGTTTTTTTATTAAAATGAAATATTCTTCAATGATACTTTGTATTGATTATAGATCCTTCAATAACATCACTATTACAAAATGTATCATTTACCTCATATTAATGCTGTTTTTTTTTATCATATCATGGGATATTAGTACTTTTCGAAGATTTACATGAGATCTGGATTCCATCAGCAGAAGGTGATGAATGATGAAATCACGAAAATAGTTTTTCGTATTAGATATGGTCATTATAAATTTTTTGTTAAGTCATTTGGTTTAACTAATAAACTTTCTATATTAATTTATCTTATAAATATAATATATCATGTGTTCTTGTATAGGTTTTTGGTTGTGTTTGTTGATAAAATTCAAGTATTTTCTAAGATTAAAGAGGATAATGAAAAATATAAAGGGGTTGTTTCGTAAACCTTAATGGAAAAGAAATTGTATGTGAAATTTTTCAAGTGTGATTTTTGGTAGCCACATATTTATTTTCTTGTAAATATTGTGTATAAGGATGGAATAATAGTTGATCATTCCAAAAAAAATGGTGTTGATGAATGGAAAATACCTAAAAATGTTACTGAGATTCTTATTTTTCTTGGATTAACAAGATATTATTGATGTTTCGTTAATAAAATTGCACATTTATCTATCCCCATAACTAAGATAACAGGAAAATGAGTTTAATTTGTTTGTATAGAAAAATGTGGTGTTTTTTTCTTGAACTAATGAAAATATTGGTGAATACTCCAGTTTTGTCCTTGCCATTCAAAAATGGTGGGTTTTTCATCTATAATGATTCTTCACTGAAATGACATAGTTGTGTTTTGATGCATAATGATCAGTTAATTGCTTATGATTCAATCCATCTAAAACCTCATGAGTTAAATTATCCCACACATGATTTGAATAAGTATACATGGTTTCTTCTTCGAAAATTTTGAGGAACCATTTATATGGAGCCAAAAATCAAATATATAATGGCTATAAAATTATGAAGTATATATTCACTCATAAGGAATTAAACATGAGGTAGAAAAGAGGGCTTCAACTAATAAAAGATTGTTAATTCACATTCAATTACCATTAGATAAATTAAAAAGAAATGGTGGATTCCATGAGTCAAAAAAATCATCCAACAATAACAATGTTACATTCAGAACATGATCTCTTGATTAATGATTTAATGAATTTTGGCATAGATGTTGTTGGTTCATGAAATATATCTGTTTTGTTTTAGGTTTTACTGCAATTATTGTTTTCAAATTTAACTAATCAATTGAAAAAAAATCATAACACGAGCTATAGAGAAATGTATAATTGGTTAAAAGGGGTATGTTTCTAGAATTTAACCTTTATATTTACTGTGTTTTATGATTTTGATAACGGTTGTGTGTGCCTTTTTATTCCTTTTTGAAGAAAGAATTGTTTTTTGAAGCTCATAGTTCCATTTTTTCAGTTCTTCCTGGTAGTAATAAGATGTACATGGACCTTCAAGAGTATTACTAGTGGGATGGAATGAAATGAGAAATTGAGGATTTTACCATGAAATGTTTGACATGTCTATAGGTTAAAGAAGAGAGGAATTTATTGAAGGGGATGCTTCATCCTTTACCAGTGTCAATGTCGAAATGAGAAAATGTATTCGTGGACATCATAGTAGGAGTACCAAAGACCTCTAGAGGAAATAATGTGATTTGGTTGATAGTGGATTGGCAGAATAAATCTGTACATTTCCTTCATATTCGATATACTATATCTTTGGATCATCTATCTTTATTGTACCTAAAATTGATTGTCAGGTTACATGAAGCTCCTCTTTCCATTTTTTCAGAACAAAAACCCAGGTTCAGTTCAAATTTTTTTAAGGTCCTCTAGAACTCATTAGGAATAAAATTAAATTTCAGTACAACTTTCCATCCTCAATAAGAAGTACTGTCAGAATAAAGGTTTTAGACATTGAAGGATATGTTTTGAGATTTTTCAATAGACTACTAGTGATAATGGGATCAATATAATTTTTAGATGAATTTTTGTATAATAACATTTTTCATTCCAATATACAGATTGCACCTTTTTAGGCATTTTATGGGAAGCAGTTTTGAACTCCATCATTTTGGGATGAAGTTAGGGAATGGATGTTTATGGGACCATAATAAGTTGAGGAAGTGGCTGAGAAAGTGATGATGATCTAGCAACACATGAGGATAGCTCAGATTATGAAGGAAATGTATGTAGGTAGCATGAGAAAAGAATTTTCAATTGAGGTAGGTGATCATTTTTTTCTTAGAATCTTCCCATGTAAAAGTGTTATACTTTTTGGTAAGAAATGATATCTAAGTCATTGGTTCATTGGATCTTCTGAAATCCTGGTGAAAGTTGGATCATTCGCCTAATGAGTAACATTTCCTCTGATTTTATCTCAGTAACATAATGTTTTTCATGTTTCTATGTTGTGAAAGTATGTGCAAGATTCATCTGATGTCTTGAGCCCAGATGTAGTTCAGCTAGAAGATAACCATTCTAATAAAGAGAAACCTGCTCATATTCTTCATCAAAGGGATAATGTATTACAGAATAAGGTAATCCATCAGGTAAAGGCTTGTGGAGAAACCACTTGGTTGAATAAGTAACATGGGAGTCAAAAAATTGAATGATTAAGGGTACCGCCAATTTTTTAATAACTAAATAATAAAAATTGTTAAGACATATTTTCTAGAAGTTAGGGAGAATGAAACACCCCATGGTTTTACATGAAATTGAAATGCATGAAATAATAAGACGCTATGAAAAAAAATTATTTGTTATAAGTAGATAGTTATAACTATACATTAAGACCTAATTTTTTCACTAATATTTTTGGAATTTCTAAAAAAAATCATCTAAAATTGGGATCAGTTAGTTATTTAGAGATTTATGGAACAAACATGATTTTTTGTGAATAATAACATACCCTTATGAATAGAAATAGGAATAGTAATATGACCCTATTTAATAGTAAATTGTATTATTATTTTATTATCTTCAGTTTTTATGATAATGACATATTAATTAATTTTTCAAAGTGACAAAAAATGAGATATAGTTTCAAAATTGTTATCTTTCAAATAAAGTATGAATTTATTTAAAAATTAAATTATACATATTTAAAAATTTATTTTCAAAAAATATATCACTTTTTTTAATTCTATATGTTGATAATTGATCGGGTTAATTTTTTGTATTTTTCTGAAATTCTAGAATTTTAGAGGAATAGTGAAATACAGTAAAATATTGTATATTCAAATTATCAGTTAAATACAATATTTTTTATATCATGGAGGTTTTAAGCCCACTTTTTTACAAAAAAATGATATTTATTCTATTTTTATCTTAATAATTAATATTATTCATAGTCTTGACAAAATATATTAAAATAATGATTACAATGATGTAAAATCCCCCCTCTTCTCCACTGTAAATATTTCCCTCATTCCCCTCATCCTCTTAATCCTCTCAAACCCTGATCATTGCCTAATTTCTAAAAAATCTCCTTTCTAAGGCTATTCCACCACATCCAAGACCAGGAGGTCTCACCACAAGGCCAAAACTAAATGCCTTAAGGATGATCTCAAGAAGAAGAGATCAAGAGGTATGAATCCTCTTTCATTTTCAGGTGTTTTGTTTTCAATTCAATACATTTCATACACTCTCTTACCCTCCCCTTATACATTTGTAGTTAAATATGAATAATCTTATATATTTTTTATGTTATCATATTCATGTAAAAAATCATCATTTTTCTTCCTCCTCTCTTACTCTTATTCTAAAATAATAAAAAAAATCGTTTGTGAGGTGTTGTTTAACATAATTGTGGACGATGTGATTTCGATTTCCCTTAATTCCTTAAAATCTAATCATAAAACACATTTAATGGTTGAAACTGAATTTTATGTGTATTATGTAACCTATTTTATGTTATGGAATGAACTTTTGTGCATTAAATTAAATTATATAATTAAACAAGTACATGATCATCGAGGAACCACCAAAGATGATCTAAACAAATATCGTTATTGTTTTATCTAATGATTCATTATATTATATTATAAAAAATGATTTTTGGTATGATTAAATATTATAGAGATATATGAGTATGATTTTATTCCTCTTCTGGAATTTTATTTTCATATGAAAAGAAAATCAAATACAAACTAGCTATGGAAATCATGTAAAGAGCACACACAAAATAATGGAAGGAACAAAATACTAATAATTAAATGGTTAAATAATGTTATGAAATGATCATATAAGGAGTTATAAACATGAATAATTTTTTTCAAGATATTAATAAAACAGTTTTAACAATTATACAGAAGGTTTAATCATTTTTTAAGTAAGACAAACCTGATGTAAGGGAATTCTTAACCCAATTTTCATTCTTTGGGTTAACCTTATACTTCATTAATTATGGGGTTTTAAGATCATTTTTGTGATGAATTTTTGTTTATATTATGATTTATTATGTTTATTTATATTGTATACACATATTTATTTCTTTATATTGATTCTCCTATCATTTTTATGTTATTTGTAAGCAACATTTATTATAAAAAATATTATTTTAAACTTCTACTTATAAAAAATTCAATGTGAATGATTTTATGAAATTATTCATGTTTTATGACTATGTTCTAGTTTTTGGGTATTATTTATTATCAAGGGCGGGACCAATATCTCCCTCAAATGTATTGGGTATGTTTAAGTTGGAGGACAGATGTATGGTTACTCCGTGGGTAGCTATGATGGTTACACCATAAGGTAGTCATGATTATTACATTGTAAGGTATCTGTGAGGGTTAAAAATCCTAAGGTAGTTGTGAGGGTTGTTATATAAGTATGTAAGGGCCCAATATATCTCTATAGTCTTATTTATGTTCTTTATTTTTTGTGTAAATCTCATAGAAATCTGATGTTTCACAAAGTTAGTATTTGTGGGTGACAAATATGACTTTTGGAAAATTATTTCAAATGTTCATTGAAGAATGTATTCTTTTTCCTCTTTTTATATCCCTTAATACTCTTTTGTGATCATCCCATGTTTTTAAAATGTTTACTATTGGATTCCATAGAAGTTTAAAGGAAATTTAATGTGCTTGTGCAGATGAATCCAATTAATAATGTTGTAATTATTTTTGTAAACTCTGATTCAATGTATATATGTTGTTGTCTAATTATATGGAATGATTATGGGAAAAGATCATTGAATGTATAATTTACTGTGAATTTTTATGTTATCTCATAGAAAAAAATATCATAGAATTTTTTATGTCTGAATCCTAAATTTTGTGTTTGTGGCTTTACATGTACTCCATGATTCCTTACCACTTATTTTTTATATATTCATGCAAGTTGAACTAGGGGTTATCCTATTGAATTTTGATAAAGTGAGATACCTTTGTATTATAAACCATAACAGTCTATATATAATTGTTTTCTCTAGATGTATTCGAAATTCGTGTGACGAATTCCATGGTGATGTTCTCCCATTTCCATGTTTCTATGGGTAATGATTTCATCATTCCCTTAGACTTTTTTCTTTCAACCTAAAATTTATGAAATACTAAGAACTTTGATACATGTTATGTTATCTCCTTCTTCATATTATCCCACCAGTAGTTCTCTTGGAGATCTCAATGCATCTTTGTACTCCCATGGTGAATAGATAATGTTGTGCTATATGTATCATTCATAATATAATTCTCTATATCTATATAATATGGTACACATATTCATCAACCAAATATTATGAATCTATCATCCTCAATTTCAAAATATGATTTTTACCATTTCTGATAGCTTCCACATTTTTCTGAATTCCTACCTCATATTTTTGTGAATCATTTATTTTCTCCATAAGGTATAGTTGACAAATCATTGGTTAAATGTTTGATGGAGTTTCTTACATAATGATCCCCATGTCCATATTTTGTAGATCTAAGATGATGGGATCCTTTTGAATTCTCATCATCGATAAATATGTGGAATCCTTTCAACGTAGGGAATCCACTAAATTATTTTTTAAACTTAGATGGTCGTGGATTAAGGATTTCTAAACCTTGATGAGCTCTTACAATCATAAAGAGATCATATTATGATCCTTTTATGTGAACATATATTTGATGCTCTTATGATTATTATATGGATCACACATCTCCCCATAGTGGTAATGTCGCCATATTATCAATGAAAATATCACAACTAACAATTTCAAATAATGTTTGTGATTGTTCTGGTTATGAATTTTGAAATACATTGAGGTTTAGGATATCACATTATGATTTTTAATTACTACATAGCCAGGGAACTTCCTAGAAGAATCACTGTACACCAAAAGTAGTTCCCCGCTTTTTGTAATTATGAGTACTGGAGCAGTGATAATCATTTTCTTCAACTCTCTAAAGTAGTCTTCCCATTCACTAGTCTATACTAAAATAACACCCTTCCGAGTAATCTTAGTTAGTGTATTTTAAAATCATTAGAACATCTTTACAAATCATTAGTAATACCCATCTAGACCAAGGAAACTATAGATATTCATTACAGATGTTGTCATGGGACACTTTACGATTTTCTTTGTGTTTTAAAGGTCCACAAATATCCCTTCACTAGTGAATACATACCCCAAGAATGATACTTCTTCCAACCAGAACTCACATTTAATATACATTTCATAATGTTTTCCCTTCTTAGAATATTTAGCACATTATTTAAATTCACCTCATGTTCTTCCTTTCTCATGGATTATTTCATATTATCATAAATAAAGACTATGAAAATTTCATCAAGTTAACCTCTAAATACTCTATTAATTGATTTTATAAAATTTAATGGAGCATTAGTAAGTATGAAGGGAATTACTATGAACTCATAACATCCATAAATTGTTCAAAAGGTGGACTTGGGAATATTTTCCTTCCACACAATTAATTAGTGATATCCTAACCGAAGGACTAACTTTTAGAAATACTTGGCCCCATGAATTTGATTAAACAAGTCATATATCCATGAAAGGGGATACTTTTTAATTATTGTTGTTTTATTTAGATAATGAAAAACAATGTAGAGGAAAATTTATCCATCCTTCAACATGATGAAGAGTACTGGCACACCCCAAGGTGAAGAACTCGAGTGTATAAAACCCTTCTACAGATTCTCTTAAAGATACATCATTAGTTCTTCTAGAACAATGGAGGCCATTCTATATGAGGAAGTTGATATAGGTAATGTTCCAAGAATAATTACAGTTTAGAATTGGATATATCTATCAAGAGGAAGACAATGAATGTTTTCAGTGAATACATCAGTGTAATCCCTCACAATGGGAATGTCATCGATCATGATTCTCTCCTTTTTCTCTGCAATTTCAGCTACATATTCTTGATCATAAGGAACCAATATCCACAATTGATATGGTGGTTTTAATGAATATTAATCCTCCTATGCACACTTTTTTATAATTATAGGATTCTTTGGGATGTGAAGAGTGATATCTATTTCCAAACATTCGATGTAGGAATTATATAAATATATCCAATCCAAGACCAATATAGTATCAAAATCAATGAAATGGAGTATGAAATAATTTTCTTGGAGTTTTGGCCCCCAAATATTAACAGGGGAGGAGTTATAAACATTATATTCACTAATTTATCTATCTGTTGTTCTCATAGATTACTCAACCCCCAAATTTATTGGTGGAGATTAAATAGTTATACTAAAGATAAAACATGTATATGAATTCATAAAACAAGAATCAAATAGTAAATTATCCACTATTTAATGAAAAACTATCATACCTATAACAAATTCATTTTCTGGTTCCACCTCAGTAGTAGTGATAGCATATGCCCTTCCTTGCTTCCTTTGAGGATATTTTTGATTGATTGACTCCATGAACCATTATATTATAGAAAAGGATTTCTTAATTCCCATGTTCACTATTGTTGAAACACTACACTATAGGTACAGTGTTGATATGAACCTTAAATTCTTCTTCTACATTATTAGGATTCTTCTTATCCCTTCAGTAATTATTTTTCATATTCCCTTCTCTTATAAATTTTATTCATCTAGGGGTTCCTTTTAAAGAGTTTCCAAGAAGCTTCTTCACACACTTTTGACATTGGTGGTATTGGGTATTCATTATATCATGGGATTTATATTTTGATATTCTCAAATGAAACTCAATTTTCTTCAATTTTTCTCTAGGACAAAAAATAAAATTGAGATTCTATGATCTCCATTTCAACCATAAGGGCATAACACACAATCTCCTCATAGCTATCAATGTCTTGAATTCTAAACAATTTTTTATTGTAACCTTTAGTCTAGTAAATAAATGATTTTCCTTTTATTTAGTCTTCAAGACAAAGTCGGAGTTGTATCATGAATTCCTTGTGAAGTTTTCTTTATACACCCAGATAGACTCATCTTAATTTTGCATTAATCCAAGGAACTTCCTTTCCATCTTAAGATGGATGGTTCTAGGAAAATATTTATGAAACATACTTTCATGAAATCCTTCCATTCCATAAATACATTTCCACTTTAGAGTCTATTTTTTCATTAATGTACACCACTTAGAAACTTCCCCATGAAAATTATAAATAGCATGCACAACTTTCTCTTCTTCAATGAACTAGAGGATAGAGAATATTTTATCAATGGAGTTAATCAATTGTTCTGAAAGGAGGGGATCTGATGATATACTAAAAACTGGATACGTTTTATGTATAAATTATTCTTCCATAGATTTCTCCTTCTATAGGAGGAGGGGAGACTTCCACATGATTCAAGTCATTGTTCATAACATGACCCAACTGAGCATGTACTATCATGATGTTTTGAGCATCAATTCTAATTATATTTTCAATTTCATTAGGTAAATAATCACGTTTCATATAATATTATCTATTGGCATGAGTTCTTATACTTCCATCCATTAACCATGGAAAACAATTCCCAATTACTTGGACTGATTACTGAGCTAATAAGCATATAAAAAATAAATCATTAAACATAGCTGGTTAAACTTCTAAATGAAAAGTATATCCTAACATGGGATACACTAAATTATAATATAGGTTATACATAGTGATATAATTATCCCTTAGGTTCTTATTATATGGTTGTTTAATTCATTTGATTATTTAGGTTGAGGATGAATCATTAGATAATACTATACTTATAATCGTTTAAATAATTTTGGGGGGTTTTTCGATCATCACACATTATTATTGTTTAATTAATTAATATTATGTTTATATAATGGTTATATAACATTATAGAGTTTGTAATACATATTTAAAAATCCTTTTTAATAATTAAAATGTCTTTATGGGTTGTATTAAGGATGTAATAAAAATGGAAAACTCTATCTTCCTTCAATATGACAAAATTAACACATAAAAATTAATGTCTACATTTTTGGAATACAAGGAGTGGGGAAATAAATGATGATGGAATATTATATTTTAATAATTGAATTATAGTATATTTATGGTAATTTTGTTATATAACCATTTGTATGAGTGGTGTTCCAATGATAATAATAATAATAATTACTTGAAATGAAATTAAAAGAAAAGATAGTGGATTTTACATGTGGAATACTTATTCATGTGACCCTCCTTAAGGGGATTGGTTTTCGAAATTTTTTGAGACCAATGGATTTTGTATGTGGGTTATGGACTTTTAAAGAGTTTTCAGTAGATGTTTGACAACTTTCAAAGCTTGAATAGTGTGAGAAGTGGTGGTGAGAGATGTTTTCTCATTATTTTATAGATTAGTTTATTATTTTGGTTCAATACTATGAATAGTTTTAGAATTAGCAATAAACATATTAAACCAATTAATTATAATTTCAAATTATGGTGTTACATCACCCATACATCTTTAATGACTCAATAATTCATGTATCTAGCATTTATTGTAAATTATCGTATTTTACTATTCATAAAATTCATGTATTTTAGAAACATACCAAAACATCAGCCAAACTATTTTCCTACATGTAGAATTGAAAAATATAATCCATTTAATGATATTAATTTTTTAGATACGATACATTTAATTTTCAATTAAAATCATCATTTACTTGGAAAATGCTAATTTTAAAATTATAACTCGTTTAAAAATTCATTAAAAATTAATTAAGGCCACATAAAAATATATTATAATCATAAGAAAAAAATAATACATTATGAATATATTTTAAATAATAATAAATTTAATTTTGAATAGTTATATTAACTATCAAATTAAAAATAAACATTTATATTTTTTATTAATATCAATACTTAAATAATAAATTCTAAAACAATTCATAACTTCTAATATGATATGATTATATAATATTTTCATTTATAAGATACTTAAATTTTATTTATAAATTCATGGATGAGGTTACTATTCTATTGGTGGGTTTACTATTCATAAATTTCATATTAATATTTCTGTGGTCATGTTATTATTTCATCATAATAGGTTCCTTACCTTCCTGAAATACCTATTATTCCATTTATTATTTATTTGTACTGTTTGTATTGTATTCTAAGTGATTTTATAAGGTTTATACTATATGAAATAATTATAATAAGGGAATTTCCATTGGTAAAATTTTGGAATGTTACAGTTAGACTTGAGCTATGTTTATGATTCAGTGTTTAAAGTTTTGGCCACATTTTTCTTGTAATAATTATAATCCTATATCATGCCTAATTATTTATGTTAATGATTTTCACACATTTTATTCAATATTGATATTCCTATTATCTAACATTAATAAAATTTTTCTATTTATATTCTATTACTAGGCTTTATAGGTCACCTATTTCTTATGTATATCCCCTAGTTATCACATGCAATTTTAAAATACATGGAATTTTTTAAGGATGTTATAGATGTTTTCAGTAACGTTGTTATATCCCATGTTAAATATGTCATTATGTTTACCTATTAAATAATACTATAAACTTGTGGATATTTCAGGATGTATTAAGTGTAATCTAATGTAATGAATCATGAATTAATATGTCATAAAAAGGGGTTTATAATAATATTGTTTGTGTACATGTGAACTACCTCCTTTATAAAGTGATGTGACTTTCTTTTCAAAATTAAAACATATGGATGATATTTATCAACGTTTTTATTGAAATAAAATATTACATATGATATTATCATCAGTATATAATAACAAAATATTGAATACCTCGTTTACATAATGATCATTGAAAAATGGAAATGTTACTCATGTGTCCGTACAACCGACCATCTATATTATCAAAGAACACTCTATTTCTCATAATATTATTCCATTATTAGTCTTAAAAAAATTATTTATGTATACCGAAAATAATTAGTTCATGATTATTATTCTTTAAATGTTTAAATAGTTTCCACTTAGTCTCATTTTTAACCTACAAATTTCAAATTTCCACACATGACAAATATATCGAAAATATCAAACGTAAGCATATGTGATTTAGTAATAATATATAACATTTTATAAAGTATATTAATATGTATATTGAAAATGAAAAATGTTCTTATGAAAGTAAATAATTAAAAAAATTATTATTCATGATGATAGAGAATGAACATGGTGATTCAGACTCAAGTAAAGGGGGATTATCATAATTTCATTTGTTGATCCAAATTTTAAAATTATACCCTATTATTGTTTTTAGTGGGGTATATAATATCCCTTTAACTTGTTATATAATTAATTAAATGATTATAATGGTATTTAATATTTCTTAACGTTATTGTCTCATGGGGCTTATTATTCAAATAATTCTGAAGTGATAACATATATTTCCTTTTAAAACATTTCTTTATATGTTTTCCTGCTAACCATTTTTTATTCCATGTATATGTTATTAAAATTATTTTATTATGGAAGGTGGGTTATTATAATGGAAGTTTTTTTATTTAATTAAATTTTATTCAAAATAAGGGAATTATTTCAAGGAATGTATGAAACTATTTACAAATGAAAATTGGGACATTATATTTTAACATATACGATGACAATAACATTTCCAACACATAATAATTATTTTTTGTCGGTTTATGTTGCTAGAATTCATTTTTGATTGAATGAAAAACCATAATAACATTTCTTTTTTTAGTATTAATTTTTTAATATAGATGGATATTTAGATAAGTATTTTTTTCTTATGGGTTATGAGAATATTATATGAGGGTGATGTAATAATTGTAAGCTTTTGTGTGTTATGATTATATTATAGTTCATGGGTATTATTTATGTTGATCGTTGGTAATGTTATAAATCAAGGGTGTTTGGGTATGTTATTAACTGAAGAATGGTTGTTGTGTTATAAACTAATGGTGTATGGTTATGTTATAAAACAATGGATGGTTTCTCTTTTATATACCTCCAATGAATTGGGTATAGAATTCAATTGTTTGGGTATTCAATTTATAATATTGATGTGGATAATTACGTATCAAGATAACTATACATTTTATCTATTCATTATATTGGATTTACATGATTTCTATGTGAATAAATATTTTTTTTCATTTGAAAATGATTTATTTATTTCACTAAAAAACATATATATAAAGGTAAAACATTCTCAGGTTTATTTATGGTCATTGGAATAAATATTTTCAAAAAATTTATATCATGTAAAAACCTTATTTTTCCCAGGAAACATTTTTTTCAAAAGACTTAAACTAGTTATTATAGTGGATAATGGAATAGAAGAAGTCATGTTAAATATTGTAATGATTTTTCATGAATTTATATTATGTTTTATCTTACATGATTAATGTTATGAGAAAATAGATACATATCATAATTCTATAATTTTTTTATATGGTTATCTTATGGTTGATTTATAGAATAATACTTTAAAAACACTAAAAATAAAAAGATCCCAAAATGTAAGAGAATTGATTCTTGAATTAAAACTCATTATTAAATAATGTTTATGGTTGGTTCCTTATATATTCAAACTTTATACTACAATGATTCAATACAAGAGATAAAGTAAATCAATTTCAAATCTGACATTTGACATCCATATTTATGATGACCAAACAACGATAAAGAATGATTTTTAGTCACCTAAATCCATACATGAAATATTTATCTTCCATGAATGATTCAATTCAAAAAACATAGTTGTGATGATGACAAAACATAATTTGAGAACATATTTTCATTCATTCAAATGAATAGTAGCGATCACATTCCTGTTAAATGAGATGACAAATATTCTTCTTATCTCATCTAGGTGAATATTATTTCACAAGAGGGATGGTCGATTACATAAAGGAACTGTAGTTCTCGGCATCTTGTGGTGTCCTGTATGAAAAATATTTTGAAAGGTGATAGCATTGGTGGTTTATGAAAACTTATAAATTACTTGTTTTTCAATTCCTTAAATTTCTCATTACATGAAATGAAAATTAGAGGAAATGGAGTTATTATCTCCATATAATTATTAAGAAACTATAAATGAGAGAGGATACGAAAATATATTAATTTATCTGAAAATAAAGACTAAATGTTAGTTTTGTGTGAACCAATTCATATGAATCATGATTCTAGTTCATCTATTTTTGAAAAGAATATATTCGAAATGGTATTTCTTGATTAAGATGAAAAGAACTGAATTCTCACTCTTTTGTACATTATTAACCAAAACTAGTGAATCATACCGACTTACATGATGAGATTCTGTAATAATAATATGTTATAACTAATTCAATGAATATGAGAATTTCTCAATATTTTTATCCTGAATAAATGTAATTTAATGAATTGGGATCTTTTATTAGTGTGAATATTTTTTTAGGAAAATCTTTTCTCATTACATGAATAAGAAAAATGAATTTTTGGATCTAATTCAGGTTATTCATTTGTATGTCAAGATCCTTTGGACATAAAATAATTATGATACCCATGTGAGTTATATAAAAAATAATGGACCATATATAGAAACCTGATGATAGATAGTGTAAAAACATTTAAGGCATTATTTCACAGCCACATAAATAAATTTGAATTTTAATGTTTATAGTGTATGTGTTCATTCGAAAATCATTCCCCTTGTATTAAAAAATTCATGAATAAATTTCATTTTAATAATTATAATTATGTATTAGTGGTTTCTATTTTTATAATTTATAAATAAGATTCATTTATTTTTTGTGATATCAATCCCGTATAAAAAAATATCAATTGTACATTTTGATTCTCATGCGTAAATATTCGCTAATCCAAATGAAAAAGTTGAGTCCCACTAAAATTATAATTATTGATAGTGTGTTCCAAGGATTTCTGATATTTCAAAACCAACAAATACAAATATTAATATGACTTTAGATTTCAGTCATGCCACTAATTTCAATATTCAAGGTATCTCATTCAGTTAATCAATTTTATAATGATTATCATAATCAGTTCTTTCTATATAAGATGGTTTATTATACATTGATGATCACATATGAATGAAAATTTTGTTATCCTATAATATATTACATTAATGTTTTTTATATCAATTTAATTTGTTAGTTCCAAGGAAACATATGGTTGTTCATAAACATTTATGTTTTTTTCCATGATAATAAATTGAAATATTCTCTGGGTGGGATAATAGACTTTTAAAATCGGGGATATGGTCATCCGCATTAGAGATGAAACATGATAACAAATAATTAGTTTCCATGGATTAGTTATTTTATACATATTTTTTCTAACTAAAATTGATGAATAATAAAAAAACCATTTAATGAATAATTGATATAGGTTTGAAAATGGATAAAATTTTTAAAGATATAAAATGTATCTCTACACTAATTGACCCCCTCATAGTGTGACCATCCTAAATTGTTTCTGAAATGGGTATTATATAGATATGAAATACATCTAATTAGATTTTCATATTGAAAACATATTAAATTTTTTATATATCTCTTCTAATTTCATAATTGAATGAAAACATAGATGATTTGTTATTATGATACATTATAATTAAATTTTATCCATGAAATTTAGTAAATTAAATATGAAATAATTGAGAACATTGAAAAATAAATCGCCCTTTGTTAAATAAGAAGAATCATTCATTTCTCTATGTAGTAATGTTGTAGAATAGAAGTCTAACATCATACCATAAGTTCATGGGGTAGAGTATACATCAAATGTGATGGTCCAAAATTAAACCATATATAGTTTAGTATTTGTAACATAACATTAAATAAAAAATTATCTAGTCAAAATTGTCCTTATTAATATCAAATAATTTGTAGGAGTGATCACTTGTTAGTATATTTAAATGATTAATTTTTGGATACTCTAAATTATATGCTGAAAAATAATCCCAGTGATGTATTTTTATCTGTTCCTCATTCAATGGAGTTAAATATGATATCACTAATCAAGAAAAAAATATATAAAATAGAGTGACATTTTTTTAAGACATAATTCAATATAACATTAATCTCTATATGTGAGTTGGATCCCAATAAGATATGATTGTTAAAGATGATGGAAGATGGAATTTTTTATAATATATATGGTTGAATAAAATTTCGTATTAATAGTATTTCATTATTAAAATTAAAGGAAAACTACATTAATTAAAGGAAAATTAAAGGCTAATATTGATGTGAATAATTATCAAATTCAAATCAACACAAAAAAGACAAAGGATATTGAATCTTTTATAGTACAAAATAATATATTTCATGATTTTTTAGTTTTAAATGTCGATAATGAATGTGATGATAGTATAATTTCAATAGTGGATCATATATCCATCCAAAATATGATGTATCTTGAACATGGATTCATAATGGAAAATGATGAAAATTTAAAAAATGAGTCTTCATAAAAAACTGAAAATAGATATATTATTATAATTTATGTTGCCACAAAAAAACTCTTCATATTTCTCATATCCAATAAAATTTATTCTTGGGGGGGGGGAATAATAAATCATAAAATTTTCAATGTCCAAAATTCTTTATGAATAATATACCCAGAAAATCTATAAATAATGTTTGTTCTCATTCTATTTCTAGATATCATTCATGTTTAGAATTAATCTCTATAGAAAAGTGGAAGAATAAATATGATACAAATACCACCACTACACTTGTATTAAATAATGATAAGTGTAAAATAATCCTTCCTCATAAATATTCTTACTTTAAATAAAATATATGAACCTGAAAAAGAAAACAGTTCAATATATGGAGATTTCTACTAAAAAGAAATTTTCAAGATAAATTGGCTACTATTGATGCTACGAGTGATTCGGGAACAATGAATATGATTACTGATATAATATGAAAGTGTATGAAAATAATATGATTCAAATATAAATGTGGATCAAATAAGTAAAGATATATTGAACATAATTCAATGGAATTAATTTATCAGTTATATATAGAATTTAATCTTTGAAGAACATATGCATTATTTATAGTGGATATTGTCCAAATGGAATGTTATTGAATTAAAAATCATTCAATCATACTACTAAAAAAATCAGATAAAAAAAATCATAGAATATGAATACTAAATATATTTCTACCATAAAAAATGATTCATTATAAAAATTTTACAAATAAAATTAATAGGATGTTTAAAAAGATTACAAGTAATTTATCTTTATGTGAAAAAAATAGTGATACTCAAAATAAACCCATTGAGGTTAAAAGAAGCGAAATACTGAGAAAGAATATGATACATCCTTTTTAGGGGATGTGGTCACCCCATGGATCACTGTAAGTAGGCCAAGGACCTCATACTGTATGGATTCATTCTTAATAAATAATGTTAGAAACCATTTGAAGATAAAAATTAAAAAATTAACATAGTAAAAAACAACACATTTGAATTCATGACGTACTACCATGAATGTTGTGCATATTCTAAATTAAATACCTGTAATACGACAAGCTAATTTGGATAATGAAAATAATATTTAAGAAACATTGATGAAGGTATATAATAAAATAAGAATAATATTCCATATGATGAAATAAAATTTATGTATATGTTATAAATAATTAAAAACCATAAAATCATAGAAGTACATTATGAATTTTCAGAAAGGGATAGTCATAAGTATGATGATTTTTTGTTAATAACATCGTCTTTGGAAGTAATACTAAGGACAAGTCATAAATCATGAAGTGATATTCTTCCCCAATGATGTGTGGGAATATAAAAATTCAACAAAAAATTATCACAAATAAAACTGAAGAAACCATGATACCCAGAAAATCAATGAAACCCATAAAATATTGCATGATGTTTTTATTTTCAGATAGAGTTTAAAATAATGTATCTTTTAGTGTGAGAATCAATTCATATATTTTTATCTCATATTAAAAAATTAGATACGCCATATTCCCATATACATTTTCATATTAAATGAATTTAATGGAAGATGATGTATATATTCATGTGGATAATAAATGATGAAATTATATTTCTATATCTAAAAGATTGTATATTTCTTCTATTATTTATAGATGCTACTATACTGGGTTGTCTAACATTTTATTTCTTGAAAGTAATTTATTTCCAAGTAGTTGATAATTGCATTGATGAAGATGATCAATATACCATAGCTTACTAAACAATATAATTTCACCATCATGGATGTGATCAAAATAATTTATAGTCACACAAATTATTATTCTAAATAACAACTAATGAAAAAAATTCATCATGATGAATTGAATCTGGAGATCAACCCTTTAGGGGAAGTATCGTAAGATGATTCGACTGCTATTTATTTCATCTGAATATGAAATCATTGGAATATAATTATTCATACATTCATTGATAAGGAATGTGTGTTTAATCTATCATCTTTTATTAAAAATCAAAAAAATATTTAAATATATGTGTGATTATTTGAAAAAACAAATCATATTTGTTGAACCCCATGGATATGTAGCATGGTTTGATAAAGCATGTAATCTCATAATTCATGATGGGTATGGATTGTTGTTTTTTTTTAAACATTCATAAGGAAATATTGTGTTTGAAGGTACATTATATAATTCATATAAAATTAAATATATTTGAAGGAATTTACATTATTGACGAATTTTTTTAATGCCTTTATGTCATTTGAATCGGTTATTTGTTTTTATTAGTGGATCCTAGATAAATGTAACTAAATTAATGAATAGTGGTTCACATGGCCGATTATCATTTACATTTACTCTATATAAGAAATTATCATAACTGATTTATCCACATAACAAAGTTCATTACATAGAAAAATGATCAAATTGAAATATTTTTTAATTCAAATATTGATTTTCTATTATGTAGTTAAATAATCAATGTATCTTATTTATGAGGTGAATGATGATGTCGATAAATGACAGAGAAGACATCCAACTCACATAATATGATATGTAGATGATTTATATTGATATCAGAATATATTATTTTTACATAAAATAAATATATATATTAAATTATAAATTTTCACTATGTATGAATTGTATTTAAATATGTTTTAAGAAAAAATACACAAATGATAATGAAATGTTTCGATTCACGAATAGTGTTTCTGACTTCTTTAATAAAAGGCATCGAAATTTATTCTAGGATTATATAATTTAATAAAAGATTTTATAGTGGTTATTACAGATATTGGGTTTATGATTTAAATAGTGTAAAAAATATTTTTGTCCATGATATAGAGATAGTTATTTTCAGCTATCACCGAAATTATTGGGTGATAAAAATATAACGTTTGTTGGACTTTCTCTCTATAGTTTAACAGAATAGATTTAATGGTTGTAATGGGTTTTTCCCCATGTGTGGTAAAAACATAAGTAGAAAATGTATAGGACATGGTATTTATATATCAAAAATATATAGATAATGAGATTATCAAGATACAGTGAAAACAATTTTCATGAGATATTATGTTGTATGAGAAATGAGAAGATTAATAGTTTTCCAAATATCAGGTTAGACCATTCGTGATAAATATATTATTAAACTCATTTATTTAGTATATCTTATTTGAGTATGAGAAATTTTTTTATAGAAATATACAAGTATGTTATGTGGGATACTCCTGGATTCAAATTATGATGGATTGTGGAAGTGGATCTTTAACTTTTATTTCAAAACCAACCTGGATTATTTTGTTATCATCTTCATTTTGTAATCATATTTTTATGATATATCTAAGAATTTTTTTGGGTATGATTCATGAATTTTTTTATTAGATGCTACAAGATTTCATGTTGGAGGATTTCACATGGGAATATAGTGAAATGAATCTGGTCATTGGTGTAGTAATCATCAAGGACATGTAATAGGATTCCACATAGGATCTCAACCTTGTTAATTCTATTTTTTCCATAATTTTTAATTTTCTACCAGACCATGTAATTATTATTTTTTGTGATTTGATTTTTCTATACTATAAAAATTCTATTGTGTTTATTTCTATTTAAAATTAATTTTAAAAACCCCTCATCCACAATTCAACCCATATTCTAAGAGGAGGAAATTGATCCTAATTAGTACTTCAATTTTTATCATAGGAGTATCCCAATGTGGGATCTAATAAATTATTCTTTGTGTTTTGGATAATATAAAATTAGTTAATAAGGGGAGTGTATACACATTATAAGGATACAGTTTTCATATTTAAAAGAATCTAATAATTCCATAACATTTATCTATAGGAATGAAATTTTATGTTATAGTTTAAATGGTACTAAAATAATCATAAAATATAATTGCATGAAATTTTATGAAATAGGTAATACATAAGTGTATTTAAATAAAAAATTCTTTTCTCAAGTCATTATCAAATATATTTTACATGAAATTTATGGTCATACAAACTGTAAATTAAGTCATGGATAATATTCAACGATTCTGTGAAAGAAATATGATAGTCATGGTTAAATTTTATATATATTAAAAAGAAAATATTAAGACATAAAAATTTAATATGATGATTTTTTTTGGAATTATGTACTAATGTAAATGAAATTTGGAGTTATATTCAAGCCTTTAGTGAAAAGCTTGATGATTAAACAAGTTTGATCATATTGATGGAAAATCATTTAGATAAAATTGATCCAAAAATGTTAACAATTGGGTAAAGAATAAATATTATCATAAATGAGATATATAATATTCTCATTTCTTATGAAATTTGAAAAATTAAATAATTCAATCGGAATGTGAAATAAGATATGTCTTTTGAATCCAATATAAATATGAAAACATGCAATGATGAATATGTTACTGAAAAAAGTAACTCTAAGAATGATGAGTAATATCAAAAATTTATTTCGTTGATTTAAAATTTATTTTACATGGGATTAATCATGAACATTAGTATATTATTTGATATATGATATAAAATTAATGTTCTTGGATACTTGAAAGTAATTTCATAAAGAAGAAAGTAGAAAAATATGTATCTAGAATGATAAAATGAACAAAGGAATTAAGTGCAGCAAGATCTAAAAATAAAAATCTATATTTGGTAGAATTAAGATGATATTAAAAAGAACAATACTATTAGAATAGAAGTGAAATATGATCTTTTCTAATTATGTGATTTTTATGAAGAGATTGAATTTTTTTTATACTTTATGGCTTATTCTTAAAAGGAAGTTGATGCATCATGCATTGATAATGATGAATCGGGGAAAATAAACAATGAATACATGCCAAATTTTTATCATAAAGAATGAATTGTGAAAAAATACATAATAATTAAAGAGAATAATATGCTATTAAAATTGATGATGAAATTGATTAATGAAAATACTATGTCAGAAAAAAGTAGGATATCTATTGAAAAAAATTACTCTATATATGAAATATGAGAAATATGAAAAAAAATTCATTGATCTCAAATAAAATGTAGTTGAGGGATGAATAAATATTAATAATGAAATACAAATTTCTTTATTCTTTGAATGGTATGGAAAATATAATGAAAGAAATAAAAGTTGTATAAATTTTAATTGATAATCCTCTAAAGATGCTGGAAAATTTCAAGTAAGGTCCTCATCTGAGATATATGTTTAAAAACTATTGAAACTATAAATGAATGTCTAAATCAAATTTTAATTTGGATATTGATCAAGAAAAAAATATATTATTCCATAACAATTACCTCATTATTGAATAATATTTAATTTAATATGTTTTTTAGAGTAGAGTCAATGTCGGACTCAACTATATCAGTAGATGAAAAATTTTATACTAAACTTTTATGGATACATCTTTGATTTTTTTTAAAAATCATTTTTATTTTTAATGCTAGGATTATTGAAGGCTCAAACATAAATAATATACATTTTTCTATTACATTTGTATTATATGTGCATAGAAACACCTAGGGGAGTAGTTTCGACAGTATGAATGATGAATTTGGATGAATATATAATTAGTTGGGTATGGGATATAATTTAGATGCACAAAACATGTTTACCATTTTTGAGGAGCTATATGGGTGGCATGATAAAACGAGAAATATAGAGGATAAATTCATGAATAATATAAACATTAATCTCCACCTCAAATATATAAATAATTTTTTTCCATTTTATTGTGAAGATAATTCATAGTTGAGGGATGTTTCTATTAATAACATAAAAATGAGAAATGTATTGATACATGACAGTGGGTATACTTCTCACGAGAATAGTGATGAAAAAATTCATAAAAACATTGATAAAAATAATTAAAGTGTATCAATATTTTGTAATGACTCTTTCCTAAAAATTAGAGGCATTGGTTCAAATCAAATTGATAATGATAATCTAAGAATGGATGTTGTTATTTATGCTAAATTGGATGAAACAAAAAAAAAAGAATTAAGTGTTAACCAACTTTTTAATTATTATTATTAAGTACATTCAAAATAAATTCATGATTTATTATAATTTTTTTGGAGGAATAGTCTTTTGAGGTACTAGAATAAATTGAAACTTATTACAAATTTATGACACATCCAATTTATGTATCTTGATCAAAAAATATGAGAATATTATTTTACATAGAAGACTTGGGAATCTTCTGATAATTATACTATATAAGATAATGAATGTGATGTGGTATTATATTTACATAAGTATAATAGTGAATATGTTGGAATATATATAACATTTTATAGAGGGAAAATAAATTATAAGACTCACACGATGGTTTATATTACTACAACAAGACCATCAGTGTTACTTCACAAATATGTTTCTATTCACAATATATAAAATTATACAAATAATTTTATTGGTTTCATTATTTTAATATGCTAATTAAATATGATTAAGAATTTTATTTTCATGAAGTGTAGGTTTGAGGCTGTTCGGATATTCAAAATTTAATAAAGGAAATTTATAACGGAGATGAGATTATTAATCAATAAATAGAGATATTATAAAATTAAATAATATAGTGTTATGCTTTTTAAGAATACTTCATAAAACATAGAATCTTGAAATATAGGTTATATTATACTCCATAATATAATATTGTTATATAGAATAATAATAAGATCATTATGGAAATAGGAAGAACAACTCTTGTTGATAATGATAATTTTAAATATTTGTTGAGTGAAGTAATGTGTACTATTGTATGTAATAAAAATATATATCTTTTGATAAATGAAACAAATGAAACACCCTTTAATATTTGGAACTAAAATAATCCTTTAGTGAGATATTCCATGGTATTTGGAATGGTTTTTTATATTAATTATAAATAAAGAAGGTTATGGATGTTTAATAAAAATTATAATGATATATACTGAATGGAATATTTATCTACTGGAAATGGGTATAGATGCTAGAATGAATGATTTAATAATATTTTTTTTGTTTTAAAATATGATTATCGATGAAATTATTGAGAAAAAGGAAAATAGATTCAAGAATATTTCCAGTATCATGTTGGAAACCACACGAATATTTCTATTGAAACATGAGTAAACATAATTAAAACCATGTTGAAAACTATTTATGATAATTCAAAATGTTCCAGGGTTAAAATAGAATGTGATTTTAGTTATATAAATCATAATTATTGGATTAATAAACATATTTACAATGATAATATCATTGTGGATCATAATGCACCAGTTCATATTATCATACTATGATTGGAATACCAAACTAATCTTGTATAATAGTTTGATCCAATAATTGTTCTAAGGATGGTGAGAATTTTAATTATATGATTCTGTGAGTGCATAAAAAATAAATTGAGAAGAAACATAGATCATAACATGATCCAAAACAAGAAATTACAATTTTATTGTTTAGAATTGTTCTTCATGAAAAAAGTGAATGAGAATGTTGATGTGACACATAAGATGTGTATACTTATTTTATTGTTATTATAGTATAAAGTTACAAAAATAAGAGTATTTCTTCTATTTATATTCAAAATAAAATAATATTTTTTGAAGTTACTAGCATATTATAGCTAAAACTATATTAAATGGGTTGAAATCAGATATTTATAAATTGTGAGCTTAAAGAAGAAGTTCCTATTGAACATCCAAAAATATTCATTTTAGAAAACAATGGAATAATAGTATTAATATTGAATAAGGATTTGTATATATTTGACACGAACCAGGCCGGATCGCCATCCGACCCGACACCTGACCAGGTCTACGACATGGCCCGAATGGCATTTCCAATCCCCACGGGCTGGCACAAGTTCCCAAGTATCAAAACATTACACATGGGAAGGATATACCTGAAATCGTAAACACATAACCACTGACAAGGTAAATAATATAAAACTATGAACTGACAACGAAATAGACCCTTAAACTAAAATCAAATGTAACTGTTTAAAAATTGAGCCATCATCGAAAAATAAACTACAAAAAAGGAAAATAACACTAAATCAAACCTTCAAGAAACTAGAGAGGTGAAACATCCTCATGCCACAAAAACCAACATGCACGAGAAGACCATTAATGACCAAAACCCTATCGCTGAGCACGATACCTCAACCTGAATTACAAAGAGAACAAGGTCTGCACACACCCAAAGGTGTATGTAGGGTGTGAGTGAAGATCCCAGTAGGACATCACCCAATAAAGAGGTTCCACGTATAATTACTAAAT
The DNA here is from genome assembly GCA_963277665.1 of Viscum album. Lineage (NCBI taxonomy): Eukaryota > Viridiplantae > Streptophyta > Magnoliopsida > Santalales > Viscaceae > Viscum > Viscum album. Next base: position 1,697,827,334 of record OY728163.1, on the reverse strand, counting down.
GACAAACACATTTGCAATATCAACAAAAGCAAAGAATTAAATGATTGCATAGGTTTAAATAAAATATTACTAATGAAAACAATTTCAAATTAAACAACATAAAATAAAACACACACACCCTTACTTTTTAAAATTACTAATTTTTCATACTATGAAGTATAATGTAACCAACGAGAACTAATATGGGAAATGCCTCATGGTTGTTAACTAACTTGTGCCCCTAGATCATTTTGTCTCGGTGATACATGGCATAGAAGGCCACAACCCACCAAAAACGTGTCTTAAAAGGCCACAACACAAAAAATGTGGATTACAAGGCCACAACCCGTAGAAAAGAATATGTTTTGTTAGTGTTTTAATTGTCAGTTCCCCCAGTGAATCTAGGTCGAGTAACCTCAGAAACACTCACCCACTAGTCTAGTACAAAATCTTAGCTACCTAAGCATCCCGTTTTGTGCACAAACAGGTTTCAATTTCATGTTACCTATCACAATAATTCATAATTACCAGACATGGTACTTACACACACATAATCACAATTTGTACACCCAAATCTTCTTTTAAAACCATACATACAAAAAAAACATTTCAAAATAGAATCTGCATATGTTACATACAAAATTAAACCATTTGCACAATCTAAAAGGCACACATCACTAAACAATCCACCATTTACACATGTTAACACTATTTTGAAATATGGTTCACACTAAATCACTTTTCAAACACATTTCACACCATTGTCATAATTAAGTAAATCGTAAAACAATTATAATGCAATTGAAAAATGGTGTCACATGTGCATGCAAAAAGTAATTTAACCATTTATAAATTCCAATTCATTCACATATCACACACACTCAAATAAAAATTTAATGGGTGAAATGCACCACCCAAATAGTTTGGTGGAAAAACATTACACCATATAAAAAACACAATTGTATAAACCACATAATTTAATATGCCAAAAATAAATACTTATAAATCAATTTCAAATAAATCGCATGGAATTAACCTATAAACCCACACAAATCATCTCTATGACCAACCTCATATGACGCCATGTAAAAATAATAATGTTCTCACCACTTTCACAAATTAATAAGTCAATCACACAATTTAAAAATCACAAAAATAGTTCTCAGTAGAAAACACATGCATTATATAAACAATCTACTAAACAGATTCAATGAAAAAAATTCTTTAAGAAGAAACAATTTCACACTACACAAATTAGATAAATAATATGATTAATTAATCAAATTTTCAAATTAATTAATCATATATTAATTAATCATGGAACCACCTACCTCGATGTTAATACCTCAAGAATTTGGTGTGTGACTCCAATTGCACACCAAATGCACAACAACAATTCAAAAAGATCTTAATTCAAGCATTTGAACCATAAATTCTAAATAATAACCCTAAAACAACAAAAAATCAGTGGTAAAATACTAGAAAAGAGGGAGAAGTGATTACCCGAAGGGGTCGTGCCTGCAAGGGGAGCGTCCGAATGGGAAAAAATCACCCGAAAATTCCTTAAACAATAGGGATTCATGCAAAACAAGAAATATGAGGAGGATATATCATGGTAAGTATAACCGAAGGGAGGTCAAGTGAAGGCTGTGAGGGTTGAGGTTGGGCGATGGGACTTGCTAAGATAGGGGAGCGGTTGTGCGATGACGCGGGCCGCGTAACCCTAAGACAAGGGAAGAGGCAGGTCGGGCCGGGTGGAGAGGGGGAAATCTATTAGTGAGACGCAACATGCAGGGGGTTCTAGGGGGTTGACGGAACCAGTGAGGGGGGGTTGAGGAACAAAAATGCACTGAGCAGTTTTCGACCATGGAGGAATAAAATGGCACATGGTTCTCTTGGATTTGTTGGAGAGGATGGAGGCAAGGCGCGATGGATAGTGGACAAACTGGAGTATAGGGGTGCGCTGCGTTGGAGAGGGGAAAACATGGGAGGAGGTGCAATCCAAAGAGGGGATGAAAAAAACCCAGCAAAATGATGAGAAAAAGGAAAATAAAAAGATAATAAAACTAACAATAACATTAATAATAATTATTATTATTATAATAAACTAAAGCAAGAATGATAATAATAAATAATGTACCATAATTATCATCTATAATAATAAAAAATTTAATCATACTATCAACATGAATAAGAATTTCAAATAATAAAAACATTATTATCATTATTAAGACAATTATATTTTATTTCAATTTTTTCTATTTGGTCTTGTTAGTTAATAAATTAATTATAATTTATTGTAATAACAATAACAACCTAAATGATATTAAAAATTTTATAATAATAAAAATTGTCATAACATGACATAAATTAAAAAAAATATTATAACTATATTAATTACAACTTAATAAATTCAATATTCATAACAATATCAATATTATTATTACTATTATTTTCACACAATATTATATTTATTTTCATAAAAATAATTTTCTTAAATTCTGTTAATCATCTTAAATTTATTTTATTTTTATTTTACCACTCATTTAATTTTATTTCTTTGTAATTAATTCATTTCATTTAATTAGGTGAACCTCATGTAGTGTGCGAGGAATTAGAGAAGGTCACATGTTGAACTATGATAGGTCATGAGGCTTCGACAATGGCGCACTAAATGGCATCAAGGACAAAACGCTCATTTATCAATGAAAAATAGCAAAACCCTAGTCGGTCTCATCCCACATTTCATATAAAAAGAATAATAATAATAATTAGACGAAAATAAAATTATAAGATAAAAATAAAAATTAGAAACATGACGCAGCGCAAAGTCAGTGTGTGACAATTCTACCTTGCATTAATCTTTCAGTCCTCAGAAAGACATAAATATGGTTGAGACTCAAAGAATAAATTGATACCCCACTAAGAATCGAAGAGGACCAGCATAATCAAAAAGAGAAAAGAGGAAAAATCATCATGCTCAACAAAAGATACCCAAAGACAACTTAAAAAACTCAAAAAAACATTCTGATATGTGTCATCTACCCCAAAGAGCTAGAGAGCCTCCAGCTGATTGATTGAGGAAGGGAACTCTTGCACCCACAGAAACAAACTTCACATGTCAAAACATCACAAGCACTATTTAATGAAAACTACACCATTTGTATAGAATGAACAATCAAGGTCAAACCACTTCCATGGAACACTAAAATAACTTATCTCGAAGAATACATTAGAAACAGAACCAAAATTTCAACATGGGGAATCCCGAGGGGCTCATCACCATTAAGAACCTACCAATGTACAAGATGTGTCTAGAAGTCCGGAACAAGGTGGTTTGACCAAGATCCCCACCATTAAAGAAAAGTCCAACTTCGATTAATTCTAGAGACATTTGTGTGAGACCCAACGTGGATCTCCCCAACAATTAAAACTAGCAGAAGATACAAAACTTTTAAAATTTTCTGATGGTGACATAACACCATACCACAAGGGGTGGGGAGGGTCGGTCCCAACTACCAGCCACCAAAACCATTACTGGAGATGACCACACCGGCTCATAGCCAAAAGACACCCCACGCATCCAAATGGGTCATTCGAAACGGAACCACAAGAAACAATTTAAACTACATTTATTATCAGTACCGACGATAGAAATAAAGTCGGTGTCTCATTCACTCTCAGGGTTCCTGACTACGTGCCAGATTTACTCTGAGGCCTATGGCTGGAGCCCTGATATTTGAAGCATCTCATGCCTCACAGTTAGTTATTGAAGACTCCTGAACAGAGCTTCTCCTTTTGGTCTCACACGCAACTACACTACAACCAAGACAACACTAGAAAACACAACACACCAAGACATCCAAATACTCACTCGTGGTATATCCAACCAAACGTGGGTTTTAATGGAACACAAGCATCAAATCATCACCTTAACCAAGATACTTAAGAAGGGAATGACACAAGACAACCACCCCCCTTTGAACAGAAAAAAATTAGAACTCCCCGAGAGGACACACCCCTATGAAAATAGGGAGTCTCGAAGGATACAAGGAAATCAACCATTGTTATTCGAAGAGAACTCACACTACAATACGTCACCCAACATGAACCTAGCGGCCGAAGAAAGTACTAAAATCCATTCAAGACACTGTTCAATAATGATAATTCTGAACTGCCTTCACCCTTCCATGATGGAATTCCTTTCACTGTTTCTGGGGGAAAACCTACTAACGCAATAGTGTCAAACTTCATACCCATCAACTTAGACAATTCAAAGAGTTCAATACTCTTATGAACTCCCCTCAATTATGTCATTCCGATGCAAGATTATCCTCTTAACCGAGTGTAAATAGGGACAGACATAACACTATCACTACAAATGGAGACTCTATACTTTAATCAACTGGAGGACCGGAGAATGGTGAGTTTTCTATGGTCGCAATTCAATTACATGTTAATGCCATTTAGGGGAATACATAAGTTAAATAAGAAAACCATAGACCCAATCAATATGGTCTAATGGTCAAGAAATACTGTAAGAGAATAATAAATGTGTAGTGGGAACCACTGCAACGACATACCGAAGTTCCATTCAAAATAAACAACTAACTACACAGCTTCACACCATCCTATAGATAAGAATTTAAACTCAGGACATAAATAGTCAAACATGACCCCCTGCTCAAAACACCTCACATCAAACATTTCCAAAACACAAGGACACACCACAAAATCACTTGTTATTAAAACACATAAATTTCCATTAATTTTTTTTGGAAAAGAATAATGATTTTTGGATGGTAAACACAAATGGTGTCCCGTGTGCCTCCAACATGCATGTTATCATTCCACACAAGCACCAAACTCATTTTCATCTAGGCACTCATCCACTCTTGCCATTAACCATTTCCCTTTATTTATACACTAATGTATGTGGTTACACATGAGAGAACCAAGGATCAAAACCAAACCATTCCATTTTCCAAAACCAAAACATTCGACACACACTTTTCAAACATCCTACATCATTTTATTTTTAAAGATCATAATTTCAAAACTTTTCACAAGACCAAGTCATTTTTACTTAAAAACCAAATTTCCACAGTTCCAGAACAACGAAATGAGGAACAATGTATGAGAAAACCAGTATTAGCGGGTGACTGGAACATATAGTTGGTGGCCATATGCCAATCATGACACCACCATAGAGGGTATTCTGGGATAGCGTCCCTGGCTCCACATGACTTGCCAGACCCTACGAGCTCATTAGGACCACTGACCTTACTCCTTTTTCATTTCACCTAAACAAGAATAACCACATGGACCAAAGATTTATAAATACCCCAACTTACTTTGGTAACTCGAGTCCCGCCACAAGGTGTTCTAGCAATGCACCTTTCTCATAGCTAGAGCATCGATTTCCGATAACCTTAACGTTGGTCTACACTGCCTCTATCCAAAAGAACACAACCCAAGAGTGGAAAATCAACCCCCTGGATACCATTTTGTCATGATCCATGCCAGGTCACCATCAGACCCAACACCCGACCTGGTCTGCAACATGGCCCAAAGGGTGTTCCCGATCCCCACGGGCTAGCACAAGTGTCTGGGAATCAAAACATTACACATGGTAACGATTTACCTGAAATAGTAAACAAAAAACTACAGACATGTTAAATAAAATAAAATTCTGAACTGAAAACCATACAGACCCTTAAACTAAAATCAAATTTAATGGTTTACAACTTCAGCCAACATCCAAAAAAAATGACAGCAAAAGAAACTAACTCTAAGTCAAACCTAGATTCAACAGGAGATGTGGAACATCCTCATGCCACAAACACCGACCTGCACGAGAATACCATCAAAGACCAAAACACCGTCATTGAGGACGATACCTCAACCTGGAATACACAAAGAACAAGTTTTACATACACCCAAAGGTGTATTTAGGGTGTTAGTGAAGATCTCAGAAGGACGTCACCCAATAAAAAGGTTTCACACATAATTATTAAATGAAAAATACATTTGCAATATAAACTAAAGCAATGAAGTAAATGATTTCATAGGTTTAATGAAAATAGTATTATGGAACACAATTTCTAATGGAACAACTAAAATTAAAACACGAACAGCCTTACTTTTTAAAATAAATTATGTGTCACACTGATGAACGTAAAGTAACCAATGAGAACTAATATCGGAGAGGCCTTGTGGTTGTTAGCTAGCTTGGGCCCGTAGATCTTTGTGTCTCAGTGAAACATGTCTTAGAATGCCACGACCCTCAGAAAACGTTGTATAGAAGGCCATAACACTCATAAAAATCATATTTCTAGTCAGTGTTATAATTCTCAGTCCTGTCAGTGAAACCAGGTCAAGTCACCTCCAGAACACTCAACCACTAGTGTAGTCCACCTTCCTAGCTACCAAGGCTTCCCGGTTTGTGCTCAAACAAGTTTCAAGTTCATATTAACTATCACAATAATGAATAAAGGACAAACATGGTACAAACTCATGAAAAGGAACAATTTGTACACCCAAATCCTCTTTAAAAACCATACGCTCAAAAAAAACATTTCAAAACATAATCTTCATAGGTTACATACTCAATTAAACCAACTTCACAATCTAAAAGTCCCGCATCACTAAACAAACAACCACTTACTTAAGTAAACCCCATTTTGAAATAAGGCACACACTAAATCACTTTTCAAACATGTTGCACATAGTTGACATAATAATTTAAACCATAAAAAAATTATAAAGCAATAGAAAAAGTGTGTCACAAGAATTTTCACAATGTAAAGTAACCATTTATAAATTCAAAAGCATTCAAACATCACATGCACTAAAATAATATATTAATGTGTGACCTTCACCAACCAATATATTTAGTAGAAAAACCTTACACCATATGAAAAAAAACAAAATTGCATAAACCACATAATTTAATAAGAAAAAAATAAAATCATATAAAACGATTGCAAATAAATTTCTTGGCATTAACCACAAAACCCACACAAACCATCTTTTACGACCAACAGGACATATTTTCATGTAAAAATTTACAGTTATCACCACTTTCAGAAATTAATTATTCAATCACACAATTTAAAAATCACCAATAGTGTTCTCAATAGAAAAAACATGCAATAAATAAACAATCTACTAAACAGATTCAATGCAAATAAAACCTTAAAAAGATACAATTTCACACTACACAAATTAATTAAATAATATGATAATTTAATGAACCATGAAAATTAAATAATCAAATAATAATAAATCATGGATTCACCTACCTTGATGTCAAAACCCCAAAAATTCATTATGTGACGCGAAATGCACACCAAATGAACCACAATGAATTCAAAAAGAACATAATTCAAGAATTTGAACAATACATTCCAAATCAGAACCCTAAAACACCAATATATAGGTAGTAAAATCCTAGAAAAGAAGGAGACTGGATTACTTGGAGGGGTTGTTCTAGAAATGGGAGCGTCAGAAGGGGAAAAGAAGTCACCCTAAAAATACTCAGACAATAGGGATTTTCAAGGAATAAGAAATATGATGAGAAGATGTGATGGTCAGGATAACTGGAGAGAGGTCGAGTGGTGGCTATGAGGGTTGAGGTTGTGCAAGAGGACTGGCCGATGCAGGGGTGAGTATGTGCGACGAGTCTGGCCACATGGTGCTCGGTCAAGGGAAGAGGTATGTCAGGCCGAGTGGAGGGGGGAGATCCAGTGGCGAGGTGTAGTGTACTAGGGGTTCCAGGGCGTTGAAAGCACCAGTGAGGGGAGTTCACCAAATAAAAATGCGCTGAAAGGAGTCTGGCTAAGAAGGATGAATATCGTGAAACATGGGGATTTTGGGTTGGGTGGAGTGGATGGAGGCGCGGTGCAACGGGATGGTGGAAAAACTAGAGCCCAGGGGCACACTGGGTAAGAGTGCAGTGAGGCAGCAGAATGACATCAATAGAGGGGGAGCAGCGGGGCAGCAGTCGCCGGATGGATCAAGGGAGGCTAGTGTCTGGCCACGGTTGAGGCGCGATTAGGGCATGAAGGGAGGACTAGCAACACATGGGGAGGGGGAGGGTGGACCCGCGACACGGCTGAGAGGGGGAAAACATGGGGGGAGGCTCAACCCAACGGGGGGGGGGGGGAAGAAAAAACAACATTCAAAATAATGAGAAAAAAAGAAAAAAAGAACATAATACTAACAATAACAATAACAACAATAATAATAAAATAAATCAATAATGATAGTAATAAATAATGTAACATAATTATCATAAATAATATTAATAAAATTAATCATACTAATAACAAGAATAAAAATATCAAATAATAAAAACATTATTATCATTATTAAGAAAATTATATTTTATTTCACTTTTTTCTATTTTGTCTCATTACTTAATTGATTAATTACAATTTATGGTAATAACAATAACAACCGTAGTGATATTAATAATTTTATAATAATTATATTGGTCATAACATAACATAATATTAAAATAATTATTATTATCACAATATTAATAACAACATAGAAAATTATATATTCTTAACATTAGCAATAATTATATTATTATTATTATCATACAATATTATTATTATTTCCATAAAAATAACTTTCCTAAATTCTATTAATAATCTTATTTTTTTTATTTTACCACTTATTTAATTTGTCATTCTTCATCATTAATTCATTTCATTTAATTATTTTAACATCAGACAGGCGTTTGAGGAACCGGATGAGTCCACACGGTGAACTTGGCATGGTCGTGTGGCTTCGACAGTGACACACTAAACACTATCAATGCCAAAATGCTCATTTATCTGTGAAAAAGTGCATTACCCTAGTCAGTCTTGGCCGACTTTTAATATAAAAAGAATAACAATAATTAGAAGAAAATAAAAATATAAGATAAAAAAATTAAAAACAGAACGCAACGCAATGTATGGGAGTGACAATATTGAAATATAATTCAAGGGACTAATATATTTTTTTTGAGAATAATGGGGTCTGTCAAGGGTCATTTTGTTACAAATATTACTTTAAAAAATATTCCTCAAACACATTGATGGGGTTATTTAAGGGGATGACAAAATCTGTTCATGTCATAACTATTTATTATGTAGGATTTTTTGAAAAATATCCATAAGTAAATTGAAATATTTTTCTTCGATACCTTAAATACATTATAGGCTTACCGATTGAACATAACACTAAGAATGCCTTTATTACACAACATAATTCTGCTAAATAATATTTTAGAATGCTCGAAATTAAAGATACAAAATATGTTTCAAGAACAATATTTTCATGAACAAATGTGTTCATAGATGATAAAGGTAGCAAGATTTATAAGAAGATATTCAAAACTATAATTGGAATTCATTTATTTCTCATTGTGTCCATGCATGATATTTACTTTCTTGTGATTTTAAGTGTACTGAATCAAAGTAAACCTCAATAATAAAACATTATTTCTGTTATAAAAATTAATATATATGAAAAGTCATAGTGAAATATGGGATACTATATAGTTTAACTGAAGGTCATGATTTTCATGTTTACACTAATGGAGATTGGTTTTTTTAACTCTATAGAATGTTGATATGAATCTACTGGAGTGGTATTCATTAGTATTTTTTGTGTTACATGGTATATTTAGAATAATATTTTAGTAACCAAGAGTATATAGGAATTTAAGTATGTGTTTGCTACACATTTAGTAAAATAGGCCTTATGGATTTAGTTTCATCTAATTGATCATTGGTATGGGTATTTTTGACACTAATAGATTGTATGCAACAATTTCAGTGCCACTAATTTTTAAAAAAGTCATGTTAAACACTCTTAGTATAGTCATATTAAAATTTGATATAATTTCATTATAGAGAATGTATATTTTGGTGAAAACAGAAATTTATATATTATAACCAGAGATTATTTTTCATACATCATTCTAAAATTTATGTCATATGAGTGTTTATTGGATTTGAGGGTTATATTATATTTTTAGCTTTCCCCTCAGACATGAATTGATATTTAATTAAAGTCCCTCATGTAACATTAGTTTATTATCCCAAAATGGGTTATAATTCCAAGGTATATGGGGTTTTCATGTTACAAGGGGAGTTATAAATATTACAATGTTAAATATGGGTGATCAATGGTGATAAATCTTGTAAGGAACTCATGTTGTAATCATTGATGAAGTAAATTAACCCACTGTGTCATTGTAGTGTAGTCATAAAATCATTCTCCTTAGAGGTAGCGAAGGAAGACACCCACCAGATTTTTTGGAGTGGTATTTTAATAATTTTCCATTTTGGCGGCGATGGAAGTTACACACTATAATTGAATTAGGGGTAGTCAATAATTTTCTCTACTCAGATACAATTAACTAATATTTGATTGATTATAGTATTTAATTATGTTTCTAATTTATTTTTGAAAAATCAAAATTGGATATTGATGAAACACATGGATTTTGATACTAGTTTAGGAAAGCATAAATATCCCATGATTCATGCTGAGTATGGTTTGTTGTATTTATGGACAACCGTGAATGAGGAAATCTTAGGTCTAATGCTGTTTCATCTGGTTTTTATGTTCTTATAAATCATAAAAGGATGCTTTTTTATGAAATAATGTTTTTTTAAAGGTATGGTTGTTTTTTGAGTCATTTTTTATGTTTTACTATATTCTATATCCACCTAGTAATATTTTATTATGGAAATTCACATAGATGATTCAAATTAATTTTTTTATATATTTAAAAATCACATAGTTGATTCATCCAAGAAAAAAATTATGTAGAAAACTAATCGATGTTTGATAATTTTTAATTAATATAATAGTTTTCAATGTCTAAAGAGAAGGGGTAACATATAATTTTTTAGGTGAATGGAATATATGATAAATATAATAGTCTATTAAAATCTTAATTGGTTGAATATTTTACATATATTATTTTTTACGAAACACAAAATGGATTACTGTGTAGATTATTATACTCTATGTAGTTGATTTATAATTTTCACTATGTATGAATTTTATTTATGCATGTTTTCAGAATTTAAATATTCCAAAGAGAATTAAATTTTTTGATGCTTTAAAAAAAATTTATTTTTCCCATAATAATATGAATTTATTTTTCATGCTTGAATTTATTATTTTTTAAAAGGTTTACACATGTTTTAATTTTTATTTAGAATGTTATCTTTATATGATGTAAAATTATTTTTGGGATATGATGCATATACACTCATTATTATATAAAAAATAAATATTCGGTGAAAAAAATATGGAGATCTATTGGAGTGATATTGTTATTGTACGTAAAGAGATAGAATTAATATAATGGGGTATGTCCCGTGTGCGATAAAAATAGATCAATGCTATTGGATGACATATTTATATATATCACATAAGCTACATCTATGTATATTATCTACATTTTTGGAGAACCAATATTGATGAGATATTTTTCTTCTTGATAAACGAGTAGAAGAAGAAGTGTAATATAATGTTAAGGATGAATCTTAAGTGATCAAAATTTTGGGAATATCATGTCTTCATGAGATTGGATAGGAGTTGTAGAATATTTTTTTCATCATAATACATTTCTTCTGTCTATTTTATTCATTCTTACTTATTTTTAAGGATCATTTATGTTGATCTTATTCATTTGTTAATGAAATAAAATGGGTTGTTTAGTCATTTTCTTCATTTTTAAATAATATTTATCATTGTAATGAAAATTTATGTCATTGGGTGGGATTCATGAAATTTCTTATGGTATGAAAAATTATTACTTATATGAATATTTTAATGGGGATATCATTAAAATAATTCATGGTTGGCGGTAACTATAAACAAAAAAGTGTAAGATTCCACATTGGATAAGAACCGTATAAATTTTATAAGTTCCTCTATATTTAATTTTCTAATTGATCATGTGAGTTTGAGTTTCTATTTACTAAGTGTTTTCCTACTCTAACAAGCCATAGGTGTTTATTTATGTTTAATGAAAATTTTAAAAATCATCAATTTACTTATTCAACCCCCCTTATCAGTGAGGGAACAACGAATGATAAGAACATCAATATTAAAAATTCATAATTTTTAAAGATGATTAGAGATTTAATTCAATAATATTTCCTAGATATTATAAGTAATGTTTATTAATATGTTTGTTGATATGAGTACATAAATTTCATGTTTGATGTATCTTCAAGATTTTTCCTTCCAAATCATATCAGATAGTATAATTATCATTTTATCTATTAATATCAGTCCAAAAATTTCATCAATAGGAATAGTATAAAATATTTAATTAAGGCTAAAATATTTGTTCTATTAGTTGTTATAATATTCTAATTTTATAATTGGTAGAATTTATGTCTCGATTTCAACGTCATTTTTTATTAACTGATTGTAACTAACATAGACAACATGTTAAAAAAATAATTATCCATTTCTTTGAAAAAATATTTCATCATATATTAGGATATTTTTTAATTTTATCAATATGGGTAAGGTAACATATACTAAAAGAGACAAAAACTTAATTAAAGGGTGAATAAATAAATAAGAACAACTTAAAACCTCATTTTCTTCATTGGTGTTGATAATAAAGAAAATGTGGGATATTGGTGACTATACATTCAATTTTTTGTATATTTTATTGATGGGTAAGTATTTGATGAATCAGATGATATCAATATATATTGGTAAATAATAACATCTTATAAATCTAATAAATATCCCATATATGATGATGGAAATGATTTAAATCTATGGAAGATTAAAGTTCATAAGTTATATTTTATATGAAGTGAATAAAATATTAATTAATGGTTAAATGGTCAATAGTTCAAAGATAGAATTCAATTATGTATTATAAAAGACACACTATTTTGAATAATGATGGAGAGTATCAAAGAAGAAAAATGAAAAAAAATTCTTATTGTTTAGTTTAATTATAGATTTTTTTTTCTCAAGGAATTAAGAATATGGCCACGAATTAATTTTAATAAAGAGGACATGCAACATAAATTCATGTGAACAAAAATTTTACTTGTCACATTTATTTTAGAAATGAATTTCATGTTTCATAAAATTTGTATATTTATGTTGGGAATGGTGTGGTAGTGTTCAACTAGTGTATGTTTTGTGGTTGTGAGGGAGGACATCAGACTACTCACATCTAGCCACTATAGGATGAATTTTTAATATAAATCCAAGGTAAAAGAAATAGAAAATTAATTCTGTGTTATATGGATTATGTTCATTATTCCACTAGTAAAATATATTTTTATATAATCACCACTAGTAGATAACTTTAATCATATCCACCCAATTTCATCAATAAATCTTATTTAGCTTATATCATTTGAGGATTCTACACATATTCTCAAAACAACTAATGTAAACACCATCCATTACCATCCATACATAAGATGATGAGACCATGAGGAACAAGACATAGTTGGTCACATAAAACCATGTATGTAATTTTCATCTCATATGCATGAATCAATTCAAGGAACATGATACTTCCAAGGATAAATATAATGTTTATGAAAATTTAACATACATTAAAATGAATGGTTGATTTTAAATTCGATTTAAATGAGATCATGGCTCTTATTTTCATTAGATTTATATGATAATTAAATAACAATAAAATTTATGGATTATGGTAATATTCCTTTGTTAACAGCTTCAATTTGGGTCCCATGTGGAAAATATATTGAATGGATGTATCATAAGTTTTTTAGAATAATGTTTTCATGGTAAAAATTTCAATAATTTAAATCTAGTATGGAAACATAAATATTTAGGGAGTTTAATTAGTGATTATATCCCAAAAAATTACCCTGAATATTTTACTAATAGATGTAATGAAATTGTTGATATTCCTATAAAAAAAGGAGACTCTACCTCAATTTTACAGAGACTAGTTCATGTGGAAGAGGAGTTTCATAGTCTCATTTTCATGAATGAGATATCTACAAAGATCTATTATGTTAATAAAGAATAATATTGTGTACCACATCATGTGTATGTGAATAAAAAAATATATTGGCACATAGTGACTTACATGAAGTGGGTCAACAATCAAATTTTTCCTAAAGGAATACCACCAACTAGAGTTGATCTCAGGGTGTTATTCATGTGAAATATACTAACAGAAAACATAAGGATCAACAATTTGTGAAAATACATTTTACATAAATTCGTAATCATCATTTATATAATTAAAATGTAATTTTAGGAAATCATGATCATTTTTCCATTTTTCATAAAAGGATCGTGCGATCATGAAATTAATGAGATACCAGGGATAATTGTATAAAACAATATTAAAGAATATATAGAAGACTAAAAACTGTAATAGGAATACTATTTAGAAATGACTTTATAAAAACATATCATAATTAGATTAGTAACATATTTATGTGTAAATATTCTTTAAAATATCAAAAACAATTTGTTACATCATGGATGCATGATGTATATTTGAATAATTTCAATTGAGGAATCAATATTAATAATTTTAGAATTCCAAAACACATTGCATTTTGTTTGTATGAGATCAATATTATAAAAAATAACATCAAAATTGCAGTGTGATTCAGTATCATAAATATATACTACACTATAATAATATAGGATAATTAATATAATAATATCTTTTAATATTTTTTATCAATGATATATGACTTTCTATTCCTCATCATACTCATGTTATTATGATTGAATATTTTATGTAACCCACTAATTGCATCATTTGAGGAATCACTCTGATTGGTTTGATTTCAATAATATGAACATATTCAGAGTTGTATATTCAAGAATATAAGTTATACATCACTGATCACATTAGAATTGATAGTCCAGTATCCTAAAATCTTATGATTCAATGTTTATGTTTTCAGCGTATATTTTAGTTCCTGGAGAACCAGTTTAAGGTCAATCACTTTCCTGGAGTTTACATGATAAAAAATGTAAATTTTTTGTGATAGAAAAATAATGACCACTATACACCTAGGACATAGTTGTACACTTTATAGTAAATTTTTTTTTATAAACACTATTTTTATTATGGTTTTTAGGTTATTGTATATACATTAAAACTATCAGAGAGTAAGAAAATGAAATCATTCATAAAATACGTGATAGTACTGTAATAACGTATAAATGATTTAAAAAGATAAATGTTCATCCCACACTAATTCACCCCCGTTATTGGTGAATTCATCCTAAATTTATTCTAAAAATATAAATGACTATCTAATTCTAGGGTTATCAATCCTAGATTAATATATTACAAAATTGTTCCCAACATTCATATTCAGATAGGGATTCATTTCCTGGAAAAAAAATCTCTACCTTTATAAAAAAATAGGATGTTATCATATACTCTAACATAAACTAATTTTCTTAAAATTTTTACAACTATTATTTTAATAAAATATTTAGAAATTATTTCATAAAAAAATATATTCCCAAAATATTATATATAAAAAATTATGCAGGGACCTCTACTCTAGCATGCCCAGATCTGGTTCCTACTGCCATTATATATGGATAAGATAGAATGATTAAATCACTAAATACCAATCAATTTAGTAATATTCGTAAACAAGATACATACATGAGTCTTAAAATAAATTTCAAATAACATTTTTCAGTATAATTTTTTTATATTAACCTTATTCCATGTAGTGTATCTGTATATACCATTTATAGTAAACATAAATGAATTATAGGGAAAGGGCAGGGTGAAATCAAATGCATAATAAGGGTTATGTACAATATAAAATATCATGAATAAATAATCATATTCAATATTGTAAGGTAAATAACATAACACAAATCCAATTTAAATAACTAGACTTCATGAATAGATTAGTAGTAATCAATATGGCATGCTAAATAACTAAAAACTCATTTCACTTTAACAAAAATTGATAATGAAATGAATAAAAATAGAATTTCAAAGATAAAATCTGATGGATTGTGATAACTAAATAATAAATTAGGGAAATTATTAGTTATCAAACTTCATGTTATCCAGTAACATGATACCTATGCCATCATGATCAATCCTCAAGACAATTTAAAAAAACACTAGGAAAAAACACACATTTATGATGCTAGTCAAATGATTCATCATATGTGGCTAAAGATGAATCATGGTGATTTCATTAAATGGTATCCAACACATTTCTTACATTAAAAATTAATCAAATATCAAATAAATGATATAATGTATATAAAATTAACCTTATGAAATACTTATATTAAGTAAAGGATAAAGAATTGTCAATATTTACCTAGTTTATAAAATAACTGTCAAGGTAAAAACTCTATGTTAAAATTTTATATGGTTTAGTAAATAATAATATGCATGATAATTGAAGTGGATATTTAGGTGAAATTAAATTTTCAATGTTCACGTGAAACTAAAAACTAAAGGGGAAGTTAAAGACTATGAAAATTTTTCAAAAGAGGGAATAATAATACTATAATTTTTCAAAATAATCATAATCCATTCAGAGAAATAATAAGAATGTTATCAACATGACATATACCCATTGGTGTAAGAATAATTTCTCTTGTTTTTTATGGAATAAAAATATATAAAAATATTCTTGAGGAAAATATTCTTTTCATTTTGAAAATCACTTTTTATAACATAATACATTTTTAAAATCCTTTTAATTGAAAATAATTTTTTTAAATGATATTAAAAATATAATTATAAAAATTCAATTTAGATTCAAGGAAATTATCGTCATTTTTGTAGGTACTTCCATGTTTTTGTATTGAACATTGACTCTGCAATGTAAAAGGTTTATAAATTATCGTTTTTTTAATAAAAGACGATTCCTTTTAAAAAATTACAATAAATAATTTGAATTTTTTTTTGAATAAATAATTTTGAAAATTTTAAAACATATTTATTGAAAACATTTTTAGAAATCATTATTTTGGAAGAAAACGTGTTTCTAACAAAAGAGAGAAATGAAGTCGGATTTTCTTAAGAACATTTTCTAAAACATTATAAGTATAAATTTTTATAAAAAAAATACGATTTAATGAAAAATATCAGGATGGATAAAAAAAGAATAAAATTAAATGGATTATTAAAAAATGGAAAAATACATTCCCTTAATGGAATGTTGAGAGTAAACAATCTCGATTAGAATGAGATTTTGAAATAAACCATAAAAATGAACATAATTTGATGTAGGAATTAATCAATTAACAAATTAAGTTTATCAATTAAAATCCACACAAAACAAGTGGAAATAAAAAAATAGAAAATCAATATTTTTTATAAACATAATCATAAAATATCAATGATAATGAGGAATCAATATATCCCAATAAAATGAAATTGATTTGTGAAAATTTTCCACTTGGTAACTTTTAATTCAGAACTAATTTGACGAAATAAATGAAATTGAAACATCAAATACCTTATAAAATGATGTATTCAAGATATTACATGTCATTGGTGTATTATATACAACATATAAAATAAATTAGGGGTATAACAAAATATTATTCCTCAATTAAATGAAATTGACGTGAAATCTCTTACCTTATGACTCCTTTTTGTTGAACATGACTTAAACACCTATACAATAGTTTTAAAAAGGTCAAAAAATTATAAAAAAATATATTAATATTTATGATATCATACATGTTCCTTTTCTAACATATTATCACCTGTCTGTCAGTAATATTTCAGTATTTGTATTGCTTCTCTTGTTAGTGACCTTGTTTTATGATGCGTGTTTCATTATGACATTTCTATTTCCTGGGTGGATTATATAGTTACATAAAATCCATAATAATAATAATAATAATAATATTTACATAATTATAATATTATTAATTTAATTATACTTTTAATATAAATATTTAATGTAGTTTATGAAAATTAAAGTATGTTACGATTTTGGAGATGGTAGGTTATATGTAAGCGTGAGTAATGTTTCCAATTTTTTAGTGATCATTATAGAAAAGAGGTGTGTAAACATACACCTATAAAAAATTACTAATACGTAATTAACATCATATTATATACAAATATATATCATTAATGGGGCATGATTTTGAAAAGAGAGTCATTTTGCTTTGTGAAGGAGGTAGTCCACATACATGGGAATGAAGTTATCATCTGTCATTGATTGAAAAATTATAATAATTAAATGATATATTACAATTATATAATGATTAATATTTCATTAATATCATAATTATGTTATTTATATCACATATAATATTTAAATTTATTCATTATCACCTTCCATGTGATGCGTTAATGAAATTAAAATCTCATCACATCGTGTGGAGGTAGTTTGTGATACTCACGAGCGACATTATGGTGTTTCCAATGGAAGGGATGTTTTAAATAAACATAGTATATAGTGTATAAATAGATATAATACTTTTATAAAAAAATTATACAATTTCTATCCATCATAATAACTATCTTTTAGAGGTGGTAAAGGATTAACGAACGACGTCATTTCCCGAGGCGGAAGTCCGCTGTACACACGAACAATAAAGTCATTAATTATTTTATGAATGTATTTAATGTTTTAGGTTTTAACAATATTATAAAATATATAATTTTATTTAAAACACTTATTTAATAATATATCAATATTTTTAAAATAATTTATTGTTGTGGAGAATGAAATAAATTAAAATTTATTATAGAAAAAAATTACCTCTTCTTAAGGTATATTCCTTTTATTTTCACTAAACCATTCAGAGGATGAATTTTTTTAAAAGTAAAGTATTATAATAAGTGTTTAGGTAATTTTTTAGGTTATATGGGTAGAGTATTTCTAATCCAAATTAGTTTTATATACTTGAGAAGGAAATATTGGGGGTAGCCTTTTATAGTGGCACTGTTGTTTTTATTGAATGAGTAAATTCAACCCATGATTCCTTCATGTTAATTGTATCCAATAATGAACCAATTTATATAATATAAGTGATAAGGTCTATATATGGAAATCCAATTAGTTTTTATAAGTTATTTATTCACTTTCCCCTTTATTATTAAAGCATAGTGGTTTGGTAAACATGTTTTTCTCTTAATCATTCCAAATAATTTTAACTATTTTCAAAATTAACATTTAAAAAAATTTCTTACCTTATTATGAATTATAATAAATTATAATTCCAAATATTGAATTAATTTTTAAAAATTCAATTGATTAAAGTTAAAAAATTAATTTAAAATTATTCATGTATTGGGGATAACAAAATAGGTTTTTAAAGTGAAAATAGTCAAGTTATTACTATATTTTTAAATCAAATTTCAATTTGAGATTTAATAACATGACATGAATTAGATTAATATATTTATTAATTATATAATTCTATTTTAAACCCCATTTAATATTTATTTTATCGTAATAAATTATTTAAAATATATGGAAATTTTCATTTAAAAATCATAATTTTTTGTTATTCATCAAAAAAGGAAACATTTCATTATAATACCCAACAATTAACCTATATGAGATTTTACATTACTCATTCAAAAATGAATTTTATTTTGTCATATTATATTTTTAAAAATATCAAT
The DNA here is from genome assembly GCA_963277665.1 of Viscum album. Lineage (NCBI taxonomy): Eukaryota > Viridiplantae > Streptophyta > Magnoliopsida > Santalales > Viscaceae > Viscum > Viscum album. The sequence continues at coordinate 1,697,807,710 of OY728163.1, read as the reverse complement.
ACATAGTTTTTAAACAATTGTTCCATTAAATGGCTTCAAAATTACCATTAGAAAAACTATGCTTTTTATACATAAAAATACATTTTTTATTTTATAATTACTAAAACATGTATTGGATTTATTTTAAAAAAAATTAAAGATAATATATAATTTTCATTAATATCATTCAATAATAGTAAATAATTTAATTTATTAGGATAAAACACCTTTGGGCACATAAAAATATTTTTTAAAAAATCACATCCATTATATTCAATTGGTTTTAATTTTTCTTTCAAATTAATTTGTAAGAATTGAAATAATTATAAATTTGTGAAAATATATGTATTTTAATAATTTAGTTATTATAATTAGTAACCTACATTAAAATTGATTAGTGATAACAATGATATTGAATAATAATATTAATATTTAGTTAGTGTTCAAAAAAACATAGCTTTGTGTGTAACAGAATATAACAAAGATACTAGTTATTGCATTCAACATAAGCTAACTGAGTAATGAATTCATTTTATGCTATTGAATAGATTAGATTTATTTAAAATATTATATATATATATATATATATATATATAATGTAATGTTTCAGGATGTTTGAATTCATTCTATATATGGTGTTTCATATCAAACATGATAACTAATATGGTGTTCATATTTTACAATTTTTGGTGTATTTCATTTTCCCCACCATAGATAAATTGTTTAATAATAATTTAATATTGATCTCAGAAATTAGGGGTTTTAGATTTGGAAATACCGTTTTTGATGAACCCACTCCATAAGAGGGTTAATAATAAATTCTCTCAATTATAGATGATGGGATGTACAAAGGTTACATGGAATAATAAATAATTAGGTCTAAAGGTAAAATAACATTAGTGGATATTGAATGTGTAGAACTATAGTGGAAGGATAAATACCTATAAGGATTAATTTAGTTAAATTATCATAATAATATGAGTTATCAATGGAATGTTAAGGTCCCCAAAACATAAATAATTCATTATAAAAAAGGACCGTTGGATTCATCAGATATGAATGTCATACGATAAATTTTTTTATTTGATGAATTGTTTTGTAAATTTGAGGAATTAATCTATTATATAGTAATATAAAGATATAAACTTACTTGATACATTATAGTAAGAATAATTGCATCTTTTGTACATGCTTTGATTGCTTTCCAAAAGAAATGAATACCCATAAATGAATTTTATTTATTCTTGAGGAAATAAAATTTACTTTTAATTGATTGTTAGATCCATAAAAGAATGATCTTTTTAACATTTCTTTCTATCTATTTTCCAATACCCATATGGTTAATCCATTAATATCTAATACACAAAAGTAATAGTACATGTAAAAAATTAATATTTTTTTATAAATTTTCTTATCTTGAAATCATTACATATTAACCTTGATATCACAAAGCCATTGGTAGGTTATAAACCATTATCATCCTTTCATCATGGGTTGTTGTCTCATATCATTTACTAACATTATTTATTTTCAATTGGAATATAGGTTTTCATTTTTTAAAATCCTAATATATAAATACTTTTCATTTTTATATCCACATAGTTCATTCATTGGTGTAGAGTATTTCATTTAATAGATAGAAATTACCTGGGAAAGGAAAATATATACCACATTTAATAAAATTAACTATAAATTTATCCTTAGTGTGGGATTTTTTTCATCCATCATAAATGCATATTTTTCCCTTAGATGTTCATTTCATTAGGCCCTTATTTTCTAAACATAAATTATTTTCCTAACCCATCGAGGCACTTTCCTACGGGTCTCATTAAAATTTCTAAAATTATAGAAACCGATTCTTCTTTTCTCTATGTTCTCTACCACTTAATCTCTTAGAAAACTCCATCCTTCCCTTCCTTGGTGAGTCTGGGAGTTGGTTAATATATATGTTTTTAAAAAAAATTAGAAAAATGATTAATGATAATCATTTAATATTTCACTACTATTAAAATATTATTTGATTTCTCATTTTCTCCACACTTGACATCATATTCAATGTTAACATGATTTCTTTAGATTTCAATAGATGTCTAAAACCAAAAATCATAGTCTGAAATACCATTCTTATAGTGAGAAAATCTTATATTCACTTATAGGATTTATATACCAATGATTCATATTTTCAATCTCTGAAAGTATTTATATAACCATGGTTATTTATTATCATTATATTTTCAAATTCATAATGATTTTTTATAATTAAAAATTGAATTATCCTAAGCATATCCACTTGGAGTGTCAAACTTGATTCATAGTAAGAACAATTTTCAGGAATTGGGTATTGATCAAGTCATGTCTGACATGACCTTTTCGAAGTTGTTACCCCTTGTTACCTCTTTTAAAAAAACCACATCCACATTTCTTTAACGTGAAATAGAAATATTATAAGGAATGTCCACATAATCTATATGTTGCCAAATTTTTTGGTTTTTCTTCTATACTTATCTTGAAAACTGATCACATGGTCTTGTTCCCTAATCAATGTTTTTCTAAATCTAGTTCTCAAGGATTATAATAAAATTAATTTGTTACGAACTATTGAAACCCTTAAACTATAATTCTTTTAGTATGTTCTTAAAACCATTATATTAGAATAAGATACAATATTTTTCATCCTGAAGGAATGATTTATTTTTGTATTTTTGTTAAACTAGAAACATACATGAGTTTAAAATTTAATTTCAATACAAAAATTAATTTCTAATTTTTTTATAATAATTTTATTCCATCTAGAATATCATTTCATAGTATTCATATTAAACATTGGGGAATAATGGAGAAAGGAAACAATGTAATGGTGATATGAAATGCTCATTAATGGATTTGTAAAGAAGAAGTTATCTTTGTCAATAAGCCTAATCAATATGGAAAGGTAAATAACAGAATAGAAATTCCTTTTAAATTACCTTTCTACATGAATAGGTATGGAATAATCAATATGACAAGGTAAATAACATAAAATTATTTCTTTTTAAATAATAACAGATAATGAAATGAATCAAGAGATAATTTTGTAGTAAAAATCCCATAGATAGTGGTAACTAAATACTGAATGAATGAAATTTATAACTAGTAGAGTTCATGCATCCCATGAACATGATACCACTACTATTAAGATCAATCCTCTAGATATTTTAAATTATAAAAGGTAAAAAAAGACTTTACTGAGGATATCCAACTAATTCATCCATTACAGTTACTGATGCATTAAAGGACCACTATTAACTAATCCCCAAACCTAGTATTTTATGTAAAATTAATTCCATAAATATCAAATTATCTATATAATTCATAAAAAATGTATCTTGTAAAATATTTATTTTGTGTAAATGATACATATTTATCAATATTTTTGCAGTTAATAAAATAACATTCAATGTAAAAAAGTATTTAAAAATGGTATCCATTTTAGGAAATAATAAAATCCCTAATAAATGATATCAATATTTAGTGGAAATGTAATGTTCAATGATCATAGGAATAAATAACTCTTGGGGATGTTAATGACATTGATAATGATTCAAGTGAGTCAATTCCAATTCTGTCATTATTCAAAATGATCATTATCCATCTAGAGTATGAATAAGGATTGCATCAATATGAATTATACCCATGGGGTAAGAATATGTGTTGTCATCATTAATTAAATAAAAATATCTTTAAAAACATTCTTGATGACACTATGTTTTTCAATTTCAATGTCACTTATTAAAACATAAAACATATTAAAAAACCTTTTCAATGATAATAATTTTAAATAAAATTCCATTAAAAATGATCTTAGTAAAATTTAAAAGTAGGATATATATAAATTTTAGTCATTTTAGAGGGTAATTTTGTATATATTGTAATGAACATTCATTTTTCATGGTAAAATGGTTGGAAAAGTGCCTTATTCAGAAAGGGACAAGTTTATTCCTTTTAAAAATATATTAAAGGAGAGATGGGTAAAAATTTATTTAATAAAAAATATTTAAAATGTTTAAAAATTGAAATCTTTTTTAGAAAACACAGTTTTTAAAGAAAACATGTTTATGAAAATAGAGTTAAATGAAGTTATATTTTCATAAAAACTTCTTCTAAAACATTTTAACTACTAAATAGTGTAAAATAGAACAATAAAATGAAAATTTTCATTAATAACAATAAGATAAAATTATTAATGTTTTTATTAAATAATCTTTATATAATATCATTATATTTAAATTCAAAAATATAAAATCTAAAATATAATTTGACTGTGAAATAAACCATTAAAATGAATATAATTAGCAGTGTGAATTAATTAACTAATCAAATATAAATATTAAATATAAATAAATAAAACATGTTGAAATAAAAAAATAGATAATCAAAAATCATTATACACAAAATCACAGAATATCTACGGATGAAAATAAGTAATATAACCCAATTAAATGAAATTGAGTTTGGAAGTTCATTACTACAAGGTAACATTTCATTAAAAAGACCTTTATTGAAATAAAAAAATCATAACATGAAATAAAGTTAAGAATTAATTATTCATGATACAAAATTACAAAGGGGGAGAATATTCTATATATAAAATAAATTATGTGTATAAAACAAATATGCCTATGTGAAATGAAATTGAGACAAAATCGCATACCTTAGGCTTATTTTTTGATGAGTGTAGTTTAAATCCAAGTATAATGGTTTTAAACATTTTAATAAATTATATAATAACCATTTAAAAATTTATTATTTAATATACTATCATTTTAAAAAATCTTATCACTCATTCATTAATAATAATTCATTATTTGTTGTGGTTTTAGGTGTTAACATCATTGTTTTCTCATCCATTTTTCATTATGAAATTTTATGTTATAGTATATATATTATAGTTATATAACCTCAAAAATATTAATAACTACATATTGATTATATTTATTCATAAATTATACTTTTAAAATAAATCATTAATGATTTTTATGAAAAAATAGTTATGTTATGATTATTGAGACGGTATTCCATACAAAGGCTTGAGTAACGTATTCCAATTTTCAATGATAATTATGAAGTAGTGGTAAGAAATATTATAACATTACATAATTATTTTAGTATCATTTATATCATATTATATACTTATATATATCAATCATGTGGCCTATTAAAAAATAGTGTCATGTCGCTTGCTGATGGATGTAGTCCCCAAGTACATGAACAACATTATCAACTTTTATTGAGTGAAATGGTAGGAAATAAAATTGATATATTGTATTTATATATTGATAAATATGTCATAAATATCATATTATTGTAATTTCTGTAATATTTGATCTTTAATAGTGATCATTATCATCTTCTATGAGATGTGTTAGTAATAGATGAATCACATTGCATCATGACGTGGTAGTTCGTCGTATACTCGAGTGACGTTTTCATGTCTCCAACTAAATAGAAGGTAAACAAGAAACATGGGATAAAATTACTCTATATGTATAATAATATTATAAATATACCATATATAATTTATATCCTTTATCATAAAGAACCATTATTGGAGGTAATGGGAAAATGAATGACATATGTTCGTTAGGTTGTGTTCACCTTACACACGAATGATGATTTCATAACCCATTTCATATAGTTTTTTGAGGTCTTAGGTCATACCATTATCATAAATTATTCTTATTATATGGAATTTTTTTATCATTATTTTTTTAAAATAACTGAACGATGTGAAGAATGAAATAAAATAAAAGTTATTTAAATTTAACATTACTTCTTCTTTTGGTATATTCATTCATTTTTTCACTATATCGTTCCTATGATGAATTTCATACAAAAAAATGGCTTATTGTATGATTATAGGGATTTTGGAGATCTATTTGGTAGGTATATTTCAATCCAAAGTGGTTTTGTGGTGAGAATAGTTGATGAGAGGGGTGTCCTTTTATAAGTGAGGTGAGTGGAAATCTTAATTTTTTCTAAAGAGTAAAATCTACCCATATTTTTTCATATAATTTTTCTCTAATAATTTATCAATTTCTATAATATAAGGTATAAGTTTTATATAGATCAATATAATGGTTTTTGGAATTTTTTATTGGTCATTTGGATCCTAGTGTCTAATGTGTTATATGTTGGTAAACATGTTTTCTTCTTAATCATTTAGCTAAATTTTAAATATTTTTACTAATCACTTTGATAAAAAAGAAATTTCACCTTATTATAAGTTATAAATTAATTTTATTCAAAATACAGAATCTATTTTTTCAAATTTAACTCCCAAATGTGGAAAAAATTAATATAAAATTAATCATGGAGATAGGATGAGAAAGATGGTTTTAAAAGTGAAAATATTCAAAATATTACTATGTTTTTGTATCCAATTTCAATTTAGTATTGATTTAAATGACCTAAACTTGATTAATATATATAAATGATCTATTTTTTCTTTAAATTAAATGGTAGTTTTCAATATAAATTTTGTATTATTCACTATTCATCAAAAAATAAAATCTTCAGAATAAAAAAAATAAAGATAACCTAATTTTTTTACTTTAATAATTTGAAATGATCATTTTTTAAAATAAAAGTAATAATAGTTTAATAATTTAATTGTAAGAAAACTACTCCATTAAAAGAATGAATAAATGCCTATATAAAAATTCATCTCTTTATGCATAAAACTTGATTTGTTCATATCTTATGCATATAAAATCTATTTTTTGAATATCAAAAAAAATATTTAATATATAAAATATAAATTTAAATAATATCTTTCACTAAATTTAATTTAATTAATTTAGTAGGATAAAATGACTTTTTCATATAAAATATTTTTTTATAAAAGCATTTTCTTTATATTTAATTAGTTTTTATTTATACTTATAATTAATTAGTAACACACGAATCATTTTATATATGTGAAGACCATATATTTTCATTAGTTAGTTATCCATACTCACAACCTTTTTTCCATTATTTAGGTAATAACAATTATATTAAATATTAATATTAATAGATTATTTCTTCGGTATGACATAGTATTCTTTGTTAGAGATGTTATCGGAGAAAAAAATCATAGCATGAAACATAATATAACTATGTTTTCATTTATTTAATATACATAGAATAGATTGGGTGTATTAAGTATAATTAATTTATCTTAATGTATAAATAATTTTAATTTCTTTCTTTTCATGGTGTTTCATTTAATATACACTATCGAATATAGTGTTCATATTTTATAATTTTGGGGTGTTATATATTACATGTAATTATATAAATATTTATACAAATCATTAAAATTGACATAATAAGAAAAAATAATTTGTATCATTAAATAATTAGATAGATAAATAAATTATAGAAAAATTATCTATATCATTTCACATTAGATTCTTCACAGTGATCTCTCTTCTCTAATATATCTTGCTTGAAAACATTCATCAAATATTGGGGAAACTAGACATTTAAAAGGCGGAGATCCAATTAATTCTAAGGGTGAACATGAGAGATTTAAATCAATGATCATAATAGTTTATAATATATTCAAAATACTTTTAGAATATGAAATTAACTTATAATAATCCTACCAAATAAGTCAATGATCACTAGTCATATATTAGGGAAAAAGACTTTGTCATTGCAATAGAAATAATTCATATGTTTGGGGAATCATAAATAATAAATTATTAGATACATGATCATATTATAATCATATTATATAATTTTTTGAAATATTTATAATCATAAAAAGACACGTTATTAGTCAAGGTTCACTCACAAGATTGTCATTTTAGATAATGTCCCATAATGTATATGCCTAGCTGATTATTTCAAACATTCTCTTAGGTGTAACATCAATATAGTTAAATGCTTCATTAATATCCAATGCATTTGAGGAATATAAAGGAACCACACATCCAAATTATTTATATCATGTTTTCCCATTACAAAATAATAATCCATATATATGTATTCCATGTGTGACATCATGAGTTGGGTGCAACACACTGGTTCCCCAAGCTAGTTCTTTATGTGACCTCAAGCGCACCTACCCATATTCTATAGGATGTCAACTTGTAGTGTGGTTCTATCATCGATCATTGGGAGAGTATACCCTCTTTACCAAAAGAAACACAATATAAGAAATAAATAAATAATAGCTAATTGATATAACCAATAAAAAAAGGATCACATGATGACCAAGATAGGAATAAAATATCAAAAAAATAAACAGTAGATATGTCATACCAAATACATATCATATGTCAAATAAAAAATCAAAATAAAGACACAACAGAACTCCCAAGAGGGTCCCAACTCATTGTCTAGTTCCCTTACCCATACTCCATCCTGACTCTGCCATGTAATATAAGTCTCATTATTTTATCTTATATTTCAACCATTAAGTCTATTCGAGTACTGATCAGGTAGCATGAGTAACATGTGATTTCAACAAGTAGTCTGCCACTAGTAGTGTCTAAAAAAATATATATTCAATATATTTTTTTTAATTTGTATAAAGAATAAATGAAATTCATTAAGGTAAACAATTTACATTTATTCAAATATTCGTTATTTAACCACAACAAAACCCGATGTTTTGGAGGACACATGAACCCTCAATAACTTCATCCAGTTCCGAAGTCTAAACCATATCACATATTCAATTCCAAATTCATTATAACACATGGTCTCTCATTATCCAATTAATTTCATTTTACATTAGCATTTTTTGGTACTATAGACCAAGGCTATGCTTGTAGGCATAGAACATATTGTATGACACCCTGAGGACATTCAAAGCCTCTATTACTATCCCAAACATCAATCTCACATGGGTGAATAGATCCTTACCCCATTTCAAACACTCTCTATCTCATATAGGTGTTTGGAGCCTTATTCCCTATCTCTTACCCAATTATCAAACATGGGTAATTGTAACATCAGTCCCTATCTCACAATTATTAGGAAAAATATCGCAAGTATAACATCAACCAAGGTTAATAAACATTAACCATTTTATTAAATTTCGCATCAATTAATAGAGCATTTCATCTATCAATAAAAATCACATTTCAAAAATTTAATCAGAATGAATATATGATTAATTCTACCTTAAATTTTTTTTAAAATTCAGTTAATAAAACCCATAACCCATTAATGACAAGTCAAGCATCTCATAATCATCAATTTCAATTAATTAATATTCACAATAATGTAGCTATTACACAATCCAAATTTCACTTCAATTAAATAATCAAAACATTCAATTAATTAATTAACCAATTAATTAATCTAAATCCACAAATTTTATAATCAAAATTACCCAATTCAATTTTCTTAAGCACAACAAATATCATATTCACAAGGAAACTCAATTTATCCATTCTTTGATTCCCAAAATTAATTAACCAATTTATTTATTTAATTGAGATTCAATTTTCAAAAATACAAATTGAAATTATATAAAAAATACATGTAATTGTAATTCAAGGCTATGAGAATTCAATTTCAACCACCTACATCGATATTGATGATGAATGGTCACTTAGGAAAATACCCATTTTGAAGTAGAATAACTAAGACCATGATAAAGATCATGATCAACATCCAGAACCTAGATCCGCGATCAAAATAATAAATATACATAAATACTAGAACTAGAACCATCACCAAAGGAGTAAAACCAAACCCTTTTCATATGGAATGATAGACGAGATATATATAAATCAAATCAGAAAGAAACCGCATACAAGAGTGTTTAAGATTCCTTAATGGATAATTGATTCATTTAGAAGAGAGTTTGAGAGCCCTATGATTTCATCTAGAATACTAAAAAAAATGGGAGGAATGAGTTAAGGTTGAGTTGGGTCAACATTGACCGAATTATGGGGGTTTGGAAATTTTAAATCAATTTTCGAAATAATTAATCCCGCACACACATTTTAATGGGATTATTGAAATGTTTACCAAACCATGCACCAAAACCCATCATCATTTTTAATGGGTGAGCACCATTACTCTTAATTGGGGGCATGGTTTGAAAAATTGTTCTCCAACTATGAAATCCCTCTCTGTTTATTATTCCAAGGATTCTAATGATATGGAGCATTGTTTAGGAAAATCATGCTCCAACTATACACTTCCCAAAACACCTCCAAAACATAAAAATTTCATCCAAAAGAACCCATGATAAATCCCAAACAAGATATACTCAAAAAAAGGAAAATTTATATAGGTAAACTAGATCGAGATATCTCAAAAAATTGGCAGGATATTACCATATCTCCACCTTATAAATTCTCATCCTTGAGTTTTACTCCTTTACTTCTCTAAGATTATGGGGTAAAAATATTTGTCCACTAAGCCCGTATATTTTATTCTCTATACCATGTTTCATCCTATACACATCCATACAACCACAACAAATGAACTATTTTTATGGTCATTCCCCGAATCAAATTCTCATTGTGATCCAACACACATATACGTTTCTCCTCAAAGGATGAATCAGTATTAAGCTCAACATAATACAAGTTGATCATATTAGAAAGTTAGTTTGATACTATCAATATTGTGAAAAATGAAAAAGACAATTCATGGACCTATACCTCAATTTAATATCTAGTTCGTACGCCACCATCCGGATTCTCTATTCGTCCTCAATTGTCTATAAAACATGGCCTCAAAATTTACCTTTCAATAAATATTATTATGAACATTCCATGTTGAAACTTAAAGGAAGCCATAATTACCCAATGTAAACTCATGGGGTCATCTACATCTGTCAGTATATTACTTCTATCTACTCTATGTCAAATACATACTGGTTTGAATCAACTGAACATGTTCTAACATCTCTTTCATGAGACTTAGTCCTAATAGATATGATTCACCTTCCTCCATCCAAAATATAGGTGACCAAAATTGATTAATATAATTTCCCTCATAAGGTCCTTATGTTCAATTTCTTGGTAACTATTTTTATAGGAAAAATCAATATGTTCTTAGTGATTCTATAAAGACCCACTAGAGTATAGGACACACACCTAATGAATATACTCTAAAAATATATAATATATCCCAATTTCTTATCTATCTATTGGTGGAATTCTATACACAATAATACATTTATACCAGGAACCTTATTCTGTAACTTATGGGAGAATAAATTAAAATATAAGTCACTATATGAAACTATACTCCATGGAACACCATGAAAATTGACTATCTTCCTAACATACATTTCCGCAAGCTGATCCATTGAGAAATTATCTCATATAGTCATGAAATACCCTACCCTAGTCAACCAACACACAACCACCAAAATAGTTTCTATTCTGAGGAGTCCTCGGATGATTCACCAAAAATTCCATGGTATATTCATCCCACATATATTGAAGAATAGGAAATGGTTTTGGTAAACCACCAAGTCATTGATGTTTGACAATCACTGAGTGACAAATGTATAATAATTTCACGAACAATATTATTTCCTTTTTCAAGCTAGGACTCAAATATTGGTGATGTAGGTCATGATACAATTTGGTTAATGAAGGATATACCACCCAATTAGAAGCATGAAATTCATGCATCAGCTCCATCCACATACTCTTTGGCACAAAATCATTTTTTATGACAAAGATGATATCAACATCATATACTCTCAAAGCTAAAGGTAAATCCAGTATTTAATGGATTTCCCTCAAGAAAAAACATTCTAGATAATCATAATTCATGTATCAAATCCATCTCAATGGTTTAGAATCCACTAAAACATATATGAGAGTCATCTTCTCTCATCCATCCTAAACCACAACATGAATCTATGCAAAGAATGATAGAATTTTGAAATAACAAATTGACTCTAGAACTTCATTATTCTGAGTTATCCTTCATAAAATATCATCAACATTATTTCCCTTCTATGTATTATATTCTACGTCAAAATACAAACACTGCAAATACTCAACCCACCACCACTATGAATGATTCAAATACTATTTCAAAAAGATATAATTTAATATATTATAATTAGAATACATTGTAATCTTTTATCCAAATATATATTGTATCCAACACATCAAATCATGAAACAATACATTTAATTTGATGTTAAGAATTGGGTAGTTCTGTACATGTGGACTCAACTTTTGTGGCTCATATGCTGTAACTCGTTATTTGAGGAACAAAACTGATCTAATATCAATACAAGAATCGTCAAAGAACACCAAATAATCTTCACCTAGCTCAAGACGGATCAAAATTTGTGTAGTAGTCATATTTTTCTTCCACTCATATAAATAATTATCACATGCTACATACCATTCAATATTTATTTACTTTCTATCAAAGCATAAAAGTGGTTCTTCCAAACTCAAAAATTCATGGATCAAACACTTATAATATCCTACTAACCCAAAAATATAAGTATATTGAAATCATTATTTGGATACTCACAATAATAAACTTATTAAATTTTTTTATGGGTCTATAAACACACCTTTTTTTAAGATGATGCGACCAAGGATGTGTACATATTATATCTATAAAAATACTTATATATATTTTACTATAGCCCATTCTCTCTCAGTTTAGTAAATATGATGTCAATATGTCAGGCATGATCCTCATGAGTATTGTGGTAATGAAATAATTTATCTAAGATCTCAACCACAAACTAATCTAGGCATATGTGGATGATTTTGTTCATCAGGGTCATACAAATTTCTGGTGTGATTATCATAATGAATGACAACACAATGAACTCATAAATGACAAAACATCTTCTGAAAGCACTCTATAGTATCTAATGTGTTTGGAATATCAATTGATTATACATTGATCTCAGGTCAATATTTGTGAACACACATGCTCCCCTCAACTAATTGAAGTGATGACCAATTCATATAAGTGGATACCAATTCTTAACTATCAAAAAATTAAAGTGAAAATAATAAAAACATAATTCCCTTGTTATGTTAGAATTATTAACAAAAAAATCACTAACTCCTAGGAAACATACATGGATGGATAAGAAACTTATATATAAACTCTTACAGTTGAGTCTTAAGCTCTAGAAGCTCAGTTGGTGACAATTTTTATGGTGGAATTGAACCTTTCTAAACTCCCTATATGAGGATGATTTTAAATTCCATATCTCTATTAGGTGGAAACCCATATAAGTCCTTAGGAAACAAATCCTGGTACCTATCAACTATGGGTGGAAATATGTCATGATTTTAACCCCTATCATCTAGAAAAGACATATAACCAAGGTTTGAGATCCCCTAGTTGCTAAATAATTGTCCTTGTTCAGACTTCTTGGATATCCAACACTCAATGGTGTACATAATTCTCACCCTTAAGAGATTTAGAATTCACTATCCTATGTTAAAAATATATGTGGGATCGATACACCACTAACCACTCCATAATAAAATTTAGGTTATGGCTTATCATGTCATGGATATAAAGATCCCAACTAGAACTACACTCCCCGGCCATAGGAGAACACCCCTTGTTAAAAAATGATTCTGGACCATACTCCCAAAGGTGTATCTATCCATGTAACCCCATTCATGAACACCACTATTGATCTAAATCCAATTACATGTTCTGTAGATATAAAATAATGAGAGGCACTCATATCAAATAAGGAACTAGCTAGTGTAGAAACTACAAAAATAGTACCTCTAACAGTCAATGATCCAACCTTGTTATCAACCAATGTAGTCTGTACTATATGAAACTATCCCCCCCCCACTTCTCATGATGTGGTATAATTTATTTGAGCTTCAATAATCTACTTATATAGTTTCCCTTTCCTTAAAGCACTATGTCCTCTACCAGTACTGCTACGGCTAGTATATCTCCATCTTCCAGACCAATACGTTGTTGAATATCCACGTCCCACACTCTTATTATACCTATACACTCCACCACTACTCATCTGTTTTGTTTCGTATAGATCATGTATTGATTCACTATATTTATGCAAGAATGATCATTTATCGGTGTTCAGGGACATTGTCTATGAATGTGGAACGACCTAATGCACTTGTGTAAAATCACCTGGGTTATATTATGAGTCAATAACCATTCCCCCTAACCATTATTCCTCCAATATCTCAAGACATCATTATCATAAGTACACTTCTTTACCCTCGTAATATATACCCCCTAGTCATCTATAATAATCCACTTGTCCTCCACTAGAGGCTTCCTTTAGGTTCCCCTATGATATGAGAGCTCGATCCACGACATCTGATAACTTTTTTGGAAGAAATTTATTAACATGGAACTTAATCACATATTTAAAACTATCATAGAAACACCTTGCCATAATTGTCTCTTCCCATTCTAATGGTGCGGAAAAGAACTGTTAGTCCATAATGCGACCAACATAGTCGATCACATATATACACCACTTAGTCAACCACATGATCTTAGCTTCCCTATCATGTCATAGTTTCTCTAGATAAAACATCTCCAAGAATATATTTAATATGTCCTTGCATTTTGTTTCCTTTACTATCCTTATCCATGACTAAAAATCCCACCCTCTCTTCATGGATCATCATAGCATATATGCTACCGAATTAATCATATTCTATGCCAGAGTCTCTAAGTGGTCAAGTATATTTCAAATGGTCATGATGAAAAACTCTTCTGCTTTAGGTCCACCCTCTCAAATGAATGTTGACAGTGTGGTAAATGAAATACCCATTTCAGTTCAAACATACTCTTCACTACCTACTCTAGATCTCTCTCCAATAATTTTATGAAGTGAGAAATAATCTAATGGAACTTATATCCAAATCCTTCTCCTAGAACTATTGGTGCTTCAATCTACACAAATAGAGGATCATTTGCATCCATATACTCCAATCATTATATCAATAATAATTTTCATAGTGGAATATCCTTATAATTACAGACACAAGTCATAGGGACCATTTAAAAATATTAAAACAAATACATTGATTCACATAAAGTGATGATAATTCATTCCATAAACCCCACCACATGGTCGAAACTAATGTTTTATCACCACCCTTAACCATCCCTCATCCAGTTCATGGCTAACATAGGATAAAATACATTCCCATTATTCAGGTTTCTCATTAAAAAACCATTTATTCGAATTTTACATCATTTTACCTCATTAAATTAATGTTTGGAAAAAAAATTCATTTCTATAACATATTCAAGATAAAGACATTTCAATTTATAAAGCATACCCAAAATACATTTTCCAATGCATTACTCAAAATTATTCAAGGGAAAATAATTTAGTAGTTTCTATACTGAAGAATGTATAGTAAACTCTCATTCCATTCTAAGACATGAGTAAAATCCTATAAAACCTAAAAAAATTAATAATTACATAACGCAACTAGTGTATCAATCAAGGTGAAAGAAAATCCAACAGTAAAAAAACACATCAGTAATAACAATACCACCATAGGAACTAGGGATCTCCTCCATATATGGGTTGGATGATCCCATTAATGAGCTCATTTATATGTCAGGACTCTTCCTATTCTCATAACAACCTTTCATAAATAGTATGACAAAACAAAAGAAAAGAAATCTACTCTTATACCACTTTATGACATCCCATCCTGATGCCACACAATGATGCCCAGAGCTACTTTTTCTTATGACCTCAAGGGAGCCTCCCCATATGCAAGAGACATACCAATATCAATAATGAGCTAATATAAATCACGCGGAGACTATTTCATCATTATAAAATTAGAAGAAAAAAACGAAATATATAAAAAATATCCAAATTATATTACCAATACCCAAACAAAAATAGTTTCACAATATGACCATAATAGTAATAAAATATCCAAAACTAAACATTAGATATTTCAGGCCAAATACATGTCATGTGAAAAATTAAAAACCAAAATAAAGAAATATTGACAAACTCAAGTGGGTCCTGACACCATTTCTAGTTCCCTCGTCCATGCTCCATCCAGACAATGTCATCTAACATAGGGTTCTTGCACATATACATTCTTGTAAACATAAAGTCTATTTGGGTACCAGTCATCATGCTTGAGTAGGGTATGATAAAAACAAATTGGTCTACCAAAAATAGTGTCCAAAACAATATAATGTCAATAAAAATTTATAAAGTTCTATAAAGAATAATTTACTATTAATTTACTTTTAAATTTACATATATTAAATTATTATTCATTTAAATACATTAATTTTTGTGTTCTTAAGGACACCCGAACACTCAATACCTACATCTGCCCCTTCCAAAGTCTGAACCATATTACACATTAAATTCAAATATATTTTAACATATGGGAATTCATTATCCAATCCTTTCAATTTCACATCATGGACATTTGGAACCATATTCCAATGTGAATATCATGGGCGCAGAATGTCAATTCAAATATCTTGTGGGTATTTGGATCCTCTTTACCTATTCCACACCTCAATTTCACATCGGTATTTTGATCCTTAGTCATTATCCCACACTCTATAACACATATGGGTATTTGAATCCTCAGTCCATGTCCCACACACATTTATCATACTTTATTATTTGAAGGCTTACTTCCTATCAAACACTTATTAAAAAATATATCTTATATATCACATCCAGAATGGATACTCAACATTAATCCTATTATCACATTTCTCATAAGTTGAAATACAATTTCAAATATCATAAAAAATTATGGTTCACTACATTAAACACATGGAATAATATGGGAAATTCACCACTTGACCATTTTGTAATATTAAATTCATAAAACCCATTATCACATTATGTTCTAGTAAACCATATCATAATCCCAATTTTCAATTAATTCATAATTAAATCAATTAACTAATTAAACAATATTAATTTCCCATAAATTCCATAATCACCACATTCAATTAATTAATTAACTAATTAATTAATCCAAATTTAGTTATATAATAATAAAAACTTTATAATTAAGTTTTCTCAATTTCAACTAATATAATATTCACAATGTAACAAAATTATTCAATCCCATGATTCCATAAAGTAATTAATAAATTATATTATTCAGTTCAAGATTCAATTATCAAATGTTCCAATTGAAATTGAATAAAACATACATATATTTGAAATTCCCATATATGGGAGTTCAATTTAGACTATATACCTAGAGATTAATAATAAATACTTGCCATTTGAAATCCCCCATTTGAAGTAGAACAACAAAGGTTATGATGAATAAGGTGATATAGATCAAGAAACTAGATCCAATATTAGTTGAATAATTATCCATAATACATAGATCTATAACCATTAACAATTGAGTCAAAAAATACCCTTGTATCCTAAAAGATTGAAGAGATATAGGGATAAATATAATTGCGAAGAAACCACATACTAGGGGAGGTGTAAATATATAAATGGAATATTGATTCCTAAATAACGGATTTCAATACCCCAATAAATACATTTAGTATATTATTAATAATAGGAATGAGTTAGGTTATAGTTTGGTTTATATTGGGTGAATTCCATGGGTGTATTAATTTTAAAATGAATTTTTGGAATAATTAATCTTGTGCGCATTGTTTTTGGGGCATGGGTGCACGTGCACCATCTGGGCATTACCCAATACCCATAAAAACATTAAATTTCATCCATATAAACCCAAAATAAAACCAAAAAATATATAATCAAAACATATAAAAACAATACATGTAAATGATCTTGAGATATCTCTAGAAATGGTCGGAATCCTACATAATGTGATCAAAAAAATTATTCAATCCATCATATCTTAACCCATAGAAATTAAATGAGTTTCATAAAAATAATAACATCATAATCATAAACCATATATATAATGGATAATTATGGTATCATTGGATCATATCTCCATTAAATAATAATAAGCCCTAAAGGATGTGGTTACAGATAAAAATTACTTTAAAGGACCACTATAAAATTCCATGATGAATATTTTCCCAATTTGATATAAATATTTTAAAATAAAATAAATTATAAAATAAAAAATTATATTTTTCCTTAAAATTAACATTTAATACATGAAAAGAAAACTTAAAAACAAATATTACGCTTTAATGTGTGAAACCAGTTAATGATGGGTATTTTAAAAAATTCACTCCATTCTTATTTTTGTTAAAAATTCAAAAAGAAATTAATTTATAAAATGAAAGGAATATTCATTTTAAAATTAATATATGAATCAAAAAATTGTTAATAATAAAATTATTATATATATATAATATTGAATAAATTTTTTAAATCATTTTGATGAAAATTTGGTCGTGGATGAATAGAGTCCCAACAAAATCAATAGATCTAGTTGTTCTTCCATAAAAAATATATTCATTATATTAAATAAATAAATTGAGAAAAATTAAAAGAAAACATTTAATCTATATTCATAATTTTAAGAGAATAAATTAAATAACATTTCATATATATATACCATATAATTTAATCATTATAATTTTAATAATAAACAATCATATTAAAATTGAGATTTTAATATAAACCCCAAAATGTTTTGATACCTTTTGAGTCATAATCTACAAAATTGATTTGAATGAAAATGAAAAACTATATACATTGAACATATTATTATTATTTATAAAACATACCAATTAGTGTGTTGATAGACCTCATAAAACAAGATACATGTATAATATTACATATGTCCTTAAAAGAAATTTTTGGACAACTAACCCAATCCACTTAAGTATGATTCCAATAAAATCCACATGGATATAAAATATCAATTATAACATTAAAAATAATAATTATGAAGAATACATGAAAATAAGTGTTAATGCATATATATATATATATACACCTAAAATATATAAATGAGTTTATAAATCAATCTTGTCATAATGAAGAAAACCTGAGATGAGGAACCCTTACCCTATATCATACTTGATTATTATGAAAATTATCCTAGAGTGTTATAAATTTAGATTTATTAAATTATTGAACAAGATAATATTCTTAAATTTAACTTCATATATTATCAACTTATAAAAATTTGAAACATTTTTTGTTGACAAATCTCTATTAAAGTCATTATTTCAGGTGTTAAATACTTTGTTTCTAAAATAAATTTTATTTAATAATTTATTATCCATGTACATTATTAATGTATCCATAATACCCCAAATGATTATATTGATATAAATAAAATATTCATTCATTTTATATATATATATAATCATTTAAAAAAAGGACTGATGAAAATTGAATTATATCACTTCATAGAGATTGTAATATGTACGCACATAGGATTTCTGTTTCCATATTTTGATGGATAAAATGGAAAAAAGGTAAATAATAATTAAAATCATAATAATAATTAAAATATAATGTAAATTAATCTTTATTCTAATGCATGAAATTAAAAAAATGAAAAATGGGCCACATCGCTTCATGGAGGCTATAGCCCATACGTTTGATTGATTAATGTTATAGTTTCCCAACATATAGGATGTAAATGATGAAAAAATTATTATTATATGAGAATAATTATTACATAAATATCATATTGTGATAATAACTCCACAAAATTAACCATCCATGAATGATGATGATTGAAAACAAATTGCATCTCTACGTGGTGACGGTAGTCCATACATACACACGAGTGACATTACAATCTACAATTTTATTTATATATAGAGGAAAATGGTTGATCCATCATCATAAAAACAAATAAATATTTGTATAATACTAAAATCATCAATTTATTATAGATTCAATTGGTTTATATGATGTTGAAGAGGAAATAAAAATGAATGTGGTTTGTAGATATTTATACCTATTCGTATGGAGACATCATTTATAATAAATAATATACATTGAATTATTTGTATTAAGATAATTTTTAAAGATATAATATGAAGAAAAGAATTTATTGATGGTTTTTATTAGTAATTGGGTTTTATATAAGGATGCAATTATTTTAATAATGTGTTAGAATATGTTCCCCTTTAAATGTGATAGGAGGGACAGACGAGGTGTTTATTAAATTATTTCAATGATATATTGTCACATTCATGTGAATTTGGTTAAAAATTAAGGAAATATGAAGTTATTATAATATAATTTTGATATATATTCAAAAACATTGAATTTAAATCATTTTGGTGGCATTCCTACCATTATCTCTTTGTTTATGCCCTAGTCAACATATTTTAACCTTAGTTATGGAATTTTTTTTTACTATTTTTGTAATTCATTATGAGTTAAAAATTAGTGGTCCATATAAAATTATATAAAAAATAGTTATTAAAAAAATGAAATCCATCTTACCAGGTTCAATTTTCGCAATTGGTATAATTTAATTTAAAATAAGTGCACAAACTATAATAAAAACCATTTTTTGATTATTTCATTTCAAAGCATAAAACTAAATTTAAATACATTACCTATCTTATTTAAATCATTAATATGTTGAAAAAAATTTATTTTTGTATATATAATATATATATTTATTTAAAACAATTCATCAATAGATAAATAATTAATTTAATAAGATAAAAACACATTGGGCGCATAAAAGATGTATATTGAAAAACAAATCATGACAAAAAATTGTCTTATACAAAAAAAAATTATATTTACGATAATTATATTACTAGTTATAATATTAAATATTATATAAGTCTTATTTTATATTATAATAAAACGAAATATTTAATGGGACTTTTATATTTATTGAAAAGATAGTTTCACAGAAAAAATTATTTTCACTATGCAATAAAAAATAAATCTTTTTAAAAATGAAAAAAAGTTCACCCTAAGATAATATTAATATGAATATTTAAAAAATGATATACATTCTCAAAAATAGCATATCTAAAAACATTAGAAAATAATTATATTTTAAACATGGAAAATATAATTAAACCCATTTTTGATGAAAATATATTATTTAAGTAGAAAATTACTTTAATAAAAAATGATTACATATTTATTATTATATAATGAATAAAGTTTATTTATTTTAAAAATTATATATATTTTCTATAATGTGGTACTTAATATTCAAAATTTCCAATTTTATGGCTAAATTATAATGATATACTATATTATATTTCATATAGAAATGAAGTTTCATGTAATAAATCCTACTAAATAATTCATGTATATTACATTGGTAATAAATAAAATATCTTGGTGTGCTATAATATATGTGGTGTAATTATTCGGTTATAAAGGAGAAGGATTCAATAAAATGAAAATTTGATTTGGGCGAGATATTGAATATTTATATTCTATTAATAGTTCTAAATGTGATAGTTAGTGTGTCATATATATATATCATGACTTCCTTTTATATTATATGATTCCTTCTTTGTATATTATTCAGATGTGACTACTCTTATATGGTTGATACATCATATTCACTAGTTTACTACTATTTATTTTGGATACTGAGGACCATATGGCTCCATGTTATATGTCTTCTGGAATTTTTATAATACTTGATCAATAGTCTAGTATGAATAATTTTTTCTTGAATTTGAAATTGACCCTCAAACATTATTTTATAAGGAATAGTCTCCCACATAAATGTGTTTGGACATTTAAACTAGTTGATAGACTCTACAATATGTGTATGAATTCTTGAGAGCCTATAGAAACCCTTACTTGGGTGTAGCACTGGTAATTTGTGTCACGATGTAACAGTCATGTGCAAGGAAAGGCATGATGGGTATTCTTGATCCCTATAAATTGAAAACTAGTTCCTTGAATTCATGAATACATATTAGAAATGGATTCACAAAATAAATCACATAAGTGGATCTCAGCCTATAATCCTCAAGGGAATCACTACAACATATTGATTCATGTTATTGATCAAAATGCAAAGACTGGTAAACCTAATGAAATAATCAGTAACATAATGAAGTCAATAAAAGAAAATTGAAAACATATATAACTGTATGAAAATTTTACATAATAAAAAATTAGTATACCTATATGAATTGGTAGACTATGGGGTCATTGCATTATTTTAATACACTCTACAAAATTAACCAAAAATAAAAAAAATTAACATCTCAATTCTGTGAGAAATGAGTGTCAACATCATACCATATCACCATAATCATCTTAATAATATCTTAAATGAATACCCACCAAATCAATGTTACACAATTACTTAAATGAATTTTTATGAAAATTAACTATATGTGCATTTTTCTATTATGTTTGGTGTGAGATATAATCAACTAGTAGTTTACCAATATGTTTTTTATAATAAAATTATTTTTAGAAAACACCAAGTATACTGATTTGAATATATTCAAAATTAGAATATACTTTTATCATTTGAGAATAGTATTATAATAATATTTTCTAATATAATTTCCAAAAGTAGGGTATTTAAAAAAACAAAAAGTCACCTCAATGCATACATAATGTAACTAATGTCATGAATACACTATTACTGACATTCCATCTTTTAATCTGATATTCCTAAATCAACACTTCTTGTCAACTTTCCAAGGGAATAATGTCATGTCCAAGTGGTATGGTGATTCCTGTTTAGTAAACTACATACAACAAAACAGTAATGATTTCATGTTTTTTCATAGTGATGTTGTATTTATCCTTCATTGAACTATGAAATAATTACAAAGAGTAATATGTTATTTAGTTAGTCGTACACAAAATGGGTACATAATTCTTGTCTTCTAATAATATAATTAGGTTCCCTTGTACTAAAATACCTTCAATGATATCACAAATAAATTTTCAATAAAAGTTACCTATCAAATAGATGCTTTTAAAAAATGAAACACTAAATTAATTTAACAATAATTATTTAATAAATTTAAATTTATTTAAAAATAGATAAATTCACTAATAATTATCAACCATATACTAGATTCTAAAAAGATGATATCATAATTTTAAAAATCTATTATTTTCCACTGAATAAAATCATGAACTTAAGGATAATATAATTGTGGAAAATTATAGAAATACTGACCGTAAATAATATTAGTTCCTCAAAGAAAATGGAAACCACCAAATATATTAAATATGATGTAAAAACATAATGAGAAAACCCTCCAAAACAAAACACCATCATTATATTCAGATCAATCCAACTATATGTTACTAATAAACTATGTAATGAGAGAAAATAATTACTAATGGAAGATGGACTGAGAGGATGGATGAAAATAAGATAACTATGATATTTTATGAAGTTAAAGAAATGAATACACATTGATTCTTTCATTAAAGGTTGGGTTATAGGAGTATCATATATGATAAAGAATAGAGGAGTAAAATGTCATAATAAATAGTGGTTAGAGGGATTAAAAAAACCTAGGAAATTAGTTTATCATTATATTTTTCTATTTCAGGGCAGGCTTCTGGGTTTGGCTGCATTGTTTTATAAATAATTCTTAACATCTCAGATCTGGGTGCCACCTAAGGGTGCCCCATCCCTTGTTGGTTTCATGATCTCAAGTTCTTTTCCAAAAATTCCAAAGGCTTCTGACTAGAAATGAGGGCCACTATATTATAATGGGGAAACTATGACATAATTGGTACAATATAAATCGTGGAATTAACTATAAAACAATAGAAGAAGTTGAATACAATACAACAGAAGTAAATTTTAGACTACTGACATCAATAAAACAACTGGAGCACATATATATATATATATATTATTCATTCCATATGGGTCTAGTAATATAGCCAAAATATATCCCACGTTTGGAAATACACTACAATACAATACAAAGGTCAATAAATTATACATAATCAACATCGCAATCTTGAGCTTGTTCCCATGCATTCCAGCTTGAATAGTAATCATGTACCTAATGAAGAAGTATTCCTACCCTTATAAATATATCTGCAGTCTTATAATCTATTTGGTTTCAAAATCATGTCCCAAATAGGGTGCGAGATGAATCCCATTAGGTAACCACCAAATGACCTATTCCTATATGTTAATGAATATATATATAGTAGGTATCGTGCAAAAACTGATGTTATAAACTAAGAAGTACACAAAATTAATCAATCCTATAGTTTTCAATTACATTCATTTAACAATTATCTTCAACCATTGAATCATGTAACCCTATGATCTAGACTATGCTCTATATCCCCCATGTAAATTAAAAAAATAGATGTCTCAGAATACCATCTACACCAATATGTAAGGCAAAATCCATGATGGCACTTTGGCATGGATGACCTGTCACAATCATCCAACAATTCACAAGCTACCCTATGGGAAATCTCTCATGTTCTAACCCCTGGTCAAACATAACATCAATTAAATATATAACCACAGTCAATAAAAGCTCTCATTGTCCAACACTTGGTCTAACATTGTATCAATTCAATAAATAATGACCCATTTGTAAAGGCCTCATGGTCTAGCACCTAGTCTAACATAGAATCAATTAAATAAATAACCACCCTCTGGGAAAGAACTCATGGTCTAACCCCTGGTCTAACATAACATCAATTCAATAAATAACAACCATCTTGGAATGCTCTCATGGTATATAACTCGTAGTCTAACAAAGCATCAATTCAATAAATAAAGGCCCTCTGGGAAAGATCTCACATGCTTACGCCTATTCTAATATAGAATCAAATAAATAAATAAAGACCCTCAAGGAACTCTCTCACAGACTATCCTCTGGTCTAACATAATATCAATTAAATAAATAAAAACCCTCTGGGAAAGCTCTCACGGTCTATCCCCTGGTCTAACATAGCATCAATTCAATAAATAACAACCCTTTGGGAAATATCTCACCTTCTAACCTCTTTGGCCAAATAAATACACCATGGCTATCATGGTACTGTGTAAATAATCATGTTGACCCCTCAGTCTTTCTAGTCCAAGGCTCTAACAGTCCATTGGTAATAAAATAGCACACCTGTCATATCAAATCAAATAATCTAGAAGTCATCTCTGTCTTTTTGGTCTAAGGCTATCATCGTCCATTGGAAAAATAGCGCACATATTATATCAAATAAGTTCATATAATATAAAACTACTACATGGCTAAACATTCACAATGAGAATCATGGAAATATCATATAATCAATAAAACTATATCTAGATCAAAAAAGTCATGGGAAACATGGTTTTCCTTATAGAAACCCAGACCAAATGGTCATAGACAATCAAGAAAGGGGAAATCACACATGGGGTGTCCCTTAGATAGTGTATCTAACAATACTCATAAGCAACAACCTTTTATAAACAAATTAAAACATAATAGTTAACAAAAGGGTTGAATTTCAATTCATGTAATACCCAAAATGTGGGAATTCAACAATTTTAGCATTTATAATCCAAAGACAAACAAAAAATGGTAAAAACCACCTAACGTGATGTTAAATGATTGATATAATTGAATTTTGGACCTTGAATAGACCTAGATCGGCGTAGATCTACAAAATGATGAAAAATTCCAAAACTTGTATAACATACAAGAGATGTTGAATCAGGAAGAGAGACAATATGGGTTCTAAGAACTCACCTGTTGTATTTCAACTATCCCAACAGTGTCTCAATAGGATCATAGATGGAGAATCAGGAGATCTAACTTCATTTGTCATTCTAGAGTGATCTTGTATGATACACGTGAATAATGCCTTTCCAGACATGAGACACAACCACACTCTGATATATATAATAAAAATAAAAGTATATGGAATGTTCATTAAAACTACATGTTGTATATTATCGTCAACCACCCCTGACATAAGAGGGTATGACAGGTCACCATATGACTATGTACTCAGCTGTTACATGGTCAAAATGCGGTAATATGCCAGTTGATATGTATATAATGTGTACTCAGAAGTAGATGTTTTCTACATAGAAAAACATATCTTCTTTCTTTTTCTTCTAAACAACCTGAAATCAGGATCCATACCTAAAAATAAGATCTGGGTTCTTACAAACATCCCCATTAAAGTATTTCATCCCCAAATTGTCCTTCCAATGATGGTGAAGATGAATCTGTGAACAACATTGGCCACTGTGATTTCAAATCGGCTTCCCACTCCCAAGCCATATCATACACTCGCTCGAGCTGCCATAGCACCCATACAAGAGGAACGAGCTGGTCATAGAGAACCTTCAAGTAGCGTTCCAAAATCCAAATAGGGTTCTTCTCATGGGATACATCCACCTCTAGATCTACCTCCTTGGGTGGAAAACATGATATGGGTCTGAAAACTAACACCTTAGCTGAGAAACATGAAAGACAATGTGTATAGTCAGGTACCTCTGAGGAAAATGAAACTAATAAGAAATTGTTCCAACTCTCTCCAAAACATCAAATGGGCCAACATATATCGACGAAAGCTTCCCAGGACTCTGAATCCTATTATGTCCAAACCACAGTGTGAAAAATAAGAAAACTTGATCCTCAACCTTAAATTCAAGAGGTCAACTCCATCGATAATCATAAGCTTTCTTGTAAGATTGTGTCGTATCCATCCTCTTTTGAATCAATCTCACTTTATCAGTGGTCTATTGAATAAGACAAGGTCTCAGCATAACTACCTCTCCTTATTTTATCCAACGTAGTGGTGATCAGCATGGCACACCATATAATGACACATAATGTGTTATCTGAATCATTTCATAAGAAAAATTATAATAGTCCAACCCTGCCTTGGGTATGTGTCTCTCCTTGGAGCCTCCAAAATCCAGGACACATGCTTGATGTATGTCCTCTAAAACATGAATCATGGTCTCATACTAGCCATATATTTGGTGATGGTAAGTTGTACTCAGATGTACTTATATACCCAAAGCCCTCTATAGTCCATGCCTGACACGAGAAATAAACCGGGCGTCCCTCTAAAAAATGATAGAGTGTCGATCCCCGTGAAAATATACTATCTATTGGATGTACAACTTTGCAATATCATCAACACTATAGTTTTCTTTTATCTAACGGTAATTTTCAACCTTCATGAGTCATACAATAACAACCCATACAACATCATTTCCTCGGGGTGAACTTATTAAACTCATCAAGAAATCCATCGTGACATCATTCCACTTCCACTTGGGAATGGGTATCTTTTGTAATATCCTTCATGTTTGTTGATTATATGTTATCACCTATTGATAGGCGGAACATCTCCTAATAGAAGCATCTAATTGAGGCGTCACAATACAGAGTGTAACTCTTTCTGAGCTCTAGAAAAATCAGTATCGGTGCTGATGTCAACCTACCTTTTAGCTCTTGAATGGTTGAATCATATGAATCTATACCCAAATACATTCACAAAAAAATTCAAGTAAAGATGGAACAATTAGTTCATCCATTCAATGAAAACTAATGGAATGTTTGTGAGACTAAATAGCATAACCAAATACTCGTATTGACAATACCTTCTCGGAAAGGATATTAGTGGTAAATATGATGGTTAAATACCCAACTGATGATAACCAGATCTTAATTATATCTTTGAGAACATACAAGTTACTTGAATCTGATCAAAGTGATCATCAATCCAAGGTAAGGGATATCTATTCTTGACTGTGAGTTTGTTTAGCTTCTGATAATCTACACAATGTATAAGGGTACCATCCTCTATCTTCACAAAAAGTACTAGAAAACCCCTAGGAGAAGTATTGGTTTGGATGAAACCATTTGTATGAAACTCCTCTGACTACTTCTTGAGCTATTGTAACTCTGGAGTAGATATCCTATAAGAAGGAATAAAAACTGGTCCCACTCATAGCACAAGCTCAATATAGAATTCCACCTCTTTCTCCAGAGGTAATCTTGAAAGACATCTGGAAATACATCTCTAAAACAATCCACAACTAGAGGAAAGTACATCTGTGAATTCCCCTGGTCATCTATTTATAAACTATCAATCTGGGTTGTGGTTCCTCAAAAACCATGATTCTCAAGTTCATCTCTACACAACTGGACATCCCATTCTCCCTTCTGTAGAAAAGATCCACCCTCTGGTTATGTGAAACTCACCTAGCAGCGATATTAGTAAACAATGTCCTAGAAAAGGACCTACACATATATTCATATAACAGAATCAAATCATGTCATCCCTAAGACATAGAGGCCTCATAAAAAGTGTCACCCACCAACCACAAGTGGGAACTTCTTGAACTGATGTACAGTAGCCTTCCTAATCCTCAATAAAGTTTCAAGTGTTATAACATCATCATATGTAAAGATACATAGCCCAAGGATCATCAAAATAGAAAAAAATATAAAACTAATGGAATACAATGTAAAAAAAATAGAATAAACTAAAAATGAGGTGACTATAATTATACCTCTAACCATAGATGGTCCGGGATCCTTCTCGTACTGAGTTTTCTCCATCGTATAATGTTAACCAGTACATCGGTCATGTAACCCTTCCTAGATACCCTAAGATGATCCACACTACTATCGCTAAAAACCAATCGTCTGGCTAACAAGGCCATGACCAACTCCTTGTCATTAACATCCTAATAAACTCCAATTCTCAAAATGATGAGGAACTAGTGGCCTCTCTCCAATACGTGGAGTCATAATAGATCCCTTATCAATAAAAAATAGTGAAAACACCCTACAAAACACCTATAATGGCCCATATTACTAAAAGATTGGTACACAAATTAGTCTCTTCGGCATTGTGGTCTCATGTGACCACTTTTCGGACATGGGTATCACCTCACCTAGTTATTGGAAGATACATCATTGGTATTGGAATCACCACATAATGGATCCTTGTGGTACTTCGTAATATCAGATGAATGAGTAATAGCCCTAAATGCTGAATCTCCATTGCTCATCACTCCAAAATCCCACAAATTTCACTCTGTAATCAGTGCTTGTTTTGCTATAACATTTACCTAAATTAACATAAAAACATTCACCTATGATCATATGTTGTACCCAAGAACATCCTCAAATCATATAAGCAGATATAACTCGTCACCCACCAGAACAGGTGTGATGCAATGAAGCACTGTAAAGTGAAAAGAGTAATCCATCACTAAAATATTTCCATCCTCCAAATAAATTAACTCCTAGGCTCGGTCATCCATCAACATATTAGGGTATAAGTAAATATAGAAGGTCCTATATAACACATCCTATTCAATATCCTGATGAAGTCCCATAAGTGAAAGAACATACCACCTTCCCTTGGAGGAATGACATAGCTTGTAAGTCACAAGTTTCACCCTCCTCCATAGAGGCCGCTCGAGATGCTCGTAGATAGAAAACATGGCCTCGCTCCATGACTCTACATGTTGTGGTCCAACATCCCCTGAAAAATTTGGAAAATGTTACTGCTAAAACCCCCATGTCAATTATAACATTGTCGGGGCAAGATGTAGTGCTCTCTGGAAGTCCCACATATCCTCTTAAAGCCTTCACATTACTATGAATCATCATCATCATCTCATATAATAGTTTCTGCCATGATGTTAATGTCTGGAGGATCTGATTGTAGTACTGGATCTATAGTTATTAGTGTCTGATCATTGCCTTTAACCTAGCACACAACTAGAGGAAATATTGGTGGAATGACTCTGTAAGGACAAGCACACACATTATTACATGATTTATAGAACTGAAACTCAGAAGTGCAGGTATGTAACTGGTGATGTAATGAATTCATGTTTTTTAAAATATGGTAAAATGGAATGTAAAACCACTACAGTGTGTGTTCCCTTAAGCCTTAACATGGGAATGTACCTCTTCCAACATGGTTGGGTAACAACCCCATACACATAGTGTGTCCCTCTTGAGACACAATATGTACTTGATTATTACCTCATACCTAGGTACTTCTACACATATAGAACTACACAGTTCTGCTAGTCTGACACTACATGGAGTGTACACCATTGACATGATGTGTAGAACTAAAGATCTATCCACTAGTGTTGTTATTCAGATAATGGGATAAATGGTCTATTACAGCACATTGTTTACTCCTAGTACACGGTGTGTTCTACCATGAGTTTAACAACCCCATGTCTCTGCTTAGACAAGCAGTTAGACGGTCAAAATTAACACAACATGAACATACGGTACACAATGTGTTCATATGAAAATTCATTTCTTCCAAAATAAAAGAACACATGGAGTGCGTTTATAACATCACATGGCGTGTTTTAGTGGTTTTCCTGATATTAAGCCTCTGAAACTTCATTAAAACCCACAAAATCATAAAATTTGGTCAAGGTGTTCCATGTTCCGATCCGTGAGAGCCCATACTCCCCACATATCAATGTTTTTCATCCATATTCATAACATATCATAACAGAATTCAATTAACGTTTAAACATTATCCCCCAAATTCAAACCCAAGAGGGACCATAACAACCCAGGGACCAATTCTTAGCATCCATCCAAATGAAACATTACATATACGAAAACCCTGTCAAAAAATTAGGTATTTCTATCATGTCATCTACCGCAACATCCTATATATTTAGAAAAACATCTATCATAATAGCATGGAATCCGTAATGCTCTCTAAATTGTATGGTATGAATGCATGGCATGGGATTTCAAACAAGTTCCTATATTATGATTATGATGGAATACCATCATCTCATCAGGTTGCAACAAAATAAAACAACAATGATATCAATACTAACAGCACAAAATAACTGCGTCAAACAACAGCAAAATTGAATCAATCATAAAATTTCAAATTCCAAAAATTACAATTCAATTTAATGTAATTTTTCTTCTCCCGATACATGGGGTAGCAACTCCATGGAATAACTAATCACCAAAATTCATTTCCTTCCTATAATTTTAAAATGTCTCCAAAAAGTAATACAAACAAAAAAAATCCTCTGGTACCACATTGAAACATTCCTGATCCAGGTGCCACCCAAGGGTTCTGCATGCCCATTTGGTCACATGACATCAAGTGAATTTCCCCAAATCCCAGAGGCTACCAATTAGAAGTGAGGTCCAAAGTCTTATAACAGAAAATATATTCCCTCATTTATATAGTATAGACATTGTAATTAATAATAAAAAAATATTAGATGTAGTAATACCATACAATAGGAGTAAACATCAGAATATTGACAGTAATGAAACAACTTGATCATATATATATATATATACTTATAAATGATGCATTCCATATGTATCCAAGAATGTATCCAAAATAGGTCTCAAATATATAAATAAAATTCATTCCAATGCAAAGTAAAAGCAAGTAATCTCCAATATCATCACAATACTAAGCTTAGTCCCATGCTCTCTAACTCCAACTGCAATCAAGTACCAGATGAACAAGGGAACCTACACTTATCTATACCTACAATCATATAATCTGTTTGGGTCCAAAAGAATGACCCAAATAGGGTGTGAGATGAATCCCAATTGAAAACAACCCAAATATTCGTTCCTATCTATTAGTTAATATATATATATATATACGTAGAAGGTAATATTCAAAAAATGTAGAAATAAACTAGGATGTACTCAAAAGTAAACAATCCAATAGTTTGAAATTAAATTCATTTACCATTATAGTCATTCATTGAATCATGTAACCCTAGGATTGATCCTATGATCTTTATCCCCCTTGTAATGTATAAAATAGATGTCTTATAAGGCCATCCAAACAATTTTGTAAGAACGAATCTAAGCTTGTTCTTTAGCTTGGAAAACATGTCACAATCATTCCACAATTCACAAAAGATCCTGTGAGAAAGCTCTCATGGTCTAACCAATATTCTAACATAGAAATAATTCAATTGATAATTACCCTTTGGAAAATATATCATGATCTAATCACTGGTCTAAAAACAAATCAATTCAATAAATAAACACCCTCTAGGAATGATGTGATGGTCTAACCCCTGGTCTAATATATCATCAATTCAATAAATAACTACCCTATGAGAAAGATCTTGTGGTCTATCACTTGGTCCAACATAACATAGATTTAATAAATAATTACCCTCTATGAAATATTTCATGGTCTAACCCCTAGTCTAATATTGCATCAATTCAAAAAATAATGACCCTCTAGGAAAGCTCTCACAGTCTAACCCCAAGTCTAACATAGCATCAATTCAATCAATAATGGCTCTCTGGGAAAGCACTCAATGTCTAACACTTTGTCTAATATAGAATAAATTCATTATATAATGTCCCTTTGGTAAATCTCTCACGATCTAACCCATGGTCTAACGTTGCTTCAATTCAATAAATGACAACCATCTGGGAGAGATCTCATGGTCTAACACCATTGGTCAAAGTTCTACACAAAGACTCTCACGATCCTGTGTAAATAATCTAGAAGTCCCATCAGTATTTATAGTCCAAGGTACTCATGGTCCATTAGAAAATAAAAAGCCCACATATCATATCAAGGAAAATAATCTGGATGTCCCCTTTGTCTTTTGAGTTCATTGCATTAAAGGTTAATTTGGAAAATAGTATTCATATTATATCATAGCAGCTCATGTAATATGAAACTACTACATTGATAAACATTCACTATTCATATCACATGAATTTCGTATAATCAATAAAACACCATTATAATCAATCATGGCATGGAAGACAACGAATTCCTCAATGAATCCTAGACTAAATAGCCATAAACAATCAAATAACGGGAACACACCCACAATGTGTCCCATAGACCATGTATCTAACCTTAAAAATAAGCAACAAGCCTTTATCAATCAATAAACCAATGTAAATTTATGAATGGGTTAAATTCTAATTCATACAATACCCGAAATGTGGGCATGCATCACTTTTATCATATATAATCCTTAGAAAGACAATGAAAGGAATAAACCACCTACCTCGTTGTCATACGATCGATATACTTGAACATTGACCCATTAAATGGCCTACATGGGTGTAGATCTACAAAACAGTTAAAACTACAATCCTCTAATAAATCACAAGAGAAAATGAATCATGAATAAAGGGTCTTGGGGTTTTTGATAACTCACTTGTTGGATTCTAATGCACGTGATGATGCTTCAATTGGAGCCCGGATAGAGAATCAGGACATCGAACATTGTTCCTCATTCTGGAGTGCTCATGTACATAACATGGGAAAAATATGGTGTTTACCTACATGACATGCAACCCTTATCTTATATAGAAAATAAAAAGGAATGTACATGTCGCGTTCATTAATTCTACATGTTGTGTATTAGACTCAATCGGCCCACAACTTAAGAGAGACTGCCAGGTCACCACACAACCATGTAATAATCTGTTACACGGTCAAAATGCGGTTGTACGTGGAAATCTAGGTGTGTGGCATGTACTCATATGTACATGAAATGTACTTAGAAACCCCATTTTTTCTTACATTTTGTTCAAAAAACCTGAAAATAATATCCATACCAGAAAAGAAGATCCAAATTCTCACACAACGAACAATTTTTTTAGAAAAACTGGTTATGCAAAAAAATTAAGGGTTTGGAAGAATAGATATAAAAAAATATGGCAACTATGAAAATAAACTATAATATGAGATTTTATGAATTTTAATATTTAACATATTTTTATACCTTACCATGGGTCAAACATGGAATTTTTAATATCCCCTGTTTTAAAATATTTAAAAAGTTAAACACCATGGAATGGAGGAGAATAATACAAATGATTAAATAATACCATTATTACATGAAAATACACTATTGGTGTGACACTAAGAATGATATTCATATTGTTCAACTATTTAAACATTCCATTAAACTTCATTACAAAAAGAAAATAAATTTCATGACATTAATAAGTTCTTATGTATACTTATAACTATTTTTATCATAATCATCATGGATTCAGTCTATTAATAATTCTCATTAGATATCATTACTTAAATAAAAATACGTCAACATAATAAAAATAGTCATTACCATAAAATCCTAAATTATTTTATGATAAATTGTGACTTTCAATTCAATAAAATTTGTTGGTAATCTAAATTTTTTCAAAATTTAGATTTTATAAAATAAAAAATTATCTCACAAAACCCCAAAAAACATATTTTTAGTATAAAATCATGTAAATTCACGAAAATAACATTTTTTTATGAAATAATACTTATATCCATAAATTATTATGTTTTAAAAATGAATTATTATCAGATATTTATTATATAATGTTTACTTTTTTTAGTGGAATATTTTGAAAATAATATTTTATATTTTTAAATATTCCACTATTATATCGTGAGATTCTATATATCCCTTTTTAGATAAGTGTTTGTTTAAACACACTAATATGGGATATAACATTTATCATCCTTATCATCTTATCCACTATTTTGTATAACTGAATCAATATTAACCATTTGTATCAAAACTACCATATAATTTATTTTCACTATGTATTGTTTTTATTAACACATATTATCCTAAACAATGAAATAATAGATGAAATTAAAAATTACTATTGAAAAAAATTAGTGATTTGTTGTAATCTAACTCATAAAACAACTCAATGTTCTAACCACATTTTTTATTTCCTAAATGTACACAATTCCATCAAAACATCAATTCTCAATAAATTTTGAATTTTTATACAAAATCACAACATCTTTTAATATATAGTTTCTATAAAATATCATATTCAATATATATATGAATTCAAATAAAATAAATACCAAATATGGATTGTCTATAGTGATTCATTAAACATTTTAGGTATTCAATGAAAAACAATTCCCCAATAACCAAATTAAAAAAATGAATTTATTACCTCTAATTTCATGAAATATCCCTTGTTTTTCTTTGTCAAAGGAAAACTAATGGGCCCTAGAATCATTATTATATGAGAAATAAATTTATACATTCTAATCTAGACTATAATCATGAAACTATTGATTATACATCTTCTATAATTGTAAATTATCCTCAACATATTATTGATATTGATTGAAGATTTATTAAACATCATCATATTTAATTTAATTAGAAAAAATAACAACAATATTGATATGGATTTTGAAATAGTATTCATTGATAGATCAAGTTATAATATAGATCCTTACATGACCATTTAATATTAATACACATTTATATTTATTACATAAATATATACTTGGTTTTCTCTAGTTATCATTCATAAAAAAATATTTTGTTCTTGATGGAGTATATTATGTTTATCATTTTTATTAAAATCATTTTTCGTATCATATTTAGTTTGAATTAATGAATCTATCAATAAATTGATATGTTTTTTTTAAATATGTATCATTATTTATTTTCATAAGCATAAATATTAAATTGTTTAAAAACATCACTCGTCGTTTGTTACGGAAATGGGTTATCTAAGACATTTACTTTTTGTACTTTCGATAAGAAAAATTATTTGTGTTTTATAGTTTTCATTAATTTTAATAAAATTATGAATTTAACTCACAAATATAGATATCAAAGTCACATTAATGGTGATGATGTTTTATCTACCTATAACATAAACATTTGTAAGATTATTGATATATATCACATTCATTTAATGAGTAAATTTAATAAATTTTACAACACTAAGAAAATTAATCTAAAAAATATAATTCAAATATATTATTCTTATATGACCTATAATTTACTAATTTTTGAGGAATAATTTATGTTACTCTTCTTATATAGATATTTTGGTTGGACTTTATGCTAAAAATATCATATATGATTCATGGATATCTATCTAGAAAACTATTTTAAAAATAAATCATAGGGAATATATCAATTATATTCCTATGGTATGTGATAAATGTGATTTTAGATATCAAAGCATCAATATACAATCTCGGACATATAGTATATCAATGGAATGATGGTCTCAAACAAAGGGATAGAGTGTGGCAAAAAAATTTAATATAGAAAATATATTCTATTTAAATTAGCAAAGAAATGTGATGACACAAAAAAGGAAATGTGAAAAAATAATATGTAATTATTTTGTGATTTCGAAAATGATTTTGTATTGCAAGAACATATGGTTAGAGAATGGGACATTATGAGAAGATTATTTAATATGAAATAAACTAAATAGACCTATATAATGAATAATGATCCAGATATTAGTATGAGAACTAGAGTATTCAATAGAGAATAAAAGAATCATGTGATCATAAATTTTTTCTCGCCCTTGTACTAAATTCTTAACCATTCTGTTAATTGTATTAATAAATTCAGTCAAACTTTCATCAAGTAGGTTTTCACCCAAAAATTCTTCAAAAAAAAATCAGGAAAATTTTTAAAAGATAAAAATAACTAGAGTAAAGAAATGAAATATCTTGAAGAGAAATTTATAACATAAATTTAAATTATACAACAAAATTTTCATTCCACTACAGATATTTGCTTTTAGTAATATATTTTTAAAATAAAGGACAAATACAAGGAAGTTAAATTATAAATGAAATTATAAATGGAATCATAAATGAGATGTGTTCAATACATACTTCTATTTTGAACATATATACTACTAAATCTGTAATATATATCAAACATTTGTCTTGATGGGTAGGCGATTTTCCCTACTACTACTCTCTATATAATCTAAAAGATAGTGATTTGTTTGAGTTTTTCATGTACCCTAATGAATGAGATCTATAATTAGTATAATATCTATTCAAATATAGGATCAAAAATTTATTAATATACTATCAGAACCATTAATCATATATATATTATATAGTATCATATAGTTGATATGTATGTGGCTTCAATTATAATTCATCCTCTATTTTATCTAAAATAATCCATTCTTCAATAAAAAATGATATTCCCCACATTTTATTTTCTTAAGCAATAATCATTTAGCATTGGGATCTAATTCATGGATTGATTTACCCCTCTCATCTTCATTATCATTCTTAAAATTCTCCCTAAGATACATTAGAAATGAAAAAAGATCTAGTATTCAAATATAATTTATAAATTAAAGATCCATGTGCACTATTAATCCTATTATGATACATTATGTATATTTATTTAAGACTATTACACAATATTTTAATATGGTATTAGTATTCCATATCCATAATATCCATAGTGGTACCCTCATATAGAGATGGAACAGGTATATGTAACCTAATATAATAGCCAAAAAATTGTGATATTGTGTAGTGAAACATCTTATAAACCCATTATCAATATAGTATTATAACTCTTAAAATTCTCAATTTAGAATGAAAGAACATTTTTGTGGGCGGTGTGAAATGTATGATCACAAAAATTAAAGATCCCAACTACTAATATGTACATAATTTGTGTTGAAAATGCCCTTACCTATCAGTCATATAAATATTATACAAGCCCCTATAGCTTCCCTTGATATATGTATTCATCTAACAGGACATAGTGTTGAAATAATTGAATACCCTTACATATATCTCTTAATGGCAGTTATTAAAGAACCAATCTTCAAAAATAAGATATTATTACTATTAGTGCTAAATATAAATTTTAATACATAATATTAAAAATAAAACATAAAAAATTTAGTATTATTATTTGGAATTGGAAAAAGGATTCCAAAATATGATGTTTAAAAAAATATTTAATTTTTTAATAATTTATTTTATTCATGAATGAACTATTTAATGTATTCCAAAATCAAAATTCAAGGATAATCAAAATAAAAAATGATATATTTTACAAAAAAATGGAAATTTAATCAAGAACAATTGATTAATTGTGGTCCTAAAATCCAAATTTTCATATTTGTATCTTTGGAATTATAAACTCTACCAAACATTGAAGAGAATTTTAAATAATTAAAATAAGAAAATATTTCATCGATAAACTTATTCGAATTTCAGGAATTGGATGTGGTTTACGTGTGTGAAAATAGGGCTATAAAAGATTTCCCTATATAGATCATATCAAATTTCCTCAAGCAATGAAATTAACAAACTCAGTATAGACAAATATATCAAAAAATTGATATAAGTAAATTTTATATAAGGAAGTGATTCTTTTAATAAAATCCCCAATGAACAGATTCAAGTATGAAAATGGAATATAACTAACAATATAATGGGTTTTTAAAGGAATTATACAATTTTTACTAATGTGATTGATTTTTAAAACCTGTAAAATATTTAAAACATGTTCACATTAAATTTAATTTTTTTACCATACATCACTTTTTCACCAAGGTGAATAGAAAAAAAATAGTAAAAAGATTAATTTTATGAAACCAAAAAGTGAGATAATATTATAATTAAAATAAATTATAATTAAATAATATATAATTATTTATTAAACTATATAAAATTAATAAGGAACCATATAACATTTCTTATTC
Source organism: Viscum album (assembly GCA_963277665.1). Lineage (NCBI taxonomy): Eukaryota > Viridiplantae > Streptophyta > Magnoliopsida > Santalales > Viscaceae > Viscum > Viscum album. The sequence goes on along the minus strand of OY728163.1, from coordinate 1,697,769,364 downwards.
ATTTTAAAAGAAAACATTATATAATTAAAATATACCCATTTATTTCATAACCAATTATGATTGTTAATAATTCAACCAAAATTTAATGACATCAGTGAATATTTATTAGGGAATAGTAAATAAAAATAAATTATTCATACCATTATTTAATTGAAACAATTAGTTAGCACACCTAGAAATAATTTCCTATAATCCATTCAAAATTCATAAACTTTGTAAATGAAAATTTATTCTTGAAAAATTGAAATTTATAAAAAAAACATTAAGGAGTTTCTGATTTGAAATCCATTGAAAATACATTTCAACAATATGGTCCCCCTCCAACAAATATAACTGATCATTTTCCTTATTTTTGAACCATAATATAGGATACATTTTTAAATCTATTATATTAACAAATGGTTTTGAAATTAAATAGTTCAAAAGAAATGTGCAGTGTCATAGATCAGTTCTGAATAAAATTCTTCAACAATTTCAAATGGTTAGACAAAATAAAATTTTATAGGTAGATTATTTATCTCATTGGATGAACCCTAGGATATTTTATGACATCTCAAAATTATATAATGTTTAAAAAACCATCCAACATAAATAATGAAATGATGTTCCAGGAAAAAATCAAAATTACCTTTATAATGAAGATGGATGATTTATGATTAATTTTGAATAGTTATTATGGATTTTAAAATAAGTTTTAAGGTATTTTTTTAATAAACATGAAATAATTGATAATTTTTAGAGAGAGATGTGTAAAAAAATTATATAGACTTATAAAAAATTTAAATTTCATAATTTTATCCAAACTATATTAAATTTGTAATGTTTTTTACAATAAAAAAATTTCATAGGATATATAAAATTATTTTATATCATATTAAAATTTGATTTAAAAAATTTACATTAATGTAACATGATGAAACATTTAATGATGAATAAAACATTTGATGAAGAATAAAATATTTAAAATTAATGTTTTAACTATTCTACTCCCCCTAATATAGTATATTAACATAATTCATAAGGAAAAAATTAAATCTTAATATTTACTATCTACATTTAGGTCATAAGGATAAGTAAGAACATTATTTAAAATTCTATATTTTTTGATTGATTTATATATGTATATCCAAGGATATGTTCTTCGTTGGTACAATATTTTACCCAATTAACCACACTCTTTATGAAACATCATGTTTCATTTTGGACTCTCCAATTCATCCATCTAGAATAATAAAACCTAATAAAAGAATAATTAATATTTTAAAATCAATGTAATGATTCCTTGATATAGTGGGATTAATTTTCTGTTAAGTATCATTAAACTATTGTATTATAACATAGAAACGTAAAATGACTGATAGAGAAATGATACATAAGAACAAAAGTGGGAAGATTTTTATTTATTGAAAAAATAAAATAGATAGATTTTTTATTATCAATTTTTGTATCCAAAAAAATTATATGTTCTAATTACCCAAATAGAATCTTTATGTATATTAACTATAGTCCCAAGGAGGATTTCGATTCCTAATGAAGAACCAACACAGCATAATTTTCTATTCTTTTTTAGGATATAATTTATTTTATGGGGCTACAAAACATTAATGAATATAAAAAACATATCATCTAAAACATCATAAAAGAATCCATTTATAGGGTTTGATATATTTGTGTAATCATTTTTAATTAGTCATTATATTATGTATTTCAATCCTCATTGACAGAAAAAATATATATACAATGCAACTATGTGTGTAAATTGATTTTTATACCTCCCTCTTTTATTTTCAATTTCTAACTATTCATAAAAAAATCATGTTCGTGTGTTTTAAAAAAATGGATTTTGGGTATGTGTTTAAATTGAAAGATCAATTATTTTTTTTCCTTTTTAAATAAAAATAATATAATCTTAGATAATATTTATTAATATATGGAGATAATGTTTTCACCTATGATATTATAGTAAGATATTACGAATTTTGTAAGAAATAATTTTTTTTGTCATTAATATTTTTATAATCATGTTTTCTTAAATGTTATTTTAATACATAAAATACCCATTTGGAAGAATGTAACCACCACACAATTCATTTTAAAACATATTTCCCATTATATGACATTTTAATTTTTAAATCATCAATTTAGTTCCATGTTTCAACATATAATCCTCTAAAAAATGTAAAGAATTTTTTGTTTTCAATGTTAACCATATGAAAGAATAATTTTAATTTCATTGTATAAAAAATGAGATATTTTAAACTTAATGTGGTATTTAATTAATTGATTATAATATGAATCTCAATAATCAATAATATTTACGAGGGAACTATTAATATGTAGACTGAGGAATGAGGGTTATTAAAATAAACTATTAGCACAGTCTATTCCCTACTAGTTTTTAAAAAAAACTTATGAAATTTGTGTAGGTAATCAATTTTAAAATAGGGATGAAAAATATTGAATATAATTTGAAAAAGTTTAGAATTTAACACTACAATATGGTGGTTCTATTCATTTCATTCATAAACCTTATTATCTTGCACATTTCATAATATTTTATAAAAACTTGTTAATAGTTTTATAATATTTTTTCTTGTTAAAATATTTTTCATAACACATTATGACATTCCAAAAATTGATATATTTTTTAATCAATTTTGTTTGACCTCAAAAATGTATAATTTCACATGTTTCACTAAAACGACGTGGTTGATGAATTTTCACTAATTTATTATTTATTACTCTAAAAAAATATTTTTTATGTATATATGGTTTTTATTGATGATTATATATACACTAGATTAAAATTATTATATATAAACAAAATTAAAACAGTAATTATGTAAATATTCATACCGGTATCCAACATGATCAACTATATCTACCATGAATCATATATAAATTAAATTTCATTAATTAACAACTGAATATTATTTAAAAAAAATTAAGAATGATTGTTTGATATAGTAATCTTAAAATAAAGTATAAAAATATTTATAAAACAGAAGTTGTATTAATAATAAAAGAAAATTAATCTTAAAAACTCTCTAAAGAAATGGTATATTCTAAAAATTCATCTATATATAGTAATGAATAATTTTTTAAAATTATTTTTATTTCAAACCCAAAACAAATCAATGATATCCTCCATAAAAACAATGATTGAGTTTGATACCAATAAGTATTGATATTAAAATATCTATTTTTAAAATGATATGTGTAAATTAGGGTTGAACAAAAAGTAATTATGGTGACTGCCAATGGAATTATTAAAAAAATATTCTATGGAAAAAATTAACAAAAATGATAGAGTAAAATATAAATATAAAAGTGATGTAATCTATGTATGTGTGTGGTTTGAATTGTTTTAGTAATTTTAGAGTCTAATATTTTACAAGGAGATAAGATGGAAATAAAATTTTAAGGGATTTTTACTGAAGGAGGCAATTGAATTAATCATGTTCTTGGTAATTATTTAAAAATAATAAGTGTAAATTAAGAATAAAAAAAATTATATTGAATGTTCACTCACAAAAATTCTAACCGCTCCATTTTTTTATTTATTGAAATGTATCAAATCAATATAATAGTTTTGAGGTTTTTCCATCTATTGATTCCCCATCCAAAATCATGTACTAGTCTGAAAGAGTGAAAAAACTAGGGAAAATAAAATTTCATATAAAGAATATAAATCTGAAAAAATATAATATTGACACCACCAATTATATTACACTAAATAAGATTTGTAATAATACATCTTTTAAAACGAAATTGATAAATGATTGGAAGATAATAAAATTTCAGTATGAAATGTGAAGGGTAAAAAGTCATTTGATATCTAGATTAAATTTCAGTCCCTCTTCAATATATATCATCCATTAATTTATAAATAATGTTTGTCCACCCCATGCCTTTCCACTACCATTCATTGATTATAGTGCCCAATCCGAGTTAGTATAGTCCCTCAGAAATTTTGATCTAGTATTAATATAATATTCCCCCAAATTGTGTCTCACACATTTATTATTGAAATCATAGAAATATGTATCAAAATAATGTATCCAGTATTGATTATATTTTATCCGTATGGATAATGGTACTATTTTTGGTCTTACTCATATATCATGAGAAAAAATTTCATATAATAAATTTCCCACTCTCTTATGTTCTTGGATTCTTCTCTAATAATTTATCCCTTGGACACAAATCTCATCTTGATTAAACCATTTTTGATTCCTATAAAAATTATTTTATTATTTGTTAGCTTATTTAGGAATGATAAAGGCTCTCCTTGTATGTACTAATTTACAAAATATGGCTCCAATTTTAATTTAATGTTATGAAAAATCATTATAAATAATTTATGATGACCATTACATTGTATTGAAATTTGAGATTACCCTTATGTATCTATAATACTTATAGTGTGACCCTAATACAGTGTCATAGGCACTGGTGATACCCAAACATATTGGATGAAGTTTCATGGCACAATGTGGTTGAACTTGTAAGGCACTATTAAAAATTATGGGATGATTACCCATATGAATCCTTTATGAAATAGGGATGTGCCTTTCTGTGAGAAGTGGGAAACAAGGACCCATTTACCATTAGATATGACTCACATATTGAAATTAACCTAACATAGTGTCCATATAACATTTATGAAGATCCCTCAACCTATCCATGACGATGTTATCCACCTTCCTTGATATAGTGAGGATGCACGAGACTACCCTATTGTGAATCTTTTAAAAAACATTTATGTAGGAACTAAACTTCACATAAAACATATTTTACCCATTTTAGGAAATATACTAAAATAATCAGTAAAATACAATGATAAACAGTAAATAGTTTGATCAAATAAGTTATAGTATAAAATCTAAGAATGAAAATAACATTACCAACAAATGATATTGAAAACAAAATTATGATATTTTGAAATACTAAATTTGAATCGATAATCTACCAATAATATATTCCCAACAAAATAATTTAATGATGATCCACTACATGCAATGAAAAATAGTTTTTATGAAATCAAATGAATTTTTTTTAATGATAAATTGACCAATTCTAATCTAAAAATGTATATTTTCTGATTGTATTCGTAGATTAAAATTATAAGCAACAAAATGATATAAATTACAAATATTTTAAAAATTGATTATTTAACCACCAAAAGTATTCAAATATCATTAAAATGATATGGAAAATGTGTATGAACATAATTCCTCAAATTTATCCTAACTTTTATGGTTACTAATATCTATATATCCAAATGGATATTCCAAAAATCAGAATAATACTTTTATAGTTTCACATATAATTATTTCCTTACACATGATTATTCATTGGCACCATGCTTTGATATAACATACCTAGGTGGATGATTGTGGTCTTCAAATTCAATTAATTGGATGGAATTTTACATATAGTATTTATTTATGTGTTTTTTATATCCCATCTACTAATATATTTTATTCCCTTTTTAAAAATTCATGTTCCTAATGATTTATTTTTGAATACCTATCACTTCTAAAAAATTCAAATGTTCAAACAATGTTGTTGTCAATCTCATTAAACTACTAATATTAGTATCCAAAATTGTAATACAAAAATATTGATACATATCTAATTGAATATCATTCATAAGTTAAATAAAATAATCATATATAAATTATATGGTATTATAATATCAAAATTCCATACACGGATATTCCAACACAAAGTGTTATGACCACCTCCCACAAGAGTAACCCCTATAGTGCTAAAATAAAGGACGTTATATAATGTTTTTCAATTCCTTCCTACAATAATCGTTATGTATGTGAGACTTTTTGATGGTATAAAAATATAACATATGGAAGTAACAACCCTATATAATAATATGGGATCATGAGATTTGATATACAACCATAGAGAATTAAAAGTACATAAAATAAATGAACAACTATCCCACAACGAATGAACAATGTCACCAAATTCAAATTAATGTCTATATATAAATAGAAAATTACATGTCCTTAAGTAGAGAATCAACAAAACCCCCAAATCCCAAGATATTAATGTCTATATAGATCAAAAATACCCTCATGGAATTCTTAAAAATATTTTATATATATGTATGTTGATGATAAAATGTGTACTCAATGGCATCATTCTTATGTTCTCTAGTTCACATGTAAAAATATCACACTAAGGCACTATTAAATAAACATCATAACAGGAAGGCAGTAAAATTGTTTAACTAATAAATCCCAACAAAAAAACGGGCATATTATAAAACAGAAAATATAATTTTGTAACATATTTTCATTAACATAAACAATGGTTCCCCACAAAATCTATTGTACTGATTTTCCTTTATCACACCCAACATCAAATGTATGTTACAATCATTCATTAAATATATATAATTTTATATACCCACACAACTATGATGTTAGTCAAAATTCATCCATGCATAACATATTTTCACAAGGTATCGAATCTGGTGTTATCTGTAGTCATCGTGACATCATAGCCTCATCACATTATAACATCATCACATTATATCCTTATCTCATCACAACCTAACCACATAACCGGAGTAATAATTTATCATTAACATGACATACATCAACCCCATAACCTAATCCACTATGAATAAACCCACTAAATGACTTTTCACCATATACACTGGGTAATATACAAGACTAACCCATTTCAACACTAGTAATGGAAGAGAGGGGAATAAGGGGTACCCATCCATTTTAAATTTCAATCATCATAGATATTAATGAAACAACCAAAACCCAAAACCATTATAAATTTGCAAGGATATCCAAATCAAGAGAAATGTATATAAAAATTACATAAAATAAATCATAGATAAACATAACAAAATATTAATCATATGGGTTCACGTCCATTGCAATAACATTCACCCCAAAACCAATGTGTAACCTGAATACATCTTCCACAACTCTCTCCACCACTAAATGCACCACATAGACAACCACATCACATAAACCACAAATTCCACATTCAAAAATGGTCTCCATCGTTTTTTTATTTAAGGAATTTATATTTCTATGAGTTTAATAAGGCACTCCACTCACATGTACACCTGTAATTATGTTGTAGTTCAATTCATTTATTTCTATTAACGTGAATCTATTTCATCCCATTATTATTTATTTACCCATTTATAAAATTTAATTTTAGAATTATAATTCCATCCATTCCTCACTAGGAAACTAACAAAAATTTGAATGATTTTCAAAAATTTAAATGAACATGTATAATTTCATGAAAAAAATAAAAAAAGAAAAACATGTGATTCATCTCCATTACCATAAATTGTTGTTATGTTTATTTATTATATTTATTTTTCCATCCATTACTATCAATTCAATAGAATGAAAAATTCATGAAATACCCACACATTCTCAAAAATTGTTATAGAACATGGATCCTTTAAATTAAAAATGTAATTTTATTATTTTTGCATAATAGATAGGGGAGAAATAATCAAAAGATCACAAATACACATGGAATCATCAAATCAAACTGGTTAATAGATGATGATCATCAAAATAAAAACCCAAACCCAACCTGATCAATACCTCATCACTATTGAAAATTATTGAAAGATGAAAAAAAGAAACAAGGGGATAATATGGGGATCCAAAATCATATTTACTATGATTATCCACTAATAGATAGGGATCAAAATTATTGTTGAGTGGATATAAGATCTCCAATGAATTCATGTGGTTTACCCAAAAATCGATTTGAATAAATAAATTCATGTGATTCCTAGTATTTATAGACATGATGTGCCACACTATAATCATTTCATGAATTATATTTTCATTAGGTGAGTTTTCATTAGGCCCTATATTTTATTCCATGTATAATATTAATCATATGAATTTCTAAATCCTCAAACCAGATGAATGTACATTGATTTTCATGTCTCTTCAGGCTTGTTTTAATTCACTCACGAACCATCCATTCATATTGTGAGTTAATTTAGCATAGAACTCCTCATTGAAAATTAATCAATCTAACACTGAGTTCATATCCAAGAATAAACCTTTAATGATGCGAATAAATATTAAAATTTTGAACTATCATCTATAGTTATAGCTCCAACTAAATAAAACCCTCGTATATCATCCTTTGAACACCTCCATCTACCAAAACATAAAAGTAATTGTCTGAGGAGGCATAAAAAATTATAATAGATACCACTCAAATGAATATCATCCCCATGAATAAAAATGAAACAAGAAAATAAAGGGGTGGTTCCAAAAAACTATCTCATGATATACCACTCATGGACCTCATTACACAAATGACACTGACACCAACCAAATACACTAAAAAAATCAAAAAAATTGCCCACAAAACCATATCACCTACTCAATAGGTACAATAGCACACCATCTCAATCCATCCCAAAAAAAATTATTTTAATATAACCATACTCACTACCATTTAATCTATGGATATAATAATCCCAATTCTACCTTCATCATGACACAAAACACCCTTGAGTACAAAAATCACCGAACCCCACCCTCTATATCATGTTATATTATTCATTGGGTTTCACTGACTCATTATCAAAGTTATAAAACATGTCTTAATCATAAAATATCTATATTACTCAGGGGTTTATCACTATTCATATACATGAATCCATAACACCCATCACTAATATGGGTAAAGCACATAACTCATAAAACAATTAAGGCTCAAACATCACATCATTAATGAAAAATAGCATAAAGAAAATATCAGAACATCTAATAGTACTAATAATTAATCAACATCTCTTAATCCCAAGTACTCTGAACTAGGCCACTATGACCCCATAGCACAATAACCAATGGTTGGGTTTATCTACAAAACACATTCTTTTAATGATTTAGGGACTATATACACTACTCCAAAGACTCACATAATCCTCAATATCATGGTCTCCCAAGTCAGTGAAGTGCGAGTCATCAGGAAGATATTGATGAAGAAGATTCATTTTCAATGACATCATGTATCACATCCAACCATGGTGGTTGTGATAACCGATATACCACCTTGATAACTGATCAAAACACTCCAAAAGTCCAAATGAATGAGGTGAAATCATCCCCCCACCTCTAACCATCCATGTTAATAGATGATTAAAAACCTTAGGAACACATAGTAATGAACCGTAAACATTAGGGTCCTCCACCTACAGTTTTCATAGAACATATGACAGTCCATGGCCAGCCTCATCTTATCTTGGACCAACTTAACCTTCTCAGTTTTTCTATGCACCGCATAATAGTGATTAACTACATACCCCCATCCTCCATCCTATAAAATATAAAATGATATTGATTCACTTAAAATTCGTCAAAAGAGCTATGAAAATGAAATTTGACAACAATTTCTGTTGGAAAATATAACCATATATATGTTATTTTCCTAGAATCATCTAATATTAAAAACAAAGGCTTCCAACATATCCCGAAGCTTCTATAAATTTCACCCCTTCATCCAATATTTCTGAGTGTGTAATGTAGTGATAATTTGTAACTTGGATCCAAAGGAATACTGAAATCCCCTCATGAACCATGAGTTGAAATGAGGATATTTATCAAAGGTTGTGGTCATTGATAACATATGAATCCTCACCAAATCATCCACATACATCATTTATTTTACATCCATGATAGTCGATTCTAGGTTCATCGTAAAATTATTTGACTTCATTATCCAATACACAGTCTCCCAAACTGCATCATATAGTCCCCAAAATCTGGGTAAAATAATGATGAAATCAATTGATTTGTATTTTAATTTATATTTGGGATCATCCAATGGTTATACCAATACTTATGTATTATTGTGTTCCATTTTCACATACTAATAATGAAACCCCATTTTCAAAAACTCCATTACTAACCATTTCTCCCCCAATGAAAAAGAAGTCTCGCCAATCCATGATACATCTTATTCACAGCAGGATGTTACACTATGGGTGACCTATGAAACAAATATATAACTACCTCATTCATTTCCAAAGGAACAAAAAAATGTAAATAATAACATCTAGTTATTTGTATCCTCCAATTATCCCTCTCATGCATCACTATGGTCTACACAGTCAAACATCACCTTTACCATTGATTCTCCCCACAGATACTCATCATCATTTCCCATCTATAATTACTATAGTGTTGTCAAATATAAGAAACCCTGACATCTTCATTCTTCCACATAAATATTAATAACTTCTCCTCTTCCACCACATTCAAAATATATACAGAATTTTGAAACATATATACTTGAGTTCATCATCTCAATAGATCAAAAAATTCATTACAATTCCATAGGGTGTAAAAGATAAAACATATTTATCCTCGAGAAACTCATCTGAAATTCATTGGAGAATTTAAATATATGAATTAGAGAATATGTATTTTAGGATATTTTGTTCTTTGAAAACCAAAAAAAATTTTCCAGTGAGGTAATTTCACAACAAATATAATACAAAAATGTATTCTACAAACTCTAGATCAATGGTGGAATATTTACACTCATGTGGAAATAAAAACCTATAGTGGAAATATATAAAATCTCTATTATTGATAATTAATCACCCCTAATCAAGATGAAACATGTTCTATAAATCCTTTAAAACCATAGCCACCTTCAGAAATATAGGAATTGGAGATCTAATCAACGTATATTTCTAGTAATTGAATAATGGAAGGTACTGATCAATCTATAAAAATGCTAGTTTCATCCTAGTAATTGTTTTCAGAAAGGATGAAATATATGAGAAATAGGAAACAGACCAAAGGTAATAGACTATAAGACAAATGAAATTATGTACCACTACCACATTCATTATTGGTTCCTAATAAAAAAACATCCTTGATCAATGATGTATCCCTAAAAAAACCATATAAAGACCCCATATTTCAATGGAAATTCACCTCTCATCTCCATAACTATCACTTGGATAGCATTACATGGAGTTTATGGTGACAATTGACCTTCAATACAACTCTGTGATTATTTTCATGTTCTTAATCACCCATTAATGAACATGAGCCTCATCTTGGTTGGATAGGACATGGTCAGCGCATCAAATAGACCCGTGATCAAATATGTGTGGAGAAATATTTCTAGGTTACTATATTAGATACCATAGCAGGTATTGTTCAGTACTGTAGAAGATGGAACAATTCATCAATTTGGGCCTTTGGCCTAACGATTTGAACCTCGGGTCCTACAATAATTTATGTCCACCTAAGTCCTTCATCCTAGTTGTTTCTCAAGACCATAGGGACACATTATGGTCTTAGGGCCACCCTCAGGCCTTCGAGCCACATGATGCAGATGTACCAGTCATACAACAAGGTAAAAGGCTTCAGATGAGGATCAGGACATTAACATTCACTATAACAGAGCTAATTGGAATAGGAAGAATAAGAGGGTATGGCATTGGAATTTGTACCATGTATGTGCAAATGTCTGTAGGAATTCTAGCCGATCAGCTCTGCAAATGTGGAGTGCTATTATCATGAAATAAGATGGGGAGGATCTATTATATGTTGTAATTTTTGGGTGATTCCCTCAATGTCTTACGGTTCATGTAATTGTCTCTAAGCCTTTGGGCCTTGTATGGGTTCCACCTCATACTTTGAAAGGTGGATTATCAAAATTATAAAAAAATAAAGGCCTCTGTTCCATTACACCTTAATCTCCAATTTGTTTGACCATGATTTCATAAATGAATGTGATCACAAACTAACATAGAAATGTAAAAAATTCAAAACCAACATTCTTGAATAAAAATAGATCTTCAATGAACTCAATAATAAACACATCATCTTTCACCCATATTTGGTGGTATCTTGATTGAAAATAGATCCTTGATAACATACATTCTCTATTTAGCTAGTCCAAAATATTTTGATCCTTTGAAGAATATAATAATTCTTGATCTTGAATTGATTAAAACTATGATTGTCCAAACACCAATATAGACTATCATCCACCTTCTTGGAGAAAAACATTTGAGATCATAAAAGAGATATGTTGGGTCTATTGAATCGCCTTTGATTTAGAACATCTACCTAAATACTCAACTAATGATAATATATTTCCACAATTCGATATGGATCCAATAGAAGGAATGCATTTTTTCAACTATATCCCAAACTCAATGTCATTTCTATGAGATGGTGTCAAAACCTCCTCTTTGAAAACATATAGAAACTACTCCACAACCCAAGTAACATCTTCTTCTCAGGCTACTACTTACATCATTATGACCAAATACAAATGAGGATCTACTTTTTCTCTAACCATCCGACAAGACGGATCCCCAATGAACATCCCTCATATTCCCTCCAAATCAAATAATTAAACTCTACTATAGTAGTTGTTGATTAATGAACATGTGTAATACAACACATCTACACTAATGATCAAAATGTTTTCAAAACATATATATAAAAAATACCCAACTGATTAGTGGTTCCCCAACACCAGTTTACATTCATATAGGATAATAATCAATGAATCCTAGACACTAACAAATGTTGATAACATTTGGGAAACTAGTATTTTTTCATTATATAGTCCCATGGTGTGGACCAAAGTACGAGAAAAAATTACCATGAGGCTCATGGATAAAAAATGAAAAACTATGGTTTGAAGAAAAAACGATCATATCTATGATAAATGTTGGCCCTTTTTGAGCATCCAATTCAATTACATGTCTTAGTCCATGATCAATTTCTCTACATCTATACTTTTCACCTCTAAGAATGCTCACATGTCTATGTCCCAAAATTTTGGGACCATAAAGAGGATATCCCAATGAAACAAATCATTTATACGATGTGAAACATGAACATGTGGACTTGACTACGAATACTACCTTAGAGGAAACTAATACTACTTCTAAAAGTGTTCCTAATAATAAAAACTTATTACATATATTTCTAGTTATCCCATTGTCTTTATTAGTTTTATTCTATTATTAGGTGCATCTTAGGGCTCCGGATGATGGATAGAATTTGTTGTGTAAAATGACATAATGATCAGTGATGTATGTTTGTTTAATTAATGCCGTCTTGGTAAAAGTTTTATATGGATTAGTAGGTCCCCAATAATTTAAAAAGAATGCCCAAGACAGTTTTTAATTTTGTATAATAATCTTATTTTTTTCATTCTAATAGGATTGTACACAATGAGTATTTGTAGTACATGATGTTTACCAGTTTTTAGGAAGAAGTGATGATCTAAGTACATAGCATGAACGGTTACTCTTAGTGATAGAATTTCAAGCCATGCCATATTGATTGATTGGTTTTAGAAAAAATTGATGGGGTTTCTATGTATAATAAAAGGTTCAATTACAAGGCATGTCATGGGTTTACTGGTAATGTAATCATTGTGAGTTGTGGATTTAGGATGCTACATGGAGGATTCATATTTCATTTTTTCACAGATCTTATGTTACTTTATCTAGAAGAATTCTATATCTATTTGTGTATCCACCACTCTTTATAGATTAAAACATTCGATGTTTGGTCATATGGTTTGTACATTGTATCACTCCAAGTAAATAGTTCATCATTCTTCTTCGATTTCATTGGTCAGGGAAAAATTATTTTATTACCTTATAATATATATTGATCTAATATGAGGTTTGTTCTTTATTTTCTTTTCAGATATGTCTTCTAATCTTGTTCAATGTGCTAATAATATCTCGGTTTTATTGTGGTGGATGTTCGCTCATTGAGGTATGTTAGATATATCCTCTCCACCTATATTCTTGGTAAATTGAGTCATTTCTAAAAAAATGTATTGATTCTAGGTCATCTGTTATCAATGGTGGGTTCTTTTTTGTGGTGGATCTCAATGCGGGCGCATTTGAGCTGAGTTTTGAAGTCGGTGGTTGCATATATATATCCTTTTTTATGAACATCAATGCTCTAGATTTTATAGATTGATTTGTAATTGAAATAGAATGATTATATATTTTTATTTATATTTGTGTAAATGTGACTTTAATAAAATATGGATTCCCCTAGTTTTGGTAAATGAAATGGGATTCAATGAATTATGAAATAGTTTTCCGAAAACAACTTATAATAAATGTTATGATTAAATGGTTCTATATAATTTTTTGAAAAATATAGCACATTGGAAGACTTCTGTATTTATTATAAAGGTTTAGTAACAGTTCTCATACAATATTTGTGGTTTTGCTAATGGGGTGGTCCTCTACTCCCTATACATGTTGTGCTTGGGACATGTTAGACCTGGGGGGGTTTCAATTTATATGGTGTTTTTCTACTCTCTATATCTATTGTGTATATCCAGTGACTTGATGTATTTAATTATAAATTTTAGGTCTCTGGGTCCTTGCTATCTTGGCATAGTGTAACCCTTGGAGTGGTGTTACATAAGACTTTATTTTGACTGTTACTATTTTTTTACATCAATGAATTTAATAAGATATGTGATGCTTTCTTAGTATTATAGGACTTATTTTTTAACTATTAAATGATTTTAATTGATTTTAATTATTTATTTGGATATGTGGAAATAGTAAAAATTAAATTATTTTTTGTAAATTTTGATTTAAAATTATAAAACTATATACAATGAAATATTTTATTTAATGTTGACAATTCTTGGATTATTCCATAGAGAATTCATATAGAGCATCATGGTGGGACCCTAATGATCTTATTGTATCACACTGTATTCACCCCTTCAATGGAGCATAGACTATTGTTTGTATTTTAAAAAATGAAATGTAAAAGATCCCAAAAGAGGTGTCCAGATTTCCTTCCTACTGGTTTTGGGTAGATAGATGGTGAGATGTTGGGAGTTTTCCCACATTATCACATTGAGATTATTGGATTAACTTTTTAATTTTTTTTAAAATTTTGTAGTTGGACTTTTCTCTTAGAGATTATTTTCTACGTTTTTTGTTGTATCACATCGGTTGTTCTCTATATTTTATGAAATATTTATACTAATGTCTTATTTTACTATTTCATTATTTATATGTATATCATTCATGTTTTCTAATAAATGTCATAGAAATTCATTCACATTATTCTTTTTTGTTCCAGCTACTAGAATCTAGCTCATCGGATTGGGGAACTCCCATTAGGTATGTGAAAATACATGATGGGGACTAGTATTGATAGGTTATTTACGTATGGATCATCATTGTTTGGTTTCATAGGTTTTCTATCTCCAATAGTTATTTTCCTTGGACGTTTGGTTGATTGGAGGTTGGATTATAGGGATATAAGAGGTATGATTATATGAGTACAAGCCCAACTCATTTCATGATGTGACTCAGGTTCCATGGGATGTTTCGATGAGTGGCTCATATTTTTAGTTCTTGAACTTAATATCAAATTTTGCTTATGGTTTTCTTGTATGAACTGAGATTATTGTATTATCTGACCATTTTTTATGTGAAACGGTATGGCTATGAGATATGTTATGCAGGTTCCATTGGAGGTTGTAGTTGATACTCTTCAACAAAATCATCCTACATATTGTAATTTTTTTGATGTTATCATCATAGAATTTTTTGTTATCGATTAGAATTTAACATAATTAACTAATGTGACCATTGACGTATATCCTAAATCTCTAGGAGTGATAGATCGATAATGGTATTTCTTGCGCAAGAAGTCACCATCCATTAAGGGTGATAATTTGCCTCAGGTAGAAGATTGATGGAATGATAGGATTGGTAAATTTTTAAATTCTAGATACATCTGAGTGTATCATGGAGAAGTATGCAGCATTAAGACTTTTTTTTTCCAAAAAATAATGATGGAATTTAATGGCACTATTGGATATTCTTATGGGGTTGTACTAAAAGGGTTTGAAGAATATCTTCATATAAAATTTTTTGTTCTAAGACACTAATGATATGGTAGTATCAAGAGTTTCTATATTTACAGTAGGGAGAACAATACACATTAACATACAAAAATAAGTTTTTGGAGATGGTTCATTTTATATGAGAGTTTTTAAACAATTACTAGAAAAAAAATCAAAAGTGCTTACAGAGTTTGAGAATTGATATCATATTGAAGGTATTAATTCTAATTCATTCATCCAGTGAAAATAAAATGGAAAGGGATAAGGAGGATGAAATGGAAATTATAGGTTGGTAGGGATATTGAACCCCTTATCTTACACCTATAGGTAGTATCAATGCTGAACTATGAATCAAGATGATGTAGAATGATCATCACATGAGTGGTTGAGGTGGTTCTCAATGGAAAACATCTTATGTACCTCTAGTTGAAGATGGTGGTGTTCCTCTAACATTCAATTTGTGTGGAAATGTTAGACACACATGAGGTTCTAGTCCTACATCAAAAATGAAGTGTAACATTTTTTGATGTTATAGTCATTCTTAGAAACTCAATAATGTTGTTTCTAATCCACGATATTGTCAAGGATCATAATATCAAGGATATTGTGGTCTAATTTGATTCTCTAATGTCTACAGGGATATATCCATATGTTTGTTGAGTAAATCATAATCATGAAGTAGATGAGTTTCTGGAAGAGCTAGATATTGGTCAACTTTTAGTGAGAATTACTATATTTATTACATCTTAAGAATAAATTTAATTATCCAACACTGGTCATTCCCACTGATTTATATCAGGAAATTTTGTTATTTTAGTAAACTTATAGAAGATACCATGTATTTTTTTATGAAGATTGTGACACCTCTTCAGTAGAGTAAAGAGAATGGTTTCATGTGTTATTCATATATAATATTAACATTTTAGGTATATTTGGTTAGGGTTTTCCTCATTCATGATTAGAATCAATTTGACATCAACATCATGATATATAATATTGTATATGTTCATGATTAGGTTGATTTTTATAATTATAGTGTCGTCATTCATGCATCTGATGGATACTCAAAGATGTTTTAGGGAGAGTGGGATCTAAGTTTTGGTCATGCATGACCTTCCCACCTAGAGTTCAGCAATTTTTATCTGCTATAGTAGTTTGTCCTGATGATGTTTCATCTGTTATTGGTCTTCATGATTTTGTTTTGGATTTTAATTATTATTTCCTATAATATTTTACCAATATTTCTCCAGATAGGTAGGCTATGTTTATTACTAACATGGAGCTAGTTATGTCATTCATATGAATACATTTATATTTTATGGTATAAAAGGAGATTAGAGTTCTATAGATTACATTATGTTATATTATATTATAGAGAAATTTTTTACCCTGGAATTTTCCATTGGAAATTCCAATGCAATTTTCCATGAAGTATTGTGGTTCACCCTGATTTTTATATACATTTTTATGTTTAACCAGGTGATGTGGAAGAATAAGCATTATTTTACTTATGTTAATCATTATATTTCTTAGTAAAAGGGTTAAAATTGGTCTGAAAATATTTATCTTCAATTAAGATATCATCTAATCATAATATGGGTCATATATATTACAGATGGATTTCAAGATCTTGCACGGTTTTTTTTTTGAATATATTATGATGCCAATTGGTCTATCTAACCATTCTTTAGATATAATGGATTTAATGAGTTTGATATTCCATTAGTATCACAACACATTTTTTGGTAGTGTTCATTGATGATATTTTGGTTTATTATAGATTCGTTGGTGAGAATGGGCACCATTTCTTTTTTGTACTGGAAATCTTGAGAAATCATAGTTTGTATGGAATTAATTCAAAATGGAACTTTTGGATCCATGATTTGATATTATTAGGAATAATGATTTATTATCATGGATTTCCATTTTATCTATGGAAGGTGAATGATATTTTTTCGTGGTAATAAACAATGAATATATATAAGGTCCAAAGCATCCATGGTCATTCTAGATATTATCAAAACTTCATCAAGGATTACTCAAATTTGGTATCACTGTTGAGTCCTGTTACTAGGAAATGATTTAATTTCACATTGAATGAATTATGTTTGTATTAATTCAATGAGATAAGTTGGATTTTGAGATCAGCTCATATTCTGATTTAACATGTTCTCAGTAAGGGATATGAAGTTTTCTGTGATACTTCTGGAACAAGTTTGTGTTGTGTGTTCATGTCAGATGATCATGTGGTAGATTATGACACTCGTTTTCTTCAACCACCTAATAATAATTATACCACTCATTATTTAGATCATTCTGTGGTTATTAATGAGCATATGTGTTAGAAGTAATGTATTTTTTTGGAGTGGTTCACATTATTCTCTAACCATAAGAATTTGATCTATATTTTTTTTAGAAAGACTTAAATCTCAGACAGATGTAGTGGGTGGAATACCATCATTCATTTTAAATAGATATTTTCCACATCATAGGGTATTAAAATATGGATATAGAAACTCTTAGTAGGAATGTTCCATCATGATCTATTTAGGAATTAAAGGAATATTATATCCATATTGGTTATTTTTAATAGTTTTAAATAGATGCTCGGGAGGCTGATTCATGTATTGTTCTAGCCAGTTCTTAGTTATTATCATCTTTTCAGGAATATAATTTATAGTTTTATAAGAAACATGATTATTTTAGAGGAATTATAGAAAACCTATAATAACTATAGATTGTTTCTGGTAGGTTTGTGTCTTAAAATAGTACTATTTTTTCATTTTTTTCATCCCAACATCTTTGAGGAGATCTATTATATTTTATTGTTATAGTTACCCATATATAATCATCTAAAAAAATGAATATCTATTATTGAATGTGATATTAATTTTTTTGGATACATATAAATCCTGACCTTTTTTATTTTTTGTATAACTATTAGACCTCTAATAGATATAGGTAGACAATATGAAACCTTATTGTTAGATCTAACTTCTTCCAATTATAGTTTCAAAATGGTATGAGGTATCCATAGACATTGTTATTAGATTACCATAGACTAGAGAAGGGGGGAATGCTATCTGGGTGGTGATTGATTTGTTGAATATGTCGATTCATTTCAGTATGATCAGGGACACCACTAATGATGAGAATTTGTTTAAGGTGTATGCGTAGGAGATTGTAAGGTTACATGGTGTTCCTTCTTCCATAGATTTATAAAAAGATCTTAGATTTATATAGAGTTTATATATGACTCACCGATATTCAATGGAAACTAATGTTAGGTTATGTACATATTATCATCCTTATAAAGATGGTCTCACAGAGCGTGGAATTCAGATCTTGGAGGATATGCCTCACAACTATGTATATGATTTTACAAAATCATGGTATAGCCATAAATAACTGGTTGAGATTTCTTAAAAAACAATTTTTATTATTCATTTATAATGTATCATTTTGATAATCTATGTGGTGTCTCATTCAATGAACCTCTTTGTTGGGAAGAGGTGGGTGAGTCTTTTTTAGTGGTACCATGTTTGGTTCGAGATACATCAATTTGTATTTATTATGAATATTGGGTTCAAGATACAATTCATAGTCCATAAAATATTATGTGGATAAAAAATCATGGTTTAAAATTTTTAATAGGTGAATATGTTTTATTTAATGTGTCTCTTTATTTGGGTCAATATTTTCATATAAAAGAGTGGAAGTAGGCTCTGATAGATATTGGACCATTTGAGGTCACGATGTTGCTTGGGAAGGTTTCTCATCGGATGGAATTATATGTTTAGATAATAGAAATTCATGATGTTTTCCACATATCACAAATAATTAAATATCATCCTCAAACCTCTATTATTGTAAATAGGAATAGATTGAGTTAGACATATATGATTATGTTTTTGACCATCTAGTACAGATATTTAACTCTCAAGAGAAATTCTTCTAAGGGATTTTAATTTTTTGGTTATAGTGTTATGGAGACACATGTAATATTCTCATGAGACTTAGGATAATGTATAGAAACTCTATTTTTTCTTACATTAAATTTACATCATTTTAAATAAATTCAATATAAGAGCATTATAAGACCATGTACAAGGGTTTAGTGTCATTGATAAAATAATAACATACATAACATTTACATAATAAAAAATATAAATTCGTTAATTTATTATTCTATTACACCTTAGTTGAATTCATATAATCATTAGTATAAGTAGTCATCCAAGATATATATCAATGAATGGGGTTATCTAAAAGCTGAGTAATATTGTAGATAATAACATGAATCAATATAACATGGGTGAGTAAAATCGTCATCATTATATCATAAACATGGGATCTTCATTATATTTATTAGAGGAAGCATTAGATAAAGGAATGGAATATGGAAATGCATAAATATGAAACATCATGTCTTAGTTTTCAACTACCACACATATTTTTGTACAAATCAAGAATTTTGTTCATGCATACCATATGTGAATAATCATAACATCATGATTGTAAACAAAGATAGAATCACATTCATTCATATTGCACATTGTTTCATGAGATACATATCATTACCCAATTCATTAGAGTGTTTTATAATTCTGGGTGCACTAGCCACTTCAGAACATTTAAATAATCTATCATTCCACATACAATGTATATCAATCATAGAAATAAAATGACCCATGTAAAGTAAATGGATTTCATTAGAATTTCATAAATGATACATTCCCGAGTAAACATTTTGGTTACAAAAAAAATTGAATAACATACTTCAAATAAGAATTATCAATCTTGAGAAATGAAGAAACAATCTATATAGATGTAAAACATGTGTTTATAAAAGAATGAGTTATTTTGTAAAAATATTTTAATTTGTCATAAAATCATATTGGATGCATTTAAATCCCAAAAAAATTTAAAAACAATGAAATTATATTTGTGGATTATTAATGAACATCCACATAGAATTTTGGAATGAAAGAGGAGTAACCCAAAGAAAGTAAATAGGGTTTTAGAATCCACATACCTTATATCCAAAGGATGTATTCAGCTTAATATCCAACATAATCAAATTAGATTAAATAATTACTAAATCTATGTCCTATAATACTTGTATTTAATTAATTTTAATTTTATTAAGTTAATTTATGGCCATTTTTTATGAGTTATAGTTGTTCAATTTCATCATTTGGGTGTGTTCATTTTCTTCATTTTCATGATTGGTTCACTCGAATACATGTATGGAAGATCATGTAAAATGGGCATAATTATAAAAATTTATGTTATATGTCATTAATGAAATTCAATAAGTTTAATAAGTATTATATATTTTGTTTCCAGTTTTGAGGATGATTTTTAATATAAAATGTTAATGATATTTGCTTAGATTAAATTGGAGGCTTTTCGATCACGACGAATTTATTTTGTTTTTTATTTAATATTGTGAATATAAGTTATTTAAGAAACATAAAAAATGTTTTAAAAAATGTTTTAAAATATTTTTCAACAATTATAATGGTTTTAAGGCCATCCATGATGACAGTATAGGAAAATTTAAATGTTTCGTCACTGAAGGTGATAAAACAACACCTCGCGAACAAGGATTTCATTTTTTTTTGAATAAAAGATAGATGATAAGAGGTTTCTGGATAAATTATTACTTAAAAATATATAATTATTTTTAAGAAAATTGACTTATCATTCCACCAATATAAGCATATAGGAGAGATAATAATAGATGATAAAATGAAAAAAAATTAAAAGAAAGGAAATATGATTTTACCTCCTGAATTATTCTCATTGAGAACCTCCTAATAAAGATTGGTTTGGGTATTTTTCTCAGATCAAAGGCTCATCGATGTGGGGTAATGGATTTAGAATAGTATTAGGTATAAACATTACACTCTTAATTATTTTTTATTTGTAAAGAGATGAGGAGGAGATGAGTGGTATTTATAGGGGAGGAGAGTGGGGTTGTGTTTATTTTATTCTTCTGTTTATTATTTTATTCTCTAAACTATGAATATTTTGACTTGTATCACTAAATATAGTTAAATAATTAATTAGTGTTCAATATAACAGTCTTATAATAGTCATACATCCTCAATGATTCCATAATTTATGTATTTATTAAATTCCGTAAATTACCGTACTTCTCTATTCACAAAAATATCCCATATTTTAGAAAAAAATGAAAAATTCACCCTATTAATTTTTGGATTGTATAATTAAAAAATAGATTTCATTTTTTGAATTTTTTTTTCTAAATATGGAATTTTTAATTTTTATTTAAAATCATCATTTTCTTGGAAATTACAGATTTTAAAATTGTAATTTTTTTATAACACATTGAGAAATTAATTAATGTCTCATTATCATATAATCATAATTTGAAAAATATTAATTTATGAATAAATTTTATGAAAATTAAATTTCATTTAAATAATTTTATCAATTATAAAATTGTAAATAAATATTTATGTTTTATAAAAATACAAACACTTAATTAGAATTTTAAAAATAATTATTTACTTATAAAATGACATAAATATTTCATATTTTCATTCATAAGATACCATGATTTTATTTATTGTTTCATAGGTAAGGTTACTATTTTATTGGTTGGGTTATTATTTCTAATAGTCACATTACTATTACAAAGGGAATGTTACTATTCCATTGGTATAGGTTCTTTAACATCGTGTAATACCTCTTATTAAAGTAATTAATAATTTATGATGATTGATATTATTTTATCTATGTGAATTTGTGTGATTTATACTATTTGGAATGATGATAAGAAGGGAGTTTCCATTGACAACAATATCGGGTCACTACACTTTGAGTCGTTGATGAGGTAGGAGTGGCCTCACCACTTTACATGAATTCATTTTTTCACATGAATTCTCGTGGATATAAAATGACATTGTAGGGAGTTTGTAACATCCCATTACCCATATCTCAGGTAAATATCTTCACATTTAATTTCTTTTCCTCTTTTATTGGGTGAATCATGGGACTCATGAAGATGGAAGGCATTTTTTTGGAAAATGACCCAACTTTTAGTGATGTATGTTTATTTGAATTAGTGGAGTCCACTTATAAACATGAATAATTTTAGTGGGGTTCTATTGGAGTTAGTATAACTCCTTTGGTGGGTTTTTATTCATGTAATAATATTATTTTCTACTGTATGAACTATGTAATAAGAGTACACAATGTGTAATGTGCATCAGAAACAATTCATGATCTATGTACATAGCATGAATGGTTACATATCTTGTATGGATTTCACATAGTTTAATGTTAAAATATTGGATTTTAATAAAGAGTTTGTGTTTTTTATTGTGTACATGGACCCCATGGATTACAAAATGTGTACAGGGAATAAAAACTGTATAATTTTTTTGAGCATTATATTCAGGGAGTTGCATGACTAATTCTTATGTTATTCTTTTATATTGCTCATTTACTATAAAGTATAATCAAGCTATGATTAATTTTTGGAACATAAATAACTTTCCATTTTAATTTTTCAGTTTCCTCATCATAGTTTTGTGTGGTATCACTTAGAGTAAGAAATCCTTTATGCTTATTCATTACCTTTGATTATGGTGGATCTGTTGTGTTTTTCTATCAAATATGTTGATTTGATATAATAATTCTTATTGATTCTTTATAATATTTCATTGTGATATTTTTTCATGGGCTAATCCATTGTTGGTTTTGGGGTGGTGTGTGTGAATTCATTGAGGAATGTTAGATCAATCATATTCACTAACCATTTTGTTATATTGAATCAATTTGATGATGTGTAGATTGATTCTAAGGACTCTGTTGTCATTGTTGCATTATTTCTTAGGATGGATCCCATCACAGGCATGTGAGAACCATGTTTTGAAGTATGTGGTTCCATCTATATCCTGTGTTGGAGATCTTCATCACTTGGTTCTCATAAATAGTTTTATAAATGAAATTGAATTATTAGATGATTTTGTTTCTATGTGTGGAAATGGGTTTTTCAGAAAATATATGTTTCCCCTATTTTTAGTATATTATAGTGTTCTCAATGCAATATGAAATGGTTTTAAAATAATGGTTATCATAATACGATTTAATAAATTTCTTCAGAAAATATAGCACATGGGAATACATGGGTACGTATTTTGAAGGTGTAGTAATAGGACTCATCCACTATCGGGGGGTTTTATGGGGTGTCCCTCTTAATTCTAGAATTGATGTTCTAGAGAAATTATAGACATATTGTTGGTCAAATTTATGGTGTGTGTCACAGATATCATGTTCAATGAATAGATCTAGAGACTTGATACACAAGATTTCTTATGTAATGTATAAGTTACCAAGATATCCTGACATAGTGTGATCATTAGCATGATTTTTCTTGTGAATTTCATTTTTATTGATACATTTTTGTTATAATTCCCTATATTTTATATGATAAGTGTAACCTTAATTGTTTAATATGACTACTTTTGGTGTATTAAATGTTTTAAACTATTATACCTACTTTATTGGTAAATATGGGCAAATGGGGAAATTAAATTGTTTTTCCATGATATTGATTTAGAAAGGTAAAACTATATATCATTCCGTATTTTCGTTAGAGTTAAGCATTCCTAGAGTATTTTATAGATACTTATTATGGAACACATGGTTAGGACCCTACAAAGAATTTTATCTCACACCCCATGTACCACTTTACGATGTATAGATCGTTGTATTTATTTCGATGTAGAGAAGGTAAAAGAGCAATATTGGGGGACTGAGATATTCTATCAGCTGGTTTTTGGTATCTAGATTGTGATATGGTGGGAGTTTTCCCATTATATCACATGGATAATGTTGGAGTATTTTTTGAGTTTTTTCATACTTTTAAGATGAATTTGTCTCATGGATATTGTTTTGATATAGTTTCAGTTGTATCACAGATGTTATTCCATAACAATTAAGGAATATATATCATTGTTTTCATACGATGTTTCAATTTATATATATATATTTATATATATATATATGGAATGTTATCTAATTTATGATGGAGAAACATTCCCTATAGATGTGGTTTTTGTTTCTTGGGTTATAGAAGCCAACCGATATAAATCATGAACACCCTTCTGGTATGTGTATTTTTGGGTCGGGTGCTAGTAATTTTGGTGTATTTATTTCAGGTTTATCAAACTAATAGCCCATCTATGATTCGCCTCCATGGGAAGTCAAACACTAAGCATAGTGGTGTCATTGTCGCACATATACATAACATGAAAATGGGAAGCGCATAAAAATCCCTAAAAAACCTCCTCCCCTTGAAGGATGTGAAGGGATATCCTATGGTTATTTCCCTGATGGTTGAAACCCTAACATCCCAAATGTTTGTGTCCTAATTAATAATGATTTTATCAACGATACACCATGTCGACCACTCTCTCAAGGCTCACCTCCCACATGAAGCATTAGATCGGTAACAAATGTGTTTTTCTTTTCTGACATGTATATTGAATGTTCAATTGAGGTGGAAACATACATGATTATTGGGTGCAACGCCTCATCTATAATATAGGTTATAGACTCCCCTCCTTGAATTAAATTATTAGAAATGGGTAGAAGGCCCTAGAACTAGATCCCAAGCGCCCACATTGTCAGTATCCCTTATATAAGGGAGATAATCTCCTACCACTTCTCCATCTTCAACATTGATTGTAAGATTTCTAAATTGTACATCATATTGTATTCTGAACATAACACATCTACCTTTTTAAAATCACTGATGTAGCTATTATTTGACACACTTTGTTGCATCATTTTTTGTATTTTATTTTATTTTTGTTATTAAAATAGTTTTTTAAAAAGAAAAATTCACAATTATAGTATATATTGTATTTATTTTTTATAATAATAATTTTTT
Source organism: Viscum album (assembly GCA_963277665.1). Classification (NCBI taxonomy): domain Eukaryota; kingdom Viridiplantae; phylum Streptophyta; class Magnoliopsida; order Santalales; family Viscaceae; genus Viscum; species Viscum album. The sequence continues at coordinate 1,697,743,512 of OY728163.1, read as the reverse complement.
TTAATTAATTTCCCCAAAATTGTCTTCATAGTGGTCAATGATGCATATATAAGACCCAATATATTGAATAGTGTCTTACCATATGGACACTCTCATGGAAGCAGTGTCGAGATCCCATGTGGCATTTCCAAAAATCATTTTATAATTTCATATTATAAATGTAATAAAAAATAGTAAAATAGTGATGAGAATCATAGTTAAAGTGATGAAAATTTGTAAGGAAAGGATATAGAAAAATAAAAATATTAACAGCATGAAACAAAAAAAAAAGACATGTGATAAAGTCAGTAAGAACTAGTACAGATCCATGTTGTCCACCATTAAATACCCATCAGTATTAAACATTATAATTGAATTAAAAATTCTTAGATCACTCAATATATGAACAAAGGCTATTATATCATACCACTTTCACATTAACAAATGTCACATAAAAAATCAATATCATTAGTACAAGAACATTCCTCCAGATTGAAAAATGAATCCCTTAATGAACACATTATTTAAACGATGCCAGAAACTAGAATGATACAACAGAGATCGTCATATTTTATAGCACAAATCATAAGCTTAGTTTTAGAAAAAGATAATTTAATGGGGTAATAAATGGGTTGAGAAAGTAGAAAACCATTTTTGTGAAAGGTTTCCTGATGGATCACCCTAATTCACAGTTGCAATCTACTAAGGATAAAAAGTGGAGGTAGATCACAATGAAGATAAGATAACCCTTTATAATCTGGATTCAATATTTGAATCATGCACTATGAATTAGATCTCCAATACTAGTGATTGTAGATCACAACACAAAATAATGGGAATGAACCAAAGAACACCACAATTACAATAAAAAATAGATAGAAACAAGTAATTAACTGAAATGAAACAAAAATAAAAAAAGTGAAAATATAAAAGAGATGGTGGGGGGTTCTCGTCAACAGTGTCAAATGGTTCTTATCCCCTAGGTGTTTTTTATAACAATATAGGATTTATGGATCCTATTATTAAGAATCTAAACACAATAGGAAATGACATCGTAACAACAAGTAGAAATATCTACATGGAGCTCCTTGACCCTCTTCACCAACTATTCTATGAAATCCCATCAAAATAAGTTGGACTCTTACAATTACCCTTCTTTAATATCTCATGTTTTTCTAATTACAATCTTCTATGATCTCTACCCAGTGATCAGATATTGATTCTGCCCCAAAAACAGAATAATTAACAATATGAAACAAAAGTGAAATTAATGTCTATTTTATTCTCATGGAAGACATTATCTAACGTCTGATTATTTTCTAATCTTATATATATATTTAATTATAAATATTTATATATTATATATTTTGAGTATTAAATAAAATAACATTATATATATACATACTAGTTTTAAAAAACATGTACTACAAATAATATTAATATTAATAAAAAATATATACATAAATATGTAACTAAATAAAAAATGGTGATATTACTATAATATTTATTATTATTAAAAATCAAAACTAAAAAAATATTTTACAGAAAATAAAATTTTATTCAGTGGAAATAAAATAAATGATTTTAAAATATTTATTAATATAATTTATTTAAATATTGTATATTATATTACTTATTTGTATATAGTAAATTATATATGTTATATGTTTTTATATATATTATAAATATAAATATGAAATATAAAATGAATGAGGCGGGGATGGGTTTTAGGTCCAAGCAGGGGTAGAGGAGAGGTTTTGGTCGAACATGGGGAAGTGTTGCGCGATGGATTACAATGGTGGCGGCAGCGGCAGATGGTCGATGATTCTCCTCGCAGGTGGATCCTCCACAGGTGGTAGGGCCTTTTTCGGAGGTGGGATGGTATAGGTTTCATCTGCAGGGGTCATCCACTTTAGTAATGCGTCCAATGTTGATTTTTGGGTATGCTGTTGGAGATAGAAAAAGGTGAAACCTTTGTGCGAGTACATTGATAAGACTTGTGACCCTTGTTGTCTTGTGTTAGCAAATAATGAAACAATAAAAATTAAATAAATTGCAATGATAAATTTTAATATGGAAAAATAACAATCAAATTATAATAAAAAATAAAAAAGCTAAAAAAGCTAAAAAATTATTAAAATTAATAAAAATTAAATAATTTTGTTAATTAATTTTTAAAAAGGGGAAATTATTTTAAACAGAATTGAAAGAATTAAATAATTTAATTAATAAATAAAATAAACGTAATAAAAACAAAAAATATTAATAACATAAATAGTGAAATAAATAAAATAATTAAATAACAGTATTATCTAAAATGATGATTGATAAATTAAATAAAAAAATAATCAATTAAAATAAAAAAATATATAATAAATTTGAAAAAAATAAAAAATTTAAAAAAATACATAAAAAATGAAAAAATTAAAACAACAAAAAAAGAGAATTTTAAACCAATTTAATTAAATAATTATAAATTACTCAAAAATAACTAAAAAATTCAAAAAACCTTATTCTAAAACTACTATTATTTTCACAATTAAATACATAATTAATATTTTTGGGGAATTGTTCAATTAATAACACTATTTTGACATTAAAAAAATAAAATACCAAAAATGAAGTGGAAAAGTGTGATGAGAAACAACTACATCAAACTCCCTCACACATTAAAGTTTGTTTTTTTCTAAACAAAATGAATGTTTTCTGAATTCATAAAACAGAAGGAAATGATTTTTCAGTCATATAAAAGTGACTTTGTGAAGATTTTAAAAACATGCGCACATTATTAGAGGTGAGTCTGTATTTTTAATGAATAATTTCACATAGGGTTTTTCTAAGATTCAAAATAAAACACACCGGAAATCATGGAAAACACATATTGATTCACCATAAAATATGTCATGCCTCTTATATGAAATCACAAACTGCATTTTCATCCCTATTTTAGTTCCAAGTCTTTCATTTCTGACAGGTCAGATCATGTGAATTAAAATCATCAAAATGTGTACTTTTATTTTTCCCTTTCTCTTAGTTTACTAAAATAATTTTAATAACATTATTTAAAAAACTCAAATGATCTTCCTTGAAGACAATTTTCATTTTATTTTTATGGGTTCAAAATTTCCCTCACCGTAATGAAAACATTTTTTACTACTAAGTGTAACTTCTTTACTCAATATATACATAACCTATGCGCCGAGTTTTTAGGTCACTTAGCCTCAAACGCACCTACCAGTAAGCAAAAGGCTGCTGACTAGCAGTGAGAGTGTAAAGGTGGTATGATAGGGATAATATACCCTCTTATTTCAGTGTAATATCTGATACAACCATTAACATACAACAATTGAAGCAAATAAAAATAGATAGAATAAGAAGCTAAAGGATGAAGAACATAAGAACAAAATAATTCTCAAACTATACAAGGAATTGTCATAGACATGGATGCATGGGATGCAAATATACCAAAATGGTAACATGGGATAGGCATATACAATCATTATGCACAAAAAAATAGTGATCCATTAAAATTGTGATTATATTCTTGGTCCACTGCTCCTATACTCAATTTATAAGTAATGCATATCATGGATCAGTAGGAGGGAGATATCCTTTATCAGAATGTGTAATATATTAATCTTCTAAGGTACCAAAGATTGACCATGTAAGGTGTTACAGAAAATATCAATAGGCCACTACCAATGTTGTCTAGAATAATCCATGTAGTGCTCATAACTAGACAGTGTTAAATAATAAATTAAATTAAAGACAATGCTAATTAAGAAATTAACTTCCCACTCAGGTTCCTAAAGGACACCAAGTGACTCTACCTGCTTCAGATCATGGCCTAGAGGAATGGATCATCTGTCTCTATTTATATATAAATAATATATATATATAATAGTTATGTATCGCATCCACCTATATGAACCACATTCGTGCGGCTGTAACTGGGCATATACATGAAATACTAGTTATTGGATGGACATGGGTGTAACTCATACATCCATTACCATTCTAACACACATATAAGCTCATGTAATAGTATACAATCCCTACATCCCAAAAATAGTTTGAGAGGTCATGATCGACACCCAAGATGATGAGTAAGAGATCATGTTGACACACAATCAAGGGATGTGGCGCGTCAAGCCCACCGTCTAACTAATGTCAATGATGTGAGACATCACACAGAAAACCTAATGCAAAGGATTGTAATTCCATTATGATCAAATGATCCCTTACCATCATACCACAATCAATATCGAGGAATATTCATATTTATAATAAATTACTCGAGAAAAAACCTCTCATGTATTCCGATAGACAAGTTCAACTATTAGAAATAATTACTATTCATAATTAACATTTAATAAGGTATATATTAGTCAGACTTGACTTAAAACCCTTTAAAATTAATTCCATTAAATTCATTCAATTCCTATAAGAATTTTAAAACCATCATGAATAGGCCATCCCATATAAAAAAGACCATTTAATCTAATAACACAAGGGGTTTCAATTTATAAGACCTAAAGATTCCTTGAAATGTGACATGGTCAAATGGGAAATTTCCGAATTGGTAAATTCTAATAATTAGTTGGTTCAACCACATACTAGGTTACACGGGCACATTGAAAACATATATAACAATGGATAATCCATTTATAATCTAATATGAATGAATAGAGTGTGTTCTGTGAAATTAAAAAATTAACCATAAAGGGGAATTCTGGTAGGAAGACCCAAAGGGTGTCCATAATTGAGGGAAACAACCTATAATCTACTAAAAAATGATCAACAAGCATATATTATTGTTAATAGATCAAATAGATATGAAGAATATTATTTAAAGGTGACACGTGGAAACGACTGACGAGCAACATAATGAACAATCTATGAAACACCAAAAATCATGGGGGAATATCATGAGATTACCTACCACAGAGTCATTAATGTCTCAACATTTAATGATGACCTCGTATTTCAAGTAGGTTGAGAGAAATCAATGAAATGGTCCAATGCCCAAAAAATAGTGAAAATCGATTTCACCTAAATATATAAATGGATTAAAAGATACTCTTTGATTGAAATTAGTAGGATTATAGATCTACTGAGATGTTTGTAATGCTTCCAAAAAATGAGGATATAGAGTCTAGTTACGAGAGTTATCTCAAATCCAATATTGAAGGAGGAATGGTCTCATGGGAGTAAGAGAGCCATGGTAAACCTCTAGAATGAATAAGGTGGAACAAAAAAGAGAAATAGATTTAATTAAGGGAAAAAGTTCCTTTCACCCTCAAAATAGGGGGCCCATTGTTTTTCTACAATGCTTTGAAAACTCAGAGAAAATATTTCTCCAGAAACTACTTAATGAACTGGCCCACATAGTTATGGCTCAAGGATCCTTAATTGTGTGATAATTATTAAACATACCACTATCAATTGTCCATAGCTTTTCACACATCCGTGCACCTAGATTTACATGATTATAGACAAATCATGCATCTCCTTTTGCACCTTTTTCCTAAATGCATGGTTAGTGGAGAAAGTGCAGGCTAGGTGGCATTATTTTGACTCACCATGTGACCCATTCATTTGACACATTTTCTAGAACTATAGGATCTAAATAATCCTAAAATTCTCCTGAGACCTTCCTTAGGATTTAGTGAATGTTTATCAATATTGAACCAAGGATTTAAATGAAAAAACAAATTATTCACACCTTTATAATGAGATGTGGCATTACAACTGCCACTCATTAATGAAACTCATACCTATGTTCGACTTCTGTGGGTAAAAAATTATTGATAAAAAAGAGTTCATGCTATTGATCTCATGTGTAATCTTCTCATTCCATGGATTTTTATGACCTAGCCATGAATCCATAGCACCCAAACTAATGGAACTAACCTTCCTTAGAGTACCTTCACACTCTGATCAACAATATCAACTACATAATTCACAAAGGAAGAATCTACAACCAATTCATCCTCCATAAGATAAAATAAATGTGATGGGTCTAGATAATATCAGAAAATTTTAGTTGTGTAAAAGACATCGTGCGTAGACCTGTATCTATGAGTATGTGAAATTTGGTATGTCCTTGGTCTAATTTGTTTCACAACCTTAAAGGGTCTGACGAATTTAGTTTATATCTTACCCTACCTATAAAAATATCTATGGCGTAACCTAGAAATGACTCACTATAAAACCTGATCTCCAACCTCAAACTCAAGGGGTATCTAGTATCAGTTGTCATATGAATACTATCTACACTAAGCATTCATCTTGTGCTTTTTAATAAGCTATCCCTTCTATGTTGTCTCCTACTAATGTCATGGTCCAGCCCAAATTCCTCCATTAACTCTATCAGGTGCATAGGTGAATGGAAAGGATTACCTTATAATTCTTCATAAGGATCCATCTTGATAGTATCTAGAAGGATGATTTTATCAGAGAACTTGACAAGGGGGTTGTGTTTATCCCATTAACCCCTGATGTCAATGATACATCCACAGATCATGAACTATAACATATTAATAGTACACTTTATCTATCCATCAGTCTTTGGGTGATATGCTATGATCAGATGTACCTGTGTAAAGGCATTCTATAACCCCTTCTGTTACTATGACATAAATATATCACCTCTTTTTGAAAAAAGTGAATGAGGAGATCCATGCTGACGTACAACCTCCCAAATGTAAAACCTCTCTATCTCATCTAACAATAAGGTCTCTCACATAAGTAAGAAGTGGGAAATATTTGTAAAATGATCAGTGACAACACACAATATGATGTTTCCATGAGGTGATCTAGGTAAACTCATCATTGAATCCATCATAACATCATCCCATTTCCACTTCAGAGTGACAACAACTGAAAAATCCCTACTAGATAATGATATTTTACATTTCCTAGTTAAAGGAGTAACATTGATTGATGATCCCGGTAATACCATGTTTTATACAAGGCCACCAATAATTGCGACTTACATCTTGATACATTTTGGTGACTTCAGGGTGAGCTACACATACTGAAGCTAGGAATTCCCACATCATCTACTCTCAAATGTCTGTTGGGACCCACACATGGCAATAGAAAATTAAGGTTACATCCCCATAAACGGTCCATCATGATGATGTATGATCATCAGAAACACTTTCTCTTAGGAAATTTCCTTGGGGATTTTATAATTTCCTCCCTCATAATTGTTTCAAAAGAGTGGAGTTCACTGCTAAGGCCGAGAGGGTAGTTTTACCATGGTACTCTAAAAAATCAATGTGCATCTATGAGAATACGGCCATGAGATTTTATTTTCCACTAGAATATTGAACCACATGTTTCATAGTGTTTTGGATAAAAACATCAACTACAACATCCCCTCTCCTAGGTGTATAAGAAAACTCAAAATCAAAATATTGTAGGTACTCAGCTCACCCAGGCTGTCTAAGATTCAGATCCCGCTATGTAAAGATGTACTTGAGGCTTTTGTGATCAATGTATACCACAAAATTATATCAAAGTAGAAACTATCTTTAACATCATAGATCAAAAACAATAGCATCTTTCTCAATATCACACATCAGCTTATTACTCTCATGAGGCCTCAACTAATGAGGCCAGTATGTGAATACTATATTGTCCTACATCAGAACATCCCCTATCCTGAAACTGAATGCATCGTTGAATACATATAGTTCCTTCATAGCTCTATGATAATTAGTATCAGGGATGAAGTTAGCATTCCCTTAAACAATTGTATGTATGATTCATAATCATCTTACTATAGTAATTTCACACCATTATTTATCAATCCCTTAAATGGAACTTCAAGAAATGAAAAATCATGGATAAGGAACATGTAATATCCAACTATCCCCAAAAAACATCGGATGTAAAATTCATTCTTTGTATGATCTGAAGAAACTACATCTCTCTATTTCTTTAGGTGGACTCAAACACATGAATCTGAGATAATGTGTCTCTATAAGTGGACATTGTCGATCCAAAAGAGAAATTTACTGAAATTAGCATAGATATGATGCTATCTCATATTATTCAACATGATTTGAAGATGTTTAAAATTTTTGTTTATTGTGTGTGAATACAATAAGATATCATCACCAAATACTACTATAAATGAATCCTGATATGGGTGGGAATCAGGATTCATAAGAGACATAAAAACCACTAGTGCATTCTTGATATTGAACAACATGTCAAGATACTCATTTAGACCGTACCTTATCATAAAATAAAAGATTGTATTGTCTGGTGACCTGACACAAACCTAGTTATAGGTAGATATTAGATTCATCTTCAAAAATACCCTAACTCATCAGAGTGGATAAAAGAGGTTGTCTATTCTAGGTAGTGGATAATGATACATTACCATCAAATGGTTCAACAAAAGGTAGTCCACAAAAATACTAAGGGTAACATCATCCTTCTTGGAAAAAAGGATGGGTGAATCCCAATGTGGAGTTTTGGGGCATATAATTTCATTGACATCCAAATATTCTAATTTTTTCTTGAGTTCCTCGAGCTCCATAGGCTACATCCTATAAAAAGTGATGGACACAGGTGCTTCTCCAAGATCTAAATCAGCAGGGAATTATACCTCTTACACTGTAGTTTGTCTAGAGAAGTTGTCAAGAAAGACATCATGGAAATTATCTACTATAAGTGAAAAAATAGTGTGTCATAATTTCTGATCACCCAAGATAAGAAAATTGATCTAATCTGACGCACTACCCACACATTTCTGCTCCAGTCTGCATCACGTTGCTTGAACAAACCATTCTCCATTATATATGTGTTAATCATACTCTAATGATGTAAAAATCACCCACCAATGATAGAAAAATATACGGGATTCATAGGTAACTACCTAGTCCATTATAAGGATGACACCAATACATGTCATGTAATTGATGAAAATATTCCATGTGGAGAGGTATTCACCTATATCAAGGGTACATTCCTTACAATGATGACCACCATCTAATCAGAAACATAATAGGTTATCATGTGTCATAATACCATATAATATTTCAATGTCGAGCCCAAAAATTCCCATATAAGTATCATATATAAATAATTAAGATGAATATTTTTCAAATAGAGCAGTCACTAAAGTAGATGCGGCTAGAATATTACCTCAATAAGTAGAAGGTATGAAACAATGCTCCTCTGGCATAGAATTTATTTCATATAAATGGCTTGTACTATCGCCATGAGTCACTTACTGGCTACCGAGAGAAAGACTGCACTACTAGCACTGAGAATCATGGGTATGAATACCTTTTCCCTGACCTCCACCTTAGCCTGATCAGTCAGTTGTGTTGTAACTAATTATCTAATGTGGTCTTACGGTCCCTACTTGTGATGAGAGAGTAGGCTTAGATCCCCACTCACTAGGAACTAAAGGTAATATCCTACAGAAATGCGCGATATTCCCCTCCCAATCACAACCTATTCATTCCACTGAATCACGTAATCATTGAATCTTTATGTGTCCCAAATTCTATCAATGGAGACACATTAGAAATCTTTCTACACCCGAACCCTTTTTTCAACTACCTCCCAAGGTAGTCTTGAATCATCTATTTCACCTAAAAGAAGAAGTAATGATAATTATATGTGTTGAACCTCCTAGACTTTCACAATCATCTTCCTTAATATTCAGATCTAAAATATTGTAAAATTAGGGATTGTTAACGATTTTGGAAATGGTTGTAAACCTGAATAAATTTACCTTTGGTCAGATGGTGTATAATAACGCGTACTTAAATTTCATGGTAGTCATTAGGTAATCACGAGCTAGAGCATGAGAAAAGCATCACAACTCAGTGAAACATGTATAGTACTCCAAAAAAGGCATACTACTATACTGCAGATCCATGCCTTCTTTATCTATGTTATCCCTCAAAGTCTAGGAAATGAAATAGTCATAGAACATGGTCTAGAAATCCACCCAAACCATGTTTTATGATGACATTCTTCGGTGATAACATCCCACAATCACTAGGAATAATCACATAGAAAATATGTGACATGCTTGACCCTTTTCTTTGGAACCGTCTATAGAATATCAAATATAGAAAAAATGGCTTCATGCTATGACTCAGAAGGATGAGGTATTCCACCGCCCACCCAAAAGATAAGAGGTTTCGGCTACTTGATGTTTTTAACCATATCTACCATACTCGGGGTAGGTCAAACAACACCTTTCATATTTGGTGCCATAGATATAAATACCTCTTGGAATTAGGAATCAATTCCCACATCAGGAACATGAATAAGTTCCAGAGGTGGCATTGAATTAGTAATCACTAGTGAATCAATGCTTGATGCCTTAGGAGCAAGGTCATCCCTTCCTTCTGGGCGTGCATCTTGAGTACTTCATGGTTGAATGATACTACACATCCAAATAAATTCCTCAAAATACATGTTAACTACTGAAGAGATTAATGATTGAAAATTTGTATAATTGTAAATCCTTTCTCTTAAAACATCCATGCCAATCTTCATAATCAAAAAACTAGGGCTAGGTTTTAGAAGAGAACATAATGGCCATAAGAACATAGAGACTCATCAACTACACACTACTAAGCTCGGTTTATATCTAGGTCTATATTTCAGATATATATAAGTTGTTCAATTTCACTTGAATGATTATATTCATTTTAATTTTATTCTTGATCAAATAATTAATTCACATTAAAAGGTTTAATTGGGTAGATTACATTTTACTATCCATAAGAGACCATACCCATTTTGAAACAAAATATGTCATCCAATTAACTCATATCATAACACATTCATTCCCATGGAAGCAATGGTCCATGGCCCAACATGCCATAATTGAGTTCTTATAGTTTATGGATTTTCATATGTAGGAAAACTCTATTAAGTTAAGGAACGTAAATTATGTGTATATTATGTTTTCCAATCCATACAAATAATGTACAGACATTTAAATAAAAAATAAAGTTACTATCAATATCAAACATGACAATGAACACTAAAATTAAATGTGGCATGGCAACATGCATGGCATAATCGTCCTATTGTTTCAATAATGATGCAAGTAATGCAATGATATCATTTCACTAGGCCTAGGTAAAATAGATCATCATTTTTATAATACCAATACCAATAACCATATATTACATGTACATCTCCCAATGGTGGAGTTGTATCATCCATAAATAGCATAATCAACAACTTGAATTACCCATCATAGGAAATTTGGGTTTCTCCAATACATGGGTTTTCTACTTACATTCAAAGGGACATTTCTGAATTCCTCTATCTCCTATTCTCCTATCTAATACCCAATCAATATAAAAAATGAAAATAGGCTCTGATACAACTTTGTAATGTCCCAACCTAGGATCCAATTAAACCATGCTTCGAGTCGGTGGGTCACATGGACTCAAGCGTGCCTCCCATAAGCCAGAGGCTACTAATTAACAACGATGTTGTAAAAGTGGTATGGAGGTGAGAATATACCATATTATCAGAGTGATAGAATGTATACATCCATAAACGTAAAATAGAGAATGCATATATAAATAGATAGAATAGGTATGGAGCATAAAAATAATAAATTGAACAACTGAATAATGCTCATAATCCACTATGATGTGTCAAATACATGGACACATGGAATTGTTATATACAATAGGGGAACATGGGATAAACATGTACAATTAGGAAATACAAGTACTATAAAAAGAACTAAATAATTACTCCAGTATCATCCAAAAAATATACTCATCCATATACTACTATGCTCCATCTATAAGTGATGTATATCAAGGATCAGCAGTATGGCACGTTCCCCTACCAAAACAAGAAGGAAGAAAAGATTCTCTGGTACCAAAGTCAACCCATATAGGGTGTGAGATAAAATATTAGTAGGAAACTAACAACAGTATCTAGAAGTTATCCAAGAAGTTCTCACAACTAAATAGTGTGCATGTATAAATGAAATAAAAGGCACTGGTAATTAAATAAATAACAACCAACTCAGTTCCCTAAAAGAATCCTAGTGGATCTACCAGCTTCGGCTCCTGGTTTGGCGGAATGTCTGATCAATCACTATATATATAGTTATAACACACACAAAAAAACACATATATATATTATAGTTATGCATTAAATACACCTTTATGAACCACGTACATGAGGACTTAAGTTGACATATACCTATAATACTAGTTGTTGGCTAGTCTTGGGTGTAACATAGACATTTGTAACCAGTCTAACGAGAATATAAGCTCAAGAAATAGGGTAAAAATACTACATCACAAAAATACTGTAAGTAATCATGATCGACACTTTGGATGAGGAGTGAGCTATCATGTCAACACTTGAACAAGGGATATGGAGCAACAATCCCACAGTAATACTAGTGTCAATTGTTCGAGACATCATTCTCAACACCTTATGTAAGGGAGCATGATACTATTCTGCTCAACTAATCTCATTCCATCATACCACAATCTATATAAAATTATATTAATATTTTTAAAAAAATAAAGAAGGAAAATTTCTGATGTATCACAATAGTCAAGTTCAATTACAACATTGAATTACAATTCCTAATTAACATTCAATAAGGTATGCATTAGTGGGCGTGACCTTATATACATTTAAACCACATTCCATTACATTAATTCTCTTCATTTAATTATTATAAAACAATCATGAATTGGACACCCCATATAAAAAAACTTTCAATTTAGTAAGACATGTCATTTCAATGTATAAGATTCTAATAGTTCTTTAGAATGTTATATATTTGAAATTTCAATTTCTTATAGGGGTAATTCCAATGATATGTTTTTAAAAGACCTTAGTAGATTCCATGGGATCATTAAACACTTATATTGTAAGAGAAAATTCATTTATAATCTAAGATGAATTATTTGAGAACAACCTAGAGAATTAAGAAATTAACCCTATTGGGGAATTCAGGTTTTCACGCACAAGGGGGGTCCATAGTAGAGGGAAATATCCTTTAATTTACTAAACAAGGTTAAATGGGAACATATCAAGCCACATAGATCAAATAGATATGAGGAACTAAATTAAATGGTGACGTGCAACAAAGGACAATATGACGCACAATGGAAAAGCTATGAAAAACCAAAACTCATAAGGGGAATGGTGAGTCCACTAACTATATGTTGGTTGATGACACCACTTCTAATGGAATCCTTTAATTTTATGTTGGTTGAGATAAATTGGCGAGATGATCCAACTCCCTAAATATAGGTGAAAATGGATTTCACATAAATAGCACAGTGGATTTTAATATAAATGTAGATTGTAAGTAAGATGATTGTAAATCAAAATGATATGGAAGTGATGCTTCTGAGGGTTTGTGATTTGGAATCCGGACACAAGAGTTATCTGAAGTCATAGATTGAAGGAGGAGTTGGCTAACGGGAGGACATGATCTATGGAAAATTGTAGGAAAGAAGAATGAAATAAATACCAGGTAAATAAATTTAAGAAGGAAAAAATGTCATTTCACCCTCAAAACAAGGGTTCATGGTTTCTCTACATAGTTTGGAAAGCCATGAGAAAATCATGCTCAATCAACTATGTCAGAAATATCCCTAAATAATTATGGTGAAAGATAACCTTAACCATTCAAAAACCATGATAAATAACAGTGTCAAATTACTATAGTTTTTCACATGTCCATGTTCTTAGAGACACATGACATCATGAAAAATATGTGGATCTTCATGCACCTCTATTATCCACCCACATTGTTAGTGGGGATCATGCAAGTTGGGCAGCACAGCTTCTACGAACCAAGCTTCCCAGTCATTTATCCTATTTTCTCAACCTATGGTCTCTGAATTAGTATATAAATCCCTTGTGGCCTTCATTTAGATGTAGGTAACGTTTATAATGATAAAATAATGTATCTAAATCATAAAACAAACAATTCAGACCTTTGTGAATAGATAGGTGGCTACACCTGGCACTATATTTATTTATTTATTTTTTTTTGAATTTTTTGTAGCCATGTCTGTTGTAATGATAACTGTGAATATTTACTTATTTTCTTTTTACAAAGGGATAACACACACATAGACCCAATACCTAGAGTCTTAAATTATTACCATCAGATCCCAATTTCGCATTTTACATCAGTTTAAATGTACTTCTATGATTAGATTTTTTGTTTCTCCCTGAGGTGATTTTTTAATATAATTCCCCATGGTTCCAATCAAAATTTCGTATTTCCTAATGTCATGATAATAATATCACTATCATCTACCATATGCCACTATCTTCCTCAATTTATAAAAAAACTACAGATATAGTATGCTACTCTACTTATTATCATATATCCTCTAAATTTTCATAATTTAGTCCAACCCTTAACACATAGAAAGATGTTGTGAAATAGGGGGTAAATTGATGGGAATATGGATATAAACATACCATCAGGTTTTGGAAGAAGATTTTTTTAAGGAATTTTAATATATTTGAAATTCTATGACCGTTTTTTGATAAAAAATTTACGGTTAATTTAATGGGTCTATATTTTAAAATCACTTCACAACACAGAAATAGCACTCTCCAATGCACTAAAAACTCAATAGTGTCCCTATTGTTGAATAAAAATATTGGAGAAATAATTGCTAAAAAGTATGATCAATTTAGTAGTTATTAGATTATGGAGGGGTATCAGTTAAGTTAAAAAGACCATTTTCTAGAAAAAAATGTAAAAAAATACAAAAGATACCTCACCAAGAATCCACCAACATATCAAACATTTTTTTAATTTTCATTTTGTTAATTTTTATTACATGAATATAGATTCTTCACTGAATTTATAAAATTATCATGACAATCAATGTCGTACAATAGGAGTAAAATAAATGATTATGTAATGGGTTCATGTTGGGTTTACAATGTAATTCTTCTCAGTTTTCAACTAACTAGATTATTGCAATCTAACTCCAAGCATGAAACAGATTCAAATTTCATTTTAAATTGGGAAATCCCCCCTACACCTATTCCCTATAATCATGATGTTTGATTTAGTAGATTGAAAAAAATATCTCAATTAAAAATAGTACTTCCTTGAGTGTGGAAGCATCACTCTTTTTTTCTCATCCACATAGTTCCTCCCTATTATAATTGAATATACTTATCTAGATACTCTATTAATGACATTAAAAGTGTAAACAAATTATCATTAGACCTAAATATTTTATGTTAAAAGAATAATAATAAAAATTGAGAGATAATATCTAATACATTCTATATTATTCATCAATGATAAGAGTTCCAAATGGCACTTATTATTGTATTTTTTGGACATAACAGATCTTCCTCCTTTTAGTATCTAAGGTATAATTCCCACCATTAACGTGTGGCTCCTCAAATATGACTATATTCCCACAAATCTAAATACTCTAACCATGGTCAATTTAGATCACAGGTGACATTGATCTCTTCCAACCATCACTATGTCTGCAATCTGAGATGCCCCTATGATGTCCCAACCCAACTAACCTATTAGATGGTAGCCAGACCAGTGGATCACATGGCCTCATGCAAGGAACCTCGAATGCCAGAGGCTGCCGACTAGCGGCGATGGTCTATTGATTGTATGATGTAGATAATATACCCTATATATTAGAGTCACACAATGGTATAATAATATTAAAACAAATAACAATTGTGGGATGAGTTATAATAATTATAGTTAATGAATGAATAATACAATGACTGAATAAAAAATGGTCAAAACCAATTTAAGATAATTCATGTATGATAAATAATCTACAAGTCATGTTGTGTGAATTAAAAATCAAAATGTAATGTAATAAATGAATAACATCCCAATGACTAGCTCTATTAGCATATTGATCACCAACTCAATCTTGTGCTCCCAATCTCCTAATTACATTACACAACACCAAAAATAAATCCATATACATGTGAAAAGGTAGTCTACTTGGGCACCAAACAATTCACAAGTTGGGTGTGAGATATAAATCTTAGTAGGATGTCACCCATATTTTCTAGCACAATTCATTTCGTGAAATTAATAATAAATGATAGTCTTCCACATGGTATTAGTGAAAAGAGATAAAAATTTAATAATAGAAACTTTTGCGGGGTTCCAAAATGGACACCCATCCCATACCACCTGCTTCATCCTAAGATAGATATCTATATCTATGTGTAGATCCTCATGCATCAGGAAGGATCACAAAAAACAATGATATATTCTCCTACTGTGGATTAATCACTCAAAAAATTACCACAAATGTATGGCCTCCACTATCAGGCGAACCAAAATCTATCACATAGGAAAAAATATAATCTCGCACTCAGGATCGAGTGATTATGAATCTTTCCCTCATGCATCTGACATGAAAATATAATACTCCATTAGGCATTCAGTACTAGTGCACCTATCCCTCATGTAGTATGAAAGAAATGCCCCAAACCCTTAGGCATCTCTAGATTCTCTCCCTCTGGCATAACTTTTATCTTTCCCTGAATCATTTCATAACAATGTATCTAGACCTCAGGCAATCAACAAAAATATATAACTTGATCTTAGGAATCAATTATTTGAGCATCATTCCCCAAGGTGGTATATATGACCATGTACCAAGTCCTCAAGAATCACATTAAACATGAGTCATATCCAAACAAACTAAACATTCCAAATAGTATCAAACCCTCGGGTATCAACCACATTAATATCACATAATCTCCAAAGCTAAGCAAGAAGAAATACAATTATATTATCAAACATACAAAATTTATGATCATAAGACACAATTCTTAGATTATAAAAATTACCATCTATAAAACCAATTCACATCATTATTGTAGGTTCATAATTATCATTATAATTATATCAAACCTATTAAATTAATCCTTCAACCCTATGGTTGATAATATATTAATTAACTACATTAAACATGGTTATTCAACAATACCAAATGATAAGATTTATTATTATTCCAATCCAAGGGTCTAAGCCAACAATCAAAAATTTACCCAATTTATTGTAGGGATTTAAATATAAAAAGTCAAAGTCGTACAAATTTTTGTGTTTGGAACACCAAATAGGTGGTCGTAGTTTTGAATCTCCCAGCCTATAGATCCAAAGTGATCTAAGGGGCATTTTTAAATGAATAATTTTAATTTAATAAGGATTATAAAATTTATTTTATTGATACTATGATGTGTCGGAATGTTTATGTATATCAAAATTACTATAAATAATAGCATCAGATAAAATGGGATTTAGTTTATAACGGCCAAAAAAATACCATTTAAATTAATTTATTTAAAGCCTTAAATTCAATACCATAACTGAATTATGTCATGCATTATCCATTTCATTCAAATGCATGTAATTTAATCCATCAAAACATGAAAAACTATTTAAAAAGGATAAATGGGTCCCTTAGTAGGTTCCATGGTAAACTGGCCAACTACATACATGGGTAATCCCACTAACAATGAAATATACTCAATTAAACAGACAAAAAAATTTATTTATCGATGTTCAAGAGACAATTAGAAGATTTCATTAACAAATGGGTATTTACCTACTAGGGGATTCTAATTAATTAAAAAATATATTCTATTTGTAATTTAGGTCATGAACATAGATGACTTCTTGCCTCATTTAACATTTATTTTCAAGGGGAATTTCCATTTAAGAACATCTATAAGGGTTATGTTCTAAATATGACACATTCCGACAATGATAACATGGCATAAGGAACTATCCTGAAATATGACCATGAAAGCTAAATAAACATAAATTATCAATGTGAGTTTTCGAAGAAAACACACCTCTATTAGAGTATTTTTATTATAAAAACCATGTCTTTTATTAGAAAATAATAATTTATCACATTTAACACATAAATCATGAACCATACAAAATTAAAATTTAAGAGGTGATTAATCCAAATACCAAACATCATTAATTAAAAACCAAGGACAATACAATAATTAAATTAATAAATTCATTTATAAAATTATTCTTTTAAGGAATGGGAACCTACCTCAAAAGTAGTCCAAGGCAAGCTGACACATCGGCATTTCATGCTCTAACTGCACGTTTCTATACACATTCATTCACATACATTAATATATATTTATATATATCCAATAACCCAATCCATGTATTCCTCTCACCATAAGGGAATACATACATGGAATATATATATATACATATATACATACCTATGTATATGAGTGAAAGTCTTTAAAGAAAATAAAAATTCACTACAAAAAAAATACTTGATCCTCAAAAATACAATAAGGCCCTCTATAAAATATGAAAAACAGATAAAAAATCTAAAACCATACCTAAAATTGACGACGGTTGTCTAGGATGATCTGATGCACATCACCTTCGGTGGCGGTTACCAGAATATAAAAAAGGTTACCCATAGACCCTTCGCATAACCTAACAGTGTAAAAAGAAACTGAAAATTAGTTAAACCCTAACCAAGGGTTTCGAATGAGGATAGTAGGGTGAAGTGGAGCATAGAGACCACAAAAAACAAGAAGAATATGGAGAAGAAGTCAATACCTCAATAGATCAAAGTTGAATCATAATGAAATAAAAGTGAAACAGTGGCCCGAGAGTGGATCCATGGAGGGTGGCTATCATGCGCCTATGGTTAAACCAATGGGGTGTCATGCGCGGGTGACATTGAGGAGGAAGGAGAAGAAAACCTTACCTCAATGATTCTGAATTAAAAACTCAATAAATGGTGGTGAAAATGATGAATGAGGGATCCATGGAGGAGGAGTCATGTGTGACTGAGCAGGAGCCCAGGGAGGGGCTCACGACATATAGGGATGGGAGGAAATATGGTGAAGACCCTCCTTGAGGGGTTATTAAAACATAGCCAAAAAACAATAAAAACAACAAAACAAATAAAAAAACAACATATATGATTATTAAAATATTTCATTATTATTATTTCAAATTAATTATCATCTCATTTATTTTTAATTCAATTCAATTAATTTCATTAATAAGACATAGTGAAAAGTACCCACTCTCAAAATTTGGTTCTGAATACCAGTTTTAAACATGAATGTAGTGACCCGAAGCTTGACGTACGTGTACATTACATTACTTTTGCGGAATACTTAACACATAACAAAAATAGACACACAAGGATCATAATAGTTTAGTGTCTTTGGAAACATGGATATATAAACTTCTAATCATGTTGAAAGATCTTCAACAACTCCCCTGATGATCTTTTGCTTATTGTTTCCTTACCTAAAACCTTTCTTTATTTCCTGGGGAAAATAAAACATAAAAAGGTTGAGATCAAATGCTGAGTAAGGGAAAACATAGAGAACATAAAACAATCCATAAACATTTGAAAAAAAACTTGAACATGAAATTTAAACATCAAAATCTTGAGCAAGACATAAATCGTGGAAGTACATAAGGCATAGATCATATTGGAACATAAATCATGATAAAATATCATGGGAATAAAACATGTAATTGTGGCATCCATTAAGCACATGTAATGATTTCCATAGTACCCAAGGCATTGCTGCCAAGACTATTTTAGTGGACAATGTCCCTTTCTGAATCGAGTTTACTCCTCGTTCTAGTCCTATAATAGTGAACAGGATTAACTTACCGTTCCAGCCATGTCTATCTCGTGAGATATAAATCATTACCCAATGCATTGAAGGGAGATATAGGTCCCACCCATCTCATAATGAAATCATTCTTACTTGTGCCACAATATAAACATAAATCATTCATCATAACCCAAAGAATAAAAATGGGTTTCATAAACATCATCTCATCATAACGTAATCCATACACAAAAATTGGATATCATTTGATCATTAGAAAAGTGAAAGCATGTAAATCGTAGAGACATGATACATGAAACATAAACATGTGAAATAATGTCATCATAGATGAAAATGGTTTTGATAAAACACTTGAAATGAATTCTTGAGGAAAATATCCTTTTTTCTTCAAAATCATTTTCTTTTCACAAAATGTCATGCAATTTTAAAAGAAAGGGATTTTTTTGAAAATAGTCTTGAAATATTTTGGATGATTCTTCATGAAAATAATGCTTTATAAAATAGTAAAAATTCTTTCATACCGTATACATTTAAAAAAACATTCTTCAGGTACTTTTGTCAGAAAGGTCAAAAAGTACCTTATAACATAAAAAAAAGAAAGATTTCATACAAACCATGTAGTAAAAGTCAAAATTGGTAAAAATAACATTAAACATAAATAAGAACACTTTTAGAAAACATGGACATGGATGATAACAATAATCCTAGTAAATAATTACGTATAAGCAAACTCAGATAAAAAATGAGATTTGCAAAATTATCCCTTACCTTAGGTCTGATATGCTTCGTACGTATCCAAAACTCCTGTATAATGATTTAAATAATGTCATTGACTTATTAAAGAATCATATTCATTGTTATTATATCATATATGGTTGACTTATGAATTTATATTGCATGTTCGTTTTTAATTCATGTTAAAGTAGTGTTTTGGGTAAAATCGTTTCATTTTTCATTCGTGTTTTAATTTGTAATTATTAATATGATTACATAGATCATGATTACTTACATCCAGAATGTAATATATGATTTATATATAATATATATTCAGAAAATACATAATAGATTGATAAATGGAAACAAATACACCATTCATGGACACGGTAGGTCGTACGTACGCATGAACGTTGTTTTCGTTTCCTTATTGAATTGAATGGAATTAAGTAGATGACATAAATATATATATATATACATAAATCCAGTAGCATTATTATGTCATATATTTCATGATTACTTATTATATATACTTTATAATCATTCTTGAGTGGTTAACATGGAGAGTGAATCTCATTGCGTCGTGGAGACGGTAGTCCGTACCTACGCACGAGTGATGATATCATTCCCAAGATCGTGGAATTGTATTAAAGATTATGTATAATATTACAGAATAAATATCAATTTACAATAATCATATATATTCATTACTTTCACCATTATACCCATCCATGTAAGGTGGTGGTGGAAAATAGATTACACCACGGCGTGGAGACGATATTCCGTACGTACGCGCGTGCGGTGATTTCGTATTCTGTAGGATGGATAGATGGTGAAATAGGTTTGTTACATAATTATAATAACATATCAGTATATGAGTGATACTGATGTTACTAATTCATAATTAAACTACTAAAGAAGAAGAATTGGAAGAAGAAATAATGTTGAAAGAATCGGTAACGGACATTACCTCTTCTTCGAAGCGCCTCTTTGAAACCTACTCTTAGGGCACTAAAATTGGTCTTTGAAGAAGACCAGGACCTCTAGGATGTTTCTAGGGAAGTGGGGAAGTAATATGGGTAGGGTTTGGCCGAGCATGAAGGATCAAATTGGTATGAGGAGGAGAGGGAAGTGGTTCCCTTTTATAAGGGAGGAGAGGGGCACCTTTGGAAATATAAGAAATATTCGTTTATATTCAATCCCAACCCAACATAAAAACTTCAAAAATGACTCATATCCGAGGATAATATGAGATAGGCTTGTAATCTCATCAACCAATAAAATTTAGACATGTTAAGAATTTATTTTAAACATTATCAACTTGATTTAACCTTTTTTAATCAATTTAATTTTATTTGTCGTAATAAAATTCTAAAATTTAAATTATAACAAATAATTACTTATTTGTTGTAAATTGTAAATAATTGGATACTTTATAACATTTTATACCATATAAATTTAAATTTATAAATTTTTAAATATTTTTGTGGTTTTTAAACAATTTTATAATATGTTATTTTTATAAAATAATAATAGTGTCAATTTTGAAACTATTCATTTATTTGAATTTAAATAAAATATATACAGAAGATATGTTCGAAATAAAAGATTTAATAGATTCATAAAATGTCATATGTATCTAGAAAATTAGTGGAGAAAATTAAATAGTTCATATAATATTTATTTTATTATTCTTAAAACCATTTATTTGTTTTATCTCTTAATAAAATAATTACTACAATATTTTGTATAATTATTTAGTATACTTATTTGATGCATAAAAATTAAAAATAAAATCATATGATGAATATAAATATATTAAATTTTACAATAATACTTTTATTCTAATTTATCATCTTAAAATTACAATATTTAAATTGTTATATTTATTAAATTATGAAGGTGACAACTTTGGCATCATTTAAAATAAAATAATATAAGTATCATAATCGCCTTAATAAAGATCCAAATGGTCAAATATTCGGCCAGTTGATGAGTAGGGTTTATATATACGCTAATAATAAGTTTTGTGCAGATTTTTGGGCTTTTTGATATGTATTAATATTTCAATCAAAACTCTATTATTGATTTTTCACTAAATAAAGAATTTTTGCATCATTAATATATAAGATAATAAGGTAATTAAATAACTCTTAAAAATTACAAATAAATTACCATGAAAAAGAAAAACATTTTATCTTTCAAATGAGTATTTATTACCGAATTTATATTCTATATAAACTTATGTTAAAAATACTCTAATTATTAAAGTTGAGTGAGACATATTTCACTTTCCTTTAAATAAAATAAACTAAAGGTCTTAATATCCTCCAAGTGGGTTCTAATGGATTCCATTTCAACCCAAATATGACATAGGAAAAAATATAATCATAAAATTATATTAAGACAAGTATTAAGATAATTTTATAATATTATATTTACCCTTAATTACCCAATTTACCATTTACTATGGTAAATAAAATTTACCATTGTTACTATTCATAAAGCCCAAAAATAAAAAGTAGTCTATTAATAAAATTTGAAACCAATGATTCCAAATATGGAATCCATTTTTCCAAATTCAATACACATAAGTTGCAGAAAATAAATAAAATTAATCTCATTGTCGAAAGAAAACGAGTTTTTGTTTAAAACATTGCAAAAGATTTAATTTATTTAACCTATGAATTCAAAGTAAAATCAAGGATAATGAAATAAATTATATTAAATGGTAAAAATATATTCTATTTATACTTTAAAAACCATTAAATATTATAATTTAACCACATAAGTTATTACGATGAAAAAATTTGTTTTTAATTAAAATATAGCGTGTTTTTACTATTCATTAAAATATGAAAGTTATCAGAATATTATGAAAAATTTATCCAAGGTAAAATTTTATATCATGATTACAAATAATAATTTTATTTTGTAAAATTGAACTTATAAACATGTCAAAAACTAGATTTAATGTGGGTGTGCCATCAAAAGGCGGTAAAACATCATTTTTTGAATAATACTTATTTTACCCGAAAAATTTATTTTGTTCATATACCATGTTCTAGAAAATGTGTAAGATGAATAATAATGTTATAAAATAAAAAATTTAGTTAATACTATTCATAATGGCTAGTTCATAATAATATTATAATAATATATTGTTGTTTAGTAAAACTCGGTATTGCGTACAACACACGCTATCAAGGAAGGTCGCGATTGCGTGTAATGCAAGCCAAGTCAGGGTTGCGTGTTGTGCAAGAATCCTTTATTATTTTGTAAAAAAGAATCCAACCATATTTCATTTATACATTGAATATATAAATATATATATAAAATCAATGTTGCATAGAATGGCTATTATAAAACGAACTTTAAATTGTGTGTAACAAAATCTAAGAGTAGTGTTGTGTATACTTCAAGATAATACAATGTGTCATATAGCACAAGATAATCTTGTTGTATCATAAAATACATGACATCAAATAAATTAAAAAGAATACTTATCATAAAATATCGGGTTGTTACATTCTACCACCCTTAAAATGAATTTCTCCCTCAAAATTCATCAGGGTTATAAAAGGTTTAATACATGAATGTTTCTTTAGTAGAAACCCACATCATAAAAACGGAATACGAAAACCTATCTTTAAAAACTGAAGTATGAAATGTAATGGTTACCCAAATTAACTAATCATTGGTTTTCCACATATGAGAACATAGGAGAAAAAATATGGATATGGAAGAAAAATCTAACCATCAAGTTCTGATGGAGAGTGGTCGAGGACATGGCTATGAAAATGCCAACAATCACAAAGACATAAATTTTTGATTATCTAAGATACCATCTGATTCATTAGATATAAGAGCACTAGGACAACATTTTTGGTTTTCAATATCATTTCCCTAAAGTTGAAAATTTTGAATTAGAAGAAATACTTGCTTGATTTTGGTACAATCTCACTGTTGTTCATGAGTTGAACAATTTCCACTTCATCTCTTAAAGAAATGAAGTTGAGTTTGTTATTCGTGATGTGTTAGCAGATCATGTGATAGAATGATGGTTTATTCCATCTGTTTCAAAAAAAGGTTTGCAAAAGTTATAAGTCCATCTTATGGTTAGATTAATCGTATAGGGTTCCAAAAATGAACTTCTACTTCATATATCATACCGCTTAATAAAATAAATCTAGTTTCTACTAACCAGGGACTTCCTGTAGGCCAGTGGTAGGTGATAACGGCCAGTCGCACTTCGGTTGTGGGTTCGATTCCCACAGCCTTGTCCGACGAGATGGGTTATTGCTCATCCTACAGGTTGTCCTTTTTCTAAAACTACATTATAAATAATATCGGAAAAAAATATAGCCCTAATCAATACTAACTTATGTCCAACATAATTCATTCCAATCTTTAGGCTTATCCAAAATAAATATGTCCAATCTCATAGTATAAAGAAAATGATTACTTGAAATGTCATCAACCAAGCATGTGAATACCATCATTTATCCCCCATATATCTTGTTGGTCACATTCCAATCATGTGAATACCTTAATCATGTATTCTATTGAAAAATGAATACCCATTGAACATTAGTGAAAACATGAATTCTGTCAAAAGTTAACTCTTTCCACATTCCAAAATCCCAAAAACTAAATATACTCAAACCATGATATGACCTTCTCCTTATATCAGTCATGGGTTCATGAATACTATCAAACATTTAATTTTCTCTTTATCCCTTCATTATGAGCATATCATCTACTTTCAAAAAATATCTGAATAAACTTTCATGATCACTGGTACCATTCATCATATACTTTCAAAACTTATGGAAAGACAATAGTGTAACAATCCTTAGATGTATCTTTATTCCATAGTACCATGAGATAACTTATACAACATTACACTTGATAAACATGTAATCATTCCACTACATTCTTAAACCATTTATTGAGCTTCAACAATTCTTTCATCTCACATATCATTTATAGTCTCCTCATCATCATCAACATAAATACTACCCATACGACCATACTTATTCTCATCATGAGACCTTCCCTTAGGGCATTGGTTTGTCTAATGCTCGTACATTCCACATTTAAAACATTTAACCATTGTTGATGTCGTAGAAATACCATTATCCTCATCCATGGATTTAACTGAACCTTTTCCTTTGCACTTACTGGCTTTGTGTAGTTATTTTACACACCCAAAGCATCTTCCAGTTCCATTAAAACATTCTCCTTGATGCCTCTTCCCACATGATTTACATAGGGGAAACTGAACTTCCTTTCCTCCATGATCAACATTAAACACCATCATTCTCTTATTAACTGAGTCAGGAATCATACCAAATTTGAGATTAATGATCATATTATGAGATTGTTGATTCGGCATAATAATGATGTTTGGACTTCCAAATCCCATTTCATTTGGGTTCTCAAGAAGTATATCATTCCATTGTCCGTCATATCCTTCATTATCATGAATCTTCCTGTTTCCAGCCATTTTTTAAAACCCAAAAAGAGTAGTGTGAGAGGCAAAAATCATGTTATGTAAAATAACATAGTAAAGGAAAAGTACCTTCAATATCTAACATCTTAGGTTTAATTCTAAGATCGTTAGCGCAATTCTAGGACTATAACCTATACGTATACTTAACCTTAGGGATATCCCTAGACATATCTTAGAAATATCTCTAGGGATCTCACTAAAGTTTTCGCATCCTAGTTTCCAAATGTTAACTAAACCTTTCCTCTGATACCAACTATAGCGACCCGAAGCTTGACGTACATAAACATTACATTACTTTTGTGGAATACTAAATACATAACAAAAACAGACACACAAGGATCGTAATAGTTTAGTGTCTTTGGAAACTTGGAATATAAACTTCTAATCATGTTGAATGATCTTAAACAACTCCCATAACGATCTTCCCCTTTTTGATTCCTTACCTAAAACCATTCTTTATTTCCTGGGGAAAATAATACATAAAAAAGGGTGAGCTCAAATGCTCATTAAGGTAAAACATATAGAACATTAAACAATCTATAAACATTTGAAAACAAAAACTTGAACATGAAATTTAAACATCAAAATCTTGAGCAAAGACATAAATCATGGAAGTACATAAGGAATAGATCATAATGGAACATAAATCATGATAAAATAGTGTGGGAATAAAACATGTAATTGTGGAATCCATTAAGCACATTTAATGATTTCCATAGTACCCAAGGCATTGTTTCCCAGACCATTTTTGTGGGAAAAGTCCCTTTCTGAATCGAGTACACTCCTCTTTCCAGTCCTGTAATACTGAACTAGATTAACATACTGTTCGAGCCATGTCTCTCTCATGAGATATAAATCATTACCCAATGCATTGGATGGATATATATGTCCCACGCATAATAATTAAATCATTATTACTTGTACCACAACATAAACATAAATCATTCATCATAACCCAAAGAATAAAAATTGGTTTCATAAACATCATCCCATCATAACGTAATCCATACAAAAAAAATGGATATCATTTCATCATTAGAAAAGTTAAACCATTTAAATCATAGAGACATGATACTTTAAATATACACATGTGAAATCATGTCATCTTAGATGAAAATGGTTTTGATAAAACACTTGAAATGAATTCTTGATGAAAATATCATTTTTTCATCAAAATCATTTTCTTTTCACAAAATGTCATGCACTTTTAAAAGAAAATGATTTTGTTAAAAGTAGTCATGAAATATTTTGGAGGAAGCTTCATGAAAATAAGGCTTTATAAAACCTTAATAATTCTTTCATTCCATATGTGTTAAAAAAACATTTTCACGTGCTTTTGTCGGAAAAGTCAAAAAGTTCCTTGTAATGTAAAAAAAAGAAAGATTCCATACAAACCATGTAGTAAAAGTAAAAATGGGTAAAAAGAACATTAAACATACATAAAAACACTTTTAGAAAACATGGACATGTATGATAACAATAACCCTAGTAAAATACATACGTATAAGAAATCTCGGATAAAAAATGAGATTTGCAAAATTATCCCTTACCTTAGGTCCGATATGCTTCGTATGTATCCAAACCTCCTGTATAATGATTTAAATATTGTCATTGACTTATTACATAATCATATTAATTGTTATTATATCATATATGGTTCACTTATGACTTTATATTACCCTTTCTTTTGTATATTCATGTTAAAGTAGTGTTTTGGGTAAAATTGTTTCATTTGTCATTCGTGTTTTAACTTGTAATTATTAATATGATTACATAGATCATGATTACTTGCATCCAGATTGTAATACATGATTTATATATAATATATATTCATAAAATACATAATATATTGATAAATGGAATGAAATACACCGTTCATGGAGATGGTAGGCCGTACGTATGCATGAATGATGTTTTCATTTCCTTATTGAATTCAATGGAATTAAGTAGATGAAATAAATATATATATATATACATAAATCCAGTAGAATTATTATGTCATATATTTTATGATTACTTATTATATATACTTTATAATCATTCTTCAATGGTTAACATGGAGAGTGAATCATATCGCGTCGTGGAGACGGTAGTCTGTACGTACGCACGAGCGATGATATCATTCCCAAGATCGTGTAATTGTATTAAAGTGTATGTATAATATTAAAGAATCAATATCAATTTAAAATAATCATATATATTCATTACTTTCACCATTATACACATCCATGTAAGGTGGTGATAGAAAATAGATTACACCACGGCGTGGAGACGGTATTCTGTACGTACGCACGCGCGGTGATTTCATTTTCCGTAGGATGGATAGATGGTGAAATAGGTTTGTTTCATAATTATAATAACATATCAGTATATGAGTGATACTAATGTTATTACTTCATAATGAAACAACTAAAGAAGAAGAAGTTGAAGAATAAATAAAGTTGACAAAATCGGTAACGGACATTAACTCTTCTTAGAAGCGCCTCTTTGAAACCTACTCTTAGGGTACTAAAATTGGTATTTGAAAAAGACCAGGACCTCTAGGATGTTTCTATGGAAGTGGGGAAGTGAAATTGGCAGGGTTTGGACGAGCGTGAAGGCTCAAATTGGTCTGAGGAGGAGAGGGAGGAGGTTCCCTTTTATAAGGGAGGAGAGGGGCACCTTTGGAAATATAAGATATATTAGTTTATATTAAATCCAAATCCCACATAAAAACATCCAAAATGACTCATATCAGAAGATTAGATGAGATATGCTTGTAAGATCAATCGCCAATAAAATTTAGACATGTTAGGAATTTATTTTAAACATTATCAACTTGATTTATCCTTATTTAATCAATTTAATTTTATTTGTTGTAATAACATTCTAAATTTTAAATTATAACAAATAATTACGTATTTGTTATAAATTGTACATAATTGGATACTTTATAACATTTTAGACCATATAAATATAAATTTAAAATTTTATAATTTTTTTTGTGATTTGTAAACAATTTTATAATATGTTATTTTTATAAAATAATAATATTGTCAATTTTGAAACTATTAATTTATTTGAATTTAAATAAAATATATATAGAATATATGTTCGAACTAAAAGTTTTAATAGATTCATAAAATGTCATATGTGTCTAGATAATTAGTGGATAACATTAAATATCTCATATAATATTTATTTTATTATTTTTAAAACCATTTATTTGGTTTATCTCTTAATAAAATAATAACTAGAAATTTTTTATAATTATTTAATATACATATTTTTTGCATAAAAATTAAAAATAAAATCCTATGATGAAGATAAATATATTAAATTTCACAATAATACTTTTACTATAATTTATCATCTTAAAATCACAATATTTAAATTGTTATATTTATTAAATTATGAAGGTGACAACTTTGGCATCATTTAAAATAAAATAATATAAGTGTCATAATCGCCTTAATAAGGATCCAAATGGTCAAATATTAGGCCAGTAGATGATTAGGGTTTATATATACACTAATAATTAGTTTTGTGCAGGTTTGTGTGCCTTTTGATATGTATTACTATTTCAATAAAAACTATATTATTGATTTTTCACTAAATAAATAATTTCTCCATCATTAATGTATAAGATAATAAGGTAATTAAATAACTCTTAAAAATTACAAATAAATTACCATGACAAAGAAAAACATTTTATCTTTCAAATGAGTATTTATAACGGAATTTATATTCTATATAAACATATATTAAAAATACTTTAATTATTAAAGTTGAGTGAGACATATTTCACTTTCCTTTAAATAAAATAAACTAAAGGTCTTAATCACCTCCAAGTGGGTTCTAATGGATTCAATTTCTACCCAAATATGACTTAGGATAAATTATAATCATCCAATTGTATTAAAACAAGTATTAATATAATTTTATAATATTATATTTACCCTTAATTACCCAATTTACCTTTTACTATGGTAAATAAAATCTACCGTTGTTACTATTCATAAAGTCCAAAAATAAAAAGTAGCCTATTAATATAATTTGGACCCACTAATTCCAAATATGGAATCCATTTTTCCAAATTCAATACACAGAATTTGCAGAAATTAAATTAAAATTAATCTCGTTGTCGAAAGAAAACAAGTTTTTGTTTAAAACATTGCAAAAGATTTAATTTATTTAACCTACGAATTCAATGTAAAATCAAGGATAATGACATAAATTATATTAAATGGTAAAAATAAATTCTATTTATACTTTAAAACCATTAAATATTATAATTTAACTACACAAATTATTACGATTAAAAAAGTTGTTTTTAATTAAAATATATCGTGTTTTTACTATTCATTAAAATATGAAAGTTATCAGAATAATATGAAAATTTTATCCAAGGTAAAATTTTATATCCTGATTCCAAATAATAATTTTATTTTGTAAAATTGCACTTTTAAACATGTCAAAAATTAGGTTTAATGTGGGTGCAGCATCAAAATGCAGCAAAACTGTATTTTTTGAATGATACTTATTTTACTCGAAAATTTTTTTTTGTTCTTACACCATGTTCTAGAAAATGCGTAAGATGAATAATAATGTTATAAAACTCAAAATTTAGTTAATACTATTCATAAAGGCTAGTTCATAATAATATTATAATAATATATCATTGTTTAGTAAAACCCGGTATTGCGTACAACACACGCTATCGAGGAAGGTCGTGATTGCGTGTAATGCAAGCCAAGTCAGGGTTGTGTGTTGTGCAAGAATCCTTTATTATTTTGTATAACAGAATCCAACCACATTTCATTTATAAATTGAATATATATATATATATATATACACACACACAATGTTGCGTCGAATGAATATTATAAAATGAACATTAAATTGTGTGTAACACAATCTGAGAATAGTGTTGCGTATACTTCAAGATAATATAGTGTGTCATATAGCAGAAGATAATATTGTTGTAGCATAAAACACATGATATCAAATAAATTAAAAAAAATACTTATCATAAAATACAGGGTTGTTACAATGAACCATCTAGTAAACGTAAAAAATTAAATTTATATGTTCTTTCATCATGTTCAAAAAACATGGGTCATTAAAACCTCCCCACCTTAGAACTTCTCTTCACCATGAATCCTTTTATAATAATGAACACATCAATTGACCAACAAGTTTCATAAAGTTTCATTTAAACAACTATGTTTCTTTTCTAAATTCCCAACAAACCTTCGAGATTAACTTATTCACATGACACTCAGGCCAAAAAACCCAATGCCAATTCTCATTTTTCCAACAATACACCAAAACAAATCTTACCCAATATCACTAAGTTAGAGACATGATAACGTCATTGAAACATTAAACATTTAATTGAAATTAAACCCCTTATAAGTCTTTAACATTATAATGGGGCCAATTTTAAACCAAAAAACAACAACCATTAGAATTTCCTATGAACCAAGCCTCAATAATTCTAGGGATGTTATCTTGTGATTTTGAAATTGCCAGAAAGTTGATTCCCCACCACCCTTATATGGCCAGGTTGATTCAAATCCTCATGAAAATCTCAGGCCGACACAAACTACACTCATATGACCAGAGGAAATGCTAGAAATGGTCCTTAGTAGACCATTAAATTGAGAATATAGATAACTATTTGAGCCACTCCAGCTAATCATTTAAGAAGATGATCAGCTTATATAGAAAGCGTTTTATAATATGAATTGTGATGCCATCTTTCAAGGTATATTTCATTCGCCACGAATATATCCACCAACGTCCATACATGAATTCTAGTGATGTTCCGTTTATTAAGCATCACTGATCCCAACAAATCATTTGGGATAACATCAGATTCATAAGAATTGGGGTCTAAGAAACTATCTTAGGTTATTTTATACTCTATTTGACAAGTGGAATATCGAAATAAACCAAGACATTAACATTAGATCATTAACTAAGCCTAGAGTGGCATCCACCTGGTAGTCGAGTCAAAGGAAATATATGGTATCTGATAATCTATTTGAGGCATTCATAACTGGGATCCTAAGTATCACTCCGGACTAGATAATCCTCAATAAGAACCACATGTCAGCGTGTAACACAAAGGAAACCACCCAAACCTACCCAAAAACTTTTAATTATTTAGCATGATGTAATATTGATGCTCTCTTAGAGAATCCAGGATTATGTTAAGATAGGGGACATGTTCATCACATAAAGATGAGTACACTAATAGGTTTAGAAGATCACCAAGAATATTAGTTGAACTACTAATGATTGAGTTCCCTTGCAAGAAGGTATGCTTCGCCTTCTAACACACCATCATTAACCAATCAAAGAGCCTTTACCACCCATGGAATCCCATGATCGTTCATGATTAACCACCGAAGTCCACCCATGCAGAATGACCTCTCTCAAATGTTTCATACACCGCCAACCACCACAGCATCATGCTATAGAGAAAGCACCAACATGATTTAATGTTCACAAGACTCAAGGGAATTTATGAAAGAGCATCCATACTTCAATGGTATTATTATGATGTTCTCATTCTACCCATTAGGTCACATATTTAATATAATTGACATAATCCTCCCCACATTAGGATTATACTAGTCATCAAAAAGAAGTGATAGAGTAGCCGATAAAAACCTCACTAGGTCAGAATTTTCATAAATACAAATGTTCGAACAATTGATATGGAAACCAAAACCAAACTGACTAGCATGTAAAAACACTCAAGTCCCTAAATGTCATCTCTAGCAGTAGTATGATCTTGATTTAGTTAACTCCCAATTCACTCTACTCCAGATATGTCCAGAGATTGTACTCAATAGTCTATGGATCACCAATTTCTTTAAACTCAATTAGTTCGATACAACATTAAACACACAAAGGGTACGATGTATATCGATACATACTATGATAAATTTCACAAGAAAATGGAACATCCTAGATACTGTACATGGGTTTTCCACCCTATGGATTCAAGCATCAGATGATCCATAACAGAGATTTACCCAAAGTCGTATTTCCCCATATGACTATTAATATGGACGCCAACATACCATGTCATCCAACAATGATGAATAAGAGAGGTTCAAGCAACCTATGAAATGGACGACCATGACCTAGGCATGTCAAACCTACTGAAAAAAACCTTAATTGATACTCTTGCACATAACCAGGGCAAGGAAAACAAGACCCATCTGATAGAGGGTGTGATTCAGAAATAAAAAATTCATACTGAGTACAACAATACCAGAACATCACCAAATATTCCAAATCTCTTTGTACTAGTATGGAATTTAAACACAAGGGTGTTACCTAAAACAGGCTATCCCCTTATGAGATCATAAGAATCGATCCTAACACTGGGTCTTTCCAAACAAAAGTCACTTGGCTCACGATCCTATAATCTAATCCATTACTAAACATTAATAAGGCCTATGAAAAAGGATAACGTTTACATTCTAATGAAACATTAAAAGTTTATCTCAATCTATCTTCATATGAGGGTTTAAATGAAAGTCACCAATATAGGTTTCATTTTAAAGTAATTTATTTTATTCTGATATTAATGGTTTATTTGTGTAAAATATTTTACTAACAAATCATGGTCAATTATAACTTTTTAAAAAAAACATCCTTTTTATAACAGTTAACACTACTATACAACTAGTTATTATTAAGAAATTTATCATAATAAATTATTTTTAATAGATAAGGTGACCTAAGAGGGTCCCAAAATCCATTATAAAGACCCTAAGATTGACGTACATAGACATTACATTACTTTTTCAGAATACATTGTACATAAAAAAATCACACACACAAGGACCGCAATAGTTTAGTGTCTTTGGAAACATGGAATATAATCTTCTAATCGTGGTGAAAGATCTTCAACATATCCCATAAATATCTTCCCTTTTTTTCTTAACTATAACCTTTCTTTATATCATGGGGAAAAGAAAACATAAAAGGGGTGAGCTCAAATGCCCAGTAAGGGTAAACATAGAGAACATAAAACAATCCATAAAAATTTGAATGCATAAACTTGAACATAAAATCTAAACATCAAAATCTTTAGCAAAGACATGAATATTCGAAGTACGTAAGGAATATATCATAAGGGAGCATCAATAATGAAAAAATAGCATGGGAATAAAACATGTAATAGTGGCAACCATTCAACACTTGTTATGATTTCCATAGTAGACATGGCATTGCTGCCAAGACCATCTTAGTGGACAAAGTCACTTTCTTAATCGAGTTCACTCTCATTTCAATCCTGTAACACTGAACCGGATTAACTTACAGTTCCAGCCATGTCCATCTCCTGAGATATAAATCTTTACCCAATGCATTGGAGGGATATATAGGTCCCACCCATATCATAATGAAATCATTCTTACCTATGCCACAACATAACCATAAATCATCCATCATAACCCAAAGAATAAAATGGGTTTCATAAACATCATTTCATCATCACATAATCCATATAAAAGAAATGGATATCATTTCATAAGAAGAAAAGTGAAACCATCTATATCATAGAGACATGTTACTTGAAACATACACATATGAAATAGTGTCATCTTAGATGAAAAATGGTTTTGATAAAACACTTGAAATAAATTCTTGAGGAAAATATCCTTTCTTCTTCAAAATCATTCTCTTTTCACAAAACTTCAAGAAATTTTAAAAGAAAACGTTTTTGTTGAAAATAGTCATGAAATCATTTGGAGTAAGCTTCATGAAAATAAGGCTTTATAAAACCATAAAAATCCGTTCGTTCCGTATAAGTTAAAAAAACATTCTTCTCATACTTTTTCCTGAAAAGTCATAAAAGTACCTTGTATCGTAAACAAAAGAAACATTCCTTACAAACCATGTAGTAAAAGTCAAAATGGGTAAAAAGGAAATTAAACATACATGAAAACACTTTTATAAAACATGTACATGGATGATAGAAATAACCCCAGTAAATACTTACATATAAGCAATATCGGATAGAAAACAATTGAGATTGCAACATTATCCCTGACCTTATGTCTGATACACTTCGTTTGTATCCAAAACTCCTGTATAATTATTTAAATAATTTTATTGACTTATTACATAATCATATTCATTGTTATGATATCAAATATGGTTCATTTATGACTTTATATTATCCGTTCTTTTTTAAATTAATGTTAATGTAGCGTTTTGGGTAAAATCGATTCAATTATGGTCCATGATTTGACTTGTAATTATTCATATGATTACTTAGATCATGATTACGTAATTCCAGAATATATAACATGATTTATATATAATATATATTCAGAATATGCATATATATAATAGATCAATAAATGGAAAGAAATACACCATTCATGGAGACGGTAGGCCGTATGTACGCATGAACGTTGTTTTTGTTTCTTTATTGAGTATAATGGAATTAAGTAGATGATATACATATATATATAAATAAATAAAGTAGATTTATAATGTCATATATTTCATTATTATTGCTTATATATACTTTATAATGATTATTTAATGGTTGACATGGAGAATGAATCTAATCGCATTGTGGAGACGGTAGTCTGTACGTACGCATGAGCGATTATATCGTTTACATAATTATTGAATTGAATTGGAGTGGATGATATAGTATATCAGAATAATTATGATGTTATAATAACTATGTATAGTTATTCTTTACACCATTATACCCATCCAAGTAAGGTGGTATTGGAAAAACAGATTACACCACGGTGTGGAGACGGTATTCCGTACGTAGGCACGCGCGGTGATTTCGTTTTCCGTAGGATGGATAAAAGGTGAAATGGAGTAGTTTCATTTTTATAAAAACATATAAGTATATTAGTGATAATGGTTTTATTACTTCACAATGAATAAACTAAAGAAGAAGAAGTGGAAGAAGAAATAAAGTTGAATGAATCGGTAACGGACGTTACCTCTTCTTTGAAACGCCTCATTGAGACCTCCTCTTAGGGCACTAAAATTGGTCTTTGAAGAAGACCAGTACCACTAGGATGTTTCTAGGGATGTGGAGTAGATAATTTGTCAGGTTTTTTCTGAGAATTAAGGCTCAATGTGTTGTGAGGAAGAGATGGAGGAGGTGCCCTTTTATAAGGGAGGAGAGGGGCACCTTTGGAAAAACAAAAAATATTATTTAATTATAAATTCATATTCGGTTTTAAATAGCTCCAAATTGATTTATTTCAAATATAAGGTGTGTATGGGTCGAAATACTCTCATCCAATATAATTTGGACAGGTTTAGGTTACTATTTTAACCTTATCATTTAGAATTAACATTATGTTAGATAATTTTACTTTTACCGTGTCTTTTTGTGTTCTTACACTATAAGTTTAATAAACATACTATAACAAGCCAAAAGAATCCCAAGTTTATTATTATTAATATATCTAACCATATATATATCATTTAGCCGAGCCATAAATTTTTATTAATAAAATAACAATTAATAATATAATATTTGTTTTAAATACTATTTTATGTCAATTATGACACTATTTGGTAATTGATTTTTTTGAAAATCATAACAGAAATATTAGTCCTAAAAAAGTTACTTAAATCAATAATAAAATTTCATATTAACCTAGAAAAGTATTTTATTTCATAAAAACTCTCAAATTACATTTATTTGGTTATTTATAACATCAATTATGTCAATATTTCATTAATACGATAATTACTGCATCATCATTGTTTCATAAATAAATAAAATTATTTAATGTTTAAAAATTATAAATAAAATACCATTATTTAGGAAATCTTTTTAGATTTCTAATGAATATTTATAGTCTAATTTATCTTATGTATAATCCTATATTAAAAATGATTTACTTATTAAAATTTGATTTTACCTATTTTAACCCTTCTTTAAATAAATTAATATTAAATGTCCTAATCTAATCCAAGTGGGCCTAAATGGTCATATTTTATTCCAAAGGTTGTTTTTGGTCGAATTAAACTTATCCAATAGAATTAGTACATGTGTTAGGGTAATAATAATATCATTTTTACCCTTAATTACCCTATTTACTTTTAACCGTGGTAAAAAAAGAAAAAATTTACTATTCACCAAAAATTATTTTCATCTCATTGAACCACATTTTACTTACTTACATCAACCAAGTCTCACAGATTTTTAAAAATCCATTCACAAAAGCGGTAAAATTATGTTGTACGTAAATATTCAAATTCTCCTAGGAGGTGGGTAAAAGACGGTCAAAAGTTCAATAAAATTTTTATATATCTAAAATTATTATAAAATGACTCCAATGAATTACATTGAAAATATATAGGTATTATGGATCAATGTTGACCTAAAATAAATTTAAATAAAATAATTAATTAATTAAATTAAAATTCGGTTTTTAAACAGTAACCTAGTGTTTTCACTATTCATCAAAAATTAAACGGTTTCAGAAAAATACCAAAATTTTACCCTAGCCTATTTTCGATTTTCCGAATCCAAAAATGAAGTCTATTTTGAAAGAAGAAATTTATAAAATTTCAAAAAGTGTGTATTACTATTCATAATGGCTAGTTCTAATAATATTGTAATAATATATCATTGTTTAGTAAAACTCAGAATTGCGTACAACACACGCTATTGAGGAAGGTCGTGATTGCATGTAATGC
The DNA here is from genome assembly GCA_963277665.1 of Viscum album. Classification (NCBI taxonomy): domain Eukaryota; kingdom Viridiplantae; phylum Streptophyta; class Magnoliopsida; order Santalales; family Viscaceae; genus Viscum; species Viscum album. The sequence goes on along the minus strand of OY728163.1, from coordinate 1,697,705,942 downwards.
AAGTCACGTCAGGGTTGCGTGTTTTGAAAGACTCCTTTGTTGTTTCGTTATAACAGAATCCAACCATTTTTCATTTATAAATTGAATATATATATATATATATAATCAATGTTGTGTAGAATGACTATTATCAACCGAATTGAAATTGTGTGTAACACAATCTAAGAATAGTGTTGTGTATACTGCACGCTAATACGGTGTTGCGTAAATCACAAGAAAATATTGTTGTATCCTAAAACACATGACATCAAATAAATTAAAAATAATACTTATCATAGAATATCTGGTTGTTACATTCTACCCCCATTAAAATGAATTTCTCCCTCGAAATTCATCGGGGTTATACAAGGTTTTCTACTTGAATGTTTCTTCAATTGAAACCCACATCGTAAAATGAAATACCAAAACATGGCTTTAAAAACTAAAGTATGAAACATAATGGTTACCCAAATTAACTAGTCACTAGGTTTCCACATAGGAGAACATAGGTGAAAATATGGATATGGAAGAGAAATCTAACCGTCATGTTCTGATGGAGAGTGGTAGAGAACATGGCTATGAAAAATCCAACAATCCCAAAGCCATAAATTTGTGATGATCTAGGGTACCATCTGATTCATCAAATATAAGGGCACTAGGACAACATTTTTGTTTTTCAAGAGCATTTCCCTAATGTTGAATAATTTGAATTAGAATAAATACTTACTTTATTTTGGTACAATATCACTGTTGTTCGTGATTTGAAAAATTTCCACTTGATCTCTCAATGAAATAAAGTTGAATTTGTTATTCGTGAAGTGTTAACAGATCATGTGATAGAATGATGGGTCATTCCATATTTTTCAAACAAAAGGTTATCAATAGTTATCAAATATATATAAGTCCATCTATGGTGAGGTTAATCCTATACGATTCCAAAAATGAACTTATAATTCATAGATCATACCACGTAATAAAATAAAACTTGTTTCTAATAACCAGTGACTTCATGTAGTCCATTGGTAGGCAATAAAGGCTAGTCGCACTTCGGTTGTGGGTTCGATTCCCATAGCCTTGTCCGACGCGATGGGCTGTCACCTGTCCTACAAGTTGTCCTTTTTCTAAAACTATATTACTATAGCATCCAATCAATAATATCGAAAAAAGTTCTATCATTAAACAATACTAACTTATGTCCAACATAATCCATTCCAATCTTTAGCTTATCTAAAATACTTCGGTCCAAGATCGTAGTATAAAGAAAATGATTACTTGAAATTTCACATAACAATCATGTGAATGCCATCATTTATCCCCCATATATCATAAGATATATATTTTTGGTCCAATTACAAACATCTCAATACCTTAATCATGTATTCTCTAGAATAAATAATACCCATTGAACCTTAGTGAAAACATGAATGCAGTTAAAAGTTAACACTTTCCACTTACCAAAATCCTCAAAATTCTATAGACTCAAACCGTGATATCACTTAGTCCTTATATCAATCATGAGTTCATGAATATTGTCAAACATTTCATTTTCTCTTTATCCCTTCATTATGCGCATATCATTTTCTTTCCAAAAATATCTCAATCACTTTCCAAGGTTACCGATGCCATATTCTTATGGAAGACCACAATAGACCAATATATAGGTATTCCAATATACCATAAAAGTACCTCAACAACATTATTTTTGAATAGAAATACATAAACACTTCAAACCATCCTCTTCAAAGATTGTCATGGAATCAGTCCTTCCTTGATTTAGATGTAACCTCTTAGGTCAGGGCATTGAGTAGGGTAATGCCCATGTTATCCACATATAAGACATTGAACTCCATAACAGTCTATCACTCAATGAACCTTTTCTCCACACAGATAACATCTGTCCCTCAATTTGAGGTATTCCTCAAGGTTCTTCTTCCCTTCTTTAGAAATCTCAATATTCCTTTTTTTATGCTCCTCACTATGCGAACATGCATAAAATTCCATCTTCCACTTATTTGATGACTTAGGAATACCACTAAATTTCACTTTGTTAATCATACATCACGATGAATGATTCAACATAATCACAATATCTTTCTCTCTAGGCATTAAGCAATTTCGTTGCTCATAGTCACCAATTTGTCCATTGGATTCAATGTTAACCGAATTCCATCTGGTTCCCTCCATTGTCTAAAACATAAAAAGAATTCTGTGAGAGGAAAAAATCATGCTTGGGAAAACAACATATTAAAGGGGGAGTACCTTCAATATCTAACATCTTAGGTTTAATTCTAAGACCGTTAGAGAAATTCTAGGACTATAACCTATATGTATACTTAACCTTAGGGACATCCCTAGGCATACCATAGAAATATCTCTAGGGATCTCACTAATGTTTTCACATCCTAGTTTCCAAAGGTTAACTAAACCATTCCTCTATTCCCAACTGTAGGGACCCTAAGCTGGATGTACATGGACATTACATTACTTTTGCGGAATACTTAGTACATAACAAAAACACACACACAAGGACTATAATAGTTTAGTGTCTTTGGAAACTCGAAATACAATCTTCTAATCATGATGAAAGATCTTCAATATCTCCCATAAAGATCATCCACTTTTTTTTCTTACCTATAACTTTTCTTTATATCCTGGGGAATAGAAAACATAAAAGGGGTGAGCTCAAATGCCCAGTAAGGGTAAACATAGATAACATAGAACAATCCATAAACATTTGAATGCATAATCTTGAACATAGAATCTAAACATCAAAATCATTAGCAAAGACATGAATCTTGGAAGTACATAAGGAATATATCATAAGGAAACATCAATCATGATAAAATATCATGGGAATAAAACATGTAATTTTGGAAACCATTCAACACTTGTTATGATTTCCATAGTAGCCAAGGCATTGCTGCCAAGACCATCTTGGTGGACAAAGTCCCTTTATGAATCGAGTTCACTCTCATTTCAGTCTTGTAACACTGAACCAGATTAACTTACCATTCCATCCATGTTTATCTCATGAGATATAAATATTTAACCAATGCATTGGAGGTAGATATAGTTCCCACCCATCTCATAATGAAATCATTCTTACTTGTGCCACAACAAAAACATAAATCATCCATCATAACCCTAATGAATAAAATGGGTGTCATAAACATCATTCCATCATCACATAATCCATATAAAATAAATGGATATCATTTTATAATAAGAAAAGTGAAACAATGTAAATCATAGAGACATGATACTTGAAACATACACATATGAAATAATGTCATCTTAGATGAAAAATGGTTTTGATAAAACACTTGAAATGAATTCTTGAGGAAAATAACCTTTCTTCTTCAAAATCAATCTCTTTTCACAAAAAGTCATGAAATTTTAAAAGAAAGGATTTTGTTGAAAATAGTGATGAAATATTTTGGAGTAAGATTCATGAAAATAAGGCTTTATAAAACCGTAAAAATATGTTCGTTCTGTATAATTTAAAAAAACATTCTTCAGTACTTTTGCCTGAAAAGTCAAAAAAGTACCTCGTAAGGTAAACAAAAGAACGATTCCTTACATACCATGTAGTAAAATTAAAAAATGGGTAAAAATTACTTTTAACATACTGGAATACAGTTTTATAAAACATGGACATGGATGATAGAAATAACCCCAGTAAATACTTACGTATAAGCAATCTTGGATAGAAAACATTTGAGATTGCAACATTATCCCTTACCTTATGTCGGATATGCTTCTTATGTATCCGAACATCCAGTATAATTATTTAAATAATGTGATTGACTTATTATATAATCATCTTCATTGTTATGATATCATATATGGTTCATTTATGACTTTATATTACCCGTTCTTTTGTAAATTCATGTTACTGTAGCGTTTTGGGTAAATAGATTCATTTATGGTCCGTGATTTGACATGTAATTATTCATATGATTACTTAGATCATGATTACATAATTATAGAATATAAAAAATTATTTATATATAATTTATATTGAGAATATACATATGTATATTAGATTAATAAATGGAAAGAAATACACCGTTCATGGAGACGGTAGGTCGTACGTACGCATGAACGTTGTTTTCATTTCCTTACTGAGTATAATGGAATTATGTAGATGAAATATATATATATATATATATATCCAGTATCTTAATAATGTCATATATTTCATTCTTATTTCTTTTATATACTTTATAATCATTCTTTAATGGTTAACATGGAGAATGAATCTCATCGCGTCGTGGAGACGGTAGTTCATACGTACACACGAGCGATTATATCGTTTCCATAATTATTGAATTGAATTGGAGTGGATGATACAATATATCAGAATAAGTATGTTGTTATAATAACTATGTATATTTATTCTTTACACCATTATACCCATCCATGTAAGGTGGTATTGGAAAAACAGATTACACCACGGTGTGGAGACGATATTCTGTACGTATGCACACGCGGTGATTTCATTATCCGTAGGATGGATAGAAGGTGAAATGGGGTTGTTTAATAATTATAATAACATATCAGTAGATTATTGATACTGATGATATTACTTCATAATGAAACAAAAAAAGAAGAAGAAGTGGAAGAAGAAATAATGTTGAAAGAATCGGAAACAGACTTTACCTCTTCTTTGAAGCGCCTCTTTGAGACATCCTCTTAATGAACTAAAATTGGTCTTTGAAGAAGACCAGGACCTCTAGGATGTTTCTATGGAAATGGAGAAGGGAATTGGGTAGGGGTTGACCGATCTTGAAGGCTCAATGTGGTGTGAGGAAGAGAGGGAGGTGGTTCCCTTTTATATTGGAGGAGAGGGGCACCATTGGAAAAACTTAAAATATTATTTAATTATAAAGTCATGTTCGGTTTTTAAAAGCTCCAAATTGATTTTTTTTAAATCTAATGTGGGTATGGGTCTAAATAATCTAATCAAATAGAATTTGGACAAGTTTTGGTTACTATTTTAACCTTATCATTTAGATTTAACTTTACGTTAGATAATTTTACTTTTACCGTGTCTTTTTGTGTTCTTAAACTATAGGGTTAATAAAAATAATATAACAAGCCAAAAGAACCCCAAGATGTTTATTATTAATATATCTAACCATATCTATGTCATTTGGCCAAACCTTATATTTTTAGGAATAAAATAACAATTAATAATATAATATTTGTTTTAAAAACTATTTTATGTCAATTTTGAAACTATTTGGTAATTGATTTCTGTGAAAATCATAACAGAAATATTAGTTCGAAAAAAGTTACTTAAATCAATAATAACATGTCGTATTAACCTATTATATTAATGTAATTCATAAAAAGTCTCAAATTACATCTATTTGGGTATTTATAACATCAATTACGCCAATACTCCATTAATAAGATAATTATTGCATCATCTTTGTGTCATCAGTAAATTAAATTATCTAATGTCTAAAAATTAGAAATAAAATCCAATTATTTAGGAAATTTTTTTATATTTTTAATGAATATTTATAGTCGAATTTATCTTATGTATTATCTTATATTAAAAATGATTTACTTATTAAACTTTGATTTTAACTATTTTTACCCTTCTTTAAATTAATTAATATTAAATTTTCTAATCTAATCCAAGTGGGCCTAAATGGTCATATTTTATTCCTAAGGTTGTTTGTGGTCGAATTACACTTATCCAATAGAATTAGGAATTGTGTTTGAGTAATAATAATATCATTTTTACCCTTAATTACCCTATTTACTATTAACCATGGTAAACAAAAAGTAAAAAGTAACTATTCACCAAAAATTATTTTCATCTCATTGAACCACATTTTACTTACTGAAATAAATCGTGTCTCTCAGATTTTTGAAATTCCATTCACAAAAGTGGTAAAATTATTTTTATGTAAATTTTCAAATTCTCCTAAGTGGTGGGTAAAAGACGGTCAGAAGTTCAATAAAATTTTTATATATCTAAAATTATTATAAAATGACTCCAATGAATTACATTGAACATATATAGGTTTTATATATCAATGTTGACCAAAAATAAATTTAATTAAATTAAATAATTATTTAAATAAATAGTCCGTTTTTAAATAGTAACCCATGGTTTTCACTATTCATGAAAAATTGAAATTTTTCAGAAAGAAACCGAAATTTCACCCGAGGCTATTTTCGATTTTCCGAATCCAAAAATGAAGTCAATTTTGAAAGTTGAAATTTTTAAAATTTCAAAAAGAGGGTATTACTATTCATAAGAGCTAGTTCTAATAATATTTTGATAATATATCGTTGTTTAGTAAAACACGGTATTGTGTACAACACACGCTATCGAGGAAGGTCGTGATTGCGTGTAATGCATGCCATGCCAGGGATTCATGTTGTAAAAGACTCCTTTGTTGTTTCTTTATAACAGAATCCAACCATTTTTCATTTATTCATTTAATATATATATATATATATACTCAATGTTGCGTAGAATGACTATTATCAAACGAACTTGAAATTGTGTGTAACACAATCTAAGAATAGTGTTGCATATACTGCACGCTAATACAGTGTTGCGTAAAGCACAAGAAAATCTTGTTGTAGCATAAAACACATCACATCAAATAAATTAAAAATAATACTTATCATAAAATATCGGGTTGTTACATCCATCTTGGTTCATTATCAGGAAACCCAATAGATTTTTCTAAAACCATGAAATTATAAACACCAATTAAGGGTTATCTCATAAGAATCATGCCCCAACTGACCTACATGGGCCCATTTGAACATTTATATGGTTAACCAGTTCATTTCAAATTAATGTTGAAAAACCATTACATTTAAAACCATTTCATAATACAACATGCTCACGTTATATAGTCATGTCCTATGAGAGGCCATCTACTTGTCCAATATGCACCCATAAACATTATAGTTTTAAATTTTTCACCCATTTTAATCACAACCAATTACGTTTTTTGCATGAAAACAATTACATATTTCAAACAAAGAGAAGCATGTCACAACAAGTAGCTAACACAAAGAAACATGTTGAAATCACACAATAGGGAATACAAAATAGGGAAGTAATGATAAGCATCTAGGTAATATGGAATATAAAAATCCAAGCATATTATACAATCATGAACAACATAACACTAATGGAACACAATCAAATTAGAAATCATGCTACATATGAAACAACATGACATGGAATATGCATGGCATGTGAATTATCTATATGTCTAAAATGATGTATGTAATGATTTATCCATATCGTACTAGGCCAAATGTAAAATTACATAAATTCATAACTCAATATGCAGTGAAAATTACACCATTCAATCAAAGTGAAATAATATCTTCTGTAACATCAGACAATATAAAAAACAATCCTAGCCATACCTTCATGGTCATTTCCCCATATGTGGGGTGATAAGTCCCACGAATATCAATTTATTACGCATCAACAAATTTATAGTCTCATGTCTACCATAAAAAAAAATAAGAAAAATGAAGGGAACCTATGATACCAATTTGTTACATTGCATAGCATATCACCTCTAAAACGGTGTCTGGACTGGTGGGACACACAACCTCATGCACGCCTCCCTGTACACTAGAGGCTGATGACTAGTAGTGAGGGTCTATTGATGGCACGCTAAGGATACAATACCCTCTAGATTAGAGTCGCATAGTAGTATTATAATTTGAAAACAAAAAATATTGGTGGAAGTAATAATAATAAATACAGATAGTAGAAGAATAATATAATAAGTGAATAAAAATGGCTAATGCCAATTTAAAATCCTTCATGTATAATAGATGATTCTAAAAGTTCAAGATGTATGAATTAAAAATCCCAATATAATGTAATAATATAATAACTACCGGAATACAAGATCCTTGAGCATCTCAAGCAACAACTTTGTCCTGTGATCCTTATCACCTAAGTACTCAGCACAACATAAAAATTTAATCCATAGACCCACGACCAAGAGGTATATTGAGGAACCCAACAATTACTAAGCAGGTTGTGAGATATAAATCTAACTGTTATTTCACCCAAAGTATCCAGATCAGTCCATTTTCTGCAATTAATAATAAATAACATTGTTTCAATGGGTATAAATTAAAAGTTAGAACAAATTAATGAATGAAAAAATGGTTGGGGTTTCTAAATGAACACTTGTCCCAAACCACTTGCTTCACCATAAGCTGGATATCTATTTTAGTGGGTAGATCCTCCTTCATCAGGAAGTATCACCCAAATTATTGGAAGATTCTATTGCTGAAGATGAATCACATATAATAGTACCATAAATGTATTACCGTTACCCTCAAGACAACCAAAATATCACCCTCAAACATAACAATAATCTCCCCCTCAGGAATCGGGTGACTGTACATCTTCACCTCAAGCATCTGATAGAAAACTATAATCTACCCTCAACAATATAGTATCTGTTCACCTAGACCTCATGAGATACTAAAATAATGCACCAAGCTTCCAGGAATCCCTATAATATTGGATTTAGGAATAACTAGAATCATGCCCTCATGCATCGTATGAATGTTCTTCTAGCCCTCAGGCATTTGAAATAAACATATAATCTACCATCGGGTATCACGTACCAAAGAAACTTTTCCTCATATGGCATAGAAGATCATTCACCAAGCCCTCGAACATCACATTAAATACGAGTCATATCCAAAAAAACTCAACATTCCAAACATTTTTAAACCATCTGGTATCAATCACATTGATATCACATAAGCTCAAATGCTAAGAAATAAAAATCACAATTCCAATTTTAACCATACCAGATTTATCATCATATAACACAATTACAAATTTATAAAAATTACCATTTGACAAATAAATTCATTTCATTAATCTTGGTTTTTAATTATCATCATAATTATATAAAACCTATTTAATTAATGATTTGACTCTATGGTTGTTAATATCTTAATTAACCAGATTAGAAAAGGTGATTATAACATTATAAATCTCAAAATTTATTATTTTTACAATTCAAGGGCCTAAGACATTAATGAATAATTTATCGAATTTATTGAATGATTTTAAGGTCGAATAGACCAAGTCATAAAAATGTTTAGGGTTGGAACACCAATCAGGTTACTGCAGGTCTGAATCTCCCTTCCTATAGACCCAAAGAGATCCAAAATACATTCGAAAGTGGAAAATTATAATTTAATTGGGATCATCCAATTTATTTGTTTGAGCCCACGATGTGCCAGAGTGAACACCCATATCACAATTACTATGCATAATTGAATTATATAATAAGTGATTTAGTTTAGACCCCCCAAAACAATTCCATTTAACTTAATTATTTTTAAAGAATGCAATTACGTACAAGAAGGGAAAACCATCATGCATTATCCATTTCATTTAAATAAATGTTATTTAATCCATCATGACGTGAGAAACAATTTACTGAACTCAATGGGTCACCTATGAGGTGATACTGTTAACTGGGTAACTACATACATGGGTAGTTCGATCAACAATGAAATCTATTCGATTAAACAAACAAGGTAATTTTTTAATCAAGGATCAGGAGACACTTTAAAGACGTCATTCACAAATTGTATTTTACTTACTTGGGTATTACAATTTATTAAACATGTTATTGCATTTATAAAATGACCATTTATATAGAAGGTTTCTTGGTTCATTTAAAATACATTTTCATGGGGGAAACACCATTTAAAACATCATTAAGGGAGATGATCTAAACATGCCACAATTCAACAGTGATAACAAAGAATAAAGAACTACCAAGCAATATGATCAAGCATGAAAAATATACATAAATTTCCGCTATGAGTTTTCAATGAAATCACACCACCACTAGAGGGGTTTTATTATAAAAACCATGAAATTTCATAGAAAACTATAATTTATCACATTTCACACGTAAATCATGAAATATATGAAATTAAAATTTAAGAGGCCTTTAAACCAAATACCATACTCCATTAATTAAAAACTAAGTATGGTGTGATAAGATAAATAATTACTTAATTCAGAAAATTAAATGTCAAAGGAATGAGATCCCACCTCAAAACTAGACTAATCCAAGCAGACACCGGCATTTGACGCTCTAACTCGAATATTCTCCACACATGCACACCCATACATTCATATATATATATATATATATATATATATATCTCCCTTATCAAAATGTTCCTATTCCCTTCTCCATGAGGGAATACATACATGGAATATATATATATATATATATTTATATATTTACATACCTATGTATATGAGTAAAAGTCCTCAATGATTATAAAAAATCACTACTACAAAAACAGGCAAGGGAAGCGCCCCTTTATAACATCGCTAAGAAAAACTGATGATAAAGGTTACCCTATATGAGTGCTAAAATTTTAGCCCTGATAAAGGCTTTCATTATCAGTGCTTTTCTAGCGCTTATAAAGGGCCTCTTTATCAGCGCTAGAAAAGCACTGATAAAGAAACCATGTATCAGCTCTACAATTTTAGCGCTGATAAAGAAATCCTTTATCATCCCTAAAATTTTAGCGCTGATATAGGGGTAAATTTTATCAGCCCAAAAATAGTTCTCATAAAAGACCCTATATCAGCATTAGAAAATCACTCATAATGACTCCCTGTATCAGCGCTAAAATTCTATCACTGATATAGTGATGATTTATCAGCGCTTTTCAAGCCCTGATAAAGGGTACAATTATCAGAGCTAAAAAAGTGCTGATAAAGGACACCTATATCAGTGATAAAATGTTAGCGCTGATAAAGGTAGACTTTATGAGTGCCTTTTTAGTGCTGATAAAACCTTAGTGCATTTTGTTATAAAGTTTGTCGCACAGTTCCCTCGTTTTATCGTGACCTAAAGCTCTCGCGGTACTGGAACCCTGTGAATCCCCTTTGCCTCTTACTGAGATCACATTTCCGGACCTCCGCCGCCCTCACATCTTGTTGTCGGACCTCCGCCGCCTATTAAGTTCGCGTTGTCGGACCTCAGCCTCCCTCGAGCTTTAGTTTTCCATACCTTCGTTGCCCGCAACGCTTTCAAGCTTTGGTTTACCGGACCTACATTAAGGCATGTTTTCCGAAACTTATTTCAATATTGTTATCATCTCCCATTTGTATATCAATTTTTTAACATGATTTATTATTCTATGGGTGAGTATTATGGATTTACCGATTGAAGAAAATTATCCATACATGATGGAAAATGATGTAAAGGGGATGATTCCACTACTAGAAAAGGGGGCAGTGGAGCCCCCCAGACTCGGGCGATCGCCATTGGCGGTCGCTATAGTTTACCATTAGCGACCTCCAATGGAGGTCGCTAACCTGCATAAAAAATTTCGGGGGGTTTCTGCGCCCCCCCCCCCCCCCCCCCCGCGCCCTCGATCTCCCTCCGCCCTAACCCCCTCCCTCCCTCGCCGCTCTCCCTCGCCGCCCTCCCCTCCCCTGCCGCCCGGCCTCCCCCGCCGCCCGGCCTCCCCCGCCGCCCGGCCTCCCCTGCAGCCCGGCCTCCCCCGCCGCCCGCCCTCCCCCGCCGCCCGGCCTCCCCCGCCACCCGGCCTCCCCCGCCGCCTGCCCTCCCCCGCCGCCTGCCATCCGGCCTCCGGCCGCCGCCCTCCGCCCTCCGGCCTCCGGCCTCCCCGGCCGCCGCCCTCCGGCCTCTCGGACCTCCCCCCCCCACCCCGGACGGCACCCGCACCCCGGACAGCCCCCGGCGCGCACTCCGGACCGCCCCCCACACCCCGGACGCCTCCCCGCACCCCAGACATCACCCCCCCCCCCCCCCCCCCCCCCGTGCGCACTCCGGACCGCCCCCCGCACCCCGGACGACTCCCCGCAACCCGGACAGCCCCCCCCCCCCCCCCCGCGCACTCCGAACCGCCCCCCGCACCCTGGATGCCTCCCAGCACCCCGGACAGCCCCCCCCCCCCCCCCCCCGCACTCGGACACCCCCCTCCAAACCCGGATAGCCCCCCGCACCGCGGACAGCCCCCCCCCCCCCCCCTTCCGCACTCGGACACCCCCCCTCCGTACCCGGACAGCCCCCCCCGCACCCCGGACAGGCCCCCCGCACCCCGGACACCCCACCCCGCACCCCCGATAGCCCCCCTGCACCCCAGACAGCCCCCCTCCCCCGCACCCCGGACACCCCCGCACCCCGAACACCCCTGCCCGCACCCCTGACAGGCCCCCGACACCCCGGAAACCCGTCCCCGCACCTCGGACAACCCCCCCCCCCCCCCCGACCCCGGACACCCCCCCCCCCCGACCCCGGACACCCCCCCCCCCCCCCTCGCTGCCCGTCCCCCGTCCCCTCACCGCCTCCTCTCCTCCAACTCCCTGCCGCCGCCGCCACCCGTCCCCTCCCTTGTCGCACCGCCTTTGGCTCCGGCTCCCCTTCGCTGCCTCCTCTCCCTCGCAGCACCGCCTTCGGCTCCCCTCCCTTTCAGGTTTGTAGCTCAATCAGGTAACATGAGCTTTCAGTTACATTATTATTTTATCAATGGTTCATAAACAAATGGATAATATTTATTTTGAATATAGTTGATTTGAAAAATGTAAATGTAATAAGTATTGTGTAAATGTTTGTTATACAGATATTATTATGGATAAGAGTTGGATTGATCTTCCAAATCGAACGTCTAGAGAATATTTCAATGGAATTATGCAATTTATTGACTTCATGAGAGGATTTGAAAGTGACTATATTAGTTTTCCATGTAGAAAATGTGCTAACAGATATCAATTCACACGAGATACTGTGATGGAGCACCTTTTCTTTAATGGATTTCTGAAAAATTATAAGAGTTGGACTCGTCATGGAGAAGAATATGTTCGTTTTTAAAATACAGATGCAGCTCAGATGGTTGTTGATGAAAGGGTGACTGATCCAATGCATGAAATGCTTACTGAAATGGTACGTGGGTTTGATCCTGAAGGCATTGACATCCAGAATCATGAGACCGGTGAGATAAATCTTTGCTCTGGTGCAGATCGTGATTCGAGGAGGTTTTATGAAGTACTTGATGATGCGAAAATAGAATTATATCCTGGATGTACTTCTTACAATAAACTGTCGTTTATCATGGAGTTGTTGCATTTGAAGACATTGAATAATTGGTCAGACACATCATTCGACATGCTTTTGGTTTTATTGGAAAAAGTTCTTCCTGTCGACGCTAAGATTCCTGAGTCGTATTACTATGCTCGTAAGTTGACAGAGAACTTAGGTTTTACATATGAGACTATAGATGCATGTGCAAACAACTGTATGTTGTTTAGAAATGAAACTGCTCATTTGGATATTTGTACGGTTTGTGGCGCTTCCAGGTGGAAAGAGAATAGAGGAAATAAGACTCATCAAAGTCAGATTGTGATACAGGGGAAACCGATTGCCGTAAAGCAAATGCGTTACTTTCCCCTTAAACCGAGGTTGAAAAGATTTTTTATGTCATCTAAAGTTTCTAATTTAATGAGATGGCATGCAGAAAGAGTTCCTGAAAGTGACATGTTAACCCACCTGGCAGACTCTCATGCATGGAAGGATTTTGATAAGAGACATCCCGACTTTGCTAAAGATGTTCGTAATGTCCGATTGGGATTGGCAACAGATGGTTTCAATCCATTCAAGTCTATGGTTGGTGCAACTCATAGCACATGGCCCGTGGTGTTGGTTCCAGATAATCTTCCTCCGTGGCTTTGTATGAAGCAACAATTTATATTACTTTCCACTCTTATTGATGGACCTAAAAGTCAGGGGGATAAGATTGATGTTTACCTTCAGCCATTGATTGATGAGTTGAATGAATTTTGGGGCGATGGTGTGATGACTTATGACTGCGAAACGAATGAAATGTTCAAACTGCATGCTGCTTTATTGTGGACAATCAATGACTTCCCAGCTTATGCAAATTTATCAGGCTGGAGTATGAAAGGGGA